>JAQPPZ010000521.1:12045000-14545000 GCA_028583015.1 Wollemia nobilis | reverse complement strand
CTATGGGACTAGTGCAAAAGCAAAATTAAGATGTTTTGACGTAGAGGGAATCAGTTTGCAGATAATTTCAGCCAGGGGTTGGGGAGGGAAAATCCTAGAGATTAAATAGGCTTAGGGGGAGTAGTTAGGAGGTTGGAGATCATCCCAATTTGGGAGATCTCCAACGAGGGAAGGGTCCCAACGGCGCAGACACGCTTCTACCCAGATTGGAGACCCGTTGGAACAGATTCCAACTATGCAAATTTAGTTTTGCGACAAGATCATCTGGACGTCCTAGTCCAGACGAAATCGTCAAATCTAGGGCGATATCGTCTGATCGGCGATGATATCGTCAAACGGTCAAAACAACCTCTAAAAATGGCGCGGAAAAGGGGGAAACGGATTTCCCGACGGTTAACGGGCGGTTTGGGAGGTTAAATTTGAATTTAAATTTATTTACTAAGGTGAATGTAAATTTTATAATTCCCTAATTTGAAATAAATAAAATTCTTTTTCTTTGAGCAAAGATAAGCAAAATGCATAAATAATACTAAACCCTAGATGCATGCTATATGCTCTTATTCTTTTGAATACCTAAAAGGAATGTGATCAAATGCTTTTCCTTTTATTTTTATCCTAGATTTTAATAAAAATGAATAAAAGCAATCAATAATCAACCTAAAGATCTACTAGTGTACTGAATTAAATTGATGTTTGATTTAGAGCTTTATCTTGCATCCAAAAATAGCTTTACAAAATCCTAGAAAATATGATCAACATTAGGGGAATTGCTTAGGCCACTATGTAGAAGAGCTTTGGGGTGCAAAAATAAATTCCCCTAGGTCCTTTTAGTTGACCTTTATAAATCACAAGTAAATATTGACCTTTTTTGAACATAGACAAACAAAATGCAATGAAATTGAACAATGAAAAACATAGAATGTAAACAATAGTATTATATCCTAAATACAACATGCAAACACAGACCTAGGGTTTGGGAGTGAATCTTACCCCTAGACTTGACGTAGCTAAAATCATGCCCTATATAGGGTATCCATGATCTCAGCTCTATCAAAATCATGCCTTATAAGTACAAGGTAAGATTTCACAACAAATCAACAAAAATAGTAGATCAATGTGAAATGAGTAAAAATAAGAATGTAATTAATAATATAGGAATGATAAAATATATGAAACAACATGGTGGTAGTGAAAGGGCCAAACAAAAGGATGAATACCACCACAAGATGGTTGACTCCTCCTTAAGGGTCCAACACTTGTCCACCAAGGGAAATGAATCAACAATGCAACCGAATAACACTAGAATAAACTTGCTAATGATCACTTGAACACTTGGAGAACATGTAAAAAACTTGCAAAATAATTCATGATTTACTTCTTAATTTTTTTAGTTATCATGCTCATCCTCAAAAGAATATCGAAAACCCTATATTCATAAGATATTTGAAACACAAATGGGTGGTAAAACCCTAAGGGAATACTAAACTTAAAGAAGTCACCTTGAAATTCAGGTTTTCTAAGAGAAAAACCTAACTTACCGAAATTGCACCACATAAGTGCCAACCACGATTTTGTCAAAACTAGGAAAAAAAAAGAGGAAAGAGGGAGAAGAGAGGCCCAAACTTGTATTTGGGCAAGTTGGAGGGTCTCTCTAAGGTTCTAGGGAAAATTACCCACTTGGGTGGGTCAATTTTCTATGTCTACATTTTCCCCCCTCTTTGATGCATTTATGACTTAATAAATGCGTCAAAGAAATATGTAGACACCTACGAGTGAAGAACAACAAACAAAAAAGGGGTAGCTAGTTTAGAAGAAAGGGATGGCATAAAAATAGTGTTATTCCAAAAAAAATCATATTTGTGCATGTAAATCAAGGCATTAGGGACATTAATGCCTCTTAGGCTAGGGTACCCCCTCAAGTTTTGAAAGGAATATAAAATTCCTAATGAAACTCGAAATGGTAGATGTAGAAGAAGAGAGAGAAAAAACAACAAAAAATAAAGGAGAGAAAAAGAGATAAAAAATAAGAATAAAATGCAAAAGGGGATGAAAATCCTAATTCATTTTCACTACATAAAGAAGAAAAGGGCTCTAGAGAAAAAGGAGAAATGGTGTTACCCACACACCATTCAGCTATTGTGAGGGGTGATGCTAGTGCAGTATAGGAACGAGCATAGGTAAGGACTAAAAATCCTCCCTCTAGACTAGGTTAGGTTAGATTTTAGTTATGTTTTAGCAAAAAAAAATGTTTTTCTCCAAACCATTGTGTGACCCCAATGCAATTTCAAGGTCCAACCATGATTACAATTGGTTCACCATGATTATTGAAATTGAACCCTAGGACTATGGGGTATGATTTCGTAAAATTGTACCTTGTGAGCTAGGGGTACAATTTCAATGAAAGGGAAAGAAAGGTGAAATTGTACCCAAAACTAGAGAGGCATAATTTTGAGGAGAGAGAAAAAAGGGAAAAATAAACTACGAGGAAAAATCAAGGAAAAGAGATAGAAGAGAGAAAACCAACTAGACTAGAAAGCAAATATTTAATTTTACAAATTTGATAGATTACTACTATGCATGTTGAACTAATTTAAAATTTTATTTTGTGCTTGGATGTAGCATGATGTATTGGAGAGTCACGAGTGGTGATCGAGCTCCTTGGAGGTGGAGCTAGAGGGCATATCATAGAAATAATAGGGTACCCTAGAGGTTGTGGAGCTACATCACTTGACAAAGATACCCCGAGTTGAGATAGATCGAGTTCTACTTACAGTGTTGGCATAGAAATGGTATTTAAAATTGTCAACCTTTTGATTATCGATAGGAGAGATAATAGTCACACTGGAGGATTTTTGGTGCATATTGCACATCCACATTAGGGGGAGAGTAGCTTATATATCATGAGGACATCAGGCCACACTAAAAATATTTTTAAGAGACTGGGCTCGCCAGGTGTGAGAGATATCAATCCTAGTCGATGAGCTAGTAGGTTACTACATAGCTGATGATTTGACAATCATGCTCTATGGGATAGTGGTAGGGCTTTCGGTATGCCACATAAGTTGATGATACCTTCCATAGGTATTGGTAGGGGTAGTGGTAGACATGTGAGACCAGTAAGTGCAGTTCACATGGGGTCCGTATGTGATGGCCTATTTGTATAGGATACTGTATAATGTCATGTACAAATGACATACAAGGATGGTATGTATGACCTTGCTCTAGGTGTATTGCTAGAAGCACATAGCAGTGCAAATATCGTATGCACTTTTAAGACCATTGTCCAACCTAGAGATACTAGTAACATATAGATGGGTCAGTAGCTATGAGCGAGTCTAGAGGACATACATTGGGATCCTACCGCTAGGGAGGTGGGTGATAAGTGAGCTACAGGAGCACAAGATCATACGGTGACCATGGTATTTATAGCCTGGGTGGATAGAGGATGAAGAGGATCTAGCTATGGTTAGGAGGATTAAGTGGGTCTCTACATAGAAGGAGGATTTAGAGCTCTTTTGATTTTATCAAGTCTAGTAGCAGTTTGGTATCTTCCAAGAGATCCTAAACTTAGGAGACTATTGGTATAGGCAGGTATGAAGGGACCCATCATTATTCAAAAGGGATATCGATTTGAGGATATGGGTAGAGGAGAACTTGGATGACCCACTCTATGTAGATCCAAGATTGGATGATATAAAGGTGGCCCTCAGGTACTAGAGATGGTACATGGGTATTGTGCCCTCAAGGATCCCCCCACTAGTTTTTATGTAGAGGAACTTAATTATGGGCCAATGAATATAGCTAGCACCATGATAGGACACTCTATGGTCCATAGAATGGTAGGGGAAGGGATAGGATACCACATAGTAGAGACAAGTGCAATTTTAAGTAGAGAGTGGTAGCAACCACCACTATTAATAGTATTAGGGAGGTAGGAGTAGCAGGAGTTATCCCCATGATAGTTGAAGTAGGGCTAAGAAAAGTGACTGAAGAGGCCTCTACATCAATAATAGCTAGATCAAGTAGGACCAAAGTTAGTGCTACCTGATAGGGTTGTGGTGTGTATAAAATATGAGTGTTCAAAATAAAAACATGATAGAATAATGTGAGTGTTTGCATGTATTGGAAGAAACAAAGAAGGAGATGAAAGTGAGGAATCTATGAGCAAAAAAAAGTGTGTGTATCCATCTTGTGATTTTTATGGTTAGGATGTGTGCATAAGATATTCAGTGGTCGTATGAACACCATAAATTATAATCATGTGGTATCTACCCTAAGCCATGTGGATCGCTTAATGATCAAAAATTCAAGAAGGAAGAAACATGAAAGCAAGAAAATATAAGAAGAACATATATCCATATATTGATGAAGAAAAGTATAAAAATATGCAAAGGGAAAGGATATACCAAAAAGAGGAATGTACTCCTTGACTTGGAGAGGAATTGATGGTCATTTCTAAATTTTCAAGGTTAAGGAATACAAAAGAGAAGAAGAGGAGAAGAAGAGACGGGTGAATGCAATGATGAAAAATGCATGAATGTGGACCCTAATTTGGAGAATTTTCTAGGCATAAGAGCCCTATTGAGAGTGTAATGCATGTGAGCTATGACCTAACTAGGTGTCATCACTTGCCATTATCACAAAATACTCAAAAATCCATATGAGCAAGTGGTCATGCAAATATGAACAAGCAATAGTATGACAAGTAGAGAATGCAAATGGAACATAATGTTAGGTAGACCATACAAATTATGACATGGTAATCATGCAATATGAAAAAGAAAACAAAATACAAGATGAAATCTATGCTAAAATCAATATGAAATGAATGATGACAATGGATCATGCATAATATATTTTTAGGTGCATTATGTTCATTGGTTATTTAAGTTATTTATCATCCAAGAGGAAACCAACTTCAGGTGCACTAAAGTTACCACATTGTAAAAAAAATGTTAGAGGGATAAGACAAACCCTTATCCTCATCACTTCACTCCAAATATTGATGATCTAAATATTCAGCATAAGTAATAAGGTGATCATCATCATAAAATGGTAAAGGTTGGTTCCTATTGGGTATGTAACCTATGCCACATCTCCCAGGCCAAATATTGACATCCAAATGCTCTTGAACGCCTCTATTTTGGGGCCCCAAACCTTTACTTATATATCCCATGCTAGACAAGATCTATTTGGGGAGTGGGTAATCATTTGACAAGTAACAATGGGAAAATGAATGCTCTATAGGACAGAGGTTGGTACCATGGATATTTTTATCAAATTTTATACCTATGAAGATAAAGGTACATGTGCCAATGTATACAAATTCACCCTTATTATGAGGTAAACCCATAGTCCTTAGTGAAGGAGGTAGCTTGGAAATATTTAAAAGAAGTTCTTAAAGGAATAGATTATCTTGATCCTATGATGAAACATTTATTATTGGTTCCCCACTCACTTTAGTATTTTCAAGTTACTTAGTTATGATACTATATTGAGCTTGATCAACCATAGAACAATATTCAAATAGATGAGGGCCATCCAAATTAGTGACAAGTTGACTCTTAAATTCAAACTTAAAATGTTGATGCAAGGTAGAAGGTAAAAACCTCATTGCATGAATCCAAGGGCATCCAAGAAGAATATTAAAAGATGCAAAGCAAGGTACCACATAGAACAAGATGTATAAAATATTAGGTCCATCCCTAAGAAGGAGAGATATAATTTGACAAGTCTCTTGGGACTCATTGTTGAAAGATTTAATGATAATATTGGATTTAGTTAAGTCTTCCTATTTCAATCCAAACTTTTGGAAACATTGATAAGTGCATAAATTAAGGGAAGAACCATTGTCAATTAAGTTTCACTTGAAAAATATTTTTCCAATGAATGTTGTGATGTAGAGGGAGGAATCTTCTTGCAAGTATGAGAAAGGAATATTGTTGTCCAAAAATATGATGTGATGTATCCCAAGAGAACTTACAACATTGACTACAATACTAGGAGAAATATCTGAAGGAACAGATTGTTGTATTAGGATATCCAACAAGGCTTCCCTATGAATAGAAGTTTGTAAGAGCTCTAAGAGGGATATCTTAGCTGGGGTACTAGCTAACTATCATTGAATATCAAAAGAGACTTTAGGTTGTGGCTTCAACACTGAAGGTGGGTTTTCTAATCTTGTGCTTCTTTTTTAGGTATTTCTCAAGACTAGGGGAGGTTTTGAAGGTGGGTTGGATGAATAACACATCTCCTACTGAGATCATTAATTTTATTGAATTTATTCTTATTGCATTGTGGTCACTACTATCATACCAACTATATTATCATAGGGGGTGCACATTTTTATATGACACTTGATTAGCAACTTGTTTCCCATGCTTAGGTAGGGGATCTTGGAAGATCCCCATGTCTTGATTTGTTATGGGTGCTTGTTGTGTGGGAGGTTGATTTTTTGTTGTAGGATTGGTTGGAGAACCTTGTATAACAATATGTACTTCATCAATTAGATCTTGAACCACATGTTTCAACCTCTTACAAGAGTTTGTCAAGTTCCCCTCTATCCTATGGTACTCACAATGTTGACCAACTTTATACCAATTAGTTGTGGTATCAGGTTGCCTTATGGGAGGCAAATCAATCATGTTAGCTTCTAGAAGCTACTTTAGGACCACCATCATAGGTATTTTGAGTCTTGTGAGATTCCTTTATGGAGGTTTTTGAGGTGGGATAAGTACCATATTTTGTAGGGTGTTAACAACAATGTTAATAGCCCTACTATATGTTACCCCATCACCAACCACATGCTTATTATTATACTATGTTTTTGAGGTCCATCCTATTTTACTTTAAGTTGACATCTTCTAATAAGGACTTGATCTACCCTTATCGCTAGATCTATTGCTTGATCAAAAGATGTGATAATTGTTGGTTTCCAATTCATAAGATATTTGTTCTTGTAAGTTCCCAATAAATATCTTAAGCATATATCGAGGAGGTAAGGTATATCTCAAGAATCCAACTAGACTCCTCCAGGAAGACAAAAAAATTGAAAAGATTTCATATTTACCTTGTTTCAACATGTAAACATCTTTCATAATCACATTCTTTTCAACATAAGCTCTGAACTGTTGAACAAACATTTTGGTTGTTTCTTCAAAATTCCTCAAAGAATGATTGGGTAACTGATAATACCACTCTAGTGTCATACCACCAAGAATTTTAGGGAATATATTTAGTAACAACATTTCACCATATATGATATCATGGCATGTTTTCCTAAATATTATTAAATACTCAATTGGATCTTTCGTTTCCTTATAGATAGGAAAAACCCTAGAACGTCTCCACCAATTTTCATATCATTTGGAGCAACACAGATCCTAGCACATCCCTATGTGTGAACGACATATTTGGCAAGCGGCTATGCGAGGGTTTCATCTGGGTTGAGTGCAAGCAGCTCCAGAGGTTGGTTTTTAGGGCCTTCGGGCCCTAGCGGCCAATATTTTTGTGGTTTATGCTCAATATTTTAGCAGGAAATGTTGTAGGGGATACAATATGGGTTAGAAATTTGTCTTTCAACAGATCATACTATGAACTTGAGTGACAACGACTTCCAATTTTCTGCACAAAAGAAAAGTGAAAACCATACCTTTCCACGACGTCTAGGGCAAGGATTAAAGAGATCACGAAACAAGTTTCAAGCAGTTGATCAAAAAATGGCTCATATCTCAAGTGAATCTGGTGCTAAGGTGCACCCACAAAATAATTCTACTTTGAAAACCCCTATCAAGGGTAAGAATTTTAAAGACTCGGTCCCAAAAATGAATTTTAGGGATGCCCTTCATGGTGGACAGCCTCGGCCCAATGCTAATATCAATATTAGGGCTTCCCATAAACCTCTAAGAATGCCTAAGATTGATCCCAGGAAAACGGAGTCGGGATGTCTTAAAGCAGCTGATGGAACTCCTATTGTTAAGCTTGATATGGGTAACATTCAGATTGGCATTGAAGATTTGGAAAAAAGAGGACTAATTTGTCGGTTCGTGGGTTTTCGTCCGAGTCTATCTGCTTTCAAAGTCTGGGCTACAAAAAGCTGGAAAACTAAAGGTGAGTTACAAATCTCTATTTATCCAAATGGTTATTTTCTTGTTTTATTTGCTAATAATGAAGATAGAGAGAAAAATTTTCAAGGGGGTCCTTGGTTTTTTGGAAGGGCAGGGCTTTTCATGAAGCCCTGGCATACTAAATTTAAAGCCAAAGAAGAGATGCCTTCTATTGCTCCCGTGTGGGTTAGACTCTTTGGCCTCCCTATTGAATTTTGGAATCCTACTATTTTTTCTTCAATTGGAAACTCTTTAGGAACTTTTATGATGACTGCTGATTGTACTCAAAATTTTGAACATATTATTTATGCTCGGATTTGTGTTTTAATGGATTTTGACAAACCCCTACCTAAAAAGATCACATTACAATTTGGGGAAGACACTTGGGAGCAAGTAGTGGACTATGAGAACATTCCTTTTCGTTGTAGAATTTGCCATGAATATGGTCATTTGGCGAGTGCTTGCCCAAATAAAATTCCTGATCAAAAGAAAGAAGATATAAACTCAGCGAGGTTTCCAAATACCTAAGAAGAAGAACACTCAAAAAAAACCGGTTATGAAGGATCAATCAAAGTCATCTGCTAATATGTTTGAAATCCTTTCCACAAATGATGTCCCAAGTGAGGAAGAGGAAATAATGGAAACTGAAATCTTAGAAACACAATTTAAATATGAAGGGAAGAACTCAGAGACAAACCAACAAATCAAAGGTTTTCAACAAAAAAAAAGAGGAGAAAATTTACACAAGAAAAACAATATTTCAAATGTCAAAACTTCAAATAATGGAGGTCCCAATATAGACTCCGTTGAACCATCTAGTAAAATTTTGGCTGTGTACGAGCATTCTTCAAGGTTAGAAGCCATCTCAGATTCAATTGGAATAAGTCAAGAAACAGGGAAAAAAAATTGAAGATGGATTCTAATCAAAAAGTAGGTCGCAAGACCAATCAATATCATATGGTAAAAGAAGGTGAAAAGCTTGTAGAGGAAGGTAAGATTAATGCCCTTCCCAACTTTTTTAGCCACTGGTATTAATGAAGATCATCACTTGGAATATTAGAGGACTCAAAGGGAGTCTTTCAAAACAAAATGAAATTAGAAGAATGATTCGGGTAAATCATCCACATCTTGTTTTCCTTCAAGAAACAAAGATGTCAATGGAGGATATGGACTTAATTGCCAGTAAAATTTGGCCAGCTGGAAAAGTGGTTTCCCTCAGTTCCCAAGGGACTTCGGGTGGCATTGCTTGTCTTTGGGATCCAAAAGAGGTAGTTATTCACCATATGGTTGGCAGTTGGGGTTTGTTGGCTATAGCTATTCAAAGTAGACATTCCAACCAGATTATGCTCTGCATTACTATTTATGCTCCGACTTCTTTGGAGGAAAAAAGAAGACAGTGGAAGGATATTACTCATATTATCTCTCATTTTCCTAAAGCTTGGATCTTGATCGGAGGAGATTTCAATACCATCCTCTCTCTGGATGAGAAAAGGGGGAAATAGAAATTTGGACAAAAGCACCGACCTCATGAGCGAATATATTGCAAACCTCCATCTTGTGGATATCCAACCGAGATAATGGCCTTATGACTTGGTCTAACGAGAAGGCAAGGCTTAGCTTGTATAATGGAGAGATTGGATAGGTTTTTGCTCTCTGAAAATTTCTTAATCCATGGTCACATTCCTAAAGTGAAGACTCTTAATAATGTTGGTTCGGATCATTGGCCAGTCATGGTGGAAATGTGGAAAACCAATGTGAGTTTCTCTCCTTTTCGTTTTCAATTAATGTGGCTTAGAGACATTTCCTTTAGACCTCATGTGCAACAATGGTGGAAGGAAGGTAAACCTAGGCATGGGACTAAGATGTTCTGTTTTGCCAAAAGACTGCAATACATTAAATCCAAAATCAAGACTTGGAACTGGAAAGAGTTTGGGGATGTTCATAAAAAAAAACATGAAGTTATTGCTCATCTTGAAAATTTGAATAAAAAAATCCGTTTAGATGGCCTCACGAGAGAAGAGAAGTGCGAGATGAAATTAAACTCACAACTCGGTTAGAGGAATGGGAAAAAAGAGAAGAAATCTTATGGAAGCAAAAATCTAGAATTCAATGGCTCAAAGAAGGAGATCGAAACACAAATTTCTTCCACAAATCTCTTCTAGCTCGAAGATCTCACAACTTTATTTCTTCCTTAAAATCAGATTATGGAGATGTTGTTTATACTTGGGATGGCATGAACTCTATTGTTGTTGATTACTTTTCCAATATTTTTCTTGCTACTCCCCTTGACTCAGCTTCACAATATAATGTTCTTCAAGCAATCCCTTCTCTTATCACTTCTGAGGAGAACTCTATTTTGACTTGCTCCTGTTACTATCAATGAGCTTCAACAAGTAGTTTTTAAAATGCAAAAAGGAAAACCCCAGGTCTTGATGGTTTTCCTATTGAGTTCTACCAAGAGTTCTGGGATATCCTTCATGTTGATTTATTAGAGGTGGTGGAAGAAGCCAGGAAAGCCAAAGAAATTTTGAAGGTTATCAATAAAACTTATATTACTCTTGTTCCAAAAGCTCAAGAGGTTGATCATATCTCAGCTTTTAGACCTATTGCTTTATGTAATGTTCTTCTCAAAATCATTACTAAAATCATGGCGAGAAAGGTTGAAGCCTCTTTTGCATAAGATTATTTCCCCGAGCAAGGGGGTTATGTGGAAGGACGTCAAATAGTAGATGAGATAGTTCTTGCTCAGGAAGCCATCCATTCCATGGATATGCAAAATTCTCCTTCCATGTTCATTCGGTTAGACTTATCCAAAGCTTATGACAGTGGATTGGCACTTCCTTATCAAAGTTTTGAGGCAATTTGGTTTCTCTAAGGATTGGATGGATTGGATTATGGGATGTATCTCTTCGGTTTCCTACTTAGTTCTTATCAATGGCAGGCCTTCTCGGTCTTTCCCGGCTTCCAGAGGTATTAGGCAAGGTGACCCGCTATCCCCTTATTTATTCATCATTCTTGTTGAATGCTTGGGTAGGACTATAACCAAAAAGAGGGAAAACAAAACCCTTGAGGGAGTTACCATTGCTCATGGAGCTAGACCTATCTCTCATCTTCAATTTGTGGATGACTCTACTCTTTTAGGTAAAGCTACGGTTAAGGAAGCTTCTAATATTAAGCAAATCATTAGCTATTTTTCTAAGGCTACTGGGCGAGTTGATCAATGAAGACAAATCTAAAGTTATTTTCTTTCACTGCTCTGCTAGACGAGGAATCCATGGTCTTGGATAAGCTAAGATATAAGAAGACCTCTCTTCCAATCACTTATTTAGGTATTCCCATAAATATTCAAAGGCAAAAAAATAAATATTGGAATTGGTTGTTGGACAAAGTCAAGAAGAAAATTGGAAAGTGGACCAACAAGTGGCTTTCTTATGGGGGTAGAATCACCTTGGTAAAATCAGTCCTTCAAGCTATTCCTATTTATGTTTCTTCCGTTTTGAATATCCCAAAGGCTGTTCTTCGAGAATTGGATCAAATCGGTCATCGTTTCCTTTGGAGTGGTACTAAGGAGAAAAGAAAATGGGCCTTGGTGAAATGGGATACTTTATGTCTTCCTAAGAGTGAAGGGGGGTTAGGATTACGGTCTTCAATTAATAACAACAAAGCTTTAGCTGCTAAATTATATTGGAGGATGTTGCATAACCCCAATGCTCTTTGGGCCAATAATCTCCGTGCTAAATATCTTGAGAACAAAAGTCCTGAAGACCTTGTTCGCTATCAACTTCCTACCAAAGGTTCTCCCATTTTAGCAGTTCTTAAGGCTGGTGAGGATTTGATAAAGAAAAAATTATTTTGGATCATTCATAATGGTCAACATGCAAATTTTTGGACAGATTCTTGGGATGGTCACAAGCCTTTGATAACTCGGTTTCCCGATTGGAGGCCTTGGATGGAGGAGCTTCACCGAGCTAATTGGATAAAGGTGGCTAATTACTATCGGTACCATCCTGGTAATTCAAAGGTTGGTAGATATTGGATCCCTATTGAGGAGTGGCCTATTCAAATCCCAGAAAGGCAAAGACAAGATATCCAAGGCATCCTTCATATGAGATCCCTCTCTTGGTCCCATGAAAAAGATTGTTTTGGATGGAACAACACTACTAAGGGTGAGTATTCGGTTGCTCAAGGTTATTTGACCTTATGCCATAATAATCCCAACCATTCTTCTGACATATTTTCTCGATTGTGGGCTCAAAAGCTCTGGCCTAAGGTGAGGTTCTTTAATTGGCTTTTATTGCATCGTAGGGTGCTTCTTGGTGAGCAACTTATGAAGCGTGGTTTTCATGGCCCTTTTAGATGTGAAATGTGTGAAGAGAATGTAGAAAATATCAACCATATTTTTATTGAGTGTACTTTAGCCTCTGAGCTATGGAGGAGAATGGCCACTTTACTTGGCTTACAGTGGTCCAATTTTTTTACTTTTGAACAACTTTGGAGGGATTGGCCTAATCAAGAGGGTGTTGATCATTTTATTAGGCGATTAGTTTGGATGGGTTCTACCATTCTTCTTTGGAATATTTGGAATGAAAGGAACAACCAAATTTTTAATCAAGATAGGAAGGATATTCACTATATTTGGCAAAAGACCATAGCCAACTTAGTTGAATCAGTCCATCATCTCCTTAATCACCCCCAAAACTCCCACCAAATATGGGATCAAGTGATGCAAATATTGAAGATTAAACCTTCTAAGGGCAACCAACTTAAAGGGAATGTGAGTATTAGTAAGATGGATAGGAATAGAAATTGGCAACCTCCTCCTAAGGATTTTGGAAAAGTCAATATTGATGGAGCCTCTAGAGGGAACCCTGGAAAAGCCAGTGTGGGAGGAATTGGTAGACTTTCAGATGGCTCCCTGGTTTTTACTTTTGCTTGAGAATTTGGGTATTCTTTCCAATAACCTTCTTGAGGGGTATGGTATCCTCGAGAGGTCTTGAGGAGGCTACTAAGGTTGGATGGGAAAAGGTGTTAGTTGAGTCGACTCTCAACTTATGATTAATCTCTTGAAGAATCCTTCTAAGAATCATAAGGTGGATTGGAGAATAAAAAGAATTATTGAGAAGATTCGGTTAATCCAGATGGGATTTTTGAAAGTTGATTACAATCATGTGGTCGAGAGATCAAAACAAGAGTGTTGATGCTTTAGCTAATTGGGCTTTGGACAAAGGTGATCTTACTTGTTATGGCCACCCTCCTATATGGTGGGCTTCTCAAATTAGGGAAGCTCTTCTTTCTATCATTTCTTTGGATGGCTCCAGTTATGAAGGTACCTAGTTTCTTCTTGTTTTTTTTTTGCTTCTCTTTGGTTCATTCAGTTTTTTTTAGTTCCCTAGCTCATTCTATTCTTTATTTTGTTTCCTCTGTTGATTCTTGCCTTAATAGTCTTTTGTCTAGATAGGTCTTTGTTTTGTTCATTTTTTATTTCTTTTTTTTTTTTGTTTTTTTTGTTTAGTTTTTTAAGGTGGGTGGGTTTTTTTATTTTGTTTTGTTTTTGTGTTCTTTGTGTTGTTTTTTGTTGTTCTTGTGTTTTTGTTGTTTTGTTTTTTTTTTATGTTTTTTGTTATTGTTCTTGTGTTTTTTTCGTTCTTGTTCTTGGGTTTCTCTTTGTTTGTGTTATTTCGTGTTTTTATGGGTGAGTGTTTTCTATGTTTTTTGTTTTTGTTTATTGTCTGTTGTTGGTTGTTTTTTATTTTTATTTTTATTTTATTTTTTAATTTTTTAGGTTTTGGTTGTGTTTATTTTTCTTGTTTTTTTTGGGTTATGTCTTTGTAGTGTTCTGTTGTTTTTGTCTTGTTTGTGTTTTGTTATGTGGTTCTTGTGTTTTTCTATGTGGTTTGTGTTGTGGTTTCTTTTATCTTATTGTGCGTGTTTGGTTGTGCTTTTGTTTTTGACACACTCAAGGAGCATGTTTTTTATTTTATTTTATTATTTTTGTTGTTATTTACTTATTTTTAAATTGGTTTTGTGTGTTTGTTTGCTCCTTGAGTATGTCAAAGGTGGTAGGCCAGGTCCGAGTCCTGGGCATTTTTGGTGGAATGGATACCCCTGCCTCCTTGGGTCTTACACGAAAGTGGCATCCCTTTTGGGATGTTTTCCACAAATAAAAAAATATATATAGGAAAAAACAACATTGGAAAATGCAAAGGATAGAACCTAGCAGCAACAATAGGATATAAGGGTTGATTTCACATTTCTTTATAGTTGTAGGTGAAACTAGAAGGTTGAATCATATCCATTCTAGAAACCAATTATTTCACCACATTAGTTAAAATTTGCATCCCAATATTATTATTGTGTAATTCCCCTAGGTTCCCTAGGGGAGGGGTATAGGTAGGCCATTTAAAGGGAACTTGACCTATGTTAGAGGTATTAACTCTGTTATGGCATGGGTTGTGATATATGGTATCTTGCTAGAGAGGATAACTAAAAGTTGGTGGAACTGAAGCATGAATGTTGATATGAACAGAATGAGGAGGAAATTGAACATAATATTGAGTGGCACTACTATTTGGAAGAACTTGCAGAACTTTTCCAACATTAGTGATCATAGTAGTAGCATATGTTAGTTGATGATAAGGGTTAACATGATGTGAAGATTCAACCAAGGGGTTGTTATGAACATTCCTAGGAGAAATTGTAGGAGGTATCCCACCTCTTTTGAGTCGGGCTTCCTCTATCATAGCCTTAACCAAAGTCTCCTTGTGGAGCTTCATAAAATCCTATTGATGATCAAATTATGTAAAGGTGAAGCCACCATAATGTCCCTTATAGGGATCATAGTTTGAATTAGTTTCCATATGTTCTTGCTCTTTTGTATCAAGGTTAGGGTTCTCTCTATCAACCTGATAATATTCTCGGGTAAATTGATCATATTCTATATGCATTCACTAGATCCTAAGGAATGGATCCATTAGGAGAAGAGAAGAGATATCAAAGAAAAATAAATGAAGCACACACACACAAAAGAATTTAAAAATAATTTTAATATTTTATTATTATTATTCTAAGAAAACAAATTAGTGGTCTTGTTTAAAATCCTCAAAAGAAAAGAACCAAGGAAGAGCTTCCTCATTTGGCCACTAAGGCATGTGTTTTTCATTTTGGTTTCACCAAAGATGTAGAGGGGGAAACTGCATACCGCGTACGATTCTCAATTAGATTCACTAGGAGTCGAGGTAACCGTGATGGTTGTTATATTCTCTACACTCAGAGAAACGAAAAGGGTTCACCAAGAATAGTTTTAGGACTCATTATAAGTCTAGGGTGGAAATTTTTAGTGTGTTAAATTAAGCAATCACTTGTTTTTGACCTCTATAAACTAAACTATGCAAATAAGTGAGTGATGGAAGACACACAAGATGCAAGAAAAAATGTCTAAACCTAATATGATTCTTTGATTCAATGATCTCTAACCCTAAGTTGCAATAAATAAAATTATTTTTATTTGAGCAAGGGCACAAGTGAAATGCATAGACAAGACTAAACCCTAGATGCATGCTATATGCTCTTATTCTTTCAAATTTCTAAAAGGAATGTGATAAAATATTTTTCCTTTTATTTTTATCCTAGGTTTGAATAGAAATGAACAAAAGCAATCAAAAAACAACCTAGATATCTACTAGGGTACTTACTTGAACCGGTGTTTGATCCAAGATTTATCTTGTTTCTAGAAATATCCCATAAATTTAACCTACAAAAAAATAGCTTTACAAAACCATAGAAAATATTATCAACATTAGGGGGCCTACTTAGGCTATTGTGTACTAGAGCTTGGGGGTACAACAGTCAATCCCCCTAGGTCCTTTTAGTTAATATTTAGAAATTAGAAGTGAATTTTGACCTTTTTTTGAAATGGACAAATAGAATGCAATGAAATAGAACATTGCAAAAAATAGAATGTAAACAATAGTATTATATCCTAAATGCAACATGCAAACACAAACCTGGGGTTTGGGAGAAAATCTTATCCCTAGACTTGATGTAGCCAAAATCATATCTTATATGAGGCATCTATGATATTGGCTCTACCAAAATCATGCCCTATAAATATGAGGTACGATTTTGCAATAGATTGATAAAAATAACAAATCTATGTGAAATGAGCAAAAATAAAAATACAATTAATAATCTAGGAATTATAATGTACAAAAAAACCTAGTGGTAGCAAAAGGAGTAGACAAAAGTATGAAGACCTCCACAAGATGGTTGAATCCTCCTCAAGGGTCCAAAACTTATGCACCAAGGACAGTGAATTAACAATGCAACATAATAATGCCAAAAGAAACTTGCTAAAGATCACTTGAACAATTGGAGAACATGCACAATATTTGTAAAAGAATTTATGATTTACTTCTTAATTTTGTCAGTTATCATGCTCATCCTCAAAATAATATCCAAAACCCTATATTTATAAGGGATTTGAAACACAAATGGGTAGGAAAGCCCTAAGGGAAGACCAACCTTAAAGAAGTTGACTTGAAAGTTAGGTTTTCTAAGAGAAAACCCTAACTTGCCAAAATCATGCTATATAAGGGCTGACCACCATTCTAGTAAAACTAGAAAAAAAAAAGGGAGAAGAGAGGCCTAAACTTGTATTTGGGCAAGTTGGAGGGTCTCTCTAAGGTTCTAGGAAAAATGACCCACTTAGGTGGGTCAATTTTCCATGTCTACATATGCCTAAAGCATTATGCAAGATGATGGGCATGGAGTATACTCGCTTATATCTTGAGGTCCTCCAATTAGATGGTACTCCTATGAAAATAGTTGGAGTAATAAAATGTGTTCCTATGACACTCCATAGAGCGTAAAAAATCATCATGATACAAGAAATAGTTGTGGTTGAATTTGAATATATTTTGGCCTTTGTTTATTAAGAGAATTCATGGCTAAATTGGGAGGCTACATGTACTTGGACTACTCTCACATGATGATCCCACATAAAGGAAAGAACATTAAAATAATTTTAGAAAATCATACCACTTATCACATTGAGAAAATATAAGAGTACATCAACACCATCTTCAAGGAGGTTGATCTAATGTAAGATATTATGGATGAACTAGAAATAGAAGATGAATTCTCTCTAAAGAATTATAATGCCTTGGTTGAGACCAAAATTGACACATACTATCTTAGAATCAAAGCACAAAAATATTATAGCAGTTTAAAATCAAGAACAACATCAGTTAGAGCTCTAGAAACTCTATTTTGATGGATCTAGATGCAAAAATGACATTCGAGTTGGAATCACATTGGTTTCTCCTTCAAAAGGGATAAAGATTTTTCCTATAGGCTAACATGGAGTTACACCAAAAATGTTGTTGAATATGAAGCCTTGTACCTTTTCTTGAAGTAAGAAAAGAAAATGGGAATTAAATTGCCTACAATTTATGATGACTCTAAGCTGGTTGTAAATAATTTGATAGAAAAATGCAATAGCATACTTAGTTACTTGAAATCATCCTGTAATAGGGTATGTGATTTGATCGAAAGTTTTGAGTTTTTGTACATAAAGGCTATTCCATGGGAGTGTTGTTGCCATTGCACAACTTACCCCAATTGGGGACCCACTTGAAGTTTTGGTTTTAATTTGAGATTTTTGCTTGCATCAAGACCTTTGAAAAAATTTGCTTACATTGAGAATTTTAACATTTTGATTACATTGAGATTTTGAAATTGTTGACATTTTTGCATCTTAAAGACTTGGATTTAATTGCAGTGATTCGGATTGAATATTTTTGAATATTTTTATTTTAATTGCATTATTCCAAATTAAATATTTCAGAAAATTCAATTTCCAATAGTTTTCCTAAGGTCCTAAAAAAATAATTTTAGGGTTCAAATCTTGTCATTTTTATCCTAAAATTGATGCAAAATTGAAATGGACATAGCTTGAGCTAGAAAAATCCATTTGAGCTGATTCAAAAACTAGTAGAAATAGGTTAATATCCTCTTTACATTGATATCAAATTTGCATATTTTCAAACAAAAATATCTTTCCAAAAATAGCAGTTTTTCATCGCAGTCCGTGAACTTATAAATGTGATATCTAATGATCCTTAATGAATTATTGAATTTTATTAGAATATTAAGATACCCATTTGGCCCATTTAGAAATTGTAAAATATCATGAAATTCTGGGCACTTTCATTTTTGACCTATTTTTCAAGTCACGTGAATGAAGCAGGTGAAATCCCGATAATGAACATTACAAAAATTCACTGGGTTCAATGGAATATAAGGAGAAATACATAAATTCATTGGATCTTGAAAAAATAGTGATCCACTGCTTTGCAGAAATGCGCTACAAATTCATTGGCACACCTTTCAATGCATGAAGTGCACGCTATCTCGAGTTTAGGTTAAAATCAACAAATCTTTGTTTTGCAAGAAATTGGACTCAAACAAAAATTGGCGGACCTTACAAAGGAAATAAAGAAAATAAAATTTTGCGGACCTTACAAAGGAAAGAGAGAAAAAAAAATTTTCGAGACCTTACAAAGGAAAGAGAGAAAACAAAATTTCATGGACCTTACAAAGGAAAGAGAGAAAACAAAATTTCGCGGACCTTACAAAGGAAGGAAAGAAAACAAGGATGCGCTAAAAATAAGAATGCTTTAGAAAATGAGGTTTTGCGAGAAAATGAGGCTTCAGGAGAAATTATTAAGCTTATTTGTAAATGAAGCGCAAACAAGGATGCACTAAAAACAAGAATGCTCTAGAAAATGAGGTTTCACGAGAAATGAGGCTTCAGGAGAAATTCTTAAGCTTCTTTGTAAATGGAGCGCAAACAAGATTTCACGCACTCCTTTGTAAGTTGAGATTGTAGTGAATTGGTGAAAAGCACCAAGTCCTAAGAAAAAGGTAAATTAAGGGAATTTCCAAGGTGTGGAGTATATCATGTGCATTTATGTTTTCTTCATATAAGAGCGCAGATTTGAATTTTCATTATATTTTCATTAAGAGCGTGCATTTATGTTTTTCTTCATATAAGAGCATGGATTTGAATTTTCATTAAGAGAGTGCATTTCGGATTTTCTTTGCAAATTTGATAAAAGAAGGGGCATTGGAATTAAAAATTGAATATAATATTTTATCCTAAAATTAAATATCAAACCTTAGGGATATTTTAAAATTAAAATAATTAATTAATTCAAATTAATTAATCATTGAAAAATCAAAATTTCAAACTATAGAAGAATTAATTAATTTAATAATTGAAAAATAAAAGGTTTACACCTTAGGAAAATTAATTAATTCAAATTAATTATAATATTAATGTTCTAATCCTTGCCTTTTAGAAATTTTTGTAAAAAACATGATGGCCAACATGAATTTTCAATACAAGTACAACCAAGCATAATACTAGAAAACAAAAGTTGAAGAGATTTCAGATAACAAAAATTCGTAGAAGATATAAAGTTTAGAAATAGTTACGAAATGGTAATCGAATCAGAAGACAGTGCATCATCATTTACCATTGGAAATGACGGGTAGTTGAGGATGTAAGGCTATAAATAGCCATTGAGACCTAATTCCAAAGGGTCGGATGCAATTTGAGAGATAGAGTTTAGGCATTTCAGTTTTTCTTTGTTAGTTGAAGGAGCATCTATGCCCTTGTTATGGTATTTAGAAATTTGTGAGGACAATCACCTGTAGCTAGCCATTTTGAAACTCTGTAATTCTTGAATATTTTAATTCAATGTAAAATATGGAGATCTTTAATGCAATATGTGCATGTTGATGGTGTTTGCATTTGAATATATTTTTATATTATGCTTTATTTCCCTTGAATATGGTACCATCTTGGTCTTAGATTATGTGATAACTGGTCAAGGCTAAGATTGGTTTAATTCAGAATTAGAGGCTTCAACAGGACCCTTGCAAATATTTTAATTCATCTTAACTTGTTTATTTATTTTTCCTAACCCTTTCCTTTTGAATTTTATTTAAAAATAGTTAAAATTAGGAGTAGATTAGCATAATTTTATCTTTGAAGCCTTTAAGGTTATTTAACACCCAATTTCATGAGCTATATAGGAGACTTAATGCACCTTATACACTTAATACTTATGGAGCCATAAAAATGTGTTTCAGAGCATTAGATCCTCTCACATCCATGTTTGTGAGAAGGATACCTCAGATCACCACTCTTCCCATGGCCTATAGTGAAGCTTTAATCGTGGAACAATAGTTGATCCCTCAAGGTTTTGGAATAGGTTAATTGCCTTCACTAGGACAACCAGGTGCATTCAATCAAGTACCCATGATTAATCAAGCTTTGTCACAACAATTTCTTATGTTAAATCCTGTACCATATTAGTCATATAATCCTACCACTCCACTATATTTGGAAAACCAATTCAATACTCATAAGAATGTGGAGACTCATACACAAGATTTGCATTTTTGAACACTACTTCCACTCAGAATGACCCAACATTTCAAAATGTTAATCCTAATCAGAATATCCCAATATTTCTAAATGTTGTTCAAAATTAAAATGTGCCTAATTTTTGGAATTCCACCACTTCTGCAAACAACACAACAAGTCAGACTGCTACAGGATAAAACAATGATGCTAACCCTCAGTTAGATAATATACAAAAGTTAGTCCAAAATCTCAGCAATGATATGGTCCAATTGTAGAAGCAGACATCTCAAAATCCCCAAACCAATAATCCACCTCATAATAGGAACTTTAGTTTCCAAAAAAGACAATGGAACACTCATCCAAATAATGGAGGAGTACCCAATCCAATTACCAATCAGAATCAAACTAATAATGTAGTCAATCTTTCTGACTTGGCTTTAGATAATTGGTGTAGAGTACACTCCACAACACAACATAGTGAGAATGAGTGCCCTGAATTCAAAATAGCTTTAGATATACTCCAAAAGGAAATGGATAACATGGAGTTAATACCGAATGAAGATATTTCAAATCAGGCTAGCAATAGTAAAGGAAAAGGGATAGCCTTGGTTGTTGAAACATTTGAATCATCATAAGGAGAAGATGAAGGATATGAGGGATCTCTAGAAGAATAAGTACAAGCTTATAGGTAGTTCAAGAAAGGAAATCATAATTATATGCTTAGGAGCAAGAATAAAGTGCCAATCACTTCTTCTACCCCATTGAATCCTACTTTCACCCCTCCTGACAATTAGGCTAACAATAACCCCAATCCACCTAAGGCTAATCCACCACCACCACATAGAATTCTAGACTAGGATAGGCCTACATACAACATTATGGAATATTTGAAGAAAACCAAAGCAAACATATCTCTATTTGAGGTTGCCTAGCTAATAAATCAACAAGATTTGGTAATTAAAGCATTTAGAGACCAAAATAAAATTGGATCTCAAAGAACCATGGATGCTCAATTTGTATCATGAAGGGACAAAGGAGAAGCTCCTCCTTTCCTCTTGATGATTAGAATTGCAGGTAAAAACTTACATAATTGTCTTGTTGATTTAGGTGCTTCAGGAAATGTCATGCCACATGTTGTGTGTCAACGACTAGGTTTGAGACCTACTCCTTCCAATAGAGTAGTGGTACAACTAGACAAAACATAAGTCAATGTGGTGGGTGTACTTAAAAACATTCACATACAATTAGCCTCAGAGCCCAGGATTCAACAATATATCGATATACATGTTGTAGAAATCCCGGATAGATATGGAATGCTCTTAAGTAGAGATTGGTCAAGGAATTTAAATGGATACATGGCCACCGACTTTTCTCACATGTGGTTGCCTTGGATGGGAATTACAAATAAAATTAGAGTAGAAAGAGAGCCTAGACTCAAAGAACTCATTACTGAATATAATAATACTAATGAGGTTCTCTACAATGAATCTGAATTAGGGGTTTACACCCTTGAAACCAAACAAGACATAAATAAAGTTGAAACTGAAGCATCACCCAGTAAGCCAAATAAATATGAAAATATAGTTTGGATTCTCAAATTTTATGGATCCAGATCTAGACAAGGTAGTGGAGCAGGTGTTGAATTAATCAGCCCTAAAAGAAAATCTCACCTAGCATCCTATAGATTGCAGTTTCCCTGTACATGCAATACTACAAAATATGAAGCATTGATATATGGACTACAATTTGCTTTAAGAAAGAATATTAAATGCTTAAAAGTGTTAGGAGACTCTGAGATGGTAGTGAAATAAGTCAAAGGGCAATATACTTGTCATGATAAAAGGTTAACTCATTATAGAAACCAAGTGAGGGATCTAATTGATGAGTTCCATGCTTTCAACATTAAATTGATTTCAAGGAAAAATAACAGAGTTGCAGACTCCTTGGTAGTAGCGGCAAGTACATTGACACCTATAAATAATAAAAGATTCAAGAAATTTTCTATAGAATTAGTAGCCTATCCTTCTATACCTAATAATGTGAAAAATCTTCAAGTATTTGAAAGTGATAGACACATTTTTAATTTTGTGACTAATTCTGGTGTTTTTGAAAATCAGGTCATAGATGAGGATGAAAGAATAGAAGAAGAAGATCATGAGGTAACCTTGAAAACAAACTCACTCCCTAAAGGTATGATTTCTCTCAAAAAATTATTTGATATTGGTTATAAAAGTAAGAAATGCAATGAAATTTTATTTCAAAATGATGTAGGTAATACTACGAATATAGGGACTAGTGAAGCACCACAAAATGTCCTAATAGGAAAAGCTTGCACTAATCAAGAAAAGGAAGAAATCATACAAGCTCTCAAAGACTATAAAGATGTCATAGCTTGGAGCTATGAAGATTTGAAAACATATGACCAATCTGTCATCACTCACACCATCCCTTTAAAGCCAGATGTGAAACCATTTAGACAAAATCAAAGGCCTGTAATTCCATTGATAGAGATTCTTATTTAGAAGGAAGTTAAAAAGCTCCTAGATGTAAAAATAAATTTTCCCATTAGACACTCCACTTGGGTAGCTAATATAGTACATGCTAGAAATAAAAATGGAGAAATTCGATTATGCATTGACTTTAGGAATCTGAATAAGGCTTCCCAGAAGGATAATTACCCTCTACCCTCCATAGATCATATTTTGTAGATGGTGAATGGATTGAAAATGATGTCTTTCTTGGATGGATATTTTGGATACAATCAAATCATGATAGATCCCAAAGATAGAATGAAAACAACATTCACCACCAAATGGGGCACATTTACCTATAGGAGAATACCTTTTGGACTGATTAATGCAGGTGCTACTTTCCAGAGAGCAATGGATTATGCTTTCAAAGGTCTAATTGGCAAGTGCATAGTGGTATATGTGGATGATATCCCTGTGTTTTCCAAGAAACATGTTAATCATGTCAGTGATCTAAGGAAAGTATTCCAAAGATGTAGAGAGCATGGTATTTCATTAAACCCAAAGAAATGCATTTTTGGAGTAACTAAAGGAAAGCTTTTAGGTCATGTTATTTCTAAATATGGCATCTTAATTGACCCTAAAAGAGTAAAAGCAATCTAGAACATTCCTCTCCTAGGTAGTAAGAAATAATTAAGATCATTCTTTGGAAAAATTAACTTTGTTAGAAAATTTATCTCAGGATTTGCAGAGATAGTTAGACCATTGAATGACATGCTCAAGAAAGATGCTAACATCACTTGGACTTATGAAGCCCAAGCTGCATTTCAGGGAGTTAAGGATGCTATATCCAATGCTCTAGTTTTAGTGAGCCCATATTACATGAAACCATTTTATCTCTACTCATTTGCTTCTAAACATTCAACCGCAGGTGTCTTAACACAAAAGAGTGAGAATAATGAAGAAAATCCAATAGCCTTCATGAGCTCCCCGTTAAAAGATGCTAAATTGAAATATACTGTTATAGACAAACAGGCATAATGCTCTAGTAAAGGCAGTGAAAAAATTCAGGCATTATATTCTACACAGTAGGATATTTGCAATTGTGCTAGACCCAGCTGTCAAAACCATGTTAATGCAAAATGAATTGGGAGAAAGAAGAGGTAAGTGGATGTCAATTTTACAAGATTTTGACCTAGAAATCCAGCCTATGAAACTAGTTAGAGGTCAAGGATTAAGAAAAATGTTAGCAAAAATTGATCCTCAAATTCTTTACCAACAGTATACTATGGATGATATAACAATTGATGAGTAGTACCAATATATTGTGTATTACTTGTTGAATAATAAATATCCAGATCACTTAAATGCTACTCAAAGAAGAGCATTACGTTTAAAGAGTGCTAACTTCATGATCAAAGCAAGTGCTCTATATAGAAGAAACCATGAAGGTATCTACCTCAGATGCCTAAACAAAAATGAAGCTACTCAGGTCCTTCATGAATTTCATGGCACATATGGGACTAGACATGGTTCAACCAATGCCACTACACATCAAATTATGAGAGTTGGTTACTATTGGCCTCATATCTTTAAGGATGCTCATACCCATGTTCGATCCTATCACACCTACCAAGTTGTTGCACATAGAGAAAGAAATGCTTCTATGCCATTGCAGCCTGTATTTGAGGCTAGACCCTTTGCCCAATGGGGATTGGACTTTATAGGAGTCATCAATCCTAATTATTCAGCCTATCACAAATACATTGTGACTACAATAGATTATTGCACTCGATGGATAGAAGCTTTACCTACCAAAAACTGCACCACAAATGTTGTCATTCAGTTCATGGAAGAACATATTGTTACTAGATTTGGGATGCCTTATTCCATAGTCTGTGACAATGGATCAAATTTTACCTCAATTCAATTTGCAGAATGGGCTTATGATAACAAGGTAACTCTAAAGTTTTCTTCTAATTATTACCCACAGGGAAATGGTTTGGCTGAGTCAACTAATAAAAATTTATTGACAATCATCAAGAAACTCTTAGAGAGAAATCCTAGAGATTGGCATAATAAACTCAGGTATGCTTTATGGGAAGATAGGACCAGAATAAAAGCCTCGTTAGGTACATCACCTTACCATCTAGTCTATGGCCAAGATCCTATATTTCCCACTAACTTGAAATTGTTGACACTACAGTTCATGAAATATTACTTGGAAGTTGATGATAAGGTAGAAGCCAGGCTCACTCATTTGATGAATTTAGATGAGAAAAGAGAAGATGCCTTACAACACTTTAGTCAACATCAAGGAATAATCAAAATATGGTTTGATAAGAGAGCTAAAATCAAAGCCTTCAGAATTTTTGACCTGGTTTTACTTTGGGATAAAGCACATGAGAAAAAAGGAGACCATAACAAGTTTGATAACCTCTGGTTAGGTCCTTACTAGATTTCAGATATTCTAGGAGATAATACTTTTAGACTAAAAAATCTGAGTGGAGAAGATGTCCTCTTGCCTGTCAATGGGCAATTCCTAAAGCATTACTTTCATCCTTGAGGCAGTGCAGTAAAACATGTCATTTGTACATAGTTTTTTTTTTTTTCATGTGTTTTCTTTTTACAATTTTAGATTTAGTTTTCATTTGTTTTATTTTCTCTGACTTTGAAATTATTTTCTCATTAAGTGTTTTGTTGTTTGTTTCAGTTTTGCTTGTTCAATTAGTTCATTTTTGTTTGTGAGAATTCATGTTGGATTTCATGTCTTCACTTTTACATTGCTTTCATCCCACAAATTTTGATAAGTGGAGTCCAATGACAATTAACTTCTGGTTTCTCTAAAAGGGAATATCTTCTGCTAATTGAGGATGAATTGCCTGTTTGAAATTAGTTGAAATTGAAAATTAGAGAAATCAGATTATTAGCAATCATGCTTGGATTATGGACTAGAATAGAGGATATTGAAATTAAGGGAATTTCCAAGGTGTGGAGTATATCACGCGCATTTATGTTTTCTTCATATAAGAGCGTGGATTTGAATTTTTATTATATTTTCATTAAGAGCATGCATTTATGTTTTTCTTCATATAAGAGCGTGGATTTGAATTTTCATTATATTTTCATTAAGAGAGCACATTTCGGATTTTCTTTGCATGAGCACAGATTTGATAAAAGAAGGGGCATTGGAATTAAAAAATTGAATATAATATTTTGCCCTAAAATTAAATATCAAACCTTAGGGATATTTTAAAATTAAAAGAATTAATTAATTCAAATTAATTAATCATTGAAAAATCAAAAGTTCAAACTATAGAAGAATTAATTAATTTAATAATTGAAAAATCAAAGGTTTACACCTTAGGAAAATTAATTAATTCAAATTAATTATAATATTAATGTTCTAATCCTTGCCTTTTCAAAATTTTTGTAGAAAACATGATGGTGGGCATGAATCTTCAATACAAGTACAACCGAGCATAATACTAGAAGGCGAAAGTTGAAGAGATTTCAGATAACATAAAGTCGTAGAAGATCTACAGTTAGAGAAACAATTATGGAAGGGTAACCAAATCAGAAGATGATACATCATCATTTACCATTGCAAATTACGGGTAGTTGGAGGATGTAAGGCTATAAATAGCCATTGAGACCCAATTCCAAAGGGTTGGATGCAATTTGAGAGATAGAATTTTCGGCATTTTAGTTTTTCTTTGTTAGTTGAAGGAGCATATGTGCCCTTGTTATGATATTTAGAAATTTGTGAGGATAATCACCTGTAGCTAGCCATTCTAAAAATTTTTAATTCATGAATATTTTAATTCAATGCAAAATATGGATATCTTCGATGCAATCTGTGCATGCTTATGGTGTTTGCATTTGAATGTATTTTTGTATTATGCTTTATTTCCCTTGAATATGACACCATATTGGTCTTAGATTGTGTGATAACTGGTCAAGGCTAAGATTGGTTTAATTCAAAATTAGAGGCTTCAACAAGACCCTTGCAAATATTTGAATTCACTATGACTTGTTTAATTTTTTTCCCTAACCCTTTTGATTTTTCTTTAAAAATAGTTAAAATTAGGAGTAGATTAGCAAAATTTTATCTCTAAAGCTTGATTTCATAATGTTGTGTTTTACTCCTACAAGTTTCAGATAAATGAATGATTGTGATGCTTTGATGAATTTTGATGCTAAATGTTCATATCTACATGATTTACTGTACAATTGAGCAAAGCCCTAAGTTCTTCTTGTCAAGACAAATAATTAATCAAAACCATAACTAGTAATCCCCTTGTGATGGTTGATGAGTCCTGGATAAGCCTCATTTATAGCATGTTTTAAATAGTTAAAACTGCCTAAAACTCTTGTGAATTATCTTATATGCTAGTTAAATTGATTTAATATGCTATGTATTAACTGTTTGCATGATTGAAGTGTTAAGGACATTATATTCCGATTTTTAATAGTTCTTGTATAGTTTTATGTTATATTGTCATGCTTAGGTTGACAAAAACACTTCAGTAGTCTTATTTTTATGATCATTAAGCATTAGTTTATCTAAATTCAACAAATAGTACAAAGACTTATTACTGTGCAATAGAAAACTAGTTTTTCCATATAAATTCCAGCAAGTTGCCAATGAATGGCAAGGCATGGAATTCACATCCAAGGAAGAATGAATACTATTGCAATCTTATCCTGAGGGCTAATACACCTGAGAAATGCAGCCAAAACCATTTGGATTCAACACATTTGGTCATTCTAAAGATCTTCAGAATGAACACAATGTCTTCGAAATGAACACAGTGTCTTCGGAATGAACAGATATCTTCGGAATGAGAAAACACAGTGTCTTCGGAATGAGCGGATCTTCGAAATGAAAATTACAGTATCTTCAGAATGAGCAGATATTTGGAATGAGAATTGAAGTATCTTCAAAATGAGCGGATCTTAGAAATGAGAATTGCAGTATCTTCGAAATGAGCCACTTATCTTCGAAATAAAAACAAAATGTACTTTTTGACTGATTTTTGGTAGTGAAAAAGGGAATAAGAAGGTTGAGAAAGTTAAGGGAAAATATCTCCCATCTAATTTTGTCATCCTTGTCGTTCAAAGCCACCATTTATGGAAAATATCAAATTGATCCTCTTCTAGGATAAACCCAGGAAATTCTGCAGGATATCAGGAACAACATATTTTCTGTTTGTAATTATATTTTAGGCATCTATAAAAGATAGCTCCTATCCAGGTTGAGCTATGAAGAATATATTAGATTAGAGAGATTATATAGAGGAGATATAAAATAAATAGGGAGATAATAGAATAGTGATTTTAGACCTGTAACAAATTTTAGCAGAATTGTAATTATGTTTTTGAAGCAATAAAAGTGCAGTTTCATTCCATTTATTTTGTTATGTCTGAGTGTGAGTAAGACTTGAAGAAGAATTCAAACCTTCTTCTGAGAAAGGAGGCTGGCCACTTCCAGACCTAGGAGGAGGACTGACAGACAGGTTTTATTCTAATTTTGCTATAGCAAAATAAGTTATGAACTTGTCATTTTTATTATTTTGCACAGCAAACATTCCTAGTTGTTTAATTCTTGTTCATAATGTTTTTGTGATATGATTATTGGTAGATCTGGTTATTCTTTTCATTCCCAACAACTTTTCAATTCACTACAAATTTCCATTTTCAACAATTTACAAGTTTTTTATAATTTCCCTGCATTCTTGTTTTTGTTGTCAAAACCCTGCACAGAAGATTGACGACCTTCTGTTACAGAGCATTGACAGGATCTAGTTTTTATGCTTCATTTCAATTATTGCAAGATTAAATAGACTTTAAATTCTTGCAACTATAACTAGGGTTTGATTTCTGTAATTAGAAATTAGTTTTCATTCTTGCAAATAGATTAAAGTTTAATTTATGCAATTTAGGGGTAGAAGTGACACAAAACCCCCACACAATCAATTCCACCAATAAGACTTGTTGTTTCCAAATGAACTGAACTACAACCCTGCTTGAACTTTCTCTCGTAAATAGCCTTGGACACCACCCTGGATTGACAAATTCATTGAGAATTAATGATGTGCTTAATGATAGCCCATAATTTTGGCACCGTTGCCAGGGAACACGGTGTTGTTAGAAGGTGAAAAGTAGTCCAATAATTATTAAATATGCTAAGTTGTGAATTTTAGAGTAAAATCTGAATGTAATGACTGGTATAAGTAATTGTTATTGGTAAATTGTATTTCAGTCCATTTAGGAAATAAGCATGAAACCACATGAAGAAAAATTTCACAAGAGGTTGAAATTATGTAAAAAATGTCTAAATTTTTTATTTCCAAAAATGTTGGAATTTTCAAAGAATCCCAATCATCCACTTCCAAGACTGCAAGATCCTTTGAGAAATCATTACAAGGAGGAAAATTAAGTATTTCAACACCATTTTCTCTTGACAAATCCATACAATTAGGAAAATTTGACAAGATTTATAATTGTTTTTG
The DNA here is from genome assembly GCA_028583015.1 of Wollemia nobilis. Lineage (NCBI taxonomy): Eukaryota > Viridiplantae > Streptophyta > Pinopsida > Araucariales > Araucariaceae > Wollemia > Wollemia nobilis. Next base: position 14,515,479 of record JAQPPZ010000521.1, on the reverse strand, counting down.
GGAACTTACAATGGAAGGCTCACAAGAGAATCAAGGTAGAGCCAACAATGTGCTCCACCCTAGTGCAACTAGTGCATGTGCCAAAAATTTTCAAAATACCATCAAACTAGATCTTAATCAAAATTCTCCCATGAAGGTCATTTCATCTGCAGTATTACCAAATTTCAAGGGAATTACATCTGAAGATCCTGACATGTTTTTGTTTGAGTTTAAAATTGTATTTCAAGCTCATGATTACACTAATGACAATCAAAAGCTCAAACTATTTCCTTCCACTCTTAAAGAGTTAGCTCTATGATGGTTTATCACCTTAGCACCTGAATCAATTAGAACTTGGAATGAGATGGAAAACATATTCTTGGAGAGATACCAAGAATATTGTCAAGTCAAGAATCAAAATGATGAAATTCTTACAATGAAACAAGAGGAAAATGAAATCTTAGAAGATTATATAGACAAATTTTCTTTTGTTCATAAGAGATGTGGAAGTGTTGAACCTGAAATTTGCAAAGTCCTATTCTTAAGGGGACTACAAGATGAATCTAGGGATGCATTGGATATCTTGGGAAGAGGAGATACAAATGCACTTAAATTTCAGGAAATTATTAAACTCTGTAAAAATTACTCTCATTCAAGGCAAAGAAAACACAGAATTGGTAATGAAAAACATGATTTGAAAGAATGCATGAAAGAGGCTGATATTTTAGTACATGATAGAACATTAGATGAAAAAAATGAATCTACTGAATCTTCAGCCATCTATTGTTCAGAATGTAAAAAGCAACACTCTCTTCATGATTGTCATTTGAAAAAAATATTTATACCTGCTACATGTAGCATTTGTCAATTAGGACACCCCACAGATTAGTGTAGTTTATTGCCAGAACTTAAAAGTGTCTTTGAAAAACAGTCTCAACCTATGAAAAAAATCAATTTTTTAGGACAAGGACAAGGGAATAATTTTCATAAATTTCCATATCAAAATGCTTCTCAATTTCCTACACATTGGGGAAATAATCCTTGGTATATGCCATGGTTTGCTTCAGGTCCACTTCAACAATGTTGGAGTCAACCACCATGGAAATACTCCCAAGCATGGTCTCAACATGGATGGATGCAACAATAATGGAATCAACAACATCCACCATGGTTGTAGCCAAAATTACAAGGATATCAATGGGTACAACATCAAAATCTATACAAAGGGCAGCAACATTGTCAAAAACAAAAATTAAATTTGTTGCCTAATTATATCCATAATTTCTATCGTGGACAACAACAACAAAAATTAAAACAACCTCTATTTTCAACTCAACCTGTGGTCAGTCCAAATCATGTTAAACAGGTAACCCCTATCTCTATGGTTGAATCAAAAAATACAGATCTAATAAATGTTAATGACTGTGTTAAAACTCAGTTGTGTTCAGGTGAACCACTGCTTGAACCTATTCCACTTATCAGTGTAGAAAGTGAAGTTAAAAATAATGAACATGAAAACAAATCCACACTAAAACAACATCAAGAAGAACAAGATACCTCATCAAAAAAAGTACCATATCTTGAACAATTCGAGATATCAAAAATAACATCTTCACAATCAGATTTGATAAAGGAATTAGAACATTTAACTATTACAATCCCTTTACCTCAAGTTGTACCAATCATTAATAGGATTGTTCAAGAAATGTGTTTTAGCAAACCAAGAGAAAAAAAGAAAGTATATCCTAAAACCATACAAAAAGGTGGAAAATTAGTTAACTTGCTTTCAGGTAAACTTATTACACCTAAGTATGATTTTACAGAAAGCCCATAGTTTCTTAGAACACATAAGGAAAATGAAAAGAATACTTTAGTTTTGGCCTCCATTGTTGTAAATAAAAATGTTTCTCCAAGAACCAATTCAAATCAGCCTAATACAAAACAAATTGAAATACAACCAAAACAACCTTTGAACAACAATAGTTGGTTGACTAAAAACCAGGGAGCAAATTTGTTTGATATATTGGTGCAACATACTAATGCTTTACTAACATTTTATGCACCTTTAGCAGTTGGAATTGAGTTTTTGTAGGTACAAAAAAAACAAATTTTGCAGTTGAATGCATTTGATGAACTTTGGTTGGAAGCACTTCACCAAATAGAGTTCACTCAACAAAAATGGAAAATGTGGCATGATGATCACATTAAGAGCAGCAAGGATGAACCAGGGGAGTTTGAGAATGAAGTTTTTCAACTTTCTTTAGTTGATGATTTAAGGAGGATATTATTGGTAAATGGACATATTTTACAGTTGTACGATAAACCACTAACAAATGTAGAATTTGCTTAGTATTTCACACAGTTACATTTGACAGAAGAGGCTTCTTCTTCTGATGAAGATTCCAAATGATCATATCTTTGAATCTTAAAAGAAAAATAAATCAAAAATCAAAAAAAGTAGAAAACAAAAAGATGAATAAATTCTAATTATGAATTCCTTCATGGGCATGATTTTAGGGAAATCATGAAATCTTTCATGGGCATAATTAGAATCAAGAAAAAATAGAGAGAAAAGGAGAGAAAAAAAACGAAACCAAAAAAAAATGAATAACTCAATAGTGAAAACCTTTTTCTAAGGCGCTACTGAGTTGGTATGCATGAAAACCATTTTTATATCATGCATAACCTTGAAATTTCTGAGTCACCATTGTAAAAATTCACCAACTGCACTTATTTTTGAAGTGTTGCAGGAAGCCTCAGCATAATATCAATAGAAGCAGTCATCTTTCAAAACTTGCATTAACTTGTTTTAACCAGGTATATATGTTTCTTGCACTTTTATCATTGTAAATATTTGATATATAGTATATGACAGTTAACCATTAGTATAAAAGTGTTCATAAGAGTTTGCATAAAAAAAACATGCTTGGAGAAAGAGAAAAATGTTGGTTTTTGATGTCTTCAAAATGACTGTTGTATCTTCAATAACCATGTTATCTTCAGAATGAAGCCTTTGTCTTCGAAATGAAGGTTTGTCTTTGAAATGAAGGTGTGTATTTAGAATGAATGTTTATCTTTGGAATGAGGTTATCTTTGAATTAAATGCCCAGCTTAGTCTTTTAAATGAAACAAAATCTTTGGAATGAATATTTAACAGTCTGTTTCCACGTGGCATCCAAGGAGGGAGAAAAAGACATAGTCAGCATAATTGTTTTACTCCATGTGATCATTGACACATGTCAACTGGCTTGTGGTTAGATTCATCTCATATTTTGCACCCATCAAGGAAGTACAAGAATCACAGGGAAAATAACCAACAAAAATGCCACCACCATTCATTGCTAATAACCACTCATGTGGGAAAATTTGCATGCAGAATGGACGAGCTAAAAATAGTAAAGAAAATTTGATGGCAAGGATGTCCAATGATTGATGGCCAAGTGTTCAGAGCATAGAATAAGGAAGTGTGCCATATTTTCTTTCCAAAGACATATTTGCTAATGATTACAAGGAAAAGTAAAAATAAAAGTTATTTCTGAAGAAAAACAAGAGCAAACCCTGTAATTCTGTAGAAACCAAAAATCAATAACCTAGCAGCAGAAGAGAGCAGTCTTCTCAGCATCAAAAAAAAGAAATGAAGTGAAAAATGAAAAAAAGGGCTAGCCTACAAGAACCTTGGAATAACGTAACCACATGGGTTACCAAATTTTTCAACCTGTGAAGGGTAGTATGTAATTTTGTTAGGGCATCATTTCAAAATTTTAAACCACCTCAGGCATGGTAGGCAACAACCTAAATTTAGAGTAAATTTTCTAGCATACCTGAACCAAGAACTACAGAGCATGGCAAAACATTATCAAGAGAAAAAAAAGGAACCCTCATCATCATGGTCTTATTAAACTGGTGTGCCAACATAATTTTAGGGGAAACCCTAGAAGCTTTAATAGGTTTTATTCTACCCTAACTAATGTAGTTTTTGAAGAAGAAGATGAAGGAGAAGAGGATACATATGTTGCTATGAAAAAAATATGCTACTAAGGAAGAAGAAAAGGCTAAAAAAAAAATGCTATTGCAGAGAAGGAAACACACCAAGCAAAAGCAACAAAGCATTTTTCTCTAGAACCATCAACCTCACATACTAAGAAGAGAAGGGCTGAAAGCGACAAAGAAAAATAAAATAGAAGAGGGTTCATTTTTCTAAAGATGTTATTTATCTGTCAAAATAGGAGAGTGAAGTTCCCAGTGAAGAGCCTGAAGTTATCCCTATAGCCCCTGTTACCACAAGAAAACAGGGCAAGAAGAGAAAATATACATTAAGGACTAGGAGGTCTGCAAGACTCCAATAAAAAGAGATAAAAGAACAAATGATTGAAGAGAGAACCAGACAGGATAGCCCTGATGTCATATAAATGCAACAAGCCACTAAGAATTTGGATGTAAGCATATATAATTTCATGGAATCTCCTGTACAGAAGTAGGGGTCTAAAGCAGAGGATGAGATCGTTGTTGAGCAACAAAGTACAATTTATTTGTCAGTATTAGGTTCTGAGTCGAACAAAGAAGAGGAGGTGGACATCACAAAACAACTAAGAGCAGCCAAGAGTGTTATAAAAATACAAATGAGATGGATTGAGGAAAGAAAAGATGTTATTGAAAAAAATGAAAAGAAAATTAGAGAATTATAGCAAAAAGTGGAGAAACTAAAAAGCAGGCTATCACAAGTTGACGAACAATCCACTACATCAGATAAAGAGGAGTATTTGGTTTAGTTACTGCTTGGATTATCTAGGGAATATGAATACATAGGTGCTCATTCTGAAGTAGTGCCCCTCCACTTTGAAGTAGTGCCCTTCCATTATGAGGCATTGCCTTCTCAATCCAGAGAAATACCTTTATGCAACATTATTGGGTAGGTCTCAGATTCAGGCCTCCAACCATCATTACTCTAGTTTTCTCCTATTTTGAAGAAGATTCCCAACCAGATGATCAGTTTGAATAATGACTCCGAAACCTTCATGAGAAATTACACAGGCACTAAATTTTTCTATGAAACATGGAATATGAGTATGGACATTTGTGACTCCATAGCCCACAGCAATGCATGAGGGCATGCATTAATATAAGTTGGGGGGAATGATGAGGCCTGGATAAGCCTCATTTATAGCATGTTTTAAATATTTAAAACTGCCTAAAACTCTTGTGAATTATCTTATATGCTAGTTAAGTTGATTTAATATGCTGTGTATTAATTGCTTGCATGATTGAAGTGTTAAGGACATTATATTCTGGTTTTTAATAGTTCTTATATAGTTTTATGTTATATTGTCATACTTAGGTTGAAAGTAACACTTTAGTAGTCTTATTTTGATGATCATTAAGCATTAGTTTCTCTAAATTCAACAAATAGTACAAATACTTATTACTGTGCAGTAGAAAACTAGTTTTTCCATATAAATTCCAGCAAGCTGCCAATGAATGGCAAGGCATGGAATTCACATCCAAGGAAGAATGAATACTATTGCAATCTTATCCTGAGGGCTAATCCACCTGATAAATGCAGCCAAAACCATTTGGAGTCAACACAGTTGGTCATTCTAAAGATCTTTGGAATGAACATAGTGTCTTCGAAATGAACACAGTGTCTTCGAAATGAACAGATATCTTCGGAATGAGAAAACATAGTGTCTTCGAAATGAGCAGATCTTTGGAATGAAAATTGTAGTATCTTCGAAATGAGTGGATCTTCAGAATGAGAATTGCAGTATCTTCGAAATGAGTGGATCTTCGGAATGAGAATTGCAGTATCTTCGAAATGAGCCACTTATCTTTGGAATGAAAACATAATGTACTTTTTGACTTGTTGACTGACTTTTGGTGGTGGAAAAGGGGATAAGAAGGTTGAAGTTAAGGAAAAATATCTCCCATCTAATTTTTCTGTCCTTACCGTCCAAAGCCACCATTTATGGAAAATATCAAATTGATCCTCTTCTAGGATAAACCCAGGAAATTCTGTAGGATATCAGGAACAACATATTTTTTGTTTGTAATTATATTTTAGACATCTATAAAAGATAGCTCCTATATAGGTTGAGCTATGAAGAATATATTATATTAGAGAGATTAGATAGAGGAGATAGAAAATAAATAAGGAGATAATAGAATAGTGATTTTAGACATGTAACAGATTTCAGTAGAATTGTAATTATGTTTCTGAAGCAATAAAAGTGCAGTTTCATCCCATTTATTTTGTTATGTCTGAGTGTGAGTAAGACTTGAAGAAGAATTCAAACCTTCTTCCGAGAAAGGAGGCTGGCCACTTCTAGACCTAGGAGGAGGACTGACAGACAAGTTTTATTTTGATTTTGCTGTAGCAGAATAAGTTGTGAACTTGTCATTTTCATTATTTTGCACAACTAACATTCCTAGTTGTTTAATTCTTGTTCATAATGTTTTTGTGATATGATTATTGGTAGATCTAGTTATTATTTTCATTCCTAGCAACTTTTCAATTCACTGCAAATTTCCATTTTTAGCAATTTACAAGTTTTCTGTAATTTCCCTGCATTCTTGTTTTTGTTGTCAAAACCCTGCATAGAAGATTGACGACCTTCTATTACAGAGCATTGACAGGATCTAGTTTTTATTCTTCATTTCAATTATTGCAATATTAAATAGACTTTAAATTCTTGCAATTGTAACTAGGTTTTGATTTCTGCAATTAGCAATTAGTTTTCATTCTTGCAAATAGGTTAAAGTTTAATTTATGCAATTTAGGGATAGATGTGACATAAAACCCCCACACAATAAATTCCACCAATAAGACTTGTTGCTTCCAAATGAACTGAACTACAACCCTACTTGAACTTTCTCTCGTAAATAGCCTTGGACACCACCCTGGATTGACAAATTCATTGAGAATTAATGATGTGCTTAACGACAGCCCATCAATGGCTACATGAAGGCCCCGATAATTCTAGATATTTCATTATTTTGCCTTTGAATCAAAATATCAATAAGCATTATTAGGTTAGAACAACCTCACCTGAACCTTGGGGAGATCATGAATCTCCTTTCAAGAGAGGACATCCTGCATGAGTCCTATCTGTTGGTATGTGTTTGTTATCTGAAAATATATCACTCAACAGGAAGTAGAATGATTTAGTTGATGTGCTCGCTTCTCAAGGTGCAAATTAATAACCTACTACATAATATAGCTCAAGGAAGAAAAATAAAGTAAAGTTGGTGTCTAGACTGTCTATCCTAGACAGAGAGATATTTTAGCAAGTTTATAAAAATGACCATCAAATCATTGAATTTTTGACAAGATAAGTAATCTATTCAGTCCAAAAGGAGGAAGCATCATAATAAATTGATCAAGAAGATATCATTCAGCTTAAAATAATCATATTCCTAGAGGATTGATCACTTTGGAAATATTGTTTGACAACAATGATAGAAAAATAGGTCAAATAATGAAGATAGAAAATCAAGCTTACAAAGAAATTGAATTTGAATTAGGTAAAAGTTTGAATATTGGAGTTCATTGTAATGTAGAAGAAATAGATCAGTTCAAATAACTTTGTATGTAGCATCAAGACATAATAGCATGGAGCTATGATGACCTATGAGTCTATAACAAAGATGTGATTCAACATATGATTGAACTAGCTTTTAATGTAAATCCATTCAGACTAAAATAGAGTCCATTCAATCCAACATAGAAGCATCGATGAAGCAAGAACTTCTCAAGGTGCTATATGCCAAAATTATCTATCCAGTTAAGCATTCTAGATGGGTCACAAATTTAGTGCCTGTGAGAGAGAAGAACAAAGACATTTATCTCTATGTTGATTTTATAAACCTAAATAAGGCATCACTAAAGGGTCATTATCCTCTGCTCTAGATTGATCAAATTCTACATATAGTGGTAGGTGTAGAAATATTCTCATTCCTAAATGGCTTTTCAAGCTATAATCATATATAGGTCAAAGATAAAGATCAACACAAAACAACATTCACTACCAAATGGGTAACATTTGCATATGAAAGGATGCCATTTGGGTTGTCAAAAACTAGAGAAATATTCCAATGTGCTATGGATTTTTCCTTTGGAGCTTAGTCAATAAAATAGTTTTAATATATTTATATGATATGATAAGGTCTTTCAAAATTTCAAGGAGTTGAGGATATCATTGAATCCAAATAAATCAATATTTGTTGTTCATTAAGATAAACTATTGGGCCATGTAATTTGAAAATAAATCATGAAAATTAATCCTAAAAGAATTTAAGCCATCGTATCTCTCCCTCTCCCCTTAAACAAAAAATCTTTGCAATCTTTGGACAAATAAATTTTATTCAAGTCATAATACTGCCACTAAAATTCTTAGGGTGGGATATTATTGGCTTAAAATTTTCACATATTCATTTAAAGTAGCCCAATATTACAAAAAATATCAAAGGTACGTTGGAAGGATTAAAAATGCTTCATTACCACTTCATCCAATCGTAATCGAAGAACCATTTCAATAATAGAGGTTGGAATTCATTAGATTCATTAATCCAAATTCATCCATGGGTCACAAATAAATTCTAACAACTAATTATTTTACTAGATGTACTGAAGTAGTTGCTACAAAGTTATCCAATCAAGATATAGTAATAGAGTTCATCAAAAAGCTGATAACCAGGTTTGACATCCTGGATGCATTAGTAAGTGATAATGGACTCCTTTCATAGGTGTAAGGTTAGTTAACTTTACCATCAAATACGATATATATATCTTAAGATGTCCTCTAATTATTATCCATAAGGGAATGGATTGGTTGAATCGACAAATAGATCAGTTCAAATCACTTTGTATGTAGTATCAAGACATAATAGCATGGAGCTATGATGACCTTCGAGTCTATAATAAATATGTGATTCAACATATTATTGAACTAGCTTTTTATGTAAAGCCATTCAAACTAAAATAGAGGTCATTCAATACAAAATATAAGCATCCATGAAGCAAGAAATTCTCAATATGCTATATGCCTAAATTATCTATCTAGTTAAGCATTCTATGAGAAGCGGAACAACAATTCAATTATTTGATGAAGTATAAATAATACATTAGGGCCAGGATTAGTCCGGAGGTTGTGGAACCACCCGAGACCAATATAGGCGCAGTTGTAACAAAATAACAACTAGCCTAAATTAATCAATTCTAACAATATAAGATCGTTAGGATTGAATTAACTAATGAAAGAAATATTGAAATATATTCTAACATCCCCCCATATTACAATATTTTAGGAAACATATAACTACTAGCTATACTATCATCCCCCCATTATTTTGAAATACATAGAGAGCTGCGAAACAATTCAAATTTGACACGTGCAAGTGCCTTAGTGAATATGTCTGCAACTTGAGCATTGGTGGAGATGTACTGAAGCTGGATTCGGTGCTTTGGTACTTCGTCTCGAATGAAGTGGCATTGTGTATCAATGTGCTTCATTTTCTCATGATGCACTAGATTCTTAACAAGATTCAAAACACCCATGTTGTCGCAGAACAAGTGTATTGGAGATTTTTATGGAAGACCCATACTTGTCAGGATGCGACGCAACCATATCACTTCGCACACAGCTTCACGTGCAGCACGATATTCTACCTCTGTTGATGAGATAGCAACCACCTGTTGCTTCTTGTTGTGCCAAGAGACAGGACCAGATCCAAGATGAAACAAATATCCTGAAGTTGATTTACGATCATCATATGATCCGGCATAGTCGGAGTCCGTGTATCCCTGTAAGAAGAATTTGTTGTTCTTCTTGTATTCTAGGCCATATTCCATTGTGCCACGGACATAGTGAAGAACTCGCTTTGCTAGCTTTCCAGTGTGTAGTCTTAGGTTCCTGCATGAACCTCGAAAGATAGTTGACAACAAATACGATATCTGGCCTAGTGTTGGTCAGATATATGAGACTCCCAATCAGTTGATGATAGAGAGTAGCATCTACCTGAGGTGATTTGTCATATCATGATAACTGAAGTCCTGTTTCCATTGGTGTTGCCATCGGCTTGCAGTCAGTCATGCGATATTTTTCTAGTAGTGTCTTGGCATATTTTTTCTGGGACACTTTGATGTAGTGCTCCTTCTGGTTCACTTCCAGACCAAGACAGTAATGGAGAAGTCCGAGATCTATCATTTCAAAATATTTGCTCAAATCTTGTTTGATAGTAGAGATCATTGTTTTTGAACTCCCTGTTATGAGCAGATCATCAACATAGAGTACAAGCAACACTATTTCAGAGCCTTGCTTCTTGAAATAGAGGTTTGCATCAGATGGACATCTCTTGAATCCATGTTGTAGTAGGTGATTATCCATTTTTATATACCAAGCCCGAGGGGCTTGTTTCAAACCATATAAGGATTTTACCAATTTGTAAACTTTCTGCTGTTGGCCTTCCACTTCAAATCCTTCTGGTTGAGTCATATAAACTTCCTCTTGGAGATCACCATTTAGAAAGGCACTCTTGACATCCATTTGGTGCACTTTCCACCCATACTGTGTTGCCATAGCACAAAGAACTCGAATGGTTGTCATCCGAGCAGTAGGTGCAAAAGTTTCCTCATAGTCAATACCTTCTCTTTGAGCATAGCCCTTTGCAACAAGTCGGGCCTTATGCTTATCTATTGTTCCATCTACCTTGTACTTGATTTTGTACACCCATTTTTAGCCTATGGGCTTCTTTCCATATGGCAGATCCACAAGCTTCCAAGTTTTATTTTTCATCAGAGACTTGTACTCTACATCCATAGCGGCCTTCCACTGAGGCTCACCAAGGGCATCTTGCACTGACGCAGGTTCAAGTTCATCTATTGAGGACATAAACACCCTATCATCATCAATATCCATATCTTCTGTATCTCTCACTGGATCTACAGAAAGTTCCTCAAAATATTGACACAAATCATCAACCCCAGTAATCTCTGCTGCAGCTTTCTCCTGTCGAGCCATGTTGCGAGTACGAGGCCTATCCAATGTCAAATCCGATGGAGTGGATAGCTTAGAGTCTCTAATTGTACTTGTATACCACTTTGGATTCTTCTTCTGTGGTGATGAAGAAGATGAAGAAGGACCTCCAACCTTGGATGAAGGAGACTTCTCAACCTTAGTTTCCACAAGGTCTAGGTATACATCTGATGTGTTTTCTGATGTGAAAGCCTCATCAAAAACTACATCTCTACTGATGTGAATCTTCTTGTTTAAGGGATCAATCAATCGATAACCCTTAGAGTGCTCATCATACCCAAGAAGAATGCACTTCAATGTTTTCTCATCTAGCTTCTTTCTCTTTTCTTTCGGTATGTGCATGAATGCTTTACAACCAAAAATGCGTAGATGAGAGATGGAGGGTTTTCTGCCACTCCATGCTTCTTGTGGAGTCATTCCTTGTAGGGCCTTAGTGGGTGCCCTATTCAATAGATATACTACTGTGGTGACAGCTTCTGCCCAATATTGTTGCCCAATTCTAGCTCCTGTGAGCATGCAACGAACCATTTCCATGATGGAACGGTTCCTCCTTTCAGCAACTCCATTTTGTTGAGGAGTATAAGCAGTAGTCAACTGTCGTGTGATCCCATTTTTAGTCAAGAATGCAAAAAATTATTTAGAGGTGAACTCCCCCCTCGATCTGAGTGGAGGGTCTTTATAGAAGTCCCTGACTCCTTTTCAACAGATTTCTTGAATTGTTGAAAGAAGCCAAATGCTTCAGATTTTAGTTGAAGAAAGAATACCCACATATTTCATGAGTAATCATCCATGAATAACTAAAAATACCTTTTACCCCCATAACTGTTGGGTGTCAAAGGACCGCACAGATCGGTGTGAACCAACTCCAGAGGTTTCTTTGCTCTTGTAGAGCTCCTTTCGAATGGTACTCTATGCTGCTTTCCTGCCAAGCAGTCAGAGCAAACTGGCAATGTGGTAGAAAGGGAAGGAAGACCCTTTACCATCTCATACTTACTTAACTCAAGTAAGTAACCAGAACTCATATGTCCATATCTCTTGTGCCATAGGGAAGTTGCCTCCTTTGTAGAGATAGTCATGGCCACATCTGGAGTAGAGATAGCATCTAGGGCAAATAAGCCATGCTTATATGAAGTGGTTGCAATGTTCCTACCTCTCCTGGTAATAGAACAACACTTCTTGCCCCCTCAACCCTAAAGTTTACAACCATATCCTTGTCCAAAATTTGTGTGACTGACAACAAGTTGTTCGCCAATCCTGGAACATAGAGAACCTTCTCAATCTGGCACTTGCCATCAGGAAGAGTAACAAAAACTGTACCTTCTCCCTGAACCTTGTAGGTTTTATCATCGACAATAGTGACAGGTTTGCCCTCTTTGGCCTCAAAAGACTCAAACCATGATTTGTCGCCAGTCATGTGCTTACTGGCTCCAGAATCGACATACCAAATAGGATCCATCTGCTTGGATACTGTGGTAGTCATGAGCACTTTGTGTGCTCTTTCAGAATCCATGTCAGATTCCTCAACAACAACATTCACTTGTTGTTGTTTGTTCTTTTGTGGTTTGTTCTGGCCTTTCTATTTTGATTGTTTATTCTTATGCCAACATCTATTTGTATCATGACCTTCTTTGTCACAGATCTTGCAATATCTCTTTTTCTGTTGAGGTTGTTGAGTTTGTTTCCCTTTTGAATCCTTTTGAGAACTTCCTCCCTTCTAAAAATTACCCTTCTTCTTGTTCTGCCCCTTCCTGTTGGTGTATAGGGCAGTGTTAGAAGAATCATCTCATTGTAGTTGGCGTGCCTCCTCTTCTTGAAGCAAATTTACCAACTCAACAAAGGTAACTTGTCTCTGTGATACATGAAGTGAGGTGATCAACACTCTAAAATAATCTGGTAGAGCTCTCATTACCACTGAGGTAAGGAGCTTATCATCAACTAGTGCTACCAAGGAATTCAATTTTCCTTTCAACTCAGACACTCTGCAAAGAAAGTTTTCAACTGTCTCTCCCTGTTTCATGCTTAGACTGTGTAATTGAGATTGAAGAAATAGAATGGTGGAATCATTCTTTCCTTCATATATAGTTTTAAGGGCATCCCATGCCACTTTACTATTTTGACAGTCAACAATATGAGGTTGAACTTCATCAGAAACAACAAGCAAAATGAGCACTTTTGCTTTGCTATCTATCTTATCAAAGTCTTTCTGACCAGCAGTGAGAGTTGTGGCTCCAGCTATAGATGAAGGTCTTTTTGTTGTTCCAGACACAACATCCCAAAGATCATCCATCTCTAGGATAGCCTTCATTTTGTTTTTCCATGGTGTATAGTTTGGACCTTTCAACAACTGATGAGCATCAGTCATTAGTTTTGCAGACATTGTGAAGGTTCCTTATAACACCAAATGGTCCCCCCTTCGATATACCTTAATGCCAGGCCGTTATACCATACAAAATACCCACCCTTACGTGAGGGAGACTATAGGTATTTTGAAAAACTAGAAAAATTACCCGCCCTTACGTGAGGGAGACTATAGGTAATTTTAATGATTATACGATACGTGGTACTTAGGCGGTATTGAAAGGGAATCACCTCGTTGATGGCACCGACCTTAGAAAGCCTTCAATCCGCATGCGTGGGGCGTAACTTCCCCTATACACTTTGGATATCCAAACTTTCATCTGGATTTAAGCCTAAACACGAGAGTGATTGGGGTAGTGGATGGAGTAAAAAAATAGCAAAATGGTAAACTTATCTCTCCTCGACGATTAATAGAGAACAAGCTCAGACATCATTTTTGGCAGCTATATTAGGCGGCGGATATAGTAGCGCAATCACGACAACTTTACCTGTAAGTGCTGGCCAGAGGTATCACAAATACCGAACGTTGTAGTGCAATAAATTGCACGGATGGGTTTTAATTATTTCGGGGACTTAGGGAGTGAATTTGATTTTAACTTTTAATGATGTAGTGCAAAGCAAGTAAAAATGCAACATACAACATAAAAGTGCCCACAGAAATAAACCACTAGGTGTCGGGCGCAGCCAAAAATGCACCTTTACAATAATGCCAAAATTTGCTTTTTCTCAAAAAATTACTCTCTTTCCCCCCTTGATTTTTCGAAAAAAAATACCCCCCTTTTAAAACTTCTTCTTATAAAGCATTTTTAAACATTTTTTTTATATCTAAAGTTAAAAAAAAAAAATTATTATCCCATATAGTAAAAATTATCTTATTAAAAAAAATAATTTTAAACTATAAAAGAAATAATATAAAATATTAATTTTTAACTTTAGAAAAAAAATATTAAAAAATAACTTAAAAAAAAATGTTTTACCTTTGCTTTGGGGGGGTCGGCGGGATTCGAACCCGCGACCTCAGGCTCCCGGAGCCTTAACCACTCGGCTCACCGCCAGGTGAGCCAGTGGGCTGATCTGTAATAGATCAGGCTCCGCTCTTATTTCAAGAGCCTCCATGAGCCAAAAGGCCCTCGCGGTGGTGCTCCCTCCTCAGCCACCGCTCGGGCGGAGCACGGGTGGAGCACGGGCGTGGGTGGCGACGGGGTGGCTGGCTCACAGACAACCAAAACTGCCACCAAAATCGCTCTGCAAGGATCCTTTCGGATCGTTTTCTCCTCTACAATTAAATACAACCAAATTTTTGCCTTAAAACTTCAAGAACGAAGCAGAAACACCTGAAAACTGATCGGCCATTGACGCCCTGCGTGATGAAAAAATCAGCTCTGGAAGATTTTTAAAGGATAAAATCAATTTTTAATCCAGCCAATCTGCTCCGATTGGCTTCCTTATTCCAGAAAATCCCGCAGAATTGAAAAGCACTGAACACAGTGATAAGGAAAAATACCAACTGTGTCACAGTTTTGACGTCGGTGACGCGAAGAGTTGCAGGTGACAGGCACGGTTGATTTCTTCAATATCGAGGCAGATAAAAGGTTTATCCCACATTGATGGGATAGTGAGGCGTATAAGGTTTTAAAAGAACCTTTACTCCACAAAGGAGTATAGCCTCTCAGGGAGAGGCTCTCTCCCGAGAGGGTCATGGGTAAGCCTCGGTGTTGGCTCCCACGACATGTTGGTCGCCACGCTTAGCCCCTTTCGACCGTATGGTCGATTGCTCCTTTGTTCTTTCGACCGTATGGTCGACGCTCCTTTGCTATGTCGACCGTATGGTCGATCGCTCCTTTAGTTGTTCGTCGATCACTTCTTCCGATCTAAAAACCAATTTTTCGAGAAATCCAATCAAACTTGATTAAAAAAAAATTCTCTAACTCGATTAAAAAAAAATTCATAATTTCCAATCGAGATTTAAAAATCTCCGCTCATCTAGAGCTCCGCTACTACGAGATCACTTCGAGAGAAATGAGAGTGGCGGAGGTCAGGCTCTGATACCATGTGAGAAGCGGAACAACAATTCAATTATTTGATGAAGTATAAATAATACATTAGGGCCAGGATTAGTCCGGAGGTTGTGGAACCACCCGAGACCAATATAGGCGCAGTTGTAACAAAATAACAACTAGCCTAAATTAATCAATTCTAACAATATAAGATCGTTAGGATTGAATTAACTAATGAAAGAAATATTGAAATATATTCTAACACATTCTACATGGGTCACAAATTTAGTGCCCATGATAAAGAAGAACAAAGACATTCATCTCTATATGATTCCATAAACTTGAATAAGGCATCACTAAAGGATAATTATCCTCTGCACTAGATTGATCAAGTTCTATAGATACTAGCAGGTGTAGAAATATTCTCACTCCTAAATGGCTTTTTACACTATAATTAGATATAGGTCATAGATAAAGATCAACACAAAACAACATTCACTACAAAATGGGAAACATTTGCATATGAAAGAATGCCATTTGGGCTATCAAATGTTGGAGCAATATTCCAATGTGCTATATATTTTTCCTTTGGATACTTAGTCAATAAAATAATTTTGATATATTTAGATGATATGATAGTATTTTCACATGACAAGCATCTACACTTAGAATATATTTAAAATGTATTTCAAAAGTGCAGGGAGTTTGGGATATCATTGAATCCAAAGAAATCAATATTTGTTGTTCATGAAGGTAAACTCTTGGTCCATATAATTTCAAAACAAGGCATGGAAATTAATCCTGAAAGAATCCAAGTCATCCTATCTCTCCCTCTCCCCTTGTACAAAAAATATTTGCAATATTTCTTTGGTTAAATAAATTTTATCTAAAACTTTGTATCAGACTTTGCACAAATTGTTAAGCCTACGATTGAGCTTTTGAAGAAAGACGTTATATTTGAATGGACCCCTAAGAGGAGAAAATATTTTGAACAAATAAAAGAAGATATCATAAAATATCTAATGTTGATCAACCTAGACTTTAGCAAGGATTTCATCTTGTATACCTATGGATCTGATGATAGTTATGCTACAGTGTTAACTCAAAAGGATGTCAAAGGAGATGAACATCTAGTGTTATTTTTTAGCCAAAATTTCCATGATTACCAAAATAACTACAATATCATAGAAAAACAAGTATTTGCAATCATGAAATCTTTAAAGAATTTTAGACACTACGTATCATAAAGTAAGACCGTAGTCTACTTGGTCCATGCAGATGTTAGAAACTTCATCATAAAGGAGAATTAGGTGATAAAAGAGCTAGATGGATTACTAAAATCCAAGAGTATGACATAGATATTCACCCTATTAAACTGGTAGATGGTAGAGAACTACATTAATAGTTACCTACTTCAACAAAATAGGGCTATATCATCTATAATGAAAATAACATAGAAAATGATCCTAGGACTGAGCAACATGCAAAAAGGCTTGATTGGGTAAATGAATTGATTAAATATTTTTATATGGGAATATGTCTTGAAGGATTGAATGCATCACAAAGAAGAAGGTATAGGCTTCAAGCTCTAAAATATGTCTTATTACCAAAATTACTATACAAGAATAATTTTTATGGTGTCCTTCATTGGTAAAACTAGAAGAAAAGGAGAAAGTAATACTGCCACTAAAATTCTTAGGGTGGGATATTATTGGTCGAAAATTTTCACATATTCGTTCAAAGTGGCCCAATCTTGCAAAAATATCAAAGGTACGTTGGAAGTAATAAAAATGCTTCATTGCCACTTCATCCAATCATAAGAGTCATTTCAACAATAGGGGTTAGACTTCATCAGATTCATTAACCCAAATTCATCGATGGGTCATATATAAATTCTAACAATTGATTATTTAACAAAATGTACTAAAGTAGTTTCTACAAAGGTATCCAATCAAGATATAGTAATAGAGTTCATAAAAAAGTTGATAACCAGGTTTGACATCCTAGATGCATTAGTAAATGATAATGGAACTCCTTTCATAGGTGTAAGGTTTGTCAACTTTACCATCAAATACAATATATATCTTAATACATCCTCTAATTATTATCCATAAGGGAGTTGATTATTTGAATCAATAAATACAAATATTTTGAAGATTATTAAAAGAACCATTAGAGAAAATAAAAGAAGTTTGCATTTGTTGTTAGATCAGGCTCTCTAGGAAAATAGAATTATAGTGAAGAAGTTGCTAAAATCTTCTCCTTATTCATTTTTCTATGGTAAGGAAGTCATTCTCTTGCTACACATAGAGCTGCTAGCTGTAAAATTGATAATTCAAGTAGAACTCCCTGACATGAAGGCGATGGAGGCATGAATGGAATAGTTGCTATTATTGAAAGAACAAAGGAAAAAATCATACTCTAATTTTTAAAGCCACTCACTCATGACCAAGAGATGGTTTTACAAGAAGGTGATACCTCGATGTTTCAAAATTAGTGATCTTATCCTCAAATGGGAGAAAGACAAATTGGAGCCAGGCAACCATGACAAATTTATTTCACTCTGGTCAGGGCCATATAAAATAACTATCAAATGGGAATTCAATGTGTTTAAACTATCAAATGAGAGTGGCCACATTTTTTCAATATCAATAAATGGCCACCATCTAAAGCACTTTGTGTGAGGTGTTGTCAATCCCCTTGTATCATATGTACATAGATAAGTGTGTAAATAAATTGGGCCACAATAATTTTGAATTTGAATAAGCCAATTAGTCAAAATCGAAGATAATTGACTCTAATTTTGATGTGACATGCAATCATTGGCTAAAATCCATTCTAATAGGGAAATTAACTAATATGTGAAGGTATTCACATGATCCTAAGGCAACGAAAAGTGCACATTTTGTGAAAAATAAAACTAAACTACAACTGACACAATTACTACTTAACATCAATAATGACATTTTGCATGCATAGCAATTAAGCAAAAAAAGATTTACAGGGAATATTTGTAGAGAAAGAAAAATTACACTCCAATTGATTCTAAGTTAAGAATTGGAAAACAAAGCAAAAATTTACAAAAGGGAAGCAATGAAGTCCAATATTTTTTCAAAATGAACAATGGCTAGGAATTCAAGAGTAGCCAACAACAAGGCACAAAAGGCTCTCCAAGACAAAATTTATCGAATCGTGGATATTGAATTAACATCAAAGAATCTATAATAGTTGGTAAAGAGGTTAAACAACGAGTAGCCAAAGGTATTTCTGCTAGCATCCCAAATGATTTTGCTTATCACTCTTTCCTATCTCATTATATTCATAAATCCACACACCCCTACCTAGATTTAATTCTTACAATTTCAAAGCATTATAATGTTCAATTAAAGATGGTTCAAGATGCCAATGGAAAATTTATTTTCCACCTCATTCTAGATAGTATTAGGGATGCATTTACCATAGATAAGCCTAGAGCGAATCCCAAGATCTTTAATATTCAAACTCACAAAAAATATTATGAGTCCTAAAAATATACTAAGAAGGACAATATTTTCAAAAATTGGCCCCATTCCCAACTTCATCATCCCATGATTGAGGATAAACTCCCAGAGACCCCATTGAAAATTACAAATTTTAAAAATTAGGAGTTATACTCCATGCTAGCTATTATTTTTGGCATACCTTCTAACAAATAAGTGCATGACTATTAGATAACTATGGCATACACCATATATAACCCTCATTTCTATGATGAGTCCTACTTTGATTAGTCAAATACTCCCCTATTCTTTGATTGGACCTAGTTCCCATGTGACAGAATACATGAATAGCTAACTCAGCTGCAACTATCTCCACATGGTATTTTTTGTTACTATTTATATCTCACATGGTTTTTTCTCTATTATATAGTGGACACTATGCCATGGGTAGGTCTAAACATAGTTGAAAACAAAGAAAATAGTTTTTTGATGGTAGAATGGACCAATCTATTGGAAAAAACTAAGTTCTACTATGATTTTAATAGAGAATTTCTAGGGCCTACTCTTAAAAAGTTTTGGAAGAACTTCCCAGTATTTATACTCAAGCTAAAACTCATTTACAGACCCATCATGCAAAAGAGGAGGATTGGTTCTTTCTTCTAGAAGGGATAATCATCAAGCTTTACAACTTTATAGGGAAATCTTTTTTGTTGCCATACTTTATTACCATTTTTTTTTTGCATTGGAGTATTGTAGACAAACTAATTTCATCAACATCACATATGGCTCAAGAATTAGTAAGAAGAGCACTTGTGAGTACCTGCTCACCTATGGCCCAATAATTGCAAATTTTAATGGGCGATAAGGGGAGTTATGCCATAGAATGCAAGGATTAAATCTCTAAGTTATACTAAAAATGTGGAGGTATGACCCTATGGATAGGTTCAGTGAGAAATTAAGCTTAATACACATAAGAAACCCACCTACATTCAATAAAACAAGCAGACCTGCGATAAAGTAGTTAAGAAATAATCATAAAAACAATGAGCTCAATGGAATATCAATATATTATCAGGTTTGCCTCAATGGAGGGATTGGTATGAACAAGAAGATGATTATGATACTAAAAATAATCTAAATCATGCATTAACTGATAAAATTTTAGCCTCTCATTAAGAAGGTCAAATGGGATGCACCCAAAGTCATACAATGGTGGATATTTTGAGTTGAGAAAAAGGCTACTAAATCTAAAGTTGCTATCTCAAAAGACCATAAGTTTTCATAGAAGAATTATGAATATATGAATACATAGAATGCCAAGAATAATAAATAAAAAATTATAACCTTTTTAGGATATAATAAAGAAGCAAAGGATGGAGATCTAGGAATAAAAGAAGGGGCTATCATAGAGCAAGTTGCTCCTAAAGAGAATGTAGTTGAAGAAAAAGTGCAAGTGCTTGAATAAATGCCAACTACTAATGATGTTACAATAGTTCTAAAGCAACAAGAGATCACAAATGAAACTCCTTAGTCAAATCCATAGGTCATGGTATTTATCCCAATAGAATTGTAGTAGCAATTCTATCCCAAAGGCTCTCAAATCATAAGAAAAATGGGATATATAGGAGGAGGCTTAGGTAAGACATCTACTGGCTTACAATAAATTATTCAAGTTTAGGAAAGGCCTAAAAGGTTAGCCTTAGGTGCACCATTTCCAAGCTCCCCAACCTTGGAAACAAAAGAAAAAATAAGTAGGAAGTTCACTTTAGAAATCCCTACCAAATCACCACTTAAGTTTATGGAAAGCTAGGGAGAACATCAATATACTTTAGGGTAAGAGACATCAACCAAAAGCATGCAAAATTATAGCCAACCTATAAACAAAAATAAGGTACCTAAAGAGAATGTACAGTCTAAAGTATAGCAATTATCAAGGATTGAAGAATTTTTCTCCACTTCTCAACAACAAGTGCCTAAAACCAGAGTTGTTCCTCCTTCACCTCATAAAGTAGAAAAAAAAATAAAAGTTGATTCATTTGAAGAGCTACATGAAGGAGATAATAAGAGGTAGAATATCCAAGAAACACCACTAGTGAATGAAGAGGTGACAACCAAACTAGTGGTGGAGTGCCCCATATTAACAAAGATAGGTATAAACATTTCTAACCCTTCTACTTTTCTTTCTTCTTCCTTTGCCCCCAATGTAACTCCTTCCCTTTATTTATCATTACCAACTTCATAGTGAGAGTAAAATTTCAAATTATCCTCATGATAGAAGCTACCCCTATCATCACATCCACTCCACTTATCTAAACCCCTTCAATTATCACTACTTGACCCATTCAAGAAGATTCCTCACCTCCCTTCCCTCTCGTGCAACCATTTCTTACCGTTTCACATTCGCTTGATCATCCAACCATAGTCACCATTAATAAACTCATGAAAATGAGCCACAACACTCAAATTTGGTGGACAAAAAAGACACCCAAGTGAATTGGAAGCTTTGCCCTTCTTAGGTAAATGATAGCAATAGATCCCACCATATATCAATATATGAAGGTTACAGCCACACCAAAAGTTAGAAAGCTAGAGATAGACATGACACCAGATGATTATCATGTATAAGTACAAAATGGTGGGCATTGCTCGACTACCACTAGAATACTCTCTACTGAATACCCAACTTTTATGTAGGCACTATCTACTTACAAGGAGATATGTTGAGATATAGATATCTACATCTAGAAGAAAAAGTTAAAGAACTATATGAAATAACCAAATAAGATTAGAACGTGAATAAGACTCTACACTTTAAATTCCAAAAGTGGAGGAATAAGTTCTTATAAATGGTATATGCCAAAGAACGGGCTCAAAAACTTCAAGAGCTAAAAAAAACCTTGATAGAATAAGTGCTAGAGTTGCAGTAGTAGTTACAAGCTAAAAAGGAAAAGACCAAGGCTTCTTCTATCTCCAGGGAAACTCTCAAATAGATGAGAAAAATATCTAGGAAGATATCTTTGAAAATACCATCAAAGCTTATGAAGTCATGGATTGCATTGAATTATGTGGGCTAGAAATAAAAGCAAGAGAGGATTTTCAATAAACACAGACTGAAACTAGGAGCATGCTCGAACAAGTAGTGATTTTGATGAAGATATCAGAAAGAATATTTGAGCCTACAGCTAGGGCCATCTATAGTAAGCATTAGAATGCAGCTAGAATCCTCTCTAAAATTGTGATTGAAAACACCAATATATTAAATAAGGGATGAAGGTAATAGAAATGTTGTGTAACAAAGTTAATAAAATCATGGATCCTATGAAGGAAGTACAATAACTAGGATTTCTATGCTTCTATGATAGAAATATGCAACTCAGAACCTTATAGGACTTTTAGGCTCAAGTAGATCTAGTTGCTAAAGATGAATTAGAGATATATCAATGGCAAGAACCCATTGAAGAGTATCAAGTGCTTGAGTTTCTAAGTAGGACAGCCCTATTACAAGAAAAAAATCAAGAAATATCTAGTAGATACCAATATCCATATTATGAAAAGGTATATTAGTTAAAGAAGATACGCGAACGAGTTTGTGAAATCAAGAATCCCCCACAAGACATATGGATGAGAGTATATGTAGTGTTTGAACAATTAGAGTAGATATTTAATATAGAATAAGAAGAACTAGAAGGACAAGGGAATAATGAGATGAATATTCTATCCAAAGACATGGGTCCAAGGCCTCCAGATGATCAAGCAACACCTAACGAACTGGTAGAAGTGCAAAAGAAAATAGTAGTTGATGAAATGACACCTCCACCACAACAAGGGTATAAGGATGAAAATGTATTTCAAGATAGCAACATTCCATCTATAAGCTCAAAAAAGGTAAAATACACTTGCTCTCATTCACTTCCACATCATCTCACATCTCATTGACACATCATTCACATTCTTTTCTTTATGTAAATCATTTTGTCACTTTATTCCACATTTAATAGACAAACTACTTTCATTTCATTTCACTTCATTTCATAATACCACTCACATTTCATTTTATTATCACAATGACTCCATGCCCAATGGAATTATGCCTTCTGAGTTCTAATTCTCACAAGAAAAAATTCCTCGAGAGGTGCCAAACATGTGGGTCAAATTTTGATAACATTAGCACAAGCAAATAATTCCCCTAAAAAAAATTCTAAGTGTTGGAGGATAAGTCTGGCATGAGATCGAGATGCTCCAAAATTTTGATTGTGTCAACAACCATGTTACCATAGAGCTTCATCCCTATAGTAATGGATAAATAAGCATCCAAGCTCAAAAAATCCAAAGCCATGCCCATGTTGAATGTGATGTCAACAAGCTAAAACAAGAATGTGGGATCGAGAAAAATGGACAAAGAAATAAAAAAGATAATGGTCAAGATCATGATGTCCCAAAATTGGGCTATTCAAGGCAATGCTATCTGTTGAAGGGTTTGATCACCTGGGATCATGTAAGTCAATGATAAAAGACTACCTGGGGCCACAATGCTGGAGATTGCATGATTTCTAGCGATGATGTCAACAAAATAAAAAAAGAGCTTGGGATCGCACAAAGAAGGCAAAAGTGCCCAAGATTAGGATATGAACTAATAAATCTAAAAGGTGCACAAAATCATGTCACTTGAGCTGATGATGTCATCATTAGAAATCTTGAGCCTATGATCGCACCTATGAAGGTAATATAAAATAAAAAAGTTCCCAAATCCAAAACTACCCAAAACCATAATTTTACTTCAAAAGAGTTCTACAAGCAATCAAAGAGCCTAGTTTCAAACAAATTTTAGTTATATGTCATTTTCATACTTGCAACTACCATGGTGCTTGCTAGCTAATTCCATCTAAATACAACTAAGATTCAAAATGATTACTCCAATAATGCAAACACTTGTAGAAGATAGTTGTAGATCAATGGGCTAAATTTAAAATCATTTAATGCTGCCACATCAACATTTCTAGTTTCTTTCCATACTATCATCCAAATGACCATACAATTGTATTCCCACCAAGAAAATTTGAAATTGTAAACTATAAATATGAGCAAATACCTCATTGTAAGGGTTGGCTCTATAGTCCTTGCCTGGTATTGCATTGTAATTGTTATTGATTAATGAAGTGATAGTTGTTTGGTCTCCATTACTGTGCATTTGTAGGTTTATGTGTATCTTTTTCTCTAATTCATTTCTATTACACTTAGTTGTTAGTGTATTTTATTAAAGTAATTTTTCTATTTGGATTACCTATTGGATTACTAAAAATTAAAGTCCTTGGAATGATTAGAGCCTTTATACATTTGTTTTAAGTCATTTGTATTACATTCAGATCTTAGTTTATTATGTTAAAAGCAATCTTCAGTCACATTTTGGATTGCTAATTGCTTGAGTCCTTGGAATTATTAAAGTGAATGTAATGAGCTAAATTAACCTATAATCATTCTTGGTAATGGTTGATTTGTTAAGTGCCATATAATCAACTAGATAGTAATTACTCTGTAAGATCAAATATTGTTACACTATACACAAGCCACCTTTCGAACCCTCTCTATTACCCTTAATCCTTCCTAATAATTACTCTTTTCCTATCCATTTTTCCAAAATAATTATCTCAAAGGAGTTGGCCTTCTCTAGAGGTTGAAACATAGAGTAATCTTGTTTCATCCAATTTCTATACTTTGGCTAAAATTGATAGGTGCAACACATTTTCGTAGTAATGGTAGATTTTAGTCCAACACTTCCCAATGTAGAAAATGTGCCCTAGACTAAAACTAATATTTAATGACTTTGAATTTCTTCTGAGTCAACCTCTAGAGGAGGCCCATTACTTGTTATGCTAAAGAAATAAAAGAGGGATTGGAGACTAAAGAGAGAAATGAAAGG
Organism: Wollemia nobilis; assembly: GCA_028583015.1. Taxonomy (NCBI): domain Eukaryota; kingdom Viridiplantae; phylum Streptophyta; class Pinopsida; order Araucariales; family Araucariaceae; genus Wollemia; species Wollemia nobilis. Next base: position 14,490,722 of record JAQPPZ010000521.1, on the reverse strand, counting down.
GTTCAAAAAGGGGATAAGGGTCAAAAATTGACTAAAATATGGATGGAATTTAGCTAACAATAGTGAAACATGTTGAACAAATACCCTACTCTCAACCTAAAATAAAGCCTAATAGATAAGCTATCAAATAGAGCATTACAGATTATAGATACCTCAAGCTCATATTATGCTACTTTAACATTCCAAGAACTTTTTAGAAGATAATTTTAAATAACAATCCAAATTATAGTAGAATTTTCCTAAATAAAATTATCAACCATAAAGCAAGAACAAAAATGTATAAAGAAACATAATTATTCGTGTTGAAATTTGCATCACTATATTCAATAGGGCCAAATAACATTTGGTTATATTGATTACAAATCACAATTATACAACATAAATAAGCAAAGTGCTAAAGAGTTGAATATCATACTAAGGTGGCTTGGGCTATTTATAATATTATAATGAATCTATTATCCCAATTGTTACAATGCTACTTTATTATAGGCCTGACATGTATAGCTTGGCTACCATGCTTGAGGAGCATGGATTTCATTTTCCTACTTTGTCTTAACTATATCATCTTAACTATTTTGATTCTACTATGATGACATGGCCATTATAGATCTCTTCCACAAGTTTGGAATCCATGTGTCTTTAGCAAACCCAAGGATATTTGGTTGGTTTAATTTCTACCACTACACATCATCATTGCATTGGCTTGTCAGAGTTTTCAACTCAGTGCAACTATTTATATTTGGGTGGTTGAGGAGTGGTCAGGAGGTTTAGGCTTCTAGAATGCATGATCTCTATAAAAAAGGATATGTTACAAATATTTTTTTCTCATTGTTAGGGTTTATACATATTATCAAGATCTTCTCACTATTACAAGGGCCATAGAGATTAGGTTAGAAATTTTACAGAGATTTGCTAATGTTACCTTTTAAAACCCCATCTACTTTGTATTATAGGCCCTCTTGAAATTTTGGTAAAAATTTTAGCAAGTTGAGCTTTTGGAAGACTTTGGTTGGCATCATTGCTTAAATATCCTAGCATTTTCTTGTTGTAGATTTTCACTTTGTCAAAATTTTGGAGCACTTATGTTGAAATCATCCCTGAGAAAACCTGATATTTTTTGTTTTAAGATTTTCTTTACCAAAACCTCTAACATTCCTTTGTTTTAGGCTTTTGGTTTATTGGGCCAAGTTTTTTGAACACTATGCTTGACATCATTACTAGAATATCCTAGGATTATTTCATTATGGGATTTTGGCTTTTTAGAATTTTTTGAATTTGCTAATCTTTAGACCCAACTAGAAGCATTTGTATTTTTGGATCCATTTTGTAATCATGGCCCTTCTAAGACATCCTGGCCACTTTGATATTTGAATCTGGGTAGATGCATCTAGACCTCCAATAGCCTTTACATAAAAATGATAATCCTGACCATGTGTATGGACTCTTACCATAGCAAAAGTTTAGCAAAAATCATAGTTTGACATGGATTACAAGGACTTATGTATGTGGGAAATTATATTGACCCACATTATTGGTGTCTCCTAGGGATATCTACTTGCAAAAATAAAGAACCTAGTGTAGACACTAAAATCATGTCAATACGATTAGGCGATCAAAAGCATTGGTTAATTGACATCATATGGCCCCCTTGGGCAACCCTCAGAGGTTTAATAGTGGTCCTAACCACTCTTGGAAGGCTCTACCCCACTTTTGGGAGCTTTTGGGCCACATAGGCATGACCGTCCCACCCTAGGATGGTCACAGTTTGTGGTCATCCCACCCAGGGATGGTGGCAAAGCGATCATCCCTGGGTGGGATGACCACAAGGTTTGACTCCCAAAAAGTCAAATTTGGACAAATGGCACCCAAAAACTACCATTTATCCTACCTATGAGAGCATGCATGACCTAAGGGCACATAATCCTTATGACATGCTATAGAATGGAGGCCAAAATGGGAGATTCTCTTCCCCCTCCAATGCATGCTCGGTTTTAGACAAGTGGCACCTCTTGCCATGCATGCCCTTGCATGCCCATTTTCCCAAAGGCCCCCTTTGGCTATAAAGTGGATCCATTTTCCACACAAAATATAGAGAGGAGTTTTGAGACATAGCAACGAAGTGCTGCCAAGATTTCCCCTCACCTTTTTGTGCCTTTTTCCCTCGAAATCTCTACCTAGCGAAGGAGGTTTGCGAGTGATCTAGGAGGCACAATTTGTTTGCAAAACTGAATCATATGAGTGAATTTCACCACAAAATTTGATGACAACACTATTGAGGAGGTTCCTAACCAATTCATAGAGGAATTGGTGATAAAATAAGTGCAGAATTGGTGGTCGTCCCACCCCAGGATGGTCCCCAATCTGTGATAGTCACCACCATCCCTGCAAGGTATGGTGATATATATGTGCATTATTTATTTACTATTATTTTTTAGGCATATTCTAGAGTAGCATATGAATCTCCTGTCCAAATTTCATGCATTTTGGAGTCATATTGAGTGAGATATTGCATTTTTAGTGTTTTGTAGGCTTTCAGGGACCATCTGAAGATGCACATGAAAATGTTACTTATTTTGCAAATATGACCATATGGGTTCTCTTAAAATAATATTTTATGCATACTTTCCAAGTTTCATTTTATTTGGATGTGTTTTGGTCCAAAAATTGCTTGTTTTGGGTTTTGTAGGCTTTGTAGGTAAACTGCGAATGCGCCACACCATCGGATGCAATTTCTATTCTATTTTTGATTAGATATTCCCAAAATCATATATTTTACATATCTCTACAATTTCAGATCATTTGGAGTTGTTTTAGATAGGCGCATTGCATATTTACATTTTCTAGTCTTTTAATGCATGTGGGGTTTTTGCATATTTTCACTATACGCACTTGCTATTTAAAAAATCTGGTTTCCTTGTGTGTAGGTGCAGGTATTATAGTGTATAAGGAAGGAATACAAGATCAGAACATTGAAGAACAAAGTGGCGGCATCATAGGTTCACCCACCTCAATTGTGGGTACGAGGAAGAACATTGGAAGTGCACACGAGCTTCTTTGAAAGGACTTGATCCTTTGGGCACCCCATTTTTGTAAACAATTGTATCAATCTAGAGCCCTCAAGGGGAAATTTATGTAACCATGGTTTTGATCAATCAAAATAATATAATAAAGCTTCATTTCACTTCATTTTGTGTGTTTTGGTTATCTTTCCATGCTTACTTGAATGCTTCCATTTTGATGCTCATCACTCATTAGCGATAGATGCATATTGTTTAGCTTCATTAGGTGCACCATTTTTCCCCTAATTTAGTGGTGATCATGGTGGGACCCTATCCCTATTGCTTTGATTGAAGGTTTAACCCTATTTTTTCTTGCTTTCTATTGCAGGTACTGGTCGTTCTGGCCTAAAACGACCTCTAGACTGCTGATCGTCCCACCCTTGGGATGGCCACACAACCATCCCACCCTGGGATGGCCATCAAACTGGCCACCATCCCACCCTAGGATGGTCACAAAATAGGAGCTTTTCTGCTCCAAATTCCAAAAACAATAGGCTTATAGGCCATTGAGGTAGGTATAAAAACCCTCTGTTTTCATTTTTGCTGTTCAAAACTGCTAAAATATGGTTTTTCTTGCCTCCTTTGATTGCTTGAAAAGTAGAAGTTAGGTTTGCTTTTCTATAGCTGAGAAAACAACAAAAATAATAAGAAAAACTAGAAAGGAACTAAGTAGAAATGCATCTCTATGGTTTTCTTGCTTGTAGCCTACCCAATGGGTAGGTTCTCATTTAGGATTTGCATCTTCTAGGTTACTTTTTATCTAGCCTTTTCTGAAAGTAAAACGTCATTTCTTTGCATTTAGTGAATGATCATTGAATGCTTCATTGTTTACTTTATTTGGGCTTAAAAATAACCACACACACCATGATTCACTTAAATGCTAGTGAGTTGGATTTCATCACCATCCACTAGTAGAGTTCAACGATGGTGGCTTTCATCTCCACCTATTGTCTCAAATCCCACGAACCCTTGTTATTTTAGCCAATACCGATTTCCAAGATCTATCATAGCCCATGGGATATAGCATGTATTTCTCTTCAAAGAGGTATATCACTGACCGAGTGAGTATGGGTGAGGACCGGGAGGACCTGTGCTCCTTGACCATGTGTGGACTTCATCACCACACATTATAGGTTGGTTTACGTGACCATGACTTTCATTGCCGGTTGTCGAGCTACGAGTATATAGGTGAAATCCAATTAAACACAAGATTATCATCCAATGAAATTCAAACACATGACACAAGGTCATATTTTACAAACAACACATCTGAAACACACAAAATAGTTTAGGGATTCACATCTAAAACTTAAAAGAGATAATCACTTGTTTTATTGAGTGTTTTCCTTTCTTGTGTGTTGTTTCATTAAGAATTTGTAAAGGAGATAATCATCTAGGGTTGGTAGAGAGTCACAATGGTGTGCACCCACAACCAAGCCCAATCACGGGTGGAAGCTATGGAGAGTGGACTAGGAGATATGAGTCATCTCCGCTTTAGCCCCAAGGATTTGGTCATACCTCCTTGGCGAGCCTCTACTCACCCAAGTCCCAGAATAGTGGGACATGAACAACACCTACAAGGGAGCCCTATGCGGGACACCCCTATGGGTGATGGACCTTATCTGGGAGAGTGTTCCCGATATGTAGACACATCACATGCCTTCCTTGATGAAAGGCAACAATGCACTGAGGTGCAAGTAGATAGAGCGGTGCCATGCATCCATGTACCTGATAGGTCTAACACACCCATTTATGGGCTAGAGCATGACTTCACACATTGGGCAGAGCAGATTGATCATACTTTACCTCTACATCACCTTGATAGGTTCCAGTAGCCTAGACAATAGGATGAGTATGATACTCATCGCTCAGGGTGAGCAAACTCCACCCTTCCCTTCCTCATTCATGAAGGAAGGCATGAGGAAATCCTTGATTATCCTCAAGAGTAGTATATCATGCAAGCACGATGTGCCTCTACGTCCGCTGAGTATAATGAGCATATGCCTAGGCCTAAACCTCAAGTAAATGTGACTACCCTCGATCGAGGGAAGCATGCGATGGATATCGTAGATTATCTTGAATGAGGTCAGCCTCAGGGTGAGACTCCTAGGCCTCCTAGGCCCCACATAGTGGAATAGATCAATCAAGTGGTTGCAAGATATGCAGAATGCCAAGCGTAGTTCAAGCAGCTTCGGTGAGACAAAGAGCAACTAGACCACTTGCATCAACTTGAGAAAGAAAGAATCGAATGGCAGACCAACGAGCTGTTCCAGAAAACTTTACGTGAGAGGGTCCCTACCCCTAGAACATATAGACAGGAAGTCCATCCGAGGCAACCCACGCTCATTCAAGATAGGTCTCCTAGGCCTTATCCAATGTTGCCTCTATGACCTCCTAGGCCAGATCGGGACTTGCCTCCCAGGCCAAACATAGGGTGCCCACAGTAGGCAGCTACCCCTCTCTATAGATCGGCTCAAGAGATGCCCTATGGGGCTTACACTGAGCATGAGCTGGAGGTAGAATATTTGGAAATACCTTACCAAGGTAGGGGGGTGACATGCCACCACCCCAAAATAGGCCTGAGGATCCTCACCCTCCATCGTAGGATAAGAGCAAAGAAGAGGAGATCAAATCCTCTGATGCATATAAGGTACTGCTAGAGCGCTTAGAGTCAGTAGAGAACAAGACCTCTGGGTTTGGATCTCAAAAGCCCACTTTGCACCAGCTACGTAGTCAACCCCTTCATCCTTCGGTGCCTACCCCTTCCTATCTAGAGTAGTTTAAGATGCCTCAGTTGGCTACCTTTAAGGGAGAGGAAGATGCGCAGGAGCATGTTACCAAGTTCCTGAGCCAATGCTTTGGCATCCAGGATAATGATGCTTTGCTTTTGTAGACATTCGTGACTACCCTCTCTGGCCTAGCCATGGAGTGGTTTACCCAACTCCCAAAGCATAGCATCCACAATTTGGATCAACTTGTAGATGCATTCCTAGAATGCTTCACCTTCAATACCAAGAGGAAGGTGACACTGGCTGATCTCGTTGGGTTGAAACAATATGATGATGAGTCAATAGCAAATTATGGCAATAGGTGGTGAGCATTGCTCACCAAGCTACCATATCTACTCCCCATGTTGGAGTTGACTCAGATGTTTGCCAAGAGCTACCTAAAGTTGATCTCCTTGTTGTTGCAACTGCAACAATATCCGACTCTTGAAGATGCCCTAGCACAAGCTAGAACAATTGAAGACATCAAGATTCAAGAGGGAGAAATTGTGAAGCCTCACAAGGAGTGGAACAAGAATGCTAAGAATAGCCCAGTGCAACCTAAGCCAATAGTAGTCAATCAGGTTGCCATTAGCATCCCAGGGCCAACGCAACCCGTGCCACCTCAAAAGCCTAATTATCAGGCCACACCTAGGAACTATAACAAGGACAACCAGAATAATCAAGGGAAAAATCAACAATGTCACCCCAAGCGATAGTTCACGCCCATTGCAGAGTCTATGGACTCTTTGTTTGAGCACCTCTTAGTGGCTAATTCGATCAATCTTCTTGAGAGTCGACCTATCGACCCAAATGCACCAAAGCCCAAAGGGTACCGAGAAGACCTATATTGCAAGTTTCATAGGCAAAATGGGCATGACATGCAAATGTGCTATAAGTTCAAGCATTTGGTGCAAGACATGATCGATAGGAATGCCCTTCAGGTAGACAACCCTATCACGCCAAACAACCAATAGATGGGTGTTTTTAAAGACCCATTGCCTACCCATGTGGAGTAGGCCAAGCCAGTGCCCTAGGTGAATGAGGTTCATCATGCACCCCCTCAGCAAGGGTATGTCGACATGATCAACATTGTAATAAGGAATAGGTGGTACCCAAGTCCAGTCGCACCACCTATGGCTCAGAGCGATGTTCCTTCGATGTCATAGCCTCTACCACCTCTAGTGTCGAGCCTCCCACCTAGGCCTATGGTCACAATTAAGAGCAAGCTCACTCAGAGCTTGAGAATGACATCTACCTAACTCTCCATCTATGAGCTCATTCAGCAATCTCCACCTCATAGAGAAGCTTTAATGGATATCCTTAAGGTAATAGAGCTACAGCCCTAAGAGTCTAACTCCTTCAATAATTTTGTGGGGCATGTGCAGCAATGCACGGAATTGGTGATTACCTTTCGAGAAGATGAGCTTAAACTAGTTCCAAATGATATGGTGGATCCTCCCTTGCACATCATCGCATGTGTAAATGGAACACCCTACAAGAGAGTGTTGATAGACACTGGGTCTTCTAGCAACATCATCACTACAATAGCTCTCAAGCATCTGAAGCTCCCAACATCCCATATTGTCACGTCTACCTACACCCTTCGAGCATTTAATGATGCCATATGCTCAATAGTTGGTACGATAGTCCTACCCATTTAGGTAGGACAAAAGACCATACCAACACTGTGCCACATCTTGGAGGGTGAGATGGCATACAATATCTTGTTAGGCAGACCTTGGATCAGGGACATGAAGTGTGTCCCTTCCATTGCTCACCAGTGCCTAAAATACACCTATGAAGGGCAAGTTCATGTCATCTCTATAGACCTAGAACCCTTCAAGTACTACAACATGGTGCAATAGATCCCTGAGTCTACCTTGCCATCCACCCATCTAGATTTTCAATCGAATGAATCCAGCCAAGGTCTGACTCCATCACCATCACCTTCATTCAATCCATCATCATCTCATGCCATACCATCCTCATCTTCAGCACCCCTAGATATACCTTCATCATCGATGAATCCTCCATCGAGGGACATGAGGAAGAGGCCTATTGATGAGATCCCTCCGACCATATCCACCATCTCCACAAGTGAGACTCCTAGCCCAGTAGATGAGGAGCTACCTCATGAGGTAAATATTGAATCAATTCAAGCCTCACTCCCATCTCCTCCTTCTCTACAGCCATAGGTCATAATGCATCTAGCTTCTACTGGTTTAGGAGAGTACATGGTTAGGAATGTCACATCCACCCCTGCCATCGAGTCGATGCAAGATATGGGTCGACCTCATCTTCCCATAGGCACTATCGTACCTCTTGGCCTTCCCCCTAATCAGATAAATTTCATCTATGGGGGTCTCAACTATGGCATCGAGCCTTATCAACAGTAGGAAGAGGATGAAGAGCCCTTTTTTGAGGACATCAACTACATGTCCAACCCTGACTTTGCCATGAAGTATCTTCATCTCTGTAATTGGTATAGTTATGGGTTGGGCTTGTATGAGCAAGGCACCCATGTTCCTTACCAACCATAGTATCAAATGCCTTATGACAAGTCTGGTTTGGGACACAACAAGCCTGTGCCCCTCGACGTCCTCATGGATAGTTTAGAGTGCATGACTCTAAACTTTAGGGATGAGCTTGCATGTGATCCTTGCACCAAACCTAGAAAAATCTACTCATTGGGAGACTACTTCCCTGCACCCCTGAGTGATCAAGAGATACCTTGCGAGGTCAACCAATCTTACGAGAGAGGTGAAAGTTCACATACCCTTCCACATGATAGTGAGGAAGAAGATCAAGGGTCTCCCTATGAGTGGACATCTGATGATGAGTCAGATTATGAAGTAGCATCCATAGGCTCTTCTAGTCCGCATGTTGAGTATGCATGGATTGTCCCATTAGATGATGAGCATGAGGGTTATCTATGTATGTTCCCCTTGAATGACCCTATCTAGCACCAGTTCCTCCTCGTAGAAGGGCCAGTCCACCCATAACCACACCGACCACCTTCGATCATTCTGCCTCCACCACCTAGGGGAAATCATCCATCCATAAACATGATTTCCATAGACCTTTTTGAGCCCATGCAAGATCTGGATAACCTATCAAAGCCACTGCACCTCGACTTGGGGGCAATTGACTTCGATCGAGGAGATTCTCCCCCATCACCTTCTGAGTACTGGTCTTGCGATGAGATGTTACAACCATTTCATTTCTCTCCAAGGCCTACTCATGATGTCTTCCATGCTGAGGAGGAACTTGAGGTTCCAATTGATGATCTAAACCTAGTATATGACATTCACTTGATCCCTACTCCTCACCAGTTGGAGGAGGGGTCACATATGTCAATCGAGCCAATGATTGACAAAGATATCAGCTTAGATCCCGAGAATCCTTAATGTATCAAGTTAGGGGAAATATTGTCCCCTATCGAGCAGAATGATTACATAGCCCTTATCACAAAGAATAAGGAATCCTTTGCATGGTCCTACGATGACATGCCAGGCATGGATACACCACCTATCAGTTGTCATCCAGCTTCCTCGATAGCCATCCAGTCATCACCTCCATTGTTTTTACAATATATCTTGGATAGGCTAGATGACCTGGAGTCACAAGTGAGTCAACAACATAATGCTTTACAATAGATCTTGGATAGACTCACAAACATCGAGTTATGGTTGTGTCATTCGAAACCTCAAACCCTCGATTATCAGGACCAACCCCCTCCCATGCATTCCATGGTAAACCCTCAATAGAGCATGAGGTAGAGGTACCAAGACCATCAACCATAATGATAGTATACCCATTTTTTAGAGCCCTTAGCATCGATCTTCAATCGACTATATGAGGCACAAGCAATCATGCTTCCTCCAATCCATCCATTGAACCCTAATAAGCATAGATAAAAAATATATAGGCAAAATATATATTATATTTACCATCGATAAATAGGTCATGATATGTAGACATGCTACATCTTTTGAAATTTAGTCTAGGATATGATCGATAGGCAAGGACTTCAGATAGGAGTCTTCCAAGACTCTTTACCTTCACATGAAGTAAACACAACACCTAGCCATCCAGTCAAACAACCTAATCAAGTGTGCATTACTCCACCTTCCCATGGGTTTGTGGATATGATCGATGCTATAATAGAGTGGTAGGAACACCACAGTCAATATACGCAACCCATGATATCCTCCAATGTTTCACCTTCATTCAACTCACCCTAGAGGGATGTTGGCATTGCACAAGCTTACACCTCACAGTAGGGGGGTTAATTTTCATCGTCCCCTTTGGCTAGGCCAATCATAGTACATCAAATACATGGTACATTAGGGGTACATAAGGTACCACACCTTCCTCCTAGGATGACCATCTAGGTCATCCCAAAATGCTCCAAGGGTATCTACATACCACTTGGTCAACCCAAAACCCTCCTAGGTGGTCTATGACCATCTAGGTCATCCCAAAAGGCTCCAAGGGTATCTACATACCACTTGGTCAACCCAAAATCTCCTAGATGGTCTATGATCATCTAGGTCATCCCAAAATGCTCCAAGGGTATCTACTAACCCTTTGGTCAACCCAAAATGACCCCAATGGTATTCCCTTAGGCCCATTGGTCAACGTATATACATATCTAAACAAAATCCAAAAACATCATCAAAACATCAAAAATATAAAAATATTGCATCACATCACATTGCATCACATTGCATACCATTGCATTATATCATCACTTACATTAGGCATACTCATCATTGCACCTTACATTTTAGATTTGCTCATACATGTCTAGCACTAAGACTGTATACTAGTTATCATTCAAAATCTATGTTGTTAAGGTCATCATCCACATCATTCCATATGATGCTTATCATTTCCACCTACATTTTCCACTTTTCATATTTGTGTCCATTCCCTTCACCTAGCCATTTTCTAGAATGTCTTAGGGTTTTTGATCACTCAACCATATCTAGTTTTCTTTTCAGATTTTGTAGAAAGCTAGCCTAATTTTTAGGAGGTAGAGTCTCGCTTAGATTGTACCTTATATATTTCAAAATCCCAACACATTTTTGTTAGCATAATATTTTATAGCATAGTTATTTATTACATTATATAGAGGATAGATTAAAATAGTGCTCCATGAGCGCTCTCTAGTTATGAAGTGGTTAACCAACCACTTGAGGTGGTTCAACCACATAAACCACCTCGAAGCATTGTATATATCCAATTTCCAAATCAATGTTAATTGCTTCGCACTATTCTCTTCTTGAACGTTGTACTTCATGGTCCCAAGTTGGGATGGAAGACTAGGTAGATAGAGGATCCATGAGGATGCAGGTGTTTTGGGATGCACCATAGTTTTGATAGCTGTGACACATTTTTTGATGCCCATCGCAGTTTTTTGATGCCCAACACTCCTTTTGATGATCGGAGACAACTTTTTTATGCTTGAAATGTGCATTTTGATGCATGGTTAGTGTTTTTTGACACTAAAAAGCATTTTTTTTTGGATCTTTGATCTAGGTACCCATTTTTTCTTTCCCATGTTTATTTTGCAACCAGAAGGGGGGATCATAGCATTCTTTTGCAAAATTATAAGACAAAGGGGGAGATTAAACAAAAACCATTTTGATGAAAGTGATTAAAACTGGTATTGTATTAGGTGCATTTTCGATGGAAACCGACACCTAGGTAGTTCAAATTTGTGGGCATTTGTGATTGTGTTTATTGCATTTAAATATTTTGTTTTCTTGCATTAACAATCATAAAAAAAAAAAAAAGACCCCAAATTTTTTAAAACCTACTTGTGCAATTCAATTGCACAACATTTGGTATTTGAGATACCTCTGGCTCACACTTATAGGTAATGTTGTCGTGCTTTGGGCTATTGTATCCACTGCCTAATATAGCTACAACAACGACGTCTAAGCTTGTTCTCTATCAATTTTTAGGGAGAAATAAGGCAAACCAGTTCTATTGTTCACTTAATTTCATACCCACATCGTGATTGTTGTTAGGCGTAAATCCTGACGAAGGTTTTTCCAAAGTGTTTAGGGGAAGTTACACCCCACGCATGAGGAATAAAATTTCTATGGTAGGTGTCATTAACAACACGATGCCCTTTTAGTATCACCTAAGTTCAATATGTCATGCTTCTCATATGTACTTATAGTCTCCCTCATGTAAGGGTGGGTACATACTGAGTAGTATACTGTTCATATATACTTATAGTCTCCCTCACGTAAGGGTGGGTATATTTTTGAATGGTTATGATATAAAGATCTAGCAGGTATAAAGAAAGGGAGACCATCTGGTGATATAAGGAACCTTCATAATGGCCAGTGTTCACAAGTACATCTCAGATTCATAGTTGCTAAAAGGTCCTAATTTTGTTCCATGGAAGACAAAGATGAGAGCAATTCTTCATTTGGAAGATTTATGGGATGTAGTGAATGGCACTACAAAGCATCCTCAAATAGTAGGAACATATCAAGAAGCTTGGGATAAAAAGGACAAAAGAGGTCTCATGTTTCTCCTGCTTGCTACTTCATATGAGGTTCAACCTCATATCTGTGATGCTAAAACCAGTAAGGCAACTTGGGATGCTTTGATTACTGTGTATGAGGGAAAGAATCAGTCCACTATTCTAAACCTTCAAACTCAACTACATACTCTCAGTATGAATTCTGGGGAGACAGTTGATCTCTTCCTGTGCAGAGTGGTAGATTTGAAAGCCAAATTGAATGCTATGGGAAAACCAGTAGATGATGATATATTGAATTCTGTCATCTTGAGAGCATTTCTAGATTCTTACAAGATGTTGATCACATCCCTCAATGTTTTTGGTAGACAAGTATCCTTTGTGGAATTGGTGAACTTGCTTCAGATAGAGGAGGCAAACCAGGTTTAGAAAGATGAGATGCCAGATAATGCCCTTTCTACCCAACAAAAGGGTAAAAAACAAGGTCAATTTCAAAAATGGGTTCTTCTTCTAAAGAAAAGGGAAACAAAATTAGTAGAAGGATAAACAATATTGCAAGATTTGTGATATGAATAACCATGACACCAATAGGTGTTGGTTCAAAAACAAGCAACAAAATGACCAACCTCATAAGAAGAAAGGAAAAGAGAAACAAAAGTATAAAAAGAAACATAAGCAACCTAAGGGCCATGTTGCTTATGTTGATTCCAACTCAGATTCTGATTCTCCTAAATCCAATTCAGATTTTGACTCTGAAAGAGCACACAAGGTGCTCATGACCCATAACTCATCTTCACAGATAGATGTTGTGTGGTATATTGACTCAGGTGCTAGTAAGCACATGACAGGAGATAAATCATGGTTTGAAACATTTGAGGAGAAAGAAGGGAAGCTCATCATAATTGTTGACAATCAAGTCTATCAAGTAAAAGGTGAAGGGGATGTTTTTCTCACTCTTCCAGATGGTAAATGTTAGAAAAATTTCTTTATGTCCCTGGACTAGCCAATAATCTACTCTCTGTTTCTCAGATGTTGGATAGAAACATGGATGTTGTGTTCTGAGTTGTGAAAGGTAAGAAAAAATGCTTTATCACTAAAAAATGTAGACATGTTGCCACCGGTTCCTACAAACATGGCTTGTTCATTTTGGATGCTCTTTCAATGCCTCATGTTGCTTTGGTTGTAACTACAAAATAGGCTACTTCACTTTGGCATAGAATATATGGGCATCTTAGTTCAAGATATTTGCTTGAATTGCATAAAAATGAGATGGTGAGAGGCCTTCCTCATCTTTCATCCATCTTACCAGTCTGCTCGGATTGCTTAGCAGGGAAGTAACACTGAGTACCTTTTGAATCTAGTTCTTCTAGAGCTACGAAACCTTTGGAGTTAATACACATTGATCTGTGTGGTCCTATGCCAACTAGTTATGGTGGAAAGAAGTATTTTCAATTGTTTGTTGATGATTACTCTCAAAAAATGTGGGTTTTCTTCCTTCAATTGAAGTCAGAGGTATTTTTTTACTTTCAACGTTTCAAGAAACTTGTTGAAAAAGAGTCTAGATGTTTCATCAAAACCCTCCACTCAGATCGAGGGGGGGAATATACTTCCATAAAATTTTCATCATTTTTGAAAGAACATGGGATTAGGCAATATTTGACAACAACCTATACACCTCAACAAAATGGAGTTGTTGAAAGGAGAAATCATTCCATTGTGGAAATGGTTCGATGTATGCTAAAAGGAGCACATCTTGAGGATCAGTATTGGGCAGAAGCAGTAAATACAACATCATACCTCTTGAATAGGGCACCCACAAGAGCTCTATAGGGTAAAACTCCACAAGAAACATGGAGTGGTAAGAAACCATCCATTTCTCATCTAAGAGTTTTTGGATGTAAGGCATTCATGCAAATTCCTAAAAAAAGAAGAAAGAAGTTAGATGAGAAAACCCTAAAATGTATTTTTCTTGGTTATGATGAGCATTCAAAGGGATATCACTTGATAGATCCTATAACCAAGAAAACACATATTAGTAGAGATGTAGTATTTGATGAAGCTTCCACATCAGATATTCCCTCTATAGATGTATATATATTGAAGAAGAAGAACCTAGTAAAGAAGGTATATCCTCAAAGAAGAAGGTTCCAAAATGGTATACTAGCACACTGAGAGATTCTAAGCTAGATACATTTCTAGATTTAACTCAAGATCGACCTTGCACTCAGAGTATGACACAACAGAGAAAAGCAGAGACTTCATCTGAAGAGATTGATGAACTTTATCAATAGTTTGATGATCTATCTGTATATGCAGAGGAATATAAAGACACTGATATGGAAAATGAATAGGTTTATATGACAACTTTGGATGAAAATGAACCTGTGATAGTTCAAGACACACTTAGTGAGCCTCAGTGGAAGGCTACTATGGAGGCATAACACACATCTCTCATGAAAAATAATACTTGGAAGCTAGTTAATCTACCTACAAGAAAGAAGCCCATTGGCTACAAATGGGTGTTCAAAGTAAAATATAAGGTAGATGGTACTATTGATAAACATAAAGCCTATCTTGTTGCAAAGGGCTATGCTCAAAAAGAAGGCATAGACTATGAGGAAACTTTTGTCCCTACTACAAAAATGACTACCATTCGAGTACTTTGTGCCATGGCAGCTCATTTTGGGTGGAAGTTACATCAGATGGATGTTAAAAGTGCCTTCTTGAATGGTGACTTACAAGAAGAAGTATACATGACTCAACCAGAAGGGTTTATGGTTGAAGGGCAAGAACAAAAAGTTTGCAGATTGATCAAATCATTGTATGGGCTCAAAAAAGCTCCTCAAGCTTGGTATATCAAAATAGATAGTCACCTAGTGCAACATGGATTTAGAAGAAGTCCTTCAGATGCAAATCTCTATATTAAGAACAATGGTTCTGATATAGTGATACTAGTATTATATGTAGATGATCTGATCATAATAGGAAGTTTAGAGAAAATGATTGATGCAGTAAAAGCTGATTTGAAACAATATTTTGAAATGATAGATCTAGGACTTCTTCACTATTGTCTTGGTTTGGAAGTAACTCAAGAAGCATCATATCAGAGTAACACAAAAGAAGTATGCCAAGACATTAGTTGAAAAATATCGGATGACTAATTGTAAGTCTAAAGCAACTCCAATGGAGCAAGGACTTAAGTTATATCGATATGATGAATCATCGAAGGTAGATGGTACTCTCTATCGCCAATTGATTGGGAGTCTCATATATCTCACTAATACCAGGCTTGACCTCAATTTTACTATGGGTTATCTTTCATGGTTCATGCAGGAACCTAAGGTAAGTCATTGGAAAGTAGAAAAAAGAGTTTTACATTATGTCCATGGCACAACAGATTTTGTCTTGGAATACAAAAAGAATAACAAGTTTTATCTATAGGGATACACGGACTCTGACTATGTTGGATCCATTGATGATCGAAAGTCAACTTTTGGATACATTTTTCATCTTGGATCTGGTCCTGTCTCTTGGCATAGCAAAAAGCAATAGGTGGTTGCTATTTCTTCTATAGAGGTAGAATATCATGCAACTAGTGGAGCAGTCTACGAGATAATATGGTTACGTCGCATTCTTACAAATATGGATCTTCCAAAGAATCTTCCACTTCATTTGTTTTGCAACAATCAAGGTGTTTTGAACCTTGTCAAGAATCCAATCTTCCATGATCGCACCAAACACATTGACACTCGCTGTCATTTTATCCGCGATGAAGTTCCAAAGCACAATATTCAGCTCCAATACATTCCCATTGATGAACAAGTTGCAGATATTTTCACCAAGGCACTTGCACGTGTCAAATTTGAATTGTTTTGCAATACCCTTGGTATTTGCCAATAATGTAATAAGGGGGGATGTTAGCATAATATTTTATTGCATAGTTATTTATTACATTATATAGGGGATAGATTAAAATAGTGCTCCATGAGCGCTCTCTAGTTATGAAGTGGTTAACCAACCACTTGAGGTGGTTCAACCACCTAAACCACCTCGGAGCATTGTATATATCCAATTTCCAAATCAATGTTAATTGCTTCGCACTATTGTCTTCTTGAATGCTGTCATAATTTATTCAATTTTCACACTAATAAATCCAAGTTTTGCACAAGGAAAGATGAAACCTATGAAGTGGTCTATGTTACCTTAAGCAAAAATTTTATCCTGCTCATCCCCCTATGCGGATGGTTCAAGAATAATAAGAATTTATAAAAGGACAAGCTCATCATTACCCAATTCCCAAAAATATATAGTGTTTTTCACCACTATCAAAGAAAATTACCAGAAAGAAAAAATCAAAAGCAAAATAAATAGTGGTTTTCACCACTCCCCAAATCCCTTGCTCAAAGAAAATAAAATACAAAATAAACAATGATTTTCATCACTACATATGAGCAAATATCCCTGAAATCAAATAAAAGAAAAGAAGGGAGTATTGAAATTGAATCCCTGGAATTCTTAGCATTTGATAAACCATTAGGTGATCCTCATTATAGGTTAGGTGGCATCAAGCCTACCTGGAAATGGTGGTATCCTTACGCATGATGATATGTTTGTCACATTAGCTTTTTGCGTGTGTGCAGACCAATGTTTGCATGTGGATGAGCTAGCTTTTGGTAGCCTATACTACCTAGTGGTCTAATCCAACTACGTACAAAACCTAGGATCATGATACTCATAGGGTGATCTTCAGTATAGATGGGTTGCATCAATCCTATTTGGCAATAGGGTAACCTTATGTGTATTACAAATGAACTCACTTGCACACATAGGGATATTGAGTATCTGGGTCATCCTAGTAGATTCTTACCTTGTCAAAAAGTCTTGCATGGTTAGTATATAACTTTTGATCAGTTGACTAGAGTGTTTGAGTCTCATGAAAATCTCAAAGACATCCTATAACATCCTATCATTCATTCTATTTTTATCACATGTATGTCAGTTTACATTATTCATAAATCCATTACATAGTCTCATGACAACATTACACATGAATTGATGAATTCTATACAATATATGGTGCTAACATAGTATGTCATATAGTATCCACATTTCATCATCTAGATCAAATACACCATCCATCTCACTATGCATCCATGCAAATACATATCATAAAATCAAATCAAATCACAACATATGCATACATTATAAGCATCCATCAATACATCATAAAGCAAATCAATACATTGCATACATCTCATAAAGCAATAAGGAAACACATGATGATAAAACATAAAAGCTCATATATATATATATATATATATATATATATATATATATTAAATATATATGTATGGGGTAAAAAGATACATCATACTCCTCGAGTTGCTCATAGGCTACAATAAAGTGGGTCCTTCAACCTCACAATACCAAAAATCCAAAATACCAAAAAGAGCCATCAGAGTCTCAATGACCATGGTCACATAGGACCGGTACTATGACTCTCACCCCTACCCTCGGATTGAGCTCACCAAGAACTCCTAGACCTACTACCCCCTGACCTATCCATCCTCTATGCAAAGCTAGGTGCCTCCATCCTCACTAAAGACTATCCTGTACCACTCCGTTGACTCTGGTGTGACCCACTAGCATATGGATGGGCTGGTATGCACCCCCTAAGGTGCACTATCTCATCCTCCAACTCATCAATAAAATCTTGATCCTATCGATATCTCACTTGGTATATCTCCACTAAGCCCTGGAGCTATGCCACCTCCTCCCATAGCCTAGCCATCTCCCCACTACTAGGTCCCTCCCGACTAGGGCTCTAGGATCTCAGTTGTGCTTGTAGAGCTACTATCTCTACCTAGGCATCCTATACCTATGTTCAAAGGAGATCTCTCTCCTGCCTGACCTTGATCAGCTCCTCTCCATAGTGCTATATCTGTGTCACCCTAGGTGACCTACTATACCTACACCCCCTACTCCCCAATGTCATCATCCCAAAAGTCACCCTGATCTCCTAAGTCTAGGAGGTCTTCCTACTCATATACCATGTGACCAAACCCATATTGCTCACCTGCCTCTCCCTGGCCCTCCTTCAGAGTGACCTACTGAGCCTTTGCTACTGCCCCTATCACATCTCCCCCTAGTGGTCCCTCTCCCCACCACTAGTGCATCATCCACTAGGAGTCATACTCCTCTGTAGTCCCAACATCATCCAAGTCTGGAATGTCTACTACAGGATCTGCCTCCCCTCCTACTACCTCCACTATAAGCCACCTCAATGTCCTCTCATCCTCGTGGTACTAGTAGAACACTGGCTCACTAGGAAACCCCTATCATAGCCCAAACTACCATATAACCCAAGCATAAGGAAACCACTCTCGCTCTGTCCTATGTTGGACAACCAACCATCTACCTCACCTCACCTAGCGGAGCTACACCTTAACATCAGACCATGCTGGGAAATCCCTGTAGGGTCTCTAGAACACATCAGCTGCTCTAAGTCCTACAAAATACTAGGTATAATTACCCACATCACCCATCCAACACTGACTCTACCCTACCTCTTAGGCTCGTTTCCATAGGATCTCATAGCCAATCTCTCGGTCCACCAGTTGTGCCCATGACATCTAAGGCAATCCTTGTGGCCAATCCACAACTATGTGCTGCCACCCCCACACCTATAGTAGAAAGCTGCATCCCAAGCCCTTCCACCCCTAGGAGTAGATCTCGTACAACTCATCATACAGTTGTGCCAGTAGTGTCATCCCCCACGCCATCACTAGTGGTTGCTCCATAGTGCACCCTACCAAAGTAAACACTAACTCCAGAAGGTTCTAGGGAAACCTCGAACCCGATGAGTCTGGTAGTAGCATATTCGAGATTAGAATAATTATAAAAACATGCCTAACACCCAATACCCTGGCCTCATACCATTACCCAACCAATATGCCTCCATTGAGAGAGTCACCTATCACCTCCTCCACGGCCCTACCAAAGTACCTCTCCATCATTGCATCTCTCCGATCTCGATGAGTAGACTCGATCGACCGCCCCTCTATCAGAATGTATAATATCTAATAGATGTCCTCCAGTATCACCGTCATCTCCCCTATTGGTAGGTGGAAGGTGTTGGTGCGTGGATCCCACAAGTCAATAAGCGCAGTCAAGTAGGCACGATCGCCCACCATGGGCTCTAACCACATCACATGCTTGAGGCCAATGACATCAAGCCATTCCTAGTATACCTCAGTAAATAAGTCTCTCGTGGTCTCAAAGAGTATTAGAACTTGATACCAACTCTTAACCACCTGGCAGAGATAGGTCGGTCAATAATAAGCATCAAACAGGCTTCAAAATGACCCAAAAATACCAAAAAAAGACCAAAAATGGCCCCTTTTTTAGGCCAATTTGTGACCGTCCCACCCAGGGATGGCCCCAAAATATATGACCATCCCACCTAGGGATGGCCACTAAACAGCCCAGGTTGGCCATCCCACCCAGGGACGGCCCCCAAATTGGGCCAAAATGGGCCTTCTAGGCCACCAAAAATAGCAAAAAAATAGCAAAATTAAGCAATAAAAAAGCCCTAAAAAGCAATAAAATTGCATAAAAACACAAAAATAAGTATAAAATATTGTAGGGCATCCCTAATTAGGTTCAATTACTGAGTATTTAGTGTGCTCTACCAAAAAGCAAAAACAAGCAATAATTCCACTTTTAAAACTAGCATAGTGCAGTAAGAAATTCAACTCTTACCCGTCTCGCACCGGCTCCACCGCTGGATGAGTCTGCACATTGGATCATGGTGACTATAGGATGATTTTAGTAGCACTCCACTGCATAGAATCCTTCTCCTCCTCCTCACCTCTCAAGCTGTAAAGTTACAAATGCACAAATGAGCCCAAATGACCCATTTTTGGCTTAAATAACCCTCCTAGGGCCCTGACCATCCCTGGGTGGGATGAGCGGATAATTGGCTGGCTGTACCACCTTGGGATGGTCATAAAATGTTCCACCATCCCACCCTAGGATGGCCACCAAAAATTTTCATCAAAACAACTTAAAATGCACCAAAAAGGGTCCAAAACCCACCAAAAACAGCTCAAATTTGGTCAAAATTCAATTGGCAACAAGGAGAACCCAAATTGCTCATGGAGAAATGGAAAATTCCTTACTTTACTCCCTAATAAGGCCATTTTGTCCGGACCACCCCATGGGAATGAATTTTTGACCCCTTTCTTCCATGAAACCTCAACAAAGTCACCAAAATCCTCTAAAAAATGCTCCATTTTTCAATGAGTAAAATCGGAGGAAACCCTAACAAAGTCATATGTGTCAAGTGACTCATCGCTTTTATCATTGGTAATTCCCTCATCAACTCATCACTTGAGGGGGTAGTCATACTTAATAAATTCATAATCACAATCAACAATCACACACTCAATCATGCAAATTGTGTTCGTTCAACAAATCATTGACAAAGACAATCACGCCCCTGCTTGGGGCAGCAAACAAGCACAAATTTAAATCAAACAAATGCTTGGCATTATAGAAGCATGAAGGATCATAGGCCTTTACCTCTTCATGACTGAACAATGTCCAAGGTCAAGCCAACCTTACCTAAAAGGTTGTACTTGAAGCAAGTTCCTTAGCTCGTCAGAAGCAAGGATTCAAGAACGCATGCTCTTTCCACGATTGGGGCATATAAAGTTGGTTAGGTTATTTAATAACCCTAATAATTCAATATTTTAGTCATCTATTTTTTCTCAATGTTGTGCTACACACAACACATCTCAAAAAGGGGCATCTGTAGACACTAAAATCATGTCAATCCGATTAGGCAACCAAAAGCATTGGTTAATTGGCATCATATGGCCCCCTTGGGCAACCCTCAGAGGTTTAATAGTGGTCCTAACCACTATTTTAAGGCTCTACCCCACTTTTGGGAGATTTTGGGCCACATAGGCATGACCGTCCCACCTTGGGATGATCATAGTTTGTGGTCGTCCCACCCAGGGATGGTGGCAAAGCGGCCATCCTTGGGTGGGATGACCACAAGGTTTGACTCCCAAAAAGTCAAATTTGGACAAATGGCACCCAAAAACTACCATTTATCCCACCTATGAGAGCATGCATGACCTAAGGGTATAGAATCCTTATGACATGCTGTAGAATGGAGGCCAAAATGGGAGATTCTCTTCCCCCTCCAATGCATGCTCAGTTTTAGACAAGTGGCACCTCTTGCCCTGCATGCCCTTGCATGCCCATTTGCCCAAAGGCCTCCTTTGGCTATAAAGTGGATCTATTTTCCACACAAAATATAGAGAGGAGTTTTGAGACATAGCAATGGAGTGCTTCCAAGATTTCCCCTCACCTTTTTGTGCCTTTTTCCCTCGGAATCTCTACCTAGAGAAGGAGGTTTGCGAGTGATCTAGGAGGCATAATTTGTTTACAAAACTGAATCATATGAGTGAATTTCACCACAAAATTTGATGACAACACTATTGAGGAGGTTCCTAACCAATTCACAGAGGAATTGGTGATAAAATAAGTGTAGAATTGGTGGTCATCCCACCCCAGGATGGTCCCCAATTTGTGATAGTCACCACCATCCTACCCAGGGATGGTGATGATATATCTATGCATTATTTATTTACTATTTTTTATAGGCATATTATAGGGTAGTATATGAACCTCCTATCCAAATTTCATGCAATTTGGAGTTATATTGAGTGAGATATTATATTTTTAAGTGTTTTATAGGCTTTCGGGGACCATCTGAAGATGCACATGAAAATGTTACTTATTTTGAAAATATGACCATATGGGTTCTCTTAAAATCATATTTTATGCATACTATCCAAGTTTCATTTTATTTGGATGTGTTTTGGTCTAGAAATTGCTTGTTTTGGGTTTTGTAGGCTTTGTAGGTAAACTGCAAATGCGCCACGCCATCGGATGCAATTTCTATTCTATTTTCAATTATATCTTCCCAAAATCATATATTTTACATATATCTGCAATTTCAAATCATTTGGAGTTGTTTTAGATAGGTGCATTGCATATTTATATTTTCTAGTCTTTCCATGCATGTGGGGTTTTTGCATATTTCACATTACGCACTTGCTATTTAACAAATCTGGTTTCCTTGTGTGTAGGTGCAGGTATTACAGTGTAGAAGGAAGGAATACAAGATCATAATAGTGAAGAATAAAGTGGTGGCATCATAGGTTCACCCACCTCAATTGTGGGTACGAGGAAGAACATTGGAAGTGCACACGAGCTTCTTTGAAAGGACTTGATCCTTTGGGCACCCATCATTTTGTAAACAATTGTATCAATACAGAGCCCTCAAGGGAAATTTATGTAACCATGGTTTTTATCAATCAAAATAATATAAGAAAGCTTCATTTCACTTCATTTCGTGCATTTTGGTTATCTTTCCATGCTTACTTGAATGCTTCCATTTTGATGCTTATCACTCATTAGCGATAGATGCATATTGTTTAGCTTCATTAGGTGCACCATTTTTTCCCTACTTCACCTAGATCACCTTATCTATTGGGCATAGAGCTAAAATTTTAGAAGATAAAATAACTATAGAACATATTGAGAAATGAGGAAGAAAGCATGGAGAGATGAAGGAGGTGAAGACCTGGGGCTTAAAAGAGTTTGGATTCTATAGTTGTAATAAGGGTTTAAAAGCATGCATTGGAAGATGCCCCTAATTATAGAACATCCCATTTGTCTACTAAATATGGTAATTTCTATAGAATCTAAAGGAAAAGCACCAGAGGAGGCAGATAACAATAGAAAACTATTATGAAAGTGATGTAATAAAGTGGAGTGGTTGAGATGAGTGAAGAAGGTGGCAACCTAACAAATGGTAAATGGTAAGGATATGAACAATGGGAAGAAGAGTGTAGGGAAATGGGAAGTAGAGGAATAAATAGGAGGAATATATGAGAAGAAGAAAGGAAAGGAAAGAGAACAGAGATATCTACTAGAGGTACCTCCAAAAAAATTAGATACCTTCTAATTATAGTCTACCATGACTGAGGACTACTTCAGACAGAGGCAAGGAACCTTAGCTAATTCCAAAAACCCAAAAATTGGTGCCCTTCATTGCTCCCTATTGTATTCTTAGCAAAATTACATAGGTATTCTTCTTCAAAATTATATACAACTGCAAAGCATCCTAGTGCTCCTGATATATGCATAGCTACTTTCTGCTCCATAACATCACTTAAGCCAAAAACCTGTTATGCATTAACAGAGACCCATTTCACCTTTTATAGTCTCTGCAAAAGGATATTATAGCTAGAATATTAGATATTGCTAGATTTTTTGTCACAACTACAACACTTTCCCAAAAATATAAGGTTTGTGCAATCGATTTGTTCAAGTGCCTTTCTCTTTCCATGGCCAATAGTCTTCTACTAGCAAAGCCTTTTCTACTTAGATACCTCATGTTTATGTTCACCATCAAGGTACCAAGGCATCATGTTGATAACTTTACACTTCATATATTGTCCTTTTTCTATACTTATGTACCACTTGTTTGGCAAAGAATAGTTCATGATATCCCATTAGATTCACCTTGTTCTTCCTATCTTTACTCTATAAAAAATGAGACACTTCTTTATTCATCTCGATTGGTTTCTTGGTCAACTAAGAAACCTCCTTTTAGCCAGGATATCTAGCAATTTATATTCTAGGTCTTCTTTGTTGGGGTCATGATTTTTCTAATCCTGTTGTTAATCCTTTTTAATTGGTAGGATTTTTTATATGAAGGGTCTTTATATTTTGTAGCTAACTCCTAAAGTATAGCCTATATTATGACTATCCCATTCAAAAATATAAAAAATGGTTTTCACCAATAGGTTCTAGCCATAGATTAAACTCCTCATTGTTGTTAATTATTTCCAGTTGAGTCCTAAGCTACTCCATAGTCTAGGGAGACCCTTCTCATCCCAAAAACTTGGAAATCCAAATTGTTTGACATCTAGCATTGGATCCATTATTTTATTCCCTTTCTTTCTCATTGTAGAAAATAATTTTGGTCCCTATTGTAACAATTGGTAGTCTTATTTTAGCACTTGAGCAAGGTACATTATATCATCCAGATCCTTACTTGTGAATACCTCTAGTTGTGGGTTAGTGTTGGAATATATTACATTATTTGGTACATGCTAATGTACCATCTTGGGTACATCATTAGATTAGGAGAGTATCTTAGATTAAGGCTTGAGTATTTAATTTATGTAATGTAATAAATGCACAAGTATTATTAGAATGTGCAATGATGTAAATGTGCATGGTGTCCACATGTACATGAGTCCTTAGAATAGGAAGATGAAGAGTCATAGGAAGGTGGAAGGCCAAGAGTCATGTCTCATTATATATAGGCCTTTGGTAGATGAGTTGAGTGAGGAATCAAGAAAGAGTAGTAGAGGTGATAGACTAGAGTAGATACAATGTAGAACTTGTATGAAGTATGGAGCATTGAGATCTCCACATATTGTAACAAGTTCAAATTTTTGTGAGCTTTCATTAATGGCTATTTCATGAGTTATTTCAGAAGTTTTATCATGCTATTTACTTTCTTATTATATTACCATTATCATAGATATAACATTGCATGCTTATTTTACTACTTGTGGTTGCATTTCCTTTAAGTTTATAGCATCAAAAGCTAACAGTGGTATCAGAGCACTAGGTTGATTGATAGGAAATAGAGAGATCCACAAGAGAGATTGAGAGGAGATAGGAAATCTCATTTTCAAATATTTTGAAATTGTATTTGGCTAGAGTCTTTCCACAGAGTTGCAAAAAACTTGTGAAGACTAGGACTCAACATTGATTCCACTAGATTGACAAATCAACTAGTGAAGTTTATTTTCTTTAGATTTAAAGAAATTACTATTATCATTTTATAATACTTTGTTGTAGAAAATAGGAGATTCAAAGAAAGTTGAGAATCTTCCTACAAGAGCTAGGAAGAATATCTTCTTTGGAATCAATCCAGTACTTGAAGCAACAAGTTGAAGATTGAAGATTTGGAGGCCTAAGAAAAAGGTCCCATTGCAGGATTTGCAGATTAAATATTCCAAGTAGAATATTGAGAAGAGAGGAAGAGGCCAAAGAAGCCACATTGAAGACTATAGATCAAGGAGGAGGTCCAAGAAAGAAGACCCCATTGAAGATAGAAGATTAAGGAGACTCAAGAAAGAGATCTCCATTGAATATTGAAGACTTCACATAGAATATTGAAGAGAAGACCCAAAGGAGGTCCCATTGAAGAACTTCCAGATTTGGAATATTGAAGATAGAGAAGGACTAGAAAAGGTCCTATTGCAGATTTTAGAAGCAACAAAATTTAGAGATCCAAGAAAGAGATCTCATTGCAAAACTTCCATAGTTGAAATATTGAAGATATCAAGGAAAGATCTCATTGAAGTTTTGAGAAGAAGAGGAGCTATAAAATTTGAAGGCCCAAGAGAAGAAGACCTCAAGAAAACTTGAAAGGAGAAAGAAGGAGAAGGCTAGGAAAGCCTCATTGGAGAATTTGAAGAAGGCCATTGGAGGAGATTTGAGGAGAACTCAAGTGAGAAGATTGATAGCAAGGAGAAGTTCTTGATAGAGAAGAATTTGGGACAATTGTCACCATCCAACAACAAGCCCAAAAGGAAGAAATATTTGGCAAGAAGTTTGCCAAATTTTGGAAAGGATTTCCAAAGACCTCAAGACATTTAGATTCTTGAGAAGAAGGCCAACAAAGAGGCCAATATTGAAGTCAAAATTTGACAAGGAGCTAAGGAGGAGAAAGGAGCTAGAAGAAGCCACCAAATTTGAGAGATTTGGAGATTGCCATTGAAGGCTAATTTGTAGAAGAGGAGATTATTGTTTTACAGCATAAGTTCAAGTGATTAAGGACAACATATTAGAGGAGAAATTGGCTACGTTAGAATCTAAAAATTTTAGAGTTAAGGGCAGCAATTTGGGCAGCACTAATAGCTACGAATTTCAGGGTCCTAGAACAACAAATTGAAGGAGAAATAGGCAGCATTGAAGAGCTACAAAATAGAAAAGTTCAGGGCAGCAAAGTATATCAAATTGGAGCTGCAAAATAGAGGAGTTTTGGGCAGAAAAGATCAAGGAGTTGAAGCTGCATAAATTACAAAACCAGGACAACAATTAGGTGGATCGAATCACCAAGAAAGCTTGCTACAAAGGAGGCCAATATAAGGTTTGAAAAATTGGTGTTATTCAAGTTTTATTATTCAAGTATTCTTAAGTTTTTAACACCATAGTTGAGTAGCAAAAGGAAAAGTTATGAGTTTACATCTTCTAAGTTAGGAGAAGACTTAGTTATATTGGTGCTATAGAGGTTGTTATAAGCATTTAGATCAGATATTTTTAAGATTACAAAAGCACCACATTAGAGCCATTAAATAGAGCTCTAAGGTTTAGTATCTCCAAGGTGAAAAGGAGACATCTTGGACATCATCAAACCTGCACATTTCAAACAAGCAATAAAGCAAATTAGATATTGCTTAGAGAAGAAGTCATAAAAGAAGAAAGCATCAGATTGCTTTAGACTCTTCAAGGTACATATTTTTTCTAAGGTCTATTGAGAAAATAAGAAGACTCAATAGTAAAACCTAAAGACACCAAGAAGGTGTGTCAAGTATTCAAAAATCCTTTGGTGAAGGTAAGGTTAACAAGGCATAGAAAGGACTACCTCAAGCAATGTCATATTTTTGAAGAAGATAGCCACTTGGAAGGTGACATAGAATGTAGAGGAACAATCACTATTCAACCAATGTAAAGCAGTTGAAACCAGTCATAGATTGCAAGGTTAAGCCAACAAGTTTGCACCACCAACGAGAAGAGAAGAAGCATAAATCTATAGGGCTGAGTCACCGAGGTTGCACCACTCACATAAGGAAAAGAAGGATAGTTTTCACTGCTAGCATCAACACTATAGGCCACGACATATGCACAGTTGGCATCTAAGAGGAGCATTGGAAAACAAGAGCTACTTGCATCTTCATAACACCATCAAGAAGTTGGAGAAATCACCACCAAACTAGTTGTAAGCTCAGCTACGTAAAATCTACCATAGAGGAGAAGAGTTGAAGAAGTTATAGGTGAAATAATCTTAGTGAGCATTAAGGAGCATCGATTGATAAGGTAGAACCAATATTAGGGTGTGTAAGTTACATGATAGGGAAGGCCAAGTGTTAAGAGGACACTCACCACATGGAGAAGGTGCCATATCCCATTGGAGAGCATGTCATATTCGATAGAGGAGAAGCTATGTTAAAGTAAACCTAATACCCTTGCACTCATGAAGTATAATGCTCTTGGGAAGCGTTAAGTAAGGAGGGTCGATTATAGCACCACAGAAGATGTTAGAAGGAAGAGCAAGGATCATTATTACCACTTGGTACAAGCATTGAGCAAAGAGAGGTTGGTAGAAGCACCACAAGAGATGTTACCAGGGATTGCAAGACCTTAAGTGCCACTTGGCACTAGATACATTGCATATCAGTTACAACTAAAGGGAGAAGCAACGTCCAAAGTGCACATATATAGCGCATGGGCTAAAAATAGCCAATGAACAACAAAAGGAGCACGTGAAGACCAATGTTGAAAGCATAGAGGATAGTGAAGTAAAAGTCCAAGAGAAAAGTGAAGTAAGACACAATGCACAGTGAGGAGAACGTAACAAGCAAGTGCAATTAATGTTGTCATAAGCATTGGAGAAGGAGAATTGAATAGCATCTCAAGACAAGTGCAACTTGTAGGAAGTCAAAGGGAGGAAGACTTCAGATTCAGTGCACACCAAAGTTAAATAAGGTATAGAATTTATTTAAATCAAAGTGCATTTTTATAAAGTAAAGGAGGAATAAGGAACTTTATTACTAAGGTGAAACTAATTAATTCTTTAATGCTTGAGATTAATTAGATAGTTGGAGATATAAGGAATTGCTTTGATATAGTACAACCTTAAATGCTTTATTAAAATATTTGAAAGCATTTTTGAAGCAAGGAAGGTTAATTTAAAAGCATTTGAATTTACTTTATTCAAGCACTAGGATTATTTGCAAATAACATTTGGAGGAAAAAGGAATTCTACATAGACTTTGAAAAACATTAAATTTGCAAATAACCATAGTTTCTAAATTTCCAAATAGGGAGATATAAGGAGTTCTACATCAATATAGATTATTGAAATTTAGAAATTATTGAATTGAAAATTGAAAGAAGCAAAACATAGCATTGATAGAAAGTTGGAAATTGCATTTAAAATTAGTCTCTTGTTCTAATTTATGAGACATTAGAAATCCAACTAAAAGGTCTTGAAGGTAAAGAACCTTATCAAAACTTGAAGGTGAATCATCAAAATTATCTTTAGCTTTCTATTTATACATTAATAGGAGAAATAAGGTGAAGAATAGAAGTTGAACATTAGGGAGATAAAAGGGATTCAACTCTAGGAAAACTAAGAAAGCTAAGCATACTATCAAGATCATAGTACATTCAAAACACTTGCAAGGTGGAAAGTATTTTACAAAACTTGAAAATTGAAAAGGTCTTATCAAGTTTGATCACATACTCTAGGGAGATATAAGGTAGCTTACAAGCATCATCATGACAACAAATAAGTTCATTCTTATAGAATCCCAACTTCTTAAAGGACCTAATTACTCTTCATGGAAAAACAAAGTGAGGTCAATATTGATAGTTGAAAAGCTTTAGGATATTGTTAAAGGAGAAAAAACTAAACCTACTACAGGGGATAGTGAGATTCAAAAGTTTGAAGAAAATGAAGCAAAAGCACTCATGATAATAACTTTTGCAATTACAGATGAAATACAACCATACATTAGTTCAGCAACAACTTCTACAGAAGCTTGGAAAACCTTAGCCAAGATATTTGAAGGAAAGAATAAAGCCACTATCTTGAATCTTCAAACTCAATTGCATTCTCTAAAATTGAATAGTGGTGAAAGTATAGAATTGTTCCTAAGGAAAGTAGCAGATATAAAAGGAAAATTGTTAACCTTAGGAGAATAGGTAGAAGATAAGTTTCTTGTTCAAGTAACCTTGAGAGCACTTCCAAAAAGCTACAAGCATTTAGTTACATATTTACAAATTCTAAGTAAAGATACATCATTTGATGAGTTAGTCAATATTCTACAAGAATATGAGGTAGAAAATATAGTAAAATATGAAATGACTAACAATGCATTAGTTACAAAAGATAATCCACAAGGAAATGTTGCATCATCTCCAAAAGGAAGATCAATATGGAATAATAGATATTGTCAAGTATGCAGGAAGAAAGGACATAGTACCAATTATTGTAGATTCAATCCTAGAAACCAGTATCAAGGAAATCAAACAAATTTTGGAAGCCAATCAAATAGGCCATTCCAACCAAGATAATATCAGAATCAATATAATCCACATCAGCAACAATTTCAGCATCCATATACTTCTCAGAATCAATACAATCATCCACAACTACAATATAGAGAAGGGAAACAAAAAGGACACTTAGTTCAAGAGATTCAAGAAATTCAGGAACTAGAAGAACCTACAGATGAACATGAAGTTAAAGCTCTCTCAAAAAAAATAGCATTTTATGAAGATACTAACTATTTACTTGATCAAGATACAGACAGGAAGCAAAATGAAGAAGGCAAGAAAGAAGAGCTCAAATTCCAGAACCAGAATGAAGACCATATTGAAGACTAAAGTCTTCAATAACCAAATAATGTAATACAAGGGGGTGTTGGAATATATTACATTATTTGGTACATGCTAATGTACCATCTTGGGTACATCATTAGATTAGGAGAGTGTCTTAGATTAAGGCTTGAGTATTTACTTTATGTAATGTAATAAATGCACAAGTATTATTAGAATGTGCAATGATGTAAATGTGCATGGTGTCCACATGTACATGAGTCCTTAGAATAGGAAGATGAAGAGTCATAGGAAGGTGGAAGGCCAAGAGTCATGTCTCATTATATATAGGCCTTTGGTAGATGAGTTGAGTGAGGAATCAAGCAAGAGTAGTAGAGGTGATAGACTAGAGTAGATACAATGTAGAACTTGTATGAAGTATGGAGCATTGAGATCTCCACATATTGTAACAAGTTCAAATTTTTGTGAGCTTTCATTAATGGCTATTTCATGAGTTATTTCAGAAGTTTCTCATGCTATTTACTTGCTTATTATATTGCCATTATCATAGATATAACATTGCATGCTTATTTTACTACTTGTGGTTGCATTTCCTTTAAGTTTATAGCATCAAAAGCTAAAAATTAGATTTTTTCTTTAGAATTTTGAGGATGACCTCCCCTTATGCTATCTTGTCATCCATATTTCCCTGTACTATCTTAAAATTAGTTTGTGCTACTTTACTAGATTGTACATTGAAATTCAGATATTCCAATATTGGGTATAGTTGTATTGATGCTTCAATGATTTTGCTTCAATTATATATTTTGATCTATGCCAATGATTCCTAAGAGAAGAGATGAGCTTTTGGATTTTTCCTTTCTTGATCTAGCTCTAGCTACAAATTCTTCAATTATTCCTCAATAACCTAGGTTTTCTCATCTCTTTGTTGTAACTACTCTAGATTTGGATCTTACTTAAGACTTTTTTGTAATTGTTTGACCTAGGTATACAGGGTTTTTTTATATTTTTGCTTCTATTATAAGTTTTTAGCCAAGTAATTGCCTTATATTTTATTTTATAATACTTTATTTAAAATTTATATCTTTGATAATACAATGTTTTGACTTGGGTTTGGGCATTTTGAGTAGTTTTCTCTAGTGGGACCTTAGAAATATCCACTTTGTGCACCACCATTTTATAGTCTACTTTTGTCATCTAAGAAGCAAGTTTATTCATAGTTGGAATAAATGTTTTAATTTTATTATTTTCAATTGGGTCCACCATGCCAATCACTCTCAGTGATACCTTATTATTTTCCTTCCTAGGCAGTAGTTCTTGTAGCCATTTCTTAGCATTTTATTTAGCTTATTTAAATTGGTTTAGGATATTTGGGGACATATGGATAAAAATATGGGTTGTAGTAAATACTAATTGGAGAATAGGAAATGAATACAGATGATATTTATAAACTAAACCAATGGGACTTATTAGAGTTCAAAATTATGAGCCTCCAAAAGTTTATCAGTTCTCTAGAGGAGTGATAGAATTTATGATCTTGGAAGGAGATGGATTTGGCATTGCCTCTTGAAATTTTTATTTTGTAGGAGAGTGGGATGGTGAAGAGGGACTAGAAAAGATGATGGTAGGGTTTTGAAATGACATACTTACTCCTTATATCTATGGTTGCTCTTGACTTGCCATGGTTGTGTTTAGAGTTGTTGGAATGGTATGTTTGCTCTTGGTTATTTTCACCCCCTTATCTTGCTAAATAAATGGGGAGGATTTACTTTTAATTTTTTCTAAAGCATCCAATTGATCTAAGTAGTCAAAATATTTTGGCATAATGCATGAAGCTTCATTTTTATCTGGCTGGATGGTACTAGCTCCAACTACAGCTTGGTGCTACCCCAATTTAAGCTAATTTTGGACTCTTATTTCATTATTGTTTCCTACAATATAGATCATTCTTTACATAATTTTTCCCTCCACCATGCTTTTATTCTATAGTTATTATGGTGAAAGTGGAGGGCTCTCTTGCTGCCAAGTCAAGCTTCCTTCTAGTGATCATTGTTCTCTCAGACTTACTCCTCTTGAACTTTCAATTTACTTTCTTATTATTAATGGCACATATTCTATATCCAATTCCTCCTTTGAATCTAATTGTTTTAGATTTTTTTTGACATTTTACTCATCCTATTAAGTATAGTAACATTTTTCATCATTTCCTTCATCCCCTTTAATTAGAGGGACATTTTATTCTTCTTCGGGTACCCAATTTTTTATATTTTTATCATAGCTATCTAAAAAGTCCTTATCTATGGAAAGACCAAATATTTTATCCTATTGGTCATGTTCACATATAAAGATCCACCATTCTAGTATTTTTGCCTCTGAATAACTTGGCTTATCTTCCATCACTTCTATTAGTTTTTCATCTAAGACCTAGTATTTATTATTGGTTGGATCAAGTGATTTCATTATATCATAGAAATATCTCCAAGGAGGTCTTTCCTACATCTTAATTATGTATAATTTTACCTCCTCCTCCAAATTATTCCAAAATATTTCTATCTTAGGCCATAGGACATGGTTGAATGTTGGAGGTTTATATTTATGTAAGCCTATCAATTTGGCCTCGCACTTGCCCTTTGGATCATACTTTCATTTAGGTGGCACCCCTCACATGAAGTGTTTGATCTTAGCATCTAGATATTTACCCTATCCTTGATCAAATAGTGTAATTGGCTCAAAATTGTATGGTACCTCATATGTGCCAACCTTATTCATAGTTGTACCAAATTTTGTATTCATCCCATATACCTATCAGCACATCCCAAAAATCTAGTCTATCACAAAATAGGGTAATAAAGATGAAAGTTTACACCCTTATGATGGTGCCCTCATTTAGGATATACCAATATTTTATACAAAGCCAATCTATTACCTCTTGAGATAATCTAGAAATTCTTCCATATATGCAAGCCAATGCTGGACCCAAAAATTATTTATTGAACTCCATGTAGGAGTTAATGACCTGGAGCATGTGTTTCCAGTGTACTATTGATAAGATATCTCCCCCAAGGCTATGCTTGGTTATTTTTAACCATGAAATTATTCCTATTATAAATTATAAAAATAATAATGCCAAATATGAGGTATGTCTAAATATCCCATACTCTCTTTTTTGAAATTCTACTAGATGTTCATGTATTCTTGAACATAGAAAATAGGCCCAATCCAATAAAATAGGGATTTTAGGGTTAGCGTTCATTGTGTCATAATTTTTAGGATTGGTGATAACATATGCCATAGTTATTTCATAGTCATGGATGTGCTTGTCAATTTCTAGGCCAAATATTATAGCTAGCAAGGAGGAAATTTCTTAGTATTTAAAACCATCATGTAGGAGTGCACACTTTAAAAGGTTAGGACTAGGCTAAGGATGGTATAATTGTTTTTTTATCCATTATTTCATATTCCTACCACTATAATAGGTGCCCTAGCTTCTAGCATTACAATTTTTAGGGGTTTCTTTAGGATAGGCACTTGCTACAAATGCATATTTAAAAGCTTGAGGTGTAACGACAAAAAGTACCTGGCCTACTGCATTATGGACTACTCTAGTTTTGGGATTATAGTGCTCTACTACTACTTTGACCATTTATAGGTAGGGGTGCATGGACCTAGGTATATATAATTATAAAAATAAGTGCTACATAGCTACCTCTAGGTTGTCAGGTGAGACATAAAGAGACTTTTGCTCTATTGAATTCCTGAGACCTTTGTGCTTGGATTTGATGGTAAGCACCAGGTCATGAATATCATTCATGCAATATTGAGATACTTATATTCCTTCTAAACCTTATTTACCTTCTCATTCTTATCTCTTCTCCTTCTTGGAGGTCTTAAAATCCTTGGCCATGGTTTCTAAGCTTAAAAAAAGGTGCCACCTAGAATCTTGATTATAGAATGTAGAAAACTAAAGCTCTTCAAGTGAAACTTTGTTAGTACTTCTTATGAAAAATACCTAGCTCAAGAATGCTCAATTATCTAGTTATTTAATGATCAAAATGAACCACAAGGTTCTATTCTTATAATAGAAAGTTGACCATTGGCACAATTAATGTCTAATAATGTGCATGCTTTGCTTTATTGGAAAGAACAATCTTGAAATCTACTAGTACATGCAAATGCATTGGTATGTTTCCAAAATTTTATGCTACTTCATTTTTGGCCAATAAGCTTTCTCCATTTCAAAATTTGTTGTCTTCCACATTTTTCTTCAGCCAATCAACTTCTTGTAATTCAAAATTATCATGACTTATTTGGCTATGCATATCTATATACATATGATACAATATAGAGCACTTATCTTCATGGAAAATGTTTTAAATGTTGGTCATTTACCATAATTGACAATTTAGCCATTAGTGCCTGCTAACTCAAACACATTAGAATTGTGCTTTTTAGCAATTTGGTAAGGGTCAAACCATAATGAATCAATTTTTTTATTTTTTCCCAATGTGGCCCTATCATCGCCCCATTTTAGCACCAAGCCATTGATTTAAAACTCCCATGGAGAATATTTTTTTATCAAACTAGTGCTTCATAGTGGCTTGGTGTTGCTAAAAGTTGTAAGCCTTTTCTCTCTACTCCTCTAGGAATATCAACTCTTCCATTCTCACCTCCATTTGTTTTACATATGGAAATTATTCTTTTTTTCTCAACTTCATGGTTGATAATTAAAAATGCAAAGGTAATATAACTTCCTTACCATAAACCAGGGAGTATGGCAAGGTCTTCCATACTTTTTTAAATTTGGTTATCCCATAAGTCCTGATATAGCATTAGATGTCAATTTTTTTATTAGTCCAATTATTATTTTCATGATCCTCAATAAATTCTTGTTTGTAGATTCTACCAAACCTTTTCCTTGTGGATAGTAGTTGGATGAATATTTTAAATAGATGTATTTTATTTCAAATTCTATGATCTTGGAACTTATAAATGCAAGCCCATTATCTGACAATATGGTTATCAAGATGTTGAATCTAGTGATTAGCCTCTATAATAATTGACCACAATGTCCTAATCTACCCTTTTTATAGTCACTACCTTAGACCACTTGATGAAATAGTCTATTATAGTTAGGATAAATCAATGGCTGGTAGAGGATTTGGGATTAGTGACAAAAATAAAATCAAGCCCCCATTTTTTTAATTAGATAGAAGAAGGGGTTTTGAAAGGATCCCCCTTACCTTTTACAAAGTAGAAGCTAAAAGTTTCAAAACTAAGACCAAAATGAGATAAACATGGAGAAGACCCAATGAAGGGATCCAAAAGTAGAAAATAATAGAAATAATAAGAGGAGGTAAGGAAAAGTAGATCCACATGAAATAAAAAACCCCATCAGCCCTAAAATTCTTCTTCCTCATAAACCCCCATTGCTATAAAGGATCATATGTTATACCTAACTATAAGAGGAGTGTCAGACTCCTCCTACTCATAAATATTTGATATTTTTACAATTTTTGGCTACTTTGAAATCATATATAAATATAGTAGGTTAGTAACATCTAGATAAAATAATTTTTATTGCAGTGGTCTACCAAAAACAATGTCCTCTAGAGAAGCCTGAATGAAATTTATTTAATACTTTTTTGCTTGATCTAACTAGATATAATGGAGGACTCTATTACTAAATAACCCTTCTGATAATAACACATAATTCAATGTATGCAACCTATATCTCCTCATTTAAGTAGAATTCAATCTATTTTGAACACCTACCCATTTTAAAATATGTAATCAAGGTTTTCATCCAATCATATTTCTATATCCATTCATCCTTATTAGACTCAGCTTCAGATTATTATTCAATGAAAATTTTATGATTTGCTTCTGTTGCACATGCTAACTACTCATAGAGAGCTATCCCTTGTACCAATTTCGTTGGCTAGATCTCAATATCATACTATTGTATCTTTGTAATTCACCTGGCTCTTTTTTCACCTAATTCTCCTTGTAGGACAAAGTTACTAATGTTTAGGTATACCATCTAGAACAACATTTCAATCTATGATATGTAATACCTAATCTTCTTGAGGTATTTCATGAGTGAATACTTTTCAATCTATGAAGTTACAATTATTTTGGTATACATACAACATTTGGCTTATAAAGTCTATTGGATACTCTTTTTTATTGTCATCCTTTTGAGTTAGAATAGTAGCAAAACTATCCTTTGTCCCATAGACATATAAAATTAAATCCTTCCTATAGTTTGAATTTATCAATATGGGTGCTTGAGCTATGGCATGCTTGATCTTTTAAAAAAAAATTCTTCTCTCTAGCATCCATAGAAATGGTACATCTTTCTACAAAAAGCTTAGTAATGGGTTTGACAATTTGAGCAAAGTCAGATTTGAAATTGTAGACAAAGTTGATTTGTCTAAAGAAGGATTGCAAGGATTTTTTGTTCTAAAGAATTGACAATGCTAATATTACCTTTACCTTGTCTAGATCAATGGCTAGTCCCTAGTTTGAAATAACATGTCCCATCAACTTGCCTTCATGCACAATGAAAATCAATTTCTTTGGATTGAGCAAGACCCCAAATTCTTAGAATTTCTAGAATGTCACTCTTAGATGATCCAAATTTTTCTCCTTGTGATGTGAATACACAATCATATTATCAAGATAAATTAGGATTACTTTGTTCACCAATTTACCAAATACAAGGTCCATGGATATTTGAAAAATAACCCTTGCATTGGATAAACCAAAAGGTATTATTTGATATGCAAACAACCCAAATTTAGTGGTAAATGCAATCTTATATTGGTCCTCATTCCTTACCCATATTTTATTGAAGCTAAAGAATCCATGTAGTAGAGAAAACCTCTCAGCTCTAGCAACAGTATAGGATTTTATCAATTGGGACAGTGGGTAATGGTCCTTTAGGGATGCTTTGTTTAGATTCTATAAATTTACATAGAGTTGGATATCTCTATTATTTTTTTATTGGGACCAAATTAGCCACCCATATGGAGTGATTAATAGGATAAATGATTTTTTTATTGAGTAGCTCTAATATTTTTTGCTTCATCACGAACTCAATATTTGGGTTTGGTAGCCTCTACTTATGCCTGAATAGCTTGAAATAAAGCAAAAACTCTATGGTATGTTGTATGGCATACCTGTTGTATACCTGAGATCATCATAGGTCCATGCTATTATGTACCCATATCCTTTACATAACACTATGAGTTCATTTATCTCTTGCTTTGTACACTATACTCCAACCTTCAAGTTCTTGTTGACCTCCATCTAGACCTCCTTTAATTTATATTGATCAATGCTCATCCTTTAGGTAGTTTTTCGGTCATTATTATTAAAGAGGATCTCTAGGGTTATCATACCTTTAGGAATATGATTTTTCTTCAATATGATTTAGCATTTCCTTTGGCTAGGATGCATAAACAACTTCTCTACTTAAGAAACTAACTATTTGCTCATCATTATCAAATACCTGCAAGATATCCTTGTCTGGGATGGATGGTCTAAATATCATTTTGACTACCTTTAATTTTCCCAAGAGTAATATGTTGGATAAAATTTCTCCCCTTGTGAGGCCAATGCATCAACTATTATATTTTTACTTCTAGATACAACTTTTATATTCAATGTCTAAAAGCTTTCTAGAAGGTCCTAAGCCTTGTTTCGGTAAGATTTCAAGTAATGATGCATGTTTTTGTACCTTTCTATCACTTGATTAACCATTAGCTCTGAATCACTAAATATTGAAAGCATTTTGACTCACATTTTTTTTCTTTTATTAGACCTAGATATAGAGCTTCATATTTTGTTGCATTATTAGTACACCTCCAAGTTAATTTATATGAAAAAAATTTAATTCCCTTAGAAGGAGAATTTAAAACCACCTTGACTCTAGCTCCATTCCTACATCTAGCTTCATCAAAGTAGAGATTCCATATTTTTTCTTTTGAAGTTCCTAATTTAGCAATGCTAAGAATTTTTGTCCTTTTGGATCTATGATGCAATATGTGCCAAGTCTGCTCTCAACAACTACATTGAAATCCTTGAGGGAGAACTCATCCTCAACCTATAGTTCTTTAGTGACTGTCTCTAAAAATTTTGAATAATCATTTATCAATTTGACACTATCTTCCTCAATATTTTCAAGGTGGAATGCACTTGCCTTCTACACATAAATTTTTATTTTCTTTCTTTTGTGAGGAATGATCATGTGTGAATAATCCAAGGAAAGGTAGCAACCCAACTTGGCAGTGGATTCCCTTGAAAGGAAGAGGTCAAAATATGGTTGGAGATTAACTACCACCACTTCTTGAATCACTATCACCTCTAACACCTTATGTAGCACCATTGGTATATCTTTGATTACCCCAACTATCTTGACTAGGGTGTCATCCAATTGCAATACTTCAAGACTTGACTAAATGTACTCCATTCCCATAACTTCATGTACTACATTTAGCATGATAGTGGTTTTTTCTCTAGAATCAACCATGCAATTATACACAATACATCCTTCCGTACATAGAGACATATATAAAGGAAATGGTATGTTTTTGTCCATTCCTATGATAGGTTGATTTTGAGCTAAATTCAGATCTAGGCATGATAATATTTTTGCAAGGACACTTTTCAATGAAGCCCTGAGAAGATCAATTTGTCTAGAAATTAGCAAAGCATAATACATGCTTGTTTTTAAAGGGATTTTCTTTATTTTTTCAATATTGAATATTTATACTTTTAGTTTCCATTTTTATTTCCTATTAGACTCATCAAACTTCTTTTGGTACTCTTAAGTTGCTTCCAATTTTTTTCATTTCATCATAGAAGGATACTACAATTTGTTTAGATCTTGTTCTTTAGGATATTTTTACTTTTTTTGTGTGCTCTAGTGTAGGTTGTTCCTTTTTTGGCTTCTTCTATGGATGAGCAGGAACTTTCAAAGGCTCTAAATTCGATGGATCCACTTGTAAAGACTTCTTTTTAGACATTGTCAACACTAATATGTACTCATATTCTAAGGGCTATTCCATTAGCATAATTTGGTCTAGATCCTACAACATGTTTACTTGAACCTTTTGTGTCTTCTCAACCTTTTTTGCAATTGCTAATTGGTATTGATGCTAGTAAACCACGCGTGTATCTACATTATGTGGGTCATTGTAGGCTAAGCATAGTTGCTTTCTTATGATGTGGATGTGGAAGGTCCTTCCTCTTGATTATTATAGATAACATTGGATTTTTTGATGGCATTGCTTGTAGAGTCACCCTAATATCTTATGGTATAGGGAGATTTTCTATATTGGTTGTCTTAAAATATCCTCTGAACATCTTACCTTTTCATGAGAGTGACTTCATTGCTTATATTCTTCACTATTGTTAGCAACTCTTCAATCTATGGGAATTCTTTAGGTTAGGAGTAGGCAATGAAGGCATATTGGGTATTGAAGGCTAAGGCAAAGCATTAGGCATTGAAATAGGAGCTAGTGTAGATGTTAATGTGTCTAGAATTATTGTTTATTATGGGTATTGGGCTATCTCTAGAAATTATTACATAATAACTCTGGGGAAATTTTTTCCAATAGAGATCAAAGCATTTTCTATGGCCATCATAATTGGGAAAACATGTGGAAGCCTCATTTCATTAGACAATTAGATTTTTAGTCCTAAATATGGAGTGAAGGCATTGAGGTAGTAAATGTAAGCTTGAGGATATGATGGTCTTATATCCAAGGAATCTACCTTCAAGTTTTTCTAAATTGGATATTGAAATCTATGATGGTTTCTTGAGGATACCATTTTATAGTGGTAAACTAGATTAGCAATTAAAATAGGTCTCCGAGCTCATTAAACTCTAAGATAAATGTTTTTGCTAATTTTTCCCATGAGCTAATGCTTCTCTCAATATCTCGATATCAATTTAATATTTTCCCTCTAAATGATAGTGCTAGTAGTCTCATCATGATATTTTTAGAATTAATATTACGAATAGTAGCTAAAGCACCACATATTGATAGTTTTCATAAGGATTTTTACCTATGTAATCACAGGTTGGTAGAGTTTTGAGAGTTTCCTGATGGATTTCATTGAGATCCACTAATTCAAGTGGTCATGTGTCATTCCACCTAGGAGATATTTTTCTAGCCATAATTTCTAAGCTATAATTATTAGAAAATTATTGATAATCTATATGCAAAGAGGTAGGACTTCCAATAGGAGAATATGGGACAAAAGACAAAGCTTTGTCTTGTATAGATCTAGAGGTTGGTAGCTTAAAAAACTAAAAAATTTCTTCAAACCTCTTTGTTTTTGATCTTGTGATCATAAGCTTTTAAGTAGGATGGTATACGGATTTTTACTAACTAGTTCTTCTAAATAGAGTCCCAAAGTGATGAGATTAGTTTGATATTAGAGAATAGAACTTCACCAGGATTCTACTAAATTATGTTTTAAGTACAACTTCTAGTGTGTGGGATGGAACTATGAAATTGGATCCCATAAAGCATGCCAAAAACTCTTGGTTGTTAATATACCTAATGTGGAAAATGCACCCTAGACCACAACCAAGATTGGATGACTCTAAATTTATTTTGATTCAACTTTTGGAGAAGGATATTTCTTGTTATGCTAAAGAAATAAAAGAGGAATTGGAGACTAAAAAGAGAAATACAAGGGTTCATAAAGGGGATACGGGTTAGAAATTGATTGAAGGATGGTCAAGATTTAGCTAATAGTAATGAAACATGATGAATAAATACACCACACTCAACCTAAAGCAAAGCCTAACAAACCAACTATCAAACATAGCATTACATAGTATAGATACTTCAAGCTCATATTATACTACTTTAACATAGAAGAACTTTGGAGAAGATAATTCAAATAGCAATCCAAATTACAGCATAATTTGCCTACCAAAAATTATCAACCATAAAACATGAACATAAATGTATCAAGCAATGTAACTCACATTCATGTTGACATCTACAACACTATCTTTAATAGGGTCCAAACAACCTTTGGTTATATTGATTATAAAGCATAATTATATGATATACAACAAGTGCTAAAGATTCAACCCTCGTATTGAGGTGGCTTGGGCTATTTATAATTTTACAATAAATTTGTTATCCCAATCATTAAAATGTCAATATATTATAAGCCTAACATGTATATCTTGAATAGCATGCTTGAGGAATGTGGATGTTATTTTCTTGTTCTATATTAACTATCTTACCTTAACTATTTTGATTCTACTATGGTGACATGGATAATCTAGATCTCTTCCATAATTTTGGTATTTACATGTCTTTAGCAAGGCCAAGGATCTTTTGCTAGTTCACTTTCTACCACTATGTGTTTTCATTACATTAGCTTGTAAAAGCTTCCAATTCAACATAATTGTTTATATTTGGGTGGCTAAGTGGCTATGAGGTTCAATATTTTGACACACATGATCTCTATAATAAAGGGCATTTATAAGATCTTTTTAATTATTATCAAGGCTTATAGGTGTTGTTGGGATATTTTTATTATTACAAGGGCCATAGAGGTAAGGTCAACAATTTTAGAGAGATTTGCTAACATCACCTTCTAAAAACCTTGGCCACTTTGTCTTCTAGGATTTTGCTTTATCAGGCCCTCTTGAAATTTGGGAATATGACATCTCTTACAAATATTGAGCTTGGGTTTTACCAGACCAAAAAATTAGAATACTTTGGTTTGCATTAGTGCTTAAATACCCCAACATTGTCTTACTTTTAATTTTCATTTTGTTGGACTTTCGGAGTGCTTATGCTAACATTAACCTTGAGAAACCCTAGCATTCTTTTTGTTTTAGGCTTTACTTTACTAGAACATTTGTCCTTCCTTTTTTCTAGACTTTTGATTTACAAAGATAGTATTTTTTAGTATTATATCTAATTTCATCACTAGAAATTCTTGGGATTGCTTCATTTTGGGCTTTTGGTTTACCAATTTTTTTTTACTAAGCCAATTTTTAGACCCAATTAGATGCATTTGGAATTGTGGCTCCTTTTTGTAATATCACATATATACCTCTGATAACCTTTACATAAAAAATGATAATCTCAACCATGTATCTAAACTCTTGCCTTAGAAAAATTAAAGCAAAAATCATAGTCCAACATGGCCTATAAGGACTTATATATGTGGGCAATTGTATTGACATTTTGATTGCAATTCCTAGATAAATCAATACATTTGGGATTTTAGTAGTGCTTGTAAAATCTATTAATATTGAGCTTCCTGAATCACCATATTTAGGTGGTAATAGTTTACCAACAAGTAAATCTACTAACTTTCCATCCACCTATATGGTTTTAAGGTAATGCATTTTTTTTTAGGTTTCTTGATGGACAAATATTGAATAGTCTTATTAAGAATAGGAATACCTTTAATGGTTTGTAGTATTTAATTATTTTAGTTTTGTTAGTAGATCAAGTTCTTTTGAAGGTTATAAATATTTAAGGCACTTAGAATATGGTTCTTTATGAGAAGAACTTAGAGGGTTATTTTTTTGAGGATTTCCATCCTCTTAGGGAGGAGGCTTTATAAAATAGATAAATTGGAGTTCAGTTTCATTGTCATGGGGATTTATTATAATGGGTGGAGTTGGTTCAAGAAGAGTCTTTCTTGATCATATTTTAATATTATCATAATATATTGCATTGAGTTTAATGGTATCTTCTATTTTAGTTGCATAGATATGTGTTGCCTATCTACTATTATCTGGATTTTCCACATGTTGCACAAGAAGTTGAGGTTGCTTGGCTTGTTGTGGTTGAGTTTTCTATGGGGTATTGGAGGGGCCATGAAATAATGCTTTTTGTTGGTTTTGGAATTGTCACTATCCCTAGTAGGCTAGTACTATTAATTATATAGGGGTTGTGATACCCATTGTTTGTTTTGCAAGGGTTGTCATATCCATGGTTGTCTTGATGTAGGTTATGGTGCCCATTGTTGATTTGACCAACCTATATTGGACCATTCTTGAGGTAAAGACTAGGGTTATTGGTCCCATTGTTATGTAGGTGGTGGCATAGACCAATGCATGGACTAGGGGTTAGGCATCAAATTCACTAGAGTTATTGGTACTTGTTGATTTTGATATGGGTTGTAGGAAAAAAATTCCCTTGGCACTATTCAATAAAGTTGAGCAGTTCAATTGATTGGGTGTTTCTCCCCATGGTATTCTTAAGGTCTAAATTTTTTTTATAATGATTTGTAGGATGTATCTTTTCATAGATATTGTATATGATAGTTTTATTCAAGGGGTATTCCTAAAGGACATGCCTCTTCCTAAAC
This sequence comes from Wollemia nobilis, assembly GCA_028583015.1. Lineage (NCBI taxonomy): Eukaryota > Viridiplantae > Streptophyta > Pinopsida > Araucariales > Araucariaceae > Wollemia > Wollemia nobilis. The sequence continues at coordinate 14,447,301 of JAQPPZ010000521.1, read as the reverse complement.
CTTAGATAATACATAGCTAGAGGTTCACTAAATTTTTTCTTTGCATGCATTTCATATAGTGTAGTGTTAAGGTATACTAAGATGTTAGTTTTTATATTGGCAAACTCCTCCATTACTTCCTATATTTCATTGCTACTTTTACCAAATTTATTTTTTTGAAGTCCTATATTTGTATGTGAATAATTCCTACAAAGCTCAATGATGTCTACAAAATAAAACTTGTTTATATTTCCTTTCCCTATAATTTCCAATGCTTCTCATTATTCTTCTTGCAAGCCTCATAGGAATATGGTCTTACTCAATTCTTGGTCTATTCTAGTCCTACATCTTCTTTGGACAAACAAGAATCTACCCAAGTAATCTTATAAATTTTCATATTCTTGTTGTTTCATCCTAAAAATTTCCTCTTTACAGTCCTTCACTGTATAGTATTTTTTATTTTTATCCAAGAATATTTTTTCCATGTCTTCCCATGTATTTATTAAGTCAATATCTAACTCCATAAATCAATTCATTGTTGAGTATTTATGCATAGATGCAAAAACTTAAGATTTTGACTATCATGTCCATAGTCATATATTTGGCAGATAAATTTGACCTCAAAAAAAAATTGGTCTAGGTATTATGACACAATCCCCCTAAATTTGGGTAATATTGATGGGGAAATATTTTTCATTGGAGCTTCTATGTCAAGATCCAATATAATAGGGTATGTAAATGTTCTAGTGGTATTATTAGTTTCTCTAGGATGATGTGTTTCACTATGTTTTTCTCCTATGGAGCTACTAAATCATTTGGTATAGGTAGTGGTAAACTACTTAACTACCCTTCTTGGTTTCCAAATTTAGGAGATTCCAAGTCTCCAAAAGTTGATGATTGTTGTCCTTCCTCGAAACCTCCTATTTCCTCACTCATCATAGCTACTAGTAACTTAGTGATTAGTATTGGTGCAACTCTCAACATGGATGTCTAATTATTGTGGGTCATTGGGGACTTTGACTAATGAATCTATTCTTTTGATACCTATGTATATACATATATTTTATCTTATAGGAAAGGAAACCTACTTGACTAAATCAAAACAAAAATTACTATATCTTAGAAAACCTACATTTTGGCTTCACTTTCACATTGCAAACCAACACCTTAATGCACTTCTTTACAATATGACTATCCTTATGTAAAGTCTTTTTTTAGCCTTTCTCTTATTACAATATAAATAATAGAATCACTCTCATTTAGTACTTCTCTACAGGAGGTTAATTTGATATTTTACACAAGGGAAAATAGTATTGAACAACTAAAGTCTCTAACAATATTGCATTCCTTGATAATGGTGCCAAAAAGTGACAAGTGTTGTTAATGCTCACACTTTAAATTATCAATTTGATGTGGCATCCAACGGTTGTATGCCCAGAGAGTAAAGAGATATATTTTGGTATTATATTTTCTTTAAGGTGTTCTAAGAAATTATAATAAAAACATTCTTATATAAATTAAAATACACTATAAATCATACCTGGAAGAAAAATAAATCATGCATAAGAGAAAGTAAATCACACTTGTATAAATATAAACACTCTTGTGGAAAAGTAAAAGAGTACTCACATTAAATAAGATCCCACAATGGGATTGGGTAGTCCCTTGAAAAAAAATACCTAAGTCAATTAATTTCCCAACATAAGCCAATGTTATATGCATTCAAAAAATGAAATTGATAGAATAGTTATAGAATGGAAAAATATATGGAAATCCTTAGACCTAGAAGCAATAGATTCATCAATTTCCTAGGGGGGTATTCTCCTTGCATGGGATCCATAGGACCTAATATGTATTAATAAAAGAATACACTCAAATTGGATAGTAGCTTTTTTATCCTCTCCATAGGGACAAACTTGGACCATAGTCAATTTTTATGGACCAAATAACTTAGTCTTAAAGAAATGGGTTTGGAAAAGTATTCAATACTAGATTTGTCAAGAAATACCCCCAAATTTAATTATATCATGGGATATGAATGTAACTTTAGCTCAATTGGACAAAAAAGGAGGCATTCCCTCAAAAGACACTTCTAAGGACCTTGTTATTCAAATTATAACTGAGTAAAAATTTGAGGATATAATCCTTAAAAATGGAAAATTTACATGGATAAATAAAAGAGTTGGGGTTAAATTCATTGTAGAAAGATTAGATAGATTCTTGATATAAGAAGATATACTATTTAGGTATCCACTTGTATCAAGTGGCATAATTCAAAGTTTGGTCTCAAATCATAAGCCTATCTATTTGGATATGGGTGATAGTGCTCTTAGAAAAAGGAAGATTCCTTTCAAATGCAATCTAGAATGGATGGAGCATGAGGATTTTTCACCTTTTATGTCTATGCAAATAGTCCCAAGAGGTATGAAAAATGAAAATTTCCACTCTCAAGAAATCCATTAGGGACTAGATTGCCAATAAGACTAAAGTTCAAAATAGGTCAAGCATATTGCTATAGCACATAGAGGAAGGTTAACCCCTCAATAATAAGAAAGAATACTATGGTTGAACCAAGAAATGTATCAAGCTTTCAAAGAAGAAGAGGCACATTGGGGACTTCGATAAAGAATGATCTAGCTCAAGAAATGAGATAGAAACACAAATTACTTTCATCTAAAAACAATGTATCACTACCAATAAAATACAATCAGACAAATTCACAAAACTAAAGAAATTTATTCTAATCAGGTAGTCATAAAGAAACTAGCAAGAGACCATTACTTGACTCTTATCATAAAGAAAATAGTAAATCAATAGGCTTGGGCCACTCCCCTAAACAACATTTCTCCTTTGTTAAAAAATAGAGACAAAAATATATCTATTCAATAGTAACCAAATAATATTTGGAAGAAGTTATGTGTTCATTGCCCAATGAAAAAGCTCCAGGACAAGATGGTTCACCAATATATTTTATCAGTACTTTAATGAAATTATTAGAGATGGCCTATTGGAAATGATAGAAGAGATATGAATAAGAGGTAAGCAATATATGGAAATCAACCTCATTTTCTTGGCTTTAATTCCAAAAAAAATGTAGTTAGTTTTGATATATTTAGACCTATATCTTTGTGCAATTTCTCTTAGAAGATAATAACTAAAATAATAACAAATAGAATTAAAAGGAATATTACTGATTTGATAGATCTAGAACAAGGGGGTTTTATTCTAGGGAAACAAATATATGACAACATTATAATGATTCATGAAGCCCTAAACTCAAGTGCCAAGTCCAAAAATAAAATATTAGACATTAAACTTGATATGGCTAATGCCTTTGATAGAGTAGATATTAGCTTTTTAACAAAGGTATTAGCCAAATTTCAATTTCCATCTCAAATGATAGACTAGATAAGAGCTTGTATAGAGGGACCTTGGATAGCCCCTCTAATAAATGGGGAACCTAATAAATTCTTTAAAGCCACTAGAGGATTAAAGAAATAGTGTTCTCTCTCCCCTTACCTTTATATCCTTCTAGCTAAAAATTTAGGGAGGACCTTGACTAAATTAAGAAGGAAATAAATATTGGGAATTAGAGTAGCTATACGATACAAGCCAATCACTCATGCTCAACTTGTAGATAACACTATTTCATTTGGGAAGCCATAGAACTAAATGTTAGGTTGATCAAATAAGTTTTATATTGCTTCTCTTCAGCCATAGGGGTAGAGATAAACACCCAGAAGATCAATTTTTACACTATAAATAATTCAATAGTAGAAGATAGAGGTTTCTCTCATATTTTGAGATTTCATAAAGGTAGTGATATATTTAACTACCTAGTTGATCTTATGGGATTCCACCAAAAAATAAAACTTGGAATGTAATTCTACAAAATATGTCAAGGAGAATACAAAAATATAGCAAAGGTTGGTTAAGTTTGGGTAGAATAATTATTTAAATTAAATTAGTATTAGAAAGCCTTGTCATATATCGATTTTTGGTGTATCATGTACCCTTTTATATATTGTAAAAGTTATATGTAATGTTAAAAAATTTCCTATGGTAATAGAGGAGGAAATTAGATAAGAAAAAGTTTCATTTGGTGAGTTGGAAGACTATTACCAAGCTAAAGGAGCAGGGAGGCCTAAGAATAAAAAAAATAACAATTGTTACTAAGGTACTAAGTTCTAAGCTACTTTAGAATCTTCTCACTCCAATAGACTCTCCATGGGAGAAAATATTAAAATGCAAATATATGAACAACTCTAATGGGATTCGACTCATAAAAAGTGTGAAAAGCATAGCAGACTTCTTCTCAATTTGGAAACATATTATGGAAGCTAAAGATATTATATTAAATCATACCTCTTGGCTTCTAGGGGATGGTAAATAAATTAATATATGGGATGATTCCATCTTGGGAGTACCTCCAATCATTAAGAATTATTTTCCAAAAATAAAATCAAGCCTACAACATTTGGGTGTTAACTCTCTTGCAAACTTAATTGAATGGGTGAGAGGTCCACCCCTGCCATATCTTGACCTTGACTCATGGAGATAGCTACACATAAAAACTAAAGGGATTAAACTTTCTTCCCAAAATTCTAGATCATCTTATATGGAAATTTATTAGTGGGCCAGATGCTTATACAATCAACCAAGGGCTATTATTATAGCAACACGATCAGAAGAACTCAATCATAGCTAAGGTATGGAATTACAAGATTCCCTCCAAAATTCAAGCCTTTATTTGGTTAGTACTCCAAAAAAAGATTCTTACTAGAGACAACCTCATTAAGAATAATATCATGGGACCTCATATTTTCCATGGGTGTCTTAAAACAATGAAACAATACCACATCTATTCATTCTATGTATAAAAGCAATTAAAATCTAGATTGATATAACCCAACAAATAGGATCAATACTATAAGGAACCTTTAACTCAAAAAATCCTAATCTATTAGGGCAAAATGTACAAATGGGGATTGAAGGACAATCACTTTATCAATAAGATATGGTATTCAATGCCAATATTTGTCATTTGGCACATATGGAAGGACATATATAGGATATTTTGATGATAAAAGATCCAATTTTTTAGTATTAACCAATAGAGTTTTAAGGGAGATAGTATTGAACATAAAAGCTATATATCATAAACAATAAGATATTAGGAGATTAAGAAAAAAAGGAGATACAACTATTACACCAAATGGATCTCCAAAATCTCTTGAATTCTAGGCTATAGGTTAGAAAAATCAAATATTCAGAGATAAAGTTCCTTGCACTTTTCTATGATAGAGCTTGTAAATCAATCCCAGGTCATGTAGTGGCTAGTGGTGTGATACTAGTGGCACCACATTATGAAATGCTTTAGTTCAAAATCAATTTGGGTAAAATAACCAATAATGTTGTAGAATTGATAGGTTGTGAAATGGGACAAAAATTGGCTCAAGAACAAGGCATTAGACAAATCCATGTGTATGGTGATTCGAGACTTGTGATATCTGCCCTATCTAAGGGGAAATATTTCTCATCATTCCAACTATAAATAGTTTAGAGAAGATATACAATTGGAGAAAATTTTGAATATATACAATACTACCACATTACAAGGAGGTATAATATGGTGGCAAATTGCCTTGTAAATGAGACCATAAACATAGCCTATTTTTGTCTTAGAGTAATAAGAAAAAATAAAAGCAAACAATATGAGTGGCATAGGTGATAGGAAGCATATGGTAATTTTAGAGCCTTTAGAAATTCTGGAGCCTTTGAATATTTTGATACCCCTAGAGATTTTGATTCCAATAGACAACCCTAGAGCATTGCATGATTTTGGAGCTTTTGGTGTTTCAAGTTTTCTTGATGATTATGGCACCCTTTGCATATATAGCACCCTTGGTCTACCGTTGCCACTTTTTGGAGTCTTTGAATCTATTTTTTTATCTGTTCCTTCTTTTGGATAACAACCTTGTGACCTCGAAGCTACTTGTTGGATAATTGTTCTTTGTAAATTTGAATATCAACATATAAATCCTTTTTCTTTAAAAAATAAGATCACACTTGCAAAAATTGAAAATACACCTTCATAAATTAAAGCACACATGCATGAAATAAAATTGCTTACTCACATAAAACTTAAATCACACTTTGTGAAAAATAAATTAAATGCTAAAGTAATACTCTTATACATGAACTATAAACTAATATAGAAGTTGCATAACATAATCCTATAAAAGAGATGATAAATAAAATTACAATCATAATAAAATATGTATTCTAAAACTTACATGTATAAGTAGAAGGAAAAGGGAAACATAATTTGCACTAGGCTAATGGAGTGGGCCCTTGCTTTAGTGGAAAGGAAGAAAAACTAACTCAAGTCTAAAACTTTTATGTGATTTAGAAGAAAAGAAGAATACTTTACTAAACTAAATCCAAAGCCTTTCATTTAGACTCGTCTCTTTATCACTTTATTTTCTAAACATTCTATATAAGTTGGGCATGTTTTTATATATCACTTCCAACTATACATGTTTTTATTTATTGGAGGATTAAAAAAAATTACAAAATGACCTACAAGATCACATATGTCAAGTCCAAATACATATTATATTATTTTGAGAATCAAAGCAAACTTTAATTGATTGTTGACTTTCTAATGAAGCATAAAAAGGAATAAACTACAAATTCACTAGTCGAGGATAATACAAACAAGTGCACAACCTAGTCAACAAAAATGAAAAATTATTCATCATGAAAAGTGGCCAACCTAGCAAGTAAATGCTCCTAAAACTTCCTGCATTGTCTTTTCTCTATCATACCCATTGTGTTTCATCATGCGTGCACACAATAAGAAATTTTTGCATGTACACACTCAACAAAATTTACATATGCATGCATAGTAGGCATTTAAAACACACATACACTCAAGGGATGTTTCTAGTGCATGCACACACAAAGAGTGTTTCTAGCGCATGCTTGCAACAAGTGCCTCCTTCAACCCCAAAATACTTTGTTCAGTTCCTAATCATCTTAGCATTGAAAAATATGCAAGTCATAATTTTCCTAGATATTTTTTGAGTCACATCAATAACAAATGATTGTGACTATACCCCTAAAAATACATAAAACCATTCTAAAACAAATAATTAATACACTTCCTTTATTTACTATATTTAACCAAAATATTACCATAAACTATAGTTTAGTCCATCGCATACATATATTACAATCATACAAACAAGGCAAAAGAGTGGTGCTTCGCTATATAAAATGAAGCATTTTAGATCCTTGTCACACCTGATCCAATTTAGGATATTCAAAAAAACCTAGCCTATATCCATAAATTTTTATATTAACCCTTTACTTTTAAGAACAATTATGGCATGATTGATAATCTCAATCTTGATAATCACATTTGATGTAACATTTGCTACCTAAAAAGGATTATCATAGACTCATTATTTTTCTTCTCCCCAACTAGGGAATCCATACTTCTAGCTAGATAATCCATACTTCTAACTATGGAATACTTATTTCCAATTAGGGATTTTATAAATGACTTTACTTCCATGTGACCTAGACTTTCCTCATGAGCATCCTTTATTTTTATAATTTTTCCAAAGAATTGATATAATAAAAGGTGATGTTTATTCCTTACTTGCACTTGCTTCCTAGTCACACTTGATCTTTGTTTATTCCCAAATATTTGAAATAGTATTTCTCCCTTCTCACACTCATTAAGATAATGTCTTGTACATATACTAATATATATTTTAAAAATTTAATTATTATGTGAGACTAAAATAAACCCAACTTGTATTACATTATTTTAACATGGTATTTCAACCAACCACATAGTAGTATTAAAATATAACTCTTATTAAAATATAACTCTTTAGGACTTATCTAGATTTGAACCTTCATTTTTGCCTTGGAAGTTCATATTTTAACCACTTGAGCTCATGCCATTAGATATATTAACAATAAGTTTTTATAATCTAGTGTATATATGTGTATGTATGTTTAATGCATGAAATTTACATCACGACTATGTTACCCTAGAATTTTAACAAACTATATTGTACATTTTTTTAATTGGTTATATGGGATTGAAACAGACCTTACTCATATTATATCATAACCACATAGTGGTATTACAATAGTTTGGCAATTATGCATGTATTACTTGGCAAGATTCGAACTTGAGTCTCCTCGTTGAAAGTTGAGGAAATTAACTACCTGAACTAATACCATTTGATACAAACTACATTCTACATTAACACAACATTTTGATAATTACGTATATATCACATTATAGGATTTGAACCCAAGTGTCTACATTAGAAGTCCACATTTTAACTATTTGAACTCATTTCATGTGATAGAATTTATATGTTAATACTTTTAATTGGTTATATGGAAGTAAAACAAACGTGACCCACCTATATTATGTTAGGACTAGGTTACTATAATATTTAAATAAACCACATAGTGATCATATAATAGCACATTGGTACTTATGCATATATTATCTAGCAATATTTGATTGTTGATCTTCACCTTGAAAGTCTAAACTTTTAATTAATTAAGCTCATGCCACTATATTATTTTAACTAAACGTTACTTTTTAATTGGCATATATTTAATTTATTTTTGTAATAGATTAAATTTTGTAATTTCTAAAAAATATGTAAGTATAGAATGGAGACTAATTTAATTAAATTACCATTTTTATAGTTAAGTAACTAGGAACTTAATAGTGCAAGTCAAAAGTGAGTGATACCTAGGATTGAGCCTCACCTTTTTCTTTTTTTAAAAAGTAAGTGTTGTGAGTGTGAGTAGGAAGCAAAGTGCAATCAAGAAGTGAGCGACACTTCTTATTGTTTAAGATATTTAGAGAAACTTAAAAACAAAAGGATTATTTTAAAAAAATCTAGGTAACATGGAAGGAAAGTTATTTTTGAAATTCATTATTGGAAGTGTGAATGCCCTAGTTGGAAATAAGAATGACCTAGTTAGAGATAAGAGGAAGAACAAATCTATGACAAACCTTATCCATGTAGTAGATACTACACCAAAAGTGATTATAAAGAATGATATTATCTATCATGATATAATGGTTCTTAAAAGAAAATGGTTAATATATAATCTCCATGGATACTGACTAGGTTTTCTAGAGATTCATATTTGGATATTGTAAAAGTAGGGATTGAATTAAAAATACTTCCTAACTTTTGCTAAAAGTATTTTCCTCACCTTTTCCAATTCAAAAATTAGGGATAAAATACTGGATGATGGCCTTTGATTTAGGGGTAAACATTCATTATATTTAAGACCATGGAGTGAGAATTTTTTTGTGGAGATAGAGACTATTAAGAGGACTCTAATTTGAATTAGGCTTTCTTGACTTCCTTATTGTTGAACTCAGGAATTGTCCTGAGTTCTAAGTTAGGTTTGCACCCCCAATTTGAGTTTCAAAAATGTTGGATTGATTGCTATTACTTTTCTTGACCTCCATATTTAGGTTGGATCCTAATTGTCATAAAAATTTGTACACTAACATAAAATAAATTGCATGAAAGTAAAGTGTGAAAAATAAAATGCATAAAAAATAAAGTGTGAAAAATAAAATTGTGATAAGTTTAGACTATGAGAAATAAAAACAAATATGACTTTTACACCATATCAAGGATAGCATGTGATTAATCAACACATGAGATATTGAATAAAATAAAATATCTACCTATTATTTTTATTAATAAATTAATAATTAAATGACAAGATGGGCTACAAGGGTCATGCCACAACTGCCATACACTTCATAAACTAGGACTTTATTTTGTTCTTCGATCAACTATTACACGAGTTCACCAGTTTTTGGTAAGTTAAGTTTCAAGGTCTTTGACTTGCTTTTTCAACTTATCCTTATTGGAAACCTCCTTATCCAACCCTTATTTATTGTATTGAATTTGATCCCTTTGTACATTTAGTTATGCCAATTCTACTTCTAATTCCCCATTCTTGATTTGTGTTGCTTCATTCTAAATTGCTACTTGCCCATATTTTATCATGTCAAGAGTGAATTGGCTAGCCAATTGGACAATTTGGTAGGGGTCCATATTGTCTAGATCCAATTGGGATACCCTTTGTAGGGTTAATTTATGCTATCTCAACAAAGTACACTTTGTCCCCCTTTCTCGATAGTTGCAAATGAAAGAGCATTAAGGCCTTAGAGGTATTTTTGCTAAGTCATTTGTACTCATCCTTCTAAATATTTTTCTTAGCAGTAAGAACATATAATAATTTGATAATATTAGTTTCTATAGCCTTGTATGCATTATTAGACCCTTTAGTTGCACTTATGTATGGAGGAGATCCTATAGACTTAGCTCCTTGGGTAGGGGTAATAGGTATTGTTACTATAAGAGAATTTGTGCTTGGGATGATGGTAATGTGGAGGTGGATGGCATGGTGATAGGAGTGAATTGAGTGATGATAGAAAGAAATATAATTGAAGTGGTGGGAGTGGGATGTAAATCTATTTACGCTAGAGTGGTGTAGACGGATGACATTGTGCATAGGACTAGTGGATGTGAGGCAATGGATTGGATGATAGGATATGGGAATGAATTAATGAGAGGGTTCCCACCACTATTGTAATTTTTGAAAATAGGGTTCATTTTGGAGAACCATGAGGTAAGATGCCTCTTGGACAAATAGATGGTATATTGGTGGATGATGAAAAAAATGTTACAAAAGAATAGAAAAGGAAAGAAGCAAAAATATCAGAAGAAGAAGACATAGAGATAGAAAATAGGGTGAAGATAGAAGAAAAAGGGATATATAAAGGAGGGGTGAATGGTAAAAGAGGACTAGGAGTAGGTGTAATCATGGCCATTGGACTAGTCATTCCCAACTTAGGAAGGGATCCTCCTTGAGGGAATTCCCCCTCCTCAAGTAGGGTTTTCTACCTTTATTGTTGCTACTCTATTGCCATGGCCACCTCACCAAACATTAACCTATACTTATTAAACCCCTTTTTCCATTTATTTATCATATTTTATACTATTGAACTAACTACCACTAGTGTTTTTGGCATAGTTGAGATGGTAATCATTGGTGTTACTTATTTTTTAGGCTTTCCTTCATCAGGGATTTAGGTTCTTGCTACCACTTCCATGATGATTTTATCTATTTTAGCACCTTTGGGGTACCTTTCATTGTAGGTGGCAAAAAATTAGCATCAAATATACCATTCCTTGTCGATTTCATCGTCATGTCCATTTTGCACCTCATTCTTTGCCACATGAGGATCTTATTTGTATACCCCAAATTTTAGAGTATGCCCAACCTCTGATGATTTTATATGTTTGATTCAAAGTCATACTTATTCTTACAAAAGGTGTGTCACTCTAGGGGATTTTCATACCTATACTAAGTTTCATCTTCATACCCCTAATTGCTCCCTATAATGGCAAGGGTTGTTTCCTCATTCAGGTTGGCCTATTGCTAGACATTATACCAGTTTTCATGCACCAAAAAGATATCTAGATTCTTGTCTATGAGGGTCTTCTAAAAAATTCCCTTTGATTTATAGGACCAATGGTCTCTATGCTATTTGAGACCTATTTCTCTCAATATTGCCTTTGCCATCAAAAGAAACCCACATAACTTAGGGTTCATGTTCATGATTTTCCACTTGAGAGGGTAGAAGGTGGTTGTCTTCTACCCTTTGATGTCAAATATACATAATAAAGTTACCTTACATATTCTAGATTAATAATATAATTTTGGAATCATGTAAGAAAATTGAAGGGCATTATTGAGAAGCCATAGAGGTAGACAAAGAGGGGATTAGGTTCTTGCTATTGATTCCATGATTATTTTATCCCTTATAGAACCTTTGGGATGCCTTTTGTGCTAGGTGGAAAAAAAGTAGCAACAAATAAACCATCCCTTTTAGATTTTATCATCATGTATATTCCATACCTCATTCTCTACCACATGAGGACTTTCTCATTTGTATACCCCATATTTTGGAGTATGTCCAATCTCTAATAATTTTTGATATTATATTCAAAGTAATCCTTCTACTTCTTGTAAAATGTGTGCCAATATAGGGGGTTGACATACTAGCTCTAAATTTTATCTTCATATCCTTGATTGCTCCTCAGAGTGACAAGGGTTATCTCCTCATGTAGGTTGGCCTATTGTTATGCATTGTACCTTTTTTCATGCATAAAAAATGTATGTAGCTTCTTGTCTCTAAGGGTATTTCAAAAAATCCATTTGATTAATTTTACCAGTGGTCTCTGTGTTGTTTGAGAAGTATTTTTCTCAATCTTGCCTTTGTCATTGAATGAAACCCACACAACTTAGGGGAGATATTCATGATTTTCTAAGTGGGTAGAAGGTAGTTTTCTTCTACCCTTTAAAGTATTTTAAAAATACATAAATTTGCCTTACATATTCTAAGTTGAGCATGTACTTTAGGACTCATGCAAGTAACTCGAAGGGTATGGTTGAGAAGCCATGCAGGAAAATGAAGGATTTGGAACTTTGAAAGAAGAAATATCCTCGAGGAAACTTCCCATTCACCAACAATTATCACATCTCATCTATCATTCTAGGTATTTTTCCCCTTGAATCTCTCCATTATGACCTCGTACATCTCATTATAGAAGTGGCATGAGGTCTTTCTCACTTCTCTCCATGCACTCCACTCGTTTGGTATAGAATCAACCAGATCAAGTAGGAAGTATAATTATCTCTTTAAATTTCTTAAGTTGACTAACCATCTAATCAAAAATTTATTTGTCACACTCAATTATTTGGGAGTGCCTTGGGTAGGTCTAGATGATAAGAAGTAGGGCTATGTGTTGTTCATAGATCTTATTATCACTCATTTCACCTAGGATTATGGCTATCCCTAACATTATAATCTATACATTCTATTTAAATTTATCTAACTCTAGTAGGATATTAAAGTTGGATGGTAGATTTTTTTTCTTCAAGTAATGGGCTAGGAAGCTCCATCAATGAGCATTGGTTTATCTATATATTTGGGGATATAGTAGATCCACATAGCTAGGTCATTGATGGTTTTAGGTATACTCTTTGTGACTTTTTTTTTAATATAAAATGCATCTTCCATCCATTGGGGAGCTTGAAGCTTCTAATAGTTAAGTTATATTTTTTTGCCATCACTTGCACTAATTCTAGGCAACTCCATACATGTGGTACAAAATTCATTGTCAATCTTAAGGTCCAAATTTGGTTGATGCTCCATGAGATGGTTTGGGGGTGTAGATTCAAAATCTAACACATGCATGGGGGGGGTATCCATTGGATCCCTTGCTTCCCTACAAGAAACCTCTTTTCAAAGGAGGCCTTGAAACTAGGATATTCCTGCGAGGAGGCTCTACCTCATGTATTGAAAAGTTTGATATGTGTTGTGTTGATGTTCAATTTTATGCAGTATGTTACTAGTTAATTCAAAAAAACCTAAGGTTTTGGATCTTTAATCTAACTATTTATCAAGACTTTACAAGATAAAATTGATGCTAACTCAAAGGAAATATTATCGAAAGTATGTGCTAAATGCAATCACACAAAATGCAAGAAGACAAGTTCTAGCCTAGTAAACCTTTTTTATTTGAATGATGACTATGCTAAGGAGATTTTATTTTTTCAAGGTAACAAGGAATAGTGAAGCAAACAAGCTAACTTAGGATGCAATCTATATGATTTTTTTATTATTGCCTAAATTCTTTTGAAAGGAAAATTCTATGCTAAGGATTCTTTGATTCCCCAAGATAAATGTGACTTAAGATAAACAATTTAGCAAAAAATGATAATATATAACAAATAATGATGAAATGACAATAGGCAAGGAGGTACAAAGTGGTATAATTACCTAAACTATAGCTTAAAAAAATTTTCCACGGGCTATCTAATTTGCTAGTGGTATTTTTGCAACTGGCTAGCATTTTTGTAACCTACAATATTTAAGCTAAAAAAAATTAGGTTTATCTAATTTGAGGGGTATGTTTGATTGCAATGAGATGATAGGCTATCTTCCAAGTTGATCAGACCCCTTGTCAAAATAATATTAAGTATGAACCTGATACTTTTGAAATGAAATCAAGGAATGACAAGTTCACCACAGTCTATCAAATTTTCCACTGACATTTTTATCGAGATATGATGATTTTACTCTATGTAATTCTAGAGTCAAAATTACCAATGGTTTTAGAAAGTGGTGATTTTATATTGTAATAGAGGAAAACTAAGTTTTGTGTTGAATTTTTGGGTTATTTGGATCAATTTGATTTTAAATAAAAGGATACTAAATTCTTGGTCCTCAAGACCTGCAACTTAGGAATTTATAGAATCTTTAGAAATGCTTCACAAATTTCTCAAAACTTGCAAAAGGGGATGAATGTGAGCAAGGAAGATGTGAAGAGAATTTTGGGTACTTAATGATGATTAAAATGAAATTGTACCAATGTCTAAGTGCTAAAATGGGAGTTAGAATGCTTCCTAGGTAAGGCTATAAGGGATGCAAAATCCTATGGATAAGCAAAAGGGATGATGCAAGAGGGAAATTTATATGATATAATAGAGTTTTAAATTGTTGTTATGATTAAAAAGCTATAGTAGATGATTCAATGATATCTTATACAAAATAAGGAGCAAGGAGAGCATGCAACATGGAATGGTAATGTGAATAGATTGTATCTATTTTGCAAAAATATCAATGTAAAATTAAAGAGCATGAAATTGCATGTAAATGAAAGCTTATTTAAAATGCATGGAGGTAAAAATATGTAAATATGAGATTAAATGAAAATAACAACTCTATGAACTTATAAATGAAATAGAAATGAGCATGAAAAACAAGAAAAATAGAAATTAAGCCTACAAGTAGATATGAGTTAGATGAAATGAAGATAAATACCTACAAAATGAGAAATGTTAGTGACTATGATGCATGGATTGAAAGAAGAAATGGGATTAGTATGACAAAATTTAAATAAACATGCCTGTAAATAACTAGGAATTAAGAAGATGAAGCATACTTACCATCAAATGAAATTATAAGAGCATGGACAAGCAATTGGATGTTAGAAAGATAAACAAAAATGGAAGATAAAGATTAGTAATGCAAAATCCAAGTTAGCAAGTCCAAAATAAAAGAGGAAAATAAATAAATGAAGCCAAGAAAATGGAAATAGAGAGAGAGGTGTTAGAAAATTATACAATCCTAGCAAGTTCTCCTCCTCTAAGATGATATTCTTGCCCCAAAGCCCCTTGCCTTGCTTGACTTGCTCCAATGCTTGTTGAAAGTGATCCAAATGAGAGAATGAAAGAATGAGAAAAAGCAAGAAAATTTTAGTAAAGTATTGCTAGCTTAGAATTGCTTTTTGAATGCTCACCCCAAGTATTACATTTATACATTTTTGGAGGGATTAAGAGGGAAAGCTAGGTGCAATATGTCATTAGCGCACAAAACCAAATTTGAATTTATAGGCATGGTTTATTTTTGAAGCATGTGAGGCCATAGGAGGTACTGGAATGAAGGAATATGTGTGCCTTTGGCTTGTACCAAAGGATTCTTATCATTTTGGAAAACAAAACACTTTCTATCAAAATTACCACTATCATTTTTGTTCCTACTAGGTGATTTTGGTTAATAGTTAGTTTTACTGATCAAATGGATGAAAAATAACTTTTATAAAAAATTCCACAAGATGGTAAAATCACCATTGGCATTTTTGTCATGAAATGGGTAATTGATTGTCTATTTATGCTTGGAGTGATGCTTGATGTGTTTGCTTAGGTATCATATCAAAATTAAGTGTCTACATTTTACCCCATTTTGATATTATTTTTGTAAAATTGCATCAAAAATAAGTTATAGGAATCTAATTTTGACACTATGATGCTTGCTAATGTCTTGAAATGCCATGTTTTAGAAATGATTGTGATTATGGTTGTTTTTTATTGTTCAATGTCATTACTACATCTATACCTTGAAATTGGTGATGTATGCCTTGGACCGGTGTTCTATAGGTGTTTAATAATTCATGCCCCATGGGTTTTCCCTCAAGAATTATCACCAAATATGGTTTGGTGAGAAATATTAATGTGATGGGGTGATCAAATGGGATGTAGAAAGCCTGAAATATGATTTGGAGGGAAAGTGAGTTAGGGTAGGTATGGTGGGTTTAAGAGGGAACATGGTGAAATTTAAATTTATTTTTACCATGGAAGGTTTCAAATTTGTAGAGTTCATGCAAAGGAGGCTAAATATCAATGGTGAATAACGAGAGACTTGCTCATCATGCTAATTTGGTTCAAGGGATAGTATTGGTTCTAGAGAGAATTTTATAGGTAAGACTGTAAACTAAAACCAACAAATTTTATTTGACACCTATTTTTCATATTTTTAGGTGGTTGTGGTGAATTTTCCACTTGCAACGAATTTGCTAGTAGCATTTTTGTCACTTGTGGCAAATTTTTCAAAGTGGAAGAAATGGACTACAATGGTGTTGATGATGCTTGAGTTTGCATTCTTGTAGGGGACAAAGGTATTGGTGAGCCAAGAGTTACATTCAAAGGTCATAGATAGCATAATGACTTTAGTGGATGATCATGATTATGTTGTATTGGTGGCTAGTGGTTTGGATCATATAGCGTATATACCAAAGTTAGAGTTTGATCGACCACTTGTGATAGCATTAGTTGAGAGGTGGTATCCAAATACCAACACTTTAATGATACCCATGGGAGAGATGATGTGACTCTTAAGGATACTTACTATATTCTTCATGTCCCTTTGTGAGGGGTTCTATTCTATCTTGGGAAGGATGAAAAGATTTGTATGAAACTATAAACAAGGAAGAAGATATTTTGGGGGATGAAGATAGGAGTATGCATAAAAATGCATATAAGGGGAGTCATATACAACACTATAGCGCTACTATGCTCCATTTTGTTTTGGATCTTCACAGTAGAAACAAGCCACCAATCTCTTACTTGGGGATGGGGAGAGGTGATATCTAGTTTACAAGATCATGGGACTATCTACGCATGGGCTCCAACTATTTTGGCCAAGTTATATAGGATACTATATCATGTGGCTTACTAGAGTGGTAAGAGTTTAGTCTATTGCACTCTCCTTCAAGTGTGGGATTGGGAGCACATAGTAGTGAGATGATGAATGACAAGGGAGTATAAGATACTAGGTGCATAGAGATCTGTAGCATTATAAAATAAATATAAAAATGTTGATAATAGTCAATCATATGATGAAGGAACATTTTACTAGGTGTATAGAGATTTGTAGCATTATACTACAAATCTAAAAAGGTTGATAATAGTTGATCATATGATGAAAGAAATTATATAGAAATGAAGACCACAAATGAATATTTAGGGAACTTATTCTTAGATACAGTATGCTCAAGTGAATATCATGACTCATGGTTGATTGACTTAGACACTTCTTTTCATATAATTCCTTATAGGGAGGGATTTTGTGAATATGAAAAGATAAATGGAGGTAAAGTATTCTTGGGAGACAATTCGATATATAAAATAATAGTTCAAGGAAGAGTTAATTTGATGTTAAAATATGGAAGAATTAAAACCCTTCCTATTGTATTGCATATTTTGGGTTTGGCAAGGAATTTTATATTCTTGAGTAAGATGAATGACATAAGTGTGATTGTGGTATTCAATAAGGATAGCTGCAAGATGGTTCATGGGGTATTGGTGTTGGAAATGGGAGTTTGTACAAGAACTCTATTCAAATTTGAGGCTAGCACTATAAGTATTGATTGCAAAAACTCTTCAGATCTAGAGGAAAATAATATGATAGAAGTAACTTTGAGTATTTTTTTATACAAGACAATATTGTGGCATCAACGCATGGGGAATATTGGTGAGAAAGACCTTCAAACATAAAAAAAGGGGCATGGCTAAAGGAATTTATGATTTTCCATTAAATTTTTATTTTTGTGAGCATTATGTTTTTGGAAAGCAAACCCGAGTCAAGTTTCCTAGTAGTGCTACAAGATCAGAAGGAAGTTTTCATCTAGTTCATAATTATGTGTTTGGACCTGCAAAACTACCATCGTTAGGTAAATCTATATATTTTGTTACATTTATAGATGACTTTTCAAGAAATACCTAGGTATATTTTCTATGGAATAAATCTAATGTTTTAAATAAATTTAAAGAGTTTAAGGCTCTTGTAGAAAATCAGATAGAGAAAAGATAAAGGTTTTTGAGGAGTGACAATGGTGGTGGTAGGTTCCTTGGACCTAGCTTGGGTTTGCAATGAAAAAATGGAGTTAGTATCAAATATGCAAAGAAAAAAGAATGAATCACTGTTTAAACGAATCACTTTTGCACTAGAGGAAATCCTTCCAATGGATAAAATATAAATGTATATTATTTTTATTGATGGATGATTGTTTACACCCTATCGAATTATAATATATACCTATTATAGGGTTGTGAGTGAAAGGACACAATGGTCCATATGAATTAATTAATAAATATGAGTGATTAATTAATGATAATGGTTAGGATAGAGAATCCTAACATGCCACCCTCCTTAAAAGGAGCTTTGTCCTCAAAGCTAAAAGTGAGGAAATTGTTGTGGGGATGGATGAAGCACTTCCCAAGTAGCATTTGCTCAAGTTATTGCACTATTTTAATGTCATATTTCTGTAAGCAAGGATATTGTGAAGGTTGAAGCATTGGTGGGGGAATGGTAGGAAGAATAGTAGGATCAGAACGACAATGGGGGGAAACCCTTTTGGTGCATGAAATATTCTAGAATGGCATGTTAGAAGTTGTAATTTTGGTACCTCTTTTTGTTCCTCCTCGGTGGCTTGGATAGAAAATAGGTGGGCAACCATTCCCTTGCCTCCTTTGTGAATAATTTTCTCCATTCGGTGAGAACTTATGATTTGGGAAGGGTTTGATTGTAATCCTTTAAGAGTATATGTTTGATTATTTATTGTGAATTTCATCCATAATTCCTCAAAATCCCATTGGATTGTCTCGAGTGTTCGTAACCATTGCACTCCTAAGACAATATCACAGCCTCCTAATGGAATTGTATACATGTCATTTTTCATGTTGTAATTGCCCATGGTGAGCTTAATATTTTGGCATTTCCCTTTGCATGCAATCCTTCCTCCATTACCAATCATGACCTCAAAACTATTACAAGGTTGTATAAAGCAGTTAACTTGTTTTACCACATGTGGGTCGATGAAATTATGGGTACTTCCAGAGTCAATAAGCACAATAATATTGTATCATTTGAAGGACCCTGGAACTTTCATAGTTTGGGGAGAAGAATTACCGATGAGGGCATTAAAATAAATTTCTAGTGGACCTTTAGAATTATCATTGGGTGTATCCATCACTACTTCTACCTCAATCTCATTTTCTTTGTTGGTTGAACTACAAGTATCAGTTGCATCTAAAATATATAGTTTTGGTGTAATACATTTATGATTGGGTACAAATTTCTCATCGCAATGATAACAAAGGTCTTTTTCTCATCTTTCCTTCATTTCCTCAAAGTTGATATGTTTAATTGGTAATATTTGGTTAGGTGTGTGGGTAGTGGAAGTATTTTGTGATTTCCCCATAGGTGGTTTTCCTAGTCGATGTTGAGCATTGAATTTGTCTTCCACCAATTTGGCCAATCCAATGGTCTACATCATGGTAGTGGGATTGAACATTTGTACTTCCAACTGAATTTCTTCTTTCAAGCCACTGATGAAGCAACTTTGAAAGAATGAGGCATCCAACCTTGATGTGTGATTGGCCAATTTTTAAATTGATCTTGGTATTCTTGTACCAAAGTGGTTTGACGGAGCTTGGTAAGGGCTCCCATGAAATCTTTGAATTTACTAGGGCCAAATCGTACTACTAGATTTTTTGTAAAGTCTAGCCATGTAGGAGTGCCATTAGTTTTCTCGTACCACTGGTACCATTGGGTGGCATCATTTTCAAGGTGGAAGGATGCAATACAGACCTTTTGTGCCTTAGGGATCTGGTAGAGGTAGAAGTATTGGTCTGCCCGATAAATCCAGTTAGAGGGGTCACCTCCTTCAAATTTGGGAAAATCTAATTTAGTAGTTTTGGGAAGGATGGAATTTTATGGCCCCTCAAGTGGTGTCTGGTGTGTTGGTCCTCTAGTGGTTTGGCCAACTTGAACTAGTGCCATGTTTTGATGTAGTGTATCAACAAAGTGATTGTAGGTGTCTATTTTCAAGTCCATTGCTATCATTCTTTGCTCAACTTCCTACCTCATTTTTAGATTATCTTGAGTAATTTGGTCCTTCCATTGGCAAAACTCCTAGTGGAATTTTTTGAGAGTAAGGTCTTGTGATCTCCATCCATCAACCATTCGATGAATTTGTAAAATCCAAGCCTTATTTGGTAAATTTAATTAGGTTTTGAAAATATTTTGTAAAACAATATGTAATTTTGTCAAAAAATTGACAAAATATTTGGCTAAAAATTTGTTTAGCAACTTTTATTTTGAATTTGAGACTTCCCAACAGTCAGATTTTTTAAATCCCCAATGGTTAGAAATTTCAATGATCAAATTGGTCAGACAAGCTACGACACTGGAAAATGGATAACAAGGTAACACGGTAGGTACTGAAAGCAAGACATAACGATAGGTAAGGTATGAGCATGATAGGTGAGGCACGAGTGGAGGGCATTGAAGGTGAGGTACGAGCAGAGGATGAGGCATGAGCGAAGGGAACTAAAGGTAATTCAATATATGTGCACGTGCGGGAGAGGCTATGTGACCACCATCGGGTGGTCACAATGTCTTTGTTGTGACTTGCTATTTATAAACCTTTTGTTGGCCACAACAAGGCCAATGTGGGATTTTAATCCCCACCAAAAAAGAAAAAAAAAATTTACGAATGTTATTTCCTTGCAATGAACCATCGATCCCGTACACTTGTTGCTATCTTATTTGATGTTTTAACTTTATAATGTGCAAAATTATTTTCTTTGCATGGTGTGTTGATTGGTTGATAAAAATTAGACATGAACTTCATGATTCCTCCTTTGATGACGACGGGTAGTTTCACGATGACGAAGAATAAATTGAACCTTAGTTTTTTACTTTAATTTTTTTGGATATTTTGAGTAGTTGTGTTGTCATTTATGTCAAGATTCAGTGTCAGTGATCAGTGCAATATTTTGGCAAAAGGAGGGTTAAAATATTTATATTTTAAGCCCAAGATATTTGGTTTAAAAGCATCAAATGATTGGTCAAAAGGTTGGTTAAATACCCTGAAGGAAGGAGATACCTAGGCCTAAAGGAAATAATATTATATTATTTATTATTATAATATTAAAGGTGGTAAGATAAGGTCTAAGGATGAAAGAGGAAAATACCTAGGCCCAAAGGAAATAATATTATAATATTTATTATTATAATATTAAAGGTTTAAAAATAAAGCCTAAGGTTATTTATAAATTATTTATAATATTTATATTATAAATTAATTTATAAAATAAAAATATTAAACCCTAACTTAGGGTTGGGCGCAAATTCATTCTAATTATTCTTCCCCCTACCGAAGTTAGAAGGATATTGGCATATGGTATAAATACCATAAGACTTGCCACATTAATGCAAGTATCTGAATTATAATGCATGTGCGATTATTGGAAAAAGTGTGGAATGCAAAATTCGTTAGCACATAAGACAATGTTTTAATTTTTTAAAGTAGTAAAAAATGTGATAGATAAATTGATCAAGGCTTAAAGCCTTGTCACCAACCAACTGGTTGGGCTAGTGGCAAGTCATAATTGTGTAAGGTGCATGGTGAGTGGAGGTTTCGCGTTTGAGTCTCGACAGCAGCAAGGGCAAAGTCTTTTTTGGTTTTTGGTGCCAAGAGGAGGAAAAAATTGCACAAGGTGCTTTCACTTCCCAAGTGAGCACCTAGATCACACGGCGGTTAGGCCACAACTAGGGCACTGACAACAGTGTGATAGGGGATCGAATCCCACCGAGACTGCGTGCGTAAAAGGTATTTAAATTTTTATATATTGTGAATTTTGCGCGTGGTCTAAGGTTGTATAGTGAGCACCTTGGGAGATATAAGGTGATTAAGGTATATTTTATTTTTGCCTTAGTTAAAGGTGGTGAATGATTTATTTTTGGCTTAAAAAGTGAATTGCATTATTTTTGGAAAGTGGTGTTGATTATTTGATAATGCATTTTTGAGTAGGGAGATATAAGGGAGTTATTTTGATTATCATATGCATTAAACTTCTGAAGTGAATTATTGTGAAAGTGAGTTATTTGAACCTTTGCTAATTATATTTTGAAAATTTTGAAGATTATAAGGTGTACTTGAGACTTGATATTTTTGTATGGTGAAATATATATTGAGGAGAATTTTGAGTGGATATTTTGAGATAGATTGTTGTTATCTAACCTTGAAATTGGCAAAGAAGATTTGATTGTGATTAAGACAGGTTTTGAAGACATATCTCCATCAAAACAAAAGGTATGGGCACATCTTCCTTATGAGTGAAATATTATTGGATTGAATGTTGTGAAATGCAAAGTTGGAGTGAAAAAGGATTGTTTGATAAACATTGTTGGAAATATTTGAGTAAGCCTTCATGTGCATGAACTAGGGTTTGTGAAAGAACATGAGTATCATTGTTATGTGAGATTGAGAACTATCTTGAACTAGGGTTTGTGAAAGAACATGAGTATCATTGTTATGTGATATTGAGAACTATCTTGAACTAGGCTTGTGAAAGAACATGAGTATCATTGTTATGTGATATTGAGAACTATCTTGAACTAGGCTTGTGAAAGAACATGATTATCATTGTTATGTGAGATTTTGAACTATCTTGAGCTAGGGTTTGTGAAAGAACATGAATATCATTGTTATGTGAAATTGGAATAATCTTGAGTCAATATTTGATTTCCATAGTGTGGGTTGTTGAGAGTAAAATGAAACACTTGGTTAAGGCTTATAAGCAAGTTGTGTTTCATTGAGTGATTGGTTGACTGAAGTTGACTGAAAATTGTTGATTGAAAGCATTGGAGTGATAGTTCAAGTTTTGTGAAACAAATTATTCTTTATTCCAAATTAATTTGAAAGTGAGTTTGAAAGTGATAGAATGATTTGTGAGTGTGAAATATATTGAGTCTCTTACCATTCTCTATATGTTTCTATGGTTAAACAAGATTCTGAGTGAAACTTGTTTGTGTGATTGAAGAGGTTTTCTGAAAGAGATTAAGTTGAGTTTTGTATGCAAGTATTGTAGTTGTTTGAGTAAGTTCTAGAGGGGACTTAAGGACAAAACTAAGCAAGATTTTGTGAAATCTTGTGGGCAGATTTGAGTAAGCTTTTATGAAAGCTTGTGGGCAGATTTGAGTAAGCTCTTGTGAAAGATTAAGGACATAATGTGTGACCTTTTGTGAAAGCTTGCAAGCAAATTTGAGACAAGTCTTGGTGAAGACTTGAGAGCAGATTAAGCAAGTTCTTGAGAGGACTTGTTGAGCAGATTTGAGGTAAGTATTGGTGAAGACTTGTTGAGAAGATTTAAGGTAAGTCTTTGTGAAGACTTTTTGAGTAGATTGGACAAGTTATAGGGAGAACTTGTTGGATATATTTGAGGTAAGTCTTGGTGAAGACTTGTTGAGCAGATTGGATAATTTAGGGAGAAATTTTTGGATAGATTTGAGTTAAGTCTTGGTGAAGACTTGTTGAGTATATTGGATAAGTTCTTGAGAGAACTTGTAGATAGATTTGAGGTAAGTCTTTGAGAAGACTTGAGAGAATAATTGATTGATTGATTTTTTCAAGCTTTGTGGTAAGGCTTGAGGTAGATTTAAGAATAGTTGATTTGTGATTGGATCAAGATTTGTGTTAAGGCTTGAGGATAGATTTGAGGATAGAGTATGGTGTAAATTTGAGGATATATTTATGCCATAGTAGAGATAGATTTTGGTACAAATTTGAGGGTAGATTTGTGCTATACCAAAGATAGACTTGTGAGCAAATTTGTGCTAGACCGAGGATAGTGTAGATTTGAGCAGAGCTGAGAGTAAGCTTTGGAGGTGACAGAGGAGAGGACAATAGTCTCCAGTGGATAGAGATCCATTAGCCAGTACAGTGAGGATAGAGATCTTCTGATCAAGGACAGAGGTCTTCTATGGATAGAGATCCACAAGCCAGACTAGTGGGAGCAGTAGTATTCTAGAAGATCACTAGCTAGAGCAGAGGAGAAGGAGTTCTCCTATGGATAGAGATCCATGAACTAGCAGAGGGAAAATATTTCTCCTATGGATAGATATCCATGAACTTGATTAGGGTATTGGTGTCTCTTTTGGACAAAGGTCCATAAATATTGTAATAGGGAAGGATTCCCAAGAGATTTGTTGAGAAAATTTTAGTGAAATATTTTCTTCATGGAGTAGCCCACATTGGGTGAACCACGTTAAATTGGTGTCTCTATTGTGTGTGATGATTTGTACATTGCTTTGATTACTACAGTTGATATTACCATTGATATATATTGTATTATATTGTTTGAGAAAGAAAAGTAAAATTTGGTCCTATATTGTTCACCCCCCCTCTCAGTATAAGCTTGTGTTCTTCAATTTTTTTATATTTATCTCCTGTGTTTTGTTTGACCTACCAAAAAATGGTGTTCTCTACGAATTTACATTCTTGTAGATGTTGTTTTGAGATAGAATGATCTCTTGGTGACTGGGTGATATTTTTTGGAGGATTTTGATATGGCTGAAGAGGGCTTGAGTGTCCCTGAATAGATGATGGTAGTGCAGTAGTTTGTGATGAAGCTACGGAGTGCTTGGACATTCATGAACAATCAACAAAAGTGTGGTAGGTTCTCTTGCCTTTGTGTGCAATGCTAATTTAGTTCGAGATATGAGCAACCTGAAGGAGATGAGGTCAAAAAGGTAGTGATTTTAGACTGAATGGGATAAAATGCTGCAATGCCTTTTCTTTGCTAATGCGACATCATTTTATGAGCAGAACAAATACAGGTGAAAGGTAACTAAAATAGGTGAAATGGTGGATGAAACGGAAGTGATAAAGCTCAAGAATTCAACTACTCTGATACTAGATGGTAAGTTCCTTGGACCTAGCTTGGGTTTGCAATGAAACAACTAAAGTTAATATCAAATATGCAAAGAAAAAAGAATGAATCACTGTTTAAATGAATCACTTTTGCATTGGAGGAAATCCTTCCAATGGATAAAATATAAATGTATATTATTTTTATTGATGGATGATTGTTTACACCCTATCGAATTATAATATATACCTATTCTAGGGTTGTGAGTGAAAGGACACAATGATTCATATGAATTAATAAATAAATATGAGTGATTAATTAATGATAATGGTTAGGATAGAAAATCCTAAAAAGTGGTGAGTATTGCTCTAATTAATTTGAGTAGTTTTGCAAGGATTGTGGAATAGAAAGGCAAAAAAAAATCCATATACTCCACAATAGAATGGATTTGTAGAATAGAAGAACTAAACATTAATGGATAAAGCCAAAAGTATGCTAAGTGGTGTAAGGTTAGAAAACAAATTCTAGACAAAAGTTGTGTTAACTACTTTTTACCTCATCAATAGATCTCCTATCTCAACTTTGGTGGACAAGACTCCATAAGAAGTGTGGATTGGTAAGAAACCCTCTCTTAGTCGTATAAGGGTTTTTGGTTGTGATGCTTATATGTATGTCCCAAAAGATAAGAGGACTAAGCTAGAATATAAATTTTTAAAAAATACATTTTTGTGGGTTATAGTATTGGTGTTAAAGGATATAAATTATGGAACCCAAAAACACATAATATAGTTTATAGTTGTAATGTAATATTTAGAGAAACGAACGGGGTTCCAAAATAGGAAATGCAACCAACCAAATAACCTAAAATAGTTCAAGTAAAATTGGAATAGAAGGAAGAACCTGTGGTAGAACCTAGTACTACAGAAGAAGATGAACTATAGAGAGATTCTGAAGAAGAAAAATTAGAGGAAGAAGATGAGGAGGAAGCTAAATATGTAGAACTTGGAACTCCAAGTTTGAGGATATCAGACTGAGTGAGAAGGCTCCCAGCAAGGTATATCATTTCAAATATTTGCTCTACATTTAATATATCAATTATTGATGAATAACCCAATACTATAAAGGAGACACTTCAATCAAGTGAGAATAAGTCTTGGAAAAGGGCTATGGAGGAAGAAATGAAGTCCTTGGATAAAAATAAGACATGGGACTTGGTGAAATTACCCCCTAGAAGAAAATTGGTTGGTTGTAAGTGGGTATTAAAGAAGAAGTATAATATAAAAGGAAAGTTGGAGAATTACAAGGCTCACCTGGTAGCAAAAGGATTTTATCAAGTTGAGGGAATTGACTTTGGTGAGATTTTTTCTCCTATGGCTAAACTAACTTCAATTAAATTTGTGTTGGCTATTTATGTTCCTTTTGATATTGAAATAGAATAGATGGATGTAAAGGAAGAATTTATGCATGGTGAACTTGATGAAGACATATATATGTCACAACCAAAATGCTTTAGAATAAAAGGTAAGGAAGACTTGGTATGCAAGCTGAAAAAGTCCCTTTATGATTTGAAGCAATCTCTAGGAATATGGAACCAAAAATTTGATAGGTTTGTTTTGACACTTGGGCTTGGAAAAAGCAAAGTACATATATGTGTGTATTTTAAACAAGAAGGTGAAAAATTTGTTATCATTATTTTTTATGTGGATGACATGTTAATTTGTAATAATAAGGAGATGATAAAGTTATTAAAATATTAATTATCTTCTGAATTTGACATGAAGGATTTGGGTGCTACAAAATTTATTTTGGGATTTGGAAATAATAAGGGATCATGCAAATAAAAAGTTATGGTTAAATAAAATAAAATGTGTTGATTTGATACTACAAAGGTTTAGGATGTATTATTGTAAACCAGTATATACTCCATATCCTATTGGTCAAAAGTTATATACTAAATAATGTCCTAAAATAGATGAGGAAATTGAAGAAATTCATCATGTTCCTTATGCTAGTGTTGTTGGTAGTCTGATGTATGCAATGGTTTGTACTAGACATGATATTGCACATACAATGGGAGTAGTTAGAAGATATATGTCCAATCTAGGAAAGGAATATTGGATTGTTGTGAAGAGGATATTTAAATACTTGCATGGAACTTTAGACTATGTTATATGTTACCAAGGAAAATATGGAGATAATAATATTGTAAATCTACAAGGTTTTGTGGTTGTTGAATGGGTTGGAGATATGGACAAGAGAATATCAATGAGTGCTTATATGTTTAGACTATTTGGAGGGGTAGTAATTTGGATGACTAAACAACAATCAGTGGTTGCTTTGCCCACAATACAAGTAAAGTACATTGCAACAACTCATGCCTATAAAGAAGAAGTATGGTTACAAAGGTTATGTTCAACATTTTGTCTTAAGTAGAAGGCTATGAGAATTGATAGTGATAGTCAAAGTGTAATATTTTTGGTCAATAATCCTAGTTTTCATTATCAATCAAAATATATTGATATTAAGTATCATTTTGTGAGAGAGATGGTTGAAGGAAATCAGGTGATGCTGGAGAAAGCTGATATAGAGAATAAAGTTTTTGATTCATTAACAAAGGCTATACCAACTCAAAAAATTTCTTGGTGTAGAAGATCTATGGGTATGGTTGCCCTTAATAATTGATAATGGCAGTTTTTGACCCCTATGAAGATTATTCAACAAGTGGAAGAAAGTTGAAAATATGTTGAATATTTTCTATGGTTTGGTAGGCTTAACTCTAAAAGGTACTGGACACTCTCCATGTATCCTTGTTAGGGTTTAGGGCTGGGTCGATCCCCAAGAAAGGCTTTGGAGCTGATAGCCCTCGAAAAGTAGGGGTCTGAGGATGGTAGCCCCAAACAAAATTTTAGGGTTTCTTAAGCTATTTTAGACCCATATTTAGGGTTAAATATTTAAACCCATGGTTTTTTTCCCATGGTATTGTAAAATCTGTTCTTGTGCTATTGTTATTTAATTGCACTTGCATCAGGGTTTGAAGAGAGATGAGAGATGAAAATTATTGTATTGGAGATGATTAAGTTTATACAATAAGGAGATATTATTGTGTTAATTTTTTTCCCATAAGGGTTTCCTAGGTGAAATACTATGCTATGTGTGTATTTGTTATCTTCTTCTTCTTTCCTTTGATTTTGTATTTATTTTTTTTCTATATTTAGTTTATCAGTGCCTTTTTGCTCTTCAAACCCTCATTGGTAGGACTCATTATTGACAAGAATTATGCATTAGTGTGGATGTCTAATGCATAACTTTATTTTATGATGTCAATATGATTGGGTAATTGCACTTTAAACTTTGATTCTACTCTTGGAATATGGTATTATTGATGCATTTGTGGTTGCAATACCAGGTACTCTCATAAGTGGAATAATAAGGATAATGACCTAAATTGAGAGAAATTTTAGGAAATGATCATGATGACTTGATCATTGATAGCTTCGGGTAACAAAATACCCTTCATATAGATGCATTGCATTATGCTTATTTTATGTTCACACCATTGGGCTAGGAAGTTGCTTATGCAATGAGTCTCCTTAATAGGTTGGTGATAGCAATAGACTATCTTAAAAGGGCCACCTACTTAAGGATAAAACAATGGTGTGTAATATTGTTGGTGTGAATGACATATATGCTTGTGTGTGGTATGCATAGATTTATGGATAAGAACTATTAAAGTATTAATTTATTGGTAACCTTAATACTTGAGAATATTAGTATCAATGCTAATAATTAATTAAAACTAATTAAGTGAATTGTTAAATTAATTCATGAGGATGCTTTAAATATTACATTTTTTTTCCTAATATTAAAACATTAAGGAATATTGCATTATGGGTTCAAAAAGCATTTTTTTTAAGCAAAAAACCCCTTATGAAGCCGCTTTGGTTTGAGATACCATGAACAGGGGGTTCTACACTATCAAAGTCACCCGAGGGTTGTACCCGACCCCTGCCCGCACCAACATTATCAATTGGATTTTGGATACCCAATTCAGCTTTTTTGGTAGGGTGGATATTTGAACCTAGGACCTCCCTTGGAGGATTGCCCTCTCCTCTCCAACTCACCTACAACACCTAGGTTGGGTTTAAAAAGCATTAAAGAAAATTAATAATCCATGCATTATTAATCCCCATAAGCATTTCAATATTGGAAACGTTCTAGAAATAATGTTATGAGCTAAAGGTGGCCAACTCAAGTGAATTTCATGAGAAGAATGTTAGGTTCTTGGAGAACCACCTCAAGGTATTTATATGGAGCCTCAAATGAACTTTGGGGCATATTTTGGAGGTGGAAAGAAGGAATTAGGAGCTAGAATAGAGGCACACACATCAAAGGAATTAACTAGGATAAGCATAGAGAGGTAAGCTCCATAGGTGTCAAAGATTCCCTCTTTTGAAGGACACAGTCATCCGTGCTATATCACCTTGCTCTTTGGTTATATGTTGGTTGTGTTTTAGCACTTTCTCCTTTGATTTATTGAATCCTTTTTAAAATATTGCTTTTGATATTGCTTGGTTAGATCATCTTGGTTTATGTCCAACCTTATTTTTGTTGGTATAACAACATGTTCACTTGGTATATCTATTGTGTTGCTCTCTGAAGTAGTGAATACCATCTTAATGTTAAGATTTTAGGGCTTTCGAGCATAAGAATTTATCTAGATTCATGTATAGTATCTCAAGCACCTTCTAGTAGGTTCTTCTTGCTTCTTGAGACTTTATGTTGGGGTGGAGGTTATTAGAACCTAGTCAATGTGTGTGTTTGTCTATTGAGCATTATTTTCTTTAGCCATGTGTGGGTTGCTATGTGTGATGTTTTTTTTTTCTAAATAAGATTTATATTGCAAAGGGTTTTAAGGATCCCTGAACCTATTACATAAGTAGCAGAGGAAGTTGTACCAAGCTTTTTGAACAATGAATAACCCCATTAGAAAAACCTAATTGAAGGAGGCATAGGAGGAGAATGCAACCTCAGCCTGAGACATCCAGTGACAAAACTAGCTAACAGAGGGTGAGGAAGCATACTCAGACTAGAACCTAAAACCAAAAATACCCAAACCCTAGAAAGGAAATGATTGCCTAACATACATAATAAAAATCCTACAGAATAGAGAGAGACAAAGGATACCTAAATATCGTTCAGGAAAGAGCTCCATGTAGGGATTCAAAGAGGACAAAAAAATGTAAGCAAAAAGGATCAAAAGGAAGCCCAAGATGTCATTCCTCAGCTTCAGCTTTATCTTCTTCCTTGTCTTCCTCTTCAATAGTAGCCTCAGATTCCTCATATTTGGGTTCCTTTTTGACAGTCACCACATCCTGGTCTGCAGTAGCATCCTCGGTTTAGCTGATCATTCCTAGAAAAAATAGCTTGTGGAGCCCATCCCAGATATCCATTGTGTAGTTCACCATGCAATTCACCATTGTTGTGGTTGAGCTTATGAAAAAATCCTTCAGATTTTTGTTTTCATCGCTGTCATCAGTAATATCAATCACCTTGTTCTTGGTAGCCATGTTCATAATCCTAGTAGACTATCTCACTGTTGCCTCACTGCTTTCAAAGAAAATAATTTTCCTTGCCTTCATCTTGGAAAGGGCTTCAGTAACCTTTTTCTTCTTTTCAGCTTTGGACAGGTGATCGAAAGGGAAAATTTTGGTGGTAGGGCTATTGGGAACAGGGTTGGCCGTGGGACTATTGGCAAGGATGAAGGTGTAAATAACCTTATACATACCTTGGTTTCGGGGGAGGTCATGGGATTTTTTGTCTCTATAGTTGGAAATAGAGTGATTCATGGAATTCAAGAAAAATATGGGAATGTTGATGGGGTTAAGTTCTCTAAAGTGATTGACGAAAGCCAAATGATAGGTTTTGAAGGGTTTGTCTGGGTCATCAACACAAATGAACTACATTATGGGTTTCATGACAACATTCCAAGGAAATGAAAGATCACTTATAAATAGGCCAGAACCTTTGGCTTTCTTACAAATTTTTTCATCACCTTTAAAGTGTTCCAACTCAAATTCTTAGTTGTGTTTGTGGCAGTGAATGGATTGACATTCTTTAGTAGCTTGACCAGTGATGGTAGTAAGGATATGGGCATCAACAGTGAAGTCTCTCCCCCTGACAATGACAATGTCATTATCCCAAGACTCAAGGAAAGCCAATGTAATGTCAATCTCATCACCAAAAAAGAGCTAGAGGAAATTTAATAGCTTTATATCCTAAAGAACAGGGTTAGCTTCAAGGTCATAGACATAATAATGGGGCTCAACATACTCACTCGACATGGTAGGGGAGGGGGGCGGGAGAGGGGGCGACAGGTGAATAGACAGGGGTGGTGGGCTAGGGGAAATGTAACATAGGCAAGCAATGAAAAGGTTAAAAAGGGAATGGAGGGAGGATAAGGGAGGCTAATAAAAAATATGGAGGCTTGGGCAATGAGGGGAGGATAGGTGGAAAGGAGAGGGCTCACATGCGAGGGAGGCAATCCACCCAAGGTAGACCGGTCACCAAGGAAAACATGATGAGAAGGGACCGAATGACACATAGGAAAAACTACTAACTGAAGACTATGAGTTCCAAGGTGGAACCAGGGTATCCTCTTATTTCTTGGGCCAAATAAAAACATGCCTCAAGTATCCAGGTAATCAATATTGTTCTGCCATGTTTGACGCTTGAGGAAATGGAGGTGGATAATAACCCAACAATTAATCATAATTTGAGCCTTGGGCATAGTACCCCTACGGTCCAAAGCAAGGGTTCTTCAAATCATCTACTCGAATGTGGTGCTTCAATAATGATCATAAAACTACATTCTACCATTGTTGTAAATGCTTCTCCGTAACCTGCATAGAATAAGAAAAAAAACAAAAAGTGCCAAGGTAAAAAATGGACAGACCACACGGATTCGCACAAAGGTAGTGACACGAGGGATGGGTGGTGGTAGAAACAAATAGAAAAGGAAAGGATATGGGGTTGAAATTGGTGATATGGGGAAATGTGTGGTCTATGGGGCTGAGGCTATCTTGGATGATGATCCTAGAAGAAACGAGGGAAAGCGGACTGAGATGGTAGTGAAGGTGGTGATGAAAAATGGAGTAGGTGTGAATGAGCTTGGGCATTGACACATGAGAAAGAGGGGGTTAACAAAGACAAAGCTTACTGATAAATATGATCATGAGGATTAGGGATGAGGACCTGTGGATGAGCTTCTTGATGAGGATGTCTCATGTGATGCCTCTCTTGATTAACAACTAGATGGACTTCTGAGGGGAGGATGTTATGCTAGATCTAGAGATTATCTATGTTGACTTCGATGTTAGCAAGCTTATCATCTGCCTTATTATATTCTTTGAAAGTGTTTTGGTAGAGAACATTCTATTTGTTAAGGATGAGGGACCTGGATTCCTTGATATACTCTTTGACTTTCCAAGAAGGATTAGAATTGATGTTCTTGAGGTGGTTGATGATGTTCAGAGAGTCTCCTTCAACTATCATATTGGTGTTGAAGTCTTTAGCTAGGCTTAGTAATCTCCACATACTTTTAGCTTCTGCCATGAGATTTTTCTGATCCCCTAGACTTTCAGCAAAGGCAAGGATAGAGTTTCCTTGGTGATCCTTTAGGATACCCTCAGCTCCTGCCTTCTCAGGATTACCTTTAGCCACTCCATCAACATTAAGTTTGAGCCAACCTTCAGGAGGTGGAGTCCAGGTAGACTTCAGTCATATTTGAGCAGGAGGACAAACCTCCTCTAGAGATAATCCTAACTCTTTACCTAGATCCATCTTAGCCTTAGATGTAGGTGTGGAAGTAGGGGGAATGAGGAAGGTGTTTTCCAATGCAAAGGCTAATGTTTTAGCTGAGATGAGGTTTGGATATTTAGCCTTTAGGGAGAAAACCCTATTGTTTCTTTCAAGCCAGACTTGCCAGAGGAAATGGTGGAGGGAAATTTTCTAGAATAACTAGAGGCGGGGGTCATGGAAAAGCATAGGCCATTGTTGTAAGAGATCACTTATGGAAGGTGGTGGGGCCCATTGGATATGGAAATGGTGGAAAATGGAGCTGAGGATGGCTAAGGAGAAGGGGTAGTGGAGAAATATGTGGCTAGTGGATTTCCAATCATTGAGACACAAAAAGCACCTGTTAGGAATGGGCATGCCTTTTCTGATGAGGTTATCACTGGTGAGGATTTCTCTTGGATGGCTAACCAGGAAAAGAAGGAAATCTTAGGAATGAGGTGCTTAACCCAAACTTTATCAACAAGTGGTAGACTATCCTCAAGAGCAAGGAGGAGGTAATCTGACTTGATAGGGTAAATTCCACTTTCAGTGTGTTCCCAAATGATTTGATCAGGCGATGAAGAGGAAGGGATAATGGTGGAAGAAAGAATGGAATTTAACATGTTATATTCAGCAATAAAATACAGGTGGACAATGGGAATCCAAGAAGAGGGTGAGCTTGGAGTGAGCAAATCTAAGACTTTGTATCCTATTCTATCATCAGTAAATATTTTGAGTTTGGACAGAATGGGGTCATTGAGGGGAGGTCCTCGGGATATCCAGTTGTCTTTCCAAAAATTTATGCTTTGCCCATCTTCCAACATCCATCTTAGACCTTTCAAAATAAGAAACTTAGTGCTCCTGATGGAATTCTAGAATGTTGACCCTGTGTTAGGAATGCCATCATTGAAAAAATCACCATTTCTAAGATATTTCCTTTTTACAATAGTGATCCATGCATTGTTATCGCCTGATATGAGCCCCAAAACCTGTTTAGCTATCAGTGTAGTATTAAGGTAATGGATCCTCCTAAGCCCAAATCCTCCCTATTTATTAGGTCTGCAAACCTTGTCCCAAGCCACCAAATGAATTCTTTGTTTGTTGTGTATTCCTTTCCATAATTTTTTTTTGTATTTGCTCTATTTTGGCTGAAATAGAGGAGGGGGCCTTGAAGATGGATAGGAAATAAATGGGAATGCTTTGAAGGACTACTACATTTAGGGTACACTTAGCTGCCTGAGATAGAAGATGTCCTTTCCAACCCACCAGTTTCCTTTGGATGCGCTTGATAATGTTGTGCCACATGGAACCTGTAGGTTGGCCATAGAATAGAGGGAGACCGAGGTAGGTAGTAGGAATATCAGCTATGGAGCATTCAAGAATTTTGGAAATCTTGTTTTGTCTCTGCATAGGAGTATTTAAAAAATATGGTTTGCTTTTATTGAAATTAACTTTCTTACCAACATTTGCTTCGTAGATTTGGAGGATGAATTTAATGACTTTAGCCTCAGGAATTGAGGCCCTTATTGATAGAATGGTATCATCCACAAATTTTTGATGGGATATAGGTATGGTTTGAGAGGAAGCTTTAATCCCTATCAGTAAATCAGAACTACAAGCAACCTAGATAGTCCTACCTAGAGCTTCTGCTAAAATAATGAGCAACATTGGAGATATAGGATCTCCTTGTCTAAGTCCTCTACTAATTTGGGAGTAGCCTGCTATAGACCCATTGATTAGGACAGAGAACCAATATAAGGATATGTAGGTTCTAATCAGATCTATCCAATCCACATGGAAACCAAACTTGCCCAGGATGGCTAAAAGAAAATTTTAGTTCACTCTATCATAAGCTTTATTCATATCCAGCTTGAGGACACGTGGGATTTTTGGATTTGGAGGCTAAATGAAGGGCTTCATGGATGGATATAACTCCATCAAGGATAGATCTACCCTAAATAGAACTACCCTGACAATGGTCAATTATTGTGGGCAAGATAGTTTTCATTCTAGAAGCCATAATTTTAGTGAGGATTTTGTAGACTATGTTGCAAAGGCTAATGGGACTGTAATCAGCTAAGGCCTTGGCTGAAGGATGACTAGGAATGAGAGCTATGAATGTTGAATTGAACCCATGAGGAATCCTTCTCGATGATTGGAATTATTTGACAGTCATACACACATCAGGTCCAACAATATCCTAAATTTTTTGAAAGAAGTGAGAAGGAAAGCCATCTGGACATGGGGCTTTGTCGAGATTCATAGAGAAAAGAGTCATTCTGATTTCATCATCCTTGAAGGGGGAAATAATGGAGGAATTGATAGAATCAGGTATGGAATTAGGAGATATATGGTGAAGAAGGGCCTCCTGAGCTAAAATTGAACAAGAATCGTCATCCTAAAGAAGCTTAGAAAAATAGAAACTAGCTTCATTTCTAATTTCTTCAATGTCAGACGTGATATTACCATCCTTCTTGGTTAGATTTTTGATGTTGTTGTTGCTTCTATTGTGAAGGGTTGCCACATGAAAATATTTTGTATTCGATTCACCTTCTTTAATACAAAGAGCTTTGGATTTTTACCACCAAAAGGTCTCTTCACAAGCAAGGATATTGTGATGTTGGTCTCTATCACCCAAAAGCATTATTTTACTTTTACTAAGATCTAGTTTGGTTTTACTGCCTATAATGTTAAGCTAAGATCAACTTTTGCAAGATAGTTTTTATGAGTATGTTCCCTTGTAATTCATACTTGGGAGGTATGCACGAAATATTATGGATGCATGTTTTATGGTTGTTTACTCACTGGAATCTTAGAATATCTTTCATCTAGCAAATGAAATACATAGACATGAATGCATTAAGTAATGAAATACGTAGACATGAATACAATAAGCAATGAAATGTAGGCATGAATACATTAAGCAATGGAATATGTAGGCATGAATGCTTTAATTTTATGTAGTCCATAGCCATGGATGCAAATGGAATGAGTAAGTGTAACAACACAAAAATAACAACCCATTTTTTTTAATAGCACTTATAAAACAATGCTATCATAGGCGACACCCCTATTTTCTATAAATAAATCAGTATTTAAGGCTTTACCATAATTTGAGTTCCAATTCACTATATATGACACTCAGTGGATAGGATAGACCAACTCCCGTAGCTTCTAGGGTTCACCTTACTAAGCCTACATGTTTAGAAGGATGTCATAAGTGGTCCCCCCACCTTTCCTACACCCTCCTCATTATAGGACCATATGACCACGACATAGAGATTTTTCTTTAAGGTCCATAACACTTAAAGGGGGATGCTAATTCCTTAACCTAACTCTAGATCCATCTAGGTAGGTTACTCAATGTAGAGCCTTGGTGCTTAGTTACCATACCTTCATAGGCTAACTAAGATTATTGTCACTTTAATGACAACTAACATGATTTCTTGATCCTACATGATCGAGGAATCACCATTGTTACCTTGTGAATATATTTCCCTACACACTTGATCCTACTTGTTCAAGGTGTGACTACTCACAAGTTCCCTGGTCATTGTATACACACAACTCCTTCTAGGTTCATGAGATCCTAGCTATTGCATCCTCACAACTCCTAGGTCTCACATCTACCTGGCTATTGCATCCATGCAACTCCTTCCAGGATTGGGTTCTATGGTTTACAAGAGGAACACTCTATCCACCCCAAGGATAGATAACAACATCATATGCCAAATCTAAAAAAAACACTAAGCATAAGCGTAATACATAATTATTATCAATGAAAATGCATAAATAAATTCCTCTTAACCATAATCAAACTAAGCAATTATTGAACTTAAATCTCAAATTTCCATCAATAATTACAAAAAGCAAGATATTACATATCTCAAATATGACATACATCAAAAGGTTAATGGAATGTTGGCAATTTTGGGTTTGAGATCCTAGATTCTTGTCTATGAGTTTTCATTGATGTCAAAAGGAACTAGCATTAATGTCGAGAGGATTTATTGGCTTCAAAGGTTGAAGATTCCAAAGAATATTTTCTAGAAGATTTTAGAGAGATTCCATGTGGCAGATGAAAAGGTTTTGATCAAAACCATGGCAGGTTTAAGGGTTTTTATTAAAACCAGGTGGATGCATTAAGGGTTTTTCTCAAAACCACTCTTAGCTTAATGCAAAGGCTGGAGACACTTATTAATTAAATAACTTAATTAATAAAACCTTTTTAAGGTTTTTTAATTAATTATTTATTTGATTTAGTGATTAAATTATTTTAATAATTTAATGGGTTCTCCACCTAAGGTCTAAGGTCTAAAAGACCTTTGATTATTTTTTAAATAATCAAAAGGGTTTCATAAACCCTAAATTTGTTTCGAAGGTGCCAAAATAATATTAATTCAAAAAGTTTGAATTATCCTCCCGTCGACATCGTGCATAGCATGGAATTTTGGCTATATAAGCCATAACCTATAGTCCAAAGCAAGGGTGTGAAAGAAATTTGAATTGCACAAAATTTGGGAAGTAAAAGCTACGACTATCATTTTTTTGCCACGTTTATCCATCGCCAAAGGGTTAAGGAGAAGGAGACTCTTGCTAGCCTTCAAGCTAGCATCGTTGGCCTAGTGGCAATGACTGTTCTGCGAAGGCACTTGAAGGGAGGTCAAGCGTTCGACTCCCACCGTGGAGTGTGAGAAGAGTTTTTGCGCTCCGATTTTTTTGGAGGCACTATTGACCCACGATTTTCGAAAGCATTTTTTTTTGTAAGGTTTTTTAAATAAAATCTGCATTTTGTTAAAGAAGTGGTTGGGCATATTTATTTAAAATTATTTTTAAGGTTAAATGTTTCTTTGGAGATATAAGGTTGATAGTGTGTGGTTGAGATTTTTGGCTTGATTGTTGAGTGAGATTTGCTTAGAAGCTATTATTCCTTGAGCATGGTTTAATTAATTTGGAGAAATAAGGTGTAAAAGGATATATTGTTTGTATGCTTTATATTTTTTGGTAGTTGACTTGTAAATATTGGAATCATAAGATGTTTTATGGAATAAATATTTTTGTGGTTACTTTTATGTTCTAACCCTAACTTGGTGGCAAAGTTAAGGGTGGTGTTGGTAACAGGTTGAAGAACTATTCTCTTCTTCCTCAAACAAAGGTATGGGCAACTTATTCCATGTATATTGTTGATGGTGTATTTTCTGAAATTGAGTTTGGAGTGAAAAGGTTGTCTACTAGGTATTCTTGTTGGTGTAAATCCTATTTTTTGGATATTGAAGATTGTTTATGCATTAAAATCATTGATGAGTTTTTGGGTGAATGCATAATTCTGGTTGAGGAAGAGGAAGCATTTTGCACTAGGGTTTATGTTAGTAAGTCTTGCTACTTGCATTGAGTTGGTGAAACCCTTAGTTGGCTGTTTTGATATTTATGGTTGAGTTGCTTCCATAGAGGTTGTTTTGATCAAGTTAATGCTTTACTTGATACATGATTTGGGCTTACTCCATTGAGATTTATTTGAGCAAGTTATTCTTTGCATTG
Organism: Wollemia nobilis; assembly: GCA_028583015.1. Lineage (NCBI taxonomy): Eukaryota > Viridiplantae > Streptophyta > Pinopsida > Araucariales > Araucariaceae > Wollemia > Wollemia nobilis. The sequence continues at coordinate 14,408,808 of JAQPPZ010000521.1, read as the reverse complement.
GTGATTTATGTTGGTGGCTGTTTTGTTCAAATATCTTTGGAGGGAAAAGGATGTCTACTAGTTTCCTTTTCATGTAGTGATTGGTTGAATGCTTCAAGGTTAATGTTGAGTTGAATGATGTTGGTTAAACCTTGTCTATAAGCATTGTTTTTAAAGCCCTAATTGGTTGATAAAAGATATTGGTTGTGGAAAGAACATGAGTATCATTGTTATATGAGATATTGCATGGTTGGCAATTGTTGGGTTGTGTTTCATGTTCTTGAGAAAAGCATACTACATCTATCTTATTCTTTTGAGATTGATATTGAGTTGAGATTGAGATTGGGAGTTAAGTATAGAACATATTGAGTCTCTAACAATTCTCTTTATGTTTCTATGAGATTTGATATTGAGATTGGGAGTTAAGTATAGAACATATTGAGTCTCTAACAATTCTCTTTATGCTTCTATGATGTTGATGAATCACATTGGGTCTCTAAAAATTCTCTTTGTGGGTTCATGCTAAGCAAGATTTTCTTGATGAACTTGTGAGCTGATTTGGACAAGTTCTAGTGAGGACTTGTGAGCTTATTTGGACAGGTTCTAGTGAGGACTTGTGAGCTGATTTGGACAGGTTCTAGTGAGGACTTGTGAGCTGATTTGGACAAGTTCTAGGGAGGACTTGTGAGCTGATTTGGACAGGTCCTAGCAGAGGACTTGAGGACAAAGTTGAAGTGGTTCTTTGAGAAGAACCTAAGGATAGTTTTGACAAGTCTTTGAGAAGGCTTGTGTGTAGCAGAGATTGATTTGTTCAAGCTTTATGAGTTGAGCTTAGGACAGATCTGACAGAGTGAGGAAGACTTGTGCTAGATCGACTGACTGTGTTTAGTATAGGTTGATGAGTTGCTGTGGAGGTGATCAGTGAGGACAAAGGTATCTTGAGGCTGGGCATTGAGGACAGGAGGTCTTCTGTGGAAATGATTTCCATGTGCTAGCAGAATAAGAGGTAGGTGATCTTCTAAAGTATCATTTCCAGAGCTGAGGGGAAGGATTCTCATTTAGGCAGGAGGCTCATAAATTTGTGCTAAGGGGAAGGATTCTCCTTTGGATAGGAGGCTCATAAATTCATGAGGAGGGAAAGGATTCTCCTTTGGGCAGGAGGCTCATAAATTTATGAGGAGGGGAAGGATTCTCCTTTGGGCAGAGGCTCATAAATACTTGAGTAGGGGAAGGTTTCTCCTTTGCGCTGAGGCTCATAAACATTGTAATTGGGAAGGATTCCCAAAGAACTTTGAGAAAGCTTTTTAGAGAAAAGTTTTGTGGATGTAGCCCATGTTGGGTGAACCATGTTAAAATTGGTGTCTCATTGTGTGTTGCTTTATGCATTGCTTTGATATTGCTATTGGTTCAATTATTTGTGAAGTTGAAGTTAAATAGAGAAAGGAAAAAGAGGTCTTATACTGTTCACCCCCCTATCTCAGTATAAGCTTGTGTTCTTCAATTGGTATCAGAGCGGGTTCCTTTGAAATTTTTAATAGATTGAAGGAAAATATTGTAAAGAACACAATGGAATCTACAAGTGGTAATGCAGCACCTTGTTGAGTGGTATTTTCACCCGATTGTGAAAACACACTCTCCGATAGGATTTGGGTTCTAAATCCTCTCTTGCAAAGAAATTTAATAAACAATTTCTCCAAGGTTCCGCTATGTTAGCATTTTGCATCTGTGTATTAATGATCTCAAATGAAGATATTCAATTAAAATGCTTGGAACACCTTAGTGGTTGCAAGTAACTGAAAACAAGGGGCAATGTTGGTTTATTTTACTGTGAAACTTTAATGATTGTTCTTTGAACCCTAATAAAGCAAATATGATTTGATCTCTATATGACCAAGTTGTAATTTCAAAATGGAAACTGATGAAATGCCTTGAAACATAACCCCTTCAATGAAATTGGAATTTTATGAAGGGAATATCATCATCTGCTCATGAATGAAAAACAAAACTGTAAAATGAAATTCTGGCCTAGAAATGGAAATTTTCTATTTTTAGACTTTGAGATTTTTTAGTTTTTTATTTTTTATTTTATTTTAATGCTCTGTAAATAAAATAAAGTGCAGAAAAAAATGAAAATAAAATGCAAAAGTAAAATGAAATGCATTCAAGGTGATGCAATCCTATTCTGACAAAACCGAAGCTAATGAGGTTTCCATGCATGCAACCTAACTTATTGAACCTGCAAAACACGCACAATCCGGATAAGTTAAGTGCTGGTCTCTGGGGTTTTAACTGTGATTTCAGATTTAGACATTCGCATGAAGCAACCAAGAGAACTTGCATTAAACTTCACCTATAAGCCTAGAAATCTGAAAAGGGGAAAGATAAACATTTAATCCTGCATGCAAAAAACAACTCCTTCTTTCTTGCCAATGAGGTGCAACTCTCTAAATTTTCTGTATTAAAAATTGGTCATTTTACAATAACAGAATCTCTAGTTTTCTCAAAACCAGAAAAAGGGGAAGAAAAACACTCCTAAGCAGGCCCAGAATGGCTTCTCGCCTTCGGCACTGCAACTCTGCTCGTAGCGGTTTTTGACCCTCGTACCAATCTGTGCTTCCGCTTTTAAAGTTCTGGTAAATTGCTTCTCCTTCCACGACGGTTCGTTTCGTCTTCCAGATTGCTTCGTTTCACCTTCCCCGCCTTTCCATTGCTTTTGACTTTATGCTCGACATTGAGACGCTTGATCTTCTCTGTGAACTGTAACGCCTCTGCAGCCCTTACACATGTACGCCACGTGTTCCACACTTTTTTGCATGTTCTATAATGGCCCCGTGTAAATCGCGACAAAAAATAGCATGTCGCGATATCGCGACGTTTTTATGCATGCAACTTTGCTCCTCTACTTTCATCGCGAAAACGTGACATGTCGCGATATCGCGACATTTTCCTGCCAACAACCTTGTCCGCCTTCATGCACCGCGAAAATGAGACATGTCACAAAATCGTGACATTTTTATTGATGTTTTTTTGGTGTGAGGAATGCAACCTATCGTCGAAATCATGATGCCTTTTCATTTTTTGTTTCTTGGGAAAACGTGACATGTCTCGAAATCGTGACACTTTTCATTCCATCATCTCTTTTCACTGTAATTTCTTCTCTTTTTGCTTTGTCGTGAAATCGTGACACTTTTCTCTTTCAGGCTGTCTCGTGCTTCCTGTCATGAAATCATGACACTTTTCATTTGGAGCTATCTTGTGGCTTTCTGTCGTGAAATCGCGATGCTTCTCCGTTTCGTACCACTTTGCTTTTCATCGTGAAATCTGATGAACTTTTCTATTTCGGGCTGCTCTTTTTTTGGCAAACGTGACATGTCATGAAATCATGACATATTTTCCTTCGTACCATTTCTTGCTTGGAGCCATGAAACGTGACTGTCTCGATATCGTGACGTTTTTCTTCGTACCCTTTTCTTCTGTCGTGATATTGTGACAACTTTAGTGCCTTGCCTTGTTTGACTGGTTTGACCATGATTTTGTGACATGTCACGATATCACGACAATTTTCCATTCTTTCTCTCTCTTCTATGACCCGTGATTTCACAACACGTCGCGATATCGTGACATTTTCTCTTCATGATGCATTCTGCTGCTCTTAGCCATGAAAACGCGACATGTCACGAAATCGTGACAACTTTTCATTTTTGGCCGTGACAGAGCAACATGTCGCGATATCGCGACAACTTTTCATTTTCGATCGCGATGGAGCAACATGTCGCGATATCGCGACAACTTTTCATTTTTGGTCGCGACGGAGCAACATGTCGCGATATCGCGACACTTTCTTTTTCTTGCTATATTTTGCTCTTCCTTTGATTTTTTAGCATCTGGGCCATTGCGGTCTTCTTTGAAAGCATGCAAAAAAGGTGGGTCCCCAATTTTGGGGTGTGTTGTGGATCAGCCACAACAAATGGCGACTCTGCTATCAAATGCTCCTGAGCATTTTGGTGAGAACCCAACCTGAAATATAGAAGCTTAGATACAAGCGTCAGCACATAAAGGATAAACTAATACCGATAGATCAAAAATACATGAAACATCAGAATCATTAAGTATCAGCTCGGTGTGTGCAATGTGTTTTCATTCCCTATCACTTGAACTTGATCAACATTCCATTGTCAGTTTCACTTATGATTTGTATGCAAGGCTATGAATAATTTGTGCAGGATTTGATGCATGATGAAGATGCTAAAGATATGACAACCTGCATTGCAAAGGCTCAAACCTTCTAATATCATGTACAAACATATCAAAACTGTCAAACCCTCTTAGGGCCAAATAAACTATATGTATACTGAATTAATTTATTAGATCCCAAAGTTGGTTATGTGTCACTACCATCTTGAACCCATGTGCAAGTGTAAGTGAAATCAGAACTTTGGGGAATAGGATTCCCAACCTAAGCGAGATGGGAATTTAACCCTATCCTTACTATTCTGATTTGGAGTTCATTACCTCATCTTGAACAAAATAATTTAACCTATTATGGATGAAATGGTCAGGCTAGTCTATCCATATGAGCAATCAGTGGTCTTGCTTTTAGACAAGACATGTTGCCACGCATGAGCATACTTAACCCCATAATCCCTGACTTGGCTTCATTCATTCTTTTTCTTTTATTTCTTGGACCTTTGGGATGACTACCCATCCTTGCTAGGGACATGTAGTACGATCCTTCCAATCCAATATTGAGATGAAATGGGAAATATTAATTTTTTACTTCTTGGACCTTGGGGATGACTACCCATCCTTGCTAGGGACATGTAGTACGATCCTTCCAATCCAATATTAAGACAAAATGGGAAATATTAGTTAATTTTATTACTTGGACCTTTGGGATGACTACCCATCCTTTGCAGAGGACATGTAGTACTATCCTTCCAATCCAAGCTTTATGATGAAGTGGGAAAAATGGAAGCTTTGGGGAATCGGATTCTCAACCTAAGCGAGATGAGAATTATGTCCTATCCTTACTACTCCATGTAGGTCAAATCAGAGCTTTGGGGAGTTGGATCCTCAACCTAAGTTCGATGAGGATTTAACCCTATCCTTACTACTCTGGTTTTAGGCTTTAAGCTTTTATGGGAGTGGTAAAAACCACTTTTTCAAGGATTATGTTGCATGATAGGACAAACATGAAATATTCTTTTCACCTCACCTTTTCATCCAAGTATGGTTTTGACCATTTTGCTCAAGATTCTTTTAATGTGCATGGAATGTGCTTGGTTCAAGATAGTTCGGACATCAGTTCCCAACCTTAGGATTTTTTTATGTTTTATGTTATAGAATAACCCTAAGAGGATTCGACACCTTCTCAATGATTGCACATGAAATGAAAATGTAACTTGAGATGACATGTATATATGCCATGTGGAATGTGACATGAGATGTGAATGCACTGCTTCTTTTGGAATATATCATCTACTTTACCATAATGTGCAAAACTGACAACTTCATGCATCACAAGATTCAAACGATATCATTTAAATGTTTGTGTTACTTGTGGAGCTTTCTACAACACAATTCCAATGTTTCATATTCTCCTGATTTTAGGCATAAGTTGACATCTCAAAACCAATTTTTTTTTTTTCATAAACAAACCAAAAATGTCCAAAGGACCAACACACAACTTAAATCCAAATCCAAATAGCAATCCCAAAATGAAACTTGAAAACACAAACCCAAAACCAAAAACCAAAATCTATATACAAATGTACACTATAATACAAGATGATGCAAAGCTTGGACTATCACTTTCCTGGATCCCAAACATGATTAGAACATTTCAACAAAAATATAACATGATATGCATGCCAAATGTTGTGGGAATCCAACAAAAACAAGACAAGACCAAACAATGCAACCCACTTCAACTTTCCTCTCTCACCCCACCAATTAAATTTAGTTCCATTAGTATTCCCATAGGTGAGCTTCAAATTTTCAAATTGATTAGACAATGATTGATATTCAATTTTATCTTGTCTATTCTCTAAAACTTCCATTTCAAAACTCCATCTTTGATTTAGAATTAGGCTATCTTCTTCCAATATGCAATTTTGTAAGTAGGAGCCTATTTCTACAAATTTCAAAGCCAAATCATTTTCCAAATTTGTAGGCCAATCAAATTTGTGTAACAATTTACAAGCATCTAGGATATTTACTAAATTAGGATCATTAAAAGTTTTTACCCTAGATTCAATTAGTAATTGTTGATGAATTTGATTTAACAATTCAAGTGCATCAACTTCTTTTCCATTCATTAAAACAATGTTATTAAAGGTGTGATTAAAAATTATACCTTGTTTTTCATTTACCTTTAATGACATTTCATCATAAACATCATTCAAATTCAAAACATGGTCATGCAAATTCTCACCCAAATCTTGGATACTTGAACACAAAAGGTTAGATTCTAACTTTTGAACATTTTTATTTACCAAAATTTGATGGGGATTTGCAATTCCCTCTTTACCTCATGGTCTTCATACTCTTCATTGATTACTTGTTTATCAAATATACCAAAGGGGCACCCAATTGAAAACATGCCCCTCCTTTTCAACCCTCAAATGTTCTTGGTCAAAGTGTATGTCCCATGACTCATCTTGATGATCCTTCATTTGAGTTGCTTCCAATTGATCAATCTCTTTGTCATTTGGTTCTAATTCTTTGTTCACTATCCATGGTATCTCTTCATGTGAGCCCCACCCCCCAACTTCCCCCCCCCTTCATGATTTTTTTTCAACTGACGATTTTTGTCCCCTTTTCAAATCTTGTGATGAGACTTCGTATGATGTGGAAGTTTCAACATCTTGCATATCAAGTGAAATATGAGTTTCATCTATAGGGATGTGAGAAAAGAATGCATTATCATATCTCCCCCAACCATTGTGAAAATCGTCATCCAAATCCATGGAATGAAATTCCATGATGTTTGTGACATGATCTCTTGATTCATTCATCAATTCTTTTTCTTCTTTGTCCTTGGCAATAGGATCATTATAATCTTCCAAAATTTGATGAGATTTGAAACTTTCTTCCAAAACATCCTCAAATTGTACAGGAGTTGTAAAGTCTTCCTTTGAGTAGGCGATTATGTTGTCCTGTATATCAATGGGCACACAAGTTTCATTAGTAGTTTTGGAATGAGTGAAGTCTTCCCACTTCTTCCAAGCATCATAATAATCATCTTTCAAAATCAAGTGGTGACGTTCAACTACTTCTTCAACATCTTCCAATTCATCAATATGCTTCTCATCAAATTCATCTTCACCTTCCTTAGATGGTTCAATTATTTCCAAAAGTGGGTCATTTCTTGAATTCAAATTTGTAAGGCTATCATCGTCCAAATTAGTAACCCATGATTCAATTTTATCATAATTTGGAGGGTGAAGAATTTCTTGATCCTTAATTTTACACATCTCATCAATAGTATCTTCCAAGAACAAGTGGTGAAACTCTATCATGTCTTCAAATTCATTTATTGGTTTTCTTCCAATTTCACTTTCAACCACTTCATTCAATTCTATGGTGGGTTCCATCCTATCACATATATCAAACATTGTTGAATTTAGAACCCCTTCATCCGGATAATCATGTATCTCTATGAATGAGATCATTTCTGCATAATCCTCACTAGCGGATGTTGGCTTAGCAATTTGCACCTCCTCGTGGACTACATCTAAGGTGGTTGTAAGATTTGGATATTCAAATTCATCCCCTTGATCATTTACCTTAGATATCATTGGAGTGGAGGGTGCTATGTTTGATGGTTGGTGTAGGTTGGCATCAAAAGAACAATCTCTCATATGAACATGTTGTGCCTTTTCTTCTTCAAGACCTTGTCGTTCTATCTCTTCCAAGATCTCATGGATTTTCTCTAGAGACAAACCACTCAGTTTTTCCTCAATGAGTGAAGCAAGTGTGGGGTGTATGGCTCCTAGGTATACTTCCATGGCTTCCTCTTCTAATGTGTTAAAATTTTCCCACATTTGGGAGTGCAACTCATGAAATCTTCCATTGAATTGACTCAAGGATTCATTAGGCTCCTTACATATGGAGGTAAACTGATTTTTCAAGATTTCTAAGTCAACCTTGATTACCAAAATGATAAAGATAGGCTGCTTCTAGTTGTATCCAAGAAGTCCTAACCTCCATGGGTAGTTGGCTGTACCAAAAGAATGGTTTATCATCCAAAATGTATGCAAATAACTTACAAGCCACCTCCTCATAGAAAATCTGGAATTGACATAATGTATTCTTGTAGACATGCAGTTTTTGCAAGTATCCTAGTGGCACCTCTTGATTAAAACACCGTAAAAAATCCAATAACATTTTAGGAATTTGATAGGGTACCACAGGTATAGACAAACCCTTATAATGATCCTCCATTATAGATACCATTCTTTCTCTTAGAGATGTTATTTCAGCTCTCAGGGATACCATTTGCTCCTCAAGTGTTGCCATTAGTGAAACTTAAAATGTAATTTTAGAACCAAATCTGTTGAATATTCAACCTGCAATGTATAAAAAAAATCAAGTTAGCATCAACTAAGAGATGTATTCATTAAAATCAAATGAAAAGTAATTGCATGAAAACAACACTTTGTTAGTCAAAACCAAAATTTTCAAAATTAAATCAAATCACATTGTTTCTGTATGAACAATCAGAAAAATATACAACATACCTGAATTGCTTAAAATAGAATAAAGTAAACCAATTCAGGCCGTCCTTTTAACAATCTGTCGAGTGTTAGAGGAGTAAAGATAACAATTAACAGGGCATGAAATATTCAAAATTTAAATCCCTGTAGCACTTAAATCACCGTGAAATAAACCAGTTCAAGCCCTCCTTTTAACGCCAATCTGTTGAGTGGTGTTAGAGGAGGCCGAAGATGCTAATCAAATGGACTTGAAATATTTAGCAATGTAAAGCTCTTAAACAATTATAAACCCGTAGCATCTAAAATCATGATAAAATAAACCTTTTCATGCCCTCCTTCTAGCACCAATCTGTTGAGTGGTGTTAGAAGGCTAAAGATAACAATCAGTAGGGCATGAAATATACAAAAATTTTAAATCTCACTAAAATAAACCCATCCAGCCCTCCTTCTAGCGCCAATCTGTTGAGTGGTATTTTCACCCGATTGTGAAAACACACTCTCCGATAGGATTTGGGTTCTAAATCCTCTCTTGCAAAGAAACAATTTCTCCAAGGTTCCGTTATGTTAGCATTTTGCATCTGTGTATTAATGATCTCAAATGAAGATATTCAATTAAAATGCTTGGAACACCTTAGTGGTTGCAAGTAACTAAAAACAAGGGGCAATGTTGGTTTATTTTACTGTGAAACTTTAATGATTGTTCTTTGAACCCTAATAAAGCAAATATGATTTGATCTCTATATGACCAAGTTGTAATTTCAAAATGGAAACTGATGAAATGCCTTGAAACATAACCCCTTCAATGAAATTGGAATTTTATGAAGGGAATATCATCATCTGCTCATGAATGAAAAACAAAACTGTAAAATGAAATTCTGGCCTAGAAATGGAAATTTTCTATTTTCTGACTTTGAGATTTTTTAGTTTTTTATTTTTTATTTTATTTTAATGCCTGTAAATAAAATAAAGTGCAGAAAAAAAATGAAAATAAAATGCAAAAGTAAAATGAAATGCATTCAGGGTGATGCAATCCTATTCTGACAAAACCGAAGCTAATGAGGTTTCCATGCATGCAACCTAACTTATTGAACCTGCAAAACACGCACAATCCAGATAAGTTAAGTGCTGGTCTCTGGGGTTTTAACTATGATTTCAGATTTAGACATTCGCATGAAGCAACCAAGAGAACTTGCATTAAACTTCACCTATAAGCCTAGAAATCTGAAAAGGGGAAAGATAAACATTTAATCCTGCATGCAAAAAACAACTCCTTCTTTCTTGCCAATGAGGTGCAACTCTCTGAATTTTTTGTATTAAAAATTGGTCATTTTACAATAACAGAATCTCTAGTTTTCTCAAAACCAGAAAAAGGGGAAGAAAAACACTCCCAAGCAGGCCCAGAATGGCTTCTCGCCTTCGGCATCGCAACTCGCCTGTAGCGGTTTCGACCCTCGTACCAATCTGTGCTTCCACTTTTAAAGTTTTGGTAAATTGCTTCTCCTTCCACGATGGTTCGTTTCGTCTTCCAGATTGCTTCGTTTCACCTTCCCCGCCTTTCCATTGCTTTTGACTTTATGCTCGACATTGAGACGCTTGATCTTCTCTATGAACTGTAACGCCTCTGCAGCCCTTACACATGTACGCCACGTGTTCCGCACTTTTTTGCATGTTCTATAATGGCCCCGTGTAAATCGTGACAAAAAATAGCATGTCGCGATATCGCGACGTTTTTATGCATGCAGCTTTGCTCCTCTACTTTCATCGCGAAAACGCGACATGTCGCGATATCACGACATTTTCCTGCCAACAGCCTTGTCCGCCTTCATGCACCACGAAAATGAGACATGTCACGAAATCGCGACATTTTCCTGTCAACAGCCTTGCAAATGCAACCTGTCACGAAATCACGACGTTTTTCTGTTTCGAGCTGTGAGGATGCAACCTGTCGCGAAATCGCGATGCCTTTTCATTTCTTTGTGTTTCTTCACTGGCTATGAAAATGTGACATGTCATGAAATCGTGACACTTTTTCATTCGGCATCATCTCATTGCTTCCTATCATGAAATCGTGACACTTTTCTCGTACTACTTGGTTGCTTTCTGTCGCGAAATCGTGATGCTTTTTTCTTTCAGGTTGTCTCGCTGCTTCTGTCGCGAAATCGTGACGCTTTTCATTTGGAGCTATCTTGTATATTTCTATCATGAAATCATGACGCTTCTCCGTTCTGTACCACTTTGCTAACTTTCCATCGTGAAATCGTGACGCTTTTCTATTTCGGGTGCTCTTGCTGTATTCGCACAAAATGCGACATGTCATGAAATCGTGACATATTTTCCTTCCGTACCATTTCTCTGCTTGGAGCCGTAAAATGCGACTGTCACGATATCACGACATTTTTCTCGTACCCCTTTCTCTTCCTGTCGAATTGCGATATCGCGACAACTTTAGTGCCTTGCCCTGTTTGATTGGTTTGACCACGATTTTGTGACATGTCACGATTTCGCGACAATTTTCCATTCTGTCTTTCTCTCTCCTCTCGGACCCAGATTTCACAACACGTCGTGAAATCGTGACATTTTCTCTTCATGATGCATTCTACTGCTCTTGGCCGCGAAAACGTTGACATGTCGCTGATAATCGTGACAACTTTTCATTTTCGGCCACGACGGAGCAACATGTCGCGATATCGCGACAACTTTTCATTTTTGGTCGCGACGGAGCAACATGTCGCGATATCGCGACAACTTTTCATTTTCGGTCGCGACGGAGCAACATGTCGCGATATCGCGACACTTTCTTTTTCTTGCTATATTTTGCTCTTCCTTTGATTTTTTTAGCATCTGGGCCACTGTGGTCTTCTTTGAAAGCATGCAAAAAAGGTGGGTCCCCAATTTTGGGGTGTGTTGTGGATCAGCCACAACACACCTATTCTTGATGGGGCAGATTTTGGGTTTTGGAGTGCTAGGATGAAGGTTCATCTTATGGCTCTTGGAAATGATGTTTGGGAAGTGATTGAGGATGAGTATACGATTCTTGAGCATGGTCTTTCTACTAAGGAAGAGAGGCTCCTACATCATAGCAATTCAAATGCAATGAATGCAATCCTGAAGGGTTTACAGAAGGTAGATCTTACCAAGGTGATTCACTGCCAAGACGACTAGTGAAATGTGGAAACAGTTGAAGGTGGTTCATACAGGTGATGCAAATGTCCAAAATTCCAAGTTGAGACACTTCAAAGGTATGTTTGAACAACTCAAGATGAATTATGAAGAAAATATTAGTTACTATATGCTTCGTATGGATGAGATTGTTAACTCTATGAAGGAACTAGGTCTTGAGCTTGCTGAAAATGATATTTGTGATAAGATTTTTAGGTCTCTTTAGATTTAGTGAAAATATTTCTACTATTGAGGAAGCTAAGGATTTGGTATACTTGCAGCATTTGAGTTGAGAACTCAAGTGAAGGTTGATGTTAAGAAGGATGCAGCTTTCAAGGCTACCAAGAAATCCAAGGGTAAAGAGCTTCAAGATAGTGATGAGTCTTCTAGTGATGAAGAGGCATATTACAGCAAGAAGGGCAAGTTCTTAAGAAAGCACAAAGGTATGAAATATGTCAAGTGTTTCAATTGTGGAAATTTTGGTCATTATGCTACTAACTGTACTACTGCAAAGGATGAAAGTGATGAAGATAAACATGATTATAAGAGCAAGGATTCTTAAAGGCACAGGCATCAAAGGAAGAATAAATATGAGCAAAGCAATCAAGGAAAGAGGTACTCTCACAAACACAAGAAAATTTTCTACCTAGACAAGGCAAGTAAGTGTTCTAGTAGTGATAGTGAAAGTTCTTCAAGTGATTTTGGAAATGAGATGTTGTTCCTAACAGAAAAAGAAGAAGAAAAGAAACATAGATTTGTCCTTATGAAATGTTTTAGATGTGGAAATTTTGGACATCTTGAGGATGATTGCACAAATGATGGATTGATTTCTAGTTATACTATGTATGAGGATGCTTCGAAAAATTGTAAGGAAGATCTTTGTATGGCTTTAGAAAATCGTAGCACCTCTAGTGATAAGAAATATGAAAAAGTCATTGATGTTTCAAAAGGCAAAAAAATAGAGGAAGTTATAGAGGATGGTGAAGTAGATCTTGAAGCTAAACTTGTTAGTGCTTTGAAAAAGGAAAGAAAGAAGAATGCTAGACTCAATGATAAATTGGATGAATGTTGTATTGAGATAGATGAGCTTATAGAAAGTCTTGACTTCTATATAGCTAAGACACAAAAACTTAAGGATAAGTTAGAGTCTAAGGTTCTTGAGTGTAGAGAGTTGGAACAGAAAGTGGCTTCCTTGAAAGAGGAAACTAAAGAGTACAATGAGAAGCTTTAGAGGTTTGAAGATAGCACCAAAAAGGTAAAGTCAATCATCAAAGATCAAAGAAGGACAACAGATAAAACAGGTCTTGGTTTTGGTAAGAAACACATGGAACAGGTTTGTGACTCTGCTGGGGAATCTAGTAAGAGATTCTAAAAGGAAGAGAGTTCTGATGAGGAAAATACTTCAGAAAAGAGTCCTTGAGTGATAGATGCACAGAATCAGAAAACAGGAATCAAAAAAAGGGGAGAAAGTTTACAGGACCTAAGAGGTCAAATCAAGGAAAGTTTAATGGCAGATGTTTTTCTTGTCACAAGTTTGGTCACATGGCTTCACATTGCATGACTCAAGTGAGGAAGGTAAATGACATATTTAGAGGTGGTAATTTCTTTCAAGGGTATTGCTACTCTTGTAAATAGTTTGGGCACAAGGTTGTTTATTGCAAGGCTAATAACAGGAACAGGGTTGGTCAGAATAGATGGAGTCAAAGATCAGGTATGCCTCAAAGAAATAACATTGTTAGTTGTTATAAGTGCAACAATGAAGGTCACATAACTATACAGTGTAGAGCTGAAATTTCAAGGTACAGGAACAGGAACATGGGTATGAATAGGCACAAGAATCAAGACATGGATAAGAATAGGAATGATAACAAGAACAACAATAGTGACATGAATAAGAATAGGAATATGGACAAGGAGAACAAGAGAAGACATGGTAAGGCAGCTATAGACACTGATGAAGATCAGTGCCTAATGGGAGTTTTACTCCCACCCTAGAATTAATCACCTCAATAGGAGGTGGGGGAGGGACTAAGCTAAGAGGCTCATTCTTAGTCCCAAGCCCCAAAGGTGACCCTTTTCCATTGATGACAAAGGGGGAGATATATGAGTACGGGGGAGAGCCTCAAGTTAGGGGGAGCTGATTTCTATACAGCAGTTTTGAGTTTCAGTGTTGTTGAGAAGCATGGTTTGCCATCAATGACAAAGGGGAAGATTGTTGGCAATTTTGGGTTTGAGATCCTAGCTTCTTGTCTATGAGTTGTCATTGATGTCAAAATGAACTGGCATTAATGTCAAGAGGATTTATTGTCTTCAAAGGTTGAAGAATCCAAAGAATATTTTCTAGAATATTTCGGAGAGATTCCATGTGGCAGATGAAAAGGTTTTTATCAAAACCATGGCAAGTTTAAGGGTTTTTATTAAAACCAAGTGGATGCATTAAGGGTTTTTCTCAAAACCACTCTCAGCTTAATGCAAATGCTGGAGACACTTATTAATTAAATAACTTAATTAATAAAACCTTTTTAAGGTTTTTTAATTATTTATTTATTTGATTTAGTGATTAAATTATTTTAATAATTTAATGGGTTCTCCACCTAAGGTCTAAGGTCTAAAAGACCTTTTATTATTTTTTAAATAATCAAAATGGTTTCATAAACCCTAAAGTTGTTTCGAAGGTGCCAAAATAATATTAATTCAAAAAGTTTGAATTATCCTCCCGTCGACATCGTGCATAGCATGGAAGTTTGGCTATATAAGCCATAACCTATAGTCCAAAGCAAGGGTGTGAAAGAAATTTGAATTGTGCAAAATTTTGGAAGTAAAAGCTACGGCTATCATTTTTTCGCCACGTCTATCCATCGCCAAAGGGTTAAGGAGAAGGATACTCTTGCTAGCCTTCAAGCTAGCATTGTTGGCCTAGTGGCAATGACTATTCTGTGAAGGCACTTGAAGGGAGGTCAAGTGTTTGACTCCCACCGTGGAGTGTGAGAAGAGTTTTTGCACTCCGATTTTTTCGGAGGCACTATTGACCCGCGATTTTTGGAAGCATTTTTTTTGGTAATGTTTTTTAAATAAAATCTGCATTTTGTTAAAGAAGAAGTGGTTGGGCAGATTTATTTAAAATTATTTTTAAGGTTAAATGCTTCTTTGGAGATATAAGGTTGATAGTGTGTGGTTGATATTTTTGTCTTGATTGTTGAGTGAGATTTGCTTAGAAGCTATTATTCCTTGAGCATGGTTTAATTAATTTGGAGAAATAGGATATATTGTTTGTATGCTTTATATTTTTTGGTAGTTGAATTCTAAGGATTGGTGTCATAATGTGTTTTATGGAATAAATATTTTTGTGGTTACTTTTATGTTCTAACCCTAACTTGGTGGCAAAGTTAAGGGTGGTGTTGGTAACAGGTTGAAGAACTATTCTCTTCTTCCTCAAACAAAGGTATGGGCAACTTCTTCCATGTATATTGTTGATGGTGTATTTTCTGAAATTGAGTTTGGAGTGAAAAGGTTGTCTACTAGGTATTCTTGTTGGTGTAAATCCTATTTTCTGGATATTGAAGATTATTTATGCATTAAAATCATTGATGAGTTTTTTGGGTGAATGCATAATTCTGGTTGAGGAAGAGGAAGCATTTTGCACTAGGGTTTATGTTAGTAAGTCTTGCTACTTGCATTGAGTTGGTGAAACCCTTAGTTGGCTATTTTGAGATTGATGGTTGAGTTTCTCCCATAGAGGTTGTTTTGAGCAAGTTATTCTTTGCATTGGTGATTTATGTTGGTGGCTATTTTGTTTAAATATCTTTGGAGGGAAAAGGATGTCTACTAGTTTGCTTTTCATGTAGTGATTGGTTGAATGCTTCAAGGTTAATGTTGAGTTGAATTATGTTGGTTAAACCTTGTCTATAAGAATTTTTGTTAAAGCCCTAATTGGTTGAGAAAAAATATTGGTTGTGGAAAGAACATGAGTATCATTGTTATATGAGATATTGCATGGTTGGCAATTTTTGGGTTGTGTTTCATGTTCTTGAGAAAAGCATACTACATCTATCTTATTATTTTGAGATTGAGATTGGGAGTTAAGTATAGAACATATTGAGTCTCTAACAATTCTCTTTATGTTTCTATGAGATTTGAGATTGAGATTGGGAGTTAAGTATAGAACATATTGAGTCTCTAACAATTTTCTTTATGCTTCTATGAGGTTGATGAATCACATTGGGTCTCTAAAAATTCTCTTTGTGGGTTCATGCTAAGCAAGTTTTTCTTGATGAACTTGTGAGCTGATTTGGACAGGTTCTAGTGAGGACTTGTGAGTTGATTTGGACAAGTTCTAGTGAGGACTTGTGAGCTGATTTGGACAAGTTCTAGGGAGGACTTGTGAGCTGATTTGGACAGGTCCTAGCAGAGGACTTGAGGACAGAGTTGAAGTGGTTCTTTGAGAAGAACTTGAGGACAATTTTGACAAGTCTTTTAGAAGGCTTGTGTGCAGTAGAGATTGATTTATTCAAGTTTTATGAGTTGAGCTTGGGACAGATCTGACAGAGTGAGGAAGACTTGTGCTAGAACGACTGACTGTGTTTAGTATAGGTTGATGAGTTGCTGTGGAGGTGATCAGTGAGGATAGAGGTCTCTTGAGGCTAAGCATTAAAGACAGGAGGTCTTTTGTGGAAAGGAGTTCCACGTGCTAGCAAAATAAGAGGTAGGTGATCTTCTGAAGTATCATTTCAAAAGATGAGGGGAAGGATTGTCCTTTGGCCAGGAGGCTCATAAATTTGTGCTGAAGGGAAGGATTCTCCTTTGGGTAGGAGGATCATAAATTCGTGAGGAGGGAAAGGATTCTCCTTTGGGCAGGAGGCTCATAAATTTGTGAGGAGGGGAAGGATTCTCCTTTGGGTAGAGGCTCATAAATACTTGAGTAGGGGAAGGTTTCTCCTTTGGGATGAGGCTCATAAAAATTGTAATTGGGAAGGATTCCCAAAGAACTTTAAGAAAGATTTTTAGATAAAATTTTTGTGGATGTAGCCCATGTTGGGTGAACCACATTAAAATTGGTGTCTCATTGTGTGTTGCTTTATGCATTTCTTTGATATTGCTATTGGTTCATTGCTTTGCGAAGTTGAAGTTAAATAGAGAAAGGAAAAAGAGGTCTTATACTGTTCACCCCCCCTCTCAGTATAAGCTTGTGTCCTTCATGGAACACATTAATAACCAACTTTAGAGTTTACTTTAAAAAACCAATAAGGCAACTCCAAGTTACCATTTAACAATGTAACTTCCATTACATAAATAATCATTATTTGATGTTTAATCATTACAAAGCTTTAATATTCACAATAAAAAAACCTTCAAGCTCTATGAAACCTTAGCCAAAGTTTCTTGAATCCATATATAAGTTGGCAAGCCTCTTAGCGATAGGAAAACCACCATGATCATTGTGAGATATACTTAGGGATAAAACAACTCTCTCATGCAATACAACTTACAACATGCCATAACAAAAATGCAAGCAACCATGCATCATTTTGAGCAGCTCCTAGAAAGAAACCCACTTTCTTCATAATGATTTTTTTAACTACCACTAGTCTCAAGAATTCAAAATAGCTAACTTATCACATAAATATGTAACAAAAACTCAAGGATCATTAACATGAGTGAGCTGAGGTTTAGCGGGTGTGGCAGAGTGAGGGTTTGAATTTTATGGGCAGGAATCTCAGCCAAGGTGGCAGAGGTAGAGCAGGTATGGAAGGGGTGGGTGGGAACCTCGAGCATGGATCAAGCGAGGATCCAGAGGAAGGTGGTCAGGCTATGGTAGATTTGGAGGTGGGCATCACGCGGGGGCCCGACCCTCCTCAGAAAGACCCCGACAAAAAATATACGAAGGACAATGCGGGGCCCAAGAAGTGGCTGTCTTTTGTTGAGACTCTTAGAGGAAAAAGAAAGGAGGTTCTCTCTCTTCCGCCCCTAGTTCCAGTAAATAATAAAATTTTGGCCCCGACAAGTTCCATGAGCCCTTTTCTTTCAATGGAAGAATTCTCCCTGGTAGGCAAGTTTTTGGGAGGTAGGCCGAACATGGAGACTATCAGGGCTTGGGCGATGGGTAAATGGCGACCGGTAGGCAGCTTGGAGTTGGTAGCTCTAACTCGAGGGTTCTTCATTATCCATTTTAACAATATGGAGGATGCTAACCACATTTTAATAGGAGGTCCTTGGTTTTTGGGCAAAAGGAGCCTTTTTCTCAGATGATGGGGTGAATATTTTGACCCTAAAAAGCAAAATATTAACATTACCCCTATTTGGGTTCGTCTCCCGAGTCTACCTACCCAGTTCTTCAATGAATATTGGCTGCAGGGCATAGCCAAAACTATAGGGGACCTGATCTCCATTGACCATGCGACCTTGGCCAGGACAAGGATGACTCATGCATGAATCTACGTAAATGCTAATTTGGATAATGAATTGCCAAGGTTTGTGGAGCTAGAGTATGGAGAATACTATCAAAAATAGTTGGTAGAATATGAGAACAGATCGACATTCTATGCAGAATGCAAAAATCAAGGACATCTATGCAATCAGTGCCCTAACCTAGCAATGAATAGAGAAAAGCAGAAGCAGGGAATGCTAGACAGAGGAAATTTGAGGAGTTTCCCTAGCAGAGGCGATTTCAATCAGGAAAACTATGTCTACCAAAAAAATAAAAGAGAGGGTGCAGGGTCCCAACAAGACAAAGGAAAACAATAGGTTGTTGGCAACCAAAATACTCAGGTAAGTTCCAATCCTCTAGTTTCAAATAAATTTTCAATTCTATCCAATATGGGAGTAGGAGGATTATCGAAAGACATGGAAGCCCAGAACCTTCAGGCTAACCTTTCTGACTCTCTAGAATCCCCATCCAAGTCAGGATCCTCAAACCCTAATGCTAAAATTATTGTAAGCCCCATGGGCATCACAAAGCCAAACCCTAATGCCCGATCTCTAGAATCCCCATCCAAGTCGGGATCCTTAAACCCCAATGCTGAAAATACTTCAAGCCCAGTGGGCATCCCAAAGCCAAACCCTAATGTTGAAGAACTTAGGAAGAAAGTTGAGGCATTGGAAAATAAAAAATCTCATCTCCCTAACATCATCACTAGGAGCCAGGTGAATCCTACTGAGGGGCCATCCCGTAGACCAGGGGAATATAGGAAAAAAGGAGAAGATTTGGATGTAGGGGTGGAGATATGTGAAACTCTTCAGACTGAGGAATATGGTAGTCCAGTTCTGCAACAAATTGCCTCCCCCCAATTTAGTCCTAAACAAACTAGGAGCACTATGAAGTCTCCTATAGATTTTGGTAGTGAAAAAAGAAGAGGGAGAATATCAAATGCTGAGCATCAAAAAATTAAAACTGATAATGACATTGCCAATGGAAAATAGAGAACCTTGTTTCAACAGGTTATTCCGGGTTCTGAAGACAACAAATTAGGAAAACCCCCTCAAGGGAGGGGGAGAGGAAGAAATCCCAAACAATCTAAATGAAGTTCCTCTCATGGAATGTGAGAGGCCTCAATGGCCTACCCAAACATAGGGAAGTCAGTGCAATAAGAAATCAAGTGAATCCAACTATTATCATGTTGCAAGAAACAAAAACTGATGAGATTCAATCAAAAAAGTAGCAAAAAAAATCTGGAATCAAGGGGAGATGGTTTGCAAATCAGCCAGAGGAGCGTCTGGAGGCCTTATGACTTTGTGGGATCCCTAGATAGTAGAAGGCACCATTATTCAAAAATATGATAGGGTTCTTAGTGTTTTATTTAAGGAAATAAACAACAATAGGTCATGGATCCTTTCAAATATTTATGCCCCGACTTCAATTCAAGGGAGAGCTCTACTATGGGAGTACTTAGGCAATCTGAGTGAAATCTTCCATAATGTCCCCTAGATTCTGGTTGGGGATTTTAACACTCCTCTTTACCCTTCAGACAAAATGGGTGGAAATGGACCACCTATCAGGAGCATGGATGAGTTCAATGACTTTGTGAACTCCAACATGTTGATGGATGTAAAACTTAGAGGAGCGAATTATACCTAGAGCAATCGATGGATAGGGTGTCATCTCATTCAAGAAAGGCTTGATAGGTTTTTTCTATCAAAGGAGGCTACAACTCTGTTCGATGATTCTACCCTGCAAGCCCTTCCTAAAATTACCTCTGATCATAATCCCATTTTTTTGGAGATCCCTAACTCTCTGTCCTTCAAGAAACCTTTCATATTTCAATCTATGTGGATCAAACATTCCAGTTTCAGAGATAACTTAATTCAGTGGTGGCAGCAGCCTGTCAGGGGTAGTGCAACTTTTAAACTTGCTGGAAAATTAAAGTTTGTTAAGGAAAAGCTTCAAACTTGGAACAAAGAGGTCTTTGGGAACCTCTTTGAAAATAAAAAATAGGTTGTTGAAAGTTTGAAGATAATTGATCAGAGGATTCAACATGGTGATGCTGATGAAACTACTAGGCAGGAGGAACGGACAAAACTAGTAGAGTTTCATAACATTTTGGCCTGTGAGGAAATCTATTGGAGGCAAAAATCAAGGGCTCTTTGGTTGAAATATGGAGATTCAAATTCCAAGTTTTTTCACATCACCACGCTTAGAAATAGAAGCAATAACAAGATAAATTTTTTTAAAAAGTAGATGGTTCTATTACTCAGGACTTAATAGAAATCAGAAAGGAGGCAGTAACTTATTTCAATTCTATCCTTGGTCAGGAATCATAGTGCAATGAGGAGGCCAAAGATATTCTCTTGCAATCCATTCCTAGCATAATAAATGAGGATATAAACCTTAAGCTTCTAGCTCCCTTTTCTGATGAGGAAATTAAGGAAGCCTTGTTTAGCATGGAGCCAGACAAAGCCCCAGGACCCGATGGCTTTCCCCCTCATTTCTATCAAGATTTTTGGGACATCGTAAGTGAGGATGTAATTTCTGCTGTCAGAGAATTCCAAGCAAGCAATCATATCCCAAAAGGTCTCAACTCTACTTTTATTTCTCTAATTCCTAAGAAGCAAACCCCTGAATCTATGGCTGACTTCAGGCCAATCAGTCTATGCAATGTTTCTTACAAGATCCTAACTAAAGCCATTGCAAATAGAATGAGAGATGTTCTACCCCGCATCATAGATCCATGCTAGGGAAGCTCTATCCAAGGTAGGTCAATCTTGGATGGAGTTATCATAGTTCATGAAGCTCTACACTCTGCTCATAAGACTAACAGGTCTATTTTTGCCCTCAAGCTTGATATGAACAAAGCATTTGATAGGCTAAATTGGGACTTTCTGATTGTTGTCCTCCTTAAGTTTGGTTTTCACCACCAATGGGTTAATTTGATCAAAGAATGCATTTCTAAAGCATGGTTCTCGATTCTGGTTAATGGAACAACTGCTGGTTACTTTCAAAGTCATAGAGGAATTCGGCAGGGGGACCCTATCAACCCCATGTTATTCATCATTATGGTAGAAGCTTTAGGTAGAACCATAAAAAATGCTTGTAGTTCAAGGCTAATATCAGGAATCAAGGCAACATCTCTCACTAGGGTTGTTTCTCACCAACAATTCATCGATGATACCCTTCTATTGACTAAGGCATCGGTGGTTGAGGCCAAAAGAATTAAATACATCCTGCAACTCTACGAGGATGTTGCTGGTCAGAAAGTTAATTTCAATAAAAGCAAGTTATATTTCTTGAACACCCCCATTCAGAGGTAAGGAAGGATTGCAAAAATTTTAGGGTGTGATATAGCAAACCTCCCCACTTCGTATCTTGGTCTCCCTCTTTTCATTGGTTCTCCGAGAGAGTCAATGTGGGATAGGGTTATTGAAAGAATTCAAAAAAAACTTGTTGGATGGAAAGGTCATCTTCTATCTCAAGCAGGAAAGTTGACCCTCACTAAGGCCTCTCTTCAGAGCATTCCAGTCTATTTCCTCTCCATTTTCAAAGCCCTTATGAAGGTTTTCCAAAAATTGAGAAACTCCAAAAAGAATTTTTATGGACTGGATCAGAGGAGAAAAAAAGGATACACCTTGTAGGATGGACCAAAGTGTGCAGACCTAGGGAAAATGGGGGCTTAGGTCTAAGGAGAATTGCTCATATGAATTTAGCTTTACTAGCTAAGCAGGCATGGCGCCTCATTTCTGGTGAAGAAAATGAATGGACAACTATCATCAAATGAAAGTATCTTCAAAATATGGAATTTCTAAGTGACTCAGTTCCAATCAGAGGTTCTGCTTTTTGGAAAGCAATTCTCAATTGTAAGGAAATCATCAAAAAAGGTTTAAGATGGGTTTTAGGCAATGGTGAGAGGATAAATTGTTGGAATGATAGGTGGGCTAAGGATGAACCACTGATGCAATATCCTAACTTAGCCCAAATCAGAGATATCATGGAAGAACTCATTGGTAGAAAAGTCTCCGATTATATGGTTGAGGATAGAGGTAGAATGAAGTGGAAACAAATAAGGATTCAGGGATTTCAAGTGGAATCAAATGATCTTTGTAACATTCTCAGGCAACAGTTTATCCCCATGAGACCCAAGGAAGATCAAGTGACCTGGGCTCCTACGGAAAATGGGCAGTTCACTATTAAATCAGCTTACAAGCTTCTGCTTGATGACGAGGATTTTGTCCTCCAAAAGGACTTAGTTTGGATAAAAAATTTAATTCCAAAAATTGTAGTCTTTTCATGGTTGGTTATCCAAGGAAGAATTCTAACCATTGATAATATGATGCGTAAAGGTATTTGTATCACTAATCATTGTTATCTATGTAGGGCTAATTGGGAGACCATTTATCACATTTTCCTTGAGTGCCCTTTTTCCTTGACTATCCTAAGTGGGGTTTTTTAGGCCTTCAATATTTCTTGGGTTAAACTAGCCATCGTACTTGATTTGTTCATCCAGTGGCCTTGCCCCTTTTCAAGCCAAAGACTTAGATACATGTGGAAAATTTGTCTCAATCACTATCTTTGGTAGGTGTGGTTAGAAAGGAACCATAGAGTCTTTAATGAGTCTATCCATGATCATCAAACTATCATTGCCAGGATCCTATCCTTTGCCAATGAGAATGTGAACCTTATCCCTTTTGATAGTCGTAAACCTCATCTGTAGGAGACCACGATTGCTCAATATTTAAGCTTAACCTTGTTAGATGAGTCTGTGCCTAGGGTAGTCAACCCCAGAGCCAATGTTAAGTGGTCCCCACCTCCTACGGGTTGGTTTAAGCTTAATTTTGATGGAGCAGCTAAGGACAATCCTGGAAGAGTAGGCGCTAGTGGTATTGTGCGAGATCATAATGGGAATATGATGCTTGTATTTTCTAAATATTT
This sequence comes from Wollemia nobilis, assembly GCA_028583015.1. Lineage (NCBI taxonomy): Eukaryota > Viridiplantae > Streptophyta > Pinopsida > Araucariales > Araucariaceae > Wollemia > Wollemia nobilis. Next base: position 14,385,597 of record JAQPPZ010000521.1, on the reverse strand, counting down.
GGGAACAAGGATGAACAACGAAGCTGAAGCTAGAGCTATGTGGAGAGGCCTTCAAATGACTCAAGACTTAGAAGGCAATTTGATCATAGAAGGAGACTCTATGCATGTTATAAATCTCCTCAATAATTGGAAAACACCTCCTTGGAGGATTAAAACAATTGTTGAAGAGGCTAGGATCCTTTTCTAGGGAAGACAGGATAGAAAAGCCCAACATGTCTTTCGAGAAGCTAACAAAGTTGTTGATAAGTTGGCCAATTTGGGTGTCGATGGTGACATACTTTTCAAATGGGAACACGGTGTCCCGAGCGAAGTAGAGGAGCTTATTCAACAAGAATGCCAAGAATGATAGTCAAATTTACCAATAGGGAAGGCACTATAAGTTCGAAGGCTATGAGTATTCCCGTATCTTTTTTGAAATGGACTCACAATAAAAATTATCCGAGCTATCAGTCTTGGTGGATGCTACTTGGAAATACCACAAAGACTAATGGGGATAGTCACATGTCAGATAACATGGCTCCTAGTCATCTTAGTAATTTGAGGTTGGTTGATAATCATAGGGTAGGAAAGAAATGATAATATAAGACTTCGAACCAGAGCCACGTGGACCACTAGATAGCCACCACCATAAATCTAGCTAGCAGGTTCACTTCTCCAAGGCTGATTGGCCAAGATGGGATGTGGTCCCAAAGCATGTCATATATGGAAGAAAGCAATTACCAAAGAATTATTAAGAGTAACTGTCAATACAGAGCTTGTGGGAGTTTTTTTCAGTACTCTACTATGTGTGTCTATAACTTTTTGTTTCTCCACTGTTTCAAGGAAGGGATCTATGTCTGTTTCTTTTTTTGTAATTATGATGTAGGTGTGTTTTCTCGGGGTATACCCAAAATGTTGTATGGGAAGTTTCTTTTTGATAATAGGCTATGTGCCTTACCGGATGTAATGGCTTTGGCGGCATGTAGATTTTACATATATAGGATCCTTAGTAAGGACATGTTCATCAACAACCTTGGGCTGATTTTTGTAAAAGGTTTTGGGTCAACCTGTAAAACCCGATATTAATGCTATAGTATCTTATCTACCAAAAAAAATATGTAACAAAGAAAATCCCATACTTCTCTTTAAGTGATTCCTTTACTATCACAAGCCTAAGGAATCGAACATCTAAAGCATAATAGTTTTCTTTAAATGATTCTTTTCCTTTTACAAGCCTAAGGAAATCAAGCAACTATAGTATAATACTTTACTTTAAGTGAATTCCTTTTATTTCACAAACCTAAGGAAATCAAGCAACTATAGTATAACACTTTACTTTAGTGAATTCATTTTCTTTCACAAGCCTAAGGAATTCAAAAAACTATAGTATTATTTCATTCAAAAGTATTAGTAAATTCAAAAAATTTCCCTTATACAATATTTTAAAGACAAAAATATTTTCACCATCTAAGTTAATAGTAAAGCTCTTAATAAAGATACTCTACAAAACATCTAAGTACTTGATTTAAACCACTAAAAAACCAAGCAATAGAGAAATCCAAAACCAATGCTCAAAGCAACTAGAAAAAATGACACTTAATGTAAATGAAACCCAAGCATATGTAGAGCTATCATATGAAGACCTTAGACCAAGGGTCAAACACAAGAATTTGTGATGCAGGAGCATCCAATGGTGTAAGAGTGATCTTGCATCATCCAAAATTTGTATTAATTTTTATTTTGTTCTAAGTTTGTTTAGTTTTTTAGGGGTATGTATGAATTTGAAATTGTACCCCAAGGAGTGGAATGGAAAAATAGACCTAATGGTGAAAGAATCACCCCAATATCCTGAGCGGTTTGGGAGATATGTAAGTTTTATGGTGAAAATCCTACCAATATGGTGAAAATCCTACCACTAAAACTTAAAGGTGATATTTGAAGACCTTAGAGGCCTTGTAGAGGGATGAAAATTGGTCATAGTTCCCTTTGGGCACTACACCATTGTAGATAATTTTGAGAGCTTTCCAAAAATATGCACTAATAGTCAATCCGAGCAACAAGCGAGGAGTTATGATCCTAGGAAGTTTTACCTCTAAAATTCAAATTTTAAATGAATTGTCCTAGGCGGGAAAATGGGAAACATAGTATTATAGGGGAATTTCAAAATTGTAAAGGGGGTCTGGTCTGTATCTCCATTTTTTTATGAAAAGTAATATGAAAGCTCTGGCTCCTATTGCAATTTCTTTGTTCTTAGAATATTATTTGTGATTTGTTGACCCAGTTCTATGCCAAGTTGATTGTGAATGAGCAATGATTTAAAACTACAATCCAAAAGCAAAAAAAAAGAGCAAATAGCAAAATGAAACCACCCAAGGATTGCATGAGCAACAACCAAAATACACATACAAACTAGAAAGTAAAACTCACTTCGAAATAACAACAATCTTATAGGTGTAAATATAACACAGTCACTATCCTACCGACTAAGGTGATGCACATGCACAAAAATCCTAATCCTTTCCTTGAGGCTCACTCCACCAAAGTGAAGCACAGGTAGGAAGGAACACCATTTTTTTGCCTTGCATTTCATCTCATACTAGAAAAGAGGGATGTGTACAACCCTATAATCCTAGAATCTTCTCCATCAAGGCACCTTATAAGGAGCAACACAAATCAAAGATACAACCAAGAAAAATAAAAGTTGTAAACTCAATAAGAAGATCCAACAATATACACATGGAGAAGACAAGTGAGGTGTCAAGAAAAATCCAACAACAATAGTGTTACCCAAGCAAAGGAGATAGAACACAACATAGCAAGTACTCAAAAGAGAACCTGTAGGCATGCATGAATCACACACATGATCAAAAACAAGGGAGAAACAAGCACACCAAATACTAACATGCTAAGCAAAACTAGGTCAAATGCTAAAAATAAAGTAAGGTAAAACCATTTGGTTCAAAGCTCCTTCTAGCTCTATGTGAACTCGATTCGGCCTATGCTTGCTACCCAAACTATCCTTAGCTCCTTCAAAAACCCAAGAGAAATATCCCCTTTTTGCCTCTCCCTCCACCATATTATGTATCAAAGAGGGTCATCATATCTTGGTGAATGAGCATTCAAGAAAACACTCAAGAGCATGTTCATCAAGTGCCACCCAATTTCAACAGGCACCATAACTTACATAGTAAGGTGGTAATAAATTATATTTAATTAAACTAAGAGACTAATTAAAACTAAAAATTAGGATTTAAACCTTTATTTAATTATTTTAGGTCAACCTTAAGTTTAATTCCATAACTCCAAGATTAAAAATAATATCCTCCTAAAATAAAAGTATAATCCATCCAAAACTAATTTATAAGCCACAACAAGCATAAAATATTATTGCTATGTTCCACACCATTATTTTATCCTTGAGTGGGCAACTTAAATTTTTAAGATAGGCATAACTATCACCAACCTACTTTACAGAGGCTCATTGCAAGCAACTTCCCGACCCAATGGTGCAAAACTTATGGAGTTAAGCAAACATTATATGCATCTACATTAAGGGTAATTATCTATCTTACCCAGACTTTCTTGATGAAATAATCATATTCATCATTTCCCTAAATATCTCTCTCTTGTATGTGGTTTCCCATATGGTTCCACCAAGGAGAGCACCTGGTCCTACATCTAGAAATACATCAAAATTACCATATTCAATGTTTCCAAAAGAGTGCAAAACCCATCATATAGATAAAGGAGACTATACCATTAAACTCCCATATTAATACATAGTTCAAAGCACATAAAGAGTTCTATCCAAATAGGGGTGCTACAGTAAGCTTGAATGCTCTAAATAAAAAACATAGATTATTATAGGGAAAGAAGCCTTGTTTTGAAAAATACATTATGGCAGTAAGGAGTATTCTTTTTGGTAATAATGTTGGTTTCGAAAAATAAGAGATAAAGTTATTAAGTTTTTCTTCTTCATGTTGATGTTTTTTAATAAAATTCTAGTAGATAAAATTTGGTTTTTTCTATTTGATAGTGTTTCTCTTATAGAAAATCTAGTAGAGAAGAGCTGTGATTTTTATGCTTGTCACTAGAATTTTAAAAAAGGCTTTTGGTTTAGAAGAAAAATTATTATAATGGTTTTCTGAGACTTGAGTAGGTAGGGAAACCATTATAGAGAGAATTATGGGATTCTTTGATCAAATATTTTCTTTATTTTAAAAATATATTGTGCATGAATGCTTGTAAATACATAAAGCATGTTAAGTTGCATTGCATAATGATTTGTCATGATCCCTAAGTATTCCTCAAGATCATGGGCAATTTATAGCATAAGGAGGATTATGGAAAGAATATTTTTTAAATACCACCTAGGTGGAATGTTTTTTATGTACTTTGGAATGAAAAATAGATATGTAAATGAGTATTTGCTTTGTATGGTTTAAAAGAAATATTCCAATGACATTTAGAAAATGGTAATTTTTGTAAAAGAAAATAGTTTGAAGGATGTTATGGAATATGATAGTTATCATGCCAATGTGTTCTTATTGCTATTAGAAAACAAATGTTCTTGTGATCTATATTTAATGGGATAATTTTATATGATCTCTAAGTGGAAATTTATAGCATTTATGAATATTGGATTGGTGTTCTATTGAGATGCCTTCTTTTACATAGCTTTATATTAGCACTTAGAACAATTTAACTTTGGGCTTAATTCATTGATAATGTGATGTATCAATCTATTTTTCCAAGTTTGATATGGTGCTATAATATGAACATGCTAATATTTAATTGAAGCATTTGATCTTTGAGAGAGTTATTACTTATTGTTAAATACTATCTTGAGATTTATAAAGGGGGTTCTTGGGAAATATTTAGAACTTCTTTTAGGACCCGATTTTAATAAATAACCCAATCCTACAAGGATTTGCAATGATGCAATAACCAAGTAGAAGTGATTCCTATAAGGAGTAGTGAGAATGCAATACCTAGGTATTCACATATTTGGAAGGAGTTGTGATGATGTAATAGCTATATTCTTGTGATTCTAATACATATTGAATGATGAGGATCAAGTGTTTCATAACTAGGAAGTTATTGGAATCATTCAAAAGATAGTATTGATGCTCCCTTAAATGTGTAGATTTGGGTAAACATGTTCAGTATCAAATGAGAGGTAATGATATTATTTAACCTACAAAGGTGTGGTAACTAAGAACCAAGGCTTTATGCTTAATTAATATACCTAGATGGAATTAAGGTAAGCTTAGGGAATAAGCATTCCCCTTTAAGTGTTATGGGTATTAAAGGATAATCCCTATGTTGTGGTCATATTGTCCTATGTCGATAAGGATATAGTAAAGGTAGGGGGATCACTTTGGCATTCTTCTAAATGATGATGTTTAATAAGGTGAACCCCAAAAATTATGGGATGTTAGCCACTCCTATCCACTAAGTGTCGTTTGTATTGACTTAAATTCAAGTATGATGAAACCTTATGATTATTTTTAGAAATACATTTGGACTCTTGAGAACCTTGCTTGTAAAAAATAGATATCTCTCCTTGGGTTGTTTTGGTGGGTTGTTACAATTAGGTCTAGTCGATGTCAACATATGCTTGTTAGGTTATTGATGACTTGACAACTTTATAGCTTACATGACATCCATGGAGAGGTTGATAAGGTGGGTTGATTATGGTTAGGAGATGGCTTGGGTGAGGAGGATTAGTTGGCTAGATGATGGGAAATAATTCTATGAGCTCTATTAATATGATCAGGTGTTGTGTTAATTTAGGGGTATTTAGGGGATACATGAGTTAGGAGAGATGTGGGTGCAACAGATTACTCTAGATATATTATTTGATTCTTATGATCTATTAACTTTTTTTGAGGTGAATGAGGATGATCTTGAGATACCCAATCTAGCTATAGATGATCCCAAGGTAGAAGAGGGATACATAAGGTGGTATACCTACCTTTGTGCTAATATATTGACACTAGTGGAGCCTTATGCAAATCAAGCTATGGAAGTTGAGTAGATAGCAAATATTCTAAGGGATATACTATGAAAGTTAGGTAAGGATGGTCAAGATAGAAATACTATAAGGTAGGTAGTCAAAGGAGAGGTTTAGGGAGAGAGAAAATTAGGGGATGCCCCATTAGATGTAGATCCATTGGCTATAGTACCCCTAATATCAAGAGTGTTTGGGGAGACTACCACTATCCGATCAGATGTAGAGGCTACATAGATAGATTTGGAGGCCTTTATGAGGATATTTAATGTAGTTAGGGAGTGGTTAGTGATATTACAAATTGTATGGAAGGTGGAAATAGCCAAAGCTAGAGAGAAGGTGGCTTGGGTGGAGCAAGAGCAAGATGCTCATGATGTGGTTATAGCTAAGTTGTAGAGTGCTTTGGACCATGTTTATTAAGAGGGATAAGGCCCTTCCTAGATTAGGTGGAGGATTAGGTGTGAATGTTAATGTTACAACTACACTATGTCTGATAGATCAATGAGTGGAGCAAATAAATAGGGAACCGCTATGCAAAAGGTAGTTATAGATAAAGTATGGATAAAGTTTGATAGGATGAGGAAGGACTTATGTTTGGCACATGTAGAGGCTAAGAAGGAGAGGAACCATATTGTATACTACAAATAGTTATATCATGCATCAATTGTTCCAACAAATAGGGATCCATCACTAACATAGATATGGTTAAGGAATCCATCCATGAGTCATCATTTGAAAAATAATAGGCTTTAGGACTCCACATCCTCCATTAGCACTTGGTGGTGGGGATGTAGGATTGAGCTATGGTTAGGGATAGGCTTATGGTAGTGAATGTATTAATTTTTTCATGTGGTGCATCCTCTATTTTCATATGATAGGGGCTAATTGTATCGGTTTTGTTATTATGGTACACTTGTCTCATAGGCATGTATGATGTTGAGGGTTCATATGTATTATGACACTATGTTTTGTATTTTATATTTATGTATTGTTTGTTTTAATGATGGTCTTTTTGATAATGGTATTTTGATAATGTTGATTTAATTTTTATTATTTATTTGATTTGATGTACCAAATAAAATATGATATAGATAGTAGGAATTTAGAGAAGCAATATGTCACTTTAACAATGATCTAGGAAACTAGATAATAAATAAACACAAATTATTAAGAGTTTATTTTTTGAGTGGTGACTTGAGAGTCTAATAATAGATAAGCACTCAAATGTGTTCATCTACATGAGTGGTGGTATTTAGACTTGATAAAGGATAAGCACTCATTGTAACCCCAATTAAAGTGTTTTCCTTTAAGCCTAGAGATCCATATTCAGGTAGTAGCTTTAGTGTTGTCCTTTGATACCAAAAAAACTTATGGATAGGTTCTTAAAATATGTATTCCATTCCCAAGTCATGTCTAAGAGTCATGATAATGGGAAATAATTGATAAAATGGAATAAAAGCTCATCATGTTTAGATGGTGGCCTAAAAAGTCGCATTAAATATAATCACTTAAGACATGATGAGGTACCTATAATATGTACTAGATATATATATTATGGTTAGTATGTTAGTTTTTAGTGATTGTTAGTAATTATTCACACTATGAGTGGCATGGCCTACAGGACTTTACTAAGCAAATGTTTTTCTTGTTGAGAGAAGTATGGCCCAAAGGAATTTACTAAGCAAATATATATCATGTTGTTAGAAGCATGGCCCAAAGGACTTTACTAATTGAATGTATGTCATATTGCAAGAAGCATGGCCCAAAGGAATTTATCATGTTGTGATAAACATGGTTAGAAGGACGTTACTAAGAAAATGATATAATGTATGTCATGTTGTGAGAAGCACAACCCAAAGGTCTTTACAGAGCAAATGTATGAGAGAGGAATTATCTTGATGGGTGCCCCCAAGAAGGAAAGGGAAGTGTATGAGTACGTATAATACTGGGAATAAGTTTCCCCTAAATAGTGTGAGAAGTGTATATAGAAATAAAATTTGGAAGTGGATTACCTTGAGATAAGCTATGAATGTTGATGGTGATAATGAGAAGTATATTTATGAATATTGTATAATGATAGTGTCCTAGATCTCTTGACATATTAGATAGGGCATTCGGGTCTATAACTTTGTTACCCAATGCATATGCAAATATTTATATATACATGAGGAACCAAACTTAATACCTAAGATCATATTTTATGTGTGAAAATTTTGACTTTTGTGAGAAGGATACTATCGAAGGTGCCAATGGTGGTGACTTAGAAAATTATATCCTTCAACTATTGCACTCACAATGTAATCATAAGTATGCAGCATGAGTGAATATGATAGGCCAATCTACTTGAAGGGCACTTTGGGATTCTCCTCTAATCATAGAGATGAAATATTTACCTGCCTGAAATATGATGATGGTGCCCTAAATTGCTCAGTACATCAATAGGAGGTTTGAAGCCCAGTGATCATTACCTAATGTATATACAAATATTTATAGATATGTAAGGTATTGGTCATGAGGATTTTATTCCCTTGTTGATATAGGAGAGATTAGGGTGTTTTTTTTATAAGAGTTTTGCCAACTATATCATCCAAGGGATAGACATCTTGTCTTCCCATGATAGCATACTCATAAGAGATTATGAACATGCAAGCTACATGAGGGCAAATTTTTATCTACCTAGATGGAAAACTAGGCCTCACATCTAGTCACAAATAAGGATTATGAGATATGTTCAACAAGTTTTGATTGGTCTATTTGTTTTTCTATTAGATCAAATTGAAATATTTGACACTATTGATTTCGTGTCTAGTAGGCATACAAATAATTGTATAATTACAAGGCATAGGATTGATAGGGGCAAAAATTATCTCAGTTGCAAAAAAACTCTACATTGGAAAGCACTCTGATACCACTTGTTAGGATCTCACTATTAAAAATAAGCACACACACAAAATACTAAAAAATAACTCAAATACATCAAATAACTCAATAAAACTATGCAAAAATTAAATGCAGAAATGGAACAATCTCACAATAACACAGAATCGCAAGCCTCTTCGAGGGGGCAACCTCCTTCAATATTTCATTAGCTTGCAAAAGTATGAATTCATACATGGATTCATATATTTTAAATAAAAACTTCATGCAACCCTACCTAAAGGCTCAATATTTGGCTTACATGCAAAATGCCACTCAAGCTAGAATCTCCTACCTACCATTGGTTACAATCTTGATAAAAATAGTTACATGAGATGGCACCACTTGGCTAGGTTCCACATACATTACAAAGTATCACAAAATAATATCATAATGGGATCCCCCACGTTGGAAGTGGGTCATTACATAAGTAAATGAAAATTACAAAATGGCTTTTGTATAGGATCCTAACATGTCGTTCCCCTTTGGAAAGCTTTGTTCTCAAAGCTAAAAATGAGGGAACTGGTGCTAGAGTTGATGGACAGACTCCCATGTAGCATCTTCTAGTTCGAGCCTGTGCCACTAAAAAAGAACTTCTATGATGGTACATTTGTAGAGAGTGTGAGTTTGACGATCCAACAATTATTTAGGTTCAAGTAATATGGACCCCTCTTCATCCAGTTCTAGTAATGCTGACTGAACCTGTACCTGTGTACCCATAACTTTTTTGAGATAGGAAACATAGAAAAAAGAATGGAGCTTGGAGGTGGGTGGAAGAGCCAATTTGTAAGTAGTTTAACCAATCTGTTGAAGAACTTGGTAGGGCCCATAGTATTTTGCAGTAATTTTATGATACCGATGAAATTTTAGAGATGATTGTTTGTACGGTTGTAAGCGAAGGAAGACCATATCACCCACATTAAAGCTATACTCAAAATTATGTTGGTTATCCTATTTTCATATTCAATTCTGGACCATGTCCAAATTTTGCTTCAGTAGGTGGAGAACATCGATATTTTGGCTAAGAGTAGTGTCGATTACCTGGACCTTGGAGCTTCCTGGGATGTATGAAGAAGGCATGAGTGGAGGGTACCCATAAACAGCCTCAAAAGGGGTGATTTTGGTTGATGTATGATAGGAAGTGTTGTACCACCATTCGGCCAAAGGAAGCCACTTCACCCATTGAGTAGGATGATATAATGCAAAACAACAAAGATAGATCTCCAAGAATTTATTGACAATCTTAGTTTCACCATCTATTTACGGATGGTAGGCTAAAATCATTTTGAATTGAGTTCCTTGCAACTTAAACAATTCTTGCCAGAAATGACTAGTGAAGATTGGGTCTCGATCGGACACAATGGAGGTGGGCATACCATGAAGGTGAAAAATAGAATCAAGAAATATTTGGGCAATGGTGGAGGCTATGTAAGGATGGCCAAGGGAACAAAAATGAGCATACTTGGAAAGGTGATCCACTACCATGAGAATAACAGACTTACCACAAGATGTAACCCTTCTATAAAATCCATGGAAATATCATTCCAAACCTAATATGGAATGGGCAAGGGTTGAAGAGTACCCAAAGAATGTACTGTTTCACCTTTCATCCATTGGAAGGTATCACAAGCTACTACAAAATCATGGATGTCTTGTTTCATACCTTTCTAGAAGAATGTGCGCTTGAGGTGTTCATATGTTTTAAGAAATCCTGAATGGCCTATAGAGGGAGGAGTATGTAGTTCCTTCATAAAAATATCATGGAGTGGGGACCCGTGAGGAAGAACAAGGCATTGGTGATAACACAGGTCATGGCCATCCCAATTGTAGCCTGGGAATTAAGTAGAATCATCACAGACCGAGGCCACCAAAGCTTGCAAGTCTGCATCCTGAAGTACCTCCTATTATAAGTAATCTATCCATTGAGGAACTAGTGAGGAAATGGAACATAACATACTGAGGGCCTCAAATTTGTGAGAGAGAGCATCATCCACAAGATTCTCTTTGCCCTTCTTATAGGTGATATCATAATCATATCCCATGAGTTTAGAAACCCATTTTTGTTGTTATGGGGTAGCAACCCATTGTTCCAAGAAGTATTTGAGACTCTGATGGTCTATTTTAATGGAGAAATGGTGCCTAATGAGATATGGTCACCAATGGGTTATGGTATGTAATATTACCAACATCTCCTTGACATATGTAGATTTTCCCAATTTACGATAAGAGAGTGCCTTACTAGTGAAATCCAAGGGTCTTCCTTCATGCATCAACACTGCCCTGATGCCACGATCGAAAGCATCACTTTCAATTATGAAAGGCTTAGAAAAATTTGGCATGGCTAAAACTAGTTTTGTGGTCATAGCATGCTTCAATTCGAGGAAGGCTTGGTCAACGGGCCCTGTCCAAGTAAAAGAGTCCTTATTTAACATGGATGTGATGGGGGCTACTATTTTACATAATTGTGAATAGATTTGTGGTAGTAACCTATAAGCCCTAAGAATCCGCAAAGTCCCTTTAGAGTGTAAGGTTTTGGCTAGTCCTACACTGCTTGAATCTTCTTGGGGTCGACCTTGATGCCATATTTGGATGCAATGTGTCCTATATTTTCCACTTCAATCATACCAAAGGAATACTTGGACCACTTAGAAAAAAGTTGATGTTGTGCCAATAATTGTAATGTCTGATCCACATGGATAAGGTGTTCCTCCCATGAGTGTTTATAAACTAAGATATCATCAAAGAAAACCAGGATGAACCACCATAGGAGAGAGAAAAATATATTGTTCATCAGGCTCTAAAATGTGGAAGGAGCATTTGTCATACCAAATGGCATTACCAAGAACTCATAGTGACCTTCATGAGTATAAAATGCAGTTTTGGGAATATCCTCATCCTTGAGCCTAATTTTATGGTAGCCAGAATGAAGGTCTAACTTGGAGAAGTACATAGCTCCATGTAATTCATCCACTACCAAAATGGGGAATTTATCCTTGATGGTCATTTTGTTGAGCTCATGATAGTCTATACACAATCACCATGAGCCATATTTATTAAGAACTAGTAAAATTGGAGAAGAGTAAGGGCTGGTACTAGGTCGAATGACACCATATTTGAGCAATTCTTGTACCATCTACTCGATTTCAGACTTTAGAGCATGAGGATACTGATATAGTATGATTTTGGGTGATGCATTACTTGGTAGTAGTGTAATAGCATGGTCATGTGAGCGACGAGGTGGTAGGGTGGTTGGTTCTAAAAAATACCACTGTGCTTGGTCAAAACAAGTTGCAGATCTACTAGAATTTGATCCACTCTGGAAGTGCTTGGTTGAATTGAAAATATTTGTGCAATGACCCTGTGGAATGACTTTTTCAACAATTTCTCCATACGATTGGAACTGATAATTTGGGAAGGGTCTATTTTGGCACCATGGAGGGTGTATGTTTGTCCATATTGCAAAAAATGCATCCATAGTTCTAAAAAGTTCCAAGAGATAGTGCCCAAGGTGCTCAACCATTGGGATCCCAACACAATGTCACATCCTCCCAATTGGAGGGCAAACATGTCTTGCTTGAGTTCATAATCCCCCATATTTATTTTAACATTGTGACATTTACCTTTACAAGGCAAAGTGCCTCCATTTTCCAACATGACTTCAAATGAATTGCATGTGTTTATATAGCAATTGGCTTGCTTAACAACTTGAGGATCAATAAAGTTGTGTGTACTTCCTGAATCAATAAGAATAGTAAGGCATTGGCCTTTGAAAAAACCCACCACTTTCATGGTTTTTGGAGTGGTAACCCTAACAAGAGCATGGAAAAAAAAAATTGCTTAAGGTTCTTGGGTTTCCTCTTCTTTTTGAGTTGGTGCTTCAGTTGTGTCACTCTCCTCATCACTATGGTCACTGCGATCAGGTTAATCTACATCTATTAAGAACAATATCTTATTTGCACATCTATGCACCTTCACAAATTCTTCATCATAATTATAACGCGTGTCCATTTAATCTATAGTTAGTCACTTAGGAGTAGAAATTTTATTATCAATATTATTTTAGAATCAAGGAGGAAAGGGAGGTCAAGCTTGAGAAAAGTGCGGTGTTCGTCATTGAGATGAGAGTTTAGATTTGGCCAATCGGGCTAAACTGATAGCCTCCATCATGGTTTATGGTTTAAACATCTTGACTTCAGCCTGAAGATCATATTTCAACCCACTAACGAAACAACTCATAAAAAATCCCTCATTCAAGCCCCTTGTTTTATTGGCCAATTTCTCAAATTGTGTCTGGTAATCATGAACTGTGGTAGTTTGTTTCAACTTTTTCAATGCTCTCGTAAAGTCTTCATAGTCAGTAGGGCCAAATTGTGTGAGTAGTTTTGACTCAAAGTCCTCCCAAGATAGATCAGGGGTAGTGGCTCGTAGCCATTGGAATCAATGTAAGGCTTCAGATTCTAAGTTGAAAGAAGCCATCTAAACCCAATGATATATAGGGACATTGTGGAGTATAAAGAATTAATCAACCCGACATAACCACCCATTGACATCCTTTCCACTGAACTTTGGGAAATACAATTTAGGTATTTTGAAGGTTAGATCATGATCATAGTGAGTGTCTTCGGTTCCCCTTCTTCGGTATTTTGTTTCCCTTCTTCAACCTCATTCAAAGTTTTCAGCTTGGTGTTTAGATGTGAGAGTACCCTGCAATTGTGTCTCCACCTCTGTAAGTTGTTTTTCTAAGCGGATTATAGTGGTATCTTGATCCGTTCGGAGCTCTCGAATATCTTCTCTTATGGCGTGGTTTATAGTGGTCAAGTAGTCAAGGGATTTTTGCATATAGGCCAATATTGTGGTAAGTTCTAGCTCCTTTTGTCCACGAGTGTCGCTCACCATTGGGGGCCCTCTTTTACTTAGTTACTCAAAATAGATGTGGGGTTTCAGGAGTTACTATTTTTAGTAAGTGTCCAAAATTTAATTTGGGAAATGGATTGCAAAATTGATTTTAGGACGGGGTCCACTTCGATGGCTACTTGATCTGAGCACTCAATGAGAAGATATACTAAATTTCTTGACTTTTGTGATCTACTGGTTGGTTGCAAGATGGTGTCAAGGTAATTTCTTCCACTTGGACTTAAAATTTCACCAGTGAGTCCTTAAGGGTCTTTGGTGTGGAATAACAAGTAGCTTCTATTCTCAAAAATTTGGATCAATTTTATTGATCATTGAAAAGTTAAGGCCTTAACAAGAAAAATAAAAAATTGCCATTTTTGGAAAATCGGTGCAAAATTTGACCAGGGGCTGCCAAGGATAATTTTGTCTAGAATAGAGTGTAGAATTATCTGCTAAATTTTTGAGTCAATATGAGCTCTATGTGAAGAGATATCCCTATTAAATTCAATTTTTTTTTACTGGTGAGGTCAGGTTTACCTCTAAATATTGGTTACCATAACTCTATCAACTGTATTTATCATGTATGTTCTGATTACTGATACTGTTCTGTTTCCTATCCAATTTCGATTGTCACTAATATTCCCTAACTATTCAGACTGGCAAAAGTAACTTTTCTGACTGTGTAGGTGATAGCTATGACCCTCTTATTCTTGACCACCCTGTATTCACTATTATTGATGGAATTTTTTTGATTGTAACTGAATTTGACCCCCTATTTTAGACTCTAATGATTCTTGTCCCCTTGTTATTCTTTTGGGAGTTTGTATTGCCTATTGTGCATGCAATAATTTTGGAATAGGGATGTCTTCTTTGTATGCTCAACTTCTATGTAGGATACAATAATAGGTTTGGGCTTTTGGTTGCAGGTTAAGCAGAACAAAAGACTTGAAGAACAACCTTGTTTGCAAGTTTAAACAGAACCAAGGTACTCTAGGCAAGGGTGTATGTAATATCCATAGGCCCTCTGTTATACCATAGTGATGAACAATAGTGCTCGGACCAATATTTTAGGACACTACTCAAGGAGGATTCCACACATACCCTTGAGCACACTATCTGCCTCTCTAACAGTACAAGAGGGTAGTCTTATGGGATGCTATGTTTCGTGCACTATGGACAATACAAGGTCGAAAAAGCTTACTAGGGATAAAATTTTATTAAATCCTAGATGGTCTCCTAATACACCCAAATATGTGTGGGAGCTCAATTTTGTGCGCAAGTGTTGTCTAAGACCTGGGTGTTGGAGCCTGATCGCCCCTCACTTCACTATATTCTTGATGGGCTATCTAGCTTAGCTAATAATGATAGCTCCTTTGTAATATTTTAAAACCCCCAGCACAGGTTTTCTAACCTACTCAACTACTGTAAAAATACTATAATTTATTTTTAATAAGAAAAACTTGCAAACAAAAAAACTAAACTCAAAAATCTTATACCTAACAGTCAAATTTGTAGAATCCGTTGTAGTCACAGCAGAACACAGACCTGGAAAGTGCTCTAATACCACTTGCTAGGAACCTACTATTAAAAATAATACTCTCAAACAAATACTTGAAAATAAACACACATGCTCACAACACACTTGGAAATAAAATGCACAATACAAAAGTAAATTGTAGAAAAAGAACAATCTCACAATAGCATTGACTCACAAGCCTCTTCGAGGGGTCAACCTCCTTCAATATGTCATTCAATTATGCAAAAATATGTGTACAATATTACCTCTCATATATTTAAGGAATTTCTCTAGCACCTAACTCCCAAGGTTGACTTACATGAAAAATGCCACAGGGCTAGAATCTCCTACCTACAATCAGTTACATT
The DNA here is from genome assembly GCA_028583015.1 of Wollemia nobilis. Lineage (NCBI taxonomy): Eukaryota > Viridiplantae > Streptophyta > Pinopsida > Araucariales > Araucariaceae > Wollemia > Wollemia nobilis. The sequence goes on along the minus strand of JAQPPZ010000521.1, from coordinate 14,369,912 downwards.
CTTGAAAAAAATGGTTACATAGAAGGGCGCCATTTGGCATAGGCGCTTATTAATCCAAAACTAATAAAACATTATAATATATTAACATGGGTACTACCCACGTTATACAAGGACTATTACATCAAGTGTTAGGATGGGGTCCTAACAGATTGAATCACCAAAAGTGTAGACAATTTAGATAAAAATCTTGCAAATATATCATCATTGGAGATATTTTATATCAATTCTCCTTTAAAGGTATACTTCTTAGATGCATAAATTCAAAAGAAGCCCAAAAAATCATTAAATAATTCCATGATGGATCATGTGGTAGACAATTTAGTGGATTAGTCATAGCTAGAAAACTCCTTAGGATGGATTACTATTAGCCATCCATGAAAAAAGACACTTGCAACTATGTCAAGAAATGTGACAAATATAAATGATATGATAACCTTGTTCATGATACTTTACAAGAGCTACAACCAATCACATAACCTTCACTATTCTCCACTTGGGGACTAGACATCATAAGAAAAATTAATCCTTAATCATCAGATTACCATAAATTCATCATCATTGTCATCGAGTCTGTCACCAAATGGGTTAAGGCTATACCTCTATCCTCCATGAAAGGGATTTAAGTTTCCAAATTCATCATCAAACTTTATGGAATCCCATATATCCTAATTGTGTATAATGATACACCTTAAAAAAATAAGGAAGTCACCAAAGCAGGGTTATGCATAAGGGGTTGGAATCAAAATGTACTTGTAAAAAAATGGTGAATCCTAATCAAAATCAAGGTGAATCATGGAGAATCCTAAGAAAATCAAATCGAGCATCTTCACACCAAAATTTAGGGTATTTGAAGCCCTAAAATTTAAGTTCATATTTGGAACCACTTTTGACCTATTAAATCATATTATAACTTCATAGAAATATCACCATTAGATCAGGCTTAAAAAGAGCTTTCCAATGAGTACAAATATGCTTATGTTTGGATATATATTGTGGCGAATTGACCCTAAGAAAACATTGATCCTAAAAAATTTAAGCGAATGGACCGACGTCGAGGGTCCTCATATTTGCCAATTTCGAATTTTGAAAATCCTAATATTCTCCCAATTGGCAAATATTCGCCACTATGCATAACCCTGCACCAAAGTCTATGCCAAATATATAATTGAAAAAAAATGATCAACACCATATTACCCTAAAGGAAATGTCTAGGTAGAATCTTTCAATAAGATATTAATCAAAATCCTTAATAAATTGGTCAACAAAAATGGCTAAGATTGGCATTTGTAACTTTATCCTACCTTATGGGCATATCGTACTAGCATGCAAACCCCTACATGTGCAATACCTTATGCTTTAGTCTATGGGACTAAAATAATTTTCCCTTCAAACTTGAGATCCCTTCTCTGAGAGTCTTTTTATAGGACTCTTTGGTCAGTGACGAGTATCACCTAGGTCATCTTCATCAATTAGAGCTTTTAGAAGAAGAATGTATCAATGCCCTAAAACACTTAAGAACCTATTATAATATACTCTGATGTGTCTATATAAGAAATTATGCCCAAGATCCTTTGAGGTTGGAGACTTAGTCCTTAAAGAAAATCAAAAGAATACCAATACCAAAGATGAACTGAAAGGAAAATTTGAGCCTAATTGGTTGGAACATTTCATCATCATTGCTAAGTTCAGATCTGGGACATATCGCTTAGCCACATTATATTATAAATAACATAAATAACCTATAAATATAATGCACCTTAAAATATATTATGCTTAAACCTTACATGACTTGCTTGCTCATATGATTGATTGCATGATTGCTTGCTTGCATGGTAGTTTATAACAATAGCCATTCAAAATCATTTTCCTGATTGCATGATTTCTTGGTTTGCTTGCTCATAGCATCGAGTCAAAAGGATTTATTATGAAGCAAATAATAAACCTACTCACCACATTAACCACTTGCATTGCATGAGGAATCTAATGCTAAGTGGTCCTTCTAGTCCAAAAAATTGTTTGTTTTACCTCCACTCGTCCTACTTTCTTCTATCCTCCCCTTTTCCTATTTTTTACATTTCTTCTCTTCTTCTCCCTCTCTTGGGTTAAGTGATGTATGAGGCAATCATTCACAGTCCTGATGATTCAACCTTATCCATTTATTCTATCCCAATTCTAGGACACCATATATTAGCAAAACCAATTACCTTTGTGCTACTTTCTTCTACTTCTCCTCTTCTTACCTATCACACTTCTCTTCTTCTCCTTGTTTTGAATTAGGTGATGTATGACTATTAGGATCCTATCCTAACACCATTTTTTAATTCTTATTTACTTATGTAATGACCCACTTCCAATGTGGGGAATCCCATTATGATATTATTTTGTAATAATTTGTGATGTATGTGGCACCTAACCAAGCGGTGCCATCTCATGTAACCATTTTTATCAAGATTGTAACCGATGGTAGGTAGGAGATTCTAGCTTGAGTGGCATTTTGCATGTAAGCCAACTCTTGAGACTTTAGGTAGGGTTGCATGAATTTTTATTTAAAATATATGAAGCCATGTACGAATTCATCCTTTTGCAAGCTAATGAAATATTGAAAGAGGTTACCCCCTCGAAGAGGCCTACGATTTTGTGTTATTGTGAGATTGTTTTATTTTTGCATTTAATTTATGCATAGTGTTATTGAGTTATTTGATGTATTTGAGTTATTTTTTAGTATTTTGTGTGAATGTGCTTATTTTTAATAGTGAGATCCTAACAATTGGTATTAAAGCGCTTTCCAGGGCCGAGTTCTACTGCACCTTAGACAATTTTTGCCATCCATTCCACCTGTTAGGTATAATTTTTCATGTGTTTTTTGTTTTTATTTTTTCCTTTATTAAAAATCCAAAAAAAATGCAATCTATTTTTTCAGCCAAAAAACACAAAAAAAAATTACAATATCTTTTTTAGTAGTTGTGTAGGTTAAAAACCCTATGTCGAGGGTTTTAAAATATCATGAAGGAGCTATTGTTATTGGCTAAGCTAGATAGCCCATAAAGAATCTAGTGAAGTGAGTGGTGATTAGGCTCCAATACCCAAGCCTTAGATAGCACTCATGCACGAACTTGAGCTCCCACACATCTTCGGGTGTATCGGGAGATAATCTAGGTTTAAATAAAATTTTATCCAGTAGGAAGATTTTTGTCCTTGTATTATCCATAGTCCATGGGACACAACATCCCAGATGATCACCCTCTCGTACTATCAGAGAGGTAGATAGTGTGCTCAAGGGTATGCATGGAATCCTCCTTGGGTAGTGGCTTGAAATATTGGTTCGAGCATTATTGTTCATCACTGTGGTATAATAGAGGACCTATGGGTATTACATACTCCCTTAATTAGCGTACCCTGGTTCTAAAAAATATAACTTCCACCTATAAATCAACACCATATCTATTTTGTTATCCTGCATTCACAACCCCAAAAGTGAGCATACAAAGAAGGCATTCCTTATCACAAAAAACAAACTTGCATGCACCAAAAGTTAGGATAGATTTTGCAAGTGTCTACAATAGCCATGGTCAGAGATAGAATAGTTAGGACAATGACAAAAATAGTCTATTCAGTAATAGTGGTAGTCAAGTCGATAGTAACAACCCTATGTAATAGTCCAAAATTACAGATCTCTAGTTTCAAAAACAATACTTTCAATGTCAGAGAATCCCCAAGGTCAGTAATAGTAACCATGTTAGTAACCACAGTACAGGTGATAGAGGAAGAGATAGGATACTGGCAGGTCAGTGACAGTTGATCTCGGACCCTAAACTTTGAATCATAACTCCAAATCAGAAACCGACCACCAAAACACAACAGGAAAAAAAATAGGGATATCAGGGATATCTCTTCACATAGAGCTCATATTGACTCACAAATGTAAAAGATAATTCTACATTCTATTCCATACAAAATTGTCCTTGGCAACCCCTAACCAAATTTTACACCGATTTTCCAAAAATGGTAATTTTTTATTTTTCTTGCTAAGGCCATAACTTTTCAACAGTAAATCAAATTGATCCAAAATTTTGGGAATAGAAACTACTTGTTATTCTACACCAAAGACCCTTAAGGAATCACTAGTGAAATTTTAAGTCCAAGTGGAAGAAATTACCTTTACATCGACTTGCAACCAACCAGGAGATCACAAAAAGTCAAGAAATTTAGTATATCTCCTCATTGAGTGCTCAAATAAAGTAGCCACCAAAGTGGATCCTATCCTAAAATTAATGTTGCAACCCATTTACCAAATTAAATTTTGGACCCTTACTAAAAATAGTAACTCCTAAAATCTACCTATCTATTTTTAGTAAGTCCCACAAAAAGCATCCAAACCTTCAATTATGGCTGAGGGAACTCACCAACAAGTAGTGAAGAAGGAACTTCAATAAAATTGGACAATATGGGCAAAAAAATATGGTCTATGGTTAACAAAATCATATAGGATATACAGTCCCAAATGCAATCTTTCCAAGAATCTATGAATGATCTCATCCAAGCACAAAAAGTAATGAAGGTTGAATTGGAAAGTAGAGCCTCTACTGATTCCGCAACTCCACATGACCAAGCAAAAATTGGTACAAGCCACCACCAACGAGCTATACCCAACTACAATGGGATGAGGTTACCCAAATTAGACTTTCCCAAGTTTGATGGAAAATATCTTGAGGGGTGGATTTGTAAGGCAGAAAAATAGTTCACTCTTTATAATTTTGAATCACTAGAAAAATTCACATGCATTAAGACATCCTAAATTGCTATTTGCATTAGTTCTATTCAAATTTTGTTGCAGGTACCTTAGTATTTTTCAGTCGGAGCAAGCTTACATCGTCGCAGACGATCCTGTTCAGATCGAAGGCGATCCTGTCGAATCAGAGATGATTTCATACCAATGCGAGACGATTTCGACTGCAATCATCATTGGGGGCAATCAGTGCCCAAAGTTTGCATTTTCCTCTCTTCAATCTGTTGTTTTATTCTGCAATTAGCTAGTTTATTTATTATTTTATGCTATCTTGCATTTTGGAGTTCACCCATCTAGATCAAATGCATAATTAAGTTATAATTGTCATTAAATCAGTATAATGCATTCATGTTTTTGTTTATAATTTTTAGTTTGATATTGTTATTGTCATTTTACATTGTTTCCCTATGTTAGCATTGTTGTATTTTCTGTGTTTTGCACCTATTTCTCTATTTGCAGGTCTCTGACGAATTCGTCTGACGAATTCGTCAGATCTCAGACGATCTTGTCTGATAGCAGACGATCCTGTCAAATCAGAGGCGATCCTGACTGCTTCAAGAATCAGAATCTTCATCAGACATCCGGATCAGGTATGACTTTTTAATCTTGCTTAATTTCTCTATTTTCTGTCCTAATTCTATTCTTCTGTATTCATTTAATCTGCATCTTCATATAGAGTAATTTAGATTCATTTGGCCAAACCTAGGACTTGGATGTTTAAGGATAAAACTGAACACATCAAACACATTCCCAACCTAGGCGTGGAAACTGCCATTAAATGTTTCCTGGTGAACCCACCATCCATCGAAAAATCACCATAATACACCTCCCTCGAGAGGCGGGACCTTCGCAAGGCCTCTCAGTCCGAGGTACCATGCCATCCTTTTCACATCCCCCTTCCGGGCATGGATCCTATAGCTTGAAGGTAAGGGTGTGAAAAATTTGGAGCGATACATTTTGGTGAACCCGACGTGAATACATTTAAAACCTTTTGAAAACAAAAATAAAAAAATATATATATATATATATATATGTATACAAGAAAAAAAAATAACAAAATCATCATTTCAAGTTTGTATGTTTTAGATTCAATTCTAAATAGTAGATATTAAATATTACTTTTAGAAGTACTAAAGAAACCATGAGTTTTTACTCAAATCAATATGAGCCCATCAGTAATGTTGGAAGAATTCAGCCAAATACATTTGTTGATTATGACCAACCTCATCCCTATTCAACATCACCTCCATCACACTCTTCTCATTTTTCATCCTTAACCCAACAAAACAATCCCTTTTCCAATCCTCTTCATAACGATATTATCTATTCTCCCATATATCCATATTATGTCTATCAATCCACATATAATCCTCCTCCACCTTTTCAATATTCTTCTTTCAATACAACACATCCATTTCAACAAGAAAATACTTATTCTTCCAATTCTACCATGCACTCACCTCATACTTCACAATCTTCCTATCATCATTCTACCCATAATAAAGAAAGTAGAGGTGAGAAACCATTAGGTCCTTTTATGACTGAACTCCTAAGGCACGTATCAAAAACCTCTCAAAAACCTTCATCACGTAAATTTACTAAGCTCAATCAACCAATGGATATAATTCTCAAGTATTTACTTGATACAAATAGGATTGAACTCCCTTCCATAAGACAACTTGATACCACAACAGATTGGTTTAAACCTGAGCTACATTGTGAATATCATAGAGTAGATGGACATATGACACAAAATTGTAAAGATTTAAGATGTGCAATTCAAGATTTGATTGATAAGGGTCTTTTTAATATAAAGGAATTACAATCTACAACTGATTATAAATCTCCAGTAAACAATCAAACTCCTACACAACAAATACCAATAATCAATCAAGACATGGGGATCTCCCAAGAACCCCTATTCAATTATCAACAACAAGAAACCAATCAAATATTGCATGTTAATGTGTCCCATCATGATGATATTATTAATATTGTAACAAAAACTACAAATGAGCAACCTCAAGTTCAATCAACTCAATCTGATATTCAAGATATGGATTCCTCATTTGACCAACCTTCAAAACTATCTTTGGCTCTAGAGAATGATCCAAAATGGAATGTAAGCATAGAAAGCTCATCTTTAGAATCAAAATCTCAATCTGAAATCCACTTTGATAGCCAACAACAAGTGATTAATCCTCAAGCAAAGATATCCCTTTTAGAAGTATTACAAATTTATCATAAGGAAATTTTGTTCAAGATACCTAGCCAACAATTTGTTCCTCATCATATTTTCTCTAAGAACATAATTAATGGTGTAAACCCTCTTGAGGTTAACCATATTTCATTCTATGATGAGGATATTCCTTCCTCTACTCCACAAGAAGACTCCTATCTTTACATTACAGGATCTAGTAAAGAAACACCTGTTAAAACTATCATGGTAGATAATGGCTCCTCTCTTAATTTATGCACTTATCAATTATTCCAAAAACTCAAAACAAAGGAAGAAGATCTTAATGAATCAAATGTTATTATAAAATCTTTTAACAATGAAATTCAAGAAGCTCAAGGTACTATAATTCTTCCCCTTAATATTGGATCCAAGATCCTGGATACTCTGTTTTATGTAGCATATTGCCCTTCACCTTACAACCTACTTCTCAGAAGTCCTTGGATTCATACGATGAGGGTTGTCCCTTCCACTCTTCACCAATGTTTGAAGTTTGAACTTGCAAATAAAATTGTTACCATACATGGTGACCCAACACCATTTGAAGAATATTTAATGGTTGAAACATCAAGTTCTATACATTCTCTATTGTCACAATTATCTTCTATCCATCACTTTTCTTCATCCATATATGATCATCCTTGTTTACCAAATAACACCCATGCATATATTTTATATATGCTCCCTCCATCTTATCAAGACTTGGAAGATAGTGATAAGAATGAAGAACTTTCTTATCCTTCTTACATTTTATTTTGTAACATGATCAATTTTACACATATAAAAGTCAAATCTTTTGCTACATTATTCTACATTATAACAAAGCTTTTGTTATCACTACCTTTTATTCATCACCTTTTGTTCTTACCTTCACCTCAACCAGATTATCCTTCAAAACCTCCTTTGATTTTGAAGCAACCTTAGACATGCTATACTCAAATAACCTTGTATAGTGTATATAGATCATCTTGTATATACCACCAATTTCAATTCATAAATTAAAATCAAAATACAAAAAAATCAAAATCCTCAAAATCTTCAAAAAAAATACTAATGCAACTAAGGACCTTAAAGGTAAATTTGAGCCCAACTGGCTTGGACCATACATTATCACTGCTAAATTTGAATCAGGAGCATACAAATTATCTACCTTAGATGGTAAAGAACTTAAAGAACCCATGAATATTTTGCATCTTAAACGTTACTATGTATAAATTTGGTCATTTCATCCTTGTATATATTTGTTTAAAATATTTCAAAATCACTATCTTGTATTTCTTTCAATTTATAAATTCAAAAACACCAAAAACATTCATAATCATCAAAATATTCAAAACTATTTGTTGTATTTATTTATGGCACTTGTTAATTCTTTCAAAAACAAAAAAAATAATAATAAAAATAAAACAACAATATTCTTGACTCTTTCGAAACCAAAACAACATAAAGAAGAAAGAGAGAGTCAACATTCTCAAAACTTCTCAAAAAGTATTTATATATATCTTCTTACAAATGTTGCAGTTATATGTTTCAAATTATTTTGGATAAATTAGCATTTATTTGGAATCCCTCACTTTCACACTCACAAAAATAAATATCTTGATTTTATCTGGCATGATTACTAATCTCTCTTATATCAAAGTCCACAAAATTCAATTAAATAAAGTTTGAGCATAGAGAATTGATCTTGTTATTTACTTAAACCAAGCACATCTTTTCACAATAAAATGATTATATTTGTAATTTCCATGCTTTGCTACATAGTAGAAGTGGTTTCTTGAGCGAAAAGTTTCCCCTGCTATCCTATCATGCACATGGTCTAGAATCTTTGAGAATTGGCAAAAGGACAAGCTCACCCCTACCCAGAATAAAAATCCCTTGCTCTACAGCTAATCCGAGCAAGTATCCCTAGTATAGAACAAAAAGAAAAAGCAAAGTTCAAGAAAAAGAGAAAAAAAAAATGTTATTTTATATCATTACAGCAATGTTCCAAGCAAAAATACAAAAGAAAAGCAAAAGAAAGCAAAAGCAAAAGCAATAAAATCCCTTTCCCTACCCTTTGAAAAGAAAAGAAGGGTTGATGAGCTTGAATCCCTGGAATTCTCAATTATTCAAAAACTGTGAGGTAAGCCCCATAACAGGTGGTTTGTGCCCAACCTGCTTGGCCTTGGGTAACTCCTAGCGTGGCGATATGTCCGTCACATTAGCGACCTTCTTTTGTACAGACCTATGTCTGCTTATGGATTAGCTAGCTCTTGATAATCCGACTTACATAGTAGTCTAGTATGGTTATATGCATCTACATCATGGTTAATGAACACTTATTTGGTTCATTCAAATCACTTGTATCATATTATCTTGCTCAAAACTGGTAAATGAACATAGCAATTGCACACACATTTGTATTTGAGAGATTTTGTGTATCATTATGATAAATCAAGATTGGAAATGAATTCACATATGCACATGGGATTCCTTATAAATCTAACTTTTGTCTTTAAGATACTTTGAAATATTTTTTTGCAAATTGTTTGGAATAATTCATTTTCTTCTTTAAAGTACAGTTGTTTAGTATAAAGACAACTACATGCATAATCAGAAAAATCAAAATTTCTTTCAAAACCATACAATCAAAACACACACACACACACACACACACACACACACATATATATATATATATATATATATATATATATATATATATATATATATATATTATCGACTTTCGCGACGATGGTATAGTTCTAAAACCAAAATTGGAATTTTATGCCTAGCGCAAGTCCTCATCTTCATATTTTCTGTTTATTAAAAATCAACCATGCAATAAAACTATCTCTTTTTGGATTTCGCGATGATGGTATAAGTCTATACCTACATATTCTATGCCTAGCGCAAACCATTGTAACAATTTTTATTCCCCATTTATTTAAAAATCATGAAAACCATATGACTTAAATCATTATGTTATACAATTATGCTTTTAAACAAAAAGCATGCACATTATCACTATTTCATGTCATTATGTCAACCTTCAATTTTGCAATGATGGTATAATTCCTAGGGAATTATCCAAAAAATTTATCACACTTAGGAATTTATGCCTAGCAAAAATCATTTTAACATTATTTCATGCATACTATTTTTATGAAAATCTGAAAACAAACCATCATCATCATCATTTGCACCATTGCACCAAAGTCTTAAGACAGTCTCTTAAGCACTCTTTTACTTTTTAACAATATTTCTATACTGGGATTAGCTTGACGACCGAGTGAGCGGCGACTCCATGAAATGGTCTATAATAGCGACAATGTCCTTTGAAATTATTGTTAGAAGTCTCTTTTTATTTTTTATCACATCACATCACAAACAACCAATTTGTTACATCAGATTATTTCATTTAAAATTTTAAGCATGACATTCAAACCATAATATTTCCAATGACATAATTACATGAATCATCAAATCAATCAATCAAAACATTAAAAGCATCATAAAAATACATAAGACACAAGTCATATGATCAAAAAATATCTCATCTCATATATATATCACAAATATATATACATCATCTCAAAACTGGATTGGTATGCCACAATCTGTACCTCGGCATACTCAATCCTCTATCAAAAATAATAAATACTATATATCAATCTGTACAATGCAGTGCAGTAGTCTAGCCTCGAGAACCCCTCGAGCTCTCAGCCTCATCTCCTCCCCCACCCTGAGGTGGACGAGGTGGCCCCATCGTAGTATGAGTGGTACTACGAGTCCTAGTCATCGATCGAGATGAAGTCCTCGATGACCCAATCCTGATCGGATCTGCGATGTTAGCCGACAGTGGTAATCTCTCCTCCTCTGGCACCATCTGATAGTATAATGTCTAGTAGAAAGTGATCTGGGCAATAGCCCATGCTAGCTCCCGAGTGCTCGCCCCTCCGCCCCATGCTCTGAGGCATGCAATCTCATCTCTGAGCTGTGTCACCTCAGCTCGGTGTCATGCAGCCTCCTCTTGCAGGGTCTGCACCTATGCTTGGAGACGGACTGTCTCCGCTCGAAGAGTCATTGTCTCGCTACTCTCCCTAGTGTCAACACCCTTGCCCTTATCGGGCGATGGTGGCCTCTCTCTCTATGGAGAAGGGGGTCTCTCCTCCCTCCTCTCCCACTATCGTGGCCTCTCCTATGCCTGTGGCCTCCTCTGCTCTCTCTCACCGTGACCCTGGGCCACCTCAATAGCCGCCTGGCACCGCCTCCCCATCCGATGCACAACTACATGAATCGGACCCTGAGCCCTCGTCATCCGAGGAGGGCGGATGCCTACGTACCAGGCATCATAGCCATCGGCTACCCCTACGTCATCCCCATCCACTGGCTGAATGGGGGCATCATCCACGTCCTGACTCTAGAAGCACTGCATATCTGGAGCCCCGCTCACTGTAGTGTTATCCCGGATAGTCCGAGAAAACTCGTAATCCTTGAGAGATGGGATCCCCTACTGTAGACCGAACTATCACAAAACTCGGTCGTAGCGGTGGAGCTCCACCTCTCCCCTCTCCATCCTCAGCCAACAGACTCACTTGATGCGAGCCAGCTCTTGTCCATCCTCGGCCCACCCTGGATGCTCTCTCCATGGCCTCTAGGTGATCTGGTCTGGGACAAGGTCATCCAGTAGTCTCCGGGACATCGGTAGATCAATCCACCATTGTGACCCTCTCTGGAGCCACCAATAGAAAGCTCGGGGCCTCTCCCCATCAATCCCTATCAAAGGAAGCCCTACCGGCCTTCGCACTACAATGTGCTCCCAGCACCAAACCTGTAGAAGCGATGTCATAACTAGACATCGGCCGCCCTTGTACACGACCCCATGCAGGATCCTGTACAATCGGCATAGAACAAAGCTGCCCCAAGAGAACCTGTAACCATGGTCTCGCATGTCGTAGATCACATCTGCTAGCACCCATGGTACCCTGCACCCACTCTGGTGGCACAGCAGAAGTCCACCCACCACTCCGGCCAAAACCTGTGTGAGTCTGGATGCCCCAGGCATCTGACGCAGCGCCTCGATGTTCACTCCGCCCTTCTCCAGGGTGAAGCTCGGGTCACCACACAACCGCATCATAGCATGGCCCTGATTGGCCGTAGGAGTGATCAACCGTCCTTGTATGGGGATCCTCAGAATCCTCCATACATCCTCCAATGTGGGAGTCATCTCCCCTATGGGTAACCAAAAATAGGAAGAACCCGGATACCACCTCTCTGCCAGGGCTATCAGTAGCCCCATGTCTGTAGAAACTTGTGGCATTTCTGCCACATGCTGTAAGCCGACCTGAGCCAGCTGATCCCGCTCTGCCTATGATAGAGCGGCCAAGTCATCTCTCAACCCCCCGTATTTCCATTCTCTGCTCTTTAGCAAACCTCTCTGCAACATAAACAACAAAACAATAAAAATCATTAATAAAAACTCAAGTGATTAATAATGCAAGTTAAAATAAGTTCAATTTTATACAAATGATGATATCGTCCACTATTGGACGATATCGTCCCAAATTTGAGCATAATCGTCTCCGATTTCGCAAGCCGAAATCGTCCCTAATTTGATGAAATCGTCCCCCTTTCGTCGATTTCGCCCTTAGACGAAATCGGCGAACTTGAGACGATTTCGTCGAAATCGGGACGATTTCGTCCCGATGACGTCGACGGCCCAAAAATGGTCGCGATGCTCAAAAATTAATCAAAATTCACCTAAAAAGCATGTAAATTCAACTTAAACCATTCTAAGCTAAGTTTAGACTCTTACCCGTAGCCCGCGTCGGACCTCTGTCGATCTGTGCGTTGTCTCCACCATTTTTGCTTGCAGAGCTCTAAAAACAAGAAAAATGAACAGTAAAAATGAATTAGGGTTTTACCCTATTTTTCTTAATTTTATTCAAAACACAATTAAAAACATTTTAAAATTTTGCTTTTTCGCGTTTTTACCTCAAACGTTCGATTTGGGTAAAAACACGGAGGGGGCACCATAGTAAGTTGTCGTACGATTCGACCAAGAATCGTCGCCTAAAAATGGGAATAATTTTTGCTTTCTCGTAGATCGAGAAGAACTCATCTTTAACGCATTTTCTTCGGAAAATTCGCTAAAGAGGGGGCAAAATGTAGCACCCTAAAATTGGCGCAGTAAAACCTTAATAATTACAATTACTCTAGTAAATAATTCAAATTCAAATTTTAACCTCCAAAACCGCTCCCAAACCGTCGTTTAATCCGTTTCCTCCTTTCCCGTGCCATTTTTAGAGTTTGTTTTGACCGTTTGACGATATCGTCGCCGATCAGACGATATCGCCTCAGATCGGACGATTTCGTCTGGGCTAGGACGTCCAGACGATCTTGTCCCAAAACTGATTTTTCACAATTAGTCTCTGTTCCAACGGCGTCTCTAATCCGGGCAGAAGCGTGTCTGCACCGTTAGAGACCCTCCCCCGTTGGAGATCTCCCAAATAGGGATGATCTCCAACCTCCTAACCTCCCTCCTAAGCCTATTTAATCCTAAGCCCTCCCCTTAGCATCCCCCTGGCTGAAATTCCCTGTAAATTGACTTCACACGCATTAAGACATCCTAAATTGCTATTTGCATTAGTTCTATCCAAATTTTGTTGTAGGTACCTTAGTATTTTTCAGCCGGAGCAAGCTTACATCGTCACAGACGATCCTGTTCAGATCGGAGGTGATCTTGTCGAATCAGAGACGATTTCGTACCAATGCGAGATGATTTCGACTGCAATCATCATTGGGGGCAATCAGTGCCCAAAGTTTGCATTTTCCTCTCTTCAATCTGCTGTTTTATTCTGCAATTAGCTAGTTTATTTATTATTTTATGCTATCTTGCATTTTGGAGTTCACCCATCTAGATCAAATGCATAATTAAGTTATAATTGTCATTAAATCAGTATAATGCATTCATGTTTCTGTTTATAATTTTCAGTTTGATATTGTTATTGTCATTTTACATTGTTTCCCTATGTTAGCATTGTTGTATTTTCTATGTTTTGCACCTATTTCTCTGTTTGCAGGTCTCTGACAAATTCGTCTGACGAATTCATCAGATCTCAGACGATCTTGTCTGATAGCAGACGATCCTGTCAAATCAGAGGCGATCTTGACTGCTTCAAGAATCAGAATCTTCATCAGACATCCGGATCAGGTATGACTTTTTAATCTTGCTTAATTTCTCTATTTTCTGTCCTAATTTGTTTTTCTGTATTCATTTAATCTGCATCTTCATATAGAGTAACTTAGATTCATTTTGGCCAAACCTAGGACTTGAATGTTTTACAAGAACCCTTTTTAAACTCAAACAAACTTCAATTGTTCGAGAATACCAAACTCGGTTTGAAAAAATTGCCAATCAAATAATAGGACTAAGTGTTGATTCATTCTAGAGTTTTTTTGTGGGTGGATTGAAGGATGACATCAGGTCTGAGGTTAAATTTTTGCGACCTCAATCACTACCACAAGCCATACAATTGGCCAAATTGGCAGAGGAAAAATTCAAGGCTCTTGGTTGAACTTCTAAATTTCTTCCATCTAAGTAAAATTTTGTGAATAAGCCAATGCCAAGTTCAACTAATAAATCTCCACCTATAAAAAATTGAGTCATGAGGAGATGGAACATAGGAATACCCAAGGATTATGTTACAATTATGATGAAAAATATACTCGAGGACATAGGTGTGTGCAACAAAAATTGTACTTGCTAGATATGGATGAAGTTCCCACTTTAGACTCATCTGAGGATGAGGAGGATCCTCAAGAAACAAAAACCACAGATGAACCGACCAATCAGGAGGAATCCCAACCAAAAATTTTAGTACATGCTCTAGCAGGAGTATCCACACCCCAAACCATGAAGGTGATGGGCCATTTCAAAGGACAAAGGGTCATCATTTTGATTGACTCTAATAGCACACATAATTTGATTGATCCATGTATCGCCAAACAAGAAAACTATTACATTACCACATGCAATTCCTTTGAAGCTATGATTGCTAATGGTGGCACCCTACCATGTAAAGGAAAATGTCATAATGTTAAGCTAAAAATTGGGGACTATAATCTCAAGTCTGACATGTTTGTTTTACCCTTAGGAGGGTGTGATATGGTTCTAGGAGCACAATTGTTATGAACGTTAGGACCAGTCATATGGGATTTTATAGAATTATGGATGAAATTTAATCAGAATGGGTAGGAATATACCTTCTATGGCATAAAGGCAGGAGAAGTTTAATTTATGTATTCTCATAAGATGGAAAATTGTTAAAGAGATATTCCCATGGAGTGGTAACTTGACTTTTTGCTATCATAGCTCCCTAGCAAGGGGATCCTAGTCAACCACAACAATTACAAAATATATTAAATAGGTAATTTCATGTCTTTGAGGAACCCAAGGGACTTCCTCCTCAGCACTCACATGATCACGCAATCCAACTTGTTCCTGGCAGTTTACCTCCTAATGTTTGCCCATACGGGTATGCTTATGCTCAGAAAACTAAAATTGAGAAAATTATATAGGAACTTTGAGATTCTGATATTTTCCATTCAAGTGTTAGCCCCTATTCTTCACCAGTGTTATTAGTTAGAAAGAAATACAAAACTTGGTCCTTGTGTGTGGATTACCGAGATCTTAATAAAATTACCATCAAGGATAAGTTTCCTATTCTTGTTATTAATGAACTCTTAGATGAGTTGCATGGGGCTCATTTTTTTTCCAAGTTGGATTTACGATCGGGTTATCATCAAATCCATATTAATAATGAATATATTCCCAAAATAGCCTTTAGAACTCATTAAGGGTATTATGAATTTTTGGTTATGCCTTTTGGGTTAACCAATGCACCTTCCACCTAGAGTTTGATGAATTCTATTTTTTGCCCTCATCTTCGCAAAGTTATTTTAGTCTTCTTTGATGATATCCTGATTTATAGTTGCACATGGGAGGATCATCTTCACCACTTAGAAGCAACTCTCAAACTTTTATCTGACCATCAACTTTATGCAAAGCAATCAAAATTTTCCTTTGGTCAACAGGAGGTTGAATATTTGGGGTATATAGTCACTAAGGAAGGAGTTCAAGTAGACCCTAAGAAAATTCAAGCAGTGCAAGAATGGCCCAAACCTCATACTTTGAATGGACTTTGTGGACTCTTGGTTGTTACAGGACATTACATCAAGACTGATCATCAAAGTTTAAAATATTTTTTAGAGCAACGGGTGGCTACTCCAGAACAACAAAAATGGGTCTCCAAATTGTTGGGATATGACTGAATTTTCTTATAATAAAGGTAAAGAGAATGTGGTGGATGATGATTTTTCTTGCCTACATGAAGACCAGGCTATGCTACATGCCATCTCTACTCCTCTTTCACAATGACTTCATCAAATTCATGAAGATCTCACCAAGGATTCATCATTACAAACTCTCCTCTACCATCTCCAAGAGGATCCTCAATCACACCCTGGTTACGTTTAGGATGATTAGGATTTATGATTTCATGACCAATTGGTTATTCCATCTGAGTCTCAAATCAAGGACCTCCTCCATGAACTTTATGCATCCCCCACAACTGGTCATTCGAGTTTTCTCAAAACATATACTTGAGCCAAGTGTACCTTATTTTGGAAGGGCATGAAAAAAAATATCAAAACATTTGTTGTTGAATGTGATCAGTGCCAATGCATGAAAGGTGAGACTATGTGTTCACTAGACACACTTCAACCTTTTCCTATTCCTAAGTAGGTTTGGATAGATATATCTATGGACTTCATCGAAGGGCTACCAAAATCAAGAGGTAAATCAATTATTTTGCTGATAGTGGATCATCTCTCGAAGTATGTTCACTTTTTTCCCTAGCCCACCCTTATACTGCATCCATTGTCGTCTACATCTTCCTTGACTGCATCTTTCACCTCCATGGAATACCTAAATCCATTTTCTCTTATTGGGAGCATACATTCACTAGTCACTTTTGGTAGGAACTTTTCAAGTTGCAGGGGACACATCTCAATATGATTTTGACCTACCATCCTCAAATTGATGGACAAACCAAAATTGTCAATAAATACTTGGAAAATTACCTTCATTTTTTCACTTCTGAACATCCTACTCATTGGGATAAATGGCTTCATTTGGCTGAATGGTGGTACAACACCACATATCACTCTACCACTAAGGTGACTCCATTTGAAGTAGTTTATGTTCAGCTTCCACTAGCTCCAACTTCTTACATTCTAGGTAGCTTCAACGTTCAGGCCATGGATTCCACTCCCCGTTAGCATGACTTTATTCTTCATCAATTCAAGCTCAATTTGGACATGGCTCAAAATCATATGAAACAACAAGCATATCAACATCATACTAAACACAACTTTACCATTGGTGATATGGTCTTCCTTCATTTACAACCATATAAACAATCATCTCTCCAGTTGCATGGTTGTCAAAAACTTACTCCCAAATACTATGGTTCTTACTAGGTGTTGCATAGGCTCGGGGTAACAAAGTAAGGACTAGCCCTTCTAGCTAGTTCCAAACTTCATCCAATATTCCATGTGTCCTCTCTCAAGCAAGTTATTGGCAACAAGGTGCAGGTGCAGTCTACACTTCCAGAGTTGGATGAGGAAGGATCCATCATTCTTGAACTTGAATGCATTCTTGATCATAGTTTATTTATCCTTTATCAATGGGTCATCACAAATTTCTTGGTCTAGTGGTGTGTCTTATAATAGAAATATGTGACATGGGAACCTCTTCACCAAATCCAACAACAATTTCCTCACCTTCAGCTTTGACGACAAAGCTTATTTAAGGAGAAGGGAATGTTAGGACCCCGTACTAACACTTGATGTAATAGTCCTTGTAGAACATGGGTAGTACCCATGTTAATATTTTGTAATATTTATTATATTTTTGGATTTATAAGCACCTATGCAAAATGGCGCCCTTCTATGTAATCATTTTTTTAAAGAATGTAACTGATTATAGGTAGGAGATTCTAGCCTAGGTGGTATTTTGCATGTAAGCCAACCTTGGGAGTTAGGTGCTAGAGAAATTCCTTAAATCTACAAGAGGAAATATTGCACACATATTTTTGTATAATTGAATGACATATTGAAGGAGGTTTCCCCCTCGAAGAGGCTTGTGATTCAGTGCTATTGTGAGATTTTTCTTTTTCTGCAAATTTACTTTCGTATTGTACATTTTGTTTCCAAGTGTATTGTGAGCATGTGTGTTTATTTTCAAGTATTTGTGTGAGAGTGTTATTTTTAATAGTAGGTTCCTAACACAATCCCTTAGGGAATATGCCTTCTTTTAGGAATTTAAGGATGTCTTGATACTAAGTTTCTTGTGGTGAATTTGATTCAATGGTACAAATGTTTAAGGGTTGTAGGCATGACTTTAATGTTACAGGTTCTTTTATCGATTGTATGACAATGGAGGTGATGAAGAAATTAAAAGTGAAGCTAGATATTCATTATGCACAACTATATAAATAGTACAATAATAGAATCAATGTGGTTATAGAGGTTGTAACAATATGCCATGTAAGGCCAACCACCTATAACAATATACTATGCAAGGATAAATACCTACAACAAACATGGAAGCAAAAAAATAATAACATGGTAGAAGTCAAAAAAATCCTCAATAGCATAACCATACATCCTAACCACTGATAAACCAAAATCCAACATGGGTATACTATACCTCACGTGAGTACAATGCAAGATAATAAATCTTAGGTTAGCCTATACAATGCAAAATAATATCTTAGGCTTAAGGATAAACCTGAGGTACAATAGTATCCTCATCATTCCTCCCAACCATAGAAGCATTAGACCTCAATGCTTTCAATAAATATCAAAAGTCACGAGCCATATACGGAAGTTGATGAGTCATGTTGAAAACTTTATCTGTAGTGAGCGAAAGCTAGAAGTTAAGGACCATAGCTGGCGATAGTCTCAGTCTCCAAATTATAATCTTAAGAAATAGGAGAAAACTGATGATCAATAAGGGTAGAAATGGTAGCCAAGGAGGTGGTCTACTGAGGCCATCAATCTTATTGATCACCAATACATCTAATTCAGGTATGAAAACATGGCATTTGTGTGATGGTCAAGGAAAAGAGTGATCCATCCTAGGAAGAAATGAGGGAATAAAAAATGTTCTATAAATTGGATGACTACAAAGCTAGGGTGCAAAGTCATCGAATCAACTAGTTGTGGTGGAGCAATTTTAATGGAGAGCTCCAACACAGGATCTACCTCTTCTTCTTCACAATCTTCTATCAATGCAACAGTAGGAAGAATTTTGTTATCTTCAACTATATTAATAGGTATTTCTTCAAATAGTTGTGTGTTGTCTTCATGAATAATAGTATAGTCCAAGGGAAGGACAATGGATTCCATTGCCATAGATCTTGGATCAATTCTAGGTACTGTTACTTCATGAATTTCAAAAATTTTGAGTTTTCCTCAGAAAAGTTAACTGATTCTTATGCTCCAAGAGCAAAATCATCTAAATAAAATATTTTGGGCTTTTCACCCAAATATATTGGTTCAATATGAAGTGTTATAATTTTTTCTTCATCAATTTCTTCCACATGAAGAGTTTTTCTTCAATAGGTGTTTGCTATTTTGCTATAATTTATTTTTCCAATAGGGTAGCTTGCATCTATTTGATATTAACCATGATTATTTTGAGTCATTTCTCAATAAATATTTTATCTTGGATAAACATGGTTCCTTATCCTTGATCATGAATTTCTAGGCAGCTATTAGGAACAAATTGAGATTTTCCTAATGCACAATAGCCTAGAGTACAAAATTTTTCCTTCTAATTACAAAAAGGGGCAATTCTAGTGCTTTTACAAATTTTCATCAATTTGTACAATTACAATCATTTAACCTTCAATTTGAAGAGGCAAAAATAAAATAAGCACTGAATTTTACAATTTTACCTTTATGCAAAAAAAATTGAATTTATGGAGGTAAAAATTATGAATTTTTGCAAAAAAATAATGTAGAAATCAAACATGAAGCTAGATATTCATTATGCACAACTATTTAAATAGTACAACAATGGAACCAATGTGGTTATAGAGGTTGTAACAATATGCCATGCAAGACCAACCACTTGTAACAATATACTATGCAGGGATAACCACCTACAACAAACATGGATGCAAACAAAATAACAACATGCTAGAAGATAAACAAATCCTCAACAACATAACCATGCATCCTAACCACTAACAAACCAATATCCAACATGGGTATATAATACCTCACGTGAAGATAATGCAAGATAATAAATCTTAGGCTTATGGATAAGCCTATACAATGTAAAATAGTATCTTAGGCTTAAGGATAAGCCTAAGGTACAATAGTATCCTCATCAAGAGGCTTCCTCATCCTCTAGATTTAAGGTAATGATGGATTTTTTTATAGCTATAGCATCAACATGGTGATTATTAGAAAATGGAATAGCTTCTATTGCAATTTTGTCAAAATAAGCTATTAATTTATTTAAAATATCTTTGTAAGGATTTAGTTTGTCATATTTGGTTTGATAAACATCGTTAACCTGGTTAATTACTAGTTGTGAGTTACTATATATCATTAGGGTTTAATTTATAATTTTAATGTAGCTCGAAGACCTAAGTGTAACACCCCTATTTGGTAGAACTCTTTATAAATAATGAACTATATGTTGATGTGAATAATTAATGGCATAGGTTATTTCGGGAGATTGCCCAACTCTGTGCATTTATCGTAGGGGTTTCTCACACTAACCAAATCAAAAATATATATATGTTTTTTTCTTAAATTTTTAATTGATTATAAAATTTTGCAATATTTTAAAAATCTATATTATTTTAATATTATAATAAATTAGAATATTACAAAATTGCTCGCTTAATTAATTCAAAAACATTTTTAATACATATAATTTTAAATTTTAAATAAGATGATAGATGAAAGACGACAAATGTCAAATAATAACATCATGAGAATAAACAACACCAACAAGACGATAGAAGTACCAGTATTTAGAAGGTAGTAGTAATAACAAGACAACAATAACATGATAGCTATATCAGCATGACAGTAGTAGTAGAAGCATGATGGTAGCAATATTAGCAAGACAATAGCAACAGCATGACGACAACAATTAGTAAGATGGCAATATTAATGTATCCTGAACAAGAAAAGGATGATTGTAGTTCTCGACAATTTTTTGTTGAGGGGATGAACAAGAGTTTGAGTAGTTAACGAATGTTGTTCAACTCTCTTTAAGCACTCACTCGAGCACCACCCACATGTTGCTCAACACTCTTTAAGCACTCACTCAAGCACCACCCACATGTTGTTCAACACTCTGGAAACACTTACTCAAGCACCATCAACTCTAATACTTGCAAACAATGACCACATAAAATTGAGTAAAGAAAATCTAAGTAGACTAGGTAAAATCAAATATGAGAGTACCATATTTATATATATTTTGCTTGCAATATGTTTTTTCTTAATGTAAGAGTTTGGGCTTGGCTCTTCTTCGCGAGGTCCAAGGTTCAAACCTTAGTTGGGCAAGTGTGTAAGGGGGTGGGTGGGGTGGTTGTGTTAAATTCCTTATTGATAAGCATAGCTCTTAGCTTTACGAGGGGTCATGGTTGAGGGGAGATTGCTCAGCCCTGTGCGTTGGTTCATAGGAGTTTCTCACACTAACCAACCAAATATATATATATATATATATATATATATATATATTCTCTCTTAAATTTTTAAATTATTATAAAATATTACAATTTATTTAAAACCTATATTATTTTAATATTATAATAAATTAGAATATTAAGAAATTGCTCACTTGATTAATTCAAAGACATTTTTAATACATATAATTTTAAATTCTAAACATCAATGTAAATAAAAATTATTAATATAGTGTCGATGGGCATGTCACGTCAGCATAGTCGGCTAAGTAAAAATTTTACCCGATGCAACTGGAGGTTATAGTGGCGATAAAGAGCAAGATTCGAACCCACGAAGAGGCGTAGAAAATTGTAATGTGTTACCGATTCTTCTAGTATAATAAAAAAAAAAAAAAAATTAAAATACATTATAATCAAGCAAATCAATAAAATTAAATTATTTTTAATTAAAAATATAATATATTTTAATTACAACTACAATTTCTCAACATTTAAGGAGGAGACCAAGGTTCAAATCTTGCCAAGTGATATATGGATAATATCGAAGCTTTGTTGTAATACCACTATGTGGTGATGGTGTAATATGAGTGGGGCTTGTTTCAATCTCACCAATCAAAAAAAAATTATAGTTGCAGTAAATTAAAATATTAAAAAATTGCTCACTTAATTAATTCAAAAACATTTTTAATACATCTAATTTTAAATTTTAGACATCAATGTAAATAAAAATCATTAACGAAATAAAATAAATTAAAATACATTATAATCAATCAAACTAAATTATTTTTTAATTAAAAATATAATATATTTTAATTACAGCTACAATTTAAATGTGTTTGAGCCCGAAATTCAAAAAAAAAATTAACACATAATTTTTTTTTATTTGGTTATTGTGAGAAACCCCTATGATCGACGTGCACGGATGAGCAGTCTCCTCCCAACCATGATCCCTCCTAAAGTCGAGAGCTATACTTATCAATAGGGAATTTAACACAAAGCCACCACACATACACCCCCTCACACACTCGCCCATGCCGTGGTTTGAACCTTGGACCTCCCGAAGAAGAGCCAAAGCCTGAACCGTTGCGTTGCACCCCATGTGCTAATACATATAATTCTAAATTTTAAACATCAATGTAAATAAAAATTATTAATGAGTTAAAATACATTATAATCAATCAAATCAATAAAATTAAATTATTTTTTAATTAAAAATATAATATATTTTAATTACAGCTGCAATGTAAATGTATTTGAGCCCATACTTCAAAAACATTTTTAATACATATAATTTTTATTTTTTTATTTTTTTGTCCCAGAAGGGATGCCACTTTTGGGTAAGACCCAAGGAGGCAGGGGTATCTCTTCCGCCAAAATCGCCCAGGGCTCGCACCTAGCCTACCACCTTTGACATACTCAAGGAGCAAACCTGAAGCAACAGAAACAAGAACACACAAACACAAACACACAATAAGATAATATAAAATAATAATAATAAAATGTGCTCCTTGAGTGTGTCGAAAAGATAAAGCACAACCAAACACACAAAAAACAAATCACAAGAACAACATAACAAAACACAAACATAACAAAAACAACAAAACGCTACAAAGACCCAACCAACAAAAACATAAAAAAAAAAACAGCCAAAACCTAAAAAATAAAAATAAAACAAAAAAAATAGCCAACAACAGACAACAAACAAAAACAAAAACAAAGAAAACACTCACACACCAAAACACAAAAACACCAATTAACACAAACATACAAAAACAACAAGAATAATTAGAAACAACAACACTAACAAACACAAAAACACCCAAAACCAACTAAGCCAATGGAGCTATTGAAAAATCCAATGACAATCTCTATCAAGGAAAGAGTTGAAGAATAGCACCAAGACAGAAAAGATCATAATAATTACAAAACCACAGCAGGGGTCAATTTAAACATAGCTTCTTGCATTGCCATCAAGAGACTGAACAAGGAGAAGATCAGTCCTAATTTGTTCTGGCCACCACCTAGGAGGATAACCATAGCACTTAAAATTTCCTTTGTCAAGAGCCCAATTTGCCATAGCATCTGCCACTTTGTTCTGTTCTCTAGGCACATGATTGAAAACAACCTCTTGAAAGTTGTTTATGATTAACCTAATCTTATCTATAATCTTTTGGATTCTCCAATCAATCTTCTTAGACCTTGAAGTTGAATTTAGGTAATTGATCATAACTTGAGAGTCTGATTCTGCAATCACCCTTCTCCACCCTATCTTAAGAGCCTCCTGCAAACCTCTCAGAATACCCTGCCCTTCTGCTAAGTTATTGGATAGAATTCCTAACTTTTTTGCAAAAGTAAAAATTGGAGTACCATCCTCCAATCTACCTATCCCTCCTATACTAGCTCTTCCAAGATTTCCTCTGGATGCTCCATCTGTATTGATTTTTATGAAGTCTTGTGGGGGAGGCTGCCATTGCTGAGTTCTATCCATCATTTGGTCGGTCCCTTTCTTCCTTCTATGTTGGGCTAATCCATTTCTTATCTTTAATCGAGCCATAATTTGTTCCCATAGTTGATTTGAATTGTGAGGATGAGTTAATAAATACTCGACAGTCTCTCTCACATTTTCTATGGTCTTTAGCCAGACATAGTGGATGTCCCTACTTTCTTGTTGAAAGATTCGCTTGTTTCGCTCCTTCCAGATGTTCCAGGGAAGAATAGTCATACCTGTCCAAACTATCTGGTTCACATACCAGTCTTTTCCTTCTTGTTTGCTCCAATATCTCCATAGTTGTTCTATGGATTGATCATTGGACCATCTTAAATTTAGAAGGGAAGCCATCATCTTCCATAATGTTGCAGCTATGGGGCACTCTATGAACAAATGGTTAATAGTTTCATTGTTATCCCAACACATTACACATTGAAAGGGCCCATTAAAACCTTTCTTCATAAGTTGCTCCCCTGTGAGAACCCTTTTATGGAGCAGTAACCAACTAAAAAATTTGACTTTTGGCCATAAATTTTGAGCCCATAACTGCTTGAAAAGATCTTGATCTTGATGGGGATTAATAGGGCTTAAGGCTAAGTAGCCTTGAGCAACAGAGTACTCACCATGCCCTGAACTATTCCAGCCAATGCAGTCCTCATCTTGTGACCATGAAGGCGATCTCATTTGAAGGATTCTGTGAATATCCTTTTTTTGAGCTTCAAAAAGTTGTATTGGCCACTCTTCTACTGGGATCCAACACCTTCCCACCTCAACATTTCTTGTCTGATCTGTATAGTATTTGGCAACTTTTATCCAATTCATCCTATGCATTTTCTCCATTATAGGCCTCAATTTCGGATGTTGGATAGACAACGAAAGGTGCCCATCCCAAGAGTCTATCCAAAAATTTATCTTTTGACCATTTTGAGTAACCCAAAAGAGCTTTTTCTTTATCAACTCCTCTCCAATTTTTAAGATCTTTAAAATTGGGGACCCTCTAGAAGGTAATTGATGATGAATTAAGTCAGACGGATCTTTATTTTTTGCATACTTGGCTCTTAGATTTTTGGCCCATAAGGCATTGGGGTGGCTAATTAATCTCCAATATAATTTTCCTACCAAAGCCTTATTATTCTTGACTGTCGATCTGAGACCTAAGCCCCCTTCATGAGTAGGAAGACATAGAGTCTCCCACCTTACTAGGGCCCATTTCTTCTCCATTTTTGAACCTCTCCACAGAAATCTGTGACTAATTTTGTCCAGTTCATTGAGCACAGACTTGGGGATGTTCAACACTGCTGAAACAAATATTGGGATAGACTGAAGAACTGATTTGATAAGAGTTATTCGACCTCCTGATGAAAGCCATTTGTTGGTCCAACTGCCTATTTTGTTCTTCACTTTCTCTAATAACCAGCTCCAATGCTCTTTCTTTTGGCTACCTAGATTAATTGGAACACCCAGGTATTTAATTGGGAGAGAAGTTTTTTTGAATCCTAGTCTGTCCATTATCAACATCTCTTTTCTGGGTGAGCAATGAAAAAAAGAACTTTAGATTTATCTTCATTAATAAGTTGCCCTGAGGCTCTAGTGAAACAATGAAGAATTTGCTTTATTGAGGTTGCTTCCTTTATAGTTGCCTTCCCCAAAAGAGTGGAATCATCAACAAATTGTAAATGAGTGATAGGTCTGACTCCTTTAGCTATAGTAACTCCTTCTAACCTCTGACAATCCTGATTCTTAGCAAAAGTCCTTCCCAAACATTCTGCAAGGATGATAAAAAGATATGGAGAAAGAGGGTCTCCTTGTCTGATGCCTCTAGAAGTTGAGAACCAGTGAGTAGGGCATCCATTAAGAATAATTGAATAAGAAACTGAGGAAATACAACCTTTGATCCATTTTGTCCATTCTTGAGAGAATCCAAAATTTTCCAACACTTGGATGAGAAAGTGCCAATCCACCCTATCATATGCTTTGGATAAATCCAATCGAATGAACATGGAGGGGGATTTTTGAGCTTCCATAGAATGAATAGCTTCCTGGGCTAACACTATCTCATCAACTATTTGTCGACCTTCGACAAATCCTCCTTGTTCTGGAGAAATGATCTTGTGAAGCAAAGGTTTGAGCCTTTCTGACATAATCTTCGAAATGATTTTTAGAATAACATTACATAAAGCAATTGGTCTATATCCAGTAATGTTATCCACCTCTTGAGCTTTAGGAATTAGAGCTATAAAAGTCTTGTTGATATTTTTGAGGATTTCTTTAGCCTTTCTAGCCTCTTCTACCACCTCAAGAATGTCATCCTGCAAAACATCCCAAAATTCTTGATAAAATTCAATAGGGAAACCATCTGGACCTGGGGTTTTCCCCTTTTGCATTTTGAAAACTACCTCTTGTAGTTCCTTCTTAGTAATAGGAGCAGTTAGGGCCACATTCTCCTCATCAAAGATAAGAGCAGGTATAGCCTGAAGAATTTCTTGTTGAGCTTCTGGGTCAAGCAATTGGGCTGTAAAGAGGTTTGAAAAATAATTCACAGCTAATGAAGACATGCCTTCCCAAGTGTGGACTATATCTCCTAGATCATTCTTCAGAGAGGGGATAAAGTTATGAGTTCTGCGGGCTAGGAGAGACTTGTGGAAGAAACTTGTATTCTGGTCTCCATCTTGTAGCCATTGAATCCTTGACTTTTGTTTCCACATTATTTCTTCCCTTCTGTCCCATTCCTTCACCAGGGCTGAAAGATTAATTTCTGTCTTCACCCTGTTTTCTGTGAGTCCCTCAAGATGAATTTGCTCATTCAGCTCCTCAAGTCGGGTTAGTGCTTCCCTTTTCTTAGCCCTAACATCTCCAAATTCCTCCCAATTCCAAGTCTTTATTTTGAATTTAATATACTGCAATCTTTTGACAAAACAATACATCTTAGTACCATGTCTTGGCTTGCCTTCTTGCCACCACTGTTGTATCCTTGACTTGAGAGATTCTTCTTTGAGCCACATTAACTAAAAATGAAAAGGAGTTGGCTTACCCTTGGTTTTCCACACTTCAATTAAAACTGGCCAATGATCAGATCCCGCATTGTTTAAGATTTTCACTTTTGGGATGTGTCCTTGAATTAAACATTTGTCTGAAAGCAAGAACCTATCTAGCCTTTCAAGAATGCATGTTGAGCCTTGTCTTCTATTGGACCAAGTCATCAAACCATTGGTTGGCTTGATATCCACTAGATGAAGGTTGGCCATGTATTCCTTCATGAGTTCGGAACTCCCATCCAACTTCCTACTTCCTCCCATTTTTTCTTCTAAAGAAAGGATAGAGTTGAAATCTCCTCCTATCAAAGCCCAAGCTTCCGGGAATTGAGAGGTGATAGAAGCTATATTTCTCCATATTGTTCGTTTCTCTTCTATAGTACATGGAGCATAGACATTTATATAAAGAATAACCTGATCTGAATCTCTGTTTTGGGCAACCACTGCTAGCATTCCCTTACTCCCCATCATGCATTGTACTGTAATTTCCTTTGGATCCCAAAGACTTGCCACTCCTCCCGAGGCCCCTTGGGTGCTGAGGGACACTACTTTATTGGATGGCCAAATATTTTTTGCTATAATTTCCATTTCATCCATAGAAACCTTCGTCTCCTGAAGAAAGAGAAGTTGAGGCTGATTTTTTTGAATCATTCTTCTAATTTTTGATTGTTTAGAAGGACTTCCTTTAAGTCCCCTAATATTCCAAGTGATAATATTCATAATTAACCCGATTTGAAGTATTGGGTAAGCTCTGCTACCTTACCTTCCTCAATTAACTTTTGACCTTCCTCTGCCATATGATGTTGGTTGGATTTACGTCCTACCTTTTGGTTGGTATCCATCCTCATCTTTTTATTTGTATCTTGCTTCATTCCTGTAAAGGCTATATAATAATTACTTGGAACCAAGGCACTATTGTTGGGATCCATATGATCTTTTTGAGGAACTAACTTGTTTGTTGATTGAATTTGGCTTTTAGTTTTGCACTTATTTAAATTTTCTATGTTGTTCTTTTCTTGAAGGTCCATTGCTGGATGAGATGGCTCTCCTCTATTGTTTCTCAAAATTAGGGCAGTTTCTTTTATTCCTATTTCATCATCCATTCCTTCTTGTTCCTTCTCTTTATCATATTGTGTTTCCTTAATCATAGCTTCCATTTTGTCATCCTCCTCATCTGATTGTTCATCTATAGATAGAACTTCAAATATGTTAGGTGAAATTACTGTTTTATTTTTCGATGTTATATATATATTTTTAAATTCTTCTGTTTGGGGATTTGAAATCCTGCTAAATCCTCATCCTCTTTCTCTTTATTGGGGAGCTTTTGAGGACAATCCTTGGCTAGATGGCCATATTCGTGATAGATTCTACATCTAAAAGGGATATTTTCATAGTCTACTTGTTGCTCCCATATTTCTTCCCCATATTGTAAAGTAATCCTCTCTGGAAGAGGTTTGTCAAGGTCAATTAGAACACAAATCCTAGCATAGATCATGTGATCCAACTGTTGAGTGCTATCAACTATCATCATGAAGACTCCTAAAGAATTTCCAATTGTTGCTAAAGTATTTGGATTCCAGTATTCTGCTGGGAGGCCGAATAAACGGACCTAGATAGGTGCAGTTGATGGCATTTCTTCCTCAGCTTTGAACTTGGTATGCTAGGGCTTCATGAAAAGCCCTGCCCTACCTAAGAACCATGGCCCCCCTTGAAAAATATCCTCCCTATATTTTTTAGTGGCAAACATAGCAAGAAAATAACCATTAGGGTAAATAGAGATTTGGAACTCACCTTTAGTTCTCCAGTTTTTGGCAGCCCATTGCTTGATGGTAGCCAGATTCGATCGAAATCCCATGAACCGATAAATTAATCCTCTCCTCTCCATCGTGTCTATTCGCTCTTGAATATCCTCCATTGCCAACTCCACTAATGGGGATCCATTAGCTGCTTTCATACAACCCATCTCTGTTTTCCTTGGATCAGTTTTCGGCATCCTCAATGGTTTCCTTGGCAGTCGTTGGCTATTTTTCCCTCTTATTTGAGATGGTCCTGCACTGATAGCTTCTTTAAAATTTAGTTTTGGAGGGAGGACCTTGGGCTCCATCCCTTCAGATTTTTTTGTTGTGATTGGCTCTTTTTTATTATATGCCCTAGCCGTAGTTGTAGCTTTGTCGAGATCTGAATCTGCCATCAACATGTTATCTCCCTTTGCTTGATCCATCTCTTGAATCTTGTTTCTATTTCGTTTAAGCCCTTGTTTGTACCTTCGAAAAGGATGCCCTTCCTCCTTATTTTGTGCTATGAACTGAAAAGGGTGATCGATTTTGTTCAATACTTGTTCATTTTGTTGGATTTGTTGGTCCACATGCATGGAGGAATATTGGATATTAATTTCCCCTATTCGCCTTGCTTGCTGCTCACTTGAATCGGTGCCGTGAAGATTATCCCTGTTGAACATAATATTTGCATGATCGTGCTGGATTCCTGATAACCCTCCGGGAGGCCCACAAACCCCTGAATCTTTGGCCCCAAAGGGCCTTCTTCGTTGATCTCCACTGCTTGTGCTCAAAGCACTCAACCTCCACAGAACCCAAGAGGTGCTCTGATGATTGATAGCCGTAAAAAATTACAGTTTACACTCTACAAAAACCCTCATTCTCTCATTTTAAATTTTAAACATCAATAAAATTAAATTATTTTTAAACATTTTTAATACACATAATTTTAAATTTTAAACATCAATCTAAATAAAATACATTATAATCAATCAAATTAATTTATTTTTTTAATTACAGCTGCAATGTACATGTGTCTCAGCCCGGATTTGAACCAGGGACCTTTAACCTTTAGTGTGTGAGACTAACGTTATAAACGACTACACCACCTTAATACATATAATTTTAAATTTTAAACATCATTCTAAATTAAATACATTATAAACAATCAAATCTTAATTACAGTTGCATGTAAATGTGTCTCAGCCCGGATTTGAACTGGGGGACCTTTAGTGTGTGAAACTAACGTCATAAACGACTACACCACCCAGACAGATGTTGATAATCATCTTGCATTAAAAGCTAAATTAGTTTTTAATCAAAAAATAATACAATTTATAATTACCCGTATTTGAACCGGGAACCTTTAGTGTGAAACAGGTAGATGGTAATGAACATCTTGCATTATCTAACTTGACAAAAGAATGAAAAGGCAAGGTTTATAATACTATCTCACACATCCTCACAAAAATGCGCATCCAGGGAATCGAACCCTGGTCAGTACCGTGGGAGGGTACTATGATACCACTACACCAGATGCGCCGAGGTATAAATATAATTTGAAATCTTTTCAAGTTCTAGGTTAACCAGATCATTAGCAAATCCCTTAACTTCACTTACAAATGGTAGGTATTTATTATGGGCAGCAGCACCCTCCATTTCGACCATTGCTGTTGATGTTATCTATTCCTCTCAACTCCTCATTAAACCGAAAACGATGACAAATACTTGAATAACATAACACTATAGTTAATTTTTTTAAAAATAATAGTATAATTTGCAGTTAAATTATATATATATATATATATATATATATATATATATATATATATATATACATTTCATTACATTACAGGAAAATAATATTTTTTAGAAAATTTATTTAAACATTTTTCTTTTGGTAAGTTTCATTTATGAGATTTGAATTTCTTTTTCTTAAAAACAAGGGGTTGTACTGGGCCCTCCACCTTTGACAAATCACAATTTTTTTTTTTTTTTTTTTGGAGTTTGAGAGTTTACAAACAAATTTAATTCTCAATTTAATTAAGATGCTATAGCTAAATGCCTACATCAATTTTTATAAAATGTGTGAATTTTTTATTTTTATTTTTTTGATCTTTTTCAAATTTTTATGTGAATACAAATATTTCAGAATTCAACATCATTTTCTTACAACAACCTTCATAATACTGAAACTCCACCTCTACTATCTATGTATTGCTTCTTAGTAGAATAATATTTTTAAAACATCACACTATCATTGCCCACTTTACTAGATCTGGATTGCTAGTTTCCTTCATGAAGCATAAGTGCAACCACAAAATTTGCAAAAAATAGTTTATATGAAAACACATTAATGTTATTAAATAAAGCAAATATTACCAATGGAAAACATTAAAGTAAATCTTAATCATTATTTGATTCAAGTAGTCAACATTTTCATGTTAGCTTTAGCTAAACTTACTACTTACTCTAATCAAGGAAAAGAGAATTTAACTTCACGATCCTCAATTAAAACCCCTCTAATGGCTAGCCTTTGTTTCTTTAGTAAAATTTTGTGACTCATCCTCAAAGTGAGCAGGGGCGACTAATATCCTTAAGCCTATCCCTAAGCCTTTCAACTCTTGTGGATATAATATTATTTGTTCTAATTTAGGTAATTGGATAGAATCTAGATTGAAGATTTGTTTAAAATATTTTTTGATGTGATCTTGATTGTACAACTCTTTAGTGTTGTTTTCCTTTTGATCAGATATGGATTTAGGATGAGAAATTTTTATCATGTTAATGCTAGCAAAGTGAAGGGTTTTACGAGGTGCTATATTGAGAAGTGGCCATAGTTTTTTCTCATATTCATCATCCCATTGGGATTCATGTAAAGATTTGGTGTAGTTGTGTTCATCATCTTCTTCTATCAAAGGTGATGGCTCATTTTTGTTGGGGATATATCCAATCCCACATATTCTTGGCCAAGGTTTAGCCTCTAAAGGTTATTTAATTTCTTCTTTGAATCGACTCATCCCTTGCCTTGGTAACCCATATTGACTAGCATTTGTTTAGATATGGAAAATGCAGGTGACATGTAGCATGATTCATATGTTTATTGGATAGGCATGAAGTTACCACCTTGGATTATCTCATCAAAAGTAGTCCCACAATAGATGAAAGCACAAGTGCCTACTTGGATTTTCAATCCCTTTCTATTGGGTAGACCTATGACATGAGGGGAAAATAATAGGCTAATCGTATATGTGAAAGGATCTAGATTTGGATGAATCGGGTTGAATTGTTCTTTTGAAGAAGATTGGGGATCGTCTCAGAGGTTCATGAGGGGATATTTTGGTACCTCTTTTCCTTTATCAAATTTAAAAGAAATGGATGACAACATTTATTGAAGTGAGGGGCAAAGGTTGAATTCCTTTTGTTGAATGTCTAAGAAGTGGCATAGAGCAAAGGGTTCTAGATCTGCAATAATATGGATAATCCTTCCTTGGTATTCATATTTTAAACATTGGTGTAAGGTAGATGGTACTACTTTCATGGCATGTTATCAATGTCTCATGAGTAACATGATGTATGTTAAATCACATGATATAACATAGAAGAGAGTGTTAAGGACATGCGGCCCTACTCTCAAAGGTAAATTTATGAAGCTTATGACCTCTTTCTCTTTATTATAAAATGCCCTAATAATGAGGTCTGAATTTTAAAAGTATTTTATGCCTAAATAAAATTTTTATAAAAATTTAGCATTGCAAACATTTAAGGCTAACCCATTGTCCAGTAGGACTCTCTTAATATGTTTATGCCCTATTTGAGATATTAAATTAATTGGTGAATTTCTTGATATGGTTTCAAGGGGAGGTTTCTCATGAAATGCTAGGATAGCATTGTTAACCTCAACAAACCCAATTATGTTGGTATGTTGTTAGGAGATATATCTTGAGGAACTTCTTGTTCGCTTAAGAGTTTTAGTAATATTTCCCTATGAGTGGGTGATGTTTTTAGAAATTATAGAAGAGAGATCTTTCTAGGTATGTTTTCCAATTGTTGTCAAAGATCAAAGGAGTGCAAGGTGTTTTCAGGAGTAGTGAGGACTAAAGGTGATATGTTATGAACATTTACTCTAGTATTGCAAGGAATAACTAAGGGTGGTTGTTCAAAAGAGTAATTTTTGGTTTGTTGTCTAGTTACCATGTAAGATGATTTTGACAAATGAATGTTACCTACAAATTGGTAGCCTTTTGGTCATGTGCTAGTAAGGGATTTTGAAAAATTTCTAAATTTTTATTAGGAATATATTGTTGGTTAAAGACTATCTTTCCTTCTTCTATGAGATCTTGAATGAGGTTTCCAAAAGTGATGCACTTGTTGGTTGTGTGTCCTACGTGATGGTAATCACAATGTTCATCATGCTTATACCAATTGGATAACTTTTAGATAGTATCTCATGGTCGAATACATGAGAGATGTATCAATTTTTAATCAAGGAGCACCTTTAACATGGTGGTTTGGGTTTATCATATATTAATAAATATTCTTTTGTATTTCTCTTGCCTTGATACTACTAACTTTTGAGAAGATTCTTGGGTTGCATTGACGTTGTTTTGATGAGAATTGGTTACATTGTCTCCTACAACATATGTGTTTTTGTATTGGCCTTTGTTGGAAGATTTATCTTATTCTTTCTTATAGCTAATTTATCCTCACCTTATGAGGATGGCTTCTACCTTTTTTTCCATGTCCATGGCTTCTTCAAAAGAAGTAATGTTTATCATTTCTAAAGGATAAGATAGTTATTCATTAAGGTTTCTTATAAAGATGTGTAAAAGTTCCTTTGGGGAAGGGATATATTACAGTCTTCCTACTAAAGCCCTCCATTTGGCTAAAAAATATAAGAAATATTTATTCTCAATTTTTTTAAGTTGGTATAGATAATATATGGTGACCTTTTCTTCTATATAATATGTAATTTTTTTGACATAGGCTTCTATTTGAAAACCTTAATGGAATGAGGAGGTATTTGAAAATACCATTCTAAGGCTAATCCACTAAGACTTTTAGGGAATAACCTAATAAATAAATTTTCATCATGATTTATGTCACTACATGCTATTTGAAACAACCTCAAGTGATTTATGGTATCTTGTTTTCCATCATACATTTGAAACTTGGGAGTCTCAAAATTCTTTGAAAAATAATGGTTGACTATTGTGGGCCTAATGGTTCATTGTAGAACTCATAAAAAAATATTTTTATTTTGATGATCCTTGAAGAGAATAAATTTGGTATTCAATCTCTTCAAACATAGAGTCTCTCTTTTCAAGGTGTTCAAATTTGGCATTAATGTTTTAAAAATCATCACTAGGTGTATTTGGTGGAGTAGGTAAGATCAAAGGAGGTTGTGAGTAAGTTTGAGATAGAAATGGTAGAGTTGTGAAGGATGGAGTAATTTGATTGGATGTTGTAGGTGGAGGGGTATAATTGAACCCTAAGTCATGAGATAAGAATGGATTTATAAAATTGGAATTTTGGATAGGAGATGATGTTGAAGTTGGTATGCCCATAACGGGCACACCTATAAATATGGTTGGATTAGTTGTGGAATTAGTTGGGTGTGCCATAGCCATATTAATAGTAGTAAAGTTGTTTTGATTATCATTAAATTGCACAAGTAGTGGATTATCTATAGAATGTTTAGAACTTTCATGGGGTGTAGAAGATTCTCTCCTATTTTGTTCTCCAAATTCTTTCTTAAGAGCATCTAAGAAGATATCTTTGTTTCTTTTAATGTAATATTTAATGTGATCTAGAGATTTAAAATCAATTCTTTCAATAAGGTTTTCTTCTCTAATTTTGCAATTTGGCCAAGGTTTTTCTATTTGTTCTTCATGCTCATGTGTATAAACTTCATAAGATGAAGATGCTAAATATTTGCCTTGTGTATTGTAAGGATGTTGAGCCATAGTTCTTGAAGAGGAGGGGCTAATTTATTAAAGTTTTTTTTCTAGAGTACTTATAGCAAAGAAGAGAAGATGTTTTGAAATCCTTATGTCACCTTGAAAAACAACCCTCCTTATGACTCCTACTAGCCCATTATAATATACTAGCCAAGAGAGATTTCTCCCCCAAGGTTCATACATCAATTAACCAAAGGGGTCGTTATCCTTCCCCCAATAGGACTAACAATTTTGTTGTGTTCTTAGATTAATATGATTTACACTATGCAAACAAATTATATGATCTTGTTTAAGTTTGAATAATTTTTTTCTTACTAAGGCAAAGTGAATGTTTACATTGGGTTTACCAAAATGTAGATTCAAAACCTAACACACATGGGGGTGATCTGATAGAACCCCTACTTCCCTATAGGAGACCTCTTTCCAAAGGAGGCCTTGAAGACTAGGATCTTCACACGAGTAGGACCTACCTCATGTATTAAAAATATTGTTATGTATTGTGTTGATGTTCAAGTTTGTATGGTGTTTTATGAGTTAATTCAACAAACACCTAAGGTTTTGGATCTCTAATTTGACTCTTTATCAAGCCTTTATAAGATAAAATTTATGATAACTCATAGGGAAGATCATCTAAAGCATGTGCTAAATTAAATCACACAAAATACAAGAAAATAAGTTCTAGCCTAGCATAACTTTTTTATTTGAATGGTGACTATGTTGAGGAGATTTTCTTTTTTCAAGGAAACAAGGAATAGTGCAACAAAAAAGCTAACTTAGGATGCAATCTATATGACTTTTTGATTATTGCCTAAATATTTTTGAAAGGAAAATTCTATGTTAGGGATTCTTTGATTCCCCAAGATAATTGTGACTTAAGATAGACAATTTAGTAGAAACAAAGAACAAAAAATAGAGAACAATGAAATGACAATAGGTAGGGAGGTTCCAAGTGGTAAAATTATCTGAATCAGAGCCTAAAAAAATTCACCATAGGCTATAAAATTTTCCACTGGCATTTTTGCAACCTATTTAAGACAAAGAATAGGTTTATCTAATTTAGAGGGTCTATCTTCCTAGATGATCAAACCTCCTATCAAATCAATATTGAGTATGAACCTAAGCCTTTTGGAAGGAAATCAAGGAATGATAAATTTACCACTGTCTATCAAATCTACCACTAATAGTTTTTTCAGGATATGGTGATTTTACTTTGTGTAATTCCAAAGAGTTAAAATTACCAATGGCTATAGGAAGTGGTAATTTTATCCTGTAACAAAGGTTGACTAAGTTTTTTGGTGAAAATTTAGGTTATTTGGATCAATTTGGTTTGAAATCAAAGGTAGGATACTAAAATCCTCAAGGTCTACAACCTTGAAATTTATAGAATCTTAAGAAATTATTCACAAAATTCTCAAAGCTTACAAAAGGGGATGGACGTGAGCAAGGAACAAGGAAGATGTAAAGAGAATATTGGATACTTGATGATGATTCAAATGAAAATGTTCTAGTGTCTAAGTGCTAAAATAAGAGTTAGAATGCTTCATAGGTAAGGATAGAATGGATGCAAAAGCTTGAGAAGCAAATAGGAAGATGCAAGAGGGAGAGTTATATGATATAATAGAGTTTGTTGTTATGATTTAAAAGCTACAACAAAGACTTCAATGCTACCTTATACAAAATAAGGAGCAAGAAGAGCATGCAACATGGAATGGTAATGCAAATAGATTGTATCTATTTTGAAACAATATCAATGTAAGATTAAAGAGAATGAAATTACATGTAAATGAAAGCTTATTTAAAATGCATGGAGGTTAAAACATGTAAACATGAGATTAAATGTAAATAATAGTTATATGAACTTATAAATGAAATAGAAATGAGTATGAAAAACAAGCAAAATAGAAATTAATCCTACAAGCAGATATGAGTTAGACGAAATGAATATAAATACCTACAAAATGAGAAATGTTAGTGACTATGATGCATGGATTGAAAGAAGAAATGAGATTGGTATGAAATTTTTTAAATAAACATGCCTATAAATAACTAGAAATTAAGAAGATGAAGCAGACTTGCCATCAAATAAAATGATAAGAGAATGAACAAGCAAATAGAATGAAATATTAAGATAATGATTTTCTCAATTTGATTTGCTTGAAACGGAGAAAGGTCATATTGTCAAATTTGATAGTGATAGTGATAAAGTTGTGTTGAAGGAAATGGTGATAATAATGGGATATTGTATTTGAATGTTTTTGGTGATAGTGACAAAGTCCATAGTGGAAATAAGGAATTTGGGTGTTTGAATATTGTTCCAAGTGGTGATGAAGAATTTAGATATTTTAAAAGGCATCTAAAAGGAATTGGTTCAAAATTATTGAGAAGAATGGGATATGATGGTATAGGTTTGGGAAGAAATGGGAAAGGTGTGAAAGAGCCCATAGTACCATATATAAGACCAAAGAATGAAGGCCTTGGATATACAGGACAAGCAAGTGATAATAACACAAATTTTATGAAGAATCATAGCTAGAGCCAAAGCGAGAGGTAGATCCAAAGATAGGGAATATTTCTTGTGTACCACTCTTGGAATCATGGGGAGATTAATAAATATTTATTCCATATGAAAATTTAATAGTCACATCTCTCATGAGAATGTGAGGAGATGAAAAGACATGTTGAAGGTGAAACACCAAAGGTCTCTTGAATCAAAGAGACACATATTGATGTATTAAATATGCATGTTGTATGCAATCTCAGGATGGTAAATATTGGTGAAGTAATATGAAATATTGCAAAAATATTTTGTAAAAAATATTGTGTGAAATATTTTATTTAAAACATTGTGATTGTCTTCCTATTTACAACATTTGGTATCAAATTTAAGCAAAGCTATGTGAGTAGTTTGAGTAAGGGATAATTGTTGCCATATGAAAACATACCCTTATAATTTGTTTTGTATAGGTCTCGGTTGATGTGCAGACTACATTTGAGTATTCTAATTTTGTGTGAGTTTTGGAGTATGGTTTGAGAAGAAAATGTTTGAAGGCACTTGAAATTTTAGGTGACACTTGAGATAAGCCTTTGGCTATTTTCATAAGTCATAAAAGTTAAAGAAGACTCAAAAGTATGAGGAGTCCAATTTTGAAGGAAATTTCATATCTTCTACACATGTAAACTTTATTTTTCCAATGTGTTTCTAAAAATCTGCTTGTATTTTTTAATCTCAACTAGTCTTTGCTATTCCTATGAATTTTCAAAATTAAATCTATTTGTGTTCTTTTCTTGAGCCCAACTAAATCCTACCTAAAAGTATCAATGTGGTTATCCTATATTTGGGTGATAAGAAGAATGAATTACATTTCTCCCACAATATGTTTACAACCAAACACTTAATTTATAGGCTAATAGGATTTTCAAGGTGAATAAATTATCATTATGAAATGCTCAATTTGAAGTCTAACAGGAATTCGAGGTGAAGAAATTGTGTGATTGGTAATGTTCTTGACACCTCATGAAGTTGCTACATTACTCTAATTGACAAATATTTTGAAATGTTGTATGGGTAACTTATGCTTTGTCTCATCTATCTTTGTGAAATACTTAACAAAAAAAGGTATCTTCTTTATACTATAAAATTCATAGTAGGGTAGTTGGACATTAAAATAAAGCTTAAAATTTTGAATAGTAGTTCGTTAGTTGAATTCATTTGGGGGATTATTTGAAAGTCTTTTTTAACTTGCATAGTGGGGACTTTATATTTGCAAGGTTTTTTTTTTAAGAAAAAATTATAAGAGGATTTCTTTTAGGGAATTAAAAGATGTAAAGTTAAAAAAAAAGGTCCATTCTATTTTTAATGGGAGGTTGACATCATAAAAAAGAGGGAAACAAATATTAGTTGAAAGTTTTGAATTTTGGGTGCATTTTTGGTAATAAACACCTTAATTTTTATCAAACAAACTTTGCATCGAAAATATTTTTTGTACACAAACATCCAACATGCACTTTGCATAATCGTAGTGCTCAATATAAACAATACCTCTAACTTATGTTAGCAGGTAATGTTTCCATGGTAAGTTACTACATATAATGATTAATATAGTTGTCATAACAACATTTTGGCATTGACCCCATAAATCGTCATGGAGGAATAAGGGCATTTTTTGTGATATTTTGTTTCATTCCATTTATTATTCCATTCGTTAGTATGATTAGACATAAATTTTAAAATTAAAAAAATCCAAGTATATAGGGAAGTTATAGAATGAATCATTTTCAGTACTACCTTGGTGCTTCCTATCAATCTCTTTCATATACCTTAATTTCTCTTTCATGTACGATTATGTACATCGATATGACTATTTTCTTCCATGTATCGATGAGTATATCGAAAGGGTAGGTATATCAAAAGGATTGGTATATAGGATTGGTGGTATATAAAAAAGAGGACCGTTTTTAGGAGATATAATGAACTTTTTCCATTTCTATCCAAAATTTACACCATAGAAGACAAAAATGAGAACAATATTAGAGGTAATATAGTTATTGGTGTTGAAACTTACCCTAAGGATATAGAATATAAGCAAAATTATGAACAAAGATATACAAAGGCACTTATGATCATTATACTTGGAAGTGGTTGGTGAAGTACAACCACATATTAGTGAGGCATAAACATCAAAAGATTCCTGGGATAAACTTTATACCATATTTGAAGGAAGAAATAAAGCCACTATCCTCATATACAATCACAACTACATATACTAAGGATCTAAGATTATAAGAGTGTTGAAAAATTCCTTCAAAGAATTGTAGACTTGAAATCAAGTTTTAATACAATGGGAGAAAAGGTGAAAAATAAGATCCTAGTTTCAATTGTACATAGAGTTGTCCTTGAATCATTTAGAACATTGGTGATATCTCTTCAAATATCAAATAGAAGCATGTTATTTGAGGAGTTGGAAAATATCCTTCAACAATATGAAGTGGAAAATATAATGAGATATGAGTTATCCAATAATGTCCTTATCTCCACCAAGATATCACAAAAGGATGCAAAAGGTCCTTCTACTTCTTCTTCATAAAAAACGAGCCTCAATGAAGAAGGTGGTATTGTCATATTTGTAAAAAATGACATAATACAATATTTTATAAATATAATTATTTGGCTCAAAGGAATCAATTTTTAAGACATCCTTAAGGGAATCAACAATATCAACAAGGACAAGGGCAATATAAAAGAGGAAAATTTCAACAAAGACCACAATAAGAGTATATTGCATAGGGTGAATCAAAATAAAAATTGGATTGTGAATAAGAATGTGAAATAGCATATAAGGTCCTCATGGAATGGGAAGTATCAAAACCAAGAAATAAAGGTGAGTAAAAAAAACAAGAAACATCGTGAAATTCAAAATTTTGTATCATCTAGAATTAATGACGGTGGCAAGTTTTCAAAACTAAGCCCTTGTTTATAGGTAATATTAAGAAAATTTGGTGAAGTATATTTTTATAATAGTGTGATAATATCTATTTGCCTTGTGAGAAGAATGTGTATGGCACTATTCACCTTAACATACTTGAGGTGCAATGTAAAAAAGAAAATTAAAATAATTGAGAAGTTGAAGGACAAGCATGTGATAAAAGATGTGTTGTGACACAAGTGATCTTTTTTTAAAGGATAAATATCATTTGTGATATAGGTAATTTGAGGCCTATGATGGTAGATGGTTGTTGTGATATAGGTGATTTGAAACCTACATTGGTATATGTGTATTATGATACATGTGATCTTGTTCAAAGTGGAGATATAGCTTGTGATACAAGTGACTTGAATATTTTTGAATGGGTTGTTGTAGTCATTGTGGAAGAAGTGGATATGTGACAACTAGGTGTTGGAACCTACATTCTTGTGAAATTTGTGGAGGAAATAATCACTCCAAAAGAAAGTGTTGGCATAGAAGTTAAGTGACCAATAAAATACATATGTATTGTGTATTGTTGAATAAGATAGAATGGGATAAAGCAAAAGGAATGATAAATGGTTTCTATAGAAGGAGATAAGTTTGATGATTGAAAAACATCACAATTTGTTGAATGTGAAGAATGTATGTTTTTCCATGAATAAATGTCTTGGGAGACTTGAGATAAGTGATTTCAATATCATGGGAAAAAAACATGAAATGGCCCCCCCTGAAGGCATGGAGTAGAAGCAAGAATTAGACTTGCTTGGGATAGCTTAGTAATTTACCATTGGTATTTTACAAGGGTTGAATCCACTCTATTTACCAGATATAAATTTAGAGTTGACTCCAAATTTCCTATTGGTGAGAAGACCCAAAGCTATAATTGAGGTAGTGGATATTTTAGATCATCTTCATAGGGAGAATCATTTTCCCTATTAGTGATGCATGTTGTTGTCGAATTATCAATGTTTAGGTTTTAAGTGTAGGTGGCATTTCTGTGTTTGTCGTTCCTCTGTTGATTTAGTTTTTGGGTTTTTTCTTAGAAGTTTGTCTTGTAGTTGTTTTTGTTTTTAGTTGTTGTTTTGTTCCAGTTTTTGTCGTGGATGATAAGACTAAATATTAAATATTTGGACATGTTTTGTAAAATGTATATGGCCCTTTCAATATCATTCTTAACCATAAATAAAAAAATAATTTTAATATCAAGAGAAAATGACCCAAGCAACACTTGGAAGACCTGTAGTGACAGGACTTGCAAATGACATATTATGTGGATAATTTTGAAGATGTGGAGTTTTCCAATGATAAATTCTAGTGGTAATTTCCCAAATATGATGACCCAAAGGATGATCCAAAGGCTAACCCAAAGAGGTAAACCAAATGTAATGATGAACTAGTGGTGATCCAGACAGGTGAACCAAAGGTGGAAAAACCCAAAGGTAGAGATCCATAGGTGACATGAGGACAATGACCTAGTCCATAGGTCACCTACAAACAATGATCCAAAGGAATACTCCTAGAGGTAATGATCCTAATATAATAACCTAGAGGTAGACCTAAATATATTCTAAAGAGGTAAACCTAGTGGAGGTTTGCTTAGATCTAGCTAAGCCAAAGCCAATAGAGATAAAGCAAGAAAAATCCAAATCCAACAAAGTAGAGCATGAGTAAGAGCTATAGCTAGAGATAGAGAATAGTTCCAATATACCACTCCTAGAATCATGGGGGGTGATGATATCTATGCTAAATAATATAATAACAAGGGTGCTAGACATTACTACATTATTTGGAGTTATGTAATCAGTTGATGTTTGTAACTATTGGGAGATTAATAAATATTTCTCCCATATGAAAATTGAAAAGTCACATCTCCCATGAGAATGTGAGGAGATAAAAAGACATGTTGAAGGTGAAACACCAAAGATATCTTTAATTAGAGAGACACATATTGATGCATAAAATATGCATGTTATATGCATGCTTAAGCTAAAAAATAT
This sequence comes from Wollemia nobilis, assembly GCA_028583015.1. Taxonomy (NCBI): domain Eukaryota; kingdom Viridiplantae; phylum Streptophyta; class Pinopsida; order Araucariales; family Araucariaceae; genus Wollemia; species Wollemia nobilis. The sequence goes on along the minus strand of JAQPPZ010000521.1, from coordinate 14,327,408 downwards.
TAATGAAGTAATGTGAAAAATTGTTAGAACATTTTGTGAAAATATTTTGTGAAATATTTTGTTTGAAACATTGTGATTATATTCACTTGTTTCCAACATCTGGTATCAGAGCTTGGTGAAATTGTATGAGTAGTTTGAATAAGAAATAATCACCTTCATCCAAAAATATGACCTTATAATTTGTTCTGTGTAGTCTCTATTGATGTGCAAACTCCATTTGAAGATTTCAATGCCATGTGAGTTTTGGAGTGTGGTTTGAGAAGAAAATGTTTGAAGGCACTTGAAATTTTAAGTGACACTTGAGAGAAGTCTCTAGATATTTTTTATAATTCATAAAATTTAAAGGATACCCAAAAGTATGGGAAGTCCCATTTAGGAGGAAATGTTATATTTTTCACAATGTGTAAGCTCTCTTTTTGTTCAATGCATTTCAAACTCTCCTCATATTTTTTTATCCCAACTAAGTCTTTGCTATTCCTATGCATTTTTAAAATTAACTTTGTCTGTATTATTTTCTTGAGCACATACATCCTATCTTAAATAATTAATGTAATCATGCTATGTTTAGGTGATAAGAATAATTAATTACATTTCCCCACAATATGTTTGCAACGAAATGCTCAATTTCCAAGCTAACAAGAATTCTAAGGTAAAGAAATCATGTGATTGGTAAATATCAATTTGTAGTCTAACAAGAATTTTGAGGTGAAGAAATTGCGTGATTGGTAATATTCTTGATGCATGTAACAACCCTCCTCACACAACATTTTATTGTAGATAAACTGATGGATTGTACTTGCCTATTATTCCTAGAATGTGGTACTATTAAAGGCTATTGTGCATGCAGGACCAGGTACATACCTTCTACGAATGAAAGAAGGTCAATGGAATAAGGTTAGTATGAAATGATGACTGACTTGTGAGTACATGGAAGCTCACACTTGTATCTATATAGGTCATTTGAATGATTGTTTTGGGTTATGCATTGTTAGGATTCACTAATCCTAACCATTATCTAATCATTCACAATTATTACTTTATATGGACCATTGTGTCCTTTCACTCACAACTATAGAGTAGGTATATAAGATAATTCAAATGGGTGTAAACAACCATCCATGAATAATAAAGAATATAAATATATTATTTATCCATTGGAAGGGTTTCCTCTCCAGTGAAAAGGTGATTAAATCCAAAGGTGATTATATCAATTTTCATTAATTTCTCACACCCAAATCCATTTGTTTAACACGATAGGATCTAGAGTCCTACCATATGGTATTAGATCCATTCTATTCCTGCACCTCCTCACCACCCGATCCTTAGAAATTTGTGTACAAGGTGTGCAATTCATCAACATCTCATCCTTGATTTTTTCTACGATTCTCAACGTCATGTCCAGCGACATAGGTATCAACGTTATCATCTCACACACCTCCAATAGAAAACACCATATTTGTCTGTGTCCTTCTCCAATAATAGCCTTCACGTCAAGTCATAAGCCACACACTACCATTTTAAAACATCACCCAACCAAAACATGATGTAAATCAAAGACACAAAAAATTAACAAAGAAATTCATAGATACTCAATGAGCCTTCGACATGGTAGAAGTAAGTTTTTTGAAGTGATAAATAACTCAAATTGTTGCTTGCAAAATTCCACATCAGCAGATATTTTCTTTGAACCGATCCAGATAATAAAACTCAAGCTCCAATGACCATGTTGGCAATTTTGGGTACTTTGGGTACATTGCTTTTGCTCAAGTGTATAAGTTGTCATTGATGTCAAAAGGCATTTTTGTGTTGATATCAAAAAGAGTGTGATGTCAAAAATATCTTGAGAAAGCTTCATATTGTTAAAGGGTTTTTATTAAAACCATGGTGACAAGGTTAAAGGTTTTTCTTAAAACCATTTGGACTCATTAAGGGTTTTTATTAAAACCAAGCTTAACTTAATGCAAAGGTTTTTGCTTCTTGAAAAACCTTGAAGGTCCATGTTTATTATTAATAATTAAATTAACTCAAACCTTTGACAAAGGTCTAAGTTTAATTTATTATTAATAAAATAATAATTATTATTATTTTAATTATTATTAAAGGGTCTTTTAACCCTTAAGCGACGCAGATAAAGTTTTCTTTCGCCGACGTGTTGCCATCGTTGGAGGAGCGCCGACGTCAAACAGTTAAGGAGAAATGGCTATATAAGTGGGGATGATTTTCTAAAGTAAGTGCACCACCGATTATTTGGAGTCTTCGATTTGCGTTTGCTCTGTATCATTCGAATAGCGCTTGGTGTCTTCGATTTGCGTTTGCTCTGTATCATTCGAATAGCGCTTGGTGTCTTCGATTTGTGCTTGCTCTGTGTCTTCGAATCTCCAATTGACGTCTTTGAAATCGTGCTTGATCTGTGTCTTGGAAACCATGCTTGGCATACTCGAATTTGAGCTTGGGCTGCATCCTTACTTTTTTGCTTGACGTTAGTGGATTGGCAATTGCACCTGAACTGTGTTTTTCCAGACTATCGTGCTGTGAGATGATTAATGCAAGCATTCAGTGACTTATGTTTTGGACAGTGCTAGGAAAATGAATACGTTTTCCATATCCTACGATCAAGTGAAGATAAAACAAAGGATAGTTTAATATTTCTTTGTCGGGCACTTGTGCTCCAACGACGATGGAGTTTGAGTAAAGGCGCTCGCTAGGCAGAGATACAGGTTTCGAATCACGTCGAGTGCATTTTTCCTTTTGTTGCGATGCACGAAGGAGAGCGGCTGTGATTGGGCTACGTAAGTAGAGGAGAATGCGCTTTAGCGCTTATAGTGGTGGCTCCTCATTTCTCCTAAGGTTGGAGAACTAAGTATTGCCAAGGTAAATCTTTTTATTGTTGACTTGGGATATTTGAGTTGATTTGATCAAGAATTATTGATGGAGGTATAAGGTTAAGTTGTAATCTTTGTTTTGACATTGTTATTATTAATGCTTGATGCTTATGTGGAGTAATAAGGTGTAAAGAGATTTTACTTTGTATGTATATTATATTTTTGGTGGTTAATATTAAGTTGGAGTAATAAGGTGTTATTTTGGATCTTTATTATTGTGTATTATTGTATAGTTGCTAACTCTAATTGGTGGTAAATTGAGAGTTAATGTTGTGACAGTTTTTGAGTTCTCCTTCTTCATCAAAGTAAAGGTATGGGCACATTCTTCCATGGTTGTTATTGATTGATGGTTTTCTAAAAATAAGTGTGGAGGGAAAAGGATTTCTACTTGTTTCCTTTTCTTGTGATGATTGGTTGAATGCTTCAAGGTTGATGTTGAGTTGAATGGTGTTGGTTGACTAAACCTTGTTTGATGAGCATTGTTGTTAAAACCCTAATTGGTTGTGGAAAGAACATGAGTATCATTGTTATATGAGATATTGCATGGTTGGCAATTGTTGGGTTGTGTTTCATGTTCTTGAGAAAAGCATACTACATCTATCTTATTCTGTTGAGATTGAGATTGAGTTGAGATTGATACTGGGAGTTAAGTATAGAACATATTGAGTCTCTAACAATTCTCTTTATGCTTCTATGAGGTTGATGAATCACATTGGGTCTCTAACAATTCTCTTTGTGGGTTCATGCTAAGCCAGTTTTTCGGTGGGGACTTGTGAGCAGTTTTGGACAGGTTTTGGTGGGGACTTGTGAGCAGGTTTTGGACAGGTTTCGGTGGGGACTTGTGAGCAGATTTGGACAGGTCCTAGCAGAGGACTTGTGAGCTGAGTTTGAGAGTTCTATCAGAGAACTTGAGGACAGAGGTGCATTGGTTCTTTGAGAAGAACCTGAGGATAGATTTGGCAAGTCTTTGAGAAGGCTTGTGTGCAGAGGATTGATTTGTTCAAGAGTTGGACAGATCTGACAGACAGAGGAAGACTTGTACTAGACCGACTGACTATGTTTGGTACAGGTTGCTGAGCTACTGTGGACATGATCATAGAAGGCAGAGGTCTCTTAGGCTAAGCATTGAGGACAGGAGGTCTTCGGTGGAAAGGAGTTCCACGTGCTGGCAAGAGGTAGAGGCAGTTGATCTTCTGAGGGATCATTTCCAGAGCAGAGGGGAAGGTATCTCCTTTGAGCAGAGGCTCATAAATTTAGATAGAGGGGAAGGTATCTCCTTTGAGCAGAGGCTCATAAATTTAGATTGGGGGAAGGTATCTCCTTTGGGCCGAGGCTCATAAACATTGTAATTGGGAAGGTTTCCCAAAGAACTTTGAGATAACTTTTAGAGAAAAGTTTTGTGGACGTAGCCTAGGCTTTCTGGGTGAACCACGTTAAAATTGGTGTCACTTTGTGGATGATATTGTGCTTTGTTTTGATATTGCTTTGGGTATATTGCTTTACTATTTTGAAGTATAAAGGAAAAAGTAAAAAGAGGTCTTATACTGTTCACCCCCCTCTCAATATAAGCTTGTGTTCTTCAATTGGTATCAGAGCGGGTGCCTTCGAAAAGTTTAATAGCTTGAAGGAAAAGCTAGTAAAGAACACAATGGATTATTCAAGTGGCAATGCAACACCTATTCGTGATGAGTCTTCTAGTGATGAAGAGGCATATTACAACAAGAAAGGCAAGTTCTCTAGAAAGCACAAAAGTATGAAAAATATAAGATGTTTCAATTGTGGAAAGTTTGGTCATTATGCTACTGACTGTACTGTTCCCAAGAATGAAAGTGATGAAGATAAACAGGATTCTAAGAGCAAGGATTCTGAAAAGCACAAGCATCACAGGAAAAACAAAGATGAGCACAACAATCAAGGAAAGAGGTATTCTCACAAGCACAAGAAGAGTTTCTACCTAGACAAAGCAAGTAAGTGTTCTAGTAGTGATAGTGAAAGTTCTTCAAGTGATAATGAAAATGAGATGTTGTTCATATCAGAAAAAGAGGAAGAACCGAAACATAGATTCATTATCATGAAATGTCTTAGATGTGGAAATTTTGGTCACCTTGAGGATGATTGCACAAATAATGATTTGGTTTCTAGTATGTATGAGGATGCTTCAGAAAACTATAAGGAAGATGCATGTATGGTTTTTGAAAAGGGTAGCACCTCTAGTGATAAGAAATCTGAAAAAGGCTTTGATGATTCAAAAAGCAAACATATAGAGGAAGGTGAAGTAGATCTTAAAGGTGAACTTATTAGTGCTCTTAGTGCTTTGAAAAAGGAAAGAAAGAAGAATGCTAGACTCAAGGATAAGTTAGATGAATGTTGTATGGAGAGAGATGATCTTATAGAAAGTCTTGACTTCTCTATAGCTAAGACACAAGAACTCAAGGATGAGTTAGAGTCTAAGGTTCTTGAGTATAGTGAGTTAGAACAGAAAATGGCTTCTTTGAAAGAGGAAACTAAAGAGTACAAGGATAAGCTTCACAGGTTTCAAGATAGCTCCAAAAAGGTTAAGTCACTCATCAAAGGTCAAAGAAAGACAACAGATAAAACAGGCCTTGGTTTTGTTAAGCCACACAAGGAACAAGTTGGAGAGTCTAGTAAGAGACTCCAAAAGGAAGAGAGTTCTGATGAGGAAAGTATTTCAGATCATGAGTCCTTGAATGATAGATGCACAGAAACAGAAAATAGGAAACAAAAAAAGGGGAGAAAGTTTACAGGACCTAGAAAGCCATTTACAGGAAAGTTTAATGGCAGATGTTTTGCTTGTCACAGGTTTGGTCACATGGCTTCACATTGCATGACTCAAGTAAGGAAGGTAAATGACAGTTTCAGAGGTGGTAATTTCTTTCAAGGGTATTGCTACTCTTGTAAACAGTTTGGGCACAAGGCAGTTTATTGCAAGGCAAATATCAGGAACAGGTTTGGTCAGAATAGGTTTAGTCAGAATAGGTGGATTCAAAGAATAGGTATGCCTAAAAGAAATAACATTGTTACTTGTTATAAGTGCAACAATGAAGGTCACACAGCTAGACAATGTAGAGCTGAACTTCCAAGGTACAGGAACAGGAACAATGGTATGAACAGGTCCAAGGATCAAGGCATGGATAAGAACAGGAATGATAACAGGAACAAGAATAGTGACAGGAATAGGAACAGGAATATGGACAAAGAGTTCAAGAGAAGGCCTGGCAAGGAAGTTATAGACGCTGATGATGATCAGTGCCTAATGGGAGTTTTACTCCCACCCCAGAATTAATCACCTCATCAGGAGGTGGGGGAGGGACTAAGCTAAGAGGCTCATTCTTAGTCCCGAGCCCCAAAGGTGACCCTTTGCCATTGATGACAAAGGGGGAGAGATATGAGTAAGGGGGAGAGCTTCAAAGTGAAGAGGAAAGCTTCAAGTCATGGGGAGCAAAACTTCAAAGGAAGATTCTCAGTTGTGGGCACAGTTGGTCAGTTGTTAGCACAGTTGGTTTCAGTTTTGGCTCTTGAGAAGTGTTTTCAGTAAAGGTTTGCCATCAATGACAAAGGGGGAGATTGTTGGCAATTTTGGGTACTTTGGGTACATTGCTTTTGCTCAAGTGTATAAGTTGTCATTGATGTCAAAAGGCATTTTTGTGTTGATATCAAAAAGAGTGTGATGTCAAAAATATCTTGAGAAAGCTTCATATTGTTAAAGGGTTTTTATTAAAACCATGGTGACAAGGTTAAAGGTTTTTCTTAAAACCATTTGGACTCATTAAGGGTTTTTATTAAAACCAAGCTTAACTTAATGCAAAGGTTTTTGCTTCTTGAAAAACCTTGAAGGTCCATGTTTATTATTAATAATTAAATTAACTCAAACCTTTGACAAAGGTCTAAGTTTAATTTATTATTAATAAAATAATAATAATTATTATTTTAATTATTATTAAAGGGTCTTTTAACCCTTAAGCGACGTAGATAAAGTTTTCTTTCGCCGACGTGTTGCCATCGTTGGAGGAGCGCCGACGTCAAACAGTTAAGGAGAAATGGCTATATAAGTGGGGATGATTTTCTAAAGTAAGTGCACCACCGATTATTTGGAGTCTTCGATTTGCGTTTGCTCTATATCATTCGAATAGCGCTTGGTGTCTTCGATTTGCGTTTGCTCTGTATCATTCGAATAGCGCTTGGTGTCTTCGATTTGTGCTTGCTCTGTGTCTTCGAATCTCCAATTGACGTCTTTGAAATCGTGCTTGATCTGTGTCTTGGAAACCATGCTTGGCATACTCGGATTTGAGCTTGGGCTGCATCCTTACTTTTTGCTTGACGTTAGTGGATTGGCAATTGCACCTGAACTGTGTTTTTCCAGACTGTGCTGTGAGATGATTAATGCAAGCATTCAGTGACTTATGTTTTGGACAGTGCTAGGAAAATGAATACGTTTTCCATATCCTACGATCAAGTGAAGATAAAACAAAGGATAGTTTAATATTTCTTTGTCGAGCACTTGTGCTCCAACGACGATGGAGTTTGAGTAAAGGCGCTCGCTAGGCAGAGATACAGGTTTCGAATCACGTCGAGTGCATTTTTCCTTTTGTTGCGATGCACGAAGGAGAGCGGCTGTGATTGGGCTACGTAAGTAGAGGAGAATGCGCTTTAGCGCTTATAGTGGTGGCTCCTCATTTCTCCTAAGGTTGGAGAACTAAGTATTGCCAAGGTAAATCTTTTTATTGTTGACTTGGGATATTTGAGTTGATTTGATCAAGAATTATTGATGGAGGTATAAGGTTAAGTTGTAATCTTTGTTTTGACATTGTTATTATTAATGCTTGATGCTTATGTGGAGTAATAAGGTGTAAAGAGATTTTACTTTGTATGTATATTATAATTTTGGTGGTTAATATTAAGTTGGAGTAATAAGGTGTTATTTTGGATCTTTATTATTGTGTATTATTGTATAGTTGCTAACTCTAATTGGTGGTAAATTGAGAGTTAATGTTGTGACAGTTTTTGAGTTCTCCTTCTTCATCAAAGTAAAGGTATGGGCACATTCTTCCATGGTTGTTATTGATTGATGGTTTTCTAAAAATAAGTGTGGAGGGAAAAGGATTTCTACTTGTTTCCTTTTCTTGTGATGATTGGTTGAATGCTTCAAGGTTGATGTTGAGTTGAATGGTGTTGGTTGACTAAACCTTGTTTGATGAGCATTGTTGTTAAAACCCTAATTGGTTGTGGAAAGAACATGAGTATCATTGTTATATGAGATATTGCATGGTTGGCAATTGTTGGGTTGTGTTTCATGTTCTTGAGAAAAGCATACTACATCTATCTTATTCTGTTGAGATTGAGATTGAGTTGAGATTGATACTGGGAGTTAAGTATAGAACATATTGAGTCTCTAACAATTCTCTTTATGCTTCTATGAGGTTGATGAATCACATTGGGTCTCTAACAATTCTCTTTGTGGGTTCATGCTAAGCAAGTTTTTCTTGGTGAGCTTGCTGAGGTTTTGGACAGGTTTTTTGGGGACTTGTGAGCAGGTTTTGGACAGGTTTCGATGGGGACTTGTGAGCAGATTTGGACAGGTCCTAGCAGAGGACTTGTGAGCTGAGTTTGAGAGTTCTATCAGAGAACTTGAGGACAGAGGTGCATTGGTTCTTTGAGAAGAACCTGAGGATAGATTTGGCAAGTCTTTGAGAAGGCTTGTGTGTAGAGGATTGATTTGTTCAAGAGTTGGACAGATCTGACAGACAGAGGAAGACTTGTACTAGACCGACTGACTATGTTTGGTACAGGTTGTTGAGCTACTGTGGACGTGATCATAGAAGGCAGAGGTCTCTTAGGCTAAGCATTGAGGATAGGAGGTCTTCGGTGGAAAGGAGTTCCACGTGCTGGCAAGAGGTAGAGGCAGTTGATCTTCTGAGGGATCATTTCCAGAGTAGAGGGGAAGGTATCTCCTTTGAGCAGAGGCTCATAAATTTAGATAGAGGGGAAGGTATCTCCTTTGAGTAGAGGCTCATAAATTCAGATTGGGGGAAGGTATCTCCTTTGGGCCGAGGCTCATAAACATTGTAATTGGGAAGGTTTCCCAAAGAACTTTGAGATAACTTTTAGAGAAAAGTTTTGTGGACGTAGCCCAGGCATTCGGGGTGAACCACGTTAAAATTGGTGTCACTTTGTGGATGATATTGTGCTTTGTTTTGATATTGCTTTGGGTATATTGCTTTACTATTTTGAAGTATAAAGGAAAAAGTAAAAAGAGGTCTTATACTGTTCACCCCCCCTCTCAGTATAAGCTTGTGTTCTTCAGACCAAACTATGTAATCTTCTGTAAACTATGAGATATCAAAGACTAACGAGTATTACAACATCGCAGGTGAAGGAACAAAGCTTTAGATCTCTTCCAATCCCTGTTGAGCCTCTTAAATATCTCCTAGATCAAATGACGCAATAAAAATGGTGAATAAAATTGAATCTGCTGCACAAACATCATTTTTTGATAGAGTACCTAGGAATCTGACGATAAAAATTAAAGAAATTTAATTTTAAGCTAAGGTTAAAATTATTTTCTGATCGCCAGTTTCTACTTGCCATCGTCAAAATTATGCGAAGTGAAGAAACATTTTAAATTTAAGGGATAATAGTCCCACATTGACAAGGGAGAGGTAATTTTTTGGTTAAAATATGTTGAAGCGCATAGTGAAAGTCATGACTTAGGTCACACTTCCTATATCTCCTCATGTGAACCACCTACCATTATTTGTTAGATGCCTGTCGTTGACTTTCTCCTTGCCCTCCATGCTCCACCCATTGTACCTAATTCTTAGATTTACTCTTCTACCACTAATATGTTCATCTCCTATAGTCACCTAGTGATTTTCCCTCCACCTACCACATGCTTCCTGCCTCCCCATCCATGTGCCTTGTGGTCACCTCATGTTTTTCCCTCCTCCTACCATACCTTGTGCTTCCTGTTGACGTGTTTCCTTTTTCTTGCCATTGTTGTTGACTTTTGATCATGCTTTTCTTGGCCACTGACATCCTCTAGTACCTCGTTCTTGACATCGACATCACCTTTCCACCTGCACCATTGATGCCCTCTCATACATCATGCTTGATGCCACTGACATCACCTTCCCACCCATGCTGTTGTGCTTCCCATTGAATTTAAAATTAAAAAAAAGAACTGGCCATTGGGGGTCCTAAAAAGTTGCTTAAAACCAAAATTTTGAAGGAAATTATATATAATTTTGACTAAAAAAATTAAAACAAAAACAAAAGTTGATTTAAATTTTTGCTAAAATTTAAAAAGTAAAATTTATCCCCAATTTATCACCATAGATCATTTGAATTTCAGTTGGCAGACCTTCCATCAACATTTTTATAAAGATGCTCCTTGTTGAATATTGCAACAATCTTAAACTATCAACATGGTAGATGAAGGATGATCTCACGACCCCAACATGTTTTCACCGATTCATATCACCACCCTTCATCAAATCACTTATGTGCATGAGTATCAAACCTAATTTAGGGATATCACCAAACACAACACAGGATGGGATGAATCATTTCTCATAAATTATTTCATCAAAGGATTGAAAGAGGAAATTAGAATGGAGGTGACGAGGTTCAATCCCTATACCATGATGCAGACCTTTGGATTAGCTTTGTTAGCCGAAGATAAACTCAATGTTCAACATCGATTAGGAAAACCACCTATGGGGAAATCACAAACCACTTATACCACCCCCAAACCTAACCAAACTTTACAAATTAAACACCTCAACTTTGAGGATATGCAATACAACAAACGAAAGACCTTTGTGATAATTGTGATGAATAATTTGAACCCTACCATAAATGCTCTACACTAATGTTGTACTTATTGTAGGAAGTTGATCCTTGTCAATCCATAATAGGCGAAGATGAGGAAGATGAGCAAGAAATGACTGAAACACCTAATCATAGCCAAGAAGACAATGGGGTCAATGTCATAAGTGATCGATGCACCAAGAAAGGATGAGATAGAGATACACGAAGTGACCAATGAAGGCCAGACATACACTCTACATGAACTACACACAAGTTCCTCACCAACATTGAGTTCTCATCGTATAGGCAACCTAATTCAGAAAGGAGGTAAAAGAGTGAGTGCACCTTTATTTTCCCTTCATTCTACATAGGAAGAACCAACTAAAGTGGATGCTCACCGTCATCATGATTCTCCTAAGGATGCTTCTACTATTCTTCTTGGAAACCCCCCACTAATGCTTTGACCCTCAAGATATCCCTGCCTCAAAAAAAATGACATTAAAATTGTGTAAGAACTTGTGCAGATACTACTTAGAAAGCACCTGATCAATTTCAACAATAATTTCCTTAATCCCAACTTTGAGGACAAAGCTCCTTTTAAGGAGGGTGGCATGTTAGGATTCACTAATCCTAACCATTATCTAATCATTCACAATTATTACTTTATATGGACCATTGTGTCCTTTCACTCACAACTATAGAGTAGGTATATAAGATCATTCAAATGGGTGTAAACAACCATCCATGAATAAGAAAGAATATAAATATATTATTTATCCATTGGTAGGGTTTCCTCTCCAGTGAAAAGGTGATTCAATCCAAAGGTGATTCTATCATTTTTGATTAATTTCTCACACCCAAATCCGTTTATTTAACCCGATAGGACCTAGAGTCCTACCATGCATGCTCTTTGCTCTTGAATGGTTGAATTTTTGAGTAGTTGATGGCAATAAAAGTGCCAAAGTGCATGGGAGCCATTTTGGTAAATTAGAATTATTTACTACTTGTTTGGAATTTTCAAACAACATAAGGGAAAATAATAAAAAAGATATAATAAATAAAAATAATAATAAATAGTATTAATTAATAAATTAAACATCAAATATAAATATATAACACCATTCATTTACTAGTAGTGGCTTAGTGGCTTATTGTGAATCCTGCAAATGGCATAACTGCTTGTGATTTTTCATGATTAGTCTTAAATGTTTCCCTATATTCTACAGCAAAAAGCGGGGGAGACAGTTGAATGAGAATATTTTTACATTTTTTTTTCATGGGTAATTGGGGATTCATGGTTGATATATGAAAATAATTGGGCACCAGAAAAGGGGTGATTGGGTGTTTGTATCTTGGCATTGCTTGTGTTTGGAAGGAGTTTGGATAGGAAAATACAACCTCAAGAGAAAATTTTAGGTGTGCTCACTGAATTTTTGCAATTTTAATAGTTGATTGTGTTGATGGTTTTGATTGCTTAGATTCTAAGCTAAAATGCCTATGAAAATTTACATTACTTGGAACTTGACTTGTGACATTTTGCTTGCTGTGATTCTAAAGAATTGCTATGGTTATTTTTTTTAAACAATGATTTTTAACTATGAGTAGAGACGTTATTACTACTGTGAAATAGTATTTGGTTTATAACAATTGATAAAGTAATCCATGTTACCACTGTATTTATGGTGAAAGAGTTTGGTTTAATGGAAAGCTATTGTCTCTTTTTAAAAATAATGGATTTCTAGTTAATTGTTGTATCTACATGGAATTGGATAGATTGCTATTGAAATACACCCATTTGCTTATGTGTGAAAGAACACTATAATTAGGAAGAAGATACAACAATTTGTTTAAAAAAAAAAAGGAATGAATTTCTTTAATTGCAATAGTCAATTAGAAATCTAGAAAATATTTGCAAGATTATGGTTGGATGATTGTGTGACTGTGTTTGATATTATTTTGAATGTCTTGATGACTTGCATGGCATTGCATGATCATATTATCTTAAGGAGCCATTTTTTATTCCTTTCTGACAAGCTTCCACTATGGAGGATTCAGGAAGCAATAAAAAGAAAGTGGTGATAGTTATTGCAGCTGGAATCATACGCCTCATTATATGATGGTAAAATAAACTCAACAAAGGAGTTGTCTAAGTTATTTTTTAATTGATGTAACTTTGTATTTTAAAGAAACAACTCACTAGAATTATAGAAACTCTGATGTATTATGAGATAGAGAGAGAATTTTAATTATTAGACCAAATGGAAGCTACAAAAAAAAATGAAAAAAATGAATATGTGTTATGTAGAATATATTTACTCTTTTGGTAAATATAATGGTCAATTTTATGGTTTCTGTGTACGGTGGTTTAATGTTGCTCTCCAAAGTATTTTGGGAAAGAAATATCAGTGCCAAATATTTGTTAATGTTCTATGTATAGGGATATTAAATGAGGACAACCATTTTATTATGCGTTAGTTGGTGTTATATTAAGATTCAACCTAGTACTCTTCCAATAACAGAAGGAACTTGAAATGTATTAAATTCTTCTAAAACCCTTTGGTTTACTTAGAAGGACGCGTTTGCATGTATGAAATATTTCTTTTATTACAACATGTGAAATATGTAGCATAACGTAGTTGATTAAACCTTTTCCCAATTGTAAATTAACTTTATAAAATTAGGAAACTAGCTCCTTATTAAAGTTTTCAATGAATTAATACTATTTATGTTTTAACTTCTTTGTAAGACAAGATTGATAGATGTTATATAAGGCTCTATGTCCACCAATATTTGGAATCAAACCCATATCTTTGGGAAAACCAAAACTTTAGATGTTCAAATGAATTTGAATAGACGCTTTATCTGAGTAAAATTTAAAAGAGATTTTAGGGTAACTGAATTCCAAATAATATTCATATTCACTCCTACTATAGGGTAATAATGACCGAAAGAAGAATTTATAATGCTAAATAAATTTATATGATGATAAAAAAATTTGTCGTTGACCTTGTGAGTATTAGCTCATTCCTGTTCAACAAAATAGTGAAGAGATAAACAAGCCCAGTGTAGAGAAAAAAATTGGTTTAGAAAAAGCAAAAGTTTACTTGTTCAACATCGTGAATCGCGAATAGGCAATTGTTAAAATAATAGATGAGAAAGGGACTATACTTAAGTATCCATGTGGTAAACTAAAATCAACATGCTATAAAAGTAGCCATTCTCTCTGAATCTCTTATTTATCAATTTTCTAAGGGTGTGGCAAGACGCTTAGATACAAAAATTGAGGGTTAATAAAGAAACCAAAACTACGTAGTTCTAGAGTTGTGATTAGCAATAATAAATTGACTACTTGTATATTTTAATAATAGAGAATAATTGAAATTAAAGTATCCATTATTCTGAGATCTAAAAAAAAGAATAATAATGAACATTGAAGAAAATTATTTTAAAAGTTATATTTTATAATGGTTAGGTGTAATATTAGCTTGAGTAAAAGTATCACATATGACTTTTTGCATGGAAACCTTGAGATATTTTACAAGTTTAAATATACCTTCATTATTTAAACATTTATAAAGAAACATGAGAAATGGTTGAAATTATACACCCAAAATCGACGGTTACGAGTTGGTAACCCCTATGACCTATGAATGGTTTTTTCTGATAGAATAGATTGGAACAAGTGACCTTGTTAGAAATAGTAATGAGAGGTAGTATGAGAAGTCTCCTCTATACCATTGCCTAGGATTATAGTGATAGATCCATGCTTTATTCTGACTATAAGTGGACTAGTATGCCCAAGAGAACTAGTCTAGCCATGATATTTGGTATGGGATAAATTATCATGAGTCATGAATAGTCAATGGTACTAAGTCTAGTGTCAAGGTAATAACATGGCCCTAGTTGACTCTAGTGGAGTGGACAATCAACTAGGCACTAGGCATATGTACGCTAACCCCTTGCATACCAATTTTAGAACAAGTCAATCGATTTAGATTTAGGTTCATCATGCTAAGGGATGGGGAGAGTATGCATCCACCCTCTAGGTTTTATGAACCCTAGAAGATAACCCCAGTCGTGGTTCTACACTCATGCCAGAACAAAAGGATGATAAATGAGAAAGTAACTCCACAAAATGGTACTCTCTACTGGATTTGGTCAATCTCGACCACTTGGGAGACTATTTGCAGTAGTCTTGATTCCCAAAGATGGTATTGATATGTGTCATACTTAAAAGTGATCTTGATTTGGGTGAACATTAAACAAGTTACCTTAAGCCTTAACCGTAGGGTGAACTATGTTGTGTCTATATAAGAAAAAAAATCCTAAATAATGATGAGTAAGAATGAATGGTACAACCAGGTGAGTAGACTTGGGTTGTTACAATGCATGATGAAGTTGTTGCATTACTTTTTTTAACAAAGAATTTGAAAGGCTATACATGTAACTTGTGCTTTGTCTAGTCTATCTTTGTGAAATATTTTTAAAAATGAAAGGTCTCTTCTTTATACAACAAAATGCATAGTAGGGTAGTTGGTTATTGAAACAAAGCTTAAAATTTTGAATAATGGGCCACAAGTTCAATTCCTTCAGGTGCTTATTTGAAAGATATTTTTAACTTGCATGGTGGGAACCTATATTTGCGAGGATTTTTTTTTTTTTTTTAAGACTATAGGGGGATTTATTTTTAGGAAATTAAAAGGTGTAAAGTAAAATAAAAATAAAAATGATGCATTGTATTTCTTAGGGGGAGGTTGACATCTTAATAAAAAAAGAGGGAAATAAATATTCGAAAGGAAATTGAAATTTTTGAATTTTGAAGTTAGAGGTCTATAGTGAAATTTTTTTAAGGAGAATTGTAATCTTATTATAATAAGGTACATTTTTGGCAATGATCAACACCTTAATTTTTGTCAAACAAATTTTGCATCAAAATTTTTTTTTGTATGCAAAAATAAAACATGTGCTTTACGCAAATGCAATGTTATATATACGATACCTCTGACTTGTATTTATAGGTAATGTTGTTGTACCAAGTTACTACATATCATGCATAATATAACTACCATAATGATGTCTAGGCATTGACGCTATAAATCATCAAGGAGGAATAAGGACTCATTTTTGTGATATTTTGTTTTACTCCATTTGTTACTATCATTAGACATAAATTCTAAAATTGAGAAAATCTAAGTATATAGGGAAGTTATGTCCATATATAAGGATTTCTATTTAAATGTCATTATTAGAATGAATCATTTTTGGTACTACCTTGTTGCTACATACCAATCTATTTCATGTACCTTAAGGTATCTCTCATGTACGACCACATATAGAGAGGACTAGCTTCTTCCACATATCGACAAGTATATTGGAAGGGTAGGTATATCGAAAGAATTGTTATATAGGACTGGTGGTATATAGAAAAAAATGACTATTTTTAGGAGATATAAGGAACCTTCACCATGTCTACATCAAAAATATTTCTCATAGAATCTTTGTTGCTAAAGGGTCTAAATGTTGCACCATGGAAGACAAAAATGAGAACAATATTAGTGGTTAAAAAACTATGGGATATAGTTATTGGCATTGAAAATTTCCTTGAGGAGATATAAGATAAGAAAAAATATGAAGAAAGATATGCAAAGGAACTTATGCTCATCACATTTGGAGTGGCTAGTGAAATACAACCACATATTAGTGAGGAAGAAACATCAAAAGATGCATGGGATAAACTTTACCATATTTGAAATAAGAAATGAAGCCACTATTCTTTATCTACAATAATAACTACATAAATTAAGGTTCCAAGATTGTGAGAGTGTTTAACAATTCCTTCAAATAATTTCATACATAAAATCAAGGTTGAATATCATAGTAAAAAAGGTGGAAGATAAGCTCCTAGTCTCAATTGTACTTAGATCTCTCCCTTAATAATTGATAACATTGGTGACATCTCTTCAAGTATTAAATAGAAGCATGTAATTATTGGAAATTTTGAGTTAGTAGTGTTGTCATTGATGTTAATAGTCAGTTTCAGGAATCAGTGTAGGACTTGGAAAAAGAAGGGTTAAAATATTTATATTTTAAGTCCAAAATACTTGGTCTAAGATCTCCAGATGATTGGTCAAAAGGATAGTTAAATACCATGAACAAAAGACCTAAAGGAAATAATATTATAATATTTATTATTATAATATTAAAGGCAATTAGAAAACGTCTGACGGCAAAAGAGGAAAACACCTAGGACCAATGGAAATAATATTATAATACTTTATTATATTATTAAAAGTTTAATTATGCCTAAGGTGGTTTATAAATAATTTATAATATTATATTATAAATTTATTTATAAAAATAATATTTTCATAACCCAAAGTTGGGTTGGGCGCAAAAATGAATTCAAATTTTATATTCTTCGTCGACGTTGGAAAAATGAAGGCATATGGTATAAATACCATAGCACTTACCCCTAAAATTCTAAGTCTCCAAAATTATAGTGCATGCGATTAATGAAAAGGTGAATTCATGAGCAAACAAAGGATAAAGTTTTAAATTGTTAATTGCCCCTAAAATTTGTGAAATACAAAGCGATTAAGGTGGAAACAACAAACACCAACCAATGGTTTGGCTATAGGTGAATATGAGGGATGTAAGTCATTTGGAATGCAAAGGTGTTGCATTCGATTCTCAAAAACTATGTGGGACAAAGCCTTTTTGGTTTTTAGTGGGCAAGGAGGAGGTAAAGTGCCCTATGTGCCTTTGCCTCCCATGCGAGCACTTAGCTCACATGGAAAGGGACCCACGACTAAGGCATAGGTGGTGATTCGACCAGGGATCGAATCCCATGGGGAACGCACACGAGGTATTTGATTTTTGGTTAATTGCACATTGCCTAAGGTTGTTGGTGGTGCTTAAAGCACATGCTTTAATTTTTACACCTAGGTTAAAGTGTGAAGTGGGAAAGTTATTAGCACGTGGTTATTTGGTTTTTGTTGAGTGCTTAGGGAGTTAAAAGGGTAAGGTAATTAATTTTTACCTTAGAGAAAGTGAAAAATATTTTATTAAAAGTTAAAATATATTGCATAGTTTTATAAAGTTAATTATTTGAAAAATGCAATATTGAGTAGGGAGACATAAGTAGTGTTTGGATTGTTTCATGCATTAAATTTCTAAAAGGGGTTATTGTGAAATTAAGTGGGTGAAATATTTATTTAATAAAGTTGGAGATTATAAGGTGTAATTGAGAATTAATAATTTTTGTATGGTAAAATATTTGAAGGAAATTATTGAGGATAGATTTTTGACATCTAACCATTGAGATTGGCAAAAAGGTTGATTGTATTGAGATAGGTTTTGAGGTCATTTCTCCATAAATAAAAAGGTATGGGCATATCTTCCTTGTGAGTGAAATATTATAGGGTTGAACGTTATGAATACTAAGTTGGAGTGAAAAGGTTTGTTTGATAAGCTTTGCTGAGCAAGATTTTATGTGCATGATTGGTGAATGTTTGTGAGAACATTTGAGTGAGAGATTGAGAACTATCTTGAAATAGGGTTTGTGAAAAGATCATTAGTATCATTGTTATGTGAGGTTGTTTGATAAGCATTGTTGGAAATATTTGAGAAAAAATTCATGTGCATGATTAGGGTTTGTTAAAAGAACATGAGTATCATTTTTATGTAAATGAGGAATCATATTGAGTCAAGGATTGAGATTCATAGTGTGAGTTGTTGGAAGTGGAGTAAAACACTTTCTTAGGATTTGTAAACAAGTTGTGTTTCATTAAGTGATTGATTGAGTGGAGTTGGTTAAGCATAGTTGATTGAGAGTGTTGGAGTGATAGTTCAAGTTTTGTGAAACAAATTGTTCTTTATTCTTAATTGATTTGAAGAGAGTTTGGAAGTGATTGAGTTTGAAACATATTGAGTCTCTAACCATTCTCCATATGTTTTTGTGGTTAAAAGAGAGAGTTTGAAAGTGATTAAGTATTGTTGTGAGTGTGAAACATATTGAGTCTCTAACCATTATCTATATGTTTCTATGAGATTAAAACAAGATTTTATGTGAAACTTTTTTGTGTGATTGAAGAAGTTTTTTGTGATAGATTGAGTTGAGTTGAATAAGCTTTTGTGAAAGCTTGTGATCTGATTTGAGTAAGTCCTAGAGTAGACTTAAGGACTAAGTTGAGTAAGCTTTTGTGGAAGCTTACAATACAGATTTGAAGTAAGTCTTGGTGAAGACTTGTTGAACAGGTTGGACAAGTTCAAGTGAGCACTTGTTGAGCAAATTTGAGGTAAGTCTTGGTGAAGACTTGTTGAGAAGATTCGACAAGTTCTAGTGAGGACTTGTTGAGCATATTTGAGGTAAGTCTTAGTGAAGACTTGTTGAGCAGATTGGACAAGTTCTAGTGAGAAATTATTGAGTATATTTGAGGTAAGTCTTGGTGAAGACTTATGGACAGATTAGTGTGAGCTTTTGTGGAAGCTTACAATGCAGATTTGAGGTAAGTCTTGGTAAAGAATTGAGATTAGTTTGAGCAAGTTCTTGAGAGGACTTGTGGATATATTTGAGGTAAGTCTTTATGAATACTTGAGATCAGATTTGATTGATAGATTTGTTCAAGCTTTATGTTAAGGCTTGGGGAAAATCTAGCAGAGTTGATTTGTGATTGGATCAAGCTTTGTGTTAAGGCTTGAAGAAAATTTTGAGGACAGAGTTTGGTGCAGATTTGAGGACAGGTTTGTGCCAAACCAGAGACAAATATTGAGTAGATTTGTGCTAGACCGAAGGACTGTGTTTAGTGTATATTTGAGATAGATATTGAGCAGATTTGTGCTAGATTGAAGGACTATGTTTAGTACATATCATATATAGAGATTGAGCAGATTTGTGCTAGATCGAAGGATTGTGTTTAATGCAAATTTGAGACAGAGCTGAGAGTAAGCTTTGGAGGTGATAGAGCAAAGGACAATAGTCTCCAGTGGATAAATATCCATTAGCCAGAGCAATGAGGATAGAGGTCTTCTAAGTGAGGACATGAGTCTTCAGTGGAGAGAGATCCACAAGCCAATACAGTGGAGGCAGTAGTCTTCTAGAGGATCACCAGCTAGAGAAGAGAAGAAGGAGTTCTCCTATGGATAGAGATCCATGAACCAGCTAAGGATATTGGTGTCTCCTATGGGTTGGTGCCCATAAATCAGATTAGGGGATTGGTGTCTCCTTTGGACAAGAGGTCCATAAATATTGTAATAGGTAAAGGATTCCCAAGAGATTTATTGAGAGAATTTTAGTTAAATGTTTTCTTTGTGGAGTAGCCCACATTGGGTGAACCATGTTAAATTAGTGTCTCCATTGTGTGTGGTGATTTATGCATTACTTTGATTACTGTTGTTGACATTGCATTGATATATTGGATAATATTGTTTGAGTAAAGAAAAGTAAAAAGTGTTGTTTACCCCCCCTCTCAGTATAAGATTGTGTTCTTTAGTAATTTGATGAATTGAATAACATCCTTCAACAATATTAAGTAAAAAATCTATTAAGAGATGAGTTTTCCAATAATGTCCTTATCTCCACCAAGAAATCACAAAAGGGTAAAAAAGGTTCTACTTCTTCTTCATCAAAAAATCATTTTCAATGGAGAAGGCATTGTCATATTTGTGAAAAAGGACATAATAAAATATTTTGTAGATATTATTCATTATATCAAAGGAATCAATTAAAAATGCCTCCTTATCTCATTATCTCAAAAAAATAAATAATAGCAACAAGGACAATGGAAATATCAAAGAGAGAAATTTCAACAAAGGCCATAATAGCAAGGGTATATTGCATAGGGTGAATTAGAATCAAAATTAGATTGTGAAGAAGAATGTGAAATAACCCATAAATTCATCATGACAAGGGAAGTGTCAAAACCAATAAATTAAGTTGATAGTAAACAAGACAAGAAACAAAGTGCAATTCAAAATTTTGTGTCATCCAAAAATAATGGTGTTGGTGAGTTTTAGAAACTAAGGTCTTGTTTACAGGTAATATTGAGAAATGTTGGTAAAGAATATTTTCAAAATAGGTGACAACTAAAGTTGCAAGCTTACTGTAGTGGTAAGGAGTTTGGCCTCTCTTTGAGAGGTCCAACGTTCAAACCCCATTTAGCATGAGGGGACGGATACCCCTCATAAAAACCTATGTAAACTCATTGAAAAAAAAGTGTGACAATTTTTATTGGTGTTATGAGAAGAATGTGTATGGAACTATTCACCTTGACATCCTTGAGGTGCAATGTAAAAAAGAAAATTAAAATAGTTGAGAAGTTGAAGGACAAGCCCATGATGAAAGATGTGTTTTGTAACACAAGTTATCTTCTTCAAAGGATATATATCAATTGTGATATGGGATATTTAAGGCCTATGATGATAGATGGTTGTTGTGATATAGATGATTTGAAGCCTATATTGGTAGATATGTATTATGATACATGTGATCTTGTTCAAAGTGGAGATATAGCTTATGATACAAGTTATTTAAATATTATTAGAGAGAAAAAATATTATGCAAAAAATGGTTGTGTTGGCCATGATAAAGGCCATATTGTCAAAGTTGATAGTGATAGTGATAGTGATAGTTGTGTTGAAAGACATTTTGATAATGATGTGATATGGTATTTGAATGTTGTTGGTGATAGTGATACAGACCATAGTGGAAATGAGGAAATTATGTGTTTGAATATTGTTCAAAGTAATGATGAAGAATTTGGATATTTTAACAGGTTTCAAAATTATTAATATTGGGATATGACAATATGAATTTGGGAAGAAATGGGAAAGGTGTAAAAGAACCCGTAGTACCAAATATGAGACCAAAAAATGAAGTCCTTGGATATACATGACAACTAAGTGACAATATCATAAAATTTGTGAAGAAAAAAACATATGCAAAAGTTCCTATATGAATTGTTGTAGTCATTGTGGAAGAAGTGAACATGTAATAACCAGGTGTTAGAACCTATATTCTTGTGAAATTTGTGGAGGAAATATTAACTCCAAAAGAAATTTTTGGCATAGAGATAAAGTGACAAAAAAAAAGATAAATAATTTTTTTATGGTTGAATATGTTAGAATGGGATATAGCAAAAGGAATGTTGAAAGGTTTCTACAGGAGACCAAGTTTGATGATTGAAAAATATCATAGTTTGTTCAAGTGAAGAATGTAGGTTTTTTCATGGAAAAATATCTTGGGAAACTTGAGATAAGTTATTTTAGTATCAGGAGAATGTAGCCCAAGCATTGTTTGGAATACCTATAGTGACGAGACCTATAAATGAACCGTTATGCAAATAATTTCAAAGATAGAAAATATTCAAATGATATATTCTAGTGGTAATTTTCCAAAGGTGATGACCTAAAGGATGGTTCATATGTTGACCTAGAGGTAATGATGACATAGAGGTAACCTAGAGAGGTGACATAGAGGAAATGGTGACCTAGAGGTGATGAGGGCATCACATTCCTAGGTTAGATTCTTTTATTCTTCCTAGGTTTGATTTGCAAATAATGCTTATGAGTCTTTTTCTCACATAGAACTTAGTTGGCAATTATTTGTTAGTTGTGAGCTATTTTTAATATTAAGTTAGCTATTTTTTGGCATCTTTCTCCCTATTTCTCCTCCTACGAGATTTGGGTGACTTGTTATGTTATTTGGGCATTTTTTTGCCTATATAAACTTTGCATATGAAATAAATTAGCAGTTGGATTTATTTCCTTCACACTGGTATTAGAGCAATATCTTGATGATATGATATCTAATTGGTGTTTGACAATCCATTTGGAATTGACGACCTGCTCTCTAATTGGTGATTGACATTCCAATTGGAATTCATCGTTCCATTTGACTTTGGTTTTGGACTTCGTCAATTCGTAATATTTGCGGGACAAAATTTGTTGGGCGACTTTGGGCAGAGCATTTTTAGCAGACTTCGGTGGTTGTTCACACAATTCCATATCAAAAATTTCTATTCTGTTCAAAAATTTCAAATTTTGTTTTTAATATTTTTCTACCATAATTTGGATGTTGGCGGCCCTCCTCCACTATGGTGGACAAATAGGATGAACTACAAGACCAAGCAGAATGGACATCACATAGAGGTCTAAAAATGGCTAGACAATAGTCAATAGTAATGGTCAACCAACACAAAAACCAATATGATTGAGCCCTAGTTCAGCAACATGAAGGTCAATCAAGGTAAAACCAATGTAGACTCACTGGACAACTATGTGGATAGATGGACGAGGCAATAGGCTAATCGAAGACAAGTGGCTATGGCAATGGACAAAAGGAGGGGCTAACCACTTAGATGTGGTCAAATATTACATTGCGTTCTTATACTTTTAAATAGCTTCATAGGCCCCACCGCCTGCATGTGGGATTAATTAGACATTTTTTTTTGTTGTTTGTGGTGGCATGTTTGATTTGCTACCTTGTGAGCCAAGAAATCGCTAAAAACTGTTCAAGAGACTGCTTGTCGCAGCTATTCATGGATTAACTATTGATTGTATACCAGTGGCCATTGGGATGGTTGGGGAAAAATGCCCTTAGTTTTGACTCAAGCATGTAAACCCTACGCCAAACCCTTTTCTATGAATGACACTGCAACTATGGAGGTTGAACATTATTTTTTTTTGCTTTAGATGTATTGGGTTGAGCAAAGTTTAGTGGATCATGGCATGTGAACCTTTGAACATAGTGTGAGCATATTATTTTTGCCTATGAATTAAGTTTTTGTACACAACATGACAACAAATTCTTGTTGATCGAATCATGTCTTTAAGTGAGGAGAACACATGCTAGTGATCCAACACGAGCGAAGCAGAACCAGTTGTAGTGTGTCATTCTTGGTAGGACAAAGCAATCAGATATGAGTGTACAATTTGCTTTTTTGGGTAGGAATTTATAATCCCATATTTACAATGGGCCAACCTTTCAAGACCTTTAAGAGAGCAGTGGATCTTTATTAATGTTGACCATCATGCAGTGGTCAAGTAGACCCACATGGTGGGTGCTACCTCCAATTGAAGGTGGGAAGGTCTACCACTAGTCGTACCTACTAACTGTTAAATGCCTTATGCATGGTGGATATTTGGCATTGTTCTTTAGATAGTGGTAGTTCAATTGCTAGCAGTGCCTTCTATTGACCTATGCCATTGTGCATGATTGGAGGTTTCACGGGCTGGTTTGGCCCAAAATCCAATATTTTAGCTAAAGTTACTCAAATTAAATTAAATTAATTAAAATTGTTTAATTATTATTTTTAAATGATTCAAAAGTGCATTCCTTTTGCACATTTTTTACCTTAGCATTAGTTACAAAATATTTTTTGTAATAGCCTAAGACGCTAAATATTTTTTTACAAAATTTATTTTACAACATTTTGCACCTCACCAAGTTGGGGAAAGAATTTTGATATTGCCTTAGCAGCAACAAATTGTAAGCCTTTTGTGGCTCATTGTAAAATGCTTGAAACTCATAGCACCCTTGTAATTGCCCTACGAGGAAAATTTTGTAACTCTTTTTGAGAAGAGTTTTTGTAGCCCTCCTGGCTTACACCAGAGGTCATATGGCTACTAATTTGGTGGATCAAGTGGCCACCATAGTTGTAGTTGTTAGCATCTTGGTTGACAAGGTTCAAAAAATGATTGGGCCTAGTCCACCTAGTCCAACATCTAAAATTGAATCTCAAATCAAATGTGAGGTTAATATTTATAATGGCTCTCAATATTGAGACATTCTCAATAGTTGGATTCTCGACATGGATAAATGGTTTACCTACAAAAAAATTAAAAATGATGACTAAGTTTCTTTTACAAAACTGGAACTTTTGAGCATTTCTCAAGGTTTGGTACAGGATCATCAAAGCACTCAGGATCCCATAGACACTTGGGATGACTTGGTGAAAGCCTTGAAGGATACATTATATACTTCTAATTTTTTTGAAGATCTTGGCTTCCAATGGCTTCATTTGAGGCAAGGACACAACATGAGTGTTCAAGATTACATTGGAAAGTTCAATAAATTGAGGATTCTCAATGGAATCCTAGATCCAACTCCTAAACTTATCAACAATTTTAAGAGTGGTTTGAAAGATCAACTCTTTAGAGAGCTAAAAAATACACCTAATGAAGTGTATAATAAGGCACAACTTGAGGAATATGAAATTTCTATGAAGTTAGGTGCCTCCTCTAAGGCACCCAAAAAAGGACCACTATAGTAGCAACAGTCCGAAAAGGCTCTAGAAACTCCTTCTTCTTCCTCTTATTATAATGAAAAAAAATTGTAATCATTGTAATAAATGAGGACACATCAAGGTTGAGTGCTTCAAAAAGAAGAAAAATTTGCTTGCACAACCTCAAAAAGAGGCCCCACAAGATGGGCCCATTGAGTCTACAGGAGAAGATACAGTGTATCTAGAAATTCAAGGTAAACTCAACAATGTGACCCTCATGCTTCGATAAAAATATAGAGATAGTTTGTTCTTCACAAGAGCGCATCTTCTCCACAAATTTTATGTATTTTGCATCTTCGATAATGGATCCACAACTAATATAATTGCTCAATATGTAGTCGATCAACTCAAATTTCCATTTGAACCCCATCCTTCCCCATATTCACTTGGTTGGAAGGATGAGGGAACTACCTCTGCAATCACAAAATATTGTACTTTGTTGTTTGCCCTTGGTCCACACTATGTGGATCAAGTCACCTATGACATGACTCCCATGGACTTGTATGGAATGATTCTTGGCCAGTCTTATCAATATGATAAGAAGACTTCATATGATGCTTATCACAAAACATATTCTTTGCATAATCATAGTAAGAGCTTTCCTATTCATAATCTTCCCCATGCATAATTCTTGGTGTTTTTACCAAGGATTTATTTAGTCTCATGGTCAAAGGACATTCCTCCTTCTATTTCTAATTAGTTCATTTCTCCTCTATCATGAGCAAATCATCATGTTCCTCCTACTATTGTTGTTGTTCCACCTCGAGCACTGTAGTGGCCTCTTTCAACGCTGCCTTCATAGGTTTTGAATGTAGATCCAATAGTAGGTCATTACTTCTTATCCTAGTTTT
Organism: Wollemia nobilis; assembly: GCA_028583015.1. Taxonomy (NCBI): domain Eukaryota; kingdom Viridiplantae; phylum Streptophyta; class Pinopsida; order Araucariales; family Araucariaceae; genus Wollemia; species Wollemia nobilis. The sequence goes on along the minus strand of JAQPPZ010000521.1, from coordinate 14,301,566 downwards.
TCACTTTGCAAGGAATTTCTCTCGACATTGTGTCTCTACACTAACATCACATGGTTTCTAGGATGTTCTTCCACCCCGTTATAAGACATTTATGCAGCATTTGGTGACTCACCTTCCACTCCTATTATAAAATCATTGGATTCCAATGCTTCTTGAGTGGGGAGCTATGATGAGGACATCACGTTCCTAGGTTAGATTTATTTTATTCTTCCTAGGTTTGATTTGCAAATAATGCTCATGATTATTTTTCTCACGTAGCACTTAGTTGGCAATTATTTGTTAGTTGCTAGCTATTATAAGGATTAAGTTAGCTATTTGTTGGCATCTTCCTCCCTATTTCTCCTCCTACAAGATTTGGGTGACTTGTTATGTAATTTGGGCATTTTTTGGCCTATATAAACTTTGCATATGAATGAAATTATAGTTGGATTTATTTCCTTTGCAAGACGTGACATAGAGGTAAAGACCCGTAAATGACATAAGGGAAACTAATCTAGAGATAACCTAGAGGTAATGACCAAAGGCAAATACCCAAATGCAATGACCCTAATATATTAAACTATTTGAATATCCAAAGATAGTCCAAAGAGGTAGACCTAGTGGATATTATTTAGTTCTAGCTAAGCCAAAGCCAACAAAGTAGAGCCATATCTAGATCTAGAGCCAAAGATAAAAAATAGTTCCAGTGTACCACTCTTGGAATCATGGGGGGTAATAATTTTTATGAAAAATAATATAATAAGAGAGGGTGTTATACTTTATTTAATTATTTGGAGCTAGCTTGTTTTCTGGATCTTGGTTTCTCTCTTGGTGTCCTGTGTGTCCCTTCTCTTTTTGGTTAGTTGGTTGGATTCATTTTGTAAAATTTTTAGGGTTCCTTTGAAAACCCCTTCATCCACCTAATAAAAATTAAAAATTATTCAATTATTTAGAGTTATGTAATCATATGATGTTTGTAATTATTGAGATATTAATAAATATTTCTTTCATATGAAAATTGAATATTCACATCTCCCATGAGAATGCGAGGAGATGAAAAGATATGTTTAAGGTCAAACACTAAAGGTCTTGAATAAAAGAGATACATATTGATACAACAAATATGTACTTGTTGTGCAAGCTCAAGCTTGTGAATATTGGAAGAGCAATGTGAAATATTGCTAGAATATTTTGTTAAAATTTTGAGTGAAATATTTTGTTTGAAACATTGTGATTGTCTTATCCAATTTTTAATAGAGTAGAGGTATTTTCCATTTATAGAAATAGGTAGCATTACTCCTTCTCTAGAGGTAAGTCTATAAGCATTTAGACCTACAATTTTAGAAATTTGGTAAGGCTTATTCCATAATGAGTCTAACTCTTGATGAGATCCTAGGTCTACTTGATCTTCACCCCATTTGATCTCAAGGTCTCCTTGTATTCTATTTCTCCTAGATATTTTATCAAACAACCTTATATCAAATTTTTAATGTCACATGGTCCTTCTAAAGTATTTTTCTTGAAGAACACAAGATTATACTGAGAGGGGGGGGGTGAACAGTATAAGACCTCTTTTTACTTTCTCTATTTAACTTCAACTTCGCAAAGCAATGAACCAATAGCAATATCAAAGCAATGCATAAAGCAACACACAATGAGACACCAATTTTAATGTGGTTCACCCAACATGGGCTACATCCACAAAAAATTTCTCTAAAAATCTTTCTCAAAGTTCTTTGGGAATCCTTCCCAATTACAATGTTTATGAGCCTCAGCCCAAAGGAGAAACCTTCCCCTACTCAAGTATTTATGAGCCTCTGCCCAAAGGAGAATCCTTCCCCTCATCATGAATTTATGAGCCTCCTACCCAAAGGAGAATCTTTCCCCTCCTCACAAATTTATGAGCCTCCTGCCCAAAGGAGAATCCTTCCCCTCAGCTCTGGAAATGATACTTTAGAAGATCACCTGCCTCTTATTTTGCTAGCACGTGGAACTCCTTTCCACAAAAGACCTCCTATCCTCAATTCTTAGCCTCAAGAGACCTTTGTCCTCATTGATCACCTCCATAGCAAATCATCAACCTATACTAAACACAGTTAGTCGGTCCAGTATAAGTCTTCCTCAATTTATCAGATTTGTCCCAAGCTCAACTCATAAAGCTTGAACAAATCAATCTCTACTGCACACAAGCCTTCTCAAATACTTGTCAAAACTGTCCTCAGGCTCTTCTCAAAGAACCACTTCAACTCTGTCCTCAAGTCCTCTGCTAGGACCCGTCCAAATCAGCTCACAAGTCCTCCCTAGAACTTGTCCAAATCAGGTCACGAGTCCTCACTGGAACCTATCCAAATCAGCTCACAAGTCCTCACTAGAACTTGTCCAAATCAGCTCACAAGTCTTCACTAGAACCTATCCAAATCAGCTCACAAGGACCTATCCAAATCAGCTCACAAGTCTTCACTAGAACCTGTCCAAATCATCTCACAAGTTCATCAAGAAAAACTTGCTTAGCATGAACCCACAAAGAGAATTGTTAGAGACCCAATGTGATTCATCAACCTCACAGAAGCATAAAGAGAATTGTTAGAGACTCAATAATTTCTATACTTAACTCCCAATATCAATATCAAATCTCATAGAAACATAAAGAGAATTGTTAGAGACTCAATATGTTCTATACTTAACTCCCAATCTCAATCTCAACTCAATATCAATCTCAAAAGAATAAAATAGATGTAGTATGCTTTTCTCAAGAACATGAAACACAACCCAACAATTGCCAACCATGCAATATCTCATATAACAATGATACTCATGTTCTTTCCACAACCAATATCTTTTCTCAACCAATTAGGGCTTTAACAACAATGCTTATAGACAAGGTTTAACCAACATCATTCAACTCAAAATTAACCTTGAAGCATTCAACCAATCACTACATGAAAAGGAAACTAGTAGACATCCTTTTCCCTCTAAATATATTTGAACAAAACAGCCACCAACATAAATCACCAATGCAAAGAATAACTTGCTCAAATAAATCTCAATGGAGTAATCCCAAATCATGTATCAAGTAAAGCATTAACTTGATCAAAACAACCTCTATGGAAGCAACTCAACCATCAATCTCAAAATATCCAACTAAGGGTTTCACCAACTCAATGCAAGTAGCAAGACTTACTAACATAAACCCTAGTGCAAAATGCTTCCTCTTCCACAACCAGAATTATGCATTCACCCAAAAACTCATCAATGATTTTAATGCATAAACAATCTTCAATATCCAGAAAATAGGATTTACACCAACAAGAATACCTAGTAGACAACCTTTTCACTCCAAACTCAATTTCAAAAAAATACACCATCAACAATATACATGGAATAAGTTGTCCATACCTTTGTTTGAGGAAGAAGAGGAGAGTTCTTCAACCTGTTACCAACACCACCCTCAACTTTGCCACCAAGTTAGGGTTAGATCATAAAAGTAACCACAAAAATATTTATTCCATAAAACACCTTATGACTCCAATCCTTAAAAGTCAATTACCAAAAAATATAAAGCATACAAACAATATATCCTTTTACACCTTATTTCTCCAAATTAATTAAACCATGCTCAAGGAATAATAGCTTCTAAGCAAATCTCACTCAACAATCAAGCCAAAAATCTCAACCACACACTATCAACCTTATATCTCCAAAGAAGCATTTAACCTTAAAAATAATTTTAAATAAATCTGCCCAACCACTTCTTCTTTAACAAAATGTAGATTTTATTTAAAAAACCTTACCAAAAAAAATGCTTCCAAAAATCGCGGGTCAACAGTGCCTCCGAAAAAATCGGAGTGCAAAAACTCTTCTCACACTCCACAACGGGAGTCAAACGCTTGACATCCCTTCAACCGCCTTCGCAGAACAGTCGTTGCCACTAGGCCAACGGTGCTAGCTTGAAGGCTAGCAAGAGTATCCTTCTCCTTAACCCTTTGGTGATGGATAAACGTGGCGAAAAAATGATAGCCGTAGCTTTTACTTCCCTATATTTTGTGCAATTAGAACTTATTTAACACCATTGCTTTGGACTATAGGTTATGGCTTATATAGGTTTGGCACCTTCAAAACAACTTTAGGGTTTATGAAACCCTTTTGATTATTTAAAAAATAATCAAAGGTATTTTAGACCTTAGACCTTAGGTGGAGAACCCATTACATTATTAAAATAATTTAATCATTAAATAAAATAAATAATTAATTAAAAAACCTTAAAAAGGTTTTATTAATTAAGTTATTTAATTAATAAGTGTCTCCAGCCTTTGCATTAAGTTGAGAGTGGTTTTGAGAAAAACCCTTAATGCATCCACCTGGTTTTAATAAAAACCCTTAAACCTGCCATGGTTTTGATAAAAACCTTTTCATCTGTCACATGGAATCTCTCCGAAATCTTCTAGAAAAGATTCTTTGGAATATTCAACCTTTGAAGCCAATAAATCCTCTTGACATTAATGCCATTTCCTTTTGACATCAATGACAACTCATAGACAAGAATCTAGGATCTCAAACCCAAAATTGCCAACATTTCTCTCTCTTCCTCTATATCTAGTGCAATTAATCTTGCTTGCATGGGTTCAACACCAGTGTCCTCTAACTCAAGTTGTGATATTTAGAGGGAAGAAAACTAAAAGTTAATTGGCAACATTACCTCTTTGTCATATACTAGCTTGTAGGGAGATGACATGATGGATGTTTTTGGTGTCACTTAGTCTACCCATAATGCATTATATAGCTTTGTATGATAGTCCCTTTATGACTCTAAAATAGTCCTTTTCAAGATCGTCATGATGTTTTATTGGTTGCTTCAATTAATCCATTTACCTATGGATAGTAATTGGATGACATTTAAAGAAAGAATCCATATTCAAGGGAAAATTTCATCACTTTGGACTACTTGAAATAGGTGACATTATCTATGGCAATGAAAATAGGTACTCCAATATTGGTGATGATATCTTCAAGTAATTGGACCACCGTCTCTTGATTATTTTCTTTGGCTAAGACCACTCTAACCCATTTGGTAAAGTAGTCTATAGTGGTGTTGATCCATTTATGGACCACACTCAACAAGTTAATCTTACCTATAAAATTAAGGCCCCACTATTGGAATGGTTCAGTCATGATGATAGGCTTCAAAGGCATTGGAGATATTTTCTTCCTTCCCAAAAACATATAGCAAGACTTATAATCCTTGACTTATTCATAGCAATCAATGAAAATAGTAGACCAATAGTATCCATACCTTGAAATCTTGAGGGTTTTCATGGGTATAGAGAAGCAACCTCCTTCATCATTATACTACTTGATTAGGGATCCTTGTATATTTTCTTTAACACAGTAGATTAAAATGTCATCATATTCCTTACTAAACAAGATATTATCTAATCAATAATAGTGTGTTGCTTTCTATTTCAACCTAGCTCTCTCTTTGGATATCAATTCTTCAAGGACCCATCTCATAGCTATATGGTCCCTTCATTGATATCCATCTATTCAATTAAAGTGACTTGTTCTTCGAAAACTACCCTCACTAGTGTTTTGTATGAAGCCCTTCCCTTGATCAACTTAGCAGGCTTGATCTCAATATCAAAATTTTGTATTTTTTTAATCCATATACCCCTCTTTTTCCCTAGTTTTCCATGTAATATAGTAGACTACACATTGGCAAGTACTACAAATATGGTGGTATTGCTTTGTGATAGGTAGTATTTGAAATTATTTAAGGCTTTCATGATGAGAAATACTTGTTTCTTGATAAAGGTATACCTTTCTTCATAGTTATGAAGGGTTTAAATCATGAAGGATATGAGATTCTCTTCATCTTTATTGTTATTTTGAGTTAGGATGGCTACAATGATTTCATTAATATTAAATACATACAACCTAAATTATTTGGAGAATTTTGGATTAATTAGGATAGGGATTTTGTGATGGAACCTTTGACCTCTCAAAAGGTTCTCTATTTTCTTCTTCATTTCTATCTAGGGAGTCATACTCCTTTAATATCTTGGTCATGGGCCAAACCATCTAAGAAAAATTATAAATTAACTTGGCTACAAATTGGATTTATCCTAAGAATAAACTAGTTCCCTTTACTAACATGGGCAATGGAATATATTGGATGAATTTTATTCCATCAAGGTCTATGGCTAAACCTTATTTTGTTTTCTTGAACCATGAAAATAGACTTCTTAGGGCTTAGAGAAATACCAAACTCTCTACACCTCTAAAAAACAGACCTTGGAAGGTCAAGATGTTTACTCTTGGTTTCCAATAACCTATTAGATCATCCAAGTATATAAGAATGATTTCACCTATGAGGCCAACAATAGCTATGTTCATTGCTCTTTTGAGCATTGCCCATACATTAGATAAATTGAATGGCATTAATTGATAGATGTGGTGGAAGTTATATTATGTTGGTGTTTATCCTTAACCCAAGTTAGATTATATCTAGATAATCTATTTAGAAGTCATAATATTTATGACTTAGCTACCTTTTTTAATATTTGATCAATGGAAGTGTAACACCCCTACTTGGCAGAACTCTTTATGAATAATGAACTATATGTTAATGTGAATGATTAATGGCATAGGTTCTTTCTTGATGTCTATATGATGAAATGATTTCAATTTTTTCAAGCATTGAATATTGTACTACTGATGTATTTATGGATGCAAGATCAGGTACTTCTATTTTATGGGAATATATGGATAAACCACCTATGATGAGAGATATTTTGGGAAATTATGATGATGACTTATTCATTTGAAACTCGAGGTAACATGGAAAAATTATCCTTTATGTAGATGCATATTATTTTATTTGTTTCCATGTTTGCACCATTGGGCTAGGATGTTGCTTGTGCAACGAGCCTCCTCAACAAGGTTGGTGATAGCTTAGACTATCATAAAAGGCCATCTTCTTGGAGATCAAAAAAAAGCATAGAATATTGGTTAGAAATTTAATACTTTTGTATTTACTTGTATGGTAGCTTAAATACCTTAGTAAATCAAGTATTATATGACTATATATATATATATATATATATATATATATATATATATATTAAATAGTGCCTAACACCAAGGAATAAGTTACCATAGAATTTGAATCTATTATTACATTGAAAAGTTATGGTAATGAAGCCACCCCTTGGGAACATAAATATAAGCTTTGGTTTACTTAAAAACTTGGAAAGAAACCACTCGACCACACATGGCAAGGTGGTGCATAATGCTCTTTGGGTATTTGGTGGATGTTCATCCATTCAAGGTAATGCTCCTTCTTTAAATACAAGGGAAGGTGGGTGAAATGACGGTAATCAACACCTAAAGATGTAGTGGAGAAACAAAGGTAGAAGGGAGAAAGTTGGAAGCAAGCAACAATGTTTGAAGACATCCTTTGGAGTTAAGTAGAACATGCAATTTAGGTTCTCCCCTTTGTATTTGCTCTTACTCTTGGTTATGGCATTGTTGTTTAAAATTTCTCATTGTTGCCTTGTCTATCTTTGTTGGTTGTACTTTGTTCATTGGATTTTGTATGTTGTTGACGTTGATCTCATGTTGCATAGTTATCTTTGCTTGTGTGTTTGTTGTGTTTCTTGGGTCACCTAGGAGGGTTAGTGCTCCTTCCATATATACCCTATTCTTTTCTTGTTTGCTATAAAAATCCAAGTTTATTTGTTTGAGTGCTTCGTTTTCCTAGTTGTTCTCTTGTGTGAGGTTGCTCGACAGTGATTCTTTAGTTTTAATCCATTTTATTGCACCTTGTGGACTTCTTCACTTATTTTTGGTAGTGGAGTGCCCTTACATATAGCTCTGGTCCACATGGAGGGAGTCTCATTTGTTTTGGCCTTTCTCCATTCGTAGGTTGGTGGGCAATTTTTTGTAGAGTCCTTTGGTTTTTTATTATATTTTGCTTGGTTGACCTTCGTAATCATACGTTGCTCCTTTGAGCTCAAGCATTTATATTTAATTTTATAAATCCAATTTACCAATGTGGTTTAAATTAATATTCTTTGTGTAAGAATCATAGATGGTTGAATGTTTAAATTAAAGCTTTACTTTATGAAAAACGTAGTTGGCTTTATGTTTTAAGTTAAGGTGTTATTTTGTAAATAATATGGATGGATTTATGTTTTAATATTAAAGAATTATGTTGTAAATAATATGGAGAGTTTTATGTTTAAAATGAAGCATTATTTTGTAAATGTGGCTTTATATTCTAGTAAAAGCTTTAATGAATGTAGATGGTTCTATGCTTAAGCTAAAGATTTATCTTGTTAAGTGCATAGAATTTCTTTTATGCTTGGTTAAAATCTATATTGTAGACTTACATTTAAGTGAGATATTTATCTTTTGTTTTACTAAAACTTAATATGCTTGGATATTGAAAAAACTAAGATATATCTTTCTTTAATTTTTATATATAGTTATTTGTTAATGAAATAATGCTATAATGATTCCTGAATACTTTGGCAGTCTAAGGGGTCATTATAAAGAGAAGTATGGGATTCTATTTTATAGGATGTAATGCTTGTTAAATGTTTTTAAAGATAAAATTATATAATAATTCCTGAGACTTTTGTAAGTTAAAGAATTATTATAAAGAGATAGAATTCTCTTTTATAGGATGTAATGCTTGTTCAATGGTCTTGAAAGAGAAACTCATATAACAATTCTTGAGTCTTTTGTAAGTTAAATAATTATTATAAGGAGAAGTATGAGATTTTCCTCATAAATGTTACTTATGTTTTATGCATGGTTGTTGCATAATAGAAAATGGTATGTTTTAGTTTACATTGCATTTAGAGTTGCCTTGATCCCTAAGTAAACCTCATATGTCATGGGTGGTTCTTCCATATCGAAGAAGCTTGTAGATGCTTTGTGGGTTAGAGGTCCTTGGTGAAGGTTTCTTAGTTTTTAAAATGTAATGATGATGTAAATAAGAAAAGGCTTGTAAAGGAAAATATTTACTTGGACAATTTTTAAGACTTAGCTATTGTTCAAAAGAAAAATTATGTTGCTCTAATGTTTCCTTTTGTTATGAGCAATGAAGTGTTTTTTTAACAATCTTTGTTCTTAGTTAGCATGGGCTACTATGAATATGATAATGTAATGGATGTTGTACTCTATAGCTATTTATTTTATATGATAGTATGTTTTCTTGAATCTATGTGTTAAGTAATAGAAATATGCTCTCTATGGATTAGGTAGTTTTTTGTTTAAAAACTTTATATCAAGTTTCTTGTGTTGAATAAATTTGGCATTTGGTTAAGAGAAGCTCTTGGTTTTATTATTTTAGCATTTCATATTTGATGGATTATGTCATGCTTAATAATATTGTTTTAAATTAGAGTAATTGATGCAATTGTTTATCTATCCTTGGGAAGGGTAGGAATGCTTCTGTAGATAGCCATAATACTTAATATTAGAAGGAGTTGCATGTATGCAATAACCATGTAAACATGAGTCTTAGAAGGAATTGTGTAGATGCAATAGCTAGGAACTCATGAACTTGGAAGAAGTTGTGTGGATATAATAGCCAGGGTACCTATAAATTAATACCAACCTCAACGTGTTGGATCAGGTGTACTCCCAACTAGGAGTTGTGGGAATAATTACAAGTCAGTAGTGGTGAATCCTTGATTATGTAGGATTGAGAAATCATGTCAGTTGTCATAAAAGTGGTAATGACCTTAGTTAGCCCACAGAGGTGTGGTAACTAAGTACCAATGCTTTATGATTTATTAACCTGCCTAGATGTACTTAGAGTATGGTTAGGGAATAAGTGTCCCATTTAAGTGTTTTGGGCCTTAAAGTATAATCCCCACACCATGGTCACTTGGTCCCTAGTTGATGAAGGTATGGGAAAATTTGGGGGACCACTTATTGGCATACTTCTAAATATATAGGTTTAGTAAGGTGAACCCCAAAAACTCATGGGAATTGGCCATTCCTATCCACTGAGTGTTGTTTACAGTGACTTAAAACTCAAATGTGGTGAAGCCTTGTATGTTGAATTATTATAAGGGTTATGAACCTTTGTAGGTAATCTATCCCTTTAAAACAAATTGGGTTTGTAGTTTTGGGATGTTAAAGTTGGTATCATAACTTTAGGTTTGTAGGGGCTAGAAGCTTCCATGGAGTGTGACTAGGTTAAGCCTTGAATTGATGTGCAACTTTGGGTAAGGCACCTTGCAAGAAGGCAAGTGTGACCCTAAAATATTATCAATTGAGTGATAATAATTTATGTTAGAATGAAGCTAATAGAATGTAAGTACAACTATGGGAGGATTGTAACTTACCCTAATTTTTTGTTGGATAGAGATGGCACCTATGTTGAGGTCCTCCAGAAATGTGGGTTTACTTATGTTGAAGGACATTGAAGTATGCTCATTGAAAAATCCTAGGGTTAATATGGACTCAAGCATGAAAAAATAAATAGCACTAGCTATCCACAAAACCTTTGGAAAGGTAGAGGGATCCAATAGGGAAACTGGTGAGGGTATGACTAGTGATGCATCCATACTCCAATGATTGCAAAGGGAAATAAGCTAGTTAGGGTCATTAGTGAGGCCATTGTGATACCAAATGGGACAACATCAGATGATACTAAAAATAATTATCGAACAAGAATACAATATATCTAGAGTCAGTACGAAGGGCAAGGCAAGAATCCATTTTTCCATTGCAAGGTGTTATATCTATGAGGGTCCTCACTATGCTAACAAGTTCTTGCAACATTTCCAACCAATCAATAGATCATAAGAGTGAAAAAATCAAAGTTAGGTAGCTACCAAGAATCCAAGCGAGCAAGCAACTCTAATGTTGCTAAGTGGTAATTTATTTTATAATTTTTTATTATATAGTGGAGTAATTGATAGTTTATTTCCACTAGTATTATCGAGGATATGCTGAAAAGATCTAGATTTTTGGTACAAGGGTGGAAATTCAAGTATGGTTCTGGTCAGACTTACTTAGTGGATCAATAGTTTCCTATAGCCTGAGATGACACTACACAATGGGTCCACTATTTGGCATTTGTATGTGGCACACCTTCATGATTTTCTTGTTATCCTAGGGATGGATTAGTTGAAAGCTCATGGATCCCTAATAAAATTTCAAGAAAGGTGGATGGATTTTACTAACAAGTATAAGAAGAGAGTAAGGGTTCAAAGTGGGCAAGTTATTTCCAACCTCATTTGCTTTCAGCTATGTAGTTAAAGAAAGCTATCAAAATATGTGGTATACTAAATGTTGTAAAGATCAATGAGAAGACTAGAGAAAAGGGAGATGAAGAATTATTCAAGAAGCATCCAATTATCCATGAATTTTGAGATGTATTTCTTGAAGATCTTCTAGGTCTACCACCTCACTGAAATTTGATTTCAGTATTGAATTAATGCCAAGGGCTGAACCCATTTCAAGGACACCTTACAGGATGACCCTAATTTAGTTGCAATAATTGAAGGTGCATTTGCAAGACTTGTTAAAAAAATATCTGATAAAACCTAGTTTATTGCCTTAGGGTTCTCCTATATTATTTTTGAAAAATAAGGATGGATCTTTTAGGTTGTGCATAGACTATAGGACATTGAATAAGGTAACTATTAAAAATAAGTATTCTTTACCATGAATTGATGATCTCTTTGATTAGCTAAAGGATGCTACCTTATTCTCAAAGATAGATCTAAGATCAGGGTATCACCAACTAAGTATTTGAGAAGAGGATAATTCTAAGACAACCTTCAAGACCAAATATGGGTACTAAAAATTCATAAATTTACCATTTGTGTTGATAAATGTACCTACAACTTTTATGAACTTGATGAATAATGTGTTCAAAAACTATCTAGATCAGTTTACCTTGGTATTTTTGGATGACATTTGATCTTCTCTCATTCTAAATAACATGATCACTATATTTGGTTAGTAATAGAAGTTCTATGAAAGATCCATTTGTATGGAAATTTATCCAAGTGTAATTTTTATAGCTCACAGGTGAAGTAATTTTGGTACATCATATCAATAGAAGGAATTGTTATGGATCCAAAGAAAATAGAGGCTATATTAAATTGGACTTCACCAAAAAATGTGATAGAAATCAAGAGTTTCATAGGACTCATGGGCTACTATAGACTTTGTGTGATATATTATTATAAGGTCACCTATTCAATCACAAATATTCAAAGAAAGCGAAAAGAGTTCAAATTAATAGATAAATGTGAGGTTGCATTTGAGGATTTGAAGAATAAGCTTACAACACCACCAATTCTTAAGATACCGAATGCTCTTGAGAATTTTATCATTTGTATTGATGCTTCCCTAGAATTTTTGGATGGGGTATTATCTCAGACAAAGGCTACAGTAGCATATGGATCTATAAAAATCAAGAAACGCAAAGTAAACTATACTATGCATGATTGAGAATTGGTAGTAGTGCCTTAAAGGTTTCGAGATATTATTTATTGGGAATACCATTTGAGCTAAGGACATACTATCAAAATTTGAAGTATATCTTCACCCAACCTAAGTTGAATGAAAGGCAAATAAGATGGGCAAAATTATTATTAGAATGCGACTTTGGTATTGAGTATATCAAAGGGAAGGAAAATAAGGTTGCAAATACCTTGAGTAGGAGAAGGAAAATAGTTGCATTGAATTGAATCCATATAGATATGATAGATAGGTTTAATGAAATGCAACTACAAGACCAATTTTGTATGGAAATATAGGATAAAACCAATAGATATTTGAAATAATGTAAGGATTTCAACATAAAATATGGGCTTTTATGTTTTAAAGAGAGGGTAGTTATACCCAAAACTGGTGACTTAAGAAGAATGATTATGCAAGAGGCACATATTTCTCCCTATTTTGATCATTCACGAGGATCAAAAATGAGAGAAAAGATTAAAAATATCTATTGGGCTAGAATGAAGCAAGACATCACTAGTTTTATTACAAGATGTCTAGAATACTAGAAAGTGAAGGCAACACATTGTTACTTAGCAGAGAAATTGTACCCACATGATGTGCCAATGTAAAAATGGTAGGTAATCTCCATGGACGTTATAGTGGGTCTAACTAAGAATATGTACTAGCATGATGTGGTGGTTGATAAGTTGACCAAGGTTGTACACTTAATACCAGGGAACATCAAGGATGATGTATCAGTGGTGGCAAATAAGTTGTCAAATAAATATTTAGGCTACATGGATTTCCTAAAGTGATCATATCAGATAGGAATTTTAGGTTCACATATAAATTTTGGTAAGCTCTACACCATGCATTAGGCACTAAGATAAATATTAGTTCTACTTATCATCCCAAAATAGATGGTCAGACTGAGAGGGCCAACTAGATTTTGGAAGATATGCTACGCATGTATTGCATGGAACAAAAGTGAAAGTGGGAAGACTTTTTACATCTTTTTAAGTTTTCATACAACAACGGGTACCAAGCATCATTAAGGATATCCCAGTTTAAGGTATTGTATGGTAAAAGATGCAAAAAATCTCTTTCATGGGATAATCCAGAGGATTCGATGATGATAAAACTTGACATTATCAGAGATATGAAGGAACAACTTAAGGTAATTTGGCTTAGGCTCAAGGAAGTGGTTGATCACCAAAAGAGCTATGTTGATTTGAAAATATCACCTAGAGATTTCTCTGTAGCAGATAAATTATTCGTGAGGGTAAGACCCATGAAAAGTGCTATCAAGTCAACCAAGCTAGATCCTCACTATGTTGGGTCCTTTGATATCATTGGTAAGATTAGCCCAATAGCATATAGGCTCGCTTTGTCGCCCAACCTATCAAATATCCATGATATTTTCCACATATCCCTACTTAAAAATTATGTTGTTAATCCTACTCACGTGTGGAATATTTCTAAATTATAGATGATATATCCTATAGCCATTGAGGTGCAGCCAATTAAGATCCTAGGGTTTCATTCCAAGGTGTTAAGGAAGTGAACTCTAGACTAATGTAAGGTACAATGGGACCAATATTCTGAGAATTATGCTACATGGAAGAATGTTGAAGTTATGAGATAGTAATTTCCATGTCTATTTAAATAAATTATGTATGCTATATTTTGAATAAAATATAAAGGATTGTGTCTAGTCCAAGGGGGTATGTAACATCCTTACTTGGTAGAACTCTTTATGAACAATGAACTATATGTTGATGTGAATTATTAATGTTATAAGTTCTTTATTGATGTCTATATGATGAAATAATTTGAATATTTTTAAGCATAGAATATGGTACTATTGATGCATTTGTGGATGCAGGATTAGGTACCTCACTCTGGTGGAAATATATGGATAAACGACCTACGATGAAAGATATTTTGAGAAATGATGATGATGATTTGTGCATTGACAACTCAAGGTAACATGGAAAAATTACCCTTCATGTAGATACATATCATTTTGTTTGTTTTCACATTTACACCATTGGTCCAATATGTTGCTTACGCAATGACCCTCCTCAATAGGGCTAGCGATACATTAGACTATTATAAAAAGACCACTTAGTTGGGGCTAAAATAATGGTGTAGACTATTGTGGATGTGATGCCATGGTTGTCTATATTTGCTTTGTTGACAAAAAAGTTATTATGTATTGATTAGAAATTTAATACTTTTGTATTTACTTGTATGGCAACTTAAATACCTTAGTAAATAAAGTATTATATGGTTATATATCTATATATATTTATATATTATATTTAAAATAGTGCCTAGCACCAAGTAATAAGTTACCATAGAATGTGAGTTTGTTCTTCCATGTCCTAGATAAATGTGAGGCTGCATTTGAGGCTTTGAAGAATAATCTAACAACACCACCAATTCTTAAGATACCAAATCCTCTTGGGAATTTTATCATGTGTATCGATGCTTCCTTGGAAGTTTTGGGTGGGGTATTATCTTAGGAAGAGGCTACAGTAGCATATGAGTCTAGAAAACTCAAGAAGCACAAAGTAAACTATGCTATGCATGATTTAGAATTGGCAATAGTAGTGCATTCCTTGAAGGTTTGGAGATATTATTTATTGGGAAGACCATTTGAGCTAAGGACATACCATCAAATTTTGAAGTATATCTTCACCCAACCTATGTTGAATGCAAGGTAAAGAAGATGGGTAGAATTCTTAGCAGAATATGACTTTGGTATTGAGTATATCAAAGGGAAGGAAAATAAGTTTGCAGATACCTTGAGTAGGAGAAGGCACATAGTAGCATTGACCTAAAGTCCATATAGATATGATGGATAGGGTTAAGGAAATGCAACTACAAGACCCATATTGCATGGAAATATAGGATAAAACCAATAGAGATCCAAAATAATGTAAGGATTTCAACATAAAATATGGGCTTTTATATTTTAAAGAGAGGGTAGTTATACCCAAAACTGGTGACTTAAGGAGAATGATTATGCAAGAGGCGCATAAACCTCCCTATCTTGCTCATCCGAGCTCATAAAAATGAGAGAAAACATGAAAAATATCTACTATTGGGATGGAATGAAGCAAGACATCACTAGTTTTATTACAAGATTTCTAGAATGCTAGAAAGTGAAGGCAGAGCATCATCACCTAACAGGAAAATTGTACCCACATGATGTGCCAATGTAAAAATGGTAGGTAATCTCCATGGATTTTATAGTGGGTCTACCTAAGAATAGGTACCAGCATGATGCGATCTTGGTGGTGGTTGATAAGTTGACCAAGGTTGCACACTTCATACTAGGGAACATCAAGGATGATGTGTCGGTGGTGGCAAATAAGTTTGCCAAAGAAATATTTAGGCTACATGGGTTTCCTAAAGTGATCATATCAGATAGGGATTCTAGGTTCACATCTAAATTTTGGTAAGCTCTACACCATGCAATAGGTACTAAGATAAATATTAGTTCTTCTTATCATCCTAAAATAGATGGTCAGATTGAGAGGGTAAACTAGATTTTGGAAGATATGCTATGCATGTATTGCATGGACCAAAAGTCAAAGTGGGAAGAATTTTTACATCTTGTTGAATTTTCATACAACAACATGTACCAAGCATCATTGGGGATATCATGTTTGAGGTATTTTATGGTAGAAGATGCTAAACAACTATGTTGTGGGATAATCCAGAGGATCAGTTGATGATCAAACCTGACCTTGTCCAAGATATGGAGGAAAAACTTAAGGTAATTTGGCTTAGGCTCAAGGAAGTGGTTGATCACCAAAAGAGCTATGCTGATTTGAAAATATCACCTAGAGAGTTCTTTGTAGGAGATAAAGTATTCTTGAGGGTAAGACCCATGAAAAGTGCCATCAATTCAACCAAGCTAGATCCTCACTATGTTGGGCCCTTTGATATCATTGGTAAGATCAGCCCAGTAGCTTATAGGCTCGCTTTATCACCCAACCTATCAAATATCCATGATACTTTCCACATATCCCTACTTAGGAATTATGTTGTTAATCCTACTCATGTGTGGAATATTTCTAAATTATAGATGATAGATCCCATAGCCATTGAGGTGCGACCAAGTTAAGATCCTAGGGTTTCATTCCAAGGTGTTAAGGAAATAAACTCTAGACCAATGTAAGGTCCAATGGGACCAGTATTATGAGAATTGTGCTACATGGGAGAATGTTGAAGTTATGAGACAATAATTTCCATATCTATTTGAATAAATTATGTATGCTATATTTTATAAGAAACATAGATAATTGTGTTTAGTCCAAGGGGAAAGTATGTAACACCCCTACTTGGTAGAACTCTTTATGAACAATGAACTATATGTTGATGTGAATAATTAATGGTATAGGTTCTTTCTTGATGTCTATATGATGAAATGATTTCAGTATTTTTAAGCATAGAATATGGTACTACTGATGCATTTGTGGATGTAGGATCAGGTACCTCTCTCTGGTGGGAATATATGGATAAACCACCTACGATGAGAGATATTTTTGGAAATGATGATGATAAATTGTTCATCGATAGCTCAAGGTAACATGGAAAAATTACCCTTCATGTAGATGCATATCATTTTCTTTGTTTCCATATTTACACCATTGTTCTAGTATGTTACTTTCATAATGAGACTCCTTAATAGGGTTTGCAATAACTTAGACTATCATTAAAAATACCACCTACTTGGGGATAAAATAATGGTGTAGAATATTGTGGATGTGATGCCATGGTTGTCTATGTTTGCTTTGTTGACGAAAAGAGTTGTTATGTATTGATTAGAAATTTAATACTTTTGTATTTACTTGTATGGCAACTTAAATACCTTAGTAAATCAAGTATTATATGGTTATATATATATATATATATATATATTATATTTATTTTTTTTTAAATAGTGCCAAGCACCAAGTAATAAGTTACCATAGAATGTGAGTTTGTTGTTACATTGGAAAGTTATGGTAACTAAGCCACCCCTTGGGAAGATAAAGGTAAGATTCGATTTTCTTAAAGATTTGGAAATAAATTGCTTGAGCACGCATGACAAGGTGGTGTGTAATGCTCTTTGGATGTTTGGTGCACACTCATCCATGCAAGGTAATGATCCTTACTTAAATCCAAGGGAAGGTAGGCTAAATGAGGGTAATCAATGTATAAAGAGGTAGTGGAGAAATAGAGGCAGAAGGGAGAAGGTTGGAAGAAAGAATCAACATTTAAAGATGTCCTTTGGAGGCAAGTGGAACCTACAGTTTAGGTGCTCCCCTTTGTATTTGCTCTTACTCTTGGTTATAGCATCATTGTTTAAATATTATCATTCCTGCCTTGTCTATATTTGTTGGTTGTACTTTATTCATTGGATTTTGTATGTTTTTGATGTCATCCTCATGTTGTGTAGTTCTCTTTGCTTGTGTGTTTGTTGCATTGCTTGGATAACCTAGGAGGGTTGGTGTTCCTCCCATCCATACCCTATTCTTTTCTTTTTTGTTGTAGGAATCCAAGTTTGTTCATTTGAGTGCTTTGTTGTCCTAGTTGTTCACCTATGTGAGGTTGCTCGAAAGTGATGCTTTAGTTTTAATCTATCTGATTGCACCTTGTGGATTGCTTCAATTGTTTTTGGTAGTAGAGCACCCTTACGTCTAGCTCTAGTCTGCATGGAGGGAGTCTCATTATTTTGGTCTTTCTCCATTCATAGGTTGGTGGGCAATATTTTATAGAGACCTTTAGTTCTGGGGATTATGTTTTGCTTGGTTGGTCTTCATGATCTTACGTTTCTCCTTTGAGCTCAAGTGCCTATCTTTAATTTTATAATTCCAATTCACCTATGCGGTTTAAATTAAGCTTCTTTGTGTACGAATCATATATGGTTGAATGTTTAAATTAAAGCTTTACTTTGTGAAGAATGTAGTTGGATTTATGTTTTAAGTTAAAGTGTTATGTTGTAAAGAATATGGATGACTTTATGTTTTAAGTTAAAGTGTTATGTTGTAAGGAATATGGAGAGCTTTATGTTTAAGATGAAGTGTTATTTTGTAAATATGGCTTTATATTCTAGTAAAAGCTTTAATGAATGTAGATGGTTCTATGCTTAAGTTAAAGCTTTATCTTGTTAAGTGTGTAGAATTTATTTTATGCTTGGATAAAAGTTGTATTGTAGGCTTGCATTTAAGTGAGAGCTTTATCTTTTGTTTTACTAAAACTTAATATGCTAGGATTTTGGAAAAGCTAAGAGATAGCTTTCTTTAAGTTTTTTATATAGTTATTTTTAATGAAAGAATACTATAATGATTCTTGAAGACTTTGGTAGGCTAAGGGATCATTATAAAGAGAAGTATGGGATTCTCTTTTATAGGATGTATTGCTTGTTCAATGGTTTTGAAAGAGAAACTTATATAATAATTCTTGAGACTTTTGTAGGTTAAATAATTATTATAAAGAGAAGTATGGGATTCTCTTTTATAGGATGTATTGCTTGTTCAATGGTTTTGAAAGAGAAACTTATATAATAATTCTTGAGACTTTTGTAAGTTAAAGAATTATTATAAGGAGAAGTATGGGATTCTCCTCAAGAAGCTTGCTTATGTTTTATGCATGGTTGTTGCATAATAGAAAATGGCATGTTTTAGTTTGCATTGCATTTAGAGTTGTCCTGATCCCTAAGTAAACCTCATATGTCATGGGTGGTTCTTCCATCTCAAAGAAGCTTGCAGATGCTTGGTGGGTTGGAGGTCCTTGGTGAAGGTTTCTTAGTTTTTCAAATGTAATGATGATGTAAATAAGCAAAGGCTTGTAAAGAAAAATATTTTCTTGGATGATTTGTAAGACTTGGCTATTGTTCAAAAGAAAAATTATGTTGCTCTAATGTTTCCTTTTGTTATGAGCAATGAAGTGTTTTGTTTTAGCAATATTTGTTCTTAGTTAGCATGGGGCTACTATGAATATGATAATGGAATGGTTGATGACCTCTTTAGCTATTTCTTTTAGATGATAGTATGTTTCCTTGAAGCTATGTGTTAAGTAATGGAAATATGCTCTTTATGGATTAGGTAGTTTTTTGTTTAAAAAATTTATATCAAGTTTCTTGTGTTGAATAAATTTGGTGTTTGGTTAAGAGGAGCTCTTGGTTTTCTTATTTTAGAATTTCATATTTGATGGATTATGTCATGCTTAATAATATTGTTTTAATTTAGAGTAATTGATGCAATTATTTATCTATCCTTGGGAAGGGTAGGAATGTTCCTCTAGATAGCCATAATGCCCAATCCTGGGAGGAGTTGCGTGTATGCAATAACCAGGTAAACATGAGTCTTAGAAGGAGTTGTGTGGATGCAATATCTAGGAACTCATGAACTTGGAAGGATTTGTGTGGATACAATAGCTAGGGTACCTATAAATTAATACCACCTTGAACATGTTGGATCGGGTGTACCCCCAACTAGGAGTTGTGGGAATAATTATAGGTCAGTAGTGGTGATTCCTTGATTATGTAGGATTGATAAATCATGTTAGTTATCTTCAAAGTGGCAATGACCTTAGTTAGCCCACAGAGGTATGGTAACTAAGCACCAAGGCTCTACGCTTCATTAACCTACCTAGATGGACTTAGAGTATGGTTAGGGAATAAGCATCCCCTTTAAGTGTTATGGGCCTTAAAGGATAATCCCTACGCCATGGTCACATGGTCCCTAGCCGATGAAGGTATGGGAAAAGTGGGGGGACCACTTATTGGCATCCTTCTAAATGTGTAGGTTTAGTAAGGTGAACCCTAGAAAACTCATGGGAATTGGCCATTCCTGTCCATTGAGTGTCATCTACAGCGACTTGAAACTCAAATATGGTGAAGCCTTGTATGCTGAATTATTATAAGGGTTATGAACCTTTGTAGGTAATCTATCCCTTTTCAAAGAAAAATTGGTTTGTAGTTTTAGGTTGTGATAGGAAGGCAATGGATAATGATTCTTTAAAGATGCCCTACTCAAGTTCCTAAATGGGAATATAATATAAAATTCTAAAAGATTCAATAACTATTTTTTATCATTACTTCTATCTTCAATTTTATTGTTCTTTTTTCATGTCTGAAAGGCTTGGTATCAAGCTCCAATTTGATGGCATGCTCTATGACATTCTAGTTGTAGACTTTAAGATATTTGTATGGGTAGGAAATAATATCTCTATACTTACCATAAAACTCATTGAAAGATCATTTTATTCCTAGGTGTAATCTTTACCAAGCAGTAGACTCTTTCCTTTAGTTACCTTGACTAGGAAGAAGATTTTACCCTGAGACTACTTTTCCTTGTAATGTTATATGGGTTAATAGACTCTCTAATGTGATTAGGTCTTTGGGAAACTATTTTAATTTTAGTCGTATGACTCTATTCTTGATTTCATATCCATACTCATTCTTCTCTTTGACATATTAAGCCTCCTTGATTAAAAATTCAATGATTTGATTAGCATTGTCTAAGGCTTGTTTATGATCATAGTTATCAGGTACTATCAATTTAAAAACAATATCTAATTCTTTCATATTATCCTCCATATATTTGGTGGGATCAAATTGGGCTACTATCATTTTTAACTCATCTACTTTTGTATTCAAATCTCTAGATATTACTTTGATTTCATATGAATTAAAACTTTTGAGCAAAACATAGACATGATTATTATAAGACTTCAAGTGCTTGCTCTTCATTGTTAGATTTTGATGCTAAATACTTAAAGCAAAATAACGTCAAGATCTAAACTAAAGATACTATATAAAATATAAGATAAGGGCAATATTTTAAACATACAAAACTCATTAATAACTTCTACAATAACTTATAAAATTACCATTAATAAAT
This sequence comes from Wollemia nobilis, assembly GCA_028583015.1. NCBI lineage: Eukaryota > Viridiplantae > Streptophyta > Pinopsida > Araucariales > Araucariaceae > Wollemia > Wollemia nobilis. The sequence goes on along the minus strand of JAQPPZ010000521.1, from coordinate 14,280,213 downwards.
ACTTACAAAAATAGTAATTTGATATAGAATAAATATCTCAAGTACATCATACTTCCACACACTCTCCCTCTACATTGTGTTACTTGCACACATACATAGAGACACATATATAATGTAATGTGACTCTTCATATGGAGAACTATTGGCATTCTCTCTTCTTGAGACTCTTCACTTCCTATTCTAAGGACACATGTGCACATTGATGCAGGAGCATCCAGTGGCAACAGTGCAATCTTGCATCAACCAAAATTTTTCTAAGTTTTTGCAAGTCGAGAAGGGGAGAGAGAAAGTGCAGAGCAAAAACTGTCATGATTTTGCTACGTCGCAAAATCACGACAGTCAACAGGAGAGAGAAAATGCCACTAAAAGGGCCACAATTTTGTGACGTGTCATGAAATCACGATCGTCGCGAAATCACGACAAGAAGGCAGCAAGGGAGGATGCTTATGGTAATGTCATGATTTTGTGACATGTCACAAAATCGTGACAAGGGGGCAGCCAAAGGGGAGACGTTGTTGGAATGTCATGATTTCGTGACATGTCGTGAAATCGTGACTGTCGTGAAATCATGACAAGGGAGCAGCCAAAGGGGAGACGCTATGGAATGTCGTGATTTCACGACATGTCACGAAATCGTGACTATCACAAAATCATGACAAGGAGCAAGAAAGTAGGGGCATCAGAAGGCAAATATCATGATATCATGACATGGCATGATATCATGACCCGTAGGTAAGAAAGGCAGCGATAAAGAGAAGATGTCACGATATCACAACATGTCACAATATCACGACTTGAAGTCAAGAAAGGTAGCGTTGGAGGAAGATATCATGACCCAAAGGCAAGAAAGGCGAGATGAAGAGAAAACATCATGATATTGCGACATGTCGCGATATCACGACCAAAATGGAGAAGGAGCACAAGGAGGCCAAAATGTCATGATATCGTGACATGTCACGATATCGTGACAAACGACTGGTTTGTGGTTCAAAAAGGGCATGCATTTTGAGATGGGTATTTCCCGAGGCAATCAAGTGCCTCATAAATGCATGGTTTCATGCCTAAAAAGTGCGTTGCACATTTATAGCCACTGGAATCGAAGCATCAGTCTCTACAGAGGATCTCGAAGATCATGGCGGCCATTCACGCATGACACGCAAAGGCCAAGTACACGCAGATGACTCATCAATGCATCTTCCCGCATTTGACCCAGGTGGCAGTTGGCAGTTTCGTGAACAGGTTGAAAACTCAGAGCGTCGAGTTGACGTTGGAGAGTAAGTGCGACAGTGAATGGGAGTCAGGTGGCGATTGCAGTGGGAGTGCAATAATGACTCATAGGATCGAGGTGCAGGCGGTTACAGAGTACTCTGCCATTTTGTGACAGAGGGTCGGGGCCTCTATAAAAACCCAAGCATTGTAATAGAATGGTGGTGGATTGGAGATCGCACATAGAGATAGAGTTAAAGAAAACCAAGCCGAGCGCTGGTTATTGTAAAGCCTGCGGGTTGTTTCTATAAGTGTTTCCAGATTATTGAATGAAAATTTGGAATTCATGGAGTGTGATATTCTTGTCCCCCATTAGTGGTATCAGAGCCAAAAGTTCTTGAGTGTGTAACAGATTGTCAAACGTGAGGTAGTTACACCAAGATCTATGGAAGGGCTTGTGAGAGAGTGAGCAGAATGCCTCCAAGGAGAAACACTATTGGTGGCAGAGATATAGCAACGGCAGAAGATGTCCAAGTTTTGCAGAGGCAAATAAAAGCCATGCAAGAGGAGCTGCTCATAAGAGATTTGCAGAGGCAAGTGAAAGCCCTGCAAAAGGGGTTGTTTAGAATGGATTTGTAGAGGCAAGAGGAGTGGCATAGAAAGCATGAGGCTAAACTGAGAAGTAGAGGCCAGGAAACGGAGTTGAAGTCGTTGAAGGCTGCAGACAAAGAGGTGTGCAGCAGTGCCAGGATCTGCCTAGAAGAAGGCAAAAATTTATTTGGCCAAGAGATGGAATGTAAGCAAACTATAGACGAGGAAGTGTGCAGCAGTACTAGAATCTGCCTGGAAGAAGGCAAAAATTTATTTGGCCAGGAGTCGGAGTTCAAGCAGGCTACAGACGAGGAAGTGTGCAATAGTGGTAGAATCTGTCTAGAGGAAGACAGAAGTTGTTTTGGCCAGGAGATGGGGTTGGAGCAGGCTGTAGAGGTAGGTGAATGTCTGGAGGTGTTGCAAAAGATGCTGACCGAACAGCACAGAAGTGAAGGTCACTTCTCCATCAACCTCGGGTGTCTGATGCAGGAGCATCCGATGGCAACAGTGCAATATTGCATCAACCAAAATTTTTCTAAGTTTTTGCAAGTCAAGAAGGGGAGAGAGAAAGTGTAGAGCAAAAACGGTCACAATTTCGCTACATCACGAAATTGCGACAGTCAATAGGAGAGAGAAATGCCACTAAAAGGGCTACAATTTTGTGACGTGTCACAAAATCGTGATCGTCACGAAATCATGACAAGAAGGCAGCAAGGGAGGACGCTTATGGTAATGTCATGATTTTGCGACATGTCACAAAATCATGACTATCACAAAATCGTGACAAGGGGGTAGCCAAAGGGGAGACGCTGTTGGAATGTCATGATTTCGCGACATGTCACGAAATTGTGACAAGGGAGCAGCCAAAGGGGAGACATTGTGGAATGTCATGATTTCGTGACATGTCACAAAATTGTGATTGTCACAAAATCATGACTATTGCAAAATTGTGACAAGGAGCAGGAAAGCAGGGGCATCAGAAGGCAAATGTCACGATATCATGACATGTCACGATATCGTGACCCGCATGTAAGAAAGGCAACAATAAATAGAAGACGTCGCGATATCGTGACTTGAAGTCAAGAAAGGCAGCATTGGAGGAAGATGTCACGATATCACATGTCACGATATCGCGACTTGAAGGCAAGAAATGCGAGATGAAGATAAAACGTCGTGATATCGCGACATGTCGCGATATCGCGACCAAAAGGGAGGAGTGCAAGGAGGCCAAAATGTCATGATATCGTGACATGTCACAATATCGCAACAAACGACTGGTTCAAGGTTTGAAAAGGGCACATGTTTCGAGATGGGTATTTCCCAAGGCAATCAAGTGCCTCATAAACGCATGGTTTTGTGCCCAAAAAGTGTGTTGCACATTTATAGCCACTAGAACCGAAGCATCAGTCTCTATAGAGGATCTCAGAGATCATGGCAGCCATTCATGCATGACACGCAGAGGCCAAGTACACACAGATGGCTCATCAATGCATCTTCTCGCATTTGACCCAGGTGGCAGTTGGCAGTTTCATGAATAGGTTGAAAACTCAGAGCGTCGAGTTGACGTTGGAGAGTAAGTGCGACAGTGAATGGGAGTCAGGTGGCGATTGCAGTGGGAGTGCAATAATGACTCATAGGATCGAGGTGCAGGCGGTTACAGAGTACTCCACCATTTTGTGATAGAGGGTCGGGGCCTCTATAAAAACCCAAGCATTGTAATAGAATGGTGGTGGATTGGAGATCGCACGTAGAGATAGAGTTAGAGAAAACCAAGCCAAGCGCTGGTTATTGTAAAGCCTGCGGGCTATTTCTATAAGTGTTTCCAAATTATTGAATGAAAATTTGGAATTTGTGGAGTGTGATATTCCCGTCCCCCATCACACATGGAGTATTATGCATATTTACATTATTAAATACTTTGCACATTCTAATAATACTTGTGTAGTTATTACATTGCATAAAGTAAATACTCACACTCTAATCTAATATACACTCCTAATATATAGATGTACCCAAAGTGGTATATTAGCATGTACCAAATAATGTAATATTCTCCAACATCCCCCTATATTGCAATATTTGGTTATTGAATACTTTAGTATTCAATATGGATCTCCATCTTTCATATATCCTCCAGCTTTATCAGGTTCCTGCTCTTCTTCTTTGATCTATAACTGACCAAGTAGTCCAAAGTATTGTTGTCCTCTCATATTTCTCATTCTAAATTTTTTATTTGCATATCAACTTTTATGAAACATAGACTTTTTATTTCTTACAATTTGTTTCTTAGAAAATCCATTAGTGTTGTTCTAAACTACAACAATTTCTCATGAGATCCCAATTGATTATAGAGTATATATATCATTGTAAAGTGATCATGTAGCTTCTATCTCCTTTTGATTCATAATGAGACACTTATTGATTCCATTTACATATCTAAATTCAATCATTCTTTTGCTCTCAACCAATTTCGCTACTGAAATAAGATTTGATGTTAATCCAGGAATATACATCACATCATGTAACAAAATATTTGGAAAATATGTACTAGGTGTCACACACCCATATCCATGCACAATATAGGTTTTACCATCTACAATTTTTAACCCAAGATTATTTATGACTTCAAGGTTGTTGTAATGTATTACATTATTTGATACATGTTTAGATTAGGATTTTATCTTATATTAGGCTTTGAGTAGTTACTTTATGCAATTTAATAAATGTACAAGTATTTTTATAATGTGCAATGATGTAAATGTGCATGTTGTCCATGTGTACATGAGTCATAGAATAGGAATATGAAGATTCATAGGTAGGTGAAATGCCAAGAGATATATCTCATTATATATAGGCCTTTATAGAATGAGAAGAGAGGTTTTTGGTGAGCACAAGGTAGAGTAGTAGTAGATACAATGTAGAGCATGTATGGAGTGTTTTGAGACCTCCATTTTAGAGCAATGTACTATTTTTATGAGCTTTCATTAATGGAATATTTTTGAGTAGTTGCAGAAGTTTCTCATGATATTTACATGCTTAGTATATTTTGTTTTTCATATATTCAACATGCTCATTTTACACCTTGTGGTAGTTATTTAATTAAATATACAACCTCAAAAGCTAAAAATTGTATCAGAGACATAAGGGAGACTGATAGGAGATAGGGAGAGCTAAAATAAGATTGAGAGGAGATAGAAATCTCATTTTCAAAATTTTTAAAACTGCTTTTTGGCTAGAGTCTTTCCATAGAGTTGCAGAAAAAACTTGTGAACACTAGGACTCAACATTGATTCCACTAGTTTGACAAATCAACTACTGAAATTCATTATTTTTAGATTTGAAGAACTTGCATTATCATATTCTAATATTTTGTTGTAGAGAATATTTGATTCAAAGAAATTTGAGAATCTTCCTACAATAGCTAGGAAGAATATCTTCTTTGGAACTAATCCAATACTTGCAAAAAAAAGTCAAAGATTGAAGAATTTAGAGGCCTAAGGAAAAATATCCCATTGCAAAATTTACAGAATTTATAGATTGAAGATTGGATTTTGAGAAGAACCAAGAAGGAGGTCCTCATAGAAGTTAGAATATTGAAGACTCCAGATTGAAGAAAGAAGAAAGCAACTTTATTGAAGCTCTAGGAGGAGACCCAAGAAAGAGGTCCTATTAAAGAACTTCCATATTTGGAAGCTAGAATATTGAATATTGAATATAGTAGAGGACTAATAAAAATTCTTATTGAATATTTGAAGCTAAAAAATCTGAAGACCCAAGAAAAGAGGTCTCAAAAAAAATTGGAAGGAGAAATAAGAAGAAGGTTAGATAAGCCCTATTGAAGAAATTAAAGAAGTGGTCATTGGACAAGACTTGAAGAAAATCTCAAGGGAGAAGATTGTTGTCAAGGAGAAGCTCCTAAAAATAAGAATTTGGGACAATTGTTGCCATCCAAAAACAAACCAAAAGGAAAAAGGATTTGGCAAGAAGTTTGCCAAATTTTGGAAAGGATTCTAGAAGACCTCAAGATATTCATATTCTTGAGAAGAAATCTAGAAAATAGGCCAAGTTTGAAGTCAAAATTTGATAATAAATTGCCTTTTCTTTATGAAAAATATGATTTCATTAAAGAGAGTTAATTTATACACTACATCAAAGGCTATTTTTTTAAAGCATTAAATTATTCCTTCTTTATGAAAATTATGATTTCATTAAAGAGGATAATTTATAATGACATTTTAGGTCATTATTTTAAAGCAATAAATTGTTGTCACTTTATGAAAATTAATTTCACCAAAGGGAGATAATTTATTAATTATATCAAAGGATATAGGAAGATTGAAGGAGAAATAAACTAGAAGAGACCACCAGATTTGAGAGTTTTTAGGACAGCCACAAAGGATTTGAAGGCTGACTTACGAAGGAGAAGATTATTTTTTTTACAGCAGAATTTGAAGAGTCATAGGACAAAAAAATCAAGATGACATAAAGTTGTGACTTGGAGAATTTCGAGACAGATTTGGGAGAAGCATTGGACAACATAGGAGCTAATATTTAGGCAGCATTGAAAGCTTCAAATTAGAGGATTTTCCCAGCAAATTTGAGAGATTTTAGGACATCAAATTAAAGGAGGAATTGACTGTGTTAGAAGCTGAAAAAGGACAGAGTTTAGGACAATAAGAGGGGAATATTTTTGGCAGAACTAATAGCTGTAAATTTCAGATTTCGAGAGAGAAAATTTAAAGGAGAATTGGAGTCACAGAAATCAGATTTTTGAACAAAAAATTAAAGGTTAAAAAGCACAAACAATTGGGCAGCAATTAGAGCTGCAAAATTGACAAATTTAAGGCAGCATTTGAGTAGAAAGGAGAGCTGCAAGATTGACAATTTTAGGGCAGAAAAACAAAAGGAATTGAAGCTGCAAATTTCACAAAATCAGGGCAGCAAATAGGTGAACCAAATCACCAAAAAGACTAGCTACAAAAGGAGGCCAAAAGGTGTGTAAAATTGGTGCTATGAAATTTTATTTTTAAAGTATTAAAACTAGTTCATTTTAAGGTTTTTTGAAAGCACCATAGTAGATTTATTTAAGGAGAAAAGGTTAGTTTTATTCAAGTATCTCCAAGCCAAGGAAGGAAGACTTATTTATTATATTTAAATCTTCAAAACAAAATAATAAAGGTAGAAGTTAAAACTTGCTCAAAAAAGGGAGTGATAAGTAATAGAAGCATATGTTGTGTTTATAATTTAAGTGCAAATTTTTCCAAGAGGTGTTCTAAGTATTGAAATGTTTTTGTTAAAGGAAAGTTATCAAAGGTGTAGAATAACTACCATAAGCAACAACATCATATTGAAGGAGATAGCCATTTTCACCAAGGAAGGCAATGCAAAGTGTTGATAAACAGTCATTGTTCAACCAACATGGAGCATTATAAACCATCATCAGATTGTAAGGTTGATCCATTTGTTGGAAATTTTGAGTATAGTGTGTTGTCATTGATGTCAAAGGATTGATGTCATAGGTTGATGTCAAAAGAGAAGATGTCATTGGTTGTCATTGATGTCAAGGAAAATATTATAATATTTATTATTATAATATTGGTTGAGAAAAGCGTTATAATATTTATTTTTTAATATTATAATGAAGGACAAAAGGCCTAAGAGTTCTTTGGAACAATGGTTTAAAAATGAAGGCAAGATATTAATATTATTGAAGGTAATAATATTAAATGTGAAGGCAAGGTTCAAAAGGATTAATATTATGATATCCTTATTATAATATTATATTATATTTATTATAATATAAAGATTTTTAAATTATAATATTATTTGAGCACCAAGAGATTGAAGGTAATTCGAATTAATTTTGAATGAAGGTGGCCAACATCATATGGGGTGTAAAAGGACAAAGTGGCACCGACTTGGGATGAAGACCAAATTAAAACATATTAATACTCATGCCTAAAGTCATTTGGGAAGAGGTTCGAAATTCGTGCAAGCAATACTCTCAACATTCAATTCGTTGCATGCGATAGAGAAGGAAAGGAAAGGAGAATGCAGTATTCTATAGTGAACGATGGAATTTTATGTTCGGATTGGTGCACATCAAATCTCATCCAACCAGCTAGACTAGTTGGTGGCTGAGCTGGAGCAAAGGTGTTGTGAGGAGGAGGTTTCGGGTTCGAAACCCATCGCGGATCATTTCTTTTTGTTTGGCTGAGTTCATGGTAGGAGGAAGTAAAAGGTGATTGGCACCTTTGTGTTCTCACAAGCTACATTGGCACAGCCGATCGTGGCCCCTTGGTTGGGCGTCTTGCTCTCACGAGGTGAGAGGTTTGAATCACATTGAGGGCAGAATAAAAGAGGTATTTATTTTAAAATTGAAATTTGATTTTTGTGGGAGTTATAAAGTTGAGTTGTCATTTATATTTGCTATTTGACTTAGGGAGTCATAAGGGCAATAAGTATTTTTATTTTGGTAAATTTTTTAGAAGAAAATAAAAAGGGAAATTGCATTCTTTAAAAGTATTATTTTTAATATGCAAAAGTGAGGAGTTATAAGGTGTTTTATGGTTTAATTATTGTGTGTATTTTTGCATGGTGAAAGAAAGTTTAAAGGTTTTTGTTCTTTGATTAAAAAGCCTTGTTTTGAGAAAGTAAAAGGAGTATAGAGCAATATTTTTGTGCACAATTTTGAGGGAAGGTTTTTGTGATTGTTTTGAAAAAAATATTGGCTAACCTCTTGAAGTGGAAAAAAGGAAATTATTTTGGAACAGGTTTTGAGGGCACATTTTCATCAAAGCAAGTTAAGAGGTATGTTGACATTATTCCTTCTCTAAGGTGGTTGGTTGAGAAAATATTTCAGAATTATAAGGTGGAGATAAAAGGGTTGATTAGTGTGTATTGTTGGAAATATTTGAGCTAGGGTTTGAGAACAAATTGTGCATCATTGATTAGTGAAATTGGAAACACTTGAGTTAGGGTTTTTGAGAACAAATTGTGCATTCTTGTTGAAAGAATTTGTGAAGCATTTATGTGAGTGACATTGAATGTGAATGGGCAAGTGTTAGAGACCAATTTTGTGAAGCAAGTTGTGCATTATTGTGTTTGATCATTGAGAGTAAATTTGCAAGGAATAGAAACCAATTTTGTGAAGCAAAGTTATACACTAGTTTGATTTGATTTGAAAGAGATTTGCAAGAGGTAGAGACTGGATTGGATGAATGCAAGAGTTGTGAATGTGAAGAACATATTGGGTATTTGATAATGCATATCATTCTCTATATGTTCCAGAGGTTAAACAAATTCTAGGTAGAATATGTCTGAATTGCCTAGTTGAAGAAAGCATTTTTGAAAGAGATATAAGCATTGTTTGTATGCAAGATTTGGAAATATTTGAGCAGGTTCTATGAGCAACATTGAGGTAGATTTGAGCAAGTCTTGTGAGAAGACTTGAAGTAGCATTGAGGTAGATTTGAGCAAGTCTTGTGAGAAGACTTGGGACAAAGTTAAGAACAGATTTGTGCAAATACTTGAAGCATATTTGGGCAGAGATAGAGAACATGTTTGAGATAGATTTGTGCTAGCCTTGTAATGAGGTTTGGTATATATTTGAGATAGATTTGTAAGCAGAGTTGGAGCAGATTTGTGCTAGGCTTGTAATGAGGTTTGGTGTATATTTGAGGTAGATTTTGTGAACAAATTTGGATCATATTTGTGTTAGCCTTGTGATAAGGTTTGGTGTATATTTGAGATAAAGTTGAGATTAGGCTTTGGAGAAGACCAAAGTAGAGGGGATAGAGTTCTCCTATGGAGAGAGATCTAGAAACTAGAGCAAAGGATATAGAGTTATCCTATGGAGAGAGATCCACAAACTAGAGCAAAGGGATAGAGTTCTCATATGGAGAGAGATCCACAAACTAGAGCAAAGGGGATAGAGTTCTCCTATGGAGAGAGATCCACAAACTAGAGCAAAGGGGATAGAGTTATCCTATGGAGAGAGATCCACAAACTAGAGCAAAGGGGATAGAGTTCTCCTATGGAGAGAGATCCACAAACTAGAGTAAAGGGGATAGAGTTCTCCTATGGAGAGAGATCCACAAACCAGAGCATTGGGGATTGAGATCTCCTTTGGACAGAGGTCCATAAATATTGTAATAGGGAATTGATTCCCAAGAGATTTGTTGAGAAAATTTAGAAGAAATATTTTCTCCATGGACGTAACCCACATTGGGTGAACCACGTTAAATTTGTGTCTCTCATGTGTGTGATGATTTGTGCATTGCTTTGTTATTGCTATTGATATTGCAATTGATAACATTGGATAATATTTTTTGGGAAAGAAAAGTAAAATTTTACCTTATACTGTTCACCCTCCCTCTCAGTATAAGCTTGTGTTCTTCAATTGGTATCAGAGCGGGTTCCTTCAAAAAGTCTAACAACTTGAAGGAAGATATTACAAGAACACAGATGGCATCTCAGAATGGATCTTCAAAAAATAAGGCTCCATTGTTTGATGGGAACAATTATGCTTTCTGGAGTATGAGGATGAAGACTTACTTGATGGCACAAGGATATGAAACATGGAAATTTGTTGAGGATGGGTTCACACCTACAACTACTCCTCCCACATATAAGGATGGTAAGCAATTACATGTGAATAATGCCAAGGCTATGAATGGAATCTTAAGTGGATTACGTGAATTAGAATTTGTGAAAGTTATGCAATGCAAATCAACAAAAGAGATATGGGACAAATTGAAGCAAACATATGAAGGAGATAACAAGGTCAAGTTGGCAAAACTACAAACCCACAAGAGAAGGTTTGAAGAGTTGAAGATGGAAGATGAGGAAGATATTGCTAAATACTTACTTCATGTTGATGAAGTTGTTAATACCATGCGTGGACTTGGATTCAAAATTGAGGACTCTAGTGTTGCTCAAAAGGTATTAAGATCACTCCCTATAAGGTATGATGCAAAGGTTTCAGCTATAGAAGAGATGAAGGATATTGATAAGTTGACTATGGATGAGTTACATGGAATTCTCACAACTTATGAGATGAGAACAGAAAAAGATCACAATTCCAAGAAAGAGGCAGCTTTCAAAGCTTCAAAGAAGACAAAAGATAAGAAACCAAAATCAAGTGGTGAGTCAAGTGATAATGAAGAAGCTAACTATGTGAGAAGAAATAATAAGGACTCAAGAAAACACAAAGATATGAAGACTATGAAATATTTTAATTGTGGTGACTTTGGTCACTATGCATCTAATTATCCACAAGCTGGAAGTAGTAGTAGTGAAGAGAAATAGGATTATAAGAAAAAGGAAGAAAGAAAATTCAGGCATGAAAAGAAAAATAAGTATGGTCAAGGCAAGCATGAAAAGAAGTTCTTTCAAAGGCACAAGAAGAGTTTCTATGTTAACAATGCAAGCAATGCTTCAAGTGACAGTGATGAAAGACTCTCAGATAGTGAAGAAGAAGAGATTCTATTTTTGGCAATAGAAGAGGAAGAAAACACTCCTGTTGAAGATCAAGTAGAAGAGTATGAAGATGCTCTTGAAGACCAAGACCTAGAGAAAGTTTTAGAAAAAGAAGAAGGCACAGTTGATCTAGAAGAAGAACTTATTGTTGCTCTCAGAGAGTTGAAAAGAGTTAGAAAATAGAATTCAAGATTGAAGGCTCAAGTTCAAGAACATGAGGAAATAAAATAAAAGCTTCTACAAGACCTCACAAACTCAAAAGCTAAGGCAAGGAGATTTAAAGAAGTCATGGTTGAAAAGTTAGAGGCAAAAGAGTTAGAATGTGAAATATTAGAACATGAAGTGGTTTCTCTAAGGATGGAAGTGAAAGATTCTAAGGATAAGCTGCACAGGTTTGGGAAAAGTTCAAAATCTTTGGATAAAATTATCAATGCACAAAGATCTTCATTTATCAAAATAGGACTTGGTTTTGAAGAAGGACAAGGGAAACAAGAAGAAGGGTCAAGCTCAAGCTCAAAAGAAAAGGAAGTTTTAGAGGAAGAGATTGAAGAAGAAACTAAGACCTATGCGGATAAGTTGAAGAATGGAAGCTTCACTAAGAAAGAAAACAATGCACAAACAAGAAACATGGATCATCATAGAGAAGGCAAAGAAAGGACTAAGAGACCAGAGGTTTCAAGACAAGATGAATATTTCTTCAAAGGGCATTATTTTTCATGTAATCATTTTGGTCACAAAGCTATGCATTGCAAGGTTCATGGAAAGGAGTATGGCTTCACTAAGAGGAACTTCAACTCATTCAAAGATGGATATTTCTTTCAAGGGTATTGCTACTCATGTAATCACTTTGGTCATAAAGCGATCCACTACAAGGTTCATGATAGAAATGATTATGGCTTCACCAAGAGGAACTTCAAGTCATTTACACCTTCCAAGAACTACAACATTAGGTGTTACAAGTGCAATAATCTTGGGCATAAGGCCAAGTGGTGTAGAACAGAGTTTTCGGAACTTCCAGAGTCAAGCAAGAATAGGGACACTCAAAAGGATCAAAAGGGTATGATTACAAAGGTGTTGAAAAATAAGGTTGACAAAGAAAAAGAGCATTGTATGTTGGGAGTAGATTTACTCCCACCCCAAAATTAATCACCTCAAGGAGAGGAGGTGGGGAGGGGGCTGAGCTAAGAGTCTTATCTTTAGCCCCAAAGGAGTCCCTTTGCCATTGATGTCAAAGGGGGAGAGATTTGAGTAAGGGGGAGAGCATTCAGTCAGGGGGAGCAGATTTGGAATCCAATGGTTGGAAAAGGAATTTTTAGAAAGGGTTGCCATCAATGACAAAGGGGGAGATTGTTGGAAATTTTGAGTATATTGTGTTGTCATTGATGTCAAAGGATTGATGTCATAGGTTGATGTCAAAAGAGAAGATGTCATTGGTTGTCATTGACGTCAAGGAAAATATTATAATATTTATTATTATAATATTGGTTGAGAAAAGCATTATAATATTTATTTTTGAATATTATAATGAAGGACAAAAGGCTTAAGAGTTCTTTGGAACAATGGTTTAAAAATGAAGGCAAGATATTAATATTATTGAAGGTAATAATATTAAATGTGAAGGCAAGGTTTAAAGGATTAATATTATAATATATTATTATAATATTATAATATCTTTATTATAATATAAATATTTCAAGTTAGAATATTATTTGAGCGCCAAGAAATTGAAGGTAATTTGAATTAATTTTGAATTAAGGTGGTCGACGTCATATGGGGTTGAAAAGGACAAGGTGGCACTGACGTTGGATGAAGACCAAATTAAATATATTAATACCCATGCCTAAAGTCATTTGAAAGGTGGTTCAAAATTTATGCATGTATTAACTCGATATTTGATTCGTTGCATGTGATAGAGAAGGAAAGGAAAGGAGAGCACAATATTCTACAATGAATGATGGAGGTTTAAGTTTGGATTGGTGTACATCAAATCCCATCTAGCTAGCTAGACCAGTTGGTGGTTGAGTTGATGTGAAGGCGTTGTGAGGAGGAGGTTTCGGGTTCGAAACCCATCATGGACCATTTTGTTTTGTTTGGTTGAGTTCATGGTAGGAGGAAGTAAAAGGTGATTGGCACCTTTGTGTTCTCATGAGCTGCGTTAGCATAGTCGGTCGTGGCCCCTTGGTTGGGTGCCTTGCTCTCACGAGGTGAGAGGTTCGAATCACATTGAGGGTAGAATAAAAGAGGTATTTAATTTTTAATTATAATTTGATTTTTGTGGGAGTTATAAGGTTGAGTTGTCATTTATTTTTTGCTCATTTGATATAGGAGAAATAAGGTGTGAAAAGGGTCTTTTGTATTGAAATTTAAAATCTATTTAGAAGGAGAAATATAAAGGGAATATGTGATAAGGATTCTTTCATTGTATGAGTTGATTGTGTGTGTTTTAAAAGTAGGAGTTATAAGGTGTTTTATGGTTTAATTATTGTGTGTATTTTTGCATGGTGAAGGAAAGTTTAAAGGTTTTTGTTCTTTAATTAAAAGCCTTGTTTTGAGAAAGTAAAAAGAGTATAGAGCAATATTTTTGTGCACAATTTTTGAGGAAAGGTTTTTGTGATTGTTTTGAAAAGAAGATTGGCTAACCTCTTGAAGTGGCAAAAAGAAAATTATTTTGGAACAGGTTTTGAGGGCACATTTTCATCAAAGCAAGTTAAGAGGTATGTTGACATTATTCCTTCTCTAAGGTGGTTGGTTGAGAAAATATTTTAGAATTATAAGGTGGAGATAAAAGGGTTGATTAGTGTGTATTGTTGGAAATATTTGAGCTAGGGTTTGAGAACAAATTGTGCATCATTGATTAGTGAAATTGGAAACACTTGAGTTAGGGTTTTGAGAATAAATTGTGCATTCTTCTTGAAAGAATTTGTGAAGCATTTGTGCATTGATGTGAGTGACATTGAATGTGAATGAGCAAGTGTTAGAGACCAGTTTTGTGAAGCAAAGTTATACACTAGTTTGATTTGATTTGAAAGGGATTTGCAAGAGGTAGAGATTGGATTGGATGAATGCAAGATTTGTGAATGTGAAGAACATATTGGGTATTTGATAATATCATTCTCTATATGTTCAAGAGGTTAAATGAATTCTAGGTAGAATATGTCTGAAATTGCCTAGTTGAAGAAAGCATTTCTGAAAGAGATATAAGCATTGTTTGTATGCAATATTTTGGAATATTTGAGCAGGTTCTATGAGTAACATTGAGGTAGATTTGAGCAAGTCTTGTGAGAAGACTTGAAGCAAGATTGAGGTAGATTTGAGCAAGTCTTGTGAGAAGACTTGGGATAGAGTTGAACATATTTGTGAGAAGACTTGAAGTAGATTTGGGTAGAGATAGAGAGCAGGTTTGAGATAGATTTGTGCATGTAATGTGGTGTAGATTTGGATAGATTTGTGAGAGAGTTGGAGTAGATTTGTGCTAGCCTTGTAATGAGGTTTGGTGTAGATTTGAGGTAGATTTGTGAGTAGAGTTGGAGCAGATTTGTGCTAGCCTTGTGATGAGGTTTGGTGTAGATTTGAGATAGAGTTGAGAGTAATTTGGAGAACTAGAGTAGAGGGGATAGAGTTCTCCTATGGAGAGAGATCTAAAACTAGAGAAAGGGGATAGAGTTCTTCTGTGGAGAGAGATCCACAAACTAGAGCAAAGGGGATAGAGTTATCCTATGGAGAGAGATCCACAAACTAGAGTAAAGGGGATAGAGTTCTCCTATGGAGAGAGATCCACAAACTAGAGCAAAGGGGATAGAGTTCTCCTATGGAGAGAGATCCACAAACTAGAGCAAAGGGGATAGAGTTCTCCTATGGAGAGAGATCCACAAACTAGAGCATTGGGGATTGAGATCTCCTTTGGATAGAGGTCCATAAATATTGTAATAGGGAATTGATTCCCAAGAGATTTGTTGAGAAAATTTAGAAGAAATATTTTCTTCATGGATGTAACCCACATTGGGTGAACCATGTTAAATTTGTGTCTCTCATGTGTGTGATGATTTGTGCATTGCTTTGTTATTGCTATTGATATTGTAATTGATAACATTGGATAATATTGTTTGGGAAAGAAAAGTAAAAGTTTACCTTATATTGTTCACCCCCCTCTTAGTATAAGCTTGTGTTCTTCAATTGGTATCAGAGCGGGTTCCTTCAAAAAGTCTAATAACTTGAAGGAAGATATTACAGGAACATATATGGCATCTCAGAATGGATCTTCAAAAAATAAGGCTCCATTGTTTGATGGGAATAATTATGCTTTCTGGAGTATGAGGATGAAGACTTACTTGATGGCACAAGGATATGAAACATGGCAATCTGTTGAGGATGGGTTCACACCTACAACTACTCCTCCCATAGATAAGGATGGTAAGCAATTACATGTGAATAATGCCAAGGCTATGAATGGAATCTTAAGTGGATTACGTGAATCAAAATTTGTGAAAGTTATGCAATGCAAATCAGCAAAAGAGATATGGGACAAATTGAAGCAAACATATGAAGGAGATAGCAAGGTCAAGTTGGCAAAACTACAAACTCACAGGAGGAGGTTTGAAGAGTTGAATATGGAAGATGAGGAAGATATTGCTAAATACTTACTTCATGTTGATGAAGTTGTTAATACCATGCGTGGACTTGGATTCAAAATTGAGGACTCTAGTGTTGCTCAGAAGGTATTAAGATCACTCCCTATAAGGTATGATGCAAAGGTTTCAGCTATAGAAGAGATGAAGGATATTGATAAGTTGACTATGGATGAGTTACATGGAATTCTCACAGCTTATGAGATGAGAATAGAAAAAGATCACAATTCCAAGAAAGAGGCAGCTTTCAAAGCTTCAAAGAAGACAAAATATAAGAAACCAGAATCAAGTGATGAGTCAAGCAATAATGAAGAAGCTAACTATGTGAGAAGAAATAAGAGGGACTCAAGAAAACACAAAGATATAAAGACTATGAAATGCTTTAATTGTGGTGACTTTGGTCACTATGCATCTAATTGTCCACAAGCTGGAAGCAGTAGTAGTGAAGAGAAATAAGATTATAAGAAAAAGGAAGAAATAAAATTTAGGCATGAAAAGAAAAATAGGTATGGTCAAGGCAAGCATGAAAATAAGTTCTTTCAAAGGCACAAGAAGAGTTTCTATGTTAAAAAGGCAAGCAGTGCTTCAAGTGACAGTGATGAAAGACTCTCAGATAGTGAAGAAGAAGAGATTCTATTTTTGGCAATAGAAGAGGAAGAAAACACTCCTATTGAAGACCAAGTAGAAGAGTATGAAGATGCTCTTGTAATACCAAGACCTAGAGAAAGGTTCAGAAAAAGAAGAAGGCACAATTGATCTAGAAGAAGAACTTATTGTTGCTCTCAGAGAGTTGAAAAGAGTTAGAAAGCAGAATTCAAGACTGAAGGCTCAAGTTCAAGAACATGAGGAAATAAAAGAAAAGCTTCTACAAGACCTCACAAACTCAAAAGCTAAGGCAAGGAGATTTAAAGAAGTCATGGTTGAAAAGTTAGAGGTAAAAGAGTTAGAATGTGAAATATTAGAACATGAAGTGGTTTCTCTAAGGATGGAAGTGAAAGATTCTAAGGATAAGTTGCACAAGTTTGGGAAAAGTTCAAAATATTTGGATAAAATTATCAATGCACAAAGATCTTCATTTATCAAAATAGGACTTGGTTTTGAATAAGGACAAGGGAAACAAGAAGAAGGGTCAAGCTCAAGCTCAAAAGAAAAGGAAGTTTCAGAGGAAGAGATTGAAGAAGAAACTAAGACCTATGCGGATAAGTTGAAGAATGGAAGCTTCACTAAGAAAGAAAACAATGCACAAACAAGAAACAGGGATCATCATAGAGAAGGCAAAGAAAGGACTAAGAGACCAAATGTTTCAAGACAAGATGAATATTTCTTCAAAGGGCATTGTTTCTCATGTAATCATTTTGGTCACAAAGCTATGCATTGCAGGGTTCATGGAAAGAAGGAGTATGGCTTCACTAAGAGGAACTTCAACTCATTCAAATATGGATATTTCTTTCAAGGGTATTGCTACTCATGTAATCACTTTGGTCATAAAGTGATCCACTATAGGGTTCATGACAAAAATGATTATGGCTTCACCAAGAGGAACTTCAAGTCATTTGCACCTTCCAAGAACTACAACATCAGGTGTTACAAGTGCAATAATCTTGGGCATAAGGCCAAGTGGTGTAGAACAGAGTTTCCAAAACTTCCAGAGTCAAGCAAGAACAGGGACACTCAAAAGGATCAAAAGGGTATGATTACAAAGGTGTTGAAAAAGAAGGTTGAAAAAGAAAAAGAGCATTGTATGTTGGGAGTAGATTTACTCCCACCCCAAAATTAATCACCTCAAGGAGAGGAGGTGGGGAGGGGGCTGAGCTAAGAGTCTTATCTTTAGCCCCAAAGGAGTCCCTTTGCCATTGATGTCAAAGGGGGAGAGATTTGAGTAAGGGGGAGAGCATTCAGTCAAGGGGAGCAGTTTCTTAAGGGGAGTAGATTTGGAATCCAATGGTTGGAAAAGGAATTTTTAGAAAGGGTTGCCATCAATGACAAAGGGGGAGATTGTTGGAAATTTTGAGTATATTGTGTTGTCATTGATGTCAAAGGATTGATGTCATAGGTTGATGTCAAAAGAGAAGATGTCATTGGTTGTCATTGACATCAAGGAAAATATTATAATATTTATTATTATAATATTGGTTGAGAAAAGCATTATAATATTTATTTTTGAATATTATAATGAAGGACAAAAGGCTTAAGAGTTCTTTGGAACAATGGTTTAAAAATGAAGGCAAGATATTAATATTATTGAAGGTAATAATATTAAATATGAAGGCAAGGTTTAAAGGATTAATATTATAATATTATTATAATATTATAATATCTTTATTATAATATAAATATTTCAAATTATAATATTATTTGAGCACCAAGAAATTGAAGGTAATTCAAATTAATTTTGAATTAAGGTGGTCGACGTCATATGGGGTTGAAAAGGACAAGGTGGCATCGACGTTGGATGAAGACCAAATTAAATATATTAATACCCATGCCTAAAGTCATTTGAAATGTGGTTCAAAAATTTGTGCATGCATTAACTTGATATTCAATTCGTTGCATGTGATAGAGAAGGAAAGGAAAGGAGAGCGTAGTCTTCTATAGTGAATGATGGAGGTTTAAGTTTGGATTGGTGCACATCAAATCTCATCCATCCAGCTAGACCAGCTGGTGGCTGAGCCAGCGTGAAGGCGTTGTGAGGAGGAGGTTTCGGGTTCGAAACCCATCATGGATCATTTTTTTTTGTTTGGCTAAGTTTATGGTAGGAGGAAATAAAAGGTGATTGGCACCTTTGTGTTCTCACATGCTGCGTTAGCGCAACTAGTCATGGCCCCTTGGTTGGGTGCCTTGCTCTCATGAGGTGAGAGGTTCGAATCACATTGAGGGTAGAATAAAAGAGGTATTTAATTTTTAATTATAATTTGATTTTTATGGGAGTTATAAGGTTGAGTTATCATTTAATTTTTGCTCATTTGATATAGGAGAAATAAGGTGTGAAAAAGGTGTTTGTTGAAATTTTGTAAAATATGTTTAGAAGGAGAAATAAGGTGTGATAAGGATTCTTTCATTGTATGAGTTGATTGTGTGTGTTTTAAAAGTAGGAGTTATAAGGTGTTTTATGGTTTAATTATTGTGTGTATTTTTGCATGGTGAAGGAAAGTTTAAAGGTTTTGTTCTTTAATTAAAAAGCCTTGTTTTGAGAAAGTAAAAGGAGTATAGAGAAATATTTTTGTGCACAATTTTTGAGGAAAGGTTTTTGTGATTATTTTGAAAAGAAGATTGGCTAACCTCTTGAAGTGGCAAAAAGGAAATTATTTTGGAATAGGTTTTGAGGGCACATTTTCATCAAAGCAAGTTAAGAGGTATGTTGACATTATTCCTTCTCTAAGGTGGTTGGTTGAGCAAATATTTCAGAATTATAAGGTGGAGATAAAAGGGTTGATTAGTGTGTATTGTTGGAAATATTTGAGCTAGGGTTTGAGAACAAATTGTGCATCATTGATTAGTGAAATTGGAAACACTTGAGTTAGGGTTTTTGAGAACAAATTGTGCATTCTTCTTGAAAGAATTTGTGAAGCATTTGTGTGAGTGACATTGAATGTGAATGAGCAAGTGTTAGAGACAATTTTGTGAAGCAAAGTTATACACTAGTTTGATTTGATTTGAAAGGGATTTGCAAGAGGTAGAGATTGGATTGGATGAATGCAAGATTTGTGAATGTGAAGAACATATTGGGTATTTGATAATATCATTCTCTATATGTTCAAGAGGTTAAATGAATTCTAGGTAGAATATGTCTGAATTACCTAGTTGAAGAAAGCATTTCTGAAAGAGATATAAGCATTGTTTGTATGCAATATTTTGGAATATTTGAGCAGGTTCTATGAGCAGTATTGAGGTAGATTTGAGCAAGTCTTGTGAGAAGACTTGAAGCAAAATTGAGGTAGATTTGAGAAAGTCTTGTGAGAAGACTTGGGACATAGTTGAATATATTTGTGAGAAGACTTGAAGCATATTTGAGTAGTAATAGAGAGCAGGTTTGAGATAGATTTGTGCTAACCTTGTAATGAGGTTTGGTATAAATTTGGATAGATATGTAGAGTTGAGAGATTTGTGCTAGCCTTGTAATAGGTTTGGTGATATTTGAGGTAGAGTTTGTGAGTAGATTTGGAGCATATTTGTGCTAGCCTTGTAATGAGGTTTGGTGTAGATTTGAGATATATTTGAGAGTAAGATTTGGAGTAGACTAGAGTATAGGGGATAGAGTTATCATGTGGAGAGAGATCCATAAACTAGAGTAAAGGGGATAGAGTTATCCTATGGAGAGATATCCATAAACTAGAGCAAAGGGGATAGAGTTCTCCTGTGGAGAGAGATCCACAAACTAGAGCAAAGGGGATAGAGTTATCCTATGGAGAGAGATCCACAAACTAGAGCAAAGGGGATAGAGTTCTCCTATGGAGAGAGATCCACAAACTAGAGCAAAGGGGATAGAGTTCTCCTGTGGAGAGAGATCCACAAACTAGAGCATTGGGGATTGAGATCTCCTTTGGATAGAGGTCCACAAACATTGTAATAGGGAATTGATTCCCAAGAGATTTGTTGAGAAAATTTAGAAGAAATATTTTCTCCGTGGACGTAACCCACATTGGGTGAACCACGTTAAATTTGTGTCTCTCATGTGTGTGATGATTTGTGCATTGCTTTGTTATTGCTATTGATATTGCAATTGATAACATTGGATAATATTGTTTGGGAAAGAAAAGTAAAAGTTTACCTTATACTGTTCACCCCCCTCTCAGTATAAGCTTGTGTTCTTCAATTGGTATCAGAGCGGGTTCCTTCAAAAAGTCTAACAGCTTGAAGGAAGATATTATAGGAACACAGATGGCATCTCAAAATGGATCTTCAACAAATAAGGCTCCATTGTTTGATGGGAATAATTATGCTTTCTGGAGTATGAGGATGAAGACTTAATTGATGGCACAAGGATATGAAACATGGCAATCTATTGAGGATGGGTTCACACCTACAACTACTCCTCCCACAGATAAGGATGGTAAGCAATTACATGTGAATAATGCCAAGGCTATGAATGGAATCTTAAGTGGATTACGTGAATTAGAATTTGTGAAAGTTATGCAATGCAAATCAGCAAAAGAGATGTGGGACAAATTGAAGCAAACATATGAAGGAGATAGCAAGGTCAAGTTGGCAAAATTGGACATTCACAGAAGGAGGTTTGAAGAGTTGAAGATGGAAGATGAGGAAGATATTGCTAAATACTTACTTCATGTTGATGAAGTTGTTAATACCATGCGTGGACTTGGATTCAAAATTGAGGACTCCAGTGTTGCTCAGAAGGTATTAATATCACTCCCTATAAGGTATGATGCAAAGGTTTCAGCTATAGAAGAGATGAAGGATATTGATAAGTTGACTATGGATGAGTTACATGGAATTCTCATAGCTTATGAGATGAGAACAGAAAAAGATCACAATTCCAAGAAAGAGGTAGCTTTCAAAGCTTCAAAAAAGATAAAATATAAGAAACTAGAGTCAAGTGATGAGTCAAGCAATAATGAAGAAGCTAACTATGTGAGAAGAAATATTAAGGACTCAAGAAAACACAAATATATAAAGATGGTGAAATATTTTAATTGTGGTAACTTTGGTCACTATGCATCTAATTGTCCATAAGTTGGAAGCAATAGTAGTGAAGAGAAATAGTATTATAAGAAAAATGAAGAAGGAAAATTTAGGCATGAAAAGAAAAATAGGTATGGTCAAGGCAAGCATGAAAATAAGTTATTTCAAAGGTACAAGAAGAGTTTCTATGTTAAAAAGGCAAGCAGTGCTTCAAGTGAAAGTGATGAAAGACTCTTAGATAGTGAAGAAGAAGAGATTCTATTTTTGGCAATAGAAGAGGAAGAAAACACTCTTGTTGAAGATCAAGTAGAAGAGTATGAAGATGCTCTTGAAGACCTAGAGAAAGTTTTAGAAAATTAAGAAGAAGGCATAGTTGATCTAGAAGAATAAGTTATTGTTGCTCTCAAAGAGTTGAAAAGAGTTAGAAAATAAAATTCAAGACTGAAGGCTCAAGTTCAAGAACATGAGGAAATAAAATAAAAGCTTCTACAAGACCTCACAAACTCAAAATATAAGGCAAGGAGATTTAAAGAGGCCATGGTTGAAAAGTTAGAGGCAAAAGAGTTAGAATATGAAATATTAGAACATGAAGTGGTTTCTCTAAGGATGGAAGTGAAATATTCTAAGGACAAGCTGCATAGGTTTGGGAAAAGTTCAAAAGCTTTGGATAAAATTATCAATTCACAAAGATCTTCATTTATCAAAATAGGACTTGGTTTTGAAGAAGGACAAGGGAAACAAGAAGAAGGTTCAAGCTCAAGCTCAAAAGAAAAGGAAGTTTTAGAGGAAGAGATTGAAGAAGAAAATAAGACCTATTTGGACAAGTTGAAGAATGGAAGCTTCATTAGGAAAGAAAACAATGCACAAACAAGAAATAGGGATCATCACCGAGAAGGCAAAGAAGGACTAAGATACTAGATGTTTCAAGATAAGATGAATATTTCTTCAAAAGGCATTGTTTCTCATGTAATTATTTTTTTCAAAAAGCTATGCATTTCAAGGCTCATGGAAAGGAGTATGGCTTCACTAAGAGGAAATTCAACTCATTCAAAGATAGATATTTCTTTCAAGGTTATTGCTACTCATGTAATCACTTTGGTCATAAAGTGATCCACTATAGGGTTCATGATAGAAATGATTATGGCTTCACCAAGAGGAACTTCAAGTTATTTGCACCTTCCAAGAACTACAACATCAGGTGTTACAAGTGCAATAATCTTGGGCATAATGCCAAGTGGTGTAGAACAGAGTTTCTAGAAATTCCAAGGTCAAGCAAGAACAGGGACACTCAAAAGGATCAAAAGGGTATGATTACAAAGGTGTTGAAAAAGAAGGTTGAAAAAGAAAAAGAGCATTGTATGTTGGGAGTAGACTTACTCCCACCCCAAAATTAATCACCTCAAGGAGAGGATGTGGGGAGGGGGTTGAGCTAAGAGTCTTATATTTAGCCCCAAAGGAGTCCCTTTGCCATTTATATCAAAGGGGGAGAGATTTGAGTAAGGGGGAGAGCATTCATTCAGGGGGAGTAGCTTCTCAGGGGAAGCATATTTTCAATTCAATGATTGGAAAAGGAATTTTTATAAAGGGTTACCATCAATGACAAAGGGGGAGATTGTTGGAAATTTTGAGTATACTGTGTTGTCATTGATGTCAAAGGATTGATGTCATAGGTTGATGTCAAAAGAGAAGATGGCATTGGTTTTCATTGACGTCAAGGAAAATATTATAATATTTATTATTATAATATTGGTTGAGAAAAGCATTATAATATTTATTTTTGAATATTATAATGAAGGACAAAAGGTCTAAGAGTTATTTGGAATAATGGTTTAAAAATGAAGGCAAGATATTAATATTATTGAAGGCAATAATATTAAATGTGAAGGCAAGGTTCAAATGGATTAATATTATAATATCCTTATTATAATATTATAATATCTTTATTATAATATAAATATTTCAAATTATAATATTATTTGAGCACCAAGAGATTGAAGGTAATTTGAATTAATTTTGAATGAAGGTGGTCGACGTCATATGGGGTGTAAAATACAAAGTGGTGTTGGAAATTTGAGTTAATTTGAGGCATTTTATGTTGTCATTGATGTCACATGGATCATTGATGTCACATTGAGTTTTGGTGGCAAAAGCACTTCATAGATAATCATCTATGATATTTTGGAGAGCATGGATATATACATGGTTTTTATGAAAACCAAGGCAGGAAAAATAAAAGGTTTTATTTAAAACCATGGTGGGCTTATGTGGAAAGGGCTTTTCTTAAAAGCCAAGGTGGAATTTTGTTTCATCGAAAAAGGACCTCCGGTGATGAAGATATTAAAGTTTAAAGTTTAAGTTTAAATTAATGGAGGGCCGACCTATGTGCAATTAATGGAGGTTGGCATATATATATATGTAAAGGTTTCAATTTATTTTGGAAAGGGGGCATATTATATATCGTCGGAAAGCTTATTTCGAGGGCTATTTGACTAACTTATTTAGAAGGAGAAATAAGGTGTGTGTAAAGAGATATTTCTGATTTTGCAAAGGGGTTCCAAAAGTGAAGTTTGCCTTGTTCTTTTTCAAGAGGATTAATTCTTTCATGAGGTGACAAGGTATGCAATATTGTGATTTATTTTATTTTATGGTATAAGTGGTTTTGGGAGTGAAAAGGTTATGCAATGTTTTGATTTATTTTATTTTATGGTACAAGTGGTTTTAGGAGAGATAAGGAAGTTGTGCAATTAAAGGCCTTGGTGATGATTATTGAAAAGTGGAGTAATGTTGATTATTTTGTGATCTACTAACCCTTGTGAAGATTGGCAAAAGAATTTTGTGATTGTGGCAGATTTACAAAGAGGTTTTTTCATCTTCATAAAAGGTATGGGCACATTCTCCTATTGATTGTTTATGGTGGTTGATTTCTGAAATATCATTGGAGGGAAAAGGATTGTTTGTGGTTTCCTTTTCGAAAGTGGTTGGTTGAATGCTTCAAGGTTTTCTAAATTGAGAGTTGTGTCTAAACCTTGTGTTGATAAGCATAGTTGTTGAAGCCCATTGGTTGTGAAAGAACTTGAGTTAGAAAATAACATGAGTATCATTGTTATGTGAGATTTGTGGTTGAGCATTGTTGGAAATATTTGAGTTGGTTGATACATACTTGGACTAGGGTTGTGTGAGAGAGAGTTGTCCCTTGTGGTGATTGGTTGAGTTGAGTTGATTGAGCCTAGTGGGATTTTTAAGTTCTATGAAAAAATTTATTGATTATTTGAGTTGAGATTAAGATTAGAACATATTGAGTCTCTAACAATTCTCTTTATGCTTCTATGAGATTGAGTTGAGTTGAGATTGATTTGAGTTGAGTTGAGTTGAGATTGATATTAGAACATATTGAGTCTCTAAAAATTCTCTTTATGCTTCTATGAGTTGATTTGAGTTGAGATCATTGGTGTCAATTTTATTGAAGAGTACATTGCCATTCATTGTTGAGTTCATCTTTGAGCTTTGCTTGATAGATTTGTGGATGAGATTTGAGTGCTACTTGAGCATGATTGATTGAGCCTTTGAGAAGGCATTTGTGGATAGTTTTGAGAAAGCTTTGTGGACAGATTTGTGGATAGTTTAGATTTGGGCAAGTTCTTGGTGAGCTTGCTAGAGTATATTTGGGCAAGTTCTTGGTGAGCTTGCTAGAGCATATTTGGGCAAGTTCTTGGTGAGCTTGCTAGAGCATATTTGGGCAAGTTCTTGGTGAGCTTGCTTGAGTAGATTTGGAAGTTTGTGTGAGCTTGTTAAATAGATTTGACAAGTTCTGTGTGAGCTTGTTAAGCAGTTTCTGTGTGAGCCTATTGAGCAGGTTCTTAGTGAGCCTATTGATAGAGCTTTGGAGGTGACAGAGTACAGAGGATAGAGTCTCAGTGGATAGAGATCCAATAGCCAACACAGTTGAAGATAGATCTGAGTGAGGAGTCTTCAAGTGGAGAGAGGTCCACTAGTTAGTGCAGCAGAGAGACAAAGTCTTCTAGAAGATCACATAGCCAGAGTAGAAGGGGAAAGAGTTCTCCTATGGAAGAGATCCATGAACTTGAGATTAGGGGATCAACATCTCCTTTGGATAGAGATCCATAAACATTGTAATTGGGAGTGATTCCCAAAGAGATTGATTGAGAAAGTTTTAGTAAAATATTTTCTCCGTGGAGTAGCCCACATTGGGTGAACCACGTAAATTGTGGTGTCTCTATTGTGTATGGTTTTTGTGCATTGCTTTGATTACTGCTATTGATACTACTATCTTTACACAACATAATATTGAATTGGAAGAAAAAGTAAAAAGTGGTCTTATACTGTTCACCCCCCTCTCAGTATAAGCTTGTGTTCTTCAATTGGTATCAGAGTGGGTTCCTTCAAAAAGGCTAACAGCTTGAGGGAAGATTCTACAAAGAACACAGATGGCTTCACGGAATGGATTATCTACAAATAAGGCTCCATTGTTTGATGGTAACAATTATGCTTTCTGGAGCATGAGGATGAAGAACTACTTGATATCACAAGGATATGAGGTATGGCAGATGGTTGAAAAAGAGTATAGGGTTGAAGGTGATCCCGAGGAAGATAAGACTACCAGGAAATTGGTTGAGATAAATGCAAGAGCAATGAATTGTATTTTGAGTGGGCTACGTGAGATAGATTTTGCAAAGGTCATGGTATGTACTTCAGCTAATGAGATGTGGACCAAGTTGAGGAATACTTATGAAGGAGATTCCAAGGTAAAGTTGGCAAAGAAATCTTACTACATTGTAGAAGCAAGTGATAATTCAGATTACAGTGATAAAGATCAGTCAGATGAAGAAGAATGTACATTCTTTGGAATAAGTGAAGAAAAGCAAGAACACCTATTCCTAGGTATTGAAGTTAAAGAAGAGGATGTGCCTATTGAAGAAAGACATGAAGAGCTTGCCATAGCCATTGAGCAAGCAGATAGGTACAAGAAATGTCTAAGGATACTAAAATGCTTCATATGTGGAGATTTTGGGCATATAGATGATGATTGCACATACTACAACAATTACAACAAGGAAAGTGTATTTGAAAAAGAAAGCAGCAGTTCTAGTGACAATTCCAACAATAGTGAAAACAAAGAAGTCTCATTTTTGGTAATAGAAAAGGAAGAGGATGAGCCAAGTAAACAAAAATCAGAAATCAAAAGGTTAAAATAAGAATACAGGAATCTTGAAAACAAGATTCGAACAGATGTCAAAATCAGAGAAGAACTACTTCAAACAATCAGTAATCTCAGAGAAGAGCTTCAAAATGCAAAAAGGATAGAAGAGAGGATGAATGAAGAACTAAGGGTAACAACGACAAGACATGATACATTAGATGAAAAGATTCAAAAAGGAGTGGAAACTTATTTTAAGGTTGTATCTTACTTCCAAGAAAAGTCACACTCAAAAGGAAAGGAAGTTCTAAAAGATGAAAGCAAGGAAGCACCTAAGATTTGTGAGGAAAGTTCCAAAGTTCCTATGGCTCCAAATATTCAGTTTGGTTCTTGTTTTGAGATAGGTGAATCAATTTCAAAAGGAAAATAAATTCTTGAAGAGAAAGGCAAGGAAGAGGTTTTAGATGCTACAAAGAAGGTTCAAGAATGCAATGCACAAGTTGAAGATGATCATAAGGATAATGGTCAAGAAAGGTATGAGGAACCAAGGCATGAACAAAGGGCTTTTCAAGGATATTGTTTTTCTTGTAATGGATTTGGACACAGGGCTATACATTGCAGGATCCATGGATCAAAGAAGTTTGATTTTGCTAGAAGAAACTTCAAGGGAAGAAGGTATGGTTTTTAGGGACATTGCTTCTCATGCAACAGGATTGGTCATAGAGCTTTTCAGTGCAAAGGAAATGAGCAACATGGTTTTGGTTTTAGAGCTACACAATTCAGAAGTCATGGTTATAATGGTCATGAAAATAGAGCTTCACAATACAGGGTTCAAGAAAGGAATGGATATGGAAATTATTTTAAGAATAATTTCAGGACATGGGCACCATCCAAAGGCTACAATATCAAGTGTTTTAATTGCAATAACTTTGGGCATATTGCAAGATGGTGTAGGACTCAATTCCAAACAGGTTCAAGGCAAGAAGGTCAAAAGGTTCTAGACAAGAAGATCAAGTAATTCATCAAGAGAAGGATATCAGAAAAACATGGAAGGAAGTTGATAGAGGAAAGAATCAATGTAATATGGGAGTAAAGGTACTCCCACCCCAAAATTAATCACCTCAAGAGAGAAGGTGGTGAGGGGGCTATGCTTAAGAGTCATATCTTTTAGCCCCATAGGTGTCCCTTTTGCCATTGATGTCAAAGGGGGAGAGATTTGAGTAAGGGGGAGAGCATTGAGTTAGGGGGAGCAGCCTCCAAAGAGAGTATTGAGTTAGGGGGAGCAACCTCCATAGAGAGTATTGAGTCAGGGGAGCAACTTTGATTCTCAGAGATGGTTTTTGCAGTGATTGTGGTGTTTGCATTAGAGGTGTTGCCATCAATGACAAAGGGGGAGATTGTTGGAAATTTGAGTTAATTTGAGGCATTTTATGTTGTCATTGATGTCACATGGATCATTGATGTCACATTGAGTTTTGGTGGCAAAAGCACTTCATAGATAATCATCTATGATATTTTGGAGAGCATGGATATATACAGGGTTTTTATGAAAACCAAGGCAGGCAAAATAAAAGGTTTTATTTAAAACCATGGTGGGCTTATGTGGAAAGGGCTTTTCTTAAAAGCCAAGGTGGAATTTTGTTTCATCGAAAAAGGACCTCCGGTGATGAAGATATTAAAGTTTAAAGTTTAAGTTTAAATTAATGGAGGGCCGACCTATGTGCAATTAATGGAGGTTGGCATATATATATATATATATATTTTTTGTAAAGGTTTCAATTTATTTTGGAAATGGGGCATATTATATATCGTCGAAAAGCTTATTTCGAGGGCTATTTGACTAACTTATTTAGAAGGAGAAATAAGGTGTGTGTAAAGAGATATTTCTGATTTTGCAAAGGGGTTCCAAAAGTGAAGTTTGCCTTGTTCTTTTTCAAGAGGATTAATTCTTTCATGAGGTGACAAGGTATGCAATATTGTGATTTATTTTATTTTATGGTATAAGTGGTTTTGGGAGTGAAAAGGTTATGCAATATTTTGATTTATTTTATTTTATGGTACAAGTGGTTTTAGGAGAGATAAGGAAGTTGTGCAATTAAAGGCCTTGGTGATGATTATTGAAAAGTGGAGTAATGTTGATTATTTTATGATCTACTAACCCTTGTGAAGATTGGCAAAAGAATTTTGTGATTGTGGCAGATTTACAAAGAGGTTTTTTCATCTTCATAAAAGGTATGGGCACATTCTCCTATTGATTGTTTATGGTGGTTGATTTCTGAAATATCATTGGAGGGAAAAGGATTGTTTGTGGTTTCCTTTTTGAAAGTGGTTGGTTGAATGCTTCAAGGTTTTCTAAATTGAGAGTTGTGTTTAAACCTTGTGGTATAAGCATAGTTGTTGAAGCCCATTGGTTGTGAAAGAACTTGAGTTAGAAAAGAACATGAGTATCATTGTTATGTGAGATTTGTGGTTGAGCATTGTTGGAAATATTTGAGTTGGTTGATACATACTTGGACTAGGGTTGTGTGAGAGAGAGTTGTCCCTTGTGGTGATTGAGTTGAGAGTGAGATTAGAACATATTGAGTCTCTAACAATTCTCTTTATGCTTCTATGAGTTGAGTTGAGATTGATTTGAGTTGAGAGTAAGATTAGAACATATTGAGTCTCTAACAATTCTCTTTATGCTTCTATGAGATTGACTTGAGTTGAGTTGATTTGAGTTGAGTTGAGTTGAGATTGAGATTAGAACATATTGAGTCTCTAACAATTCTCTTTATGCTTCTATGAGTTGAGTTGAGTTGAGATCATTGTGGATCATTGTTGTCATCCATTGAAGAGTACATTGCCATTCATTGTTGAGTTCATCTTTGAGCTTTGCCTTGATATATTTGTGGATGATATTTGAGTGCTACTTGAGCATGATTGATTGAGCCTTTGAGAAGGCATTTGGGATAGATTTGAGAAAGCTTTGTGGATAATTTTGATTGGACAGATTTGTGGATAGTTTAGATTGGGCAAGTTCTTGGTGAGCTTGCTAGAGGAATTGGGCAAGTTCTTGGTGAGCTTGCTAGAGCAGATTTGGGCAAGTTCTTGGTGAGCTTGCTTGAGCAGATTTGACAAGTTCTTGGTGAGCTTGTTATTCAGCATTGGACAAGTTCTGTGTGAGCTTGTTATTCAAGTTTGGACAAGTTCTGTGTGAGCTTGTTAAGCAGGTTCTGTGTGAGCCTATTGAGCAGGTTCTTAGTGAGCCTATTGATAGAGCTTTGGAGGTGACAGAGTACAGAGGATAGAGTCTCAGTGGATAGAGATCCAGCAACCAACATAGTTGAAGATAGATCTGAGTGAGGAGTCTTCAAGTGGAGAGAGGTCCACCGAGTAGTGCAGCGGAGAGACAAAGTCTTCTAGAAGATCACATAGCCAGAGTAGAAGGGGAAAGAGTTCTCCTGTGGAAGAGATCCACGAACTTGAGATTAGGGGATCAACATCTCCTTTGGATAGAGATCCATAAACATTGTAATTGGGAGTGATTCCCAAAGAGATTGATTGAGAAAGTTTTAGTAAAATATTTTCTCCGTGGAGTAGCCCACATTGGGTGAACCACGTAAATTGTGGTGTCTCTATTGTGTATGGTTTATGTGCATTGCTTTGATTACTGCTATTGATATTGCTATCTTTACACAACATAATATTGAATTGGAAGAAAAAGTAAAAAGTGGTCTTATATTGTTCACCCCCCTCTCAGTATAAGCTTGTGTTCTTCAAGTGGCATTGACTTGGGATGAATATTAATTTAAAACATATTAATAACCATGCCTAAAGTCATTTGGAAAGAGGTTCGCAATTCATGCAAGTAATACTCTTGATATTTGATTTATTGCATGTGATAGAGAAGGAAAGTAAATGAGAGCATAGTCTTCTACAATGAACAATGGAAGTTTATATTTGGATTGATGCACATCAAATATCATCCAGCCAACTAGACCAGCCAGTGGCTGAGCTGGCGTGAGGGTGTTTTGAGGAGGAGGTTTCAGGTTTGAAACCTATCCCAAATCATTTATTTTTTTTTGGCAAAATTCATAGCAAGAGGAAGTAAAATGTGATTGGTATCTTTGTGTTCTCATGAGCTGTGTTGGTGTAGCCAATCATGGCCCCTTGGTTGGGCATCTTGCTCTCATGAGGTGAGAGGTTCGAATCACATTGAGGGTAGAATAAAAGAGGTATTTATTTTTAAATTGAAATTTGATTTTTGTGGGAGTTATAAGGTTTAGTTATCATTTATTTTTGATATTTGACTTAGGGAGTCATAAGGGCAATAAGTGTTTTTATTTTGACAAATATTTTAGAAGAAAATAAAAATGGAAATTACAGTATTTAAAAGTATTATTTTTAATATGCAAAAGTGAGGAGTTATAAGGTGTTAAATGGTTTAATAATTGTGTGTATTTTTGCATTGTGAAAGAAATATTAGAGGTTTTGTTCTTTGGCTAAAAAGCCTTGTTTTGAGAAAGTAAAAGGAGTATAGAGAAATATTTTTGTGTACAATTTTGAGAAAAGATTTTTATGATTTTTTTGAAAAAATATTGGCTAACCTCTTGAAGTGGAATACAGATCTGAGTGAGGAGTCTTCAAGTGGAGAGAGGTCCACCAGTAACTACAGTAGAGAGATAGAGTATTCTAGAAGATCACATAGCCATAGCATAAGGGGAAAGAGTTCTCTTGTGGAAGAGATGCACGAACTTGAGATTAGGGGATCAGCATCTCCTTTGGACAGAGATCCATAAAATTTGTAATTGAGAGTGATTCCCAAAGATATTTATTGAGAAATTTTTAGTAAAATATTTTCTCCGTGGAGTAGCCCACATTGGGTGAACCACATAAATTGTGATGTCTCTATTGTGTATGGTTTATGTGCATTGCTTTGATTACTGCTATTGATACTGCTATCTTTACACAACATAATATTGAATTGGAAGAAAAAACAAAAAGTGGTCTCATATTGTTCACCCCCCTCTCAGTATAAGCTTGTGTTCTTCAAGTGGCACTGACTTGGGATAAATATTAATTTAAAACATATTAATACCCATGCCTAAAGTCATTTGGAAAGAGGTTCAAAATTCATGCAAGTAATATTTTTGATATTTGATTTATTGCATGCAGTAGAGAAGGAAAGTAAAGGAGAGCGTAGTCTTCTACAACAAATGATGGAAGTTTATATTTGGATTGATGCACATCAAATCTCATCCAGCCAACTAGACCAGCCGATGGTTGAGCTGGCATGAAGGTGTTGTGAGGAGGAGGTTTTAGGTTTGAAACCCATCCCGGATCATTTCTTTTTTTTGGCAGATTTCACAGCAAGAGGAAGTAAAAGGCGATTGGTTCCTTTGTATTCTCACGATATGTGTTGGTGCAGCCGATCATGGCCCCTTGGTTGGGCATCTTGCTCTCACGAGGTGAGAGGTTCAAATCACATTGAGGGCAGAATAAAAGAGGTATTTATTTTTAAATTGAAATTTGATTTTTGTGGGAGTTATAAGGTTGAGTTGTCATTTATATTTGCTATTTGACTTAGGGAGTCATAAGGGCAATAAGTGTTTTTATTTTGGCAAATGTTTTAGAAGAAAATAAAAATGGAAATTGCAGTCTTTAAAAGTATTATTTTTAATTTACAGTATTTTAAATTGAAATTTGATTTTGTGAGGAGTTATAAGGTGTTAAATGGTTTAATAATTGTGTGTATTTTTTCATGGTGAAAGAAATATTAGAGGTTTTGTTCTTTGGTTAAAAAGCCTTGTTTTGAGAAAGTAAAAGGAGTATAGAGAAATATTTTTGCTCACAATTTTGAGAAAAGATTTTTGTGATTTTTTTGAAAAATAATTGGCTAACCTCTTGAAGTGGAAAAAAGGAAACTATTTTGGAATAGGTTTTGAAGGTACATTTTCATCAAAGCAAGTAAAGAGGTATTTGGACAATATTACATCTCTAAGGTGGTTAGTTGAGAAAATATTTCAGAATAATAAGGTGGAGATAAAAGGGTTGATTAGTGTGTATTGTTGGAAATATTTGAGCTAGGGTTTGAGAACAAATTGTGCATCATTGATTAGTAAAATTGGAAACACTTGAGTTAGGGTTTTTGAGAACAAATTGTGCATTCTTCTTGAAAGAATTTGTGAAGCATTTTTGTGAGTGACATTGAATGTGAATGGGCAAGTGTTAGAGACCAGTTTTGTAAATCAAGTTGTGCATTATTGTGTTTGATCATTGAGAGTAAATTTGCAAGGAATATAAACCAAATTTGTGAAGCAAAGTTATACACTAGTTTGATTTGATTTGAAAGGGATTTGCAAGAGGTAGAGAGTGGATTGTATGAATGCAATATTTGTGAATGTAAATAACATATTGGGTATTTGATAGTACATATCATTATCTATATATACAAGAGGTTAAACGAATTCTAAGTAGAATATGTTGAAGAAAGCATTTTTGAAAGAGATATAAGCATTATTTGTATGCAATATTTGGGAATATTTGAGTAGGTTCTATGAGCAGCATTGAGGTAGATTTGAGCAAGTCTTATGAGAAGACTTGAAGTAGCATCAATGCAGATTTGAGCAATTCTTGTGAGAAGACTTGAAGCAGCATTGAGGTAGATTTGAGCAAGTCTTTTGAGAAGTCTTGGGATAGAGTTAAGATCAAATTTGTACAAAGACTTCAAGAAAATTTAGGTAGAGATAGAGAACAGGTTTGAGACAGATTTGTGCTAGCCTTGTAATAAGGTTTGGTGCATATTTGAGGTAGAGTTGGAGTAGTTTTGTGCTAGCCTTGTAATGAGGTTTGGTGTAGATTTGATGTAGATTTTATGAACAGAGTTGGAGCAGATTTGTGCTAATACTATGACAAAGTTTGGGGCAGATTTGAGATAATGTTAAAAGCAGGTTTTGAAGAAGAGTAGAGTAAAGGGGATAGAGTTCTCCTATGGAGAGAGATCAAAAAACTAGAGCAAAGGAGATAGATTTATCCTATCGTGAGAGGTCCATAAACCAAAGAAAATGGGATAGAGTTATCCTATTGAGAGAAATCCACAAACCATGACAAAGGGGATAGAGTTCTCTTGTGGAGATAGATCCACAAACCATAGCAAAGGGGATAGAGTTCTCCTATAGAGAGAGATACATAAACCAGAGCAAATGGGATAGGGTTCTCCTATGGAGAGAGATCCACAAACCAGATTATTGGGGATTGAGATATCCTTTGGACAGAGGTCCATAAACATTATAATAGGAAATTGGTTCTCAAGAAATCTGTTGAGAAAATTTATAAGAAAGATTTTCTCTGTGGTTGTAACCCACATTGGGTGAACCTAGTTAAATTTGTTTCTCTCACATGTGTGATGATTTCTGCATTGTTTTGTTATTGCTATTGATATTGCAATTGATAAAATTGGATAAAATTGTTTGGGAAAGAAAAGTAAAATTTTGCATTATACTGTTCACCTCCCCCCTCTCAGCATAAGCTTTTGTTCTTCAATTGGTATCAGAGCGGGTTCCTTAGAAAATTCTAACAGCTTGAAGGAAGATATTACATGAACACAAATGGCATATCATAATGGATCTTCAACAAATAAGGCTCCATTTTTTGATGGGAACAATTATGCTTTCAATAGTATGAGGATGAAGACTTACATTATGGCACAAGTATATGAAACATGGAATCTGTTGAGGATGGGTTCACACCTACATCTACTCCTCCCATAGATAAGGATGGTAAGCAATTACATGTGAATAATTCCAAGGCTATGAATGGAATCTTAAGTGCATTACATGAATCAGAATTTGTGAAATTTATGCAATGTAAATCAGCAAAAGATATGTGGGAAAAATTAAAGCAAACATATGAAGGAGATAGCAAGGCCAAGTTGGTAAAATTGCAAACTCGCAGAATGACGTTTGAAGAGTTGAATATGGAAGATGAGGAAGATATTGTTAAATACTTACTTCATGTTGATGAAGTTGTTAATATCATGCGTAGACTTGGATTCAAAATTTAGGATTCCAATGTTGCTAAGAAGGTATTAAGATCACTCCCTATAAGGTATGATGCAAAGGTTTTAGCTATAGAAGAGATGAAGGATATTGATAAGTTGACTATGGACGAGTTACATGGAATTATCATACCTTATGAGATGAGAACAAAAAAATATAACAATTCCATGAAAGAGATAACTTTCAAAGCTTCAAAATAGACTAAATATAAGAAACTAGAGTCAAGTGATCAGTCAAGTAGTAATGAAGAAACTAACTATGTGAGAAGAAATATTAAGGAATCAAGAAAACACAAAGATATAAAGACTATAAAATTCTTTAATTATGGTGACTTTGGTCACTATGCATCTAATTTTCCACAAGATGGAAGCAGTAGTAGTGAAGAGAAACAAAATTATAAGAAAAAGGAAGAAATAAAATTTAGGCATGAAAAGAAAAACAAGTATGGTCAAGATAAGCATAAAAATAAGTTCTTTCAAATGTACAAGAAGATTTTCAATGTCAAAAAGGCAAGCAGTGCTTCAAGTGATAGTGATAAAAGACTCTTAGATAATGAAGAAGAAGAGATTCTATTTTTGGCAATAAGAGATAAATAAAACACTCCTGTTGAAGATCAAGTAGAAGAGTATGAAGATTCTCTTGAAGACCAAGACCTAGAGAAATTTTTAGAAAAAGAAGAAGAAGACAAAGTTGATCTAGAAGAAGAAGTTATTGTTGCTCTCAGAAAGTTAAAAAGAGTTAGAAAATAGAATTCAAGACTAAAGGCTCAAGTTCAAGAACATGAGGAAATAAAATAAAAGCTCTACAGGACCTCACAAACTCAAAAGCTAAGGCAAGGATATTTAAAGAGGTCATGGTTGAAAAATTAGAGACAAAAGAGTTAGAATATGAAATATTAGAACATGAAGTGGTTTCTCTAAGAATGGAAGTTAAATATTATAAAACTAAGCTGCATAGGTTTGGGAATAGTTCAAAAGCTTTGGATAAAATTATCAATACACAAATATCTTCATTTATCAAAATAGGACTTAGTTTTGAAGAAGGACAAGGGAAACAAGAATAAGGTTCAAGGTCAAGCTCAAAATAAAAGGAAGCTTTAGAGGAAGATATTGAAGAAGAAACTAAGACCTATTTGGATGAGTTGAAGAATGGAAGCTTCACTAAGAAAGAAAACAATGCACAAACAAGAAACAGGGATCATCATAGAGAGGGCAAAGAAAGGACTAAGAGACTAGATGTTTCAAGATAAGATGAATATTTCTTCAAAGGGCATTGTTTCTCATGTAATCATTTTGGTCAAAAAGCTATCCATTGCAGGGCTCATGGAAAAGAGTATGGCTTCACTAAGAGGAACTTCAACTCATTCAAAAATGGATATTTCTCTCAAGGTTATTGCTACTCATGTAATCACTTTTGTCATAAAGCGATCCATTGGAGGGTTCATGATAGAAATTATTATGGCTTTACCTAGAGGAACTTCAAGTCATTTGCACCTTCCAAGAACTACAACTTAGGTGTTACAACTGCAATAATCTGGGGCATAAGACCAAATGGTGTAGAATAGTGTTTTTGTAACTTCTAGGGTCAAGCAAGAACAGGGACACTCAAAAGGATAAAAAGGGTATTACTAAGACAACTAGGAGCCATGTTATATGACATTTTACTGTCCCCATTAGTCTTTGTGGTATTTCCAACTTGCATCCACGAAGACTGATAACTTGGATAATTTTTATTGTGAGTCCATTTCAAAAAAATACGGGAATACTCATAGCCTTCGAACTTATAGTGCCTTCCCTATTGGTAAATTTGATTATCATTCTTGGAATTCTTGTTGAATAAGCTCCTCTACTTCACTCAGGACACCGTGTTCCTATTTTAAAATTTTGTCACCATCGACACCCAAATTGGGTAGCTTATCAGCAACTTTGTTAGCTTCTCGAAAGACATGTTGGGCTTTTCTATCCTGTCTTCCATGGAAAAGGATCCTAGCCTCTTCAACAATTGTTTTAATCCTCCAAGGATGTGTTTTCCAATTATTGAGGAGATTTATAACATGCATAGAGTCTCCTTCTATGATAAAATTGCCTTCTAAGTCTTGAGTCATTTGAAGGCCTCTCCACATAGCTCTAGCTTTAGCTTCGTTGTTCGTCCTTGTTCCCAAATATTCAAAAAATGCAAGCATCATATTCACTTTATGATCTCACACAATACCATCAGTGCCTGCTCTTCCAGGATTGTCCTTAGCTGCTGCATCAAAATTAAGCTTAAACCAACCCGTAGGAGGTGGGTACCACTTAACATTAGCTTTGTGGTTGACTACCCTAGGCATAGACTCATATAACAAGGTTAAGCTTAAATATTGAGCAATCGTGGTCTCCTACAGATGAGGTTTATGACTATCAAAAGGGATAAGGTTCACATTCTTGTTGGCAAAGGATAGGATCCTAGCAATGATAGTTTGATGATCATGGATAGACTCATTAAAGACTCTATGGTTCCTTTCTAACCACACCTGCCAAAGATAGTGATTGAGATAAATTTTCCACATGTATCTAAGTCTTTGGCTTGAAAAGGGGTAATGCCACTGGATGAACAAATCAAGTATGATAGCTAGTTTAGCCCAAGAAATATTGAAGGCCTGAAAAACCCCACTTAGGATAGTCAAGGAAAAATGGCACTCAAGGAAAATGTGATAAATGCTCTCCTAGTTAGCCCTGCACAGATAACAGTGATTAGAGATACAAATACCTTTATGCATCATATTATCAATGGTTAGAATTCTTCCTTGGATAACCAACCATGAAAAGACTATAATTTTTGGAATTAAAATTTTTATCCAAACTAAGTCCTTTTGGAGGACAAATTCCTCATCATCAAGCAGAAGCTTGTAAGATTATTTAATAGTGAACTGCTTGTTTTTCATAGGAGGCTAGGTCACTTGATCTTCCTTGGGCCTCATGGGGATAAACTGTTTCCCGAGAATGTTACAAATATCATTTGATTCTACTTGAAATCCCTAAATTCTTATTTGTTTCCACTTAATTCTGCCTCTGTCCTCAACCATATAATTGGAGACTTTTCTGCCAATGCATTCTTCCATGATATCTTTGATTCATGCTAAGTTAGGATATTGTGTTAGTGGTTCATCCTTAGCCCACCTATCATTCCAGCAATTTATCCTCTCACCATTGCCTAAAACCCATATTAAACCTTTTTTTATGATTTCCTTACAATTGAGAATTGCTTTCCAAAAAGCAGAACCTCTGATTAGAACTAAGTCACTTAGAAATTCCATATTTTGAAGATACTTTTCTTTGATGATAGTTGACCATTCATTTTCTTCACCAAAAATGAGGCACCATGCCTGCTTAGATAGTAAAGCTAAATTCATATGAGCAATTCTCCTTGGGTATACACACTTTGGTCCATCCTACAAGGTTTATCCTTTTTTCTCCTCTGATCCAGTCCATAAAAATTCTTTTTGGAGTTTCTCAATTTTTTGGAAAACCTCCACAGGGGCTTTGAAAATGGAGAGGAAATAGACTGGAATAATCTGAAGAGAGGCCTTAGTGAGGTTCAACTTTCTTGCTTGAGATAGAATATGACCTTTCCATCCAACAAGTTTTTTTTGAATTCTTTCAATAACCCTGTCCCACATTGACTCTCTCGAAGAACCAATGAAAAGAGGGATACCAAGATACAGAGTGGGGAGGTTTGCTATATCACATCCTAAAATTTTTGCAATCCTTCTTTGCCTCTGAATGAGGGTGTTCAAAAAATATAACTTGCTTTACTAAAATTAACTTTCTGACTAGCAGTGTCCTCATAGAGTTGTAGGATGTATTGAATTCTTTTGGCCTCAACCACCGACACCTTAGTCAATATAAGGGTATCATCAATGAATTTTTGGTGAGAAATAGCCCTAGTGAGAGATGTTGCCTTGATTCATGATATTAGCCTTGAACTGCAAGCATTTTTTATGGTTTTTCCTAAAGCTTCTGCCATAATGATGAATAACATGGGGCTGATAGGGTCCCCCTGCAGAATTTCTCTGTGACTTTGAAAGTAACCAGCAGTTGTTCCATTAACCATAATCGATAACCATGCTTTAGAAATGCATTCTTTGATAAAATTAACCCATTGGTGGTGAAAACCAAACTTAAGAATGACAACAATCATAAAGTCCAAATTTAGCCTGTCAAATGCTTTGTTCATATCAAGATTGAGGGCAAAAACAGACCTGTTAGTCTTATGAGCAGAGTGCAGAGCTTCATGAACTATGATAACTCCATCCAAGATTGACCTACCCTAGACAGAGCTTCCTTGGCATGGATCTATGATGCGGGGTAGAACATATCTCATTCTATTTGCAATGGCTTTAGTTAGGATCTTGTAAGAAACATTGCACAGACTTATTGGCCTGAAGTCAGCCATAGATTCATGAAATTTGCTTCTTAGGAATTAGAGAAATAAAAGTAGAGTTGATACCTTTGGGATATGATTGCTTGCTTGGAATTATCTGATAGTATAAATTACATCCTCACTTACGATGTCCCAAAAATCTTGATAGAAATGAGGTGGAAAGCCATCGAGTCTCGGGGGTTTGTCTGGCTCCATTCTAAACAAGGCTTCCTTAATTTCCTCATCAGAAAATGGATCTAGAAGCTTAAGGTTTATATCCTCATTTATTATGCTAGGAATGGATTGCAAGAGAAAATCTTTACCCTCCTCATTGCACTGTGATTCCTGACCAAGGATAGAATTTAAATAAGTTACTACCTCCTTTTTTATTTCTGTTAAGTTCTGAGTAATAGAACCATCTGCTTTTTTAAAAAAAATTATCTTGTTATTGCTTCTGTTTATAAGCATGGTGACATGAAAAAACTTGGAATTTGAATCTCCATCTGTCAACCAAAGAGCCCTTGATTTTTACCTCCAATATATTTCCTCACAGGCTAATATGTTTTGAAACTTTGCTAGTTTTGTCCATTCCTCCTGCCTAGTAGTTTCATTAGCATCACCATGTTGAATCCTCCGATCAATTATCTTCAAACTTTCAACAACCTATTTTTTATTTTCAAAGAAGTTCCCAAAGACCTCTTTGTTCCAAGTTTGAAGCTTTTCCTTAAGAAAATTTAATTTACCAGTAAGTTCAAAATTTGTACTACCCTTGACAGGCTACTACCACCACTAAATTAAGTTATCTCTGAAACTAGAATGTTTGATCCATATAGATTAAAATTTGAAATATTTCTTGAAGGACAGAGAGTTAAGGATCTCCAACAAAATGGGATTATGATCAGAGGTAATTTTAGTAAGGGCTTGCAGGATAGAATCACCGAACAGATTTGTAGCCTCCTTTGATAGAAAAAACCTGTTAAGCCTTTCTTGAATGAGATGACACACTATCCACCGATTGCTCCAGGTATAATTCGCTCCTCTAAGTTTTACATCCATCAACATGTTGAAGTTCACAAAGTCATTGAACTCATCCATGCTCTTGATAGGTGGTCCATTTCCACCCATTTTTTCTGAAGGGTAAAGAGGAGTTTTAAAATCCCCAGCCAAAATCTAGAGGACATTATGGAAGATTTCACTCAAATTGCATAAGTACTCCCACAATAGAGCTCTCCCTTGAATTGAATTTGGGGCATAAATATTTGAAAGGATCCACGACCTGTTG
The DNA here is from genome assembly GCA_028583015.1 of Wollemia nobilis. Lineage (NCBI taxonomy): Eukaryota > Viridiplantae > Streptophyta > Pinopsida > Araucariales > Araucariaceae > Wollemia > Wollemia nobilis. The sequence goes on along the minus strand of JAQPPZ010000521.1, from coordinate 14,239,794 downwards.
TTTATTTCCCTAAATGAAACAATAATAAACCTGTCATCTTTCTGAATAATGGTGCCTTCTATTATCTGAGGATCCCACAAAGTCATAAGGCCTCCAGACGCTCCTCTGGCTGATTTGCAAACCATCTCCCATTGATTCCAAATTTTTTTTGCTACTTTTTTTAACTGAATATCATCATGTTTTATTTCTTGCAACATGATAATAGTTGTATTCACTTGATTTATTATTGCACTGACTTCCATGTGTTTGGGCAGGCCATTGAGGCCTCTCATATTCCATGAGAGGAACTTCATTTATATTATTTGGGATTTCTTCCTCTCCCCCTCCCTTGAGGAGGTTTTCCTAATTTATTGTCTTCAAAACCTAGAATAACCTGTTGAAACAAGGTTCTCTATTTTCCTTTGGCAATGTCATTATCAGTTTTAATTTTTTGATGCTCAAAATTTGATATTCTCCCTCTTCTTTTTTCACTACCAAAATCTTTAGAAGACTTCACAGTGCTCCTGGTTTTTTTAGTACTAAACTGGGGGGAGGCAATTTGTTGTAGAACCGAACTGCCATATTCCTCAGTATGAAGAGTTTTATATATCTCCACCCCTACATCTAAATCTTCTCTTTTTTTCTTGTACTCCCCTGGTCTACGAGATGACACCTCGGTAGGATTCACCTAGCTCCTAGTGATGATGTTAGGGAGATGAGATTTTTTTATTTTCCAATGCCTCAACTTTCTTCATAAGTTCTTCAACATTAGGGTTTGGCTTTGTGATGCCCACTGGGCTTGAAGTATTTTTAGCATTGGGGTTTAAGGATCTTGAATTGGATGGGGATTCTAGAGATCAGGCATTAGGGTTGGGCTTTATGATGCCCTTGGGGCTTACAGTAATTTCAGCATTAGGTTTTGAGGATCTTGACTTGGATGGGGATTCTAGAGAGTTAGAAAGGTTAGCCTAAAGGTTTTGGGCTTCTATATCTTCCGATAATCCTCCTACTCCCATATTGGATAGAATTGAAAATTTATTTGAAACTAGAGGATTGGAACTTACCTTAGTATTTTGGTTGCCAACAACCTGTTTTTTTCCTTTATCTTGTTGGGATCCTGCATGGCCACTCAATGAAAAAATCAAGTACGATGGTTGGTTTAACCCAAGAAATATTGAAGGCCTGAAAAACCCCACTTAGGACAGTCAAGGAAAAAGGGCACTCAAGGAAAATGTGATAAATGGTCTCCTATTTAGCCCTGCACAGATAATAACGATTAGTGATACAAATACCTTTATGCATCATATTATCAATGGTTAGAATTCTTCCTTGGATAACCAGCCATGAAAAGACTATAATTTTTGGAATTAAATTTTTTATCCAAACTAAGTCCTTTTGGAGGACAAAATCCTTGTCATCAAGCAGAAGCTTGTAATATTATTTAATAGTAAACTGCATGTTTTTCGTAGGAGGCCAAGTCACTTGATCTTCCTTGGGTCTCATGGGGATAAACTATTGCCCAAGAATGTTACAAAGATCATTTGGTTCCGCTTGAAATCTCTAAATCCTTATTTGTTTCCACTTCATTTTGCCTCTGTCCTCAACCATATAATCGAAGACTTTTCTACCAATGCGTTTGTATCGCTCCAAATTTTTTGCACCCTTACCTTTAGGCTATAGGATTCGTGCCCGGAAGGGGGATGTGAAAAGGATGGGACAATACCTTGGACTGAGAGGCCCTTTGAAGGTCCCGCCTCTTAGGGGAGGTGTATAAGGGTGAATTTTTGACGAATGGTGGGTTCACTAGGAAACTTTTAGTGGCAGTTTCCACGCCTAGGTTGGGAATGTGTTTGATGTGTTTAGTTTTAGCTTTAATCATCCAAGTCCTAGGTTTGGCCAAATGAATCTAAACTGTTCTATATGAAATGCAAATTTAAATGAATATAGAAAATAGATTTAAACAAAAAATATAGAGAACAAGCTAGATGAGAAAAACCATACCTGATTTCGAATGTTTGATGGAGGTTTGGATTTTTGAAGCAGTCCAGATCGCCTATGATATGATAGGATCGTCTGATATCAGACAAGATCGTCTAAGATCTGGAGAATTCATCAGACGAATTTTTCAAGGACCTGCAATCAGAGAAATAGACACTGAATACGAAAAATGTAGCTATACTAACAGAGGAAAATGATGTAAAATGACAATAATAATATTAAATTGATAATTACAAAATAAAAATATAAGTGCATTACAATGATTTAATGACAATTGTGACTTTATTATGCATTTAAGCTACATGGGTGAACTCCAAGATGTAGAATAGTAATAAGTCTAACTAATGCAAAGCAAAACAGTAGATAATGGGCAGAGAATGCAAACTCAGGGCACTGATTGCCCCTAATGTAAGTTGTAGTCGAGATCATCTGTAGGATACGAAATCGTCTCAAATTTTGGCATGATCGTCCGAGATCGTACATGATCATCTGCGACGATCTGAGCTTGCTCCAGCTGAAAATAATGAAGTTCCTACAAACAAACTTGTAAAAATACGAAGACCAATAGTAATTTAAGATACTCTAATGTAAATAAAACTCATGTTACAAAAAAATTTAGCCAGGGGAATGTCAAGGGGAGGGCCTAAGATTAAATAGGCATAGGAAGGAGGTTTGGAGGTTGGAGATCATCCCAATTTGGGAGATATCCAACGAAGGAAGTCTCTAACCGCGTAGACACGCTTTTGCCCCGGTTAGAGACACCGTTGAAACAGAAGCTAATTATGAAAAATTAGTTTTGGGACGAAATCGTCTAGATGTTCTTCTCCAGACGAATTCGTTCGATCTGAGGCGATATCGTCTGATCGGCGATGATATCGTCCAATAGTCACAACAAATCCTAAAAATGGCATGAAAAACAAGGGGAGCGATTTAACAGGCGGTTAACGGGCGTTCGGGATTGAAATTTGAATTTGAATTATTACTAAAGTAATTTTAATTATTTGTTAAGGTTTTACTATGCCAATTTTAGGGTGCTACATTTTGCCCCCTCTTTAGTGAATTTTTCAAAGAAAATGCGTTAAAGACGAGTTTTTCCTGTTTTACGAGAAAGCAAAAATATACTCAATTTTTTAGACGACGATTCTTGGTCGAATCGTACGAATGCTGACTATGGTGCCCCCTCCGTTTTTTTACCCAAATCGAACATTTGAGGTAAAAACGCGAAAAAACAAAAAAAAAATTAAAAATGTTTTTAATTGTTTTTGAATAAAATTAAGAAAAATAGGGAAAAACCCTAATTCATTTTTACTGTTCATTTTCCTGATTTTTAGAGCTCTATAGACAAAAATGGTCGAGACAACACACTGATCGACAGAGGTCCGGCATGGGCTACGGGTAAGTATCTAATCCTAGTAGATTAGGTTTAATGTAACTTTATGCAATTCTTTTGATTTAAATTTGATTGTTTGGGGCATCACGGCCGTTTTTAGGCCATCGACATCATCGAGATAAAATCGTCTCGATTTCATAGAAATTGTCCCTAGATTGTTGATTTCATCTGACGACGAAATCGACGAATTAGGGGTGATTTCATCCAACAAGGGGCGATTCCCAAGTTGCAAAATTGGAGACGATTTAGTCCTCACGAAGGACGATTTTGCCTAATGTGGGACGATATCATCCAATTATTGACAATATCATTTTAAACTTGATTTTAAGTTGTTTAATTTGCATGCTTGAATTATTAATGATTTTGTTGTTTTATTATTTTTTTTGCAAAGGGGATTACTAAAGAGCTGGGAATGGAAATACGACGGACTAAGAGATGACTTGGCCGCTCTTGACCAGGTAGAGCATGACCGATTAGGATAGGTCAATCTATAGTATGTGGCAGAGATGCCACATGTACCGACTGACATAGGGCTACTAACAGCTCTAGCAGAGAGGTGGTATCCGGGGTCGTCCTGCTTTCGATTACCAACAAGGGAGATGGCTCCTACTCTAGAGGACGTATGGAGGATCCTAAGGATCCCTATATAGGGATGGCTAATGACACCTACGGTAAATCAAGGCCAGGCGATGATGAGGCTCATTGGAGACCCAAGCTTTGCCTTAGAGAAGGGCAGAGTGAACATCAAGTCACTACGGCAAATGCCTGGGGCATCTAGGCTGACACAAGTTTTGACAAGAGTTGTTAGTGGCTTACTATTGTACCACTAGAGTGGGTGCAGACTACCATGGGTGCTCTTAAACATAATCTATGACATGAGATACCATGGGTATAGATTTGCATGGGGGAGCTTTGTACTATGTCGCTTGTATAGGATCCTGCATGGGGTTGTATAAACGGAGGTCGATGTCTGGTCTTGACATCATTGCTATAGGTTTGGTGCTGGAAGCATATTGCGATGTAGAGGCCGATAGGGATCCCATTGATAGGGGTTGACCAGGAGAGACCCCAGGTTTACTACTGGTGGTTATAGTGGGGTTCACAATGGCGGACAGATCTGCCGATGTCTCGAAGGTTGCTAGATGACCTTATCCTAGACCAGATCACCTAGAGACCATGACGAGAGCACCCCGGGTGGGCAAAGGATGGGCAAGAGCTGGATCACATCAAGCAAGTCTGCTGGTTGAGGATGGAGTAGGGAGAGGTAGAGCTCCATCGCTATGACTAGGTACTATGACAGTTCAGTCTACAGCAAGGGATCCCTTCTCTGAGGGATTACGAGTACTCCAAGACTATTCAGGATAGTACTACACTAAGCAGGGCTCCAAACATGCAGCGATTCTAGAGTCAGGACATGGATGATGCCCCCATCCAGCTAGTGGATGGTGATGACACCAGGGTTATAGATGGCTACAATGCTTGGTATGTAGGCATCCACCCTCGGATGACGAGGGCACAGGGTCGAGTACATGTTGTGGTGCACTAGATGGGGAGGTGATGATAGGCTACTATTGAGGCAGCACGGGGTCATGGGGGGAGAGAGCAGCGACGTATTGAAGAACACAAGCTTATACTGAGAGGGGGGGTGAATAGTATAAGACCTCTTTTTACTTTTTCCTTTATACTTCAAAATAGTAAAGCAATATACCCAAAGCAATATCAAAGCAATGCACAATATCATCCACAAAGTGACACCAATTTTAACGTGGTTCACCCAGAATGGATGGGCTACGTCCACAAAACTTTTCTCTAAAATTTATCTCAAATTTCTTTGGGAATCCTTCCCAATTACAATGTTTATGAGCCTCGGCCCAAAGGAGATACCTTCCCCCAATCAAAATTTATGAGCCTCTGCTCAAAGGAGATACCTTCCCCCAATCAAAATTTATGAGCCTCTGCTCAAAGGAGATACCTTCCCCTCTCGCTCCGGAAATGATCCCTCGGAAGATCAACCGCCTCTACCTCTTGCCAGCACGTGGAACTCCTTTCCACCGAAGACCTCCTGTCCTCAATGCTTAGCCTAAGAGACCTCTACCTTCTATGATCACGTCCACAGGAGCTCAGCAACTCTGTACCAAACACGGTCAGTCGGTCTAGTACAAGTCTTCCTCTGTCTATCGGATCTGTCCAACTCTTGAACAAATCAATCCTCTGCATACAAGCCTTCTCAAAGACTTGCCAACTATATCCTCGGGTTCTTCTCATAGAACCAATGCACCTCTGTCCTCAAGTTCTCTGATAGAACTATCAAACTCAGCTCACAAGTCCTCTGCTAGGACCTGTCCAAATCTGCTCACAAGTCCCCACCGAAACCTGTCCAAAAATTGCTCACAAGTCCCCACCGGAACCTGTCCAAAACTACTCACAAGTCCCCACCGAAACCTGTCCAAAACTGCTCACAAGTCCCCACTGGAACCTGTCCAAAACTGCTCACAAGTCCCCACTGGAACCTGTCCAAAAACTCAGCAAGCTCACCAAGAAAAACTTTCTTAGTAGGAAATCACAAAGTGAATTGTTAGAGACCCAATGTGATTTTTCAAACTCATAGAAGCATAAAGAGAATTGTTAGAGACTCAATATGTTCTATACTCAAATCCCAATCTCAAAACTCAACTCAAATCAACTCAGCTCAATCTCAATCTCAAATCTGAAAACTCAACTCAATATCTAAAATGGATAGGATAGAATGTTTTCTTTCAAGAACATGAAACCCCAACAATTGCCAACTATGCAAAGAATCACATAACAATGATACTCATGTTCTTTTCATCATCAATTAGGGTTTCAACAACAATGCTCATCAAACAAGGTTTAGTCAACCAACACCACTCAACTCAACATCAACCTTGAAGCATTCAACCAATCATCACAAGAAAAGGAAACAAGTAGAAATCCTTTTCCCTCCAAAGATATTTGAACAAAACAGCCACCAACACAATATCACCAAATGCAAAGAATAACTTGCTCAAATCAACTCAATGGAGTAAGCCCAATATCATGAATCAAGTAAAGCAATAACTTGATCAAACAACCTCTATGGAAGCAACTCAACCATCAAACTCAAAACAGCCAACCAAGGGTTCCACCAACTCAATGCAAGTAGCAAGACTCACAAATATAAACCCTAGTGCACAAAGCTTCCACTATCTCAAACCAGAAATTATGCATTCACCAAAAACTCTCCTTAAGGATAACAATGCATAAGTAGTCTTCAACAAACCAAAAAATAGGATTTACACCCAACCAAAGGAAACCTAGTTGAAAACCTTTTCACTCCAACCTTATTTCAAAAAACATACACCAATCATACTCATAAGGAAAATGTGCCCATACCTTTTTGGAGTAGAAGAAAATTGATCCTTAAAGTCTGTCACCACACACAACCCTCAAACTTCCAACCAAGTTAGGGTTAGAACCAAGATAAATGAGCATATATAAAAACTTTCCTTAATACACCTTTTAGCTTCTCTTCTTTAAAAACAACCACCAAAGAAGCCAAAAACACAACAACCAAAACTTACACCTTATATCTCCATTTTTAAATTTAGCATAGCAAAAGACTAATCTCAAAAATACAACCAAAGAAATATCCCCTTATTTCTCCTATGTCTTTTAAACAATGCTAAACAATGCCAAAAATCATATCAAGAAAATAATCACACCTTATATTGGCTGCCCTTGAAGAATCCAAAATTCGTGACACAAAACACGTTTTAATAAAAATGTGACTAATCCATGCACAGCTCCCTCCGCGGGGATCGAAACGTAGACCTCCGCCTACGCAAGGCCCAAACGTAGCCTTCGCTGCCACTAGCCCACAAGGGGCTTACGAAGTCCAAGACGGACTTCCTTCCACATAAACGGTCAAGCTTTTCGAAAGCTTTTCAAACCACGAGCTCTCCTCTTTCGCAGCGTAAACAGAACATTCGATCGCAGCCAAACCAATTAATTGCCTTCGATTTTCCAAGAGGGTTTAACCTTAGGAACCTTCTCATATTTATAGTCCATACGTGGACTTTAGAACACGTCGTCTGCAAAGAAAAGTAATTTCGAATTTAATCAAAATTTGCTTTCTAAAGGGTTTAAAAACCCTTAAAGTATTTTTAATAAATTAAAAATAATTTCTCCCTTAATTAATTAAATAATTAATTAATTAAAACCTTGAAGGGTTTTAAATAATAATTAAATAAATAATAAAGAGAACCTCCATTGGTTTTAATAAAAACCATTGCCAATGGAATCTCTCCGGATTCTCTTAAAAAGATTCTCTTGGAATCTTCCACCTTTGAAGCCAACACATCCTCTTAACATTAATGTCATTTCCTTTTGACATCAATGACAACTCATAGACAAGAAGCTAGGATCTCAAACCCAAAATTGCCAACAATCTCCCCCTTTGTCATTGATGGCAAACCATGCTTCTCAACAACACAGAAACTCAACATAAATAGCTCCCCCTGTCTTGAGGCTCTCCCCCTTACTCATATCTCTCCCCCTTTGTCATCAATGGCAAAGGGTCACCTTTGGGGCTTGGGACTAAGAATGAGCCTCTTAGCTTAGTCCCTCCCCCACCTCCTATTGAGGTGTTTAATTTTGGGGTGGGAGTAAAACTCCCAACAGGCACTGATCATCATCAGTGTCTATAGTTCCCTTACCATGTCTTCTCTTGTTCTCCTTGTCCATATTCCTGTTCCTGTTCTGTCATTGTTCTTGTTCCTGTTATCATTCCTGTTCTTATCCATGCCTTGATCCTTGGACCTGTTCATACCACTTGTTCCTATTCCTGTACCTTGGAAGTTCAGCTCTACATTGTCTAGTTGTGTGACCTTCATTGTTGCACTTATAACAAGTAACAATGTTATTTCTTTTAGGCATACCTGTTCTTTGAATCCACCTATTCTGACTAACCCTGTTCCTCGTTATTAGCCTTGCAAAAAATTGCCTTATGCCCAAATCGTTTACAAGAGTAGCAATACCCTTGAAAGAAATTACCACCTCTAAAACTGTCATTTACCTTCCTTACTTGAGTCATGCAATGTGAAGCCATGTGACCAAACCTGTGACAAGCAAAACATCTGCCATTAAACTTTCCTGTAAATGACCTTCTAGGTCCTGTAAACTTTCTCCCCTTTTTTTGTTTCCTATTTTCTGTTTCTATGCATCTATCACTCAAGGACTCTTTCTCTGAAATACTCTCCTCATCAGAACTCTCTTCTTTTTGGAATCTCTTACTAGATTCCCCAACCTGTTCCTTGTGTTTCTTACCAAAACCAAGACCTGTTTTATCTGTTGCCCTTCTTTGATCTTTGATGATGGACTTTACCTTTTTGGAGCTATCTTGAAACCTGTAAAGCTTATCCTTGTACTCTTTAGTTTCCTCTTTCAAAGAAGCCATTTTCTGTTCTAACTCATTATACTCAAGAACCTTAGACTCTAACTCATCCTTGAGTTCTTGTGTCTTAGCTATAGAGAAGTCAAGACTTTCTATAAGATCATCTCTCTCCATACAACATTCATCTAACTTATCCTTGAGTCTAGCATTCTTCTTTCTTTCCTTTTCCAAAACACTAAGAGCACTAATAAGTTCACTTTCAAGATCCTTTATTTGTTTGCTTTTTGAATCATCAAAGCCTTTTTCAGATTTCTTATCACTAGAGGTGCTACCCTTTTCAAAGACCATACATGCATCTTCCTTATAGTTTTCTGAAGCATCCTCATACATACTAGAAACCAAATCATTATTTGTGCAATCATCCTCAAGGTGACCAAAATTTCCACATCTAAGACATTTCATGATAATGAATCTATGTTTCGGTTCTTCCTCTTTTCTCGATATGAACAACATCTCATTTTCATTATCACTTGAAGAACTTTCACTATCACTACTAGAACACTTACTTGCTTTGTCTAGGTAGAAACTCTTCTTGTGCTTGTGAGAATACCTCTTTCCTTGATTGTTGTGCTCATCTTTGTTTTTCCTGTGATGCTTGTGCTTTTCAGAATCCTTGCTCTTAGAATCTTGTTTATCTTCATCACTTTCATTCTTGGGAACAGATACGATCGGTAGCATAATGACCAAACTTTCCACAATTGAAACATCTTATATTTTTCATACTTTTGTGCTTTCTAGAGAACTTGCCTTTCTTGTTGTAATATGCCTCTTCATCACTAGAAGACTCATCACTATCTTGAAGCTGTTTACCCTTGGATTCCTTGGTAGCCTTGAAAGTTGCCTCTTTCTTGACATCAACCTTCACTTGAGTTCTCAACTCAAATGCTGCAAGTATACTATGGAGCTCATCCTTTTTCAACTTATCCAAATCTTTAGCTTCCTCAATAGCAGAAATATTTTCACTAAATCTATTAGGAAGAGATCTTAAAATCTTATCACAAACATCATTTTCAGCAAGCTCAAGACCTAAGTCTTTCATGGAGTTAACAACCTCATCCATACGAAGCATGTAGTCACTAATATTTTCATCATCATTCATCTTGAGTTGTTCAAACATACCTTTGAAGTGTCTCAACTTGGCCTTTCCGACATTTGTATCACCTGTGTGAACCACCTTCAACCGATTCCACATTTCACTAGTTGTCTTGCAGTTGAATCACTTTGGTGAGATCTGCTTTCTGTAAGCCTTTCAGGATTGCATTCATTGCTTTTGAATTGTTGTGATGTAGGAGCCTTTCTTCTTTAGTATTAGGACCATGTTCAGGAATAGTGTACTCATCTTCAATCACTTCCCATACCTCATTACCAAGTGCCATTAGATGAACCTTCATCCTTGCACTCCAAAGACCAAAATCTGACCCATCAAGAATAGGTGTTGCATTGCCACTTGAATAATCCATTGTGTTCTTTACTAGCTTTTCCTTCAAGTTGTTAAACTTTTCGAAGGCACCTGCTCTGATACCAATTGAAGAACACAAGCTTATACTGAGAGGGGGGTGAACAGTATAAGACCTCTTTTTACTTTTTCCTTTATACTTCAAAATAGTAAAGCAATATACCCAGAAATCAAAGCAATGCACAATATCATCCACAAAGTGACACCAATTTTAACGTGGTTCACCCAGAATGGTTGGGCTACGTCCACAAAAATTTTCTCTAAAATTTATCTCAAAGTTCTTTGGGAATCCTTCCCAATTACAATGTTTATGAGCCTCGGCCCAAAGGAGATACCTTCCCCAATCAGAATTTATGAGCCTCTGCTCAAAGGAGATACCTTCCCCCAATCAAAATTTATGAGCCTCTGCTCAAAGGAGATACCTTCCCTCTGCTCTAGAAATGATCCCTCAGAAGATCAACTGCCTCTACCTCTTGCCAGCATGTGGAACTCCTTTCCATCGAAGACCTCCTGTCCTCAATGCTTAGCCTAAGAGACCTCTGCCTTCTATGATCACGTCCACAGCAGCTCAACAACCTGTACCAAACATAGTCAGTCGATCTAGTACAAGTCTTCCTCTATCTATAAAATCTGTCCAACTCTTGAACAAATCAATCCTCTGCATACAAGCCTTCTCAAAGACTTGCCAATCTATCCTCAGGTTCTTCTCATAGAACCAATGCACCTCTGTCCTCAAGTTCTCTGATAGAACTATCAAACTCAGCTCACAAGTCCTCTGCTAGGACCTATCCAAATCTGCTCACAAGTCCCCACCGAAACCTGTCCAAAATTGCTCACAAGTCCCCATCGAAACCTGTCCAAAACTGCTCACAAGTCCCCACCGGAACCTGTCCAAAACTGCTCACAAGTCCCCACTAGAACCTGTCCAAAACTGCTCACAAGTCCCCACCGGAACCTGTCCAAAAACTCATCAAGCTCACCAAGAAAAACTTTCTTAGTAGGAAATCACAAAGTGAATTGTTAGAGACCCAATGTGATTTGTCAAACTCATAGAAGCATAAAGAGAATTGTTAGAGACTCAATATGTTCTATACTCAAATCCCAATCTCAAAACTCAACTCAAATCAACTCACCTCAATCTCAATCTCAAATCTAAAAACTCAACTCAATATCTAAAATGGATAGGATAGAATGTTTTCTTTCAAGAACATGAAACCCCAACAATTGCCAACTATGCAAAGAATCACATAACAATGATACTCATGTTCTTTTCATCATCAATTAGGGTTTCAACAACAATGCTCATCAAACAAGGTTTAGTCAACCAACACCACTCAACTCAACATCAACCTTGAAGCATTCAACCAATCATCACAAGAAAAGGAAACAAGTAGAAATCCTTTTCCCTCCAAAGATATTTGAACAAAATAGCCACCAACACAATATCACCAAATGCAAAGAATAACTTGCTCAAATCAACTCAATGGAGTAAGCCCAATATCATGAATCAAGTAAAGCAATAACTTGATCAAACAACCTCTATGGAAGCAACTCAACCATCAAACTCAAAACAGCCAACCAAGGGTTCCACCAACTCAATGCAAGTAGCAAGACTCACAAATATAAACCCTAGTGCACAAAGCTTCCACTATCTCAAACCAAAAATTATGCATTCACCAAAAACTCTCCTTAAGGATAACAATGCATAAGTAGTCTTCAACAAACCAGAAAATAGGATTTACACCCAACCAAAGGAAACCTAGTTGAAAACCTTTTCACTCCAACCTTATTTCAAAAAACATACACCAATCATACTCATAAGGAAAATGTGCCCATACCTTTTTGGAGTAGAAGAAAATTGATCCTTAAAGCTGTCACCACACACAACCCTCAAACTTCCAACCAAGTTAGGGTTAGAACCAAGATAAATGAGCATATATAAAAACTTTCCTTAATACACCTTTTAGCTTCTCTTCTTTAAAAACAACCACCAAAGAAGCCAAAAACACAACAACAAAAACTTACACCTTATATCTCCATTTTTAAATTTAGCATAGCAAAAGACTAATCTCAAAAATACAACCAAAGAAATATCCCCTTATTTCTCCTATGTCTTTTAAACAATGCTAAACAATGCCAAAAATCATATCAAGAAAATAATCACACCTTATATTGGCTGCCCTTGAAGAATCCAAAATTCGTGGCACAAAACACGTTTTAATAAAAACGTGACTAATCCATGCACAGCTCCCTCCATGGGGATCGAAACGTAGACCTCCACCTACGCAAGGCCCAAACGCAGCCTTCGCTGCCACTAGCCCACAAGGGGCTTACGAAGTCCAAGACGGACTTCCTTCCACATAAACGGTCAAGCTTTTCGAAAGCTTTTCAAACCACGAGCTCTCCTCTTTCACAGCGTAAACAGAACATTCGATCGCAGCCAAACCAATTAATTGCCTTCGATTTTCCAAGAGGGTTTAACCTTAGGAACCTTCTCATATTTATAGTCCATACGTGGACTTTAGAACACGTCGGTTGCAAAGAAAAGTAATTTCGAATTTAATCGAAATTTGCTTTCTAAAGGGTTTAAAAACCCTTAAAGTATTTTTAATAAATTAAAAATAATTTCTCCCTTAATTAATTAAATAATTAATTAATTAAAACCTTGAAGGGTTTTAAATAATAATTAAATAAATAATAAAGAGAACCTCCATTGGTTTTAATAAAAACCATTGCCAATGGAATCTCTCCGGATTCTCTTAAAAATATTCTCTTGGAATCTTCCACCTTTGAAGCCAACACATCCTCTTAACATTAATGTCATTTCCTTTTGACATCAATGACAACTCATAGACAAGAAGCTAGGATCTCAAACCCAAAATTGCCAATACGTATCTCATAGGAGAGACGCCAAAGGATGGCATGGGCTCCACAGAGGTCGTGGGAGACAGGGTGGAGGGAGGAGAGGCTCCCTTCGCAACAGGGGGAGAGACCACCATCGCCTGATAAGGGCAAGGGTGTTGACACAGGGGAGAGAAATGAGATGGTGGCTCTCTGGGCTGAGAATGCCCACCTTCGAGGTTAGGTGTAGTCACTGCAGGATGAGGCCACTCAGCTAAGGACACGGGTATGGACACTGCAGGATGAGACTACACGGCTCAGGGCATGGGGCGGAGGAGTGAGCAAGGATGATCTAGTGTGGTCTATGATGCATACCACATTCTACCAGGGTGTATACTTCCAGCTAGTTCCAGAGGACCAAAGGGTACAGCTGTCGACCAAAATTGTAGAACCAGTCAGGCTAGGATCGACGAGGACATCCTCCTGATCGACGACGAGGACCCGAGATACATCCCGGACCTCTATGGGACCACCTCCTCCATGTCAGGGTGGGGGAGGATATGAGGCTGAGAACTCAAGGGCTTCTCAAGGCTAGGTGTCTATGGACTGCATAGATTTTATAGAGATTTGTTGAGAGGATTGAGTATGCCGAGGTATAGATTGTGGCATACCAATCCAGTTTTGATATGATGTATATAATTTTTGGATATATATATATGATATTGTTTTTGATGATATGACTTGTTCATATGTTTTTATGATGCTTTAATGTTTGAATTGTTTGCTTATTGGATTGAGGATTCATATAATTATGTCGTTTTGAAATATTATAATTTTGATGTCATGCTGTAAGTTTTTAAATGAAATAATCTGATGTAAACAATTGGTTGTTGTGGTGTGATTTGATAAAAAATAAAAGGGACTTCTAACAATAATTTCAAAGGACATTGTCACTATTATAGACCATTTCATGGAGTCGCCGCTCACTCGGTCGTCAAGCTAATCCCAGTATAGAAATATTGTTAAAAGTAAAAAGAGTGCTTAAGAGACTGTCTTAAGACTTGGTGTTGTGATGGTGATGATGGTGTGATGATTTGTTTTCAGATTTTCATAAAAATAGTATGCATGAAAATATGTTTTTGCTAGGCATAAATTCCTAAGTGTGATAAAATTTTGAACAATTCCTTAGAATTTATACCATGGTTGCAAAAACTGAATTTGAACATAATGTCATGAAATAGAATAAGTGTTTGTTTGTTTGTAAAGCATAATTGTGCAACATAATGATTTAAGTCATATGTTTTGATGAATTTTGTTTTAAAATAAATGGAAAAGAAAATTAGAACGATGGTTTGCGCTAGGCATAGAATTATAGGTATAGACTTATACCATCATCACGAAATCCAAAGAAGAAAATAGATTGTTGGTTTTATTGCAAGATGCATTTTTGACTTTTGATAAATAGAAAAATAATAATATGAAAATTTTGTTTGAAATTATTTTTGAGATTTTATGAGAAGATGTATGTAATTGCTTTTATACAAAACAAGAATTCTGAAATAAAAGGATAAAATTATGCCGAAAAGAGTTACAGAGATATTTTAAATTATCTCAAAGAGAAATGTAGATTTATAAGGAATCCTCATGTGCAAATGTGAGTTCATTACCAATCTTGATTTATCATAATGATACAAAATCTCTCAAATACAAATGTGTGTGCAATTGTATTGTTCATTTACCAATTTTGAGCAAGATAATTTGATACAAGTAATTTGCCTTGACCAAATAAATGTTCGTTGACCATGATTTATATGCATGTAACCATACCAAACTACTATGTAAGTTAGGTTATCAAGAGCTAGCTAATCCATAAGCTGACGAGGTCTGTACAAAAGAAGGTCGCTAATGTGACAGACATATCGCCATGCTAGGATTTACCCAAGGCCAAGCGGGTTGGGCACAAACCACCTGTTATGGGGCTTACCTCACAGTTTTCGAATAATTGAGAATTCTAGGGATTCAAGCTCATTCACCCTTCTTTTCTTTTCAAGGGGTAAGGAAAGGGATTTTATTGCATTTTTCTTTTGCGTTTCTTTTTCTTTTCTTTTCTTTTCTTTTTGTACTTTTGTATTTTTGAGATAATGCTGAAATATTGCTGTGATGATTCAAAATAACCTTTTTTTTTTTCTCTTTTTCTTGAATTTTTCTTTTTCTTCCTATGCTAGGGATACTTGCTCGGATTAGCTGTAGAGCAAGGGATTTTTATTCTAGGTAGGGGTGAGCTTGTCCTTTTGTCAATTCTCAAAGATTCTAGACCATGTGCATGATAGGATAGCAGGGGAAACTTTTCGCTCAAGAAACCACGTCTACTATGTAGCATCATATTGAATTTGCAATGAAATCATTTTAATGTGAAAAGATATACTTGGTGCAAGTAAATAACAAGATCAGTTCTCTATGTTCAAAACTTTATTTAATTCAACTGTGGGCTTTGATATAAGAGAGATGAATAATCATAACAAATAAAATCAAGATATTTATTCATGTGAATGTGAAAGTGCGGGATTCCAAATAAATACTAATTTATCCAAAATAACTAAAAATATAACTGCAATACTTCACAAATTGACAGATATAAAAATAAAAGATGTTTTTGAAGGTTTTGATGATTTGGATGTTTTTTGGTGTTTTTATATTTTAAGTTTATAAATTGAAAGAAATACAAGATAGTTGTTTTTTGAAATGTTTTAAACAAATATATACAATGATGAAATGACCAATTTTTACGCATAGTAACGTTTAAGATGCATGATGTTCATAGGTTCTTTAAGTTATTTACCATCTAAGGTAGATAATTTGTATGCTCCTGATCCGAATTTAGCAGTGATGACATATGGTCCAAGCCAGTTGGGCTCAAATTTACCTTTAAGGTTTGTAGTTGCATTAGTATTTTTTTTATTTTCTTTTAAGACAAGGTCACCGATCTCAAAGGATCGAGGATGAACTTTCTTAAGATATGCTCTCTTAAGTTTGTTTTGGTAGGCGCGAAGATGCTCCAAAGCATTGATGCGCTTTTCATCTAGAAGTTCTAGTTGACTAAATCTGCCAGCACGATATTCATCCCCTACTTCGAGTATCTTGAAGTAGTAGAGCTAAAGAAGGAACTTCTAATTCAAAGGGAAAAATGGCTTCAACACCATAAACCAAGACAAAAGGTGAAGTTCCAGTGGGGGTTCGAACACTAGTTCGATAAGCCCACAAAGCGAGATATAACTCGAATGTGCCAGTCTCGACCGGTTTTATTGACCAATTTTTTGAGAATTTTGATTAAGGTTTTATTAGATGCTTCTGCTTGACCATTACCCTGAGGATAATAGGGAGTGGACCAGCGATGTTGAATTTTATATTTTTGACATAATTTCTTGACATCTTTATTTTTGAAACAAGTTCCATTATCAAAAATGAGATTGGCAGGAATTCCAAACCTACAAATAATTTGATTAAAAATAAACTTGGAAACTTGTGTTCCCATGCAAGAAGCTAATGGCATAGCTTCAACCCACTTCGTGAAATACTCAGTGGCAGTTATGATGAATTTGTGTCCATCAGATGACACGAGGTTTATTTTTCCAATGATGTCTAGGCCCCATTTTGAAAAGGGCCAAGGAGATGAAATAGCCTGCAGCTCTTGTGCAAGCGCATGGACAAGGTCAGCGTGTTTCGGCACTTGTCACAATGTCACACATAATTATGTGCATCAGTTTCCATGGTAGGCCAAAAATATCCTATCCGAAGGAGTTTCTTAGCAATGGCGCTACCACTAAAATGTCCCCCACAAGATCCATTATGGGCTTCATTCAAAGCTGATCTGGATTCTTCTAAATTCAAACATCTCAATAAGATGCCTTCAAAAGATCTTCTGTACAAGGTATTACCAATAATCACAAAGTGACTTGCTTGTCTACGTAATAACCTACGTTGGTTGCTAGTGCAACCATCAGGGAAGGTTCCTTTTTGCAAAAAATTAAATATATCAATATACCATGGTTCAGGAGTTGTTTCGTTGATGAGAAACACATCCAAAGGTTCTAAACATGATTTTCTTGAAGCGGGTTCCTGGAGTCGATGAATAATGATGGTAGCATATTCATCGTCTAACTCCAAGGGTAAAAGAGATGCAGCTGTAGCCATAGCGTCAGCCACACGATTGCTAGTTCGAGGAATAGCTTCCAAAGTAACTTTATCAAACAAGGACAACAACTGCAAAACATATGCTTTATATGGGCATAATTTATCATCTCTGGTCTGATAAACATCATTGATTTGATTTATGACAAGTTGGGAGTCACCGAAAACCAATAAAATTTTGATTTTCAATGCCAAGGCAGCTCGTAATCCAAGGATAAGAGCTTCATATTCAACAATATTATTGGTACAAGCAAATGTTAATTTGAAGGACAGAGGAATAAGATGTTTTTGTGGAGATATTAAAATAATACCCGCACCAGCCCCACTCATGCATCGGGCTCCGTCAAAGTATAAGGACCATTGCTCGAAATGGTCTGCCTCAAGTTTAAGGCATTCATCAGGAAACTCAATGATGAGGGGATGAGTAGATTCTAAGGGTGCAACAACTAATTGATCTGCTATGATTTGACCTTTAACAGACTTTTATCCTATGAAGGTGAGTTCAAATTTTCTTAGCGCAAGAACCCACTTGGCTGTGCGACCAGATAAATACGGTCGACTCATGAGATATCTCAAAGGGTCGAATTTGGCAATAACATAGGTTTTCTGACTGAGCATATAATGTCATAGTTTTTGTGTAGAAAATACGACTGCTAGACATAGTTTCTCTAATATGGTATAACGAGTTTCATAACTGATGAGGGTTCTACTAATGTAATAATTAGCATGTTCTTTCTTCTCATCATCAAGTTGAGCTAACATAGCTCCTAAGGTGAAATCAAAAGCAAAAATGTACAAGATAAAAGGACGATCAGATCTAGGTGGGGAAAGCACTGGAGGTTTGAGGAGATATTGCTTAAGGAGTTCAAATGCTTCTTGGCATTCATCGTCCCAATGAAAAGAGACATATTTCTTAAGAAGCTTAAGAAAGGGTCCGATTTTGTCTGCCAACTTGTCGATGAAGCGGCGAATAGCTTGAAGCTTACCTTGTAAACTTTGTAATTCTGATATATTTGTGGGTGCGGGCATATCTGTGATAGCCATGATCTTGAGAGGGTCAATTTCAATGCCACGTAAAGAAACTATAACCCCTAATAATTTACCAGACTTAACTCCGAATATGCATTTAGCAAGATTTAGTCGGATAAGATATTCCCTTAACCGATCAAATACTTTCCTTAAGTCATTTAAATGATCATCTTCTTTGATGGAACGAGCTATGATATCATCTACATAATCATGTAGGATATCATGCATCATGTCGTGAAAAATATAAGTCATAGCTCGTTGATAGGTTGCACCTACGTTCTTTAAACCAAATGGCATCACTTTCCAACAAAAAGTTCCCCAAGGGGTAATAAAGGTTGTTTTGGCCTGATCTTCAGGAGCTATCCTGATCTGATTATAATCGAAAAATCCATCCATTAAGGATATCATTCCGCTTTTGGCAATAAATTCAATGATCTGATCCATGTTGGGAAGAGGAAAATCATCTTTAGGGCATGCAAGCATTAATGTCTCTAAAATTGGTGCAAACCCTAACTTTAGTGGCTTCTTTCTTAGTTACTGGAACTACATTTGAGATCCATTCAGCATAGTCAATGGCTTGTATAAAAATGACTTTCAACAGTTTTTCTAGTTCTCCTTTGACTAGTAAGGCCACTTTGGGATGCATTTTTCTAAGTTTTTGTTTAATAGGTTTAGCATCCGGATGGACTACTAGATGATGCATGACTACAGAAGGGTCCAGGACTGGCATGTCTTCATATGTCCAAGCAAAGACATCTTCATAGTCTTTAAGAAATGAAATGTATTTATCTTGTTTTTCTTGACTTAATTCTGATCCAATATTAATTATGTGGGGGTTGTGTTCGGTTCCAATGTTAATTTTTATAACGTTTTCAACTTCCATATGTAAATCTCTCTCAAAATTAGGTGGGGCGGGTGAAACACCCAATTCTTGTAATTCTTCCAAGGTTAGCTTGGATAATTCGTTTTGAGGAGTCGAGGCCTCAAGCTGGGCTATACTAGGTATAGAGCCATCAAAATAAAATTCATTATATAACAATTCCTCAATGGAAATATCATGAAAGATATCTCCCTCCAACTCATCGTCGGATTCGGCAATCATCTCAGGGTAGGCTATGGATAGCATATTGCAAGTAAAAGAATTATTCTTTGGATATAAAGAATCTTGTTTATCTAGATAATCTTGATAACATATGAGATGGTCATCATCCTCAAATGGAAAGGGCTGACCTTTACTAGAAAATAGGCCCACACCACAGCGAGCAGGCCACGGTTCTACCTCGAAAGGTTCTTTCATACCATTTTGGAAAGGTCCCAAACCTTTCCCTTTATATCCCAATTTGAGCATTATGGGCTTAGCTTTAATATATTCATTAGCAAAATAGCATCGAGCATATCCATCACAATGTGTCTTGATGTTTTGGGGTATTCTTCCCCAATCATATCCTTTATAAACAAAAGCACAACTTTTGACTTGGTAGATACTTCCCATAGGTTGTGGGAGGCCCAAGGTACGAGGAGAAGGTGGGAGTTTATTTAAAAGGAGGGAAGTCTGCATGGCAGTGTTGATCTCTTCTGATATAAGAATTTTAGATAAATTGGGTAAGAGCTCATCAGTGAGAGCATAAGAGGTAGAAGGAACATTTCCTTGATCTTCTGATGTGGAAAGAATGCCTGTGGTGGATGATGATGTTATAGGGATATCGATGGATGAGTCTATCGGTATGGAAGTTATAGGAGTAAAACAAGAAGCATTGGTTGTAAGTTTGGGATCTTTTCGAGGTCCTAATGTGGTTTGTTCAGAAGATGGTTGAGCTAAATGTATAGGTGTAGTTGAAAGAGTAGATGATGTTATGGGTGTGTGTTTCACACGTTTGGACAGATGATAAGAACTAGGATGTGTGGATGACAGGGCGGGGCAAAATTGCACTCCAACAGGTTCTTCCAAAGCACACATATCAAAGGGTCTAGGATCACCATGAATGGTAACCAACTGGTTTTTAAATTCAAATTTAACACACTGATGTAAAGTGGAGGGAACCGCTCGCATCGCATTGATCCAAGGGTGACCCAAAAGTATATTGTACGATGCAGGGCAATGTACAATAAACACGATCGTATCTAGGGTTCTAGGACCAACTTGCAAGGGTATAGTAATGACTCCACACGTTTCTTGTGTCTCGTCATTGAAGGCTTTGATAATCATATCCGTTCTTTTCATCTCGTCACTCCTAAAGCCAAATATTTGGTAAAATTCAAAAGTGCATATGTTTAAAGATGAACCATTATCAATCAAGACTCGTTTAACAACTACATCTCCAATTAGGGCAGTAATATATAAGGGATTATCCTTATGTAAACTATGTTGTGGGATATCTTTATCTCGGAAGTCAATACAATCGACTTCTCGAGTGATGATAGTATTGGACATGGCTTCAGGTTGAATATTTTGAGGTACCATCATTTGGCTTAATGTAAGCATTAATTCATCCCTATGGGTAGGAGAAGATCTTAACAAGTCCAACAGGGAAATTCTGGTTGTAGTATTGGATAATTGTTCATTAATATTGTAAGGAGGCTTAGGTTGAACATTAGACATATGATTCCCTTTATTGGGATTTTTCAAAACAAATGGAGTTGATCCATCATTCTGAGTTTGATCCTATTGAGAATTTTGAGCCTGTTGTCTGGTAACGACTCTGATGGTACCTACAATGTTATATTGAGGACGCTGAATTGGTCTCGGTCTAGCGTTTATGGCTTGTTCATTAGGAAGGAACTGATTAGAAGAGGGTCGAGTAGTAACTCTTCTAGGAAATGGTTCTTTCGAAACCATAGCATCTGTGATAGGTTGAATCGGATCTGATTCATTTTTAGAACTATTCGATTGATTTGAGGTGATGTCTATTTCACTTTCAGTATCCGATTCTACATCACTAGGATCCGGTGTTTGAGTATTATATAGGGGTCTGGACGTAACCATGGAGAAAGTTGTGCCAAATATTTGAGGATCCTGAACAGATAATTGTCCGCTAATAGTCCCTACATATCGGGTAGGAGGGGGAACATTATGATGTTCGATTTGATTAGCCACCTCTTTACCATGTTGTGGTAAAGGATGTTGAAATATGTCCAATGATTGATTGGCATTCTGATTCTAATTTTGGGGAATGTTCTTTTGAGCGTTATTAGGAACATTTTGTTTAGGTTGGAAGGCTTGCACCTCCATCTCATTATTATCAATCAGATCTTGTATTTTATGTTTTAATATTTTACAAGAGTTTGTAGCGTGTCCAGGTCCTCTATGAAAATCACAATGTAAATCAGCTCTGTATCCAGGTATAGTTGGATCAGGTTCCCGGATAGCTGGTAATTGGATCAAGCCTCGTGCTAGTAATTGAGGAAGAATGGTTGATAAAGGTTGATTCAATCTAGTAAATTCTCGGGGTGGTTTATCAGGAGGTTTCAATATGAACTTCTCCGTTGTTTTCGTAGTATTAACATTAGCAATGTTTCTACTATCAGTGACTCCGTCACCCACAACTTGTTTATTTTTATACTAATTTTTGGATGTTTTCTCATCATCTTTCTTTTTGAGCTGACCTCTTCTAATGAGAGCATCTTCCACCCTTCGAGCTAAGTCTATAGCTTGATCGAAGGTGGTCAAGGTAGCAATTGATAATTCATAGGATAGTTGTTCTTGTAAATTATTGATAAAAATATCCAACATCTCCCGATAAGGTAACACAAAGTGTAGTTTTCCTATCAACTGTCTCCATCGAGCTAAGAAGTCAGCAAAACACTCATCTTTGTCTTGTTTTAGGTTGTACAAATATTTAATGGTTACATGCCTTTCAATATAGGCACTAAATTGATGCACAAAAGACTCAGCGGTCTCTTCAAAATTTCTCAAAGAATGAGTGGGTAGTTGATAATACCACTCCAATGCCATCCCGCCTAAGCTTTTCGGGAACATTTTCAGTAATAGCAAATCATCATGTGATATGTCATGACATGCTATCCTAAACATACGAAGATGCTCTATGGGATCTTCGGTTCCTTTATATATAGGTAGGACAGGCATAGGAAAGTGTTTGGGATATGGTTGTGCTACAACTATAGGATCTAGAGGTTGACTACACATCTCTCGGTAATTGTACGAGGGACGGTAGGGATCTATTTGGTCCATACGGGAGGTTAACTATTTCACCATGGCTTCCAGATTGCCAGTTTGCCCACCATATTGGTTCGGTGGTACATGAGCATGGGATTTGTGAGCGTAGGAAGGCGGAACATAAGGATTCGATGCTATGTTACTATTATGCAAATGATTGGTAGAAAGAGTATTATGAAGAGGATTTGTGGTAGCATTATGTTGTATCCCAGATTGTTGGAAATTAACATTTGGTTTTGTTTTAGGATTTTGTTGATTTGAGGTATATTGATCAATAGCTTGGTGAAATAGATCAGTGAATGAAGGTTTCTTTTGTGTAGGAATAACCCTTGGTTTGGTAACAGGCACTCTAGGTGGTTGGGTAACCTGTTGTTGTTGCATGTTCTGGATTATAGCAGCCATGTCCAAATTGGACGGTCCGACTTGATCACTCTCTTGATCAACAAAGGACAAAGGATTAGTGTGTATGCGATATATATCTTCTAGGGTTGCTTGGGTATCACTAATTTGATCTTTATCCATACGAACTGCTCTATTAAGGGTGCCAATATTGTTATTGAGAAATTTCCAAAAATGTTCCATGTTTTCAAAAGTAACAGCTCATTCTGGAGTTATTTTAGGAGATGAGGATCCTTCCTCTCTATCATTTTCTTTTTGTTCATTTGCGTCCACAAATTCTTCTTCTTGTTGGTTTAAGGTTACTTCTTCTTGAATTGGTTCTTCAAGAAGGGCATCTGGTCTATTGGTTTTTCCTAACCAATCTTCTTCTACTTCAATTTGTTTTCCATTCCCGAGTCTAGTCATTGTGTCTAAATTTAGGTTTTAGCAAATATATATTAAT
This sequence comes from Wollemia nobilis, assembly GCA_028583015.1. Taxonomy (NCBI): domain Eukaryota; kingdom Viridiplantae; phylum Streptophyta; class Pinopsida; order Araucariales; family Araucariaceae; genus Wollemia; species Wollemia nobilis. The sequence continues at coordinate 14,216,446 of JAQPPZ010000521.1, read as the reverse complement.
ATATTTGCAAAAGATCTTGGGAGGTATATATTTTAATTATATACCTACTATAATACTTAAAAGAAAATGTTTTGGTTTTTTGTTATTATATATATATATATATTTTTTATAAAGACAATAAACAACACACTAAATACAAGAAACAACAATAATAAAATAATAACTTAGTTTTCTATAAATAGTTTATAGATGTCATTGATAGGATCAAGTTCATCAGGAGTCATAAAGTGCTCCTCTTCAAATTGGAAATTTTTTTTCAGGAACTTAATAAAGTGTGCTATAGTGATATTATCTGTTTCAGTTTATGTTTTGTAAAAATAAATCTCATGGCAATACTCTCGATATAACACAGCTCTGGGAACTCTATTCCATATTTTTCTATCTGTAAGAACGACCTCTTGGTCCTCTACACGAGACAAAAATTTATGTACTACAACTACGTTATCGAGGTATTCCTCAAAGGTATACAACTCAGAAGACACAAGGGCTCTTTTATCTGCTAACCACCTATGGCAAGCTCTCTAAAGCTCATGATACAAAGTCACTTGATCGGGATCCAGGATTCTATCTAGGACAAACCTCTTGATTTGCCTAAGTTCAGTTGCTCTAGATGAAATGAGATCTAATCTCCTATTAAGCTCGTCCCATAAAGGTGGGACTCTATATGTTGGAGCTACTCTAAGCAAAGAATTAATCTCTATAGCTACTAATTGATTTTCAACATTAATGGTGACAACTCGTCTTTTATTATAATCTACCATCTAAATATGACATGCAATCTTTGATTCTAAATGCATTTATGTTTTGTTTTTTTTTTGGATTGAATTGAATTGTTTTCAAAAGGTTTTTAGTTTTCACGTCGGGTTCACCAAAATGTATCGCTCCAAATTTTTTGCACCCTTACCTTCAAGCTATAGGATCCATGCCCGGAAGGGGGATGTGAAAAGGATGGGACAATACCTCGGACTGAGAGGCCCTTTGAAGGTCCCGCCTCTCGGGGGAGGTGTATAAGGGTGAATTTTCAACGGATGGTGGGTTCACCAGGAAACTTTTAGTGGCAGTTTCCATGCCTAGGTTGGGAATGTGTTTGATGTGTTCAGTTTTAGCTTTAATCATCCAAGTCCTAGGTTTGGCCAAATGAATCTAAACTGTTCTATATGAAATGCAAATTTAAATGAATACAGAAAACAGATTTAAATAGAAAATACAGAGAACAAGCTAGATGAGAAAAACCATACCTAATTTCGGATGTCTGATGGAGGTTCTAATTTTTGAAGCAGTCCAGATCGCCTCTGATATGACAGGATCATCTGATATCAGACAAGATCATCTGAGATCTGGCGAATTCATCAGACAAATTCATCAGGGACCTGCAATCAGAGAAATAGACACAAAATACAGAAAATGTAGCTATACTAACAGAGGAAAATGATGTAGAATGACAATAATAATATTAAACTGATAATTACAAAATAAAAATATAAGTGCATTACAATGATTTAATGACAATTGTGACTTTATTATGCATTTAAGCTACATGGGTGAACTCCAAGATGCAGAATAGTAATAAGTCTAACTAATGCAAAGCAAAACAGTAGATAATGGGCAGAGAATGCAAACTCAGGGCACTGATTGCCCCCAATGTAGGCTGCAGTCGAGATCATCTGCAGGATACGAAATCGTCTCGAATTTTGGCGTGATCGTCCGAGATCGTACAGGATCGTCTACGATGATCTGAGCTTGCTCCGGCTGAAAATAATGAAGTTCCTACAAACAAACTTGGAAAAATATGAAGACCAATAGTAATTTAAGATACTCTAATGCAAATAAAACTCGTGTTACAAAAAATTTCAGCCAGGGGAATGTCAAGGGGAGGGCCTAAGATTAAATAGGCATAGGAAGGAGGTTGGGAGGTTGGAGATCATCCCAATTTGGGAGATCTCCAATGGGGGAAGTCTCTAACCATGCAGACACGCTTTTGCCCTAGTTAGAGATGTCATTGAAACAAAAGCTAATTATGAAAAATTAGTTTTGGGACGAAATCGTCTGGACGTTCTTCTCCAGATGAATTCGTCCGATCTGAGGCGATATCGTCTGATCGGTGATGATATCATCCAACGGTCACAACAAATCCTAAAAATGGCACAAAAAACAAGGGGAGCGGTTTAACAGGCGGTTAACGGGCGTTCGGGATTGAAATTTGAATTTGAATTATTACTAAAGTAATTTTAATTATTTGTTAAGGTTTTACTGTACCAATTTTAGGGTGCTACAGCGTTCTTTCATGATATCTCTGATTCGAGCTAAGTTAGGATATTGCGTCAGTGGTTCATCCTTATCCCACTTGTCATTCTAGCAATTTATCCTCTCACTATTGCCTAAAACCTATCTTAAACATTTTTTGATGATTTCCTTACAATTGAGAATTGCTTTCCAAAAAGCAGAACCTCTTATTAGAACTAAGTCACTTAGAAATTCCATATTTTGAAGATACTTTTGTTCGATGATAGCTGACCATTCATTTTCTTCACCAGAAATGAGGCACCATGTCTGCTTAGCTAGTAAACTGAAATTCATATGAGCAATTATTCTCAGGCCTAAGCCCCCATTTTCCCTAGGTCTGCACACTTTGGTCCATCCTACAAGGTGTATCCTTTTTTTCTCCTCTAATCCAGTCCATAAAAATTCTTTTTGGAGTTTCTCAATTTTCTAGAAAACCTTCACAGGGGCTTTGAAAATGGATAGGAAATATACTGGAATGCTTTGAAGAGAGGCCTTAGTGAGGGTCAGCTTTCCTACTTGAGATAGAAGATGACCTTTCCATCCAGCAAGTTTTTCTTGAATTCTTTCAATAACCCTGTCCCACATTGACTCTCTCGAAGAACCAATGAAAATAGGGAGACCAAGATACAAAGTGGGGAGATTTGCTATATCACACCCTAAAATTTTTGCAATCCTTCCTTACCTCTGAATGAGGGTGTTCAAGAAATATAACTTGCTTTTACTAAAATTAACTTTTTGACTAGCAGCGTCCTCGTAGAGTTGCAGGATGTATTGAATTCTTCTAGCCTCAACCACCGATGCCTTAGTCAATAGAAGGGTATTATCAATGAATTGTTGGTTATAAATAGCCCTAGTAAGAGATGTTGCCTTGATTCCTGATATTACCCTTGAACTACAAGCATTTTTTATGGTTTTGCCTAAAGCTTCTGCCATAATGATGAATAACATGGGGTTGATAGGGTCCCCCTGTCGAATTCCTCTATGACTTTAAAAGTAACCAGCAGTTGTTCCATTAACCATAATCAAGAACCATGCTTTAGAAATGCCTTCTTTGATCAAATTAACCCATTGGTGGTGAAAACCAAACTTAAGGAGGACAACAATCAAAAAGCCCAAATTTAGCCTGGAAAATGCTTTGTTCATATCAAGCTTGAGGGTAAAAATAGACCTGTTAGTCTTATGAGCAGAGTGCAAAGCTTCATGAACTATGATAACTCCATCCAAGATTGACCTGCCCTAGACAGAGCTTCCCTGGCACGGATCTATGATGCGGGGTAGAACATCTCTCATTCTATTTGCAATGGCTTTATTCAAGAAATTTGCTTCTTAGGAATTAGAGAAATAAAATTAGAGTTGAGACCTTTTGGGATATGATTGCTTTCTTGGAATTATCTGACAGCAAAAATTACATCCTCACTTACGATGTCCCAAAAAGCTTGATAGAAACGAGGGGGAAAGCCATTGGGTCCTGGGGCTTTGTTTGGCTCCATGCTAAACAAGGCTTCCTTAATTTTCTCATCAAAAAATGGATCTAGAAGCTTAAGGTTTGTATCCTCATTTATTATGCTAGTAATGGACTACAAGAGAAAATCTTTAGCCTCCTCATTGCACTACGATTCCTTACCAAGGATATAATTAAAATAAGTTACTACCTCCTTTCTGATTTCTGTTAAGTGCTGATTAATAAAACCATCTACTTTTTTAAAAAAATTATCTTGTTATTTCTTTTGTTTCCAAGTGAAAGCACTTGGATATGGAAGCAATGGCATACCGGGTGTGATGCAAACAAAATCAGATGTAACGCTAAGTCCTACGAATGAACAAAGAACTAAAGTGCATGAAAAGGGAAAACAAACGAAATGAAATGAGATGAAAAGCAAAAGTAAAGTGCAGCCTCTTTTATTAATTTTGCTTGAGATCAAGTTACAATACGTCTCCCCCCTTTTCAGGGGCTAGGAGCATTTGATATAATTGTTACACCAACGGATGGTATGCTTCCCTTCGGGATCTTTCGTGTACCCACATTTGAAATGGGTGGGCCAAATGTTGTTGCTGCTTGCATGAATGCATATTTAGTTCCTTACTACCCCTTTTATGTTGAGATCCTACATTCATAGAAACATCAAATGATTAATAGCACATGCGGATGGAGGGAAACATGCAATCCCCAAGGCCTCCGATTAATGCATACATGAAATAATTAAAATAGTGATCAAAACATATCAGAATAAGATGAAACTTGAACATAAGCATGTAAATATCATCATGAACACACTGCAAAAAGAAAAGTCAAGAAAAATATTGTATATTTCTAATCGCTTCGAGGTGGGACGATTAGGACTGTCATAAAATGCCTAAAAGAGACCTCCTAAATGTCCCATCTAGAGGCCTCCAAAACACCTAAAAACTTGGGGTTAGGCAAAATGGGGCATTTTGAGATGACCCAGAAGGTCATATTTTGCATATTCTACCTTTATCACATTGTATCTGATGGCACTCCCTGTATGTTAGTGAAAGCAAAAAATAATGAAAACACAGTCAAAACTTATCAGAATGGAATGAAATTTGAATAGCAGCATCTAGGAATGACATAAAACAAGATGCAAAACAAATAGTAGATAAATCAGCTATATATTTATAATCGCTCTGGGATGGGGCGATTAGGACTGCAACAGTGTGGGGGGCGCCTAGGAGCAAGACGCCCACTGTTTGGGGCTTGGTTTTGACACCAATCCACTTGTGATGGGTCCAAAAACTCCTAGGGGGTTGTGTCAAAAAATTTGGTGTGGTATTGTGGCCAATTGTTTGGGTTTTGGGTCCTATAGCACCCTAAAATTGGCGCAGTGAAATTGTAATAATTACATTCACCCTAGTAAATAATTTAAATTCAAATTTTAACCTCCCAAACCGCCCGTTAACCGTCGGGTAATCCGTTTCCCCCTTTTCCGTGCCATTTTTAGAGGTTGTTTTGACCGTTTGACGATATCGTCGCCGATCAGACGATATCGCCCCAGATCTGACGATTTCGTCTGGGCTAGGACGTCCGGACGATCTTGTCTCAAAACTGATTTTGCACAATTAGCTTCTGTTCCAACGGGTCTCTAATCTGGGCGAAGCGTGTCTGCGCCGTTAGAGACCCTCCCCCGTTGGAGATCTCCCAAATAGGGATGATCTCCAACCTCCTAACCTCCCTCCTAAGCCTATTTAATCCTAAGCCCTCCCCTTAGCACCCCCTGGCTGAAATTCCCTATAACTCGACTTCATACATGTTAAAACATCCCAAGTTTCATATTTTGCATTAGTTCTATACCAATTTTGTTGCAGGTACCTTATTGTTTTTCAGCCGGAGCAAGCTTACATCGTCGTCGATGAACCTGTTCAGATCGGAGGTGATCCTGTCGAATCAGAGACGATTTCGTACCAATGCGAGACGATTTCGACTACAAGTCAACATTGAGGCAATCAATGCCTAAAGTTTGCATTTCTCCATATTTTCTCGTTGTTTTATTCTGCAATTAGCTTAGTTTATTCAGTATTTTATACTATTTTGCATTTTGGAGTTCACCCATCTAGATTAAATGCATAATTAAATCATAATTATGATCAAATTAGCATAATTCATTCCTATTTCTATTTTTAAGTTTCAGTTTGATATTATTGTTGTCATTTTACACTGTTTCCCTCTATTAGGATAGTTGCATTTTCTGTATTTTGCACCTATTTCTCTGTTTGCAGGTCTCTGACGAATTCGTCTGACGAATTCGTCAGATCTCAGACGATCTTGTCTGATCTCAGACGATCCTGTCAAATCAGAGGCGATCCTGACTGCTTCAAGAATCAGAATCTTCATCAGACATCCGGATCAGGTATTCTTCTTTTAATATTCTGTAATTTCTCTATTTTTTTGTCTTAATTCTATTTTTTGTATTCATTTAATCTGCATCTTCATATAGAATAGCTTAGATGCATTTTGGCCAAACCTAGGATTTGAATGCTTAAGGCTAAAACGAACACATAAAACACATTCCCAACCTAGGCGTGGAAACTGCCATTAAATGTTTCCTGGTGAACCCACCATCCATCGAAAAATCACCAATAATACACCTCCCTTGAGAGGCGGGACCTTCGCAAAGTCCTCTTAGTCCGAGGTACCGCGACATCCTTTTCACATCCCCCTTCCGGGCACGGATCCTATAGCCTGAAGGTAAGGGTGTGAAAAATTTGGAGCGATACATTTTGGTGAACCCGACGTGAATGCATTGTAAACCTTTTGAAAACAAAAACAAAAAAATAAAACAACTAAAACATAGATGCATTTTAGATCATTTAAATTTAATATCATGTTTAGATGGTAGCTCCTAAGAAAATATTAGCAGTTACTATAAATGTAGAAAACCAATTGGCAGCCATAGAAATCAATTCTGTACTTAGTGTGCCTGAAACAGATAGAAATCAACTCTTGTGGGACGAACTTGATAGAAGACTTAGTGTCATCTCATCTAGGTCAACAAAACTTAAACAAATCAAGAGGCTAGTCCTAGATAGAATCCTGGATCCTCATCAACTTGTCTTTTATCATGAACTTCAGAGAGCCTGCCATAGATGGTTAGCTTATAGGAGAGCTCTTGTATCTTCAGAATTGTTCACCTTCGAGGAATACCTCGAGAACGCAGCCATTGTACACCAGTTCCTAGGTCTTGTAGAAGACCAAGAGGTTGTTCTTACAGATAGGGAAATATGGAATAGAGTTCCTCGAGCTGTGTTATATCGAGAGTATTGCCACGAGCTTTACTTCTATCAACCAACATCTGAGATAGATAATATCACTATAGCTCTTTTCATTAAATTTTTAAAAGAAAACTTTCAATTTGAAGAAGAACACTTCATGACTCCTGAAGAACTTGAGCCCATTAATGATATTTATAAATTGTTTATAGAAAACTAGATTATTACTTTCAGTCTTATTATTTCTTGCATTTATTGTGTTATTTGTTGTCTTTACAATATTATTTCAAAAACAAAGAAAAACTAAAAAACTAAAAAACATAGCAAAAACTTAAACATTTCATTTTAAATATTGTAGTAGGTATATAATTAATATATACCTCTTAATCTTGTTGCATATATATATATATATATATATATATATATATATATATATATATATATATATATATATATATATATTTGCTGAAATCTAAAATTAAAGCACCATGCCTAAACTTAGGAATGGTAAAGAAACTTTAGGAGAAGAAGAAGATTGGTTACAAGATACAACTAGAGACCCAAATGTCCTTCCTGAAGATCCAATTTCGGAAGGAAAAACTCTAGATCAACCAGAAGATGACCTAGGTGAAGATAATGAACAAGAAGGAAGTGTTAAAGAGGATGGATCCTCATCCCCTAGAGTAGCTCCAGATGGAACTATTGCTTTTGACAACGTAGATCATTTCAAGAAATTTCTCAATGATAACATTGACGCCCTTAATGTGGCAGTTCGTATTGATAAAGGGCAAATTAGTGACACTCAAGCAGCCATGGAATATATGTATGATGTGCGCACTAATCCCTTGTCTTTCATTGATCAAGAAAGTGATAAGGCTGGGCCATCCAATACAGATATGGTCACTATGATGCAAAACATGTCAAAACAACAGGTTACCCAACCTCCTAAGGAACCTGTTATTCAACCTAAAATCATTCCCACACAAAAGAAAACTTCCTTCACTACTTTATTTCGCCAAACTATTGAGCAATATGCTTCAAGTAAACAAAAACCTAAAACGAAGCCAAACACCAATTTTCAACAATCTGGAATACAACATAATACAACTTCAAAATTCCTTCATAACACTTTTCCTACCAATAATTTACACAATAGTAACATGGCATCTAATCTTCATGTCCCTCCATCATATGCTCATAAAACCCATGTCAATGCCCTACCGAACCAATATGGTGGGCAAACTAGTAATCTGGAAGCCATGGTGAAACAGTTAGCTTCGCGTATGGACCAGATAGATCCCTACCGTCCCTCGTACAATTATCGAGAGATATGTAGTCAACCTTTGGATCCCATAGTTGTAGCTCAACCATACCCTAAGCATTTTCCCATGCCCATCTTGCCTATATATAAAGGAACCGAAGATCCCATAGAGCATCTTCGCATGTTTAGGATAGCATGTCATGATATATCACATGATGACTTGCTATTACTAAAAATGTTCCCAAAAAGTTTAGGTGGAATGGCATTAGAGTGGTACTATCAATTGCCCACTCATTCTTTGAGAAACTTTGAAGAAACAACTTGAATCTTTTGTCCATCAATTTAGTGCCTACATCGAGAGGCATGTAACCATTAAAGATTTATACAACTTAAAACAAGACAAGGATGAATGTTTTGCCGATTTCTTAGCTAGATGGAGGCAATTGATAGGAAAACTGCACTTTGTGCTACCTTATAGGGAAATGTTGGACATTTTTATCAATAATTTACAAGAACAAATATCTTATGAGCTATCAACTGCTACTTTAACTACCTTCGATCAAGCTATAGATTTAGCTCGAAGAGTAGAAGATGCCCTCATTAGGAGAGGCCAACTTAGGAAGAAGGATGATGAGAAAACATCCAGAAATCAATATAAAAACAAACAAGTTGTCGGTGACGGAGTCATCGATAGCAGAAATGTTGCTAATATCAATGCAACGAAGACAACAAAAAAATTTATATTGAAACCTCCTGATAAGCCTCCTCGAGAATTTACTAGATTAAATCAACCCTTATCAACTATTTTACCTCAATTACTCGAAAGAGGTTTGATCCAATTACCAGCTATCCGGGAACTTGATCCAACTATACCCGGATACAGAGTTGACTTACACTGTGATTTCCATAGAGGACCTGGACACTCTACCAATGCTTGTAAAAGGTTGAAACATAAAATACAAGATTTGATTGATAATAATGAAATGGAGGTGCAAGCCTTCCAACCTAAACAAAATGCTCCTAATAATACTCAAAAGACCATTCCCCAAAATCAAAATCAAAATGCTAATCAAACATTAGACATATTTCAACACCCTTTACCAAGACATGGTAAAGAGGTAGCCAATCAAATCGAACATCATAATGTTCCTCCTCCTACCCGATATGTAGGAACCATTAGCGGACAATTACCTATTCAGGATCCTCAAATATTTGACACAACCTTATCCCTGGTTACGACCAGGCCCTTACATAATTTTCAAACTTCTGATTCTAGTGATATAGAATCAGATACTGAAAGTGAACTAGACATTACTTCAAACCAATCGAATAGTTCTGAAAATGAATCAGATCCTATTCAACCCATCACAGATGCTATGGTTCCAGAAGAACCATTTCCTAGAAGAGTTACTACTCGACCCTCTTCTAATCAATTCCTTCCTAATGAACAAGCCATAAATGCTAGACCGAGACCAGTTCAACGTCCTCAATATAACATTGTAGGTACCATTGGAGTCGTTACCCGACAACAGGCTCAAAATTCTCAACAAGAACCAAATCAGAATGATGGATCAGCTCCATTCGTTTTGAAAAATCCCAATAAAGGGAATCATGCTCCTAATGTTCAACCTAAACCCCCTTACAATATTAATGAGCAATTATCCAATACTACAGCCAGAATTTCCCTTTTGGATTTATTAAGATCTTCTCCCACCCATAGGGATGAGTTGATGCTTACATTAAGCCAAATGATGGTACCTCAAAACATTCAACCTGAAGCTATGGCCAATACTATCATCACTCGAGAGGTTGATTGTATTGACTTTCGGGATAAAGATATCCCACAACACAGTTTACATAAGGACAATCCCTTATATATTACTGCTCTAATTGGAGATGTAGTTGTCAAACGAGTCTTGATTGATAATGGCTCATCTCTAAACATTTGCACTTTTGACTTCTACCAACGATTTGGCTTTAGAAGTGATGAAATGAAGAAAACCGATATGATTATCAAAGCTTTTAATGACGAAACACAAGAAACGTGTGGAGTTATTACCATCCCCTTGCAAGTTGGTCCTAGAACCCTAGAAACAACCGTGTTTATTGTACATTGCCCAACATCGTACAATATACTTTTGGGTCGCCCTTGGATCAATGCGATGCGAGCGGTCCCATCAACTTTACACCAATGTGTTAAATTTGAATTTAAAAATCAGTTGGTCACTATCCATGGTGACCCTAGACCCTTTGATATGTGTGCTTTGGCAGAACCCGTTGGAGTGCAATTTTGCCCCGCTCTGTCATCCACACATCCTAGTTCTTATTTTTCATCTAAACATGTGAAACACACACCCATAACTTCACCTATTTCCCCTCCATTAATTTCATCCTCCTATATAGATCAACAATCTTCTAAACAAATCACTCTAGAACCTCAAAAAGATCTTAAATCTACAACCAATCCTTCATGTTCTATCCCTATAAATTCAAAACCTATAGACACATCTATCATCCCTTCCACATCTAAAGATATAGGGAATAATCCTTCTACATCTTATGCTCTTTCTGATGAACTTTTACCAGATTTATCCACAACCTTAATATCAGAAAAAACAAATGCTTTCATGCAAGATTCAATTCTTTTAAATAACTTGCCGCCATCTCCTCGTACTTTGGGCCTCCCACAACCTATGGGAAGTACTTACCAAGTCGGGAGTTGTGCCTTCATTTATAAAGGATATGACTGGGGAAGAATCCCTCGGAATATCAAAACTCATCATGAGGGATACGCTCGGTGTTATTTTACCAATGAATATATTAAAGCTAAACCCATGATGCTTAAAATGGGATATAAAGGGAAAGGCTTGGGACCTTTCCAAAATGGCATGAAAGAACCTTTCGAGGTAGAACCGTGGCCTGCCCGCTGTGGTGTGGGCCTATTTCCTAGTAAGGGTCAACCCTTTCCTTTTGAAGATGATGATCACCTCATATGTTATCAAGATTATTTGGATAGGCATGTTGATTTGCCTCTAAAAAATCAGTCGTTTACATGTAACATGCTATCCATAGCTTACCCTGAAATGATTGCTGACCCCGATGAAGAGTTGGAAGGAGATATCTTCCATGATGTCTCCGTTGAAGAGATGTTACACAATGGATTTTATTTTGATGGTTCTATACCAACTATAGCCCAACTTGAGACCACTAATCCTCAAGATGAATTATCCAAATTAACCTTACAAGAATTACAAGAATTGGGCGTTTCACCCGCCCCACCTAATTTTGAAAGAGATCTACACATGGAGGTAGAAAACGTCATTAAAATTAATATTGGAACCGAGGATAATCCTCACATAATCAATATTGGATCAGAATTAAGTCAAGAAAAACAAGAACAATACATTGCATTCCTTAAAGAGTATGAAGATGTCTTCGCTTGGACATATGAAGATATGCCGAGTCTAGACCCTTCCGTAGTCATGCATCATCTAGTGGTCCATCCGGATGCTAAACTTCGTTAAACAAAAACTTAGAAAAATGCATCCCAAAGTGGCTCTGCTAGTCAAAGGGGAGTTAGAAAAACTCCTGAATGTTATCTTTATACAAGCTATTGATTATGCTGAATGGATCTCAAATGTAGTTCCAGTCACCAAAAAAGAAGCTACCAAAGTTAGGGTTTGCACAGATTTTAGAGATATTAACGTTGCATGCCCTAAAGATGACTTTCCTCTTCCAAACATGGATCAAATCATTGACTTTACTTAGTGGGATGATGTCCTTAATGATGATTTTTATAATCAGATCAGGTAGCTCTAAGATCACTAAAAATTTATTACCCTGGGGTACTTTTTTTGGAAAGTGATCCATTTGGCTTAAAGAAGAGTGCAACCTATCAACGAGCTATGACCTATATTTTTATGATATGATGCATGATATCCTACATGATTATGTAGTTGATTTTATAGTTGCTCTATTATTGAAGATAATCATTTAGATGATTTGAGAAAAGTTAATATTAGAGAATATCTTGTTTTAAATAAAAAATGCATATTATTTAAATTAATAAAATTATGCAACTAAGGACCTTAAAGGTAAATTTGAGCCCAACTGGCTTGGACCATACATTATTACTTGCTAAATTTGAATCAGGAGCATACAAATTATCTACCTTAGATGGTAAAGAACTTAAAGAACCCATGAATATTTTGCATCTTAAACGTTACTATGTATAAATTTGGTCATTTCATCCTTGTATATATTTGTTCAAAATCACTATCTTGTATTTCTTTCAAATTTATAAATTCAAAAACACCAAAAACATTCATAATCATCAAAATCTTCAAAACTATTTGTTGCATTTATTTATGGCACTTGTTAATTTTTTGTTCAAAAACAAAAAAAAAAATAATGATAAAAATATAAAAACAACAATATTCTTGACTCTTTCGAAACCAAAACAATATAAAGAAGAAAGAGAGAGTCAATATTCTCAAAACTTCTCAAAAATCATTTATATATATTTTCTTACAATTATTGCAGTTATATGTTTCAAATTATTTTGGATAAATTAGCATTTATTTGGAATCCCTCACTTGCACACTACACAAAAATAAATATCTTGATTTTATCTGGCATGATTACTAATCTCTCTTATATCAAAGTCCACAAAATTCAATTAAATAAAGTTTGAGCATAGAGAATTGATCTTGTTATTTACTTAAACCAAGCACATCTTTTCACAATAAAATGATTATATTTGTAATTTCCATGTTTTGCTACATAGTAGAAGTGATTTCTTGAGCGAAAAGTTTCCCCTGCTATCCTATCATGCACATGGTCTAGAATCTTTGAGAATTGGCAAAAGGACAAGCTCACCCCTACCCGGAATAAAAATCCCTTGCTCTACAGCTAATCCGAGCAAGTATCCCTAGCATAGAAAAAAGAAAAAGCAAAGTTCAAGAAAAAGAGAAAAGAAAAAAATGTTATTTTATATCATTACAACAATATTTCAAGCACTATCTCAAAAATCAAGCAAAAAATACAAAAAGAAAAAGAAAAGAAAAAGCAAAGAAAAAGAAAAGAAAGCAAAAGCAAAAGCAATAAAATCCCTTTCCCTACCCTTTGAAAAGAAAAGAAGGGTTGATGAGCTTGAATCCCCGGAATTCTCAATTATTCGAAAACTGTGAGGTAAGCCCCATAACAGGTGGTTTGTGCCCAACCCGCTTGGCCTTGGGTAACTCCTAGCGTGGCGATATGTCTGTCACATTAGCGACCTTCTTTTGTACAGACCTATGTCTGCTTATGGATTAGCTAGCTCTTGATAATCCGACCTACATAGTAGTCTAGTATGGTTATATGCATCTACATCATGGTTAATGAACACTTATTTGGTTTCTTCAAATCACTTGTATCATATTATCTTGCTCAAAACTGGTAAATGAACATAGCAATTGCACACACATTTGTATTTGAGAGATTTTGTGTATCATTATGATAAATCAAGATTGGAAATGAATTCACATATGCACATGGGATTCCTTATAAATCTAACTTTTGTCTTCAAAATACTTTGAAATATTCTTTTTGCAAATTGTTTGGAATAATTCATTTTCTTCTTTCAAGTACAGTTGTTTAGCATAAAGACAACTATATAATAGAAAAATCAAAAATTTCTTTCAAAACTATACAATCAAAACATATATATATATTGTCGACTTTCGCGACGATGGTATAGTTCCAAAACCAAAATTGGAATTTTATGCCTAGCGCAAGTCCTCATCTTCATATTTTCTGTTTATTAAAAAATCAACCATGCAATAAAACTATCTCTTTTTTGATTTTCACGATGATGGTATAAGTCTATACCTACATATTCTATGCCTAGCGCAAACCATTGTAACAATTTTTATTCCCCATTTATTTAAAAATCATGAAAACCATATGACTTAAATCATTATGTTACACAAATTATGCTTTTAAAAAAAAACAAACACATTATCATTATTTCATGTCATTATGTCAACCTTCAATTTTGCAATGATGGTATAATTCCTAAGGAATTATCCAAAAAATTTATCACACTTAGGAATTTATGCCTAGCAAAAATCATTTTAACATTATTTCATGCATACTATTTTTATGAAAATCTGAAAAACAAACCATCATCATCATCATTTGCACCATTGCACCAAAGTCTTAAGACAGTCTCTTAAGCACTCTTTTACTTTTAACAATATTTCTATACTGGGATTAGCTTGACGACCGAGTGAGCAGCGACTCCATGAAATGGTCTATAATAGCGACAATGTCCTTTGAAATTATTGTTAGAAGTCTCTTTTTATTTTTTATCACATTACATCACAAACAACCAATTTGTTACATCAGATTATTTCATTTAAAATATTACAGCATGACATCAAAATTATAAATTTTCAAAACGACATAATTTCATGAATCCTCAATCCAATTATCAAATCAATCAATCAAACATAAAAGCATCATAAAAATACACATAACACAAGTCATATGATCAAAAATATCTCATCTCATATATATATCAACAATATATATACATCATATCAAAATTGGATTGGTATGCCACAATCTGTACCTCGGCATACTCAATCCTCTATCAAAAAAAATAATAATAAATGCTCTATGTCTCAATCTGTACAATGTAATGCAATACTCTAGCCTCGAGAACCCCTCGAGCTCTCAGCCTCATCTCCTCCCCCGCCTTGAGGTGGACGAGGTGGCCCCATCGTAGTATGTGTAGTACTGCGAGTCCTAGTCCTCGATCGGGATGAAGTCCTCGATGACCCAATCTTGATCGGATCCGCAATGTTAGCTGGCAGGGGTAGTCTATCCTCCTCTGGCACCATCTGATAGTATAATGTTTGATAGAAAGTGATTTGGGCAATAGCCCGTGTCAGCTCCCTAGTGCTCGCCCCTCCACCCCGTGCCCTGAGGCATGCAATCTCGTCTCTGAGCTGTGTAACCTCAGCTCGATGTCATGCAGCCTCCTCCTGTAGGGTCTACACCTGTGCCTGGAGATGGATCATCTCCGCTCGGAGAGTCACTGTCTCGCTACTCTCCCCTATGTCAACACCCTTGCCCTTATCGGGCGATGGTGGCCTCTCTCTCTATGGAGAAGGGGGTCTCTCCTCCCTCCTCTCCCGTTGTCGTGGCCTCTCCTGTGCCTGTGGCCTCCTCGGCTCTCTCCCGTCGTGACCCTGGGCTACCTCCATAGCCGCCTGGTATCGCCTCCCTATCCGATGCACAACTGCATGTATCGGACCCTGAGCCCTCGTCATCCGAGGAGGGCGGATGCCTACATACCAGGCATCGTAGCCATCGGCTACCCCTACGTCGTCCCCATCCACTGGCTGAATGGGGGCATCGTCCGAGTCCTGACTCCAGAAGCGCTGCATGTCTGGAGCCCCGCTCACTGTGGTGTTATCCCGGACAGTCCAGGAAAACTCATAATCCCTGAGAGATGGGATCCCCTATTGTAGACCGAACTGTCACAAAACTCGGTCATAGCGGTGGAGCTCCACCTCTCCCCTCTCCATCCATAGCCAGCAAACTCGCCTAACGCGAGCCAACTCTTGTCCATCCTCGGCCCACCCTGGGTGCTCTCGCCATGGCCTCCAGGTGATCTGGTCCGGGACTAGGTCATCTAGCAGTCTCCGGGACATCGAAAGGTCGATCCGTCGTTGTGACCCTCTCCGGAGCCACCAGTAGAAAACTCGGGGCCTCTCCCCATCAATCCCTATCAGAGGAAGCCCTACCGGCCTCCGCACTGCAATGTGCTCCCAGCACCAAACCTGTAGGAGCGATGTCATCACTAGACATCGGCCGCCCTTGTACACGACCCCATGCAGGATCCTGTACAACCGACATAGCACAAAGCTGCCCCAAGAGAACCTGTAGCCATGGTCTCGCATATCGTAGATCACATCTGCTAGCATCCATGGCACCCTGCACCCGCTCTGGTGGCACAGCAGAAGTCCACCAACCACTCCAGCTAGAACCTGTGTGAGTCTAGATGCCCCAGGCATCTGACGCAGTGCCTCGATGTTAACTCCGCCCTTCTCCAGGGCGAAGCTCGGGTCACCACACAACCGTCCCATAGCATGGCCCTGATTGGCCATAGGAGTGATCAACCGTCCTTGTATGGGGATTCTCAGAATCCTCCATACATCCTCCAAAGTGGGAGTCATCTCCCCTATCGGTAGCCAAAAATAGGAAGAACCCGGATACCATCTCTCTGCTAGGGCTGTCAGTAGCCCCATGTCTGTAGACACTTGTGGCATCTCTGCCACATGCTGTAAGTCGGCCTGTGCTAGCTGATCCCGCTCTGCCTGTGTAAGAGCGGCCAAGTCATCTCTCAAACCTCCATACTTCCATTCCCTGCTCTTTAGCAAACCTCTCTGCAACATAAACAACAAAACAACAAACAATCATTAATAACAATTCAAGTAATTAATAATGCAAGTTAAAAATAAGTTCAATTTTATGCAAATGATGATATCGTCCACTATTGGACGATATCGTCCCAAATTTGAGCAGAATCGTCTCCGATTTCGCAAGCCGAAATCGTCCCTAATTTGACGAAATCGTCCCCCTTTCGTCGATTTCGCCCTTAGACGAAATTGGCGAAATTGAGACGATTTCGTCGAAATCGGGACGATTTCGTCCCGACGACGTCGACGGCCCAAAAACGGCCGCGATGCTCAAAAATTAATTAAAATTCACCTAAAAAGCATGTAAAATCAAATTAAAGCATTCTAAACTAAGTCTAGACTCTTACCCGTAGCCCGCGTCGGACCTCTGTTGATCTGTGCGTCGTCTCCACCATTTTTGCTTCCAGAGCTCTAAAACCAAAAAATGAACAGTAAAAATGAATTAGGGTTTTACCCTATTTTTCTTAATTTTATTCAAAAATAATTTTTTGCTTTTCCGCGTTTTTACCTCAAACGTTCGATTTGGGTAAAAACACGGAGGGGGCACCATAGTAAGTTGTCGTACGATTCGACCAAGAATCGTCGCCTAAAAATGGGAATAATTTTTGCTTTCTCGTAGATCGAGAAGAACTCATCTTTAACGCATTTTCTTCAAAAAATTCGCTAAAGAGGGGGCAAAATGTAGCACCCTAAAATTGGCGCAATGAAATTGTAATAATTACATTCACCCTAGTAAATAATTTAAATTCAAATTTTAACCTCCCAAACCGCCCGTTAACCGTCGGGTAATCCGTTTCCCCCTTTTCTGCACCATTTTTAGAGGTTGTTTTGACCGTTTGACGATATCGTCGCCGATCAGACGATATCGCCCCAGATCTGACGATTTCGTCTGGGCTAGGACGTCCAGACGATCTTGTCCCAAAACTAATTTTGCACAATTAGCTTCTATTCCAACGGGTCTCTAATCCGGGCAGAAGCGTGTCTGCGTCGTTAGAGACCCTCCCCCATTGGAGATCTCCCAAATAGGGATGATCTCCAACCTCCTAACCTCCCTCCTAAGCCTATTTAATCCTAAGCCCTCCCCTTAGCACCCCCTGGCTGAAATTCCTGTAACTCGACTTCATACACGTTAAAACATCCCAAATTCATATTTGCAGTAGTTCTATACCAATTTTGTTGCAGGTACCTTATTGTTTTTCAGCCGGAGCAAGCTTACATCGTCGTCGATGAACCTGTTCAGATCGGAGGCGATCCTATCGAATCAGAGACGATTTCGTACCAATGCGAGATGATTTCGACTGCAGTCAACATTGAGGCAATCAGTGCCTGAAGTTTGCATTTCTTCTTCCCTTTTTCTGTTGTTTTATTCTGCAATTAGCTAGTTTATTCAGTATTTTATACTATTTTGCATTTTGGAGTTCACCCATCTAGATTAAATGCATAATTAAATCATAATTATTATCTAATTAGCATAATTCATTCTTGTTTCTATTTTTAAGTTTTAGTTTGATATTGTTGCTGTCATTTTACACTGTTTCCCTCTGTTAGGATAGTTGCATTTTCTGTATTTTGCACCTATTTCTCTGTTTGCAGGTCTCTGACGAATTCGTCTGACGAATTCGTCAGATCTCAGATGATCTTGTCTGATCTCAGACGATCCTGTCAAATCAGAGGCGATCCTGACTGCTTCAAGAATCAGAATCTTCATCAGACATCCGGATCAGGTATTCTTCTTTTAATATTTTGTAATTTCTCTATTTTTTGTCTTAATTCTATTTTTTGTATTCATTTAATCTGCATCTTCATATAGAATAGCTTAGATGCATTTTGGCCAAACCTAGGATTTGAATGCTTAAGGCTAAAAATGAACACATAAAACACATTCCCAACCTAGGCGTGGAAACTGCCATTAAATGTTTCCTGGTGAACCCACCATCCGTCGAAAAATCACCAATATACACCTCCCTTGAGAGGCGGGACCTTCGCAAGTCCTCTCAGTCCGAGGTACCGCGACATCCTTTTCACATCCCCCTTTCGGGCACGGATCCTATAGCCTGAAGGTAAGGGTGTGAAAAATTTGGAGCGATACAGGTCCATATTGCGCTCCTAATGTTCACCCAATAACCTCCCTTCCAAAAGAGAGATCAACGATATAGGAAGCACAAATGAGGGGTGAGGGTATAATTCGACAGCACTCCATTGCTCCAAATGCTCCTACTCTATTTTTTTGGAGTGAGAAGACTCACCATTTTATAGACCTAAAGGTCTACTTTGAATGTGTATGTAGAGGAACCACTTGGCCATCATGCCTTGCTAGGGGAGAGAAGATTCCTCCCTGATTAAGGGCTCCATGACTGCCTCTATGACTACCTCTTTGAGCTTTGAAATGCTCACGCGCACTCCCATGCATTGAAGGTGGAGTTGAGTGGCAGATTTGTGCTACCATTTGTCAAGGTTTGACTTTTTGCCCATCAAACTTGCTATTCGCCCCACCCTAGAGCGATTGCTGCTAATAATCCCAGGGTGGGGCAAATATCATTCTAATCACCCCAGGGTGGAATGAGTAAGGAGCAGGGTGCTTGAAAGGTTCCAAATTGACCTCTGACCTTCCAAAACTAGGTGCTTGAAACTGTTCCTTGCAATTGCATGACCTGAAGGCAAAGTTAGGTGGTGGATCTGGGCTGCCATTTGTCAAGGTTTGAATTTTTACCAATAAAACCTGCTAATCATCCCACCCTAGAATGATTGCTGCTAATCATCTCGGGGTGGGACGAATAGGATTCTAATCATCCTAGGGTGGGACGAATAGGGAGCAAAGTGCTTAAAAGATGCAAAATTGACCTCTGACCTTCCAAAACTGATTTTGGAGTGGTTAGGACCACTGTTTAACCTTTGGAGGTTGCCCTAGGGGGTATGTATGCCAATTCAATCAATGTTTGTAGTCACATAATCGGATTGGTGCTATTTTGGTGTCTACAGATGCCCCTTTTTGGGATGCGCTATGCATGGCACAGTGCTGAGAAAAAATAGATGACCAAGGCACTCAATGATTAGGGTTTCTCAGTAACCTAAACAAATTTTGATGCCCCAAGTATGGAAAAGGGCACGCATTCTTGAATCCTTGATTCTGACGAGCTAAGGAGCTTAACTCAAGTGTAACCTTTTTTCAATGAGGTGTACTTGATCTTGGACATTGTTTAGACATGAATAGGCAAAGGGTGCAACCTTTTGTCTGAGGAACCTTTTCTTCATGCTTCCAGAATACCAAGTGTTTGTTTATCTTGTGATTATTGCTTGTTTGCTGCCCCAAGCAGGAGCGTGATTGTCTTTGTCAATGATTCTTTGAATGCATACCATTTCCTTGATTGGGTGTATATTTGTTGATTGGTGACTAAGTGTGACTACCCCCTCAAGTGACGAATCGATGAGGGAATGACCAAAAATGAGAAAAGCAACGAGTCGCTTGACCCAAGATGACGTTTGTGAGGGTGCCTATAGTTGTTTTTTTTTTTAACGCTTATTGCAGTTTTCCAACCATCAGACCTATTTTTGGTGGATTTTGACCCTTTTTACGATGCTGATTGAGGTAGAAATTATCGAAAATCCTCCTTCCCATGGAGCAGTCCAGCTATGATAGGGAGTATTTGTGATCCCGATGGTGCTTTTTCATGCCATGAATGTCAGGTGCAAAGGCACCTTTGTTCGGCAGATTTATTGCTATTTTTGGTGCATTTTTTGGATGTAGTTTTTGTTTCTTTATTTCTTGCTCTGTAATTGTCCCAGGGTGGGACGAATACCAATTTTGTAATCGTCCCAGGGTGGGACGAGCACTAACTAGAGCGCTCATCCTAGTGTGGAACGATTACAGAACTAACAACCTATATAAGGGCCAAAACTAGGTTTTGGGCTCATTTGCAATATTTTTTTTCTTGGTGATTTGGAGCAGTGAGGAGGAGTGTGTGTGTGCATAGCAGAGCACTACTAAAATTTTGTAGACATCATGAGTGCGAGAACCAAAACTTTGAGTGGAGGAGCCGATGCAAGACCGGTATGATGTTCCTTCTCTCTACCTATTATTCGTGTGTTTGATTGATTGATTTCATACGTCAAGTTGAAAACCTAATATAGGGACTTTATTTGCTTTGTTAATTTTCGTATATTAAGGTCAAAACCCTAGTACACAACTGTTGCCTGTAATTTGTTTGTGTTTGTATTTAGGTTTTAAAACCTAAACTTTTGCATTTTGTTTTTGCCATTTTAAGGTTGAAACCCTAATTTTTTTATTTTATTTTTTGCCATATTAAGGTTGAAACCCTAATATATATATATATATATATATATATAGTTTTTTTGCCATATTAAGGTTGAAACCCTAATATATTTTTTTATTTTGTTTTTGTTTTTGCCATATTAAGGTTGAAACCCTAATATATTTTTTTATATTTTGTTTTTGTTTTTGCCATATTAAGGTTGAAACCCTAATATATATATATATATTTTGGTTCATATTAAGGTTGAAACCCTAATATGATTTTTGTTGTTTTATGTTGATTATACAGTTATTTTCATGTCTGATGTCATTGTTGTACAGTTTTATTTTAATGTTTTTGTACTTTTATTGTACTTTTGTTGTACTTTGTTTTTATGTACTTTTTATGTTGTACTTTTGTTGTACAATTATAAATTGTAGCTTGTTGTTCTTTTGTACAGTTTTATTTTAATGATTCTATTTATATTAAGTATGTACTTAATATCCCTTTTTGTTTTGTTTTATTTTGTTGTTTCAGGTGGTGAAGAGTCGGTATCGCCAATCGACTATTTTCTCTGATGCCCAGGATGCCCTGACAGTTGGGGATTAGGAGTGGCTTGATGCCCTTGGGCTCAAGCACGTGATGCGTCTAGAGCTTGTGGTGGGGGATCGGGCATATTTGACTGCCCTGATCAATCTATGGGATCCTCGCACCAACACTTTTCATCTTCCAATAGGGGATATGACTGTTACTCTAGAGGATGTGTATCGGATTCTGCGGATTTTGATAGATGGGTTTCCTATCCGGACGACCCACCGTGACCAGTGGACAGCAATATTGACATGGTGTTTTGGTTCGGCGATGGATATGGGGGTGGAGAGGGATGTGGAGAGGGCAGAGTTTGACTGCCAGATAGGCGATATTCTGGTGCGGTGGTGGCTGGAGAAGGGTGTATTAGAGGTGAGGCATGCTTTGCTCATGGCCCTCATTTCCAATATATTGCTTCCTGAATCCTCAAGTTTGATGTTCCCTTGTAACTTGCTTGAGTTGGTTTTCACATTGGTGGAGTGTCCTACATCAACTCCACTGATTATGATATGGGGTCAGACATTATTGGCATAGCTGTACGACAAGTTGTACGAGGTCCACTGTCAAAAGTGAAAGGGGATTAGGTGCAGCTATCTCTTGCAATGCTGGGGGTGGCAACACATAATTGTGGAGTAGTCGCAGGGTTTGCCTTGGACCACCTGAGGTGAGTTGGTGGATTGGCAGATTGGATATGCCAATTTATGGTGGCGGTTAGAGGAGCATGGACAGATTCAGCGATGGGCAGGTGACGTAGGTCACTATACTAATGCCTTCTCTCATCTAATTCTAGGGTAGGTGTTCTGGCGGTCGTACCGGGACTGTACAACCTAGCCTAAGGTTGGAGAGTGGCTCCGGCATGTGCATAGGGGTAGATGGTTGATTGGGTGGCATGGGATAGAGCAAGAGTACTTTCCATATGTTCGGGTGATGTGGCAGTTTGGGGTGCACCAGGGATTACCTAGTGATCCCTTGATCTATCAACATCATGGTGATGAGAGGACCCTAGTTTGGCCTATCATTGAGTTGTTGGGTGAGGGGTCTAATGCAGTTATTAATGTACCCGATGTGGAAAATATCGATATAACTACAGAGTATGATCGATGGTGGATTATGTGATGATGGCAGGGTGAGGGTCCTCTAGGAGGCATGGATATGGTAGCAACAAGATGTGGGGGTGCAGAGGCACCGATGGAGGGTTGGGGGGCTCTGCTTGATGATGTTGACATGGTGGAGGTCGATGACTTCATTGATGATGGAGATGATTTGGGGATTTTGAAGCAGCCAGATGTACAGGATGTCCCAGAGTAGTGGGTATCAAAGTAGCAGGCCAACTCGAAGGTGCCCATGCCTCAAGCTATATTAGGGGATGCAGAGGCTGGGCTTTGTGCTATGATAGCACGATTGGAGGGTCTCCTACGGAGATAGGAGGAGGAGCATAGAGATGCTTTGGTGGAGATAATACAGTAGAGGGATCTCCTGTGGACTCAGTTGGCACAGTGAGATAGTGCACTGGATGTGTATCACCAATGAGATATGGAGTGGGGTCGATACTAGATAGAGTTAGAGATAGAGGTTTTCCACCTTGATGGATAGTTTCCTATTCTCGATGGAGGTGGCTCGTCACGTCGTACGAGAGGTAGTGAGACTGAGCAGTCTACATCATCTCATCCTAGGCGGTTGGGTGAGGGTAGTGTTGGTGGGTAAGGTGCGAGGGCTGGCAGCAGCCACCCTAAGAGGTCCCATAGGACCCATACTACTGGGGGTAGTTCCAGTCGCACCGATCCTATGTGATCATGGTGGCCGACTCCCTAGGCTTTGGGGATTTTGAATTTTTGGTTTTTGTGAGGTCA
Organism: Wollemia nobilis; assembly: GCA_028583015.1. Taxonomy (NCBI): domain Eukaryota; kingdom Viridiplantae; phylum Streptophyta; class Pinopsida; order Araucariales; family Araucariaceae; genus Wollemia; species Wollemia nobilis. Next base: position 14,193,021 of record JAQPPZ010000521.1, on the reverse strand, counting down.
GAGGACCTACTTATTGTAGCCTGAGGGCATTTTGACTTGATATATATACATGACTCTTTTTGGTTTGATTATATGCTTGTCATGGTTTATTGTTCTTTTATGCACATTTATTTATGTTGATGTATGCATATGTTATTATGATTGCGGATGATTTTAACTATATGATATAGATGTATGCATATGGAATGGATGGAATGATTTGTTGGTATGCAAGCGGTGGCACCGTAGACTATACAGAATTTACTGGCTTTATGTACTATGTGATTGCTTTATGGAATAACTTTGCATTTGTAATTTTTGTTTTGTATTTTTTGATGGTGATGTAAGTAATGAAATATACAACAATTGTTTTAGAATGTAGTTAAGGTTTTTTTGAGACTCAAATGCTTCAACTAACTAGTCAAGACTGTACATTATCTTACAAAACTTTTGAATGAGGTACGAATCAGACTTGAGTTTGACCAAGTTATTTCACATCCCTATGTGTGACATTGAGTTTATTTATGTGGTATTCATAAGGATACTGCCAGTGCCAGTTAGGTTGTCCACCAAACCTGTACTGAGGATCACCTAATTAGCTCCACTAAGTCCTTTGTTGTATGTAGTAGGATTAATCTACGATGCAATCTAGGATACCATAAGCTAGCTCATCCACATGCAAACGTTGGTCTACACACACGCAAAGCTAATGTGATAGACGTATCATCATGCATTTAGGCTACCGCCATTGCCAGGTAGGCTATCCACCAAACCCATAATGAGGATCACCTAAATGGTTTTTCAAATGCTGAGAATTCTAGGGATTCAAGCTCAGGCGTCTTTCATTTGTTCAATTTTTTGAGATACTTGCTCTCATATATAGCGATGAAAATCACTTTTATTTTTTTCTTATTTTTCTTCTCTTGAGCAAGGGGTTTGAGTAGTGGTGATAACCACTATTATTTTTTTATTGTTGCCTTTTGAGGATTGAGATTTTGAATTTTGATTTCAAAGTTGAGCTTGTGGGTTTTTGGCTTGTGAATGGCATTGATCCTTTTGGCCTTGGGGATGACTACCCATCCTTCTCAGGGATGTGTAGTACGAATCCTTATGACTTTGGGGATCAAAGGTGTTTTAGGATTTTGATGGTGGACTTTTGGTATTTTGCTTCGTGAATGGCATTGATCCTTTTTGGCCTTGGGGATGACTACCCATCCTTCTCAGGGGCATGTAGTACGAATCCTTACGACGTTGGGGATCAAAGGTGTTTGGGATTTTTTGATGGTGGACTTTCAAAATTTTTTCTTTAGAATGGCATTGATCCTTTTAGGCCTTGGGGATGACTACCCATCCTTCTCAGGGGTGTGTAGTATGAATCCTTACGACTTTGGGGATCAAAGGTGTTTGGGATTTTTGATAGTGGTGAAAACCACTATTTATTGTGGGGAATTGGATGGGTAAGAGCTTGTCCTTTTGTCAATTCTCATCATTCTTGAACCATTCGCACAGGGGGATGAGCAGGATAACGTTTCACTTATGGTACCCTAGACTACTTTGTAGGTTTCATCTTTTGTTCACACAACTTGGGAATTTTTATGTGTTTTAAGCTTGTGCTGGGATGCTATGTAATAAGGCATGATCCAAGTAAAACTCTCCCTTGTAAAAATCGATCTGACTTTGTATAGCAGTTGACTAGAAATCTAAAGACAGCTAAATGATGAAAAACCCTAAAGACATTAGAAGACAACTGACTATGATATGGCAAAAATGCGAAGGGCGTTATTCTTGATGGATCATTTACAAAATGGAAAAATGTGGAAAATGATGGAATTTTCGAGTAATTACAGTCTATGGTGCCTTTGTGTTTTAATTTTTAAGATTATGCATGATAGTGAGGTGCAATTTTTTTGTTATTTTTGATTATCTGTTATTTTTGAATATTTGTTATGGACGGTTTAACCTGAATGGGTGCGGACCAAGTGATTCTTATGGATCCTTGGAGGCTTTGACCAAAGGGATTATAGATACCTTTGGGGCATTTTGGGTGACCAAGCGATGGCGAGAACCCTTGGGGCTTTTGGTTTGACCAAAGGGATTATAGATAAGTTTGGGGCATTTTTAGTTGACCAAGTGATGGTGAGAACCCTTGGAGATTTTAGTTTGACCAAAGGGATTATAGATACCTTTGGGGCATTTTGGGTGACCAAGCGGTGGCAAGAACCCTTGGAGATTTTGGTTTAACCAAAGAGATTATAGATACCTTTGGGGCATTTTGGGTGACCAAGCGATGGCAAGAACCCTTGGGGCTTTTGGTTTGACCAAAGGGATTATGGATACCTTTGGGGTGTTTTTGGGTGACCAAGCGGTTGTGGGAACCCTTGGAGCTTTTGGTTTGACCAAAGAGATTATGGATACCTTTGGGGCGTTTTGGGTGACCAAGCGATTGCGAGAATCCTTGGGGCTTTTGGAGTGGTCCATGGCTCTCTAAATGTTGAATGGCCTCAAATTAATGACATTCAAGTGTTCTAGTCCCTTTATTCCTTCAAGAGAGGCGATCTGATATGTTCTAGGTCCTATTTTACTAATGATTACATAGGGACCTAACCAATTTTCCATGAACTTGTCCCTTAAATGGGGCGGCAAGTTAGAATTTTGTTGGTTCTCTTTGAAGACCAAGTCACCAACCTGAAAGTCCCTCAGGTGAACTTTCATTTTGTATGCTTTCTTAAGTCGCTCTTGATAGATACATAAATGCTCGAGAGCATTGATGCGTCGTTCGTCGAGTAACATAAGCTAGTCTAACCGGGCCTACCATGCAGTGTCATCATCGATGAACTCTTGCATTGATATACGTAGGGAGGGTATTTCCAACTTGAGAGGCATGACTGCCTTGGAGTCGTACACTAGCAAAAATGGAGTTGCCCCAGTGGCAGTCCTAATGCTAGTGCGATAAGCCCATAGGGTAAGTGGTATTTGGATGTGCCAATCCTTATGACTATCTGCAACTATCTTTTTAAGGATGGCGACAAGCATTTTGTTTGACGCCTCTGCTTGCCCATTTTCCTATGAATAATAAGGCATCAAAAAACTATGCTAAATTTTGTACTTTGTTGTCAAAGCACGCACATATTTGTTCTTAAATGATGTCCCATTATCCAAGATGATCTTGGATGGAATACCAAAATGACATATGATGTTATGTAAAATAAACTTTGTAATACGGGGCCAAGTCGTAGAGGTAAGCGAAATTGCTTCCACCCACTTAGTGAAGTACTCTATGGCCGTTATGATAAACGTGTGATGACCTGACAATGCAGGGGAGATCTTTCCTATGAGATCTAATCCCCACTGTGAAAATGGCCAAGCCAATTGGATCGACTAGAAGGCCTGAGAAGGTACGTGTGTCAAGTTAGCATGGTGTTGACACTTCACGCACTTTCGCACATATGCACAATAATCTCGCTCTAAATATGGCCAATAATAGCCTATGCAAAGAATGCACTTTGTGATGGCCATATCGTTGAAGTGGTCACCGCATGTACCATCATGCTCTTGGGTGATCACCCAAGTGGACTCCTGCTGGTCCAAGCAACGGAGGAGGATCCCTTCGTAGCTTCGACGATACAAAATATCTCCTAGCAAGACATATTTTGTTGCTTTTTGTTTGAATGATCTTTTTCGTGATGTATGACAATCAAAGTGGGAGGCTACCCAACTTGAGATAGTCTCTTATGGGTGTGTACCAATCCTGCTATTCAAAAACCTTGATGGTATGAATGGCAGATCCCTCTTGAAGTTCGTCCCTAGCAAAAGCTGAGGGGGAGAGAACTTGTAAAAATAGTGTTGTGTTGCTATTAAGAGGGGTTGGAGAGAACAAAGATCCCCAGTTGGCATGATTTAGACTATCATGGATTTGAGAGAACCTATTCTAAGATGGTTCAATCTAGATCAGGTGGATTTTTGGCGTTATGTCAGAGCTTGCACGCTCCATCACGGATTGTGATAATTTTTTGACTTGAATGGTTGTCATCTCACCAGAAATGTCTTGCGGGATTAGTGACCCCAAAGAGGCCATAGTGTCCACAAAATGATTCGATGATCGAGGGAGTGCCTCGATGTCGTACCATTCAAGCTTTACCAAGAATTTATCCATAAGGGCTTTGTAGGCCTATAGAACTGGGCATTTGCATTGGAATACCCCTTTCACTTGGTTGAAAATTAACAACGAATCACCAAAGATATTCAAGCATTTGATGTTCATGGTGATGGTTGTCTAAAGACCTATGAGTAAGGCTTTGTATTCAGCATTGTTATTTGTGCACAAGAAATCAAGTTTAAATGATAAAGGCATTGGAGCCCCTTGCGGTGTGAAAAACATGATTCTCGTGCCATCCCCTTGCTCACATTTAGAACCATCAAAAAATAAGGTTATGTCGGCCTATGACTTAGGCTTATCAGAATCTGGTGATTCTGAGACATGGAAGACCCCATCATCGGGTAGCTCTACGGTCAGAGGTTGATCATATTCGAGAGGAGCCTCTGCTAGTTGATCAGCGATGACTTGACCTTTGATGTAATTTTGTCCAATGAATTGAATGTCAAACTCCATCAAGGGTTCTAGTTCCTTTATTCCTTCAAGAGAGGCAATCCGATATGTTCTAGGTCCTATTTTACTATCGATTACATAGGGACCTAACCAATTTTCCATGAACTTGTCCCTTAAATGGGGCGGCAAGTTAGAATTTTGTTGGTTCTCTTTTAAGACCAAGTCACCAACCCGAAAGTCCCTCAGGTGAACTTTCATGTTGTATGCTTTCTTAAGTCGCTCTTGATAGATACGTAAATGCTCGAGAGCATTGATGCATCGTTCATCGAGTAACGTAAGCTGGTCTAACCGGGCCTGCCATGTAGTGTCATCATCGATGAACTCTTGCATTGATATGCATAGGGAGGGTATTTCCAACTCGAGAGGCATGACTGCCTCAAAGCCGTACACTAGCAAAAATGGAGTTGCCCCAGTGGGCGTCCGAATGCTAGTGCGATAAGCCCACAGGGCAAGTGGTATTTGGATGTGCCAATCCTTATGACTATCTACGACCATATTTTTAAGGATGGCGACTAGCATTTTGTTTGACGCCTCTGCTTGCCCATTTTCCTACGGATAATAAGGTGTCAAAAAACTATGCTAAATTTTGTACTTTGTTGTCAAAGCACGCACATCTTTGTTCTTAAATGATGTCCCATTATCCGAGATGATCTTGGATGGAATACCAAAATGACATATGATGTTATGTAAAATAAACTCCGTAATACGGGGCCAAGTCGTAGAGGTAAGCGGAATTGCTTCCACCCACTTAGTGAAGTACTCTATGGCCGTTATGATAAATGTGTGACGACCTGACAATGCAGGGGAGATCTTTCCAATGAGATCTAAGCCCCACTACAAAAATGGCCAAGCCGATTGGATCGACTACAAGGCCTGAGAAGGTACGTGTGTCAAGTTAGCATGGTGTTGACACTTCATGCACTTTCGCACATATGCACAACAATCTCGCTCTAAATATGGCCAATAATAGCCCATGCAAAGAATGCGCTTTGCGATGGCCATACCGTTGAAGTGGCCACCGCATGTACCATCATGCGCTTGGGTGATCACCCAAGTGGACTCCTGCTGGTCCAAGCAACGGAGGAGGATCCCTTCGTAGCTTCGACGGTACAAAATGTCTCCTAGCAAGACATGTTTTGTCGCTTTCTGTTTGAATGATCTTTTCATGACGTGCGACAATCCAAGTGGGAGGCTACCCAACTTGAGATAGTCTCTTATGGGTGTGTACCAATCCTGCTGATCAAAAACCTCGATGGTATGAATGGTCGATCCCTCTTGAAGTTCATCCCTAGCAAAAGCTGAGCGGGAAAGAACTTGTAAAAATAGCGTTGTGTTGCTATTAAGAGGGGTTGGAGAGAACAAAGACCCCCAGTTGGCATGATTTAGACTATCATGGATTCGAGAGAACCTATTCTGAGATGGTTCAATCTGGATCAGGTGGATTCTTGGCATTATGTCAGAGCTTGCATGCTCCATCATGGATTGCGATAATGTTTTGACTTGAATGGTTGTCATCTCACCGGAAATGTCTTGCGGGATTAGTGACCCCAAAGAGGCCATAGTGTCCACAAAATGATTCGATGATCGAGGGAGTGCCTCGATGTCGTACCATTCAAGATTTGCCAAGAATTTATCCACAAGGGCTTTGTAGGCCTACAGAACTGGGCATTTGCATTGGAATACCCCTTTCACTTGGTTGACAATTAACAACGAATCACCAAAGATATTCAAGCATTTGATGTTCATGGTGATGGTTGTCTGAAGACCTATGAGCAAGGCTTCATATTCAACATTGTTATTGGTGCACGAGAAATCAAGTTTAAATGATAAAGGCATTGGAGCCCCTTGCGGTGTGAAAAACATGATTCCCATGCCACCCCCTTGCTCACATTTAGAACCATCAAAAAATAAGGTTATGTCGGCCTATGACTCAGGCTCATCAGAATCTGGTGATTCTGAGACATGGAAGACCCCATCATCGGGTAGCTCTATGGTCAGAGGCTGATCATCTTCGAGAGGAGCCTCTGCTAGTTGATCGGCGATGACTTGACCTTTGATGGACTTTTGTCCAATGAATTCGATGTCAAACTCCATCAACAACATGATCCATTTTGTCGTGCGACTACTGTGATAAGTATGACTCATCATGTACCGTAATGGATTCTCCTTAGACACAACATACATCGTATTGCTCAGCATGTAATGGCATAGCTTTTTGGTGGCAAATACCACCGCCAAGCATAGCTTCTCAATGTATGCATAGTTAAGTTCATAACTGACCAGGGTGCGGCTAAGATAATAATTAGCCTGTTCTTTATGTAATTCATTTTTCTGGGCTAGCATGGCACCCAGTGCCACCTCAATAGCTGAGATGTATAAATAGAATGACACTCCTGGTCTAGGTGGTGCCAATACTAGCGGCGAAGCCAAGTATTGTTTGATGTCATCGAAGGCTGATTGGCACTCGTCATCCCAATGAAATGCTACCCCCTTGTGCAATAATTTATTCATGGGTCGGCACTTATCAGATAACTATGCTATGAAGCGCTTGATCGATGTGACCTTACCCTGCAAGCTTCTGAGCTGCCTGATGGTGGTTGGGGGAAGCATTTCAAGGATTGCCTTGACTTTATTTGGATCTACCTCGATGCCTCATTTTGAGACTATGAAACCCAAGAGTTTTCCAGATGTGATGCCAAATACGCACTTCTTGGGGTTTAGCCTAACCTTGTGTTCGATGAGGCGATCAAGGATCTTGCGTAAGTCATCGAGATGATTTTGGTGCAAAAGAGATTTGGCCAACAGATCATCCATATAATCTTCCAAAGTTTTATGCATGTGATCATGGAAGATGTATGTCATAGCACGTTGGTAGGTGGCACCAGCATTTTTAAGGCCAAAGGGCATGACCTTATAACAAAATGTCCCCCAAGGCATCGTGAACGCCATTTTTAGTTGATCATCGGGATTGATACGAATCTGGTTGTATCCCGAGAAACCATCCATGAGGGAAAGCATTTCATGGCCTGTTGTAGCGTCTACCAATGCGTCGATGCTAGGCAAGGGGAAATCATCTTTGGGACTCGCTTTGTTTAAATCTCAAAAATTGGTGCATATGCGAATCCTCCCATCAGGATTTTTGATGGGTACCATGTTGGACAGCCATGGTGGGTAATCTACGTAGATGACAAACTGTGCATCCAATAGCTTTTGTAGCTCGTCTTTGACCATTAAGGCCACTGTTGGGTGCATCTTACGTAGCTTTTGCTTGACTGGCTTGACTGTCGAATCAAGTGTTAGATTATGCATGACTAGCTATGGGTCTAGCCCCGACATGTCTTTGTAGGACCATGCAAAAACCTCCTTCTTCTCTTTGAGAAGGGCAATGTAATCGGCTTGCTCTTCGAGGGATAGACTTACCCCTAGCTTGATGATTTGCGGATTCATTGGATCAGAACCGATGTCTGCATCAATCATTTCTTCGACTGACATGTGGGATCCGTCCTCCAACTGGTGTGGAGTTGGGATCAGGTGGATATCATTTGCTGAATTTAGATCTACGTTGGGAACGTCGGGTTCCTCTTCAACATGGAAGATATCCTGAGTCTATCCTAGGGTGAAATGGAACATCTCACCGCAAGGCCAGTACTCTGATGGGGATGGTGGTGAGTCAGCATGATCCCAGTCTATGGCATCTAGGTCTAGATACAATGGTCATGTTGGATCGGCTGGATTGTGGATGGGGGCGGTTAAATCAATGGAGATCATGTTGATGGACTGAATTTGGTCTCCATTACCGCGTGGGTGTTGATTCAGACATCCTTGGTGATCCTTGTACCCCAAATCTGGCTCTGTGGGTATTGGCACAAAAGGATCGGCCCTATGTGTAGATAGAAGGATAGGGTCTGCCCTAGGCACTGATGGCCCTATAGGGTCTCTAGGTGGGAGGTGCTCCCTGTATGCCCGAAGTGGTGGATGAAGCACTTGGTTTAACTGTACTTGGTTTAAATGCCACCTATGCCTTGGTCCCATATTTAAATGTTCAAACATATCATCGATGTCTATGGGGTATTCCTGTTGCCTCATATGGTTGAGATATGCCATCTCAGTCTCATCCTCATAGTCATTATCGGAGATCCATAGGCCTTCATTGGCTCCGACAACTATTTGCCCCTCTGGTTGGTATAGCCTCCCACTAGGCATTTCTTGATCACTTGGCCTTATGGCCGGCATGGGAGGCTCATTTTGTTCGAGCAAGTTGATTTGGTCCCTTCTGGGTTGTTCCGCTCTCTACGGGAGGGCTGGATTCTCTGGAGGTGGCAATTGCCCGATTGGAACATTAAAGGGGAACATTGCCACGAAGTCCTCCTGATAGTCGTCAATGGGTGTCACCTACGAGTGATTGCTATCGGACTCAAAAGGGTCCCAAGGTGCTACCTCATAATCCGACTCATCTTCAGAAGACCCCCCTTGATTTTGTTCATATCCCTCTTGGAGGTTACTTCTTGAACTTTCCCCTTCCTCGATCAAAGGGGAGGGGTTGTTGAGGTCAACAAGGTTTGTTGTTAACAATGGGAAATAATTCCCCAATGTGTATGTAGTGTTGGGATTGGCATATGGATCTTGTGCCAACCCATCCCTGTTGCCTAGACCTAAGCCTTGCATGGTTTCTACCAAGATGTCAAGGGGCAAAGGGTGGTTGAACCCTACTCCTGATTTATCATATGGCATCTGGTATCTCGGTTGACAAAGAATGTGCATTCCTTGTTCATATCTGCCCAATCCATATCCATGCCAATTACATTGGTCTAGGTATTTCAAGGCAAATTCCGGGTTGGATAGATAGTCAATATTCTCAGCAAATGGCTCTTCATCCTCTTCCTCTTGTAGGTAGGGTTCAATGCCATTCTCGAGGCCCCCATATACAAAATTGGTCTGATTTGGTGGGTAACCTAAAGGGACGATAGTGCCGATGGGGAGGTGAGGTCTCCCCATGTCTTGCATGGATTCGAGCATGGGTGTTGCCACAATGTTCCACACAAGGTACTCCCCCAGGCCCGTATTGGCCATCTCAATGGTAATCATCGACGGTTGAGGGGGAGGGAATGGGAGTTCTCCCTGAGTCCACTCCATGTTGGGTGAACCAGGTGTCTCGACTTCCATTCGGCTGGGCACCTCTTTGGTAGAGATGGTTGAGACTAATGGTGGTACCTCCTCTAGGGGCTTCTTCCCATTGTCCTTCGGTGTGGCCACCATAGGTGGCATCGTTGGTGGAGGAACAGACGATGAAGATGGGCCAGGTTGGTGAGTTGAGGGACTCAACAACGAGGATGTAGGTGGAATCGGACCCTGTGTGGATGGATTCAATTGAAAGTCCAAATGTGTCGATGGGAGGGTCGATTGTGGCATCAGCTGCACCACATTGCAAAACTTAAAGGGCTCTAAGTCTACTGGGACTACATGTACTTGCCCTTCGTATGTGTACTTGAGGCATTGATGGGCTATCGAAGGGACACACTTCATGTCCCTAATCCAAGGCCGGCCTAGCAAGATATTGTAGGCCATCTCACCCTCAAGGATGTGACACAACGTAGGAATGGTCTTTTGTCCTACTTGGATGGGCAGGACAATTGTGCCAACCGTCGAGCATAACGCGTCGTTGAATGCTCGAAGAGTGTAAGTGGATGCCACAATGTGGGATGCTGGTAGCTTAAGGTGTTTTAATGCCACTGTCATGATTATGTTGTTGGATGAGCCAGTGTCCAACAACACCCTCTTGAATGGAATCCCGTTGACCCATGCAATGACGTGCAGGGGTGGATCCACCATATCACCAGTCACCAGTTTTAGTTCATCTTCCCTGAAGGTTATGACTAGTTTTGTGCACTGTTTCACATGTCCCATGAAATTGTTGAAAGAATTGGCTTCATGGGGTTGTAGCTCAATGGCTTTGAGTATCTCCATCAGGGCCTCTCGATGGGGCGGTGATTGTTGGATGAGCTCATAAATGGAGAGCCTAGCCGACGTGGTCCTTAAACTTTGAGTAAGTTTAGTCCGAATCGTGGCCACTAGTCTAGGTGGGGGAGGTTGCGTAGGGTGTTGTGGAGGTTGTGACATTGATGGAACATTTTCTGTAGCTACAGCGGGTGCAGCCGTGTTTGGGTATCTTTTGTTCCGTGTCACGATGCTTATCATCCCTATGTATCCTTGCATGGGGCAGTTTTGTGTCACCTCGTTCACTTGTAAAGTCTTTGCCTACGCATCATGGGTAGGCAGGGGGTCTTTGAAGACCTCCATCTGTTGGTTGCTCAGCGCTACGGGATTATCTACCATGAGCATTTTGTTGTCTATCAAGTCCTGCACTAAGTTTTTGAATTTCCAACAAGTGGAGATCTCGTGTCCTTTCTATCGATGAAATCTACAATATAAGTCTTCCCTATAGCCCTTGGGTTTTGGCATGTTGGGGTCTATGGGTCGACTTTCCAGCAAGTTTATCAGGTTTGCCATGAACAAGCGGTCAAACAAGGAGTCTCTAGACTCCATGAATTGTGTGAATTGTCGCCTAGGGCGACGCTACCGATTTTGCTCTTGTTTATGATTTTCCTTTTCATAGTTATCAAGAGGAACTGCCTGATAATTAGCCTTTGGGGGCTATGTCATTTGTGCAGGCTTTGGTATAGCTATGGCAACCTGATTGACCACGGCGGGTTTCGGTTGCATGGGCCCAGTTTTAGCATTTTTGGGCCACTCTTTCTTGCATGGCTTAGCAATCTCGTCGTCTTGTATTTTGATCTCCTCAATTATCCTAGCTTGCGCCAGGGCTTCTTCGAGGGTGGCATATTGTTGCAGCTACAATAGCATGGAGATCGACCTTAAGCAACTCTTTGAAAACATTTGAGTCATGTCGGCCATGGGAGGGAGGTAAGGTAGCTTTGAAAGCAATGTCCTCCACCGATTCCCATAAGCAGCCATGGTCTCATCATCATACTACTTAAGGCTAGCTAGGTCACTTAAGGATGCCTTCTTCTTGGTGTTGAAGGCAAAACGTTCAAGGAACGCATCCACTAGCTGGTCTAGATTGTTGATGCTATGCTTTGGCAATTGGGTAAACCAATCCGAGGTAGGGCCTACGAACGTGGTTATAAATTTTCTCAGAAGCAATGCATCATTGTCCTGAATGCCAAAGCATTGACTCAGGAACCTTGTTACGTGCTCTTGGGCATCCTCATCCCCTCTAAAAATTTCCAATTGAGGCATTTTGAAGTGGTCGAGGTATGGGGGTGCCGAAACTGAAGGATGTACAGGGTGACTATGGAGCTGGCGTAAGGTGGGCTTTTGGGGCCCCAAAGTCTTAGTCTCCATAGACTCTAAGTGCTCTAGCAGTGCTTTGTATGCATCAAAGGATTTGATTTCCTCTTCTTTGGTTTGTTCCCATTGTGAATTGCGAGGAACTTGAGGCCTATGGAGGGGTATCCGGATAGCGCCCCCTGCCTTGGTAGGGCGTTTCAGCCCGCTCTTCTTCTCACTCAAATTCCTCATAGGCCTCTTGAGGAGTTTCTGGGCGTGACCTATAAACATGGACGGGTGCCCGAGGAAGGCGCCCATCATTGGTTCTAGGGGTGGCCTCCCGCTCAGGTCTCGGAGGTCTTGGAGGCAATGCTTGATAAGGTCATGGAGACCTGTCTCGTACTAAGGGGTTGTGCCTCTCATAAATTTATGTCCTATGCATGTGAGGGGTTGGAATCCTCTCATGCATAGTGTTCTAGAGCAACTCATCTATCTGGCACTGAATGCACTCTTTGTTAAGATGATACAGTTGTTCTAACTACTGTTGATCTTGCCTAAGCTGCATGATTTGCGCTTGGTGGGCGGCCTGTTTGGCAAATGCCAAGTCAATTTGTTCCGTCGTCCTAGGTCTAGGAGGCCTAGATGCCTCCCCTACATATCTATCTCGGTCATGGTGATCCGAGATCTCTATGGGTCACTTTCCTCTATCGAGGTTAGCAGCATTCACCCGAGGCTCTGGCCTCAATAGGTGATCTTGATAATTAGCAGGTGCAGAGGCGCATTGCTCCCGTGTGGTGTATTGCTCTTGAGGAATATACTGGTTTTCCTCATGCTCCCTTTCATATATGTGAAAGGGATGGGCAGAGTTGGCTCACCCTATCTGAAGAGCCTTGCACTCTAGATTTGGCCTATTAGTTCTAACAGTAATGAGGGGTGGAGGGGGAATGATATAATCATGTGGCCCCTCCTTATGAACCCTATGCTGCTCTAGCACTTCATCGCGTAGTGGCCACTCATAATGAGTGTCTAAGGGGGCCTTCCCATGTGTGTACTCCTCCTGAGAGGGTCTATGTTGAATGGGAGTGCCCCTCAAAGGGGTGCCTCTATAGTCCTTTTCTGTAGTGGCATAGTGTGGACTATGTTGTGGGTCAAGCTGCCAAGGTGGTATAACCAAGTCCTTGGGGCTATAACGGAGGTGACTTGTGCCTCCTTGCATACTTTCCATAGCTTCTACCCATGATTGGGCTTGGCTATGGGTATACACCATGGTGGTGGTTTTTTCTAAAAATATACGTGTATTTTTATCTCCTTTACAATTTTTATGCTATACCAAACAAAAGGGGACCACACAAACAAAGAAATGATTATCTCATTTATAGATTAAATGTGTGCCCTAGATCTAGTTCAGTGTGTTTGATTTTTGTTGTGTAAATCTTGTAAAGAAAACTTTGTTATACATGCATAATGAGGGCTCTTGTATCTCCAAAATGGTCGCCCCTTCAATATACCATTGCCAGGCCGTTATACCGAACCTCTCAATATACCCGCCCTTACGTGAGGGAAACTATTGGTACGTGAGAGTAGAACAATAAGTGGAACATAGGCGGTACGAAAGGGGGATCACTCTATTTTTGACACCTACCATAGAAGACTTATCCTCATGCATGGGGAATCACCCCCGCTACACTTGGTCAGCTTTCATCAGGATTTACGTCTAGCAACAGTCGCGATCAGGGTATATGTATGCAAAATCCAAGCCAAGGTGGTGATGAAATCCACCGTTGGTCTTGATCAAGTGTTGGGGTATTAAGACCAACTCCTTGATGTTAACTTTATTAGGTGGTGTGTGTGTGGTTCCTTTTAATCATGTAAAGAAAGAAAACATACAACAAAAGATGATTTTCACTAATGCAATGCTTTAAAGTACGTTTTATCTTTCAGAAACAATTAGTAGCAAAAAGGAAATCACAAAACCTACCTAGAACTAAAACCTATGATGAGGACTTGCCATTGGTGCAAGTATCATGCAAGAAAACCAGAGAAGAATGCATTCCTAATCAAGTTCCTTCCATTTAATTTACTCTATGTTTTTTATATTTTATTTTTATTGCAAGAAAGGAAAACAAACTACTTAACCTTTCTATGCAAGTGTCTAAAAATAAAGCAAAGAAAGCAAAAATTTGCAAAAACAAAAAGTAGAAAAACACAGAGGATGTTCCGAAGGCCTACCTCTTCTCTGTCCAAACCAGATGCCTCTGAGTTTCTGCTCAGAAAATGCATAGAGTTCTAATCATCCTAGGGTGGGATGAATAGCAGGTATGCATTCGTCATAGGGTGGGACGAATACGTATTCATCCCAGGGTGGCACGAGTAGCAGTCCAGTGCCCGAATGCGTAACACCTGCAAAGAAAAACCACAAAATTTGGATCAAAAACTTGATCTTAACAGTAGGGGATAGGGTCCCACCATGATCACCACTAAAATCAATGCAGAATGACAGCGTACCGATATGATGCAAAAAAAAGTAGATACAGATGCTAAGTCCTACGAATGCATGAAGGAAATGACGCAGAAACAAGATGTAAGCAAACAAAGCGGGGCCTCTTTTATTGATATTGCTTTTAATCCAATTACAATACATCCCCCCTCTAGGGCTCAAAACATGTGATACAATTTGTTACATCAATGGATGCATGGATGAAGCCGTGCTTCCAAGATCGGACGGTACGCTTCCAACGTCTTTCGCGTGCCCACATTCAAAGTGGGTGGGCTAAAGGTTGTCACCGCTTGTGTCCATGTGTTCATAATTCCTTGATGCCCCTCTGGTATTCTTGGTGGTGAGATCCTATGCATATAAAGACAACAAATCATTAATAGCATATGCGTATCTAGAGAAACATGCAATCCCCAAGGCCTCCAGCGGGCGCTTGTGGAATATCAATGATAAGGTTGATATATCGATTATAGAATGACTTATGAATGTAAATGACAACATCTAGAGTTGGTATCACCTGATTTTGCATCGAAGCGGCGTCGAACGGCCCCGTTATGCGCGTTTGCCCGTCGGGGGCCTCTCCAAGGTGAGCACTCCAATGTCCCACCTACGCTCATCCAAATCACCTAAAACTCATGGGTTAGGCATTATATGTGATTTTAAGACTACCCAGATGCTCATAATCTGCCTATCCTACCCATATTTTCTTGTATGTGATAGGGGCGCCCTACGAGCTAGTTAACACATAAAAATGATAAAACTATAGTCAAATCATGTCAGAATGCAATGAAACTTTAACAGAGGCATTAGGATATCATCAGGGACCTATTGCAAAAATAATAGTAAGGAAATCATGCATAAATTTCTAATCACCTCGGGGTGGGACGCTGGGGACTGTAGCAAAACTTGCAAAAAGTGACCCTGCAAATGTCCCATCCAGAGGCCTCCAAAACTCCTACAAACTTGTGGTTAGACTAAAAATAGCATTTTGAGATGACCCAAAAGGTCATATTTGGCATATTCTTCCCAGGTCATCCTGTATCCGAAGGCGCTCCCTGTAGGTTAGTAAACGCATAAAAATGATAGAAACCAGGTCAAATCATGTCAGAAAGCAATGAAACTTGGACAGCAGCATAAGTACATTAAATAAAAGAGAATGCAAAAATAATAGTAAATAAATCATGCACATATTTCTAATCACTCCAGGGTGGGGCGATTAGGACTGCAACAGTTTGGGGGCGCCCGAGGGTGGGACGCCCACCGTTTAGGGCCTAGTTTTGACACCAATCCAAGTGGGATGGGTCCAAAACCTCCTAGGGGGTTGTGTCAACGAGTTTGGGGTGGGATTATGGCTGATTTCTTGGGTTTTGGGTCTGGATTGCGTTCCTAGTGTTCACCCGATAACCTCTCTTCCAAAAGAGAAATTAGGGATGTAGGAAGCACAAAGAGGAATGGGGGTATAGTTCGACAGCACTTCGTTGCTCCAAATGCTCTAGCTCTATTCTTCTATTTTTGGGGTGAGGAGGCTCACCTTTTTATAGACCTAAGGGTCTCCTTTGAATGCGCATGCGAGGGCGCCACTTGGCTCACCATGCCTTTTTGGGGGAGAGAAGATTCCTCCCTGATTTAGAGCCTCCTTGAATGAGGCCTCCATGATCAGGGTAGGCTTGACTGAAGTCTCTCTCTGATTTGAAACCGTTCCTCACAATTGCATGCCCTGAAGGTGAAGTTAGGTGGCGGATCTGGGCTGCCATTTGTCAAGGTTTGACTTTTTGCCAGTCAAACCTGCTAATCGTCCCACCCTGGAGTGATTGTTGCTAATCATCCCGGGGTGGGACGAATAGGATTCTAATCATCCCAGGGTGGGACGAATAGGGAGCAAAGTGCTTAAAAGGTGCAAAACTGACCTCTGACCTTCCAAAACTAATTTGGGAGTGGTTAGGACCACTGTTTAACCTCTGGAGGCTGCCCTAGGGGGTATGTATGCCAATTCGGTCAGTGCTTGTAGTCACATAATCGGATTGGTGTTGTTTTGGTGTCTACACAACTTTTGAGAACTAATTTTTTGCAATAAAAACTTAGACAACAACAATCAACCAAATCTCCAAAATTCTAAAATCAATAAACCTCACTAGTTATCATTCAATCTAGTGAAAAGAAATCTATGTTGAGTCCTAGTCTTCATGAGTTTTCCTACAACCCTATGGAAAGACTCTAGCCAAATTATAATATGGAATCTTCTTCTATCTATCAACATTTTTAATAGGACCTCCTTCTTGGGTCTCTTAATCTCATCAATATCAAGTTCTATCTTCAAGACCTGTAAATTTCCTTCTATTTTGAATTTGCTCTTGGAATAGGTAAATTAAATCTTCCATATTCACTGATTCTCCTTCAACATAGTGGAAAAAACCATCTTCTCTGGTATTCCTTTTCCAGAGTTATTTTTTCACCTTCACTAGTTTCTCCTTAACCAGTGGAAATATCCTTTGCAACTTTTTAAAACCTGTGCAAGATAAAACCTTGATGTAGCTCTGATACCATTGTTAGCTTTTGATACTAAATACTTAAAGGAAAATAACCTCAAGATCTAAAATAAATACACTATATCAAATATAATATAATGGAGATATTATAAACATATAAAACTCATAAATAACTTTTGCAACAACTCATAAAATTACCATTAACAAATGCTCATAAAAATAGTAATTTGATATAGAATAAATATCTCAAGTACATCATACTTTCACACACTCTCCCTCTACATTGTGTTACTTGCACACATACATAGAGACACATATATAATGGAATGTGACTCTTCATATGGATCACTCTTGGCCTTCTATCTTCTTGAGACTCTTCACTTCCTATTTTAAGGACACATGTGCACATGGACTATTATGCACATTTACATTATTCAATACTTTGCACATTCTAATAATGCTTGTGCATTTATTACATTACATAAAGTAAATGCTCACACTCTAATATAAGACACACTCCTAATCTAGATATGTACCCAAGGTGGTACATTAGCATGTACCAAATAATATAACATTCTCCAACACTCATGGTGCAATAGGAATTGACCTTATTTACAATTAGTTCATAGTTGCCATATATCCTTAGGTCCTTGATTCCCATATTTTTTAATTTTCTCAAGCTAGTATATAGTGCTTCATATTCTTCCATATTGTTTCTATAGTTGAATAATAACCTATAGGCATAGTGAATCTATTCTTCCTATCAATCAATGAACAACACCCTAGAACCTAATCCATTCTTGGTTTTGGAACCATTAAAGTACATAGTCCATGTCTTTTTAAATCCTCAACTTTTTAGGATGGAAATATTTGAAGGAATTTTCATGATGAGGTAGTTCACCAACTTAGTTTATTTTTACTCCACTTCTAAATTTTCTCCATCTTACAACACATTGATTATCATATCTACATCTAAATCTTGATTGCCTTCCTAATATTCATCATCTCCTATGAACTTTCGTAGCTCATTCCAATTCACTATACTTTCCTCTAAATCTTGTGTAGTATGTAGTTACAAGGTGGTCCATTCTCAATCCTAATAATTTTCTTGTCTTTGAGAATATTCATATGAATATAGTCCATTTCTAGGTAACCACCTCCTAATAACTTATACATCCACTCTCTGGATAAAACCATCCTAAAGTATGGGGGTAGATTTACAACTATCACTTATTGTACTACTACAAATTTTGGATATCTAGTTATATTAATTATTATATATTTGAGAGCCCCAACCACATTGACCCTTGTGCCATCCATATAGATTGGGTGTCTAGCCATTTTGGCACAAGAGAGGTCCATTTCTTCACAAATAGCTTTGGATATTACTATGAATATGCAATTCCTTAGAATATAATTATCAATATTAAGCATCACATATAATAGGGATAACTTTAGATATTTTGTTTTTAGAGTATTCCATATATCATATGCATTAACCTAGATGTCTAATGACTATTTTTCCATAAAATTATGTTGCTCTATGACATGATTTGTAGTTTATTATGATTGTTTCCCTCTAGCATAATTCTTCTTTGGCTATTTCCCTTTAGCATAACTCTACTCTTATTATTTTTGAACCTCTTGGAGTAGGTATCAATGTCATGGTAGGGCTACTACTTCCAACATGTTGGCCTTGGTCAAGATTTTTCTGATCTCCTCTATGATATTAAATTTAAATTTGGTAAAGGAGCCCTCTCATATTATCATAAAATTAGTTATTTCCAAGAGGCCATAATTTATCCTTCGCTTGTAAGAGAGACATGTTTTAGTCATCTTTCGACCTCCTTTTTAAGTGGATCATTTTTCTTTTTGCCTTATTTTTTTGGTAGATGTACTATTTGCTTCTCTATTTTCATTGTCTATTATAGACTCTTTTCCTTTATTTATCCTCTATTATCTATCCTTTTGCATTCCTCTATCCCTATACTAAGGTGTAGATATAGATTCCTTTTTTTTTTCTCTTCAACCTTTTTCCTTTCTTGGTGTGCTATGATAGGCCCCTTATCCTTTAAGTGCAAAGGCAACCTTTATTTCCTAGGAATTGTTGTACCTTTACTAGTATCAATATATTTACTATTGAATTGTTCTTAAAAATCTTATTTTTAACCCTATTTTTATCCCCTTGTTGATTGGCACATATGGCATCATTTTCAAAAACTAATTCTTTATCTATTTCCATAGCATTAAAAATTTTATAGAATACAATTATTAGGATTATGCAAGGTAGATATTGATTGTGGATCTTGGGGTTGTTGGTACATAGCCAAATTCATCATAGGGGCCACATGTTCTTTGATGGTAGCTTGTTGAACCTAATACTAGTGACTATGTTCAATAGTTTAGGAATATCAAATGACACCCATTCATCTAGTAGGATTATGCCTATCATTACAAGGAAGACACCATGTCAATTTAACCTTTGTGTTGGTGTTAACCATGTGATTATGAGTCTAATTTACTTCTTGATTAACCACTTAGTGAAGCACTTGATATTTTATTAGTTATGGGTATTTTAAGGTTGCTAATTCTATGGTTGTTGCCATTATTGCTTTGCAGTGTTATTGTAATTTACCAAATTCTTGATCACCTACAACATTATGTTCATTGTAAAATTAATATTACACTCATTACCAATATTACATGGAGCAGT
This sequence comes from Wollemia nobilis, assembly GCA_028583015.1. Lineage (NCBI taxonomy): Eukaryota > Viridiplantae > Streptophyta > Pinopsida > Araucariales > Araucariaceae > Wollemia > Wollemia nobilis. The sequence continues at coordinate 14,173,456 of JAQPPZ010000521.1, read as the reverse complement.
AAGGGTCAGAAGCTATGACTATAAGGATATTGTGGATGGGATATTTTGGCCAGGATGATGATGACATATGATGATGTGGAAGGAAGAATTGAAACATTTATTTAGGTTAGGTATTGGTGAAAATTTGGGCATGGAACTTGACGTAGGTGTATTCTAGGAAATTTGAGTTTCATAGGCCATTGGTGGAGAAGGTGTATCTTTCCTACCCAAAAGAGAACATTTATTCTAGATACTTCTTTAAATATTGTAGCTAGTGTACAATGATTAACATTACAAGCCATTAGAGCTAATTCATATTATAAACCTATGGTGTAATATGGAAATGCTTGTTCTTCATTTAGCCTAACATTTTGTGGAACTAGATTCAAACTCCTCAAGAATATTGTATTGAGATCATGGATGTTTTCTTGAAGGTGTCTTTACATTGTATTCAACTAAAATAAAACTGAGTAAATATTTCCTATGCTACCAAACCTATGCATAAATGGTTCTATTATTGATGTCCAACTAGTAACCAAATTGTTTGGTAATCCCCCATGCCATAAAGTAGCTTTATCATGTCCTTATCTAAATGCAGTTAATCAACTTAAACATTGATAGTTTATTGAGGTGATCAAGTGTCATCTTGTTTCCATTCCCATCAAGGATGGGTAAGACTTTTAAAGTTGCTAGGATAATACTAAAATAGACCATCAAGTTCAATGATCCTTGGTAGGTCCAATCGAGAAGTTGGTTTTGTGGTATAGTAGGTGCTCCAAGATCATTGTTTTGAGGAGGTTGACCATACAATTTATGAGGAGGGTATATTGCATAGCTAGGAGGTGGATATAAATTATATGGAGATATAGTTATAGAGGATAATAAGGTAGAGGATTCTGAGGTGGAAATTTTTTATAAGCTCATTGTTGATAAGGAGGTGGTTGAATATTCTACAATGGAGGAGGTAGTTTAAATCTATCTATAGAATTTGCTAGTTTTGAGGAGGTGTACCTTGCATATTTTATTGTGAATGACTAGCTAGATATGATGTCAATCCCTACTATATTCCTTTGGATACTTGTGATCCCATTGGCCCAATCATTGCTTGTGTATTTTAATAAAAGTTCATATTCAAGCATAATGACCCTATTGGATCTAAGGATTGGCCTAGAGGAATGTTAGAAGTATTTGATAAACTAGATCTATGGACTCTAAGCTAGAAGATTACTCATAAGAGATATTTTTTTATATACTAGAAGCTAGTGTTGGGTTGTAGAATTGATTCACAATGAGTAGGTTATCCATGTAGTTTACATCAATTGGTATTGGATACAAAGGATTAGTATGAGTCATATTAGGGGCCAGATTCAACTAAATTTGGGTTTATAGGTCTGATAAGTAACTCATTTATTGGCTTAACCAATTTTTTATAAGTGTAAGGTTTCAGCTAGCTCATTGGCCATTAAAAATTTTCCTTTATAAATGGTAGGATTGGATATCAAAACCTCCTTGAACTGGTCCTCTTCATGTACCCACACAATTGTTTGCTCTTTCATCTTTCCTTTAGTATTTCTTTAGTGGTTAGCAATGATGTTTATCATTTTTTGATATTTTTTTATTTTTAATCTTTTGATTATGTATTCATAGGCTTGTGCATATGTGCACAAATAGAATTTTGGGATAAAAATTACAAAAATTAAAAAAAAAAAAAAAACTATTGAGAAATTCTCTCACAAAATCAAAGCAATTTGCTCATAGTTTTAATGCAATTCACTAGAAGATTGTAGTTTTATAGAATAATAAAAAATTAAGTGATTTTCTTCAAAAATGCAAGTGATTCGCTTGCTACTTTTAAGTGATTCTATCATATTTCTAAACTCGTTAAAATTTGTAGAAATAAGATGGTCCAAGCATATTGCTTGGAACAAATCACCTTGGAGACTAGAGTAAAATAAATTTCCATGAGGGAGGGAGGAAGAAACTTACATTTTCTAAAAAATAATGTTCTAGAATTGGATATAATCACTCATCCAATCTATTTTGGATGAATTTCACCATGTAAGAGTGAGTCACTTGTTTTAAACTTAAGCAAAAATGACTTATAATATACCTTAGGTGCTTCTTGCCCATGTTGGATGCACATACAAGGTCAAATTCAAGTTTTTATGTTGCTTAAATTTTATAAAAGTCATCGTGTTTGTAAAAAAATTAGATTTTAAAGTTCATGTTGGAGTCACCATTCACAAACTACCTACAAGAGTCAAACACAAAATTTTAAAAATATGGTCAATTTTAAGTCAAACTAGGTTTGGAACTAAAAATTTAACTCATGGCCTTAGTGGATTGCTCTGAGTTTGACCTATAAAAATGCAAGCTCTATTGAGTGAATTGCTCACTAAATCAAGGAAAATCAATTGGATTTACCAAGCAAATTGTTTGCTATTGAGGATTTAGTAATTTTTTAATTTCTATTTCAAATCAAACAAATTGCTCTAAATTTCAGAGCAAATTGCTTGCTAATGTTGACTTAATAAAAAATTTCTCTAATTTTGAGTCAATTTTTTTATTTATGAAAAATGCAATTTTGGCATGAAATCAAGAAATTTTAATGCAAAGGCATGAAAATGAGGGTTGGTCTTGTTGGACATGCCAAAAACTATATTGAACCGGGGAATAGTCCTAACTTCTAAATTAGGTTTGTACCACTAATCTAAGTTCTAACAAGATTGGATGAGATTTCCAATGGCTTATATTAGCCTTAAAATTTAGGCTAGCTCCTCATTGTCCTTGTGTAGATCACTAACCTAAACTAAATTGCATGAAAATAAAGTGTAGAAAGGAAAATGCATGGAAAGTAAAGTGTGGAAAATAAAATTATGATAAATTTAGAGTGTGATAAATTAAAAAAATACAACTTTACATATTAGCGAGGATAGTGTATGATCAATCAATACATGATAAATTGAATAAATTCAATTTATAGCCATTTGTTTGATTATAAAATTGATAAGCAAATGATAAGATAAGCTAGAAGTGTCATGTCATAACCACCAAGCACTTAGCAAACTAGGATGGTGGTGCCACAGATGGGGTGCATAAGGACTTGCTAATTTCTAAAACCTTGTGAGTACAAAGCATAATGTGGGTTTCATAGAATTTAGCTCTCACTTCTCATGGCCAAAATATTGTTACAATAAGGACCGTAGGCCCCAATTTATAGTAAAAGTTTACCTCAGAGTTACTTGGGATGAAAAACAATTACTCCTAGTAAAAGTAAATATTTGGGGGTAATTGTAGCAAAATGTCACACCTCCACATGTTACATACCTCTAATAGGCTTAGAAGGATTCCAAAATAACTTAATGTTTCACTACATTCCAAAGAGTTTCTTTCTAGAAGGTTCACCTTAGGATCCATGTCATATTTTACCTTTGTGGCTATTTCAACAATTTGCTTGGGTTTTTCAAGTGATTCGCTCATATTTTATGAGGGATTTGCTTGTATTTTGCAAGTGGATTGGCTAATCATATTTATAAAATCACTCTTTCAAGCCAATCGGTCCTCTTAAGCAATAAAATTACTCCTTCAAGCCAATCAACTGAATTTTGCAAGCATATTGGTCCCTTTTAATACTTAGCCAATTTTTGAGAATTTTGGATACTTTTCTACTATATAATGTCCATCACTGAATTCTCTCCTAAAATTGATAAATTTTTTAAAAGGTAGTGCCAAGGTACTACACTTATCATCTTATAAATAAGGAGGTTAAGTATATTAGTAATACTCTAGGAGAGATCATCCAAGAGAGGCCAACTACTAAGGAAAAAAGACATATTATATACACTTTTTTCAATTGGTTAAATGGCATTGAAACGTGCCGCCCCACCTGTATTACATCATCACCACAAAGTGGTATTACAAAAAATCTTGGATATTATCCATGTGTTGCTTGGCAAGATTTGAACCTTGGTCTTCTCTTAACATATTTAGGAATCTAACCAATTGAACTAATGCTACTTAATGGATGTTGTATACAATTGAAAAAGTGTTGCCATGGATATTTCCAAATATTTATCACAATTCATTAGGATTAATCTAAATTAAGATAATGGTATCAATAGGTGGATTATTAAAATATTGCATCTTGAAGTTGCAAATGTTATGATACCAAACAAATTGCAAGAGATTATAAAGTAAAAATGATGGAGAAAGAGATGGAAATTTTGGCTATGAGACAAACTACAATGTGAAAGAAGGAGCTCATATCATAGTAGAAGCTAAACCAAATCAAGGATTTTCCACTCTTAATAAAGTGGTAAAAGAATCACCTATGCATCATCAAATCAACCATTAGAAGAAAAAAATATATAAAGGATGAGGAAGTATATGCACAAGTTCAAATTCAAGAGTTAAAGGTACAAAGGAATATGGGGAGGTAAATTATAAATTAAATAATATGAAGGAGGTCAAGATTAATCTAGGTAAATCATTTTCACTTTTCCTCAACTAGCATTAAATCCTCTCCTTGTAATAAAAATGAAAGTAGTGCAAAGTATATCCATTACACTTTAGGATTTCAAAAGCAACATAATAAAGAAAGAAAATGGAGGATATTCATAGAAATTTAGAGTTTCCAAAGTAATTACTATGGAATATTATCCATGAACTTTAGGTTTTCTAGGGAAACATTAAGAATAAAGTGTTTATAAGGCTATTCCTTGCATTTCATATTCTCTTGGGCAGCTTAAATATCTAGAAGATAAGTATCGTTATGAACAATATAGGAAAATATAAGAGATTTATCAAGATAAAAGTGATGGTGGGAATTCAAAAAATGAGGGGAACACTATCAAAATGGGAAAAAAAAGAAAATTAAATTCAAAATGTTGATTTGGAAAGTAAAAAACTAATATTACAGGTGTTAACAAGAATTTGGGCTAAGTCCATTGATAAATATAAAATGTGATGATAAAAATAGAATTGTGGAATATTAGGGGTATGAATAAGACCCCTAAAAATTATTTATTAAGGAATTAACAAGTTGTTATAATCCTAAGTTTATTATAATAAAATAAATAAAATTAAGTAGCAAGGAATGTAAAGATACTTTCAAAAAGATATGTAAGATGGGGGATTTTCTAGCAGTTTCTTCTATAAAAGTTTCTAAGGGTATTGTGACAATAGAGACAAACACAAATAAGATGAATAGTTACAAGAAGAAAAAATTAATTGGGTTGCTAAAATAATTTATAGGAAAGAGAAAAACATCAAATTCAAGGCTATAAATGAATATGTTCCAACTATAGTTACTCCTCATGAAATATGTTGGGAGGACCTTAGCATATTTTTTCCAAACATAATTATGGTCTATGGATTCTTGTCGATGCCTTTGACACAATTCTATATCCTTTGTAAAATAAGGGTGCTACTCATGGATGGTCTAAATCAATGCAATATTTTATTTCACCTGTTAACTTAAATGGCCTTGGGATGCTATTTCTTCAATTTTTAAATATACAGGGAATAATAGACATGTTGGACAAACTTATATAGTAGAAATATTAGATGGATGTTTGCTATCCAACATATGGTTGTATATAGAGTATACAATCTTTTCAAGTATTTTATTGTGAATAGGATACAATCACAAACATGCTCATTTGACTTACAATTTACTCAATAATGGTTATCCAAAGCCATTTTACTTCCAATATATGTGGCTACAAGACCTTTATTTCTTCTAGATGGTTATATCATGGTGGGTTAAAACAAATTTTAAAGGATCATGTATGTACAATATTGTTTAAAAGATCAAATATCTAAAGATCTGATTTGGATTCAATTTAAAAATGGGCCCATGCTAAATGAAAACCATTGGGATTTATGGAGACCATGGTCCTTCCTAATAAAAAATTGGTTAAATTAAATTGTTTTGAGGATATGGATCGCATTTTTAAAAAGGGTCATTGATTTTTTGGTAGAAGGGAAGCACTAGACTCTAGATTTTGATCCTTACAACCAAAACATCCTATAGGCTCCAGTTTGGGTCAGATTACCTAGAATTCCTTTGCATTTGTGGCAAGAGGATATTTTTTAAGGGATTGCAAAGGATTTTGGATAGCTTATAGTGATTGATTTGGCCATTATTGTGAGATCTAGGCTGATCTATGCAATATTTTGTGTTAATATCAATCTAGAGAAAGATCTACCAAATACTATTGAAATTATCTCCAAATTTGGCAAGTGGTTGCAAGTCATTGAATTTGAGAATATGCCTATCAAGTGTAATGTGTGGATCTAGAAAAAATAACAGCAAAAGTGGATCTAGAAAAATAAAAATACAGGAAAAATGATGAAAGATGATCTTGGGAAGCAAGGACCAAATGACGAAGACCAAATGAATTCTTGCAAGGAAGATGGTGGATTAGCTATTGTCTTGTTTGAAGAGGGTGAGATTGTGGATGATCATATTAAGGTATGTCCTTTTATTTCTATTCCAAGTCTTTCTATAAATGAAATTCCTACCAAAAATCCATTTGATTCATTGGAAAACCTAGATGAGGAAAAGGAGAAAATTGTAAATGAGAAAATGGATAAAACTTTTGAAACTAGGGATGAAAAGACTAATGAAGTGTTGGAAAAATAGCTTATAACACCTGAGGTTAACAAGGAAGAAAAATAAAATATGATACCCCATGGATTTGGCCAAAAGATATTATCACTAAAGGGGAATAAAAGTCTAATTGCATCCAAAATAACAAGGAATAGTAAGAAGACTAGAATTGATGTAGGGGGAGAATCTAAACCACCTGGCAAACCTTCAAATAAGGAGGTTTTATAGAGAGAAACAACTATGGATGTGGCTAATGGAACCCAAATGATTCTTAATCTAAGTGGGAAGAAGCAACCCACTAGATCTAAGAAATGAAGGTCATTTCTTGGAATGTAAGGGGTCTCAATACCCCTTCAAAGCATCATTTGGTGTTCTCATTGAGGAAAGAATCCAAACCCTAGATTCTAGCTTTACAAGAAACAAAAAATTTGAATAAAATTATGAAACTATTAAAAATAAAATATGGAAGGAAGCAGTATATGTAGTGAGTCATGCTAATGGGGCATCAAGAGGCATTATGTGTTGTTGGGATACAGATAAATTGGAAGGAAAAGTGATTAAAATAATAGAGAGGTATATATCCATTTTCTTCTACTGCATTGATACCAAACAAAGTTGGATATTGACTATAGTTTATGCACCTAATACTATAGTGGGTAGAAGACAATTATGGCAAGAACTTGGTGAAAATAAGAAAGCTTTTGAAAATATCCCTTGGGTTTTGGTTGGGGATTTTAATTCTCCACTATTTCCTTCAGATAAGATGGGGGTAATTCCCTCATATCGGATGGTATGATTGATTTTGAAGCTTTTGTAAACTTAAATGAACTGATGGATATTGAGCTACGAGGTATCAAATTTACATGGACTAATAGAAGAATTGGTGATAAGCTTATTCAGGTAATACTAGATAGATTCTTGATTTCAAAATAAGGATTTTCTATCTTTGGGAATTCTACACTTTTAGATTTTCCTAAAACTAGATCATATCATAACCCATTAGTTTGGGAAATAGAAATAGGAATAAGACTCTTTAGAAGCCCATTTAGGTTTGAATTGATGTGGTTGCAGCATGAGGAATTGGAACAAAGGATTTGGGAATGGTGGAGGAAGGATTTTTTAGGACCTATTATCTTGCAAGTGGTAAAAAAAATAGGTTCATTAAGTAGAATCTAAAAATATGGAATAAGAATATTTTTGGAAACTTTTTTATCAAAAAATAAGAATTAAAATAGTAGTTGATGGATGTTGAGATTTCTCTTAATAATGGAAATCTTACAGATGAGGTTCATGGGAAAGAAAGAGAATTATTATCAAAATTTCATAATACACTAGCATGTGAGGAGATCTTTTGGAAGCAAAAATCCAGAATTCAATGGCTCAAGGAGGGTGACTATAATACAAAATTCTTCCATACTTTAGTTTTGAAGCATAGGAGTTGTAATAAGATTAGAGAAATTTATATGGAAGATAAAAGAGTCGCCCGCTCCTTTCAAGGAGGAGGAAATTAAAGAGGTAATTTTTGGAATGGGTGGGGAAAAGGCCCTAGGTCTTGATGGGTTTCAAGCTACCTTCTATCAAATATTTTGGAAAATTTTGGGATCTGATGTCATTAGTGCAGTGATGGAGGTTTAGAAATCCAATCTTATACCAAGGGATGTTAACTCTACTTTCCTGGTTTTGATTCCTAAAATTGTTGGGGCTAAGGTTTTTAAAGACTTTAGACCAATCAGTCTTTGTAATACTTTATATAAGATTATTACTAAGGTGATTGCAAATAGGTTGAAGTATATTTTACCTTTTATTATTGATTCACAACAAGGGGGTTTTGTGACGGGCAGGCAAATTTTGGATGGCATCATAACTATACATGAGGTTATTCATTCAATTGATAAAAGTAATAAAGTAGGGATGTTGCTAAAACTGGATATTAACAAAGTGTATGATAGAGTTTCATGGAGCTTTCTTGTAAAAGTTTTGGAAAAAATTGGCTTTCATGCACAATGGATTGACCTAATCAAGGAATGTATTACAAAAGCAATATTTTTAGTTATCATCAATGGAGTTGTTGCTAGATATTTTAAAAGTTCAAGGGGATTAAGGTAAGGAGATCCTCTTTCTCCTTATTTTTTTATAATCATGGTTGAAGCTTTGGGTAGGACTATTTTAGCTGCTACCAATGAAGGTAAATTGGATGGAATTAGACCAGCTTCAATCCTTAATCTAGTAACTCATCAACAATTTGTAGATGATACAATTGTCATAACAAAGTATTCAATTCCTCAAGTGAAGGTAATAAAGAATATTTTGGAAACTTTTGAGAAGGTTGTTGGCCAAAAGGTGAATTTTCTCAAGAGTAATATTTTCTTTCTTAATACACCTTTGGTAAGACAAAACAGGATTGCTAGAATTTTTGGGTGTGAAATTGGAAGTCTTCCAGCAACATATTTGGGAATACCTCTTTTCAATGGCAGAATGAAAGAGGAATGGTGGAATCTAGTGGTGGAAAGGTTTGCTAAAAAATTGGTAGGTTGGAAAGGGACCCTTCTCAACTAGGTAGGTAAAGCTCAATTGGTAAAATCTACTCTCCAAAGTATACCCATCTATTTCATGTCCTTGTTCAAAATGCCTAGGAAAATTTGGGAGAGAATTGAATAGATTCAACGGAATTTTCTATGGACTGGAATGGAAGAAAATAAGAGAATTGCTCTTGTGGCTTGGGATAAGGTATGTGTTAGGAAGGAAGCTAGAGGACTTGGCTTTAGGAAGCTAAAATTGATGAACAAAGCTCTCATGGGGAAACAAGGCTGGAAACTAGTCACAGATGAGAAGATGACTTGGGTTAAAATTCTAAAAGAAAAATATATGGGGAATGAAAACAGATTTTTGGAGGAGGCTAATGCAATGAAAGGATCATTTTTTTGGAATAATCTTCAAAAAATAAGATCTCTCCTACAAAAAGGTTTAAGGTGGAAAATTGAAAATGGAAGGAAAGTTAGTTTTTGGAATGATAGGTGGATTAAGGATATACCCCTTAGAGATGATCCTGATTTCAAGGACTTAGAACAAGATATATCTCAGCAATATGGTCAATGGGTGCATAACTTCATCATTGAAGACTCTAATGGAAGGAGGATGTGGAAACATATCCATTTGGAAGGGATGGATGATAGGAAAAAGCAAATTCTCAAGAAATTAAACATAATGTTACAAGTTTACTTCCTAAATCATGAAATACCATAGGATGCTCCAATATGGAATTATAGGAAGGATGGGAAGTATTTAGTCAAGACTGGATATTTTCTACTAGAAGATGAAGGAAATGGATGGCTACCTACAAATAAAGTTTGGTTGAAATATTTAACCCCTAAAGTGGCTTTTTTCTTTTGGTTGGCTATACAAAATAAGATCCTCACTCTTGATAATTTGATGAAGAGAGGTATGTCAATTCCAAATAGGTGTCCTCTATGTGAAAATTCTTGGGAGGAGGTATGGCATCTATTCTTTGAATGTCCCTTTTCATATGAATTTTTTACTTCCATTCTTGATAAAATTGGTGTGGCTTGGGTCATTCCAAACTCTATGGTGGATATGTGCTTGAGTTGGGATTCACCTTTTAGGAGCAAGAAACTAAGAACACTTTGGAATTTTTGCTTACCACATTTCATGTGGGGCATTTGGAAGGAATGTAATCACAGGATCTTCAAGGGTGAGAAGAAAGATGTTTTGTCTATAGTTATCAGGATTTGCAATGTCATAAAGGAAAATGTATTGGCTATAGACTTTAAATATTCATGGGTAGTGGATGATGAGAGAGTGATAGCTAATGCTTGGGGGCTGCAATCATGTTCTAATCAAAGGCTTAATTCTTCCACAATTACTAGACTTGAAACAAAATGGAAACCTCCTCCTCAAGGGTGGTTAAAACTCAATTTTGATGGGGCTTCTAAAGGGAATCTAGGAAGAGTAGGAGTTGGTGGTGTTATTCGTAATGAAAATGGGTAGGTGATGAGATTATTTGTAGAGAATATTGAATTTCAATCCAATAATTTTGCTAAAACTAGGGCTTTGTTTTTGGGAATCAAGCTTGTTGATAGTATGGGAGTTAGAAATCTTGTTATTGAAGGGGATTCCCTAAATATCATCAATCTAATACAAGGGAATCAAAATTCACACTAGGAAATAGATGATATGGTAAAATAAATTAGGAGGTTAGTTGGGAAGTTGGAAAATGTCCAAATCAAACACATATACCGTGAAGGAAATGAAGCTACAGATTGGGAAGCTAATTTTGGTGTTAAAAATGAAGGATATATTATGATGGAGGACAATTTTCCTCAAGAACTAATGGATATCACCTACAATGAATTTTAGAATGCATATGTTTGAACTAAGTGTCAAGATTTTAAGTATAGTGAAGAAGTATTTAGGAATGTATTTTGATAATATATTTATATATTATGAAATTAGTAAATGGCAGCAATGGAAAGAGAATATATCAAAACTTTGTAATTACTGGGATGACATATTGGATTCGATAGGTTTTATAGGCTATAGGATGATGCTTTGTTTGTATATAGAACTAATGTGTTATTTGGTAGATTATTGCATTTTCCTAATATTTTATTATAGGACTTACAGGGTTGGTATTTTCACAAGGGAGGAAATCATTTCCAAGAATAATACAAGTGGAGTATCATCATAGGAGATCGTCTACTAGGCATGGTAATTTCTAAATGGGGAATTCAGGCAATGATTGACTATGAAGCACTTCAATAGATTATGATGGGATTGATTATGCATGATCGAACAGTATGTTTAGTGGGAGATGCAATGTCAAATATGAGTATGCTGGTTTGGAGGATGATTCTTTTGGTTCAGTCCTTTGGTAATAGAATTTACGATGTTAAGTTTTAGTATGGGAATTATTGTCTTTAGGGGTTTTTATGGATATTTATGGGTGTATTTTTCTTAGGTAAAATGGGTTGTGAATTAGTTCAAACTGATCCACTTAAGATAGAAATTAACTAGGATATGGGAGATATTTTGTATAAGGTGGGTTTCTTGGAATTCTTCAGGAAATTTTATGGTAATGATGAAGATGTATCCCTCCAAGTTATGGAAACATAGAATGAGAGAAGGGTGGTTGTTAGGGGCCATGTTGTAGGATGAGGTTCATGTTAAGGAGCCTGGGGCTTCTGAAGGTGATACTGAAATATTTATTGTTGTGACTAGTTTAGGTACCAATCTCATATTCTTATATGATCTTACCTCCTCAATATGATGCAATACCAAATACTTTAATGGACTTGTTGATTAAATTTAGGAGATGTAATGGATACCAAAATCAATTTGACCACCTTGGTCAAGAAGGAAGAATGCATGGTTGCGACTACATGCATACGGAAAGGACAACACTTGGAATGAATGTTCAATATTATATTGGGTTCTTTAATATGGTGTTTATTTTTTTTTGTTTTCTTAATGATGTTCAATTTCTTGCATCAATGTTTTGCTACAATATTGGTCTCAATTTTAGTGGTGTTGGTGTTATATTTGTGTCTAAGTCTATAATAGATTGTCTTATATAGTTAAGGATATATGGGATAGTTCATATAGTTTAATATGGGTTGTATCCTTGAATAGGAGGACCTATGTATTGTCCTATTTTACATTAAAAATGAGGTATATATGTGTTGTGTGACAATGTAAAAGGGTTGGGGCCCTTTCAAAAACCCCTTATTCCAACCTTATCAAAAAAAATGGAATGACAATTATCTTGGTAATATTTTCAAAGAAAAAAGAATCCAAGCTCAAAATTTTATAAGAGATACTAGAAATCCATGGAATGGACTAAGATTATTATGTGCAAGAAAAATAATTAGTTTTTGGTTATCATAATAAATTAAGAAAATGAGTCATATTGGTTTCAAAAATCTAGGAAAAATTAACTCAAGGAAGGAGATAGAAATACCAATTTTTTTCATGCTACAACAAAACAATTTTTTATTTTTATTGCATTAAACAAATTAATTGTATATGGAAGAAATATTGAGGAAGGAGTAGATATCAATAAGGAAGTGATTAATTTTTTTTAAATATTTTATCGGATGCTAGAAAATATAAGGAGGCACAAAGCAAGCTTTTACAAAGTATTCCATCAATTATTGTATGGGGACAAAATAAAAGCTTGATAAAGAAGATATATATGGAGGAGCTATATGAAGTAGTTTCCTTTTTCTATCCTAAGGCACTAGACCTGATGGATTTAATACAATTTTTTACAAAAAAATTGGTGTTTATTGAAGAGTGATATGTTGGTTATCGTTAAAGAGGCCCAGAAAAGGAAGGCTACAATAAGTGAGACCAATTCCACATTTATTACATCTGTTTCCAAGAAAGGTGAGACAAAATGTTTTCATATTTTTTATCCAATAAGCCTTCATAATATGATTTATAACTTCATGTCAAAAATTATTGCAACAAGTTGAAAAGCATTATAGATTGTGTTATCTCAAAGAAAAAAGGTGGTTTTGTTCATGGTAAACTAATTCTTGATGGTGTAATCACTACACAAGAGGCCATACATTCTTTCATTCCATGAAAATACCAAGTATGCTTATGAAATTAAATATGAACAAATGATAGGGTTTGCTAGATTTTTCTACATGATATTATCAAAATTTTTGGTTTTAATCAAGGTTGGCTTGAATGAATTAGATGTTGTAACGCTTGAATATTTTATTTTGATTAATGATTCTCTTGTTGGATACTTTAGGTCATCCTATGGAATTTTCCAAGGTGATTCACTATCTCTTTACCTATGTGTTATTCTTGCTGAGGCATTAAGGAGAGCTTTCTTAAAGGTAGAAATGGAAGGAAAAACCAAAGGTATTTAGTTTACAATAAATGATCGCTTCAAATCTCATCTACAATTTATTAATGATACTTTTATTTTTTGTTATCCCTTATTTTGGAAATGGTGTTTAATAAATACTATCATGTTATGGTAAGGCTACTACATAAGTGGTAACTACTACAAAGTCCAATATTTTTTATTAATATTGCCCTAGATATTTTTCAAACATTTTTTTGGGTAAAAAAAATTATATTATGAACTTCAAGTAGAATAGATACATAGTCTGTCTTTCCACAAATATATGCTTTTAATCTAGGATTTAGAAAAAATGCAATGTTACATTCTTTATCAACTAATCTACTATAGTAACCCATGTATAAAAGGAATAACTTAATACAGTGAATTACAACACTAAATACATCTAATGTTGCTACCATCAAGATATAGGATAGAGAGAAGATCTTCCCTAGTTTGTGTTGCCCACCATCTAGGGGGATAGTCATTACAAATGAGGTTGCCTTTGTCTAGATCCCAATTGACCATCGCATCTACAACTCTATTTTGTTCTCTAGGGATGTGATTGTATTCCAAATATAGAAATCTTATCTAAGCGATTTAAATATTTCGCTATGATTCTCCTTAGTCTCAATTCAAGCTTCCTATTCTCCCTTAGATTCTTTAGATGGTCGATCATGACTTGTCATTAAAATTCTATCTGGACCTTCTTCCAGCCTACCTTAGCTACCTCTTGGAACCCTCTAAGGATATCACAACCCTACTAGGTTGTTGGAAAGAATACCATGATTATTTGCAAAGGTAAAAATTGGGGCCCCATTCGACTGCCTTCCTATCCCTACCACACTAGCTCTTGCTAGATTCCCCCATGATGCTCCATTTGTATTAACTTTGCACAATCCTCTAGGGGAGGCCATCACTTTTCCTTTCTAACTACTTTCAAGTGCCTTATGGTTACCATTTGTTGATTAATAGCCTTAGGAATAATTTTTAATCTTCTCATGATCTATTCCAATTTTTGGTGGGGTTCTTGGGGATACTTTAGTGTATGTTGGATTGTCTTTGCTATGTTGGTTGTGGTCTTTTGCCAAATATAGTGGATGTCCTTAGACTCTTTTTTGAAGATGCGGTTGTTCATTTCCTTCCATATGTTCCAAAGTAGAAGAGTAGTTCCTACACATACTATCTATATAACATACTGGTCTATTCATCCTGTGCAGTCCATTCCCTCCACATATGCTCTAGGGTGGTAAAGCCAGACCAGTTAATACCAAGTAAGATAGTCATCATCTTCCACAACTTTGAGGCTACAAGACATTCAATAAATAAGTGGCAGAGTATTTCAAGGTTCTCTCCACACATATCACACTGGAAAGGACAATGGTAGCCTTTTTTTATAAATTGTTCCCCTATTAGTACCCTTTTATGTAGATGAAGCCAAATAGATAATCTCACGTAAGATCATAACATTTGTTTCTATATTTGTTTGAATAAGTCTCAAAGTGGGTTAAGAGTACTTTGACATAGAAGTGCATATCCACTTGCTACTGTATACTCCCCCCGACTCGTGTTGCCTCACAAAGGGAATCCTTCACTTGAGACCAAGAAAGTGACCTCATTTATAGAGTTTGTTGGATGTTGATCTTCTACCTCTCTAGGATTTAAATTAGTCATTCGGTTGTGGGGACATAGTTTCTCATTACTTTATAATTTCTAGTCTGGTACCTACAATATTTTACAACTTTTATCCAATTTGCTCTATGTAGTTGTTCCATGAAAGCTCTCCAATCAATCCACAAAAGGTTGGTACCATACCCATCCCAAGAGTTTATCCAAAATTTTGCATGTTGACCATTGTGAATTACCCAAAAGAGCTCCTTCTTTATCAGCTCCTCTTTTATCCTCAAAACTTCTAAGATGGGGGATCCTCTGCTAGGTAGTTGGTATCAAATCATGGATGTAAAAAAATTAATTTCTACATATCTAGCTCACAAATTTTGGGCCCATAGTGCACTAGGATTGTTCAACATTCTCCAATACAACTCAACTACTAGTGCCTTGTTGTTATTGATTGTTGATTTAAATCCTAGTCCCCCTTCATGTTTGTGATGGCATAAAGTTTCCCAACACACTAGTGCCCATTTTATTTCCTCCTTAGTGCCCCTCTAGAGGAATTGATGATTTATTTGATCTAAATATCTTAGCACTACCTTGGAAATGTCCAAAACTATGAAGACATAAATAGGTGTAGATTGAAGGACTTATTTAACCAAGGTTATTCTTCCCCCTGATGATAGCCATCTATTAGTCCATTTTTTTATTTTCCTTTTAACTCTATCCACTAGCCAAGACTAATCTTCCTTCTTTTCTCTCCTCGTTTTAATAGGAATGCCTAAGTAGGTGATGGGAATAGAGGTCTTTTGGTATCTTAGTTTATCAAGAACCATGATCTTCTATTTGGGTGAGTAGTGGAAGAAAATGACTTTAGAATTTTCCTCATTGATCTATTGTCCTATGGCTCTTGAGAAATAACTTATAATATGTTTTATTCTTGAGGCTTCCTTCATTGTTGCTTTCCCTAATAGAGTAAAGTCATCAAAAAACTAGAGATGAGTGATTGGTTTGGATCCATTTGCAATAGTGATTCCTATTAATGTTTGGTTCTCTTTGTATTTGGCCATTGTCCTTGCTAATACCTTTGGATGTAGTGAACAATTATGAAGGACAACTATTGATTAAAACTAAATAGGACACTGATGAAATACCTCCCTTGAACCAATATTTCCATTCCTATGAGAAGCTAAATTGACCCATTACTTTGAGGAGGAAAGCCTAGTCCACCCTATCATATGCTTTGGATAAGTCTAATCTAATGAACATGGATGGGGATTTTTGTGCTTCCATGGAGTGAATAGCCTCTTGAGCCAAAACTATCTTGTCCACTATATGTCTGCCTTCCAAAAAACCATGTTATTCTAGTGAGATAATCTTATGCAAAAGTGGTTTAAGCATCTCTACCATTACCTTAGTGATTATTTTGAGCAAGACAATACATAAATCTATTGGTCTAAACTCGATAATATGCTTTGCATCTCAGGCATTTAGGATCAATGCTATATACAATTTATTGATTTCCTTTAGCACATATTTAGCTTTCCTAGCTTTCTTAACCACATTTAGAAGGTCCTCATGTAGGATATCCTAAAATTCTTGGTAGAATTAAATGGGAAATCCATTTAGCCCAAGAGTCTTGCCTTTTTGTATTTTTAAAACCACATGTTGTAACTCTTTGGTAGTACTAGTGTAGTCAAAACTAAATTGTCCTATGTTTGATGAGCACCAAAAATGCTCATTTTATATATGTTTTTAAGGGTATTGTATGGGCATATTTAATACTAAAAATGTGTTTTGTATGATTATTTCATGTATTTAATAGAAAATAAAGTACTTATGATTGATTGGTGTTTTTAGTTGGATATGTGGGTAGCCACAGGTTTTTGTTAGTTTCTTTCACATTTTTTAATCGAGGTCCCATATGGACCTGGCATTGTGTGAAAAATATAATAATTGTGAAGAAGAATATGGCTTAAAGATAACCACGATGAATGAAGGAGATGCCTACATCTTGCTAAGGGTGGGACAACTATTTCCAAAAAGGAAGAAGGTACCTACATCCCAAACGCAGGAAGGCACCTACATCCTGAATGTAAGAAGGCACCTACATACCTAATGTAGGAAGGTGCCTATATCCCAAATGCAGGAAGCTACTTACATCCCTAACATAGGGAGGCACCTACGTTCACTGAGCATATAGCACCTAATTCTTGCACATTGACTATTGATCGAAAGACCACACATTTTTTAGAAAGAAGTTATTATCAAAAATAGGGGAGTATCATTCTCATCCATCGACGATTGAATTTGAGGAACAATTGCTCTTTTAATAGGTAAAAATCATAGCTACGCATGCGCCTATCGTAGTGAATCACAATTGATGATTAAATTAGGAATTCTAAACCATTATTCTTGTAATAGAAATCAGTCACATTCTATATAAGAATGTAGGCCATTTTTTAAAATATAATCCATGAATTCTTAATATTCTTGTACTACATTTTTATCAATCAATTTTTCAAGCATTTCTATTTTTGCGTGGACCTAAGAATTAATATCTCATAACACGTCAAGTGGACTATATATGGGAGCTTAGGACCACTCCAAGCAATAATCCTTCCCTATTTATTTTTGCTATTTCCTATTATTTCCAGTTTTTAGAGTGTGAATGTTTTATTTATTTCCTACAATTTATTTTTAGTTGTGTGCAATTTATTTACCTTCTACAATTTCTTTCAGTTGTGTGTTTTTATTTTAGTTGTTTTAAATTTTGCAAGTGTGCAATTTTTTATTTCCTATACGCATTTATTTTTATGCACTTTTACTTATTTTTTTTGTTTAATATTTAGTTTTTACTGGGTTTGGTTAAAAATGAACATACACGAACAAACAAATCCCCCCACCAAACTGACAAATATATAGGAACTGTTGGTCAAAAATTTGTCTAACGAAAAGCTTTGTGCACCCATGAACCTTGACCAACTTTGAATGACCTTAGAGTGGTGAAGTCTTTAGGTCAATCTTTGAAGAAGGTCAGCTCCAGGTTGTTCACACCAACCGCAAACGTATGACCATTAATTGAAAATTTGCTGAGTATCAAAATGGCTTTACAATTGCACCTGGTTTGTCCATTCATCTGATAAATCTACCAACCCTACTACTCATAATGGTTACACGTACCTAGAGGAAGTGAGTTTTTGTGATCATTTATGTAGCCCAAATTCCATTACAAAGGATGTACTTTTCCTTCGAGCAATTTTGACATATCAAAAGGCCATTAACTACACGTCAGTTGCATACAAGATTCGATTCAATCATTTAATGCATCCTTGTAACATCCCTAGATGTGAGCATAGTATTCTCCCACCCTTAACAAGTCAACTAGCATCTGGAATCTCTCCTCAAATTTTGATTCTCCTTCTCAGCCATGGTAGACTTTTGGGACTTGCATGGATGTTCACTGCTACCTATCTCCTCACTTCTCCATCTAGTCTAGTTTTTTATTCCTTTGAGGTGGGCTTTTGGGACCCATGAGTATTTGATATCATATGCTTTTTTTCCAGGTTCATCACTTGGTCAAATTTGGGCTTCCACTATGGTGGTATTTTGGGATCCCTTCAGAATTTTATGATTACCAACTTCTGTGCAAACCTTATACCCTTTAAACTCCTCGTGGAAAGGTTTTGGGACCTACCCAAGATTCAAAGATCACCCATTTTTTTTACCCTTCTCAACACTTAGATAAAAATTTGAGCTCTTCAGAGTGGACTTCTCAGAGCAATCTGAAGAGGGGTTGCAGCCCAATTTCTTGCTAGGTGCTTCTTTTTATCTTCTCTTCATGGCAGAGTTTTGGGACTAACCTGATGCTCAACTCAGGCCTATTTCTCTATTGGGCTCCATACTTAGCCAATTTTGGGATTTCACCGGTTCTTATACCCATCCAAAAATTGGCTCTTTTTTTAAGGTCTCTTTCTTCGATTAAATGTAGGAAAAAAGAAGTGGGTGTGAGCAAAACCACCCACAATATTGGTGACTCACAAGAATTTTCACTCACTAAAAAGTAAATAACCTAGACCAAATGTAAGGGCAATTATCATGCACCAATCAGGAAATAAAAAAGTCTCTAGCCTTCTTCCATTGGGCCATGGAGTCACACCAAAATGAGGGTAGAAGGATCTATTGTACAATAGTATTTACAATTTTTACTGTCTACTAAGAGTCATGATGTCCTTTCAGGCTCCATTTTTTGTTGCTCTTGGGCTCTTGATGACTCAACTTGGGGAGTAGTTGTCTGGGTGACCTGAATCTAAATATTTTTGCATATTTGGTCCTAGGTATCTATGGTATGAAGATAAGCACCCCTGATGTGATTGATAATAGAGCTCAGTCGGCAAGCATTCTTGTAGGGTGGGTCACTATGATTTTCAATTACCTCTTTTGACTTGGTGTGGAGGCTAGAAAGCTTGAGGAACATATTAAGCATATGATCCATCGCTATTAGTTCTTGTAGCACAGTAATATCACTCTCATATTTTTCTAGGGCATCAAACAGCTTTTTGAGGTCTTCCTCTATGTAGATTTTTTTTTTGTTGTCCCAAAATTCTAGGGAATTGAGTGCTTTGAGCTTTGCACTAATCTTGTTCATATTTTCCAGCTCTTTTCTAAGCACAACATGTAGTTACTTCTCTTCATAGTATAGGTCCATGATACAGAGTATCTGCTACATACGGGTCTTGCTCTGCTCAATATCTCTTGCTAAATATTTTGACAACTAGGGATCCCCTTTTTTGAATATTACCTTCAATGTTATTTCTTTTGCACCCATGCCCCCCACAATATTTCTTTTGCTATGTAATTCAATCTTTGCCTCCTTGGAGGTTGCAAATTTTTCTTCTATATTTTGTACAAAGGAAGGGAGCACCTTTAGATTTTCCTCTCTTATCTTACTTCAATAAAAAATCTTGATCTACTTTACCCAATATTTTAAGATTATTGCTCCATGAGGCTTGTCTTTTTCCTTTTGTATAATATCCAATGCAGCATTCAAAGAGTCCTCCATTTTTTGCAGCTTGGTCTTGAATTCAATATATTTATTTTCAAGTGTGCCCTATGGTGCTTGTATCTCACTTTCCAAACCAATGATTTTTTCATCCTTCTACTACAACACTTTCTAGGGTGAGGCCTTATCTAGAGAATTCCTGAGCTCTTTCACCTAGTTTTCCAAGGCATGTTGATCCATCCTTGATTGATTGATACGGGCTTCCAGGGTTTTAATTATTTTTCCCACAAGCTAAAAATTGTTTCACTTCATCTTTATCCTTCCAAAAGAGTGTATCAACCTCAATGTGTAATGCTTGAAGGATTTTGACTTTGGGGATCTCAAAGATATCCCTAGTCCAAACTTCTAACTACCAATATTTTGGCCTCATATTTGTGATGTCGTTCTTTAATTTGTACCAAGTAGTTATCTTGTGCCTATTACCTTCAATCAGATCAAGCTAATGATGAGTAATGGGCACAACCTCTATATTATCATCATATAGCTTCTACAATTTCACATCTATCCATTTCTTATAATTGTCTTATGCCTTACTCATAATAGCATAGACCTCCAACAAATCTTCTTCTACAACTTGTGGTATGATGGGAGTCATCAAGAAAGTGGTTAGTGGAGTCAAAGGATATGATGCCACTACTTGAGCTAGGGTTACACTAGCTACTTCATTGATATGCCTTGGCTCTGATGGTGGTGATGGGGGTGAAGATTGTTGAGGCAGAGGCTATGTTGATGGTGGTGGAATAGATGATTACATGGATAAAACTAGGGGTTAAAATGGCAGAGGCAGAGTGAAAAATGGATTGAACATAGGTGGGAGTAATGGAGGCTCTAGTAATCTCTAAGGAGATTTGGATAGATGGCAAGAGCATAATGGAGAGACCAAGGGAGACTTAAAACTTTCTCTCTCTTAAGTAGGGCAGTCACAACTGGGATCGCTCTTGAAAGCTGGATTGAATGGGAAAGAGGATCCTCAAATACTTCAAATGAATGGGTGCAGTGAGGGGAAGGGGAATAGGAATCAATAAAAATCATGCCTTACTCCTAAACCACATTTCAAGATTATTTAATTATCTGCATACCTTTATCTATCTAAGCCATCACTCTTAATTCTACTTTTGGCACCTTTAGCTATAACCACTATCGTTTGAGCTCTGTCTCGCATGCCTTAGAGGTATCAGGATTGGAGCACTCTTTCCTTTTTCCACTTAACTTTGGACTCTATGGTGGAGGCCCAAGCAACTTTTGAGTATCTGATCCAAAAGGTTTAGCTGACCTCATTCTCTCATTCTCTTGGCACCATGTAGAGGTTGTGCAGAGGGGACTTCTTGCTTAGTCCTATTTTTGTAGACTAGGCTTTCTTGTAATATGAGTTCACTTTAGACCTCATACTATTTGCCTTCATCCTCCTATTCCTCTTTGTCTTCCTCTTCCTCTCTAGGTATTACTATATCCAAATTTCTAAGTACCTTTGGGGAAAGGTCTTCATCTTCTCTTCTTCTCCAAGAAATGATGTTGGCATCGAATTCATCCTCAAACTTGTTATTTGTCTTTCCTAGAAAGAGGTCATGGTAGTCATCCTTCTCACACCGCATTACCCACCACTATTCGATATTTCCATCATCCCATTTCTTTTTCTCATAAATTGATTAGACCAGCTTCAATATCAACCACTGATCGATATTTCTTTCAAGGTCAAATACCCTCTTGTATGGATAACAAGATCTCCATGGTGATTGCTCATGCATCTGAAATTGTGTGAATTACGCTACTTAATATTGTGCTAGATTTTTGAACTTTAGGACCTAAAAATTGACCTCATTCTTTTGATTCTCAAAATTATGTGACCTAACATTGTTTGTGATGAGCTTCATCTTGAGGATGTCTTTTGGGTCATAGTACCACCGGGGAGGCACCACAAGGATACCCAATGTAGATAGTCTATTCTTTAGCTTCTAATATGTGATACTATCCCTTTTTGGCATATTTATGGACCCAAATGTTACAAGTAGTGGGAAAATCACCTTCTTATTTACACTGAGGTCCAATTTATTTTCAATGGTGTAAATTTGTTTACATATTTCCATACCAAAAATCTAATATGTGGCATAGAAAGGGAGCAAGAACATGAAACCAAAAAACCCATACAGGCGTATACATAGACCTTCCTCTAGATAATACCAATCCCCTATTTTCCATATGTTTCCTCTTAAGAACTATTGTGCAGCACCAAACAGACGTGTGTATACTTCAAAGATATATTCCAAGGCATGTTCCAAGAACATCTTGTTGAAATCTAGGTACGAATTGCTCCTCCTGAGCGTATGCATCCAATCCAGCACTGGATGTATCTAGTCATTTTCTTATTTATCTTGAATTGGTACACAATGATTCGTGCAAGGTATTCAGTAGAAAAATAGCCATGCCAGATAAGAAGAATATCAAAATTACATGTTGTGCTAGTACTCCATGAGCTATATTTTAAAATTCTAGGCCAGGAACTCCACCCAATCTAATATTACAATGGTATGTGCCCTTAGTATCACATGGGCCATTGCCATCTGATGCAAGTGAACCATGTCATGGTAGGAATCCCTAAGGGATTCACCGATAGACTTTTAGAGAACGTATTATTCAACAATTATTTTGCAATATATATACCACAAAGATACACTCAAGATATAACTATGAAATGAACTCGAATAAATCAATCAATGAAACAGTTTGCCACTCCAGGTGGGCACACCCTCGCCGTAGAGGCAATAATGCGATGGTCGCAGATTAAATATGAAAATGAATGATCATTTAATTTAAATAACTATCTAATCTATATATATGAAGTGTTTACACTTGGAATACCTAGCCGATGGCTAGGTTTGGTATGTAACATGACTCCCCTCCTCGGAAAGCTTTGTCCTCAAAGCTGGAAATGTCTGGAAAATACTTTCAGGTTCCCATGTGGCATCCTCCTCTGGTAAATCTTGCCATTTGATGAGAAATTCTTGAATCTGGCATGACCGTAGTCTTCGTACTCTTTGTTGTAAGATTTCTTCAGGTTGGAGATATATGCGTCCTTCCTCATCGAGCACTGGTAATTCTGATTGACCTTGCACCTTCTGACCAATTACTTTTTTGAGACACGAAACATGAAATATTGGGTGTATTCTTGATGATAAGGGTAGCTCTAAGTGATAGGCTACTTCTCCAATGCGGCGCACAATTTTGTAAGGACCATAGAATCGTGGAGCCAACTTTTGGCTGGACTTTATCCTTAACGATGATTGTTTGTAAGGTTGCAACCTTAGGAAAACCCAGTCACCAATATTAAAAGTTCTCTCTGATCGGTGCGAGTCTTGTTGTTGTTTCATACGATTTTGTGCTTGGACTAAATTCTCTTTGAGGATGGTGAGTGTAGACTGCCTTTGTTGGAACCAATCATCCACTTTGGCTACTTTGGATGACCCTTGTACGTAATCTGCGACGATTGGAGGCTTGGTGCCATACAATGCTTCAAAGGGAGACATCTTAATTGAGTAATGGTAAGAAGTGTTGTACCACCATTCTGCCATTGCTAGCCATTGGCTCCATTGGTATTGTTTATCTTGAGCGAAACATCTTAAGTATGTACCCAAACATTTGTTAACTACTTCTGTTTGACCATCTGTCTATGGGTGGTAGGCCAAAGACATATTCAATTTGGTACCACTAAGTCGAAATAATTCCCGCCAAAAGTTACTAGTGAAGATGGGATCTCTATCACTTACAATATTTTTTGGCATACCATGTAATTTGAAGATTGAATCCATAAATACCTTTGCCACCTTGCTTGCGGAAAAAGGATGTTGTAAAGCCTGAAAATGAGCGTATTTGGATAACCGATCTACGACTACGAAGATTACTATCCTGCCTTCTGATTTAGGAAGACCTTCAATAAAATCCATGGATATATGTTCCCACTGACGCTCAGGGATGGGTAATGGTTGTAACAACCCTGGTGATTTGACTGTTTCTCCTTTATTGCACTGGCAAACTTCACATTCTGCTACCCATTGTTTGACTTCTGCTTTTAATCCTTTCCAACAAAATGATTGTTTGACCCTTAAATATGTCTTCAAAAATCCTGAATGTCCTGCTGATGGAGAAGCGTGCGATTCGTCGAGGATCTTTGATTTGAGTTCTGAATTGTGTGGAATGTAAATGCGGTTCTTCTTCCCGAGGATCTTATCTTCATAAGAGAATAAAGGGTATTTAGAGGACCCTATAGATAATTCTTGAATTATCTGAGTAGTTTCGCTATTGGATAACCATTCATTTTGTAATTGATTCACCCATTGGGAGCAAGGGCCCGAAATAGCGTTAATGACTACTTCGTCTTCGTATTTCCTGGATAATGCATCAGCGGCTACATTTTCCTTCCCCTTCTTATACTCGATAACAAAATCATAACCCAATAGTTTGGTTAACCACTTATTTTGTTTTGGATAGGAAAACCTTTGCTCAAGAAAATGTTTGAGACTACTATGATCTGTTTTTATAATGAAGCGGCTGCTGATTAGGTAGTGTCTCCATTTTTCTACCACGTGAAGTATTGCCAACATTTCTTTTTCGTATGTTGATCTTCCCAAATTTTTTCCCGATAGTTGTTTACTTTCGAATGCCAACGGATGACCTTCTTGCATTAATATAGCCCCAATTCCTGTGCTCGACGCATCACATTCAATAACAAATGGTTTGTGAAAATTTGGAGTTGCTAAAACTGGAGTTGTACACATGGCCTCCTTAAGCGCTTTGAAGGCTTGAGTGGCCTCTTCTGACCAATGAAAAGCGTCCTTCTTTGTGAGTGTTGTGAGAGGTGCTGCAATCTTACCATAATTTTGAACAAACTTGCGATAGTAGCCCGTGAGACCCAAAAAACCATGAAGTTTCTTGATGGTTTTAGGTAAGGGCCACTCTTGAATTGCCTTAATTTTATTGGGATCGACTTTGACGCCCTCGTGTGAAACTATATGACCAAGATACTCGACTTCTTGGACACCAAATGAACATTTGGAACGTTTGACAAATAATTTTTCTCTGTGTAAAATGTGAAGGACCTTATCCACATGATGTAAATGATCCTTCCATGTTTTGCTATATATGAGAATGTCATCAAAAAAAACTAATACAAACTTACGGAGGAGTGGACGAAACACTTGGTTCATGAGACTTTGGAATGTGGATGGTGCATTGGTGAGACCAAAAGGCATGACCAAAAATTTGTAATGACCTTCATGAGTACGAAAAGCAGTTTTGGGAATATCTTCTTCTCTGACACGGATTTGGTGAAATCTTGAACGAAGGTCTAATTTTGTAAAAAAATTTGCACCATGCAACTCGTCCAATAGGTCATCTATGACAGGGATCGAAAATTTGTCCTTGATAGTGAGTTTATTGAGGGAACGAAAATCAGGACACATACGCCAAGAGTTATCTTTTCGGCGGGCCAGAACTACAGGAGAAGAATAAGGGCTAGTGTTGTGCCGAATGACTCCATGATCTAGTAGATCCTGAACGATCTGCTCGATTTTTTCTTTTGTGGTTGAGGATAGCGATAAGGATGAATGTTAGGTGGCACACTCCCTGGAATCAAATGGATGGCATGGTCATGAGATCGTTTAGGTGGTAATCCTTTAGGTTCTTGAAAAACCTCTTCGTAATTTGCTACGAGGTCTCTTAAATCTAAAGCAGTAATATCCGAAGTTGTTTGAGATTGTTTTTCCAAACAATTAATTTGAGCTATAAATCCGTATCCACCCTTTTTTAACATCTTCTCCATACTATGAGAGCTCACCATCTGTGATGGAGGAGTGGTAATGCCTTGTAAGCGAATGACCCATCCGTTTTCCCTCCATTCCATGAATAATTTCTTGAAATTGAAGCTAACCGTGTCTAATGTTTCCAACCATTCAACTCCCAAAATGACATCAAAGTTCCCTAAATTCATGACGAAAAGAGATCCAGACCAGGTATAAGTTCCCATTTTAATGGAAACTTGAGATGTTCTACCAACACATTGGGCGTTCACCCCATTGGCTACTAGAACTTGGAATTTGTCTTTGTTGGAAGAGTTAATGAATAGATTCAGAGCTTTTGCTGTTTTGATGTCGATAAAATTGTGGGTACTGCCTGAATCAATTAGCACATTCACCTTTTTCTGGGAGAGAAATCCTGGTACCTTGATGGTATGGTGGGCGGTTAACCCCATGAGGGCATGCACGGAGATAGCCATTGTATCCTCTTCCTTCTCTTCTAGAGTACTTGGTAGTTCTTCTTGCATAGGTTCTTCTTGGTGGTAAACTTCTTCCTCTTCTCCTTCATATTGATCACATTCAATATGAAAGTTTTGTTTTTGGGCACATGCTTGTTCCCTGGGATGATGATTGCGACATTTATAGCAAAAGTATCTTGATGGTTGATCATTTCTGCGAAAGGAATTGTTGCGATATGAAGGACGACTATAAGTTTCACGTCGTGCATATAACTGAATTCTCTTCTCAGCCAGCTTGGCTATTCGTATGCAATCGTTTAGCGAGGTTGGATTTTGAATGTCCACCTCAACCCTAATATTTTCTTTCAATCCATTGCGAAAAGCTCCAACCACCGTGTCGGGATTGAGGTCTAATGTATACGGTAGTAAACTGGTGAATTTCGAGACGAACTCACTAACCGATCCTTCTTGTTTAAGAGATAGCAGTCTTATTGTGTATGACGATGTAGCTCCTTCATCAAATCTTTCTAAAAAATAGGTAGTGAATTTTTTCCAATTAATAGTAGCTCCTTTCTCGTGCTTAAGCCATACGAACCATTGGTAGGCCTCAGTGCCTAATTTTGATGCAGCGAAAGAGACTTTATCAAAATCCCTAATTTGGTATAAGTCTAGAATGCCTTCCATTTTGGCTATCCAACCACGAGGATCATGACCCTCAAAAGTGGGCATATCAATGCGTGGAAAATTATTAGGACCTCTTGGTTGGTGATAACCCATATCCCTATCCTGATCTTGGTTATATCTCTGTCTATGAAAGCGATTCCCGTAATTATCCGGATTGCCTCTTTGTTGTTCCCAATCTTCATCCTGGTCGTCATTTTCTTCATTCCTTTGTTCATGGGAGTGATTTTGGGAATTAGGATTGGGATTAGGTCGGTTTTGTGCGCTCAATAGTTTAGTTAGGTTGACATTAATTTGGCGCATACCATCTAGTAAGTGTCGAAGAGTTTCATCCGTGGTAATGGCCGAGTTGCTTGATTCTCCTTGTGTGACGTTTTCATGAGTTGGGGGAGGGTTAGTAGCCATGGGATCGACCAATGGATGATTCGGATTATAACTGCCAATTTTGAAAGGAGAAGGAGAATTTTTTGTACCTTGGCTTCGATGAGGTCTTCTTGCATTGGTATTGGGAGTCTCCGAGCTTGTTAGTCGACCGTCGGATCCTTTGGACCACTATTTGGTCATGCAATTTCAAAATCTTGCTTCAATTTCTCCAAAAATGGATTTTGCCAAAATTTATGTGTTCCGCTTTGACTGTCGTGCCAACTACGATGTGGAAATTAATGTGGCGCTAACCTTTGATGGCATGGATTTTAGTGTAACTCACCTGAACCCGACTGACACGACCAGACGCTAATTGACAGCGATAGCGAGGACCATGACAACGAGCTGCGAGATGACTGACAATGAGGACCGTGACAACGACAATGAGACAACTAACAACGAGGACAACGATAGCGACAAGACCGAGGACACGCGACGGAAGACGACACAACTCAAGACTGACAAGGAGGACGACAAGACCAAGGACACACGATGGAAGATGACACAAACGAAAGACTAACATGGAGGACGACAAGACCAAGGACGCAGACGGAGTAGCAAGGCAAGCGCAAGGAGGTGAGCGTGTGGCCAAAGCCACGACTCACTATGTGCACTAAGCGCCTTATAAACACCTAATCGCCCACAACACCGTGTATGTGGGATAAATGCCCACGCGAATATAAAAAATAATAATAATAAAAATGCGAGTACCTTATAATATAACGTGATATATGATTATTTCACGCTCGCTGATTGGCCGATGGCGCGCTCTGCGTTTTGTTCGGTTTGTACTGCAATTTCTCGGCTTTTCTGCTGGTTTAGCGATTCAAGGGTGTTTATCAAGCGAATAAACCAGATTCTTCTCCCCACTTCAGTGATGCACAGTAAAAATCGTTTAGGCTGCTGGTCTGTTTTGACAATGGTATAGTACTGCATGCGTTCTGGAGTGCGTTCGAAAGTGCGTGAGGTGGCGAATTAGGAATACGATGGCACCCGTATTACCCAGGTGGACGCTAATTTTCTCAGAGATGCGTTGGCCACGTATTCGAGATCTGTGGGTGTTGGTCTTCTGTCCAACGAATTTAACTTCGTGAAATGATGCTACTGCGGAGTGCGCTGGGCTGAAGGAATTATGTGGATATAACCAGGACCGGTGTCTCGTGATACCACTTGGTAGGAATCCCTAAGGGATTCATCGATAGACTTTTAGAGAACGTATTATTCAACAATTATTTTGCAATATATATACCACAAAGATACACGCAAGATATAACTATGAAATGAACTCGAATAAATCAGTCAATGAAATAGTTTGCCACTCCAGGTGGGCACACCCTCGTCGTAGAGGCAATAATGCGATGGTCGTAGATTAAATATGAAAATGAATGATGATTTAATTTAAATAACTATCTAATCTATATATATGAAGTGTTTACACTTGGAATACCTAGCCGACGGCTAGGTTTGGTATGTAACATGTCATTTGATGGAAGTCCCAGTAGAATAGCCAGCATAGAAAGGACTAGTTGCACCTCTTCCTTGAAGTCTATCAAAAATCATGTTTTCTCCATATAATCCCTTGGTACTCTGTCCAACACCTCATCTAAACACTTCTTAGGGACATCATTACCTAGATGCTCCTTTTGCTGCTCTAGATTGGTAATCTTTAGATGCCCTCTTGGGAGCTCATGAGCAGGGATTTCTTTAACAACAAACACTTGCCTAATAGTCTGTGCATCTATAAGAAATAAATACTACAAATTTTGATTTTGGATTGCACCCATAGTCATATCATAATATTTTGAAACTACATCGACCAACTGAGTGTATGAATGCATGAGAACTGGCATGAAGAAGCTCATTTGAGTCTTCCATGGAATAACCCCTAGATTATTAGGAGGGAGTTTTACTACCTTGGCTACCACTCCTTCACAGGATAGCTTCAACTTAGATCTAATGGTAATTTCTATGTCGAACAGTCCCTCGAGTGTATCCTCCATTCGCTTTGATTCTTGAGGCTTTATCATATTGCCTATTCAACTATTTTATCGACTTACTTTACCAATATTTTGGAGAAATACATACTCATATGGCTAGAGATCCTCCATGATCTTAACCCTAAAAATCCTTCTATCAACTTCAATGCTATAGTAACATAAAAATGGCAAGAGTATAGCAACAACATTGCTCACCTATATTTATAATGCTCAATGAGGGATGTCATAGAAATAGATAACATGATCATTAAGGTGATTTTGCATGGAGTGAGGGATATCTTATCAAGACATGATCCCTATGACAAGCGGCTCTTGTCAATTTTTCTTGGGAAGTGAACCACTAGCCAATGAGGTTCATGCAAAGTAGTTTGTATCAATTGGGTGTGATAACTTTAAAATGTAACTTTTCACCTTAAGCCCTTCTAGACATCATGCTATCATCATTTTTTAGAGCGTGATTAGCTCTAGGTAGATCATGTTCAGGATATCCCCTAACTCACTATTTATGATAGATCTTTATTTTACCCTAAATAGTGCACCTTCACCACTATTTTGGTATGAAGACACCTGATGTGTTCAATAGATGAGCTACCACCTAGAAGGTTATGTTGCTTCAATCACTACTTATGTTAAGCAAGGTGCAGCAACAGTATTGTCATTGTTGTCAACACAATCAGATAGATTTGTTGATGTAGTGGACAGGAAGTTCAAAAGCTATTCAGATGCAGAAGACAGGAGTTCAAAGGTTATTTAGAGTATGTACAATGATTTTCCAAGAAGACCGAAGTGGCCCATTTGCAAAAAATCAAATAAAAAGACAAGTAAGAAAAGTGTCACGATATCGCGACATATATAGCAGGCAAGAAAAACTGTCGTGATTTCGCGACATGTTGGAAGAGAGAGAAAAAGTAGGAAAAACTGTCGTGATTTCGCGACATGTTGGAAGAGAGAGAAAAAATAGAAAAAAACTGTCACAATTTCGTGACATGTTGGAAGAGAGAGAAAAAGTAGGAAAAATTGTCGCGATTTCGCGACATGTTGGAAGAGAGAGAAAAAGCAGGAAAAACTGTTGCGATTTCGTGACATGTTGGAAGAGAAAAAGGCAAGTGGAAAAACTGTCACGATTTTGTGACATTTTGGAAGAGAAAAAGGCAAGTGGAAAAATTGTCGCGATTTCGCGACATGTTGGAAGAGAAAAAGGCAAGTGGAAAAATTGTCATGATTTCACGACATGTTGGAAGAGAAAAAGGCAAGTGGAAAAACTGTCGCGATTTCATGACATGTTGGAAGAGAAAAAGAAAGAAGCAGAAGTGTCATGATTTCGTGACAAAAGCAAAGAAGTAAAGTACGAAAGCAAAAGTGTCGTGATTTCACGACAAAAGCAGAGAAGAAGACTTCGAAGGCAGAAGTGTCGCAATTTTGCGACAAAAGCAAAGAAGTAAAGTACGGAAGTAGAAGTGTCACGATTTCATGACAAAAGTAGAGAAGAAGACTTTGAAGGCAGAAGTGTCATGATTTCATGACAAAAGCAAAGAAGTAAAGTACGAAAGCAGAAGTGTCACGATTTCATGACAAAAGCAGAGAAGAAGACTTCGAAGGCAGAAGTGTCACGATTTCACAACAAAAGCAAAGTCGAAGTCTATGGAAGCAGAAGTGTCACGATATCATGACAAAAGAATAGAGAAAGTGTACGGAGGTGAAAGTTTCATGATATCGTGACATGTATTTTCGAGCCAAAGCTAAGAGAAAGAGCAAGGAGAAAAAGTGTCACGATATCGTGACATGTATTTTCACGATTTGATGCAAAGAGAAAGAGCAAGGAGAAAAAGTGTTGTGATATCGCAACATGTTGTATTTTCATTATACGATGCAAAGAGAAAGAGTAAGGAGAAAAAGCATCGCGATATTGCGACATGTAGCTTTTTTGCGGTCCGATGTAAAGAGAAAGAGAGAGAAAGAAAAAGTGTCGCGATATCGTGACATGTATTTTCGGGGGCCAAAGCAAGGAGAAAGAGAGAAAAAGTGAAAGTGTCACGATATCGCAACATGTTGTATTTTCATGGTTGAGTTGAAGCCGACGAAGATCGATGACAACCGACTAAAATTAGGGTTTACAGTTGTCATGAAAATCGACTAAGATTAGGGTTTACAGCAAACTAAGATTAGGGTTTTCATCACAAAAATTATGTTATAAAAGGAGGGTTGTTTGGATATTTGAGGTGATTGTCGATGTGTGCGAAATACAGTCATTGTGCACAGAGAGCAAGTCGTATCGAATGATGCTAAGTGCAAAATTTACAAAGAGAGCAGAGTGCGCAAAAGGGAGAAGACGATCATGAAGTTCGACTGTAATGAAGCAGAGTGTGCGAAGTGATGGTGTAGAGAGAGCAGAGTGCATAGAGAACACAAAGGTGAAGAAGACCAGTTAGGGTCTTGCAAAAGCAAAGGTATATTATTGTTAAATCTATAGATTCAAATTTAAGTCTAGGTTGATGCTTGGCATTAGGGGTTGGTGCTGGTAAATCAAGGGTTGGTGCTCCTTTTTGTTAGTGCAGATAAATCAGGGGTTGGTGCTCCTTCTAGTGTGTGCTGGTAAATTGATTGTAAAGTTGGTGCTTTGCAAAGGCTAGATTTGGATGGTAGTCCAAGCAATCAATTTTTGAGGAGTAGCCACATTGGTGAACCTCGTTAAATCTTGTTTTGTGTGATGCTCTTTTGTTATACTTGTTGTATCTAGTAATAAGTGTTAATTATTACAGTATTAAGAACTGTAAAGTTAAGTTTAAAGAGCTACATTGATTCACCCCCCTCTCAATGTCATTGTGAGACTAACAATTGGTATCAGAGCTAAGTTCATGTATAAGCCCAATCGACTAGGGTGATCTTGGAAGTAACACAATGGCAAGAGGAGAAGCTCATCTCATGGCATTTGAAGAAGTAAAATCAAAAAAGGAAGGAGTGAACTCTGAAGTATGTGGTGAAAACCCTGAGGTTGAAGTAGATCTAGAACGTAAGTGGATTCACTAATGTCTCACATCAAAGAAGAAGAAGACCTATGGCTCCTACAGCAACATGGCAAAGACCATCACCCAGGTTCAATTATCCCTTTTCTGGTTTCTGTTTTAAATGCAATGGCTATGGACATAAAATCTCAGACCGCAAATATAATGTAAGACCAAGGAATTTCACCAGTAAAAATGATTTTTCTCCTCTGATGAATTATACAGTAGAATGTTATAACTATCATAATTTTGGGCACATTGCAAGAAACTATAGAAGTACATTTTCCAAAATAGGTACATGCTGAGAACACATGAAAGCAAAACTCCTTATGATTTGTGGTTCGACAAAAGGGCAATAGCAAAATACCTCAAAGTTTTTGGCTACAAGTGCTACATCAAAAGAACTAAAGATAATCGTGGTAAGTTTGAAGATAGAGCAGATGAAGGTATTTTTGTTGGTCATTCACCAAAAAGCAAAGCTTACAAATGCTACAACAAGAGGCTAAAGAAAATTGTGGACAGTGTCGATGTTAAATTTGATGAAGGCAGAGAACGAGTAATTAGTTATGAAACAAACTACCAAATGTATGAAGAGGTTATTGAAGGAGATGAGGAAAATGAAATGAAAAAGATACAAAAAATTGACTCAAATGATTCAGAAGTGGAAGAAAATAAGAAATTCAAAACAAGCAGCTGGCAAAAAAATCATCCTAAAGAGCAAATAATTGGAGACCCCAAAGTTGGTGTTCAGACAAGAAGAAGAGTAGTAAGTAACTACTCTCTATTATCTAGCATTGAGCAAAAAAATGTTGCTGACGCAAGCAAAGATGAAAGTTGTATGAAGGCAATAAATGAAGAATTAGATCAGATCGAGAAAAATGAAACTTGGGAGTTAGTACCTAGACCTACAAATAAAAATATAATCGGGACTAAATGGATTTTTTGAAACAAATTTAATGAATATGGACAGGTAGTCAGAAATAAAGTAATATTGGTATGTAAGGGTTATGCACAAGTTGAAGGCATTGACTTTGAGGAAACTTTTGCATCAGTAGCTAGACTAGAGGCAATTAGAATGTTTCTAGCTTTAGCAGTCTACAAGAATTTCAAAGTTTATCAAATGGATGTGAAATCAACATTTTTGAATGGAAAACTTGAAGAAGAGGTTTATATTGAGCAACCGAGATGGTTTCCAACTTGGTGATGATCCCAACTTTGTTTGCAAGTTGAAGAAAGCATTATATGGCTTAAAACAGGCACCCCGAGCATGGTATGCAAGGCTAGACAAGTATCTCACCCAAAAAAGGTTTAAGAAAGGTATGGTGGATAGTAATTTGTATGTCAAAACAAAAAATGGGCATCTTATTGTACTTGTTGTATACATAAATGATATCATATTTGGTAGCAGCAAAGATGAGTCATGTAAAGATTTAGAAAATAAGATGCAAAAAGAATTTGAAATGTCAATGATTGGTGAACTTTCGTATTTCCTCGAGTTGCAAGTTAATCAAAATAAGAAGGGCATATTTATTTCTCAAGTTAAATATATGAAAGAGATGTTAAAAAGTTCACAATGGAGGATTGTAAGCCAGTTAGCACTGCCATGACGACAGAGTTGCAAGTTGAGCAAAGATGACAAATCTCCACCTGTTGATCAAACCATGTACGGATCTATGATTGGAAGCTTACTATACTCGACAGACTACTGGACCAGATATTTTGTAGGCAATATGCATGGTAGCACAATTTCAGGCTAATCCCAAGGAGACTCATGTGACAACAGTAAAAAGGATTCTTCGGTACCTCAAGGGTACTATGGAATATGGGTTATGGTATTTGAAAGGTAAAGACTTCACCCTTATTTCGTATTCAGATGCAGATTGGGCAGGATGTGTAGATGACAAAAATATTACCAGTGGAGGTGCATTCTATCTTGGAGACATATTGGTCGTGTGGCACAGTAAGAAACAAGAGTCAGTTTCTTTATCGATAGTAGAGGCAGAATATATTACAGTGACAACATGTTGTACGCAGGTATTGTGGATAAAACAAATCCTGAAAGATCTTGGTATTAGCTTCAGTGAGCCAATATCAGTTAAGTGTGATAACACAAGTGCCATTAACATCTCCAAGAATCTGGTTATGCATTCACGCACAAAACACATTGCTATCAGGTATCACTTTTTGAAGGAGAAATTTGTGAAAGGTGAAGTTAAGTTGGATTTTGTTCCAACTACAGAGCAAGTAGCAGATATCTTCACAAAACCATTTTCCAAGGAATTTTTTGAGTACCTTCGCAATAAATTGGGTGTGATCACACTTCCCAAGAATTAACTAGCTACAGGGATCACATTCTCAGGGGGAGCATTTAAGTATTTGATTATCTTTTTGCTCATGTTCATGATTTTTGCTAAGTGTAATAAATTATGCCTGAGAATGTTGTGCATGGACTCAAGGGGATTCTGTAGTAGCCCTTTAGTATTATTATCAAAGGGGGAGAAGAGTTACAGGAAATTGCACATGTGTTGCCAACAATTCCAAAGGGGGAGATTATTGAGTAAGGTGCAGCAACAATATTGTCATTGTTGTCAACATAGTTAGATAGATCTATTGATGCAGTGGACAAGAAGTTCAAAAGCTATTCAAATGCAGAAGATAGGAGTTCAAAGGTTATTTAGAGTATGTACAGTGATTTTCCAAGAAGACCGAAGTGGCCCATTTGCAAAAGATCAAAGAAAAAGACAAGTAAAAAAAGTGTCGCGATATCGCGACATATACAACAGGCAAGAAAAACTATCACGATTTCGTGACATGTTGGAAGAGAGAAAAAGCAAGAAAAACTGTCACAATTTCATGACATGTTGGAAGAGAGAGAAAAAGTAGGAAAAATTGTCGCAATTTCGCGACATGTTGGAAGAGAGAGAAAAAGCAGGAAAAACTATCACGATTTCGCAACATGTTGGAAGAGAAAAAGGCATTTCGTGACATGTTGGAAGAGAAAAAGGCAAGTGGAAAAACTGTCATGATTTTGTGACATGTTGGAAGAGAAAAAGGCAAGTGGAAAAACTGTCATGATTTTGTGACATGTTGGAAGAGAAAAGGCAAGTGGAAAAATTCTCGTGATTTCGCGACATGTTGGAAGAGAAAAAGGCAAGTGGAAAAACAATCATGATTTCATGACATGTTGGAAGAGAAAGAGAAAGCAGGCAGAAGTGTCGTGATTTCGTGACAAAAGCAAAGAAGTAAAGTACGAAAGCAGAAGTGTCGCGATTTCACGACAAAAGCAGAGAAGAAGACTTCGAAGGTAGAAGTGTCATGATTTTGTGACAAAAGCAAAGAAGTAAAGTACAGAAGCAGAAGTGTCGTGATTTCATGACAAAAGCAAAGAAGAAGACTTCGAAGGTAGAAGTGTCACGATTTCACGACAAAAGCAAAGAAGTAAAGTACGAAGCAGAAGTGTCACGATTTCATGACAAAAGCAGAAAAGAAGACTTCGAAGGCAGAAGTGTCATGATTTCGCGACAAAAGCAAAGTCGAAGTCTATGGAAGCAGAAGTGTCACGATATCACGACAAAAAAATAGAGAAAGTGTACGGAGGCGAAAGTGTCATGATATTGCGACATATACAGTAGGTAAGAAAAATTATCATGATTTTGTGACATTTTGGAAGAGAGAAAAAGCAAGAAAAACTGTCATGATTTCATGACATATTGGAAGAAAGAGAAAAAACAGGAAAAATTGTCGCAATTTCACGACATGTTGGAAGAGAGAAAAAACAGGAAAAATTGTCACAATTTCGTGACATGTTGGAAGAGAAAAAGGCAAGTGGAAAAACTGTCACGATTTCGCGACATGTTGGAAGAGAAAAAGGCAAGTAGAAAAACTGTCATGATTTCGCGACATGTTGGAAGAGAAAAAGGCAAGTGGAAAAATTGTCACGATTTCGTGACATGTTGGAAGAGAAAAAGGCAAGTGGAAAAACTGTCGCGATTTCATGACATGTTGGAAGAGAAAAAGGCAAGTGGAAAAACTATCACGATTTTGCGACATATTGAAAGAGAAAGAGAAAGCAGGCAAAAGTGTCACGATTTCGCAACAAAAGCAAAGAAGTAAAGTACTGAAGCAGAAGTGTCATGATTTCATGACAAAAGTAGAGAAGAAGACTTCGAAGGCAAAAGTGTCACGATTTCGTGACAAAAGCAAAGAAGTAAAGTACGAAAGCAGAAGTGTCACGATTTCACGACAAAAGCAGAGAAGACTTCGAAGGCAAAAGTGTCAGGATTTCACGACAAAAGCAAAGAAGTAAAGTACGAAAGCAAAAGTGTCGCAATTTCGTGACAAAAGCAGAGAAGAAGACTTCGAAGGCAGAAGTGTCACGATTTCACAACAAAAGCAAAGTCAAAGTCTATGGAAGCAGAAGTGTCGCGATATCGTGACATGTATTTTCACGGGCCAAAGCTAAGAGAAAGAGCAAGGAGAAAAAGTGTCACGATATCGCGACATGTATTTTCACGGTCTGATGCAAAGAGAAAGAGCAAGGAGAAAAAGTGTCGCAATATCGTGACATGTAGCTTTTTGGAGGTCTGATGCAAAGAGAAAGAGAGAGAAAGAAAAAGTGTTGTGATATAATGACATGTATTTTTAGGGGCCAAAGCAAGGAGAAAGAGAGAAAAAGTGAAAGTGTCGTGATATCGCGACATGTTGTATTTTCGTGGTTGAGTTGAAGCCGATGAAGACCGATGACAATCGACTAAAATTAGGGTTTACAGTTGTCATGAAAGCTGACTAAAATTAGGGTTTACAATCAACTAAGATTAGGGTTTTCATCATAAAAATTTTGTTATAAAAGGAGGGTTGTTTAGAGATTTGAGGTGATTGTCGATGTGTGCAAAATACGGTCATTGTGCGTAGAGAGCAAGTCATATCGAATGATGCTAAGTGTGAAATTCACAAAGAGAGCAGAGTGCGTAAAAGGGAGAAGACAATCATGAAGTTCAACTATAACGAAGCAGAGTGTGCGAAGTGATGGTGTAGAGAGATCAGAGTGTGCAGAGAATGCAAAGGTGAAGAAGACCAATCAGGGTCTTGCAAAAGCAAAGGTATCTTACTGTTACACCTATAGATTCAAATTGAAGTCTAGGTTGATGCTTGGCATTACGGGTTGGTGCTCCTTCCAGTTGGCGCTAGTAAATCAGGGGTTAGTGCTCCTTCTAGTTGGTGCTGGTAAATCAGGGGTTGGTGCTCCTTTTTGTTAGTGCAAATAAATCAGGGGTTGGTGCTCCTTCCAGTGTGTGCTAGTAAATTGATTGTAAATTAGGTGCTTTGCAAAGGCTAGATTTGGATGGTAGTTCAAGCAGTCAATTTTTGAGGAGTAGCCACATTGGTGAACCTCGTTAAATATTGTGTTGTGTGATGCTCTTTTGTTATACTTGTTGTATCTAGTAATAAGTGTTAATTGTTGCAGTATTAAGAACTGTAAAGTTAAGTTTAAAGAGCTACATTGATTCACCCCCCCTCTTAGTGTCATTGTGAGACTAATAATTGGTATCAGAGCTAAGTTTATGTACAAGCCTAACCGGCTAGGGTGATCTTGGAAGTAACACAATGGCAGGAGGTAAAGCTTGTCTCATGGCATTTGAAGAAGTAAAATTAGAAAAGGAAGGAGTGAACTCTGAAGTATGTGGTGAAAACCCTAAGGCTGAAGTAGATCTAGAAGGTGAGTTGATCTATGCACTTGAAGAGTGGAAAATAGAGAGGAAAAAGAATAAGAAGATTTCAAAAATGCTTGAGGATGCAAACGAAATCATAACCAGTCTGAAAGTACAAACAGAAGAATAGAAGAAAATATCTGAAGATCTTGAAGTACAAATTACCATGAAAATAGATTATTGCTACAAACTAGAAGAAGAGAATGTTGGTTTATGGATGCAGATAGAAGAGATGAATCATAAAATTAGTTGCTATCACAAACGCGAAGAAAGTTCTATGAAGCTGGATAAGATTATAAATGACCAAAGGCCTACAGGAATCAAATTTGGTCTTGGTTTCATCGAAGGAGAATCATCAAATGGATCAAAGGCCAAAAATGTAAACTCCATAAAGAATGAAGATAAGAAATAGGTTGATCAAGGAAAAACATCTCATGCAAAAGAAAGCAATAATGACAGGCACAAAAAGAGAATTGACAATGATGGATTCACCAATGTCTCACATTAAAGAAGAAGAAGACCTATGGCTCCTACGACAACATGGCAAAGACCATCACCCAGGTTCAATTATCCCTTTTCTGGTTTCTATTTTAAATGCAATGGCTATGAACATAAAATCTCGACTGCAAATATAATGTAAGACCAAAGAATTTCACCAGTAGAAATGTTTTTTCTCCTCTAATGAATTATACAATAGAATGTTATAACTATCATAATTTTGGGCACATTGCAAGAAACTGTAGAAGTACATTTTTCAAAATAGGTACATGCTAAGAACACATGAAAGCAAAACTCCTTATGAGTTGTGGTTCAGCAAAAGGGCAACAGCAAAATACCTCGAAGTTTTTGGCAGCAAGTGCTACATCAAAAGAACTGAAGATAATCTTGGTAAGTTTGAAGATAGAGCGGATGAAGGTATTTTTGTTGGTTATTTGCCAAAAAGAAAAACTTACAAATGCTACAACAAGAGTTACAGGAAGAGTTACAGGAAATTGCACATGTGTTGCCAACAATTCCAAAGGGGGAGATTATTGAGCAAGGTGCAGCAGCAGTATTGTCATTGTTGTCAACATAGTTAGATAGATCTATTGATGCAGTGGACAAGAAGTTCAAAAGCTATTCAAATGCAGAAGAAAGGAGTTCAAAGGTTATTTAGAGTATGTACAGTGATTTTCCAAGAAGACCAAAGTGGCCCATTTGCAAAAGATCAAAGAAAAAGACAAGTCAAAAAATTGTCGCGATATCGCGACATATACAGCAGGCAAGAAAAACTATCACGATTTCGTGACATGTTGGAAGAGAGAGAAAAAGCAAGAAAAACTGTCACAATTTCATGACATGTTGGAAGAGAGAAAAAGTAGGAAAAATTGTCGCAATTTCGTGACATGTTGGAAGAGAGAGAAAAAGCAAGAAAAACTATCACGATTTCGCAACATGTTGGAAGAGAAAAAGGCATTTCATGACATGTTGGAAGAGAAAAAGGCAAGTGGAAAAACTGTCATGATTTTGTGACATGTTGGAAGAGAAAAAGGCAAGTGGAAAATCTGTCGCGATTTCGTGACATGTTGGAAGAGAAAAGGCAAGTGGAAAAATTCTCGTGATTTCGTGACATGTTGGAAGAGAAAAAGGCAAGTGGAAAAACTATCACGATTTCACGACATGTTGGAAGAGAAAGAGAAAGCAAGCAGAAGTGTCGTGATTTCGTGACAAAAGCAAAGAAGTAAAGTACGAAAGCAGAAGTGTCGCGATTTCACGACAAAAGCAGAGAAGAAGACTTCGAAGGTAGAAGTGTCACGATTTCGTGACAAAAGCAAAGAAGTAAAGTACAAAAGCAGAAGTGTCATGATTTCATGACAAAAGCAAAGAAGAAGACTTCGAAGGTAGAAGTGTCACGATTTCACGACAAAAGCAAAGAAGTAAAGTACGAAGCAGAAGTGTCACGATTTCATGACAAAAGCAGAGAAGAAGACTTCGAAGGTAGAAGTGTCATGATTTCACGACAAAAGCAAAGTCGAAGTCTATGGAAGCAGAAGTGTCACGATATCGCGACAAAAAAATAGAGAAAGCGTACGGAGGCAAAAGTGTCGCGATATCGCGACATATACAGTAGGTAAGAAAAATTATCACGATTTTGTGACATTTTGGAAGAGAGAAAAAGCAAGAAAAATTGTCATGATTTCATGACATATTGGAAGAGAGAAAAAACAGGAAAAACTGTCGCAATTTCACGACATGTTGGAAGAGAGAAAAAGCAGGAAAAATTGTCGCAATTTCGTGACATGTTGGAAGAGAAAAAGGCAAGTGGAAAAACTGTCATGATTTCGCGACATGTTGGAAGAGAAAAAGGCAAGTAGAAAAACTGTCACGATTTCGCGACATGTTGGAAGAGAAAAAGGCAAGTGGAAAAATTGTCACGATTTCACGACATGTTGGAAGAGAAAAAGGCAAGTGGAAAAACTGTCGCGATTTCATGACATGTTGGAAGAGAAAAAGGCAAGTGGAAAAACTATCATGATTTTGCGACATATTGGAAGAGAAAGAGAAAGCAGGGAAGAAGTGTCACGATTTCGCAACAAAAGCAAAGAAGTAAAGTACTGGAAGTAGAAGTGTCATGATTTCGTGACAAAAGTAGAGAAGAAGACTTCGAAGGCAAAAGTGTCACGATTTTGTGACAAAAGCAAAGAAGTAAAGTAAGAAAGCAGAAGTGTCACGATTTCACGACAAAAGCAGAGAATACTTCGAAGGCAGAAGTGTCAGGATTTCACGACAAAAGCAAAGAAGTAAAGTACAAAAGCAAAAGTGTCGCAATTTCATGACAAAAGCAGAGAAGAAGACTTCGAAGGCAGAAGTGTCGCGATTTCACAACAAAAGCAAAGTCAAAGTCTATGGAAGCAGAAGTGTCGCGATATCGCGACATGTTGTATTTTCACGGGCCAAAGCTAAGAGAAAGAGCAAGGAGAAAAAGTGTCACGATATCGCAACATGTATTTTCGCGGTCTAATGCAAAGAGAAAGAGCAAGGAGAAAAAGTGTCATGATATCACGACATGTAGCTTTTTTGCGGTCCGATGCAAAGAGAAAGAGAGAGAAATAAAAAGTGTTGCGATATCATGACATGTATTTTTAGGGGCCAAAGCAAGGAGAAAGAGAGAGAAAGTGAAAGTGTCACGATATCGCGACATGTATTTTCGTGGTTGAGTTGAAGCCGACGAAGACCGATGACAGTCGACTAAAATTAGGGTTTACAGTTGTCATGAAAGTCGACTAAAATTAGGGTTTACAATCAACTAAGATTAGGGTTTTCATCATAAAAGTTATGTTATAAAAGGAGGGTTGTTTGGAGATTTGAGGTGATTGTCGATGTGTGCGAAATACGGTCATTGTGCGTAGAGAGCAAGTCATATCGAAAGATGCTAAGTGTGAAATTCACAAAGAGAGCAAAGTGCGTAAAAGGGAGAAGACGATCATGAAGTTCAACTATAACAAAGCAGAGTGTGCAAAGTGATGGTGCAGAGAGATCAGAGTGTGCAGAGAATGCAAAGGTGAAGAAGACCAATCAGGGTCTTGCAAAAGCAAAGGTATCTTATTGTTACACCTATAGATTCAAATTGAATTCTAGGTTGATGCTTGGCATTACGGGTTGGTGCTCCTTCCAGTTGGCACTAGTAAATCAGGGGTTAGTGCTCCTTCTAGTTGGTGCTGGTAAATCAGGGGTTGGTGCTCCTTTTTGTTAGTGCAGATAAATCAGGGGTTGGTGCTCCTTCCAGTGTGTGCTAGTAAATTGATTGTAAATTAGGTGCTTTGCAAAGGCTGGATTTGGATGGTAGTTCAAGCAATCAATTTTTGAGGAGTAGCCACATTGGTGAACCTCGTTAAATATTGTGTTGTGTGATGCTCTTTTGTTATACTTGTTGTATCTAGTAATAAGTGTTAATTGTTGCAGTATTAAGAACTATAAAGTTAAGTTTAAAGAGCTACATTGATTCACCCCCCCTCTTAGTGTCATTGTGAGACTAATAATTGATATCAAAGCTAATTTTCTATACAAGCCTAACCGGCTAGGGTGATCTTGGAAGTAACACAATGGCAGG
Source organism: Wollemia nobilis (assembly GCA_028583015.1). Taxonomy (NCBI): domain Eukaryota; kingdom Viridiplantae; phylum Streptophyta; class Pinopsida; order Araucariales; family Araucariaceae; genus Wollemia; species Wollemia nobilis. The sequence continues at coordinate 14,131,172 of JAQPPZ010000521.1, read as the reverse complement.
AGGTAAAGCTCATCTCATGGCATTTGAAGAAGTAAAATCAGAAAAGGAAGGAGTGAACTCTGAAGTATGTGGTGAAAACCCTAAGGCTGAAGTAGATCTAGAAGGTTAGTTGATCTATGCACTTGAAGAGTGGAAAATAGAGAGGAAAAAGAATAAGAAGATTTCAAAAATGCTTGAGGATGCAAACGAAATCATAACCGATCCGAAAGTACAGTACAGAAGAATAGAAGAAAATATCTGAAGATCTCGAAGTACAAATTACCATGAAAATAGATTATTGCTACAAACTAGAAGAAGAGAATGTTGGTTTATGGATGCAGATAGAAGAGATGAATCATAAAATTAGTTGCTATCACAAACGTGAAGAAAGTTCTATGAAGCTGGATAAGATTATAAATGACCAAAGGCCTGCAGGCATCAAATTTTGTCTTGGTTTCATCGAAGGAGAATCATCAAATGGATCAAAGGCCAAAAATGTAAACTCCATAAAGAATGAAGATAAGAAACAGGTTGATCAAGGAAAAACATCTCATGCAAAAGAAAGCAATAATGCCAGGCACAAAAAGAGAATTGACAATGATGGATTCACCAATGTCTCACATCAAAGAAGAAGAAGACCTATGGCTCCTACAACAACATGGCAAAGACCATCACCCAGGTTCAATTATCCCTTTTCTGGTTTCTATTTTAAATGCAATGGCTATGAACATAAAATCTCAGATCGCAAATATAATGTAAGACCAAGGAATTTCACCAAGTAGAAATGTTTTTTCTCCTCTAATGAATTATACAATAGAATGTTATAACTATCATAATTTTGGGCACATTGCAAGAAACTGTAGAAGTACATTTTTCAAAATAGGTACATGCTAAGAACACATGAAAGCAAAACTCCTTATGAGTTGTGGTTCAGCAAAAGGGCAACAGCAAAATACCTCGAAGTTTTTGGCAGCAAGTGCTACATCAAAAGAACTAAAGATAATCTTGGTAAGTTTGAAGATAGAGCAGATGAAGGTATTTTTTTTGGTTATTTGCCAAAAAGAAAAACTTACAAATGCTACAACAAGAGGCTAAAGAAAATTGTGGACAGTGCCAATGTTAAATTTGATGAAGGCAGAGAACGAGTAATTAGTTATGAAACGAACTACCTAATGTATGAAGAGGTTATTGAAGGAGATGAGGAAAACGAAACAAAAAAGATACTAAAAATTGTCTCAGATGATTCAGAAGTGGAAGAAAATAAGAAATTCAAAACAGGCAGTTGGCAAAAAAATCATCCTAAAGAGCAAATAATTGGAGACCCCAAAGTTGGTGTTTAGACAAGAAGAAGAGTAGTAAGTAACTACTCTCTATTATCTAGCATTGAGCCCAAAAATGTTGTTGACGTAAGCAAATATGAAAGTTGGATGAAGGCAATAAATGAAGAATTATATCAAATCAAGAAAAATGAAACTTGGGAGTTAGTACCTAGACCTACAAATAAAAATATAATCGGGACTAAATGGATTTTTCAAAACAAATTGAATGAAGACGGACAGGTAGTCAAAAATAAAGCAAGATTGGTATGTAAGGGTTATGCACAAGTTGAAGGCATTGACTTTGAGGAAACTTTTGCACCAGTAGCTAGACTAGAGGCAATTAGAATGTTTCTGGCTTTAGCAGTCTACAAGAATTTCAAAGTTTATCAAATGGATGTGAAATCAACGTTTTTGAATGGGAAACTTGAAGAAGAGGTTTATATTGAGCAACCAGATGGTTTTCAACTTGGTGATGATCCCAAATTTGTTTGCAAGTTGAAGAAAGCATTATATGGCTTAAAATAGGCACCCTGAGCATGGTATGCAAGGCTAGACAACTATCTCACCCAACAAAGGTTTAAGAAAGGTATGGTGGATAGTAATTTGTATGTCAAAACAGAAAATGGGCATCTTATTGTTCTTGTTGTATACATAGATGATATCATATTTGGTAGCAGCAAAGATGAGTCATGTAAAGATTTAGTAAATAAGATGCTGAAAGAATTTAAAATGTCAATGATTGGTGAACTTTCATATTTCCTTGGGTTGCAAGTTAATCAAAATAAGAAGGACATATTTATTTCTCAAGTTAAATATGTGAAAGAGATGTTAAAAAAGTTCACAATGGAGGATTGTAAGCTAGTTAGCACTCCCATGATGACAGGTTGCAAGTTGAGCAAAGATGACAAATCTCCACCTGTTGATCAAACCATGTACAGATCTATGATTGGAAGCTTACTATACCTGACAACTACCAGACCAGATATTTTGTATGCAGTATGCATGGTAGCACGATTTCAGGCTAATCCCAAGGAGACTCATGTGACAGTAGTGAAAAGGATTCTTCGATACCTCAAGGGTACTATGGAATATGGGTTATGGTATCCGAAAGGTAAAGACTTCACCCTTATTTCGTATTTAGATACAGATTGTGCAATATGTGTAAATGATAGAAAGAGTACCAGTGGAGGTGCATTCTATCTTGGAGACATATTGGTCGTGTGGCACAGTAAGAAACAAGAGTCAATTTCTTTATCGATAGTAGAGGCAAAATATATTGCAGTGACAACATGTTGTACGCAGGTATTGTGGATGAAACAAACCCTAAAATATCTTGGTATTAGCTTCAGTGAGCCAATATCAGTTAAGTGTGATAACACCAGTGCCATTAACATCTCCAAGAATCCGGTTATGCATTCACGCACAAAACACATTGCTATCAAGTATCACTTTTTGAAGGAGAAAGTTGCGAAAGGTGAGGTTAAGTTGGATTTTGTTCCAACTACAGAGCAAGTAGTAGATATCTTCACAAAACCATTGCCCAGGGAAGTTTTTGAGTACCTTCGCAATAAATTGGGCGTGATCACACTTCCCAAGAATTGACTAGCTATAGGGATCACATTCTCAGGGGGAGCATTTAAGTATTTGATTATCTTTTTGCTCATGTTCATGATTTTTGCTAAGTGTAATAAATTGTGCCTGAGAATGTTGTGCATGGACTCAGGGGGAGTCTACAGTAACCCTTTGGTATTATTGTCAAAGGGGGAGAAGAGTTATAAGAAATTGCACATGTGTTGCCAACAATTCCAAAGGGGGAGATTGTTGAGCAAGGTGCAGCAACAGTATTGTCATTGTTGTCAACATAGATAAATCTGTTGATGTAGTGGATAGTAAGTTCAAAAGCTATTCAGATGTAGAAGACAGGAGTTCAAAGGTTATTTAGAGCATGTACAGTGATTTTCCAAGAAGACCGAAGTGGCCCATTTGCAAAAGATCAAAGAAAAAGATAAGTAAGAAAAGTGTCACGATATCGCGACATATACAGTAGGCAAGAAAAACTATTGCGATTTCGTAACATTTTGGAAGAGAGAAAAAGCAAGAAAAACTGTCGCAATTTCACGACATGTTGGAAGAGAGAGAAAAAGCAAGAAAAACTGTCACGATTTCATGACATGTTGGAAGAGAGAGAAAAAGTAGGAAAAACTGTCACAATTTCGCGACATGTTGGAAGAGAAAAAGGCAAGTGGAAAAACTGTCATGATTTTGTGACATGTTGGAAGAGAAAAAGGCAAGTGGAAAAACTGTCACGATTTCATGACATGTTGGAAGAGAAAAAGGCAAGTGAAAAAATTGTCATGATTTCACGACATGTTGGAAGAGAAAAAGGCAAGTGGAAAAACTGTCACGATTTCGTGACATGTTGGAAGAGAAAAAGGCAAGTGGAAAAACTGTCGCAATTTCGTGACATGTTGGAAGAGAAAGAGAAAGCAGGCAGAAGTGTCACAATTTCACAACAAAAACAAAGAAGTAAAGTACTAAAGCAGAAGTGTCACGATTTCATGACAAAAGCAGAGAAGAAGACTTCGAAGGCAGAAGTGTCACGATTTCATGACAAAAGCAAAGAAGTAAAGTACGAAAGCAGAAGTGTCACGATTTCACGACAAAAGAAGAGAAGAAGACTTTGACGACAGAAGTGTCACGATTTCATGACAAAAGTAAAGAAGTAAAGTATGGAAGCAAAAGTGTCGTGATTTTGTGACAAAAGTAGAGAAGAAGACTTTGAAGGCAAAAGTGTCACGATTTCGCGACAAAAGCAAAGTCAAAGTCTATGGAAGTAGAAGTGTCGCGATATCGCGACAAAAGAATAAAGAAAGCGTACAGAGGCGAAAGTGTCACGATATCATGACATGTTGTATTTTCACGGGCCAAAGCTAAGAGAAAGAGCAAGGAGAAAAAGTGTCGCGATATCGTGACATGTATTTTTGCGGTCCGATGCAAAGAGAAAGAGCAAGGAGAAAAAGTGTCGCGATATCACAATATGTAGCTTTTTTGCGGTTCGATGCAAAGAGAAAGAGAGAAAGAAAAAGTGTCGCGATATAACGACATGTTGTATTTTTAGGAGCCAAAGCAAGGAGAAAGAGAGAAAAAGTGAAAGTGTTGCAATATCGTGACATGTATTTTCGTGGTTGAGTTGAAGCCGATGAAGACCGATGACAGCTGACTAAAATTAGGGTTTACAGTTGTCATGAAAGCCGACTAAGATTAGGGTTTACAACCAACTAAGATTAGGGTTTTCATCATAAAAATTTTGTTATAAAAGGAGGGTTGTTTGGAGATTTGAGGTGATTGTCAATGTGTATAAAATACGGTCATTGTGCACAGAGAGCAAGTCGTATCGAATGATGCTAAGTACAAAATTTGCAAAGAGAGTAGAGTGCGCAAAAGGGAGAAGACGATCATGAAGTTCAACTATAACGAAGTAGAGTGTGCAAAGTGATGGTGCAAAGAGATCAAAGTGCGTAGAGAATGCAAAAGTGAAGAAGACCAGTTAGGGTCTTGCAAAAGCAAAGGTATCTTACTATTACACCTATAGATTCAAATTGAAGTCCAGGTTGATGCTTGGCATTAGGGGTTGGTGCTCCTTCCAATTGATGTTGGTAAATCAGGGGTTAGTGCTCCTTCCAGTTGGTGCTAGTAAATTAGGGGTTGGTTCTCCTTTCTGTTAGTGCAGATAAATTAGAGGTTGGTGCTCCTTCCAGTGTGTGCTGGTAAATTGATTGTAAAGTTGGTGCTTTGCAAAGGCTGGATTTGGATGGTAGTCCAAACAGTAAATTTTTGAGGAGTAGCCACATTGATGAACCTCGTTAAATATTATGTTGTGTGATGCTCTTTTGTTATACTTTTTGTATCTAGTAATAAGTGTTAATTATTGTAGTATTAAGAACTGTAAAGTTAAGTTTAAAGAGCTACACTGATTCACCCCCCCTCTCAGTGTCATTGTGAGACTAACAATTGGTATCAGAGCTAAGTTCCTGTACAAGCCTAACCGACTAGGGTGATCTTGTAAGTAACACAACGGCAGGAGGTGAAGCTCGTCTCATGGCATTTGAAGAAGTAAAATCAAAAAAGGAAGAAGGAGTGAACTCTGAAGTATGTGGTGAAAACCCTGACGCTGAAGTAGATCTAGAAGTGAGTTGATCTATGCACTTGAAGAGTGGAAAATAGAAAGGAAAAAGAATAAGAAGATTTCAAAAAGGCTTGAGGATACAAACAAAATCATAACCAGTCTGAAAGTATAGACAAAAGAATAAAAGAAAATATCTGAAGATCTCGAAGTACAAATTACCATAAAAATAGATTATTGCTGCAAACTAGAAGAAGAGAATGTTGGTTTACGGATGCAGATAGAAGAGATGAATCACAAAATTAGTTGCTATCACAAACACGAAGAAAGTTCTATGAAGCTGGATAATATTATAAATGACCAAAGGCCTGCAGGCATCAAATTTGGTCTTGGTTTCATCGAAGGAGAATCATCAAATGGATCAAAGGCCAGAAATGTAAACTCCATAAAGAATGAAGATAAGAAACAGGTTGATCAAGGAAAAACATCTCATGCAAAAGAAAGCAATAATGCCAGGCATAAAAAGAGAATTGATAGTGATGGATTCACCAATGTCTCACATCAAAGAAGAAGAAGACCTATGGCTCCTATGGCAACATGGTGAAGACCATCACCCAGGTTCAATTATTCCTTTTCTGGTTTCTATTTTAAATGCAATGGCTATGGACATAAAATCTCATACTGCAAATATAATGTAACACCAAGGAATTTCACCAGTAGAAATGTTTTTTCTCCTCTGATGAATTATACAGTAGAATGTTATAACTATCATAATTTTGGGCACATTGCAAGAAATTGTAGAAGTGCAATTTCCAAAATAGGTACATGCTGAGAACACATGAAAGCAAAACTCCTTATGAGTTTTGGTTCAGCAAAAGGGCAACAGAAAAATACCTCGAAGTTTTTGGCAGCAAGTGCTACATCAAAATAACTAAAGATAATCTTGGTAAGTTTGAATATAGAGCGGATGAAGGTATTTTTGTTGGTTATTTTCCAAAAAGCAAAGCTTACAAATGCTACAACAAGAGGCTAAAGAAAATTGTGGATAGTGCCGATGTTAAATTTGATGAAGGCAAAGAACGAGTAATTAGTTATGAAATGAACTACCCAATGTATGAAGAGGTTATTGAAGGAGATGAGGAAAACGAAACAAAAAATATACAAAAAATTGACTCAGATGATTCAGAAGTGGAAGAAAATAAGAAATTCAAAACAAGCAACTGGAAAAAAAATCATCCTAAAGAGCAAATAATTGGAGACCCCAAAGTTAGTGTTCAGACAAGAAGAAGAGTAGTAAGTAACTACTCTCTATTATCTAGCATTGAGCCCAAAAATGTTGTTGACGCAAGCAAATATGAAAGTTGGATGAAGGCAATAAATGAAGAATTATATCAAATCGAGAAAAATGAAACTTGGGAGTTAGTACCTAGACCTGCAAATAAAAATATAATCGGGACTAAATGGATTTTTCAAAACAAATTGAATGAAGACGGACAGGTAGTCAGAAATAAAGCAAGATTGGTATGTAAGGGTTATGCACAAGTTGAAGGCATTGACTTTGAGGAAACTTTTTCACCAGTAGATAGACTAGAGGCAATTAGAATGTTTCTGGCTTTAGCAGTCTACAAGAATTTCAAAGTTTATCAAATGGATGTGAAATCAACGTTTTTGAATGGAAAACTTGAAGAAGAGGTTTATATTGAGCAACCAGATGGTTTCCAACTTGGTGATGATCCCAAATTTGTTTGCAAGTTGAAGAAAGCATTATATGGCTTAAAACAGGCACCTCGAGCATGGTATGCAAGGCTAGACAACTATCTCACCCAACAAAGGTTTAAGAAAGGTATGGTGGATAGTAATTTGTATGTCAAAACAGAAAATGAGCATCTTATTGTTCTTGTTGTATACATAGATGATATCATATTTGGTAGCAGCAAAGATGAGTCATGTAAAGATTTAGCAAATAAGATGTAGAAAGAATTTGAAATGTCAATGATTGGTGAACTTTCGTATTTCCTCGGGTTGCAAGTTAATCAAAATAAGAAGGGCATATTTATTTCTCAAGTTAAATATGTGAAAGAGATGTTAAAAATTTTCACAATGGAGGATTGTAAGCTAGTTAGCACTCCCATGACGACAGGTTGCAAGTTGAGCAAAGATGACAAATCTCCACCTGTTGATCAAACCATGTACAGATCTATGATTGAAAGCTTACTATACCTGATAGCTACCAGACCAGATATTTTGTAGGCAATATGCATGGTAGCATGATTTTAGGCTAATCCCAAGGAGACTCATGTGACAGCAGTGAAAAGGATTCTTCGGTACCTCAAGGGTATTATGGAATATGGGTTATGGTATCAAAAAGGTAAAGACTTCACCCTTATTTCGTATTTAGATAAATATTGGGCAGGATGTGTAGATGACAGAAAGAGTACCAGTGGAGGTGCATTCTATCTTGGAGACATATTGGTCGCGTGGCACAGTAAGAAACAAGAGTCGGTTTCTTTATCGACAGTAGAGGCAGAATATATTGCGAGTGACAACATGTTGTACGTAGGTATTGTGGATGAAACAAACCCTAAAATATCTTGGTATTAGCTTCAGTGAGCCAATATCAGTTAAGTGTGATAACACCAGTGCCATTAACATCTCCAAGAATCCGGTTATTCATTCATGCACAAAACACATTGCTATCAGGTATCACTTTTTGAAGGAGAAAGTTGTAGAAGGTGAGGTTAAGTTGGATTTTGTTCCAACTACAGAGCAAGTAGTAGATATCTTCACAAAATCATTGCCCAAGGAATTTTTTGAGTACCTTCGTAATAAATTGGGCGTGATCACACTTCCCAAGAATTGACTAGCTACAGGGATCACATTCTCAAAGGGAGCATTTAAGTATTTGATTATCTTTTTGCTCATGTTCATGATTTTTGCTAAGTGTAATAAATTGTGCCTGAGAATGTTGTGCATGGACTCAAGGGGAGTCTACAGTAGCCCTTTGGTATTATTGTCAAAGGGGGAGAAGATTTATAGGAAATTGCACATGTGTTGCCAACAATTCCAAAGGGGGAGATTGTTGAGCAAGGTGCAACAACAGTATTGTCATTGTTGTCAACATAGTTAGATAGATCTGTTGATGTAGTGGACAGGAAGTTCAAAAGCTATTTAGATGTAGAAGACAGGAGTTCAAAGGTTATTTAGAGCATGTATAGTGATTTTCCAAGAAGACCAAAGTGGCCCATTTGCAAAAGATCAAAGAAAAAGACAAGTAAGAAAAGTGTCGCGATATCGCGACATATATAGTAGGCAAGAAAAACTATCGTGATTTCATGACATGTTGGAAGAGAGAAAAAGCAGGAAAAATTGTCGTGATTTCATGACATGTTGGAAGAGAGAAAAAGTAGGAAAAACTGTCACGATTTCATGACATATTGGAAGAGAGAGAAAAAGCAGGAAAAATTGTCATGATTTTGCAACATGTTTTAAGAGAAAAAGGCAAGTGGAAAAACTGTCACAATTTCGTGACATGTTGGAAGAGAAAAAGGCAAGTGGAAAAACTGTCACAATTTCATGACATGTTGGAAGAGAAAAAGGCAAGTGGAAAAATTGTCGTGATTTCGCGACATGTTGGAAGAGAAAAAGGCAAGTGGAAAAACTGTCGTGATTTTGTGACATGTTGGAAGAGAAAAATGCAAGTGGAAAAACTGTCACAATTTCATGACATGTTGGAAGAGAAAGAGAAAGCAGGCATAAGTGTCATGATTTCGCAACTAAAGCAAAGAAGTAAAGTACTGAAGCAGAAGTGTCATGATTTCATGACAAAAGTAGAGAAGAAGACTTCAAAGGTAGAAGTGTCACGATTTCACGACAAAAGCAAAGAATTAAAGTACGAAAGCAGAAGTGTCGTGATTTCATGACAAAAGTAGAGAAGAAGACTTCGAAGGCAGAAGTGTCGCAATTTTGCAACAAAAGCAAAGAAGTAAAGTATGGAAGCAAAAGTGTCACGATTTTGTGACAAAAGTAGAGAAGAAGACTTCGAAGGCAGAAGTGTCACAATTTCATGACAAAAGCAAAGTCGAAGTCTATGGAAGCAGAAGTGTCACAATATCACGACAAAAGAATAGAGAAAGCGTACAGAGGCGAAAGTGTCGTGATATCACGACATGTATTTTCATTATCACGACATGTATTTTCATGGGCCAAAGCTAAGAGAAAGAGCAAGGAGAAAAAGTGTCGCGATATCGTGACATGTATTTTCGCGGTCCGATGCAAAGAGAAAGAGCAAGGAGAAAAAGTGTCATGATATCGCGACATGTAGCTTTTTTGCGGTCCGATGCAAAGAGAAAGAGAGAGAAAGAAAAAGTGTCACGATATCACGACATGTATTTTCGAGGGCCAAAGCAAGGAGAAAGAGAGAGAAAGCGAAAGTGTCGCGATATCACGACATGTATTTTCGCGATTGAATTGAAGCCGACGAAGACCGATGATAGTCAACTAAAATTAGGGTTTACAGTTGTCATGAAAGTCGACTAAGATTAGGGTTTACAGACGACTAAGATTAGGGTTTTCATCACAAAAATTATGTTATAAAAGGAGGGTTGTTTGGAGATTTGAGGTGATTGTCGATGTGTGCAAAATACGGTCATTGTGCGCAGAGAGCAAGTCGTATCGAATGATGCTAAGTGCGAAATTCATAAAGAGAGTAGAGTGCACAAAAGGGAGAAGACGATTGTGAAGTTTGACTGTAACGAAGCAGAGTGTGCAAAGTGATGGTGCAGAGAGAGCAGAGTGCACAGAGAACGCAAAGGTGAAGAAGACTAGTCAGGGTCTTGCAAAAGCAAAGGTATCTTACTGTTAAACCTATAGATTCAAATTGAAGTCCAAGTTGATGCTTGGCATTAGGTGTTGGTGCTCCTTCTAGTTGGTGCTAGTAAATCAGGGGTTGATGGTCCTTTTTGTTAGTGTAGATAAATCAGGGGTTGGTGCTCCTTCCAGTGTGTGCTGGTAAATTGATTGTAAAGTTGGTGCTTTGCAAATGCTGGATTTGGATGGTAGTCCAAGCAAGTCAATTTTTGAGGAGTAGCCACATTGGTGAACCTCGTTAAATCTTGTGTTGTGTGATGCTCTTTTGTTATACTTGTTGTATCTAGTAATAAGTGTTAATTGTTGCAGTATTAAGAACTGTAAAGTTAAGTTTAAAGAGCTACACTGATTCACCCCCCCCTCTCAGTGTCATTGTGAGACTAACAACTTATTGCATTGATATTGGTATGTGCATTTTCTTGGGCCGATACGGTTAGATCATATGTATCTGATTGGGATGGTGGTTGGATCCTCCTAGGTGTCAAATCGATGATGCACCCTTTGATCGATTGAATAATGATATCATTGATAACATTAATGTGGGCAACAACCATCATGTGTGCCCTATTATCAACATTGAGATAGACTTGCATGTTGCCAACCCACAACTGGTAACCTCAATATTCCTACAAATTCATTGTGGTAGAATTTTGGGATCACCCCCAAGTTTGGTCACATCCCATTTGTCCTCCCACTACCCAAACTCGGAATCTTTTCCAAATTCATTGATGGTTACCTTGGTGGTAGACTTCTGAGACATCCCTGACACCCTATCACTTCTCAATTTTTCACTAGTGATGTTTGTGCATTTACTTGCACTGGATTTTTGGAATCTATTTGAGGTTTGAAGGCTTCCTATTTTCATCCTACACTATTGCTTCCTTTGTACCAAAAATTTGGGGCTTGAATAGAGTTCAGCATCCACATGTTTTTCTACGTGGTTCACACTTAGCCATTTTTCTTGCTTAGAAACTGTGTTCATAACCAATATACTAGCTCGAATACCTATCATAATGGGCCTTGGATTGCTACTCCAAGAATTTAACAACTATAACCAAAAAGTGAAAGAAAATAAAAGAAAACAAGTTGGGCTATATACATATATAAAATTCCACCCTTGATGAAGCTAAGCGTAAAGTTTCAAATATTGGCCATTCACCAGCATTGGGAGCAGTTGACCATCAAGATTATGCAATTGAAATATGTTTGCATCTCTACAACTCTTAATGAGATATGGACCAAAAAATATGGAATCAGATTTGTCATGTGTGTTTGGCTTTGCTTGGTCCACATCCTACTTTAGGACAAGATCACCTTCATAAAATTCTTTTGGTGTCGCCTTTTTGTCAAACCAATGGTTGACCACCTTCTGGTATTGATATACATTGTTGTATGCCTACTCACATTTTTCCTCCAACTCCATTAGTTGCACCAACCTCTTCTCAATTGTTGAGAAGTCTTTCACCTCCATATCACTCATGAATCTAAGTGTCAAAAGCTCAAGGTTAATTGGAAGAATTACCTATTTTCCATAGACCAAAGCATATGGTGATGTCTTCAAAGATTTCTTAGGGGTTATCCTATCTATCCAAAGTGCTTGATCAAGTAGGAGATGCTAGCTTCTAGGATTGTGTTCAATGTTTGGCTTTATTATCTTGAGCAAATTTTTATTTATGGACTCAGCCAGATCATTTCCCTATGGGTAGTAGTTTGAGGAAGCATTCCAATATATACCATACTTTCTAGTGAATTCCATAATTTTGGTACCTGTGAAAGATGTACCATTGTCTAAAAATATAGTAGCAAGAAACCCAAACCTAGTGGTCAATCTTTCCAAAAAATCAATGATTGTTTGCTGACCAGCATGCTTGGTAGCTTTAGCTTTCGTCCACTTTTTGAAGTAATCTATTGCTATGAGAATGTATTTGTGACTAGTTGATGAATTTGGATTGATTACACCAATAAAGTCCAAACCCCATCGCTAAAATGGTTCTTCTACAATTATTGGCTATAATGGCATAATGATATGTTTACCCTTTCCAATGAACCTTTGTTATTTGTTGCATGCTATTACCAATTTGAATGCATCAAAGAAGATATATGGCCAATAGAATCCCACCCTTAGTACTTTAGTCATTATGGTTTGTGTTGAGTAATGTCCCCCTTAAAATCCAATATGGAACTCTTCAAGGACCTTCTTAGCTCTCTATAGGTATGCATCTTAACAAGATCCCATAAAAATTCTTTTAGTAGAAAACATTGTTGATTAATGCATATTTCTTGATCTGCAACCTATATCTTCACATTTGGTGCATCGTCAACCATTATAGACACCTACCAAAATTGAATTAGTGTATCAATTCAAAGATCCAAGTATCAGTGTACATCTCCTCTCTTACTGGTTGTACTAGATTTGCTTCCTCCATGATCAGGTTAGGTTCCAATGCTATGGATTATGCCAATTTTTGGCATAGTGCTCTTCCTCTTACCAACTTTGTTGGCCTAATTTCCACATCATATTCTTGAATTTTTGTAGTCCAACCAGCTCTTTTGTCACCCAACTCTCCCTGAATCACAAAAATCCTTACATCCGGGTGCACCACATATACGATAGTTTTACTCTGGGAGATGAAATATCTAAATTTATTTAGGGACTTCATGATGGCATACACCTATTTTTCAATGAAACTATACCTTTCTTCATGATTGTGCAATATTTGGTTGAGGAAAATAATGGGTCTTTCACTACCATCCTCTCTCTTCTATATGAGGACTGTCACGTAGCTTTCTTCTGCTCCAAAAGTATGTAAAATTAAATCCTTGGAGTAGTCGAGGTTGATAAGCACTAGGGCTCGTGAATGGCTTCTTTGATGCTTTTGAAATCATCCCTTTGAATATCCATCCACTTAAATTCCACATCCTTTTTTAGCATCTTTTTCATAGGCTTGACTATTTGAGTGAAGTCTAATATGAACTTTTGTACAAATTTTATCAGCAAAAAGAAATATTGCGGTCCTTTTTTATTCAATGGCAAGAGTAGGTCTAGAATGGCCTTCACCCTATTTGGATCTATAGCAAGCCTTGCTTCCGATACCACATGTTCTAGGAGTTTATATTCTTGCACAGTAAAGATAAATTTTTTTGGATTTAGTGATATCTCAAACTCTCTGTATTTTTCAAAGACCTGCCTCAGATGCTCTACATGATCCTCTTCCTTATGAAAAAAAACAATCATATCATCAAGATAAATAACAATAACTTTGTTCACATGTTCACCAAATGCCAATTCCATTGCTCTTTGGAAGGTAGCACCAGCATTAAATAGCCCAAATGGCATTTGCTAATATGCAAAGGTTCTCCACTTAGAGGTTTGTGTTGTCTTGTATTGGTCCTCATATCGAACCCATATTTGATTAAACCCAGAGAAACCATCTAACAATGAGAATATTCTCTCTTGCTATTGTATGTAGTATCTGATCAATTTGGGGTAGAGGATAATGATCCTTTAAAGAGGCTCTATTCAGATTCTAAAAGTCAACACAAAGATGAATGTCCCCATTCTTTTTTCTCACCAGGACCAGATTCACCACCTAAGTGGAGTGTTTTATGGGATAGATTATCTTGGCATTCAACAACTTTAGAAGCTCTTATTTTATTAGGGCTTCTATATTTGGGTTAACTGGCCTTTGTTTCTATTGGAAACGATTTGTATCAGGCTCCATATCAATGGTGTGTTGTATAGTCTCCTTGCTAAAGACCTTGAGATCATCATAAGTCCATGCTATAATGTTGTTATATTTTCTACCAAATTCTTGTATTTGACCAACCTCTTCCTCATAGCAATGCACCCCTATTTTGAGGCTCCTTTTAGGTGTAACCTGAATCTCCTTATATCCTTTAGCATTAATTTTTATCATATGACCCACTAGTCTATAACTATTATCAAACAAGCTTTCAAGGGTAATTAGCCCCTTTGGTATATAATTGTTTTTTAACTGGATGAGCTCTCCTTCTTCCTCATCTTCATCCTCTAGGTTTTTTTTGGTTGAGCAATTCATTTTATGGATCAAGAATTCCACTATTTGTTCATAATTTTTAAACACTTGCTAGAAGACATCTTTATCCAAGACAAAAGGTTTATACATCAATCTTACTATCTTAGCCTTGTATATGGCATTTGACATAGGGCAATAATTAGCCCCAATTGATGCTAGTATGTCAGCATGAGTGTTTTGATCCCTAGGAATAGCCTTGATATTCAAGGCCTCAAAATCCTCCAACAAGTCCCAAAAAAATTTCATGTAAGCTTTAAGATAATTTTGCTTACTGTATCTCAGTGATTTTATTTATCATCAATTCTGAATCTCCAAATATTTGCAACTTGGCCCTAAGTTTTTCTAACTTCTTTAATACCAAACATAGGGCTTCAAACTCTATTGCATTATTCATGTAGCTCCATGTCAATCTGTATGAGAAGGCTCTCTCAGCTCTTGTGGGTGAGATTAGGACTATACCCACTCCATCACCATTTTTGCATCTTGCTCCATCAAAATAGACCTTCCAAATCTGATTGGATACAGGGATTGATTCCTACAAGGCTGCTAGTTTCTTTATCTCTAGATTTTCAATGGTGTAAGTACCCATTCCTATCTCAATCATGGCATTAAAATCCTTCAACGATAATTGGTCTTCTATCTACAATTCTTCCAATACCTCTTCCATCAAATCCTCTTCTTCAGTTACAATGCTAATTGTATTAGCTTGTTGGTTTCCCTCCTCCAATTTCTCTATATGGAATGAGGAGGGTTTTTTTGAATATATTTTCACTCTTCTACCCTTATAGGGTATTTCCATATGATAATAGTCAAGGGAAATATAGCCATCCAACTTAGTAGTAAACTCCCTTAAGAGGCACATTCTAAAATAGGGCTCCAGGTCTACCACCATAATTTCTTGGATGATAGTAACTTGAGGTAACTTGTGTAACACCATGGGGACATCCTTAATGACCCCCATAGTTTTCACTAGGGTTCCATCTATCTGTAATACACTAGGGTAATTTCTTGTATACTCCATACCTATAATATCACACACAGCCTTGGGCATCACTGTAGTAGCAGCTCTCGAATCAATAAAATAATTATACACTGCTCATACCTTCATCTCCAAGGATGGGTAAAATGGGGATGAAATATTTTTTCTTGATCCTAAGATAGGACTACCTTGGGCTAAATTTTTCTATAAAAGGGTTTTGCTGTAGCTATTTATGATCTTAAGCAAGGCTTGGAGTAAATTAATCTACCTAAGAATGAGTAGAGCATCATACATGCTAGCTTTTGAAGGTGTTCTCTTCAATTCTTCAATGATGTTGAAGGTAAGGATTTCAAATTGCCTTATCTCTTAGATTTTGTTCAAACCTACTTCTGTATTCATAATTAGCTTCAATCCACTAAGCTTCATCAAGGAAGGATACCTCAACTTATCTCTAGCTTCCTCTTGGATCTTGACTCCCTTTGGCTGAGTTTCCTTGGGTATTGATCTCCCTCCTTTGCTACTGTAATGACTTATGAACATGGGCCTTTTGAGGGGTCTCCTTTTCAATTTCCTTCTTATCCTTTGCATATGTAGGTATCTTTAGGGGATTTAGTTCCTCAAGGCTTACTTGCAAAGGTTTATTTCCTAACCTTGTCAAGACAGAGACCTACTCAACATATGGCATCATGAAGTTCTAACCATCTTCTTTGGTCATATTGATATGTCCCTTCTGGGCCTTCTCAATGGCCACTTTCTGCACATAATGTTGGTGCATCATACAAGTACTCTCCCCATGCAGATTATTGCAAGTGGAGCACCAATAATTTGATTCAGATGCAGAAGTTGAAGCTTATCCTTATTTAATTGTGAGAACTATGTTTGAATTTTTGGAAGGCTTGTTGGTGGAGGCAGCCTGGTCTTTGGTCACATATGGGAACCTTCTTGGTTGAAAATTTTATTCAGCTTCCATTTTCTTCATCAGGGTAATTTCATTGGTTAGGTTCTTCATGGAATTTTGCATCTCTTGTATGAGTGCAGTCTATGGATCTAGGGATGATAATACAGGTATTACAGGTGGGGTGGGTAATGCAGGTACCATTGGTGGAGCTGGTAGAGCTAAGACTGCAGGAAGGCCAGGCTAGTGTGGAAAATTTTTGGGAGATGTGATTTTGGGATAAGCAAGCAGTTAGTTGTGCCTAAATCTAAGGGAACTCGAGAATAATGGGTAATACCGGCTTGGGAGGCAGCCTAGCAATAGCAATAAGGACCTTCTCAACTTTTATTACCTCTTGAAAAATCTAAGGAAAGGTCAAAATATTAAATTGCCTTATCATCAGACTCAAATTTGAGGTAAAAGCTCTCGGGTAATAGTATATAGTTTGTTCATTAATTGGTTGAAGACCATCAGGCACTTTCTTCCAAGTATGGTTGAATCTAATTTTGAAATCTACTATTTCCTCTTATGGGTGCTTTTCTATCACCGTGAACTGAGTTATCAAGGAGAAAGGATTTGTTTGCTCATTGAACTATTCTATCAGTTTACATATCATATCAGCCCAAGATGTTATACTCTCATTAGGCAAATTTCTATACCAATACAACATCTTCCCTTTTAGAGATATAACTAGCAATATTATCATCACATCCTCCTCCTAGATGTTATGAACAATGGCTAATGAAGCCACATCTTGGCAATGCTCATATATCATTTTACCCATACCATCATATGTTGGGAGAGCCTTTAGAGCTGCTTGGAAAATAATATTTTGATATGTAATATTTAGCGGACCTATATGATATCGATTGGGATAGCTTGGGTTTTGATTCTAAGCCATGTCTCTTAAGGAGTAATATTTATTTTAGGGGCACGGTTAAATTCGCTCAGATATTCACTAAGATATGAATATGGATTTAACTTAGAAAAAATGAAAGGCTACTTTCTTCCAAAGGATAACTTTAGAAATTCAATTGGTTCTTCGAATTGGCTAGTCTTTAGCCTTGTGAATATGAAAAATAGGATAGGATCTCTATGGCTTCTTGGGTATTTGATTTGACGGAGTCATTATGTGATTAAAGGAAAATTGGGTAGAACAAAGTATCACCAAATTTTGAGTTACCTAAAATGTGGAACTAGGTCCCACCAGTCGTGTCAAAAACTATTGGTCAAAAGTTTGTCTAACAGAAATATTTGTGCACCCATGAACTTCGACCAACTTTGAATGACCTTAGAGTGGTGAATCCTTCAAGGTCAATCTTCAAAGAAGGTTGGCTCCTCGTTAATCCTATATAACTATACCTAGGTAAAAGGGTGCTAAAATAAAATAAATAGAGCTAAAGCTAGAAATTACAAGGGTATGGATTCAACCACATCAAAATACATGCATAACCAAACTTAAAATATTACATGAAATCCTCATGAATCATATAATAGACCAGCCAGTATTTCCCATTAATAATTAACACACACAATTTGATTGCAAATTCTAGAACTAGAGAATGAAGTGCATGAAATCCATAATGTAAAATTAAAGCAAAGTCATCCAACTAATTTTAGCAAAAATAAACAATCAAATATTTATACATACATGAGAAATTCCAAAGGCCAAACAATGATCCACTTGTATTTCTAAATGATAGAAGTTTTACATGTAGATTGTAATAGCTAAAGAGTTGACCCTTGTAATACATTACATTCTAACATATATAGCTTCTCAAAGGCTCCTCTTACAAGCAATTATGATGCTCATTAATGGAGGAAAAAACTCCTGGTACAAGTGGCTATGATGTTCATTAATGGAGCGCGATTGTGTCAAAAAAATTCAAGCTATTCACACCAACCACAACCCTGCAACCATTAATTAAAAATTTGTATGATATCAAAATGGCTTCGTTGGCTACACCTGGTTTGTCCATCCATATGAAAAATCTTCCAACCCTACTTCTCATAATAGTTACACATACTTGGAGGAAGTGAGTTGCTATGATCATTTATGTAGCCTTAATTCCATTGTGAAATATGTACTTTGCCATAGAGCAATTCTAACATATCAGAAGGTCATCTATCACACGTCAGTTACATATAGAATTTTTTTCAATCAGTTAATGCATCCCTGTACCATCCTCAGACCTGGGCATTATGCTTTGTTACCCTTAAAAAGTCAACCAACCTCTAAAATATTTCCTCAAATTTGTATTCTCCTTATCGACCATGATAGACTTTTGGGATTTGCATGGATGCTCGTCACTACCCATTTATCCATCAGGCACTACTTCTACACATGGTAAAATTTTAGGATGGGCCAAGGGTCCAACTACTTCTCACTTCTCTACCTAATATAGTTTTTCGTTCCTTTAAGCCAGGTTTTGAAACTCGTGAGAGATCTAATCTCATATGCTTTTCCATCGGGTTCATAATTTGGTCAAATTTAGGCTTCTATTATGATGGAAATTTAGGATCCTTTTGGAATTTGAAGGTTACATACTTCTCTGCCCACCTTCTACTCTTTTGACTCCTCACGGTAGGATTTTTGGACCTACCCAAGATTCAAAAATTACCCATTTTTTGCCCTTCTCAACACTTAGCAAAAATTTTGGGCTCTTCACTATGGACTTCTGGGAGTGATCCAAAGAGGGGTTGCATCCCAATTTCCTACTAGGTGGCCTTTTTCCTCTTCTCTTCGTGGTAGAGTTTTGGGATCTGCCTGATGCTCAACTCGGTCTCGTTTTTCCGCTGGGCTCTATACTTATCCAATTTTAGGATTTCACTAGTTCTTTCACCTATCCAGATATTCAATTTTTTTAAGGCCTCTTTCTTTTTTCAGACATAGGGAAAAATAAGTGGGTGTGATCAAAACCACTCACATAAACTCATCTCTTACACTACAGGCATATATTGTGCATAGGTACTCTCAAGTTTACAAACTCTTGGATTGACATGAGTGGATAGACTTAGCCCTTTTACAAAACATCATTTTTGCTCAATATTGTTATTAGTGCAAGTATATCCTATAATATTTCTTGTTGGGCTTTCATATCTAGAGGTTCTATTGTGAATAGACTCAAAAAATAGTTCACTATAATAGACCTCATACCTTTCCATGTGTGGATAGTATATCCTACTTCTATTCTCAAGGAGGGTATGAAGTTGTGCAATTTATGGGCTTGAAGAGATTTGTGGAAGAATCTTGTGTCTTAATCCCCCTACTAGAGCCATTGTATTCTAATTTGTGCTTCCATAATAACTCTTCCCTTTTTCCCATTCCTCTATATGAGATGTAAGTATGATCTCTACCATACTCAAACCCTCCATGAGACCATCCATACATATTTTTTCATTCAAATTCTTGAGTTGGGCTAGCACTTCTAATTTTTCTTCTTAACATCTCCAAAATCTTTCTAATTTTAGGTCCTTATCTTAGATCTGATGTACTGAAGCCTCCTCACAAAGTAGTACATCTTAGTTCCATGTGAGGTTTGCCTTCCACCATTGTTGCATTTTAGGCCTAAAAGAGTTATATCTAAACCACATCAGTTGGAATCTAAATGGCAAGTATCTAGCCTTGAATTTCTATAGTTTTGTCATGATTAACCAATGATTTAAGCTTACATTGTTTAGGATCTTCACCCTAGGAATGTACCTATAAATTAAAAAATTGTTTGATAGCATAAATCTATCTAATCTTTCTAGAATGTAGGCAGATCCTTACCTCTTATTAGACCAGGTCATAAGACCACTGTCTAGCTTGACATCTACAAGATGGATGTTTTTTATGTATTCCTTCATGAGGTTTGTGCTCCTATCTAAGCTACCATTTTCTGCCAACTTCTCTTTCAAGGATAGGATGGTATTGAAATATCTTCCTATCAGGGACCATTCTTGAGAGAATTGGGTAATAATATTATTTATGTTCTTCCATTGTCTATGTTTCTCCTCTAGGCTAGTATGTGCATAAACAATCATGTAGAACATAACTTGGTCATATTGCCTACTCTGAGTTGCTACTACCAAGGGATCCTAGCTACCTACCACTTGGTGGATAACTACCTCTTTAGCGTCCCAAAGGCATGCAATGCCTCCTAATTCCCCTTGGGATATAAGGGATCCCATTATTCTAGAAGGCCACACTTTCTTTGCAATTGTCTCCATCTCTTTCACTAACAAAGTTGTATCTTGAAGGAAGACAAGTTTTGTTCGATTTTGTATCATTATTCTAATTTCATTTTATTTTGAGATACTTCCCTTGAGTCCTCTAATATTCAAAGAAATGAATTTCATAAGTATTGGGGGCTACATATGTGAGTAAGGGCATTGACCTTACCTTTTGCTATTAATTTTTCTCCTTCTTTTGCCATGTGGTGTTGATTATTTTTGTGTCCTACATTTTTATTGGTGTCCATTTTCATCTTCGTACTTGTCTCCTAGTTCACCCCTCCTAATTTTGGAATAACATCCAACCCTGGCATATGTGTGTACAACACTAGGGTATTATTGGTAGATCTAGTGAGGTCTTCCTTAGGCTCTAGGTTTTTTGTGGTGCCTACCTTTAATAGACTGTTACTCTTATTTTTATTTTCCCCCTTATTTTTTTGTTGGTAGTTTGTTGGTTGGTTTACTACTTCTTGTTTGTTGCTCTACATAACTAGGGTGGTGTCAAGGGTGCTATTTACCTCTTCTAGCATAAATTCCTTCCTCCCACCATGGAACTGTATCTCTAGGACTTCTCTCCATTGTATCCTCCTCATAATCCAAAAGATCATCAATGGGAAGATTGCCAAATATATTTTTTAACACCACCGCCTGATTCCTCACTGTCGATTTCTTTTGGATATTATTTTTTTTAAACTTGAAACTCTTTAAGCTTTATTTCCTCTCTTCCATACCAAATATGGGTAGTCTCTTGCTAAATGACCATATTCATGGCATATTCTATAGTGAAAATGTATGTTATTATAATCCATATCCTACTCCCATTTTTTCTAAGTGATCTTTTTTAGGAGGGGTTTGTTAAAATATATTAAGACACATATCCAAGCATAAATAATTTGCTCAAATTTATATGTACTATCAACAACCAGCATGAGTGTTCCTAGGGTATTCCCAATTGCCAAAAAAAACTATAGGATTCTAAAACTTTATTTGTAGGCCAAACAGCCTCACCCAAACTGGTGTTGTGTATGGCATCTCTTCCTCTGGTTTAAATTTAGTATGCAAAGGTTTTATAAAGAGGTCATCCATTCCAAAAAGCCATGGCTTCCCTTGGAATATTTGTTCCCTATATTCCTTAGAAGCAAATTAACAATAAAATAATCATTAGGATATGCACAAATTTGGAACTCATATTTTGTTCACCATTGTTTAGTAGCCCATAGTTTAAATGTTGAAAGGATCAATCTAAACCCCATAAATCAATATATTAACTCTCTCCTTTCTATATCTTCTATTTCATTTTGAATGTCCTCCATATTCACCTTCATTATTGGGAAACCATTTGTCACCTTTAAACACCTTGTGACTCTTGGCCTTCCACCTTCCTATGACTCTTCATCTTCCTATTCTAATAACTCATGTACATGTGGACACCATGCACATTTACATCATTGCACATTCTAATAATACTTGTGCATTTATTACATTACATAAAGTAAATACCTAAGACTTAATAAGACACTCTTCTAATCTAATTATGTACCTAATATGGTACATTAACATGTACCAAATAATATAATATATTCCAACAGTTGGGAGAAGAGGTGGAAGACATGATGGGGATCGATGCGAGGAGTTGTTCATGGTCTTCTTGTGACAATGCTTGGGTGACATGGTTGGAGGGACCTGATGCATTAGGCCTGAATGTGAGGGCCTTGAATAGTCCATGGCATGAGGGGAGGGAGAATAGCAAGGTGTGGATGGGCTAGGTGGTAATATAGGGGGAGTCTCCTTCGAACAAGTTGGCAGGATGTTGGGTGGATGAAATATTTGCTTATTATCTGAGGTGACAGTAAAAAGGGCATGTATGATTGTGACTTGAAAATTTTTTGTAGGAAGCAAATGACCATTTTTAGGATTGATATATATTAGAATATATTACATTAATTGGTACATGACAATGTACCACCATGGGTACATCTATAGATTAGGAAATATTGTCTTAGATTATGATGAAATTATTTACTTTATGCAATATAATAAATGTACAAGTGTGCAATGATATTTTGGTAATGTAAATATGCATAGCTATCCCTATGTGCATGTGTCATTAGAATAGGAACATGAAGAGTTATAGGAAGAGTAAGGGCCAATAAACACCATATGAAGAATCACATTCCATCCTATATGTGGATGTGCAATTGTAATAGAATAGTATCACAAAGGGAATATTAGGTGATGGGACATCACCCATGGAGCAATGGAAGGTGATGTAATATGATGTATTTGAGGTCTTTTATTCAATAAGAGTTTATTGTATTTTTTATAATTTGTCATTAACAATATTGGAGTTATTTCATATTTTGAATATAAGCTTATTTTCTTAGCATTATTATTTCCTTCATATTTAGTTGAGTATTATTGATTTAGTGGTCATATTATTGAGTGGTTATTCATTAAAAGCTAACAGTGGTATCAGAGCCACGGTAGATCTATCCATAATAGGTTTATATAGGAATTGAGAGATCCGCTAGAATCTATTATAGTTTTCATCATTCAACACCATTGTTGCTTTTTGCAAACCAAACATGCCTTTGGACCTGCCCCTTGCAAAAGTTGTTGGCTTTGAGATTGTTTGATAGAAGTTATTATATAGATTGGAAGGAAGGAAATTTCTACTGGTTAAGAAGAGATTAGTAAAGATAAAAAAAAAATCCTCTAGAAAGAGAAACCAGAGAAGATAAAGGAAAATTACATCTTAAAAGAGAAACCAGAGAAGATAAAGGAAATTTACCTCTGGAAGGAGAAACCAAATAAGAAAAGGAAACCTCTAGAAAGAGAATCCAGAGAAGATAAAATAAAATTACCTCTAGAAAATAAAACGAGAGAAGATAGCATTTCTCAATAGGTTGAAAGAAAACCAGTGAAAGTTAAAGATTTACTTATTCGGAGATCAAAATCAAAATAGAAGAAAATTTACAAGTCTTGAAGACAGACCTTGATATTGAAGATTTAAAGACCCTTAGAAGAGGTATTATTGATAAATTTGATTGATTGAAATAAAGAATATTTCAAATTATTGATTGGCTAGAATATTTCCACAAGGTTGAAGGAACACCTATGAAGACTAGGATTCGACATTGATTTGATTCCACTAGTTATAGCTAGTGAAGATTATTATTTCTAGAACTTTGAATATATTATTGTTGCTTAATTTTTATTGCAAAAAATAGACATTGAAGGAATTCCAATAAGAAGGCCCCAATTGAATATTGAGAAGAACTAAGGAGAGGTTCTAATTGCAAGACTATTGACTAAAGAGACCCTAAGAGAGGTCATATTGAAGAACTTCCAAGATTGGAAGATTGAAGGACTATTGAAAGTCCTATTGTAGATTGAAGTAGTAGATTGAAGACTAAAGCTAGAAGGAGTATTGAAAGTCCTATTGTAGATTGAATCAGCAGATTGAATATTGAATATAGAAGAACTATTGAAAGTCCTATTGCAAATTGAAGTAGCAAATTGAATATTGAAGAAGCAAATTTAATATTGAAGACTAAAGATAGAAGGACTATTGAAAGTCCTATTGCATATTTTGGAGATCTAGAAAGAGATCTCATTGAAGAATTTCCTATAGTAGAAAATTGAAGAAACTAAGGTAAGGTTTCATTGAAAATAGATTTGAATGTTGCATAATTAGAAGACCCAAGAATTGAGGTCTAAAGAAGATTTTGAAGAAGAAAAGAAGGCTATAGAAACGTCTTACTGCAAAAGCTGAAGCAACCATTATTGAAGGAGATTTGAAGCAGAGTTTATGGGAAAATATTGCAAGCAAAAAGAGTACCAGACCAGAAGAAATTTGGATAATTATCACCATCTGACAACAAGCCCACAAGAAAAATGATTTGGTAAGAAGTTTGTCAAATTTGAAGAAGATTTTGAAGAACTCAAGATATTCAAATTCTTGAGAGAGAATACAGACATAGAGGTCAAATTTGAAGATAGAATTCAACAAGAAGTCAGAAGAAAGAAAGAAGATTGCACAGGCCACAAATTTAAGAAATTTGAAGATAGCCACACAAGTTTTGTAGGTTAATTTGTAAAATTACAAGTTGAAGAACACAAGCTTATACTGATATGGGGGTGAACAGTATAAGACCACTTTTTACTTTTCTTTCCCAATCAATATTATGCAATGTATAAATAGCAATATCAACAACAATAATCAAAGCAATACATAAATCACCACACACAATAGAGATACCAATTTAACATGGTTCACCCAATGTGGGCTACTCCACGAAGAAAATATTTCACTAAAATTTTCTCAACATATCTCTTGTGAATCCTTTCCCTATTACAATGTTTATGGAACTCTATAAAAATGAGACACCAATCCCCTAATCAAGTTCGTGGATCTATATCCATAGGAGAACTCCTCCTTTTGCTCTAATTGGTGATCTTCTATAATAATTGCTACCTCCACTACACTGGCTTATGGATATCTATCCACTGAAGACTCTTGTCCTCACTCAGAAGATATATCCTCACTGACTTGGCTAATGGACCTCTATCCACTAGAGACTGTCATCCTCTATACTCTATCACCTCCAAAGCTAGCTCTCAACTCTCTCTCAAATTTGCACTAAACACGGTCTTTTGATCTAGCACAAAACTGCTCAATATTTGTCCTTTTATCTGTACTAAACACAATCCTTCAGTCTAGCACAAATATGCTCAATATATATCTTATTTTGTACTAAACTCAATCCTTCGGTCTAGCACAAATCTGCTCCCCCCCCCCCCACCAAATGTACCCAAACTCTTCCTTAAATCTACACTAAACATAGTCCTTCGGTCTAGCACAAATTTTCTCAATATATGTCTCTAGTATGGCACAAACCTATCCTCAAATTTGTACCAAACTCTATCCTCAAATTTGTCCTCAAGCCTTTACACAAAGCTTAACTCAATCATGAATCAACTCTGCTAGATCTACCCCAAACCTTAACCCAAGGTTTGAATAGATCAATCAATCAAATATATTCACAAGTATTCTCAAAGACTTGTCTCAAATTTGTCTTGTAAGTTTCCACAAAAGCTCACTCTAATCTATCCATAATTTCTCTCTAGAACTTGTCCAATCTGCTCAACAAGTTTTCACCAAGACTTGCCTCAAATTTGCTCAACAAGTCCTCAGTAAGACTTACCTCAAATCTTGCTCAATAAGTCCTCACTAGAACTTTCTCAATCTGCTCAACAAGTCTTCACCAAGACTTACCTCAAATTTGCTCAACAAGTCCTCACTAGAACTTGCTCAATCTGCTCAACAAGTCTTCACCAAGACTTACCTCAAATCTGCTCAACAAGTCTTCACCAAGACTTACCTAAAATTTGTATTGTAAGCTTCCATAAAAGCTTACTCAACTCAACTTAACACAAAATCCTCTTCAATCACTTAGACAAGCTTCAAACGAAATCTTGTTTAATCTCACAAAAACATATAGAGAATGGTTAGACTCAATATGCTTCACACTCAAAATAATTCTCAATCTCTTTCTCAAATCAATTTAGAATATATAACAATTTGTTTCACAGAGCTTGAACTATCACTTCAACACTTCCACTTGACTAGGCTCAATCAACTCCACTCAATCACTCACTCAATAAAGCACTCCTTGCTTACAAACCCTAGTCCAAGTATATGAACACTCACTCAATTATTTCCAAAAATGCTTATCAAAAAATCTCACATAACAATGATACTCATGATCTTGCACAAACCCTAGTTCAAGATAGTTCTCAACTTCACATAACAATGATACTCATGTTCTTACACAAACCCTAGTCATGCATATGAAGGTTCATTAAATGTTTCTAACAATTCTTATCAAACAAAGTTTTTATCATCAACGCTCACTCAAAAAAACCTTTAACAATCAAACTCAACAATGCTTATCAAACAAGGTTTTTATCAACAACTCTCACTCATAAAAACCTTTAACAATCAATCTCAACAATGCTTATCAAACAATCCTTTTCTCTCCAACTTAGCATTCACAACATCCAATAATCATTCACAAGGAAGATGTGCCCATACCTTTTGTTTGATGAAGAATTGACCTTATAAAACCTATCTCAATCACAATTATCCTTTTGCCAATATTAAGGGTTAGTTAGCAAGAACCTTCTCAAAAATTCAATCAATAATGTCCTCAAAAATTACTCTCACAATACAAAAGCATTAGATATCAATTTCATCGTATCACTCCTTTTAGATTTTAATGCACTCCTAAAAGAAAAATAATCAATACTTCAAAATATTAACTTTTACTCAACCTTATTTCTCCTTTCAATACAATTAATCAACTTTGTTTTCAAAAAATATTTCTAACTCCTATTAATCATCTTAATAAGCTCAAGACACTCAAAAATCGAACCCCGACATAAAATAATGCAAATCCTTTTATCTCTCTCACAAACCTTAATCAACCTTTATTTTTCACAGCAAAGCAACCTCTGAAATTCCACAACCTTAGCAAGAGAATTAAAATTTGTGCATACCTTATTTAGCCCAGCAAAACACTTTCGGTGGGTTTTGAACACCTAACCTCACCCCTCCAAGCACCTTAGCAAGGCACGGGCCCACCACATGGGCTAGAAGCCTCTATACAAAGGAAAAGGCTAGCACCTTTCCTTTGTATTCCATTGAGCGTACAAACTTCACCAAAAAGCCTTCCTCCGCTTCACAAAAAGCAAACCCGCGGGATTTTATCCCCGCATCTCGCGATTGCCAATGTCTTAGCGCCTTCCTTACTTCCAGTCATGCTACAAAGCACCTTGGATATAAAACAGAAATCTCTCCTCCTTGTCCTATATGCTACCATGCATAACCTTCGAAAACACACAATCGCTTCCCTTTTCCAATGCGCACAAAATACATTGATCATGGATGATTTCATTTGCCAAATTTTTACCCCCCTTTATATGCATTAGGCTATGTCTTCGATGACGTCGGTGATAATTTGATTAATTCAAAAATTTGAATTAATATAAACTTTATAACCCTATCCTTTAGGGTTGGTTTAATTAATTTATAAATTAATTCATAATTAATTTATAATTAACTTAATAACTTTAAAAGTTAATTAAATTAATTTATAATAGAACTATTATAATTAATTAAATCTGTGGGTTTTGCACTTTTAATATTATAATAAATTATTATAATATTATTTGGCTTGGGCCTTCCTTTTGCTCTTTAAACCTCATCTGACCACTTGGAAGAAAACTTTCTTTTGCACTTGATTACGAAACCTGAAACTAATGTTGCTCACTAAAACTGAAGCTTACTGGTGTTGACTTCTTGACATCAAAGAAAACAAAACTTGCTCACTCCCCCTTTTTCATTGATGGCAACCGAATTTCCTTTTACCATTTCCTTAACCTTTTTCTGTTCTGCTCCCCCTTGACTGAATGCTCTCCTCATAACTCAAATATCTCCCCCTTACTCAAATCTCTCTCCCTTTGACATCAATGGTAAAGGGTCACCTTTAGGGCTCGGGGCTATGAATGAGAATCTTAGCTTAGCCCCTCCCCCACCTCCTCTTAAGGTGGTTAATTTTGGGGTGGGAGTATTTACACTCCCAGCATGCACTAATATTTAACTTTGTCCATTTTCTTCCTCATCTGATCCTTCTGATTTCTTTGACTATTCATGTTCCTGCTTGTCTCTGGAATTTCTACTTTACACCATCTTATTGTATGCCCATCATTATTGCACTTATAACACTTAATATTATTATTCCTTGGAGGTGCAAATGTCTTGGGATTTCTCCAAGTGAAGCCATATCTATTCCTGTCAAGAACCCTGCAATTCATTGCCTTGTGCCCAAACTGATTACAAGAGTAACAATACCCTTGAAAAACCTGCTTGTTTTTTAATTTCTCAAATTCCTGTTTTCCATGTGTCCTACACTATGAAGCTTTTTTCCCAAACCTGTGAAATGAGAAACATATTCCATTGAAACTACTTTACCTTGACCTCATTAGTCTCTTAGTCTCTTTTACCCTGTGTTGGTACCTGTTCCATTTGTTCCTCATTTGTGCATTGTTTCTTTCCTTGTTGAAATTTTTGTTGTCCAACTCATCCTTAGAAGTCTCACTCTCTCTTACACTCTCTTCTTCTGAAGTTTCTTCTTCTTCAGAACTTGAGGTTGAATCCTCTCCTGGTTTCTTTTGTGTCTGTTCAAAACCAAGACCTGTCTTGCTTTATGTAGGTTTTTGTGTCTTGATAATCTTATACAAATTCTTTGAGCTTATTTCAAACCTGTGTAACCTGTCCTTAGAATATTTTACTTCCTATTAGAGCTACTTCATGCTCTAACCTTTCACATTCTAATACCTTTGCTTCTAACTTATCTTTGAACTTCCTTGCCTTAGCCATTGACTTATTTAGATCCTCTATAAGATTTCCTTTCTCTTCATCACATTCTTGAAATCGAAGCTTATGTTGGGATTTTTGCTTTCTTACCTTCTTTAATGCATCAAGGGCATGAATAAGCTCTCCCTCAAGATAAATTTCTCCATTATCTGATTCTTCCTCTATTTGTTTGCCTTTGAAAATATCTTCATTATTTTTTGACTCGTATTTTATAGGATCACCTCCTTCTTCTTCTAATTCCATTAGAAGATTATCTTCTGGTCCTTCAAGTGTATCTTCATATTCATCATCACTAAAACTGAAACCACTTCTTGTACAACTATCTTCAATATGACCAAAATTTCCACATCTAAAACACTTGAGAATTATTGGTGTCCTTTTCGTAACCACTTCCTTTTCTTTTGCCAGAAATAGAACTTCATCTTCATCATTATCACTTGAGTATTTACTTTCTTTTTCTCCATATAAACTCTTCTTTTACTTTTGGAAGAACTTCTTTCTTTGCTTGCCTTGTCCATCCCTGCTTTTCTTTTG
Organism: Wollemia nobilis; assembly: GCA_028583015.1. NCBI lineage: Eukaryota > Viridiplantae > Streptophyta > Pinopsida > Araucariales > Araucariaceae > Wollemia > Wollemia nobilis. Next base: position 14,101,728 of record JAQPPZ010000521.1, on the reverse strand, counting down.
ATACATGTTTTTTCCTGCTTTCTTATTCTTATGATCCTATTTTTCTTCATCATTGCTATTTCCAGCTTCTTGAAAATCATATGCATAGTGACCATATTTTTTATAATTAAACATCTAACAGATTTTGTACCTTTAAACTTTCTTGGATATTTTTTCCTTCTGCCATAATTTGCTTCTTCATCACTGGATGACTCATTGCTTGAATCTGACTTCTTACCCTTAGTCTTCTTAGTAGCTTTGAATGCTTCTTATTTCTAGTAAATAGGTTCCTCTTTTGTTCTCATCTCAAAAGTTGTGATAATGTCATGTAATTCATCTCTTATCAAAATATCACTATCTTTTGATTCCTTTATAGCTGAATTTTTTTCACTAAACCTTTTTGGGAGTGACCTTAAAATCTTATCACAAACATCAAATTCTTGAATTTCAAATCCAAGTCCTTGCATGGAGTTAACAACCTTGTCGCGATATCGTGACATGTTGCATTTTTGCGGCTAAGGGAGAAAAGGTGTCGTGATATCGCGACATGTTGCATTTTCGCGGCCAAGGGAGAAAAGGTGTCATGATATCGCGACATGTTGCATTTTTGTGGCCAAGGGAGAAAAGGTGTCATGATATCGCGACATGTTGCATTTTTGCGGCCAAGAGAGAAAAGGTGTTGCGATATCGTGACATGTTGCATTTTCGCGGCCAAAGGAGAAAAGGTGTCGCGATATCGCGACATGTTGCATTTTCATGACCAAAGGAGAAATGGTGTCATGATATCACGACATGTTGCATTTTTACGGCAAAAGGAGAAAAGGTGTTGCGATATCGCGACATGTTGCTTCATCGCGACCGAGAGAGAAAAAGTGTCGCGATATCGCGACATGTTGCACTTTCGTGCCCAAAGGAGAAAAGTGTCATGATATCGTGACTTGTTGAATTTTTGTGGCCAAAGGAGGAAAATGTCACGATATCATGACATGTTGCTTTTTTGCAGCCAAAGGGGAAAGGTGTCGCGATATTGCGACATGTTGCATGTTCGCGGCCTAAGGAGAAGAATAGTGTCACGATTTTGTGACAAGTTGCATCAAATGTCCATGTCGACCCCCTGCTAGCTAGTTAATGGTTCAGGAGATTTGGCTCCATTGCAAATCTTCTTCTACTATTGTAAGCTTGTGTTCTCTTTGAATTCGGTTGGGAAGAGTCTCTTCCCATATTGTAATTGATCTTTGTTTTAGTACAAGTTTTTTCAAATTTTTCAAAAAAAACAACCTCGTCTACACGAAGTAGATAAGTACTAATTTTTCCTCATCCTTCATCTTTAGGTCTTCAAAAATTCTTTTAATATTTTGCAACTTTACCTTTTTGACCTTCTTATCCCCTTCATATATGCCTTGCAATTTATCCCAAATTTCCTTTGTTGATTTGCAGTGCATAACCTTTATAAACTCTGTTTTATGCAAACCTCTCAAAATTGAATTCATTGCTTTTAAATTGTAATGATGTAGAAGCTTACCATCTTTATCTATAGGTGGAGTTGCTAGTGGTGTGTATTCATTTTCAACTGCTTTCCATATTTCATTTCCAAGTGCCATTAGGTGAATCTTCATTCTCATACTCCAAAATACATAATTGTTTCCATCAAACACTAGTGCTAAATTATCTAAGGATCCACTCTTAGAATCCATTTGTGTTCTTGTGAGATTTTCCTTCAATATGTTAAACTCTTTCGAAGGAACCCGCTCTGATACCAATTGAAGAACACAAGCTTATACTAAGAGGGGGTGAACAGTATAAGACCACTTTTTAATTTTCTTTCACAATCAATATTATGCAATGTATCAATAGCAATATCAACAGTAGTAATCAAAGAAATGCACAAATCACCACACACAATAGAGACACCAATTTAATGTGGTTCACCCAATGTAGGCTACTCCACGAAGAAAATATTTCACTAAAATTTTATCAATAAATATCTTGGGAATCCTTTCCCTATTACAATTTTTATGGACCTCTGTCTAAAGGAGACACCAATACCCTAATCAAGTTCATGGATCTCTATCCATAGGAGAACTCCTCCTTTTGCTCTGGCTAGTGATCTTCTAGAAGAATTGTTGCCTCCACTGCACTGGCTTATGGATGTCTATCCACTAAAGACTTCTATCCTCATTGCCCTGGCTAATGGAACTCTATCCATTGGATATTGTCATCCTCTATACTCTGTCATCTCCAAAGCTAGCTCTCAGCTCTGTCTCAAATCTACATTAAACATGGTCCTGCAGTTTAGCACAAATCTACTCAATCTCTATCCTCTGATTTGCACTAAATATAGTCCTTCGATCTAGCAAAAATATTCTCAATATTTGTCTTGTTTTGCACTAAAATTAGTCCTTAAGGTATCCACTTTTTTTTTTTTTTTTTTAAGTTGTCTAGCACAAATTTGCTCAATCCTTGTCCTCAAATCTGCACTAAACACAGTCATTCGATCTAGCATAAATCTGCTCAATATCTGTCTCTGGTCTAGCATAAACCTATCCTCAAATCTGCACCAAACTTTATCCTTAATTCTATCCTCAAGCCCTTACACAAAGCTTGGCTCAATCATGAATCAACTCTGCTAGATTTACCCCAAAACTTAACCCAAGTTTTGAACAAATCAATCAATCAACTCTGCTCACACGTCTTATCAAAGACTTATCTCAAATATACCTTGTAAGCTTCCAAAAAGCTCACTCTAATCTATCCACAATTTCTCTCTAGAATTTGTCCAATCTGCTCAACATGTCTTCACCAAGACTTTTCTTAAATCTGCTCAATAAGTCCTCACTAAGACTTACCTCAAATATTGCTCAATAAGTCCTCACTTGCTCAATCTGCTCAACAATTCTTCACCAAGACTTACCTCAAATCTACTCAACAAGTCCTTACTATAACTTGCTCAATCTTCTCAATAAGTCTTCACCAAGACTTACCTCAAATCTGCTCAACAAGTCTTCACCAGGACTTACCTCAAATATTTATTGTAAGCTTCCACAAAAGCTTACTCAACTCATCTTAACAAAAAATCCTCTTCAATTACTTAGACAAGCTTCACACAAAATCTTGTTTAATCTCACAAAAACATATAGAGAATTGTTAGAGACTCAATATGCTTCACACTCACAATAATGCTCAATCACTTTCAACATCTTTCTCAAATCAATTTAGAATATATAACAATTTGTTTCACAGAGCTTGAACTATCACTTCAACACTTCCACTTGACTAGGCTCAATCAACTCCACTCAATCACTCACTCAATAAAGCACTCCTTGCTTACAAATCCTAGTCCAAGTATATGAACAGTCACTCAATTATTTCCATCAATGCTTATCAAACAATCTCACATAACAATAATATTCATGATCTTGCACAAACCCTAGTTCAAGATAGTTCTCAACTTCACATAACAATGATACTCATGTTCTTGCACAAATCCTAGTCATGCATATGAAGGTTCATTCAATATTTCCAATAATGCTTATCAAACAAGGTTTTTATCATCAACTCTCACTCAAAAAAACCTTTAACAATCAAGCTCAACGATGCTTATCAAAAAACTCCAAGTATATGAACACTCACTCAATTATTTCCAACAATGCTTATAAAACAATCTCACATAATAATGATACTCATGTTCTTGCACAAACCTAGTAATGCATATGAAGGTTCATTCAATATTTCCAACAATGCTTATCAAACAAGGTTTTTATCATCAACTCTCACTCAGAAAAACCTTTAACAATCAAACTCAAAAATGCTTATCAAACAAGGTTTTTATCAACAACTCTCACTCAGAAAAAACCTTTAACAATCAAGCTCAACAATGCTTATCAAACAATTATTTTCTCTCCAACTTAGCATTCACAACATCTAACAATTATTCACAAGGAAGATGTTCCCATACCTTTTGTTTGATGAAAAATTGACCTTATAAAACCTGTCTCAATCACAATTATCCTTTTGCCAATATTAAGGGTTAATTAGCAAGAAACTTCTCAAAACTTCAATCAATAATTTCCTCACAAATTACTCTCATAATACAAAAGCATTAGATCTCAATTTTACCTTATCACTCCTTTTATATTTTAATGCACTCCTAAAAGAAAAATAATCAATACTTCAAAATATTAACTTTTACTCAACCTTATTTCTCCTTTCAATACAATTAATCAACTTTGTTTTCTACAAATATTTCTAAATCCTATGGCACATCTTATTACTCCTCTCAATAAGCTCAAGATACTCAAAAATTGAACCCTAACATAAAACAATGCAAATCCTTTTATCTCCCTCACAAACCTCAATCAACCTTTATTTTTCACAGTAAAGCAACCTCTGAAATTACAAAACCTTAGAAAGAGAATCAAAATTGGCGCATACCTTATTTAGCCCAGCAAAACACTTTCGATGGGTTTCGAACACCTAACCTCATCCCTCCAAACGCCTTAGCAAGGTGTGCGTCCACCACGTGGGCTACAAGCCTCTATACAAAGGAAAAGGCTAGCGTCTTTCCTTTGTATTCCACTGAGCGTGCAAACTTCACCAAAAAACCTTCCTCCGCTTCGCAAAACACAAACTCGCAGGATTCGATCCCTGCACCTCGCGATTGACAATGTCTTAGCGCCTTCCTTGCTACGAGTCACACTATAAAGTGCCTTGGATATAAAATAGAAAATTTCCTCCTTGTCCTATATGCTGCCATGCACAACCTTCGAAAACACACGATTGCTTCCCTTTTTCAATGCGCACAAAATACTTTGATCGCGGATGATTTCATTTGCCAAAGTTTTACCCCCCTTTATATGCATTAGGCTATGTCTTTGACGACATCGGCGATAATTTGATTAATTAAAAAATTCAAATTAATATAAACTTTATAACCCTATCCTTTAGGGTTGGTTTAATTAATTTATAAATTAATTCATAATTAAATTATAATTAATTTATAATTAACTTAATAAATTTAAAAGTTAATTAAATTAATTTATAATAGAACTATTATAATTAATTTATAATTAATTAAATATGTGGGTCTTGAACATTTAATATTATAATAAATTATTATAATATTATTTGGCTTGGGCCTTCCTTTTGCCCTTTAAACCCCATGTGACCACCTAGGAGAAAACTTTATTTTGCACTTGATTACAGAACCTAAAACTGATGCTGCTCACTGAAACTGACGCTTACTGGTGCTGACTTCTTGACATCAATGACAACAAAACTTGCTCATATTTCCAACACAAGTTGTTGATTTTTAGAAGAAAAGTTGAAAGGAAAAGGGACTGCAAAAAGAAGAAGCAAAAAGTTGCAGATTGAAAAGCTTTGGAGAAGCTTTTAATATTTGGATAGCCAACTAAGAGTAGGCTTGATAGCAAAGAGAGTAGCAAATTTTAAGGTTAGTAAACTTCATCAAATTAGATTTTATGAACAAAAATTAGAAGGTTTTAAGCTATATTTTTAGGCAGTATTGTAAGACCAAAATTAGTTGCATTTTAAAGAAGCTTTGGGAAAAAAATTGAGATAGATTTGGATAGAAAAACATAAGGATTAGTAGAAGCACCTACGAAGGAGGTTGATTGCAGATTTGGAGTGCATTTGGACAACATTTGAAGCTATAAAAATCAAAGTTAGAAAGCACCTGTTTGAAGAAGAAGAAAACACCTATTTGAAGGAGAAGAAAGCACATGTTTATAATAAAAGAAAGCAAGATTTGAGGCATCCATTGTTGTTGCAAATTGAAGTATCTACTAACAAAAAATTAAAGGGTGCAAATCTAGCAAATACAAGACAATAGGCTGCAAAGGAAGAAGCTACAAAAGGTGTGTAAAATTGATGCCATATTTTTAAAGGAGTTTATTAAGATTTTTAAAACATTAGATTTTGGAGCCATTTAGAGCTAGCCAAGAAGAATATTTTAAGGTGTCATTAAGCTGAGAAAGGACACTATTTCACACCATTGATTTTATAGAAAAATTGCATATTATAACGGAAAAATTACAAGTTTAATTGGAGTGATAAGAAGTTGATTATATGCTATTTTTTAATAAGAGAAAATCATATTTATTTAACATTGATTAGTGGGATAGAACCACTTTATTATTTGAGAAATTTGAAATGTTATAGCAGCATTAGATTGATTTATTAAAGAAGTTATAAGTGTTAGTATATGCTAAATTTTGAAGTGAAAGAAGTAAAATATTCTACGTTTGTGAGGGAAAATAACCTTCACAGTACAACAAATTTTGAAAAGGAAAAGAGCTCCAAATTTGGATAGATTTTAGGTGTTTAAAAACACTGAATATACATTTGGGAGTGGTATAGAAAACCACCAAGGAAGTGGTGAAAACCACCACTACACAAAGCACCATTCGACAATAGATTACACGAGGGAAAATACTCCATCATACATCCACCCACTTGTAGGAAAAAGCACCAACAAAAGAGCATAAGGAAAAGAAGCCATTAGGCTCAAGTTTTGGCCAGCCCAAGAAGGTAGAGAACGTCATCCACAACCTACAAAAGTACTATTACAACCATTCAAAATAGGGCAAATTACAAAAGAAAGAAAATACAGGGTGCATTATCAAAGAAGAAAAAGAAACTGCCATAGTGATTACCATAGGGCCACCATTGAAGCATACAAGAAGGTCTTTGGTTGAAGCCATTCGTGAGCAAGTCCACCATCATCCAAAGGAAGGAGAAACCTCAACAAGAATATGTTTTTAAGAAGCTAGAATACATTTTACAAGGAGCAAGAATAAGTTTGGGAAGAGCAAAGGCATTCAAAAGCCTTACAATCCATATGTTTGGAAAAAGAGTGCATGCACAAAGATTTGATTACACTTGTCTCTTCCAAAATAAGGGAATATATCCACTTGGCACTAAATACAAAAGTTGGTGCATAAGGTTGAACGTAACTCTACATGAGAAAATAGTGCTCAAACATTCAAATATTCTTCATTATTATCCAAGCGCCCAAGAAGACTGTGTAACTCCCAAGTTGCAAGGAAAAAAGTGACAAGTGTCCACTTTATTCTATTCATGAACATTAGCACCACCAAGAAAGGAAGACAAGGAGTCAAATAACATCTACACCACGTGGTACACATCCAAAGAAAGGTGAAGCGCTCATATAGCCATAAAGGTATTAATATAGTAGTTTTTCCAGTGCCTTACATAGCAAATACAAGAGGAGAAGCATTAAATAAGGTCAAAGCATCTTTGAAGAGTCATACGAAGCATTCCAAGCAAGTTTGACCAGAGAGAAAAGCGCCCAACAAGACCAGCAAGGAGCACCTAAATAATTGAGGTATTTATCATAGCATTTTACCATATATTAAAGTTTTATATTGATAGGAGGAATAAGAAGGGAATATATTCTAAGGTCAAAGTTTATTAAAATTAAAAGTGGAGTGATAAGCATTTTTATAACCTTAGAAAATCATATTATTATTTTGAAGCCTATAATTATATTTTTGAAGAGCATTTTCTGAATTTGAAGGCTATATTGGAGTTTTGTAAAATTGCATACCATAGTTTACAAAACCAATTAAATATTTGTAAATTAAATAAGGTTGGAGAAATAAGGATTCTACATCAAATTAGAATTACAAAATATTTCAAATATTATTTTTAAAATTTCTAAATTTCTAATTTTGGAGGTATAAGGATTTCTACATCAAAAATAGTATATGAAATTTAGAATTAAATATTTTATCCACAATTTTAGGAGATAAAAGGGATTCTACCTAGGACTACATTTGATAGTTCATTTGAATATTTGTAAAGGATTGGAATTGCATTCTATTTCCAACATTAGGGAGTCATAAGGTAGTCTACTCATGACAACTACAAACAAACTTTTTCTATCTGAATCCCAATTGCTCAAAGGTCCTAACTATACCACATGGAAAAATAAAGTAAGATCAATATTAATAGTATAAAAGCTTTGGGATATAGTTAAGGGAGCAAAGACCAAACCTACTAAAGAAAGAGATATACAAAAATATGAGGAGGATGAAGCAAAAGCCCTTATGATCATAAATTTTGCAATTTTAGATGACATACAACCATATATCAGTTCAGCAGGAACATCCACAGATGCATGGGATACCTTAGAAAAAATATTTGAAGGGAAAAATAAAGCTACCATCTTAAATCTACAAACACAATTGCATTCTTTGAAGGTCAAAAGTGGAGAAACTATTGAACTATTTCTAAGAAGGGTAGCATACATAAAAGGGAAGTTATTAACCCTAGGAGAAAAAGTAGAGGACAAATTTCTTGTTCAAGTCATATTGAGGGCACTTCCAAAGAATTACAAGCATCTAGTAACATCCTTACAACTTCTAAGTAAGGAAACTTCTTTTGATGATCTAGTGAATATTTTATAGGAATACGAAGTGGAAAATTTAGTACAGGATGAAATGAGTAATAATGCATTAGTCTCAAAAGATAACTCACAAAGGAATGTTGCTTCATTTCCAAGAAGCAAAGGAAAGTGGAATGACAGGTATTGTCAAATTTGCAAGAGAGGAGGACATAGTACCAGCTACTACAGATTCAATCCAAGGAATCAATATCAGAGATACCAAACTAATTCAGGAGGCCAACCAAATAGGTTGTCTCAACCTCGACAAAATCATAACCAATACAAATCATCACAGCAACAGTACCAACACCAGCCACAATACAGAGAAGGAAATCAAAAGGGGCATCTAGCTCAAGAGATACATGAGATACAAGAACTAGAAGATGATACAAAATTACATGAAGCTAAAGCTCTTTTAGCAAATGTAGTATTTTATGAAAATACTAATCAATTGATTGATCAAGATACATACATCAAGAAAATTGAATAAAATGACAAAGAAGAGCACAAGTTCGAGAAAGAAGAAGAAGATCCATATTGAAGACCAAAGTTCTCAAGAACCAAATAATGTAATAGAGGGGGTGTTGGAATATATTACATTATTTGGTACATGACAATGTACCACCATGGGTACATCTATAGATTAGGAAAGAGTGTCTTAGATTAGGATGAAAGTATTTACTTTATGCAATATAATAAATGCACAAGTGTGCAATGATATTTTGGTGATGTAAATGTGCATAGTTGTCCCTATGTACATGTGTCATTAGAATAGGAACATGAAGAGTCATAGGAAGAGTAAGGGCCAAGAAACACCATATGAAGAGTCACATTCCATCCTATTTATGGATGTGCAATTGTAATAGAATAGTATCACAAAGGGAAGATCAAGAGATGGGACATCACCCATGGAGCAATGGAAGGTGATGTAATATGATGTATTTGAGGTCTTTTATTCAATAAGAGTTTATTGTATTTTTCAGCATTTGCCATTAGCAATATTGGAGTTATTTCATATTCTAAATATAAGCTTATTTGCTTAGCATTATTATTTCCTTCATATTGAGTTGAGTATTATTGATTTAGTGGTCATATTATTAAGTGGTTATTCATTAAAAGCTAACAATATATTCATCAAAATCATCATCCTTGCGATCAAGGGTAAGATATAGGAGGTCATTTTCAAGGAGGAGTGCCGATGAGTTTTTATGATACTCTAAACCATATTTTTCCTCTAGTAGTTGGTAGGAAGAGTCGATAATAGAGCGTAGGACCTTGTCCATATCGACTAAGGATAAATCCATGCTAATTGAAATGTTGGAAATATTTCATAGCAAAGGACAAATTGGAGAGATTATTGATATTATCATAAAATGGCACTATAGAGTCAATCATAATAAGTGGCTTAGAGGAAGCATCAAGAGCCCCATAGACAAAGTTGATATAATTGATGGAAGAACCAATGGATATGATAACATCAACAGTTAAGGGGATGTCACAAGGGTGGCCAAAATCCTTAACTAACTTGATGGTGGGGGGAGAGATAGTAACCTTATGGACATAGCACTCCCCTAAGCCAAGATTGGACGTATAGACAAAAGCATGAGGGGGTTATTGATGGAATGAGTGGAGGGGAGACCTTGAGCAAGGTGGCTTGGAAGAAGTGGAGGGCACAATAGTAGAGGATGAGAGCTCAAACAGAGTGGAGGAAGAGGATGGTGGTGTAGATTGAGAGGATGACAAATTGGAAGAGGAGTTGGATGGAGTGGTTTGAGAAGATGATGTGATAGTAGGAAGAGAAGTAGTTGGGGTAGATGGCATAAAAGATAAATATAGAGGAAAATGTAGGAAGTGATGGAGGATGATAGGGCTTATAAGCTTACATTTGAACAAGTGTAGAGTCAGTGCAGGTAGGAATATGTAGTGGGGATAGAGATGCTCATGGTGAGCTAGGTGGTGGGAGATGTGATGAAGAAGGATCTTGGTGGGTAGAAGGTGATTGGATATGGTATATTGGATTGGTATAAAGGAGGTGAGCATCTTTAAGATCAATGGGTGTGACATTTGGATTAGGTGGATAAAGGGGAGTCTCAAGACAAGGGGACTCGGGAGGGGTGATGTGGGTGATATGGTGATTGACACCTTGATTAGACCTGATGTGATGAGTCTCAGGTGGGGAACATATTTAATGATGGGCTTCATCGAATAAGCTACCCTAAGGGATTTGGGATGCATCCCCCTAATGAATTGAGGGAGAGGGTGAAGAATGGGTGGATTGACCTAAATGGTCAATGGAGACTTGGGGTTGGGAATAGGTATTGGCTTGACTACGAGTCGTTACCATAAGATATCTAGAATGGAACGGGTGTTGGTGGATGCTCTTTTTTTAAGGAAGAACACAATATCTATACAAATAATGAATATTTTGATGTTTTTCATTTTTGAAGTTTTGATTATTTACTTTTTTTGTAATGCTTTTTTTGGGGGGTTTCTGTGTGTTTGATGTTCCCTAGACCTATGAATTATGAATGGGTGATGGAATGAAATCTAGAAAGGTGTGTTTATTCTCACTCCCCTGGAAAGAAATGAGATAGAAACGACTAAAAAGGCTTCCTAGGATGGTGGGTTGGCTTCGAGTATAGTTGTCCTCTTAAAACTCAACCTCCCATAGATTATTGTTTTGAATAAAATCTGAGAAATCTCTCTACTTTGGATTATTTTCCTAATTCTCCCATAATTTCATCAAGTTTGGTTATGGCATTAAAATCTCCTATGATCATGAATAAAGTTTCTTGATCTTCACTTCTCGTAAAGAATTCAATCCCACTCTATACTTCTAATATGCTTGACTGATTTGTAGGTACATAGACATTGATAAGGATGAAACGAATACCTGCAAAGTAAACATGTGACTAATGGGGCTATTCAATGTCTAGTTTTATGAATGGTTTCACAAGAGGTTCTAACTAGATTCCAACATATTAGAATTACCCTTGTCGCTCCTTATTAATCCACAACATCCCATTCACATCTTGCCCATATTGCTTTCATAGTTTTGAAAACTTCTTCCTTTGTCATTTTAGTTTCTTGGATACAAAGAATATCAAGATTATTAATTAAACAGAGGTATTAGCACACCTCTACTTTGATGTGGTATTAGCACCCTCTTACATTCCATGATATGGTAATCATGTCTCATTAGGGGTTGTTGGCCCCTCTTGCGAATTACCAATATCATTTTGTTGCTTGGTAAAAGAAGTTCAACCAACTTAGATTGTGTTCCTTTATCTATATTTTCTCTTCCTTCTTTGTCTCTTGCTTGATAATTTGAAGGTTCCCTCTTTTTGCCTTGCTATTATTAAGAGTAAATCTTTTTTTTAAGGAAAAGATTTATCTACTTAACAAAAAGTACAAAACTCTCTAATTAGAGAGATCAAAGTGAATGGAGCATTCTAAAAGATAAAACATAAAGATAAAAAAAGGATCTTATTATTGGAGTCCTTGTCATCCTCGCATACCACCCTTGCCCTTCTGCTTCTTGATGATTTGGCGACAATAACCAAGAGATATATTTATTGCCTGATTCACTAGTGTGTTGGCCTCTTTGTTGAATTCCTGCCTATGCGTTGATAAGATATTTTATTAATTATCCTACCTAGTTGTATAATCTTATCTTGAATAATCTTTGATTTTAAAGATCTAAAATATTCATTTTTGGCAAAAGTTGTTATTATCAATTTAGAATCCTCGTAAATTGTGACCTAAGTGATTTCTTGCTTTACCACCAATTTAAGCAGATTTCACATCTAATAGCCTCTACCACATTGTTATATGTTGTTCCTAAGCTGATCATATATTTGAGAAGGATCTCACGAGGTCCTGTAAGAATCAGTCCCCTTATCGTTGCTTGAACGGGGTTGGACTTGGAGGCACCATCAAAGAAGAATTCCAAAAAACATATGTCAAGCAAAAAATTGTTTGCTCTGCAACCTCCCTATGTCAGGAAAGCTTGGAGTTTAAGTTGGTAGATCATTCTTCTTTTAGTAGGTGAAAAATTTTCTTCATATTGTTGTTGAAAGAAACTAGATTTGACATTTAGGACTAATTATTCTTTTATTCGTTGTATTAGAGTTTTATTGTCATTATATTTGCCTTCAAAAATCCTCTGGTTTCCATCCAACCAGATGTGCCAGATGATAAAATATGGTATAAAGCTCCATAGATATTTTAGGAGGGGCTTACCTACCAGTTTACCTTTATATTCTTTGTTCCACTTGGTAAAACATGTGTCTATGGTTAACCTTCCATAGTAGGAAGTGCCAAGAATTTTGGTTATTCCTAACCAAATTGAAATTGACTTTGGGCATTCAAACAAAATACGTAAAATGGTTTCATTGTTCTACCTGCACCTATAACAAACATGAGACCCTACTATAATCCTCTTTTGCAGATTATGACCTGTTAATATTTTATTTTAAGAGACTAGCTAGCTGGATACTTACATTTTAGGTGGTGCTCTATTTTTCCACACTATCGATAGTTTTTGTTGGCAGGCCCAATCTATTGATGTTGGACTTCTAGATGCACCGAGTATTCTCCATTACTGTCGATGCTACTTTAAATAAGTTTATCTAGCATTATGGGATGAAGAGATCTAATGCTTGCCATGTGGGACTTAAAATAATTCCAATCTCCTTGAAGCTGATATGGAATGGAAGGGGAGATCCAGTTTAGATTTTCTGAGGTGCAATAAAAGAAATCACCTAATTTGAGTACTATTTGGTTTTCCAAGTGATTTTGCAATTTAATTGGAGTTATCTCTCTTAATGGTGGATTTTCTAGGATCAAGTCCTCCCTTAGACTAATTGACTTACCATCTCCAGGTAGCCAATAAATTATATCCTCTATTATGCTTTTGCAGCCACTATATGTTTCCAAACCAACAAGGCTCTAGGAAGTTTGTATATGTGTTTGAGTATTTGAATACTTATTTGATTATTTACATACTTGATGACTAGTATGCACTGCCATGCTCGATTGTATTTAAGCATGTTCCAAATAATTTTTGCTCTCAATACTTTTGAAACTATCTCTATTTTTTTTATTCCCAATCCTCCTTGAATTTTAATTTTGGTGACCATCTTCCAATTGACCAAGTGGAACTTTTTTCTTTTTGATTGCCTACCTCCTTGCCATAGGAAGTTGTGTATGATTCCATATGCCTTTTACAAAATAAACTTGGGAGCATGATATACTAATAGTTGATATACTGGAAGAGAAGATAACACTAATTTGATCAATATTGCCCTTCCTACAAGACTAAGCCAACTATTATTGTAACTCTGTATCCTCCTAACCATCTTGTCCAATGTTGGGGTCTAGAAGTCTGAGGCTTTGAGGTGGAAGCTCATGGGCACTCCTAGATATCCAAAGTATTTTTCAATGCTAGACCGAAATCCTAGGATAGTGCAAAAGAGTTTGGCTCTTATTACTGCAACATTTTTTGTATAGAACTGACTCTTTTGAGTGTTTATATGAGCCTCGAGAGCTTGTGTGAACCAATTCAGACATTGTTTGAATTGTCTAACATTTTGCTTGGTGGCTTGGCTTAGAAGAATGATATCATCTAAAAATTGGGTATGTGTTACAGCTTTACATCCGACTTTAGTCTCTATCCTTATTAATTTTCTTTCTCTTTAAATATGGTTAATTAATCTTCAAATAGTCTCAGTTAAAATAATATAAAAGTATGGTGATAGTGGACACCATTGTCTAATTCCCCTTGTAGCTTGAAATAAATTTGTTGGTTCTCCATTTATTAAGGGGGCTATCCATGGGTATTTTATGCATGCTCTGGTCCACTTGATGACCTGATGTAGGAATCCAAACTTTTGTAGGACATGTTCTACAAATTGTATACTAACTTGATCAAAGGCATTTGCCATATTAAGTTTTTTAACAATTTATTTCTTTTTTTATTTTCTACTAGTGTGGAAGGCTTCATGCACTGTTATGATATTATAATATATATTTTTTCCAAGAATGAACCCCTCTTGCTCTTCTGATATTAGTTTATCAAGTTTCTTCTTTATTTTATTGGCCAATTGTTTGGTAGTAAATTTATAGGAAGAGTTACATAGAGAAATTGATCTAAATATAGAAAAAGTAGTGGTATTTTTTCTTTAGGAATCAATGCTAGAAAGGTGGATTTTATGGTTTCAAGAAGCTTACCTCTCACCCTAACATCCTCTATCATGCATAGCAAATCTTCTCCGATGATGTGTAAGTATTGTTGGTAAAAGTTGTTTGTGAATCCATCAGGTCTGGGAGCTTTGTCCTGTGGTAGAGTTGCTATAATATTCTTAAGTTCCTCCATAGTGATTGGTTGACTAAGAAATATTTTGTCTTCCAAACTTAATATTATCGGTATATGTTGCAATAGTATCCCTGGGAATGTGGGTTACCATTTTCTCTAGAGAATAGAGCTAAGTAATGTTTATTGGCAAGTTCCTTAATTTTCTCTCTGTCTATATAAGTGGTTCTTTCATGCTTTATCCTTTAGTGCGTTCCTTTGACAACGTTGCATGGTTTTAAGATGAAAATATTTGGTGTTGCTATCTCCCTTGCTTAGCCAAACCATTCGATATCTAAGACTCCAATGTGTTTCTTCTTCAATGCTTCATTTATTGGGCTTCTGAATCAGGTCAATTCTTGCATCTTATTGCCATTGAGAGTAGGTCTTATTATTCTATTCCTTAATATTCTTTTACAACTTTATTTTCATTAGGTTTATCCTCTCCTAGCTCTACTAAGGAATATTTTGACTTATCATGCTTATTTTTTTATGTTTCCTTGTTAATGGTAGAGATATTAACATTTAGTATTGTGTTGAGTCTTCAAAATTTGATGAGGGACATTCCTTAGGCTCAATAGGAATGTTCATCCCTAAATTAGGATCATACTGAGTAGAAGATTCCTTTTTAATATTTTGATCATGTTGTACCATGTCATCTAAGCTTTGATCTGCTTTTTTATCATAGGCGAAAGATTGAAAAGAATTGGTATTTCTTCCAATATACTTACTTATTGGTATTCGTTGTTTATTTACTTTCATCTATCTAGACCTATTTTTTGGAAGTTGAAAACCATCCTCATCCATATCCATTTGTAAGTTTCTCTTGTAGTTTTCTACATATGTTTCTACTAGACTCTTCTTAGGGCATGATATATACAAAAAAAGAGTAACCATGTAAAGCAAGGATATATAAATCTATATACAACAAGCAATACTATCATCAATGGTAAGAATGAAAAAAGAGCTTCCCTGGTCCGTTGAGGCCACCATCTAGGAGGATATCCATAGCAAGTGAAGTCTCCTCGATCAAGAGCCCAGTTAGCCATTGCATCTGCCACCCTGTTCTGATCTCTAAATATGTGTATGAACTCCACTACCTCAAAGTGTTGTTGGGTCATCTGTATTTGCTCAAGTATTCTTTGTATTCTCCAATCTTTATTATTTTGCTTGCCTGGTCCTTTTAAGTGGTTAATCATAATTTGGGAGTCTGATTCCACCTAAATTTTCCTCCACCCCACCTTCAAAGCCTCTTGTAATCCCCTTAAGATGGCATATCCCTCTGCCAGGTTATTGGATAAGATACCAAGGTTTTTTGTGAAGATAAAAGTAGGGGCACCATTTGAAAGGCAACCTATTCCCCCATACTCGCTCTTCCTAGATTTCCCCTTGAGGCTCCATCTGTATTAATCTTACCTAGTCCCTCTAGAGGAGGTTTCCAATTCCTAGTTCTGATTACTTGTGCATGATTTGGGGTTACCCTTTTTTATGTGACCACCATTGGAGACACTTGTAATCTAGATATTATCTTAATCCACTTTTGGTTAGGATTTTGGGGCTCTTTTAATAGGTATTGGATTGACTCCCTCATATTGGCTATGATCCTTTGCCAGACAAAGTGGTTGTCTCTGTATTCCTAGTTGAAGATACAATTATTTCTCTCCTTCCACAAATTCCACAGAAGGAGAGTCATCCCCACCCAAAAAATCTATTGAGTGGGTTGGTCCATTTCCTCCCATTTAGGCCACTCCCTCCAAAGTTGTTCTATAGAAGATATCTCAAACCAATGGATGCCTAGCAAAGTTGCCATCTGTTTCCATAGTTTGATTGTGATGGGGCATTCTATAAAAAGGTGAGAGATCATTTCCTCATTCTCCCAACACATCTCACATCTGAAAGGCCCATGCATCCCTCTTTTCATCAATTGTTCCCTTGTTAGCACCCTTCTATGAAGTAGAAGCCAAATGAAGAATCTAACTTTGGGCCAAAGGTTTTGTGCCCACAACTACGTGAATATATCACTTAATAGGCTTGGGGTACTCTGACAGAGGGCTAAGTATCCAGAGGCAACTATATATTCACTCTGATTTTTCTTACCCCAACCAAGAGTATCCTCCTCTTGAGACCATGAGAGTGATCTCGTCTGGAGGGTCCTATAGATTTCTTTTCTCTGATCCTCTGGGATTTGGATTGGCCACTCCTCTATTGGGATCCATTGCCTTCCTACCTCCCAACTACTACTTTGAGGCTTACAATATTTGGCTACCTTAACCCAATTGTTTCTATGAAGATTCTCCATCAATGGTCTCCAAGTTGGGAATTGAGTTATTAGAGGAGGATGACCATCCCACGAATCTATCCAAAAGTTAGCCTTCTATCCATTATGGATAATCTAGAATAATATTTCCTTGATCATATCCTCTCCTATTCTAAGTCCCATTAAGATGGGAGATCCTCTGCTAGGAAGCAAAAACTAGATAAGCTTTGTCGGGGTTTTATTCTCTGCATATTTGGCCCTCAAAATTTGAGCCCACAATTCCTCAAGGGATTTTAGCAATCTCCAATATAACTTAGTCGCTAGTGCCTTGTTATTCTTGACAATTGATCTGATTCCTAGTCCTCCCTCCTTTTTTGTAAACATAAAGTATCCCATTTCACTAGTGCCCATTTTCATTCTTCCTTGACTCCATTCCAGAGGAATCTATAACTTATTTGATCCAATTCTTTAAGAACTGCCTTGGGGATAGCTAGCACTGAGGAGACATAAATAGGTATGGCGTTGAGGACTGTTTTTATCAGGGTCATCTGTCCTCCTGTAGAAAGCCACCTATTAGTCCATTTTCCCAATTTGGCTTTCACTCTCTCTGACAACCAAGTCCATTCCTCCTTTTTTTGCCTCCCAACTGTAAGTGGAATTCCTAGGTAGGTGATTGGAAGAGATGTCTTCTTGTATCTCAATTTATCCAACAACATTATCTCCTACCTAGGTGAGCAATGGAAAAATATGACCTTGGACTTTTCTTCATTTTAAACATGGAGGCCTCCCTTGTTGCTTTTCCTAATAATGTAGAGTCATCAACAAATTGTAGGTGAGTAATTGGTTTAGCTCTAGTTGCTATTATTATTCCCTCCAAAGCTCTGGTGTCCCTATCCTTAGCTAATGTTCTACCCAAACATTCAGCCAATATGATGAACAAGTATGGGGATAAGGGGTCTCCCTGCTTGATACCTCTAGAAGTTGTAAATAGTTGGGTAGGAGCTCCATTTACTAGAACTAAATAGGATACCAAGGAAATACATCCCTTGATCCATTCTACCCAATCACCCAAGAATCCAAATTGTCTCATCACCTTTAGGAGGAAGTGCTAGTCAACTCTATCATATGCTTTGGATAGGTCTAACCTAATAAACATGGAGGGTATTTTATGAACCTGCATAGAGTGGATGGCCTCTTGAGCTAAGACTATCTCATCCAAGATCTATCTTCCTTCCATAAAACCACCCTATTTTGGAGAAATAATTTTGTGAAGAAGAGGTTTGACCCTTTCTACCATGATCTTAGTGATAATTTTATATAGGACATTACAAAGGGCAATTGGTCGGTAGCTAGAGATGTGTTCAGACTCCTAGGTTTTCGAAACCAACACTATATATGTCTTGTTCACCTCTTTGAGCACCACTTTGGCTATCCTAGCCTCTTCTACCACTTCCAATAGTTCTTCCTTAAGGATATCCCAAAATTCTTGGTAGAATTCTATGGGAAATCCATCTGGGCCTAGAGTTTTACCTTTTCGCATCTTGAAAACTACTTGTTGTAGTTCTTTGGCAATAATTGGGGTAGTCAAAGTTACATTATCTTCCTCTATGATGAGAGAAGGAATCTCTTGGAGTACTTCCTGTTGTGCCTCCTGATTCAGTGGTTCTACCTTAAAGAGTTGGGCAAAGTATTCTCTTGCTATATCTTTCATCCCATCCCATGTGTGTATTGAATCACCTGCAATTATTTTTAGGGAAGAGATGAAATTGTGTGACCGCCTTGCTAGGAGAGATTTATGGAAGAAGCTAGTGTTCCTATCTCCCTCCTGGAGCCATTGGATCCTAGATTTCTGTTTCCATAGGATCTCTTCTCTTTTATCCCATTCCTCTAGCTGAGTAGTAAGCCTAGCCTCCTCCTTGCTTCAGATCTCAGTAGTGCCATTCGTTCGTATTTTCTCATTGAGGTCCTCAAGTTTGGTTAAGATATGTCATTTCTTTTCCTTTATGTCACCAAACTCCTCCCAGTTCCATGTTCTCAATTTGGACTTGAGGTACTAAAGCCTCCTAACAAAATTGTACATCTTCGTACCATGCCTAGGTTTACCCTCCTGCCACCATTGTTGAACCTTATCTCAAAAACTACTATCTTGAAACCACATTAGCTAGAATCTAAAAGGAGCACGACTAGGTCTAGTCTTCCACACTTCCACCAACATCGACCAATGATTTGATCCTACATTATTCAATGTTTGTGCTCTTGGAATATATCCATTGCTCAAAAACTCCTCTGATAATAAAAACTTGTCTAGTCTTTCTAGAATGCATGTTGGGCCCTACCTTTTATTAGACTAGGTCATCATACCATTGTCTGGTTTGATATCTACCAGATGAAGAGATCTAATATGCTCCATCATGAGGTCAGTACTACTGTCTAGAGTGTGATTTCCCCCTATCTTCTCTTCCAATGAGAGGATGGTGTTGAAATCACCACCTACAAGCGACCAAGCTCTAGGGAAATGACCAATAATATAAGTTGCATTCCTCCATTGTTTTCATTTTTCATCTAGGCTGATAGGAGAGTATACATTGAGACATAACCAATGTTGAGAAGAATATCTACTCTGGGCTAGTAAAGCTAGAATCCCCCAACTTCCCATTATTTGGTGTATCACTATCTCTTTCGGATCCCAAAGACAAGCCACTCCTCCAGAAGCTCCTTGGGAGCTTAGAGCTTCAACCCTACATGTAGGCCAAATATTTTTGGTAAAAATCTGCATCTCTTCTACTGACACTTTTGTTTCTTGAATGAAAACCATCTATGGATAATGTTGTTGAATCATTCATTTTACTTCATTATGCTTTACTAGGCTACCCTTAAGCCCTCAAATATTCTAGGTGATGCACTTCATCAAGCATGGGGACTAAAAATATGGGTAAGATCCTTGACCTTACCCATTGCTATCAACTTTGCACCTTCTTTCCCTATTTGATGTTGAGTAGTCTTCCTACCTACTCTTTGGTATGTATCTAGCTTCATCTTTTTAGTAGACTCTTGACTCACTCTTGTTGGTTCTGGGATGGACTCCAAACTTGGCGTAGGTGAGAATACCACCATGGCCCTATCAAAAGATTCTTGGGTGTCACCTCCACTATCTATTCCTTTATGAGTTTCTCCATTTGATTGGTTAGAGTCATTGTCTTTCTCTTGGATTTTATTTTTCCTTTGGGATCTCTTCAACTTTTGGGGTGGGTTCTCTTGTAGGCTACTTAGTAGATCTAGAATTGGCTCAATGTTGCGATTTATTTCTTCAACTATTTGTTCCTTTCTTAGGGCTTGAAGAGGATGTTCTTAGAGTCTACATCTTGTTCCCAGGTATCCTCCTCAAAGTGTAAAGTAATAATTTTTAACAAGGGCTTGTCAAGGTCGATGAGAACACAAATTTTAACATAGATAATTTGTTCAAATTGGCTTATATTGTCTACCCTCATCATATAAGATCCTAGAGTATTGCCTATTACCATGAAAACAACTTGGTTCCAAAACTCAACTGACAATCCAAAAAGTCTCATCTAGATTGGGGCTACTGAGGGCATTTCCTTTTTTGGCTTGAACTTGGTATGTCAGGACTTCATGAAAAGCCCTACCTTACCCTTGCCTAAAATCTAAGGACCCTTTGGAAAAATTGTTCTCTATCCTCCTCATTAGCAAAAAGAACTAAGAAATAACCATTGGGGTAAGCATAAATATTTAACTCACCTCTACTTCTCCATTGTCTAACAACCCACATCTTGAAAGCAATAAGGTCTGGATGAAAACCTAGAAATCGACAGGTCAATCCTCTATATTCCATAATATCAATCCTAGTCTGTATGTCTGATATCTAAAGTTGGACTATAGGAAAGCCATCTGTCGCTTTCATACACCCTGAGACTGCTTTTTCATATGACTACTCATTCAAAAGCTCTTCAAATTTCACACAAAATAGTAAAAGAATCATTTGAATCAGACAACTCTATGCAAATATATAACTCTTGATCCGCGTACGTGTGGTCTACTGGCAAGGACGCCACTTGCATTAACGATGATGTGACCTAGGTTCAATCCCCACGACGAATGTGTATAAAGAGTATTACTCCAAAAAAAAAATATAACTCTTAAAAAATGAAATGATTTTTGAAATATATAAATATTTCAATGAGATATCTTTTTTTAAAATTATTTTTATTATTTTCAAGAGTTTCAATATAAAATATATTTGCTAAATCATATAATTAAATATTATAATAACATAAAAAAACATAATTTTGTTGTTATTTCAATGTAAAAATTAATATCTAATATAATTTGATAAAGACCAACTAAAATATATAATACATACTTGCACAAATTTCAAAGATTGGATAGTATGCCATATATATTCATGATAAAAGTATAAACATAAAATCCACAAAGATTTTTTCTACCTACAACGTGTAAATTATTTGGAAGTTTTTTTAATTTTTTAAATATAATTTAAAAAAAATTATCTTTTCTATTTTAAATCAATTAAATCATATCAATAAAATTTGTCTATGTCGCCTCTCCTCTCTCAAGATAAGTCGACCTCAACCGATTAAAAGAAAGGAGGAGATTAGAAACCTCTCTCATTTCAAAAAGGGATAAAGAGCTATTTGTTTTAAAAGAGATAACACCCTTTATTTTATTTGTCGGAGAGCCCTCTCTCATTTCAAAGGGGAGTCAACCTCAACCGATTAAAAGAAAGGAGATTAGAAACCTCTCTAAGCAAAAAATTTTTTGCGGGACTGTTTTGGTTTGAGAGATCAGGAACAGGGGTTCTACACCGTTAAAGTTATTCGAAAGTCGCATCCGACCCTGCCCGCACCAACATTATCAATTGAATTTTGGATACCCAATTCAACTTTTTGGTAAGGTGGAGATTTGAACCTAGGACCTCCCTTGGAGGATTGCCCTCTCCTCTCCAACTCACCTACAACACCTGAATTGAGATAAAGAGCTATTTGTTTTAAAAGAGATAACACCCTTTATTTTATTTGTCGGAGAGCCCTCTCTCATTTCAAAAGAGGATAAAGAGCCCTTTGTTTTAAAAGAGAAATTTCCCTTTATTTTATTTCTTTATTTTATTTGTCACGTTTAGAGAGCTCTCTTTTAGCTTTTGCTGATTCATTATGTAAAAGGTATATAGTTTATTTGATGTTGTTGGGATTTGAATATTGGTATTAGTTATATGTTTTTTATTTTTATTTATTTTTGAATATATAGAGGAGTTGGTTATATCCACACTATTTTTACTCACTGTGAGTGTAGGGTTCAAATTACAGAGACAACTTCCAACAAGTCTATATCACCTTATTATTGTTGACCCGACGTGGACGAGGACCATTGATCGCTTGGGATTCGTACCATCATCATTGGTCTAGCACACACTCAGAAGATTCAAATCAAATTACTACCTTTGCAACAAACATGCCCTCGAGGTTTGAACCTAGGTCTCTTCTTGATAAGTGCCTGGCCAGATAGACAATTACGAATAAAACTAAAACTCGGGAGTAAATTTTTAGGTTAGAAAGAAACTTCGAGAGTCGTTCTTAGGTGACCGACAATGCCATCCCATCCGGGTGTACCACTATCTAGAGGAAAGCCACAAGAGATTTTTTGTGTCCCATTCGCATCGCAGAGGTTCATAGGTGGCCGACAATGCCATCCCATCCGGGTATTACTACTATCTAGAGGGAAGCCACAAGAGATTTTTTTGTGTCCCCCTTCGCATTGTAGAGGTTCAAACGTGGACCTCCCATTTAATGGGACCAAGCTCGCCTTCTCCACTTGTGCTACAAAGGCGGACAAAACTTTTAGGTTAGAAAGAAACCTCGAAAGTTGCTTTTAGGTGACCAACAATATCGTCCCATCTGGGTATACCGTTATCTAGAAGGAAACCACAAGAAATTTTTTTGTTCTCCTTTGCACAACAGAGGTTCGAACCATGGACCTCCCATTCAACGGGGTCAAGCTCGCATTTTCCACTTATACTACAAGCAAATATTTTTGTTTTTTTAATCAGTGATAAACTTTGGTGTCAGGTATGTTGCCCATATGTCTTACCCATGGAATCATATTCACATTAAAAACATACCACTACATAAAATAAACCGCACAACATATTTGTAGGAGACCTAAATTACTCGGAAGTTTCCCTACAAAGACAGACGGGACGTTAAATTGGTGCTTAAGCTATTTGTGGTCCAAGATCGTTATTACGAGGCCGTTACCCCACATGACTTGATAGACATATAACTTTAGTGATGAGTGATTGGATCACCAAAAATCACATGAGTGATGTAGCTTTATGTTTTTCTGACCTAAAAATATTGTATTTATCTATTTGTCATTATTGTTTATGCACGTGGCGATCTTGAAAATTTTAAATTTTCCAAGGAAAAGCATGAGTAGGGTCCAGGGTCCACTTGCATTAGGATTACTCAGGAGTGGAGGTGGGCCATGTGGGATTCTACCATAAGTACATGTCCATAACAGAAGCCTATAGTGACTTTTTAACAAAGGCCCAAAATCATGTCACCATCCTACCAGCTCATAGCTTCTTGGAGGGCAACCATGACAATACACATAGGTGCCTACCTTGCAAAAGGCAAAATTTAAGGACTAGTTTTTTATAGGTTTAGATGTTAAAAAGAGATGGATAGCGTCCAAAGAACAATAGGAAGAAAGGATATGTACTTTATGTAGTATAGGGGTAATAGAGACGGAAGGAACATTTTATCTATGAATACCAAAGTTTTTTAGACATCAGTGACAAATACAAAGAAACCCTTGGAAGAGGTAAAATAAAAAAACCAAAGACCCAATCAGCATAGTAAAAACAACCTTCTCAAAAATATTAATGATCATATGATTTGAATAATTGTATTTCTATATTTGAAAATTCCATTTTGGTGTCTGAATGCAACCGGACAGTCAGTGGGTGTGCGCCTGCCTAGCTGTGAGTGCTAATTGCCGCTAAAGCTCGAAAAGTGATAAAAAGTCACGGAGACCTCCACCATGCCATCTGGCGCCAAAGTTGTAGTGGACCTGTTGGAAAATTAATTAAAAACAAAAAGAACGCAAGGGATAAATCAAGCCCTTTGGTGAAAACGAATGGTTTATTTTTCATGTGGCGCCAACATAGGTGAGAAAGTTATATAAATTGCGAATCCAATCGCTTGTTCGAATCGTTAAAGTCTCTGCGGCTCTCAGCCTGGGCGGGAAGCGGGGCTTCGATTTCTCCGCCGGCTTTACGCCTCTTGGTCTTGGCTTGTTCCAAAAAAAAAAATACAAAAGGCTTCGGCCTTCTTCAATCCTCTGGATTTTTCTGGCATAACTCAGCATTGGAGAAATGGAGGCGGCGATGGATCTGATGCGAAGAATGCCGCCAAAGGAGTCAGAGAAGGCGCTGTCGTCGCTGCTGGCGCTGCTGCCACATCATTCTGCCGAGCTCCTCTCTCGCGTCGATCAGCCCCTCCAGGTATTTCTCACTTATTTAAATTTGCCCCTTCCAGCTCTTTTTTTTCGATGTCTCGCATTGCTGGGATTAATGTGTTTAGTTAGAACGTGTTTAAGATTTAGAATGGGTTCTTAAATTATATAAGGCAAGCAATTTTAGAAGGGAAGAGAGAAGGGCGGATTTTCCTTATAATATTGCTGACGACCAAAACCTAATCCATAGAACCGCAAGATTTATCATGTATATTGTATCATCCGCATCCCCGGACAATCATGAAAATACATATATGCAAAATATAGACAAATATACAGTGTTTTTCGGATAACCGATAGCCACGATGATATTCAGCCGTCAATTGGTAAGTTTGACTATCGGCATTTTTTTTTTTAAGGATATATAGCGACGAATAGCGCACGGGTCAAAAATATAGTTAGTTTGGGGATCTTTTGGATTTGTAAATCATTTTTTGCTATTAGGACCGTTGTGTTAGCAAGATTGTAGTCAGATTGTTATAGCCATTTGTGATCTTTGATCTTGGGTTACGGGCATTGCTTGGTTGGAGGACCCGGCAATTTCTTTGGGAGGATCTATGCGCATTCTCATGATTTTTATAATAGTATATATGCTAATACTGTTAGTCTGTGGATTCATGGTGCCAGCTTTCATTATCCATATGCTTCTTGCTTGTTTTTACAGTCAGCAGGTGTAGCAGTCGTTGTTTGTAATAATGTTCTCAAAACTATTTTGGATCCAAACGTATGGTTCTCTTGTTGGTAACGTAGCCGGTGCTGTTGTGTGTCGTCTTGTAATCTCTGATTGAGAAGTCAAGATTTATTTTACTGATGAGACTCGGGTTCAACTCCCACGGCCGATGTGTATAAGAAATATTGTTAAAAAAAAAGAGTATGCCTGAACACTTAGGCAGTTGCCCATCTATTTTCTGAACTCTTTCCTCCGTCTTGTTTGCTTGTTTTGGTCGTGCACGCAATACTATCTCGATTATGTACAAGAAGGGAAGTAGTCTGTGTCTTCAGATAAAATCAAGACAAATCTGTAATGATAGCATCTGTTTGTCAAGCTAAACTTTTCAGGCTTAAGAGCATTATACTTAATATTTTTAGAAATGAAAATAGGTTAATTGCTTGAAAAAACACCAAAGTATTTCTAAATTGCTTAAAGAAAGGTCCCATTTCCCCGGAGAATAAACTACATTTTTAATCATTTTATATGTACACTTTCACATTTAGAATATACATTACAAAAATAACTTGCGATCTGGCAATGAACAGGTGGAATTTGACGTAGATTCAAAGAAGGAGTTTTTATTGTGTGACTACAATCGGGATGGTGATTCGTACAGGTATGTTTTGGAAGTTTGCATAGGATTTACTGTTCCAATCACAGCAAACAAAAATAGCTTTCTGCTGTGTGTCTTCTGGCTGTAGAGGAGGTAATCATTTTTTATACTGCCATTTTCATAAATATTAAGTATTTGTAGCAAGCAGAAGCATGGATAATTGTTGCTGGTGAGATGATATTAAGTTGGTAAAGAGTAGTTCTGCATGCTAGGATTAGGGACAACTTAAAATTTAGATATAATAGTAATTTAGTTATACACACCCATCTGGTCCATGGTCCATCAGCTTATGACACAAGTCTGCCAAATGAAGTAATGCAATAAGATTGTGGTGGCGTCTCTGCTTTATAGGTCACCATGGTCAAACAAATACCACCCGCCATTGGATGATGGAGCAGAGCCATCAGCTGAGTTGCGAAAGCTTGAAGTGGAAGCAAATGATATTTTTGCCATTTATCGTGACCAGTGAGGTCCTTTACTTCCCTTGTCTTTGACAATGCTATTTGTTGTTTGTCGAGTGAATAAACATTAGGTCCAGAGAACATACCAAGTTTAATATCTCATATATAATTAGTTGTTGAGGAAGTAATAGCAATTATTTTACGTGATTTTTGTGATAGGTATTATGAAGGTGGAATCTCTTCAGTATACTTGTGGGAACCAGATGAAGGAGATGGTTTTGCAGCATGTTTTTTGATAAAGAAGGGTGTGTTGTAATTTTCTGAACATCTATGGTGAAAAATTACATACACCTAATTTCACAATATTTTTCATATTCATTTTCTAATTTGGACTAAGGATTGATTTTGGGGATGACAATGAAGATGGTTCACAGACGGGGCAAGGACGAAGAGGTTTCTTGCAGCAAGGTGTATGGGATGCCATCCATGTTATTGAGGTGAGCATTTAACTCGTATAAAATTTTAGTAGAATATATGTTCATGTGTTTCTTCTCAGGCACATAGTCTACTACTGCCTGCACCCTTTCCCCCCCCCCAAAAAAAAAAAAACAGAATGTTGACTATGGAGGTATTTATAAATAAGCTTTTTTATCATGCCTTTTTCCAGGTAGGAATCCAAGATGAGGGCACGGCTCATTACTGTTTGACAAGTACTGTGATGCTCTCCATGACTACAAATGATAAATCATCAGGCACTTTTGGCTTGTCAGGGTCAATCACTCGCCAGGTATTTTGATTCTTCAATATATTAGCAGCAGATATCTGCTTTAATTGTAGAAATATGTTGTATGCACAAAATACATATAGTAAGGAAAAATTCATTTAGCTAGAAAAACAAGAAACAGAAATGGTGAATTGCTTTAGACAGCTCTGCATTGAAAATGAAGAACCCTCTGATAAAATAGAATTGCAGATATAAACTCATCTTACCATTTAGCCATGTACTAAACCTTCTGGTAGAAACTTTGACATGCAGCTAGAAAGGCAGAATCGTTAAATACAATTGTTCCAATTATTTAATAACCCAAAAAAAAATTGTCTACATATTTGGCTTCAATAGGTTGGTGGTACATATCGCAATAAGGAGCTTCATCTGAAATAAATTAAAATACCAATTCAAGTTGGGGAAATAAAAACTTCAAGGAGACTAAGAATAAATTTGCATGAGGATCTTTTATAATTAAATTAAGGAAAAACAATATGTGAAGTTGAACCATTCAGCAAGATGTAACTTAAATAACCTCTCAGCAGTTGTGAAAAGCATACTTTGCTTGTGATTTTTCATTGCACATGTCTTGCTGATCTAAGCTATGGGATGCTCTTCACAACATTCAGATGATCATCGCCATTGCCTTGTTATGTAGAAGCTATACATTAACACAAAAATGACTCGTGTGACATGCAGTTGTTTGTCTGCTTTGAAACACTTGTTGGGCACTCATTGTTTCCTCAGTCTTTTAGCTTTGCAAGTAGCTAGGAAAAACTTGGATATGGTTTGACCTAGCATGAAGAGCCTTATAGAGGATTCTGTTATTGTCTTAATTTTTTTCTCTATGAAATCTGATAATATTAATATGGATTTAGTCTTTTAGTGTACAAAATGTACACTGTATCTTCCACCTTCTTGAAAACATTTTATTTGTTTTGCAGGTTGTTTTACATAATCAAAGAAGTAGATAACTCCTCCTGTTACTTAATTTAAATCCATGTGAAATTACTTAGTACAGTTACGGCATGCATGCTGAAATATTTTCCAATGCAAAAGCTTATATCATGTCCACACATGCAAAATTACACCCATCCTTCTAAATAGGAGGAGGTTGAGAGTAGATGGCAAATTCCAAGAAGTTAGTGGTTATGTGCAACATTATTGTATGCTAGAAAGATGTCACATGACACATTGAGGGTTTTCACATGGTATTATTTTATATTAGGGGGTTATAGGTTGAAAATATCATTTTAATCTTTGAGCAGATTTTTTGTTGACATTTTTCTGTGTCATGTTTTTTTGAGTGCATCTCACCTCCTTTATCTTTGGGATTATCAAATTTCTATCAGAGTCTTGGTGCTTCTAGTCTGTTTCTTGTTTTTCATTGTGTGTCTAGTCTGTTCCTTGTTTTTATTTTAGACCTCTTAGAACCTCGTGTGCCAAGGATCAATGCAGTTTTCAGTTACAACTTTTCAGAAATTCTTTGTTTAGAGTTGTTTGATTCTCCCCCTCCCCCCCTCTTTAACAATTTTTCTAACAAACATTTCTGTAATGCAATAACAGTTCTGAAGCTGTGCATAGAAATGCTTCTGCACGTTCTTTGTAAATAATATACTAGTTCTGCTCATCAATGTGTTGTCTACATTTTGAAGTGCTTTGCAACAGAAACTGTTTTCTGTTTACGGCTTATTTATATTGATTCAGTTTGTTTTTTATTGCTTTTCTTTTATATTTATTATGTCTTTTCTCAGCTTGCCAGGAATATCCATGCATACATTCCTTTGTAAACCGATGTAATGATATTTGTTATTGATAAGCATCGGTTTTGTTTTGCTTCTTGCTTCTTGTATGGAGCTCCACACAAAGTTCTTTCATATGCAGTTAATTCCATCATCATTTATTGACCTCATCCTTCGAATTCTTTCGTTGCCATATTTTGATAATATTTGGCCTTGTTTCTAGACAGAATTGCAGTAGAGACTTCTTGATCCAAGCTCTTTTGTATTTGTCTCTGCATCATGGTATATCTGGTATGACCCTTATTTTATGGTGAACTTAAACACTAAAGGAAAAACCATGCAAACTGTGTATGAAGAAATAAGAAGGCCACATGATTTTTAGAAGTTATTCATTCCTTTTGCTGTGCTATATCGAATAACTGTAGTTTCAGCCCCGTGGAATGATTCTCACCTTGCCGGGTGTATCCTTGCCTTAGATAACTTTAGTTCACATTCTGCCAGGCAGGATCGATATGCATGGAGAGCAAGAATATTATTGTGGGATGCTTTTGGTTTGGGTTAGATTCTGGTTAGATTCCCTGACTGAAGACCAGCTGCTGCCTGAGAAGGAGAAGCCCATTGCTGCCTGTTTGATCATATGCCAATTCCAATTGACACTTGAGATTTAAAAAAAATGCAATACACTGATGGATCAAAAGAAAACACAACACTTTGGTGGGTCAAAAGACATTCTTTTTCCATTGCTTGGGTTGCTGCAATGAAATTTCAGTCTCCATGGTTGCTAACAGAAGGATAATGCAGTAAATGCTAAAGGTTTAAAAGATTAAGTTTAGATTTATTTAAATGGGCTTGTGCTTGAGGAATGTTCAGTTTTAAAATATTAGGTTTTCAAGCTTGATCATTGAAAAGATGTTTTTTATGTGGGTGAATTATAACTAGGTTTAATGACACATAAAAAACAAGGACATTAAGTTGGGTCTTTCCTTTATAGATTTGGTTTTTTGCGGGTCTGTCTTTTTCCAAGTCCAAAAAAGCTGTAAAAGGTAAAGATTAACCTAGGTTAGTAAGGGCATTTTTGAGTCCATTTGTTAAACAAAGAAATGTAGAGATAATTTTGAGACAACAGGACCTTTTGTTGTAAAGATGTGTTTTGAATATCAATCCAAACCTCCTGAGTGGCAGGTGTATGCCCTTGGATCTCATCATTGTCTTAAACAAAATAGGATAAAATATGCAAGAAGAAAATGAGAAGTTTTCTTTTTGTTTTAATGCTACTTTTCCTGCACAGTGACACCTTCAAATTTTTTTTTGCCGTCCAAATGCTTTTTAAGGGCTTTCTTTTTAAACTTTCAACTTCATGCAGTTAATGGTTTCTTATTGCAGAGAAAGAAATACATAAATTGGGGAAGATCAACACTAACAAGTATTTTATTAACCTTAATGGTTAAATCTTCCTTGATATTAACCTTATAGGGGAGGACACCCTATATGAACCTTGATTTTATAGACGAAGATCAGAAATACATAAATTGGGGAAGATCAACACTAACAAGTATTTTATTAATGCTTTTGTATTTGTATCATGTGCACACGTGTTTTGTATCATGCGCAAACGTGCACAATTACGCATCATCCCTATAGTTAGGGGGAGGAACCGAGCAGGTGGCAAATCCCAAGACATAAGGGATTGTATATATGATTATCTTGTATTGTTGGAGGCCATATGTTGCCATTAAGGATTGCTTGTATTTGTAATACTAGTACATATCTAAGAGGCACAGTTTATCCATTATATATAAGGAATACAATCACCTAGAGTTGACAATGATTTTTATACTCTGAGCAAGGTTACTTGACCTTTCTGTCTCAGAAATTGTTGGAGGTTTCTCTCGTTGTTCAGTTTCTCTGTAACTTTCTAACTTTATTAACAAATGTATTGGTTTTGGTCTTTGGGAACGGAAATTTGTTTTTACAATTTTCAACAGGAAATTCATTTTGGTAGAAGCATGGTAGAGAAACTCAGACTTGGCAAGGCCAATTTTTGACTCGGATTTGGACTCGACAAAAAACAAAAAGGAAGAAAATGCAAATTCTCATTGGAAAAAAGTTCTTTTTCATGCATATCACAATTGATTAACATTATACAAATCCAAAATTGTTACTGTAAGTGATACAATCTTAAACTACACATGGAAGTTACAAAACACACTTCAATTAAAGAAATTTTATTGTCTTCAAATATTCTTGTATTGCTTATAATATAAGGTGGTTAAAAAAGTGTCAAAATGCCTCAATAGCCCCACTACAATAGTCAACTATTCTGTCTAGCATCTTGAAATGCCTTTGCCCTTTGCCCTAGTTGAAGCTCTAGTCCTCTCTCTTTGTGCTTGTGCCCGTGCCTCTTCCTTTGCCTTTGCCACTAACTCCTCTGCCACACTTTCAAAATCATCCATTGAAAATAGAGGCTCTTGCTCTTCCTTCTCTGGCTCTGTGATCCATTTAGATGATGGATCAATCTCATCTAAATCAATGGCTTCATAATTTGATCCTACAATTTTTTTGTGGTGGAGGCGAAGGTTGTAATGAACAAATACAAGATCATTCAACTTATGTTGCATGAGTCTATTGCGCTTCTTGGAGTGAATGTGCTCAAACATACTCCAATTGCGCTTGCTGCTCACAACTTGAAGTGTTGCGTGGCTGACATAAAATTTTCATGGTGAAGCGTTGAAGATTGAGTGTATATGCACCAAAGTTGTCCCATCATAAATTTAGAAAATGCCAAGAAAAAAAGAAATTATATAATCTATGTAAAATTGTAAATTGAGATTATTTTTGAAAACAAAATCAGTAATAATTTGATCCATAAGGGTTACCTAGCTTCAAAGTTGCCCTTCCTCGAATGCACTATGGGGTTGTGAAAAGGTAGCCCCCACATCTCTTGTAATCCTACAACTCATCCTGTATCATTGGTCAATCAGTTCCCAAATGGGAATGTATTTGTGTTTAGAATAATTATAAAATGATGCAATTGCCTCTTTGGCCTTTTCCATGGCCTCATATACATATCCCATTGGTGATTTTTCTCCTTAAATGAGACGAAGAACCATCACCAAAGGCTCTGACACTTGAAGTTAAATGAGAGATTTTAGTTATTGTTAGAAACTTAGTTATTTGAAATTTGGATTACAATTTAAAATTTGCAAATGGAAAAATAATAAAAAAAAACAATTTAGTCTTGTACCTTGATTGCCTCATTCATAACTATCCAGAAGGGCTCCTCGAATACATAATCGTACACCTTCTGGCCCTCACTAGAGAATCGATATATAGCAACATCTTCTCCATTCCACTCCTCATTCACAAACATCCTCTTCAATGCCCCCTTTGCATTAAAGAGGCTTTGCAATGTAATGAAGTTTGTGGCGAATCATGTAACTCCAGCTCGTACAAGCTTCCTCCCATTAGTGAACTGCCTCATTAGCTAGAGAACCCATGTATGGTTGTAGATGAATTTTGTAATACATTTGGCCTTATTTACAACCTTAGACACCCAAGGTAATTTCCCAATGTCTTTGAGAAGCAAATTGAGACAATGGGTTGCACATGGTGTCCAAAAAATCATGGGGAATCTCTCCTCCAAAATCCTTCCAGCTGCCACATACGTTGTTGTGTTGTTCGTGATAACTTGGACAACATTGTCCTCCCCTACTTCCAACACAACCTCCTCCAACAACCTAGCAAGCATTTCGACACTCTTAACTTGTGTCGATGCATCCATTGACTTGAGGAACACAATTCCTCCTATAGAAGCAACCAAAAAATTAATCAATGTTTGATTCTTTCCATCGGTCCACCCATCGGACATGATTGTGCAACCCCTTTTTCTTAATATCCTACCTTGCTCTTCAACCAAGAGCTGGATATCCTCCACAAATTCCTAAAGGAGAGGGCACCTAAAATCATCTCAAGTGGGCGGCTTAAATCTTGCGTTGCAAACTATGAGGGCATCAACCATTCCTCGCCAATATGGAGACCTCGCCACATTGAAGGGAATGTCGGAAAAATACCAAAAGATTGGACAAGTCTTCATCACGGCCTTGTGCCTCTCTTGGTTCCATGCAGTCATACCTAAAGCGTGGGTTGTGACCCTAGTGTGGAATGTTCCACAAAAAATGACTCCTGTCCCACTCCTTGGGTTTGCATAGATGGACTCGGTCCACTTTGGCGCTGCTGAAACGGCCCAAGTCACTGCTGGTACCCTTTGTACAAGGCCGAGAAGGAGGAGTAGCCATAGCTTCGCTTGTTTTTCTTTTTAGTTATTTTTTCTCTTCATAATGTGCTTCAAGTTCAACCTTATCACATAGCTTGACATCATGATTGACTATCTTTGCCAAGTGGTATTTGAGGCAGTTTATGCCTCCATGAATATTTTCACCACAAAAGTTACAATAGACCTCCCCTTTCTTCAAACCATTGTTTGCATACTTCCAAGCTGGGTCTCTTTTTCCCGTCATTTTATTTCAATGTGGCTGCACATGGAAACAATAATCAAGTAGTTAGAAACTTCTAAAAAGAAAAAGAAAAAAGCCCTAGGGTTTAAGCATTGACAGTTGAAACTTTGTTTTTTACCTCAAATGTAACTGTTGGGTGTATGTTAGATTCTTGAAAACTAGGAAAAATTTGGGTTTAGGATGCAAATGAGTGTTTTTGTGGGTTTGATTTCACCTTATCTCTGCTCTCTCTGCAAGTGGGAACAGCAAAAATGAGGCCAAAACGAAAAAAAATAATTTATGCAAATTTCCTGTCATTCTGCTGCGGCAGCTTTTGCATTAAAAAAACTCGAGTAAAAAAAACTCGGCGAGTCTAGAAAAACTTGCCGAGCTGAGTGAAAACAAAACCTGGGAGGGCTGATTTGGGCGTGAACTTGAACAAAATCTTGCTGAGTTTTGTAACTATGGGTAGAAGCATGCAAGCTGAGTATTATACAGTTCATCCCTATTTCTATATTTTTTTGTGAAAGAAAACTCTAAACTTCTCATCAGCATTGATGGTTATGGTACTTTGGCATTACCTTGCACCTTGTGTTTGTTGGCACTTTCATGTATTGAAGTATTGTGTCCACTGTTAACATTTTGCCGTCTTTGCCTTGTCGGGAGACAATTTATAGCATGCTTATCCAATTATGCAGCTTCATTTCTCAGTTGGAAGGTATATTTAGGTGCCTTTATAAATTGCCAAAAACATTGGTGCTTCTTTACCCCTTGAAATTGATGTATTGATTATCTGCAAAGGATCAAGTGGGATGAATTCTAAACTGATGGACATGGAAGAAGTTTTACACCTTGTGCCTAGGTTCAAGGTGATCTCAAACTGAAAGGTTGTCCCAGAATCCCTGAATAATTTATGTCAAACTAGAGGTTGCCACTAGACATATGATGCCAAGAATCAAAGAATATCAGGAAGAAATTTTGCACCAAAGGGCTAGGTTGCACCAACATATTCTTCCAAAGGCTTGTTCATGCCAACACCTTCAATGCCCAAATACATAAAAAAGCATAGCTGGAGGATGGTCAAGTAAAGATTGTGTTGATAATTGGCAATTTTGTCAAAATTTTCAAGGACTCGTGTAGTTGTGCATGGCATAAGTTCACCTTCCATAGAACCTATAAATTATATTGCACTGTGGTTAGCAATCTATAAGCAAGTTAGATGCGTAGACTCTATAGCATCAATGCAGTAGTTAAAAGTATGAAATCTGGTATATTTTACCTAAGTTTGATGAAAATTTCTGTTAGAGAAGACATGTATTGCTTGTGTGATGCTGAAAACTGTTTAGATTCTCTCTTTTCTTTGAAACTAATTGTATTATAATTTACATAATTAATTGCAGTGCAATTGGCCTGGAGATTGTTCGAGTCACTGAATTAGCTACGGAGTATAATACTACTGTAAAAATATACATGGCAAAACACTTCAAAATCTGTTCGGTGCCAATATAATTGAACATGTATCAGTGATTTGGAAACATGTTAAAAACTTAAAAGCTATGTTCCATGGATACTTGTCCTGGGATTTGGGGGCTGTCTCAGAGACTCATCCCAACGTTCCAGAAAAGGCATCCTGCTGCCCTAAAATAGCTGTCTGGCTATCCCAAAAAGCCGTCTTGTCATCCCCATCTTGAAATTTCATGGAACATAGGTTCAAAAAGGTTTAACACTTCTCAAATTAAGACTCATCTGGCATATATGTTCAGGGGCCCTTGAAGATTTTTGGCATGATGACTACAATGGTTTCATGTGCCTGGATAAGAATGAAACATATCAGCATCTCCTTACACTCCTTATAGAGATAGAGGGAAATGATCTTCTAGAAGTCAAAGATCACATGAATCGAGTCTCAAGTGAACAGCCATTTACGGATTGAAAGTGGGGCTTAAAGGATCAATGAAAATACTAACATGTGAAAACCGTAGACTCTTCTAAGAGTTAAGACAGGAAATTACTTGTAAACAATAAACTTTGTTGGAGTCCACAAAGATAAGGGAGATGCACAACTCAAATATTTCACCCAAAGTTGAAGTGTAACATTTTTAACCCACACCATATCTTGGTGAATCCAAGATTTAGTCATGAAATATGCCATGGAACCTCTCATCTTCATGACTTCCAATCATCCCACACTCCAAGGTTGAGTAATAAACCAGTCGACTGGTTTGCAAAGTGAACAAGGCATTAGGAAGTGCAGGGCAACCACCTTGAATCTCTCCAAATCTCTCAAGCATGTTGCTGGTTGAGCAAGATCAAGCTCTACAGGGTTCATTTAGTCTCACAGATCTGGTTTGCTCTCAGTTATTGTAAGCTATGAACAAGCTATCAGAGACAAACTTATACCTTTGGATTGGCTAATACTTATGAGCCCATCATTCATATATTGCAGGATGGACTCATCTGTGCCATGCAAATGCTGAATAGCTAGTAGCAGAAGTTAAATATGCTTCATAGTACTGTAGCTTAGAGAGATTTGGTGAGTGTTTTACAGATTTGGCCTGGAGCCCTAGAAAAGGGAAAGGAGCTATGATGGAGCCAAACCATCTCTGGCCCTGTTAGACCCTAAATGAATATGTTTATCAGAAATTATGTTCTGAATCTCACCTGATAAAGCATCAGTTGTCAAGAGCACAGTCATGAAGAAGTTATGGCATTCAAATTATAAATTGTCTTCAAATGACAAAACCTCTCTCTCTGCTTAGAGTGCCTTGTACTACCTTGTTCTGCATAAACTTCTATAAAAATTCCTCATGTTGCCGACATCATTTTTTTTAACCCAAGATCTACCGTAGTTAAATCCCTGGAATTGTGGATCTATATAAGTAAATGAAGTATACAGCTAAACCTGTGTACAGGTTTGCAGTTTGTAGGGCACACAAAAGTCCATTTTCTGTTTGATCACTGGTGCCAACCAGTTGATGACTGAAAGGTCATTTTGTAAATGATGCACTATGTTATCTGTAGTTGTACTCTGCAGTCATAGGATTCTTGTCAGGGTTCTGTAAGAACAGTAGACTTAAATCTGCTATCTTGTTGTTGTTGTCTATTAATATAAAAATATTTTATGTTTGCCAAAAAAAATTGTAAAATTGAATTTAGTACTATTAGACTGATGAATAATAGAACATAATTCCTTGAACCAAAATTTGTATAAAGTTGTAGAGAATGTGCTCTATCAATGTTTTTTTTGAAAAATTTGAAAAAACTTGTATTAAAACAAAGATCAATTACAATATGGGAAGAGACTCTTCCCAGCCGAATTCAAAGAGAACACAAACTTACAATAGAAGAAGAAGACTTGCAATGGAGCCAAATCTCCTAAATCAATAACTAGCTAGCAGGGGATCGGCATGGACAGATGATGCAACTGGTCCCGAAAACGCGACATGTCGCGATATCGCGACACCTTCTCTCCTTTGGCCGCGAAAAAGCAACATGTCGCGATATCGCGACACCTTTTCTCCTTTGGCCGCGAAAAAGCAACATGTCGCGATATCGCGACAACTTTCCTCCTTGGCCGCGAAAAAGCAACATGTCGCGATATCGCGACAACTTTCCTCCGCGCGAACGCAACATGTCGCGATATCGCGACAACTTTCCTCCTGGCCGCGAGCGAACATGTCGCGATATCGCGACAACTTTCCTCGGAGGCAACATGTCGCGATATCGCGACAACTTTCCTCCAACGACCGCGACGGCGCAACATGTCGCGATATCGCGACAACTTTCCTCCTGTGATCGGACAATTTTACGAGGCGCAACATGTCGCGATATCGCGACAACTTTCCTCCGCGGAGGCGCAACATGTCGCGATAATCGTGACAACTTTCCTCCAGCGACCGGGATGGCGCAACATGTCGCGATATCGCGACAACTTTCCTCCGGCGATGGCGCAACATGTCGCGAAATCGCGACAACTTTCCACCGGGAGCAACATGTCGCGATAATCGCGACAACTTTCCAACGGCGCAACATGTCGCGATATCGCGACAACTTTCCTCCGGAGGCGCAACATGTCGCGATATCGTGACAACTTTCCTCCACGACGGCGCAACACGTCGCGATATCGCGACAACTTTCCTCCAGCGGCCGCGACGGCGCAACATGTCGCGATATCGCGACAACTTTCCTCCGGCGGCCGCGATGGCGCAACATGTCGCGATATCGCGACAACTTCCCTCCAGCGACCGCGACGGCGCAACATGTCGCGATATCGCGACAACTTCCCTCCAGCGACCGCGACGGCGCAACATGTCGCGATATCGCGACAACTTTCCTCCAGCGACCGCGACGGCGCAACACGTCGCGATATCGCGACAACTTCCCTCCCTTTGCTTTTTCTTTGATCATTTGTTCAAGGACCTTTCCAGACCCTGCCTGATCACCTCATCCTCAATAGCCATATCACTGTGAAGCTGAACCCCTGCCTCCTTCTCAGCACCCATCTTAGCCAGGAAGTCGGCCGCGTTGTTTAAATCTCGACTCACATAAACTGGAATCACATCATCTAATTCCTTCCATAATTCCTTAATTTGAGAGACAAGAATCCTCAACCTCCATGCTTTCAAAGCAAAGTTTCTCATGCAATCAAGAGCTCCAACCATTATTTGAGAGTCTGATTCAATAATGATCCTCCTGTGGCCCTGTTTCACTACCCAAATAGAAGCGGATTTAATAGCTATGGCTTCAGCTTCATTGTTTGTGGCTCTTCCCAAGCCTTGCAGTTCCCAATATAGCATTGATCCATCATGATTCCGGCAAACCACTCCAATTCCGGCACTACCCGGATTGCCCTTTGCAGCTCCGTCAGTATTAATTTTAATCCAGCCTTCTGGTGGTGGTTTCCAACTAGCTCTGTCCTGTCCCTCTTGCTCTTCAACTCCCTCTTCCATTGGCCCAGTAACAACTTGAGTTTCCTCTATAGCATAGACAACAACAGTTTCTGTAACTTTGCTCCAGATGATCTGCCAAACTCCATCTAACGAGGAAAAAATTTCTCTAAAAATTCTCGCATTTCTCTCCAACCACACTTGCCACCAAATGAAGTTTAGTCCAAGCTCCCAACCAATTCGAAGAGCTTTAGATTTAAATCTACCCCTCTTCCATGTTTTCCAGGATATTAGTCCGATTCAAGTCACCATTAACTTGAATTTTATAGCAAGAAAGCCAACGCTTCCAAATCCGACGCGTGAAAGGGCACTCAAACATCAGGTGATCAGTTGTTTCCTCGTTCTTGTAGCATAAAACACATTGAGATGGACCGATGATTCCTCTACATCTGAGATTGTCAAAAGAGAGAATTCCGTTGTGCATAAACTGCCAGGCAAAAAAGTTTACTTTCGGCCAGCCCTTGGAGTGCCAAATCTTTTTCCAATCCTCAACCGGGAATGAATGGGGGGAGGCTTTGGGAGGATCTTCTCATATCCGTCCTTCATTGTATAGACACCAAGGCTCCCATAGCCCCAAGCTAATTCATCCTCCTCGTCTCTACCTGTGAGAAATCTTTCTGACAAGATTTTAGTCATGATGGGTGCCAACTCCGGAGGGATTGAAATTGGCCACTCCTCCAGCTTCTTAAACTTCTTAAACTTATACTCCCCCAGCTGACTAGTGATGAAATAACTGTCAATGTGAACCCATCCTTTGGTTTCTATGGCAGTTTTTATTGGTTGCAATTCAGGAAATTCAACAATGATGGGTGGGTACTGATCCCAAGAGTCTGTCCAAAAACGAGCCTTCTCCCCTCTCCCCACTTTCCAAAACAATCGATCTTTAACCACCTGAGATCCTAGCTTGAGAGCCTGCCACACTAGGGATCCAGGGCCATCCAAAGGGAAACGGCCCACCTCATTGGGGTTAACATGACCCAAATATTTACTAGTTAGGATTCTACTGAATAAGGAGGTTGGTTGGGAAATCCACCTCCAGTACTGACTTTCCAGCCAAAGCTTTATTATTGAACTTGGATCTTCTCAGTCCCAACCCTCCTTTTACCTTGGGCTGGGTAACTTTATCCCAACCAACTAAGGCCCATTTCCTCTCTCCTTTTGCTCCTTCCCATAAAAATCTTCTAGCCATATTGTCCAGCTCTTTCCATATCTTATGTGGGGCAGCCAGGATAGAGAATTTGTAAATTGGCATGGCTTGAATGACTGACTGTAAAAAAGTTAATCTACCCCCATAGCTTAACCATTTGTGAGACCAATGATTCATTCTATCTTTGATACCATCCAAAAGATCCTTCCAGGATATCCATTTTTAGTTTTTTGAAATGCAAAGGAACCCCCAAGTAAACCATTGGAAGAGAAGTCCTTGTGAATCCCAAGATCTCTAGAACTCTGTCCTGGAGCCTTTGATCAAGATTGAGAAAGACCACTTTGGATTTTTTATCATTGATGACTTGGTTTGAAGCCCTAAGGTAGACATTAAGAGTATCTCTGATCACTCTTGCTTCCCTGAAGCTGGCCACTCCAACCAATTCTGTATCATCCACAAACTGTAAGTGAGTCAAAAATTCCTCACCCACCTTGATACCTGTTAGCAAACCTTGATGTCTTCTCCTCAAGAAAAGTCTACCTAATCCTTCAGC
Source organism: Wollemia nobilis (assembly GCA_028583015.1). NCBI lineage: Eukaryota > Viridiplantae > Streptophyta > Pinopsida > Araucariales > Araucariaceae > Wollemia > Wollemia nobilis. The sequence continues at coordinate 14,061,794 of JAQPPZ010000521.1, read as the reverse complement.
CAAAATGAGGAAAAGATAGGGAGAGCAAGGATCCCCTTGACGAAGACCTCGAGAGGCTCCAAAAGGTTGCGAGGGAAGACCCTTGATTAACATTGAATAAGACGGCGTAGATACACAACTCATGACCCAATCTATCCAGTCCTGAGAAAAACCAAAGGCTGCCATCATTTTTGACAAGAAACTCCACTCCACCCTATCATAAGCCTTTGACATATCTAATTTAATGAACATTCCTTTATTACCAGATTTTTGCATTGTATGGATTGCCTCTTGAGCAAGAACCACCCCATCCAAGATCTGCCTACCCTCTACAAAACCCCCTTGCTCAGAGGAGATAATGTTATGTAAAAGGGGTTTTAGCCGTTCAGCCATTACCTTTGTGATTATTTTATAAATCACATTGCATAAGGCAATAGGTCTATAATCTGAAATATGAACCCCCTCCTCCCCTTTTGGAATTAAAGTGATGAAGGTATGATTTAATGCCTTAAGCATTCTTTTATTACCTCTGGACTCCTCTACGACAGCCAAAACATCCTCATCCAAAGTATCCCAAAAGGCCTGAAAAAACTCAATTGGAAAGCCATCTGGTCTTGGAGTTTTGCCGGTACTCATTCCAAAGACCACATTCTTCAGTTCTTCTCTACCAATGGGTTTAAGAAGGGCCTGATTTTCTTCTTCAGAGATAACAGAGGGTATGACATCAATCACTTCATTTTGAGCCTCTACATCTTGCTCCATACTTTCCTTAAAAAGTTTAGAAAAATAATCCATTGAATGGGAATGCATACCAGGAAGAGTATCAAAGGAATGTCCATTCTCATCTTGAAGAGCTTCCATGTTATTCATCTGTCTCCTAGCACAGGCTGACCGATGGAAAAATTTGGTATTTCTATCACCTTCCAATAACCAAGTGGTTCTTGCTCTCTGTTTCCAGTAGGTCTCCTCTTGGTTATCAATGTCCTCAACCGCTTTACGCAAGGCATCATCCTCGGCTTTGAGCTGCTCTATAATTGTTCCTTCCCTAAAGTGTTTTTGAACCTCATCCCATCTGGCCACCAAAGGAGCTCTTTGGTGCTGGAAGTCTGTCTTGTTAGCTTGCCTCCATTGTTTCAGTTGAGCTTTGACATAATGAAGCTGTTTGTGGAATCTAAACATTGCTGTCCCAAAAGGTAGACGACCTTCCTCCCACCACTGTGGAATTTTCTTTCGAAGATCCTCTTTTTGTAACCAAAAATTCTCAAATTTAAAGGGTTTGTGATGCTGCCCTGTCGTAATCCCTCCCTCCAACAAAATGGGAAAGTGATCTGAAACCGGGCCCTCCAAAATCTGGAATTTTGTATTCCATTTTACGAATGCCTCCTCTGAAACCAAAAAATGGTCTAGCTTTACCTTCCGGCTATGTGGCTCCCTCCTCTTGTTAGTCCAAGTAAAGTTGGGTCCAGGGCCTTTAATATCCACTAGGTGAAAAGCCTGGACTTGGGCAATCGAAGTCGATCCCCTGGGTCCAAAATTGGGGTTCCTCCTTCCTGATCTCTAGAAGATAATTTAGCATTAAAATCCCCAACAATAATCCAGTCTAAATCTTCCCTTGAGGTCCTCATGTTATGCACAACTTTCCATTGAAGCCTCTGGCCATCAAGGTTTTGAGCCCCATAAAAATTTGTGATTAAAACATGTTCAGCTGTGACATTATTCCTAAAATGAGATGTGAGAACACCCCTCCAGGCTATATGTTCTATTGCAGTCCATTCCAGAGAGTTCCAAAGAGTGACAATCCCCCCTGAGGCACCTTGGGCAGCCACATCCATATGACCAGCGCCCCTCCAAATTCTGTTAACTGTTTTACACATAAGATCTAACGACATTTTGGTCTCCTGGATAAGCAAAAAATCTGTTTTGCATTTTCCTAAGAGTCTTTGAACAGCAGATTGATGGGTTCTACTGTTTAAACCCCTAATATTCCATGATTTAATAATCATTGAAAACCTTGAGAGGAGTAAGAATCAATTGTCCTCACCGATCCTCCAGTGATCAGCTTGTCTCCTTGAACTGCTAGCAGGTCCTTATTTGATTTTCTGCCCGCTCCTTGAGAGTTGCTATTTTTTGATCTCTTTTCCACCTGAGTTATCCCTAGGGCTGGCCTTTCTCTGTTCTTTTCTGCTATTCCCATGCTGACATCCTTGATTATTGGCTGCGCTTGGGAGTGCACTATCAATGCCCCTGCATTCTCTGACTGCGGTAACTCAGTGTACTCAATCACCTGTTCTATGACGGTGGGAGATGAAGGAGAAGCATGAGCGTGGATGTTATTGTCCTCAATATTCCCATCCACTCCTTCCATGACTTGATCCTCTTGGTCCACTAGTGTCTTAAAAATTTCATACCTATTGGCTGGCTTGAGTTGTGATTGCTCCTTACCATTTTTCTTTTGCTTTCTCCTTCTTTTGGGCTGTTCAAAGCCATCTTTCTGAACATCATTACCCTGAGGAGTATTGGTTGGTTCTTTGGTAAGAGTTGACTTACCCTCCCTGGGGCGATTTGGCATTCCAAGCGGGGCCTCCATTTTTGTGTTCAAAATATTTGGACAAAACCGGGCCAAATGCCCATGTTTGTGGCAAACTCTGCATCTGAAGGGCAGAGCCTCATAATCTAGCTGTTGGATCCAAGATAGTCCTGCCAGTTCAAGTTCCACCTCTGCCGGTAGAGGCTGGCTAATATCCATTTCCACACAAATTCTTGCAAAAACAGTTGTGTTTCCTTCTATGGTGTCTTTGGAGATGCCCAGATGTCTACCGAGGGAGTTACCGATCATTTCCAAAACCTGCTCACCCCAAAACTCCATTGGAAGAGCATACAACCGGATCCAAACCGGGACAGCCGTGGGTTCAATACGAGGATCGAAACCCACTCTCCAGGGTTGAACAAATAACCCTGTCGGACCGTGGTTCCTCTTTTCTGATTCAAAAGCCCTGTTTCTATCGGCTAGAGAAGAAAAACTAACAATGAAATACCCATTGCTAATAAACCATAAGGAGTACTCACCATGAGGCTCCCAGTTTTGTCTGACCCAGGTATGCAAGAAATTCAGGGTAGGGCGAATACCCATGAATTTATAGATCAGATCATGGTTGGCTCTGTATATGATTGTGTCTTCGACCATCTTTGGCTCGATGACAATCTTGGGTCTTGAGGCGGATTGCGGAAGGCATCCATTAACTCGATGTTTTGTTGAGCTCTTTCCAGCGTTCTTGAAGAGCGTATGAAGAGTATTTCTCTGAGCTTCGTCATTAGAAGACGAAGAATTTTCTTTTAGCAATTCAGCGTAAGAGCTCTTTCTCCCAGAGAGAGGATCCGGAGGAGTCCCCATTGGACCCTCCTGGGGCAGCAGACTTTCCTTCAGATCCACAGTAACCAGAAAAACACTACGGCAACCCACCTGATGCCCTGGATTTTCCTTCGCTCCAGAAACCCTAGATCATCGCCTCTCGCCTGCTCAGAAATTTTCCCGCCAAAGATTCCCCTGTGCTGTATCAATGTTAGTAAATGCATCAATTTGGAATTAGAGCAGGTTTATAGATCACATTTTGTATGAAAGGAAGTTTTGTAAACCAAAGTTGTTCGACACATACTTAAGACTGTAGAAGGTGATATACCTTTGAGGAAACGTTTTGAGATTTATGGGTGTCCAAACAGATCCAGAATAAGTGTCCTTGGCAAAGCAAGTGAATGGAGGAAGAGGATTACTAGGAATATTTGATCTAGATGGAGGGTAATTGCTTTACCTTGAGATTTTTTTTCCCATCACTTTCTGATTTTTTATTTTCTATTTTGTTATATGGGATTGAAATGGGCCCCACCTGTATTATATCATGACCACATAGTGGTATTACAACAACTTGGCAATTATGCATGTATTGCTTGGCAAGATTCAAACCTGGTTCCCCTCTTTGAAAGTTGAGGAATTTACCTGGTTGAGCTAATACCATTTGATATCACTTAGTGACCTCTGTTATCATCAGTGTTACCATATTTCTATAAAAAGTGTATGAATTTTTGCAATTTTCAACCTTAAACAAATTTGATAAAAGTAAGTGATAAACATCTTCAATGGCAAATGAGTTTTTTTTTTTTTGGTAAATTATTTTTCCCTCTCATTCTTTTTTCCACTAGTTATTTTTATTTTCAAAGTAAGCCTAACACTTAGTTCTATTTTTGTAATTTGTTCGCTTATCTACTTGACTTCCTTTTACATCTTCACAAACAAAAGGTTGAAACAAAACAGTTAAGGAAAAAATTAAAATGATCTCCAGAGAGCAAAATAAGGCTAGGGCAAGTTATTCATAGAGGCATTTGCAAGTCAATCTCATTCTGAACTACTAACCTCATGGCATATTTTATAGCTGATTTTTCAAATTTTATTCTTGTTCAACTTGAACCAAAATCTGAACCTGGTAACTTGGATTATAAATAATATTGGAAAGTAAGCAAGAACCAGTGTTTGAGGAAGCTCCTAGAATTGACTCATACTACTTCACCAGGGAAGTTGATGGTTTATACTGTAGTACTTAATATTCCCTGTTTTTTTTAAAGGCTATAGCAGGTGTAGCCCTTTATGATGGAACTGCCAATGCTTAAAATTGGAAGCACAGTTTGGAGGTTTATTTTGTTTGCCAAGGATACAATGAGGAATAAAGTGCAATTTGGTAGGAACATGGTCAAGCTTGATGGGATTATTATGCGCAAGCTTGACAAGCTGAAGCAGCCTTCTATGATGACTCAAGTGGGAACAATTCAACTGTTTGATTTGGATTTAATTCTATTTGACTAGATATGAAAATAACTCATTAGGTAGAGTAGCAGGCAACGGCAGGAACAAGATGTACAAATTCACACATCTAAATTATACAAACAGGTAAGGTTGCTAGAAATGGCAGTGAGAGACAAGAATGTACTGGTGAAATACAATGGTGGCTTGCACGTGTAAAATTGGAAAGAATTGGTGCTGTTTGAAGATGCCTGCAAGAAAGCACTTTACATGAAAGTGAAAAAACAACTAGTAGTCAGGATTATCTAGGTCATCATGGCATAAAGTTACAATGAGGAAGAAAGTGCAATTCGGTAGGAACATGATCAAGCTTGATGGGATTATTATGTGCAAGCTTGAGAAATCAAGGCAGCCTTCTATGATGACTCAAGTGGGAACAATTCAACTATTTGATATGGATTCAATTCTATCTGACAAGATATGAAAATAACTTGTTAAGTAGAGTAGCAGGCAGCGCAGGAACCGGATGTACAAATTCACACATCTAAATTCTACAAACAGGTGAGGTTGCTAGAAATGACAGTGAGAGACAAGATTGTGCTGGTAAAATACAATGACGGTTTGCATGTGTAAAATTGGAAAGAATTGGTGCTGTTTGAAGATGCCTGCAAAAAAGCACTTTACATGAAAGTGCAAAACAACTAGTAGTCAGGATTATCTAGGTCATCATGGTATAAAGATGAACTGATGAAGAATTTTTTTTGTAAGAACACAAATATGATGTAGGTAAAACCTGATACCAAGGATGGAAAAAATACATGTGAACATTGCCAGAAGAATGGCAACATGGAGGACCAGTGTTGAGTGACATGTCTACATGGAGGACCTGTGTTGGGTAATGAGTCTAAAGTTAATTCCTACGAATAAGATTGACAGCAAGCTTCTGATGTTTCAAAAAGAGTCTGGAAGGGATGGCAAAGAAGTGGACAAAAAGGAAATCAAAGAAATGGATTTAGCTTCATGATATAAGTAAGATTAGTGAATTTGATTTCACTTAAAATTGTACTTGATAACGAAGATAATAATCCAAGATTTTCTTAAATTGGGTACAACATGTAAACTTATGTTCAAATTTTAATGCACATGAGAATTTCAGTAACGTTTTTCAGTTAAGAAGAAATGGATTTAGCTTCATAAGTAAGATTAGTGAATTTGATTTCACTTAAACTTTTACTTGATAACGAAGATGATAATCCAATAATTGCTTAAATTGGGTACAACGTGTCAACTTATGTTCAAATTTTAATGCACAAAGAATTTCAGCAATGTTTTTCAGTTAGGTGACAGCCAATACTTTGAACATCGTACTAATTGAAATGCCAAACATTCTGAAATGTGGTTGATGCTAATGTGTTGTTTTTAGAAAATATGTGACTATAGCTCCTCCCAACAAGCAACAACGATGATGTTCCATAGAAAATATTGTCCTGTCTTGAATGTGGTATGTCAGGAGCAATGGTCCCTTCTATAAAGGGATAGTTTTATGTAAAACTGTTACCATTGGACGTGGTCTCCTCTTGAGGGTTATTCTCTTTAGGAGATGAATTTTGATTGCCCTTCCAATCCTGGTCACCACTTTCATTATTCCATAGTTTAGTTTCACATGTCTATGCTATTGTGTTAAAAGTTTATTTTTTATATAACGTGTCTCCCTTTGTAGGTACATTTCTAAATATGATGATTATAAGTTTTTAGATGTTTAATGTGGTGATTTTTTCAAATTGTCAATTTCTCTATCATAATATTTGTACTATTCATGGTATAGATGTCAGCTGATATATCGATTGCTGATGGTCATCTAAGTAATATGGGTCGAATGATTGAAGAAATGGAGAGCAAACTGAGAAATGCATTGGATCAGGTATATTTGTTCATGCCATTTAAAGTAATTTTTGGGTGTTTGTCTGTAGATTTTTTCATGACAAAATAGTTTGTGGAAAATGTGAAGGTTTATTTTGGGAAGACAAGGGAAATGGTGTTAACTTTAAGAGAGCCGCTTGGTGTCTTGACAACTTCATCAACCACAGGGCAGAGCTTGCAACAGACTATTGCGAGCGAGTTGCACCGTTGATAATAGGAGACACTTTGCATTAATTTGCAAATATTCTTTTACCGATCAGTGCTTTGTGAATATTTTGGTATTAATAGATTTTGAATTCATCTGTTTGTGATGTCTTAGATAGCTGTAGATTGTTCTTTTGCATCAAATTCAGTAAAGTTGGTTTGAACTTCATATTCAGCATTTAATTTTGCTGAATAACAAGTGAGGAGACATTTGTTCACAAAATTATGACTGCCAAGTGAGGTTGGTTTCTTTTTGTTGAGGTTCACGGATCATGAGGATTTGCTATGTATTATTTGTTTGAAGTGAGTCAATTAAATGTAGTCTTGCTTGGTGTATTCACATTTCCCTTCATCCCATTTAACTTCCAAAGCCCCGTCCCCTTTTGTAAACTGTTATGTTGGCATTTGCCTCAACTTTTATTGGAATTTCACGTGTAATACCATTTTTTGTTTGAAAGTACTTTTGGATGATCATCATTCGTCTTCATGTAAATGTTAATTTAAGTGAGACACTAACCAATCGACATTACTTTTTGAATTTCGTTAGAACTTCAACTATAAGAGAGTTTGATTACAAATCAATGTTTTTATTTTAGTTTACTTCCCCCTGGTATGTTTTAATATTTGTTCTCTTTAAGCTTTGCTTTAGGCTCAATACAAACGTGGCATGTCCATGGTAATTTGACATTGAAACAATCACGTCAGTGTTGGCAGAAATGTTTTTAAAGAATGAATATAGAAATTATATTTATACAAGTGATGGCATGATGGATGGAGTATATTTATGAATCGCATGTACTAAAATATAAAAATATTACAAACCAAGAGGCGCTTTAATGGATTACAATGTAATTATTTTCATAGGATTTATATTTTTTCATTTTATCAACTTATTTTTTCCCCTTTAAAATGATTTGTAAAGTTTTTCACATGGTATCTTGTTTGACAAGTTTTTAGTCCAATTAAGAGCAGATGCTAGCTTGTTATTTTAAGTATTAGATGCCTTTGGGTTGTGATTTAAAAAAAATTAAATTAAGTATTTTATGATTTTCTCCCTTACATTGCAATTGTCATCCTTAGTTGTTTTGTTCATGTTAATAATAAATTATTAGATGTTATGATATTATGTAGAGAAAAATTACAATTTATAAATAAATAAAACACTTTTTAGTTGTGTTTATGGGAGACCTTATTAGTTGAAGATCGATGCTAGTAGACAAGCATAGTACCTTGGTACTACCTTGGGATTGGTGTTTTGAAGGAGAATAAAATGGGGAAATTAGACAATAGATGAAGCCGTTCGAAATGTGCCTAAGCCTAGCATAGATGTTGATTTGCTTGTAAAAGCTATCTATTGGCTCGAATGAGTGATTTGCTTGAAAAAGATGCTGATTGGATTCAAGGAGCACTAAGTCATTTTGGAAGCCTTCTAAGCCTATTAGAGGCATGTAACATTTGGTGGTGCAACATTTCTCACCCTAGGTAACTTAGGGGTAAACTCTTACTATAAACAAGAGCCTAGGGCTCCATTGTTCATCTTTGACCATGAGAAGTTAGAGCTACATTGTGAAACCACATTGTTCTTTAATCTCACGTGATTGTAAGAATTTTACAAGTCCTTATACATTCCATCAGTGGCATTGTCCTCCTAGTTTGCTAAGTGTGTGGTGATTATGACATTATCCTTTTAACCCATCTTGTCATTCAATTATCAATTTTAAATCTAATGAATGGATGGACATTGTCGTTTTTTGAATTTTCATGTGTTGATTGATCACATTTTTTGTGCTACCATTTAAATTTGTATTTGTTTTGAATCACTTGCACCCTTAATCTTTTAAGCATGTTTATTTTCACACTTTATTTTGTAAGGAAAATGAGGAGTTGGCCTAATTTCAAAGGTTGGAAGGAGCCATTGGCACTTCCTTTGTTGAAACTAGAATTGTGGTGCAAACACTAAATTAGAAGAGAAGTCAATTGCTTGATTTGACATAGCTGTTGGCATGCCCAATGGAACAAGCCCTTATTTTCTTCAAATTTTGTCTAATTTGGCTAGAATTCTTTGATTTTTGTACCAAATTTGAATTCATCATAAACAAAGCAATTGGTTCGAAATTGAGCAATTTTTTGCTAAGTCCACTTTAAGGCAACGTTTTGCTCCAAATTTGGAGTGATTCGCTCCAATTGAGTAGATTGTTTGCAAATTTTTTCAAGTCATTTTGTGAGCTATTCACTTAAAATTGGAAACGATTTGCTCGATTTTGTGATTAATTTGCTCCAAATTTCTTGCACTTTCACAAGTTCAATCCAAAGCGATTCTTTGAGGCTAAGGACTTGATTTATCAAGCCTAGTCTCAAATTAACTTTAAAAATTCATAATTTTCGTTATGTATGCTTGATTTTTGTAGGTGCTTTGTGAATGATGACTCCAATACAAACTCTAGCATGTTGATATTTTTTGCAAAGATGATGCCATGAATAGCACAAGAACACCATAAAATCTCAAATTTGACCTTGTATATGCATTTGTCAGGGTTAAAAAGCATTTGAGGCAAATTCTAAGCCATTTTTTCCAAAATCAAAAAGTCCCACAAAAAAGGTCTACATTACCCTCCACATCCAAATATGTAGCCTCTTCCAAATCAATATCAACGTTATCAAATGCCACCTAAGTATCCTCCACCTCAATATCCCCCATTTGAATATCCTCCATACCCATAACCTTTGAACCCTACATACCCACATCATGGTTATGAGATCTATCCTTATCCACCTCCACATCAACAATATGACCAACCTTCTCCTTAATAGAATAATCTAGGGGTGCCTCCTAGGCCATATAGTCAACTTCCTAATTGGACCTACCAAGGACCATTAATTTAGTGGCTTATTCTCCCATTCCCCCAACAACCATGAAAACGTTGTGTTGCCTACATTTGATGGGAACATGATCAAGACGACACTATATTACCTTAGTGAGTTGTCAACACTCAAATTGATCCATCCCATCCAAGAAGAGGATATAATGATACATTTGCTAATTTACTCTCTTTGTGATAAGTTGCATTATGGTATAGAGGTTTACCAAATGCATTTTTTTTCAATGAGTTTACACGGGTTTTTATGAGGGGTCTCGGTCCCCTCATACTGAGTGGGGTTTGAACCAAACCTCCCAAAGAGAAGGATTACTAGATAATCTAGTTACAAGTTGAGCATCAATTTAATAGCTTTCATGTGTAGATCCAGTAACATGAAAAATGGTTACTATGTTTTGTTTTAGTTGAACACAATTCCAAGACATAGAAAATATTCATGATTTCAATACTAGATTCTTGAGAACCTTGAATTTGATCCTACAAAATATTAGCCATATGAAGAACAAGCATTACCATACTACATCAAGGGTTTATACTATGATCTAAGCTTTAATTGTATATAATGCTAACTGTCGCACACTAGTTGCAACTCTTGAAGAAGTAGCCCAAGGAGATGTTCTTGTTAGATTAGGTAAACTACCTCCTACTTCACCAATAGCCTATGCAACCCGTATTACCCAAAATACATCCATACCTATTTCTATGCTCATTTTTTTGCCCATTCTTAATCCTCAATCAAATGCTGCAACTAATCCATCTCTATTGTCGTACATCATTACTCATCTTGTCAAGAGCACATCATCCACCATAGCCTTTTAGCCATGAATTCCAACTCTTCTTGCTCCATCCGCCTCAAACAATGAGTCAAACAATAATTTAGTAATGAGAAATGGTGGAAGTGATAAAAATATAATAAATGAGAACAATGCTAGGAAGTCGTGACAACAACTGCAAAAATGGCAATCCTAGAAGACCCCATATCTTATGAAAGATTAGGTGCCTTGGCGAGGCACCAACCAAGGAGCAAATCAAACTCATAATCATATGGTGGATGCTAATATAGAGATTGAGTTGACATGGCGTCTTCCATATAATGATAGACAAGATCCTACAAAATGATATGGAGCCATCAAACATTCTCAAACCATCTCATATAATCAATAATGCCAAGCTCAACAAGTCGCCTTCTAAGTCAATTGGTCTCCATAGCAAATCAACCTATGTACCAACAACCCCAATAGTCAATCCCTGCCTTGCCTAACCCCAATAATGCTTCCTGACTAATTTTAATATTATAGAGGTTGATGAAGAGTCAACATTTGAAGAGAATGCTATATGTGCTAATCAACAAGGGGTAAGAGGAAAACTTTTGAAGAGCAACCAAACTAAAAAGCATAATGAAGTAAGGGTATGATGATGCTTAGGAGAGGGAGACTACCATTACATTTGAAGGATAAAGGACCAACAACAACACATTAGGAGAAGCAATAGGAAAAGGAGAGTGCATAAAAGGATGTTGTAAATGCATCTCATAAGGAAAGAGAACGTAAACCAATATGGAAGACAAATAGATAAAGGAAAAGAGCTTGAAATAGATAGGGGACATAGAGGAGGAAAAAATAAGCTTTCAAAAAAGGAGTGGTAAGGAAAGAGACTAACTACCAAAAGAGGTCGAGTGGCGACTAAAATACTCCTCTCACTAGTAAAGGTCATATGAGAACCACAAGATAATATTAAAATTTCATAGATTGAAATTAGAGCACCTCTATGAAATTTAAGTTTAACATCGTAGAGAAGATGAAAAAGACACCTACTAAAGTGAGTATGCTAGAGGCGTTGGCTCTACCTAGATAATAAAATCTACTTTAAGAGGATTTAAAAGAGCAAGAAAGGAGTTATGCTAGCAATAAACAATTAGAACCTGCTTAGGTCAATATAGTCAAGCAACATAATTTAATGGTAGAGCATCTAATGAATATTCAAATCAATGCAGCTAATATATTGAATGCCCCAAAGTCCAAGACACTAAGGCCACCCCCATTTTATGTGACCCTCAAAATTAAAAACTAGATGCTAAGGAGTTGTATAATTGATTGGGGGGTAGCTATAACAATGATACCTAAACCTATATGTGAAGAGATGGATCTACCTTATACCAAAATGACTAGGCATCCAATACAAAAGGATGAAACCAATGTGAATGCACTAGCGGTGCTTAAGGACTTGGTCATGACCATAGCTAGAAGTCCAAAGTTTATAGTGGTACAAGAAGTAATAGTTGTTGACCTCCTTCCATACTTTAGCATGTTGCTATCTAGAGAATGAATGCATAAGGTGTTAGGAGAGGGTTACCTGACAATGAATTTTACCCATATGAAGGTGCTTAAAGATGGAAAGATGATCAGAATTGAAAATGAGATACCTTGCAACTACTTACTGCATAAGCTAGATGAAGAGGACACTATAAACTGGAATGAAATTCCAAAATTTGTGGAAGATGATGAGTATATCGATTATGACTAGAGCTCAAAAGTTAACATGATAATTGGCGTATTGTAAGATGAAAAAGATTCAAAGGTTGAATACAAGAAGTCTAAACTAGGAAACTACCTCATCACAAAAGTATTGTCTAACCTCCTAGCCTTGACAAGTTGAGCAATATATAAAACTTGGACAATTGCACTAGAACCAAAATTGGGGTAGGTGCTAGTATTTAATTTGTTGAATTTTAGGTGCATAGACTCATATTGCATGTAGATTATTGTTCAATTATACCAATAATGCGACAGAGTATGAATCACTTTGTATTGGATTAAAGGACGAGAAGTTGGGGATTAAAGACCAAAGGATATATAACGAATTTAAAATTATTATAAATTAGGTTAAATTATCAACTTGTCATAAAGAATAAGCATATGAAGTTATATAAACATTGAGTCTAGAATTTATTGAAAAGTTTTGACATATATGAGATCAAAACAATTCCTAGGGAATTGACCACCAAGGCAATCGGTTTGATAGGCATGGTAGCCTGATTCGACCCCACCAATAATATATGGGACAAACCTAAAAAGTTGGAGGCAGTCTTTAGATTAGTCATCCCTGATACTTGTGATCACTGACAGGTCTTTAACAATGATGAATAGATCATAGAATTCATGAATAAAGAAGCCTAATACACTGAAGAGAAGAATGAGTATGAGGATGACGTCAAGGATGGGATAATACAACTAAAGACAAACTAGCTGACCAAGGGATTGATCACTCTAGAGAGTTTGTTTAACCTAGATGATGGCATAAGAAAAATGACCCTCAAAGTGAAATCCTCTTCATATCACCCTATTGAAGTGGTTAAAGGGAAAACCTACTACTTGAAAAATATTGTACTTAGGAAGAAGTGGGCCTTTTCAAAGAGCTTTGTGGCAAGTATTGGGACATCATTGCATGGTCATATGAAGATCTCATATTCTACAATTGATATATCATAGAGCACACATTTGAGTTGGAGCTAGGTGCTAGGACATTCAAATATAAGTAGTGATCAGTGAACCCTAAAATCAAGGTATGATGAAGAAGAAACTTTTGAAGCTCCTACATGCTCAAAAAATATTCCTAATCAAACATTTCACCTGGATTACCAACTTGGTTCCTATACAAAATAAGAATGGTGACATAAGGTTATGTATCAATGTCCCAAATTTAAACTGAGGTTCATTGAAGGATCACTATTCTTCATCTACCATAGATTAGATTCTACAAAAGGTAGTAAGGTTACAAATGTTGTCTCTCCTTTAATGTTTCTTAGGTTATAATTAGATCTAGGATCTTCACATATCTGAGGAGCCATTTAGTCTATCAAGCACATGAGAAACCTTCCAAAGGGCTATCAAAAAGTATTTGTTGGACTTGTAGGTGAGACAATTATCACACCTAATTATGTATTCCAAATATAGGAGTAAGCACATTAAACACCTCAATTCACTCTTCTAGAGGTATAAAGAGTTTGGTATCTACCTTAATTCCCAAAAGTCTATTTTTATGGTCCAATAAGGTAAACTGCTAGGCCACATACTATCAAAAAAAGATTTATCCATAAACCTTGATCAAATAAAACCCATCTCTAAACTTTTGTTGCCTTCTTCTATAAAGGAAATTAGGTCCTTTCTAGGTTAAATCCACTTTATCACTAAATTCATCATAAAATTTTCCTAGATGGTCAAACCCATCACCAAAATATTAAAAAAAGATGTCACCCTAGTATGAACCAACAAAGGTAAGAAGGCCTTTCAAGATATTAAGAACGCCATCACCTAATCTCCAGTCTTAATCAACCTAGACTTTTCTAAAAATTTTGGGCTATATGTTCTTGGTGTAGATGAAAGTATGATTGTCCTAACTCAAAAAAATGATAAAGATGAGGATCATCCCATCTTGTTCACGAGTCAAGTCCTACACAAATATGAAGAAAATATACCCTTATTGAAAAATAGGTGTTCGTCATCATAAAAACTCTTAAGAAGTTTAGATACTTCATAGAGAAAAACCACCATCTTCATGGTGCACCTTGATGTCTACTCCGCTATTCTTCATGGCAAGTTAGGAGAAAATAGGGCTGGGTGGATCAATAAAATTCAAGAATTTTACATCAAGGTCAAAACCACCAAGATTATTACAGGAAGGTCATTATGTGAGGGTCTAACAATGATAGTCCTTAAAGATCATATTGCTCCAATAAAGTAAATATATGTGGATGACAAGACATGTTGGATAGACATGTGTAGATATATTTTGAAAGGGTTAATAACCAAGGAGAAAGATTAGTTCAAGTAGAAATCAATATACTATTATTGGCTTGGTGGCATCTTTTTTAGGAAATGATATGATGGTGCCTTATTACACTATATTGAAGAAGAAAGGATGGAGGCCTTAATCAAGTAGTACTATAATGAAGAAATACATTATTTTGTGCCCAATATAGCCCACAAAAATTAGAGATCTAAATATTATTGGCTTACTATCTTTGTTGATTACCACCAATGGGTCAAAGATTGTATATCCAAATGTATGTTTAGAGGAAAAAATATAAGAGCACTAATTGCCCTAAAATATGTTATCATGACTAAACCATTCCAACAATAGGGCCTATACTTCATGGGTAAAATCAATCCACTATCAAGTGCAGGATATTGATGGATCCTCACCACTATAGATTAATTTAGTAAATGGGTTAAAGCATTCTAATCCAAATAGGTTAATTAGGAGGTAGTGATCTAGTTGTTAAAAGTTATCATCACTAGATTTAGGTATCCAACCACCATAGTCATAGATAATGCTACCTACTTCAAGGGGGTCAAGGTGATGAAGTTTTCCCTTAAATAGAGATAATTGCATAAGAGATCTTCCAATTACTAGCCTTGTGGTAATGGGTTGGCTGAATAAACTAATGAAAATATCATGAGGATCCTAAAGAGAACTATTTCTAATTGTATCGTTCCAAATTTTTTGCATCCTTACCTTCAGGCTAAAGGATCCGTGCCCGAAAGGAGGATGGGAAAAGGATGGGACAATACCTCGAACTGAGAGGCCCTTTGAAGGTCCCGCCTCTCGGGGGAGGGGTATTAAGGTGATTTTTTGACGGATGGTGGGGTTCACCAGGAAACGTTTAGTGGCAGTTTCCACGCCTAGGTTGGGAATGTGTTTGATGTGTTCAATTTTAGCTTTAAACATCCAAGTCCTAGGTTTGGCCAGATGAATCTAAGTTGTTCTATTATGAAAATGCAAATTAAATGAAGACAAAAAATAGATTTAAACAGAAAACACAGAGAATAATTAAGTGAAGAGATCCATACCGGTTTCGGATGTCTGATGGAGGTTCTAATTTTTGAAGCGAGTCAAGATCATCTGGAATTTGACAGAATCGTCTCCGATCTGACAGGATCATCCGAGATCTGACGAATTCGTCAAAGAGACACTGCAATCAGAGAAATAGATACAAAATACAAGAAAATGCGGCTATGCCAACAGAGGGCAATGATGTAGAATGACAGTAATAATGTTAAAATGATAATAATAAACAAAAACATGAGTGCATTACAATGATTTAATGACAATTTATGATTTTATTATGCATTAAGACTATATGGGTGAACTCCGGGATGCAAAATAATAATAAGTTTAACTAATGCAAAGCAAAACAGTAAAAAATGGAGAAAGAATGCAAACTCGGGGCACTGATTGCCCCCAATGTTGACTACAGTCGAAATCATCTCGGATTGGTACGAAATCGTCTCGAATTGGACAGGATCGTCTGCGACGATCTGAGCTTGCTCCGGCTGAAGAATAACAAAGTTCCTGCAAGAAAATTTGAAAAGATACAAAGGCAAACAATGGTCTAGGATATTCTAATGCATGTAAACTCGAAGTGCAAAAAAATTCAGCCAGGGGGATGTCAAGGGGGGTCCTAAGGTTTAAATAGGCTTAGGAGGGAGGTTAGGAGGTTGGAGATCATCCTAATCTGGAAGATCTCCAACGGGGAGGTCTCTAACGGCGCAGACACGCTTCTGCCCAGATTAGAGACGTCGTTGAAACAGAAGCTAATTATGAAAAATCAGTTTTGGGACGAAATCGGCTGGACGTTCTGCTCCAGACGAAATCGTCCGATCTGAGGCGATATCGTCTGATCGGAGACGATATCGTCCAACGGACGAAACAAACTCTAAAAATGGCATGAAAAATGAGGAAACGGGTAGCAGGCGGTTTGGGAGCGATTTTGGGGTTAAAATTTGAATTTGAATTATTACTAAGGTAATTTTAATTATTTGCTAAGGTTTACTGCGCCAATTTTAGGGTGCTACATTTTGCCCCCTCTTTAGCAAATTTTTGAGGAAAATGCGTTAAAGATGAGTTCTTCTCGATCTACGAGAAAGCAAAAATTATTCCCATTTTTAGGCGACGATTCTTGGTCGAATCGTACGACAACTTATTATGGTGCCCCCTCCGTGTTTTTACCCAAATCGAACGTTTGAGGTAAAAACATGGAAAAGCAAAATTTTAAAATGTTGTTAATTGTTTTTGAATAAAATTAAGAAAAATAGGGAAAAACCCTAATTCATTGTTACTATTCATTTTTTGGTTTCTGGAGCTCTGCAAACAAAATGGTCGAGACAACACACAGATCGACAGAGGTCCGACGCGGGCTACGGGTAAGAGTCTAACTTAGTTTAGAATGCTTTAATTTTGATTTTCTATGCTTTTTAGATTAATTTTAAATGATTTTTGAGCATCGCGGCCATTTTTTGGGCCGTCGACGTCGTCTAGATGAAATCGTCTCGATTTCGTCGAAATCGTCTCGATATCGCCGATTTCGTCCAGAGGCAAAATCGACGAAATGGGGACGATTTCATCAAATAAGGGACGATTTCGGCTTGCAAAATCAGAGACGAATTTTCTCAAATTGAACTTGTGTTACTTGCATTTTTAATCACTGTTTGATTAATGATTTTTATTGTTTTGTTGTTTATGTTGCAGAGAGGATTACTAAAGAGCAGAGAATGGAAATACGGTGGGCTGAGGGATGACTTGGCCGCTCTATCTCAGGCAGAGCGAGATCAGTTGGCTCAAGTCGGCTTGCAACATGTGGCAGATATGCCATAGGTTTCTACAGATATGGGGCTATTGACAGCCCTAGCAGAGAGGTGGTATCCGGGTTCTTCCTATTTTTGGTTATCGATAGGGGAGATGACTCCCACACTGGAGGATGTATGGAGGATTTTGAGGATCCCCATACAAGGATGGCTAATAACTCCCATGGCCAATCAGGGCCACGTGATGATGCGACTGTGCGAAGATCCGAGCTTCGCCCTGGAGAAGGGCGGAGTGAACATCGAGTCGCTACGCCAGATGCCTGGGGCATCTAGACTGACACAAGTTTTGGCTGGGGTGGTAGGTGGTCTATTGCTATGCCATCAGAGTGGATGCAGAGTACCATGGCTACTGACAGATGTGGTCTACGACATGAGAGACCATGGGTATAGGTTTGCTTGGGGGAGTTATGTACTATGCCGATTGTATAGGATCTTGCATGGGGTCGTATACAAGGGCGATCGATGTCTGGTTATGACATCACTACTACAGGTTTGGTGCTGGGAGCACATCATGGTGCGGAGGCCGGTAGGGCTCCCACTGATAGGGATTGATGGGGAGAGGCCTCGAGCTTTCTACTGGTGGCTCCGAAGAGGGTCACAGCGGCGGATAGATCTGCCAATGTCCCGGAGACTACTTGACGACCTTGTCTCCGACCAGATCACCTGGAGGCCTTGGAGAGATCATCCAGGGTGGGCCGAGGATGGACAGGAGCTGGCTCACGTTAGGCGAACCTATTGGCTGAGGATGGAGAGGGGAGAGGTGGAGCTCCACCGCTACGACCGAGTTTTGAGGCAGTTCGGTCTACAGCAAGGGATCCCATCTCTCAGAGACTA
This sequence comes from Wollemia nobilis, assembly GCA_028583015.1. NCBI lineage: Eukaryota > Viridiplantae > Streptophyta > Pinopsida > Araucariales > Araucariaceae > Wollemia > Wollemia nobilis. Next base: position 14,043,549 of record JAQPPZ010000521.1, on the reverse strand, counting down.
CGAGTTTTCTCGGACCGTCCGGGATAACACTACAGTTAGCGGGGCTCCAGATATGCAGCGCTTCTGGAGTCAGGACGCAGATGATGCCCCGATCCAGCCAGTGGATGGGGATGACGTAGGGGTAGCCGACGGCTATGATGCCTGGTACACAGGCATCCGCCCTCCTCGGATGACGAGGGCTCAGGGTCCGATTCATGCAGTTGTGCGTCGGATGGGGAGGCGGTGCCAGGCGGCCATTGAGGTGGCACAGGGTCACGACGGGAGAGAGCAGAGGAGGCCACGAGGCTCAGTAGAGGCCATGACAGCGGGAGAGGAGGGAGGAGAGACCCCCTTCTCCATGGAGAGAGAGGCCACCATCGCCCGATAAGGGCAAGGGTGTGGACACAGGAGAGAGTAGTGAGATGGCTACTCTCCGGGCAGAGACTGTCCGTCTCCAGGCATAGGTGCAGACTCTACAGGATGAGGCTACATGCCATCGAGCTGAGGCTACATAGCTCGAGAGATGAGGTTGCATGCCTTAGAGCACGGAGCGGAGGGACGAGCACTCGGGACCTAGCATGGGCTATTGCCCAGGTCACATTCTATCAGACACTATACCACCATATGGTGCTAGAGGGGCAGAGGTTACCGTTGTCGGCCCATATTGCGGAGCCTATCATGATGAGGTCATCGAGGACATCATCACGATCAGAGTCCAGGACTCATAGCACCACACGGACTACGATGGGGCCACCTCGTCCACCTCAGGGCGGGGGAGGAGATGAGGCTGAGAGCTCGAGGGGTTCTCGAGGCTAGCTGCTACAGATTGCACTGCACAGATTGATACATAGTGCTTATTATTATTGATAGGGGATTGAGTATGCCGAGGTACAGATTGTGGCATACCGATCCAGTTTTGAGATGATGTATATATTGTTGATATATATATAGATGAGATATTTTTGATCATATGACTTGTCTTATGTGTTTGTATGATGCTTTAATGTTTTGATTTGTTTGATTTGATGATTCATGTAATTATGTCGTTTGGAAATATTATGGTTTGAATGTCATGCTTGTAAAATTTAAATGAAATAATCTGATGTAAACAAATTGGTTGTTTGTGATGTGATAATTTGATAAAAATAAAAGGGGACTTTTAACAATAATTTCAAAGGACATTGTCGCTATTATAGACCATTTCATGGAGTCGCCGCTCACTCGGTCGTCAAGCTAATCCTGGTATAGAAATATTGCTAAAAGTAAAAGAGTGCTTAAGAGATTGTCTTAAGACTTTGTTGTGATGATGCAAATGATGATGATGATGATGATTTGTTTTCAGATTTCCATGAAAATATTATGCATGAAATATTTTAAAATGACTTTTGCTAGGCATAAATTCCTAAGTGTGATAAAATTTTTGAATAATTCCCTAGGAATTATACCATCATTGCAAAGTTGAAGTTTGACATAATGACATGAAATAGAATAAGTGTTTGTTTGTTTTAAAGCATAATTGTGTAACATAATGATTTAAGTCACATGTTTTGATGCTTTTAAATAAATGGAAAATAAAATTGGTACAATGGTTTGCGCTAGGCATAGAATTATAGGTATAGACTTATACCATCATCGCGAAATCCAAAGAAGAAAATAGATTGTTTTATTGCATGGTTGATTTTTAATTTTTGAAAATAGTCAGAAAATATGAAGATGAGGACTTGCGCTAGTCATAAAATTCCAATTTTGGTTTTGGAACTATACCATCGTCACGAAAGTCAAAAGTTATATATAAATGTAACTTGATTGCATGTTTTTGAAAATGATTTTGATTTTTGATAATGCATGTAGTTGTCTTTATACTAAACAGCTGTTCTTCAAAGAAGAAAATGAATTTATTCCAAACAATTTGCAAAAATATTTCAAAGTATCTTAAAGACAAAAGTTAGATTTATAAGGAATCCCATGTGCGTATGTGAGTTCATTACCAATCTTGATTTATCATAATGATACACAAAATCTCTCAAATACAAATGTGTGTGCAATTGCATTGTTCATTTACGAGTTTTGAGCAAGATAATTTGATACAAGTGATTTGAATGAACCAAATAAGTGTTCATTAACCATGATTTAGATGCATATAACCATACCAGACTACTATGTAGGTCGGGTTATCAAGAGCTAGCTAATCCATAAGCGAGACATAGGTCTGTACAAAAGAAGGTCGCTAATGTGACAGACATATCACCACGCTAGGAGTTACCCAAGGCCAAGCGGGTTGGGCACAAACCACTTGTTATGGGGCTTACCTCACAGTTTTCGAATAATTGAGAATTCCAGGGATTCAAGCTCATCAACCCTTCTTTTCTTTTCAATGGGTAGGGAAAGGGATTTTATTGCTTTTGCTTTTGCTTTTCTCTTTTGCTCTTTTTTTTCTTTTTTTTTTGTACTTTTGTATTTTGGCTTGATATTTGAGATAACGCTGAAATAACTTTTTTCTTTTTCTCTTTTTCTTGAACTTTTCTTTTCTTCCTATGCTAGGGATACTTGCTCGGATTAGTTGTAGAGCAAGGGATTTTTATTTCGGGTAGGGGTGAGCTTGTCCTTTTGCCAATTCTCAAAGATTCTAGACCATGTGCATGATAGGATAGCAGGGGAAACTTTTCGCTCAAGAAACCACTTCTACTATGTAGCATAGTATGGACATTACAAATGTAATCATTTTATTGTGAAAAGATATGCTTGGTTTAAGTAAATAACAAGATCAATTCTCTATGCTCAAACTTTATTTAATTAAATTTTGTGGACTTTGATATAAGAGAGATTAGTAATCATGCCAGATAAAATCAAGATATTTATTTTTGTGTTTGTGATAGTGAGGGATTCCAAATAAATGCTAATTTATCCAAAAATAATTTGAAAATATAACTGCAATACTTTAAGAAGAAATATATACAACAAATATTTTTGAGGAATTTGATAATTTTGATGTTTTTGTATTTTGATCTTAATTGAGGAATTGAAAGAAATACAATGTGATTGTTTTTTTTTTTGAAACTTTTTATATAAGAGAAAAAAAGGAAATAATATACAAAACAAATATATACAATGATGGAATAACCAAATTTTATGCGTAATATCGCTTAAGATGCATAATATTCATAGGTTCTTTTAAATCTTTACCATCTAAGGTAGCTAATTTGTATGCTCCTGATTCAAATTTAGCAGTGATAATATATGGTCCAAGCTAGTTGGGCTCAAATTTACCTTTAAGGTCTTTAGTTGCATTAGTATTTTTTGATTTTCCTTTAAAACAAGGTCGTCGATCTCAAAGGATCGATGACGAACTTTCTTGGCATATGATCTTTTAAGCTTGTTTTGGTAGGCACGAAGATGCTCCAAAGCATTGATGCACTTTTCATCTAGGAGTTCCAGCTGACTGAGTCTGCCAGCTCGATATTCATCTCCTACTTCGGTGTCTTGAAGTAGTAGAGCCAAAGAAGGAACTTCTAATTCAAAGGGAAAAACAGCTTGAGCCATAAACCAAGACAAAAGGTGAAGTACAGTGGGAGTACGCACACTAGTGCGATATGCCCACAAAGCTGGATATAATTGAATGTGCCGATCGCGGCCGGATTATTGACCAATATTTTAAGAATTTTGATTAAGGTTTTATTAGATGCTTCCTTGACCATTACCCTGAGGATAATAGGGAGTGGACCAGCGATGTTGAATCTTATATTTTTGGCATAATTTCTTAACATCTTTATTTTTGAAACAAGTTCCATTGTCTGAGATGAGATTTGCAGGAATTCTGAACCTACAAATAATTTGATTAAAAATAAATTTAGAGACTTGTGTTCCAGTGCGGGAAGCTAAAGGCATAGCTTCAACCCACTTCGTGAAATACTCAGTGGCGGTTATGATGAATTTGTGTCCATCGGATGACACAGGATTAATTTTGCCAATAATGTCTAAGCCCCATTTTGAAAAGGGCCAAGGAGATGAAATAGCCTGGAGCTCTTGTGCAGGCGCATGGACAAGGTCAGCATGTTTCTGGCACTTGTCGCAATGGCGCACATAATCATGTGCATCCTTTTCCATGGTAGGCCAAAAGTAGCCTATCCTAAGGAGCTTTTTAGCAATGACACTACCACTGAAGTGTCCTCCACAAGATCCATCGTGGGCTTCACTTAAAGCTGATTTGGATTCTTCTAGATTCAAACATCTCAATAGGATACCTTCAAAAGATCTCCTATATAAAGTATTGCCAATTATTACAAATCGACTTGCTCGTCTACGTAATAACCGATGCTGGTTTCTATTAGAATTGATAGGGAAAGTCCCATTTTGAAGAAAATCAAATATTTCCGTATACCAAGGTTCAGGAGTAGTTTCATTGATTAGAAACACATCCAAAGGTTCTAAACATGACTTATTTGAAGCGGGTTCCTGGAGTCGACGAATAATGATGGTGGCATATTCGTCATCTAACTCCAAGGGCAGAAGAGATGCAGTTGCGGCCATAGCATCAGCTGCACGGTTGCTAGTTCGAGGAATAGCTTCCAAAGTGACTTTATCAAACAAGGATAACAATTGCAAAACATATGCTTTATATGGGCATAATTTATCATCTCTGGTTTGATAAACATCATTAATTTGGTTTATAACAAGTTGAGAATCACCAAAAACTAGCAGATGTTTGATTTTTAATGCCAAGGCAGCTCGTAATCCAAGGATTAGAGCCTCGTATTCAGCAGTATTATTGGTGCAAGCAAATGTTAATTTGAAGGACAGAGGAATGATGTGTTTTTGCGGAGATATTAAAATAATGCCCACACCAGCCCCACTCATGCATCGGGCTCCATCAAAGTATAAGGACCATTGTTCAATATGGTCTGCCTCTAATTGAAGGCATTCATCAGGAAACTCAATGATGAGGGGATGGGTAGACTCTAAGGGTGCAGCAGCTAACTGATCTGCTATGATTTGACCCTTAACAGACTTTTGTCCTATGAATGTGAGTTCAAACTCACTTAGAGCAAGAACCCACTTTGTTGTACGACCCGATAAATAAGGTCGACTCATGAGATACCGCAAGGGATCATATTTGGCAATGACATAGGTTTTTTGACTGAGCATATAATGGCATAGTTTCTGTGTAGAGAATACGACTGCTAGACATAATTTTTCTAATGTTGTGTAATGGGTTTCATAACTGATGAGGGTTCTGCTAATGTAGTAATTAGCACGTTCTTTCTTCTCATCATCAAGCTGAGCTAACATAGCTCCTAAGGCAGAATCAGAAGAAAAAATGTACAAGATAAAAGGACGATCAGATTTAGGCGGTGAAAGCACAGGTGGGTTAAGGAGGTATTGTTTGAGAAGTTCAAAAGCTTCCTTACATTCGTCGTCCCAATTAAAAGGGACATCTTTCTTAAGGAGCTTAAGAAAGGGACCGGTTTTGTCCGCCGACTTATCGATGAAGCGACGGATGGCTTGAAGCTTACCTTGTAAACTTCGTAACTCAGAGATATTGGTAGGTGCGGGCATATCAGTGATAGCCGCAATCTTGAGAGGGTCGATTTTGATACCACGTAAAGAAACTAAAACCCCTAATAGTTTACCGGACTTGACTCCGAATATACATTTAGTTGGATTTAATCGAATAAGGTATTCTCTTAACCGATTAAATACTTTTCTTAAATCATCTAAATGATCATCTTCTTTAATAGAGCGAGCTATAATATCATCTACATAATCATGTAGGATATCATGCATCATATCATGAAAGATATAAGTCATAGCTCGTTGATATGTTGCACCTGCATTCTTTAAACCAAATGGCATCACTTTCCAACAAAAGGTACCCCAAGGGGTAATAAAGGCTGTTTTAGCCTGATCTTCAGGAGCTATCCTGATCTGATTATAGCCAAAAAATCCATCCATTAGGGACATCATTCCACTCCCGACAGTAAAGTCAATGATTTGATCCATGTTTGGAAGAGGAAAATCATCTTTAGGGCATGCAACGTTAATATCTCTAAAATCTGTGCAAACCCTAACTTTGGTAGCTTCTTTCTTGGTGAATGGAACTACATTTGAGATCCATTCAGCATAATCAATAGCTTGTATAAAAACAACATTCGGGAGTTTTTCTAACTCCCCTTTGACTAGCAAGGCCACTTTGGGATGCATTTTTCTAAGTTTCTGTTTAACAGGTTTAGCATCCGGATGGACTACTAGATGATGCATGACTACAGAAGGGTCCAAACCTGGCATGTCTTCATATGTCCAAGCAAAGACATCTTCATAATCTTTAAGAAATGCAATGTATTCATTTTGTTTTTCTTGACTTAATTCTGATCCAATATTGATTATGTGAGGATTATCCTCAGTTCCAATGTTAACTTTAATGACGTTTTCTACTTCCATGTGTAGATCTCTTTCAAAATTAGGTGGGGCGGGTGAAACGCCCAATTCTTGTAATTATTTTAAGGTTAACTTGGAGAATTCATCTTGAGGAGTCGTGGCCTCAAGTTGGGCTATAGTAGGTATAGAACCATCAAAATAAAAACCATTGTGTAACAACTCTTCAACGGAGACATCATGGAAAATATCTCCTTCCAACTCATCATCGGATTCAACAATCAATTCAGGGTAAGCTATGGATAGCATATTGCATGTAAAGGGATTATTCTTTGGACACAAAGAATCTTGTTTATCTAGATAATCTTGATAACATATGAGTTGATCATCACCTTCAAAAGGGAAGGGTTGACCCTTACTAGGAAACGAGGCCCACACCACATCGGGCGGGCCATGGTTCTACCTCGATAGGTTCTTTCATACCATTTTGGAAAGGTCCCAAGCCTTTCCCTTTATATCCCATTTTAAGCATTATAGGTTTAGCTTTAATATATTCATTAGCAAAATAGCATCGAGCATATCCATCACAATGCGTCTTGATGTTTCGGGGTATTCTTCCCCAATCATATCCTTTATAAATAAAAGCACAACTCCCGACTTGGTAAGTACTTCCCATAGGTTGTGGGAGGCCCAAAGTACGAGGAGATGGCGGCAAGTTATTTAAAAGAATTGAATTTTGCATAAAAGCATTTGTTTTTTTGATATTAAAATTTTAGATAAATCCGGTAAAAGCTCATCAGAAAGAGCATAAGATGTAGAAGGATCATTCCCTATATCTTTAGATGTGGAAGGTATGATAGATGTAGATAATGTGGAGGTGTTAATAAATGGGTCTATAGGTTTTGAAATTATAGGGATGGAACATGAAGGATTGGTTGTGGATTTAAGATCTTGTTGAGGTTCTAGTGTGGTTTGTTCAGAAGATGGTTGAGGTAAATGTATAGGTGTAGTTGATGGGGGGTAGATGATGTTATGGGTGTGTGTTTCACATTTTTAGATGAAAAATAAGAATTAGGATGTGTGGATGACAGAGCGGGGCAAAATTGCACTCCAACGGGTTCTGCCAAAGCACACATATCAAAGGGTCTAGGGTCACCATGGATAGTGACCAACTGATTTTTAAATTCAAATTTAACACACTGATGTAAAGTGGAGGGAACCGCTCGCATCGCATTGATCCAAGGGCGACCCAAAAGTATATTGTACGATGCTTGGCAATGTACAATAAACACGGTTGTATCTAGGGTTCGAGGACCAACTTGCAAGGGTATAGTAATGACTCCACACGTTTCTTGTGTCTCGTCATTGAAAGCTTTGATAATCATATCCATTTTTTTCATTTCATCACTTCTAAAGCCAAATATTTGGTAGAAGTCAAAAGTGCATATGTTTAAAGATGAACCATTATCAATCAAGACTCTTTTAACGACTACATCTCCAATTAGGGCAGTAATATATAAGGGGTTATCCTTATGTAAACTATGTTGTGGGATATCTTTATCCCGAAAGTCAATACAATCGACCTCTCGAGTGATGATAGTATTGGACATGGCTTCGGGTTGAATATTTTGTGGCACCATCATTTGGCTTAATGTGAGCATTAATTCATCTCTATGGGTAGGAGAAGATCTTAACAAGTCCAAAAGGGAAATTTTGGCTGTAGTATTGGATAATTGTTCATTAATATTGTAAGGAGGCTTAGGTTGAACATTAGACATATGATTCCCTTTATTGGGATTTTTCAAAACAAATGGAGCTGATCCATCATTCTGAGTTTGATCCTGTTGAGAGTTTTGAGCCTGTTGTCTGGTAACAACTCCGATGGTACCTACAATGTTATATTGAAGACGTTGAACTGGTCTTGGTTGAGCGTTTATGGCTTGTTCATTAGGAAGGAACTGATTAGAAGAGGGTCGAGTAGTAACTCTTCTAGGAAATGGTTCTTCCGGAACCATAGCATCTGTGATAGGTTGAATAGGATCTGATTCATTTTCAGAACTATTCGATTGGTTTGAGGTGATGTCTACTTCACTTTCAGTATCCGATTCTACATCACTAGGATCGGGAGTTTGAATATTATGTAGGGGCCTGGTCGTGACTATGGATAAAGTTGTGCCAAATATTTGAGGATCCTGAACAGGTAATTGTCCGCTAATAGTCCCTACATATCGGGTAGGAGGGGGAACATTATGATGTTCGATTTGATTAGCCACTTCTTTACCATGGTTTGGTAAAGGATGTTGAAATATATCTAATGATTGATTGGCATTCTGATTCTGATTTTGAGGAATGGTCTTTTGAGCGTTATTAGGAGCATTTTGTTTAGGTTGGAAAGCTTGCACCTCCATTTCATTATTATCAATCAGATCTTGTATTTTATGTTTTAATATTTTGCAAGAGTTTGTAGCATGTCCAGGTCCTCTATGAAAATCACAATGTAAATCAGCTCTGTATCCGGGTATAGTTGGATCAGGTTCCCGGATAGCTGGTAATTGAATCAAGCCTCGTGCTAGTAATTGAGGTAGAATGGTTGATAAAGGTTGATTCAATCTAGTAAATTCTCGAGGAGGTTTATCGGGAGGTTTTAATATAAATTTTTTTGTTGTCTTCGTTGTATTGATATTAGCAACGTTTCTACTATCAGTGACTCCGTCACCTACAACTTGTTTGTTTTTATACTGATTTTTGGATGTTTTCTCATCATCTTTCTTTTTGAGCTGACCTCTCCTAATGAGAGCATCTTCTACCCTTCGAGCTAAGTCTATAGCTTGATCGAAGGTGGTTAAGGTAGCGATTGATAACTCATAAGATATTTGTTCTTGCAAATTATTGATAAAAATATCCAACATTTCCCTATAAGGTAGCACAAAGTGCAGTTTTCCTGTCAGCTGCCTCCATCTAGCTAAGAAATCAGCAAAACATTCATCTTTGTCTTGTTTTAAGTTGTATAAATCTTTAATGGTGACATGCCTCTCGATGTAGGCACTAAATTGATGGACAAAAGATTCAGTTGTTTCTTCAAAATTTCTCAAAGAATGAGTGGGCAATTGATAGTACCACTCCAATGCCATTCCTCCTAAACTTTTTGGGAACATTTTTAGTAATAGCAAGTCATCATGTGATATATCATGACATGCTATCCTAAACATGCGAAGATGCTCTATGGGATCTTCAGTTCCTTTACATATAGGCGGGACGGGCATGGGAAAGTGTTTAGGGTATGGTTGTGCTACAACTATGGGATCCAGAGGTTGACTACATATCTCTCGATAATTGTACGAGGGACGGTAGGGATCTATCTGGTCCATACGCGAAGCTAACTGTTTCACCATGGCTTCCAGATTACTGGTTTGCCCACCATATTGATTCGGTAGGGCATTAATATGGGATTTGTGAACATATGATGGAGGGACATGAAGATTAGATGCTATGTTGCTATTGTGTAAATTGTTGGTAGGAAGGGTGTTATGAAGAAGTTTTGAAGTTGTATTATGTTGTATCCCCGATTGTTGAAAATTGGTGTTTGGCTTTATTTTAGGTTTTTGTCGATTTGAAGCATATTGATCAATAGTTTGGCGAAATAAAGCAGTGAATGAAGGTTTCTTTTGTGTGGGAATGATTTTAGGCTCAATAACAGGTTCCTTAGGGGGTTGGGTAACCTGTTGTTTTTGCATGTTCTGAATCATAGTGACCATATCTCTATTGGATGGTCCGACCTTATCACTTTCTTGATCAACAAAGGACAAGGGATTAGTGTGTATGTTAAACATATCTTCCATGGCTGCTTGAGTGTCACTAATTTGTCCTCTATCAATACGAACTGCCATATTAAGAGCACCAATGTTATTATTGAAAAATTTCCAGAAATGATCTAAGTTATCAAAAGCAATAGTTCCATCTGGAGCCATTCTAGGGGATGAGGATCCTTCCTCTTTAAGATTTTCTTGTTGTTCATTTTCTTCAGCCAGCTCATCTTCTGGTTGTTCTAGAGTTTCTCCTTCCGGAATTGATTCCTCAGGAAGGACATTTGGGTTTTTTGTTTTGTCTCCTAACCAATCTTCTTCTTCTTCTTCAGTTTGTTTACCATTCCTAAGTCTAGGCATTGTGCTTAAATTTAGATTTCAGCAAATATATATATATATACTTATATATATATATGCAACAAGCTTAAGAGGTATATATTTTAATTATATACCTACTATAGTATTTGAAATAAAATGTTTTAGTTTTGTTATATTTTGGTTTTTCTTGTTTTTTCTTTTGTTTTTTTTTGTTTTTGTAACAATATTATAAAGATAACAAACAACACACTAAATGCAAGAAATAATAATAATGAAAGCAATGATCTAGTCTTCTATAAACAATTTATAAATATCATTAATGGGCTCGAGTTCTTCGAGGAGTCATGAAGTGTTCTTCTTCAAATTGAAAATTTTCTTTCAAGAATTTAATGAAAAGTGCTATAGCGATATTATGTATCTCAGATTCTGGTTGGTAAAAATAATTCTCATGGCAATACTCTCGATATAACATAGCTCTAGGAACTCTCCTCCACCTTTCTCTAATCTATAAGATCGACCTCTTGGACTTCTACATGACCTAGGAATTGGCGTACCACAAGCTGCGTTCTCGAGGTATTCCTCGAAGGTGAACAATTTTGAAGACACAAGAGCTCTCCTATAAGCTAACCACCTATGGCAGGCTCTCTGAAGTTCATGATAAAAAATGAGTTGATGAGGATCCAGGATCCTATCTAGGGCAAACCTCTTGATTTGTTTAAGTTGTATTGATCTAGATGAAATGATACCTAGCCTCCTATCAAGTTCTTTCCACAAAAGTTGGTTTCTATCTGTTTCAGGCACACTAAGCACATAATTAACTTCTATGGCTGCTAATTGGTTTTCAACATTTATAGTGACAGCTAGTCTTTTCTTAGGAGCTACCATCTAGACATGATATGCAACTTAGTAGTTTTCTAATGATTTCAAATGCATCTATGTTTTTGTTTTGTTTTTTTTTTGTTTTCAAAAGGTTTTAGTTTCACGTCGGGTTCACCAAAATGTATCGCTCCAAATTTTTCGCATCCTTACCTTCAGGCTAAAGGATCCATGCCCGAAAGGAGGATGGGAAAAGGATGGGACAATACCTCGGACTGAGAGGCCCTTTGAAGGTCCCGCCTCTCGGGGGAGGGGTATTAAGGTGATTTTTTGACGGATGGTGGGGTTCACCAGGAAACGTTTAGTGGCAGTTTCCACGCCTAGGTTGGGAATGTGTTTGATGTGTTCAATTTTAGCTTTAAACATCCAAGTCCTAGGTTTGGCCAGATGAATCTAAGTTGTTCTATTATGAAAATGCAAATTAAATGAAGACAAAAAATAGATTTAAACAGAAAACACAGAGAATAATTAAGTGAAGAGATCCATACCTGGTTTCGGATGTCTGATGGAGGTTCTGATTTTTGAAGCAGTCAAGATCGTCTGGAATTTGACAGAATCATCTCCTATCTGACAGGATCATCTGAGATCTGACGAATTCATCAGAGACCTGCAATCAGAGAAATAGATACAAAATACAGAAAATGCAGCTATGCCAACAGAGGGCAATGATGTAGAATGACAGTAATAATGTTAAAATGATAATAATAAACAAAAACATGAGTGCATTACAATGATTTAATGACAATTTATGATTTTATTATGCATTAAGACTATATGGGTGAACTCCGGGATGCAAAATAATAATAAGTTTAACTAATGCAAAGCAAAACAGTAAAAAATGGAGAAAGAATGCAAACTCAGGGCACTGATTGCCCCCAATGTTGACTGCAGTCGAAATCATCTCGGATTGGTACGAAATCGTCTCGAATTGGACAGGATCATCTGCGACGATCTGAGCTTGCTCCGGCTGAAGAATAACAAAGTTCCTGCAAGAAAATTTGAAAAGATACAAAGGCAAACAATGGTCTAGGATATTCTAATGCATGTAAAACTCGAAGTGCAGAAAAATTCAGCCAGGGGGATGTCAAGGGGGGTCCTAAGGTTTAAATAGGCTTAGGAGGGAGGTTAGGAGGTTGGAGATCATCCTAATCTGGAAGATCTCCAACGGGGGAGGTCTCTAACGGCGCAGACACGCTTCTGCCCAGATTAGAGACGTCGTTGAAACAAAAGCTAATTATGAAAAATCAGTTTTGGGACGAAATCGGTTGGACGTTCTGCTCCAGACGAAATCGTCCGATCTGAGGCGATATCGTCTGATCGGAGACGATATCGTCCAACGGATGAAACAAACTCTAAAAATGGCATGAAAAATGAGGAAACGGGTAGCAGGCGGTTTGGGAGCAGTTTTGGGGTTAAAATTTGAATTTGAATTATTACTAAGGTAATTTTAATTATTTGCTAAGGTTTACTGCGCCAATTTTAGGGTGCTACACTAATATACAAAAGGACTAGCATACCTAGCCATGTAAATCATTATGGGCAGATCGAGTGACACCAAAAGCATACACTAGATCATCACCCTACAAGTTTGTTTATGGCAAAGAGGTCATATTACCAATCAATTTGGAGCTCCCTTCCATACAAATGTCATAAATTGAACTCGAAGACACTAAAATTGAGCTTATGTAAGCTAGGATGAATGCATTATTAGTCATAGAAGAAGGAGAAAATAATTTTAAAAGGATAACGCAATACAAAAGGTGGTTAAAAGATGGTTTGACAAGTAAGTGCCATAGAGATGGACTAAAAAAAAGGAGATCTTATATTTAAGTGGAATGAAGACTAAGAAAAACTAGGGAAACACCACAAGTTTGACTCCTTGTGGAGTGGGACCTATCAAATTCTAAAGATCATGGGCCCAAATGCCTATGAACTTGTTACCATGGATGGGAGAATGCTTCTATTTTTTGTGAATGGAAAACACCTCCATCCAATATAGAAACAAGAATCCTAACCAAAAGAATATATATGTACATTTTCCTCTTAGCAACTATTATCTCAACAATTATTTCTCCTTATTTTCCAAATTCCACTTCAATCATCCCCCTTTTAAAATTTATGGTGAGTATATCTTCTTCTTCTCTCTTCTTCCAGAGACCTAGTGAACACATCTTAACACCCCCTTACATGATGTGTCATATGTTGAAGCAAAAAAAATAAAAGGGGAGAAAAAATTGAGTCACTTGCCTTTGTAAGTGAATCACTTACAAAAATAAACAACACACTCGGTAGGGCCATGCCTCACAGGCCAACTGCTTGAATAGAAGAATTGACTCTTGATGGGCCATAAGGCCACCCATACAACTCTTGCACAAGGTATAGGAATATAAGGCCTACATGGGGGATATAAATATCCATACCTTGAACTATTGCCTCTTCACTCCCAAACTTCTCACTACATGCTTTATTTTCTAATAGAAAACTATTGCTTTCCATTTACCAACTATTCCCCCCTTTTTTATCAGTTAACGACCTTTGACTTATGTGGCCTAAACAAGTTGTACAAAGGGTTGTGAACCCCTCATGCCATAAACTAGTAGGTTTGGGCCCCATAGCCCCTATTTCTCCAAAGACCTGTAATATGAATGAATCACTCGATTTTTTGAGCAAATTGGTTGACCACACCAAAGCATAATTTTTTTCTAATGTCCATAAGACAAGTGAATCACTTGCTTGCACAAACGAATAAAAAGTGCAATTACAAGTGAAGCACTCCATATTAAAATACTTGTCAAGTACCCCAAAATGGGTGAATTACTTCATTTGTTAAAATTTTGCATCCAATTTGCAAGTAAATCATTCTGTTTACCAAGACAATACATTTTTGTCTTTCTCCCAGAATCTCATAGTTGCCTCCATTTTTATCCATCTTCCATCCCAAACCATCATGGATATCACTTTCACCTTTGATACTCCATCCTTGCTTGAAGCATGCAATATTTCACCCCCTTCAACTATCAACACTCCATGTACATTTGCTTTGTCTTCACCCATAATCATACCTATAGAGGAGTTAGAACCATTAGGGGGTGTTAGGAACCTACTATTAAAAAGAAACTCTCCCACAAATATTGCAAATAAACATAAATACTTGAAACACAAACTATTGCAATACAAAAATTAAGTGCAAAAATGAAACAATCTCATAAAATAACACAAAATTGTAGGCCTCTTCGAGGAGGCAACCTCCTTCAATGCTTTTATTAATTTGCAAAAATATACATTCATTCATAGACCTATGTATTTTAATAAACACTTCATGCAACCCTAACCTACTACTCAAGAGTTGGCTTACATGTAAAATGTCGCTCGAGATAGAATATTCTACCAAACAATGGTTACATTTTTGGTAATAGTTATATGAAATGACCCTAATTTTCTAGCTACATTACTTGCTAGATACCGTTATGAAGTATTACAAAAATAATAATTTAAAGGGATCCCCACTTTGGAAGGGAATCATTACATAATCATATGAGTATTACAAAAATAGTGTTAGGATGGGGTCCTAACATGCCCTTCCCCTTCAAAAAGCTTTATCCTCAAAATTGTATATGAGGAAACTAATGTTGTAGCTATTGGAGACACTCCCACATAACATCTTCTGGTTGTAGTCCATGCCATTGCACAAGAAACTCAGTGATTACCTGGTTTCGAATAGTGCGTGACCTATGGTCCAACAGTTGTTTGGGCTTGAGCAAGATAGACTCCTCTTCATCTAGTTTTGGTAAAGCATATTGAACCTATACCTGATTACCCATAACCTTCTTAAGATAGGATACATGAAAGCGAGGGTGGAGCTTGGATGCAGATGGGAGGACCAATTTTTAGGCCATTGCACCAATCCACTATAAGACCTGGTAGGGCCTATAGTATTTGGTAGCAAGCTTTTGGCACCTACGAAGCTAGAGTGACGACTACTTATAAGGCTTTAAATGGAGGAAAACCATATCATTGACTTTAAATCCATGATCAAAATGTTTTTGATCAACTTTTTGGTGCATTCGATTCTAGGTCAATTCCAAATTCAACTTCAGTTAATGGAATAAATTGACATGCTAGTAGAGTGTAGTGTCAACAACATGGACCTTGGAGCTACCTGGAATGTAGGAGGAGGGTGTTGATGAAGGTCAACCTTAAATTGCTTCAAAATGAGTGACCTTGGTCACAATGTGATAGGGAGTTTTATACCACCACTCGACCAAGGGAAGCCACTTTACCCACTATGTAGGATGATCAGAGGTAAAGCAAAAAATGTAGATCTCCAAACATTTGTTGATAATATTTGTTTGACCATTCAATTATGGATGATAGTCTGAAATCATTTTGAGATGAATTCCCTGCAACTTAAATAATTCTTGCCAAAAATTACTAGTGAAGGTAGGATCACGATCAGACACAATGGAGGTAGGCATGTTATGAAGGCAAAAAATGGAATCTAGAAAAATTTGGGCATCTACTGAGGTAGTGTAAGGATGGAATAGGGAACAAAAATGAGCATACTTTGTGAGATGATCCACGACCATGAAGATAACTAATTTGCTACCAAACTTAGGCAATCCTTCAATAAAAGTCATGGAAATATCTACCCAAACCTATTTGGAAATAGGTAAGGACTGAAGAGTTCTTGGGGAATGTACCATTTATCCTTTCGTCCATTGACATATGTCAATTCAACCACAAAAGTCTGTATGTACTTCTTCATACCCTTATAGAAAAAGATATGCCTAATCTTGTCATAGGTCTTGAGGAAACCATAATAACCTATAGTGGGTGAGGCATGCATCTCCTTCAAGATGAGTTCCCAAAGTTGAGAAGTGCGGGGAATAACAAGGTGTTAAAGGTATCACAAATCCTATCCATCCTAAGTGTATCCTAAACACGAGGTAGGTTTTGTTTGAAGTGTGGTAATAAAAATTTGTAATCCTGAGTCATTAAGCACGTTCTTGTGGAGATAAGTTATCCATTAAAATATGGGTGAATATATGGTACATAACATACTTTGAGCTTCAAATTGGTGAGTGAGTGAATCTGCCACAATGTTCTCCTTAATTTTTTTTATATGTAACATCTTAATCATATCCCATGAGCTTAGAGACCCACTTTTTTTATTTGGGGATGGCAACCTACTGCTCCAGAAAGTACTTGTAGGCGATAAAATTCTCACCCTTTTCCCTCTAAGCAAATGGATCTGTACCTATAAGGGGATGGATGTTTGGAAACTACACCTTGATGCGAGGGGTACCTAGTGATGTACCTCCTTTGGTGATGGTTGAATGGATTTGGGTTCACCAAGAAGTATTTATAGACTACTTCTAAGTCTAGCCAACGGGTGTTCTTTATATGTATTATTTTCAATTTACAAACTATATGCACTTTCAGTTTTCCTTGAAGATAAACAAACAATATTTAAGCTACAATGCACCTTTTTAAACTTTGTTCTCAATATTATTTTTGTGTTTTTGAATATTTTCACAAATATCTAAGAAATAGAATGCATATAACACTAAAAAGTAGAAATATGAAACTAAAACAAGTAGGACAGAAGACCTACCTAACCTGGATATCTATTCAGAGCGAATTCATGATTTGCATGGTGAATTCGCGACCTATAATTGAATTCACAAATTTGAGTGTGAATTCATTAAAAATCTGCAAACAACTGCACAAACCACTAAATATTTTGATCAATGTTTAGGGACCTACTTAGGCCACTATATGACTAATATTAGCGATGCGACAACCAAATCCCCTTGGTCCTTTTAGCAAACCGTTCATGATTAATAAAAATTATTGACCTTTAGGAAAGATGCAAGATCTAAAATGAAATAACGTAAACAATGCAAAATGCATAATGCCTATCAGAAACAAAATGATCTAAATATTGTATGCAAAGTGAGATAATGCTTTTGGAAATAAATATTTACCCCCAAGACTTGTAATATACGAATTCATGACCTGTAAGCGAATTCTCGGATTTGAGTGCGAATTCGCTGAAAATGCAAAAAAATGAAATTGTAAAATAAAAATGAGATAACAATACAAAAACTAATACCAGAAAACTCAATCAAAGAAAGTATGTTGCGAATTAGATTATGTGAATCAAACGTTTTCTCCTTTGTTCTTCACTTGCTTATTACTTTAGTAGTACTTGCATTCACTCATTAGTTCTAATCTCTCTTAAATTATTCCTTTGCTCAATTATCTACACAAATGTTCATTAGTTCCTTCAATTCTTCATTAGCCTCATTTGGGAGACAGTGCCAGTTTATAGTTTGCATCAACATGGGTTAACCAAAAATTACAAGATTTGGGCTGATGGTTTGAGGAGGTTAAGCAATTTGGACAAATTTCCAATCTAGGTGAATTTATGGCTTAAAATTAGAGCCCAAAAATTTGCAAAATATGGTAATTTAGGTCAATTTAGGACAAAATCAGATGGCCATTTGGGTGGTTGGATGGTTTCCTAATTTGGTAAATTTGTAGGCTAAATTTAGGGGCCATGAATTCGCAAAAGGGCACGGTTAGGCCAATTTAGAATGAATCAAAATGGTTGTTCATGTGATTAAGTGGCTACCTATTTTAGCGAATTCATACCCTATAATGTAGGACTGTGAATTTGCAACAACTAGATCCATGTGTAATTTTTTAGCTCTTTGGGGGACCAAACGATGTTAGAACGGGATAAAATGTATACCGTCAGAAAGATATTTTTGAGCCCAATGCAATGGTATAGTTTTTTTAAGGAATAGAGATGATTTGATGGGGGAAAATTTAGCTCAAATATGACCCTAATTTTATAAGAGGAAAACTAAGGATCTAAGGAAAATGACATGCAGATAGGGTCACCAATGACATGCAGAAAAATGATGCCCAATGAGATAGGGTCACCAATGAGTAATGACATGCAAAATTACAAGTATATCCTTGACATAAGTTGATTTACCCAAATTTTGGCTTGAAAGCACTTTATTAGTGAAGGTTAAAGGGCATCCTTCCTGCATCAATACAACTCCAATGCCATTGCTCGAAGCATCACTTTAAATTACGATGGGTTTGGAGAAAATAGGCATGGCTAAGACTGGAGTGGTTGTCATAGTATGTTTTAAATGAAGGAAAACCTACTCATCTAGACCTATCTAAGTAAATAAATTATTTTTTAACATGGCTATTAAAGGGGCAACAATTTTGCTATAGTCACAAACAAATTTGTGGTAGTAACCTGAGTCCCAAAAATTCACAAAGGTCCTTAATAGTGTGGGATTTTGACCAGTATTGAATGGTTTGAATATTATAAGGGTCAAATTTAACTCCATATTTTGTGATAAGATGCCCCAAATACTCTACTTTGGTCAACCCAAAAGAACACTTGGACCTCTTAGCATAAAGTTGATGCTGTATCAAAAGCCATAAATTCTGGTTGAAGCATGCAATATTTCACCCCCTTCTACTATCAACACTCCATGTACATTTGTTCTGTCTTCACCCATAAAAATACCTCTAGAGGAGTTAGAACCATTAGGGGTTGTTAGGAACCTACTATTAAAAAGAAACTCTCCCACAAATATTGCAAATAAACATAAATACTTGAAACACAAACTATTTCAATACAAAAATTAAGTGCAAAAATGAAACAATCTCATAAAATAACATAAAATTGTAGGCCTCTTCGAGGAGGAAACCTCCTTCAATACTTTTATTAATTTGCAAAAATATACCTTCATTCATAGACCTATGTATTTTAAGAAACACTTCATGCAACCCTAACCTACAACTCAAGAGTTGGCTTACATGTAAAATGTCGCTCGAGATAGAATATTCTACCAAACAATGGTTACATTCTTGGTAATAGTTAAATGAAATGACCCTAATTTTCTAGGTACATTACTTGCTAGATATCGTTATAAAGTATTACAAAAATAACAATATAAAGGGATCTCCACTTTGGAAGGGGATCATTACATAATCATATGAGTATTACAAAAATAGTGTTAGGATGGGGTCCTAACATGCCCTTCCCCTTCAAAAAGCTTTATCCTTAAAGTTGTATATGAGGAAACTAATGTTGTATCTATTTGAGACACTCCCACATAGAATATTCTAGTTGTAGTCCATGCCATTACACAAGAAACTCAGTGATTATCTGGTTTCAAAGAGTGCGTGACCTATGGTCCAACAGTTTTTTGGGATTGAGAAAGATAGACTCCTATTCATCTAGTTTTGGTAAAGCATATTGAACCTATACCTTATTACCCATAAAATTATTAAGAGAGGATACATGAAAGAGAGGGTGGAGCTTGGATGTAGATGGGAGGGTCAATTTTTAGGCCATTGCACCAATCCACTATAAGACTTGGTAGGTCCTATAGTATTTGGTAGCAAGCTTTTGGAACCTACGAAGCTAGAGTGACGACTAATTATAAGGCTGCAAATGAAGGAAAACCATATCATTGAATTTAAAGACATGCTCAAAATGTTGTTGATCAACTTGTTGGTGCATCCAATTCTAGGTCAATTCCAAATTCAACTTCAGTTAATGGAAGACATTGACATGCTAGTGGAGTGTAGTGTCAACAACATGGACCTTGGAGCTACTTGAAATGTAGGAGGAGGGTGTTGATGAAGGTCAACCATAAATTGCTTCAAAAGGAGTGACCTTGGTCACAATGTGATAGGAAGTGTTATACCACCACTCGACCAAGGGAAGCCACTTTACCCATTGTGTAGGATGATCATAGGTAAAGAAACAAAGGTAGGTATCCAAAAATTTGTTGATAATATTTGTTTGACCATTCAATTATGGATGATAGTCTGAACTCATTTTGAGATGAATTCCCTACAACTTAAATAATTCTTGCCAAAAATTACTAGTGAAGGTAGGATTACAATCAGACACAATGAAGGTAGGCATGTTATGAAGGCAAAAAATGGAATCTAGAAAAATTTGGGCATCTACTGAGGTAGTGTAAGGATGGAAGAGGGAACAAAAATGTGCATACTTTGTTAGATGATCCACAAACATGAAGATAACTAATTTGCTACCAGACTTAGGCAATCCTTCAATAAAAGTCATGGAAATATCTACCCAAACCTATTTGGAAATAGGTAAGGTCTGAAGAGTTCTTGGGGAATGCACCATTTCTCCTTTCATCCATTGACATATGTCAATTCAACCACAAAATTCTGTATGTACTTCTTCATACCCTTCTAGAAAAAGGTATGCCTAATCTTGTCATAGGTCTTGAGGAAACCATAATAACCTATAGTGGGTGAGGCATGCATCTCCTTCAAGATGAGTTCCCAAAGTTGAGAAGTGTGGGGAATAACAAGGTGTTAAAGGTATCACAAGTCCTATCCATCCTAAGTGTATCCTAAACATGAGGTAGGTTTTTTTTGAAGTGTGGCAATCAAAGTTTGTAATCCTGAGTCATTAAGCACGTTCTTGTGGAGATAAGTTATCCATTAAAATATGGGTGAATATATGGTACATAACATACTTTGAGCTTCAAATTGGTGAGTGAGTGAATCTGCCACAATGTTCTCCTTAATTTTTTTTATATGTAACATCTTAATCATATCCCATGAGCTTAGAGACCCACTTTTTTTATTTGGGGATGGCAACCTACTGCTCCAGAAAGTACTTGTAGGCGATAAAATTCTCACCCTTTTCCCTCTAAGCAAATGGATCTGTACCTATAAGGGGATGGATGTTTGGAAACTACACCTTGATGCGAGGGGTACCTAGTGATGTACCTCCTTTGGTGATGGTTGAATGGATTTGGGTTCACCAAGAAGTATTTATAGACTACTTCTAAGTCTAGCCAACGAGTGTTGTTTAGATGTATTCTTTTCGATTTGCAAACACCTAAGTTTGGACCAAAATGTAGCTAAGACCTAAAATATATGCACTTTCAGTTTTCCTTGAAGATAAACAAACAATATTTAAGCTACAATGCACCTTTTTAAACTTTGTTCTCAATATTTTTTTTGTGTTTTTGAATATTTTCACAAATATCTAAGAAGCAGAACACATATAACACTAAAAAGCAAAAATATGAAACTCAAACAAATAGGACAGAAGACCTACCTAACCCGGATGTCTATTCAGAGTGAATTCATGATTTTCATGGTGAATTTGCGACCTATAAGTGAATTCATAGATTTGAGTGTGAATTCACTAAAAACCTGCAAACAACTGCACAAACCAATAAAGATTTTGATCAATGTTTAGGGACCTACTTAGGCCACTATATGACTAATCTTAGCGATGCGACAACCAAGTCTCCTTTTAGCTAACCGTTCATGATTAATAAAAATTATTGACCTTTAGGAAAGATGCAAGATCTAAAATGAAATAACGTAAACAATGCAAAATGCATAATGCCTATCAGAAACAAAATGATCTAAATATTATATGCAAAGTGAGATAATGCTTTTGGAAATAAAGATTTACCTCCAAGACTTGAAATATACGAATTCGGGACCTGTAAGCGAATTCTCGGATCTGAGTGCGAATTCACTGAAAATGCAAAAAAATGAAATTGTAAAATAAAAATGAGATAAAAATACAAAAACTAATACCAGACAACTCAATCAAAGAAAGTATGTTGCGAATTAGATTATGTGAATCAAAATTTTTCTCCTTTGTTCTTCAATTGCTTATTCCTTTAGTAGTACTTGCATTCACTCATTAGTTCTAATATCTCTTAAATTGCTCCTTTGCTCAATTATCTGCATAAATGTTCATTAGTTCCTTCAATTCTTCATTAGCCTCATTTGGGAGACAATGCCAGTTTATAGTTTGCATCAACACAGGTTAACCAAAAATTGCGAGATTTGGGCCAATGGTTTGAGGAGGTTAAGAAATTTGGACAAATTTCCAATCTGGGTGAATTTACGACTTAAAATTAGAGCCCAAAAATTTGTAAAAATGGTAATTTAGGCCAATTTAGGACAAAATCAAAAGGCCATTTGGGTGGTTGGATGGTTTCCTAATTTGGCAAATTTGTAGGCTAAATTTAGGGGCCATGAATTCACAAAAGAGCACAGTTAGGCCAATTTAGAATGAATCAAATGGTCATTCAGGTGATTAGGTGGCTACCTATTTTAGTGAATTCGTACTCTATAATGTAGGACTATGAATTTGCAACAACTAGATCCATGTGCAATTTTTTAGCTCTTTGGGGGACCAAACGATGTTAGAACGAGATAAAATGTATACCGTCAGAAAGCTCTTTTTGAGCCCAATGCAAAGGTATAGTTTTTGGAAGGAATAGAGATGATTTTATGGGGGAAAATTTAGCTCAAATATGACCCTACTTTTGTAAGAGGAAAACCAAGGATCTATGGAAAATGATTCATCTTAATGGGTTAATTTTTCATGTCTACAATACTTGAGACTTTGGTGATCTATTTCAATGGAAAAATTATGCCCAATGAGATAGGGTCACCAATGAGTAATGACATGCAGAATTACGAGCATATCCTTGACATAAGTTGATTTACCCAAATTTTGACTTGAAAGCACTTTACTAGTGAAGGTTAAAGGGCATCCTTCCTACATCAATACAACTCCAATGCCATTACTCGAAGCATCACTTTCAATTATGATGGGTTTGGAGAAATTAGGCATGGCTAAGACTGGAGTGGTTGTCATAGCATGTTTTAAATGAAGGAACACCTACTTAGCTAGACCTATCTAAGTAAAGAAATTATTTTTTAACATGGCTGTTAAAGGGGCAACAATTTTATCATAGTCACAAACAAATTTGTGGTAGTAACCTCAGTCCCAAAAATTCACAAAGGTCCTTAAGAGTGTGGGATTTTGACCAGTATTGAATGGCTTGAATATTCTTAGGATCAGCTTTAACTCCATATTTGGTGATAAGGTGCCCCAAATACTCTACTTTGGTCAACCCAAAATAATACTTGGACCTCTTAGCATAAAGCTGATGCTGTATCAAAAGCCATAAATTCTGCTCCACATGGATGAGGTACTCTTCCCAAGAGCGTCTAAATACCAAAATATCATCAAAGAAGACTAAAGTAAATTTATGAAGAAATAGGTAAAAAGTGTTCTTCATGAGGCTCTGAAATGTGGAAGGTGAATTTGTCAAGCTAAATGGTATAACTAGAAACTCATAATGGCCCTCATAAGTGTGAAATGTAGTTTTAGGAATATCCTCCTCTTTGAATCATGTCTGATGGTAACCTGAGCGAAGATCTAACTTTAACTCATCTAATAATTCATCTACCATTGGAATAGAAAACTTATCCTTGATGGTGAGATTATTGAGCTCACCAAAATCTATACACAATTTCCAAGACCCATATTTCTTTCAAACCAACAAGACTGGAGAAGAATAAGGATTGTTACTAGGTCAAATGACTCTAACTTTTAACAATTCATGGACTAATTTCTTGATTTTTGACTGAAGACCATGGGGGTATCGATAAGATCTAATGTTAAGCGACACACTATGGGGTACCAATGGAATGACATGATCATGGGATCAATGGGGTGATAATTCTATTAGTTCCACAAAAATTGCTTTATGCTTAGTCACAACGAGCTACCAATATTCAAGATTTTTTTTTTTGATGTGGTTGGTTGGATTGCAAATATCTAAGCAATGAACCCATGAAAATATTTTTTTAACTTCTCCATACGGTTTGAACTAATAATATGAGAAGGTCCTACTTGTGAACCATGAAGAGTGTAAGATCTACCATTTTGCAAAAACTACATTCACAACTCTGTAAAATTTTAGGTGATGGTGCCTAAAGTACCTAACCATTGAGCTCCTAACACCATATCACACCCCCCTAGTTGAAGAGAAAACATATATATTTTGAGCTCATAGTCCCATATTTTCAACTTAACATTGTGACATTTGCCTTTGTAAGGTAAGGTCCCTCTATTTTCTACCATAACTTCAAAGGAGTTGTAGGTATGTATGTAAAAATTGGCTTCCTTATCGATTTGGGGATCAATAAAGTTATGTGTGCTTCCTGAATCAACGAGGATTGTAAGATGTTGGCCTTTAAACAAGCCTACAACATTATGGAGTAGTAATCCTTGCAAGAGCATGAACACATTTTTTTTGTGATGGATCTTCTTGTGTGTAACCCTCATCTTGAGGTGGGTCCTCTGATGATTTTGCTTCATCCTCAAGTTGTTCACTACTTGTTGGATCCTATACATCAATCAATAATAGCTTATTTTGGATGCATCTATTATTTCGTGTATATTTTTCATCACAATTATAACATAAACCTTGGGCTCATCGAGTACCCATCTCCTCAACAGTCAAGCACTTGTAGGGAGTAGATTTACTTTCAATATTAGATGTGGAATTCAAAGAAAATAAGGGTTTGACCTATGGGAATTTAGGTGGACTCCTTAGAGTTGAGTATTTTCTTCAGCCAACCATACCAAGCTTATGGCTTGTATCATAGTTTATGGTTTGAACATATTGACATCAACCTTGAGATCATCCTTCAAACCACTAACAAAAAAACTCAAAAAAATCCTTCATTCGATCCCTTGGTCTTGTTAGATTTTTCAAATTGGGTCTAGTAGTCACGGATAGTAAGGTTTGTCTCAGTTTTTGGTTAATGCTCCTACTAAGTCTTCATACTCACTAGGTCCAAAACGAGTGAGTAATTATGACTCAAAAAATTCCCAAGAAGGGTTAAGAATTGTGTGTTGTAACCACTAATACCACTGTAAAGCTTTAGATTCAAATTTTAAAGATGCCATAGTGATCCAAAAGTATTTAGGGACATTATGAAGATTGAAAAAATTGATCCGCACAATATACTACCCATCTACATCCTTTTCGTTGAACTTAGTAAAGTCCAATTTAGGCATCTTAGAGGGAGCATACTGATAAAAAAGAGTGTGAGAGCCTTCCCTATCCCTATGGAGTCATTTTCCATGATCGAGATGTTTAATATCATGATGTTCAAATACCTTTGGGCTCTCCTTAATTTGTGCATCCACCTCTAAGAAGTGTTCTTCAAAGTTGGCTTTGGTGCTAAAATAGTCACTTCTTAAGAGTTGTACATCATCATGCATGCTTTGAATCACTTCAAAAATGGAACTAAGGATGAATTTATTTGCTCCAAATATTTGGTTTGTTTTACCTTCTTTTTATGCCCATGAGTACCACCAACCATTTTGTTGTAATTTGAACAACTATTGCTGATTTACTAAAAATAGAAGTATGGTTCCAAGAGTTACTATTTTTAGTAAGGGACTCATATAAGTGCTTGGATTCTATATATCAAAATTATCAGCTCAAAAATATAATCACAATGAGTTATATCCCACAACACTAGTTTTGGGCACCCCAAACATTTTTTCTATTTTATTGTCAAGGTTGTTGATGTGGTTGGTTTTCCTCCTAGAGGCTTGTTTTAAAAGTTAGGTTTCCCTACACTGTCGATTACTAACACAGTATCTACATTGGTTGTTACTGAAATTATTTAGTTAGTGACACTATGGTTCCTTGTACTGAGAATTATCTATTCTAACTATCACTAACAATTCTTTGCTTGCTATAATTTTGATTGGTCATAGACAATTGTTATCGATAACTGACAACTGACAAATGACAACCCTAAACTAACTATTACTGCTCTTAAACTGAAGTGACTCATGACTATTATTGATATAAACATAATTTTTATTGACTATTTCTATTATGTCTACCAATTTTTTCCTCTATTTCAAACAATATTCTTGTGATCGAGAAGTCTCCTTTGTATGCTCAATATTTATGGGAAAATTTTTGGTTGCAGGTTAAACATTCAATAGAACAAGAAGGTTTTTTTGTAGGTTAAACTTTTATAAAACTAGGGAATGATAAGGCAAGGTGTATATAATACCCATAGGCCCTATGTTATATCGTAGTGATGAACGATAGTGCTCAAACCAATATTTCATGCCACTACTCAAGGAGGATTCCATGAATACCCTTGAGCACACTACTTGACTCTTTGATAGTACGAGAGGGTAATATTTTCAAATGTTGTGTCTGATATACTATGGATAATGCAAGGCCAAAAATTCTTCCTAGGGCTAAATGTTTCTCCTAATCCTAGGTGGTCTCATGATATACTTGAAGATATGTGGGAGCTTAATTCCATAGATGGGTGCTATCTAAGACCTAGGTATTGGAGTCTGATCGCTCCTCACTTCACTAGACGCTTTATGGGTAATCTACTTTGGCCAATAATGATAGCTCCTTTGTGATATTTTAAAATCCCCAACATAGGGTTTCTAACCTAATAAACTATTGCAAAAAAAATAAGTATTTGCTAGTTTTCTCTTTTTTTAATAGATAAAAGACAAGAAAAAAATAGAAAACACAAAAAAATTATACCTAACATTCAGAATGGAAGAGCAAGAACTATTGTAGTCACAGTGGAACTCAACCTTGAAAAGCACTCTGATACCACATGTTAGGAATCTACTATTAAAAATAAACTCACATAAATATTGTAAATAAACATAATATTTGAAACAAAAACTATTGCAATACAAAAATTAAGTGCAAAAATAAAACAATCTCACAAAATAACATAGAATCGTAGGTCTATTTGAGGGGGCAACTTCCTTCAATACTTTCATTAATTTAAAAAAGATACATTTATTCATAGACCCATGTCTTCTAAAGACACACTTCATGCAACCCTAACCTACTGCTTAAGAGTTGATTTACATGCAAAATGCCACTCGAGCTAGAATATTCTACCAAACAATGATTACATTCTTGATAACGGTTACATGAAATGGCCCCACTTATCTAGGTGCCTTACTTGCCACATACCATTACAAAGTGTTAGAAATATAACATTATAAAGGGATCCTCATGTTGGAAGAGGCTCATTACATAATCATATGAGTATTACAAAAATAGTGTTAGGATGGGGTCCTAAAAGGGGTAGACTAAAGAAGAATGGGGTAAGAGAAATATATAGGTATTTTCTCCCCTAAAATTACTAAGGATCTATTTGATGATCCATTAAAGGATCAAGTATGGAAATTACACTCATCCAATCCTACAACTAAGAAAGGAAGACCTAAGGATATTCAACTTGTGGCCTAGAATTGAATCATGGATCATTAGTCAGATTTGGATATTGAGGTTTGTAATGAACTTGGTACCATAGGTATGGATTTACCTCAAACTAGTGGAGGCATGTGTTAAGATATATGACCCTTCAAGGAGAATATTTAGGTTCCCTCAATGGAGTGAAGAGCCCTTCTTTATAAGGGAGGGATATATAAGGAATATGCTTAAGGAAATAAATAATACAACTATGTAGATATCCTATAATCCAAATATATAAAAAAAATTCTAATATTAATTCATAAGTGGCTATTGGAGGGATTTATTAATCCCATACTTGAAGAAATTAAACCTACTAGTTGACTTTAGAATTCTGTTAAAGTTAGGGGTCTTTAAGGACAATGTACATATGGTATTTTTAGGGATAGCCATGGTCTTGGGAGAAAAGGGTGACTTGAAGAGCATATTATCCTACTTCATACTATAGGAAAAT
The DNA here is from genome assembly GCA_028583015.1 of Wollemia nobilis. Lineage (NCBI taxonomy): Eukaryota > Viridiplantae > Streptophyta > Pinopsida > Araucariales > Araucariaceae > Wollemia > Wollemia nobilis. The sequence continues at coordinate 14,015,572 of JAQPPZ010000521.1, read as the reverse complement.
TTATTGGGTATTCACAAATGATTGATTGTGCTTGATGAATTATAGATCAAATGATTAGTCAGTTGAAAGCCTTCAAGGAAGAAAGGAAGTTCAACTACACTTCCTTTTTGGTTTTTCTTATTAGATACCAAAAGAAAAATTGGTTTCCAACCCTTTAGTTGGACCAAGTAGGAGTAGATGGTAAACCCCTATTAGTGGTCAATTGTACATATGTACTCTATTGTGAAGTAGGTAACACTTCCTACCACTTCCTGAAGTGGTGTATAAAGTAATAATGGATAAGTTTAGGGGTAAGAAACCAAGGCTATAAAATGAGATATGATAACTAATGAAATCATGAGAATTACCAAGGACATCCACCTATGGAGGATCCGATCCTTTTGTTAGTATTACAATGACACTGAGAGGGGAGGGTGAATCAGTGTGGCACTTTAAGCTTAAATTCAGAGCACTTAAAATTGAAATAATGAAACTTTAAAACCAGATAAAGCAAGTATCACAAGAGAACATCACACAATGCAAGATTTAACGAGGTTCACCAATGTGGCTACTCCTCAAAATGACTACTTGGACTACCATCCAAATCCAGTCTTTGCAAAGAAATAACTTTACAAATAATTTACCAGCACCTATTGGAAGGAGCACCTACCCCTAATTTATCTGCACCAACAGAAAGGAGCACCAACCCCTGATTTATTTGCACCAACAGAAAGGAGCACCAACCCCTGATTTACTAGCACCAATTGGAAGGAGCACCAACCCCTTCATGTTCTCTACACACTCTACTTTCTCTGCGCAATCTGATTTCTTTGTGCAATCTGCTTCGCACACTCTACTTCGCTATAGTCAAACTTCACGATCATCTTCTCCCTTTTGCACACTCTGCTCTCTCTTCAAATTTTGCACTTAACATCTTTCGATATGACTTGCTCTCTACGCACTACGACCAAACTTCACACACTTCCACCCTGATCAATTCTCAAAACAACCCTCCTTTTATAATAGAATTCTTGTGATGAAAACCCTAATATTAGTCGGCTGTAAACCCTAATATTAGTCAATTTTCATGACACCTATAAACCCTAATTTTAGTCGGCTGTTATAGGTTCGTCGGCTTCAAATCAACCATGAAGAAGCAACATGACGCGATATCGTGACACTTTTTCTTACTCTCTCTTTCTCCTTGCTTTGGTCCCCAAAAATACAACATGTCGTGATATCACGACACTTTTGTTTTCTCTCTCTTCTTCCTTGCTTTGGACCATGAAAATACATGTCGCGATATCATGACACTTTCACCTCTGTACTTATTTTCTTGGCTTGTACCCACGAAAACACATGTCACGATATCGTGACACTTTCGCCTCCTTGCCTCTTTTCTTGGCTTGTACCCGTGAAAACACAGCATGTCATGATATCGTGACACTTTTGCCTTCATACTTTCTCTCTCCTCATTTAGTCACGAAAATGCGACATGTCGCGATATCGTGACACTTTCTCTCCTTTGCTCCTTCTCTTGCCTTCAGGTCACGAAAATGCACATGTCATGAAATTGTGACACTTTTGCTTTTCTACCTTTTTGTCCTCTTTGAGTCGTAAAAATGCGACATGTCGTGAAATCACGACACTTCCGCTTCTGAAGTCTTGCTTTTTGCTTTTATCGCAAAATCATGACACTTCTGCTTCCGTGCTTCACTTCTTTGCAATTGTCGTGAAATCGCGACACTTCTGCCTTCAAAGTCTTGCTTTCTGCTTTTATCATGAAATCACGATAGTTCTACTTTCGTACGCTTCCTCTCTTTCTTTTGTCGTGAAAATACGACATGTCGTGAAATCACGACACTTTACGAACTGCTTTCTGTCTCCTATTTTTAGTCGCAAAAATGCGATATGTCACGAAATCGCAACACTTTTCTTGTTCTTTTTTCAGACTTGTCACGAAATAGCGACACTTCTTCCTACTTTCTCTTTTTCTTCCAACATGTCACGAAATCATGACCATTTTTCCACTTGCCTTTTTCTCTTCCAACATGTCGCAAAATCGCGATAGTTTTTCCACTTGCATTTTTGCCTTTCAACATGTCGCAAAATCACGATAGTTTTTCCACTTGCCTTTTTTTCTCTTCCAACATGTCACGAAATCACGATAGTTTTTCCACTTGCCTTTTTATTTTCCAGCATGTCGTGAAATTGTGACAGTTTAGCCTGCTTTTTCTCTCTCTTCCAACATGTCATGAAATCATGACAGTTTTTCTTGCTTTATCTCTCTCTTCCAATATGTTGTGAAATCACGTCAGTTTTTCTTGCCTACTGTATATGTCGCGATATTGCGACACTTTTCTTGCTTGTTTTTTATTTGATATTTTGCATATGGGCCACTTCGGTTTTCTTGGCCAATCACTATACATACTCTGAGTAACCTTTGAACTCCTATATTTCTACATTTGAAAGGTTTTTGAACTTCCTGTCCACTGCATCAATAGATCTAACTGACTGTGTTGACAACAATGACAATACTGTTGCTGCACCTTGCTCAACAATCTCCCCCTTTGGAATTGTTGGCAACACATGTGCAATTTCCTGTAACTCTTCTCCCCCTTTGATAATAATACCAAAGGGCTACTGCAGACTCCCCCTGAATCCATGCACAACATTCTTAGATACAATTTATTACACTTAGCAAAAGTCATGAACATGAGCACAAAGATAATCAGATACTTAAATGTTCCCCTTGAGAATGTGATCCCTGTAGCTAGTCAATTCTTGGGAAGTGTGACCACTCCCAATTTATTGCGAAGGTACTCAAAAACTTCCTTGGACAAAGGTTTTGTGAAAATATCTGCTACTTGCTCTATACTTGGAACAAAATCCAATTTAACCTCACCTTCCACAACTTTCTCCTTCAAAAAGTGATACCTGATAGCAATGTGTTTTGTGCATGAATGCATAACTGGATTCTTGGAGATGTTAATAGCACTGGTGTTATCACACTTAACTGATATTGGCTCACTGAAACTAATACCAAGATCTTTCAGAGTTTGTTTCATCCATAATACCTGCATACAACATGTTGTCACTACAATATATTCTGCCTCTGTTGTCGATAATGAAACTGATTCTTGTTTCTTATTGTGCCACACGACCAATCTATCTCCAAGATAGAATGCACCTCCACTGGTACTCTTTCTGTCATCGACATAGCCTACCCAATCTACATATGAATATGAAATAAGGGTGAAGTCTTTACCTTTCGGATACCATAAACCATATTCCATAGTACCCTTGAGGTATCGAAGGATCCTTTTCACTGCTGTCACATGAGTCTCCTTGGGATTGGCCTGAAATTGTGCTACCATGCATAATACCTACAAAATATCTGGTCTGGTAGCTGTCAGGTATAGTAAGATTCCAATCATAGATCTGTACATGGTTTGATCAATAGTTGGAGATTTGTCATCCTTGCTCAACTTGCAACCTGTCATCATGGGTGTGCTAACCGGCTTATAATCCTCCATTGTGAACTTTTTTAACATCTCTTTCACATATTTAACTTGAGAAATAAATATGCCCTTCTTATTTTGATTAACTTGCAACCTGAGGAAATACGAAAGTTCACCAATCATTGACATTTCAAATTATTTTTGCATCTTTTTTGCAAAATATTTACACGACTCATCCTTGCTGCTGCCAAATATGATATCATCTACATATACAACAAGAACAATAAGATGCCCATTTTCTATTTTGACATACAAATTACTATCCACCATGCCTTTCTTAAACCTTTGTTGAGTGAGATAGTTGTCTAGCCTTGCATACCATGCTTGGGGTGCCTTTTTTAAGCCATATAATGATTTCTTCAACTTGCAAACCAATTTGGGATCATCACCAAGTTGGAAACCATCTGGTTGCTCAATATAAACTTCTTCTTCAAGTTTTCCATTTAGAAACGTTGATTTCACATCCATTTGATAAACTTTGAAATTCTTGTAGATTGCTAAAGCCAAAAACATTCTAATTGCCTCTAGTCTAGCTACTGGTGCAAACGTTTCCTCAAAGTCAATGCCTTCAACTTGTGCATACCCCTTGCATACCAATCTTGCTTTATTTATGACTACTTGTCCATCTTCATTCAATTTGTTTCGAAAGATCCATTTAGTCCCGATTATATTTTTGTTCGCAGGTCTAGATACTAACTCCCAAGTTTTGTTTTTCTCGATCTGGTCTAGTTCTTCATTTATTGCCTTCATCCAACTTTCATCTTTGCTTGCTTTAGCAACATTTTTGGGCTCAATGCTGGATAATAGAGAGTAGTTACTTACTACTCTTCTTCTTTTTTGAACACCAACTTTGGGGTCTCCAATTATTTGATCTCTAGGATGATTTTTCTGCCAACTGTCTGTTTTGAATTCCTTATTCTCTTCCACTTCTAAATCACAACTTACATCGTCTGAGTCAATTTTCTATATCTTTTCCATTTCATTTTCCTCATATCCTTCAATAAACTCTTCATAAATTGGGTAGTTCGTTTCATAGCTAATTACTCGTTCTTTACCTTCATCAAATTTAACATCAACACTGTCCACAATTTTCTTTAGCCTCTTGTTGTAGCATTTGTAAGATTTGCTTTTTGACGAATAACCAACAAAAATACCTTCATCTTCTCTATCTTCAAACTTACCAAGATTATCTTCAGTTCTTTTGATATAGCACCTGCTGCCAAAGACTTTGAGGTATTTTGTTGTTGCCCTTTTATCAAACCATAATTCATAAGGAGTTTTGCTTTCATGTGTTCTGAGCATGTACCTATTTTGGATATACACCACAGTATGGACTGCTTATTTACAAAATCTATTTGCTACTCTGCTTTCAGCCAATATAGTTCATGCCATTTCCTACACTGTCCTGTTCTTTCTTTCTACCACTCCATTTTGTTGAGGTGTCCTGGCTGTTGAGAACTGTCTCCTAATATCGTAGTTTTCACAGTACTCTGTAAACTCCTCTGAAATGAATTCTTCTCCTCTATCTGATCTTAAACATTTGATCCTTTTTCCTATTTCATTCTCAACCTGGTTTTTGAAAATCTTGAACATATCAAAAGCTTCGATTTATGCTTCAAGAAAAATATCAATGTCATTCTGGAATAGTCATCAATGCACAACATAAAATATTTGTCACCATTTATGCTTTGAGTTATCATGGGACGACATAAATCAGTGTGTATGAGTTCCAAAGGTTTGCTTGTGTAGTATTATTTTGTTTTGAATGTGACTCTAGTTTGTTTCCCCTTTTGGCATGAAGCACAAATGCTGTTTGCAGGTTTGTTGATGGTGGGAATATCTCTCACTGCCCTTTTTGAGATGATTTTTACCAAATTATCAAAACTGATATACCCTAGTCTCTTGTGCCACAACCAGTTTTCTTCTTCCTATCCAATAAAACAAGCTCCTTTTGAATTCTCTAAGAGTGTGTACAGGTTGCCAAATGTCCTTGATCCAGTTGCTATCAATTTTCCACTGTTTATTTTTCTGACTTCACAACCCTGCTTCATAAAAACTACTTCATGAACTTTATCACAAATCTGACTTATGCTCAACAAGTTATGTTTCAAACCATCCACAAACAAGACTTCTTCTGAATTAATTTTTCCGTCACTAATTCTAATTGAACCTTTGCCAACAATCTTAGCTCCATCATTATTTCCAAATTTTACCAAACCTCCTTCATATTTCTGTAACTTCTCAAATTTCTGTTTGTCACCTGTCATATGACTAGAGCATCCACTATCAAGTATCCATGGTACATATTTATTCTGTGCTTTGAATGCAGTTTGTACAATTAAGGATTCATTTTCTTCCTTCAGTCGCTCTTTTCCTTTCCACTTCATTTTGATAGTAGTTTTGGGCTCTTGTTTTGCCTTTTCCTTATCAATAATTTGAGCATGTTTTTCAGGAAGCTTTCTATTTTGTCTCATCCTGTATGGTTGAAATTTTCTTCCCTGAAACTGATTTGATGTAAATGTATTTCTACAGTTTCTTGCAATGTGTCCAAAATTATGACAACTTTAACATTCTACTGTATAATTCATCAGTGGAGAAAAAACATTTCTACTGGTGAAATTCCTTGGTATTATATTATATTTGTAGTCTGAGATTTTATGTCCATAGCCATTGCATTTAAAATAGAAACCGAAAAAAAGATAATTGAACCTGGGTGATGGTCTTTGCCATGTTGCTGTAGGAGCCATAGGTCTTCTTCTTCTTTGATGTGTGACATTGGTGAATCCATCATTGTCAATTCTCCTTTCGTGCTTGGCATTAATGCTTTCGTTTACATGAGATGTTTTTCCTTGATCAACCTGTCTCTTAACTTCATTCTTTATGGATTCTACATTTCTGGCCTTTGATCCACTTGATGATTCTCCTTCGATGAAATCCAGACCAAATTTTATGCCTGCAGGCCTTTGGTCATTTATGATCTTATCTAGCTTCATATAACTTTCTTCACGTTTGTGATAACAACTAATTTTCTTATTCATCTCTTCTAGCTGCATTATTAAACCAACAATATCTTCTTCTAGCTTGCTGCAATAATCTATTTTCATTGTTATTTGCACTTCGAGATCTTCGGAGATTTCCTTCGATTCTTCTATCTGTACTTTCAAACTGGTTATGATTCCATTTGCATCCTCAAGCTTTCTTGAAAGTTTCTTATTCTTTTTCTTTTCTATATTCCACTCTTCAAGTGCAGATATCAACTCACCTTCTAGATCTACTTCATCCTCAAGGTTCTCACCACAAACTTCAGAGGTCACTCCTTCCTTTTCTGATTTAACTTCTTCAAATGCCATGAAAAGAGCTTCATCTTTTTCTTCTTCAGACTCTTCATCGGAGCTATTTTTTGATGAATTGACATTCTTGGAGATGAAAATTTTCTTCTTGAAGTTGCCTTTTCTAAAATTTGTTTTCATCTTCTAGTCACTTCTTTCTTGGTGCGATCCTTCATCATTTTTGTTCTTCTCTTTAAGTGGACATTTAGTCGCAAAATGCCCAACACCTCCACAGTTGAAACATTTAAATGGTAGCTTCCATCTGTATTTTTCTTTTCCCTTTTTTAGTTTTCTACCAAAGTTTGCTTCCATTTCATCTGATGTCTCTTCTTCCTCGGACTCTTGTTTTGTGTTTTTATTTTTAAGGGCTTTAAAAGCCGCTTCTCTGTCTGTGGGTTTAGATCTTCCTATCCTCATTTCATATGTAGTCAAATAACCATACATATCATATATACTAAAATAATTTATATTTTTACCTTCTTCTATCGCTAAGACTTTGGAATCAAACCTTTGAGGAAGAGATCTTAGTACCTTTTTCACGACGACAGAGTCTCCAATGTCCTCGTCGAGCCCTCTGATCGCATTAATGATTCCATTGAATCTTAGCATATATGCCTTAATGTTTTCATTGTCGTTCATTTTCAATGCTTCGAACTAAGCTCGATGTGTCTGTAATTTGGCCTCCTTGATCTTATTGTCTCCTTCATGAATACTCCTCGATTTGTCCCATATCTCTTTTGCCGTATTACAACTCATGATATTTACTAGTTCATTGTCTACTAATCCGCACATGATAGCATTATTTGCTTTTGAGTTACTCTCAAATAGTTTCTTTTCATTAGCCTCTTTTGGAGGAGTGATGGGTATTATGTATCCACTGACTACTGAATCCCAGATGTCATATCCCAAAGCACAGAGATATTTCTGCATCCTGATTCTCTAGAACGCGTAATTAGATCCGTCAAACAATGGTGCTTTTTTTGATGTGATATCCTGACACTTTTGCATTCGTACTTATTTTCTTGGCTTGTACCCATGAAAACACAACATGTCATGATATCATGATACTTTTGCCTCCTTGCCTCTTTTCTTGGCTTGTACCCATGAAAACATAGCATGTCACGATATCGTGACACTTTTGCCTCCATACTTTCTCTCTCCTCATTTAGTCATGAAAATGCGACATGTCGCGATATCATGACACTTTCTCTCCTTTGCTCCTTCTCTTGCCTTCGGGTCATGAAAATGCGACTGTCGTGAAATCGTGACACTTTTGCTTTTCTGCCTTTCTGTCCTCTTCGAGTCGCAAAAATGCAACATGTCATGAAATCATGACACTTTCACTTTCGAAGTATTTCTTTATGCTTTTATTGCAAAATCATGACACTTCTGCTTTCGTGCTTCACTTCTTTGCAATTGTCATGAAATCATGACACTTCTGCCTTCGAAGTATTGCTTTCTGCTTTTGTCGTGAAATCGTGACAGTTCTACTTTCGTACGCTTCCTCTCTTTCTTTTGTCATGAAAATGCGACATGTCACGAAATCATGACACTTTACCAACTTGCTTTCTCTCTCCTATTTTTAGTCGCAAAAATGTGACATGTCACGAAATCGTGACACTTTTCTTACTTGTTCTTTTTTTGGACTTGTCGCGAAATCGCGACACTTCTTCCTACTTTCTCTTTTTCTTCCAACATGTCACGAAATCGTGACCGTTTTTCCACTTGCCTTTATTTCTTCCAACATGTCATGAAATCGTGACAATTTTTCCACTTGCATTTTTCTCTTCCAACATGTTGTGAAATCACCACAGTTTTTCCACTTGCCTTTTTGCCTTTCAACATGTCGCGAAATCGCGACAGTATTTCCACTTGCCTTTTTTTCTCTTCCAACATGTCATGAAATTGTGACAGTTTTTCCACTTGCCTTTTTATTTTCTAGCATGTTGTGAAATCGTGACAGTTTAGCCTGCTTTTTCTCTCTCTTCCAACATCTCGTGAAATTACGACAATTTTTCCTGCTTTTTCTCTCTCTTCCAATATGTCACGAAATCGTGACAGTTTTTCTTGCCTGCTATATATGTCGCGATATCGCGACACTTTTCTTATTTTTTTCTTTGATCTTTTGCATATGGGCCACTTTAGTTTTCTTGGACAATCACTGTACATACTCTGAGTAACCTTTGAACTCCTGTCTTTCTGCATCTGAAAGGCTTTTGAACTTCCTGTCCACTGCATCAATAGATCTAACTGACTGTGTTGACAACAATGACAATACTGTTGCTACACCTTGCTCAACACATTTATCCATATCTACAAATTTTTAACCTTGTCCTTTGAGTTGCACACATGCATACCTGATTACATATTCAATTTGGAATATATGTGGTAACTCACTTATATGGAGCTAAAGTATTTCAAGGGTAGAGGAAAATTTCCTTCTACCCACTCAAGCAACCAATTATGAAAATCACACTAGAGCTTCATGGCTTGCACAAAGTGGCTGAGGCAAGGTAAGAGAAATGAGGGTAGACCAATTGAGAGATAGTTGGTCCTCCGATCCCTTAGGAGTGTTTAAAAATATCATAAGGAGTAAAAATATGGATACTTACCACATGAAAAAAGATATGGAATTCAAAGGGAGGAAAATCCCAACAAGGAATTGGACCTTACCATTGTAGGAAGCAATCATGAAAATAAATATGATATCTGAATATGGTATAATAACCCACCAGAGTGGCATACCTTCTACACCAAGGAGAAGGATTATTTTAACCCTAACATAAAAATAAACCATCAAAATATAGGGGCACTAAGAAAATTGGGGTATATGGATGGGAAGATCCTAGAATTATAGAGGATGTGATATAAAATAGGTACAATAACAAGGCCTACCAAACATGACCCATTTGATGATAAATTTTGAGCAATATGGGACAAAAGACATTCTAAAAGTATAAAATGATCTTAGACCATCAATGAAGTAGCGACCGACCCATCAAGCTCTCAAAGATGAAATAATAGTATGCGAGGTTCATATATTTTTTGTACCTATGACATTGGCAATGGTCAATTTTATGGTAACACCTATTGTAGCCAAAGGGTAAAGGGGCTTGTTGGCTTTTAAGCCTTACTACCATAAAGTATCAAAGGTCCCAATATAAATAAGCCATAACAATAAAGGTCTAAATATTAATAATGAAGAATAAAATTATACATGAGCAATATAATATGTATATAAAGGTCAATATAATAATTAAAATAAGATTCACTTATAATATCAAATATGAAGGCCTGAGGTGTAGACCAATTGGTGTAGTGAAACCCCGTAAGGGGGATGGATGCCCAGGGTTCAGATCTCAGGCCTCGTTAGACTGAATGCTTATCCCTTTCCTAGTATTTTTAACAGTATAAAAGTTTTAAAATGAATGTAGCATGGTGGTTATAGGGGCAGACTGCATGAAGTACTATGTGGTGACTTTTAGGATAAATAATATAGAATACTATGGTGGCTATAAAGGTAGACACATGCTCGGATCATCGTGGTGGCTACCAATTCCATCATGTAAAAAAAAATCAAATATGAATGTAAATGGCCTAATTCATTCATAAACTATGCATGGCAAAAACTTACAATATTAATTGATCAAAATCTATATACAAGCTTTATTTACTTTTTTGTATCTTCCTCTTTATAATTGGATAGTTCGATATCTATATATTTCTTCATGGAGCTTTATCTCCATAATATAGACATAGAAGATGAATCTTCATGTACTTGACTATTTTTCTCCATATGAAAACTCCCATGACCTTTGGCTTATCATATTGCCACTTGCATACTACACTCTTCACTTTCTTCTTACATGCACACTTGAATCTATAACACTTGCACACTTCTACATGAATATTACTCTCATACATGCACTTATAATATAAGATAATTGTGCGCATCCTCATATTACATATTTGCACACTTACATACAAGACACTTGTGCACATTCTCTCAATATACTCTTGCACTCTAACTTACATGACACTTGTGCATTTCTTGCACATTACACTCTTACATGACACTTGTGCATTTCTTGCACATTGACACTTATATAAAAAGAGGAAATATAAATCATTCACCTAAACTATAGAATCAACCCTAATCTATTACATAGTTACAACTGTACCATAAAGGTACTATGGAGGTACATTAACATGTAGCAAATAATGTATTATTCCTCAACATCCACCTGTATTACATTATTTGGTCAGTGAAGAATTTAGTCTTCAATATTGATCTTCATATTTATCTTCAATCTTCATGTGACCTTGCATTGTGCATGAATATTTTACTTCATTATTTGATATTCAATCTACATCCTTTAGATCTATCCGAGTCTTTAGAATATGATCCTTCTTTGGATTTAGATCCATGTTTTATGTTATCCTTTCTTTTATGCTTTTCTCTATTCTTCTTTTATTCATCTTCAGTTGTGATGTACCTGATGGTATGCTTTCTAAACACTGGGTTAGTAAATCATAACAATAATACATTTTGGATTTCAAGGATTCCTCATTAAAACTTAGATAGGTTTTGTTGAAATTATGAGTCATAATTGTTATATTTATTCTCTTGACATTTTTATTGAAATATTTCAAAGGCAAGTAATGATAATTATATCATTAAACATTCTTCTAAGGAAAATGTAATGGTATTCTATGAATTCCACCATGTTCTAAAACTTTTTTCATGAAGATAAATTATTAGTGTTGTGAACTTTTCATATTTTGAATCCTTGAGAAATAGAGATAGTTTTTCTTTTAACCCCTTTCATATTTGACTCATTCCATAAAAATTATCTATTAGGTTTTGAGAATAAAACTTTTAACTTGTTTACCATTTCTTCACTATCTTCACATAATGCATTTCTAATAATTTATTCCATGGTATGAATCAATTCTATGATTTATTTCCTTTGAAATAGTAAACCTTACAACTCCCAATTTAAGAAATAAATCAAGTAATAAATTTATAAATTTTCAAGTTTTCTAAACCTTTAATGTTGAAAACCTTTAAACTCCCTAAGTTAAATTTACAAAATTTCTAATTTCAAATTTTCTCAAAAAATTAAAATAGCTTAAAAAAATTTAAACCTATAAAAATTTCATTTCTTTGTATAACTTAAAACTTTAAACTTCAAAAATAAATAATCCTACTTATCACTCCAACACAGAAAAAAACCTTAAACTTAGTAGAAAGCCTTATATCTCCCACATAATAATTAAATATTTAAAACTTTTAACTTCATCAATAATCAAGGCATCTAATTAAGTTAAGGTAATTATGCTTACCTTATATTCCACCTTGCTTATTGTAATGTCTATGACAACTACAACGAATCTAGACCTCTTAATATCTTATTCAACACTCACATGTCACTTGAATTGCATGTTAGAAATAATGAGTTATTTCTTGCAATAAAGCATTATTCTACATGTAACGAACACTCCACCAACTCTTACTTTGATGATGCCATTTTGTATGACTTTCCAAATTATTATGCTGCACTTTCCTCAATATTCTCACTACTATGATTAATTAAATCCTCCTAGTGCAATTAGGATTTAGGTTCTTTTGTTAATCTCCAATGCTGCTGCTAAAGCACTTGTTGGAAATATGAGAGCTACTCCTTTAGGTGGTTGTTCACTATTCCCAAAATACTTGTTGTTCCCTAGATGTTCATTGATTCATTCACTATTTCTCAAATACTTGATGTTCCTTGGATGGACACTGCATTAGTTGTTCCTTTAATACTTGTCATTTTTGGATGAAAATGCTCATTGTTCCCTACTTGAATGGATGATGACTATTATTTTACTACTTAGGTTCACATTTGCTTCCTTATCTGCTATGTGAGATATTAGGGCACTTCACTCTTAGGTGATTACCTCTGCTATGTGAGAGTTGTTAGAGCACATCACTCTTAGGTGATTTCACTGATTTGTGAGCATTATTAGGATGCTTCACTCTTAGGTGATTTCTTTGCTACGTGAGCACTATTAGGGAACTTCACTCTTTGTTGATAATCTCTATTATTAAAGCACTTCACCTTAGTGCCTAAAATATTTTATCAAAGTTATTCTCTAGAACTTCTAGCCATAGTTAATATTCACTTTCTTAAGTGTTTTGAACACTTTATCAATGATATAGACTGATATTCTAGTCTCTTGAGTGCTACTCTCAATGGACTAAGCTTCCTTGCTTATTCTCCTTTGATCACTGCACTTTTCTAACATTACTCTCAATGGACTAATATTCCTTGCTTATGATCCTTTGATCATTTTTTTGTTTTTAGCGCTCTCTTGTTGTAAGCCACTTCTCTTACTTATGTTTGAATATTTCTTTAACTCAACTATTCTACTTTTTATTAGGTTCAAATGCTTCTATTATGAGATACTTCTATTATGCTTTGAATGCTTCTTATGTGAACCACTACTATAGTGCTTGGTCTCTTCCAATATCTGGTGATTCTTCAATGAAACATTTCTCTTGTAATGATTCTTCTTTGGAACATTTATTTTATGCTTGGTCTCTTCCAAGCTTTGATGCTTCTTCTTTGAAACACTTATTTTATGCTTGATCTCTTCCAATATTTTATGCTTCTTCTCTGAGTTAGAACTTTATCAGGCTCGAGCTATTATACTCTTATGCTTGAGATTTATCAGGCTTGAGAGATTCTATTCTATTCTTGGGCTACTACCAGATCCATTTCTTCCTTTCCCTTAACTTCAATCTTTACTGCAACTTTTTTTGCTTTATGCTCTTAGCTGTAAAATAATATTCAATATTACTAGAAAGTAACTATTTTTGTTCTTTCTACCACACTCTGGATTCTATTTGAGTTATCTCAAAAAAATTGATTTTTGGAAGCTTATATTGCTTCTCAATCCTGTGGAAGCTATGATGCTTCTCTATTATATGAGAGTCTTAATACTCAATTATCTAAGATATTTTATGCTCTTCAATGTCTTAGGTTTCACCTAAGAATCAAAATATGATTCTTCTCTTTTCTTGAGAATTCAATAACTATGTCAGGGTGACTATGAATGTCCTTGAATGACCAACTTTCTCCTAAGTTGGTTCTCAATCTATCAATGTCCAACTTTATCCTAAGTTAGCTCTATCAAATTAGCTGATTCCTAGTCTTCACTAGTTTTTCTTCAACCAAGTGGAAAGACCCTAGCATCCAAATTAGGGTGACTATTATATGTCCCCTCAATATCTACTCAACTAGACCTTTAAAAATAGAGTCCAAGTCTTCACTACCTTCAAAGTGGGCAAACTCTAATTTAACTCTATCAAGAATGGAAAAAGTTAAATACTAATAATTGTGGATAATAAAATAAATCTATAAAAAATAGATAGAGTTAAGTGGTAGCTCTGATACCACTATTAGATTTTAAGTCTTACTACCACAAAATATCATAGGTCCCAATATAAAGAAGCCACAATAATAAAGGTCTAAATATTAACAATGAAGAGTAGAATTATATATAAGAAATCTAATATGTATATCAAGGCCAATATAATAATGAAAATAACATTCACTTATAATATCAAATATGAATGTAAATGGCCTAAATAATTCATGAACTATGCATTAAGAAAACTAATATCATTAATTGCTCAAATTATTTTACTTTTATGTATCTTCCTCTTTACAATTGAATATCTGATCTCTATATATTTATTCATGGAGCTTTATCTCCATAATATAGACATAGAAAATGACTCTTCATGTACTTCACTGTTGCTCTCCATATGGCAACTCCCATGACCTTTGTCTTATCATCTTTCCACTTGCATACTAGACTCTTCACTTTCTTCTTACATGCACACTAGACTCTATGAAACTTGCACACTTCTACATGAATATTACTCTCCTACATGTAATCCTAATATAAGACACTTGTGCACATCCTCACATTACATATTTGCACACTTACATACAAAAAAATTGTGCACATTCTCTCAATACACTCTTGCACTCTAACTTACATGACACTTGTGCATTTCCTGCACATGACACTCTTACATGAAACTTGTGCATTTCCTACACATTACAATATTACATGACACTTGCACATTTATTGCACATCGACACACATAAAAAGAGAAAATTTCAATCACTCACCTAAACTATAGACTCAACCCTAATATATTACATACTTATAATTGTACCATAAAGGTACCATGGGGGTACATTAGCATGTATTAAAAAATGTAATATTCCTCAATAGAGCTTTGAGAAGTATAGGTTATAGTAGCATAAGAACAATAATAGTAGGCAACCCAAATGGAGGAGGGAGAATACCTCAAGGAGGCTCCCATCATGCATTGGGAATTACCAACATCATGGTTATTACTATTAACCATAATAAATTCCCTTCCACCATCAATTATTTCCCTTTTTTATATCCATTTTTCTTCCATTCTCACTTCTCTCCCTAACCATTCTTTTGTCGTATTTCTCTAGCCCTCCACAAGTGTAGCTTATTATTCTCCTATAGGAATCCTGCCTTTGATAATATTCATTATGGTCAGGATCATGTCTATCACTTTATTTCTATCAACTACCATCCAAGTGTCCACTACAAAACCCATGGTCTCATATACCATATAACCACCATCAGGTATGCCCTCACCTATGGTATCACTGCTACTCAACACACTAGTATAGCTAACATTACAACCCACTTCCTCCCTTTCCACTTTATTTCCTCCATCATCATGTAATTTTCTCCACCTATTTCCACACATCCACTTCATCCACTATCTCATGCTAGACAACTCTTGTTATAGGCAATGATACCCATATCCTCAAATCAAAGAATTGAGTAGGAAGGAGCACCCCATCAAAATATCATATATACTAGTCTAGGCATGAAATTTATATGGAAAATAATATGTGAGTTTGAGAAGATAGACATCATAAAGGTATTTTATGTTTTTTCTACTAAAGAAAAGAAATGTGAGAAGAAATATAAGTAGTTCAAGAAAAATCTCCAAAGCAATAATCCTAGTGTAGTCATAGCTGGTAAGAAGAAGGGATAATGTCTACACAGCTAATGTTATAGAATATTTTTCCTCAAAAGTGGTGATAATACCCACTGAATTGATTTCTAAAGCATATGAGTAGACCTAAATAGAATAGACCCATAACAAATGGTCCAACTTCCAAATTGTCTCACACTTGACACAACCATGAAATCTGGTTATCTAGTTGAGAATGAAGTAATCCAAAGGAAAAGTAAATATCTTGAAGTAGAAGTGGTGCAACTAAAGGATAAAAGAGACCGAATACAACAAAATAATAAGGATTTAAGTAGCAATATTATAGAGAAATAATAGCTAAATAAGTAGGTCAAGACCTTAAACCTCAACTCATTAAAGTTGAAAAGAACCAAAAATATATAGAAGGCCTCAAAAAATAACTCATGTAAGGGTAGAGTTAGATAGAATAACTCCAATAGGCCGTAAAAGCAAAAGATCAAAATATTGTAAAGTTAACAACCTCAGGATATGTGGACACAACTATAGGCCCCAAGATGACACATGAAATCCAACGGGTCAAGTTCCTTTAGGATAAGATCAAGGAGGAAGTAAATAAGTCCTATGAATACTTTAGATTGGCTTCCTTCATAGTGAAAGGCTTAGAATAAGTAGCAAGAATAATTGATCCAGTGGAAAAATGCCTATTTTCAAGGGGTGAATACCAATAAGTCCTTAAACCTATTTTCTCCATGATAGCTTCATAGGCACAACAACCAAAGACGGACTCAAAATATCTAGTCATGAAATTGAGGAAAATCCTAGATGTTTAGAGAAATATCCAAGCCTGCAAAGACAACCTAGAGTCCTTGAAGACCCAAGAACAAGAGATGATCAAAGAAGTTTAGGGGTTAGTTGCTATTGGAATGCTTATATTTGATCCTTAAATATAGATCCTAGATGACAATATTATTGATGCTATGTTTGGAATAGAAAAGGACCAAATCAATGCGAGAGATATCACTGAGACCTATAAAATCCTAAAGCCCATATATACCAACTTGTAAGAGCTAACTATAAAATAGAAAGAACAATTAGAAAATCCTTTTAAAAATATAATAGGGGAAGTGAAGGACATTGTCTCAGTCTAGTTTTTAAGCTACAAAGAATGTAAAAATTTAGGATTGTTGTCTTAGAATATTGGATAAGGAGAACTAGAATTTTGATAATTTTATCATGGAGGTCCCAATTTTATAGACTCCATACCCAAGGATAAATTCAAGATTTGGATCACATGCCAATCAATCTTGGCACCCATTGATGTCTCCAGAAATGCAGTACCTCAACACTACCTTGATATTTACAAATTTTAAGAGCATGAAATAGGAAAATTAGATGGTAGCCTCCCAAAAAACCCTCCAAAATTTGCCTAATTTTAATACAAATATCAATTCACTTGTAAAATGTGTTAATTGGCTTTAGGGAGAAATTTACTTGTAAAAGATGTTGATTGGATCTAGGGAATTTTTTACCAGTAAAATAGCCTAATTGGCTCTAGGAAGTGAATCACTTAAACACAACCAAAAATTTACTTATAAAAGTAAATGATTCACTCGCTAACTAGAGTGAATTGCTCAATATGTCATGGGAGGTAAAATTAAAGATGTGGATCCCAAGGAAAATATTTTGAGAGTGACTTTTTAACATTTAGTGGTGTACTAAGTCATTTTAGAAGCTTTCTAAGGCTATTAGAGGCATATTTAAAGGATTGTAACAATTGGTAGTGCATCATTTTACTAAATATTTCTTAAAATTTTTAATATTTGGTAGGAGTAATTGTTTCTAATCCCATGTAACTTAAAGGTAATATATTACTATAAATAGGAACCTAGGGATCCATTGTATTCATATTTTGACCATGAGAATTTAAAACTACACTATATGAAACCCACATTGTGCTTTGACCTCATGAGATTGTAATAAATTGAAAATTCCTTATGCATTCCATTAGTGGTAATGGCCTCTTGATTTTCTAAGTGCATGGTGATTTTCACATTTCCCTTTTAGCCTCTCTTATCATTTGCTTATCAATTTCATATCTAATTATGGGTGAAAAATGATGTTATTCAAAATTTCATGTGTTGTTTAATCATACACTTTCCTTGCTATTATTTAAACCCATGTTTGTTTTGAATCACTCACACCATTAATATTTCATAGGTTAGCATATGAGTATTCTACAAGGATAATGGGGAGATAATCTAAATATGGAGGTTGGGAGGAGCCATTGACACTTCATTCTAACTTTGTTGAAAATAGAAGTAGGGTGCAAACACAAAGTTAGAAGTTAGGACAATTCCTCAGTTGAATAGTAGGAAACATGTGCAAGTAGAGTTATTTTATTATTATAAGTAAATAACATAAAAGTAAAGACAAAGTAGAGGATTAAATAGATCGAATTTCAAATTTTACCAAGTGATACATGCATATTTGGTAAGTTATTATAATACTGCTATATGGTTATAATGTAATATGGGTGGGGCCTATTTCAATCCCATGTAACTCATTATAAAAATAAAAATAAAAACAAGAGAAAAATAAAAAAGGATAGGAAGAGAAAAAAGAGGAAACAACACTTAGAAAAAGTGGAAGAAGGGAGTTAAAGGAAGAAAAAAGGAAGGAGAAAAGGGAATATGAATAAGAAGATAAAGGAAAAGAGAAATAGAGAATGAAAATAAAATGAATATTACAAGGGGAGAGGGAAAATAATATGAAAAATAAAAGAAAGTAGAACAATAAGATGAAAAAGAAGGGAATTGAGATAAAGAATAAAAAGAAAATAAAGATAAAGAAAAAATGGAAGAAGTTGGAGAAAAGAGAAGAAAAAGAGTGGAAAAGGAAGTAAATAGAGATAGATAGATAATAAAGAAAATAAAAATGAAAAATATAGAGTAAGAAGAAGGAAAAAATAAAGAAGACAAGAAGGAAGAATATGAAGAGGGAAAAAAGAGTAGAGAACAAAAAAGAAGAAAATAAAGATAAAAAACATCATACAAGAAAGAAAGAAATGATATAAATGGAATAAGAGTAGTAAGATGAAGATAAACATGGAAAGAAAGGGATAAAACAACCAAGTTATGTTTGTAAGAGCATGACCCAACTTATAGAGTGTGGTAACCAAGGTACGTTTCTAAGACCTTGATCCAAGGTAAATTCCTTGTGCTATAATAAAAAAGTTTACACCTATGGATGCTCACATGATATGCCATATTGTAATAATTTGGCTATATTTTAATATAGGAAAAGGCTATATTTCCAGTATAATATATCCACAAAAAAATATTTCCTAATAAGGGGTCTTGTGGAGACAACAATGGTAGAACACAAATACAATTGGAAATATTGATGAGACAACTAGGACAATCCCACTTCTTGGATAAAAGGTTATATTACAATTTTGATGAAGCAAACTTATAGACATATTCCTATTACCATAGATCAATTAA
This sequence comes from Wollemia nobilis, assembly GCA_028583015.1. NCBI lineage: Eukaryota > Viridiplantae > Streptophyta > Pinopsida > Araucariales > Araucariaceae > Wollemia > Wollemia nobilis. The sequence continues at coordinate 13,996,191 of JAQPPZ010000521.1, read as the reverse complement.
TATCCTTTGTGTTAACTCCATTGTCACATATTACCCTTGTATGTATATTCAAATATTGTAATTAAGAGGTTAGCACCTTCTTTTCCATACTTGACACTTTCCATGATGCACACCATAAGCAATAATATGGTTCTAAACTTGGATATGGGAGATTTATTTTTAAAATTCTGTTATTCCTTTCAAGCAATATATTCTAACAAATAATAATAGTACTAGTCTTCCAAAAAATGCATAATGCTTTACCTTTGTTAATCCAACATTGTCATCAATTCTTTGTGTTGATGGAGCTATCTAATATATTCTCATTTAAAAAAAAAAAGCAACCCAAGTAGTGTAAGCAAAGGGACATGAAGTAAATGATATGATATTTCTAGATCTTTCATACATAGGAAACATATCCATGATATCCTTTGCTTTGTAAAATATCACCTATAAAATTTTTGCTTTAGACCTCTAACCAAAGGAATGTTGAGGCCTCAAGGAGGGCCTCAAGTGATAAAACATTCTTCCAAGAAAAATATCTAGGAGTGGGAAATTTTGATTGCTCTAAAGCTTTATATCCCAACTTGATCAAGTATCCACCTTTTTTTATGGATTCAAAACCAACTCATCCTTATATGTAAAAATGAACAAATAAAAATTTTGAAGCATAATTTGAAGCTCATTTTCTATTTATTTGAGGCCCTTCCCTTCAACTAGGTTGTTTATAGAAATCCATGATCTGGAATTATTGCTCACATTAATATAATATTTGATATTTGAACCTCTACAAGCTAAATCATCATTAGCCAACGAATACAATTTTGGACTAGAAAAAGAGGATAAGGCTTAAACCATTCATCAAATAATTTTTTTATCTAATTTTACTCATTGATTGACCACATGTGGCTTCTATTGGGGGCAACTTTTATCAAGATAACAAAACATTACATTTAATTTTAGGTCAGTTAGACCATATACAACATTTTTTAGTCATCAATATTTTTCATCTACATTTCTATAAAATAAATTCTTCATTTTCCTCAAATTACTATGCTATCTCAATCAAATACTTTCTATGATTTTAATTAATAGATAAAACCCCCTTAGTTAGTTTCCTTAAAATTTAAAGTTTGCTAGAATGAATATTAACACCATGAGTGGCTAAATTATTTGCAACTCTATTTCCTTATCTATAGATACTCTAACCTTTCTAAGAAACTAGCTTCAACAATAGTTGATGGACATAAAAAATTATATTATTATTTATTAGATCACTACATTATTTTTTCTTGATAGCATCAATAATTTGTGAATACCCTCTCAATAAAAATATATCTATCATTTTTCAATGACAGTCTTGATGCCTATAAGACGTTTCCTAGACATTGTACATTTGTTGGTTAAAGTTCCATATGATTCTAAGTGAGAAGAAGTTTCCTTTATTATTCAAAAAACCATGACCTCTACCATATTTTCTTAGATTTCCTTGGAAGCATCATTGAAATTAATTTTGATAAGCCCAAATTGATATTTCCATTTTTATAGATTGAGATATATCCTTTGTGTTAAATCCATTGTCATAAATGATCCTTTGTATGTATATTCAAACCTTGTAACCAAGAGGTTGGAACCTTTTTCAACTCTCGATACATACCATGATGAGCACCATGCTTGTCAAAATTTTGTAAGAGAAGCAATAATATGATTCCAAATTTAGGCACGATTCTAAGATTTCTTTTTAGAATTGATTATTCCTTTAAAGCTATAAATTACAACAAATAATGGAAGACATAATTATCCATAGAGTGTGTAACGATTTAGCTTTGAAAAAACTAATACACATTTTATCAATTCTTTCAAAGTTGATTAATTCATATGTAGTGAAAATTCACTACATCAAGAAAATCCTGCCAAAGAGGTAATTTTGGACAAGCCTCCATCCAAAGCCAACTAAAGAAGAATATGATGAGGGAACTTGAAACCCCATACTCTATCAAGTAAATAATACAAGGAGATCATCAAGAATTCCAATAAGGAAGGACCTATACCATAATCTAAAGATATATCTCAAGCTTCCTCTACCATGAATTCAAGTTGATCGATCATACCAGATATCAATGCCCCATGAGTCCTTTTGATGGAAGCTAAATCAAAATATACTATGTATTAGATTCTTGGAGCATTTTTGGTGGGAATCCACTGTTGGGAGGATTTCATCCCACATAGTGCCTATAGACTGTCCTCATCCTTAGAGGAAAGAAACCATAAACATGTATACCTTGAATAACTATTTGGGTTGAATATGGATATCCAATTGGCTATCATTCCCTGGTGTGGTTGCAAGCTAGCATTTTTTTAGAAATCCCATGGGATAGAACCTAGTGATCATGGAGGAATAAGAGATACTTAAGGTGATCTAACAAGAAATCAACAAGGCAAGCTTCTATTCCTCTCTCAAGAGGATATTAACACACAACCACCTATATAAGATGAAGCTTATTAGAGATTTCAAGTTGTGAAAGCTCCACCAGCTATCCAAGCTTGTTGGACCATATGAAATTCACATCAAAGGTCCATGAAAAAGGAGGAAAGGAAATTCAAAGATTAAAAAACTAGAAGAGGATGCCTTAGACATGCCCACCTAAGAAAAAATATGAATATTTTTTCTCACCACAAAAACGCCAAAAGTGGAACAATAAATGGGTCAACGATGAAAGGCATCCCTCTATATAAGAAACATGCAAAAAAGGTAGAAATTGGAGTACCAAATGCAAATAATAGGAAAATATTCACCAAAGAAGATGATCAAGATATAAATAAGGAAAAACATCAGTTACTACTAGACAACTGGACCAACCCAAGGCAACCAGATGTAATGGGAAGGACGGTGGCCCAATTCTATTCTTGTCACTTCCAACAATAGGACTCAAAACCCAAAGTAATAATTGTGCATTCAAATCAACAACACAAAGGCTACCCAAGGGGTAGCACCAAGACCAAGGACATTAGTAGAAGAAGATATTACAAGTCTTATCATCATGGATCTCCAACATGGGCAACCAATAGAGTGATAAGAAAAATCATGTCCCATCAAGCCTATCTACATGCAACACTTATAGCTATAGATCCAAAGACCTTATGATTATCTAAAAGTTGGGAAAATTTTGAACTGGACCATTTTGAATTCCTACACAAGTTTTGGAGGGGGAAATTTTCCCACCTCTTCTTATAAATATCTATTTCTTCTTCATTGTAAGGCATTAAAAACTTGTATCGATGCCTAGTATCTAGCCTTGTACATGGTTCTTTCACTTCTTCTCTTTGTGATAGTATAGCTTAAGCCTTGAGTCACTATTTTGATATGCTTTAAGCCTCTTCCTTGAACATGAATGTAATATGGTTATGTAATATTTGAGAAGCTATGACTATTTCTATTCTATTATGTTTCTTATGTGTACATTTCTATGGTGCTTTATGTTTGACAGGGATGTGTTCCTTGTGTGTTATCAATATTGATGCATGTGTTCATTACCCCATTGTCATAAAAAAGTGTGAAGACAAAAATGAAACACCAGATATATAACAGGAAATAAATAAATAGTGATACAAGAGATTGCATAAAGAATATATTTTATATTATTAATGTCGGTGGATCTCAATACAATCAAATGTACCCCCAAAATAGGGGTTTACACTATTTATTTTGATACAATGAATATAATATGCTAGGGTTCTTCGAAACCCTAGCCAACAATGCTTATGGTGTCTTCAAAGCTTGTTCTTTCTCCCAACAGAGGTGAGTGGGCTTTAGCTATCCATTGATCAGACCACTCCAGCTTAAGCAACTGCCAAATGCCTATGTATTTCCAGATTTGCACACAAGAAAATGACAAAAGAGGATTAGTAGTAACTATGAGGGCTCCACTGTGTGAGACCCTCAAAAATCAATAAAAATCCTAAGTACTAAATAGCAATATTGTAACCAAATATGAAAATAATGAAATTAATACAATAATGGAAGATTTACCTTGTAAACTTGTCATTTTATGATTTTGTCATTGTCGTCATTGTAGAAAAATAGGTGTGTGGATGCCCTAGCAACACCTGTGGGTTCACTAGTTTGTAGAACTAAGATCTAAAATACCTACAAGTGATTCAATGATAACAGGAAGCACCCAAGGGTGCTCGGGAATGGTGGAAAGTAGCTAGAGGTACTTGGGTATAGTAGGCGGACGTTTAGGAGTAGCAGAGAGGCACTAAAGGGCTTAAGCAGGTTATGCAAAAGCAAATCTATTTTGGGCGAGGGATACGGTGATGGATGTGAAAGCAAAGATGAGGGATGCCAAAGGGGACTTATGAAAGCTTAGATTGCTTAAGGATTTTTCCAGGGGTTGAGCCATCAAAATGACTCCTATTTATAATCTTCCCTAGGGCATGTTAGGGTTTCAAAGACACAATTTGTGCAGTCAAGATTAAAACGTGACGAAGGGTGGAGATTAAATTTGGGTAGGTGGCATGGATTGAGGCGGATGAATGGCTAGGATTACACCAAGATGGATGGATGATATTAATTCACATATATATACATATTTATTATATATATATATATATATATATAATATAATATAAAATATTAATATTTAAATATATATTAAACAAATATACATAAATATATGTAAATAATGGGTAAAAATGGTGGGAAGACTTGAATGGATGACAAGTGGCTATATTTTGGTGTCTACAGATGCCCCTTTTTGTATCGCATTACGTGAAACACAATGCGGTGTAAAAATACGAGACACCTGTTTTGGCTTGATGGTGAAGCAACTTTGTTGAGATGTGGACATGAGCTTGGAGATAAAAGAATTTTGATTGCATAGCTTACCCCCTCAATTTGTAAATGAGTTTGCGGATGAATATCATGAGCCAATTGAAAAATGAGTGCAAATGATTGTATGGATGCATGGTGTAATTGTGGATGAATGATGTAAAATGATTTCATTTTTACCCCAACGGTTGAAAGGGGGTTGTTGAAATATGCAAGTGATTGATTCTATTTTGCCCTAACAAAGAAAAGGGGTTTTTGCCAAGTGTAGATGCCATGATCATGTAAGATGTATCCCATTGTGGAAAAGTCAAAACCAAATGTGGTTACCCCAAATTTGGGGTGATTTGATGTTGTTGAAGAATATACCTTTTGGTATCATTGATATGCAAATATGAAGATACAAAAATAAAAAGAGTCAAATTTGAAGGGCCAGCTAGTGACTATCAGATAATTCCTATGGTTAGAACCAATCACCCTAGCTAAGGCCAGTCACCATGATGACTATCAAGGAAATGGAAAATGATGAAATTTGATTTTGTCCATGTTTCAAGCCCCACGAACTAGGCCATCAATGATAAATGTTGTGCAAATTGTTCTTGGCATGGTTTCATTCAAAATGTGAAGTACAAAAATGTGATTTTATTTTTAAACAATGAGATAGTGGATGATGAATATGGCCAAGTGTCCCTATGGTGATTTATTCATCTTACCGACTTGCATTGATACCAATCACTGCAATCACCAAGTACATAGAATAAACCAATAGATATGAGGTTCACTTAATTTTTTTTGAACTTGGAAAATATGCAAATGCCAGATTGATGATTCGAAATGATGTAAAAATGAAGTATTGATGATAAGAATGATTATTATGGTCATTTTGTGAAAATTTGGACCATTTTGGAGTTCTTTGAATTTGATAAGTGATTTTGTGCCTTTTGGGAAAAAATGAAAATTATGCATCCAAATCGGTTTGGACCTTCACAAAACTTGATAAAATGATGGAATGGATTCATGGATGTAATTTGGAGTGATTTTGTGGGGTTAAGCCACTATTTTACATTGATATTATATTTTTTTCAGTTTTGATGCGAAACGTCGGTTGGTGCTTACTGCATGTGCAAATACCCACCACTGTTTGGGTGGTCTCCAAATATCATGGTGCACTTCAATGAACCAGGAAATGCCCATGGGAATTTCAAGGTGCTTGAAGCAACTATAAATATCCTGTAGGACAAAAATGGAGCTCATTGTAACGTTTGTAAATTTGTGAAGCTGCATCTAGGAAAATTGGGTGGAGGAAAGTGGAGTGAAGTGAGGTGAAAAGAGGTGGACATAGAAGCTATGGTGGCAGAAGGTGCAGCTAAAGTGGAAGTAAAATTTTCTAAGGTAAGTCCCTATTTGAAGCTCTTTATTATCTTGTGTAAAAATTTTATGTTTTTTTTTTGAACTATGAACATGTATTAACCACAAATATTTTTGTGTTGTGGTGCAACTTAGGATTTTGAAGGCTCGACATCGATTCTCGCCTCTCATACCTGGGATGAGAAAGACATTGAAAAGTTAGGATTGGGAATTTTTGAAGGCTATGGGGCTAGTGGAGGTAGCCCAGATAGATGTGGTGAGGGTAGATGACGGGTACCTCTTTACCTTGGCAAAGAGGTGGGATCCAGATAGGGGGACCTTTTAGATCCCCAATGGATAGATTACCCTCACACTTGAGGATGTATATCGCATCCTCAAGCTACTGATGAAGGGGATTCATGTCAAGGTTGGACATGATCAAGGAAAGAAGATGAGGAAGATGTTTGGTGATAGTTGGCAGAGTGTGGTAGTGACATGTGGGGGCATTTTGTACTTGTCCATGTATGTCGACAAGACACTGGATGCCCTACTGACTTTGGTAATATTTGTGTTGGCCAACATCATGGTATTGAATAGTACCAGTTTTAGGTTCTCTTGGAACCTCATAGGGTTGGTGAATGATATGATCGCTACACCACAGGTGTATGCATGGGCTCCTTCCTTGTTGGTGCAGGTGTACTAGGAAATTTATGAGGTGAGGTGACAAGGGAGGAAGGGGTTGGAATGTAGTTTGTTAATACAGTGTTGGGGATGGGAGGATTTCAGTGTGGCTCAACTAGAGGGTCTACCAGTTGTAGGCTAGGATAGGGAGTAGCCCTATGCTAAGAGATGGATAGTGGTAACAAATATACAACTGAGTCATCCTATGTAGATGAGTTAGTGGTACAAGAATTTGTGGGCTAAATTGACATCTACCCAAGTGATATGGAGACCATGGTAGAGTGCTTAGCTAGTGCTTAGATGCACTTTTTATACATGAGTCTTGGTGCTCCATTGTATATAGCCTTTGGGAACTCATTGTATATGCAATATATATACATGACTTTTAATTTTGTGTTATATGTTTGTGTGAATGCTCTTGTGTATATGCTTTTTGTGGAATGCAAATTTATATGGATGATTAATGCATATGATATGGTGAATCTATATGGATGATATATGATATGGTGTAGGAATGCATGTGTTCTAATGATCATTCATGGTTTAGATTTTTCTTGGCCATGTTCTAGCATTGTTGTTTAATCAGGGGCACCAGACTTGTGGCATGTGAAATGGAAGACTCATGTAATGACATGGGTGTTGACATGGAAGAAGATATGGATGTTGATATGGAAGAAGATATGAATGTTGATATGGAAAACTGATTATTTTGCAAAGAATCAGACATACTAGTGGCATAAAAAAAACTCACTAAAATTGCCTAATTCCTCTAGGACCAAATGTGTGTAGAATGAATTAATTTACCGAATCATGATTTTGGTAGTTACTCGAGGTAATAAATAACCAATGTGTGTGCAAGTAAGTTCATTAACTCATATTGAGTAAATTGGGTGTGGCATGTTATGGATGGGACCAAGAAGCTAGCTTGTCTATATGTGCGATTAGAGGTATCTTTAAAAGAGATGTGTCACCATGCATGAGCATACTCCACTACCAATCAAGCATCTATAGCTCCAGTTGACACTAGCTACATAGTCCAAGAATTTTGATCTTTAAGTTTTGGGGATGAATACTTAACCGTCTGACTAGAAATGTAGTACGATCCTTACAACCCAATGATTAGTGGTGTGTGATGAAATATTTAAAGCTTTGGGAAATTGGATTCTCAACCTAAGTGTGATGAGAATTGTGCCCTATCCTTACTACTCTATATTTTGAATTTGGAAGCAACTGTGATAGTTGTGAATTTTTTTTTTTTGTGTGGACAATGTTGCATTATGGGACAAGCAAGGAGTACCCTTTTCACTTCAAGGTTCAAACCAAGTATGGCATTACCCTTCTTTGATACAAGATGTTTTTAATATGTGAAATTTTATTTATTTCAAGAATATTTTCGAGTCAGTTTCTAGAACTCAATATTTTATTAGTGAAGATGTGTAATGGTCCTAAAAAGAACTTTGACATGTATTTATGGTTTGCTTAAAACACTAGGGGTATTTGAGTGACCAAAAAAACCTAGGAATAATGGGTATGTGGTTTTGCAAATGAAATTTTTGACTTTATGGAATGGTGTGGATGATGTTGTGAAGGTACCCCTGATTAAGACAACATGACTTTATTGGACCAATTAATACCTTGAACTGAATAAATGATCCCTAATATGAAATGTGAAATGTGGATGAAATGTATGAAATGCAATTTGTGAAATGGAATGTATGAATGCATTTGTTGTTAAATGAAATGAAATGTATGCAAATGAAATGTAATGTTTTTGTGTATTATCCATGTATATATACATATATATAAATCTCATTAAGCATAGAATGCTATCAAGTGTATAACATTAAGTGGTTCAGGTTCTTCCTCTTCCTCTAGATTGGCAAGCCTATAAGTACCTTTACCCACTTTTTGAGTGATAATGTATGGAACCAACCAATTAGCCATAAATTTATCATGAAGATGTGGTAATGCATTGGTATTTTGTTGATTCTCTTTAAGGACAAGATATCCTACTTGGAATTCACATAGATGAACTTTGGCATTGTAAGCATGCTTTAGGCAGTCTTGATAAACTCGTAAATTCTCTAAAGAATTGAATCACCTCTCATCAAGAAGTGTGAGTTGATAAAGATGTGCTTATCTAGTAGTATCATCATCTATGAATTCTTGAAAAGAAATTCACAAGGAGGGTATCTCAAGCTCAAGAGGTATGATTGCTTCGGTTCCATAGACCAATGAAAATGGTGTTGCCCCAGTAGGTGTACAGATGATTGTTAGATAATCCCATAATACCAAGGGGATTTTAGTATGCCAATATCTATGATTTTTGTTAACTAGTTTCTTGAGAATAACAATTAAGGTCTTGTTGGTAGCCTCAGCTTATCCATTTTCTTGTGGGTAATAAGGAGTTGAAAAACTGTATTGGATGTTATGTTTTTTTGACTACCTTAGCATTAGGATGCAAGGTGAGATTATGGACAACCAACTTAGGGTCAAGACTAGGCATGTATTTATAGGACCATGCAAAAATTCCCTTCTTCCTCTTGAGGAGAGCAATAAATTGCTCTTGTTCATATTTGGATAAGATTTTGCCAAGCTTGACAATTTGGAGATTGTCAAAATCTAAACTAAGGTTCACGTTGATAGTATCTTCAATAGACATATGAGAACCTTTCTCAATTTAATGGGGAGTTGGGATTAGATGAATTTCATATAAGATGTCATCAAACTCTTCTAACTTATCCTTATCTACGCCTACCTGGAAAACCTCGAGATTCAAAGGTGAAGGTGAAGGTGAAGGGGATAGAGGAATGTAGTTGGCTGAAGCCCTTAAAAATTCCTCATATAGGACAAATTTAAAAAATATGGTGGTGAGGAAATCCGATCCATATCAATAAGACTCATGTCAATAGGAATTGGCTTTGCCAAATCATATGAATTACGGAGTGGGGTGAATAAGTTAGTAGGATTATGTTGACTTAAGGGAAAATGGAGGAGGTGAAATAAATGGGATGGATAGAGCCTAAGAATCGATGCTAGGACCTTGGTAAAATTGGACAACAACAAGAAACACAAATAAATACACTTAACTAAATGCTATATACATAAAATGCAGAAAAAGAAAATGTTTTTGTTTATTTTATGTTTATTTTTATTTTTGCATTATATACATATGTTACAATTTTGGTTGATGATATGGATTAATGATATGGAGGTGGTGGTTCATCTGGTAGGTTGGTCTCACTCTTGTGAAAGAAGCAAGTGAAATATGGGATCATGGATGGGGAAAATTTTGAGATAAAACTCATCTTGTTCGGTGTGGGGAATGATGGGCTTCGATTCCTCATTAGATTCATTAGAAGCTATTGAAATGAGGTCAAATTCTTCATACATTTCCTCATAAAAGTCATCGGGATGGAAGGATTCTATTGAATTTAGGTTAAGCCTTTGGAAAGATTATTTAAAAGAAGATATGGTGGGAAGTGGGTGATAACCTAGACCTAAACTATCATGCACTTCTTGATATGTGACATCAATAAGCTGAGGCACTCCCTGTTCATATCAGCCTAAGCCATGTCTTTGCCAATTATGTTTGTGAAAATATCGAGATGGAAAACCCATAATTTGTTGGATATTGGTAGGTGGTGGTTGTTTGGGTTATTCTAGGGAAGTAGGATTAGACAAATATTTTATCCCTCCATACACAAAATTTATGCTATTTGGCATCGAACCCATATTGTATACCACTCTTATAAATAAATGTGGATCATGTGGGTGATTGAAATCCTTGGTAGTTGAGATATTGAGCAATGTTATTATAATTTCTTGGACCATATATTCATAAATACCAGGGTTGGTGAGGTGGACCTCAACTTGGGATGATGAGAATAAAGTGGACATAGGAGGCTCATGGTTGGCTAATGGCTCAAATGATGGGGAAGATGTGGGTATCTCATAGTTTGATAATGTGAAATGTTGGCTGATGGATATGGAATTGGTTGTGAAGAAATTGTTACGACCAATAAATGGGATGATGATTTGGATGGCATAGATTAGGTTCAACCACATGTACATGTAGTCAATGATGATAATAAATGTGTAGAAGTGGATTATGGGTTGGAATTGGTGATGGGAAGCTCCTCAGGAATGGAAGCTTTTGATGAAGGATTGGATGGAGTGACTGATGATGTGGTGGATGATGTGAGGAAAAAGTGGGTAGAAAGAAGCATAGATTCATAAGGATTCAAGATGAAATTGCAATACTTAAATGGCTCAACATCCAATGGTATGCAATGTACTTGCCATTTGTGTACGTATAATATGGAAGGCACACATCTCATTTACCTCATCCAAGGTCTTCCAAGGAGTACATTGTAAACCATGGATCCTTCTAAGATGTGGAACAAGGTATGCAATATTTATACCCCTACTTCGATGGGAAAAACAATAGCGTAAACTATAGAGTAGAGAGCATCGTTAAATGATTTTAATGTGAAGGTAAATTTGGTTATGTGAGATGGAGAAAGATTGAGATGATGGAGGGTGGATGTGGTGATGATATTAATGGAGGAACCAATATCAATTAAGACTCTTTTGAATGACTTCCTATCAATTTTAGCCATTATATGCAATGGAGGGTCCACTGATTCTGATGAGATTGGTTTAATATCAAAGTCATAAAACATGATGAAATGCTCCATGCATGTTTGAATACTCCCTATAAAGTTATTAAAGGCATTGGAATCTTGAGATTGGAGTTCGATGGATTTTAGAATATCCATTAATGCCTCATGATGTTGGGGAGATTTTTGAATTAGGTCATAAATAGATAGTTTTGATGAAGCCATTTTTAAACTTGTGGTTAACCGACTACTTAGAGAAATGATTGGCTTTTAGGGACAGTTGATGGGATGACTTTATGGATTATAATGGTTGGGGATGTGGATTGGTGGTGAAGGATTTGGAGAAATTTGGATGGGTGGTGATGGAACAGGTTGAGACTCCCTTGCTTGTGAGTTCATGGGCTATTGAATGGGTTTATACCATGCATCTTATTAATTTTTTTGTCATTGTTGACCTCTGGTTACCACATGAATAGTACATACAAAACCTTGGTACTGTTGAACATGGTTAAATCGATTGGAAGAGGTCTTAATGTTAGACCCTTCCATTGTGGATTGCACCTCCTCATGATGAGGAAGTGGCGTTTGAAAGATACCAAGATTTTGGTTTTGTTGAGCTAGGGAGTTTTCAAGATTGATGGCCCCTAAGTCGATGAGTTCTTGTACTATATCCTTAAACACATGGTAGTTATTTATGTCATGAAAATTTTATCTATGATAAGGGTAAAACAAATGTTTCCTGTAGTTTTTACTACATTTGTATGGATCATCTAGTTTGACCTCAGGTAAAGCAAGTCTATTCATTTCATACAACCTTCAAAATATGGAAGCATAAGATTAAGATAGAGGGATGTATTGACAATTTTGTTGAACAGATTGTTAAATTTGGTGATTCTCCATAGTTGAAACTATGTTTTGCATGTATTGGGTTACTAAGGGCACCACATGATAGTAAATTTGTTGCAGTGGTTGTTGCATTGGTTGTTATTGAGCCATCACCGACTGGCTCATGACCACTTGATTTATGTGATTAACTTGATTGTCCGGATTGGCCTATGTTGATTTGGTTTGGCCAAAATAATTGCTTTTGTATTGGCCCTTGTTTTGCCATTCCTTCTTTCTTGGCTTAAGTATGCCTTCTTGGATTTTTATCTCCTCGATGACACTAGCTTGGGCAAGAGCTTCCTCAAATGAGTGATATGTTTGCAATTGAAGCATCCAAGAAATAGGTTTTAGGCAAATCTTAGTGAATAGATTAATTAGATCTTCCATTGGTAGGGTGAATGGTATTTTGGTTATGATGGCCCTCCAACGGTTGCCAAAATCATAGATAGACTCACCATCATGCTATATTAAACCATAGATATCGGACAATGAGATTTTATTTCTTACATTAAGGGTAAATCATTCAAATAATTGGTCAATTAATTGTTTAGAAGTATAAATACTATGATTGGGCAATTGGTTATACCAATCTATGGTGTATCCTCCTGTTAAGTAGTGTTTTCACCCAATTGTGAAAGCACACTCTCCGGTAGGATCTGAGTCCTAAAATCCTCTACTTGCAAAGAAGGTAACTTCTCCAAGGTTCCTGTTATGTTGATTCTTTGTCTACCAATGATGTTATTCAAGTGAAATTCTAGGAATACCTTAGGGTTTGCAAGTGGATGTTAACAAGGGGCACTGGGGTTTATATAATTTGAATTTACAGTGGACTCAAAGTGAATAATTGTACTTTAATCTTGGATTTTGAAGGATTTTCAGTTATTAATTTGGATACAGTAATTAAACTACAAAAAATAAAGCAAGGGTTTGAACAATAAAGAAAATTAAATGAAGAGAAACTAAACTACAGTCAGAATGCTGCCATCGATTCGATGAAACCGAAGATAATGAGGTTTTCTGCATGCAACCTAACCTAATGAACCTGCAAACTTGCACAATCCAAATAGGCTAGGTGCGGGCTTCTAAGGTTTCTACTGTAATTGCAGATTCAGGCATTCGCATGAAGCAACCAAGAGCACTTGCATTAAACTTCACCTAAAAGACTTATAAATCTGAAATGAATGATATAACATTAAATCATGCATACAAAAAATAACTCCTTTCTCATCAATTAGATGCCAAATCTCTGTATTTTGTATTAAATGATATGTCAATTACATTCAAAGAATGTTCCAGGCATAAATATTCCAGAACAAAAGAAGGAAATTTCCCAAGTGCAGGCCCAGAATAGCATGAAGCTCTTGTCTCTGCAACTTTGCAATCGGCAATTTCCAACCCCTCCTTCAATCTGCACTTTTGGATTTATCCTGTCTAGCGTGGCTCTTCGATTCTCCCTGGTCGCTTCGCTTCACCTTCCTGCATGTGACCTTTCGAATTCCCACCTTTTCCTTGTCTTTATTCCATGTTTAATGTTGAAACGCCTAAAATCCTCCGTTGCATGTAACGCTTCTGCAGACTCGACACCTGCATGCCATGTGTCACATGCTCTCTGCGCCTTCTGTAACGCCACTCTACAAAAATCTTGACAAAAATTGCATGTCGCCTGTTCACCTTCTTGGCCGCAAAAATGCGACATGTCACGAAATCGCGACATGTCGCGATATCGCTACGCTCTTCCCGATCGTACGTCCTCGGCAGCATCTTGTCGCGATATCATGACCGTTTTTGCTTTTGAGCCTTCTTTCCACAAACTGTAGCGAGATCGCTACCATTTCTCCTTTGAACCTCCTTCTCACAAAAATATAGCGAAATCGCTACCATCTCTCTATCGGGCTTCCTTCTCACAAAGCTGTAGCGAAATCACTACCATCTCTTCGTCGAGCTTCCTTCTCACAAAGCTGTAGCGAAATCGCTACCATATCTCCATCGGGCTTCCTTCTCACAAAGCTGTAGCGAAATCGCTACCATTTTCCATCGGGTTTCCTTCTCACAAAGCTGTAGCGAAATCGCTACCATTTTCTTTCGGACCTCTTTGGCAACTTTACATCGCAAAATCATGACCATTATCACTCTCTTGCCTTCTTTCAACAAACCGTCATGATATCGCTATGGCTTTTGCCCCCGAACCTGCTTGCCGCAAACTGTCACGATATCGCTACCGCTTTCTCTTTCCGTATGCCTCCCCGAAACACGTCATGAAATCGCGACCATTTTTCTGTTCCGTACGCCTTGGCAAAACCTGTCACGATTTCGCTACCGCTTCTCTGCTTCGGGCATGGTCTTCATTTTTATCGTGATTTTTTGGCATCTCCCTTGTGCCGTACAATTTGCTAAAACACATCACAAAATCGTGACCACCTCCTTCGAGCCATCTCTCCGAAACATGTCACGATTTTGCTACCATTTCCTGTTCCGTACACCTTTGCTGCAATCGATCGTGAAATCGCGACGTCTTTTCGCTTCGAGTCCTTTCGCTGTTTCCTGTCGCGATTTCGCGACGTTTTTTCACTTCCGTACACTTTGCCAAAACACGTCGTGAAATCGTGACACTTTTCATCATCCGTACGCTTCGGCAAAACACGTCGTGAAATCGCGACCATTTTCATTCTTTTCCAACGGCATGTCGCGATTTTGCTACACCATTTCTTTTCTTCTCAACGACATGTCATGATTTTGCGACACCTTTTCTTTTCTTCTCAGCGACATGTCGCAATTTCACGACAACTTTCAATTTTTCTTTTCTCTCCTCTTCGGCAGCGATGGAGCTACATGTCGCGATTTCACGACAACTTTCCTATTTTCGGCAGCGATGGCGCGACATGTCGCGATTTTGCGACATGTCACGATTTTGCTACAATTTCAACACTTATGCATTTTTTCTCTTTTCTTCAATTTTAGCATCTGGGTCATCGAGATTCTTCCCTGCAAGCCTGCAAAAAGGTGGGTCCCCAATTTTGGGGTGTGTTGTGGATCAACCACAACACCTCCCAATGTTTGAGGAAATATACAGAGGATGAGAGCATTGCCATTTTGAATTATAAACAATGAGTGCATGAATGTGCTCACATGCTCTTTAGGGTCCTCAGTCCCTTTGAAACTTGTCAAACCTTGGTATCGTGAAGTTTTTTGGATATGGTGATGATGGTACCAAAGGGTGAATTGGTTTATTGATTAACTGATGTAATGTTGGCTTCTAGTTATTGTAACTAGGAGTATGTTGTATCAAATTATCAATTTGTTGTTGCATGGCCTTGATTCTAGGGTCTTCTCCAGGAATGTGAAAGCCCTGAGTCACTTGATGATTCTATGCAGGAGTGGAAAGATATTGTGGAGTGACAAGATGATGATGAATAGATGGAGTGGATTGGAATTGACGATGATGAGATTGATTGAAAAATGATGGTGACTATTGAAGATGGGCCAATGCATGAGGACTTTGACTGGGTTGGCCTATGGGAATGAAATGTGTATGGGTGGATGGAGGTGTAGGGATGGAAACCACCAAATATTGTGGTACCCATGATGGACTTTGTGTGATGAAGGTAGGTTGAGTGGAAATTGGATGAGGCCTAGGGTTCATTTGAACTTGCTGTTGAGAGTTCTACTACTTCTTAAGAAGTTTTTTCAAATGTTTCCATGCTTCATGAATTTCCATATCATCATTGGAAGGCATGGATGAATAAGGAATAGATGATGTGTATGGGGGACAAGTGGCAATGGGAATTGCAATTTGATTGGATGAAATGGGTACTTGTGAAACAACATTGACTTGTGCTTTATATAATGGGTTGGTATAGGTGGATACATATGAAGTGCTAGAAGCACACGATGGTTGGGGAATGGAGACATGGGATGAAGGTGCTTATGCCTCAAAAAGAGGGTTAGTGTACACCTGGGTGAAAATGGATGGCTGGGAAGGAACAAGTTCCTATTGTAAATAAGGATCTTGATCCGAGATATTATGGATAGGCTGCAAGACATAATTAGCCAATCTATAGAAATCCTTTACTTTGGCCATGTCTATGTGGGTAATGGTGTGGTCAATTATGAGTGAAGATGATTTGGTTTGCGAAAGAGATGTGGAGGTGTATTTGTGTGAGACATCAATAGCCTACACAATGTGTGATGGGCCCACAGACAGATCTATGTAATCTGTTTGAACCACACTGATGGAATTTACCATAGAAGTGGTAGGAAATGAAGATGAATAGTCCATAAATGTATTATTTTGATTTAAAGTTTTTTTTAATTTCTTGTTAAGACCATAAGATACTAAACCAAATGTAAAATGTGCTATAAAGGAAATGCAAAAATGAAAATTCATAGAAATAAAATGAAGACAATCAATGCTATATTTATAAAATAACCGTGTCTTACCTTATTCATTAATTATATCCTTTTAAATATTTTTTTCAATATTTTTTTTGATTTTGTGTGTTTGAATGCACTAATTTGAAATTACAATGGGTGAATAATATGGCTAGGAATAGGCAACAAGATTCTTACTGGTGATGAAATACAACAAGTTTGCTTGGGGGTAACCTATGGTGTCTAGGGGTAGAGATTGGTGGATGGAGATGAAGCCCACTGTCACCAGATCTCAAGCAATGATTGGTGATGAAATCCAACCATTTATATTAAAAGTGAAATGTGCAGTGTGTGATTCCTTTTAAAAAGTTTAAATTTTTACTGTGCTTATACAATGTTAGAAAATTACTGCTTTCGTCAATCTAAATAAGAATCCAACATCAAAATATCAATTTTCCCAAAGGAAGTAGAGTACACCGCTTAAATCCCTCTCTGAACAATGGGGGGTTTATCTACTCCTCCACCTTCAATCACCAAATGTGGGGGTACTTTTATTATTTTAAATTCTATTCCTACTAAAAATAGAAATTTCTAACCCTAGGATGCACACTACTTTATGCTTTTAACATTTCATATGCAGATAAAATATGTAGCACACCAGAAAGCATGAATTATTTTTAAAATGTGTTATGTGTAAATGCAACTATATGCAACAACTATTTTGATGTCTAAATACATACTAGAATGATTGTTTCTAACATATATATTATTATGTTCTTTTTAATTCCATATTTGAAAGAAAATAAAAAAATGTAAATTTTTTTATTGCGTAATACAAAGATTAGGGTTTCAAGGAAAGCTTACAGAGAAGCCTATGTATTTTTCCTTCTCTCTAAAAATGCCCCTCTAAATTTTAGAAATATCCCTGGGCTTTTATTTAATATCCCATGAGAATCGTAAGGTGTCTGCGCACCTTATGCAACTTTTGTGTTGTTCCAAAAATCTAGATTCTATGAAAATCACGTGATCCGTGCTTTTGAAAACCTGCAAGATAAAACAAAAAATAAGTTAGATCACAAGATAAATCAAAGTAAGAAACCCTTAGGGGGTCCCACTGTGATTGCCATTTGTGAAGATAAAAATGAAACACCAGATATATAACAGGAAATAAACAAACAGTGATACAAGAGATTGCACAAAGAATAGATTTTATATTATTAATGTCGATGGATCTCAATACAATAAAATGTACCCCAAAAGTGGGGGTTTACATTATTTATTTTGATACAATGAATACAATATGCTAGGGTTCTCGAAAACCCTGGCTACAAATTCTAATGGTGTCTTCAAAGCTCTTTCTTTATCCCAACAGAGGTGAGTGGGCTTTAGCTATCCTTTGACTGGACCGCTCTAGCTTAAGAAGCTTGCAAAATGCCTGTGTATTTCCAAATTTGCACACAAAAAATTATAAAAGAGGATTAGTAGTAACTATGAGGGCTCTACTATGTGAGGCCCTCAAAAATCAATAAAAACCCTAAGTGCCAAATAGAAATACTGTAAGAAAATATGAAAATAATGAAATTAATAAAATAATGGAAGATTTACCTTGTAAACTTGTCATATTTTGATTTTTTTGTTGTTTTCATTATAGGAAAATAGGTGCGTGGATGCTCTAGTGACACCCACGAGTTAGTTGGTCTTCAAAACTAAGGTTTAAAATGCCCACAGGTGCTTCGACGGTAATAGGAAGCACCCAAGGGCACTCGGGAATGGTGAAAAGTTCCCAGAGGCACTTGGGAATAACAAGTGGGGGTTTGAGAGTAGCAAAGAGGTGCTCAGAGGCTTAAACAGGGTCTACAAAAAAATATCTATTTCGGGTGAGGGATATGGCAATGGTTGTGAAAGCGAAGGTGAGGGATGTGAAAGGGGACTTCTGAAAGCTTAGATTTATTAGGGATTTTTCCAGGGGTTGAGCCATCAAAATGAATCCTATTTATAATCTTTCCTAGGGCACGTTAGGGTTTCAACGACACAATTTGTGTGGTCAATATTAAAACGTGATAGAGGGTGGAGATTAGATTTGGGTAGGTGGCATGGATTGAGGTGGATGAATGGATAGGATTAGACCAATATGGATGACTAAGATTAATTCACATATATAAAATATTAATATTTAAATATATATTAAACAAATATACATTAAAAATATGTAAATATTGGGTAAAAATGGAGGCAAGACCTGAATGGATGACAAGTGGCTAGATTTTTGTGTCTACAAAAATAACTTTAGGATATTGGCACATCATCTACTTTAGGATAGAAATTTACTTTCATTCATTTTTAATTCCTTTTATTGCTTTCTCTCTATCCCTTTTCCTCAGATAGAATCCAATAGACTAGGTTAGCTTAAGAAGAGAGAGTCAAGATCACATCTAAACAAGGATCCATAATTGATAAAAATACCAAAGATCATCCTTAGAGTCATGTCCCATGCTCCTCAAACTTATTGACTATGCACTCCATGGAAAGAAAAAGCACCAGACACACCCCACAACCATAATGGGTGGTCATTATGCTTAAAGTGTGTGACCAAAGTTGGTCTTTGGAAAATTTTGATCATCTAATAGTTAGAATGTCATGCTCGATGGGACCCAAAAACAAATAAATACTAATTTAATACTCTAGTGAAGGTATTGTCTTGGTACTTGTTGGTCCGGCTTTCATACGCACCCCACGAAAGGATGGGCAGGAAGCCGCGGAGACACCCACGGGACGGATCCCACTCACTTTAGGATCTAGCTGGTTATCCAAGGTGCGAGTTATAGAGTTGGGTCGAATGGCTATTCACTCTTTTCCACTTTTGGAATAGATTTCAATATGGACTGCTCTGTTACCTTACAGGGGGTTCCTGAACTTGTTCAGTAGTTGTCACTTGTTTATCAGATTTAACTTGAATTCTTGATCTAGCTCTCATGGGTCAGCAGATTTAAATAAAAGACAAACAAAGAAAATAAAAATGGATCATTCACGGAAAACAAAGAGAGGGTAGGGTAGGGTGAGAAAGAGAAGTTTATCGAACATCAAGCTGTAAAACTCTAAACTATCAATTTTATCTATGCTACTAGCTTCACACCAGAACAAATCAAAGAAGAAAGTGTCCAGTCAGTCTAAGATCACTTTCAACTAAGAGCACAAGGCAAAGTGAAACGAGATCTAGCAGAAAATTATAAATCCAAGGGCAGCTGGTTAAAACTGGTATCTTTCACCGGCAGCCTAGCTCACACAGTGAAGACAGGGCAATTAGAACAAACTTAACCTCAAATCTGTAATTTCCCCTAGCAGACAAGAGAACAACTGAAGCCTAACAGCATATTTAAACTTGATAATGGCAGATTCACAGCATATATCTAACAAAATTTAATGGAACGGATAACAAAAGAAGATACACTTATCACACTCTACAAAAGATTAGGCTCCTGGCCATGCTATCACAGAAAAGCTAAAGCACATCAACTCCAAGTCCAGAAACAAAGGATTTCACAAGATTTGCAAGAAATTGCTTATAAGCCTTTTATTTCTAAGTCTCCGCCTCCCGCAATTACATTGAGAAGAAGTATTTATAGACTCAGGACAGAACCTGATCTTTTCAGAAATATCTTCTTCTTTAACTGCAAATCTTATCTTTCTAAACCCTAGGACCCGGGTTTTACAATAAAAAGCCATCTTAAGACCAAAGTCCGGATAGAACTTAACCCTTCTGCAAATCAGTGCAGTCAATTGCCATAAATGGAGAAGATAAAATCTAAAGCCACTTGCATTCATCCGTAGCTGCAAATAAATGCCTCCATTAATTTTTTATTGGTGAGCCGGATGAGTCACCACCTCTCTCGAATCTGATCTCCGTAAAGCCATCCCTGTGTTGAAA
Source organism: Wollemia nobilis (assembly GCA_028583015.1). Taxonomy (NCBI): domain Eukaryota; kingdom Viridiplantae; phylum Streptophyta; class Pinopsida; order Araucariales; family Araucariaceae; genus Wollemia; species Wollemia nobilis. The sequence goes on along the minus strand of JAQPPZ010000521.1, from coordinate 13,975,556 downwards.
TTGTCTTCATGCTATTAATTCTGCAATAAATTTGTCATTGAATGCCCTCACCGGCATCTTCTCTTCTAGCATGGCGGTCCTTGACTAAATCCGCACTTTAACTTTGCCTTTATGGTCTTTTTCGGTTGTCCCGTAAGTGCCAGATGGAATCCTGCATGAAAGACAAAAGATTATATTAGCACTTTAATAAACATTAAATTAAAGCATTTAAACATTAAAAATAGATTAAAATCAGCTAAAAAGCTTGCATGTCGGCCTCTGTTTGTCTGATTCACGCTTTGACACGTGTCGCTACCCCAGGATGCCTTCTGTTTCCCGTTGGAATGCACTTTCAGGTCATTGTGCAACTTTCTCTCTCCTGTCGTGATTCTGCGACATGTCACGATTTCGCGACATGTCACGAAATCGCGACGTCCCCAGCGCATCGGCAACTTCTTCCCCTGTCGGCCGTGAAAACGCGACATGTCACGATTTCGTGACATGTCGCGAAATCGCGACCTTCCTGGCCTCCGTACAACTTCTTGATTTTCAGCCGCGATTCTGCGACATGTTAGCGACGCGCTGCACCTTTTGGACTTAGCCACTTTTTCTCCTTTCCAGTCGCGAAAATAGAACACGTCGCGATATCGCGACAGTTCCCGTAGCTGCATGCATTGACCGCGATTTTGCGACACATTTGCGACTTAGCCGATTTTCATTCTGCAGCCCACTTTCTCTCTCCTCCCGCGAAAATGCGACATGTCACGATTTCGTGACATGTCACAGAATCGTGCCCTTCCGTACGTTTTCTTTCTCTCTCCTCCGGTCGGCAGCGATTTTGCGACACTTTCCAAAAATGGAAATGTCGCGATATCGCGACACTTCCAAAAATGGAAAGTGTCGCGATTTCGCTACACAAAAATGACTTAGCTGCTTTTTGATTTACCTGTCGTGATTTCGTGACATTTTCGAAAATGGAAGTGTCGCGATATCGCGACACTACCAAAAATGGAAAGTTTGATTTTTCATGAATTTATGCAACTATTTTTGGATTTTTCTCGGTACCGGTGCAAGATTTTGTTTGTGCATGAATGATTCTAGCATGTAAAAAGTGAATTCTTGGATAACACAGCTGGAATGCAAGAAAAAGCACAACTTTAAAAAGGAGGCAAGCAAATTTGGATTTAAAACCTGAAAATTATCAAGAGGGTCCTTGCTGCAAAAATGGAAGTTCAGGATTTTCTAAGGATGGAATCTCATTTTTCAGTGGGGGTGTGTTGCTTCTCAACAAATGGCGATATCTGCGGGTAAAATAGTAGCACTATTTTAGAACCCAAGACTCTGGTTTCAAAACAAAAAGACCATGCCTCATGCCTTGCCATAGACATTCTTCACAATAAATTGACTACTAACTGCTAGCTGTTAAAATTTCCCAAGGACATACTGGGGTGGATTACTTCAAGGAAGATTTCTGATGTGCAATTACAAAGGGTATAAAACTTTCTTCAAGGATGACTGAATTGAATGATAACTTTGGACTGATCAACTTTTCTAGATTGTAAAAGGGGAAACCGAGTAGAGCTCTGTTTACTAGTTTAGCCTTTTACAGCCTAGACAGAGTTACCCTTTAGATTTACACGACCCAAATTTACAACTGTAGGGCAGAATCTAATATTGGCTGCCTCTTTTAATTGTTCAACTCTTTTCTTTTTCCTTTTATCTTTTTTTTTTTTTTTATCTCTCTTCTTTTTGAAATATATCACTATCTGGAAGACCTTAGAGAAATTACAATTTTCTTTTAACATTTGATCAATCTGGAACTGTTTCAGTCTAGGCACTGATAGCCTCTGTGGATACCCAAATAATTGCATGAACCATAGTCCCCTCTCATAACCAGCTTTTCTTGGATTCCCCGGGAGTTCCTCCAACTGAACAACATAACAATTTTTCTATCATTAAAACAACTGTGGCAAGTAAGACACAAGATCCAATCATCTCTCTACCTTTGTCCTGAATAACAAAATAGCTCTACAGTTTAGTTTAAGCAGACTATCTCTATTAGAATGGTGAACAGAATGGGGTATTGGATTATGGATTTATCAGCTCAGAATAAAACAATTTTGAAGGCTGACTATTCATTGACCTTTAGGCAAAGGTTTAAAGGACAAAATTTTAAGAGCTAAAGGACTTTGCACAGAATTTCAAGGACAGACAGGCCTTAAAGCAAAATAGAATAAAACTATACAGACTAAAGCATAGAACTGTACAGGAAAAGGGAATAAAATAAACTGAACAGACAACAAAAAAAATAACTAAAACAAAAGACTGTACAGACAACAAAGAAAAGGAATTGCAGGGAAGAAAATAAAAACTGAACAGGCAATAAAAGAAACAAACTAAAAGAACTGAAGCAAAGCAACTAAAATTGCTGAACTGCAGCAAAGCTAAACTGCAACAGCACTGAAATAAACTAAACTGCAACTGAAATAAAATAAACTGCAACTGTACAGACAACAAAGAAAAAGAACTACAATAAAGAACTAAAGCAAATAAAACTGAAACAAAAGACTGTACAGACTTAAACAGCAAGCTGACATAAAAAGACAAAGAAAGGAAATAAAAAGCACTGACAAAAGAAATAAACTGCACAAGCTAAAACTGTACAGACAAAGAAATAAAACTGAAAAACTTCAAAGCTTACTTACAATGTATACATATGTTACAACTTCCCTTCATACTCAAAAAATGCAGCAGTTGGGAAAGCAGAGAAATGGTGCCTTAAAAAATTTTGACCATGTGCAGGTAATTTAGAAAAATTACCTTTCGAGTCCTGTTGACGAAATGCACTCCGGACTATGCTTCAAAAATTTGCTATCTGGGAAAGACTTGTGTTTACTGTCTTCCTTGTCCCATTTGAAAAACAAATCTGCAACTCCTTCAAATTAAACAAATCATATAATAACAAATCATATGATAACATGTTTATGCTTCTAATTGAAGGGTTTGTAGAGTTCTTTCAAAAGGACTGAATGTAAAAAACCCCCAGGATCAAATACCTTAAAATCTTGACAGACCCAGACCACCACATCTGAATCAGTGAAAACTTGAATGTTTTTCACATTTTTATCCAAAGCAAACTTTAAACCTAAAATCAGAGCTTCATACTCTGCTAAATTATTAGTACATGGGAACTGCAGGCGGTAAGACATAAAAAATGTCTGACTTTGAGGCTCTTTGAGGACTGCCCCTGTTCCAAAACCCTGCTTACATCTGGCTCCATCCACATGAAGTATCCAAACTTCATTAGTATGTACAGGATGAGCTTTGTTAAACTGGTTACTCTGCCCAGTTGTTAAATTGTAGACTCCAATGTCTACTTCTACAACATTGACAGTTTCATTTGCGGCATTGTACTCTATAATGGTGTGCTTGTACTTGGGTTCTCTGTCAACCCGCAATTGATTGGCCACACCCTTCCATGGCAACCACATGTGTGAAAAGTCTGTTGCCAGATATCCATTTAGAGACTTAGACCAATCCCTACTCAACAGCATTCCATACCCCACTGGGGATATCCACAACTTGGATTTCGATCTTATGTTGAGCCCTTGGCTGAGATGCCAATTGAATGTGAATGTTTTGCGGCTCTCCCACAACCTTAACTTCCGACTTGTCCAATTGGACAACTCTCCTCTCGAGACTTCATTGGGGTCAGCCCCAGCTGATGACAAATTGCCGGTGGCATGACATTAGCGAGATGCACTGAATCTACCAAACAATTATGTAAATTCTTCCCAAAAATTCTGACAGTCAGTAAAAATGGGGGAACTTCAGTCTTTTCCTTGTACATGGCCAGATTGGCATTGGCTATTTTCTTCCCTTTATCCACAGGTTTAGCAGCAGGGCCAGAGTATGTCTTTATCAGATTATCTCTCTGCTCTGAAATCTGTGCCAACTCATGCAAAGTAATGTTAGCCTTAATCTTTTTCATATCCTCCACTATGTTATATCCTTTGTTAAGTGGAGGAATAGCAACATCTGGTACTCTTTGAGCTCCTCCCTTTGGTGGGGGTGGATTATTGCTTGGAGAGGGGTCAGGAGGAATATTGTGAGAGTTGTCAGGAGGAGTTGATGTAGTATTAGGCTCAGGATTCTTGTTTCTCAGGTTGTAATTATCTCTTCTGTACTGTTGGAAAGCTCGTACTTCATCCATGGGCATTTCAACTACATTCTCATATTCATCCGGGAAAGAGAAAGAATCCAGGACCATAGCTGCACTGTGGCCAGATGAACTTGGGCCATCAGCAGTTCTTTGATTTTCAGGGGAGATCAGATCACCAGACAAGGCTTCAAATGCATTGCAAAATTCCAGACAGTCTAACTCTCCATGCTGAGAAGTGGCATGAATTCTACACCAGTTGGGCAGGGCCAAATCACAAATGTTCACATCATGAGCTTTACCCTTGTAATATTTATTAGGCTCATATGGGGGCCTGTTAAATCTGTTTGGTTGATATGAATATCTGTTGGGGTTGTCTCCAGTAGAAGTTTGTCTTTTAAAACTCAAAAAATCATTGGCCGACTTTTGAACAATCTTTGAGACTTCTTCAATCCTTGCATTGTCAGCTTCTTTCACAGGGTTACGTACATTCTCAACCGGTGCAGCAGCCACTGGTGCTACTGATGGTAAAGTCTGACAAACTGGCAGCATCATCTGATGTGGGATAGGATTGAATATAGGAGCAGGCTGTGTGATCAAAGGAGTTTGCTGAAGATTTAAAGGCTGGGGTCCCAACTGTCTTTCCAGGATTAAAGCTTCTTTATAAGCTTCTGTCAAGTTGGTAACAGTGGCATCTCTCTTCAAGAAGATAGAGGTCATTGGGTCTAGAGAGTTCCTGAAAATCTCTAATGCCGGCACATAATACCCGGTAAGTCTACCATAAGCTTTCCGGAATCTGACATTATAGGATCTAATAGACTCATTCGGTTCTCTTTTGATGCCGAAAAACTGCTGATATAAAATGTTGGGATCTATCACTTCTCCGAACTGTGACACAAAAACTTTCTCTAAATCATTCCAGCTGGTGATGGAATCATTGGTAAGATTTAGAAACCAATCATAAGCTCCCTCCTGGAGAGTAAACGGGAAGAGTCTGCAGGCAACATCCTCATGTTGTACATTTAATAACTTCAGTGCATTCTTGAATGCAACTAAGTGTTCCTCTGCAATTCTTGTCCCATCATGTTTGTACCTGGGGAGATATCTTTCTGGATTTCTGGGCAAGTCATGGGCTATACCCGAAATGTTCAAAGCTATGGAGCCCAACCAATTTGCCATAGCTAATGGATTAACAGGGATATTCTGAGCTCTGGTTGGAGTAACAATCAGTGGTGATAAAACTATCTGTGATAGAGATGTGGCCCTTCTGTGGCTACTTCTTCTCGGAGTTTCTAATTCGGGAACAAGGAGCTCTCCGGCTACGGGGTGGGACCTTGTTACCCTGTATGTAGAATCCAGTTTTCACAAGCACTTATAACTTTGCAGTTCTCAACAGGTTCTGTATTTGGCAAGTTAAAATACTGTAATGACAACTGTACTGACAAAACTGCACTGAAGTTCAGTGTGGGTCCTTACAAATGTTGTTGTTATGCCCTTACAATACTTGAACTGAGTTCAAGCCCTCCTTCTAGCGCCAATTAGGTGTTGGTCCGGCTTTCATACGCACCCCGCGAAAGGATGGGCAGGAAGCCACCGGAGACACCCACGGGACGGATCCCACTCACTTTAGGATCTAGTTGGTTATCCAAGGTGCGAGTTACAGAGTTGGGTCGAATGGCTATTCACTCTTTTCCACTTCGGAATAGATTTCAATATGGGCTGCTCTGTTACCTTACAGGGGGTTCCTAAACTTGTTCAGTAGTTGTCACTTGCTTATCAGATTTAACTTGAATTCTTGATCTAGCTCTCATGGGTCAGCAGATTTAAATAAAAGACAAACAAAGAAAATAAAAATGGATCATTCACGAAAAAAAAAGAGAGGGTAGGGTAGGGCAGAAAGAGAAGTTTATCAGACATCAACTGTAAAACTTAAACTGTCAATTTTATCTATGCTACTAGCTTCACAACAGAACAAATCAAAGAAGAAAGTGTCCAATCGGTCTAAGATCACTTTCAACTAAGAGCACAAGGCGAAGTGAAACAGATCTAGCAGAAAATTATAAATCCAAGGGCAGTTGGTTAAAACTGGTATCTTTCACCGGCGACCTAGCTCACACAGTGAAGACAGAGCAATTAGAACAAACTTAACCTCAAATCTATAATTTCCCCTAGCAGACAAGAGAACAACTGAAGCCTAACAGCATATTTAAACTTGATAATGGCAGATTCACAACATATATCTAACAAAATTTAATGGAATGGATAACAAAAGAAGATACACTTATCACACTCTGCAAAATATTAGGCTCCTGGCCATGCTATCACAGAAAAGCTAAAGCACATCAACTCCAAGTCCAAAAACAAAGGATTTCACAAGATTTGCAAGAAATTGCTTATAAGCCTTTTATTTCTAAGTCTCCGCCTCCCGCAATTACATTGAGAAGAAGTATTTATAGACTCAGGACAGACCCTGATCTTTTCAAAAATATCTTCTTCTTTAACTGCAAATATTATCTTATCTAAACCCTAGGACCCGGGTTTTACAATAAAAAGCCATCTTAAAATCAAAGTCCGGATAGAAATTAACCCTTCTGCAAATCTGTGCAGTCAATTGCCATAAATGGAGAAGATAAAATCTAAAGCCACTTGCATTCATCCGCAGCTACAAATAAATGCCTCCATTAATTTTTTGTTGGTGAGCCGGATGAGTCACCACCTCTCTCAGATCTGATCTCCGTAAAGCCATCCCTATGTTGAAATTGTCTTCATGCTATTAATTCTGCAATAAATTTGTCATTGAATGCCCTCACCGGCATCTTCTCTTCTAGCATGGCGGTCCTTGACTAAATCCGCACTTTAACTTTGCCTTTATGGTCTTTCTCGGTTGTCCCGTAAGTGCCAGATGGAATCCTGCATGAAAGACAAAAAGATTATATTAGCACTTTAATAAACATTAAATTAAAGCATTTAAACATTAAAAACAGATTAAAATCAGCTAAAAAGCTTGCATGTCGGCCTCTGTTTGTCTGCCTCGCGCTTTGACATGTGTCGCTACCCTAGAAAGCCTTCTGTTTCCCGCTGGAATGCACTTTCAGGTCATTGTGCAACTTTCTCTCTCCTACCGTGATTCTGCGACATGTCGCGATTTTGCGACATGTCACGAAATCGCGATGTCCCCAGCGCATCGGCAACTTCTTCCCCTGTCGGCCGTGAAAACACGACATGTCGCGATTTCATGACATGTCACGAAATCGCGACCTTCCTGGCCTCCGTACAACTTCTTGATTTTCAACCGCGATTCTGCGACATGTTAGCGACGCGCTGCACATTTTGGACTTAGCCACTTTTTCTACTCATCAATATTAGATAATAAGAAATATACCAACATGGAAAAATAGAGGGACCATAATTCCTATTATCCCACCTAAATTTTAGGATCCAATCCCAACCTTAGCTTTAAATTTATTCACAGACTTCACTAAAGAGGATGTAATAACACCATTGGAATATCTCCATCATGTAGTGAATTTGTGCATAATGCACAACATTGATAAGAAAAATGTGGTTCTTAGGCTATTGGTGTAATCCTTCAAATATAAAGCATGGGAATGACACATAACACTTTCCCTACACTCAATAAAAATCTAGGACTAATTGGCTGACCAAATGATAAGAAAATTTAGGAATAAGGTATATGGAGTATCCCTATTGGAGTAACTGATAACTATTAAATGAGCTCCTATGGAGGGAATGGATGATTTCAACACCCGATCTCATAAAAACTATTATGTAATCCTAGATGAAATATGACCCCCTAGGTATGACATTCATATAATATCTCAAGTATTTCCACTTAGATATTGCTATAATTATTAAAGCTAGGGGAGGTAACTCCTTACCAGTAGCCTACCTAATAGTCATCCAGGTAGAAAATAATATCATCTAGATTGAAAGGCTACCCCCAAGACCTCAAACATTACTATTACCAAATGTTTTATCCTCATATTAGCCCACCACCTTGCAATATGCTCCAATAAAAATCTCAATCCTGGTCATCATCCCTCTTCATCTAGCCCCTAACATGCATCTAAAAAGTATGAAATGATTAGGAAGCTCCAGAAAACCTCCAAAGAGGTATTGGCTCTAAGGAGGTAGCAAAATATCTAGATATTTCAACCATAGAGTTATCTAAAACCTTCATACCAATAAAAAACCAAGGATATAGGCACCCTCTTAAGGGATACCAACAACCACATGCCTTGACCTATAAGAAGAAGCCCATCATATGGTACTATCTAGTTTTAGATACCTACCCTCACAACACCTATCTTAGGGGAGCTTTCTAGCCACTTATAGAAGCACCAAGTTAGGAGACACTCATGTAGGTGTCTATCCCACTTCCATAGGTAGAGCATCAACATAGAGCCAATTATTCTACTTCCTAGTCACCTAAAACCTAAATAGTAATCACTTGGAGTAGACTCTAATCACTTGAGAGAAGGAAGAGACATAGGTAAGGGTTGACTGGATAATTACACCAATACTCAATAAGCATCAAGTTCAACTAGGATTTAAGGCATCAACCAAGCTTGAGGTAGATGGAATCTAAGGAAGCATGTTGACCAAATCAGGGAGATCTATCACTATCATGAATATGGTAAGTCTGGACCTATTGGAGCAAATTATGCCTTTGGTTACATTTATACCCAAGACTACCAAAATTTAAAGACCAGGTTTAAATAGATTTTACCTGGTTCAATATCCAGAGGAGGCTGGTTCCTTGCTTCTTTAGGAAAATGAGGAAAGGAAAATTCATAAAGAGAGGGAAATATAACTATTGCTAGAGGATTAAAATGGTGTATATTAGGTAACAACAAAGCAACTATCACAATATTTTGTTGAGAAGCATAACAGGGAACCAAAATAGAGAAACTAAAACTTCTGGTGAATATCTATTTAAGTGTAAACTTATATGTGAAGTTAATTGCAGATCTAACTGAGCTTTATTGCAGGAATTCAAAATAAGAATTATTGCAGGCTACATTCAAATTAGATTTATATAGCAATAGATAACACATACATACTTGATTTGAAACACCAGTGAGCCAAGAACTAGAATGGATATTCTTTATTAAACTTTCAAGAGTCTACATACATAGCCTTGTAAACACATAAGAGCCAACCATTTTTTTGGGTTCCTCATTCTATATATAAGAGTTTTACATAATAGAAAAAACTAAAAGTTGTTACAACATGCCCGTAGGCCCATTCTGGTTCAGAAGTAGTTGAGGGAACATGGAATCCTCAACTGGAAGCGGTTGAGATCTTCTTATAATGGTGATCTTCCTTAACCTCCTTAGAGACATCGTGGTCCACTTGGTCTTCAAAATGTTGTGCCATCATGACTTTTCCCTTCAGTTTGGCCCTTGGCCTTCAAAATGTCACACCATCATGACTTTCCACTTTAGTTTGGCCCTTGGCCCTCAAAATGTCATGCCATCATGACTTTTCACTTCAATTTGATCCTTGGCCCTCAAAATGTCGCACCATCACAACTTTCCACTTTAGTTTGGTCCTTGGCCTTTAAAATGTCACATCATCGTGACTGTTATCCATACTTAGAAATTTTTTGAGAATATTACTCCTTATTTCTCTAGGTGTGGTCATTTTGAACAACATTCTTAGTGCCTCCTAGGGTAATTATATTAGCAGAATGTCAGAACCTAGAGCCTTTATCCATTAGGGAATGAAGTAAACAAAAACAACTTAAGAAAAAGAAGTGAAAGAAGGGGAATGATACCAAGCACAAAAAAAACTTTCTTCTTTGGGGTGGTCATTCTTCTAGAGTATCTTCTTCATTTTATTTTTCTGCTTCACCTTGGCTGAGAGCTACTACACTGCTTAACAAAGATTTCTTAGCATTTTCCTATTTTTTCTTTTCTTTTACTAATTCGTTATAGGTGGTGCAGGCCTTCCTCTAGGTTTCCTCATATGTATCTATTTTTTTCTTGAAAGTGTTGTACAGATACTCCAACTCTTCAACCTTATCATATGATAAGGTTCTTGATTTCATATACAACTCATGTAGGCAAGATTTCATCTAGGTAATATCTTGAGCCATGCTGAAAATTTACTCTTCTTGAACAAACTTTTCCCAACTATCAATTTATGACTCACCTTCTATGAGATTTGAAAGACATGCTATAATTTTCAGCTATGCTTACATGCTTTAGAATTGCCTTAGAATTTTCTTCGATCTCCTGTATGAGCTTGGAACTTTTGGTTACTAGCTTGTGCCTCTTGAAGAAATTTCTAGAAACTAATTTGGCCTAGGACCAATTCTTATCCCGTGCTTTGTATCCAATTATTGCTTACATGCTATCCACCAGGACTTCAATTTTATTGGCTGTTGACGATCTTGTTGATAGGAGATTGACATATGCTTCTAATTCATATTCTACTTGGCCCAACATATATTTGATTTTGAGAAGATATGAGAGTGTGGGCCTAGCCTTCGGGGTCATCTTGTTGATGCTCTCAATCATGTTCCTTCTAACTGTCCTTGCTTTTTCCTTGGATAGCCCACTAGTTTTATACACGTTGTCAGATAGATACTTTTTAAGGTCTTTGACCTATTGCTACAATACTTGAATTTGTTCTTCGACCTTTGCTGCTTTCTATTTGTAGGGGGCCACTTCATCGAACATTTGATTCCTTTTGTTTGCTTCATTTATGGTGCAAAGGTTCCTCCAAATGCTTTCTTGATTGTTCATCCCGAAGGTACTTTTCTTTGTAGAACTCAACATTTAGATTAATTATTCGCATGTGAGTCTAAGCCTTGCCCCAATCGTCATCCATTGGTAGCTAAGTGATATATTTTGTGGTTACCTCACTTGGTAGTCCTCTAGGGTCATGTATTTATTCGACTTCTGCACGAGTGGGGTCATATTCAATGTGGAATACTACATGTTGATGGGATCCATCACTGATCCTTCTTTGATGTAGGCTATATCATTAGAAATTTGAGAGCTCCGTGACTTCAACCATGTAGCAACATTCAAGGTGGCTTTCTTCAAATTTTTGAATTTAGCAACGATAGGGTTGCTTGCGGGAGTTTTAGTTTGCATGTCTTGGAAGCTTAGTAGGTTGGTGGATTAAGGGAAAGAAGTGATGGCTAGAGAAGCTTCCATACTAAATGTTTTAGTGGGGGAACCTCTGTGAGCAAAGGAGGATGCTGGTGGAGTTTTTTGAGTTGATGGTGGAAATGGTGGATGCTGATGACAAGGTGATGGTATGGTGGAGGTTGATGAGAAGATGTGGGATAGAGATTACTTTGATCTTAAGAATGGGGAGTGGAATTATTCTAGGAATGAGAAGAGGAATAAAGAGTATCAAGATTGATAGGAGATATACCTGAGTCCTTTGGTGCATTGGTGTCACTGGTCCCCTGTGAAGTGTAAGCTTTTGCGATTTGCTTCAGGCTCGAGTCGTCGACACTCGTTACTTTTGTTAGGGTTTACTCCTCGTTGGAGTTTTCTTTTGGGTATGCTCTTCAGTTATCTTGATCCTTTGTTCACCTATCTCCTGATGCTTATAAGTTTACTCAGAGATTTCCCTTGTTCCTTCTTAGTCCACTAATTCTTTGTGTTCCTCTGATTCCTCATACTCTTTAGATTCTTCAAAGGGTGTTTCTTATCTTTTCATTTTCTTTTTGTCTCCTCCCTTATCCAATTCTGCTTTTCATTTTCTTGATTCTACTCTCTGCCTCCTATGCTCGAGTTGAGTGCCATCATCAGACTCTGTATCTGATCCAGAAGGGGGAATGAAGTTCTAACATTTCCTTTTAGGGACTTCTGTCTACTCAGTAGCGATTTGCTTCCCTTTATCTATTTTAGTACTACCTTCAATTTGTTTTATGGGGATGCCATTTATTCCCAAAGGGAATTTATCCACAAAAATTTTAGACCAATTATCATGTTTCTCATCATACTTCTCAGATAATTTCTTATCAATATTCATCCCATACCTAGAAAAGGTTTGTATGTGGCATCTAATTTTCCACCATGCTAGTATTTTAGCATGGTCTCAGCCTTCACCCCTTTTCTTGGCACTTTCTATGGTCTTGTTACTTAGCTTGTGGGCTGGATTCCCCTCAGGGCACCAATCTACCAAGTGCAAATAGAAGTCGTGCCATGGGGGCAATGGTTGCATTTTCTCAATGTGCCATTCTAAAGGTTGATCTTCATCGTTATTCCTACCCTGCTTATCGATTTGCCTATTAAATGAGTGAAATTTATTGAAGGGGGTTTTATTTAGGGTGGCTTACCTTTGAGCAAATATGTTCGTAGGATCATATTTCCATTTTTGTGATAGCTATATCAATTTGAGATTTCTTAAATTTTGAGTAATTTTTTTGTGATCCCACTTTTTCGACATTGTTACTCCCTCATACTAAAAATGCATGATGCAAGTACCTGTCAAATGAGTTCTTGTACCAAATTTATTGATAATTAACTCTATTTGCCTTACGTACTCTAGAGCGAATAATCACTTAGTAACATAATAGGGCAACAATACTTGAATTTGTTCTTCGGCCTTTGTTGCTTTCTCTTTGTAGGGGGCCACTTCATCGAACATTTGCTTCCATTTTTTGCTTCATTATTTTTTTTTTGGTGCAAAGCTTCCTCCAAATGCTTTCTTGATTGTTCAACCTGGAGGTACTTTTCTTTGTAGAACTCAACATTTAGATAAATTGTTCCCATGTGAGTCTGAGCCTTACCCCACTCATCGTCCATTGGTAGCTGAGTGATATCTTTCGTGGTTACCTCAGCTTGGTAGTCCTCTAGGGTCATTTCTTTCTTTGGCTTCTGCACGAGTGGGGTCATATTCATGGTGGAATGTTGCATGCTGATGGGATCCAACACTGATCCTTCTCTAATGTAGGCTATATCATTAGAACTTTGGGAGCTCCATGACTTCAGCCATGTAGCAACGTTCAAGGTGGATTTCTTCAATTTTTTGAATTTAGCAATGATAGGGTTGCTTGCGGGAGAAGCAGTTTGCATGGCTTGGAAGCTTAGTAGGTTGGTGGAGTAAGGGAAAGGAGTGGTGGCTAGAGAGGCCTCCATACTCAATTGTTTAGTGGGGGAACCTATGTGAGCAGAGGAGGATGCTGGTGGAGTTTTCTGAGTTGATGGTGGCGATGGTGGAGGCTGATGAGAAGGTGATGGTGATGGTGGAGGTTGATGGGAAGATGTGGGAGAGGGATTACCTCAATCTTCAGAATGGGGAGGGGAATTATTCTAGGAATGAGAAGAGGAAGAAGGAGTATCGATATTGATAGGAGACATACCTAAGTCCTTTGGTGGATTGGTGTCACTAGTCCCCTACGATTTTTTTATCTAATCTTCTACGATTTGCTTCAGGCTCGAGTCATCGACACCCGTTGTTACTTTTATCAGGGTTTGCTCCCTGCTAGGGTTTTCTTTTGGGGGAGGCTCTTCAGCTGTCTCGACCATTTGTTCACCTATCTCCTGATGCTTAGAAGTTTACTCAAAGCTTTCCCTTGTTCCTTCTTGGTCCCCTAATTCTTTGTGTTCCTCTGATTCCTCATGCTCTTTAGATTCTTCAGAGGGTGTTTCTTCTCTTTTCCTTTTCTTTTTGTCTCCTCCCTTCTCCAATTCTACTTTTCATTTTCTTTATTCTACTCTCTGCCTCCTGTGCTCGAGCTGAGTGCCATCATCATACTCTGTGTCTGATCTAGAAGGGGGAATGAAGTTCCAATGTTTCCTTTTAGGGACTTCTGTCTTCTCAGTAGTGATTTGCTTCCCTTTATCCTTTTTAGTACTACCTTCAATTTGTTTGATGGGGATGCCATTTATTCCCAAAGGGACTTTATCTACTAAATTCTCAGACCAATTATCATGGTTCTCATCGTACTTCTCAGATAATTCCTTGTCAATCTTCATCCCATACCTAGAAAAGGTTTGTATGTGGCATCTCATTTACCACCATGCTAGTATTTTAGCGTGGTCCCAACCTTACTCCCTTTTCTTGGTGCTTTCGATGGTCTTGTTACTTAGCTTGTGGGTTGGGTTCACCTCAGGGCACCAATCTAACAAGTGCAAATAGAAGTCGTGCCATGGGGGCAATGGCTGCATTTTTTCAATGTGCCATTCTAAAGGTCGATCTTCATCATTATTCCTGCCCTACTTATCGATTTGCCTATTAGATGAGTGAAATTTCTTGAAGGGGGTTTTATTTAGGGTGGCTTGCCTCTGAGTGAATTTGTTCGTAGGATCATATTTCCATTTTTACAATAGCTCTATCAATTTGAGATTTCTTAAAGTTCAAGCAATTTTTTTGTGATCCCCCTTTTTTGACACTGTTACTCCCTCATACTGAAAAGGCATGAGGCAAGTACCTATCAAATGAGCGCCTGTACCAAATTTACTATTAATGAACTCTGTTTGCCTTACGTACTCTAGAGCGAATAATCACTTAGTAACATAATAAGGCAACAAGAAGGGCTTCTCTGTGAAGCCATAGAGCCTGATGACCACCCCCTATGTTAGAATAAACCAGTCCCCCTCTTCTGCATGGGGGTGCTACAAAGTATCTCGCATCTATTGGGGAATTCTTGGCATGGTGCCATACATGAGTTTCAATGCTGGGCCCAAGAATTCCATGTTGAAGTGATAGTATGAACCTGCATTTGAGAGGAGTGGCATCCACTCACATACAGGCAGGAGGTCTCCTTTTTGGTCTCTTTGTGTGGTAGGGATAAAACCCAATTTTTTTTCTTGAAAGAAGAAGAAAATCCAGACTAGGTAAGAAGAGAACCTGAATGCATCTAGGATATTTTTTTGTAATTTGAAGAGCCCTGCATGCAGTTACTAGGCTAGGTATTTCGACCAGTCAAAGAATATTGGCACTCTACTTGGGTCTACACATGTTGCATCATAGAACTTGGGGTTGGATATGCATTGTGCTATTGCTATTTGCCACCCATAGACCTATGTGTCTATTTCCAACCCTACCACCATGGCCAACATGGAAAAGAGCTCCTTGCTTTTGAATTTTTCCAAGGGAATTGGGGATTTTGGCATGGCTCCCTCGGGAAGAGAGTCTAACAAATGCTCTTATAGGAATAGCCGAATGTTTAGGCCATTGGTGTAATATTTTGTAGAATTAGTAAGGTTGAACGGAATGGGGGAAACTATAGGCTTCCTACCATGGGTGAAGGTGGCCCTAATCGAGTCGACGTTGAGCATGAAGATGACCTCATTCTTGGAATTTCTCACTATTCTGTTCTTGACATCATAGAATTCTGCCATGGCCCTGATTAGCTCGGGGTAGGGATGGACCTGAGGGAAGATGTACTAGTAGAGTAGAGAGTGGTAAGGGAACATGCTCAAGCTCGATGAGGAGACATCTATGGCCATTTTGGCTGCTATGTCCTTTCAAATTTGCCTTGGGTCTTTCCATGTCAGCTTCGTATCCATGATATGGCTATTAGGATCCACGAAACTGCTTCCTTTTTTGATGATGTTCATTTTCCCTTTGAAGTAGTAGCTAGAGGTGTGGTCGTCATGGTTGTATTCTGAGATTTGGTGGTAGAACCATTTTGGACGTGCTTATCAAAGTGTTGTAGAGTTTTCTGAGGGAGCAGGGAGCACGGTGAGCAAAAAAGATAGAATGTAGAAGATGAAAAGGGTGATGACAAATAATTTGTGATATAACTGGCTATGCATGCATGTGCCAAGGTTACATGCATTAACTATCAAGGTGACATGGAATAACTATGGTTGGTGGCACACACCCCAATACTAATTTTGAACATTGTCGGGTGCCTCGGTTCATGTGCCTCTTTAAGAAACCAACTACCATGCGTTACCATTTTTCTTTGGGCCAATGATATTGCTCCACTGCCATATTGGGCCAATAAATTGGCGTCACCTCTACTCTGGACCAATCAGTGGGTATGATGGTACCTTAAAAAGTGGGACCTTTTATAATGTCAAGAAAACTGCTTTTCCCACAAAAAGTTCTTGGCTACTCTAAGGGGGCCTTTGAGCACCAAAAAGTCATGCCATCATGACATTTTTCCTTGGGCGGCCATGCCCAAAAGTTGAAACATGATAATTTACATTGAAGGGCCCTTTGAGCACGAAAAGCGCATCATGATATTTTTCCTTGGAGCGGCCATCGGCTGCCAAAAAGTTGTGAAATCATGACAATTTACATTGAAGGGGCCTTTGAGCATTGAAAAGTCATGCCATCATGACATTTTTCTTGGAGTGGCCATCGGCTGCAAAAAGTCATGAAATCATGACAATTTACATGGAAGGGGCTTTTGAGCATCAAAAAGATGCGCCATCATGATATTTTTCCTTGGAGCGACAATCGACTACAAAAAAGTCATGAATTCATGAAAATTTACATAGAAGGGGCTTTTGAACGTCAAAAAGTCGTGCCATCGTGACATTTTTTCTTGGAGGCCCTCGGAAAATTCATGAAATCATGACAATTTACATTGAAGGGGCCTTTGAGTACCAAAAAGTTATGCCATCATGACATTTTTCCTTGGAGTGGCCATCGATTGCCAAAAGTCATGAAATCATGATAATTTACATTGAAGGGGCCTTTGAGCACCGAAAAGTCATGCCATCATGATATTTTTCCTTGGAGCGGCCATCAACTGCCAAAAGTTATGAAATCATGACAATTTACATTGAAGGGGCCTTTGAGCATCGAAAAGTCATGCCATCATGACATTTTTTCTTGAAGTGACCATCGGTTGCCAAAAAGTCATGAAATCATGACAATTTACATTGAAGGGGCCTTTGAGTACCGAAAAGTCATGCCATCATGATATTTTTCCTTGGAGCGGCCATCGACTGCCAAAAAGTCATGAAATCATGATAATTTACATTGAAGGGGCCTTTGAGCATCGAAAAGTCATGCCATCATGACATTTTTCCTTGGAGCGGCCATCGATTGCCAAAAATTCATGAAATCATGACAATTTACATTGAAGGGGCCTTTGAGCACCAAAAAGTCATGCCATCATGACATTTTTTCTTGGAGTGGCCATCGACTACCAAAAAGTCATGAAATCATGACAATTTACATTGAAGGGGCCTTTGAGCATCGAAAATTCACGCCATCATGATATTTTTCCTTGGAGTCTGAAAGAAAGCAAATATTTACATAAAATACATACAAGGCAGAGGAAGACCTGTTACTTGTAGTACAACTTCAGGTGGAAGCCATTGATGGGGATAGGTTGAACCTGGCCCTGTTCATTTCTCAGCTGGAAGGAGTTTTGCTATTTTTCTTCTATTACTTCAAAAGGACCTTCCCAAAATGCATCGAATTTGTCATGATTTCTGGGTTTTGACTTCTTTTCATTCCATCTTAGGACCAAGTCTCCCACTTTGAAATTTCTCAGAGTGGCCCTTTTGTCGAACCATTTTTTTGTGGTGACCACATGCTTTTGATAGTGGTCATAGGCTTGCTCCTTTTGTTCTTCTAACTGTAGGAGTTGGATCAACCTGTTCTCCATTGGTTCAGCTTCCTCTGTGCCGGTCTGATTGAGTAATTTTAGAGTTGGGATCTCTATGTGTATCGGAAGAACTGCTTCTTTTCCATAGACCAGAGAGTAGGGAGATGTGTTTATGGACTTCTTGATGGTTATTCTATCAGCCCACAGTGCTTGATTTATCAGAGAGTGCCAACTTCTTTTATTGTCCTGCAGGGTTTGCTTCAAAATCTTGAGCAGGTTTTTGTTCGTAGATTCGGCTAATCCATTTCCCTACGGATAATAGTTTGAGGATATTTTTAAGTAAATCCCATATTTACATGTAAATTCGATCATCTTGGTACCTATGAAGGATGAGCTATTTTCCGTGACTAATGCATCTAGGATGTCGAATCTCGTGATTAAGATTTCCATGAATTCCATTACAACCTCTTGGTCTGCTTTTTTAGTAGGTATTGCTTCTGCCCACTTCGTGAAGTAGTCGGTAGCCATCATAATGTATTTATGTCCAGTGGATGAGTTGGGCTCTATTATTCCAACAAAGTCCAATCCCCATTTTTGAAAAGGTTCTTCAACTTGAATGGACTTTAGGGGTATTGAAGCATTCTTGTTTCTTCCGACGTATCTCTAGAATTCTTCATAGTTTCTTGTTATTCTGAAGGTGTCTATAAAAATAGTTGGCTAGTAGCATCCAGTTTTGATGATCTTTAAGGTAGTGGTCCTTCCTGAGTAGTGTCCTCTAGATGAGCCATCATGGAATTCCTCTAGGATCTTCTATTTCTAATTTTCATTTATGCATCGAAGCAACACTCCATCCAAATTCTTTTTGTACAACCCCTCAGGTAGTAGGGTGTATTTTAGAGCCTAGATCTTGTACCTTCTTCTTTGTGAAGCATTCAAGCTTGCTAGGCATTTTCTAGTTTGGAAATACCGAGTTAATTCGTCTGCCCAGTCAAGTTGCTCGAAGGTTGATCATCATCTGATGCTACTTCTTGAGTTTGGCAAGCTATGTATTCTGATGAAGCTTGCTTGGTGAGTTCTTGGCATAGTGCTCTACCTATTACTAGCTTGGTTGGGTGTATTTCTACGTCGTATTCTTATATCTTTGTCACCCAACCAACTCTTTTATCATCGAGCTCCCCTTGTATGATGAAGTTTCGTACGTCAGGGTGAATTACATAAATGATAATCCTGCTTTGTGATAGGAAATACCTAAAAATTTTTAGTGACTTCATTATAGCATAGATCTATTTCTCAATGAAGTTATATTTTTCTTCGTGTTCTTGCATAGTCTGACTCAAAAAATCTATGGGCCTTTCTTCATTGTCAGCTCCTTTCTGTATGAGCACTGTGATGTAGCTTTCTTGTTCACCTACCATGTACAAGATGAAGCCTCTGGAGTAGTCTGGATTCACCAAGATGGGGGCTTGAGCTATTTGTTCCTTGATCTACTAGAAATCCTATTTCCTTATATCGGTCCACTTGAACACAACATCCTTTTTCAACAACTCTGTCATGGGTTTGATGATTTGCACAAAATCAATAATGAATTTATGCATGAAGTTGATCTGGTCGAAGAATGACTGCAAGCCTTTTTGTTAGGGGGAGGGGGATATCTAACAGTGCTTTCACTCTGTTAGGGTCTATAGCTAGACCAAACTTAGAAACAACATGGCCGAGTAACAATCCTTCTTCCACAATGAAGATAGATTTCTTGGGATTTATGGAGATACCAAATTCTTTGCATTTCTTGAACACACTTCTGAGATGCGCTATATGATCCCCTTTTTGGTGAGAGAACACTGTCATATCATCTAGATATATTACTATTATTTTATTGACAAGTTCTCCAAAATCCACATCCATAGCTCTTTGAAAAGTTGCTCCGACATTGGATAACCCGAAGGGCATTCTCTGGTAAGCAAATATTCCCCACTTGGTTGTGAACGCGGTCTTGAATTGGTCTTCATATTTGACCCACACTTGATTGTACCTAGAGAAGCCATATAGGAGCGAGAACCTTTCTACTCCTACTACTGTGTGTAGGATTTGATCGATCTACGGGAGAGGGTAATGGTCTTTGAGCGAAGCTTTGTTCAAGTTGCGGAAGTCGATGCACAGTCGGATATCTCCATTCTTCTTTCTAACAGGAACTAGGTTAGCGACCCAAGTTGAATGCTTGATTGGGTAAATAATTTTAGCTTCAAGCTCTTGCTTCATCAAAGCTTCAATTTTAGGATTCACCGATCATTGCTTTTGCCGAAACGGCCTTGCACCTTCCTCAAGTTTGATCGTATGTTAGATCATTTCTTTGGAATAGACTTTCAGGTCACCATAAGTCCAGGCGATGATGTCTAGGAATTCTTTGCATAATTCCCTGATTTCATCTAGTTCTACTTCCATAGTGTTCACTCCTACTTTGATAGCTTTATCAGGTCCCATATGAGCTTCTCTATATCTATGTTTGTCAACTTTCATTTTATGGCCAGTTGACCTATCATTGTTATCGAATAAGCTCTCAAGGGTGACTAACCCTTTTGGGATGTGGTTGTTCTTTAACTGGATCATGCTTGCATCTTCTTCATCTTTGGTTGTCCTATTGCTAGAGAAGTTCATCTCATGGATGAGGAAGTCCACTATTTGTTTATCATTCTCAAAAACTTGCTAGAAGGTATCCCTGTCTGGCACAGAAGGCCTATAGATTAGCCTAACTATTTTTGACTTTTGGATGACATTGTTGATAGGGCAAAAATTTACCCCTACTAAAGCCAACAAGTCTGCATGAGTATTTTTCTCTCTTGGAATTACCTTGAGGTTCAGAGACTCAAAATATTCTAACAAGTCCCAAACTTTATTTCTGTAAGCCTTAAGGTAATGCTTACTTACACATTTCTTAGTTACCTGGTTCACTATCAGTTCGGAGTCTCCAAAGATATGTAGCTACTTGATACCCATATTTTTAGCTTTCTTGAGTCCTAAGCAGAGTGCTTCATACTCTGTTGCATTGTTAGTGCAACTCCAGGTTAACCGGTAAGAGAAAATTTTTCTTCACCTATTGGAGAGATTAGGACAATACCTGCTCCAACTCCATTTTTACATCTAGCACCATCAAAGAAAAGCTTCCACAGCTGATCAGTGGGTTGGTTAACTAGAGGGGGAGAAATGGGATCACTTTTTTCAGGTTTTAGAATTGTGTAACTCCCAATGTCAATCTCGATCATGGCATTGAAGTCTTGGAGAGAGAACTGGTCTTCCTCTTGTAATACATTTAGAGCTTCTTCCATCAAGTTTAGGTCCCCTAGTTCCTCTGTCATCATGTTCATAGTGGTGGACTGTTTGTCTTCCTCTTCAAGTCTTTCGATATGGAAATTTGATGGTTTTTCATTAAATATTTTCACTCTTTTTCCCTTGAATGGGATTTCTAGATGTGAGAAATCTAGTGATAAATATCCTCCTATCTTAGCTGTGAACTCCCTGGAGAGACACATACCAAAATAGGGCTCCAAATCCACTACTACCACTTCTTGTATGACTGTGAGTTGGGGTAGTCTATGGAGCACTATTGGGATATCTTTGATTACCCCTACAGTTTTTATAGGGGTTCCATCTAACTGTAAGACATCGGGACTACTTCTTGTATATTCCATGCCCATGATATCACATACTGCTTTGGGCATCATAGTGGTTGCAGCTCCAGAGTCTATCATACAGTTGTGAACTACCCACCCTTCCATTTGGAGAGACAGGTAAAAAGGAGGGGGTCTATTTTTCTCTGAAGTGGATGTCAGACTAGCTTGTGCAAAATCCATCTGAGTTGGGGTCTTATTCTTATTTTTCATAGACCTCAAGGATTCTTGCAACAAGTCAATCTATCCTAGAAGCTGCAAAGCTTCATACATAGTTGCCTTGGAGGGGGTTTTCTTCATTTCCTCGACTATGTTAAATGGAAGGGGTTCAACACTCTTCTCCTTCACTGTTGCATCATACTTATTTTTGTACCCCTGAGTAGCATCAATCCTTTGATGCTTAGTTAGTGAGGGATATCTCAGTTTGTCCCTAGCTTGTTCCTGTGTTTCTACTTCTTTTTTCTAAGGTGCTTCCTTACGAGTTTTTGCATCTTTTTGGCTTGAACTCGGGGGAGATTTTTCATAAGAGGTCCTTTTCTCAATAGGGTTCCTTATAGGTGAAGGCACCTTTAGGGGGTTGAGATCTTGGGGATCAACCTGTAAGGGTTTCTTTCCCGATCTGGTAAGAACAACTACTTGTTCAATAGAAGGCATCATGAAATTTTGATTCTCTTCTCTGATCATATTAACCTGACCCTTGAGGCTTCTTTCGGCCTTCTCAATGGCTATATTTTGTACCTGATGTTGGTGAATCATGCAAGAAGTTTCACCATGGGGGTCATTACATGTGGAGCACCAAAAATTTGACTCTATCGAAACATTACTGGGTTCGCTATCTTCATTGGCATAAACAGTGTTAGATTTGTCGTAACTTCTACCACTCGTGGAGGCTTGATCCTTTGTTACTTGTGGGAATCTCCTTGGGTGGAAATTCCTTTCCACTTCTCTTCGTTCCATTGATGTAAACTTATTTTCCAGAGTTTTGAATGATGCTTGCAGGTCTTGTAGAACTGCCAGTTGAGGATCTGGAGTTGATGGGATTATTGCCAGAGGAAGTGCAGGAATAGTAGGAAGCATTGGAGAGGCAGGGGGTGCCTGTATTACCAAAATATTAGGCTATCCAGTCCATTTGGGAATATTGGAGCTGGAAGCTAAAGTAGGGGTTGGACTAGCAGCACTTGAAGCTTGGGGTAAATCTAGAAAAATGGGCATCATCATTTTGGTCAGGAATCTCCCAATGGCAATCAGATCTCTCTCTGCTTTCTGTGCTTCTTGATAAATCTTAGGGAAGGTAAACACGTGGGACTGCCTAATGGCCATACTTATATCTAAGTTGAAATCTCTCAGATAGTAATACATTGCCTACTCATGTGTTGGTCTCAACCCATCAGGTACTCTCTGCCAAGTCCGACTGAATCTGATGTTAAAATCTATGATCTCCTCTTGAGGGTGTTTCTGGATAATAGTAAATTGATTCAGTAGGGAGAATGGGTCTGCTTGCTCATTGAATTCTTCCACTAGTTTACCAACAAGTTGTGCCCAGGTGGATATAGTTTGATTTTCGAGAGCTCTGTACCAATAGAGCATTTTTCCTTTCAAGGAAATTACCAGCAATCTTATCATAACATCTTCTTCATGGATGTTATGTATCGGGGCTAGTGCGGCTACATCTTGATAGTGTTCGTAAGTCATATTTCCAATACCATCATACTAGGGTAGTGCTTTCAAGGCCACTATAGGAATCGGATGTTGAGCTTCCAGGTTCAAGGGACCTATGTGGTTCCATACGGGGTAAGGCAGGATTGGCTGATTTGTGGCCATTGTGATTATATGGGTAGTTGGAGTTAAAGTTCCACTAGCAATAGTACTAGGGAGGGCTGCAGGGGAAGTATTTGTGTATCCTGTATTATGGGTGTATGCAGAAGTTGTTATGGCCACTAAAATAGGATTAGCTTAGAGGCTACCAAGGTGTAGTTCGAAGAACTCTATGGGCTCTTCTAAATTTCTTGCTTTAGATCTAGTTATCATAAAATATGGTACATAACCAAAAGTTGGGTAAAGGCTTTCTTAGGGTTCCTTTCTGGTGCAGAGTCGCCAGGTGATTTATAAAATATTGATAGGGCAAAGCTATTCACCAGGGCTTTGATCTATATACTACGTGGGATTTGTGTCCCATCGGGCGTGCCAAAAACTGTTGGAGCAAAATCTACCTTTGGTTACGTTTGCGCCCAAGACTTTGCCAACATTGAAAGACCAGGTTTAAATAGAGTTTACCTGGTTCAATCTCCAGAGGAGGCTAGTTCCTTGCTTCTTTTAGGAAAAGGGGAAAGAGGGAAATGCATAAAGAGAGGGAAATATAGCTATGGCTAGAGGATTAAAATGGTACAGATTAGGTAACAACAAAGCAACTATCATAGTCTTTTGTAGAGAAGCATAATAGAGAACCAAAATAGAGAAACTAAAACTTCTGGTGAATATCTATTTAAGTGTAAGCTTATCTGTGAAGTTAATTGCAGATCTAACTGAGCTTTATTGCAGGAATTTAGAATAAGAATTAATGCAGGTTACATTCAACTTAGATTTATATAGCAATAGACAACACATACATACTTGATTTGAAACACCAGTGAGCCAAGAACCAGAATGGATGTTCTTTATTAAAATTTTAGAAGTCTGCATACATAGCCTTGTAAACACCTAAGAGCCGACCATTTTTTTGGGTCGCTCATTCTATATATAAGAGTTTTACATAACAAAAAAAACTAAAAGTTGTTACAACATCATGCCCGTAGGCTCATTCTAGTTTAGAAGCAGTTGAGGGAGCATGGAGTCCTCAACTGGAAGTGGTTGAGATATTCTTGTTATGGCGATCTTCCTTAACCTCCTTAGAGACGTCGTGGTCCACTTGGCCTTCAAAATATCGTGCCATCATGACTTTCCACTTCAGTTTGGCCCTTGGCCTTCAAAATGTCATGCCATCATGACTTTTTCACTTTAGTTTATCCCTTGGCCCTCAAAATGTCATGCCATCACGACTTTCCACTTCAATTTTGCCCTTGGCCTTCAAAATGTTGCACCATCATGAATTTTTGCTTCAATTTGGCCCTTGGCCTTCAAAATGTCATGTCATGATCATTTCTCTCCATACTTAGCAAAATATTAAGAAGATTACTTCTTATTTCTCTAGGTGTGGTCATTTTGACCAATAAGATCTACTAAAAATACTAATGACCACTAAGAAAAACACTCAAGATATCTTGAAGGCCCCATAATTAGTTTAGGATAGGACTAAATCATAGCTACTACTATGTACCCTATCAAAGGAGGATTAGAAGGAAACTCTAGCAAATCAAGGAGAATCAAAGCAAATAAAAACCATGCATAACCTTGGTTTGATAAAAAAGTAGACCAAGATAGAACCCTTCTATATAATTCTAGTATATGGTGATGAGCTAGCGCATTATTATGTGATCGATCTTAGGACTAACACCCAAATGATGCAAAAATTAGTGGTAGAGGTGATTGAGTGATATTTTTAGCCAACTGACTAGGAAGTGATGTAGTTGGATAAGGGTATGTTGGAACCGATTCTTGCATCCGTAGGATTTTGATTGTCACGCTACAAGAATCCGTTTGAAACCAACGAGCTATTACAGGCTCTTGTCGACCTACCTCATGTTTTGTTAAACACAAATATTGCTAAGGGAAAACTACAGAATGGGTAAGGAAACCCCAACGGTAATTCTATGATTAAAACTCTAATTACACGCTCCAGATTTATATTATACTATATGTATTAAAATGACCAAGCATGAAAACAACCATTTGTTATGCCTTATGTAGACCGGTGCCTAGATTCATTGGGTTGTTATAGCAATTTAACAACAATACTATCATGAACAGAAAGAAGGGGAAGAGAAAAATTGGCGTTCTTAATATTATTCGAATATCGTAATAAAACCAAGAGTTAACCAATGAGAGAAACGTATATAATGCATTCAAATAATGTAACCCATTATACAGTGACACACAATACCAAGACAAAGAAATGATAGGAATAAAACTCAGAATTGTATTGATTTATGAAATATTACATGCAGAGTGGGCAGGATGCCTTTAAACTCTATTTTTCTCAATAGAATACATCAATACAATGAAGAAGACTCTGTTCAAATGATGTAACAGGTCTCTCCTACTCTCCTTATTTCAATATGATAACAGAAGAGTCTCTGAATCCTAGGCTCAATAAGACTAGAAATATTCTCAGCTTCTTGAACGCTTTCCTATCATACGATCCTGCACAACAAGGGGAGGAAGAAAGAATGAATAAAATAAAATAGACACAAAAAGGAAATACAACAACACAACTACCGGGCACTCAAGTATACCTCTTAGCAAAAATGCTATTCTCTAATTGCTTGATGCAGAATCCATCCACAACTGCCTCTTCTTATAGCCTCTGGTTCTTGATTCTGTTATTTTTGGTTTAATTCTGATCGTACACTTGTCAGTATCTGATTGAACCTATTCTATATGTTGTCCAACTGGTGCGGCTCTGAACTGACTGTTAAGGTTCTTCTCTGGACTGAAGGGAGCTCTTTGCTATTTTAATTTGGCCTTTTTGCTCTCTCTGGTTGGCCCTAGAAACTAAGGATTCAACATTATATTTTTCCTTTTTGTTCTGCTTGTCCTGGCCACTATGCTTGGTTGTTAGGGACCGGCCAGGCTATCATCGTGAATTCTAGATGAGGAACGGAGGGGGACCCGACGTGATGGTGAAGACAAGGGGTGGCGTGCCAGTGGCAAATAGATGGAGTTGCACTGATCATGAGATAGAGTGAAGAAGTAAGGATGGTGAGGGTCTGATGGATGGAATGATGGGGGGTAAATGGTAAGAGGCGGTAGTGAGCGAGGGTGGCATACTAGGAAAAATGTCAGGATGGTCAAGGAGGAATGCCCAGGAGGAGGAGGGCAGTGGTAAGTAGGAAGAAGGTGGGAATGGACAACAAGATCTGGAAGCACCTATAATTTACTTCCATAACTATACTCCGTCGAAGTGCTCCCCTGGTAACTATATTCCGTCGAAGCGCGGATTGAATGACTTTCTGAAAATTGAAACCATGTTTTTTTTCTTCATGCACTTCCTTCACCTTAAGTATTTGTAGAACAGAAAATGATAGTATTTGAATCCTTTATGCTCCATTGTTTTCTTTTGCTGATGCTTTAACTCTTCCTTACTGTCTCTTATTTATAAGCCTGTGACTATGCTTTGTAGTCTTATCTTGTGGTACGCCATTATTCTAGTGAGATAATACATGATCTGGTGGCATGCTTGAGCGTCAGGATTTGTCTTTTATTTGGTTTGCTTTGTCCTTACCAAGGTACTGTACATGGGATTTTCTTTGATTTCTTCGAATATTTCCTTCCATGAGTATTCTTCTGGATTCATAGCTTCTATGCATACTATTTTGACTCCATCTTGGCTATTGATTTTCGTAATGTCTTTCAGCGTACCTTGCTGTGATCGAGTCACTTCTTTGATTTCTTCCTTGATATATGTTGAAGGTATTTTATGTGAAGTGATCATCCTTCTCTAGAAGCTTGGTCCTATTGAATCTTTCTTGCTGGTTCGTGATCTTCACAGGTTCCATCATGGTTGTTTCTGGTATTCTTAAACCTGCAAGAGTGTTGGTTTCTAAAACTTTGAAGACGTTAGTCAATGGTGATTTTATTTTTATTGATATCTTTGTATCTATAGGGTTAGATATTGGACCATAGCCTCAACCTTTATTGTATCACTTTCTTAAATATTTTATAACCTGTAGGTTAGATAGCCAAAGATGCATGCTTGAACTCTTTTCATTTGATTATTCAAGATGAAGATGGCGATTAATAATGTGTTAATGCCCTTGTTAAGAATGTTTAAATCTTTAATTAATCAGACGTCTATTTTAAACTTACCTTCGGTTTACCTTTGGATCGTGTGCTACCATTGGATCTGAGTGGAGGTCAAGCGTACCCATTAGATCTATCGAAGATGCTCTTCGTTTAACCCTTTTGCATTCTTTATTTTGACTCTGGATCTTTCATGACCATTGGATCTCTTTTGTCTCGATGAAGCGCTACCATTAGATTATTGCTAGTTGATTCATTGCTTAATTCTTTGGTTCATGCGCTGCCATCAATTTTCTTGAGTAGAGTCAGCACGACCATCGATATCATGGGACCTGCACGATTGTTAGTCTATAGGTACTTGATTAATTTGGTTAATAATAGAAAACTGATAATAATTTAAAAATAATAAAGACTATATTTTATCGATTTAATTTTCTAGTAACATGGTATGTTAATCCTCGTTTAATCATAGTTAGCCTAGTTATTACCACCTTAACCTCATTGTATTAAACCTATGCATTTATAGTACTTTCATTTTTAGCGATCACCATTAGATTATATCATGATGTGAGCGCTACCGTTGGATCATGCATATGCTCACAGATTTTAACAAAGGGGAAAAACATATGTACCTTGGATTGATTAATCAATTGTTTAGACTAACCTTCGATCATCTTTACGCATGCGCATCATTGGATCTGAGGAGGAATGAATGCCACCATCTAATTTAAATGTCTTCATTTAGCTTTGGATCTTTTGCCACCACCACAGGCCTTCGCATCCGTTGATTCTTGGATTAGTTTGGGCGTTGTCATTAGATTGTTCATAAGATGCACACTATATAGTCAATGTTAAAACTTTTGATTTTATATTAATCATGATTAAGCCAAAAAGGGGTAAATCAACCAACGTATTAAACCCTTGCTAAAGCACAATTAATTTTTCTTTACCTTTGCCTTTCTCTTACCGTTCGTGGTTTCGATGCGACCATCGAATCTGAGTGGAGATAAGCATCGCCGTCAGATTTAGTCAACCTACGAGTTAGTTTACCCAAGGGTGCATAATATTAATCCTGATTAAGCCAAAAGGGGAATGATTATCCAATGTGTTAGACCCTCGCTAATGATATGATTAACTTTTAATTAATCTTTCAAAATCTTAAACACTTTAATATATCTTCTGTGAGCGCGCCACCATTAGATCGATTATTGTTTGAGCGCAGCCATTCGATCCTCTTAATTAGCCCGATGATTAGTCCAAAGAGGGCACATTCTCTTAATATTGATTTTAAAGTTCATTTTAATCGAAGCAATCACAACCGTTGATCTAGGCTTTGCTTGGTGCGATCATCCGATCTGTCAGACTTGCTCAGATTTTAACTTGACTATTTGACCCATGACGACTTTATTTAAACCTTTGACTTTTTGGAAATTGCATACTCATCGGATCTATTTTGGATCAAGCACATTTGTTAGATCAATCGGAGATGCTATATTTTTAAACCTTAGGTTAAACCTTATTGACCCTTTGACTTATCTTTCGAATTTATTCATGAGAGTGCATCCGTCAGATTTTTTAGATGATGCGCTACCATCCGATTAAGCCTAATGTGTGATATTTTTACTTTTGACCTACTTTGACTTGTTTGGTTTATCTCTTGGTCGATTTTATTAATGCGTTGTCGTCCGATTTCTTCTAGATCGAGCACGGCCCTTGGATTAAATCTGAGGTGCTCGCTTGTTAGCTTAGTGGGGTACATACCTTTAGGTTTTAATCAATATTTGCTTTGGACCTAAGTTTTAGGATCTTGAGACCATGGTGAAATTTTAACCGACTTTATGATTTGAGGATTTTTATTAATCGATTTAGGCCTAAGGGGGTTTTTTAATTGAATGTTGTATTTCGGCTTAGGGATTTAATTGAAAATTTCTGCCCTTTTCACCTTGAGGATATTCGATTAATCAAAAGAGGTATACCTTATAAACAACCAAGGTTTAGACATCATTTAACCAAATGAAAAATTAAATTACTCACCACAACTCAAACAGTGACCAACATCATTATCAATTTGATTAAAACCAAAAATTTAAATTTGGGGGTTTCAAAGTTGAGTCAAATTTGGCTCCAACATAGGCTCTGACTGGGACAAGGTGCTGAAAACTTGAGGCTCTTGAGAATTCTAGAATCTCTCGGTTTTATTTGCAAAAGAAATTAAACAAGAATAAAACTTTGAACTGCTAAGTAAAGCTTGAATTGTATAAAAGAAAACTTTTTCTTCCTCTTTTCTTTCTTTTCTTCATCATTTTTTTTTATATACTAAAAAATTGTATGAACAACATGATATCAAAGCAAGTAGAGTATGAAAAACTGTAGATCCCTTTTCATTCAATTTGGAAACAAAGGTTAGAAATTTTAGAAATCAATGAGTTTTATTTTGAAATATTGTAATGCTTGTTTTAGCTAAGTCATAAGATATGATTACACAGATTTTGTCACAACCGTTTGTTTCATCATATTTTTGCCCATGTGTGTGTTTGTGCATTCTTTTTGGATTTCTAAATCTTTCAGAACTTTACCATATCTGAGCAAAATAGCCAAGCCTAATATGTGATTTCACTCTTTAAAAATTTTCACCATTCTATAGGGCTCCATTGCCAATCAAGCATCTATAGCCTCGGTGGAGTTGCTTCTAATCCCATCTTAGTTTTACCTTACTGCCCATTAAGCGTCTATAGCTTTGGTAGAGGTTTTCCAAGATATCTCAGGTAGTGACTCAGTTTTACTTTATTTTTTATTTTTCTTTCTTGTGAGAGAAGTGTTTGGATATATAAGCAAATTGTGCAATAAGTATGCCTGAGTTGAGGATTAGTTTCTGGCTATAAAAGATGAGTGTAATGATTTTTGGCTCAACTACCCTCTCAAAGATAACTCAGTTCTTTGGACCTTTGAAGTCACCTTAAGTATCATTTGTAATGTGAGGCTTGACATGATGTTTCAATCAACTTTGTTTTCTATCTGTTTTATCTCATATCAAACAACTATTGCATAAACACTCATATTTGACAAAATTGTAAACCTCATCAACATCTAAAATAAATCCCCTTTTTTCTTATTGTCTTTGGTGGAATAAACAATTAGATATACTCATCAAACTAAGATATCATGTGTACAGTAAACTCAAAATTATTCAAGAACAAAAGGGAAGCTTAACTACTAAACAAAATTCACCACTCTGTTTTTGGATTTTTTTTTTGTAAAGTACACCTTCAACAGGGATTGTACATTTTGAGGTGTTGGCCATTAATAGGGATAGCCATTATTTCTCCCTACAAATTCTGTAGCTTGTAAGTATTCTGACTGATAACATGGGCAATTTGGTATGGGCCAATCCATTTAGGTTCAAACTTACCCTTTTCACCATGCTTATCATTTTTAGGATCCCAATAGATGACTATATCTCCTTGAGAAAAAGGAGTACCCTTGGCTTTCTTATTAAACAATTTTATAGTTTTCTGGGTTTGTTCCATCATTCTATTGAGGGTCTCTCTTCTTTGTTCTTCTAACAAGACAATTTGGTCAAGCCTTCTCTGAATGGGATCAGGGTTTTCATGATCTTGCAATAAAAGGGAAAGTGCCATTTTTTCCATTTTTAGGGGTAGTAGGGCTTTTTCTCCATAAACCATCTCATAGGGGGTTCTTCCTGTATTTATTTTAATAGACAACCTATCAGCCCATAAAGAAAATTTAAGTTCACTGTCCCATCCCCTTTTGTTTTTGCCTAATGACCTTTTTATTCTTGTTATTACATTTTTATTTGATGACTCAGCTAAACCATTTCCTTGGGGGTAATAATTAGGCAGAATGAGATAATTCAATTCCATATTCAACACAAAATTCTACCATTTCATATGACACAAAATATTGAGCATTATCAGTTACAAGATTTTTAGGAACTCCATACCTGGTCAAGATGTTTTCTTCTATGAATCTGATGATTGTTGCAGTTGTAGATGTTCTCAAAGGTGCAACTTCCACCCACTTTGTGAAGTAATATATTGCAGTTATGATCCACTTATGCTAGCCATATGAATTAGGCTTGATCTCTCCAATCAAGTCAATACCCCATTGAGCAAAAGGTGCTTCAATGATTACTGGCTTGAGGGGCATGGTTGGTAGATGTTTTTTCCTTGTAAAAACTTGGCAGTTATGACAATTCCTAACATATTTATATACATCCTTAAAAGGGATGGCCAATAATATCCTGCTCTCATGATTTTATTAGTTGTAGCTCTTGGAGCAAAGTGTCCTCCATAGAAACCATTATGAAATTCATTAATTATTTCTGGGACTTCTCTTTCATATAAGCAGACTAATAATACTCCATCAGGATGTTTCCAATATAATACTCCATTTTGTATATAATACTTCTGAGCTTGAAGTTTGACTGACCTCATTCTATTTATTGTCATATCTCCGAGAAAAGACAACGTTTGTAAGTATGATAATATTTCTTCATACCATTTACATTCTTCATTTTTTATTCTTCTGTCATCATATGTCTGATCTATGGTGAGAATATTTTCAGATCCTACTTCTTCTTTGTTAGCCAATAGTTTAGCTAAACCCTGCCCTTTGACTATTTTAACTATTTTGAATTCAACATCGTATTGCAAAATTTTTACCATCCATCTTGTTGGTCTTCCTAATGGCTCTGATTGAGAAAAGATATCTTTTATTGCTATAAAGGGAATACAACAATAAACTTTGTTTGAGCCAAATATACCTTTGAAGTGTTCTAAATATTGGATGACTGCATAGGCATGTTTTTCCAACAAGGTGTATTTAAGATTTGCTCCTTTTAGTCCTGAGCTCATAAAGGCTATTGGCCTTTCATTATTTTCATTATCTTTCTGTGAAAGGACTGCAACAATAGAGTGTTCAAAAGCATATGAATAGATATTAAAATCCTTTGCATAATCAGGGCAACTTAAAGCTGGAGTGGTTGATATGGCTTCTTTAATCTTGTTAAATGTTTCCATATTTTCTAATGTCCATTTTATTTCTCCAGTTTTCTTCACCATATCATTTATGGGTTTGGTCATTTCTGCAAAATTTGGGACAAATATTCTGATAAAATTTATTTTTCCAAAGAATGACCTTACCCCTTTTAGATTCTTGGGTGGGGGAATTTTAGAAATGGCTTCTATCCTTTCTGGATCAATGCTTATCCCCTTTTATGAAACTATATGACCTAGCAATTTTCCTTGTGTAGTTCCGAATATGCATTTTTTTGGATTTAGAGAGATTCCAAATTCCTTGCACCGAGAAAAAATTGTAGTCAAATGTTCTAGATGATCTTCTAGATTTTTAGAAAAAACTGTGATATCATCTAAGTACACTACTACAATTTTGAACATTAATCCTTTGAAAGCAAATTCCATCACTCTCTGGAAAGTAGCACCTGCATTCATCAATCCAAAAGGTATTCTTAAATATTCAAATGTGCCCCAGGGTGTGGTGAATGTTGCCTTGTGTCTATCTTCTGGATTTATCAAAATTTGATTGTACCCTAAAAATCCATCTAACAGGGACAATCTAGTTGAACCTACTACTGCTTGCAGCAGTTGTTCCATGTTAGGCAATGGGTAATTGTCTTTTAGTGAGCTCTTGTTTAAATTTCTAAAATCCACGCATAGTCTAATGTCCCCATTCTTTTTCCTAACTGGTACTAAGTTGGATATCTAGGAGGAAAATCTGACTTTTCTTATTATCTTGGAGTCCAACAATTTTTGTACCTCTTTTTGCATTATTGGGTGCAGAGTTGGATTGTACTTTCTCTATTTTTGTCTAAATGGCTTGGCCTCTTCTTTCAAGGGTATTATATGTGTCATCACATCCATTTTGAAAGTTTTGAGATCTTCATAAGTCCAAGCAAAATGTTCTTTGTTCTTTTTTAGGAAACCGATATATCCAACTTTTTCTTTAGCAGGTAATGCCATGTCTACTTTCACTATTCTGGGTTCTTTCATTGAGCCAATATTAATATCCTCAGATATCACTTCTCTGCGTATAGGTTTATAAGCTTTGTCAAAATCATCAAATAGGCTTTCAAGAGACACCAATCCTTTGGGTATTCTATTAGTTTTCAATTGGATTACTTCTACTGGCTCTCCTATTTGATCTTTTAGCTTTTCTTCATCTTTTTCATCACAGATTACATCTGCATACTGATTTTGCAAAGTCATAAAATCCTTAATATCTATATCATCTTGAAAGACCTGAAGATAGACTATGTTATCTAGCACAGAAGGTTTATAGACTAAGATAGTTGGAAATCTATCCATATATTCTGTAGTTATCTCTGGGTGATCTAGACTTGAGGCATTCACAGCTAAAAGATCTGCAACATGATTTTGTTCTCTAGGAATATATGAAATATTGAAAGCCAAAAATTTATCAATTTCTTCTAATATTGCATTTCTATATTGCTTAAGTCTAGGATGCTTGGTCTGATATTTACCTTTAATTTGTAGTATAATAAGTTCTGCATCCCCTATTACAGTTAAGTAGTTAATACCTAACTCTTTTGCTTTCCTTAGCCCTAATAGTAAAGCTTCGTACTCAACTACATTGTTTGTGCAAGGAAATTACAATCTGTAAGGGATACTAAGGTAGTTTCCTTTAATATCAGTCAAATTTACACCTGCACCTGCTCCATATTGGGATTTAGCCCCATCAAATGACATGGTCCACATTTCTTGGGTTAATACTCGATTTGATTCAACATCAGTTATTCTCATATCTTCTGGATCCATGTTCTTTGCATCTGGTACTTCCATCAGGAATGGGTTGTGCCATATTGAATAGACTCCCATCCCTTTTTCTTCCATAGAGTTAACTAAGTTAATCATGGTTTCATTTGTTTGAATTAACTCTATAGAGTGTTTGTTGAATGGTTCCCTTCTCAAAATTATATTCTCCTTATCTGATATGGGGATGGTAGCATAAGACCAGTCTAGTTGTATTGATCCCCCTAGTTGTTTCGCCCAATGCCTACTGAGTAAAAGTGAGAAGAATGGGTCAACATCAACTATTGCTACATCCATGACAATGCCCTTTTTGGGGTGTTGGTCTAGGAAAACTAATAATCCAGTTATCACCCCTACATAGGGAATTTGTCTGTTGTCCATTACAAAAATAGGAGCAGAATCTCTAGTACAGATTAATCCCATTTGGTCAGCTATTAGCTTAGGCATGATATTATGTGAAGCTCCACTATCGAGCATGCAATTATGAATCACATATCTTTTCCCTTCATCTGAATTATATCTTAATGACACGTAGAAGGGTCTGACAGAATATGGTGATCTTGTATCATGTTGATTTTGTCTAGCAGCATGACAAGTAGGGTCTTCTTTCTGCTCTACTAATCCAAAAGCTCTGCATACTTGTTCTCTGTATGTTTGAACTTTCATAAGTTCACCAAATGTGATATTAACTTTTTGCTTACTGAGTTCTGACCCAACATCAAATTCTATCTTCTTTATATCCAATGGTTTATTACTTTCTTCTTTGGGAACTTCTTCCATTGATTCTATTACCTCAGGAGTAATCTTGTTAGGGTTCCTATCAGTTTTCTCTTTACTGATATTTTTATTGGTGAAAGTTTATCTTCTTGTTTCATTTGTAGATAATTTCTCTGTTCTTTCAGGGACTATTCTATTCCTCAAATTTAAAACATGGGTTGCCTCTAATTCTTCAACCTCTTGAGCAGTGGGAATCAATTTCCCTTGCTTCATCTTATCATATCTTGACTCATGTGATTTCTGCAAGATTTTAGTTCCTTCAGTTACTAAGATCTGAGGATGATGATTTGAAGCATATTTATCCATGTCTTCTTCAAACAACCTTTCTCTGGATTCATCTTCAATGGACCAACATGCATTGATTCTTATATCCTCTTCTGATTCTGCATGCATATCTACATTACGTTGATCACTTAGGTGTATTCCACATGCATCAGGGTTATGGGGTGCATCACAAGTAGAGAAAAAATAAGGAAAACCTTCAACTACATTGGCAGATGGCATTGGGTTAGGGACATTGTTCTGATCCCTATCAGAATCTCTATTTTTCTAGTTGTTATTCCCATTACCCCTATTCCTATTCCCTTCTTCAAAACCATTGTTGTTTCCCCAATTCTTGTTGTAATTTTTCTTAAAGGGGGATGGTTGTCAACATGTGGTCGCTCTATCTATGAAGATTCACCGTTATTTCCATTTCTTTCAATTCTTGCTAACCTGTTACTCATGTTGTTGAACATTTCTATCATTTGACTAGTCAACTTCTCCATAGGATCAATTTCAGTTCTTCTTTGTATATCAAAAGCCACTCTCTTAGGTTTTCTCTCAGGCATGTTAACCTCTAAAGAATAAGGCTTCATCTTACCACTGTCAAGCATATTTCTTTCTATATCCATTGCTTTTTCCATACAACCATCAATGGTAGTGGCTTGTTCTTGCCTTAATTCATAGTTAAACTCTCCTTGAAAAGCATTCTTATAAAAACAAATAGACTGAATATCACTAGGCCTGAGGTTGGCAGGGATTTTGTTTCTTGTTTTTGAAAATCTTCTGTTAAAATCACTAACAACCTCATTTTCTTTCTTCTTCATAGTGGCTAGCTCAGTTAACAATGATTGTTCATTTTTCCTTTCACCATACTTCTTTAGGAACACCTCTTCCATTTTGGTGAAGTCTGGGATATCATTGTTAGGAAGGGAATTAAACCATTCTCTAGCATATTTTTCTAAAGTCTGTAGAAACAGTCTTAATACTACATCTTCATGTTCAACTTCCAGACTGTCCATTGCATATAAGAAACTTTTGATATGATCCTCTCTAGTTACTGCACTATTTCCTAAAAACTTAGGGAGGTATTTGTGAGCTTTACTGGGTAAGGCATTTAAATTTACTAGTAATACAAAAGGCCTATATCTGTTAGTTCTCCACAAATGAACATTACCCTGAGCCATTGCTACTGTAGAATTTAATTTCACAGATGTAGTACCTATGGTGGTATGGGTCTGGGCAGTTTGAACGTAGACTGATGAATTATCTACCTTTGAATGAGAATAATCACATATATCTTCTACTACTAATTTTAAACGTTCATCTACAGTAATATCAACAGTAATAGTATTCTAAATTTTCTTCACGTACCTTTTACCACTAGAATTTAATCTACTATTATAAACAATATTCTTAAAAAGTGGAGTTTTCTGGGTATGTATAAATACCTCTAGATTCTCGAGTTCTGGAAATAACTCCTTACCACTTCTCCTGGTGTTCGCCAACATGTTCTGTTCTCTCCTTTTTTTTTTTTTCTTCTGGGTTTGTCCAGTAGAGTCGCTAGCACTAGGGTGCAGAAAGAATAGAGTATACTCTTATCAAGAATGCTTGATATTATCTCTCATCCTCACAGGAGTGGGTTCTTGGGGAAATTCAAGAAAATCAAGAAAGAGAATTCAAGAAAATCAAGAAACGAGAATTGGGAAAAATAAAGAACGTAAAAATAGTGAAAATTAAAACAAACATTCTTTATTCAAACTAGCCACCCGTTGTTTAAAAATAATGTCGTTCGGTAAAAAAACTTAAGATGATATGATCTTAACATATAAGTTCATCCCTGACAATGGTGCCAAAAAACTATTGGAACCGATTCTTGCATCCGTAGGATTTCGATTGTCATGCTACAAGAATCCGTTTGAAACCAACGAGCTATTACAGGCTCTGGTCGACCTGCCTCATGTTCTGTTAAACACAAATATTGCTAAGGGAAAACTACAGAATGGGTAAGGAAACCCCAATGGTAATTCTATGATTAAAACTCTAATTACACGCTCCAGATTTATATTATACTATATGTATTAAAATGACCAAGCATGAAAACAACCATTTGTTATGCCTTATGTAGACCGATGCCTAGATTCATTGGGCTGTTATAGCAATTTAACAACAATACTATCATGAACAGAAAGAAGGGGAAGAGAAAAATTGGCGTTCTTAATCTTATTCGAATATCGTAATAAAACCAAGAGTTAACCAATGAGAGAAATGTATATAATGCATTCAAATAATGTAACCCATTATATAGTGACACACAATACCAAGACAAAGAAATGATAGGAATAAAACTCAGAATTGTATTGATTTATGAAATATTACATGCAGAGTGGGCAGGATGCCTTTAAACTCTATTTTTCTCAATAGAATACATCAATACAATGAAGAAGACTCTGTTCAAATGATGTAACAGGTCTCTCCTACTCTCCTTATTTCAATCTGATAACAGAAGAGTCTCTGAATCCTAGGCTCAATAAGACTAGAAATATTCTCAGCTTCTTGAACGCTTTCCTATCATACGATCCTGCACAACAAGGGGAGGAAGAAAGAATGAATAAAAGAAAATAGACACAAAAAGGAAATACAACAGCACAACTACCGGGCACTCAAGTATACCTCTTAGCAAAAATGTTATTCTCTAATTGCTTGATGCAGAATCTATCCACAATTGCCTCTTCTTATAGCCTCTGGTTCTTGATTCTATTATTTTTGGTTGACTTCTGACTGTACACTTGTCAGTATCTGATTGAACTTATTCTATATGTTGTCCAGCTGGTGCGGCTCTGAATTGACTATTAAGGTTCTTCTCTGGACTGAAGGGAGCTCTTTGCTATTTTAATTTGGCCTTTTTGCTCTCTCTGGTTGGCCCTAGAAACTAAGGATTCAACATTATATTTTTCCTTTTTGTTCTACTTGTCCTGGCCACTATGCTTGGTTGTTAGGGACCGACTAGGCTGTCATCATGAATTCTAGATGAGGAACGGAGGGGGACTCGATGTGATGGTGAAGACAAGGGGTGGCATGCTAGTGGCAAATATATGGAGTTGCACTGATCATGAGATAGAGTGAAGAAGTAAGGATGGTGAGGGTCTGATGGATGGAATGATGGGGGGTAAATGGTAAGAGGCGGTAGTGAGCGAGGGTGGCATACTAGGAAAAATGTTAGGATGGTCAAGGAGGAATGCCTAGGAGGAGGAGGGTAGTGGTAAGTAGGAAGAATGTGGGAATGGACAACAAGATCTGGAAGCACCTATAATTTACTTCCATAACTATACTCCATCGAAGTGCTCCCCTGGTAACTATATTCTATCGAAGCGTGG
The DNA here is from genome assembly GCA_028583015.1 of Wollemia nobilis. Taxonomy (NCBI): domain Eukaryota; kingdom Viridiplantae; phylum Streptophyta; class Pinopsida; order Araucariales; family Araucariaceae; genus Wollemia; species Wollemia nobilis. Next base: position 13,937,130 of record JAQPPZ010000521.1, on the reverse strand, counting down.
ATTGAATGACTTTCTAAAAATCGAAACCATACTTTTTTCTTCATGCGCTTCCTTCACCTTAAGTATTTGCAGAACATAAAATGATAGTATTTGAATCCTTTATGCTCCATTGTTTTCTTTTGTTGATGCTTTAACTCTTCCTTACTGTCTCTTATTTATAAGCCTGTGACTATGCTTTGTAGTCTTATCTTGTGGTACACCATTATTCTAGTGAGATAATACATGATCTGGTGGCATGCTTGAGCATCAGGATTTATCTTTTATTTGGTTTACTTTGTCCTTACCAAGGTACTGTACATGGGATTTTCTCTGATTTCTTCGAATCTTTCCTTCCATGAGTATTCTTCTGGATTCATAGCTTCTATGCATACTATTTTGACTCCATCTTGGCTATTGATTTTCATAATGTCTTTCAGCGTACCTTGCTGTGATCGAGTCACTTATTTGATTTCTTCCTTGATATATGTTGAAGGTATTTTCTATGAAGTGATCATCCTTCTCTAGAAGCTTGGTCCTATTGAATATTTCTTGTTGGTTCGTGATCTTCATAGGTTCCATCATGGTTGTTTCTGGTATTCTTAAACCTGCAAGAGTGTTGGTTTCTAAAAATTTGAAGATGTTAGTCAATGGTGATTTTATTTTTATTGATATCTTCGTATCTATAGGGTTAGAGATTTGACCACGTTCAGTCGCTTGACCAGCCTTTATTGTATCACTTTCTTAAATATTTTATAACCTGTAGGTTAGATAGCCGAAATATGCATGCCTTGAACTCTTTTCATTTGATTAATCAAGATGAAGATGGCGATTAATAATGTGTTAATGCCCTTGTTAAGAATGTTTAAATCTTTAATTAATCAGACATCTATTTTAAACTTACCTTTGGTTTACCTTTGGATCGTGTGCTACCGTTGGATCTGAGTGGAGGTCAAGCGTATTAGATCTATCAAAGATGCTCTTTGTTTAACCCTTTTGCATTATTTGTTTTGACTTTGGCTCTTTTGTGATCGTTGGATCTCTTTTGTCTCGATGAAGCGCTACCATTAGATTATTGCTAGTTGATTCATCGCTTAATTCTTTGGTTCGTGCATTATCATTGATTTTCTTGAGTAGAGTCAGCGTGGCCATCGATATCATGGGACCTCATGATTGTTAGTTATAGGTATATTAATTGGATATATTCATTAAAATGATTAATAAAGACTATATATTTATGATTTAATTTTCTAGTAATGGTATGTTAATTTTAGTTTAATTAATCTTATTAAAGAATTTATAGTATTTTTCTTTGATAGATTATAATGGAGCTAGTTGGATCATGCATATGCACAAATTTTAATGAAGGGAAAAAACACACGTACCTTGGATTGATTAATCGATTGTTTAGACTAACCTACGATTATATTTATGCATGTGCACCATTGTATCTAAGGAGGAATGAACACTGTCGTATGATTTAAACATCTTAATTTATCTTTGGATCTTTTTCCATCACCATAGGCCTTCACATCCATTGATTCTTAGATTAGTTTGGGCACTGCCGTTATATTGTTTGTAAGATGCACACTATATAGTCAATGTTAAAACTTTTGATTTTATATTAATCACGATTAAGCCAAAAAGGAGGTAATTAACCAATGTATTAGACCCTTGCTAAACATAATTAATTTTGCTTTACCTTTGCCTTTCATCTTACCGTTCATGATTTCGACGCGATCATTGGATCTTTGAGTGGAGATAAGCGTCCATCGTCAGATTTAGTCAACCTACGAGTTAGTTTACCCAAGGGTGCATAATATTAATCCTGATTAAGCCAAAAGGGGAGGGGATTATCCAATGTGTTAGACCCTCGCTAATGATATGATTAACTTTTAATTAATCTTTCGAAATCTTAAACACTTTAATATATCTTTTATGAGCATGCCATCGTTAGATCGATTATTGTTTGAGCGCAGTCGTTCGATCCTCTTAATTAGCCCGATGATTAGTCCAAAGAGGGCACGTTCTCTTAATATTGATTTTAAAGTTTATTTTAATCAAAGCAATCGCAACCGTTGATCTAGGCTTTGCTTGGCGCGATCGTCCGATCTGTCGAACTTGCTCAGATTTTAACTCAACTATTTGACCCATGATGACTTTATTTAAACCTTTGACTTTTTGGAAATTGTGCATGCCATCGGATCTATTTTGGATCAAGCATGTATTGATTAGATCAATGGGCGTTTTTAAACCTTAGGTTAAAATTTATTGAGGCCCTTTGACTTATATTTCGGATTTATTCATGAGAGTGCATCCATTGAGATTTATTTAGATGAATGCGCTACCGTTCGATTAAGCCTAAGGTGTGATATTTTTACTTTTGACCTGCTTTGACTTGTTTGGTTTATCTCTTGGTCGATTTTATTAATGCGTTGTCGTCCGATTTCTTCTGGATCAAGCGCGGCCCTTGGATTAAATCTGAGGTGCTCGCTTGTTAGCTTAGTGGGGTACATACCTTTAGGTTCTTAATCAATATTTTGCTTTGGACCTATAGCTTTTAGGATCTTGAGACCATGGTGATATATTTTAACCGACTTTATGATTTGAGGATTTTTATTAATTGGTTTAGGCCTAAGGGGGCTTTTTAATTGAATGTTGGATTTCGGCTTAGGGATTTAATTGAAATTTTCTGCCCTTTTCACCTTGAGGATATTCGATTAATCGAAAGAGGTATACCTTATAAACAACCAAGGTTTAGACATCATTTAACCAAATGAAAAATTAAATTACTCACCACAACTCAAACAGTGACCAACATCATTATCAATTTGATTAAAACCAAAAATTTAAATTTGGGGGTTTCAAAGTTGAGTCAAATTTGGCTCCAACAGGGTGTAGTCCAATTCCATGGGGATACAAGAGGCCATAAATTCATGGTTCCCAAAAGTGTGGTAATTTATCTCTAAGTATCATTTGACATTTACCACTTAGGGGACTTCATTTCTATGCTAGGAGGCTAATTATGGATGAAATAGACATGGTAAGACCTAAGAACAAGGGATGGGGCTAGGATGGAGATTCTATATAAACCCCTTCATAGATGCCACATTGAGAAGGTATTGATGGACATACCAAACTTTGAGAATGACTACAAAAAAGGGGATGAATCGTTTGAGTCAAAAAGTCACCTTGTCAAAGTAAACCTAGACAAGTAAATGAAGCTTTGGGTCATCAAATTTTGGGATATAGATCCTAGAAAATCCTTCAAGCCCATAGGTATAAGGTAGAACCTATGTGAAGGTTAAACTATCGACCCTCCCTAGGGTCTTTGTACAAAAAGGCTTTTCATTTAACATGTTTATCTAAGTTTTATAGGATTGTATGAGTCCAATATCATAATAATGGATTTAGATCATTGGTATGCTTAAAGGATAGCTTACACAAGGCATGACATAGGTGAGTCTTTTGGGATTCCTACATAAAACCATTTAGTTAGTGAAAATATAGCCACCATGATTGAGTGGGAGGTGAAATAAAAAATTATGAAATCCTCACTGCCCAGGTACATAGGAAGGAGTCCTTCCATATCACCTCTCCAGGAGAAATAATCAATGTAATTATGGGTGGAAGGGGGTGAACCTTGAAGAATTTCCAAGTGGAAATAACCTATAAAATAAAGCATATCCCCCTCAAATTTCCATGAAGTCCTAAGCAGAGCTAACCATAATAGCATACCATTCCTCATTTTTCCAAGCTATAAAAAAGCTTCAGGATGTGCCATTTAAACCATGCCCAATAGAAAGACCCTCATTTTTGGGTTCCTTATCTCCTACTAGTAGGAGATCCCCTATTTGTCTCCAAATCTGTAGTGAAAATTGACTACACAAAGAAAATCATGCCAAAGAGGTAATTTTAGGCAAGCCTACATATAGAGCCAAATAAAAAAGGACAAAATGAGGGTATCCAAAGCCCCCACAATCTATCAAGTGGACAATTCCAAGAGACCATCAAGAGAACCAATAGGGAAGGGCCTTCATTATAAGCTAAAGGTAGGTCTCAAGCTCCCTTCACAATGAAGTCAAACTAACCAACAAGATTGAATATAAACATCCCATGAACCCTTTTGATGGAAACTAAATCAAAATATTCCATGTGTTGGATTCTCAGAGCCTTTATGGTAAAAACTAAATGAAGAACACAAGCTTATACTGAGAGGGGGGTGAACAGTATAAGACCACTTTTTAACTTTTTCCTTTTACTTCAGAAAGCAATGCAATGAACCAATAGAAAAAACAAAGCAGTAATCAAATAAGTGTACAAGTCATCACACAATTGAGACACCAATATAACGTGGTTCACCCAAGGTGGGCTACTCCACAGAGAAAATATTTCACTAAATTTTCTCAATCAAATCCTTTGGGAATCCTTCCCAATTACAATGTTTATGGACTTCCTGTCCAAAGGAGAATCCTTCCCCTAATCAAATATTTATGAGCCTCCTGCCCAAAGGAGATGTCCTATCCCCCAAAGAAGTATTTATGAGCCTCCTACCCAAAGGAGATGTCCTATCCCCCAAAGCTCTGGAAATGATACTTCAGAAGATCACTGCCTCTTCTGCCACTAGCAGGTGGAACTCCTTTCCATAGAAGACGTCCTGTCCTCCTTGCTCTGGCTCTAGAGACTTCTATCCTCACTGATCACCTCCACAGCTGCTCATCAACACCTGTACTAAACATAGTCAGTCGGTCCAACACAAGTCCTCTCAAACTCTATCACAAATCTGCACCAAACTCAGTCCTCTGGTCCAACACAAATCTGCTCTCAAATCTCTGTCAGATCTATCCCAAGATTAAGCCAAAATCTTGAAAAAATCAATCACAACTGCTCACAAGTCTTCACCAAGACTTCATCAAATATGTCCACAAGTTCTTCAACAAGAACCTATCCAAATCAGTCCACAAGTTCTCCACAAGAACCTGTCCAAATCAGTCCACAAGTTCTCCACAAGAACCTATCCAAATCAGTCCACAAGTTCTCCACAAGAACCTGTCCAAATATGTCCTAGCAAGCTCACCAAGAACTTGCCCAAATCAGCTCAAGCAAGTTTACCAAGAAACTTGCCCAATGTGAACACACAAAGAGAATTGTTAGAGACCCAATGTGTTTCATCCAATCATATCAAATCAATCTCATAGAAGCATAAAGAGAATTTTTAGAGACTCAATATGTTCTATCCTTCAACTTTCAATCTCAACTCAAATCAATCTCATAGAAGCATAAAGAGAATTGTTAGAGACTCAATATGTTCTATCCTTCAACTCTCAATCTCAACTCAAATCAATCTCATAGAAGCATAAAGAGAATTGTTAGAGACTCAATATGTTCTATCCTTCAACTTTCAATCTCAACTCAAATCAATAAAGATAGAAGTAGTATACTTTCACAAGATCTTGAACCACAACCCAACAATTGTCAATAATGCAATATCAAGGAATCAACTCCTCCAACATAGAACCATAACTTGCTATCAAACCCTAGCCAAGTTAGTTTTCAAGAACTCAAAGCAATCTCTCTCTAAGCATCAAAAAGGGGTTCAAGATATTTCCAACTTCTCTCAAATGGGAATGCTCAACTTAACCACACAACCAAGTTTATCAAGCAAAGTACAACTTGATAAAATCAAATCTCAAAGGAGCAAGCCCAACTCATGTATCAAGTAAAGCATAACTTGATCAACTCAATCTCAATGGAAGCAATCTCAAAACCAAACTCTCAACAACCAAACAACTCAATTAGGGTTTCAACAACTTATAGCAATGGCATAAGCTTCTCACTCAAAAACCCTAAAGCAAACTTCAAATGCTTCCACTCTCATAAACCAGAATTATGCAATAACTCATAAACTCATCATGATCTCATAATGCATAATCAATACTTCCACTTTCAGAAAATAAGATCCACTCCAAATAAGGAAACTTAATTTAATCCTTTTCACTCCAAACTTATTTTCAGAAAACCATCAATCAATAATAACCATGGAAGAATGTGCCCATACCTTTACTTTGATGAAGAAGGAGAACTCAAAATCTGTCACAACACTAACTCTCAATTTGCCACAAATTAGAGTTAGCAACAATGGAATAATGCACAATGATAAGAGTCCTAATAACACCTTATCACTCCAACTCATCAATAATAAAAACTCACAAATATACATATCAACAATATTCCTTTACACCTTATAACTCCTACTTAATATATCACAAAATAACTTCAACCTCAAAAATAATTACAAGAGAATATCCACTCAATAACTCCAAAGGCTTTCTAACCCCAATATGACATTAAGCACAATTATTCCTTAAACCCTTATAACTCCTAAAATACATTTACTTCTAAATGCATTTACCATATAAACATTAAGCATCAATAATAACAATGTCAAAGCAATATTTCTATTTAACCTTATACCTCCATCCAATTACCAACAATAATTGCCAAGTCAAATCAAATATTCCACATTATCAACAAAAGATCTACCTTGGCCAAAAATCAATTCTCCAACCTTAGGAGAAGTGTGGAGACACCAACATAAGCACCAAAGTGCTTCCTCCTCCAAACTCATGGCCCAAAGCAACCATCGTACCACGTGCACAATAATCCATGACCAAAAATGAAACATGCTCGACGTGAATCGAATCTCGACACCTCTGCCTAGCGAGTGCCTTCGCTCCACTACCTCCACCGTTGGAGCACAAGTGCCCAACGAAAATCTCAAGCGCCACTCATCGTTTTACCTTCCCTTTGCTCGTAGAGATTAAAGACAAACATATTTGTCTTCCTCATAGGCGTACGAAATCAGAACTTAAACACAGAGCAATACGAAACTCAAAAATCATAGAGCAATCCAAAATCGAAGGTCACAGAGCAATACAAATTCGAAGGTAATCGCGCAAATCGAAGGTGCATTGAACCTTAGGAATTAATGCCCTTTAATAGTCTTTTGCATCCCATGCAAGTTGACGTCGGTGTTGTAAGTCTTTTACATGAGCGTCGCTAAGGGTTTAGAAACCCTTTCAATAATAATTATTAAATTAATAATTATTATTTTATTAATAATAAACTTAACTTAAAACCTTTTCAAAGGTTTGAGTTAATTTATTTATTAATAATCAAAATGGACTTTTAAGGTTTTTTCAAGGAGCAAAAACCTTTTCATTAAGCCAAGATGGTTTTAATAAAAACCCTTAATGAGTCCAGATGGTTTTAAGAAAAACCTTTAACCTTGTCACCATGGTTTTAATTAAAAACCCATAAACAAACATCATGGAACTTTCAAGATATTTTTGGCACCAAACTCTTTTTGACATCAGCACAAATTCCTTTTGACATCAACACAAACTCCTTTTGACATCAATGACAACTCACAAACATGAAGCTAGGCAACATACCCAAAATTGCCAACAATCTCCCCCTTTGTCATTGATGGCAAACCACTACTAAAACCACTGCTAAAAAAACTTTCAAGCAACTGCCAACTGTCAAAACTGAAACCAACTGAAAACCATCCTCTGAAGCTTTGCTCCCCTTGACTCAAGGCTCTCCCCCTTACTCAAATCTCTCCCCCTTTGTCATCAATGGCAAAGGGTCACCTTTGGGGCTTAGGGCTAAGAATGAGCCTCTTAGCTTAGCCCCTCCCCCACCTCCTATTGAGGTGATTAATTCTAGGGTGGGAGTAAAACTCCCATTAGGCACTGATCATCATCAGTGTCCATAGCTACCTTTCCATGATTTTTCCTGATATCCTTGTCCATGTTCCTGTTCTTGTTCTTGTTCATATTCTCATCCCTATTTCTATCCAAGCCATTATTCCTATTCCTGTCATTATTCCTATTCCTACCATTATTCCTGTTCCTATTCATAGCCCTAAACCTGTACCTTGGAACTTCTGCTCTACACCATATGGTTGTATGTCCTTCATTATTGCACTTATAACATTTGACAATGTTATTCCTTTGAGATGTACCTATTTTTTGAATCCTCTCTATTGGACCAAACCTGTTCCTGTTGTTAACCCTGCAATTAACTGCCTTGTGCCCAAACTGATTACAAGAGTAGCAATACCCTTGAAATAAATTACCATTTCTAAAATTTCCATTAACCTGTCTTGCTTGAGCCCTGCACTGTGAAGCCATGTGTCCAAACCTGTGACATGCAAAACATCTTCCATTGAACTTTCCTTTCCTTGACCTCATAGGTCCTTTAGTATTTCTCCCCTTATGCTGATTCTTGTTTTCTGATTCTGTGCTATCTGAATCACCATATGAAAACTTACTCTCTGAAGTACTCTCTTCATCTGAACCATCTTCTTCTTGGGAGCTCATACTAGATTCCTCAACCTATTCCTTTTGTTTCTTTCCAAAACCAAGACCTATTTTATCTGTTGTCCTTCTTTGATCCTTGATGATTGATTTTACCTTCTTGGAACTTTCTTCAAACCTATAAAGCTTCTCCTTGTACTCTTTAGTTTCCTTTTTCAAGGAAGCTACTTCATGTTTTAACTCTTTACACTCAAGAGACCTAGTTGCCAACTCTTCTTTGAGTTCCTGTGTCTTTGCTATAGAGATATCAAGATTCCCTATAAGCTCATATCTTTCATAACGACATTCATCAAACCTATCAATGAGTCTAGCATATTTCTTTCTTTCTTTCTTTAACACATCAAGAGCATTAACAAGTTCAACCTCAAGATCTACTTCTCCCTTTTTTGAAACATCCTCTATTTGTTTACCTTTTGAAACATCAATATCCTTTTCTGATTTCTTACCACTAGAGGTGCTACCTTCATCTAAAGCCATAAGAAGATCTTCCTCATAATTTTATGAAGCATCCTCATACATAGTATTACCAGAATTCAAACCATCATTTGTACAATCATCCTCAAGGTGACCAAAATTTCCACATCTAAAGCACTTAAGCACAACAAATCTATTCCTCTTTTCTTTTCCTTCCTTTTATGTTAGAAACAACATCTCATTTCTATCATCACTTGAAGAACTTCCATCATCACTACTAGAACACTTACTTGCTTTGTCTGTGTAGAAACTTTTCTTGTGTTTTTGGACGTACCTCTTCCCTTGACTATTTTGCTTATTTCTATTCTTTCTTTGATACCTGTGATTCTCAGTTTCCCTATGCTTATAATCCTATTTTTATTCATCACAATAATCCTTGGGTTTCGGATAGTCAGTAGCATAGTGACCAAACTTTCCACAATTAAAAAATTTAACATATTTCATACCTTTGTGCTTTCTTGAGAACTTGCATTTCCTGCTATAGTTTGATTCTTCATCATTAGAAGACTCATCATTGTCTTCTTTTTGTTTACCCTTGGACTTATTGGTAGCTTTGAAAGCTGCCTCCTTCTTAGGATCAGGTACCACTTTAGTTCTTAACTCAAAAGCTACAAGTATACTATGAAGCTCATTATTTTTCAATTTATCCAAATCCTTGGCTTCCTCAATAGCTGAAATATTTTTGTTGCGGGCCAAACAAGGTTAAATTATTTCCTACTTTTGTCACATGCCCGTGCATTTAATTTATCAACCCAGGGAGCTTCATAAACTTGCAAAGGGTATGAATAAGATTGCTTACAATACCACTTGATATGAGTCCGCTAGTTTTACTACTGGGGGGTGTTTCAAACGATTGTCAATCATTCATGCACTCCTCAATAATTTACGTAAAAATAATTAAATCTACAAAAAGGAAATATTCACACATTCCTGGAAATAAACCTACTGCAATACTAGAAATAACAATGTGATAAACAATCTTATAAAGCAGTAAACTAATCTATAAAAAACACAGGGAAAAAATAGGGGAAGAAATACTGGCTTGGAGTGGGCCCAGACTCCAACAGCTTCCTCCCAGCTGAACACGCACTTAGAAACTCTTAGAACGGTATTATAATTATCAAAGTATTACAATTACTATCAAAATTTTCTATCTCTTCTCTCTATATATCTATATATATTCAAAGAGGTCTGCGTGTGTTTATATAGCACACCCATAGAACTTCTGTTACAAAGAAGTTATAACAATCGATTCATTCCAGACTAGACTAAGACAGTCTGGTAAATGTGATTGATGTCTACTAAAACTGACATTTGGTTCTAATGGTGGTGTGTTCACTGATTGGTTTGTGCTTCACCTAGCATTGGTAGGACATTCTCATACGTCGGTGCGATTCCCAATTTAGCTCTACATGACGTAGAGTTGGAACTGCACCAGTCACTGTTGTCCTTATCATGCTTGTCTGGTCAATAGGTGAAGAAAAAGGGTGCCTTCCCTATGAGGAAGGTGCCTAAGTATATCGGGTGCCTTCTCTATGCGGAAGGTTCCTTACTTCTATTGGCACCTTCCTAAAAGAGGAAGGCACTCATATTTTGTTGGTGCCTTCCTATGAGAGGAAGGTGCTTTCCTTCTAATGGCACCTTCTTGTTGATGCCTTCCTTATGAGAGGAAGGCACTTTCCTTCTAGTGGTGCCTTCCTTATGAGAGGAAGGCGCTTGCCTTCTAGTGGTGCCTTCCTTATGAGAGGAATGTGCTTGCCTTCTAGTGGTGCCTTCCTTATGAGAGGAAGGTGCTTGCCTTCTAGTGGAACCTTCTTGTTGGTGCCTTCCTTACAAGAGGAAGGCACTTCTTTTCTTTTGGTGCCTTCTTGGAAGAAGAAGGCGCTAGCCTTCTATTGGCACCTTCCTGGGAGAGGAAGGCACTTGTCTTTCCTTGGCGTATTCCTGGAAGAGGAAGGTGCCTACTTACGTTTGGCACCTTCCTGGAAGAGGAAGGCGCATACCTTCTTTGCATTTATTCCAAAAGAAACAAAGTGCCAGGTCCATGAAAAGACCTCGACTGATCCAAATCTAACTAAATCAACTACAATTCCACAAAAACACACTGAAAACATATGAATTAGATAACACGTATAATTTCATCGAATAATTATATAGTCATTCATAAAAGTATGCAATCCTTATTATACAACCGCATAATAATCAAGAAAATGTATACAAAATATGAGCATTTATTATGCTCATCACTTTTCACTAAATCTATTTGGAAGAGACCTCAAAATTTTATCACAAACATCATTTTCAACAAGCTCAAGATCTAGTTCCTTCATGGAATTAACAATCTCATCCATACGAAGCATATAGTCACTAATATTTTCTTCATCATTCATATTGAGTTGTTCAAACATACCTTTGTAATATCTCAATTTTGCTTTTCTGACATTTGCATCACCTGTATGAACCACTTGCAATTGATCCCACATTTCCTTTGTTGTATTACAATGAATCACCTTTGTAAGATCTACCTTTTGTAGACCTTTCAGAATTGCATTCATTGCCCTTGAATTGCTATGATGTAGAATTTTCTCATATTTAGTAGTAGGAGGGAGCTTTGGAATAGTGTACCCAAACTCAAATATTTACCAAACTTCATTTCCAAGAGCCATTAGATGAACCTTCATATTTATGCTCCATAGACCAAAATCTGTCCCATCAAGAATAGGTGCTGAATTACCACTTGTAAAACCCATTGTGTTATTTTCAAGCTTTTATTTCAATTTGTGAAACTCTTCCAAAGGAACCTGCTCTGATACAAATTGAAGAATACAAGCTTATACTGAGAGGGGGGGTGAATAGTATAAGGCCTCTTTTTAACTTTTTCCTTTTACTTTAGAAAGTAATACAATGAACCAATAGCAAAATAAAAGTAGTAATAAAACCAGTGTACAATTCATCACATAATTTAGACACCAATATAATGTGGTTCACCCAAGGTGCGCTACTCCATAGAGAAAATATTTTACTAAATTTTCTCAATCAAATCCTTTGGGAATCCTTCCCAATTACAATGTTTATGGACTTCCTATCCAAAGGAGAATCCTTCCCCTAATTAAATATTTATGAGCCTCCTACCCAAAGGAGATTTCTTATCCCTCAAATAAGTATTTATGAGCCTCCTACCCAAAGGAGATGTCCTATCTCCCAAAGTTTTGGAAATGATACTTCAGAAGCTCACTACATATTCTGCCACTAGCAGGTGGAAATCCTTTCCATAGAAGACATCCTATCCTCCTTGCTTTAGCTCTAGAGACTTTTATCCTCATTGATCACCTCCAAAACTGCTCGTCAACACCTATACTAAACATAATCAGTTGGTCTAACACAAGTACTCTCAAACTCTATCACAAATCTACACCAAAATTAGTCCTCTGGTCCAACACAAATCTTCTCTCAAATCTCTGTCAGATCTATCCCAAGCTTAATACAAAAGCTTGAACAAATCAATCACAACTGCTCATAAGTCTTCACCAAGACTTCATCAAAATTTTCCACAAGTTCTTCAACAAGAACCTATCCAAATCAGTCCACAAGTTCTCCACAAGAACCTGTCCAAATCAGTCCACAAGTTCTCCATAAGAACTTGTCCAAATCAGTCCACAAGTTCTCCACAAGAACCTATCCAAATATGTCCTAGAAAGCTCACTAAGAACTTGCCCAAATCAGCTCAAGCAAGTTTACCAAGAAACTTGCCTAATGTGAACACACAAAGAGAATTGTTAGAGACCCAATGTGTTTCATCCAATAATATCAAATCAATCTCATAGAAGCATAAAGAGAATTGTTAGAGACTTAATATGTTCTATCCTTAAAATTTCAATCTCAACTTAAATCAATCTCATAGAAGCATAAAGATAATTGTTAGAGACTCAATATGTTCTATCCTTCAACTCTCAATCTCAACTCAAATAAATCTCATAGAAACATAAAGAGAATTTTTAGAGACTCAATATTTTCTATCCTTCAACTTTCAATCTCAACTCAAATTAGAATAAAGATAGAAGTAGTATACTTTCACAAGATATTGAACCACAACCCAACAATTATCAATAATGCAATATCAAGGAATCAACTCCTCCAACATAGAACCATAACTTGCTATCAAATCCTAGCCGAGTTAGTTTTCAAGAACTCAAAGCAATCTATCTCTAAGAATCAAAAAGGGGTGCACGATATTTCTTACTTGTCTCAAATGGGAATGCTCAACTTAACCATACAACCAAATTTATCAAGCAAAGTACAACTTGATAAAATCAAATCTCAAAGGAGCAAGCCCAACTCATGTATCAAGTAAAGCATAACTTGATCAAATCAATCTCAATGGAAGCAATCTCAAAACCAAACTCTCAACAACCAAACAACTCAATTAGGGTTTCAACAACTTATAGCAATGGCATATACTTCTCACTCAAAAAACCTAAAGCAAACTTCAAATGCTTCCACTCTCATAAACCAGAATTATGCAATAACTCATAAAATCATCATGATCTCATAATGCATAATCAATACTTCCACTTTTAGAAGATAAGATCCACTCCAAATAAGGAAACTTAATTTAATTCTTTTCACTCCAAACTTATTTTCAAAAAACCATCAATCAATAATAACCATGGAAGAATATGCCCATACCTTTACTTTGATGAAGAAGGAGAACTCAAAATCTGTCACAACACTAACTCTCAATTTGCCATAAATTAGAGTTAGCAACAATGGAATAATGCACAATGATAAGAGTCCTAATAACACCTTATCACTCCAACTCATCAATAATAAAAACTCACAAATATACATATCAAAAATATTCCTTTACACCTACCCAGGTGTTGTAGGTGATATGGAGAGGAGAGGGCAATCCTCCAAGGGAGGTCCCAGGTTCGAATCTCCACCCTACCAAAAAGCTGAATTGGGTACCCAAAATCCAATTGATAATGTTGGTGACTTTGACGGTGTAGAACCCCCTGTTCATGGTCTCTTAGACCAAGGCAGCCCCGTAAGGGGTTTTTCTCTTAAAAAAAAAATATTCCTTTACACCTTATAACTCCTACTTAATATATCAAAAAATAACTTCAACCTAAAAAATAATTACAAGAGAATATCCACTCAATAACTCCAAAGGCTTTCTAACTCCAATATGACATTAAGCACAATTATTCCTTAAACCCTTATAACTCCTAAAATACATTTAATTCTAAATGCATTGACCATATAAACATTAAGCATCAATAATAACAATGTCAAAGCAATATTTCTATTTAACCTTATACCTCCATCCAATTACCAACAATAATTGCCAAGTCAAATAAAATAATCCACATTATCAACAAAAGATCTACCTTGGCCAAGAATCAATTCTCCAACCTTAGGAGATGTGTGGAGACACCAAAATAAGTGCCAAAGTGCTTCCTCCTTCAAACTTGTGGCCCAAAGCAACCATCATACCACGTGCACAATAATCGTGACCAAGAAAAATTGAAACATGCCTGTCGTGAATCGAACTCGGCACCTCTGCTTAGCAAGTGCCTTCGCTCCACTACCTTTGTCGTTGGAGCACAAGTGCCCAACAAAACTCTCAAGTGCCACTTGTCGTTTTACCTTTCCTTTGCTTGTAGAGATTAAAGATAAACATATTTGTCTTCCTCACATGCATACGAAATCAAAACTTAAACACAAAGCAATACAAAACTCAAAAATCATAGAGCAATCCGAAGTCGAAGGTCACAAAGCAATACAAATTTGAAGGTAATCGTGCAAATCGGAGGTGCATTGAACCTTAGGAATTAATGCCCTTTAATAGTCTTTTGCATCCCATGCAAGTTGACATCGACGCTATAAGTCTTTTACATGAGCGCCGCTAAGGGTTTAGAAACCCTTTCAATAATAATTATTAAATTAATAATTATTATTTTATTAATAATAAAATTAACTTAAAACCTTTTCAAAGGTTTGAGTTAATTTATTTATTAATAATCAAAATGGACTTTTAAGGTTTTTTCAAGGAGCAAAAACCTTTTCATTAAGCCAAGATGGTTTTAATAAAAACCCTTAATGAGTTCAAATGGTTTTAAGAAAAACCTTTTGTCACCATGGTTTTAATTAAAAACCCATAAACAAACGTCATGGAACTTTCAAGATATTTTTGTCATGAAACTCTTTTTGACATTAGCACAAATTCCTTTTGACATCAACACAAACTCCTTTTGACATCAATGATAACTCACAAACATGAAGCTAGGCAACATACCCAAAATTTCCAACACTAAATTTACTCTACTCTTAGAAAGATTTCATACCATATAGTACCTACAGACTCTCCTCCTCCTTAGAAGAAAGAAATCATAGACCTATATACCCTTCATGACTATTTTGGTTTAATATGACTATCCAATTGACCATCATTTGTCAGTGCGGTTGTAAGTTAGTACTAGTCAAAAACCTTGGGGGATAGAATCAAAGATCATGGAGGAAGAAGGGAGACTTGAGGTTATCTAATATGAAACTAATAATACAAGCTCATATTCCTCCCTCAAGAGGAGCTTAACACACAACCATGTATGGAAGTTGAAGCTTCTTGGATATTTCAAGTTGTGAAAGCTCTATAAGCCATCCAAGATTGATGGCCCATATGAAGGTCACCTTGGAGATCCATGGCAAAAGAGAAAAGGAAATCCAAAGAATAAAACTAGGAGAGGATGCCTTAGAAATTCTCACCTAAGCAAAATGATTGGAAATTTTGGTCATCATCAAAACACCAAAAGTGGAACAATAAATGGGCCAAGAAACATGTAAAAAGATAGAAATCAGAGTCCTAGATAGTGAAAATAATAGGAAAAGCTTCACAAAAGAACCTAGTTAGGATGTGAAGAAGGAAGAATATTGGTTACTACCAAACAACTATACCAATAAAAGGTAACCATATATAATAGGAAGGACGATGTCTTGGTTCCATTCTTATCACTTCAAGAACCAGACATGACACACGAAGTAGTAGCTAGCGTATTTTAAGCAACAACATGGAGGCTATCCAAGGGGTGATACTAGGACCACAAACATTATTAGCAAAATATCTATGGGGTATAATCATGATGGATCTATGACATGAGAAACTAATAAAGCAGAAAGAAAGACTACATCCCATCAAGCCTATCTGCTTGCAACACTTATGGCTACAAACCCAAAGGCCTTAAGATTACCTAAAGTCTTGGGAAAATTTGAATTAGATGATTATAAATTCTTGCACAAGATTTGGGGGGGAGTTTTTCCCACCTCTTATTATAAATATCTATTTCTTCTTCATTGTAAGGCATAAAAAAAATTGTTTTTTCCATGCTAAATATCTAGCCTTGTACATGGTTATTATTTCACTTTTCTCTATGGCAATATGACTTGAGCCTTGAGTTGCTCTGTCAATATGCTTCAAGCATCTTTCTTAGGCATGAATGTAATATAGTTATATAATATATAAGAAGCTAACTATTTTTATTCTATCCTATTTTTTGTGCATGCATATCTTTAGTGCTTTATGTTCAATGAGACAATGTTCCTTATGCATTGTTGACATTGATGCATGTGCTCATTAATCCCATTTTTATACGAAATAAATTTAGGATATTGGCACATCACCTCTAGGATAGGCTTTTACTTTCATGTATTTTCAATTCTATTTATTGCTTTTCTCTCTATCCTATTTCCACAAAAAAAAACCTAGTAGACTAGCCTAGCTCAGAAAGCATCAAGATCACATAAAAAAAAGGATCCAACCTTGATAAAAATCCTAGAGGTCATCCTTAAAGTTGTATCCTATGCTCCCTAGACTTCCTGACTATGTGCTCCACATGAGGTGCGAGCACTAGACACACCCAACAACCACAACAAGTGGTCATTATACCCAAAGCATATGACTAGAATTGATCCTTGACTAGTTTTGACTGCCCAACACTATATTTCATCAACTCTTTCAAATTTGATGGATCTACCAAATATATCCCATTTTTACAAAGTACTTTAAATGGTGTAAATAAATGGAGAAATGAAGAAGTAAATTATCTTGTGTTCCTAGATCCTTCTTAAGCAAGGCACACATAAAAGGTCCCTGATATCATCTTCTTTGTAGACTCAAATCTATAACTATTTTATTTTGGACTACTAGCCATAGGAATGTTAAGGCCTTAGAAGGGCCTCAAGTGACTAAACATTTTTTTACTGAGAATATTTGAAAGCAAAATTGATTGTTCTAAAGTCTTATATCTTACTTTGACCGAGTATCCAATACCTTTTGATATATTTCAAACCAAGTAATCCTTTTGTATAAAAATGGATAAACATAACTCTTGAAGAATATTTTGAAGCTCATCATCTCTCTTATTCAACTATGGTTCTAATATAAATTCATGATTTACAATTATTTTTCATATTAATATAGTTTTTGACCTTTAAATGTCTAGAAGCTATATGTTCCTAAATCAATGATTGCCTTTTTATATTAAAAATAAAATGATAAGGTTCAATCAAGCATTAAACCAAAAATCTATTGAGATTTATGTAGGGTTCTTTTTCTAAATAATTTTTGGCATTAAAAGAACCTTATAAATTTTTAAAGTAATATTTTTCTAATGGTTTCTTTGATCTTTGAAATCTCCAACCAAGTTTCCCCCCTAAAGCTAGACTCATAAATCTACAATTATGCAAGCTTATCCCTCAATATTATTTTCTTTGCAAACCCTATACCGCATATAAAGAGGACAACTTTTTTTTGATATCCATTTCAAAGGAATTCTCTTTGAATATTATCAAATTTAGATGCTATCCCCATTGACTATGTTGAAACTAACATTCTATATATAGATAGATTGTAATGTGGTCTTTATGAGTTATAGCATTCTAACCACTATTAAGAAATTTCTTTTCCACGCTTATTAAAAATATTATTCTATTTAAAACTGAGTCCCATAGTTCCTTCTCTTTCCTTTCTTAGAAAAAGAAATATCTAGAAATGATGATGGTGAATTTCCAACTTTAAACCCTAAAATCTCCACAATACTTTATAAATAAATGGTAGTGTTAATGAAAACATTCTAGATTTTGTAGAATAGACAACTATACAACAATCTTATAATAAAATTATAATATTTATTTAAACTTCATAGACTTGCTAACTGAAGAACAATAAAAAATAAAAGAATCTTTTACGAGTTGGAGACAATATTTGAAGGGACCATTTGAATAACTTTAATTTTTTCTTCTATATTTTACTTTTAGAAAGTTCTTTTCAATGCCTCAACAATAATAATAAAGACATAAGGAGATAGTGGGTCACCTTGGTGGATTTCATGAGATGACTCAAAGTATCTAGTTGGAGATCCATTGATCAAAATAAAATATTTTAAAGTGTTGTAACAATATTTAATTCATTTATACCAACCTTTGACTAGACCAAATTTTTTTAGAATATCATGTGGAAACTACAACACAATTTATCATAATATTTGTTCATATCTACAATTATAAACATACTTGTTTTTCATGTATGAAGAGAATGTATGACTCTTGTGCAATGATTATACTATTAAAAATATATTCACTATAATCAAAACCACCTTGGTCCTTTGAGTATTAAAATCTAGAATGCTTTTCAATCTATTTGTCACCAATTTTAAAATTATCTTATAAATTATATTACAAAGGATTAATGGATGTAAATTATCAAAATATTTTGTCTCAAATTTTTAGGAACCAATGCAATACAGATGACATTGATCTCACTCATTTCAGCCTCATTTTTCTAGCATCTTTAATCCCAACCAATATATCACTCTTCAAGAAATACCAAAACTTTTGAAAGTTATAATAAATCCATGGGAGCTAGTGCCTTATTATAGTGTGAAGAGAAAACGTCCTCCTTTAGCTCCTCCATAGAGATATTCCTAATCAAATTTAATTCTATCTTTGTGCAATAATTGAAGGAATATTTTGTAAAATCTTATCCTAATCCTCCTTATTGCTTAACTTCTAACAAAACATCTTTGAAATAATAAATTGCTTCCTTCCTAATATATTTTTCATCAAAAATATATATTTTAACTGGTTATATGGGATAGAAATAGGCCCCACTATATATATTTTTAATAAGCTATGTGTGCCTTCTATTGGGGGCCACTCCCATTACAAAAATAAAACTTTACATTGCTCTCATTACATTAAAGCATATCCAAATTTACCTTTCTATCAAAGATATTCTTCATTTGCCTTTCTATAAAAGATATTCTCCATATTCCTCAAACTACTAAGTTTCTACAATCAACTCCTTTTATATAATATGCCTTTTGAAATTTAAATTCCTTTGAAGATGAAATTCAACATCGCTAATGGCTAAAATATTTATTGCCCAACTTTTATATCTATAAATATCTTGTCTATAACAACCTCACAATTTCTTAATACCTTTTTTTGGGGTTCTTATTAATTCCTATAATATTCCAAGATATTATTTTCATTGTTATTTTTTGTTTTTATTTGTGGGTTGAACCCCACTTGTTAGAACTTGTGATATTTGATTTTGTTTTCCCATATCAATATCCCTCTAGGTTTCTTTTTCTCTTTGTTTTTACTTCTTGGGTCTTCCTCTCTTTTTTTCTTTCCCAAAAATGCATTCATCTTCATCAATCTCTTCAATCTTCTCACACTGCTCATAGTAAGACTTATCATCTTTAGATTTTCCTTGTTCTAAAGGATATGAAGTGCAAGGAATAACCTCAAAAGCACTTTCTTATTTATGTTGCCCTAGAAACCCTTAAGTGCAAGGATGCTCTTCTACAGTAATTACCTTACTTGTTTTCTATAAAAAATCTAAAATTTTATGGGTTTCCTCCATCCTTATTTCTTTATTATACTACTCTTGAAACTTTAAAGTACAAGGGATAACATCTTCACCCCTTTCAATTTTATTACTTGGATAGGATTCTATACTACTTGAGGAAAGTGAAGATGATTTACCTAGAATAAAATTGACCTCTTTTGGTGTCTTTATTTTAGAAATTCTCTCCACATATTCTTTTGCACCTTTAATTCCTTTTGAACTTACCAAATGATACTATAGATAGTCTTTATTTACCTTTTATTTTGAAGTGGAATAACTTTCGTTTGATCTAGCTTTTATTACTGTATGTTTTCCTTGCTTTGTATTGAAGTTTATCTCATGGCTAAAATTTTTGTCCCTTTCTTTGTAGATTTTACTTTGCAAACTTTTGCCATGTGTCCAATATCATAATAATTGTGGCAACAAAATGCAATATTTTCATAGTGTAATTGTTGATCCCATTCATTTGATTTAGATTTTATCTTAAAGTATTTTGACAAAGGTTTTGAAATATCCATAGCAACACATATTTGAGTATATATAACATGATTTCACTCCTTAGTAATTAGTCCTTTCTTGATGAATTCCCCTAGGGTATTTCCAATATTCTTTAGAACATACTTATTATAAGATGATATGGAAGTCCAAAAAGCCTAACCCATACTGGAAGCTTCTTAATAGTTTCTATCTCAATTTTTTTTTCATTCCATGGTCTTAAATAAAGTGTATCTCTTCCCCTAAACCATGGGCCACCAACCATTATTTTATCCCTAATTTTTGAACTAGAAAAGATGATGAGGAAAAAATATTTAGGAAGAAAATTCATAGAGTAATTTGAATTTAATCCCCACTTACACTTGATCCAATTTTGAATCTTCGAAAACCTTGGCCATGACCTATGGAACTTACATATTAATCCTCTACGTTTAAGAACAATTATACCATGCTCAATCATCTTATCCTTGATACTCACTTTTGGTGTAACATTTGCTACCTAGATCAAAATTACCATGTATTTTCTCTTCTACTTATCTCCAACTTGGGTCTCCATACTTCCAACTAGGGCATCTTGACTTCCCATTATGGATTTCAATATGACTTTCCTTACATACTAGCTAATGGGGTTCGCTCTTAGCTTGCACACCCTCTTGGCTCACATTTCATCTTGAATTGCACTCACTCCCAACTTGCATTATCTCCTGCTTCACACTCACTCCCACCTAACACTCCCTATTGGATCGCAATAGCCCTTGTCTCTTCTTTTTCTTGATGTTCCTTCACTTTTATAATTTTTTGGAAATAATGTTTCATGCATTCGTGGTAAGGGTTTGAAGCATTGATGCACTTTGGATGAAATTTTTGCTCTTTTTCCATGATTGAATCTCAAATTGCACTCCATATTAGCTCACACTTCCTCCTAGATCACATTGGATTTTATTTAATTGGATGACACTTTATTTTCTACTTCCTACTCATATTTCCTCCTTGCTTTTAGCTTGTGCTTGCATTCGCTTCTGGCTACACTCACTCTCAGCTCATGCTTGCACTCACTTCTAGTTGCACTCACTCCTAGCTCACATTGCTTAAGGATGCACTCACTCCAAATTATTAATAGGCCCTACTATATTACATCAAAACCACATAGTGATATTATGAATGTATCGCCTGGTAAGATTTGAACCTGGGTATCCTCATTGAAAGTTGAGAAATATAACTATTTGGGCTAATGATATTTAATTTTATTTTTCTTGGGGTATACCCAAAATGTTGTATGGGAAGTTTATTTTTGATAACAGGATATGTGCCTTACCGGATGTAATGGCTTTGGCGGCATGTAGATTTTACATATATAGGATCCTTAGTAAGGACATGTTCATCAATAGACCTGGGCTGATTTTTGTAAAAGGTTTTGGGTCAACTTGTAAAACCCGGTATTAATGCTATAGTATCTTATCTACAAAAAAAAAAAAAAATTATTCGATATTTTCTATCTTGAGTTGAAATATTTTTTATTTGACAAAAAATGTAAAAACATTTTGATTATAGCACATTTTTTTTTGTATTTCTATCTTTTTTCTTAATATATATTTCTCTAGATTTTGGGCTCAATATGATTCTTTCATTTTTAAATACATTAGAACAATAAAAGAGTAATTATTTTTAACATATAAGTATCCTACTCCATTCCATTTATTTCTACCATCTCTTGTAAATTGTTTTACTTCAATTTAATTTCCTCTTTTATAAAAAAAATGTTAGCAAAAACTTTGGCATTCTAAATCTTTATTTTTCCCTTTATATATTTCAACTTGAACAACCCATAACATAAATAATCTTCTAAACTTGGATTCATCCCACCATTACATAAAAAATTAGAAGAAATCAGGGTGTTGGATCCACTTAGATTGAAGATGAAAAGGATTTGAATAACCATTATTGAGCAGATCACACCTTAGGAGGATGGGTTTGTGATTTGATCTTTCTTGCAATAAATATTTGAAAATATTATACACCCTATATAATAAAAATATGTCCAAATTTTCTTTTATAAGATTTTCCTAATATGTTTTTAATTCCCTATGTATTGAAATCTTGAAGAAATAACTTCCCAAAATCCATTTAAATTGATAAAGAAAGAAACTTTTTTTATTGATTTAGACCATCTAGGAATCCTTTTATCTAAATGAGATAGAACTATATTGAAAACACCCTAAGAATTTGTAGATCACAATTGTTGATATAAATAAATTGAGGTCTTTCCAACACCTATTATGAAGAGTAATTATAGTTGAAGCATATACATCTATAACTCTAATTTTTGATATTTTCCTATTTCATACAAAAAAGACCAGGAGTCCAATTATTTTTTACTTCTAGCAATTTTCCATTCCATTTATGTTTACCCCACATATTGGAATTTGTGGTGGTTAAGGTTCTCTTGAGGCCATGACTAAATTTTGCATTGTATTATTTGTATTAGCCATTTGGGCCTTTATGAACCTTGAAAATGGTACTTTTGTAATACTTTATTATTTTATTCTTGAAGGCCGATCTCACAACCTTGATCTAAAAGTAACTTGTATTTGGGTATATATACCCTATCATACCAACCATTTTCATCAGTTAGTGTAATTCTATTCATTGATAGTGAGATTGATTGGTGTCAGTAGACACCCCATATATTTGTGTTCTTTACTTTATATCTTTATTTTTTAATAAAGCTTGGTAATGTGTTGATTCCATTAATTTATGGAAATTGCTATGAAATGTAACACCATATGTTTGCAATACCTCTTAAATATCCTATAGCAAATATTGTTATAAAATTTACCATATTCCTAATATTATTAAATACATCCTTACATTCTACACTTTTTACTTTTGTTTCTTGTATTAAAATAAACTCAAAACTATAAGAACCTATTAATTCCTTGATAACTCTTTTTAGGGATCTTATTTATAACCCTAATATTTCAAGATACCATATTCAATATTACTTTTTATTCTTAGTTGTGGGCTTAGCCCCATTTCTTGTTAGCACTTGAGATATTTATTTCTAGTTTTCCAAATAAATATCCCTCTAAGTTTCCTTTTCTCTTTGCTCTTCCTTTGAGAGCCTTCATTTTATTATTTAATTCCCATAAAAACTTCCATCCTCATCAACCCCTTCTATTTATCTAGGCTATTTATAATGAGACTTATTATCTATAGGTTTATGCTACCATGAAAATTATAAAATGCAAGGACCATCCTCCATAGTAATTATTTTTTTATGATCCCTTAAAAATCATGAATTGCTATGAATATCCTATATACTCTTTTTACTTAATACATTGCTATTAAAATCCTAAAGTTAAGTGATAAATCTACATTACTTTCATATTTATTGCAAGGAGACGATCCGCTTCTTGAGAAAAATAAAGATGATTTACATGTGTTAAAATTGACATATTTTACCTTCTTTATTTTAAAATTTCCCTCCATATTTTCTATGTATAATTAAATTTTCTTGAATTTGAACTTGTATATTCTAATTATTCATCTATTGCATTATTCTTGTTTTCTTCTAGTGTTTGATCTAAGTGGAATATGATGGCTTTCACCATATAAGGATAAAAAGGGTCTTTCCATGCCACTTTTTGGGAGTGGAAAATCCTTGATCTAATCCAAAGTATACTACAATGTGATCTCCTTTGTCATGTAGTATATCTATAATCAATGTGATCTCCTTTGTCTCATAACATAAATGACATCAAAATGAAATATTTTCATAATCCACTTGTTGATACCATTTTTATGATTTAGATTTAATATCAATGGATTTTTACAAAGGTTTTGAAAAATCCATGGCAACATATATCCGAATATATAAAACTCAACTTTATTTCCAAGTAGTTGGTTCCTCTAGTCAAACTCCCCTAGAGTATTACTAATATTATTCAAGACCTCCTTATTGATAAGACGATATGAAATTCTAAAAAGCCTAATACACATCGGAATCCTTTTAGTAGTCTTATATCCATATAAAAATTCTCACTCCTTAGCCTTAAATTTATACCATTTCTCCCCCTAAGCCATGGGTCACCACATATAATTTTATCCATAATTTTTGAATTAGAGAATATGACAAGGAAAAATCATTTTAGAAGAAAAATCATGGCAATTTGAATACCCATTTTCATTTAATCTATAAAAAATTTTCTTAGTATTTTATAAAATATTATATCATGCTTTATTATCTCATACTTGATAATTATTTTTGGTGTTGCATCTATTGCCTAGATAGGAATTACTATAAATTTTCACTTCCTCTTTTCCCCAACTAGGGCATCCATACTTTTAGCTAGGGTATTCTTACTTCCACTTAACTTCCATAAATAATTTTCCTTCCATACTATTGATATTTTCTCATAAGAATCCCTCATTTTGGAGGTTCTTCAAATATTTGGAATATGAAAAGGAAAGGATTAATCCTTAATTACACTCACTCATATTCCTAAATAATTTTATTACATCAATATAATCTTAATTTGTTGCAAGTAACATTTTGTCAACTATTTACTTAATATTTGAATAATATCCAACCAAGATTTCTACCTAATACCAAACTAATAAGTTTTTAATTGCAAGAATTCCCATCCAATATTATTTCCTTAGCAAACTCTATCTTGCTTACAAAGAGGAAACCTAATTTTTTTATCATATCCTTTCCAAATAAATATATTTGAACTTTATCAAATATGGATGCCATATTTTCTACCATTCTCGAAGTTAACATCATACATATAAATATAGATTGTAATGTAATATTATGAGTTGTAGAATTATATCCATGGCTAAGAAATTACCTTTCTAACCTACCAAAAAAGATTTTATTCTATCCAATTAGTTTTTGGTTTAGCAATTGTCCATCTATTTGTGATTATCCCATACCATTATAATTCCTCCTAAAGATACAATAGATAAAACTACTATTCAATCCCCCATATTCCAAATATTTTTAAATGATCCCTTATATTTCTCACTACCCATTTTTATCTTCTATATTAAAATAAATCCATTGCTATAGCAATTTATTAGGTCCTTGATAACCTCTTTTTTGGGGGTCATATTCATACTCTAAATATTTCAAGATACCATTTTCATGATTATTTTTTACTATTTATGGGTGTAAATATACTTCTTGTTAACACATTTGATATTTTTTTTAGTTTTCCTAATAAATATTTCTTAAAATAATATAACACAAAATGCTTTATTTGTATTTTTGAGCTCTAATTTAAAACTATTTATAATCTGGTAATCAGTTGGTGTTGATAAAACTAGATCCTAAAGATAGTAACAAGTTACCCCTACAATCAAATGCCATTAGTTTAAATAATTTAAGTCCTCAAATTTTAAGGAGGAGACCTAGGTTCAAATCTTGCCAAGTGATACATGCATACTATCCAAGTTATTGTAATTGAAGAACACAAGCTTATACTGAGAGGGGGGGTGAATAGTATAGCGTCCACTTTTTAATTTCTTTCCAAACCAATATCAATTAATGTCCTTAATTGCAATAACAAAACATAGCAGTGTGCATTAATAATTTAGATAGCAATAGTAAGCAAGAGCACAAGTCACCATACATAATTGAGACACAATATTTAACGTGGTTCCCCCAATATGAAGTACTCTACAAGATAATATCCTTATAATATTTTACACAGAAATAAGTATCATTATCCAATACAATGATTTTTTTGATCTTCTCAAAGCTAGGTAATAACAAGCTCACACAAAACTTGTCTAAATATGCATAATAAGCTCACACATAACTTGTCCAAAACTGCTCAACAAGCTCACACAGAACTTGTCCAAATCTGCTCAACAAGCTCACACAAAACTTGTCCAAAATTTCTCAACAAGCTCACACGAAATTTGTCCAAATCTACTCAACAAGCTCACACAAAACTTGTACAAAATTGGTCAACAAGCTCACACAAAACTTGTCCAAATCTGCTCAACAAGCTCACCTAGAACTTGCTCAAATATGCTCCAACAAGCTCACTAAGAAATTGTCCAAATCTACTCTAGCAATCTCACCAAGAACTTGATCAAATATTCTCCAACAAGCTCACTAATAACTTGTCCAAATATTCTCTAGAAAGCTCACCAAGAACTTGCTCAAATCTGCTCCAACAAGCTCACTAAGAACTTGCTCAAATCTGCTCAACAAGCTCACCAAGCTCACTAAGAACTTGTCCAAAATTGCTCTAGCAAGCTCACCAAGAACTTGCTCAACTTTGCTCAATAGGCTCACTCAAAACCTCATCAAAATATGTCCCAAATCTATCCACAAATCTGTCTAAAACTATCCACAAATCTATCCCAAAAACTATCCATAAAGCCTTCTCAAAGGCTCAATAAATCATACACAAACTGCCACAAATATGTCCAAAAATCTATCCCAAAGGCCTTCTCAAAGGATCAATCAATCATGCTCAAGTAGTACTCAAATCTCATCCACAAATATATGAAGGCAAGTCTCAAAGATGAACTCAACAATGAATGGCAACACACTCTACAATGGATGACAACAATGGTCCATAATTATCTCAACTCAACTCAAATCAATATCAACTCAAGTCAACTCATAGAAGCATAAAGAGAATTGTTAGAATCATTATGTTCTAAGCTCAATCTCAACTCAAATCAGAATTATAGAATTGTTTGTTTCATGGGACTTGAACAATCACCTCACACAATTACTTGACTAGGCTCAATAAACTCAACTCAACCAATCACCACAAGGGACACTCTTTCTCACAAAACCCTAGTCCAAGTATGTATCAACCAACTCAAATATTTCCAACAATGCTCAACCACAAATCTCACATAACAATGATACTCATGTTATTTTCAAGTTGTTTACATAACCAATGGGCTTCAAAAACTATGCTTATAAAACAAGGTTTAAACACAACTCTCAAACCATAAAACCTTGAAGCATTCAACCAACCACTTTCAAAAAGGAAACCACAAAAAATCCTTTTCACTCCAATGATATTTCAGAAATCAACCACCATAAACAATCAATAAGAGAATGTGCCCATACATTTTTGATTCCAAAAAGTTATCCACAAAATCTGCCACACTAAACACAACTTTCCTTTCGAATATTAATAAGGGTTAGTGGAATTAAAATAATAATCACAAGATAAAGCATAACTCAATTTACACGTTTTTACTCCAACTTAATAAACACATCCACCAAAGTCCTTTTTTAATAAAAACCCTTATCAAAATAATAATCAATAAACCTCTCAGAAATTATTTTATAACAACTCCTTATTTCTCCTATATCTTAATTCTCAATTTCATGAACATAAAATTAAATCAACAACTCATCCAAATTTGAAATAATAATCACAATCCTTATAAAAACAAAGTTTAATTAAAAACTTTAATTATTCCTAACCACCTTATAACTCCAACTTAGGGCTTAAAAAAATTAATTAGAGCAAAAACGTATTTACCTCCTCAAGGGGATTCAAACCGACTTGCCCAAAACATGAGCGCCTTAGCTGTAGCTAAGGTTGCCACACAAGCTAGCCGCACGTTCGAAAGGGAAAGGCACAACATGCCTAAAAACCTTTCCTCCATTTTCGTAAATCAAAAGCGCTTCGAGCTGTTTTCTTCCAATGCCTTCCGAACATAGTCCAGGGGATTTGAAACCTTGAAGTTTGTGCTACCACACGCCTTAGCCAAAATCCAATTGCCAATGCGCCACTCTGCCCACGATGACTTTTGACTTTGACCAACCTTCATTTATTCGTTGCTTCTGCTTTCTAAAATATTTTCACATGAGCTCAATTCGGATGCTTAGCCAACCATTATTAACCATGAGCAAGCCTCAGTTTATGAACCTTAGGTATCCCCTTTATATATCCTCTTTATTATTTTCGATGACGTCGACGAAAATCTTGCATATTTAATTTTAAATTTAAATTTAAAATTTAAATAATTAAAATTTAAACTAAATATTAAAAATTAAATATCTCCATCACCGGGGCACCTTTTTCGATGAAACGAAAGGCCAAATTGGGTTTTAAGAAAAACCCAGTTCAAATATACCATCCATGGTTTTAAATAAAACCTTTTATTTTTCCTGCCTTGGTTTTCACAAAAACCCTGTATTTATCCATGCTTTCCAAAATATCATTTGGCCACCAAAACTCAATGTGATCCATGTGACATCAATGATCCATGTGACATCAATTACAACATAAAATAACTCCAATTTCCAACAATAATACACTATGCGGTGATGATATAATATGAGTGGGAACCATTTCAATCCCATATAGCCTTAAAAAAATTAGTTGTAGCCACAAATCCTAACAACTTATCCCTAAAAATCCTAGCAACTTAAATTCATAAATTCTAACAAGTTATCCCTAAAAATCCCAACTTGTCACTATAAATCCTAATAAATTATCCCTAAACACCTATTGTTTACAAGTTTCAATGTTTGCACAATGTGAGCTGTTGCCAGGGGGTTTGGTATGGTCTGTTGTTGCTCTAATCACCTACGCCATGCTGACAAATCCCATCCACAAATGTATCCACAAGCATCTCAATAATCTCCAGATTGAGGACAGCTGGAACCCGATCGATTGGCCTGCACGTTGCCTGCCGACCACAGAGTCTTTCCATAACATTCTCAGAGAGGGTTTGTTCAAAATTAGAGTCAACATCAACTCCTATGCCCGAAATTCGGACATGTCACAAAATCGCGACACTTCTTGTTTCTCTGCTTTCTTGCCCCTTTTGAATCGTGAAAATGCAACATGTCACGATATCATGACACTTTTTCTCTCTTCCTTCTCTTTTGACCGCAAAAATGCAACATGTCATGATATCGCGACACTTTTATCTTTTGGCGGCGAAAATACAACATGTCACGATATCGCGACACTTTCTTCTCCTTTGACCGCGACGATGCAACATGTCACGATATCACGACACTTTTCTCTTTTGGCCGCAAAAATGCAACATGTCGTGATATTGCAACACTTTTCTCCTTTGGCCGCACAAATGCAACATGTCGCGATATCACGACACTTTTTCCTCCTTGGGCCGCGACGATGCAACATGTCACGATATCGTGACACTTTTTCCCTTTTGGTTGCAACGATGTAACATGTCGCGATATCGTGACACTTTTTTCTTTTGGCCGCGAAAATGCAACATGTCGCAATATCGTGACACTTTTTCTCTTTTTTCCGCAATGAAGCAACATGTCACGATATCATGACACTTTTTCTCCTTTGGCCGCGATGATGCAACATGTCACGATATCATGACACTTTTTCTCTTTTGGCCACGACAATGCAACATGTCGCGATATCGCGACACTTTTTATCTTTTGGTCGCGACGATGCAACATGTCATGATATCGTGACACTTTTTCTCTTTTGGCCGTGATGATGCAACATGTCGTGATATCACGACACTTTTTCTCTTTTGGCAATGAAGATGCAACATGTCACGATATCGTGACACTTTTTCCTCCTTCAGCCGCAACAGTGCAACATGTCGCGATATCGCAACACTTTTTTCCCTTTGGTCGTGATGATGTAATATGCCACGATATCACGACACATTTTCTCTTTTGGTCATGATGATGCAACATGTCGTGATATCGTGACACTTTTTCTCTCTTGGCAGCGATGATGCAACATGTCGCGATATCATGACACTTTTTATCTTTTGGCCTCAACGATGCAACATGTCGTGATATCATGACACTTTTTCTCCTTTGGTCACGATGATGCAACTTGTCACGATATCGTGACACTCTTTCTATTTTTTTTGACGATGCAACATGTCGCGATATCGCGACACTTTTTCTCCTTTGACCGCGATGATGCAACATGTCACGATATCGCGATACCTTTTCCTCCTTTGGTCGCGACGATGCAATATGTCGCGATATCGTGACACTTCTTCCTCCTTGCTTTCTCCCTTTGCTTTGGACCATGAAAATACAACATGTCGTGATATCACGACACTTTCCTCCTTGTGGTGTTTTGCTTTTTATTTGATCTTTAGCTTTTGGGCCTCTTCGGTCTTCTTGGAAAACATGCAAAAAAGGTGAGTCCCCATTTTTTGGGTTGGTGTGGAGCAGCAACATAACTTCCAAATGATGAATTTCTTTGTTTAAGTTTTGCTTCCCCTTTAATGATTAGCCTCTGGTTATGTTTACCTTTAGTTAGTTCTTCTAGTTGGTTCCTCTAGACGCCTTTACCTTAGGTGGCCCCTACTGTTTTTATGCTGTTTCGTTCTGCTACCACCGTTCTTCCCCTTTGCATCCCTCTTCAGAGGCCCATGGCTGTCTTGTACAAGGTTTAGGGACCTTTCAACACCCTTTCAACCAATAAAAAAAAAACAAACAATACAATAATAAAAATCCCTATTAGATCTATTTATTTTAACACCCCCTAAATTATTAACCTAGATATAGTCCTAAGCTTATCCTTAAATTTTTCAAATTTTCTCTATCTAAGAGTTTAGTCATCACATCAACTATCTATTCAAAAGTTGAACAATAATCTAGGAAAAATTCTTGATTCTCCACCAACTATTGGATATAGTGATGATGAACTTAATAAATTTTGTTATCATATTATATACTAGATTCTTCACCAACTTGAGTATACTTTTATTATCATAATGAAATGGTGTTAATGCTATTTGACCTATTTAAATATTATATAATATACATTGTAACCAAATAACTTTACAACTTGCACTACATGTCTTATATTCTACTTCAATTAATGATAAAGAAATTATATGCTAAAGTTTTATTTACTAATAAATAATCCCTAATCCATGAGAAAACATATAGCCAATAGTAGATTTTTTATCATCAATTGATCCTACCTAATATGCAATAGTGTATCCAACCAACTGTAAATCATTAGATTAATAGTACTATTGAAATATCTATAATCTAAACTTTTTAGGCCAAGGACAACAATGAGGTGACTATGGGTAATCTTGATA
Source organism: Wollemia nobilis (assembly GCA_028583015.1). Classification (NCBI taxonomy): domain Eukaryota; kingdom Viridiplantae; phylum Streptophyta; class Pinopsida; order Araucariales; family Araucariaceae; genus Wollemia; species Wollemia nobilis. The sequence goes on along the minus strand of JAQPPZ010000521.1, from coordinate 13,905,831 downwards.
TAGCTTACAAGCAAGTGCAATGTAAGCCTATGGGTATTCTTCTATGTAAGTTGATAGACATATTTATATAAGTGTATGGGTAGTTTTGATGTGTTGACCCTTAGTAGTATTGGTTAAACCACCTCTATGGTTAACCTTGATTAAAGGGTTTAATACATTTTATATATTGTAATATAACCTTAAAGCCGTATTGACTCAAATTATAAATTGGGGATTTTTTATCACTATAAATACTCCTAAATTATTGATCCATTATATTAGTTTGTGATGTGAAATCATTGGGTGGCTACGAGCACCCACACCTTATTCCTTTTATTTTGTTTATCTCTCTATTATATCTATATGCTCTCTTTAGTTTGATATTATATATTTTTTATATATGATAGTGGTAGATGTATTTCTAGTAATTTTTCTAGAAAATATTATGAATTCCAACATGGTCTTAGAGCAAGGATTGAAGTTGCATCGCTCAATTACGTAGAAAAAATCTTTTTGATTGATAACTTTTGGACCAAAATCTTCCTAGTCTATGAATGTACCCTAGACCTTGGTCAAGATTGGATGATTAGGATTTATCCTAAGCTCAACCTTTGAAGAAGGCCAATTCCTTGTGATACTAAATAAATTGAAGAATATGTTCAAGACTAAAGAAAGGAATGCAAGGGTTAGAAGGGTATAAGGGTTTAGAAAATACTTGAAATATATACAAAGTATAGCGTAACACAAATGAGATATATTACATTAATGTAATTTTGAGAAATTTTAAGCAAATCTTAGTAGACCAACCACTAATAAAAGCATTATAGAGTATATGAATATTAGGTTATATGCTTCAAATATTCCAAATATTTTATGAAAGGTAATCCAAATAGCAATTTAACAAAATTCATCATTCACAAAGCTTATGTATTAAAATTATGTGATTCATATATAAAAACGTAAAAATTATAACACCAATGGAGGCCAAACAACTTTCACTTTTATTGACTGTAAAGAAGAGTATATACTATATGAAAAGCAAAATGCTAAAGAGCCAACCCTCATTTTGAGGTGAATTGTGCTATTTATAAGTTCATGATGAATCTTGTAGTCCAAAATTTACAATAAAGTTTGTTACAAGTATGTTAGAGATAGCCTAACAAGAATTCTTATGGGAGTGGATGTCACTTTCATGCTCTATATCAATCAATTCCTTAAATCATTGTTTCATTGATGTGGCCGATCTAGATTCTTTCTTTGATTTTTTGCCCTTGCGTGTCTTCACTAGATCCATAGATATTCAATTATCATATTCTAAAATAATGTATGGTTGTTGCAATTACCTATCAAAAATATCACTTTTAGCTTCAATGACATTGCACTAAGTGGATAAGAGGTGTCCAGGTGGTTACAATTTCTAATGTGAGTAAGGTTTGGTGACAGGGACATGTCCAAATGAGTTTCACTTATTGACAAGGATTTGCAATATTTTTGGGCTCTTACAAGTATAACAGGGGCTTTAGAGGTAAAGTTAGAATCTTGAGAAGGTTTGGCTAATGTCATGTTTTAGAAATGTAGATTTTTGCCTCTCCAGACAATACTTTACCATTTCAAACTTATGTATTCTTAGGTTTTTTCAAGGCTTGATATGATGTTAGCATTGGTAAATCTTAAAATTAGTTTATTTTAGTTTTCATTCTTCTTCAAAATTTGGTAGGACTCTAGCTGATTTAAGCACCTAAAAAATCCTAGCTTTATGTTTATCCTCAAAGGCCAAACAAATTTCACTTTTATTGACTGCAAAGAAGAGTATATAGTATAAAACAAAAATGTATTAAATTATGCAATTCATATATAAAAACCTAAAAAATTTAACACCAATGGAGGTCAAACAAGTTTCAATTTTATTGATTGCAAAGAAGAGTATATAGTATATGAAAAGCAAAATGACAAAGCATAAAATAAAAATGTAGTAAATTATGTGATTCATATATAAAACCTAAAAATTCTAACACCAATGGAGGCCAAAAAACTTTCATTTTTATTGACTGTAAAGAAGAGTATATAGTATATGAAAAGCAAAATGCTAAAGAGACACCCCTCATTTTGAGGTGAATTGTGCTATTTATAAGTTCATGATGAATCTTGTAGTCCAAAATTTACAATATAGTTTGTTACAAGTATGTTAGATATAGCCTTGGAAGAATTTTATGGGAGTGGATGTCACTTTCATGCTCTTTATCAATCAATTCATTGAATCCTTGTTTTGTTGATGTGATCGATCTAGATTCTTTCTTTGATTTTTTGCCCATGTGTGTCTTCAATACATCCATAGATATTCAACTATCATCTTCTACAATCATGTATGGTTGTTATAATGACCTATTAAAAATATCACTTTTAGCTCCAATGACCTTGCTCTAAGTGGATAAGAGGTGTCCAGGTGGTTATATTTTATAATGTGAGCAAGGTTTGGTGGTAGGGACATGTCCAAATGAGTTTTTAATATTGACAAGGCTTTACAATATTGTTGGGCTCTTTCAACTGTAACAAGGGCTTTAGAGGTAAAGTTGGAATCTTGAGAAGGTTTAGCTAATGTCATATTTTAGAAATGTATATTTTTACCTCTCCAAATAGTACTTTAACTTTTCAAACTTAAACATTCTTAGGTTTTTTCGAGGCTTGATATGACGTTAGCATTGGAAAATATCAAAAATATTTCATTTTAGTTTTCATTCTTCTTCAAAATTTGGTAGGACTCTAGCTGAATTAAGCACCTAAAAGATCCTAGATTTATGTTTATCCTCAAAGGTGAAACAACTTCCACTTTTATTGATTGCAAAGAAGAGTATATTGTATAAAACAAAAATGTATTAAATTATGTGATTCATATATAAAAACCTAAAAATTCTATCACCAATGGAGGCCAAACAACTTTCACTTTTATTGACTACAAAGAAGAGTATATAGTATATGAAAAGCAAAATGCTAAAGCATAAAATAATAATATATTAAATTATGTGATTCATATATAAAAACCTAAAAATTCTAACACCAATGGAGGCCAAACAACTTTCACTTTTATTGACTATAAAGAAGAGTATATAGTATATGAAAAACAAAATGCTAAAGGGCCAACCCTCATTTTGAGGTGAATTGTGCTATTTATAAGTTCATGATGAATCTTGTAGTCCAAAATTTACAATATAGTTTATTACAAGTATGTTAGAGATAGCCTGGCAAGAATTCTTATGGGAGTGGATGCCACTTTCATGCTCTATATCAATCAATTCCTTGAATCCTTGTTTCATTGATGTGGCCGATATAGATTCTTTCTTTGATTGTTTGCCCATTTGTGTCTTCAATAGGTCCATAGATCTTCAACTGTCATATTCTACAATAATGTATGGTTGTTGCAATGACCTATCAAAAATATCACTTTTAGCTCCAATGACATTGATCTAAGTGGATAAGAGGTGTCTATTTGGTTATAGTTTCTAATGTGAGAAAGGTTTGGTGACAGGGACATGTCCAAATGAGTTTTTCTTATTGACAAGGCTTTGAAATATTGTTGGGCTCTTTCAACTATAACAGGGGCTTTAGAGGTAAATTTGGAATATTTTTTTTTTTTGAAAAAATGAAAAACTTGTATTAAAACAAGAACCAGATACAAGCGGGAGAGAACACATCCCGAGCCAGAGCCACAAGCAGAACAACAGGGAAGGCGCACCAAGGCAAGGCAAAGAACCGCAAGGCACAGAGAACGGAAGGCACGAAACAAAGAATAGGTCGCGAAACCGCGACATGTCGCGAAATCGCTACAGGAAAACCCAACACGGCCACGAAGGCACCAACAGGCGCGAAAACGCGACATGTCGCGAAATCGCGACAGGAAAGGCCCCCGACAGCCACCCGCAGAAAGCGTCGCGACATCGCGACAGAAAAGGAAAGCAACTAACAAGCCTCAACAAGGTCGCGAAATCGCGACGAAAAACCACCCAGTCGCAAAGGAGCCAAACATGCCGCGAAATCGCGCAAGAAAAACGCCAGAGACCAGGAGGGCACAACCTGTCGCGAAATCGCGACAAAAACCAGCACAAAGAAGCATCATCACAACAGGTCGCGAAATCGCGACAGTTAACCACCCAGACGCCAGGAAGGCAGGACCTGTCGCGATATCGCAACATGTCGAGGAATCGCGAGGCGCGAAAACGCGACATGTCGCGATATCGCGACATGTCGCGATATCGCAACAAGACGCGGGATCGCATCACGCGATAACGCGACATGTCGCGATAGCGCAACATGTCGCGGAATCGCGACCCGCGATAACGCGACATGTCGCGAAAGCGCAACATGTCGCGGAATCGCGACCCGCGATAACGCGACATGTCGCGATATCGCGACAGAAACCAGCCGGAGACTACAAAGACTCAACCTGTCGCGATATCGCGACGTAAGCCAACCAACAGCCGCGACAGGGCAACATGTCGCGAAATCGCGACGTAAAGAACCCTTAGCAAAAAAACTTTTGCACATTATTTCAGGAATTGATCAAGGCCTTGTCTGATCTCGACATTCTCCACAGGCAAATTGCTATGCATATGAATCCCAACCTCTCTCTCAGCACCCAACTTAGCAAGGAAATCGGCCGCTTTATTAAGAGATCTACTAGCATAAACAGGAATCACATCCTCAATTTCTTTCCAAAGCTCTAAAATTTGGGCAACCAAAATCTGGAGCCTCCAAGCTTTTAAGGCAAAGTTCCGCATGCAATCAAGAGCACCAACCAAGATTTGAGAATCAGACTCAATGATTATCTTTCTATGGCCATGCTTGACGGCCCATATGGAAGCAGATTTAATAGAAAAGGCCTCAGCTTCATTGTTAGTGGCATATCCCGCACCTTGCAATTCCCAATATAGCACAGTCCCAAAGATGATCACGGCAAATAACACCACTCGCCAAGGATTGCCCTGGATTACCTTTAGCAACTCCATCGCATTGATTTTGACCCGACCTTCCGGGGAGGTTTCCAACCACTTCTTACCCGTCTCTCCGGATCAGCACCTCTCCCACTCAAAGACCTAGAAGCAGTCGGTTTTCCTTCTCAAAGATAGATAGCAACGGTTTCCACAACTTTGCTCCAAATGATCCGCCAAATCCCCTCCACCGAAGAGAAGGTTTCACGAAAAATACGAGCATTTCTTTCCAACCAAACCCGCCACCAAATAAAGAGGAAACCGATCTCCCACCAAGACGTAAGAGCTTTAGAAATAAATCTACCTCTCTTCCAACCTTTCCCATAAATTGGTCCGGGACAGATCTCCAAGCACCCGAAGTTTAAAGTGGGAGAACCAGCGTTGCCAAATCTGTCGTGTGAAAGAGCAATCAAACGAAGATGGTTCACAGCTTTCCTCATTCCCGTAACATAAGACGCACCGGGAAGGACCAATGATGCCTCTAATTCTAAGGTTGTCAAAGGTCAAAATACCATTATGCATCAGTTGCCAAGCAAAGAAGTTCACTTTCGGCCAGCTCTTGGGATGCCAAATCTTCCTCCATTCATGAACAGGAAAAGAGTGTGGGGGGGCTCGTGTAGGATCGAAGCATAGCCCTCCTTCACATAATAAACCCCAAGGTTCCCAAATCCCCAAGCAAGCTCATCCTCCTCATCACTCCCAGATAGAAACCTTTCAGCCAAAAGTTTTTCCAGTAGTTGGGGCCTCGCCTCCGGGGGATTGGAATAGGCCATTCACCCAGTCGCTTAAATTTTTTAACCTTATATTCCCCCAGAGGGCTGGTAGTAAAGTAGGACTGAATATGAATCCAGCCTTTGTCTTCAAGAGCTATTTTTAGCGGAAGCAGATCGGGAAACACTGCAAGAATAGGAGGATGCTGATCCCAAGAGTCAGTCCATAACCGGACCTTCTCCCATCTCCCAACTTTCCGTAACAATTGATCTTTGATAATGCAAGAACCAAGCTTGAGCGCCCGCCACACAAGAGAACCATTACCTTCCGGAGGATAGCGGCCCAAGTCATTGGGAGGAACAAGACTCAAGTATTTACTAGAAAGGATTCTCGCTGCAGAGAGACGAAGGCCGAGAAATCCACCTCCAAGATAATTTCCGACCCAGGGCCCGATTGTTAAACTTGGAGCTTCTCAAGCCCAGCCCCACCTTTTTCCTTGGGCCGGGTGACCTTATCCCAACCAACCAAGGCCCATTTCCTCTCTCCATTGGCACCTTCCCAAAGAAAACTTCTAGCCGCTTTGTCCAACTCTTTCCGTATTGAGGGCGGGGCGGCCGTAATTGAAAATTTGTAAATAGGCATAGCCTCGAATAACGTACTTCAAAAAGTTAATCGGCCCCCATAGCTTAACCATCTATGGGACCAATGATTCATTCTCTCTTTGATGCCATCAAGCAGTGTCCTTCCGTAAATCAGCCGTCGCTTTTTAAAGTGCAGGGAACCCCCAAATAAACAACAGAAGGGAGGTCCGAGTGAAGCCCGTAATCTCCATAACTCTCTCTTGCGACCTTTGATCAAGGTTGAAGAAGACCACTTTTGATTTTAAATCATTGATGGCTTGATTAGAAGCCCGAAGGTAGACGTTAAGAGTATCTTTGATTCCTCTTGCTTCTCTGAGACTGGCAACTCCCACCAAGCCCGTATCATCCACAAACTGTAAATGAGTCAAAACTTCGGCTCCAATTTTAATTCCTGTAATCTGTCCTTGACGTCTTCTTCTCAGGAAGAGTCTGCCAAGACCTTCAGCCAAGATGAGAAAGAGATAAGGAGAGCAGGGATCTCCTTGACGGAGACCCCGAGAGGCTCCAAAAGGTGGCGAGGGAAGCCCCTTAATTAAAACAGAGTATGAAGGCGTAGAGATACAGCTCATGACCCAGGCAATCCAGTCCTGAGAAAAACCAAAGGCTGCCAACATCTTGACCAAGAAACCCCACTCTACTCTGTCATAAGCCTTAGACATATCCAATTTGATGAACATTCCTTTGTTACCTGAATTATGCATAGAATGGATAGCCTCCCGAGCCAAGATCACTCCATCCAAGATCCGTCTTCCTTCAACAAAACCCCCTTGCTCAGGGGAAATTAACTTTTGAAGGAGGGGTTTTAGTCTTTCAGCCATAAGTTTAGAAATAATTTTATAGATCACATTACATAGAGCAATAGGTCTGAAATCAGAAATGAGAGCCCCCCCCTCTCCTTTCGGAATTAAAGAGATAAAGGTATGATTTAGAGCCTTGAGCATTCTTTTGTTAATTCGGGATTCCTCAATGACAGCCAACACGTCCTCCTCCAGGATGTCCCAGAAGGCCTGAAAGAACTCAATAGGGAAACCGTCCGGGCCAGGCGACTTTCCTGTGCACATCCCAAAGACTACCTTCTTGAGTTCATCACGATCTATGGGCTTAAGAAGGGACTGATTCTCTTCATGAGAAATAATAGAGGGAATTCCGTCAATGACTTCATTTTGTGCTTCCACATCATGTTGCAGACTTTCCTTGAAGAGGTTTGAGAAGTACTCCATAGAAATGGAGTGCATGTCAGGAAGAGTGTCAAAGGAATTTCCAAACTCATCTTGGAGGAGCTCCATGTTATTCAATTGCCTTCTAGCACAGGCATAACGATGAAAAAATTTAGTATTTCTGTCTCCTTCTAATAGCCAAGTATTTCTCGGCTCTCTCGTCTCCAAGAGATCTCTTCTTGATTATCAATGTCCTCAACTCGCTTTGCGTAAGGCGTCATCCTCAAATTTAAGATGCTCGTAAATAATTCCTTCTCTCGAATTGTTTTTGCACCTCATTCCATCTATCCAAAGAAGGGGGCCCGTTGGAACCGGAAATCAGATTTGTTAGTTTGCTTCCACTCGCTTCGCTTTACTCTTAACATAGAGAAGTCGTTTGTGAATTTTGAACATAGCCGTTCCAAAAGGGGGACGGCCTTCTTTCCACCACTCGTGGAATTTTCCTTCGTAGGTCCTCTTTTTGCAACCAAAAATTTTCAAATTTAAAAGGTTTGTAATACTTTCCCCGACATGGTCCCTCCCTCCAAAGAAATGGGAGAGTGATCGTAAACCGGGCCCTCCAAGATCTGAAATTTGATATTCCATCTAACATAAGCTTCCTCCGAGACCAAAACCTGTCAAGCTTAACCCTCCTATTGTATGGCTCTCTTCTCTTATTAGTCCATGTAAAGTTTGTACCAGGACCTTTGATGTCAACAAGGTTAAAGGCCTGAACGTGGGCAATAAACAGCCTATCCCCTGTATCCAGAACAGGGATGCCACCTTCCTGATCTCTAGCGGATAATTTAGCATTGAAATCCCCAGCTAAAATCCAATCAAGATCTTCCCGGGAGGACCTCATGTTTTGAACAGACTTTCCATTGAGACCGCCGACCTTCGGTATTCTCGTACCCCATAAAAATTTGTAATTAAGACTTGTTCAACTCGTAACTATATTCTTGAAAAGAGATGTTAGGACCCCTCTCCAGTGCTATATGATCTACCGCTATCCATGCCAAAGGATTCCAAAGAGTAGCAATCCCTCCCGAGGCACCTAGAGCAGCCATCGCCATATGGCCAAGCACCCTCCGTATTCGGCCAACAGCTTTACTCATGAGGTCTAATGACATTTTTGTTTCCCGAATGAGCAGGAAGTCCTGTTTTACTTCTTTCTAAAAGTCTTTGAACAGCAGATTGATGGGTTCTACTCGTTTAAACCCCTCACATTCCAAGATTGTACAATCATTGGAAACCTTGGGAGCAATACGAATCAATTGTTCTTGCCACTCCTCCATTGATTAGCTTATCCCCTTGCACTGCGATTAGATCCTTATTGGATTTCCCCGCCCACCCCTTGGGAATTACTATTTTTCGATCTCTTCTCCACTTGTGAAATTCCAAGAGCTGGTCTTTCTCTCGAGCTTTTCTCGCAATTCCCATAGAAACATCTTTGATAACGGGTCAGGTCGGGGCGTGGATAACCAGGGTCCCAAGGTTTTCATGGTGCAAAGACTCGTAGGAATCAAAAGCCCGCTCAAGGACAGGGGTTGAGGAAGGAGGAGCATGAGTTGGGATAATATTGTCCTCAAGGATCCCATCTGCTCCATCCATAGGTTGGTCTTCTTGATCCACAAGAGATTTGAAGATTTCATACCGATTTGTTGGCTTGGGGAGAGCTTGCTCCTTACCATTTCTCTTTTTGTTTCTTCTCCTCTTCTGCTGTTCAAAGCCATCATTCTGGCCCTCAGACCCAGTGGGAATGACAGATGGTTCCTTGGCCGAAGTGGACTTACCTCCTCGGGAGCGATTTGACATTCCTTGTGTAGCATCCACATTGGAGCTCAAGATATTTGGACAAAACCTTGCCAAATGGCCATGCAAATGGCAGACTCTACAACGGAAAGGTAGGGCTTCATAGTCTATCTCGTTGTACCCAAGAATGTCCCGCTAGCTCCAATTCCATCTCACCGGTAGCGATTGACTAATATCCAATTCTACACAAATTCTTGCATAAACGGCAGTATTTCCTTCAATGGTATCCTTAGAAACTCCCAAAAATCTACCTAGAGAGTTGCCTATCAATTCAAGAATCCGCTCACCCCAAAACTCCATCGGGAGCGCGTACAGCCGGATCCAAACCGGGACAGCCGTGGGTTCAATGCGAGGATCAAAACCCGCTCTCCATGGCTGGACAAATAACCCTGCCGGGCCATGGCTCCTCTTCTCTCGATTCAAATGCTCTGCTTTCTATCCATTAGGGAAGAAAAACTAATAATGAAATACCCATTGCTAATGGGCCATAAGGAGTACTCACCGATTGGCTCCCGCTTTGTCTCACCCAGGAATGCAAAAAGTGCAGGGTGGGTCGAATGCCCATGAACTTGCAAATCAGATCATGCGTGGTCCGGTAGTTTATCGTGTCTTCAACCAGCTCTGGTTCGATGACAATTTTCGGTCTTACTGTAGATTGCGGGAGACAACCATTTATTCTGTGCCCAGGAGAGCCCTTGCCCGCATTCTTGGCTAGTAGATGGGAGGCACTACGTTGAGCTTCAGCAGAGGAAGACGCAGGAGTCTCTCGAAGAATCTCCGCATAAGAGGTATTTTTTCCTTCGCGAGAACCAGGAAGAGACCCCATTGGGCCCTCCCAGGAAACCGAAAGATCCTTGTCCAGAGGCCTGCAATAGACCCCACACACGCTGAAGGAGGTTTCCGAACTGAAACCCTGGAGCCACGGTCGTCGACAGTGCAGAGGAATTCCCGCCAAAGCGCCCGGCAGCAGTTTTTCAATCGTCTATAAATTTGGAATATTAAGAAGGTTTAGCTAATGTTATATTTTATAAATGTATATTTTTTCCTCTTCAGATAGTACTTTACCTTTTCATACTTACTCATTCTCAAGTTTTTTTGAGGCTTGATATGACGTTAGCATTGGCAAATCTCAAAATTATTTCATTTTAGTTTTCATTCTTCTTCAAAATTTGGTAGGACTCTAGCTGATTTAAGCACCTAAAAAATCCTAGCTTTATTTTATCCTTGGTGTGGATCTTTGAAAATGCTTTGACTAGTTAACATTATCCCAACCTCCTCGTTCTAAAACTTTTTTGAAACCTTGCATGATATCATCACTAGGAAAGTCTAAAATCAATTGATCCTAGGCTTGAGCATTTCGAGAGCCTTTTAGGAGTTGATTATAATTTTAATCCGATAAAATGTGCTTTTCTTCATTGATTTTTTCACAAATATGGACCTTCTAAAAACACTTAGCTACCTTTTAATTTGGCTATGAATTGGTGCATTTAACTCTCTAATAGCATGTTTGTGCAATTATGATATTTTTGGCCAAACTTCTAGGTTTTTTGCCTCGATAAAATTAGGATAAAATCTTAGCAGAATGGTAGTATGGCTTGATTTGCAAGGACTTGTGAATGTGGAAATCATATTTACCTATATTATTGGTACCTCTTGAGGATTTTTTCTTGCAAAAATTGATGTAGAAAGCCTTATGTATTGGATATAGAGTCAAAAATTTTACAAGATAGAACTATAAAATAGAAGTAAAGGAAATCCATCATGAGGATATGGAGGAGAATGTTGGGGGTTTGAGCAGGTATGGATTCTATAGCTATAATAGAGGCTTCAATGTATGCATTGGAATATACCCTAAGATGAGCCCCATTTCATCTACCTATAAAATATGGTGGCTTCCATAGAATATGGAGGAAAAGTACTAGAGGATATGGGGGATTATGGAAAGTGATAATGGATAATATGTGAAGGATAATGGGAGTAATAATAAATGGAGAAGACTACAAATTAATGGAGTATAGATAATTATGAGATGAATGGAGGGAAGAAGAGTGTAGGGAAGTGGGAAGAAAAAACCAAAAGATAAAAGAAATATGAGAAGAGGAAGGGAAAGGAAGGGGAATGGAGATACCTAGATGGTGTTACCTGCTACAAAAATGGAGTTCCTCTGAGCATAATCCACCATAGATAGAAGCTACTTCAGACCTAGGCCAATTTCCTTAGGTAAATATTCTAGGCACTCGGGGATTGAGGCCTTTCTTTGCTCTTTGTTTTCTTCTTATTTATAAAACTACATAAATATTCTTCTTCAAAATTGTGGACTACTGCACAAGTATATTCTAGGGCTCTTAAAATTTACATGGCTATATAGTTACTTAACAAAAAATCTTAATCCAAAAACTGCTTTGTCTTGTCCTAGGCTTACATTCCCTTCTATAGATTTTATTGATAGTTATGCCAACTAATATTTATAAACATATGGGTGTCCTTTTTTGAGTTGGTACACTTTCCTAAAATCTATGCCTTGTGTGACTGGATTGCTTGTGTGTTTTTATTTTGTGTAGCCAATAATTTTTTTCTAGTAGGATATTTCCTACTTGGACACCTCACATTTGCTTACATAATTAAGGTACTAAGGTATAATGATAAGGTTTGGTACATATTTTTCCTACATTTGTGTATCATCTCTTTTTTGACCAACCTCAACCCCTATATGTTTAGTGACTGGAAATTCTACAATTGAATCCTAACTTTCATGTTCATGCCTAGGCTCTACTTGTTCTTCTTCTTGCTTCTCTTCATCGATCTCTTGATTAGCCAAGGTATCTTTTATTTTCTACAACACTTAGAAGTCTATCTTCCAAATTTTTGGGGATGGGTATTGTTGCGGGCCAAACAAGGTGAATGGTTTCCTATTTTTGTCACATGCCCGTGCATTTAATTATCAACCCAGGGAGCTTCGTAAACTTGCGAAGAGTCGGAATTAGGTTACTACAATACCACTTGGAGGTGAATCTGCTAATCCTACATTTTGGGGGGTGTTCTTGAAATGGTTTGTCAATCATTCCCGCACTCCTCAATGATTTACGTAAGAAGAACAAAATTAAACCTACAGAAAATAAATCATGTACGCGTTCCTGAAAATAAATCTACTACAAATGTCTGGAACTAATAAACTAATAAACGTTCTTATGAAAGCAATAAACTAATTAAAATTAATAAACAAAAAGGAAATGGGGAAGAAATACTGGCTTGGAGTGGGCCCAGGCTCCAGCAACTTCTTCCCGATCGAACACGCGCTTAGAACTTTTGGAACTTTAATATATTCATCAACACACTACAATTTATCTTTGTACGTCTAAATGGATCTTTATTTTATTTCTATATATTTCTCAGAATGATCTGCGTGTGTTTATATAACACACCCGTAGAACTTCTGTTACAGAAGTAGTTACAACAGTCGATCTATCCCAGACTAAATCAAGATAGTCTAGTAAATGCAATCGACATCTGGCATTCTGTTCTAATGGCGGCGTGTTCGTTGTTCGGTTCGTGCTTTGCCTGGCATCAGTAAGACGTTTCGATACATTGGTGCAATCTCCAATTTAGCTCTGCATGATGCAGAGCTGGAACTGCACCAGCCGCTGCCGTCCACGTCGTTCAAATCTGGTCAACGGGCAAAGAATCAGTGGCGCCTTCTGGTTGTGGGGAGGTGCTTGCCTTTTGCTAGCGCCTTCCGACTATGGGGAGGCGCTTGTCTTTGGTTGGCGCCTTCCGGTTGCAGGGAGGCGCTCGTATTCGGTTGGCGCCTTTCGACTCGAGGAGGTGCTCGTATTCAGTTGGCGCCTTTCGACTGCAGGGAGGCGCTCGTATTCAGTTGGCGCCTTTCGACTGCAAGGAGGTGCTCGTATTCAGTTGGCGCCTTTCGACTGCAGGGAGGCGCTCGTATTCTCTTCATTAACCCCCGATGAAATAAAGTGCCGGGGTCCATCAAAAGGACCTCGACCATTCCAAATCTAACTAAATCAACTGCAATTCCACAAAACATACTAAAAACACACAAATTAGATAACACGCATAATTATATCAAATATCTATATAATCATTCATAAAAGTATGCAATCCTTATTATACAACCGCATATTGATCAAAGAAATATGTACAAAATATGAGCATTTTTGGTGCTCATCATCCCCCCATGCCTAACATATGCCACGCCCTCGTGGCATCCAAGCTGCAGGTAGCCCTCTGACTTTTCATCGTCGCCATCTCTTGGAGGATTTTGCTGCCCCTGCGGCCCGAGTCTATCTTTTCGTGCTGGCATTTGAAGGTGTGGTTCACCTTTGCCTATGGGAAACTACGGTTGTCAATTGTCCTCTTCTTGTTCTGGCCGCTACTGGTGGTGGTCTAGCCAGCGTTGTTCCTGTCGATTGAAATGCAGCTTCGGTAGCTTGCCAGAGGTCGACGTCTGGAGGTTTGACCACTGCCAGAGGGATATCCGAGTTATCCCCTCTGGAAGGCACTACTTGGGCCTTGTATAATCCGGCCGCTTTAGGGGTAAGCCCTGCATTCTCCTTTGCAATCGCAGTGGCCTCCAATTGTGGGCCATATACTCCCCACCATTCCAAGTACTTCCTCATCATGGCAGGCCGCCCTCGGGATGAACCATAGATGTCCCAAAACTGGCTGTCTTCTACCGGATTGACGCAGATGCCAGAATCTCCTTTTACCCTCGAGGATGCCTTCCTGGCCTCCTTGGCTGCTTTCATTTTGTTGCGTCGTTGCTCAAAATATTTTTGCCTTTCGGCGAATGGTTGCATGTCCCATTCATCCTCTTCGGAGTCGGTGAAGGTCACTTTTGCCTTCTGTCGAGCCGTCCTGGGCCTCTTTGCCTTGGCTTCTATAGAAAATGCGACGGCTTGGACAGGGGTCTCTCCTTTCTCCTTCGGGGACTTCTCCTTGCTCTGAAGGATCGGTTGTGCTACTATCTTCGGGGGTGATCCTTCGTTTCTCTTCAAGGTAGAAAGGTATGTTTAATTTCCTCCCATGCACTAGGTGATTGATGAAGTGCACATGATTAATGTGTAGATGGGTATACTTTCCTGTGCATGTGAAAAATTGAGCAATCTGCTCGAACATCTTTCGCATATTCATGGGGAGACTATTTTTGAGTAACCCCTCCTTGTCTATCTGCACATTTCCTCCTGGCAGCAGTATTTCGGCGTATAGTTTTAACACTCCACCCTTGTATGTACATTCCCCCGTGAGAGGCAATCCAGTCGCCTGTGAGATGAACTTAGGGGTGACTAGAATTTCCACCCCTCGTACTTGGGCCGCATCGCCCCTCAAAGAGGTGATGAATTCTCTAGCTGCCTCCATGTCCTGGCCCTGACTGACCAGGGTGCAGTATTCGAGCCACCCCTCGGCTTTGAATTGGGTCTTCACTGCCCCTCTGATCCCATCAGTATCACTGGGTTCATTCTTCTTGATCGCGTGGTTCTTGGACCTTCCTCCCATGGTGCCTTCTGCTGCTATATATATTTTTTGTCCTTCCTTCTTCAGGAAGGTGCCTTCTTATAGAAAAGATGCCTAACCCTAGCAGTTATGGAAGACGCCCTATCATTGGCATGCGATTTCGGCTATGGGGGGATACGATCTCTATGACGACGATATCTTTTTTGGTACTACGTATTTATAAATAATTATATAAATGATTTGATTTAGTATGCACGTACCTGATTCGTCATTCCAGTCATCGTGGTAGCCATTGATTTGCTGACTTGTGACACGAGGGAGGGGTATGGTCCTTTGATGCCGCTCATTCGTGCGATGCTTCGTTCCGCTCGAGGCATCCGGTAGATGTAAATGTTGCATGCGGGAGGCATTCTTTGGTACCTTTCCCATGTGGATGGTGTCCTTGTAGCGCCTTTCCGACGTTGTCGATGCTCTTCTTCGAACGAATGCGCCTTCCGATGCTACGAGGTGCCTCTGATTGGTGGGAGGCACTTTTGCCTGCATGCGTCTTCCCAATGTGGGAGGTGCCTCCTTCTGGTTCGTGCCTTCTCGATGTTGGAAGGCGTTCATCTTGATGAATGTGCCTTCCTGATGTTGGAAGGTGTATTCGGCTGGATGAATGCACCTTCCTTGATGTTGGAAGGCATCTCGGCTGGATGAATGCGCCTTCTTGATGTTGGAAGGTGTCTCTGGATGAATGCGCCTTCTTGATGTTGGAAGGCGTATTCGGTTTGTTTTTTTTTAAGACTTGGTGCCTTCCTGCCATGGAAGGTGCCTACATATGTATATATATATATATTTTTAATAGAACTTCTGAATGGATGGAAGGCACTGTCTTCCGATTTGGCGCCTTTCGGATGCAGTAAGGTGCCTTCTTCTAGATGGGCGCCTTTCGGGTGTAGTAAGGCACCTTCTTGTGGACTTGGCGCCTTCTTCGAGATGCAGTAAGGTGCCTTCTTCTGGATGGGCACCTTTCGGGTGTAGTAAGGCACCTTCTTGTGGACTTGGCGCCTTCTTCTGGATGCAGTAAGGCGCCTTCTTCTGGACTTGGCGCCTTCTTATGGATGTAGTAAGGCGCCTTCTTCTAGACTTGGCACCTTCTTCTGGATGCAGTAAGGCACCTTCTTCTAGACTTGGCACCTTCTGGATGCAGTAAGGCGCCTTCTTATGGATGGCGATTTGACTAGAAAAAGGGTGATCAAGCCTTCCCAGTTTTTCATCGCTGCCTAGATTCTACCTACGAGCCGGTGTCAGAATGTTGAGCCGAATCAGGCCCGGTTTCCCAGATACCTATCCCTCGTCTTTGTCAGGTCCTCCACCTGCAAAAAGCAACCAAAAAAGAAAGGAAAATAAAGGTAGTTAGACGCGTTCCGTGCCTGTTAGGCCCTGGATTAGGATGCTTGCAGCTTGCATGCGGGCGTCGTCCCTGCAAAAACACACATTACAAAAAAAACTATATTAACTAAAAATTTTGGGTGAGCACTTTCGTGCCCACCATTTCACCTGTGAGAGTTCGGTCCAGATCTAGCAAGATGGGGTCTCCCCCACGCCTACTCTGGATTCCACCTGTAACGTTTCGGACGTATTATAGGGGCGTAGTCGGTGGCCATTGACTGTGAACATGGTGTTGCTGTCGTCAATTGTCTTAACGCGCACCGCCCCATTCCTAATGAGCTCTGCCACCTCATACGGCCCCATCCACCTCTGCATAAGTTTGCCCTTCCTTTCCTGGAATCGGGAATCGTACAACAGTACCCATTCCCCTACCTGGAACTTCTTTAGCTTGATGTGGTTATCATGCCACTTCTTTCTCTACTTCTGTATAATCTCTGTCCTCTACAAAGCATCCAGTCGGATTTCGTCCAGCTGATCTAGCTGGCGAATCCTCTATTTTTGAGCTTCGTCCAAGCTCAAATTTAATTCTAAAGCCATCCTCAGAGTTTTGATTTCGAACTCGATGGGCATCATCGCATTTTTTCCATAGACCAGTTGGAAAGGTGTGCATCCTGTGGTGGATTTCCACGTGGTGTTGTATGCCCAAACTGCCTCCGGCAACCATGTGGCCCAATATTTCTTGTGTTGCTGCATGGTTTTGGTCAGGATGTTTTCTATCTCCCTGTTTGTCACTTCTACTTGCCCGTTCGCTTGCGGATGGTAGGGCGTGGTTTTATTGTGCCGAACTCTATCTTGCTCCATCAGCTCCTCAATCAATTTGGAGGTGAATTGGGGCCCTTGGTCTATTGTTATCTCCCGAGGAACCCCAAATCATGTGAAAATATGGGCAAATAAGAAATCGGCGACCGTTCTTTCCTTTGAGTCCCTTAATGCCTGCACTTCCACCCATTTGGTGACGTAATCCGTGCAGACCAGAATAAACCTCCTTCCCATCGAAGGTGGATTAAATGGTCCCACGAAGTCCATGCCCCATTTATCGAAAGGTTCCAGGTGTACCCAGGGCTGCAAGGGCATTTCATCTCGGTGGGTTGGTCTACCCATCCTCTGGCACTCGTCACACTTGTTGGTATACGCTGCCGCGTCCTTGAACAGAGTGGGCCAAAAATACCCAGCCTATAGGATTTTGTAGGCAGTTCGTTTCCCTACAAAGTGTCCTTCGCATGGCTCATCGTGACATGCCTTGAGCACTTCTGAAAACTCCTGTTCTGCTATGCATCTTCTTATAATTTGGTCCCGTCCTATTTTAAATAGGAGACCATCCATCCAAAGGAATGATGCGCTCTTCTCTATGACCGCCTGCTTTTCTCGGTAGGAGAGAGCGGGTGAGGTCCTTCCGGTGGCCAAGTAATTGGCTATGTCTGCATACCACGGAGTTTGTTCACTAATAGCGAACAGATGTTCGTCCAAAAACTGATCTTCCACTGCTTGATGATCTGTTGGTATCAATCTGGACAGAAAATCCGCCACGACGTTGTCCTTGCCCGGTTTATCGACTATAGTGATGTCGAATTCCTGCAATAGCAACAGCCATCTGATAATTCTGCCACCAATGGCCGGCTTGCTCATCAGATACCTGATAGCCGCGTGGTCCGTATGGATGAAGACCTTGTATCCCGTTATATAGTGGCGGAATTTGTTTATTGCATGGACAACTACGAGGAATTCTTTTTCTATCATTGTATAGTTGAGCTCTGCTCCCGCCAAGTTTTTACTGACATAATAGATGGCATAAAATTCTTCGTCGTCTTTCTGCTCGAGGACTGCTCCGATCGCACCGTTAGATGCATCGCAGTAAATATGGAACGGTATGGCCCAATTCGGTCCTCTCAAGACCGGTGCGAGATATCAATTTTTCTTTCAGCAATTGGAATGCTTCTTCGCAATCTCCCGTCCAATTGAACTCTACGTCCTTAGAAAGTAGGGTGTGTAGTGGTTTGGCAATCTTACTAAATTCGGCGATAAATCGTCGGTAGTACCCGGCTGATCCAAGGAAACTTCTTACCTCCTTCTGTGTTCTGGGGCTAGGTAGGTCTCTGATGACCTCGATCTTCCTCTTGTCTACTTTTATTCCTTTCGTAGAGAGGTGGTGTCCCAACACGATGCCTTCCTGCATCATCATAAAACATTTTTCATTACTTAGGGACAAATGATTTTCCTTGCTCCTGTCGAGCACTCTTTCCAGATTTGTCATTGCCTCCTCGAAGGTTTCTCCATAGGCGGTGAAGTCGTCCATGTATACTTCCACCCCGTCTCCTATCATATCAGAGAATATGCTAAGCACCACCCTTTGAAAGGTGGTCGGTGCGTTGCACAGTCCAAAAGGCAATACCTTATAGGCAAACGTTCCCCATGGATAGGTGAACGTTGTTTTATCTTGATCTTCTTCCCCTATCTGGATCTGGTTGTAACCACTGAAACCGTCCAGAAAGGAGAAGTATTTTCTTCTTGAGAGTGTGTCCAAGACCTGATCGATGAACGGGAGCGGGAAGTGGTCTTTCTTAGTCGCCTTGTTCAATGCCCGATAGTCCACGCAGATCCGCCATTTCCCATTCTTTTTGGGGACCACCACTAATGGTGATACCCATTCACTATCAAAAATTGGATATATGAATTCGATAGCCAGAAGTTTGTGCAGTTCTTCTCTGACAATGTCTTTCATTTTTGGGTTCATCCTTCTCTGTGGCTGCCGACTAGGAGTTGCCTGGTCATCTAAATAAATCCGATGGGTACATATTTCTGGGCTGATGCCATGCATATCTGCGTAGTCCCATGCAAATGCTTGCTGGTGTTTTACCAGAAGCTCTTCCAATTTTTCTAGTTGTGTGGGCGTCAACTTGCTGTTGACGTTTAATATCCTCCCTGGCCCAACGTGTATTTGTCGGATGTGTTGATCTTGGGCGCTAGTCAACGGCGATCCAGGTGTGGGGGTGGACGATTCTCCATGGAGAAACTCCATGATAGCACCATCCTCGTCCTCTTCTGCCACCTCCTCCAAGGTCATCACCGGTTGGATTATGGACAACTCCGTAGTTCCATGCTCGGTGATCCTGGGTTCTTCTATCGAGTCCATAGACTAAGTTGGCGGTGAAATGGTCAGCCTTTTGACATTTTGCCCATTGGAGATGGTCATTAGCCCATCTCGGTAGCTGATGTAAGCGTCAGCTATTGCCGGCCATGGCCTCCCCAAAATGAGCGGGTAACCGCCTGACCTGGTCTTGGTTTGCAAAACTAAAAAATTGGTTGGATATTCCCATGCATTGACTATTACGATCACATCTTCCAGCATCCCTTTCGGTGACACGGTTGATCGATCGGCTAACTGCAGCACTGTCATGGTTGGCTTCAGGTTCGTGAGCTGCGGCCTCTGCATGGTCTCTTGAGGCATCACGTTGATGGCTGCCCCGAGGTCAACCAATGTGTTGGACAGGGAATGTCCTCCAATTTTTATGGTCAGCATTGGGCTGCCTGGATCTGCATACTTCGGATGACGTGTTCCACCCATCATTAGATCTGCCAGTTTACCCACGACGTTGATAGTCTGGGTAGCTTTTCATCTCGGTCTCCTTAGACACATTTCTCTAATTGCCTTGGTGTAAATGGGGACATCTCGAATTGCTTGAAATAATGGGATTGTCACCGTGAGATTCTTCAAGCTCGACAAGATGTCAAATTTTGGCTGTGTTGTTTTTCTTTGTTCCTGCAGCCGGCTAGGAAATGGAGCCTCCGCTCTCTCAAGTGCTTTTCCCTCTTCTACCAGAGGTGTCTCCTCTATTTCTTCCTCCTCTTCTACCGGTGGAGGTGTCTCTACTATTTCTTCCTCCTCTTCTACCAGAGGCGGTGTCTCTACTCCTAGCTGCCTACCTGATCTAAGTTGAATATTGTACATATGATACATCTCACCTTCTACGTTGTATGCCGGCTGATTTACTCTGTTGTTCGGGTTTGCTGTCGGTTGTGTTGGTAGCTGCGTAGGTCTCATTGCTGGCAATGCTGGTAAGTTCTGTTGGATGTGAGCAGGCGCTGCACTCTATGGAGTTTGATTCCATGCATTGTGGCCTCTCCACTACTGCCCAGGATATGGATATGGCATCCATGGCTGCTGATTCGAAAATGCTGTTGGGGGTGCGTTAGTCCAGGGTGATGGTCCCCACCACCCCATATTAGGTGGTTGAGGGGGTCCTTGGTGCATGTATGGCCCTCCCCCATATGATGGCATTCCGGTTGGTATATTCCCCATGGGGGGCTGTGGCCAACTCTTCCTATTGCCTATGAAGTAGGCCTCCGTGCTCTCAGCCGCTTCCTGGTTATTGGGCAGTTGTGGGCACAATCGAGTTTTATGATTCAGCCTACAAACTGCGCATACTCGACCTTGTTTTCTGGACATGCATTCTTTGCATGCCTTCCTCTACATTTTGGGCAGAAATAGGCTAATGCTTGTGTCATTTTCTTGTTTCTTCTTTTCTAACAGTAGCGTATCCATCTGCCAGTGCTAGAGATGAGAGCATTTCGCTCTTCAAATCCTCCAGCATGTTGCCTATTTCTATTTTGGTGACTGAAGTAGTCGCCTTCATGGTCCTGGCGGTGATTTTGCCTCGCCTTCTCGAGTAGTTCCGGCATAATTTCTGGATGTCATCCATAGCATGCTTGATAGACATCACCTCCAGAGATCATGTTGAGAGCCTCCGGTGACTCATTGGTAAGTCCCCTCAAGAAGATGCTTTTGAGGGACTTATCGGATAGCTTCGAGTGAGGGGACCGTTGAAGATTAAAGCTGAATCTCTCCCAATACTCCTCGAGAGACTCATCTTCTCTTTGTGTCATGCTCAGGACCTCCTCCCTGGAGTCTCTTGCTCTCCCAAAATCTTGATATTGCTCTAGAAAGAGCTTCTTCATCTGGTCCTAGGTGGTGATGTGTTTGTCTCCCAGACCGATGAACCATCGCAGAGTTGCATCGTCTAATGTAGAAGGAAATAATTTCAACTTCTGCGTGTTTGATTTGTAATCCACAGACCTGCACAAAACATCAAACTTGAATAAAAATAGGTCAGGGTCCTCAGTCGGGTGTCCTCTGAATGACGAAAGGTGAGCGGGGGATATGTTTTTCATTTTGGTATCTCCTACTCCCTCCTCTATTGGGAAACTAAAGCCAGATGAGACTTCATCGTTATCTACCATTTTTTGGGAAATGTGGTTTCTAATGCAGCGTTTATGGCCTTTCGGTCGTTTAAAACTTTTTGAGTCAATGCTCTAAGGTTGTCTGGCGAGATCGTCTGATCCTCCATAGCCTTCCACAATAGGGCTTCCTCTAGAGGAGTCCTATTAAACAGGGGATTTATGATGATTCGTTCATCCCCTTGTTGATGGGATGAGGCGGCACTTTGCACAAAGTGCGGTTCCTCACTCCAATGGACTGTTGGTAGGTCGGGCGAGTCTAACTCAAATCCAAAATGCTCGGCTGACTCAGGTCCTGATGGATTAGTTCTTATAAAGCGACCGTCAGGTCCTCTTCTTCTCGAAGAACTCATACAAGGTCAGATGGAAGGTTTCAGGGTATTGTAAGTAATCTAATTAAGACGCTTCCCCAGCAACGATGCCAAAATGTTGCGGGCCAAACAAGGTGAATGGTTTCCTATTTTTGTCACATGCCCGTGCATTTAATTATCAACCCAGGGAGCTTCGTAAACTTGCGAAGAGTCGAAATTAGGTTACTACAATACCACTTGGAGGTGAATCTGCTAATCCTACATTTTGGGGGTGTTCTTGAAATGGTTTGTCAATCATTCCCGCACTCCTCAATGATTTACGTAAGAAGAACAGAATTAAACCTACAGAAAATAAATCATGTACGCGTTCCTGAAAATAAATCTACTGCAAATACTTGGAACTAGCAAACTAATGAACGTTCTTATGAAAGCAATAAACTAATTAAAATTAATAAACAAAAAGGAAATGGGGAAGAAATACTGGCTTGGAGTGGGCCCAGGCTCCAGCAACTTCTTCCCGATCGAACACGCGCTTAGAACTTCTAGAACTTTAATATATTCGTCAACACACTACAATTTATCTCTGTACGTCTAAATGGATCTTTATTTTATTTCTATATATTTCTCAGAACGATCTGCGTGTGTTTATATAACACACCCATAGAACTTCTGTTACAGAAGTAGTTACAATAGTCGATCTGTCCCAGACTAAATCAAGATAGTCTAGTAAATGCAATCGACATCTGGCATTCTATTCTAATGGCGGCGTGTTCATTGTTCGGTTCATGCTTTGCCTGGCATCAGTAAGACATTTTGATACGTTGGTGCAATCTCCAATTTAGCTCTGCATGATGCAGAGCTGGAACTGCACCAGTCGCTGTCGTCCACATCGTTCAAATCTGGTCAACGGGCAAAGAATCAGTGGCGCCTTCTGGTTGTGGGGAGGCGCTTGCCTTTTGCTAGCGCCTTTCGACTGTGGGGAGGCACTTGTCTTTGGTTGGCGCCTTTCGGTTGTAGGGAGGCGCTCGTCTTCGGTTGGCGCCTTTCACTATGGGAGGCGCTCGTATTCGGTTGGCGCCTTTCGATGCAGGGAGGCGCTCGTATTCAGTTGGCGCCTTTCGACTGCAGGGAGGCGCTCGTATTCAGTTGGTGCCTTTCGACTGCAGGGAGGAGCTCGTATTCTCTTCATTAACCCCTGATGAAATAAAGTGCCAGGTCCATCAAAAGGACCTCGACCGTTCCAAATCTAACTAAATCAACTGCAATTCCACAAAACATACTAAAAACACACAAATTAGATAACACGCATAATTATATCAAATATCTATATAATCATTCATAAAAGTACGCAATCCTTATTATACAGCCGCATATTGATCAAAGAAATATGTACAAAATATGAGCATTTCTGGTGCTCATCAGGTATCTAATTATTCTGAATTTGGTGTTAACTACTTTCAATTTAAAGGATTTGTCATATGAAGTATCCTTATATATCCTATCAATTTCATGGAGTTTTTCTTGTATTACATCTAGCTTATTCAAAAACCTAAAAACTTGAACTTCTCCAATATGTTCTTGCCATTGTTTAAACTCTTCCTCATTGTTTTTGATTAACTTGAATTGAGTTTGGAATTGTTCAACAGTGAAAAACTGATTCTACTCATCCCAAAAGCTTGGAAACCCAAGATTTCCAACCTCATTTTCTAGAGCCATCATATTCTTGGATTTTGTTTATAGTTCACTAATCATGTACCACCCCTACTACACTAGCCTATTTTCTTCTACTAGTTATTGGGTAATATACATTGCTCCATTCCATTCTCTACTTGTAATAATTGACAATGGTAGGTCAAATATATTTCTTGCTAGTTTGACAATAGATTTTGCTTGTTCTATTTTATATTTCATCTTGGTGAGAGCCTCCACGAGGTTCATGAATATAGCCTCCATGAATTGAATGTTGGAAACCAAATAATCAATGACTAGACATGCTTTGAGGGACTTTTAGAGGATTTTTCCCCAACTCTCTTTCTTTAGCTGTGTTAATGCTTCTCAAGAGAAGCATGAAGCTTGCACTTTCTTCTTTTTGATCCAATTCTTGTTGTAGACTCTACATTTGTTCTTGTAAAACTTAAATCACATCATTTTTTTTTGCAACTACATCAAAGTTGGTGTTTCCATGAAGGCTTGCATCAATTTTTTGACTTTATTTTGTAAATACTTCTTTTATTTCCACTCTACTTTTATTATTTCTTCTTGGAATTTTATTTTCTCATTCATCTTGTCACATTTTCCTCTTAGCTTGTATTCTTAGAGGTACATCACACTAACTTGCATTTTAGTACTATGGATGACATCTTCCAGTGAGAGCTTGATAATTTCCACTTCTTGCAACACTATATCATACTTGGTCAATGCCATATGAGACTTAGGTTTGTAGACTTGTGGGATAATTACTATCCCCATATGCTTGTAGGTAGTCAAGTCAACCATGCTCATCAACCTTGGTGGTACCCTTCTCTTTTCTTTTCTTGGTAACCTTTCTTCCCACCATTTATGAGCATTTTGATCTATCTATTTATGTTGATTGAAGGTAGTTGTAGATGGATGGTCAGAAGGTGGTGATATCATGAAAATGGGTTGGAGAATAAGAAATGAAGATGAAGGGGGTTTTCTTACCAATGAAACAACACTTAAGGGAGTTTGTATTTGTGAGGTGGTCATGGTATGAAGCAAATTGGGTGATATTTATTTTTGGATGATTTGTTATGTTGGGGAATGTGGCGGTGAATTAAAAGAGAAGGGGATAACAATAGAGATAGGAGTATAAGTAGTGATAGATATATGAGAAAATATACTTGATCCTTCTGCTTGGGGTTGCTCCTATGTTGGTATGGCTTCTTTAGGTATTGTCAGATAGTACTTTGGATAGTGGTATTCTTTGATCTCTTCTCTTGTTGGTTCATAGATGAGATTTTTATTTTCACTATCTTCTACAAAAAGGTTATGAATCAAATCAAGGATCTTCTCCTTGCTTTGTTTGTTTAGTGTCAGCCTTGATCACCACTTGGCATTACCCTTTTATTTGCTACAAATATTCTTTTAAATTTATTTTTATTTTGTCACTACTTTCTACAACTTGGCCTACCTTTTGTATGGTTTCATCCTTGACTACATGTTTATGTTGAAGTCAAGACTTGGAAGATGCTGATACAAATTGGGTAGAGTATTTTTTTTTGGACTTAGTAGTACTAGCTCTAAGAGATAGTCCTCATGGCCCTATTTCTACTTTTAGGGGCTCAAGTATTCCTGATGATTCCTTCCCTAAGCCTCCTTTGGCATAACCCATCTTTGTAATCATTTTTACCCCTTTCATTTTTTTTTGGTAGGTAAAAAAATTTATTTACTTAACGGGTTGAAGGGCCCAATCCCTATTACAATAGGCATTTGTTATGCCATCCATACAAAATTTGGCACATCCCATTACATCAGGGCTAGACGACAAGAGATTTATAGACTGGAGACCCCTACAACAGATAACTGGACAAATAGACAGAGAAACGTAAACCAAATCCAAAGGCAGAACCCCTAAAGAGGGAGTACAAAAGATCAAGCAAAAAACCAAACAAACACGGGCATTCCAACCGCCAGCACCCACCACCTCCCACCTACTGGGACTCCTCCACATCCTCCTGCTTAACATCATCTTTTTGGTCCTTTGCAAGCAGGACGTTGATCACCATCGGGAGCTCCTGGACCTCTTTGGTAATGTTGGAGAGGATGGCGCCCAACTCCTTGATCATACTAGCAACAACATTGAGATGCTCCACTGCTCTAGTGGTGTGGTTGACAGTCATGGTACATAACAAATATTTTGCACTACTGATGGCCTCTTCCTCATCATCCAAAATGATCTCGGGTGAGGGGCGAGGCTCGTTCTTGCTTTTCTTCTCCAACCGGCATGATTTTTTGCTTTTTTGAGGGGGGCGAACAACTTTCCTTTTGCTCCTCAAGCTTGGACCAGTAGGGTGGGACTTCGAAGGGGCTACATCCTTGGGGATGGGGGTAGGGCTCTCCTCTCCATTGCCATTGGGCTGAGAAGGGTGGATGGATATCAAAGTATCGCCAGAATGGGGGGCCGACTGTGATGGGGTATCGATCGAGGGACATTGGGAATCCATTGGGGGGTCAGGGTCACATGCCTCAGTCTTATGGGTTGGCTCAGTGGAGGGCTTAGGGATCGAAGGGAAGAGGGGTGGGCCATCTCTAGGCTGAGCCATGAGGGCATGCTTGTAGATAACTAGGAATAGACCCTGGTGCAATGGGAATTTGGATGATTTCTTGTCCCTGAAGTTCTCAATGGTGATGTTGATGGACCTAAGGAGAAAATCAGGGATATTCATGGGCCTGATGTCATGGAGGTGGTTGATGAAGGCAAGGTGATAGGAGTGGAGGGGGCTATTGAGACTATCAATAGTGATGAACTGGATGATGGGTACAATGGTAGAGTCCCAAGGATGGGGGAGAGAGGATCGAGCAACTCCCCCTTCTCCCACACCAGCTCCTTACCTTTATCAAGGAAGTGCTTTGTTTCCTCTTTGAAATTGTGTTTATCCCTTCTAATAGCCCTCCCCTTAGGAGCCAAACCAAAAATTTTAGCAATCAGATGAACATTTACCTCAATTTGAAGCCCTCGGATCTGAACCACCCCATTGTCCCATGAGTTGACGAAGTCACTGGTGACTCGCTCGTCCACACCACTGAAGAGATTGAAGAAAGGGATGAACCCTTTGGCTCCAAGAAGAGCTTCGGCAATGGGTTCGAGCTGGAGCTTTGATGGTTCGAGGATGGCCATCTTGCCAAAAAACTTGTAGGAGATCATGCAGCAAAATCGGAGACCACCAACCTGAAGTCCGAACCACAAGTGGGGATGCACAAGATGGAGGGAGATCGATAAAAGGGCCTTAGGACTCAGGCACGGGAGAAAACTATCCGATGGGCCCTTTTCGAAGCAATTTGAAAAATGGTAAAGGCACAGACCAACCTTGTCACCTGGGCAAGATAGGGAGGCAACTCGGACATGCAAGGGGGTTGAATGGATGCCAGAATGGAAGGGACTAACCATCAGAGTGAAGCCTAGGGCACCGAAAGTGGGATGGAAGTGGAAATGGAAGGGTGAGTGGGTAGACAAAGAGGAGTGAAGGAAAACGAGGATGGTGAGGTGGTGGTACAGGGTGAAAAAATGGATGCGAAGAAGGCTTAGAGCTTTGTCATGATCAGAATGACTCGGATGGTTAGGGGTACAACTGACTTTATGGGGAGCAATGATGATTTGGGTAGGGGAACAAAAATCCTTGGTGTTGATAAAAACACCTTTGGAGAACCACTTGTTGTTAGTTGGATAAATGCTCCACATAATTTTTGGTAGCATCGACGATGTCCTGAGGGAAAGACTCTTCCCAAATGGTAAGGTTATTTTGATTGGCTACTCTGTTAGCCAAAAGGTCAGCTACTATATTTGCCTCTCTGAACACATGTTGGATTTTGCTGAGAGGGCATTGTTTGAGAGTAAGTTGACACTCTTGGATGATGTTTTGAATATTCCATCCTCCAGTTGTATTTTGTTTTATGTGGTTGACCACGTTCAGAGAGTCCCCTTCAAAAATCATGGGTTTAGTCAAATATTTGTTGACTTCAATGCTTCTCCATAGAGCCCAGGCTTCGGCATAATTGTTTGACTGGACTCCCAGATTTTTGGTGAAGGCTTTGATTATTTTACCTTTGTGGTCCCTGATGACACCTCCAGCCCCAACAACCCCAGGATTTCCTTTAGATGACCCATCGAAGTTCACCTTGAACCAACCTGGGGGGTTCCATTTGGCATTGGATCTGCAGTTGATAGGGGTCTGGGATTTAGAGCAATCGATGGAAATGCCCAAGGACTTAACCAAGGAAGATTCCAATCTAGTCGTAGGCATGTCCAAATAGGGGACCAAATTTGAATTTTCAATTGCAAAGCTCAGGGCTTTGTTAGCCACTACTTCAGGGTCCCTTGAGCGATCGTTGAAGATTTTGTTGTTATGCTCAAGCCATATTTACCACATCGAGTGATGCAGTAGAGATTCCCACAAGAACTTGAGCCTGGGATTCCAAAAAACTTTGGGCCACTGAGTAAACAGGTCAGTGGTTGACTGGGGCCACACCCATTTGACCTGGAAAAGACTTACCAGCGTTGAAAAAACATTGTAGGTGAAGGGGCACTCTACAAAGAGATGTTGATTGGACTCCCATGCTTGAAGGCATAAATAGCACCTATTGGGGACTATGATACCCCTCTTAATCAGGTTGTCAGTGGTGAGAATCCTATTTTGGGAAGCCAACCAACAAAAATGGGCCACCTTCGGGATGAGATGCTTGAGCCAAATTCTTTTAACTATAGTAGGGGTACCCTTGATGTTGTGCATCTTCTACGAAGTGTCCATCAATAGAAACGTAGTCTTAACCAAAAAGTAACCATCATTGGTGCCTTTCTAGAAGGGTTTGTCTTTCTTCTGGGTCTTAGGAATAAAATTTGCCCTAAGAACTATCTGCAAGGATGAGATGGCCCTATTGAGCACTGCATTGCTCATTCTGAAGTGAAGCTTCTTCCATTTATGACCATCTTGATTTTGCATGATGAAATCTATGACTTTGGGCCCAAACCTGCTATCAGTGAGGTGTTTGAGAGCAGTGATGTCAGGATCCCTGATGAGGGGCTCATCCCTTGCCCATGGATCATGCCAAAAATTGATGTCTTTCCCATATCCAAGCTGCCACCTGGTACCTTGCTAGAGCAGATGTCTGGTTTGGATTATAGATCGCCAAAAATGGGATCCTACCTGAGGAATCCCTTCATCCCTGAAGGAATGGTGTTGCAAGTATTTTCTTTTGATAATGGAGACCCACTCTAGGTTTTCACTAGTGAACACCTTCCAGGCCTATTTTGCGAGAAGGGCCTGATTCAACTTATTGATCCTACGAAATCCAAGCCCACCCTTGTATTTTGGAGTACAGACTTTATCCCAAGCGACTAAATGGAACTTTTTTTGGTTGTCAGCTCCAACCCATAAAAATCATTTTTGAATTTGTTCAATAGCTGCCCCTACTACTGTAGGGATTTTGAAAACTAATAGAAAATAGACAGGGATGCTTTGGAGAACAGACATGACTAAGGTGGCCTTACCCACCTAGGACAGAAGGGCCCCTTTCCACCCAGCCAACTTCTTTTGGAATCTCTCGGTGACATTATTCCACATTGTCTTGGTTGGTCTCCCTTGAAACATTGGAAGGCCAAGGTAGGTGGCTGGGAATGTTGCAATGGAACATCCCAGGATATTCATAATTTTGACTTGTCGGGTCAGCGGAGTGTTGGTAAAGTAAATCTTACTTTTGGTGAAATTGATATTTTGCCCTGCAGCTTCCTCGTAGAGGTTGAGAATGGATTTTATGACTCTAGCTTCAGCTACAGAGGTAGCAGTAGCCAACAGGGTGTCATCCACAAATTTTTGGTGAGTCGAGGGTTGGAGGTTGGATGCTGCTTTAATTCTAGAGATCAGCCCTCTGGAGCAAGCGACTTTGATAGCTCTACCAAGGCTCTCAGCCAGAATGATGAAAATAATGGGGGAGAGGGGGTCCCCTTGCCTCAGCCCTCTAGTGTTGGGGAAGTAACCTGCCATAGAACCATTAACCAACACAAAAATCCAAGATGAGGAGATGCATTGCAAAATCAGATGAACCCAACTATCATGAAAACCAAACTTCTGAAGGACCTTGGCCAGGAACTCCCTATCAACTCTATCAAAAGCTTTGTTCATGTCGAGTTTGAGGAAGAAAGCTGATTTGTTAGAATTAAGGGCAGAATGAATGAGCTCATGAATGGTAATGACCCCATCCACTATGTTTTGGCCCTTAATAGAACTTCCTTGGTAGGGGTCAATCAGGGAGGGGAGAATACCTTTAAGTCTATTGGCCATGGCTTTGGACAGAATTTTATAAATGACATTACACAAGCTAATGGGCCGATAGTCAGACAGGGATTTGGAGTTGGGGCCTTTAGGTATGAGGGCCAGGAAGGTGGAGTTCACATCCCTTGGAATGACTTTGGTATTCTGCATTTTTGATATGGCTTGGCAGAGATCGGGGCCAATGATGTCCCAGAAATCTTGGAAGAACCTTGGGGAGAAACCGTCAGGGCCTAGGGCTTTGTTCGACTGCATGGAAAATAGAGCTTGGTGAATCTCATCAGGGCTTAAAGGGCTGAGCAAGAGGGCATTCATGTTGTCAGATATGGTCTTGGGGATGTGCTCAAGAAGGGAGTCCATGGCTTGACCATAGAGGGGGGTAGGAACCAAGGAGGGACTGAAAGTGACTAACCGCTTCATCACGGATCTCATGGATATCTGACGTGAAAGTGCCATCTTGCCTGATTAGGCCCTTGATCCTGTTTGCTCCTCTATGCTTGAGAGTGGAAATGTGGAAAAACTTGGAATTGGAATCTCCTTCTTTGAGCCATAGGTGCCTCGATTTCTGGTGCCAGAACATCTCTTCCTTCCGCAAAATGTTGTGATATTCTAACAACAAAAGTTTTTCTTCCGCTCTCAAGCTGTCATCTCCCTATCCCTGCTGAAACTGGTTTTCAATCCTTTGAAGCCTATCTTTAATGTTCTGCTTATTTTTGAAGATGTTTCCAAAGGTTTCTTTGTTCCACACCTTCAATTTGGCTTTAATAGACCACAATTTTTGAGTGACCTAGTTTGTGATAGTTCCAGGGAAACTTTCCCCCCACCATTCAGCTATACGGTCTTTAAGGTCAGGGTGTTGAGTCCACATTGCTTCGAAGCAAAATGGCATTTTGAACTAGGGTTTGTTGACTGTCTCAAATATTAGGGGGTTGTGGTCAGACCCAATTTTAGGCATAGCCTATAAACTGGCATCTCCAAATAGGGGAAGAGCATCCTGAGATAGAAGGAAATGGTCAAGCCTTTCTTGAATGAGGTCGCCCCCCACCCTTCTGTTACTCCAAGTGAACTGAGCCCCCCTCAACTGAACATCCATTAACTCATTTGTATCCACAAAGTGACTAAAGTCCCCTATGATTTTAGGAGTGATCTCTTTCCCGCCTCTCTTTTCTAAGGGGTGTAATGGGGCATTGAAGTCCCCAACAAGGATCCAGGGGATATTACTGAATGCTTCTCTCATCTGAGTGAGATTGTTCCACAATGCCAATCTATCCTATGAACTATTTGGGGCATAAATATTCATCAGAACCCAGGAGTTCTGGGTAATAGAGTCATGAAAGAAAATATTGGAGATTCAACCTTCGCCTAAAACTACTCTTCCTTCCACCTTGGTAGGGTCCCATAGACAGAGGAGGCCGCCAGATGTTCCAGAGGTTGGGGTAAAAGAAAACTCACATTTTCTCCAAATAATCTTGGCAACTTTAGCTGAACATTGCATGCCTAATTTGGTTTCTTGAATAAGGAAAATTGTGGGATTTGAATCCTTTCACATGGAAGATGTTGGCAATTTTGGGTACCTTGAGTACATTGCCTTTGCTCAAGTATAGTTGTTGTCATTGATGTCAAAGGAGCTCTTGGTAGTTGCTGTATTTGATGTCAAGGAGTTCTTGAAGCAATTTGATTAGTTGTCCAAGCATGTGTTTTGATGAAGGTTTCAGTATGATCAGTAAGTTTCTATGTAGCCCAGTTGCAAAAAGATCAAGAAAAATACAAGTAAGAAGTATGCAGGCGGCTGGAAAAACTATCGTGATTTTGTGACATGTTTCAGGAGAGAGAAAGCACTGGAAAAACTGTCACGATTTCGTGCCATGTTGGAAGGCAAAGGCAAAGCTGGAAAAACTGTCGTGATTTCGTGACATGTTTGAGGAGAGAGAAAGTTTAGGCAAAACTGTCATGATTTCGTGACAAGTTGAGTTGGTAGAGTTAAGTTGCAGGAAGTGTCATGATTTTGCGACAAGTTGAGTTGGCAGAGTTGAGTTGCAGGAAGTGTCACGATTTTGTGACAAGTTTCAATGAAGTTGTACGGATGCAGAAAGTGTCATGATTTCATGACAGGTTGAGTTGGTAGCTTACAGGTGGTGAAAGCGTCACTGCCTTAGGAACTTTTCTGCCAACTGCTTACAAAATTGGAACATGTCGCGCGACAAGTTTCAATGAAGTTATACGGATGCAGAAAGTGTCATGATTTTGTGACAGGTTGAGTTGGCAGCTTGCAAGTGGCGAAAGCATCACTGCCTTAGGCACTTTTCTGCCAACTGCTCATGAAACTGGAACATGTCATGATTTCATGACATGTTCTAGTTTCGTGAGCAGTTGGCAGACAAGTGCCTAAGGCAGCGAAAGCATTGCGATTTCGTGACATGTTCTAGTTTTGTGAGCAGTTGGTAGAAAAGAGCTTAAGGCAACAAAAGCATCACAATTTCACGACATGTTCCAGTTTCACGAGCAGTTGGAAAAAAAGTGCTTAAGGCAACGAAAGCATCATGATTTCGTGACATGTTCCATTTTTGCTAGTGCAAACCGAGGAAAGGTTGAAGAAGCAAGAAGTGTCACGATTTCGCGACAGAGTTGCTGATGATGTCAGCAAAAGCAAATGTGTCACGATTTCACAACAAGAGCAGAGAGGAAGGCCTTGTAGACTAAAGCATCGTGATTTCATGACAAGAATCATGATGACATTAGCAAAATCAGAGAGTGTCACGATTTTGCATCAACAAGCTAGCGAAAGTGTATGACAGGCTGTAGTGTCGTGATTTCGTGACAACAAACCAAAGAAGGCGCACGACAGGCATTAGTGTCACGATTTTGTGACAACAAGTAATACAAGGTGTATGGCAGACAAAGGTGTAGCGATATCGTGACATGTTTGAGTTTCATGCTAAAAAAGCTACAGAACAGTAGAGGAGTTTGAAGCCAACAGAGTTAACCTTTGCCGATGAAGTGTAAGGTTGTGCAGCCGATGATTGTTTTGAGGATATACAACCGACTAAGATCATTAATTTAATCATGAATTATTGCTATATAAGGAGGACTATTTTTGAGTTTCAAATCGAATATGTGCGTTGAGTTTGCACAAGTGAAGTCTGCTGTGCGCAAAGAGTAGTCATATTGAATCGATCGAAGTGTGCGTTCAAAGTGCGACTTTCACAGAAGCAGAGTGTAGGAAGAAGTTTGATCGAGGAGAAGCAGACTGTGTGAAGAGGGTGCTGTTGTGGCTACACATAGGCACATAATTTGTTGTGCGATCGAGTGCTACAGTATTTACACAGTCTATGTAAAGAAAGTAGAATGTGCGAAGACTGCGTTGTGATGGATGTGCAACGGAGCAAAAGCTAAGTTGAGAAGATAGTGTTGCTATAAATTTGAGAAGACTGTGCTGCTGTAGTTGCGCAGACAGTGAAAAGTTGTTTTCAACCAAGTGCAAAAAAGAATAGAGGAAGAGGACAATTGTGCCAGACCAAAGGACTATGTTTGGTGCAGATAAGAGGACCAGCTTTGCGGTGATAGAGTTGAGGACAAAGATCTCCAACCAGAGTAGGGAAGACAGGTGTCTTCTATGGATAGAGTTCCACTTGCTAAGGGCAAAGGAGATAGAGGTCTTCTAGAGGATCACCAGCAAAGCAAAATTAGGGGAAGGTATCTCCTTTGAGTCGAGGCTCATAAACATTGTAATCAGGAATGATTCCCAGAGGTTTTTGATATAACTTTTAGAAAAAAGTTTTATCCGTGGAGTAGCCCACCTTGGGTGAACCACGTTAAATGGGTATTTTATGTGTGATGCTTTTTGTCTTATTTAATATTATGTTGATACCACTGCTATTTGAAATTAAAATTATTAAATGGTTAAGTCTTATACTGTTCACCCCCCCTCTCAGTATAAGTTCATGTTCTTCAATTGGTATCAGAGTAGGTCTGTCCAAAAAAATCCTAACAGATTGGAGAAGGATCTAACAGAGGAACATATAAATTCAAAAAAGGTTGAATTCGATCTCAAGAGTGAATTATTTTTGGCCTTAAGAAAGCTTGAGAAACTCAGGAAAGAGAATTCTATCCTCAAGCAGCATTGTCAGGAAAAAGAGATAGCAAGATCAGAATTGGCTCAAAGTGTTATAGATTTCAAAATTCTAGCTGAAGAAGGGAAGAAGATTGAACAAGTTCTAACAGAGGTTCTAAAAGGAAAGGTAGCTAATTGTGAGAAACTAGAAGGAGATATTATGTCTCTTAGAGTGAAGTTAGAACAGTCAACTCTCAAACAAAATATTCCATGTGAAAAGAAGGATGGCATCACCATTCATGAAATAGGTTCTTCAAGCAAGAAAAATCTTCACTCTGAAGAGCAATGGATTCCAGTTGATCACAAAAAGAACAAACTTCCAAGGTATCAAAACATGTTACATAATACCTTTCATGGATATTGTTTTTCTTGTAAAAAAATTGGTCACATCGCTATGCATTGCAATAAGTCTCTGAAGAGTCATAGTAAGGAAAATGTTAACTCATTTGCACCTCTTATGAATAAAAATATCTTGTGTTACAAGATAAAGAATTTTGGGCATATAGCAAGGATGTGCAGTTTGGATAGATTTAGTCTTGAGTTCTCAAAAAGGAGGAATGAGATAAAATCTAAGTCAATGATAGTTCAAACTGCTTTTCATGCTCAAGACAAAGTAGAAAAATGGTATCTTGATAGTGGCTGTTCAAAACATATGACTGGTGAAAAATAAAAAAAAATTTCTTTAAAAGAAACAAACAAAGGAACAATCAGTTTTGGAGATAACAGGTCCGCAAAGATCTGTGGTAAAGGGACTCTTAGTTTGGATGGGAAATCCAAAACATAAAACATTCTTTATGTAGAAGGGCTAAGACATAATCTGCTTAGTGTGAGTCAACTTTGTGATCAAGGGCACATAGTATCTTTCTTTTCATATAGATGTGAGATAAGTAAAGAGTTAAATGGAAAACTTATTGCTAGGGCTACAAGGACTCCAAACAATCTTTACATGCTGAGTGAGATAAAAAGAGAAAAATGCTTTCTAACTCAAGAAGATGAGAGTTGGTTATGGCATAAAATATTGGGACATTTGAGTTTTGATAATCTGGTCAGTATTAGTAACAAGGAAGGAGTTAGAGACTTGCCCAAAATAAAAAGGCCCCAAAACATCATTTGCGGTCCTTGTCAACATGGTAAACAGACCAGAACCGGTTTCAAATCGAAAGGGTATACATCTTCCAAACCCTTGGATCTTATTCATACTGATTTGTGTGGCCCCATCAGAACTCAGAGCATTTAGGGAGATAGCTATTTCATGCTGTTTATAGATGATTACTCAAGAATGACTTGGGTTACTTTTCTCAAAGAAAAATTTGAAGCTTTCGAAAAATTTAAATTTTTTAAAGAAATGATTGAAAATGAGACTGACAAGAGAATCAAATGCTTAAGATCAGATAGAGGAGGAGAGTTCACTTCAAATGAATTTGTGGAATACTATGAACAACATGGAATCAAAAGAGAATATTCAGCAACAACAACTCCTCAACAAAATGGAGTAGTTGAAAGAAAAATAGAACTATTGAAAATATGGCTAGAGCAATGTTAGATGAGTCAAAGCTTTCAGATGGTTTTTGGAGAGAAGCAGTAAATACAACAGTCCACATCATTACTAGGGCTCAACTCAGAGTCAATCATCATAAAAATCCCTATGAGCTATGGAAAGGAATACCATCTACAGTTAAACACTTCAAAGTGTTCGGGATTAAGTGCTTCATCAGAAGGGAAGATCAAAATCTGGGTAAGTTTGATCCTAGATGTGATGAGGGAATTTTTCTTGGATATTCTAGCAAAAGTAAGGCCTACAGATGTTTCAACAAAAGAACTCATATAGTTGTACAGAGTATAAATGTAACAGTATATGAAAAGACAGGGACAAGAGAACCAGTCAAGGAACTCAGTGATGGAATCTGTCAAGAAGAATTCAGAGAAGTGTCAGATGAAGAAGAGGAAAGACAACAACTACTTCCCAAAACTCCTTCACGGTATGTTCAGAAACATCATCCCAAAGGCTTGATCATCGGTGATCCAAATAGCAGGAAAACAAGAAGAAGAGTCATTCCTTCACATGAATCTGTGAATGTTTCATTGTTATCTCAGATTGAGCTAAAATTTTTTAGTGAAGCATGTACAGATGATTTTTGGGTAAAAGCAATGGATGTAAAGCTAAATCAAATAGAGAAAAGTGAAACCTGGGATTTGGTTCCAAGACCTAAGAACAAGAATGTCATTGGTACAAAATGGGTATTCAAAAATAAACTTAATGAGGATGGAAAGATTGTCAGGAACAAAGCCAGGTTAGTCCAGCAAAGGATATGCTCAAGTTGAAGGTGTTGATTTCGAAGAGACGTTTGCGCCTGTTGCTCATCTTGAAGCGATCAGAATGTTTTTGGCCCTGTATAGTTTCAAATCTTTCAAAGTGTTTCAAATGGATGTAAAATCTACTTTTCTAAATGGGGTATTGGATGAAGAAGTCTACATAGAACAGCTAGAAGGTGTGTCTCTCTCAGAACATCCAGACTATGTGTGTAAACTAAAAAAGACATTGTACGGGTTAAAGCAAGCACCCAGGGTTTGGTACTCAAGACTTGATGGGTATCTTTATGAACAAGGATTCAGGAAAGGCATGGCAGATAGCAACTTGTACATTAAGAATAAAGGTGATGATATGATTATCATAGTTGTCTATGTCAATGACATTATTTTTGGGGGAAATAATACTCAGATGTGCAAAGTTTTTGCTAACACCATGCAAAAGGAATTCGAGATGTCTATGATTGGAGAGCTGTCGTTATTTTTAGGACTACAGATTGCGCAAACAAAAGATGGTATATTTATCTCTCAGGAAAAGTATATCAAAGAGATGTTAAAAAAAATTGGGATGATGGACAACAAACCCGTATGTACTCCAATGATTATAGGGTGCAATCTGAGTAAGGATGATGAATCTCCAGTGGCAGATCAGAAATTGTATAGATCTATGATTGGCAGTTTACTATACAGTACAACTACTAGACCGGATATCATGTAGGCCATTGGATTAGTAGCAAGATTTCAAGTAGCTCCAAAAGAATCTCATGTTATAGCAGTCAAGAGGATATTCAGATATTTGAAGGGCAATGTGGAGTTTGGGCTTTGGTATCCCAAAGGCGATGATTTCACCCTCACGACCTATACGAGATGCAGATTGGGCGAGGTAGTATTAATGATAGAAAAAGCACTAGTGGTGGAGCATTCTTTCTGGGAAAGAGTCTGGTTTCTTGGCTGAGTAAGAAACAGCCTTTAGTTTCCTTATCTACAGTAGAAGCTGAATACATAGCAGCAGTGGCTGGGTGCACTCAGGTCTTATGGACGAAAACAACCTTAGAGGATTTCAAAGTCAAGCATGAACAACCTATCCCTATTCTTTGTGACAATTCAAGTGCCATAAGTATTTCTAAAAATTTGGTAATGCACTCAAGGACGAAGCACATTTCTATCAAATATCATTTTCTAAGGGAGAAAGTGCAAGAGAAGCAGGTCAAGCTAGAGTATGTACCCACTAAAGAGCAGATTGCAGATATCTTCACCAAACCCCTTCCAAGAGATATGTTTGAGTATCTAAGGGAGAAGTTGGGAGTTGTACTCTTACCTCAAGATTAGTCACCTCATAAGGAGGTGGGGGAGGGACAAAGCCAAGAGGCTCTTTCTTAGTCCTGAGTCCCAAAGGTGACCCTTTGCCATTGATGACAAATGGGGAGAGATATGAGTAAGGGGGAGTGCTTCAAGTGAAGAGAAGAGCTTCAAGTCAGGGGGAGAAA
This sequence comes from Wollemia nobilis, assembly GCA_028583015.1. Lineage (NCBI taxonomy): Eukaryota > Viridiplantae > Streptophyta > Pinopsida > Araucariales > Araucariaceae > Wollemia > Wollemia nobilis. Next base: position 13,868,153 of record JAQPPZ010000521.1, on the reverse strand, counting down.
AAACTTCAATTGTAGAATTCTCAGTTGATGGATCAGTTGATTTAGTTTTGGCTCTTGAGATATGTTTTAAGTTAAAGGTTGCCATCAATGACAAAGGGGGAGATTGTTGGCAATTTTGGGTACCTTTAGTACATTGCCTTTGCTCAAGTATAGTTGTTGTCATTGATGTCAAAGGAGATCTTGGTAGTTGCTATCTTTGATGTCAAGGATTTCTTCAAGCAATTTGATTAGTTGTCCAAGCATGTGTTTTGATGAAGGTTTCAGTATGATCAGTAAGTTTCTATGTAGCCCAGTTGCAAAAAGATCAAGAAAAAGACAAGTAAGAAGAAGTATGCAGGAAGCTGGCAAAACTGTCGCGATTTCGTGACATGTTTTAGGAGAAAGAAAGCGCTGGCAAAACTGTCATGATTTTGCGTCATGCTGGAAGGTAGAGGCAAAGCTGGCAAAACTATCACGATTTCATGACATGTTTGAAGAGAGAGAAAGTTCAAGAAAAACTGTCATGATTTCGTGACAAGTTGAGTTGGCAGAGTTAAGTTGCAGGAAGTGTCACGATTTCGTGACAAGTTGAGTTGGCAGAGTTGAGTTGTAGGAAGTGTCGCGATTTTGTGACAAGTTTCAATGAAGTTGTACGGATGCAGAAAGTGTCACTATTTCACAACAGGTTGAGTTGGCATCTTATAGGTGGCGAAAGCATCACGATTTCGCGACATGTTCCAGTTTCGTGATCAGTTGGCAGAAAAGTGCCTAAGGCAGCGAAAGCGTCATGATTTCGTGACATGTTCCAGTTTCGCGAGCAGTTGGCAAAAAAAAGCTTAAGGCAATGAAAGCGTTGCAATTTCGTGACATGTTCCAGTTTCACAAGCAGTTGGCAGAAAAGTGCTTAAGGCAGTGAAAGCGTCGCGATTTCGTGACATGTTCCATTTTTGCTAGTGCAAACCGAGGAAAGGTTGAAGAAGCAAGTAGTGTCGCGATTTCGTGACAGAGTTGCTGATGACGTCAGAAAAAGCAAATGTGTCATGATTTTGTGACAAGAGCAGAGAGGAAGGCCTTATAGACTAAAGCGTCATGATTTCATGACAAGAATCATGATGAAATCAGCAAAATTAGAGAGTCACAATTTCGCGACAACAAGCTAGCAAAAGTGTACGACAGGATGTAGTGTCATGATTTCGCGACAACAAACCAAAGAAGGCGCACGACAGGTAGTAGTGTCACAATTTCATGACAACAAGTAATACAAGGTGTACGACAGACAAAGGTGTAGCAATATCATGACATGTTTGAGTTTCGTGCTAAAAAAGCTACAGAACAGCAGAGGCGTTTGAAGCCGACGAAGTTAACCTTTGCCGACAAAGTGTAAGGTTGTGCAACTGACGATTGTTTTGAGGATATACAGCTGACTAAGATCATTAATTTAATCATGAATTATTGCTATATAAGGAGGACTATTTTTGAGTTTCAAATCGAATATGTGCGTTGAGTTTGCGCAAGTGAAGTCTACTGTGCGCAAAGAGCAGTCGTATCGAATCAATCGAAGTGTGCGTTCGAAGTGCGACTTTCGTAGAAGCAGAGTGTAGGAAGAAGTTCGAACGAGGAGAAGTAGACTATGCGAAGAGGGTGCTGTTGTGGCTTCTCATAGGTGCATAAGTTGCTGTGTAATTGAGTGCTACAGTATTTACACAGTCTGTGTAAAGAAAGCAGAATGTGCGAAGACTGCGCTGCGGTGGATGTGCAACAGAGCATAAGCTAAGTTGAGAAGATAGTGTTGCTATAAATTTGAGAATACTATGCTGCTGTAGTTGCGCAGACAGTGAAAATTTGTTTTCAACCAACTACAGAAAAGAATAGAGGAAGAGGACAATTGTGCCAGACCGAAGGACTATGTTTGGTGTAGATAAGAGGACTAGCTTTGCGGTGACAAAGTTGAGGACAGAGATCTCCAGCCAGAGTAGGGAAGACAGGTGTCTTCTATGGATAGAGTTCCACTTGCTAAGGGCAAAGGAGATAGAGGTCTTCTAGAGGATCACCAGCAAAGCAAAATTAGGGGAAGGTATCTCCTTTGAGCCGAGGCTCATAAACATTGTAATCGGGAAGGATTCCCAGAGGTTTTTGATATAACTTTTAGAGGAAAGTTTTATCCGTGGAGTAGCCCACCTTGGGTGAACCACATTAAATGGGTCTTCTATGTGTGATGCTTTCTGTATTGTTTAATATTATGTTGATGCCACTGCTATCTAAAATTAAAATTATTAAATGGTTAAGTATTATACTGTTCACCCCCCCTCTCAGTATAAGTTCATGTTCTTCAGAAGAAGCTAGTCTCTATTTTTCTGCCCCATTCAACCCTCTCGCATTCTAGGAGAGGATTCTCATTTGGAATATTTGGAGGATTTTTTGCCTCATTTTCCTTACTGCATAGGAGGTTTGGATTTCTTTGGTTCTTCTCTATTGGATATTATGAGTTCCTAGAAGAGAGTTCATTGGGTGCCATTGGCTATGTATTCTACTGCATCTCTACTCCTCAGGTCTGCACTAGAGGGTTTGCCTTTCTTTTTATCACCTCCAACATCTATCTAGGATTTTTTAAAACTCCTGGTCTGCTTGGGGCTCCAAGCCTTTGGGGAATTTTGGGATGACTCATCACTAACCATCTCATAATTATGGGTTTCAAAAGTTGAGTGGGGTGATCCAGACCTAATGGGTGGTGGTGAATTGGGCAGAGGGTTGGGCGATAGGGGGAATTTGGTTGGAGGGATCAGGGGCACAGGGACACTTGCTAATGGGGGATTAGGTCACATATATGGGGACACAACATGGGTTTTTTGGGGAAGGCATGCCTTCGAAGGTGGTTGATCTAGGTGGTTTGATCTAGGGAATTCCTCATGGGGACATTCCTCATCATTATTATTTACAATGTGACTAGTATTATTGAGCAAATTGAACCTATTGGATAACATGAATAGAGTACTAGCCTTTTTTGTGTCACCAATTGAGGAGGATGAAGCCTGTTGCTTGCATTTGGGATCTTGGCATGGTCCTGGATTAGATTTCAACTTTTGGGCTTCTTCGATGGGTGGGCGAAGTGGTTTTTGGAAGTCCTTCTTCATGGGATTTAGAGTCAAACACTATGTTTGGAGGTGCCCATGGAATTGAAATTTAGTGCAGAACAAGGGTTTATTATTATACTCCACCATTTGGCAATGGAGATAGGACCCATAGATTAGATTTACATGGTCCAAAAGCTATGTCTCCAAGTTTGTGTTAACGTAGATATGGGCCTATGTTAGTCGTGATAGGGTGTGCATTGCTAGGTTGATAGTGACAAGCTCCCCAATCACTCAGGCAATCCATAGGAGCACATACTCATGCCAAAAGTGAGGAGGCAAGTTTAGGATCTGGCTCCGTATGGGTGTGGAGTTGATATTTTGGGTCTCTATATCGAAGTCTAGTCCCCACTTACGAAGGAAAATGCTCCTTCGTTTGAAGAACCATGGACCCATCGATAGAATTTGATCTGCGTCCTCCTGGGTGTTGATATGTATCATGAAGAAACCTATATACATGGGTAATAGTTCCAAGCAACCCATGGTTTTCCATTTTATCGCTGCCCATCAATAAATAGCATCCATATCGGGTCTTCCACCTACAAATTTCCCAACTAGGGAGGAGTCAAGGGTAAAATACCCTTCCATGACTTCATCTGGCATAATGACATCATAGCCATGAGTGATAACATTATGGGGTGCTATTGGTGAGGGTTTGGACTTTCCCCTGAGCACTTCTATGAATGATACTATGTGAGATCTCCTACTTCCCACATATGTTTTGTCTAGTGGGTCCTTCCTCTCCCATGCGCCTTTCCCATCTTCTGGGGCCACCGAATATAAATTCGCTGTTGTTCCATTTATGATATCTTGGAAGGATGCTCCATCAATGGTGTCTCTTGTGCATGGTCTTGGTCCACTCTCTGGTGCCTTGGCATATTTTTGCTTCCTGATTTTTGAATATATGAATTTTAGAAATTTGCTCGCCATCGCTCTCTCTCGAAACATAATTCTAGATATGGTTTAATTGAGTTAGTATTATAGTTGTTTTGATTCTCATATCTGATAGAATATTTTATAACCAGAGTTCTTCCCTACCCCTTTCACTTTTGCTGCTTGCTAGAAATCGTCTATTATGAATGGAGGATCCTCTTGATGCCATATTAAGATTATTTCTAAGGACCTCTATTATTCTATACTTGTTGCTTTAGGGCCTTTGACTTGTTTTTCTCTTATAATTAGAATATGTTCTTCAACATGTTCTTCTATGGAGTCTTCTTGTTTAATCTATTCCTCTTCTTTGAAAGACGTTTCTTCCCCTTCTTCCTCTTCATCATTCCCTTTGATTATAGGGCAAGTTTGTTCTTCCTTGGGCTTCTAAGTATTTATGTTTGCATCACATATTTCTAATAAATGATTGTATGCAACAAGCTCACATATCAAGTTTTGTTAGCCACATTCATATCTATACATCCACCATTATATGATTTTCTCTACTGGCCATCTTATTTTATTATCCATTACTTTTATTAGATCTTGATTAGAACCTAGTCTTTATTCTTTTTGGGGTCAAATGACTTCACTATGTCATAGAAGTTTCTCTAGGGAGGCAACTCTTGCATCTTAATTATGTCCTAATCCATCTCTTACTCCTCTATATTATTCTAGAATGTTTCTATTTTAGGATATTTGACTTGATTAAATGTATGAGGCTTGGATGTATTTAAACTCACCAATTTGGTCTTAAATCTACCTTTTGGGTCATACTTCCACTTTTGCGATACTGCCCATGGTTTTAAAATTTTTGAGACTAACTTTTATAACTTTGCCTTGCCCTTTTCCTATTATATTTTTTGGCTCAAAATTGAATGGCACTTCATAGGTATAAACCTTGTTTATGCTAGTGCTATAATATATATCTATTTCATATATTGCTCAACATAATTCCATGCCAAAAATCCAATCCATTACATAGTAGGGGAGTAGAAAGGAATTTCCAACAAAGCCATACACTCTTATCATAGTTTCTTCCTTTAGGAAATACTAGTTACAAACCTCTTGTTGAGGGGTATGGATATTTTCTATTGTATTTTGATATAGCCAAGGCAAATTCTTGTATATGAGTTTCAATGCAGGACCTAGAAATTTCTTGTTGAACTCATAATAGGAATTGAGAGCCCTAATGAGGTGTGTTTGGTTGACTGTGACCATGTAGCCTCTTTGTGGATTTTATTTTTTTATCACTACCCATGGCATACTTTCTATTGTGCAGTATAAAAACAACCAATCCAAATGTGATAGGTATTTGAATACTCGATACTTTAAAATTTCTATTTCCATTAGTTACTCATGCATTTTTGTACATAAGAATTGGGCCTTGATCAAATAAAAGGGAAGTATTTAATTAGTTAGGATAAATCATGTCATAATTGTAGGGATTTGTGGTAGCATATACCATGGGTATATGGTTGTAATGGACACATTTATCTATTTTTCTAATCCAAATATCATATATAACATGTAAAAAATATCTAGATGTTAAAATTTGGCAAGTTGGATTAGGAATTTTGGTTGTATTTGACCAGGTGTAGGGTGATACAATTGTTTTTTTTTTTTTTTGAAAAAATGAAAAACTTGTATTAATACAAAGAGCAATTACAAGCGGGAGAGAACACATCCCAACCAAGAACAACAAACAACACTACAAGAGTAGAGCACAAAGTCAACCCAGCTCAACACAAAACAAAGAAGTCAACTGGGCGCGAAAAAGCGACATGTCGCGAAATCGCGACATGTCGCGAGATCGCGACAGTCAACCCCGTCTCCTCCGCAGCGGTGCCAACAGTCACGAAAACGCGACATGTTGCGAAATCGTGACATGTCGCGAAATCGCGACATGTCGCGAAATCGCGACATGTCACGATATCGCGACAGCCAGAGCCCTCAGCACTCGATCGCCAAAAATGTCGCGATATCGCGACAGTTTTCTCCATTCCGCTGGTATGCCAAAATTGTCGCGAAATCGCGACGAGATTTTCTTGCAGCAGCCATCGCCAAAAAGTGTCGCGATATCGCGACAAATTATCCACTTTGCACCACATCAGCAAAATGGTCGCGATTTCGCGACGGGTTTTCCTTATGACACCAGATCGCCAAAAGTGTCGCGATATCGCGACGGTTTTTCCTTTCGGCGCCCAATTCTCAAAACTGTCGCGATATCGCGACGAATTTTCCACTTTGCTCTCCATCTGCAAAAGTGTCGCGATATCGCGACAAGTTTTCCAATTAGCCCCAAATTGCCAAAACTATCGCGATATCGCGACAATTTTACCATGCGCCTTCCCTGAGGGCCGCGATGGCGCGACATGTCGCGATATCACGACAAAAACCCGCCAAAGGCCGTGAGGGCGCAACCTGTCGCGATATCGCGACAGCTTCCAACTTGAAGCTGCGACGGCGCTACAGGTCGCGATATCGCGACAGAAATCTTCCTTAGCATAAAAAACACTGCACATCATTTCAAAAATCGTTCAAGGCATTGTCGAATCTCTGCATCCTCCACAGGCATGTCACTATGCAGCTGCATCCCAACCTCCCTTTCAGCACCCATCTTAGCAAGGAAATCGGCCGCCTTATTGAGATCTCGATTCACATAGACAGGTATCACATCATCTAATTCCCTCCAAAGCTCTTTAATTTGGGAGACTAAGATCCGCAACCTCCAAGCTTTCGAGACAAAGTTTCTCATACAGTCAAGAGCACCCACCAAGATTTGGGAGTCAGACTCAATAATAATCTTCCTGTGTCCCTGTTTGACAACCCAGAAGGAGGCAGATTTAATGGCAAAGGCCTCGGCTTCATTGTTTGTGGCACATCCCAGACCCTGCAGTTCCCAATAGAGCAAAGACCCAGCATGATCGCGGCACACTACTCCAATTCCAGCACTTCTCGGATTGCCTTTAGCAGCTCCATCAGTATTGATTTTGATCCATCCTTCGGGAGGAGGTTTCCAACTACCACTCACCTGCCTTTGTTGAATAACAGCTCCCTCTTCCAAAGGCTCAGAAGCAGACTGAATTTCCCCCTCGGCATGAATGGCAACCGTTTCCGCCACTTTGCTCCAAATGACTTGCCATATTCCTTCTAGAGAGGAGAAGGTTTCACGGAAAATACGGGCATTTCTCTCCAACCACACCTGCCACCAGATAAAAAATAAACCAAGCTCCCAGCCAATTCGAAGAGCTTTGGATTTAAATCTACCTTTCTTCCAACTTTCCCATATATTGTTTCGAGACAAGACCCCATTAGCCTGAAGTTTAAAGTGGGAGAACCAGCGTTTCCAGATCTGTCTTGTGAAAGAACATTCAAACATTAGATGATCCGCAGTTTCCTCCTGCTTGTGGCATAACACACATTGAGAAGGGCCAATGATGCCTCTGAGTCTGAGATTGTCATAGGTGAGAATTCCATTATGCAAAAACTGCCGAGCGAAGAAGTTCACTTTCGGCCGACCACAGGGATGCCATATCTTTCTCCAATCATGAACCAAAAAAAAGTGTGGGGGGGCTCTGGAAGGATCTCATCATATCCCTCTTTCACGAGTATAAACCCCAAGGCTCCCATAGCCCCAGGCCAGTTCATCCTCCTCATCTCTCCCAGTAAGAAACCGTTCCGCCAAGATTTTTCCCAAAGTAGGTACCAACTCCGGAGGGATTGGTATTGGCCACTCATCCAGCCGCTTAAACTTTATGATCTTGTAGTCCCCCAATTGACTAGTGTTAAAGTAGCTCTCAATTTGGATCCATCCCTTATCTTCTATAGCAGATTTTATCGGTTGCAATTCAGGAAACACAGCAATAATGGGAGGATTCTGGTCCCAGGAATCAGTCCAGAACCGAGCCTTATCCCCTCTCCCCACTTTCCAGAATAGTTGATCTTTGATGAGTTGAGCTCCAAGCTTGAGCGCCTGCCACACTGATGATCCAAAACCTTCCAGAGGAAAGCGGCCCACATCATTAGGATGGACAGAACCCAAGTATTTGCTAGAGAGGATTCTGCTGAAGAGGGATGTTGGCTGAGAAATCCACCTCCAGTACAGTTTGCCAGCCAAAGCCTTGTTGTTAAACTTGGAGCTTCTTAGTCCCAACCCTCCTTTTTCCTTGGGTTGGGTAACCTTGTCCCAACCAACCAAGGCCCATTTCCTCTCTCCCTTGGCACCTTCCCATAGAAATATTCTAGCCATTTTATCCAGCTCTTTCCAAATAGACTGGGGAGCAGCCAGGATGGAGAATTTATAAATTGGCATGGCCTGAATAACTGACTGTAGAAAAGTTAGACGACCCCCATAACTTAACCATCTATGAGACCAATGGTTCATTCTATCTTTGATGCCATCCAATAGGTCCTTCCAAACATCTATTTTTAGTTTTTTGAAATGGAGAGGGACCCCCAGGTAAACTACTGGGAGAGAGGCCCGAGTGAAACCTAAAATCTCAATAACTCTGTCCTGTAACCGTTGATCAATATTGAAGAAGATCACTTTGGATTTATTGTCATTGATGACTTGATTAGAGGCCCGGAGGTAGACATTTAGAGTATCTCTGATTCTTCTTGCTTCCCTAAGGCTGGCCACTCCCACCAATCCAGTATCATCTACAAAGCGTAAATGAGTCAAAACTTCAGCCCCGACCTTAATACACGTTATCTGACCTTGAAGTCTTCTTCTCAGAAAGAGTCTACCCAATCCTTCAGCCAAGATGAGGAAGAGATAAGGAGAGCAAGGGTCTCCTTGCCGAAGGCCACGAGAGGCACCAAAAGGAGGCGAGGGAAGTCCCTTGATAAGAACGGAGTATGAAGGCATAGAAATACAGCTCATGACCCAGTCTGTCTAGTCTTGAGAGAAACCAAAGGCTGTCAACATCTTTGCCAAGAAGCCCCACTCCACCCTGTCATAAGCCTTGGACATATCCAGTTTAATGAACATTCCTTTGTTCCCAGAATGGTGCATTGTATGGATAGCCTCCTGTGCTAGAATCACTCCATCCAAGATTTGCCTCCCTTCAACAAAACCCCCTTGCTCTGGGGAAATTATATTATGCAGGATAGGTTTTAACCTTTCAGCCATAATCTTAGTGATTATTTTATAGATCACATTGCATAAGGCAATAGGTCTAAAATCAGATAAATGAACCCCCCCTTCTCCTTTTGGAATTAAAGTAATGAAGGTATGATTTAGAGCCTTGAGCATTCTTTTATTGGTTCTGGACTCCTCAGTGACAGCCAGAACATCTTCCTCCAGGGTATCCCAAAAGGCCTGGAAGAACTCAATAGGGAAGCCATCAGGACCGGGCGATTTGCCAGTACTCATCCCAAAGACCACCTTCTTAAGTTCATCTCTATCTATGGGTCTAAGTAGGGCCTGGTTCTCTTCAGGAGAGATTATAGAAGGAATGACAACAATAACTTCATCTTGGGCTTCCCCATCTTGCTCCATACTTTCCTTAAAGAGTTTTGAGAAATACTCCATTGAGTGGGAGTGCATACCAGGAAGAGTGTCAAAAGAGTATCCATTCTCATCTTGAAGGAATTCCATATTATTCGCTTGTCTCCTAGCACGGGCAGAGCGCTGAAAAATTTTTGTATTTTTGTCTCCTTCTAATAACCAAGTATTTCTTGCTCTCTGTTTCCAGTAAATCTCTTCTTGATTATCAATATCCTCAACCGCTTTGCGCAAAGCATCATCCTCGGATTTAAGGTGCTCGGAAATGTTTCCTTCCCTGTAATGTTTTTGCACCTCATCCCATCTCGGCCAACAAGGGGGCCCGTTGGTCTTTGGAAGTCCGATTTGTTAGTTTGCCTCCTTTGTTTCGGTTTACACTTGACAAATTGAAGTCTGTTTGTGAAATTTGAACATTGCAGTCCCAAAAGGTGGGCGGCCATCTTCCCACCACCGAGGAATTTTTCTTCGGAGATCTTCTTTTTGCAACCAAAAATTTTCAAATTTAAATGGTTTATGGTACTGCCTCTGTCATAGCCCCTCCCTCCGACCAAAATGGGAAAGTGGTGCAAGCTGGGCCTTCCAAAATCTGAAATTTAATATTCCATTTCACAAATGCTTCCTCCGAGACCAGAAACCGGTCTAGTTTTACCTTCCTACTGTGTGGCTCTCTTCTCTTATTAGTCCACGTAAAATAAGTGCCGGGACCTTTGATATCAACAAGGTGAAAGGCCTGGACTTGAGCAATCAGAAGCCTATCCCCTGGATCCAAAACTGGGATACCACCTTCCTGATCCCTGGCAGATAATTTGGCATTAAAATCCCCAGCAATAATCCAATCGCAATCTTCCCGGGAGGATCTCATTGAATGAACAACATTCCATTGAAGCCGCTGGCCATCAATGCTTTGAGCCCCATAGAAGTTTGTGATTAAAACACTGTTCAGCTGTAACAATGTTCTTAAAGAGAGATGTGAGAACACCCCTCCAAGTTGTATGTTCTATTGCTATCCACACCGAGAGGGTTCCAAAGAGTAACAATCCCCCCGAAGCTCCTTGGGCCGCCACATCCATATATCCGGCGCCCCTCCATATTCTACTAACGAGTTTTACACATAAGATCTAAAGACATTTTTGTTTCTGAAGGAGCAAAAAGTCCATTTTGTGTCTTCCTAAAAGTCTTTGAGCAGCAGATTGATGGGTTCTACTTGTTTAAACCCCTTACATTCCGAGGATTGTATAATCATTGGAAACCTTGGGAGCAATAAGAGTCAATTGTTCTCACCGATCCTCCATTGATCGAGCTTGTCCCCTTGCGCTACTAGTAGATCCTTATTGGATTTTCTACCGGCTCCTTGGGAATTACTATTCTTAGACCTCTTTTCCACCGGGTAATCCCCAACGCTGGTCTTTCTCTGTTCTTTTCTGCACTTCCCATGTTGACATCCTTAATAACTGGTTGTGCAGGGGAATGGATTACCATAGCCCCTAGGTTCTCTGGCTGCAAAGTCTCAGGGGTTTCAATCACCTGTTCTAAGACAGGAGTAGATGATAGAGGGGCATGAGAGTGGGTGTTATTATCCTCAGCATTCCCATCCACTCCTTCCATGACTTGGTCTTCTTGGTCTACAAGGGATTTGAAGATTTCATATCGATTGGTTGGCTTGGTTTGAGCCTGCTCTTTGCCATTTCTCTTTTTGTTTTTCCTCCGCTTCTGCTGTTCAAAGCCATCTTTCTGGGCATCAGAACCTTGGGGGATATTGAGGGGTTCTTTGACCGGAGTGAACTTACCCTCTCTGGGGCGATTTGGCGCTCCCGACGGAGCTTCCGCTTTTGTGGTCAGGATATTTGGGCAGAACCTAGCCAAATGGCCATGCTTATGGCAGACTCTGCATCTAAAAGGTAAGGCTTCATAGTCTAGCTGTTGTATCCAGGTTAGTCCTGCCAACTCCAATTCCACCTCGGCTGGAAGTGGCTGGCTAATATCCATTTCTACGCATATTCTAGCAAAGACAACAGTATTTCCCTCAATGGTATCTCTGGAAACTCCCAAATATCTACCTAGAGAATTACCAATCAACTCAAGAATCTGCTCACCCCAAAACTCCATCGGGAGAGCGTACAGCCGAATCCAAACCGGGACAGCCGTGGGCTCAATGCGAGGATCAAAACCCACTCTCCACGGTTGGACAAATAATCCTGTCGGGCCGTGGCTCCTCTTCTCTGATTCAAATGCTCTGTTTCTATCTGCTAAAGAAGAGAAACTAATAATAAAATACCCATTGCTTATAGGCCATAGAGAGTACTCACCAATGGGCTCCCAGTTCTGTCTCACCCAGGTGTGTAGAAAGTTCGAGTGGGCCGGATACCCATGAATTTGCGAGATCAGATCATGGGTAGCACGGTATATAATCGTATCCTCAACCAGTTTTGGTTCTATGACAATCTTAGGCCTGGAAGCAGATTGTGGAAGGCAGCCGTTAACTCTGTTTGCAGGTAAACCCTTTCCAGCATTCTTAAATAGCATTTGATAAGCACTTCGCTGAGCTTCATCGGAGGAAGATGCAGGGTTTTCTTTTAATATATCAGCATATGAGCTTTTCTTCCCATCGATAGATCCTGGAGGAGACCCCATTGGGCCCTCCAGAGGCAACGAACGATCCTTCAAAGTAGTGTAGATTCAATCCACCGGAGGTCTTGGAAGAATCTTCCCACCAGAAACCCTGGAGCTTCGCCCGGTGCCTGCACAGAAGGTTTCCCGCAAAATCGCCAGAGCTCGAAAAACGACCTTTCGGATGGATGTTCCGGTAGATGGTTAAAAGAGAATTAGGGTGATACAATTGTTGGTCAAGCCAAACTTTTAGATTTTTACCTCCATATTTGAGATATTTAGGATCATGGTACCTAATTTGGCTTTGGGTTGTAAAGGGTTTGGGGTTTACCTCAAGGCAAGAACCTATTACAAATGCACTAGTAAAAAACTCAAGCATGAGAGAAAAGTTTACCGAGCCTACTGAATTTTGAATTGCTTTGGTTTGAGGATTATAGATTTTTTCCACTAATAGCACCAATTCTAGGTAGGGATGTATAGGATTATGCATTTATTATGATAGGAATGATACTCATGTGATCACTCTCACATTTCTAGCAAAAATATGTAGAGCTCTTTGTTCAGATGCATCTCTAAGACTTGTATTTGACTTTTATAATGAGCTCTATGTCACTAATTTTCCCATAAGGTCTTGCAACTCTTTTGGTTCTTTCTAAACATATTTTTCCTTTCATAGTGCTCCCATTTTTCTTGGAATAAGTTTAGGGTCACTTGCCATTATTGCTAAGCTTGATTGTAGCAACTTCTACACTATGCTTTTCCAAATGCAATCACTAATGCTTACATGTAGAGTTTTTAGTACTTCTCTCTTATGATACCTAAACTTCTTGAAATTATTTTTTCACTTACTAATATTTCATGCAAAATTATCCTTTGAGTCTTTGCTTTTATAATACAAAACTAGATATTAACACTATTAATGTGATAGATTGTGCATGCTATGATTTTTACTTGAATTGGACTTTGTAGTTCTTGGAAATGTGCAAGAACCTTGGCATGCTTACTAGAGTTAATGCAACTATAGTTTTCAGCCAAATGTGTGCTTTATTTCAAAATTCATCCACTTGCTAGCTTTTGCTTCAACCAATCAACTTTCAACAATTCAAATTTATCATGACTTTATATAATTCACATATCTATGTACATATGATACAAGTTTGGTGGCTCTTGGTTTATATTGAAGTGCTTTAAATGTTGGCCATTTATTAGAATCAAGCAAAATCTAGCCCTTAGTGTCTACCAGCTTCGAATGCATTACACTCATATTTTGTAATGACTTTGTAGGATCTAGACTAGATTGAATCAAAATTTTGGTGCTTTCATAGCTTTATTCTATCTTCATCCCACTTGAGCACTAAATTGATAATTTTGAAGTCTCATGGTGAAGCTTTCTAATTGAACCACTGCTTAACATTGGTTTGGTGTTCCTAGAAGCAATTATAAGCTTTTTCTCTTTGCTCTTCTAGAAATAGTAATTCTACCATCCTAGGTTTCAATCGATTCTATATCCAAGAAGTCTCCTCTGTCTATTAAATTCATCACTAGAAACTCTAGGTGTAGAGGGAAAAAAACTTCTTTGCCATAGACTAAGGAATATGGTGAAGCCTTTAATGCCTTTTTTACTATGATGTAGTCCACCCATAAGGCTTGATTAAGCATTAAATACCAACTCTTTTGATTTTCTCCAATAATTCTCTTGATGATTCTTAGCAAGTTCTTATTGGTGGACTCTGCCAATCCATTCCCTTATGGATAATAGTTAGAGGAAGCCTTTAAGTAGATGCTATATCTACTAGTAAATTCTATAATTTTAGCACCTATGAAGGTAGACCCACTATCTATTTCTATTGTGGATGGGATGTCGAATCTTGTTATCAACCTTTCCAAAAACTTTGATCATAGTATCTTGATCATCCTCTTTTGTTGCTATTACATTTGACCACTTAGTAAAAAAATCGGTCATAGTTAGGATGAAATTGTGTTTGATGGATGAATTTGGTTGATGACTCCAATGAAGTCAATCCTCCATTGCTAGAAATATTTATCTATAATGATAGGTTGTAGGAGAGCACCAAGTTTCTTCTTCTACCAATGAACCTCTAGCTTTTCTTGAAAGCTTTAGCTATTTTGAATACATCTACAAACATGGAGGGCCAATAGTACCTAGCTCAAATAATATTAGTTGTAGTAGTCTATCCTAAATAGTGATCTCTAGAGAAGCTAAAATTAAATTCATCCAACAATTTTGCTTCTTGTTCTAGCTAGATTTATCAGAGAAGCACTCCAATTTTTTTGAATAGTCCTTTTGGCAACATAACATAGTTCAAAGCTTACAATCTGTATCTATGTCTTTGGGAGGTACTTAATCCTTTAGGATACCTACATATCTAAAAGTGTTTGATTAATTTGGTAACCCAATCTATTTCCCCTATATATCCATCATTCCTAGACTGTCTCAAGGAAATATTCTATGCACAAGTTGTGTTTTGATTTGGTTATAGAAGCCAACTATTCTCATAGATATCTTCCTTTCACTAGCTTTGTTAACTAGATCTCAATGTCATATTCCTATATCTTGGTAATCTACCCAATTATTTTCTCTCCTAATTCTCCTTGAAGGATAAAATTTTTGATGTTTAGGTGCACCACATAGACCATAATTTTTCTTTGAGATACACAATGTTTAAGATTTTTGAGAAACTTCATAAGTGAGAACACTTTCTTCTCTATAAATTTATAGTTCTTACGATAATCATTGAGTTTTTGGCTAAGGAAGTCTATTAGATGATCCTCCTAATTATCATATTTCTAAGTTAGTACCACAACATAGCTATCTTCAAACCCGTAAATGTATAGAATGAAGTCATTTCTATAATCCAGGTTGAATAAGACCAAAAATTGTGTTATTTCTTGTTTGATCTACTCAAAATATTTTCTATTTTTAGAGGTCTATGTAAATGTTGTGTCATTATTTAGAATATCTATCATAGGCTTGACTATCTGAGAAAAATCCAGCAATGAAATTCCAAATGAAATAATCTACCTGAAGGACTGTAGAACTTTTTTATTGAGGGGAAGTGGTAGTGCTAAAATAACTTTAATCCATATTAGATCAATAGCTAATCCTTATTTGGACACAATATGTCCTAGTAGCTTGCCTTCATGCACACTAAATATTGATTTCTTGGGATTGAGCGACACTCCAAACTCCCATTAATTTTGAAAAACCCTTTTTAGATGATCTAAATATGCTACTGCTTATCATGGGAAAATACTATCATGTCATCTAGGTAGATTAGGATTATCTTGTTGACCAGCTCACCAAAGGAAAAATATATAGCTCACTAAAAATTTGCTTAGCATTGGATAAGCCAAAGGGAATTCTTTGATATGCAAAAGTGCCCCATTTGGTGGTGAAGGTTGTCTTGTACTAATCTTTATATCTTACCCAAATTTTATTATATCCAAAAAAACCATCAAGGAGTGAAAACCTTTTTCCTTAGCTACTACTTGTAGGATCTAATCAATCTAAGGCAAGGGATAATGGTCCTTTAATGATGCCTTATTTAGATTCTAGAAATCAACACAGAGGTGGATGTCTCCATTTTTCTTCCTCACTAAGGACTAGGTTTTCCACCCATGTAGAGTGTTTAATAGGATATATGATCTTGGCATTGAGTAGCTTAAGGAGTTCCTATTTCATTATGGACTCAATCTTAGGATTTACTAGCCTCTATTTCTACCTAAATGGCTTAACATTGGGTAGTAGTTCTATAGTGTGTTGGATGACATACTTGCTGTAGACCCAGAGGTCATCATAGCTCCATGCTATTATGTCTTGATACTCTCTACATAAAGACATGAGTTCATCTATTTCTTCTTTAGAGAAACACACTCTAACTTTCAAATTATTTTTGGGCTCAACCTAAACTTCTTTAAATGCTTGTTCATCTATCTTCATATTTTGCCCAGTTGACCAATCACTATTGTCAAATAAGATTTCTAAGGTAATAAACCCTTTAGGAATATGATTGTTTTTTAGCTGAATTATTTCCTCCTAGTCAACATGATGTTGCATCTCTTCTGGTTGTGTTGTATAGATAGCCTCTTTAGTTAAAAAATTGATAATCTATTGATCACTCTTAAATACTTGTAAAAAGGTCTCTTTGTCTAGGATAGATGGTCTAAAAACCATCTTAACTATATTTGACCTTTTACCATAGTTAGTGGTCAGGTCAAAAATTTTCCCCTAATAGACTAGCACATAAGCCATTTCATTATAATTTCTAGGCATTTATTTCATGTTCATGGATTCATAACTCTCCATTAGGTCCCATACTCTTCAGATAGTGATGCTTACTATTGCATTTATTTTTCACCTGATTGACCACCAACTTAGAGTCACCAAAAATTGATAACAACTTAATTCCCATTTTTTTTGCTTATGCCAGACCAAGGCACATGACTTTGTATTCGACTACATTATTAGTGCAACTCCATGTTAGTCTATAAGAGAATTTCTTCATTCCCTTAGAAGGAGATACTAACACCACCATGGCCTCAACACCATTATTTCATCTAGCTCCATTGAAATAGAGCTTCCAAACTTCTATTTCCTTGAGCTCTTGATTTGACAAGACCAAAACTATTTGTGTTTCTAGCTCTATCATGCAGTATGTACCTAGTCTAGTTTCGATCATGGCATTGAAATATCTAAGGGAGAATTCATCTTCTATTTGTAGTTCTTCTATGATTGTTTCCAAGGGATCCATCTCATCACTTATCAGATTGATGTAGTCTTCCTCTATTCTCTCTATGTGATAGGGAGTTGGCTTTTCTACATAGATATTCACTTTCTTTCCTTTGTGCAGGATGACCATATGAGAATAGTCTAAAGATATATAAAAGCCTAACATTTATCATGAATTCTTAGGAAAGAAAAAGACCAAAGTATGGCTCGAGGTCAACTATCACCACTTCTTGTATCATAGTCACCTCTTGTACTTTGTGTAGTACCATGGGGATATATTTTATTACTCTAACCATTTTAATAGGGGTACCATCTAGCTATAAAACTCTGGGACTTGACTAGGTGTACTCCATACCCATAGCTTCACACATTGATTTAGGCATAATAGTGGTTGTTGCTCTAGAGTTGACCATGCAGTTGTGCACAATCCATCCCTCCATGTGTAAACACATATAGAAGGGAGGTGGTCTATTTTTACCTATTCTAGGAATAGGTTGGCTTTGAGCTAAGTTAAAATTTAGGCATGATATACCTTCAGAATGAGCGATCTTTAATGAAGCATTGAGAAGGTAAATTTGTTTAGAAATCATTAAAGTGTCATACATATTCATTTTTTGAGGCAGTCTTCTTCAATTATTCAACAATATAAAATAGAAATGATTCCATCCATATATTTTCTTCCTTCTTTGGTTCATAAAATCTCTTTTGGTATTCTTAGGTTACCTCTAATCCTTGTAGTTTGATTATAGAAGGATACTAGAGTCTATTTTAGGCTTGTTCTTTAGACTCTTCTTGAGTTTCCTTTGTCTCATTTACTTGATCTATTCCCAATTGTTCTTTCTTCTATTTAGATTGGGTTTGGTTGATTTTGATCTTTTTCATACTTCTTTTGAGATTGGGTCAAGACTTTGAAGGAATGTAATTTCTATGGGTCCACCTACAAAGGCTTCTTCCTAGACCTTGTCAAAACTGATATGCATTCTTATTCCAAAGGTTCTTGCATGAGCCTAATTTGGTCTAGGTCCCATAACATGTTTATTTAACATTTCTATATCTTTTTAGCCTTTTCTATAGTTTCTAACTAATATTTATGCCAATATGTCACACATGTATCAGTATTATGCAAATCATTGTAAGCTAAGATCTAATAATTTTCTTTAGATGTAGAGGTAGTTGGCTCTTCTTCTTGATTGCTATAAATATTATCATTTTTCTCTATGGTGTTGTTTGTAGGGGCTCCCTAATATTTTATTATGTAGAGGAATATTCTAGTATGATACCTCTCAACCTCTCTCCTTTTAATAACAATTACATCATTGCTTATATTTTTCAATGTTGTTAATACTTCTTACATAATTAGAGATTACTTAGGCTTTGGAGTGAGTAATATAGGTAGGATTGGTTATAGGGGCAAGACATTAGGAGGGGAAATTAGAAATAATGGAGGTAGAGGTATGATTGTGACTACAATTTTGTTCTACTAAATGGGTTGGATAATTTTTGGGAAATATAACATAACAACCCTAGGGGAAATTTTTCCCATAGAAATTAGGTCATTCTCTACATTTACGATGGATTGATAAACTTGTTAGAAGGTTGTCACATTAGATTATTATATTTGGATATGTAGATCAATATTGAATGTACAAAGGTAATAGACATATGAATGAGGACCAAATGGTCTAATTTCTTGGGGAATTATACTCCAAGTCTAGCTAAACTTGATATTAAAGTCAATACTATCTTCTTGAGGGTGTCTTTGAATAGCAATAAATTGTTTGAGTAATAAGAAAGGGTCTGCTAATTCATTGAAATATTGAATAAATAATCTAGCTAAGTCAACCCATGAATTGATGCTTTTGTATTCTAAAGTATGGTACCAATATGATATATTTTCCTTAAAAGAATGTGCAAGGAGTCTCACCATGACATCCTTGTATTGGATATTATGAATAGTGGCCAAGGTAGCCATGTCCTAATAGTGCTCATATGCTATCTTACCTATACCATCATATGTAGGAAAAGTTTTGAGTGCTACTTGGGGAATATAATTAAGGTGTACTAGGCCAAGTGACTTGATAGTGTTCCATCTAAGGAAATTTTGTTGAGCTTGTTGAGCCATGGACTCCGAGTTAGGTGTATTAGGAAATTATTGGGAACAAAAGTATATAGAATCTATGCTTTCTATGAGAGAATATGGAATAGGATATGAATTTATATTCTATCTAGATCTAAAAATTGATAACTCAAGAAATTGCAATGGTTATTCAATCATTTTGGTTGCTGATCATGTGATCATAAGATTTTGAATTTGGATGGCGAATAGGTTCCTATTAACTAATTTCTTTCAATGGAGTTTCTAGGTGAATTATTAGATGATATAAAATATTTAGGCTTCACAAAATATCCACTCAATAAAAATGTGGGATAAACATGTAGGTTTGTCCCAACAAACATGGAAAAGACTCTTGGACCAAAATCTACCTAGTCTATGAAATGAGCCCTAGACCTTGGCAAATATTGGATGACTATTATTTCTCCTAAGCTCAACCTATGGAGAAGTCTAGTTCCTTGTGATACTAAAGATATTGAGTAATATATTCAAGACTAAAGAAAGGAATGCAAGGGTTAGAAGGGGATAAGGGTTTAGAAAATACTTGAAAGATATACAAAGTATAACATAACAACAAGATATACTGCATTAATATACTTGTGAGTTAGTTTACGCAAAGTTTAATATACCAACCACTAATAAAAGCATTACTAATTTTATTAAGATTAGGTTATATAATTCAAAAATTCCAAATACTTTATGAAAAACAATCCAACTAGCAATCCAATTATGCAAAATTTTCTTCAAAATATTTTACCATTCACAAAACATAAAATACAAATGTATTAAAGAATGTGATTCATAATAAAAACCTAAAAATGCTAATATCAATGGAGGTATTTTTTTAAAATTTTATTTATTGTAGAGTAGAGTATACAATATATGACATGCAAAATACTAAATTGTTGACCCTCATTTTGAGGTGAGTTAGGCTATTTATAAGTTCATGATGAATCTTGTAGCCCAATATTTACAATGTAGTTTGTTATAGGTTTGTTAGAGATAGCCTAATAAGAATGATCATGGGAGTGGATGTCACTTTCACACTTTGTATAAATAAACTACTTGAATCCTTGTTTCATTAATGTGGCCAGTCTAGATTCTTTCTTTGATTTTTTGCCTATGCACATCTTTAGTAGGTCCATAGATCTTCAACTATTATCTTCTACATTCATGTCTAGCCATTGAAACAACCTATAAAAAATATCACTTTCAACTCCAATGACCTTGCTCTAAGTGGTTGAGAGGTTTCTAGGAGAATATAGTATTTGACATAAGCAATATTTGGTGACAAGGATGTATTCGAGTGATTTTTGCTTATTGATGAGGCTTTGCAAAAATGCTAGGACATTTTGAATTTAATAGGGGATTTGGAAGTAAATTTAGAATCTTGAGAAGGTTTAGTTGACGTAATATTTTATAAAATAAGAATTTGCATATCCTTGAACAAAACTTTATCTTTTTTTTTTTTTTGGTAGATTAAAAGTGGATTTTTGTCAAGGATCCCAAAACCTGATTACAAAGGATCAAAATACAACACGAAACATCAGAATGAAACAAAAGGAATTTTTCCAAGGATGGACAAAAGGACAGGCAAGGACAACCCAAAGGAACAAAGTAAGGAACATGCAATCCTTTGTGCCAGAGGAACAAAACTTTACCCTTCTATACTTATGCATTTTTAGGTATTTTAAAGATGATATGATATTAGTATTGGAAAATCTTGAAATTATTTCATTCCAGTCTTCAACCTTCAAAATTTGGTAGGACTCTAGCTAACATAAGCACTTGAAAAATCCTAGCTTCATGTTTATCCTAGGTTTGGGACTTTGGAAATGCTTTGATTAGCCAATGTCAAGATTGTGCTATCCTAACTTCCTTATTCCCAATTTTTTTTGAAGCCTTGCATGATGTCATCACTAGGAAAGTCTAAAATTGATTTATCCTAGACATGAGCATTACCAAAGCCTTTTAGGGATCAATCATTTTCTTAATATGATAAAATGTGCTTTGATTTATTCCTTTTTTCATAATTCTAGACCTTGTAAAAATACTTAGCCACCTTAGAATTTGTCTTTGAATTGGTGCATTTGAGTCTCGAATAGCTTGTTTATTCAGCTATGATGTTTTTGGACACACCTCTAGTTTTTTTTTGTAGCAAAATCTAGAGAAAATATTAGCAAAATGGTAGTTTGGATTGATGTGCAAGGACTTGCAAATGTGGAAATCACATTGACCTACAATGACAAAAGGAGTAAGAAAAATGGAGCCCCCTTTTTCCTCTTTGAAGGGAATTTTTAAAATTTTACAATTTTAAAATTTTAATTCTAGGGACAAGATACTACACACCATCCTCCTTTTCAGTGAAAACTATCCTTTTCGATTGGAAGACATGTCTTCTACAAAAAGTGATAAGTGTGATCCCATATGAACCATGGGTGTATTGGCCACTAGGGAGTCTTAAGTATTTTTATTTGAAATTAGTGAGTTCAAATCCATTCAATACATATAACTTCCCCTCTCTATATCTTCATACTACTTAATAGAGTGCATAACAACTATAAATCTATATGCAAGCGCAATGTGGTGGTTGGTAACTTTACTTGTGGGTGTTTGATCACATGTTCCATTCCCATCGATGTTCATTTTATGACCAACACTCTTTTTACCATGTATACTATTTGTGATTATACCTTATTGATGATATCATCCTAAATATATTTATCCATAGTAGCCTAGCATAATGGTAAGACAATGGAGTTTCTTTAGGAATAATATAAGTTTGAATCCATTCAACTTTTATATGTAGATTTTTAAGAAAATAGACTCATAGGTGATACAAGAGCTAGCATTATTCCCTCCTCAATTCTCTACAACATTAATGAACACTCTTGCATCCTAACATCAACCTCCAATGGTAGCACATTGTTTGGTCTTCTCTCTTGTTCCTGATAGGTCCAATGTTCAAATCCATAAAATATGCTTTTGCACATTACTCCTTCTTAGGGTATGGTATTAATATTGAGAATTATTTTCCCCTAACTCCAACCCACCCATTGACATGGTGGTTGGTAAGGTATCTTGTTATAGCAATGCATCAATTTCAACTCTCAAATATTATAGGTTCGATTATTTTATCTAGGGTACAAAATAATGTAATGGAAGGTCAAGCATATCTTCCAATTTGACATCCTAAGTTCAACCTAAACATTTTACTATAACAAATAGGATACAATGTTAATCCCTTTAAATTGCAATAGGTCCTCTATCAAACCCATGTCACTTATTTGCATGGTGGTTGGTATTTTACCTTATCTCTCAAGGGTTCAAAATTCAAATCTTGATATGGCATATTCCTTTTTAATGTGATCCTATTTTGAAAAATTTCTCTCATTTAATGAAATCAAGTGGGTCCTAACTCCAACACAATAGTTGGCTTACTTGTTGGTATCATTTCTTGTACAATGGAGGTCATATGTTTGAGTTTGTAGAATTACTGGATAAATGCAATCTCTTTTTTTTACTCTCTTTAGACATGTAAGGAAACCTTGATGGTTAGTTTCAAATAGTATGTACAATCATCTTGATAGCCCAAGGGTCATGGCAATCTAGAAGTTTAAGTTTTGAGTCATATTTTTATTTTTATTTTCATTTGGTTTAAGGGGATCACTCATATACAATAGAAGAAATTTGACATGAAGCTAATGCTTTTATATATAATGAAGAACATCTACCAATCAATTTACAACATTGTCAATTCATAATTAATCAATATGAGTACAAGTGGTAAACAATGGCAGTAAAATTCTAATTCTTTTTTGCCAAGTCATTGATTCATTATTTTGTTAATATTTGGATTTCAAAATTTTTATTTTTCCCCTACTAATATGGTCAACTTTTCAGAGGTCATAAATTTTACGTATGAAATTTTTTTGGGCCCTTTAATTAAAATGCATAATTTTTTTGAGCCCTATGCATTGTCAACATCCATTCAAGGACTTGTTGTAATGTCATAGATGATTTTTTGACTATAAGAGCAGGTTTTAGATTATCAACATAAGGCATGCCTAATTATTATTCCATTATAACCATAGGGGATGATTATTCAAATGTTTAACTATTATTTGAGGATTCAACTTCTTTTTGAGTTTAGAAGATAGATGATGGTCACCATATTGTATCTTAAGAATCTTCTCATATGAATCTCAACATATTAGATCTAGAAGGCAAAGTCATGATTCCAGGTTTAAAAAAAGGTTGGTTTGATTTATGTACCTTTGGAAACAGAAGATAGCAAAATTATTGGCCCATTTAAGCATTCATTATGGGGGAGATTTACCATCTCTAATATTTTCTTTCCTTGGTCCATTAGTTAAAATTATAGGGGGTATGGAAATATATATAAGCTAACCTTATTAGGCCAAGACTAATAGTGATGGAGTGCCTACGAGTGCTCTTAATATAGCTTATAGGAAAGTGTAATTTAAGCCTATGGACATTCTTCTATGTAAGCATATGCACATATTTATGTAAGACTATGGGTGCTTTTGATGTATCACCCTTAGAAATATTGGTTAAAACACCTCTATGGCTAACCTTTATTAAAGGTTTTAAAACATTTAATATATTGTAGTTTAACCTTCAAGTCAGGTTATGACAAATTGAGGTTAGCATTTAATTGGGGATTAAGTATCACTATCAATACCCTCAATGACTCATCCATTGTATTAATTTGTAATGCAAGATTGTGGGGTTGCTTACATGAAGTCACCCCTTATTTCTTTCATTTCATTTATCTCTCTTTATTTTTTTCTATTTTTTATTTTTAGTTCACTCTTTTATCTTTTCTACATATGATTCTAGTGAATGTATGTTTTGAAATATTTCTGTAAGATATTATGAATTCCAACAAGTACAAGATACCAAAGAGTACCTTTAATATATCTAATAATACGTTTTACAACTTGCCAATTCTCTCTTTAGGTTTTTTTAATAAAATGAGACAAATAACTCATAGTAAAATATAAATCAAGTCTAGGTCATAAGATAAATCAAATTGCCTAGCAACTAATGTATACTAAATTATTAATTAGATATAAATTAGAGTAGGCTAACAACTTCAACTAAAATTCCATAGGTGTAGATATTAGATTATATTTTATGATTCAAAATATTTTCAAAAGTTCTTTGTCCTACTTGGATTTGTAATATAAACATAGTATGAAAAAGTTTCCAAAATTCTACACCTAGACAATAATGAAGGAGCCCTAAATTTATCATATAAAAAGCTGAACACAAATTAGATTTTTACCTATTAAATCAGGTGGCAAAAATACACAAATAAAATAAAAATATCATTATTTATAGTTTTTATATGGATATCAATATAAAAAATCTCTAACTAAATCATAAATCTCTAAAATATTGATCAATTTGAAATACTAGGCTTGGGGATTTTGCTTAAGTCTGTATAGGGACTTAATAAATTTATAAACTAGATGTTATTTTCTAGTATTAAAAACCCTTGCAGATGCACCATGTATACCTCATATTCCAAATATCCATTGAGGAAGGAACTCAACATCCATTTGATATACCTTCCAACCAAACTATGTTGCCATAGAGACAACTAATAAAAAACCATAATTTTTGTAGTTGAAGCAAATTTCTCTCCATAGTCTATCCCTTCATGCCATTGATACCTTTTATAAAAAATACATGCTTTGAATTTATTAATTGTACCATATAATTTATAATTTTTTCTTATAAACCCATTTGCAACCAATGGGTTTCTTTACATAGGATAATACATAGTTTCCATATTTTATTCTTCTTCAAAGAGTCAAGTTATGATTTCATGGTAAATTTTTTGATCTAGTTTAAATCTAACCTCTTCATATTTTTTGGGTTCAAAAACCCATGAAACTAAAGTAGAATTTTCCCATCCATTCACTTATCTAGGCTCTTTTCTAGCTTGCTGAGATTGTCTGGCTATTGCTTTCTCATCCTCCTTGACATATTTAATTATCTATGTATACCATTTTGGTCATTAACATGGATCTTGTTGCTTGTAAAATTTTCCTGGTTGTACCTCTATCAAGCTCTATTCTAAAAGTTTATTCCAAAGTGGATTTTCAACATACTAATATGGCCAAGTCTTCACATATTTATTTTCATCATCAATCTCTTATGTAACTAAATTCAAGTGAAATTCATTACCTATTGTACTACTATCAACAATTATAAAATATATAAAAAATATCAATAAGTTTACCATCAAATAAGAATAGAAAAATCTTCTTATGTACAATTATATTTCTGCTAGTTACAATCTTGTTAATAAAGGCATCAAGCAATTTGTATTCCTTGGATTGTACACTATAGCCAAAGAACTTGAACTTTCTACTTTTCACATCTATCTTAGTTCTTTTATCCTTAGGAACTAATGCAATAGTAACACAAATGAAAATATATAAATGACTAAGTGAAGGTTTTCTTCCAAAAATATCTTCTTCTAGTGTAACACTATGTAGAGTTTTAGATGGACACTTATTAAGAATAAATACTGTGGTATTTACTTCTCAATAATAATATGGTACATTTTGGTTCTACACCATGCTCATGGCCATCTCCATAATTATCTTGTTCCTCCTCTTTACTACCCTATTATTGTAGAGTGTAAGGAGTTGCATACTACTTGTGTATATCCTCATGCATATAGAAATCCTAAAAATATTTTGAGGTAAACTCAACTATATTATTTGACCTCAATACCCTAATTTGCTTTCCAAATTGTTTTTTTTACAAGGGATTTAAAAAATTGTAAGTATGAAAAATATTTAAACTTATGCTTGAGGAAGTATATCCACATATTATTTCAACAAAAAAAATTACACTAAAAAGTAAAGGTGTATTCATTAGACCACAAAAATAAATATGCACTATATCTAAAACACCTTGTGCACACCAAGACTTACCCATCTTAAATGGTTGATAACTTTATTTTCCAAGTCGACATGTTGCAAATGAATGTTGTTGCTCCTAAATGGATGGAAAACCATGAACCATATTAGTGAGAACTGTAAATAATTAAGGTGATCAAAACCTCTCATTTCAAAGAATAAGACTATTATATTCAACTTCCAAGAAAAATGAATTGATAAAATTGGTATCAGCTAGCTTGTGTACTTCCTTTTTACCTATATTGAGAGCATTGAGCTTGTTTTTATGAATATGCATAATAAATTGAGATTTCTTGATAATTTCACTAATAGAATTCTAATTTTATTCATATTAGTGACATAAAAAACATTCTTAAAGGTGTATGTAACATTATTATTCAATGTCACATTAACATTACCATACACTTCAATAAATTATGATCTACCATCACCAAGTGAAATAGACTCATGTTTACATAGATCTTCAATGAAATTTAATATATGACTCTTTTTGACATGTATAATATCTAGATCCTACAGAGTCAAAGTACCAATTAGTAGATTGACTAGATGAACTTTGATTTGTTAAAAAAGTAAACCTCTCTTCCTGATCTTCTATCACAATAATATTTACTTGTTTTTTCTTTTGTTTTATTTATTATTTAGCTAATTGTAATCCTATTTGTATATACCAACTATGAATTACCATGCTCTTGGCTCAATCCTCTATGAACTTGACAAAAAAAATCAAGAACTTTCTTTGGCATAAAGGCAATCTCATAGGAAGAAATTCCATCTTGTTAGCTATAGTCAAGTGACAAAAGATAAATATCAAGGGGGCCTGGGTATCTAATATACTTCTATTATGAACAATGCTCTTAGGTTCAAACTTATTTATAATTTAATAAACCCTCCAATAAGTTTTTGGAAATAGCTTCCTACTAAAAAGTATGGTGAAAGCAATCATGGCATTTTTCTACTAAAAGGTATATGTAAAAAACTAGGCAGTTCTAAAATTTAAGTGTTGATTGCTAAGTTGGTCTAGACTATCAAGGATAATGTGTCTTGATGCTCAAGAAATGGTAACAGTATCAAGTGTTTGGATGAGCCTATTTTGGGTAACAAGCCCTTAATTTATTCCATTTATAAAGAGTTTATTCAATTCATGATTCATCTTGGGATCAACAAAATTGCCCATCTCATCACTTATGAAGACAGTTAACCAAAATGGATTCAACTTCATGTGTTGGATATAAAACAACAAAGGAAGTGGTATTAGTTACAAAATAAATTCACTAGCATTCTTCCCATATACCAAAACAATGAAGACTTTTATATTTAGGGAAATATCAACTCTTTGAGCAATAATTCAGTCAAGGATAGTGCTTGTCTCTAGAGAAGAGAGCCTATGGATAGAAATTTGAACTATATTTGCGGCCAAAACATCAATAAAAGTTTTCAATGGATAGTTGAAAAAACAAAATTCTAATTGGGAAAAACCTCTCTAAAAATATTATTTTTGGGCCCCATATTTGTTCTATATGCTTTAAAGATTATGAAACTCAAGCCCACCTATTTTTAAAATGTGAGGAAGTTTTTATGATATGGATCTCTCTTGCTTTTAGCTTTGGAGTCAACATTAGGAGTATACTTTATCTTAAGTCTTACAAAAAATACTAGAATGAAAATCATAACTCCGTTCAAGATAGGCCTCTCATAAATTTCTTTTGGTCTTTAATTCCTTATTTTTCATGTGGTATATATGGATGGACAAGAGCTACTAAATATTTGAAGATAAATCAAATCAAAGGGCTGTTTTGATACACAAGATTAATCATGCTATCATAGAAAATTCTAAAGTTCTTTTTAAAGCTAAGTAATATTAGATTGCTCTTTCTAGAGTTGAATTACATATCTTAAGAAATTAGAATCTTCAAGATCTAATTAGCACTTCTATTGCCAACAACTTGATGTCTCAACTATGTTTTAGTTTTTTGGATTTATTATTTTAAGGAGATTCAAAGTCTAACCCTAGAATAACTACTACTAAAGGAGTTTTATGGTTAGGATCACACTCTAGGATTAAATTTTATTCCTAAATTTATTAAATATCACCAACAATGAATCTGAGTTAATGGGTTGAAAATTTGGTCTCATTCTTGTGGCAAGAGAAAACTTCAATACTCTTTCAATTTATAGGGAATCTAAGCTGATCATATAGTTTATTTTTGGAAAACAAGAGGTCAAGTCCATTTTTCTCTCACTACTACTAAATCAAGTCTATAAGATTCTAGAAAAAAATAATTAGATTAATTGGCATCACATTCCTAGGAAGTGGAACCATCTGGTATATAGAAAGGTTAATGAAGGTATTCTTTTGTATCCTTCTACAACTCATGTAAGAAAGTTTAAACTAGGAAATTTGAGAACTTAAGGGTGATCACATAGACTAAAATTGTTGGATATTTTTATTATATGGACTACTATGGACCAATGATTTCTTTGTCTTGGTTCTTCCATATTTTCTAGGGAAGAGCTTTTATTTTGATCGACATTTTTGACCTTGTGGAATTCTAACATAAGCCATGCTTCAAACTAGAATATTGCAACTATTGTGCATGTAGCACACAACTAACATATAGTTTTTCAAGTGCTAAATCAACATCCTTGCTTTTTCTTGTAGCACAAGTAGCACCCAACTAACATGTATCACTGCAAGCGCAAAATTCTAGTTTTTTTGCTCTCTACATGCTTTCTAGCTTTGTAACATCTATACTATATTAAATATTATTAAACATTTTTCTTTAAAATATCATTTTAAATAATCAAATTTACTATAGTAAAAATAGTAAAAATGAATGACTTGGGGCTATTTTGACATTAGAATTTTTATCTTGCTTGTAATTAGATGTTGAGGGCTTAACATTTTGGTTGCCTTTTGTATTTGGTTTTAGCAATAAATGCACTTTCTATACTCATTGAGGTGGATACTACCATCTATAATTGTCTCCTCTATTTTTGTAAAAGTAAAGATGTTATCTTTTCAAAATTAAGAGTTTGCAATAAGAAAATATACACACTCAATAAAAAACTCATAATACAGACACAAACCTTGCAAAAAATTGTTGACCATGTAATCATCATTGACTATATTTTGAATAATAGATCTCTTAAAACCTTTAGATGCATAAGGTATTCAAAATAAGATCCTTCTTCCTCCAATTGGGAAGAATAAATAATATTATTTAAATATAAAGCGCATTTTGCTTTAGATATCTCATACTTTTTCTATAACTTTATCCATTGTGTTGTAATATTATCCTTATTATGAGCTTTAGGAATCAAATCATCATAAAATTAAATCTAAGAAGCATCAAATATTCTCTATGTCACTTGCTTAAATCATGAACACCATATTTTTTTTTGGTTTATTTCTTGAGAACTATATTTACCAAATCTTAATATTCATAAATTATAACTTATGGCTTCACACATTGTAATTTCTTCTAGTTAGATTCTATAAATCTAGAAGAAATAAAGTATGAATATTTACAATTCTTTGACTAATTACAACCATGAATAACAAGTGTACAATTTTGAATCCCAAGTAATCCTTGGACACTAAACTAAATACTATATACTCTACCCAAGCCTAAAACTTAGGCAAACTCCATGTTACACTTTATTACATCTTGGACAAATTTTAAATGTTTCAAGAAAAAACTATATCAAGTGAGAAGAAAACCATCAAATGCCAAATATTAAACCACAAAAAATTGTCTTTCAAATATAGAAAATCTAAAAACAACATAGGAGAAAACCTCCATTAACATCATTACAACACCAAAATTGACTGTAGAGTAACAAGCTATAGAGGCATTAATTGCCAAAAAAAAGACTTGGCTAAAATGAATGGTGTGAGAAAAACTCCTCCTTTGTCCCTTTTGTGGCTCTTATACCATAAAATAATGTAACACAAGATGCTTTAGTTGCATTTCTAAGCTCCAATTTATAATTATTTATAATCTAGTAGTTAGTTGGGACTGATAAAACTAGATCATAAAAATCCTAACAAGTTATCCCTATAAATCCTAACTTATATGTAAATATCTTAACAAATTATCCTTATAAATCCTAACATGTTATATATAAAAATACCAAAAAATTATCCCTATAAATCCTAACAATTTTCCCAAAAAATTATTTTTAACAAACAATACAATATTAGGAATCCATGTCATATCTATTTATTCTAACACTTATTTAATTTTTTTCTCTTTAGTTTTACTTTGAGGGTCTTCCTATCATTTTTATATTTGCACCAATGTTTTTATCCTTATCAGTCTCTTCCACTTTTCATATTGTTCATAATTTGACTTATCATTTGTGCATTTACACTACCCTATAGAACATGAAGTGTGAGGCATAACCTTGATATTACCTTCTCTTTAATGCTATCCCAGAAATCCTAAAGTATAAGTGAAATCATCCATAGTAATTACTTTCTCATGCTTTCCTAAAAATAGTAAAGTGCAATTCATATTTTATATATTGCTTTCTTTATTATGCTTCCTTGAAAAACCTAAAGTGCAAGGGATAACCTCTAGATTGCTTTTATTATTATTGCAAAGAGTTAATTTTCTACTATTTTAGGAGATAGAAAATGATTTACTTGGATCAAACCTAACCTTGTATTTCCTTATCTACATTGAAAATTGACTCTACATATTCCTTTGTAACTTTAATTCCTTCTATATTTTTACTTG
Organism: Wollemia nobilis; assembly: GCA_028583015.1. Taxonomy (NCBI): domain Eukaryota; kingdom Viridiplantae; phylum Streptophyta; class Pinopsida; order Araucariales; family Araucariaceae; genus Wollemia; species Wollemia nobilis. The sequence continues at coordinate 13,837,430 of JAQPPZ010000521.1, read as the reverse complement.
CATATTGACTTCCTCATCCTATACATCCTTAATAGTTTCTTCAATTTGTTGCTCTAAATTGATAGTGATAGCCTTCATCATATGATGACATGAAAGGTATTTCATTGTGAATTTTTTGGTACAAGATACTTTATCTAATTAATTTACTAGTATAGTATGATCCTCTTCTTATTTGAGTTTGTCTCATGACCAAAATATTTCATCTCTTTATCAATCATTTTTACTTTGTAATTCCTTTCCATGTTTTTGATTTCATAACATTTATGACATCAAAATATAACATCCTCAAAATCCAATTGTTGATACTATTATCTTGATTGATATTTAATAATATAAATTTCATAAAGGAATTAGAATATCTATGATATTATATATTCCAATGCACAACATTCTTTGCTCCTCAATAGTTGATCCCCTTGGATGAGTTCCCCTAGGGTATTTATCAATACTCTTCAAAACCTCCATATTGATTCATTGATATTGTAGTCCAATAAGCCTAATCTATACTATAAACCATTTTAATATTTTATATCCATATAAAATCCTCTCTCCATGGCCTTAGACACATGGTATATCTTCATCTAAGCCATGGGCCACCACTCATTATTTTATCCTTAATTTAAAAATATTTTTGAAAAGAAAGTCATTTTATAATTTGAAATCAATCCCATTTTTATTTAATCTAGTTTTGAGTCTATGGAAGTATTCATTCAACTTGCATATTAACCTTCTAATTTAAAAAACTATTATATCATACATGATCATCTTATCCTTGATAATCACTTTTGATTTATTGTCTACTATTTGGATAGGGATTACTATAAATATGTTGTTGCTATTGTTCTTGGTTGAAATAATATTTACCCCAACTAGGACATCTTTTTTTCAATGAGTTTACACAAGTTTTTATGAGGGATCTTGGTTCCCTCATACTGAGTTCCAACTAGGGAATCTTTACTTCAAGTTAGGGGTTTATTTAAATAACAATTTTTCTTATCATGTATCATTTTCTCATGAGCATATTTTAATTTTCGGATTCCTCCAAATATCTAGAGCAATACTTTTAAAATTGAGGCTCACTCTTTGCTTGCACTTGCTTGTTCCTCATACTGTGAATAAACATATTAAAATTATAATATAATCATCAAAACTATTTAATACTCACTCCTCACTATGTGTTGTCCTCTCTACTCTCATCTATCCTAGAGGCTCCACCATTTGGTATATTTTTATGTTATTGGATGGGATCGTAAAAAATAAATAACTAATAAAATTTATCATATAGCTGAAACAAACAATTAATAAAATATATTTTATGGGTAGTTGTATTAAAAAGTGGGTTTTGAAAGGGGATCCAAAACCTTTTAACAAAAGAAGAAAGAGGAAACCGGGTCAACAGACCAACCAACCAACCAATAATTAATATAATATTAATTAAAATATAATGAATATGATTTAGAATTATGTACACAAAGTCTATGCATGGTTCACGATATCATATTTACAACATAGTAATGGATACATTTTTAATTATATTGTTTTCCAAAGTTTCCTCATATCTCAAGTTTCTAACAAATGCTTTTGGAAGGATTTTACAATACGTTTGATCATAATAGTCTTGACACCATCCTTTAATATTAAGAGAAAATCTGTGCATCTAATAACTATGTAAGTTAAAAAACTAATAACAATTATTAATTAAAATTTAAAGATAACAATAAATAAAAATATTAACTTAATAATTTTCACATTGAACTACCCTTTTTGTTTATTAAAACATATTTTATTACCATTCACTTAAGAAGCCTTTAAAGACATTTATTCAAAGACTATAGCTTAAAGAGAAATTTTAGACCTATATCATGAGTGGATTGTGAGATGTAGTAGTTATCTAAAATAGAAATTAACACAAAGTACAAAGGAGAAAATAAACAAAAAATAAAATTGCATAAAAATCATATAAAAACAATTTATCAATCTTCAAATCCATTATTCTACCTCAATACAATGAACTATGTTTATATATACAATAGGATGCCTATTAGTTGCCTTAAGAGACTCTTGGTGCTTCACATTCTCTCTAAATCTAGGTGAAAATATTTCTTTTTTCTTTTTTAATTTTTTACTTGCAACTTTATTTATGTCATGTTTTGATTTTTGTCTTATTCTTGTCCTACTATGATTTTTGTTTTATTTTGTTCTATTCTATTTTGTCTCATTGAGAATCATAATTTGTAACATTCTCCTCATTGAGACTAAATGAGATTTTTTTTATAAATCAAATGAATATTTTTCATTACCTTTGTAAAAAATATTAGTATACTAAAATTTGAAATTATAGTGTTTCAATTCAACTTCCTTTAAGACATCAGGGTCTAGCCCGTTGGTCAAAGTGCTCCCTTGGGAGGGTAGAGAACATGGTTCAAATCCCTTAGGCCTCATAGAACTGGAGGGTGTGTCATCCCAGCACTATCGACTATGATAAAATTTTTACCGATGCAACTGGAGGTTATAGTGGTAGCAAGGAGTAAGATTTGAAACGATGACAAGGCGATGAAAAATGTAACAAGTTATCAATTCCTCTAGTATACACAATTTTTTTTCTTGAATTTTTAGGAATTTATTACATAATGTAATATAGTTAGTATTAGGTGTTTGAGAGTTGTAACTGAATAAGTGGTTAATAGTTCATTATTAAAACCAACCACCTACACCTTCATTGTGTATATATAATTTTTATCAATATCATCTTGTCTAGCACCTTGCTAGTCCAACATATGGTACTAAATTAGGTTGATATCAAAATTAATCTTTGATTTGTGAAGATGATCCAATTTCCAAGGAGTAGGGCATACCTCTTGGAGTTCATAAAAGCATGTTACCACTAGAGAATTTATATAGGAGTAGACACAATTTTGAACAAGGAAAATACCTTATTGACTAAAGAAGAAGAAGATTTCTTCTTAGCTATTATTATTTACATTTTTAAGTGTTGTAAGTATCGCAAGCATTTATTAATCTTGGAGGAGTTGGAGAGTGATTTGAATAGTATTTAGTTTGTGCCAAAATATTTATAGTAAAAAAAATTACTATTGTCTAGTGCAAGGAGGAACATGCCATCTAAAAATTGAGTTGTCTCGAGTATTGCACTTTATTTTAAAAATATTGGAAATTATTCTCTATATATCTTGCTACTATGGTTAATGCTAGATATGCACAAGAGTAGAGCAAGATAAAAATATTGTGAATGGGCCATACGATCATGCCATATAGAAAATATTACCTTGTAGAAGAGTCATTTGAAGTTGTAGTCTAGAAAAGAGCTACCATCTAGAAGAGACATTTGGAGCTACCATCTAGAAAATAACTATAATTTGGAAGAGCCATTTGAAGCTATCATTTGGAAGAACTATCTAGATCTTCTATCTAGAGCTATTTTCTAGAGAAGAGATATCATCTGGAGGCCATTTGAAGTGAACTTTAACCCTACCATTTATTGATTAGGCTGCCTAGCAACAAGGTTTTCTAAATATGTATGAGGATCATTTTTTATGAAATTGCCATCTAATAATGCATGGGCCATATGAAGGTTATTTTCTAGTGAAGTTTTTCCAATTGAAATCTTGTACCATGCATTCAAAAAATTAAAAAACACCTATTATCTATAGTTTCTTGAGAGGAAAGTATTAATTTTCTATATATAAAGAACACACCATCCAAATATAGAAAGGTGGCAAAAATATATTTAAACAAATAAATTTTAAAAAAATTCCACATGCTTTATAGGAAGGCTCTTTGAATCCTTTAAAAGCTAATTATTATTATTATTAAATGTAGGTGACAAGATGATGATTTGGAATTTTGTATTACCCTAGAATGTTAAACTAAAGCAATCATATTTACCTTGAGATATCCATTTTGGAGGGAGGCACAACAATTTGTAATTGGCTATTGAAGGATGAGTTAGATTCATAGTTTTGATTATATTTATAAAATTTTCATAGGAGAGGCAATAATATGGTTTGAAACATTTTTTAAGATATTAACACAATAATTGAGTCATCTAGATGACAAATAAGTAATAGAGAAATTAATAGGTGGCACATAATTCAAAGATAATTTAGAGATGAAACATTTTGAAAATAAAGAGTTAGTAATGTAAATAGTCAGAATTCCTAGTACCAATTAAATAGAGCAACTTCCAATTAAACAACAGAGCCATTTGATTGATTGTATTAGTTGAGAAGATTATTACTACAACCTACTATGCATATAGATAAATTTTAAGTAGAGGGGCAAAGTTGTTGGAAGATAGGAATATTTATACTTATTGGAAATAACTTTTTATTTAGATATAATTGTCCTATTGAAGATAGATCCCAAGGATTTTTGAAGACCACATATATAAAAAACTTTATTTAGTTTGAGGGGGGCATACGGTTGACCCAACTATGATCCATTTTGAATATCCAATTAAACTACATTGTCTATGGGAGATAATGCTTCAATCAAGAGAAGTGGAGACACCTTATCTTGTAGATAGTAGAGTGTGTCCATATTCACATATGCTCTTGTGAATGGTTTCATATGTCCCTATTAACAAATAAAGTATTGCACCTATGATTAGTTGAGTATGTATCTGATCACAAATATTTGTGGGCAAATGAGTGTTCCTTATTTGTAACTATATAGGTAAAAAATGTGCGTCTCTTTCCACTTATGATATAAAATTTGTATTGTTGTGTCTGTCCTTATTTTAACAACCCAAAACTACGAACCCATTTTTTTAAAGGAAAAGGATCACAAAGAAGATCCAATATTTATCTCTTCAGCATTCAAGGCTTCACCACATTTGAGTTCCAAGTCATTGTAGATGACACTCAATGGACATGAGTGGATAACTCTCATATTTTTGGAGGTTCACCTTACTAAACCTACTCATTTAGAAGGATGCCAAAAATGGTCCCCCCACCTTTTCCATACCCTCACTAGTATAGGACAATGTGATCACAACATAGGGATTATCATTTAAGTCCCATAACACTTAAAGGGGAATACCTATTCCCTAACCTAAGTCCATATAGATAAGTTAATCAGGTGTAAAGCCTTGGTGCTTAGTTACCTCACCTCTGTAGGTCAACTAAGGTCATATCTCAATTGGTAATGAACATGGTCACCTGAACCTACATGTTCAAGGTACCACCACTACTATCTTGTGAATGATTCCTACAATCTTCCAAACATGGGAACACTCGATCCTCATTGTTCAAGGTGTATCATTTCACAAGTATCTAGCTATTGCATTCTCGCAACTTCTTCTAGACTTGAGAGCATCTAGCTATTGTATTATTTAAACTCCTTCTAAGACTCTCTTCTACTTGGTTATTGCATTCTCACAACTCCTCCTAGGATTGGGCTAAATACTTTAACTTAGGTCCTAAAAGAAGATCTAGGTTCAACCCAAGGAAGCAATACAAAAAACAAATGCTTTTAATCTCAAATACTTAAACTATAGCATCAAATTGATTGAGAATGAAAACATATGCAACTCAAATAAACATAACTTCATCTACAACTAACACATTTATAATAATCCACATGCTATATTTGGACTAGTAAAGAGATTTCATAAAGAAGCATTTTAATAGATTGCTCAAAATAGATAATCATAATGCTATCAGATTCCACTTAGATATCATTAACATCAATCACAAGATCATATATTTATAGCAACAATATAATCAATGAGGACCACATAATTTCCAAATAATATTTTACTATTACTAAAACCAAACTATACCCATAATATAAAACTACTAATCATGAAATATAGTGGAAATATTCCCTTCTACAAAATTACAAAGTGGTAGCTCATTTACATAGCCATTTCCCAATCCAAGATACAACAACATCATTCAGCCTAGATGTCCTTTGTACCACCTTCCTAAGATAACCTTATTTAAGTGGGAAGTTTCCTGCCAACTTGAGAAATATTCAAGGATAAGAACAACTCATTATTCAATGAAATCTAAAATGCTAATTGCATTTGCAAACATCCATGAATAATACTTTGTTTACAAGAAAATTTAGAGAAGATCTCAAATTTCTCTATTATTACACGCTATGCAATTGCAAATAAAACATGCACATTACATTTCCTTTTACATAAAATGAGAGAATCTCATACTTCTCTCTATAATGATTTCCTACCTACTCAAGTCTCAAAAATACATTATAACATTTATTTTCTTAACCAAAATTCTTCTCCAAAATCAAACATCAATAAAAAAAGTCCAAACCTTTTAAGTTACCATAAGAGGAAATATAAAAAGAAATTTCTTACTTATGATTTAACATTTCTAAAGGTAACATTCTAGCAATAAAAATGCTAACTTCTACTAAAAATTTTCAGTCAAGAGATTTCCTTTTAATCCCTATAGTTTTTAAAATAATACAAATAACATAACCCTTAGCCTTCTGTACTTATTTTAAAATAAAATATACATATTCTAATTAAAAATAGCGGATCAAAAATACAAGCATAAATCATCCTTGCATCGACTTGATTCAACAAATATAAAAACCAAGAATTCCAAGAAATAAATCCAACCATCAACAAAATCGACCAGAGGATGACAACATCATAGGATAGGTAGGCACTCAATAAATAGAGGATGGCATCAATAGCACAATATGAATGAGTACATTCAACATACCTAGAACTGCCTTGGAGATACATTCATTACCAAACCAAGGATGATAAAAAAGAAACCAATAACATCTCAACCGAAGGTCACCACACAAAATATTATATAATTCAAATAAATGCAAGCAAAGAGGTGCTAATAAAAAATATCAAAACAAAACCATAGTGTAGAACCCTAAAATTTGCGCAGTAAACCTTAGCAAATAATTAAAATTACATTAGTAATAATTCAGATTCAAATTTTAACGCCAAAACCGCTCCCAAACTGCTTGCTGCCTGTTTCCTCGTTTTTCATGCCATTTTTAGAGTTTGTTTTGTCTATTTAATGATATCGTCGCTAATCATATGATATCACCTCAGATCAAATGATTTCGTCTAGAGAAGAATGTCCAAACGATCTTGTCCCAAATTGATTTGTGCATAGTTAGCTTCTATTTCAACGACATCTCTAATCCGAGCAGAAGCGTGTCTACGTCGTTAGAGACCTCCTCCATTGGAGATATTCCAAATTAGGATGATCTCCAACCTCCTAACCTCCCTCATAATACTATTTAACCTTAGGACCCCCTCTTGGCATTCCCCCTGGCTAAAATTCCTTGTAACATGAATTCTACATGCCTTAGACTATCTTAAACCACCATTTGCATTTGTATTTTTTTTAAGTTTGTTTGCAAGAACTTCATTTTTTTTCAGCCGGAGCAAGCTCAGATCGTCGCAGATGATCCTGTTCAATTTGAGATGATTTCGTACCAATCCGAGACAATTTCGACTGCAGTCAACATTGGGGGCAATCAGTGCCCAAGGTTTGTGTTTTCTCACTTTGTTTGTTGATTTATCCTGCATTTAGTTAAATTTGTTATTATTCCTTATTGTTCTGCATCTTGGAGTTCACCCATATAGCTTAAGTGCACAATGAAGTCATAATTTGTTATTAGAACATCATAATATACTTAAATTTCTATTTGTGATTATCACCTTAGCATCTATGTTGCCATTTTACACCATTTTTCTTTGTTAGAATAGTTGCATTTCTAGTATTTTGTATCTATCTCTCTGTTTGTAGGTCTCTGATGAATTTTTCTGATGAATTCGTCAGATCTCAGATGATCTCATCAGATCTCAGACGATCCTATCAAATTCCAGATGATCTAGATTGCTACAAAAATCAGAACCTTCATCAGACATCCGGATCAGGTATGGTTCCTTAATCTAGTGTATTCTTTCTGTTTTCTGTCCAAACTTGTTTTCTGTATTTATTTAATTTGCATTTTCACAATAGAACACTTAGATTCATCTGGCCAAACCTAGGACTTGGATGTTTAAAGATAAAACTAAACACATTAAACACATTCCCAACCTAGGCGTGGAAACTACCACTAAAAGTTTCTTGGTGAACCCCACCATCCGTCGAAAAATCACCTTAATACCCCTCCCCCGAGAGGTGGGACCTTCAAAGGGCCTCTCAGTCCGAGGTAATATCCCATCCTTTTCCCATCCCCCTTCCGGGTGCGGATCCTTTAGCCTGAAGGTAAGGGTGCAAAAATTTTGGAATGATACATTTTGGTGAACCCGACGTGAAACTAAAAACCTTTTGAAAACAAAAAAAAACAAAAACATAGATGCATTTAAAATCATTAGAAAATACTAAGTTGCATATCATGTCTATATGGTAGCTCCTAAGAAAATATTAGCAGTTACTATAAATGTTGAAAACCAATTAGCAGCCATAGAAGTTAATTCTATGCTTAGTGTGCCTGAAACAGATAGAAACCAACTTTTGTGGAAAGAACTTGATAGGAGGCTAGGTGTCATTTCATCTAGATCAACCGAACTTAGACAAATCAAGAGGTTTGCCCTAGATAGGATCTTGGATCCTCATCAACTCATTGTTTATCATGAACTTCAGAGAGCCTACCATAGGTGGTTAGCTTATAGGAGAGCTCTTGTGTCTTTAGAATTGTTCACCTTCGAGGAATACCTTGAGAACGTAGCTGTTATACACCAATTCCTAGGTCATGTAGAAGATCAAGAGGTCATTCTTACGGATAGGGAAATATGGAGGAGAGTTCCTCGAGCTGTGTTATATCGAGAGTATTGCCACAAACTCTATTTCTACCAACCAGAGTCTGAGACAGATAATATCACTATAGCACTTTTTGTTAAATTCTTGAAAGAAAATTTCCAATTTGAAGAACACTTCATGACTCCTGAAGAACTTGAGCCCATTAATGAAATTTATAAATTATTTATAGAAAACTAGATCATTGCTTTCATTATTATTTCTTGCATTTATTGTGTTGTTTGTTATCTTTATAATATTGTTACAAAAACAAAAAATAGAAAAAAAAACAAGAAAAATAGAAAACATAACAAAAACCCAAAACATTTTGTTTTAAATACTATAGTAGGTATATAATTAAAATATATACCTTGTTGCATATATATAAATACAAGTATATATATATTTGCTGAAATTTAAAATTAAGCTCAATGCCTAAACTTAGAAATGATAAACAAACTGAACAAGAAGATTGGTTGGGAGGCAAAACTACAAACCCAAATGTCCTTCCTGAGGATCCAATTTCGGAAGGAGAAACTCTAGAACAGCCAAAAGATGACCTGGGTGAAGACAATGAACAAGAAGACAATCTTAAAGAGGAAGGATCCTCGTCCCCTAGAATAGCTCCAGATGGAACTATTGCTTTTGATAACTTAGATCATTTATGGAAATTTTTCAATAATAACATTGGTGCTCTTAATATGGCAGTTCGTATTGATAAAGGAAAAATTAGTGACACTCAAGCAGCTATGGAAGATATGTTTAACATACACACTAATCCCTTGTCCTTTGTTGATCAAGAAAGTGATAAAGCTAGACCATCCAATAGAGATATGGTCACTATGATTCAGAACATGCCAAAACAATAGGTTACCCAACCCCCTAAGGAACCTGTTATTGAGCCTAAAATCATTCCCACACAAAAGAAAACTTCCTTCACTGCTTTACTTCGCCAAACTATTGATCAATATGCTTCAAATCAACAAAAACCTAAAATAAAGCCAAACACCAATTTTCAACAATCTGGGATACAACATAATACAACTTCAAAATTTCTTCATAACACCCTTCCTACCAACAATTTATGCAATAGCAATATAGCATCTAATCTCCATGTCCCTCCATCATATGCTCACAAATCCCATATTAATGCCCTACCAAACCAATATGGTGGGCAAACCAGTAATCTAGAAGCCATGGTGAAACAGTTAGCTTCGCGCATGGACCAGATAGATCCCTACCGTCCCTCATACAATTATCGAGAGATATGTAGTCAACCTCTGGATCCCATAGTTGTAGCACAACCATACCCTAAACACTTTCCCATGCCCGTCTTGCCTATATATAAAGGAACTGAAGATCCCATAGAGCATCTTCGTATGTTTAGGATAGCATGTCATGATATATCACATGATGACTTGCTATTACTAAAAATGTTCTCGAAAAGTTTAGGAGGAATGGCATTAGAGTGGTACTATCAATTGCCCACTCATTCTTTGAGAAATTTTGAAGAAACAACTAAATCGTTTGTCCATCAATTTAGTGCCTACATCGAGAGGCATGTCACCATTAAAGATTTGTACAAATTAAAACAAGACAAAGATAAATATTTTGCTGATTTCTTAGCTAGATGGAGGCAGTTGATAGGAAAATTGCACTTTGTGCTACCTTATAGGGAAATGTTGGACATTTTTATTAATAATTTACAAGAACAAATATCTTATGAGTTATCAACTGCCACCTTAACCACCTTTGATCAAGCTATATACTTAGCTCGAAGGGTAGAAGATGCTCTCATTAGGAGAGGTCACCTCAAAAAGAAAGATGATGAGAAAACATCTAGAAATCAGTATAAAAACAAACAAGTTGTAGGTGACGGAGTCACTGATAGCAGAAATGTTGCTAATATCAATACAACTAAGACAATAGAAAAATTTATATTAAAACCCCTTGATAAACCTCCTTGAGAATTTACTAGATTAAATCAACCTTTATCAACCATTCTACCTCAATTATTAGCACGAGGCTTGATTCAATTACCAGCTATCCGGGAACCTGATCCAACTATACCCGGATATAGAGCCGATCTACACTGTGAATTTCATAGAGGACCTGGACATGCTACAAATTCTTGCAAAATATTGAAACATAAAATACAAGACTTGATTGATAATAATGAAATGGAGGTGCAATATTTCCAACCTAAACAAAATGCTCCTAATAATGCTCAAAATACCATTCCCCAAAATCAAAATCAGAATGCTAATCAATCATTGGATATATTTCAACATCCTTTACCAAACCATGGTAAAGAAGTGGCCAATCAAATCGAACATCATAATGTTCCCCCTCCTACCCAATATGTAGGGACTATTAGCGGACAATTACCTGTTCAGGATCCTCAAATATTTGACACAAATTTATCCTTGGTCACGACCAGGCCCCTACATAATTTTCAAACTCCCGATCCTAGTGATGTAGAATCAGATATTGAAAGTGAAGTAGACATCACCTCAAACCAATCGAATAGCTCTGAAAATGAATCAGATCCTATTCAAGCTATCACAGATGCTATGGTTCTAGAAGAACCATTTCCTAGAAGAGTTACTACTCGACCCTCTTCTAATCAGTTCCTTCCTAGAGAACAAGCCATAAACGCTTAACCAAGACCAATTTAGCATCTTCAATATAACATTGTAGGCACCATCAGAGCCGTTACCAGACAATAGGCTCAAAACTCTCAACAATATCAAACTCAGAATGATGGATCAGCTCCATTTATTTTGAAAAATCCCAATAAAGGGAATCATATGTCTAATGTTCAACTTAAGCCTCCTTACAATATTAATGAACAATTATCCAACACTACAGCTAGAATTTCCCTTTTGGACCTATTAAGATCTTCTCCCACCTATAGGGATGAGTTAATGCTTACATTAAGCCAAATGATGGTACCTCAAAATATTCAACTTGAAGCCATGTCCAATACTATCATCACTCAAGAAGTCGATTGTATTGACTTTCGGGATAAAGATATCCCACAACACAGTTTACATAAGGATAATCCCTTATATATTACTGCTCTAATTGGAGATGTAGCTGTTAAAAGAGTCCTGATTGATAATGGTTCATCTCTAAAAATTTGTACTTTTGACTTCTACCAATGTTTTGGCTTTATAAGTGATGAAATGAAGAAAACTGACATGATTATCAAAGCTTTCAATGACGAGACACAAGAAACATGTGGAGTCATTATCTTACCCTTGCAAGTTGGTCCTAGAACCCTAGATACAACCGTGTTTATTGTACATTGCCCAACATCATACAATATACTTTTGGGTCGCCCTTGGATCAATGCGATGCGATCGGTTCCCTCCACTTTACACTAATGTGTTAAATTTGAATTTAAAAATCAGTTGGTCACTATCCATGGTGACCCTAGACCCTTTGATATGTGTGCTTTGGCAGAACTTGTTGGAGTGCAATTTTTCCCCGCTCTGTCATCCACACATCCTAATTCCTATTTTTCATCTAAACGTGTGAAAAACACACACATAACATCATCTACTCCATCAACTACACCTATACATTTAACTCAACCATATTCTGAAAAAACCACACTAGAACCTCAAAAAGATCTTCAATCCACAACCAATACTTCATGTTCTATCCCTATAATTTCAAAACCTATAGACCCATTTATTGACACTTCCACATTATCAACATCTATCATACCTTCCACATCTAAAGATATAGGGAATAATCCTTCTACATATTATGCTCTTTCTGATGAACTTTTATCGGATTTATCCATAATCTTAATATAAAAAAAAACAAATGCTTTTATCCAATTCTTTTAAATAACTTGCCACCATCTCCTCGTACTTTGGGCCTCCCACAACCTATGGGAAGTACTTACCAAGTCGAGAGTTGTGCTTTTATTTATAAGGGATATGATTGGGGAAGAATACCCAGGAATATCAAAACTCATCATGAGGGATATGCACGATGTTATTTTACTAATGAATATATTAAAGCTAAACCCATAATGCTTAAAATGGGATATAAAGGGAAAGGCTTGGGACCTTTCCAAAATGGCATGAAAGAACCAATCGAGGTAGAGCCATGGCCCGCCCGATGTGGTGTGGGCCTATTTCCTAGTAAGGGTCAACCCCTCCCTTTTGAAGATGATGATCAACTCATATGTTATCAAGATTATCTAGATAAACAAGATTCTTTGTGTTCAAAGAATAATCCCTTTACATGTAATATGCTATCCATAGCTTACCCTGAATTGATTGCTGAATCCGATGAGGAGTTGGAAGGAGATATTTTCCATGATGTCTCCATTGAAGAGTTGTTACACAATGGTTTTTATTTTGATGGTTCTATACCAACTATAGCCCAAATTGAGGCCACCACTCATCCAGAAAAATTATCCAACTTAACTTTAAAAGAATTACAAGAATTGGGCGTTTCACCCACCCCACCTAATTTTGAAAGAGAACTACACATGGAAGTAGAAAATGTCATTAAATTTAACATTGGAACTGAGGATAATCCTCACATAATCAATATTGGATCAGCATTAAGTCAAGAAAAACAAGATGAATACATTGCATTCCTTAAAGAATATGAAGATGTCTTCGCTTGGACATATGAAGATATGCCAGGTCTGGACCCTTCTGTAGTCATGCATCATCTAGTAGTCCATCCGGATGCTAAACCTGTTAAATAAAAACTTAGAAAAATGCATCCCAAAGTGGCCCTGCTAGTCAAAGGAGAGTTAGAAAAACTCCTAAATGTTATTTTCATACAAGCTATTGATTATGCTAAATGGATCTCGAATGTAGTTCCAGTCACCAAGAAAGAAGCTACGAAAGTTAGGGTTTGCACAAACTTTAGAGATTAACGCTGCATGCCCTAAAGATGATTTTCCTCTTCCAAACATGGATCAAATCGTTGAATTTACTACCGGGAGTGGAATGATGTCCCTAATGGATGGATTCTCCGGCTACAATCAGATCAAGATAGCTCCTGAATATCAGGCTAAAATAGCCTTTATTACCCCTTGGGGTACCTTTTGTTGGAAAGTGATGCCATTTGGTTTAAAGAATGCTGACGCAACATATCAACGAGCTATGACTTATATCTTTCATGATATGATGCATGATATCCTACATGATTACGTAGATGATATTATCGCTCGCTCTATTAAAGAAGATGATCATTTAGATGATTTGAGAAAAGTATTTAATCGGTTAAGAGAATAACTTATTCGATTAAATCTAGCCAAATGCATATTCGAAGTTAAGTTCGGTAAGCTATTAGGGGTTTTAGTTTCTTTACGTGGTATCGAAATCGACCCTCTCAAAATTGCGGCTATCACTGATATGCCCACACCTACTAATATATCAGAGTTACAAAGTTTACAAGGTAAGATTCAAGCCATTCGTCGCTTCATCGATAAGTTGGAAGACAAAACCACTCCCTTTCTTAAGCTCCTTAAGAAGGATGTCCCTTTTAATTGGGACGACGAATGTACGGAAGCTTTTGAACTTCTCAAACAATACCTCCTTAACCCACCTGTGCTTTCATTGCCTAGACCTAATCGCCCATTTCTCCTGTATATTTCAGCTTCAGATTTCGCTTTAGGAGCTATGTTAGCTCAGCTTGATGATGAGAAGAAAGAACGTGCTAATTATTACATTAGCCAAACCCTCATCAGTTATGAAACCCATTATACAACATTAGAAAAATTATGTCTAGCAGTTGTATTTTCTATGCAGAAATTACGTCATTATATGCTCAGTCAAAAAACTTATGTCATTGCTAAATATGATCCCTTGCGGTATCTCATGAGTCGACCTTATTTATCGGGTCGCATAGCCAAGTGGGTTCTTGCTCTAAGCGAGTTTGAACTCACGTTCATAGGACAAAAGTCTGTTAAGGGTCAAATCATAGCAGATCAATTAGCTGCTGCACCCTTAGAATCTACCCATCCCCTCATCATTGAGTTTCTTGATGAATGCCTTCAATTAGAGGCAGACCATATTGAACAATGGTCCTTATACTTTGATGGAGCCCGATGCATGAGTGGGGCTGGTGTGGGTATTATTTTAATATCCCTACAAAAACATCTTATACCTTTGTCCTTTAAATTAACATTTGCTTGCACTAATAATACTGTCGAATATGAGGCTCTAATCCTTGGATTACAAGCTGCCTTGGTGTTAAAAATCAAATATCTGCTAGTTTTTGGTGATTCTCAACTTGTCATAAATCAAATTAATGAAGTTTATCAGACCAGAGATGATAAATTGCACCCATATAAAGCATATGTTTTGCAATTGTTATCCTTGTTTGATAAAGTTACTTTGGAAGCTATTCCGCGAACTAGCAATCGTGCAGCTGATGCTATGGCTGCAGCTGCATCTCTTCTACCCTTGGAGTTAGATGATGAATATGCCACCATCATTATTCATCGACTCCAAGAACCCGCTTCAAATAAGTCATGTTTAGAACCTTTGGATCTGTTTCTAATCAATGAAACTACTCCCGAACCTTGGTATACGGATATAATTGATTTTCTTCAAAATGGGACTTTCCCTACCAATTCTAATAGAAACCAGCATCGATTATTACGTCGACGAGCAAGTCGATTTGTAATAATTGGCAATACTTTATATAGGATATCTTTTGAAGGTATCCTATTGAGATGTTTGAATCTAGAAGAATCCAAATCAGCTTTAAGTGAAGCCCATGATGGATCTTGTGGAGGACACTTCAGTAGTAGTGTCATTGCTAAAAACCTCCTTAGGATAGGCTACTTTTGGCCTACCATGGAAAAGGATGCACATGATTATGTGTGCCATTGCGACAAGTGCTAGAAACATGCTGACCTTGTCCATGTGCCTGCACAAGAGTTGCAGGCTATTTCATCTCCTTGGCCCTTTTCAAAATGGGGCTTAGACATTATTGGCAAAATTAATCTTGTGTCATCTGATGGACACAAATTCATCATAACCGCCACTGAGTATTTCACGAAGTGGGTTCAAGCTATGCCTTTAGCTTCCTGCACTAGAACTCAAGTATCTAAATTTATTTTTAATCAAATTATTTGTAGGTTCAAAATTATTGCAAATCTCATCTCAGACAATGGAACTTGTTTCAAAAATAAATATGTTAAAAAATTATGCCAAAAATATAAGATTCAACATCGCTGGTCCACTCCCTATTATCCTTAGGGTAATGGTCAAGCAGAAGCATCTAACAAAACCTTAATCAAAATTTTCAAAAGAATGGTCAATAAAATTGGTCGCGACTGGCATATTCAATTATATCCAGCTTTGTGGGCCTATCGAACTAGTTTTTGAACTCCCACTAGAACTTCACCTTTTGTCTTGGTTTATGGCACTGAAGCCATTTTTCCATTTGAATTAGAAGTTCCTTCTTTGGCTCTACTACTTCAAGATACCGAAGTAGGAGATGAATGTCGAGTTGGTAGACTCAGTCAGTTGGAACTTCTAGATGAAAATTGCATCAATGCTTTAGAGCACCTTCGTGCCTACCAAAACAAGCTTAAAAGATCATATGCCAAGAAAGTTCGTCATCGATCCTTTGAGGTCGAAGACCTTGTTTTAAAAGAAAATAAAAAAAATACTAATGCAACTAAAGACCTTAAAGGTAAATTTGAGCCCAACTGGCTTGGACCATATATTATCATTGCTAAATTTGAATCGAGAGCATACAAATTAGCTACCTTAGATGGTAAATATTTAAAAGAACCTATGAATATTATGCATCTTAAGCGATATTACGCATAAAATTTGGTCATTTCATCATTTTTACATATTTTGCATGTTGTCTCATTTTTAAAATATATCAAACTGTTTAAACAAAAACAAATGAAAAAAATAAAAAAAAAGTCAAAACAACAATATTATTGACTCTTTTGAAACCCAAAAAAAATAATAAAGAAGAAAGAGAGAGTCAAAAATATCAAACTCTTCACAAATATTTGTTGTATATATTTCTTCTTTAAGCATTGCCATTATATTTTCAAGTTATTTTGGATAAATTAGCATTTATTTGGAATCCCCCACTATCACAAACACAAAAAATAAATATCTTGATTTTATCTGGCATGATTACTAATATCTCTTATATCAAAGTACACAAAATTCAATTAAATAAAGTTTGAGCATAGAGAATTGATGTTGTTATTTACTTAAACCAAGCATATATTTTCACAATAAAATGATTACATTTATAATTTTGATGCAGGAGCATCCGGTGGTGAAGCTGCAATCTTGCATCACCCAAAATGTATTTTTTTCCTTAAGTACTAAAACTGTCGCGATATCACGACGCTTTTTGAAGAAGGTCGCCAGCGGGCCAAACTGTCACGATATCGCGATGCTTTTTCATGGAAAGGGCCAAGGTGTGAAACTATCGCGAAATCGTGACATTTTTGAAGAAAAGCAGCTTCAGCGCAAAACGGTCGCGAAATCGTGACATTTTCAAAGGAATGCAGCTTCAGCGCCAAACGGTCGCGAAATCGCGACAATTCCAGAGGAAAGCAGCTTCAGCACCCAATGGTCACGAAATCGCGATAGCTCCGAGGCAAAGTCACTTGAGCGCCAAATGGTCACGAAATCGCGACACTTCTGGAAGAAAGGTTATTAAACACAAAGTGGTCACAAAATCGCGAAACTTCTGAGCCGAAGACTCAAGGGCATGAAATGGTCGTAAAATGTCGACATGTCACGGTTTCATGACCCAAAACGAAGCAGCAAGTACGAAATGCAAAGATGTCACGAAATCATGACATGTCGTGATTTCGCGACCCAAAGGAGGAAAGCAAGTAAGAAAGGCCTAGACGTCGCGATTTCACGACGTGTCACAGAATCACGACCCCAAGGAGGAGAGAGAAGCCTAACGCCAAAAACGTCGTGATATCGCGACCAAAGAGGAGAGAGAAAGTATTGGAGCAAAAACATCGTGATATCGCGACCAGAGCTCTCACGACGTTGACCAGCTGGCGATTGCAGAGACCAGTGCAGAGGGACACGTGGCATGAAGTTACAGGTGGCCCGAGAGTATGGAGCGATTACAGGGACTCTGGTAAGGGGACGCATGGCATCAAATTACAAGTGGTTGTGACGCATCCCTTTGAATGATGAATTGGCGAAAGGATTGATAGGCGGCCGCAACGCACTCCGCCACCCCAAACCATGATAATACGGGGCACCTAGCAGCATGTTGCAGGTGGTCACAGGACATTCGTGCGAAGGGTTACAGGGAATCCCACACTTGATGTAATGATGGAAAGAAGTTGGGGCCGGTGATATAAAAAGACCGCGCATGCATTGTATAAGGGGACTCCTGGCCATTTATTTTGGAATTGCTATGTATTCGAATTAAGACCTCTGTTTAATGAAACTTGCTGGAATTTTGGCCTATGCATTGTTGATCTTGGCACTCTTGCTGTGTGTTGTTTATAGCCCTATATCAAGTGGTATCAGAGCAGGTTGGTTCTGAGAGTGCAAACCGATCGCTAAACAGAGAGGCAGTTTGCGCCAGGACTGTGGTTGTGGGTTGCGAAGAAGAAGTAGGATGCCTCCGCGTAGAGACCATGGTGGTATAAGGTACAGGAGAGCAAGAAGGGAGGAGGTCGATCTAAGAGCCCTGTAGAGGCAAGTTGAGGCCCTGCAAGAGGAAATTCAAAGAGGAGTCAAGTCAAGAAGGGAAGAACCCAGTGAAGATGAAGTGTGGGAAGAAGAGGTTCCATATGATGAAGAAGAGGCTTTGGATATAGCAGAGGCTAGGCTGTATAGGGCCATCTCCCAGATTGGGAAGAAGCCAAAATTTGATGTCTCCACTTACTCGGGGAACCTCAACCCTGAGGAGTTGATAGACTGGATCAATGACATGGAGGAGTATTTTGAATACGAAGAGATATCAGATCCAAATCGGATCAGGTTCATGAAAACCAAGCTGAAAGGACATGCTAGCATCTGGTGGAAAGGAGTGTAGTTGGAAAGGAACAAGAGGGGAAAGGAAAGGATCACCAGGTGGGATAGGATGGTAGAGAAACTAAAGAGGCAGTTCATCCCTGCAGATTATGAGCTGGACTTGTTAAAGAAAATGCAGAGTCTTCGACAAGCTAGTAAGACTGTCAAGGAATATACTAAAGAGTTCTATCAAATCTCAATCAGAATTGGCCATTCGGAGGCGAATAAGGAGAAGGTCGCACGTTACATCAATGGATTACAAACCAGTATTCAAGAATAGCTGGGGCTAGTTAGAATGAGCACGATAGAGGATGCATATCAATTTGCATTAAAAGTGGAGGAGAAACTGAATAGGAGGTTTGATGGTAAGCAGAGAGGGAAGGACAGGGGTGGAAGAGCTGGTGGAAGATGCAGTGGTGGAAGATACAAAGATTTTGGGAAAACTGGTGAAGCTAGCAGTAACCAAAAATAGAAAGAAGTGAAAGAGGATGATGACCAACGCCCACGCAATCAGAACAACAACTACCCAAGAGGAAGAGGTAGGTCTGGGCGAGGGTTTGGCAGAGGTGTCTTTTGAGGAACCTGCTTCAACTACGGAGAAGAAGGACACAGGGCATACAACTGCCCGTAGCATCAAGAGAGGCCAAATCGAAGACCTGAGGGTCAGGCCTGAGCTGCTGTAGCAGATGAAGGTGTAGAGTCTGAGCACTTAGAGGAGGCAAAAAGAGGAGAAGCGATGATCATCAGAAGAGTCCTGTTAAATGAAGAGAAAAGGGGAGACCAAAGGAACAACCTATTTTGAACAAGATGCAAGTGCGCAGGCAAGGTATGTAACATCATCATAGATAATGGAAGCACTGAAAATTTGGTTTCTGAGGAAATGGTTGCCAAGCTGCAGCTGGAGAGGAGAAAACACCCGCACCCTTATCGAATTGCATGGTTGCAAAAGGACCATCGGGTGCTAGTCAGTGAGCAATGCATGGTGAAGTTCAATATTGGAACTTACCAAGATGAGGTTTTATGTGACATCTTGCCTATGGATGCATGTCACCTGCTGCTTGGGAGACTATGGTAGTTTGACCGAAGTGCTGTCCATGATGGTCGAGCCAACACATATTATCTGTCAAAGAATGGAGTTCGCCACAAGTTAAAATCCCTGAAGGAGGTGGATGAGAAAGTATGCAGCAGTGCACGAGTCTGTCTAGTTGATGGCAGAAGATTATTGGAAGGCCTGAAGCTAGATCATATGTGCTATGCTATAATCCCCAGGGTTAGGGAAGAAGGATGCAAGGAAATTCCAATGGAAGTCATGGTACTGTTAGAAGAATTCCTAGATATCATTTCAGATAATGTTCCTGAAGGTTTACCGCCTGTTAGGAAGATCAGTCACCACATAGATTTGGTGCCTGGATCGAGCTTGCCAAACAAGGCTGCACATCGAATGACGCCTGTGGATACTGAGGAACTAAATTGGCAAGTTCAGGATCTGTTGAAGAAGGGACTGATTAGGGAGAGTCTTAGTCCATGTGCTGTACCAGCAGTATTAGCACCCAAGAAGGATGGAGAATGGAGGATGTGCACCAACTCTCGGGCAATCAACAAGATCACCATTAAATACAGGTTCCCACTATCAAGGATGGATGATATCATGGATCGCTTGAGTGGAGCTGAGTACTTCACAAAAATTGACTTGAAAAGTGGGTACCATCAGATTCGCATTAGAGAAGGGGATGAGTGGAAGACAACCTTTAAAACCAGAGAGGGGCTATATGAGTGGTTGGTTATGCCATTTGGATTAACCAATGCACCTAGTACCTTTATGAGGTTAATGAATGAGGTTCTGAAGGAATTTTTGGGCAAATTTTTTATTGTTTACTTGGATGATATACTAATTTTTAGCAGAACCTTAGAGGAGCACCTGATGCACATCAAGAAGGTTTTTAAGAAACTACGGGAGGAGCAGTTACTGATCAATCTGAAGAAGTGCAACTTTGTGAAGAAGGAGATGGTATACCTGGGATTTGTTATATCAGCTAATGGTATCAAAATGGACCCCAAAAAGGTGAAGGCTATCCTAGAATGGCCTGTCCCAAGAAGTGTGACCGAGGTTAGATCATTTCATGGTCTGGCCAGTTTCTACAAAAAATTCATTAGAAACTTCAGCAGTATTTGTGCATCTCTTATAGAGACAATGAAGGGGAACAAGAAGGAATTCCAGTGGACGGTTGGAGTAGATAAAAGCTTTGCTATGCTGAAGAAGAAGGTCACTGAACAACCTGTCTTAGAACTTCCAGATTTCAATAAGGTGTTTCAGGTAGATTGCGATGCGAGTGGCAGTGCGATAGGAGCCGTATTGAGCCAAGAGGGTAGGCCTGTAGCTTATTTCAGCGAGAAGCTCAATGATGCCAGGAGAAAGTATTTGGTATATGATCAAGAGTTCTATGCCATAGTCCAAGCGCTTAAGAAATGGAGGCATTATTTGTTGCCCAAGGAGTTTGTTCTCTATACCGACCATCAAGCGCTGCAGTATATTAACAGTCAAGGAAAATTGAATTAGAGGCACCTGAAATGGGTAGAGTTCCTGTAGAGCTATACCTTTGTGCTGAAGCATCGGAGTGGAAGATCCAATAGGGTGGCAGATGCACTGAGTAGGAGGAAATTTTTGATGCTAGAAATGAAAGTGGAGGTTGTTGGGTTTGCTGAACTCAAGAACTTATACCCTGCAGACCCCGATTTCGTAGGAGCTTGGAAATCCTGCACTGCGCCTATTGCGTTGGACAGGACTAAATGGTTGGATTACCTGATTCAAGATGGAATGTTGTTTAGGGGGAACCAGTTGTGCATTTCGAGGAGCTCAATGAGAGAGAACCTCATTAAAGAAAAGCACAGTGGGGGCTTAGCTGGACACTTCGATCGTGACAAGACCATCTCACTAGTTAGTGAAAACTATTACTGGCCACAATTGCAGTAGGATGTGGCAAAGTTTGTGCAGAGTTGTAGGATTTTCCAGATGGCAAAGGGTATGAGGCAGCCTACTGGTTTGTATCAACCGCTACCTATACCTGAAAGACCGTGGGAAGATATTAGTATGGATTTTGTGCTTGGTTTGCCCCGGACGTAGAGGGGGCACGATTCCATATTTGTGGTAGTGGATAGATTTTTGAAAATGGCACACTTTATCCTGTGCCAAAAGACTAGCGATGCAGTCCATGTAGCTGGTTTGTTCTTTAAGGAAGTGGTACGCCTTCATGGGCTGCCAAGAAGCATTGTGTCGGACAGGGATACCAAGTTTGTAGGTTATTTCTGGAAGACCCTATGGAAGAAACTGAAGACGGAGTTAAAGTTCAGTTCTGCATACCACCCCCAAACAAATGGCCAAACAGAGGTGGTTAATAGGAGTTTGGGCAACCTACTATGATTTTTGGTAGGGGACAAGCCCAAGGGATGGGATCTAGTTCTGCCGTAAGCAAAATTCACGTATAACAGCTCGATCAATAGGAGCACAAATAAATCCCCATTCCAGATTATCTATGGGAGCAGCCCAAGAAACGCTTCAGAATTAAGAAGGATAGATCCGAGGGAGAAATGCGATGCTCGGGCGTAAGACTTTGCTGAACACCTGAAGGGAGTGCATGAGGAAGTGACAAAACACATTTCCAAGATGAATGCTCAGTACAAGGAAAGGGCAGATCAAAAACGCAGAGCTAAGGAGTTCCAAGGAGGAGATTCTATCATGGTCCATCTGAGGAAGGAACGGTTTCCTGCCAAGACCTACAACAAACTAAAAATGAAGAAATTTGGGCCATGTAAGATCATTGGAAAATGGGATTCGGGTAATGCCTACGAGGTGGAGTTACCAAGCGAACTTAACATCTCCCTCGTGTTTAACATCTCGGATTTGACCGAGTATCATGAAGGAGAAAGCAGTGAGATACCCAATCCAGATTTGTGGAGCATTCCAGCAGTCATTCCAGTTGCAGACAAGATAGAAGAAGTTATAGATATGCACGAGGGCCGAAGTACTCGAAACAAGAATTACTCTGAGTATCTAGTCAAATGGAAGGGTAGACCCATGGAAGATGCGACTTGGTTATCAAAGGCAGAGGTTGATCGCCTGGGTCTACCTCGAAAAGATCAGAAGTGAGGTCACTTCTCAAACTCACCCCGGGTGTCTGATGCAGGAGCATCCGGTGGTGAAGCTGCAATCTTGCATCACCCAAAATGTATTTTTTTCCTTAAGTACTAAAACTATCGTGATATCACGACGCTTTTTGAAGAAGGTTGCCAGCGGGCCAAACTATCGCGATATCACGACGCTTTTTCATGGAAAGGGCCAAGGCATGAAACTGTCACGAAATCGTGACATTTTTGAAGAAAAGTAGCTTCAGTGCAAAACGGTCGTGAAATCGTGACATTTTCAAAGGAATGCAGCTTCAGCGCCAAACAGTCACGAAATCGTGACAATTCTAGAGGAAAGCAGCTTCAGCGCCCAACGGTCGTGAAATCGCGACAGCTCCGAGGCAAAGTCACTTGAGCGCCAAATGGTCACGAAATCATGACACTTCCGGAAGAAAGGTTCTTAAACGCAAAGTGGTCACGAAATCATGACACTTCCGAGCCGAAGACTCAAGGGCGTGAAATGGTCGCGAAATCGCGACATGTCGCGGTTTCACGGCCCGAAACGAAGCAGCAAGTACGAAATGCAAAGATGTCATGAAATCACGACATGTCACGATTTCATGGCCCAAAGGAGGAAAGAGAGTAAGAAAGGCCTAGACGTCATGATTTCGTGATGTGTCATGAAATCGTGGCCCCAAGGAGGAGAGAGAAGCCTAACACCAAAAACGTCGTGATATCGTGACCAAAGAGGAGAGAGAAAGTATTGGAGCAAAAACGTCGCGATATCACGACCAGAGCTCTCACAACATTGACCAGCCGGAGATTGCAGAGACCAGTGCAGAGGGACACGTGGCATGAAGTTACAGGTGGCCCGAGAGTATGGAGAAGTTACAGGGACTCTGGTAAGGGGATGCGTGGCATCAAATTACAAGCGACTGTGACGCATCCCTTTGAATGATGAATTGGTGAAAGTATTGAAAGGCAGCCGCAGCGCACTCCGCCACCCCAGACCATGATAATACGGGGCACCTGGCAGCATGTTGCAGGCGGTCATAGGACATTCATGCGAAGGGTTACAGGGAATCCCGCACTTGATGTAATGATGGAAAGAAGTTGGGGCCGATGATATAAAAAGACCGCGCATGCATTGTATTGGGGACTCCTGGCCATTTATTTTGGAATTGCTGTGTATTCGAATTAAGACCTCTGTTTAATGAAACTTGCTGGAATTTTGGCCTGTGCATTTTTGATCTCGGCACTCTTGCTGTGTGTTGTTTATAGCCCTATATCAAATTTCCATGCTATGTTACATAGTAGAAATGGTTCTTGAGCGAAAAGTTTCCCTTGCTATCCTATCATGCACATGGTCTAGAATATTTGAGAATTGGCAAAAGGACAAGCTCACCCCTACCCGGAATAAAAATCCCTTGTTCTACAGCTAATCCGAGTAAGTATCCCTAGCATAGAAAGAAAAGAAAAGTTCAAAAGAAAAAAGAAAAAAGAAATAGGTTATTTCAACATTATCTCAAATATCAAGTCACAATACAAAAATACAAAAAAAAAAGAGCAAAAGCAAAGGAAAAGAAAAAAAAAAATGCAAAAGCAAAAACAATAAAATCCCTTTCCCTACACCTTGAAAAAAAAAGAAGGGTTGACGAGCTTGAATCCCTGGAATTCTCAATTATTCGAAAACTATGAGGTAAGCCCCATAACAGGTGGTTTGTGCCCAACCCGCTTGGCCTTGGGTAACTCCTAGCGTGGTGATATGTCTGTCACATTAGTGACCTTCTTTTGTATAGACCTATGTCTGCTTATGGATTATCTAGCTCTTGATAACTCGACCTACATAGTAGTATGGTATGGTTATATGCATCTAAATCTTGGTTAATGAACACTTATTTGGTTCATTCAAATCACTTGTATCAAATTATCTTGCTCAAAACTTGGTAAATGAACAATGCAATTGCACACACATTTGTATTTGAGAGATTTTGTGTATCATTATGATAAATCAAGATTGGTAATGAAATCACATACGCACATGGGATTCCTTATAAATCTAACTTTTGTCTTTAAGATACTTTGAAATATTTTTGTAAATTGTTTGGGATAAATTCATTTTCTTCTTTGAAAGAACAGTTGTTTAGTATAAAGACAACTACATGCATTCTCAAAAAAATCAAAATTATTTTCAAAACATGCAATAAAGTTACATTTATATATAACTTTTGACTTTCGCGATGATGGTATAGTTCCAAAACTAAAATTGGAATTTTATGCCTAGTGCAAGTCCTCGTCTTCATATTTTCTGAAGACCAAAATTAAAAATCAACAATGCAATAAAACAATCTATTTTCTTCTTTGGATTTCGTGATGATGGTATAAGTCTATACCTAAATATTCTATGCCTAGCGCAAACCATTGTACCAATTTTATTTTCCATTTATTTAAAATCATAAAAACATGACTTAAATCATTATGTTACATAATTATGCTTTAAAACAAACAAACACCTATTCTATTTCATGTCATTATGTCAAACTTCAATTTTGCAATGATGGTATAATTCCTAGGGAATTATCCAAACATTTTATCACACTTAGGAATTTATGCCTAGCAAAAGTCATTTTAAAATATTTCATGCATAATATTTTCATGGAAATCTAAAAAACAAATCATCATCATCATCATCATTTGCATCATCACAACAAAGCCTTAAGACAATCTCTTAAGCACTCTTTTAATTTTAACAATATTTCTATACTAGGATTAGCTTGACGACCGAGTGAGCGGTGACTCCATGAAATGGTCTATAATAGCGACAATGTCTTTTGAAATTATTGTTAAAAGTCCCTTTTATTTTTATCAAATTATCACATCACAAACAACCAAATTGTTTACATCAGATTATTTCATTTAAAATATTACAGCATGACATCAAAATTATAATGTTTCCAAATGACATAATTACATGAATCATCAAATCAATCAAATCAAAACATTAAAGCATCATACAAATACATAAGACAAGTCATATGATCAAAAATATCTCATCTATATATATCTCAATAGTATATGTACATCATCTCAAAACTAGATTGGTATGCCACAATCTGTACCTAGGCATACTCAATCCCTTATCAAAAATAATAATAAGCACTATAATCAATCTATGCAGTGCAATCTATAGCAGCTAGCCTCGAGAACCCCTTGAGCTCTCAACCTCATCTCCTCCCCCGCCCTGAGGTGGACGAGGTGGCCCCATCATAGTCCATGTGGTGCTATGAGTCCTGGACTCTGATCGTGATGATGTCCTCGATGACCTCATCCTGACAGGCTCTGCAATATGGGCCGGCAGTGGTAATCTCTGCCCCTCTGGTACCATATGGTGGTATAGTGTCTAATATAATGTGACCTGGACAATAGCCCATGCTAGATCCCGAGTGCTCGCCCCTCTGCTCCATGCTCTGAGGTGTGCTACCTCATCTCTATTCTATGTGGCCTCCTCTCAATGTCATGTAGCCTCATCCTGTAGAGTCTGCACCTCTACCTAGAGACGGACAGTCTCCACCCGAAGAGTAGCCATCTCACTACTCTCTCCTGTGTCCACACCCTTGCCCTTATCGAGTGATGGTGGTCTCTCTCTCCATGGAAATGGGGGTCTCTCCTCCCTCCTCTCCCACTACTGTATCCTCTACTGAGCCTGTGGTCTCCTCTACTCTCTCCCACCGTGACCCTGTGTTGCCTCAATGGCTACCTGGCATTGCCTCCCCATCCGATGCACAACTACATGAATAAGACCCTGAGCCCTTGTCATCCAAGGAGGGCATATGCCTGTGTACCAGGCATCATAGCCATTGGCTACCCCTGCATCATCCCCATCCACTGGCTAAACGGGGGCGTCATTTGTGTCCTAACTCTAGAAGCGCTACATATTTGGAGCCCCACTAACTGTAGTGTTATCTCATATAGTTCAAGAAAACTCATAGTCTCTGAGAGATGGGATCCCTTGCTGTAGATCGAACTGCCTCAAAACTCGATCATAGCGGTGGAGCTCCACCTCTCCCCTCTCCATCCTCAGCCAATAGGTTCGCCTAATGTGAGCTAGCTCCTGTCCATCCTTGACCCACCCTGGATGATCTCTCCAAGGCCTCCAGGTGATTTGGTCGGAGACAAGGTCATCAAGTAGTCTCCGAGACATTGGCAGATCTATCCGCCGCTGTGACCCTCTCCGGAGCCACCAGTAGAAATCTCGGGGCCTCTCCCCATCAATCCCTATCAGTGGGAGCCCTATCGGCCTTCGCACCATGATGTGCTCCTAGCACCAAACCTATAGTAGAGATATCATAATCAGACATCGGCCGCCCTTGTATACGACCCCATGCAGGATACTATACAATCAACATAGTACAAAGCTCCCCCAAGAAAACCTATATCCATGGTCTCTCATGTCGTAGACCACATTTTTTAGTAGCCATGGTACTCTGCATCCACTCTGATGGCATAGCAGCAGACCACCTACAACCCCAGCCAAAACCTGTGTCAGTCTAGATGCCCCAGGCATCTGCCATAGAGATTCGATGTTCACTCCGCCCTTCTCCAGGGCAAAGCTCGGATCTCTGCATAGTCGCATCATCATCTGGCCCTGATTGGCCACGAGAGTGATTAGCCATACTTGTATGGGGATCCTAAAAATCCTCCATACATCCTCTAGTGTGGGAGTCATCTCCCTTATCGATAACCAAAAATAGGAAGAACCCGAATACCACCTCTCTACTAGGGCTATCAATAGCCCCATATCTGTAGAAACCTGTGGCATCTCTGCCACATGCTGCAAGCTGACCTGAGCCAGCTGATCTCGCTCTGCCTGAGATAGAGCGGCCAAGTCATCCCTCAACCCGCCATATTTCCATTCTCTGTTCTTTAGTAATCCTCTCTGCAACATAAACAACAAAACAATAAAAATCATTAATAAAACAATCATTAATAATGCAAGTAAAGCAAGTTCAATTTAATAAATGATGATATCGTCCACTATTGGACGATATCGTCCCAAATTTGAGCAAATTCATCTCCGATTTTGCCAGCTGAAATCATCCCCTTTTTGACGAAATTGTCCCCATTTCTCCGATTTTGCCCCTAGATGAAATCGACGATATCGAGACGATTTCGATGAAATCGAGACGATTTCATCTCTACGATGTCGACGGCCCAAAAATAGCCGCGATGCTAAAAAATTATCAAAATTTAATCTAAAAAGCATGAAATTCAAAATTCAAGCCTTCTAAACTAAGTTTAGATCCTTACTTGTAGCCCGCGCCGGACCTCTATCGATCTGTGCGCTGTCTCGACCATCTTGTCTGCAGAGCTCCAGAAACCAGAAAATGAAAATGAACAGTAAAAATGAATTAGGGTTTTTCCCTATTTTTCTTAATTTTATTCAAAAACAATTAGCAACAAATTTAATTTTGACTTTTCCGCATTTTTACCTCAAACGTTCGATTTGGGTAAAAGCACGGAGGGGCATCATAGTAAGCTGTCATACGATTCAACCAAGAATTGTCGCCTAAACATAGGAATAAATTTTTACTTTCTCGTAGATCGAGAAGAACTCATATTTAACACATTTTTCTCAAAAAATTTGCTAAAGAGGGGGCAAAATGTAGCACCCTAAAATTGGCACAGTAAACCTTAGCAAATAATTAAAATTACATTAGTAATAATTCAAATTCAAATTTTAACCCCAAAACCGCTCCCAAACCGCCTGCTGCCCGTTTCCTCATTTTTTGTGCCATTTTTAGAGTTTGTTTTGTCCATTTGATGATATCGTCGCTGATCAGATGATATCACCTTAGATCGGACGATTTCGTCTAGAGAAGAACGTCCAGACGATCTCGTCCCAAACTGATTTGTGCATAGTTAGCTTCTGTTTCAATGGTGTCTCTAATCCGGGCAGAAGCGTGTCTATGCCGTTAGAGACCTCCCCCATTGGAGATCTTCAAAATTAGGATGATCTCCAACCTCCTAACCTCCCTCCTAAGCCTATTTAACCTTAGGACCCCCTCTTGGCATTCCCCCTAGCTGAAATTCCCTATAACATGAATTCTACATGCCTTAGACTATCTTAAACCACCATTTGCATTTGTATTTTTTTTAAGTTTGTTTGTAGGAACTTCATTGTTTTTCAGCCGGAGCAAGCTCAGATCGTCGTAGACGATCTTGTTCAATTTGAGACGATTTCATACCAATCCGAGACGATTTCGACTACAGTCAACATTGGGGGCAATCAATGCCCAAGGTTTGCGTTTTCTCACTTTGTTTGTTGATTTATCCTGCATTTAGTTAAATTTGTTATTATTCCTTATTGTTCTGCATCTTGGAGTTCACCCATATAGCTTAAGTGCATAATGAAGTCATAATTTGTCATTAGAACATCATAATCTACTTAAATTTTTATTTATGATTATCACCTTAGCATCTATGTTGCCATTTTACACCATTTTTCTCTGTTAGAATAGTTGCATTTCTAGTATTTTGTATCTATCTCTCTGTTTGCAGGTCTCTAATGAATTCGTCTGATGAATTCATCAGATCTCAGACGATCCCATCAGATCTCAGATGATCCTGTCAAATTCCAGATGATCTGGACTACTACAAAACTTAGAACCTTCATCAAACATCCGGATCAAGTATGG
This sequence comes from Wollemia nobilis, assembly GCA_028583015.1. NCBI lineage: Eukaryota > Viridiplantae > Streptophyta > Pinopsida > Araucariales > Araucariaceae > Wollemia > Wollemia nobilis. Next base: position 13,807,835 of record JAQPPZ010000521.1, on the reverse strand, counting down.
TTCCTTAATCTAGCATATTCTTTCTATTTTTTGTCCAAACCTATTTTCTGTATTTATTTAATTTGCATTTTCACAATAGAACACTTAGATTCATATGGCCAAACCTAGGACTTGGATGTTTAAAGATAAAACTAAACACATTCCCAACCTAGGCATGGAAACTGCCACTAAAAGTTTCCTGGTGAACCCCACCATCCATCGAAAAATCACCTTAATACCCATCCCTTGAGAGGTGGGACCTTCAAAGGGCCTCTCAGTCTGAGGTACTGTCCCATTCTTTTCCCATCCCCCTTCCGGGTGTGGATCCTTTAGCCTGAAGGTAAGGGTGCGAAAATTTTGGAACGATACACATAGGTACAATAATGCCAATGAAGCAAATCTATCCAAGCTAGCAACACATAAGAAAGTGTTCTCAAAGATTAAGACTTCACTACTGGCACTTATTGCGGTGCAATGGCATCAAAATAATGTGGGGTCAGTGACCTACCATACTTGGATAAAAAATATCAAGTGATCAAACCAAAAGTAAACCAAAAAGGACTCCAAGAGGGTCAAGCTCGAAAGAAGCACATAAAACCCTTTCAAACATTCACAAAGATCAAGGAGCAAAACCAAAAGGATAACACTAGCAAAGTTAAATCAATTTTTACCCAAGAAAAATACCTCTCACTTCTAGCTTCCTACAAAATCCTTTATTTGATTCACTATGCTTCCTCATTCTACTTACCAACCATCCTATTTCTATCCAAAAGGTTCCCAAAACTTCTCTAAGACTATCTACAAATAGCCTGAGGAAATGAATTATGGTTTACTTATGAACTGGACATTCATTCAAGACCAAGCCCTCCAAGTTGACCATATTTGGTTTATAATAATTTTTATCGAACATTAAAATGAAACACTCAAGAAATCAAAGCGAGGGAAAAAAGAATAAATCTAAACCAAGTAGCATTAATGTTTTCCTTCTCAAACCACCACATGATTTTCCTTAATAATCAAATAAAAAATTATAAATAAGAACACCATTCTAAGTAATAATAAGGATTGAACCATTATCTCATCCATACATTTATTTAAAAAATAAGGTATTAATTAATATCATTTGTTAATATTAGTTACTAACAATGCTATTAATATTAACAAGTATTAAAACTACCATCGTTAATAATTTATTGATTCAATCCAACATTAACAAAAAATAAATCTATTCAAGCATACAATATTGCACACCATTGTTTTATCCTTAAGTGGTTGGCTCATAGCTATTTGCTATCACCAACCTATTAAGGAGATTCATTGTGCAAGCAAATTCCTAGTCCAATGATGTGACCATTCAACAAGCATAAATGCAATGCATCTACATGAAGGGCATTTAGTTACCCTTGGAGCTATCGATGAACAAGTCATCACCATCATTTCCTAAAATATTCTCTCACTTAGGTGGTTATCCATATTTATCCACTAGTGAGAGCATCTAGTCCTGCAACCATAAATACATCAATAGTACCATATTCCAATAATAGAACCAAAGCACATAGTGTGACTACTTATTAATAGCAATGAAATAAAACTTATGCATTAAACATCCATATATCAATACATAATTTATTTCAAAGATAAGTCCTACCAATGAGGGCTATTACATAATTTTCCCTTGACTAAACATAGTCCCCTATGTTTCCTACAAGTGGGTAAACAAATATTTCATTCAATTAAGTATGGAAATTGCTACCTCATTTCTTCAACATTTCCCATGTGGCACAATTCTTAGAATATTGGTTCCACTAGACCTTACATTGATCTAGGGTTCATTTCCTTAACATATTGGAATGATATCTTAGAATATTTACTGGTCTCATCTCAATGGCTGAGGGATATTCCATCTGTAATTTAGAAAAAATCCACAAGTGAGAGAGATCAACAACATATTTTCTAAGCAAGGATACATGGAAAGTATCATGGATATTTGATAGGTTGGGTGGCAAGGTGAGCCTATAGGCTACTAGACTAATCTTATCAATGATATCAAAAGGCCCAACATAGCAAGGATCCAAATTAGTTGACTTGATGGAACTTTTCATGGGTCTAACTCTCAAGAAGACTTTATCCTCCATAGAGAATTCCCTTGGTGATCTTTTTAGATTAGCATAACTCTTTTGGTGATTGACCACTTCCTTGAGCCTAAGATATATTGCATTGAGCTGCTCCATCTCTTAGAAAGTTTCTGGCCTGATCATCACTTGATCCTCTAGTTTATCCCATGATAGAGGTATTTTACATCTTTTACCATATAAGGATTCAAATGGGACCATTCCTAATGATTCATGGTACCTATTATTATATGCAAATTCCACCAGATGAAAAAAATCCTCCCATTTAGAATTTTGGTCCATGCAATACATGCATAGCATATCCTCTAAAACTTGGTTTACCCTCTTAGTTTAACCATATATTTTTGGATGATATGCAAAATTGATATTCAGCTTAGTGCCCACTACACGGTGTAGAGCCTACCAAAACTTTGATGTGAACCTAGAATCCCTGTCTGATATGATCACCTTAGGAAACCCATGTAACCTAAATATTTCTTTGGAAAACATATTTTCCACCACTGGTGCATCATCCTTGATGTTCCTTGGTATGAAGTGTGCAACCTTGGTCAACTTATCAACCACTACAAGGATTACATCATGTTGGTACCTAGTCTTAGGTAAACCCACAATAAAATCCATAGAAATTACTTGTCATTTCTACATAGGTACATCATGTGGATACAATTTTCCTACTGGGTGTCAATGTTCTACCTTAACTTTATAGCATTCTAAACATCTCACAATGAAACTAGTGATATCCTGCTTCATTCAAGTCCAATAGAAGGTCTTTTTCATTTTCCCCTCATTTTGACCCTCTAGATGAGCATAATAAGGAGAATTATGTGCCTCTTTGTAGCACCCTAAAATTGGCATAGTTAAACCATCAATAAAAAGTAGAAATTTGAATTTTAACCCCAAAACCGCCCGTTAACCGCTTACCTCATTTTTTGCACCATTTTTAGAGGTTGTTGTAACCGTTGGATGATATCATCGTCGATCTGACGATATCATCCCAAGTCGGACGAATTCGTCTGGAATAGAATGTCCAGACGATTTCGTCCCAAAACCAAATTTTCGTAATTAGCTTCTATTCCAACGACCTCTCCAACTTGGGCAGAAGCGTGTCTATGCGGTTGGAGATTCCCACGTTGAGGATCTCCCAAATTGGAATGATCTCCAACCTCCTAACCTCCCCCTAATCCTATATAAACTTGGATTTTTCTAGTTTATCCCCCTGAATCCCTCCTTGACTCCCTACTTGGCTGCCTAACTGATTATTTCCCTAAAATTTTAGTTTTTACTATGATCTCCCATCATTCGCACTTGTGTTTTCTAGTTTTGTTATAGGATTTCACTGTGTTTCAACCAGAGGTAACTCGGATTATCGTAGGTGATTCAACTACAATTTTAATTGATCCTGTCAAGATTGGTGATGATCTTGTACAATTATAGATGATTCGGTCTGCAATTCATCTTGGGGGCAATCAGAGCCCTGAGTTTGCATTCTCTACCTCATTTTCCTTATTTATTGGTGCATTAGATTAATTTACTTCTATTTTGCATCTTGGAGTTCACCTCATTCAGCGTAATTGCATGATAAAATTTAAAATAAGTTTCCAAAATAGTGCATCTCATTTAATTTGATATCTGGATTTATCATTCAAACATCTATACTCTTATTTCTATCATTTTGCATCATTCTTACAATTGTATTTTTGGTTTTTGGTGTTTATTTTCTTGATTGTAGGTTTTTGACGAATTCATCAAGTCGCTGATGATATGGGGTGATCTTGGATGACATCTTGTGATTTGGGATGATTCTATACAATTATAGATGATCCTATCATATCCGAGATGATCTGGACTCCTAAAAGCTTTAGAATCTTCATCAGACATCAGAAATCAGGTGTACTCTTCTCCATTTGATATATTCTCTGTATTCAATCACATTAGGATTCATTCATGTCTTATGTCTTCATATAAATTAGAATCTTCATATAGAATATCTTAGCTTCATTTTGGCCAACCTAAGAATCTGAATGATTGAACATAAAACGAATAAATCAAAACCCATTCTCAACCTAGGTGTGGAAACTGCCACTCAAAGTTTCCTGGTGAACCCCACCATCCGTCAAAAATTCACCTTTATACCCCTCCCCTAAGAGGCGCGAACTTCAAAGGGCCTCTCCGTCCGAGGTATTGTTCCATCCTTTTTTCACCCCCCCTTTTGGGTATGGATCCTTTAGCCTGAAGGTAAGGGTGCAAAAAATTCGGGTGATACATTTTGGTGAACCCGACGTGAAACTAAAAACAACTTTTGAAAACAATCCAAAAAAAAAAACACATTATTAAGAACATCTAGAATCATTAGAAATGTATCGCTCCAAATTTTTCGCATCCCTACCTTCAGGCTATTGGATCCGCGCCCGGAAGGAGGATGGGAAAAGGATGGTGCGGTACCTCGGACGAGAGGACTTCACGAAGGTCCCGCCTCTCAAGGGAGGTGTATTTTGGTGATTTTTCGACGGATGGTGGGTTCACCAGGAAACATTTGGCGGCAGTTTCCACGCCTAGGTTTTGGGAATGAGTTTTGATGAGTTCGTTTTATTTTTAAACATTCATCCTAGGTTTGGCCGAATGATTCTAACTTAAACTACATGAAAATGCAATTTAAATGAATACAGCAAACATAAAAGAAAGCAGAAACAGAGAATTTGTAGGAGGCCAATGAAGATTACCTGATCCGGAAGTCCGATGAAGTTTCTGATTACTTGTAGCAGATCGGATCGTCTCGCAATTCAACAGAATCGCCTTCAATTTGATAAAATCGTCTAAACTGACAGGATCGTCTGCAATCTGACGAATTCGTCAGACGAATTCATCGTAGACCTGCAAAACAAGCAAACAGATGCGAAATACAAGAAATTCTATTTTGTAAACAGGGGCAAACTATATGAAAAAGTAATATGAGTATTGAACAATATACAAGAACAAAATTAAATGCAAATCACCGTGTTTAGATAGCATAATATGATCTTAATATGCAAACTAGACAAAATGGGTGAACTCCAGATGCAATATAGTATAAAAACTGAATAGACAATCTAATTTATAGCATAAAATGACAGAGAAAAGAGAAAGAAGAGCAAACTCCAGGCACTGATTGCCTCGATGTGTGCTGCAGTCAAAATCGTCTCGCATCATAACGAGATCGTCCCGAATTTGACGAGATCGCCTCCGATCTTGACAGGTTCGTCGGCTGCGATAGGTGCTGGCTCCGACTGAAAACCAATGGTGTACCCGCAATAAAATTAATATAGGACTAGTGCAAGAGCAAATTTGAAGTGTTTTAGCGCATAGGGAGTTGATTTACATAAAAATTCAGCCAGGGGTTGGGGAAGGAAAAGTTTTAGAGTTAAATAGGCATAGGATAGTTGTTGGGAGGTTGGAGATCATCCCAATTTGGGAGATCTCCAACGGGGGAAGGGTCCCAACGGCGCAGACACGCTTCTGCCCTGATTGGAGACCCGTTGGAACGGATTCCAACTATGCAAATTTAGCTTTGCGACAAAATCGTCTCGGACGTTCTAGTCCGGACGAAATCGTCAACTGGGGCGATATCGTCCCGATCGGAGACGATATCGTCAAACGGTCAAAACAACTCCTAAAAATGGCACGGAAAAAGAGGAAACGGGTTTCTCGACGGTTAACGGGCGGTTTGGGAGGTTAAATTTGAATTTAAATTTATTTACTAAGGTGAATGTAATTATTCCAATTTTATCGCGCCAATTTTAGGGTGCTACATTTTGCCCCCTCTTTAGCGAATTTTCCGAAGAAAATGCGTTAAAGATGAGTTCTTCTCGATCTACGAGAAAGCAAAAAATTATTCCCATTTTTAGGCGACGATTCTTGGTCGAATCGTACGACAGCTTACTATGGTGCCTCCTCCGTGTTTTTACCCAAATCGAACGTTTGAGGTAAAAACGCGAAAAAGCAAAAAATTATTTGTGAATTATTTTGAATAAAATTAAGAAAAATAGGGTAAAACCCTAATTCATTGTTACTCGTTCATTTTACTCGTTTTTAGAGCTCGGAGCAAAAATGGTAGAGACAAAGCACGTATCTCGCAGAGGTCCGCCGCGGTCTACGGGTAGGGGTTTAAACTTAGTTTAGATTGATTTAATTTGAATTTACATGCTTTGTAAATGAATTTTAGGATGAATTTTGAGCATCGCGGCCGTTTTTGGCCATCGACGTCGTCCGGACGAAATCGTCCCTAGTTCGACGAAATCGTCTCAAGTTCGTCAATTTCGCCCAAGGGCGAAATCGGCGAAAAAGGGACGATTTCGTCAAATTAGAGACGATTTCGACACGCGAAATCGGAGACGATTTTGCTCAAATTTCGGACGATATCGGCCAATAGTGGGCGATATCATCAATTGCAAAAATTTGATCTTTAAGTTGCATTATTGATTGCTAAAATTGTTATTAATGATTGTTTGTTGTTTTGATTGTTTATGCTTGCAGAGAGGATTACTAAAGAGCAGAGAGTGGAAATACGGCGGACTGAGAGACGACTTGGCCGCTCTCACCCAGGCAGAGCGGGATCTGCTGGCACAGGCCGGCTTGCAGCATGTGGCAGAGATGCCGCAGGTTTCTACTGACATGGGGCTACTGACGGCCCTAGCAGAGAGGTGGTACCCGGGCTCTTCATGCTTCTGGCTACCGACAGGGGAGATGACTCCCACACTAGAGGATGTATGGAGGATTCTTAGAATCCCCATACAAGGGAGGATGATCACACCTACGGCCAATCAGGGCCACGCGATGGGACGACTCTGCGGTGACCCGAGCTTCGCCCCGGAGAAGGGCGGAGTGAACATCGAGGCACCGCGCCGCATGCCCGGGGCATCTACACCGACACGAGTTTTGGCCGGGGTGGTTGGTGGACTTCTGCCGTGCCACCGGAGCGGATGCAGTGGTACCATGGATGTTGGCAGATGTGATCTGCGACATGCGCGACCATGGCTACAGATTTTCTTGGGGCAGCTTTGTTCTATGCCGGCTGTACAGGATCCTTTACGGGGTCGTGTACAAGGGCGGGCGATGTCTGGTCATGACATCGCTCCTACAGGTTTGGTGCTGGGAGCACATTGCGGTGCGGAGGCCGGTAGGGCTTCCACTGACAGGGGTTGACGGGGAGAGGCCCCGAGTCTTCTACTGGTGGCTCCAGAGAGGGGCACAGCGACGGATCGACCTGTCGGTGTCCCGAAGACTACTGGATGACTTGGTCCCGCACCGCATCACCTGGAGGCCGTGGAGGCAGCATCCAGGGTGGGCAGAGGACGCACAGAGCTGGCTCGCATCAGGCGAGTCTGCTGGCTACGGATGGAGAGGGGAGAGGTGGAGCTCCACCGCTACGACCGAGTTTTGCGACAGTTCGGTCTACAGCAGGGGATCCCATCTCTCAAGGATTATGAGTTTTCCCGGACTGTCCGGGATAACACCACAGTTAGCGGGGCTCCAGATATGCAGCGATTCTGGAGTCAGGACGCGGACGATGCCCCCATTCAGCCAGTGGATGGGGACGACGCAGGGGTAGCCGATGGCTACGATGCCTGGTACGCAAGCATCCGCCCTCCTCGGATGACGAGGGCTCAGGGACCGATCCACGCAGTTGTGCATCGGATAGGGAGGCGGTGCCAGGCGATGGTAGAGGCAGCCCGGGGTCACGGCAGAGGAGAGCAGAGGAGGCCACAGGCATAGGAGAGGCCGCGACAGAGGGAGAGGGAGAGGAGGGAGGCGAGACCCCCATCTCCACAGAGGCCACCATCGCCTGATAAGGGCAAGGGTGTGGACATTGGCGAGAGTAGCGAGATGGCTACTCTCCAGGCAGAGAGAGATCATCTGCGAGCTCAGGTGCAGACGTTACAGGATGCAACTGCACAGCACCAGGCTGAGGTGTCGCAGCTACGAGACGAGAATGCTCGTCTCAGGGCACGAGGCGGAGGGGTGAGCACTCAGGAGCTGATGCGGTCGGTTTCTCAGACCGCATTCTATCAGGCTCTATACTACCAGGCGGTGCCAGAGGGCCAGAGGATACAGGTGCCACCTGCCATAGCAGATCCTATCAGGACAGGGTCGACGAGGAGCTCATCCCGGTCGACGACGAGGACTCGCAGTACCACACATACTGCGATGGGACCACCTCGTCCTCCGCAGGGCGGGGAGGAGATGAGGCCGAGAGCTCTAGAGGCTCTCGAGGCTAGAGGGCGGGATACTGCCACCGATATTGTATTATACTTGTATTGATAGAGGATTGAGTATGCCGAGGTACGATTGTGGCATACCAATCCAGTTTTGATGATGTATATATTCTGTTGATATATATAGATGAGATATTTTTTGATCATATGACTTGTCTTATGTGATGCTTATGATGCTTTTTATGTTTGATTGATTGATTGAGTTGATTGATGTAATGATTTTATTGATGATTCATGTAATTATGTCGTTTTGGAAAATATTATAACTTGGATGTCATGCTTTAAATATTTTAAATGAAATAATCTGATGTAACAAATTGATTGGTTGTAATGAAATGTGATAAAAATAAAAAGAGATTTCTAACAATAATTTCAAAGGACATTGTCGCTATTATAGACCATTTCATGGAGTCGCCGCTCACTCGGCCGTCAAGCTAGTCCCAGGATAGAAATATTGTTAAAAGAAAAGAGTGCTTAAGAGACTGCCTTAAGACTTTGTTGTGATGATGCAAATGATGATGATGATGGTTTGCTTTCAGATTTCCATGAAAATATTATGCATGAAATATTGTGAAATGATTTTTGCTAGGCATAAATTCCTAAGTGTGATAAAATTTGTTGAATAATTCCTTAAGAATTATACCATCATTGCAAAATGCAAAGGTTGACATAATGATATGAAATAATAAAAATGTGTTTGCTTTTGAAAAGCATAATTTGTGTAAAAAAATGAAGTCATATGTTTTGTATGATCTTTGATAAATCGGGAAATAAAATTGTTACAATGGTTTGCGCTAGGCATAGAATATGTAGGTATAGACTTATACCATCATCGCGAAGATCAAAGAAAGGATAGTTTTATTGCATGATTAATTTTTGATGAACATAAAATATGATAATGAGGACTTGCGCTAAGCATAAAATTCCAATTTTGGTTTTGAAACTATACCATCGTTGCGAAAGTCGATAAGATATATATGATATGTTTTGATTGAAATTTTTGATTTTTTCTATTATATAGTTGTCTTTGTGGTAAATAATTGTACTTGGTTTATTCCAAACAAGTTTGCAAAAATAATATTTCAAAGTATTTTGAAGACAAAAAGTTAGATTTATAAGGAATCCCATGTGCATAAGTGAATTCATTGCCAATCTTGATTTATCATAATGATAGACAAAATCTCTCAAATACAAATGTGTGTGCAATTGCATTGTTCATTTACCAGTTTTGAGCAAGATACTATGATACAAGTGATTTGAAGAAACCAAATAAGTGTTCATTAACCATGATGTAGATGCATATAACCATACTAGGCTACTATGTAGATCGGATTATCAAGAGCTAGCTAATCCATAAGCAGACATAGGTCTGTACAAAAGAAGGTCGCTAATGTGACAGACATATCGCCACGCTAGGAGTTACCCAAGGCCAAGCAGGTTGGGCACAAACCACCTGTTATGGGGCTTACCTCATGCTTTTCGAATAATTGAGAATTCCAGGGATTCAAGCTCATTCACCCTTCTTTTCTTTTCAAAGGGTAGGGAAAGGGATTTTATTGCTTTTCTTGCTTTCTTTTGAACTTTGCTTATTTTTCTTTTTGTATTTCTTTTGCTTGATAATGCTTGGAACATTGCCGACATAACATTTTTCTTTTCTCTTTTTCTTGAATTTTTCTTTTCTTTTTCTTTTTCTAGGGATACTTGCTCAGATTAGTCGTAGAGCAAGGGATTTTTATTCTGGGTAGGGGTGAGCTTGTCCTTTTGCCAATTCTCAAAGATTCTAGACCATGTGCATGATAGGATAGCAAGGGAAACTTTTCACTCAAGAAATCAGTTCTACTATGTAGCAAAACATGGAAATTACAAATATAATCATTTTATTGTGAAAAGATGTGCTTGGTTTAAGTAAATAACAAGATCAATTCTCTATGCTCAAACTTTATTTAATTGAATTTTGTGAACTTTGATATAAGAGAGATTAGTAATCATGCCGTATAAAATCAAGATATTTATTGTGTGAGTGTGCAAGTGAGGGATGCCAAATAAATGCTAGTTTTATCCAAAATAAGTTGAAACATAGAATTGCAATAATTGTAAGAAAATAATGATTTTGAGAAAGTTTTGAGAATGTTGACTCTCTCTTTATTCTGTATATTGTTTTGGTTTCGAAAGAGTCAAGCATATAGCTGTTTTTGGATTTTTATGTTGATTTTTGTTTTGGAGCAAAAGGAACTTTACAAGTGCTTTAAATAAATGCAATAAATATTTTTGAAGATTTTTGAAGATTTTATGAATGTTTTTGGTGTTTTTGAATAAATTGAAAGAAATACAAGATAATGATTTTGAACAAATATATACATGGATGAAATGACCAAATTTATGCATAATAACGTTTGAGATGTAAAATATTCATGGGTTCTTTAAGTTCTTTACCATCTAAGGTAGATAATTTATATGCTCCCGATTCAAATTTTGCAAGTAATGATGTATGGTCCGAGCCAGTTGGGCTCAAATTTACCTTTAAGTTCTTTGGTTGCATTTGTATTTTTTTTTTGATTTTGAGGATTTTGATTTTTTTGTATTTTGATTTTAATTTATGAATTGAAATTGGTGGTATATACAAGATGATCTATATACACTATACAAGGTTATTTGAGTATAGCATGTCTAAGGTTGCTTCAAAATCAAAGGAGGTTTTGAAGGATAATCTGGTTGAGGTGAAGGTAAGAATAGAAGGTGATGAATAAAAGGTAGTGATAACAAAAGCTTTGTTATAATGTAGAATAATGTAGAAAAATATTTGACTTTTATATGTGTAAAATTGATCATATTACAAAATAAAATGTCAGAAGGATAAGAAAGTTCTTCATTCTTATTACTATATTCCAAATCTTGATAAGATAGAGAAAGTATATGTGAAAGATATGCATGGATGTTATTTGGTAAACAAGGATGATCATATATGGATGAAGAAAAGTGATGGATAGAAGAGAATTGTGATAATAGAGAATGTATAGAACTTGATGTTTCAACCGTTAAATATTCTTCAAATGGTGTTGGGTCACCATGTATGGTAACAATTTTATTTACAATTTCAAACTTCAAACATTGGTGAAGAGTGGAAGGGACAACCCTCATCGTATGAATCCAAGGACTCCGGAGAAATAGGTTGTAAGGTGAAGGACAATATCCTACATAGAATAAAGTATCCAGGATCTTGGATCCAATATTAAGGGGAAGAATTATAGTACCTTGAGCTTCTTGAATTTCATTGTTAAAATATTTTATAATAACATTTGATTTATAAATATCTTCTTCCTTTATTTTGAGTTTTTGGAATAATTGATAAGTGCATAAATTAAGAGAGGAGTCATTATCTACCATGATAGTTTTAACAAGTGTTTCTTTACTAGATCCGATAATGTAAAGATAGGAGTCTTCTTGTGGAGTAGAGGAAGGAATATCCTCATCATAGAATGAAATATGGTTAACCTCAAGAGGGTTTACACCATTAATTATGTTCTTAGAGAAGATATGATGAGGAACAAATTGTTGGCTAGGTATTTTGAACAAAATTTCCTTGTGATAAATTTGTAATACTTCTAAAAGGGATATCTTTGCTTGAGGATTAATCACTTGTTGTTGGTTATCAAAGTGGATTTCAGATTGAGATTTTGATTCTAAAGATGAGCTTTCTATGCTTACATTCCATTTTGGATCATTCTCTAGAGCCAAAGATAGTTTTGAAGGTTGGTCAAATGAGGAATCCATATCTTGAATATCCGATTGAGTTGATTGAACTTGAGGTTGCTCATTTGTAGTTTTTGTTACAATATTAATAATATCATCATGATGGGACACATTAACATGCAATATTTGATTGGTTTCCTGTTGTTGATAATTGAGTAGGGGTTCTTGGGAGATCCCCATGTCTTGATTGATTATTGGTATTTGTTGTGTAGGAGTTTGATAGTTTACTGGAGATTTATAATCAGTTGTAGATTGTAATTCCTTTATATTAAAAAGATCCTTATCAATCAAATCTTGAATTGCACATCTTAAATCTTTACAATTTTGTGTCATATGTCCATCTACTCTATGATATTCACAATGTAGCTCATGTTTAAACCAATCTGATGTGGTATCAAGTTGTCTTATGGAAGGAAGTTCAATAATATTTGTGTCAAGTAAATACTTGAGAATTATATCCATTGGTTGATTAAGCCTAGTAAATTTACGTGATGAAGGTTTTTGAGAGGTTTTTGATAAATGCCTTAGGAATTTCGTCATAAAAGGACCTAATGGTTTCTCACCTCTACTTTCTTTATTATGGGTAGAATGATGATAGGAAGATTGCGATGTAGGAGGTGAGTGCATGGTAGAATTGGAAGAATAAGTATTTTCTTGTTGAAATGGATGTGTTGTATTGAAAGAAGAGTATTGAAAAGGTGGTGGAGGATTATATGTGGGTTGATAGACATAATATGGATATATGGGAGAATAGATAATATCATTATGAAGAGGATTGGCAAAGGGATTGTTTTGTTGGGTTATGGATGAAAAATAAGAAGAGTGTGATGGAGGTGGTGTTGAATAGGGATGAGGTTGGTCATAATCAACAAATGTATTTGGCTGAATTCTTCCAACATTACTAATGGGCTCATATTGATTTGAGTAAAAACTCATGGTTTCTTTAGTACTTCTAAAAGTAATATTTAGCATCTACTATTTAGAATTGAATCTAAAAACATACAAACTTGAAATGATGATTTTGTTATTTGTTTTTCTTGTATATATATATATTTTTTTTTGTTTTTGTTTTCAAAAGGTTATGATGCATTCACGTCGGGTTCACCAAAATGTATCGCTCCAAATTTTTCGCATCCCTACCTTCAGGCTATTGGATCCGCGCCCGAAAGGAGGATGGGAAAAGGATGGTGCGGTACCTCAGACGAGAGGACTTCACGAAGGTCCCGCCTCTCAAGGGAGGTGCATTTTGGTGATTTTTCGATGGATGGTGGGTTCACCAGGAAACATTTGGCGGCAGTTTCCACGCCTAGGTTTTGGGAATGAGTTTTGATGAGTTCGTTTTATTTTTAAACATTCATCCTAGGTTTGGCCGAATGATTCTAACTTAAACTACATGAAAATGCAATTTAAATGAATACAAAGAAACATAAAAGAAAGCAGAAACAGAGAATTTGCAGGAGGCCAATGAAGATTACCTGATCCGAAAGTCTGATGAAGTTTCTGATTACTTGTAGCAGTATGGATCGTCTGCAATTCAACAGAATCGCCTTCAATTTGATAAAATCATCTAAACTGACAGGATCATCTGTAATCTGACGAATTCGTCGTACGAATTCATCGGAGACCCGCAAAACAAGCAAACAGATGCGAAATACAAGAAATTCTATTTTGTAAACAGGGGCAAACTATATGAAAAAGTAATATGAGTATTGAACAATATACAAGAACAAAAGTAAATGCAAATCACTGTGTTTAGATAGCAGAATATGATCTTAATATGCAAACTAGACAAAATGGGTGAACTCCAGATGCAATATAGTATAAAAACTGAATAGACAATCTAATTTATAGCATAAAATGATAGAGAAAAGAGAAAGAAGAGCAAACTCCAGGCACTGATTGCCTCGATGTGTGCTGCAGTCGAAATCGTCTCGCATCATAACGAGATCGTCCCGAATTTGACGAGATCGCCTCCGATCTTGACAGGTTCGTCGACTGCGATAGGTGCTGGCTCCGACTGAAAACCAGTGGTGTACCCGCAATAAAATTAATATAGGACTAGTGCAAGAGCAAATTTGAAGTGTTTTAGCGCATAGGGAGTTGATTTACATAAAAATTCAGCCAGGGGTTGGGGAAGGAAAAGTTTTAGAGTTAAATAGGCATAGGATAGTTGTTGGGAGGTTGGAGATCATCCCAATTTGGGAGATCTCCAACGGGGGAAGGGTCCCAACGGCGCATACATGCTTCTCGCCCGGATTGGAGACCCGTTGGAACGGATTCCAACTATGCAAATTCAGTTTTGCGACAAAATCGTCCGGACGTTCTAGTCCGGACGTAAATCGTCAAATCCGGGGCGATATCGTCTGATCGGAGACGATATCGTCAAACGGTCAAAAAAACTGCTAAAAATGGCACGAAAAAAGAGGAAACGGGTTTCTCGACGGTTAACGGGTGGTTTGGGAGGTTAAATTTGAATTTAAATTTATTTACTAAGGTGAATGTAATTATTCCAATTTTACTGCGCCAATTTTAGGGTGCTACAAGAAAACTGTTAAATTTGCATATCATACTTAGATGGTAGATTATAATAGAAGATGAGCTATCTCCATAAATGTTGAAAATCAATTAACGGCCATAGAGATTACTTCTATGCTTAGAGTACCTCAAACATATAGAGCCCAACCTTTGTGGGATGAACTTTATAGGAGATTGGGTATTATTGAATCTAGATCTATAGAACTTGGGCAAATTAAGAGGTTTGTCCTAGATAGAATCCTGGATCCTGATTAGGTGACTTTGTATCATGAAATTCAGAGAGCTTGCCATAGGTGGTTAGCCGATAAAAGAGCACTTGTGTCTTCTGAATTATACACCTTTGAGGAATACCTTGAGAATGCAGTTGTAGTACATAAATTTCTATCTCGTGTAGAGGATCAAGAAGTCATTCTTACGGATAGAAAGAGATGGAATAGAGTTCCTAGAGTTGTGTTGTATCGAGAGTATTGCCATGAACTTTATTTTTACATGTCAGAGTCTGAAATAGATCATATTACCATAGCACACTTTGTCAAGTTCTTGAAAAACAACTTCCAATTTGAAGAGGAGCATTTCATGACTCCTTATGAACTTGACCCTATCAATGATATCCATAAACTATTCATAGAAAGCTAAGTGATTCTTTCTACTATTGTTTCTTACAACTAGCATGTTGTTTGTTATTTTTATTCTCGTAAAATAATAATATAATAAAATCACACAAAAAAAAAAAAACAACAAAACATTTCCTTTAAAATATTATAGTAGGTATATAGTTAAAATATATACCTCTCAACCCTATCGCATATATATATAAGTATATATATTTGCTAAAACCTAAGTTTAGCACAATGCCTAGACTTAGGAATGGAAAACAAACCGAAGAAGATGAAGATTGGTTAGGAAGACCATTAACTGACCAAAATGTCCCTCCTGAGGACCAAGTTCAGGAAGAAGAAACCCTAGACCAGCAAGAAGAAGAGCTTGTTGTAGGAAATGAACAAGAAGAAACTATTAGAGAGGAAGGATCCTCATCCCCTAAAATGTCTCCGGGAGGAGCTATCACTTTTGAGAACATGGAACAATTCTGGAAGTTCATTAACACTAATATTGGTGTTTTTAATAGAGCAGCCCATATGGACAAGGATCGAATTAGTGACACTCAAGCAACTCTAGAAGAAGTATTTCAAACACACACTAATCCCTTGTCCTTTATTGAACAAGAGAGTGATCAAGCTGGACCATCCAATTTGGATATAGTAGCTACGATCCAGAGCATGCAACAACAGTAGGTTACCCAACGATCTAAAGTGCCTGTTAACAAGCCTAGGGTCATTCCCGCACAAAAGAAACCATCATTTACTACTCTATTTTGCCAAGCTCTTGATCAACATACCTCAAATCAACAAAAACCCAAAACAAAACCGAACACCAATTACCAACAATCTAAGGTACAACATAATACTATTACAAATCCCCTTCATAATACTCTTCCTACCAACACTTTGCATAATAGCAATATAACATCTAATCCTTGTGTCACACCATCATACACTCATAGATCCCATACCTATGTGCCACCGAACCAATATGGTGGACAAACTAGCAATCTGGAAGCCGTGGTGAAACAGTTAGTTTCCCGCATGGACCAGATAGATCCCTACCATCCCTCGTACAATTATCGAGAGATGTGTAGTCAGCCTTTAGATCCTATAGTCGTAGCACAGCCGTATCCTAAACATTTTCCTATGCCTGTTCTTCCCATATATAAAGGAACCGAAGATCCCATAGAGCATCTTCGTATGTTTAGGATAGCATGTCATGATATATCACATGATGACTTGTTATTACTAAAAATGTTCCCAAAAATCTTGGGAGGAATGGCATTAGAGTGGTATTATCAATTACCCACTAATTCTTTGAGGAATTTCAAAGAAACTGCCGAGTCTTTTGTTCATCAATTTAGTGCCTACATCGAAAGATATGTGACCATTAAAGATTTGTATAACTTAAAACAGGGCAAAGATGAATGCTTTGCTGATTTCCTAGCTAGGTGGAGACAGTTGATAGGAAAATTGCACTTTGTGTTACCTTATAGGGAGATGTTGGACATCTTTATTAATAATTTGCAAGAGCAACTATCTTACGAATTATCAATCGCTACCTTGACCACCTTCGATCAGGCTATAGACTTAGCCCGAAGAGTGGAAGATGCTCTCATTAGGAGAGGCCAGCTTAAAAAGAGAGACGATGAGAAAACATCCAAAAATCAATATAAGAATAAACAAGTTGTGGGTGATGGAGTCACCGATAGCAGAAATACTGCTAATGTTAATGCTGTGAAGACAACGAAGAAGTTTGTACTGAAACCTCCTGATAGACCTCCTCGAGAATTTACTAGGTTAAATCAACCTTTATCAACTATTCTACCGCAATTATTAGAATGAGGTTTGATTCAATTACCAAATATTCAGGAACCTGATCCAACTATACCCGGATACAGAGCAGATTTACACTGTGACTTCCATAGAGGACCTGGACACACTACCAACTCTTGTAAAATATTAAAACATAAAATACAGGACTTGATTGATAACAATGAGATGGAGGTGCAAGCCTTTCAACCTAAGCAAAATCCTCCTAATAATGTTCAAAAGAACACCCCACAAAACCAGAATCGAATGCCAATCACTCATTGGACATCTTTCAACATCCCTTACCAAAACATGGTAAGGAGGTGGCTAATCAAGTTGAACATCATAATGTCCCTCCTCCTGCCCGATATGTAGGAACTATTAGTGGGCATTTACCTGTTCATGATCTGGAAATATTTGACACAACTTTATCCATGGTTACAACCAGGCCTCTATATAATATTCAGATACCTGATCTTAGTGATACAGAATACGAGACTGAGAGTGATATGGAAATCACATCAAATCAATCGAATAGTTCTAAAGATGAATCGGATCCTATTCACCCTATCACAAGTTATATGGTTCTAGAAGAGCCATTTCCAAGAAGAGTCACTACTAGACCATCGTCTCACCGATTACTTTCTAATGAGCTAGCTATAAACGCTAGACCAAGACCCATTCATCATCCATAGAATAATATTGTGGGTACCATCGGAGTTGTTACTAGACAACATGCTCAAAATTCTCAACAAGATCAAATTCAGAATGGTGGATCAGCTCCATTTGTTTTGAAGGTTCCTAATAAAGGGAATCATTCACCTAATGTTCAACCTAAACCTCCTTATAATATTAATGAACAATTATCAAATATTACAGCTAGAATTTCTCTCTTGGACCTTTTAAGATCTTCTCCTACACATAGAGATGAATTAATGCTCACATTAAGTTCGATGATGGTACCACAAGACATTCAACCTGAAGCCATGGCCGATACTATAATAACTCGTGAAGTTGATTGTATTGACTTCCGGGATAGAGACATACCGCAACATAGTTTACATAAAGATAACCCCTTGTATATTACCGCCTTAATTGGAGATGTAGCAATCAAACGAGTTTTGATTGATAATGGTTCATCTTTAAATATCTACACTTTTGACTTCTACCAAATATTTGGGTTTAGAAGTGATGAAATGAAAAGAACTGATATGATCATAAAATCTTTCAATGACGAAACACAAGAAACGTGTGGAGTTATTACCATTCCATTGCAGGTTGGTCCAAGAACCTTGGATACGACTCGTGTTTATTGTACATTGCCCCGCATCGTACAATATACTCTTGGGTCATCCTTGGATCAACGCGATGCGAGCTGTTCCCTCAACTTTACATCAATGTGTTAAGTTCAAATTTAAGAATCAGTTGGTTACCATTCATGGTGATCCAAGACCCTTTGATATGTGTGCTTTGGCAGAACCTATTGGAGTTCAATTTTGCCCCGCTCTGTCATCCACACATCCTAATTCTCATTATCCATCTAAACGTGTGAAACTCACACCCACAACGTCATCTACTTCTTCTCCATCAGCTTGCACCTCCACATATAGCTCAACCATCTTCTTGAACAAACCGCATTAGGACCTAAGAAAGATCCTAATCCCACAACCAATGTCTCTTGTTCTACTCCTATAACTTCCATACCTTTAATAGACCCATCTATCGACACCTCTACACCGTCTACATCCACCAAATTCATATTTTCTGCATCGAAAGACGTAGGGAATGTTCCTTCTACCTCTTATGCTCTTACTGATGAGCTCTTACCCGATCTATCTAAAATTCTTATATCAGAAGAAATGAATGCTTCTATGCAAGATTCCCTTATTTTAAATAATTTGCCACCATCTCCTCATACCTTGGGCCTCCCACAACCTATGGGAAGTATTTACCAAGTCGGGAGCTGTGCCTTTATTTATAAGGGATATGACTGGGGTAGAATACCTAGAAACATCATAACTCATTATGATGGATATGCTCGATGTTATTTTACTAATGAGTATATTAAAGCCAAACCTATAATGCTTAAATTGGGATATAAAGGGAAAGGTTTGGGACCTTTCCAGAATGGTATGAAAGAACCTTTTGAGGTAGAAGCGTGGCCCGCCCGATGTGGTGTGGGCCTATTTTCTAGTAAGGGTCAGCCATTCCCATTTGAGGATGATGACCATCTTATATGTTACCAAGATTATTTAGATGAACGCGATGCTTTGCATTTAATGAATAAGACATTCACATGTAATATGCTATCTATAGCTTATCCTGAGATGATCGCTGAATCCGATGATGAGTTGGAGGGAGATATCTTTCACGATGTCTCCGTTGAGGAATTATTACATAATGGATTTTATTTTGATGGCTCTATACCTAGTATAGCCCAACTTGAGGCCACGACTCCTCAAGACGAATTATCCAAGCTAACCTTGGAAGAATTACAAGAATTGGGTGTTTCACCCGCCCCACCTAATTTTGAGAGAGATCTACACATGGAAGTAGAAAATGTCATAAAAATTAACATTGGAACCAACGATAACCCTCACATAATCAACATTGGATCAGAATTGAGTCAAGAAAAATAGGATAAATACATTGCATTTCTTAAAGAATATGAAGATGTTTTTGCTTGGACATATGAAGATATGCCAGGTTTAGACCCTTCTGTAGTTATGCATCACCTAGTAGTGCATCCGGATGCTAAACCTGTTAAGCATAAGCTTAGAAAAATGCATCCTAAAGTGGCCTTACTAGTCAAAGGGGAGTTAGAAAAACTCCTGAATGTTATTTTTATACAAGCCATTGATTATGCTGAATGGATCTCGAATGTAGTTCCAGTAACTAAGAAAGAAGCTACTAAGATTAGGGTTTGTACAAACTTTAGAGATATTAATGTTGCATGCCCTAAAGATGATTTTCCCCTTCCCAATATGGATCAGATCATTGATTTTACTACTGGGAGTGGAATGATATCCTTAATGGATGGATTTTCTGGTTATAATCAGATCAGGATAGCTCCTGAAGATCAAGCTAAAACAACCTTTATTACCCCTTGGGGGACTTTCTGTTGGAAAGTGATGCCATTCGGTTTGAAGAATGCAGGTGCAACCTATCAATGAGCCATGACTTATATCTTTCATGATATGATGCATGATATACTACATGATTATGTAGATGACATTATAGCTCGTTCTACTAAAGAAGATGACCATTTAGATGACTTGAGAAAAGTATTTGATCGGTTAAGGGAATATCTTATCCGATTGAATCCAACCAAATGTATATTCGGAGTTAAGTCAGGTAAATTATTGGGGGTTATAGTTTCTTTATGTGGCATCAAAATTGACCCTCTCAAGATTATGGCTATCACTGATATGCCCGCACCTACAAATATATCTGAATTACGTAGTCTACAAGGTAAGCTTCAAGCTATCCGTCGCTTCATCGATAAGTTGGCGGATAAAACTGGACCCTTTCTTAAGCTTCTTAAGAAGGATGTCTCTTTCCATTGGGACGACGAATGTAAGGAAGCATTTGAACTCCTCAAACAATATCTTCTTAACCCACCTGTACTTTCACCACCTAAACCTGATCGCCCATTTATCTTGTATATTTTTGCTTCAGATTTTGCTTTAGGAGCTATGTTAGCTCAACTTGATGATGAGAAAAGAGAGCGTGCTAATTATTACATTAGCAGAAACATTAATTAGTTATGAAACCCGCTACACAACATTAGAGAAGTTATGTCTAGCAGTCATATTTTCTACACAAAAACTATGCCATTATATGCTCAGTCAAAAAACATACGTTATTGCTAAATCCGATCCCTTGCGGTATCTCATGAGTCGACCTTATTTATCTGGTCGCACAACGAAGTGGGTTCTTGCTCTAAGCGAGTTTGAACTCACGTTTATAGGACAAAAGTCTGTTAAGGGTCAAATCATAGCAGATCAATTAGCTGCTGCACCCTTAGAGTCCACCCATCCCCTCGTCATTGAGTTTCCTGATGAATGCCTTAACCTAGAGGCGGATCATTCAGAGCAATGGTCCCTATACTTTGATGGAGCCCGATGCATGAGTGGGGCTGGTGCAGGTATTATTTTGATATCTCCATAGAAACATCTCATACCTCTATCCTTTAAATTAATGTTTGCCTGTACTAATAACACTGCTGAATATGAGGCTCTAATCCTTGGATTACGAGCTGCCCTGGCACTAAAAATTAAAAATCTATTAGTTTTCGATGATTCTCAACTTGTTATAAATCAAATTAATGATGTTTATCAGACTAGAGATGATAAATTGCGCCCATATAAAGCATATGTATTACAATTAATATCTTTATTTGATCAAGTTACCTTGGAAGCTATTCCTAGAACTAGCAATCGTGCGGCTGACGCTATGGCCACAGCTGCATCTCTTTTACCCTTGGAGTTAGATGACGAATATGCTACCATCATTATTCATCGACTCCAGGAACCCGCTTCAACTAAATCATGCTTGGAACCTTTGGACGTGTTTCTAATCAACGAAACTATTCCTGAACTTTGGTACACTGACATCCTCAATTTTCTTCAAAATGGGACCTTCCCTGAAGGTTTTAATAGAAACCAACGCCGGTTATTACGTAGACGAGCAAGTCGCTTCATAATAATTGGCAATACGTTATATAGGAGATCTTTTGAAGGTATCCTATTGAGATGTTTGAATCTAGAAGAGTCTAGATCAGCTTTGAGTGAAGCCCACGATGGATCTTGTGGGGGACACTTTAGTGGTAGCGCCATTGCTAAGAAGCTCCTTAGGATAGGATATTTTTGGCCTACCATGGAGAATGATGCACATGATTACGTGCACCATTGCGACAAGTGCCAAAAACACGCTGACCTTGTCCATGCGCCTGCACAAGAACTACAGGCTATTTCATCTCCTTGGCCCTTTTCAAAATGGGGCTTAGACATCATCAGAAAAATCAATCCTGTGTCATCTGATGGACACAAATTCATCATAACCACCACCGAGTATTTTATGAAGTGGGTCGAAGCTATGCCCTTAGCTTCTTGCACTGGAACGCAAGTTTCCAAGTTTATTCTTAATCAAATTATTTGTAGGTTCAGAATTCCTGCAAATCTCATCTCGGATAATGGAACTTGTTTCAAAAACAAAGATGTAAAGAAACTATGTCAAAAATATAAAATTCAACATCGTTGGTCCACTCCCTATTATCCTCATGGTAATGGCCAAGCAGAAGCATCTAATAAAACATTAATTAAAATCCTCAAGAGACTGGTCAATAAATCTGGCCGTGATTGGCACATTCAATTATATCCCGCTTTGTGGGCTTATCGAACTAGCATTCGTACTCCCACGGGCACTTCACCTTTTGTTTTGGTTTATGGCGCTGAAGCTATTTTTCCCTTTGAACTAGAAGTTCCTTCTTTGGCTCTCCTACTTCAAGATACTAAAGTAGGAGATGAATATCATGCTGGCAGATTTAGTCAGCTGGAACTCCTAGATGAGAAGCGCATTAATGCTTTGGAGCATCTTCGTGCCTACTAGAACAAGCTCAAACGAGCATATCTCAAGAAAGTTCATAATCGATCCTTTGAGATCGACGACCTCGTCTTAAAAGAAAATAAAAAAAATACTAATGCAACTAAAGACCTTAAAGGCAAATTCGAGCCTAACTGGCTTGGGCCATATATTATCACTGCTAAATTTGGATCGGGAGCATACATATTAGCTACCTTAGATGGTAAAGATCTTAAAGAACCTATGAACATTATGCATCTTAAGCGCTATTATGCATAAATCTGGTAATTTTGATCACCTGTATATATTATACATATTGTCTCATATTAGTAATTCATATAAAAATTTCAAAAAAAGTAATATTATGTATTCTCTCAATTCATAAATTAAAATCAAAATATAAAAAAATCAAAATCATCAAAATCCTCAAAAACATCTTCTATTTTGCACCTGTCAATTCTTGAAGTATTGCAGTTATATTTTCAGTTATTTTGGATAAATTAGCATTTATCTGGAATCCCTCACTTTCACACTCACATGAATAAATATCTTGATCTTATTTGGTATGATTATTAATCTCTCTTATATCGAAGTCCACAGTTGAATTAAATAAAGTTTTGAGCATAGAGAACTGATCTTGTTATTTACTTGAACCAAGTACACCTTTTCACATTAAAATGATTTCATTGCAAATTCAAAATGATGCTACACAATAGAAGTGGTCTCTTGAGCAAAAAGTTTCCCCTACTATCCTATCATGCACATGGTCTAGAATCTTTGAGAATTGACAAAAGGACAAGCTCACTCCTGCCTGTAATAAAAATCCCTTGCTCTACAACCAATCCGAGCAAGTATCCCTAGTATAGGAAGAAAAAGAAAAAGAAAAAGAAAATCAAGAAAAATCATGAGAAAAAGAGAAATTATTCAGAAGCATTATTTCAGTATCATTTTGTACCATCTCAGCAATATTTCAGCATTATCTCAGTGTCAAGCAAAATACAAAATACAAAAAAAAATAGAAAAAGAAAAGAAAAGAAAAAGCAAAAAGCAATAAATCCCCCCCCTTTGAAAGAAGGAAGTGTGAAGCTTGAATCCCTGGAATTCTCAATTATTCAAAAACTGTGAGGTAAACCCCATAACAGGTGATTTGTGCCCAACTTGCTTGACATTGGGTAACTCCTAGCATGGTGATATGTCTGTCACATTAGCGACCTTCTTTTGTACAGACCTATGTCCGCTTATGGATCAGCTAGCTCTTGATGACCCGACTTACATAGTAGTCTGGTACGGTTACATGCATATAAATCATGGTCAACGAACACTCATTTGGTTAATTCAAATTACTTGTATCAAATTATCTTGCTCAAAATCGGTAAATGAACATTACAATTGCACACACATTTGTGTTTGAGAGATTTTGTATCATTATGATAGATCAAGATCGGCAATGAACTCACGTATGCACACGGGGTTCCTTATAAATCTAAATTTTGTCTTTGAGATAATTTAAAATATTTATTCAAATCTTCTGGAATAATTTGACTTTCTTACTTGAGAATATCTGCTTAGCGTAAAATCAATTAAATACATTTTTTTCAAAAATCCAAAATTTTCTTGCAAAACATGTTCAAAAATCTAGCAATAAAGTCACATTTATATATTTTCGACTTTCACGATGATGGTATAGTTCCTAAACCTAAATTGGAATTTTATGCCTAGTGCAAGTCCTCATTTTTATATTTTCTGTTTATCTCAAAATCAAAAATCAACTATGCAATAAAACTATTATATCAATTTCTTCTTTGGATTTCGCGATGATGGTATAAGTCTATACCTAAAATTCTATGCCTAGCGCAAACCATCATTCTAATTTTATTTCCCATTTATTTAATCCATAAAAGCATATGGCTTAAATCATTATGTTACACAATTGTGCTTTAAAAAGAATGAAAACTTTCCTATTTCATTTCATTATGTCAACATTCATTTTTTTTTGCGACGATGGTATAATTCCTAGGGAATTGTTCAAATTTCTATCATACTTAGGAATTTTATGCCTAGAAAAAATCATATTTTTAATATTTCATGCATAATATTTTCATGGAAATCTGAAAACAAATCATCACTATCATCATTTTTCATCATCACAACACAAAGTCTTAAGAAAGTCTCTTAAGCACCCTTTTACTTTTAGCAATATTTCTCTCATACCGGGATTAGCTTGATGACCTAGCGAGCGATGACTCCATGAAATGGTCATGTAACAACGACAATGTCCTTTGAAATTATTGTTAGAAGTCACTTTATTTTCATCAAAACACACCACAACAACCACTTTGTTTACATCAGATTATTTCATTTAATTTTATAGCATGACATAAAATTATAATATTTTCAATGACATAATTACATGAATAGTCAATCAACAATTAAAATATTAAAGCATCATAAAACATATGCACAAGTCATATCACAAAAAGAACATCATATATATATCAAGAAGTATATACATCATATCAAAATGGATTGGTATGCCACAATCTATACCCTGGCATACTCAATCATCTCAAAAATAGTCTATGTACAATGTGCATCTAGTCTCGAGAAGACCTCGAGCTCTCAGCCTCATCTCCTCTCCCACCCTGAGGTGGAGGAGGTGGTCCCATCGAAGCCCATCCTGTATCATGGGTCCTCGATGTCGATCATGATGATGTCCTCGATGACCCCATCCTGATCGGCTTCGTAATGTCGGCTAGCAACTGTATCCTCTAGCCCTCTAGAACCAGCTGGTAGTACACTCCCTGATAGAATATGGTCTGAGCAATCGACCATGCTAGCTCTAGAATGCTCACCCCTCCACTCCGAGCCCTGAGCCATGTAGCCTCATCCTATAGAGTCTACACCTGAGCTCGTAGGTGGGCATTCTCCACTCGAAGAGCTACCATCTCGCTGCTCTCCCCCACCTCGACACCCTTGCCCCTATCGGGTGATGGTGGCCTATCCCTCTACTGAGGAGGGAGTCTTTCTCTCCTCTCCTCTCTCCTCTCCTCCCTCCTCTCTAGCTACTGCTGTCTCTCTAGAGCCTGTGGTACTCTCTAGCGTCTCTCTTGAGGAGGTCATCATTGATCCCTCCCTCTGTGACCCCTCACTGCATCGATGGTAGCTTGGCATCGCCTCTCCATCCATTGCACTATAACATGCATCGGACCCTATGCCCTCATCATCCGAGGAGGGTGGATGCCTACATACTAGGCATCATATCCATCTGCTATCCCCACATCATCCCCATCCACTGGCTGAATGGGGGCATCATCAGCATCCTGACTCTAGAACCATTGCATGTCTGGAGCCCCGCTTAGTGTGGTACTATCCCACATAGTCTGGGAGTACTCATAATCCCTAAGAGTAGGGATCCCCTGCTATAGATCGAACTACCTCAAAACTTGGTCGTAGCGGTGGAGCTCTACCTCTCCCCACTCTGTCCTCAACCATATGACTCACCTGATGTGAGCCAACTCCTGTCCATCCTCTACCCACCCTGGATGCTCTCTCCATGGTCTCCAGGTGATCCGATCTAGGGTGAGGTCATCCAGAAACCTCTGGGACATCGACAGATCTATCCACCACTGTGACCCTCTCTGGAGCCACCAATAGAAAACTCGGGGTCTCTCCCGATCAACTCCTATCAGTGGAAGCCCTACCGGCCTCCACACCATAATGTGCTCCCAACACCAAACCTGTAGAAGTGATGTCAGCACTAGACATCGACCCCCCTTGTATACGACCCCGTAAAGGATCCTATACAAGCGGCACAATACAAAGCTACCCCAAGCAAACCTGTATCCATGGTCTCTCATGTCATAGACCACATCTGAAAGTAGCCACGGTAATCTGCATCCACTCTGGTGGCATAGAAGAAGGCCACCCACCACCCCTACCAAAACTCGGGTCAACCGAGATGCCCTAGGCATCCACCTCAAAGCCTCGATGTTCACTCCGCCCTTCTCCAGGATGAAGCTCGGGTCCTCACACAATCTCATCATAGCATGGCCCTGATTGGCCGAAGGGGTCATGAATCGACCATGTATGGGGATCCTCAAGATCCTCCATACATCCTCTAGAGTGGGAGTCATCTCCCCTATCGGTAGCCGAAAGCAGGATGACTCCGGATACCATCTCTCTGCTAGGGCTATCAGTAGCCCCATGTCTATAGGAATTTGTGGCATCTCTGCCACATGCTGCAGTCCTACCTCTGCCAATCTATCTTGCTCAGCCTGATCGAGCATGGCCAAATCATCTCTTAGACCTCCGTATTTCCACTCCCGACTCTTTAGCAATCCCCTCTACAAAATAAGCAATAAAACAACAAAAATCATTAGTACATAATCATTAAAAAAAATCAATTAAAATCAAATCATCCCATAAAAGTTGATATCGCCCATTATTGGACGATATCGTACCAAATTTAGATAAAATCATCCTTAATAGGATGAAATCATCTCCGTTCTTCAATTTGGGGATCGCCCCTTATTGGACGGGATCGCCCCTATTTCTTCGATTTCGTCCCTAGATGAAATCGACAATATAGAGACGATTTCATCGACGGCCTAAAAATGGCCGCGATGCCCAAAAAAACTTAAAATTCAAGTCAAAAATTAAGTAAATCAAGTTAAAAACATAGTAAACTAGGTTTAGATCCTTACCCACAACCCGCGTCGGATCTCTGTCGATCTGTGTGCCATTTCGCCTATAGAGCTCTGAAACAACGAAAGTGAACAGTAAAAATGAATTAGGGTTTTACCCTAATTTTCTTATTTTTATTCAAAATGACATTTTTTTAATTTTTTGCTTTTTCATGCTTTTACCTCAAACGTTCGATTTGGGTAAAAACTCGGAGGGGGCACCATAGCAAACAGTCGTACGATTCGACCTAGAATCATCATCTAAAAAATGGAATAAATTTTTGCTTTCTCGTAAAGCATGAAGAACTCGTCTTTAACGCATTTTTTTTGGAAAATTCGCTAAAGAGGGGGCAAAATGTAGCACCCTAAAATTGGCACAGTTAAACCATCAATAAAAAGTAGAAATTTGAATTTTAACCCCGAAACCGCCCGTTAACCGCTTACCTCATTTTTCATGCCATTTTTAGAGGTTGTTGTGACCATTGGACGATATCATCATCGATCTGACGATATCATCCCAAATCGAATGAATTCATCTAGAATAGAACGTCTAGATGATTTCATCCCAAAACCAAATTTTCACAATTAGCTTCTATTCCAACGACCTCTCCAACTTGGGCAGAAGCGTGTCTGCACGGTTGGAGATTCCCACATTGAGGATCTCCTAGATTGGGATGATCCCCAACCTCCTAACCTCCCCCTAATCCTATATAAACTAGGATTTTCCTAGTTTATCCCCCTGACTCCCTCCCTGACTCCCTACCTGGCTGCCTGGCTGATTATTTCCCTACAATTTTAGTTTTTGCTATGATCTCCCATCATTTGCACTTGTGTTTTCAAGTTTTGTTGCAGGATTTCACTATGTTTCAACTGGAGGTAGCTCGGATCATCGTAGGTGATTCAACTACAATTTTAGATGATCCTATCAAGATCGACGATGATCTTGTATGATTACAGATGATCTGGTCTGCAATTCAACTTGGGGGCAATCAGAGCCCTGAGTTTGCATTCTCTATCTCATTTTCCTTATTTATTGGTGCATTAGATTAATTTACTTCTATTTTGCATCTTGGAGTTCACCTCATTTAGCATAATTGCATGATAAAATTCAAAATAAGTTTCCAAAATAGTGCATCTCATTTAATTTGATATCCTAGATTTATCATTCAAACATCTATACTCTTATTTCTATCATTTTGCATCATTCTTGCAATTGTATTTTTGGTTTTTGGTGTCTGTTTTCTTGATTGTAGGTTTCTGATGAATTCATCAGGTCGCTGATGATCTTGGGTGATCTCGGATGATCTCCTATGATTTGGGATGATTCTGTACAATTACAGATGATCCTGTCATATCCGGGATGATCCGGACTCCTACAAGCTTCAGAATCTTCATCAGACATCAAAAATCAGGTGTACTCTTCTCCATTTTATATATTCTCTGTATTCAATCACATTAGGATTCATTTATGTCTTCTGTCTTCATATAAATCAGAATCTTCATATAGAATAGCTTAGCTTCATTTTGGCCAACCTAGGAATCTGAATGATTGAACATAAAATGAACAAATCAAACCCATTCTCAACCTAGGCATGGAAACCGCCACTCAAAGTTTCCTGGTGAACCCCACCATCCATCGAAAATTCACCTTTATACCCCTCCCCCGAGAGGCGCGACCTTCAAAGGGCCTCTCCGTCCGAGGTATTGTTCCATCCTTTTCTCACCCCCCTTCTGGGTACGGATCCTTTAGCCTGAAGGTAAGGGTGCAAAAAATTTGGGCGATACACTCTTACATAATCAATCTCATTAGATGACCAGTTTTGGGTATAACTACCCTATTATTGAAGCACAAATGTTTATATTTTATGTTGAAACCCTTATTACTCAATATTTCTTTCAGTTTTATCCTATATTTCTATGCAATACGGATCCTGAAGTTGTATTTTCTTGACCCTATCCATAAAGTCTATATGAGTCTGGGTTAGTCCGGCTAGGTACCTTCTCCTACTCAAAACACTAAAAAACTTATTTTCTTTCCCTTTTATATAATCAATACCAAAGTTGTATTCTTCTAAGAAATCTATCCATATTCTCTATCTTGGATTTAGTATAGGTTGGATAAAAATATACCTTAGACTTTGATGGTCTATCCTTAGCTCAAATGGTTTGCACCAAAAATAATATCTCTAGACCTTTAGGGAATGCATAACTGCTACCAATTATAGGTTATGCATAACATAGTTTACCTCATTTTTCTTGAGTTTTCTATACTCGTAGGCTATTGTAGCCTCTTCCTACGACAATACCCCACCCAAATCTTCCAAGGAAGCATTTGTACACATGGTAAAATTTCCAAGAGGATTTGGTATCTTGAGAATGGGTGCCATAGTTAATTTATTTTTAGAGGCTCAAAGGTGACTTCACACTTATTCATCCATTTGAACTCTTTCAATTTTCTTTGAAGGTTGGTGATTGAATATGCCACCTTAGAATAATATTTCACAAAACACCAATAATAACCAGTGAGTCCCATGAAAATCCTAACTTCTGACAAATTTGTTGGTGTAGGCCAACTTAATATAGCCTTAATTTTATTTGGGTCCACAACAATTCTTTTTGTCGAGATGATGTGTCCCAAATACTGTACTTGTGATTTATAAAAATCACACTTGGATAACTTTCCATATAGTTGGTTTTTCCTTAGCACCTCTATCACTAATATCAAATGATGGTCATGTTTTTCCTTAGTGTGAGAATATATCAAGATGTCATCTAAGAATACTAAGACAAACTGATCTAGATATTTTCAAAACACATTGTTCATTAAATTCATGAAATTTACTAGTGCATTTGTCAACCCAAATGACAATACTATGAACTCATAGTGTCCATATCGGGTCTTAAAGGCTATCTTATGAGTATCCTATTATTGAATCCTTAATTGATGATATCCAGATCTTAAATCTATTTTTGAAAATATAGTAGCATCCTTTAGCTAATCAAAGAGATTGTTAATCCTTGGTAATAGATACTTATTCTTAATGGTTACCTTATTCAACATTCTATAGTCTATGCATAACCTAAAGGAACCATATATTTTTTTCATAAACAATACTAGAGCACCCTAAGGCAACACATTAGGTTTGATTAGACCCTTTTCTAACAAGTCTTTAACTTGCACCTTCAATTCTTGCAACTCAATTGGGGTCATATTGTAAGGTGTTTTTACAATAGGTTCATCCCCTGGAATTAACTCAATAGTGAATTCAAATTCCCTTCGAGGTGGTAGTCCTAGGAGATATTTTGGAAATACATCCCTAAATTCATGCAAGATTGGATGTTTCTTAAACATTTCTTCATCTCCCTTTTCTCTTGACTTTCCATTAATATTGACTACATATAACATACCACCTCTTTTAATGACCTTATTTAACTACATAGCTAAAAATAAGTGAGGTTGAAAAGAACCTTTCCTACTTTGAACTCTTACTCTCCTCTTATCCTTGTCAATGTAATCCATCCACCTATCTTGAAAGCTAATTATGGCTCCATGAGATTTCATCCACTCCATCCCTAGGATACTATCCAAAGCATGGATGGGTTCCATATATAAGTGCCATATAGTGGACACATTGGGTATATTTATTTAAACTTTAGGTAAACATTGATCCATTGAGTAGGTCTATCCAGAACCATACTTGAATTTCCACCCTTCTGCCAAAAATATCAGTTTTTTTAGCATATCCCTAATGATACTAGTGGAAGTAAAAATATTTGTTGCTCCACTGTCTATTAAAACTTTTACATCTTTGTCAAATAGCTTACCATTTAGTAACATCGATGTTGCTTCCCTATCCAAGTTTCAACTCTTGGTAGTGACATAAATATGATGTGACTGCTACTCTTCTCGGTAACTCAACTCTAATATTTGGGGACACTTATTAGCATAATGAGGACCCCCACATATGTAGCAACCTACCCTGGGTGCCTATGATCTCTCCTTCCTTTTCTCCTCTATTTATTTTTTTATGTTGATTTATTTTGCTTTGGAGGATGAGGATTGGAACTGTCCTAAAATTTCTTTTTATTTTACCCTTGATTCCCATTATTACTGTTACTAAACTTTGGGTTACCATTATTTCTCTTATTTTGTTCTTTAACCCACTTCATAAATCCTACACTCTTTCTTTTCTTAATTTCCTATCTCTCTAATTCTAACAACCCTAAATAATTGAAGAAAAACTTTTTAGTTTGGAGATTAGTTTCTTCTTGTCTAGCCAAGTCATAAGCCTTTTGCAAAGTTTTAGGTTTGACCATAATTAATCATTATCCTTATCTCATGTTTATCCCTAGAATGAAATTATGCACCTTTTGGTACTTATTTCTCTTGTACTCTAGTATATACTTCAAAAGTTTCACATATATCTAAAATTCACCTCTATTGATAGTGATCCTTGTTGAAGCGTAGAGAATTACTCAAAAATTTCTACATAAAACTGCTTTGAAAGAAATATTTTCTTAAAATCCATATTGAAATCATCCAACTTAATTTCTATGGCTTGGATATTTTTTCTTATATTAAAAATGTCTCACCATTCTAGGGCTACATCTAGAAGATGAAGGGTAGCCCATACAATCTAAGTCTCAAGGAAGTAATATTTCATAGAAAAGAAGGTTTCTAACTCTTTTTGATCCAAGAATCGATTGCATCACCTCTTTCTTTCCCATTAAATTTAGTTACATTACCATTATTAAGGTCTCTAGCTCACCCTATATCTGGTATTTTCCCTCTTAGCTTCTTTTGATAGGGTTTTCTTCCTGCCTACCATCTATATTTATAGTACTAATTTATTTATTGATCAGGGCTTCTATCATTTTTGTTGTTGCTCCAACCATTCTTGAGACAACTTCACTATGGAGGAGAGATATTCTATTCTTCCATTAGAACTTCTTGTTCCCCTGGTGTCCATTTTAGGGTTCATTATTATCTCAACCCTCTTGCTAGGAGTTACTACTCTCCTTGTTTTCTTGCCAGAGTCCATAGTTCACCTGGTCTTTTGCACTGGATTTCCCTCCTATGCAACTGTTTTGGTTTTCTTAGATGATTTTTATTTTAAAATGGGTGCCATATCCTATCCACAAAAAGAATTTTGGTAAGTTAAAATTTTCCCTCAATTGTACTTACAGTCAATTAGCTTCATTTTCCTCACGAACTAACATAGATTATTATCACTCAATTGATAACAATCTAGGCCACACTTTCTTTATTGCAAATTCGCATTCCCAAAGTAGAACATCAGGTCAAGGCTCATCCTAAGTGCACTCTATGGAAAGTTCTAGCCCTATGACCTATAGCTTTGATACCAAATGTAACAACCTAAAACTACCAATCTAGTATTTTAAAAGGATAAAGGGTCACAAAGAAGACCCAACATTTATCTCTTTAGTATTTAAGGATTCACCACATTTGAGTTCCAAGTCACTATAGAAGTCACTCAGTGGATAGGATTGGCCAACTCCCATATTTTCTAGGGTTCACTTTACTAAACCTACTCATTTAGAATGACACCAAAAGTGGTCCCCCACCTTTCCCATACCCTCATCGACATAGGGCAATGTGACCACAACATATGGATTATCCTTTAAGGTCCATAATGCTTAAAGGTAAATGCCTATTCCCTAACCTTAACGTAAGTCCATCTAGGTAAGCTAATTAGACGTAAAGCCTTGGTGCTTAGTTACCTTACTTTTGTAGGCTAACCAAGGTCATTACCTATCAATTGGTAATGAACATAGTCACTTGAACCTATATGATCGAGCTATCACCATTATTATATTGTGAATGATTTCTATAGTCTTCCAAACATGGGAACACCCAATCCTCATCGTTCAAGGTGTATTATTTCATTCTTGCAACTCCTTTCATACTTGAGAGCACTTAGCTATTGCATTATTGCAACTCCTAATATTCTCTTCTACTTGGTTATTGCATTCTTGTAACTCCTCCTAATATTGGGCTAAATACTTTAACTTAGGTCCTAAAAGAATATCTAGGTTCAACCCAAGGAAGCAATACCAAAAAAAAATGCTTTTAAACTCAATTACTTAAACTATAGCATCATATTGACTGAGAATGAAATCACATGCAACTCAAATAAGCATAAAATTCATCTACAACTAACACATTTATAATAATCCACATGCTATACTTGGAATAGTATAGAGATCGCATAAAGAATTTTTTTTAATAGATTTCTCAAAATAGATAATCATAATGCTATCAAATTCCACTTAGATATCATTAACATCAATCACAAGATCATATGTTTATAGTGACAATATAATCAACAAGGACCACATAATTTCCAAATAATCTTTTGCTATTGCTCAAAAACAAACTACACCCATAATAGAAAACTACTAATCATGAAATAAAGTTTAAGTATTCCTTTCTACAAAATTACAAAACAATAGCTCATTTAAATAACCATTTCTCATTCCAAGATGCAACACCATTCTACCTAGATGTCTTTTGTACCACCTTCCTAAGATAACCTTCTTTAAGTAGGAATATTTCTAGCCAAATTGAGGAATATTTATGGATAAGGACAACTCATTATGCAATGCAATCTAATATGCTAATTGTATTTGCAAACATCCATGCACAATACTTTGTTTAAAATAAAATAAACTAGAGAAGATCCCAAATTTCTCTAATTATTACAATATGCAATTGCAAACCAAACATGCACATTATATTTCCATTTTACATCAAATGAGAGAATCCCATACTTCTCTCTATAATGATTTTATACCTATTGAAGTCTTGAAAAGATATTATAACATTTATTTTCTAAACCAACATTCTTCTCCAAAAGCAAACACCAATAAAACAAGTCAAAAAAATTTAAGTTACCATAAGAGGAAATATAAAAAGAGATTTCTCACTTATGATATAATATTTCCAAAAGTAACATTCTAGCAATGAAAAAGCTAACATATACTACAATTTTTCATTCAAGATATTTCATTTTGACCCCTATAATTTTTAAAATAAGACAAATAACATAACCCTAGGTCTTTTGTACTTATTTTAAAATAAAAGATACAACTTCTAATTTAAAATAGGGGATAAAAATTACAAACATAAATCATCCTTGCAACAAATTGACACAATGAATATGAAAAAAAATAATTCCAAGCAATAAGGCCAACCTTCAAAAAATCCAACCAAAGGGTGACAACATCATAGGATAGGCAAGTGCTCAACAAACAGAGGATGTCATCAACAAAACAAGGTGGATGAGCATATCTGACAAATCTAGAACTGCCTTAGAGATACGTTCACTACCAAAGCAAGGGTGACCAAAAAGAAACCAATAACATCTCAACCAAAGACCACCACCCAAAACATCATATCATTCAAACAAATGCAAGCAAAGAGGTACTGATGAAAAACATCAAACCAAAACCATAGGTATAAGAGCACCAATGAAGCAACACTATCCAAGCTAGCAATATATAGGAAAGTGTTCTCAAAGACTAAGACTCCACTATTGGCACTTATTGCAATGCAATGACATCAAAAGAATGTGGTGATGATGATCCACCATACCTAACTCAACAAGATCAAATAACCTAACCAAAAGCAAACTAGAAAGGACTCCAAGGGGGTCAAGCTCAAAAGAAGCACATAAAAACTCTTTAAACCATTCACAAATATCAAGGAGAAAAACTAGAAGGATAACACTAACAAATTTAAAGATATTTCTACCCAAGAAAAGTACCTCTCAGTGCTATATTATTGTAGACTTTTTGATTCAATTCACTGTGTTTCCTCCTTCTTCCTAACCATCCACTTTCCACGTAAAAGGTCCCCAAAACCTCTCTAGGACTATCTACAAATAGTCTGAGGAAAAAAATAGTGGTTTACTTATGAACCGGATGTTTGTTCAAGACCAAGCCCTCCAATATGACATTATTTGGCTTATAAAATTATTTATCAAACATTAAAATAAAACACTCAAGAAAGCAAAGCGAAGGAAAAAAGAATAATTCTAAACTAAGCAACATTAATGTTTTCCTTCTCAAACCACCACATGATTTTCCTTAATAATTAAATCAACATTTATAAAGAAGAACAACATTCTAAGCAATAATAAGGATTAAACCATTATCTCATCCATACCTTATTATTTCAACAATAAGGTATTAATTAATATCATTTGTTAATATTAGTTATTAACAATGATATTAATATTAACAAGTATTAAAACTACCATCATTAATACTTTATTGATTCAATCCAACATTATACAAATAATAAAGCCATTCAAGCATACAATATTGCACACCATTATTTTATCCTTAAGTGGTTGGATCCCTTATTTTTAATTTAGTTATCTGGTATTACCAACCTACTAAGGAGACTCATTGCACAAGTAACTTCTCAATCCAATGGTGTGACCATTCAACAAGCATAAATGCAATGCATCTACATGAAGGGCATTTAGTTACCCTTGGAGCTATCAATGAACAAGTCATCACCATAATTTCCCAAAAAATTCTCTTACTTAGGTGGTTATCCATATTGATCCACCAGTGAGAGCATCTAGTCCTACAACCAAAAATACATCAACAGTACCATATTCTAATAGTAGAACCAAAGAATATAGTGTGGCTACTTATTGATAACAATGAAACACAACTTATGCATAGAACATCCATACATAAATACATAGTTTATTGTCAAAGATAAGTCCTACCAAGGAGGCTATTACACTTATACTTGATTGA
Organism: Wollemia nobilis; assembly: GCA_028583015.1. Taxonomy (NCBI): domain Eukaryota; kingdom Viridiplantae; phylum Streptophyta; class Pinopsida; order Araucariales; family Araucariaceae; genus Wollemia; species Wollemia nobilis. The sequence continues at coordinate 13,771,716 of JAQPPZ010000521.1, read as the reverse complement.
GTCTAGTTTGGTTAGTCCCATTTAGGTGAGAAGTTGAGTTTATCTTCATTCATGATCATGTAAATAGTATACTAGTGTGTGTCCTAGTCCATGATATTGTTTATTACTGCATCTATTTTTTTTAAGAAAAAAAACCCTTGCGGGGCTGCCTTGGTCTGAGAGACCATGAACAGGGGGTTCTACACTGTCAAAGTCACCCGGGAGTTGCACCCGACCCTGCCCGCACCAACATTATCAATTGGATTTTGGATACCTAATTCAGCTTTTTGGTAGGGTGGATATTTGAACCTAGACCTCTCTTGGAGGATTTTCCTCTCCTCTCCAACTCACCTACAACACCTAGGTATTCCTACCTCTATTTGAAGTATATGATATAATAAGGGAAAATATTGAGAATTTATTATATCATTTAATATAGTTAATTTTAGGTATCTAGTATCTATACCTGATAGGTGTTTCCTATTTTTATTCAACCAACCACCTGCACCTTCATTGTATATATATAATTTTTATCAATACAATATTGTCCAACACTCTATGGATCCAACATGAATTGCACTGGTGTTGTAAAAAAAAATGGTAGATGGTATTTCTTTCTTTTCACCAAGGTCTTCTAAGATATATCTCAACAAATCTAGAACTGCCTTAGAGATACGTTCACTACAAAAGCAAGGGTGACCAAAAATAAACCAATAACATCTCAAACAAATACCACCACCCAAAACATCATATCATTCAAACAAATGCAAGCAAAGATGTACTGATGAAAAACATCAAACCAAAACCATAGGCATAAGAGCACCAATGAAGCAACACTATCCAAGCTAGCAATATATAGGAAAGTGTTCTCAAAAACTAAGACTCCACTATTGGCACCTATTGTAATTCAATGACATAAAAAGAATGTGGGGATGATGATCCACCATACCTGACTCAACAAGATCAAATAACCCAATCAAAATCAAACTAGAAAGGACTCCAAGGGGGTCAAGCTCAAAAGAAGCACAGAAAAACTCTTTAAAACATTCACAAATATCAAAGGGTAAAACTAGAAGGATAACACTAACAAAGTTAAAGACATTTCTACCTAAGAAAAATACCTCTCAGTGCTAGATTCTTGTAGACTTCTTGATTAAATTCACTGTACTTCCTCCTTCTTCCTAACCATCCTCTTTCCACCCAAAAGGTCCCCAAAACCTCTCTAGGACTATCTACAAATAGCTTGAGGAAAAAAATAGTGGTTTACTTATGAACCAGATGTTTGTTCAAGACCAAGCCCTCCAAGCTGACTTTCTTTGTCTTATAACATTCTTTATTGAAAATTAAAATAAAACACTCAAGAAAGCAAAGCGAGGGAAAAAAGAATAATTCTAAACTAAGCAACATTAATGTTTTCCTTCTCAAACCACCACATGATTTTTCTTAATAATTAAATTAACAATTATAAAGAATAACAACATTCTATGTAATAATAAGGATTAAACCATTATCTTATCCATACCTTATTATTTCAAAAACAAGGTATGATTTAATATCATTTGTTAATATTAGTTATTAACAATGATATTAACATTAACAAGTATTAAAACTACCATCATTATACTTTATTGATTCAATCTAACATTATACAAATAATAAAACCATTCAAGCATACAATATTTCACACCATTGCTTTATCTTTAAGTGGTTGGATCCCTTCTTTTTAATTTAGCTATCTGGTATTACCAACCTACTAAGGAGACTCATTGCACAAGCAACTTCTCTATCCAATGGTATGACCATTCAACAAGCATAAATGCAATGCATCTACATGAAGGGCATTTAATTACCCTTGGAGCTATCGATGAACAATTCATCACCATCATTTCCCAAAACTTTCTATTACTTAGGTGGTTATCCATATTGATCCACCAGTGAGAGCATCTAGTCCTACAACAAAAAATACATCAATAGTACCATATTCTAATAGTAGAACCAAAGCATATAGTGTGGCTAATTTTTGATAACAATGAAACAAAAATTTTGCATAGAATATACATACATCAATACATAGTTTATTGTCAAATATAAGTCCTACCAAGGAGGGCTATTACACTTATCCTTGATTGAGTCTAGTTTGGTTAGTCCCATTTAGGTGAGAAGTTGGGTTTATCCTCATTCATGATGATGTAAATAGTAGACTAGTGTGTGTCCTAGTCCATGATCTTGTTTATTCCTACCTATATTTGAAGTATGATATAATAAGGGGAAATATTGAGAATTTATTATATCATTTAATATAGTTAATGTTAGGTATCTAGTATCTATACCTGATAGGTGCTTCCTTTTTTTATTCAACCAACCACCTACACCTTCATTGTATATATATAATTTCTATCAATACAATATTATCCAACACTCTATGGATCCAACATGAATTGCATTGGTGTTGTCACAAAAAATGGTAGATGGTATTTATTTCTTTTCACCAAGGTCTTATAAGATATATCTCAACAAAAATGCTTTTTTTGCTTATTGATGTAGCTACTATATCCTCTTCATCTACTATTGAGAGTGCAATCATTTCTTATTTCTTTGAAATTCATGTTACCACTCCATTTCCCAAAAGATATTTTTTTGTGATGTAGATTTCCTATCATCAATTGAGCCTCCCTAGTCTAAATATCCAACCAAATCTATCTTTTTTGATAAAGTATAATGGATTCAATAAACTAAAGATCCTTTCACATACCTTGAAATTATCTTAGCCACTCTTATATAATATGTAATGACTTGTGAAACTTGAAACCAAAGAAATTACATATGGAATAGTTGGTCTTGTTATTTCCAAGTACATATGGCTACCAATCAAACTTTTATACTTTCTCTCATATACTTTAATCATCTGTACACATTCTTTCACCTTTTAAAGGTAGAATAACAACATCTTTACAACTTTTTATGCCCAATATTTTCAAGATATCATGTGCATATATATTAGCAAGTAAAGATCCTATCATGTATTTGATTCACCTCCATGCCAAATAAATAATACATAAAATCCAAATTGATCATTTTAAATTCTTACATCATGGCTTGCTTGAACTTTCTATCCAGTATTGATGAAATTTTTATAAAAAATAGATCATCAACATACAAGAAAACAATAAAAATATAATCACCTTACCTTTAGTAGTATGATGTTGGCTTATTCATACATCTCACAAATACAAATTTCAATAAGTATGCATTAAATATTGAATACCCTACCTTTGGTGTTTGTTTAAGTTCATATAATGCTTCTTTAAAACCTATAGATATGTCCTTTTTTACCTTATGCTTTAAATCGTTGTGGATATTCCATCACTTCTTCAATATTACTATTCAAGAATTTATTATTTACATCAAATTTATATACACTCCATCATTTTTGGGATTCTAAGGCTAAGACCATTTTTATTGTATCTTTCCTCATAATAGTTGGATATGTATCATCATAAACTATGTCAATTTGTTGTGCATATCCCTTTTCCACTACCCTTTATTTGTGCCTTTTGATTGATCCATTACTATTGTACTTGGTCTTAAACACCCACTTCACTCTAATTACATCATTATTCCTTGGAATTTCATAAAACTCCCAAGTATTATTCTTTTCAATTGCATTCAATTCTTCTTTCATGGAATTGGTCCATATATATATATTTAAAGTACAATTTATTTTTTTTAAGGATAAATAGAAGGTTTTAAAAGGGTCCCAATACATTGTACAAAAAATATTCTTTCTATGTCTCATAAATACAAACATCTAAACTTTTTCCAAGATCATAGAAAGGCAAACCTTTTCCAAAATTACATAAAGCTAATTTTTTGCAAGAATCACAGAAAGCCAAACTTTTGCCAGGATCATAAAAAGCCAAAATTTTACCAAGATCATAGTTTTCCAAATATTTGAAGCCAAACCTTTACCAAGATCATAGAAAGCCAACCTTTTCCAAGATTAGAGAAATTCAAACTTTTGCCAAGATCACAGAAATCTAAACTTTGCAAGATCATAGAAAGCTAAATTTTTGCGAGGATCACAAGAAACCAAACTTTGCTAGTATCACATAAAGCAAAAATTTTACCAATATCAAATAAATTTGAATGTTTTCCAAGATCATAGAAAACCAAAAATTTTCCAAGATCATAAAAATCCAACATTTTCCAAGATCACAAAAAGCCAAACTTTTGCCAAGATCATAGAAATCTAAACTTTTGCCAAGATCACAAAAAGCCAAACTTTTGCCAAGATCACTCATCAAACCTAATACCACACTTAGCAAACCTTGTATTTTAGCAAAAATCCAAACCAAAGTTCTAGGGTTATCTAGAGATGTCAAGGTCTTTAAAGGTAGAATATTCAAAGGCTCTAGAATCTCCATATGCTCTATTGCTTTCTCTTTTTCATATGCCATCACATATTTGCTAAACTCTTTTCCTTGTAATTCTCAAATTGGAATGCTCTCTTCTTATAGCATTGTTGGCAAGTGCATCTGCTATCTTGTTAAATTCTTGATAAATATGGGAATATTGCACATGTGTGAATTTTTTAATCAATTCTTTCATTCTACCCAATATGATATGGAGTTGTATTGAACTAACATTTTTCTCCTTGGAGAGAGCATTTATAATGAGGGTAGAATCCCCATATATGTGCAGGTGTCTTATCCACTGTTCTATAGCCAACTTCAGTCCAATCTCACATGCTAGTGCCTCTACCACATTGTTGGAAGTAATTCCTAGGTTGATGCAATACTTGAGTGCAAGTGTCCCATATTCTTTCATGATTACTCCCCTTGCAGCTGCTATGCCTAGATTTGACTTAGATGCCCCATCAAAGAACAAAGTAGGATAATGTATCTTTGGTGGTGTTATTACTAATACATTCATGCTGGTTGAGATGAACTCTTGAAGATCTAACTTGTTGATTAGATTTAATTCTTGCACATTCAAGATTTGTTGGTTCTGCTTATGTTTGAAGGTGGCTTTCAAATTAGTCACTAGGTCTCTAATTATTCTTTTAGTGAGAATACTATTTTTTCCCTTTACCTTCAAAGATCAACCTGTTCCTGTCCTTCCAAATATTCCAAACAACAAAGAAGGGGATTGCTTTCCAAAGATATTTGATTAATGGCTTCCCCTTTAGTCCCCATTTATATTTTAAATGCCAATTGACAAGACAATCTTCCACGTTCAAAGTTCCTGACAAGGGAGATCCAAAATGATGGGCTATCTTTAACTAGATGGGAGTGGTTGTGTTACACTCAAAGAATAAGTGGGGCATAGTGTCATTGTTCTTCATACATCTAGAACACACATGAGGACCAACAATATTCCTTTTTTGCAAGTTGTCACCTGTGAGAATCTTGTTCTACAAAACCAACCAAGAAAATACTTGAATCCTAGGTGGCAATTTTATATTCCAAATTGCTGCCAATATTTTATTGGGAACTCCATCCAGTTGCATCTGTGTACCCATATGAATTGTATATTCACCTGATTTATTTATGTCTCCCCAAATAAGTTGATCCAAACTTTGTTGTCTCAATAGTTTCATGTTATGTTTTTTCTTGAAATGATCCCATTCTACTATTAGGGGTGATGGTAGTGGGGGATCTCTCCATTCCACTATGTTGTTATGCCAATATAAAATTTTATTAAGCTTTGAGATCTACAAATGTTGTAGCTCTTCTTTGAGAGCTGAGCTACAACTACTTAGTAGAGGAGGTTTGCCAAGTATTGGATCATTCCATAAGTCAATTTGAGATCCATCTCCTAGAAGCTAGGAGATCTTGTTTAGGATCAATTGCTTGGCTTCCATAATATGTTTCCATATTAGAGAGGCTCTAGATCTTGTGTTCAAATTTCTCATTAGGTGCATTCCTATTGTTGAGTCTGCATATTTAGCTTTCAAAATCCTTTTCCATGGGAAGTCTAGAGGCTGAGATAGATGCCACAAGAGTTTTGCCCCTAGTGCCTTGCTCATGATTTTTGCTCGTATTATTCCTAGTCCCCCTTGATCCATTCCTATAGCAATTGAATCCCAACTGACTAAATGGAACTTCTTTTTCATTCTATTTACCTCCTTGCCAAAGGAAATTTTTGACCAGACCATCAAATGCTTTTAGAACACTTTTTGGAGCATGGTAAACCAGAAGTTGATATATTGGAAGCATAGACAAGATTGATCTGATTAAAACTCTTCTTCCTACTAAACTCAACCATCCATTACTATATGCTTGTATTCACTTCTATAGCTTCTCAATAGTTGGCATCCAATTATTTCTTGGTTTGAGGTGGAAGCCCATTGAAACCCCTAAGTATCTAAAATATTGATCTGGTCCTTCCTTGAATCCAAGGATTTGAGAAAAACCTCTATTTTCTATTGGCTTTGTATTAATTATAAAAAACTGACTTTTATTACAATTAATTGAAGCACTTAAAGTTGCTTCAAAGCAATTTAGACAACTCTTGAATTTTTTGATATTATACTTGGTTGCTTCTCCCAACAATATAATGTCATCAATAAATTGGGCATGTGTGATAGGTCTGACACCTTGGACAACTCTAATTCCTTGTAACTCCCCTACACTTCTCATGTTGCTAAGAGCTCTTCCTAGTGTTTCTGCTAGTAATATGTAGAGGTATGGGGATAGAGGACAACCTTGATAAATTCCCTTGGAAGCTTTGAAGAAAGTATAAGGTTCTCCATTGATCAAGGGGGAGATCTAGGGAGCTTTGATACATGCTCCTATCCATTGCACCATTTATTCTAGGAATCCAAACTTAGAACCCTTTCTAGGAACTGTAGGTTGACTCTATCAAAAGCATTTGCCATGTCCAATTTGATGGAAATATTCTTTGATTTAATGTTGGAGTAGGAGTGGAGTGTCTCATGCACCATAATGATATTATCATAGATTTGCTTTCCTAGGATAAAGCCTCCTTGTTCTTTTGAAATCAACTTACTAAGAAATTTTTTATCTAATTAGCAATAATCTTTGTCATAATTTTATATGAGCAATTACATAGAGAAATTGGTCTGAATCTACTAAGAGTAGTAGAATTTTTCTCTTTAGGAATTAGAGCAAGAAATGTTGAGTTAATGGCTCTAGAGAGCATACCTTTCTTTCTGACATCTTCAATCATTTGTAGCAAGTCATCTCCAATAAGGTATAGGAATTATTGATAGAAATTATTAGTGAAACCATCTAGTCCTGGAGCTTTATCTTTAGGAAGAGAGTGCACCACTGATTCTAATTCTTCCTTTGTCACTCAGGCACATAAATCAACTTTGTCCTCTTGATTAAGTGTTGTTGGTATGTTCTGTAACAAATGATCTTGAGCTTGAAGATCACTAGGTACATGGGTGAGCAACCTTGAAAAGTGGTCTTGTACCAATTATTTTATCTTTTCTTTCTCTATGTAAATGGTGTCATCCTTCTCTATTGCTCTAATTGTGTTCTTATGGTAGTTTTGAATTGTTTTGAGATGGAAGAATTTTGTGTTCTTGTCACCTTTTTGTAGCCATACCATTTTGGATTTTAGTCTCCATTGGGCCTCTTCTTTAGAATTTAGCTTGTATAACTCTACCAACAACTCTTTTCTTTGAGCAACTTGTTGAGGGAGAGGAGATGTGTCCTCTAGCTCTATTTCCAATTTCTCAAGTTGTAAAATCAACTCTTTTCTTTGAAAAGGATTTTTGGATAACCACTTTCTAATTTATTTTTTAAGTCTTACAATTTTTTCTTTCCAGATGTCTTGAGGCCTTTTTGATGATGCTTTCTATTGCCAATTGTTCTCTATCATTAGTCTGAAGTCTTCCTGCTCTACCCATCCTAAATTGTATTTGAAGGGGATCTTTCTTACCTCTTGACTATTTTGACCTCTCTCCAATAGAATTGGTTTGTGATTAGATATTGCACTTTGGATTATATGGCTAGTTAGAAGAGGATAAATAGTTAAGAGATTCTCACTAACTAAGAATCTATCTAATATTTCTACAATGTAATGGATTCTTGATCTTCTATTTGTCTAGGTGTATTTCCCTTTTTGAGGAATGACATCCTATAAATTTTCTTGAGTAATTATGTGTTGTACTAGGTCTCTATTGGGGTCATGATTCTTGATACCCCTTATCTTTTCCCAATATGCTAATGTGACGTTCATGTCTCCTATTATTAATTTTTTTGGTTGTTCTTGGGAGATCCAATGATGTAGTTGATTCCACACCTCTCTTTTGTGCTTTGGGTTGTTAGGCCCATAGAAGTTGATAATAGTTATATGAATACCATTAAGCAATTCAAATTTTAAAGCAAGCCAATTACTTTGTTTATATTTTGCTATGCAGGTTAATTGTTGTGAATCCCATGCTATTATAAGCCTGCCTGATGCACCTGATGAACTTACTACATCATGCTTTGACTGTCTCCATATCTTATTCCATTCTAGTGCCACTATATTATCTGCCATTTTTTATTCTTGTAAATAAACTACAAGTGGCTTATGTAGTTTCACAAGATTTGATAGGTAGTTTTTTTAGAGGACTACCCAATCCCCTACAGTTCCATGATAGCACTATCATTTTTTAGAGACCTTCTTCTTTGGAAATTCTAAAGTAGTCTGAGTTTTGTTCTAGATATCCTTCTGAGTTTGTTCTTCTCTTAGAATTTGGTTGGACTTTCTACCCCTGATTGTTGAGCATGTTGTTGGGGTGCCTCCTAGTATGACTAACTCCATTACTGTTTTCTCAATTTCTTCTTCAATATCTTCATTTGAGTGCTCTAACTCTTTGCCATGAGTCCCTTGTTGTGCTTCTTGTGTATCATCTAAATGTTCCTTAATGGGTTCTTCCATTGTTTCTTTACCTTTTCCTTGAGCTTCATTATTAATTGGTATTTTTATCTCTTCCTCCATGTCTGATGAGAGGATGGAAAATTTTTTAGAGCTTGCTGGGTCCAATTTCCCCTATGTAGGCCTTAGTTGACTTCTCAATCTATGAGGCCTTCTATTCTTGATAGTTTGGAATTCAGGTTCTATTTCCTTTTTGAATTGATCAGTCTTGATGGATAGTTTTGAGAGAAGTGTCCATGTTGGTGATAAGTAATGCATTTAAAAGGGATATGCTCATAGTCCAATGGCTGGGTGTGAACCCAATCAAGAACTTTGATCCTAATAATTTCTAGAAGCCCATTTTTTGGTTTACCCTTATGCATATACGAGTGCAAATTGTATTATTGGAATTTTAAGGGGTCCAATAAATATATGATCCTATGTTGTTTCCTATAATTTCCATTGTGGGATTATTCTATAAGTACAGGGAAAAAAAGGAAGATAAACCCAAATTTCCACCTCTTTAGGTTCCTCTTCTTATGGGTCAAATATTGGTGTCTAGGGAGTCATATATAGAGGACTAGATCCTAGAAACCATGGACCTCCATGGAAAACTATGTTTTAATTTTTAAGATATGAGAAGGTAACAATAAAGTACCCTTGGCCATCCATCATGAACTCATAACTAGAGATTTTTGAACCTCACGTATTGCTTATCCAATTTTGTATTGTAGTAAGACTAGATTAGATGGCTACAAATTTATAGAATAGTGTCTGAGAGCCAAGATTTGGTGCTATATGTAGGTCAAAGGCACCTCCACAATGGGTACCTCATCAAGTTTGGCCACAAAGAATCCTTTTATGGTTTTATTCATAGATTGTGTATAATGAATTTTATGAGGGTAGGCATTGAGAACTTGAACCATATTGTCCATTTTATTTTGATCAAAAGGTGGTTGATGGGAGAAAAGAAAAAACTCCATTTCCATATGGCTTGAAAAGAGAAGCTATTGAAGCCATATCTAGAAATGAATTAAAAAGCAAGAGCATATATCTAATCTAGGTCCTTACCTACCATTATTGTGCCAAACCCTAGCTCTCTGTGTTTCTCTAAATCTCATTCTACCAAACCCTAGCCTTTTTTATTGCAATGCCACTTCATCTTTTGAAAGAGTTTTCCATTTCTTGATCCAAACATTTTTTTGTACTACTTCTTCAAAACTTGACATCTCCACTTCAATATTGGAAAATAGTACATAGTTCATCATATTATCTTCTTGTTCCTTTTGCTTTATTATCTTGGTCTTGTTTTTGGATTCTTGTTAACCACCTATCAATTTTTTGATTTAATATTTGACAAATTGAATGTAATTCTAATATTCTCTTAACTTTTATTATTGTATTTGGAGAAAATATTGTGTCTCCATTTTATACTTGTGATACATCATCTTTAATTATGATTATCTTCTTGGTATTTTCTACTTATTTTCTTATGTACTCCCCATTCATAAAAGATCATATTTCTAGACACAATAAATTATCTATATTTTGAGTCATAACATCTATATGACTTACTTTTTTCAAAGTAGCCGATCAAAATTAATACTTTACTCTTTGGAAGTAACTTATTCCTTTTCTTATCTTCAATATGAACATAATCAAAATAACCAAATGATCTCAATTTAAATTACCAAAGGATTCTTTTCATACCATGCCTCATGAGGCATCATAATTTTTATTCAAACTTCTATTAAGAATGTACACTTTATTGTAACTTCTTAATCCCATAAATTACTAATCAAACCTTTTGCTAGTACCATGATTCTTTCCATATCTATGATTATCCTATTATTCATTTCTACCACTCAATTTTTCTAAGGTTATAGGATATATATTTATATAGAAATTAAGTTATATATTAATATTCAAATTTGTAAAGAACAACCATATTATACCTCCTTCCAATGTGGGAATATTGTATATATTCAAACTTTTGATCCAATTATCTATCTTTTCTAAACTATTTGTAGTTGTAATTATGAGAAATCCTTCCCTTTAGATAGGGTAGAGATCACAAGTCTTGAATCATCATACATAGGGAGTTGTTTAATGCCTTGTTCTTGAGCCGATAATATTTGTACCATTTTATAGCCTATAAATTACGCAACATTATTAGTTGTTTTCCCCAAAATTATTTTGAGCTAAAGAATTTCATAGTGTGGTGCCACTAGTATCACACCACCAGCCACTACATGACCTAGGTTTGATTTAGAAGCTCCATCAAAGAAAAGTGCAGGGAACATTATCTTTGGAGGTTTGATTGTTCTTACCTATGGCTAAGAATTTAGGAGATCCATTAAGTGTAATAATTGTATATCTTTTTTTCTTAATCTACTATTGTCTTGTTTTTTATGATATATAGATTTTATATTCAAGACTATATCCCTTAACACTCTATTGATTAACACTAAAAAAAAGGTTCTTTTGTCAAAAACATTATCCTATTTTTGTCCTTACAAATATGCCAAATGATGAATATGGTACTAAATACCATATCAACCTAAGAAGGTTCTTGTCCTTTAGTCTCCATTTGTACATTTGGCCCCAATTGGTTAAGAAATTCTTTTAATTGAAGGTTCCTAATAGTGTTGATCCTAGCTATTGGTTTATTTCAATCTATATTTTTATTTTTATACATTTAAAGAATAGATGTGATACTCTTTCATTGTTCTTAAGATACCTATGATAAATATGATAACCCATGATATTCCTCTTAATGAGGTTGTCTCCAGTAAGAATCTTGTTTTGGAGAACCAACCAAAGAAAGGCTTGAATTTTGGGGGAACCTTGTAATTCCATACCTTAGCTATGGTTGAGTTATTTTGATCCTGTTGTTGTAATAACACCCCTTGGCTAAATATGTAAACACTTGAACCACTAATAGAGCCCCATATAAGCTGATCTAAAAGTTGGAGGTAAAGTTTAATCACTTTAGTTTGGATGTGTAACTGTCTCCATGAGTTTTTGTCAAGATGTGACAAGGATGGATCTCTCATCCATTAAATTAAGCTTACAAGACACCCAAATATTGTAGGTCTAATTTTATTTATGGAAAACAAGGTGTATAGGATATTATCAATTGTATTTTTAACCATGATTATCACAAATTTATTGAATTTATTAGAACAATACTCACCACCATAATTAATGTTCTAATTCTATATATCTTATTTCATTATTTACTATGTATTTGAAGATCTTGAATACTTCAAAAGCATCAGTCTTATTATCAAAAAATTAACCAAGGTTTTGTAGTATCATCATTATTAAAAATGAATTAGTTGTCATGAATATGATGTTATCTATACTCTTCCTTTTGTAAATCTCTTTATGTGATGTTTTTCCATTGTGCAACCTTCATACACTTCACTTGTTACTTGTATATAAGATAGTCAATAGATGACTCTTTTAAAATTCAATAAAAACAAGCTTCAAAAATTTAGGTGACCATATCTTTGGTGCCATAACCAACTGTTATCCTCAATGGCTATATAAAAAAAATTTCTCGCTTCCTATCTAAGTTTCAAAGAAAATATTTTGTTCATTGTCATAGGTACTAAAATCACTATTTGGTTTCTAGTTGCTTTGTTATAGATAATGCACTCATTTTCAAACACCAATTTATAGTTTTTCTATAAGATACCCACTCAACAATTGTGTTTCAAGCATGGCATGATATATTTAATTTGGATATTTTTATTTCATTTATTTGTGTTAATTTATAAGGTTCCCTTATCTTCAACTTCTAATACTTTATTGTCTCCAAATATTTCCTTGCTCTTGTATGAGTTATCCAACTCCACAAATAACTCCTTATTACTAGTCATATGATTTGAAAAACTAGAATCTAAGTACCAAGACTCTTTGTAATGGTTCAAATATAACCATGTTGACTATCTTCATTTTTATTAGCTCAAGCCCTAGGTTTAGTTAGTTTAACCTTGAGAATTAGGGTTAGGGTTAATATTGAATTAATCTATAAATAGGAAGAATTATGTGTCAGTTGGAATCATCTTTCATAGTAGGATTTAAGTCTCATCAAAGGATTTGTATTGAACAAAATCTAGGATTTGATTATTGTTTATAGATTTTCTTGCAATCGAATCTGAATATATATTTACACATTATTAGTTTTGTTTCTAGCAATTACAAATTTTGGAAGTTGTTACTTATCACTATTCAGTTGAATTTTTTGCCATATTACATAACAAGAAATATCATTTTCCTATCACCTTCTTCATGTGAAAAGTTTAATTTTTTTTCTCTTTTAATTATTTTCTTTTGTTCTATATTCTCTTTCATAGTTGTAATACTTTTTGCAAAAATAACATTGAATATTGTTGTTATCCACAATCCTACATCTACCTCTTCTAGTATAGTCTCCTCTTCTACCATGGCATCTTCCTCTTGTAGAATACTTATTTTACTGCTTCCCTCTTTGACTTATGGAATTAGAGCTTGAGCTAGCCCTATTATTGTTTGAAACTCTAGCCTTGGAAGCAAAAGCTTGATCTAGGTTTTTTCTTTGCTATTTTTAAATATTTCTTCATGGGAAACAAGTGATCCCACTAATTAATCAAAATTAAACTTCTTAAAATCTTTAGTTTGTTCAATAATAATTGCACCATCATTCTACTCTGATGTCAATGTTTTCAACACCTTTTTGATAGTACTCCTTGTGTTGTTTCTTCACCATAAATATCCATTTTTGTGCACACTATCATGCAGTATTACATATTTCTCTCTCATATTGTCATTTGTCTTCATTCTTATATTTTCATATTATCTCCTTAATATCTTTAATTTCACTAATTTCATTTGAGTAAACCATCTATAGTCTATCTTCAAGGTGCTCCAAGCTCTAGCATTCTTGAAATTTACAATTCTTGGAAAAATGCATATAGCAGGAGTTGAGTGTATATGATACAAAGCAAACACACCTTTTTATTTTTGCTTCCTTCATATTATTTTTCCTATGGAAAATAAAATACTCCAATAACCTTTTTCTTGGTTAAACTAAAGAACTGCATGACTTGGGTTGTTTCCATTTTTACCGTGTTCCAAATTTTCTCCTCCTCTGGTATCTGGGGTTCTTCTAGAATTTTCACCTCCAGTATTTCTAGTAGCATATTGGTTATGGTATTCTAGGTTCTCTCCTTTGATTTGAATTCCTCTTTGAAGGTTCTACTATTCCTTTCTAGACATAGTTACCACCAAATGAATCCCAAATTGAGATCTTAAACACATTTGATCTTCTTCAATATGAATCTATTGGGTTTTCAATAATACCAAAATAATTCCATAGTGGCTATTAGATTACTCATTTGATTGAAGGTATCATACCATTGATACCAAACTATTTGATCATATGAGAATGTAAATAGGAGACGAGAAATTGTCTCCTTTTCATTGTTACACATTATACACTGATTTGGACCTTTAAAGCCTCTCTTACACAAATTCTCGAGTCAAGATACTATTGTGGGATACCTAGGAAAAATAGTTTATTTTAGTCCATGATTTGGGTTGCTATAATATTTTCCAAGGGAGATGTTTGAAAGCTTGAAATATTAAAGAGATGGCTTTATAACCCTCGTTGACTAAATAAATCCCAAGGCTGCCAAATCCCAAGGCTATCCTATCTGGTTCTAATTTTCTCAACCATGGTCTACTAATCAAGGTAGCTCTTTTTACTTATTCTCCCATCCTTCACATGACCATTACTCAAGAGGTCACCATAGGCGGTACCCTAGATTTTGGTTTTTGGTAGTTTGAGATAGTGGCATACTTTATACCATCCTTGATCTTGAAGTTCCTTTTTAATATTGGATAGATGGGGATAATGAATAGCTATGGGAGGATAGATATCCCATGAGTCATCCCATAGCCTATATTTCCTTCCATCCCCTAATTTCTAGAATAAGCCCTTATTTATGAGGGGGACCACTTTCTTTAGAGCTTTCTAGATCTTTGAGCCTTCTCCATCAATTGGAAAGTAAGGGATTTCTTCTTCTATATAAGAGGGGAAGCATTTATTTAGTATGATCTTAGACCATAATTGTTATAGGTTGGATAGCCATATCCAATATAGTTTTTCGATCAGTACTTGGTTACTTGTTGTTGTTGCTCGAATGCCAAGACCTCCAACTTCTTTTGGTTGACATATTTTTTTCCAACTGATTAATGCCATTTTTTGGTTTCCTTTTGACCCTGATTAATGCATAAATTTTGTATAGATATTTTATTACACTCTTTGGTATTTCTAATTCTAAAAATTTATACATAGGCAAGGCTTGAAGAACTATTTTTAACAATGCCACCCTACCTCTGAAACTTAACCATTTTTTAGTTCAATATTTTAGCTTGAAAAATATTTTGTCCTTAATTGTTTTTCAATCCTTATATTTAAGGATATTTTCTGAGAGGGGTATCACTAAATATGTGAGAGAAGGAGAGGCTTCTTGGAATCTTAGGATTTGGGATATCCACTTTTGAAATTTTCCTTTGATATTAAAGAGTACTACCTTGAATTTTTTTCATTAACTAATTGACCAATGGCTTTTATGTAGAAGTCTAGAAGGTCTCTTATGTTGGTCATTTCTAAAATTGTTGCTTGCTCCCAAATTTCTATATCATCCATGAATTGGATATGGGTTAGGTCAAATCCTAGACTAATACTTATTTCCTTTTCTTTATGAATCTTCCCAAACCTTCTACATAAAGGATGCAAATATATGGATATATTGGATTTACTTGTATAATTCCTCTTGAGGCTTGGAAGGGATGATATGGAATTCCATTGATAAGAACTGAGGAGGATGCCTAAGAGACACATTATAGCACCCATAAAATCCATTCCTACTATAAATTGAATTTTCCTAGAATCTTTGCCATGAAATCCCAATTGACCTTATCATAGGATTTGGATAAGTCTAGCTTTAAGAACATTCCTTTATTATTATTTTTGTTGAGAGTAGAAAAATTATTGATCTAGGATGATATCATCTAGAATCTATCTACCTTGTACAAATCCTCCTTGTTCAAGATATATTATTCCTAGGATATTTTTTTAAGCCTCTTTATCATTAGTTTGGTGATGATTTTATAGATGACATTTCATAGTTCAATGGGGTGATAGTTCACAATGTCCTCCATCTCACCTCCATCAATATTAGGGCTAGGTGTGTATGGTTTAGGTCTCTAAGAATCCATTTTCTAGATCAAACTTTGTCGATTGCTTTGGTTACATCCATGGCTATAATTTCATAGAAGGCTTTAAAAAATTCAACTGGGAAACCATCCAACCTAGGTGATTTTCTTGATTTCATACTAAATACCATATACTTAACTTCCTCTTGAGTGATTACCTTTTGGAGGTTAGCATTTTATTTTTTTTTTGCCATTTTAGGATTGTTGTCCAAGATTTCTTGTTTGTGGGGAGGAGAAAGATTTGGATCTATAGAAAATCAAGAACTAAAATATTTATTTGTTAGATATTGCATACCTAGGATAGTAGATATTCTAGATCCTTGGTCATTATGAAGATAATCCATCTATTTGTGGAGATTACGAGCTACGGATGAATAATGGGAGAATATTGTATTACGATCTCCTTCTTGTAACCATGTTATCCTTGCCTTTTGTTTCTAGTAAGCTTCTTCCTTCTTGTGTATCTCTTCTACTTCCTTAAGTAAACCTACTTCATGGGAGAGTAATTCTTTGGATATGGGACCATATCTAATTTTTTTAGCTACCTATTGCATGTTAGATATAATCATTACACATTGTTTTTGGAAGTCTGTGCACTAAAGGAGGATACAATTTTTCAATATTTGTATAACATGCTTGAATTGCATATGGAATTGAAATTATGTCATACGATGTGCTGGTTTCCCTTTTTGGCATCATTATTACACCATGTGAGGAAATTCTTCATTTTTTAGCCAATTTTTTTTTTAAATTTGAATGGATTTCATGGATTGTGCTTCCTTGTGTCTATGGAGATACTGACTAGAAAATGGTCAGAGACCAAATGGTTTAGGAACTTTAACTGATATTGCTTGAGGTAGAAGACCTTCTCCCCAACTAGAAATTAGTCGAGTCTAGACTTAATAGTATCTCACCATTTCCTTTTATTTGTGCATGTATTACCCTTGGTGGGCCTTCTCTAATAGTATTGAGGAGGGGTGAGAGGGTTTGGGTGGATTAGATATGATAGTTTCTAGGCTAGGGATAAAAGGAGGTACCTAGACTATCATATATTCTTTATCTATTGGATCATAAATCCTTAAAATATTATATTTATTAGAGGGGATGGGGTATTCCAATTTGATCAAGTAGTCTAATTTATTGTTTTTGACTACCTCTTTCCTCAAGTTTGAGTTCTCGATTTTGAATTTATCCTTTTGACTATTTGAAATTTGTTTAGAGTCTCCTTTTGAGCTGGATGGTTTGAGGCTCCTAAACTTGATTATCATGTTTCTTCATCCATTGGAGGAATGTTGGGGTAATTTTTGACTTAATGTCCATGTTCATGGCATGCTCTACATTAGAAAGGAGTTGATTCATAGTCCACCTACTACCTCAAAGTATTCCTTCCCACCTGTAGCTCAATTTATATTAAAAGTGGTTTTTCCAAGTCCATTTCCATACATATCTTAGCATAAGTTATCAATCCCCCTTACATTGATTCCTTGGATCTTATTATATAGGTCCCTATAATATTCCTTATCATATCTAGGATATCATCCTGTAGACACCAAAACAGCACCAATCCGATTATGTGACAACAAGCACTGATCGCACTAACACACACAACCCCCAGGGCAGCCCTCAGAGGTTAAACAGTGGTTCTAACCACTCACACAATAGTTTTGCAAGTCAAAAACCAATTTGGCACCTTTTAGACACTTTATTGCTTATTCGTCCCACCCAAGGACGAGTGCAGGTTTTACTCGTCCTACCCAGGGACGAGTGCTGACTGATACTCGTCTCACCCAGGGACGATTACCAGCGCTCGCTTCGGGGTGGGACGAACGCCAAGTTTGACCGACAAAAAGTCAAATCTCGGCATGTAACAACTCAGAACTGCTACTTAGCTTTTCCTGCATGACATAGGAGTGCGAGTGAGTTCTTTTGACAACTCATATCTGCCAATTGACGTTTCCTTCACTGCATGGGAATGAGAGTGAGCTTTTTAGGACAACTCAGATTTGCCACTTAGCTATTCCTTCATTGCATGGGAGTGCAAGTGAGCTTTTCTAAAACACACAAAGACATGCACAGAGATAGTTAAGAATCCCTTGATCAAGAAGAAGTCTCATTTTTAGGCAAAAAGCATCCATGCAAAGAAACACTTTTGCATGTTAATTCAAAGAGACCCCTTGGGTCTATAAAATGGTGAGTTTCCTCACCCAAAAGATATACCGAGAAGGAGCATTTTGAGCGACGAAGTGCTGCTAATTCATTTACTTGCGATTTGTGTTTTCAACATCCATAATCTCTTAATCGAAAGAGAGGTTATTGGGTGACTTTTGAAGGCACGAATCAAGAACCAACACCGATTTTTCTGACCACAATATCCTACCAATTTGCCGACAACACATCACATCAGGTTTCGGACCCATCCTAAGCGGATTGGTGTCGAAGCAAAGTTTCACCCGTGGGTGGTTTGCCTTCGGGCACCCCTCCGCTTTATTTCTTTTATAGTATTTAGCTAGTTTCATGTTTATGCTTTTGTCAAGTTTTCAGTTCATTTAGATTCATTTTAACCATAGTTAGATTCATCTTTTATTTTTCATACACAAGTGCTACTGATTCTTTGTTTGTTTCTTTGAACGCAGATTTGCAGCATTGGAGGAGCAGCGAGGAATCGACCTTTACCAACGCAAGCGGCGACAACATTTTGGTTCGCCCATCTTATATGTGGGCACGCGAAAGAAGGAATTCTAAAACAAGTTGTAAAAGAGCAATATTTAACGCTCCTATCCCCTAAAAAGGAAGGAGATGCATTGTAACACAAATTTGCAAAGCATATCAATAAAAAGGCCGATTTTTATATTGCTTTAATATCTTGTGTTCATGTTCTTCCTTTTTACGCATTTTCAATAACATAGGGTTTAAGCGTTATTTTGGTTTCATTTACATTGCAATTTTAGTTTATCCTTTTTGTTTCCGAAATCTCGTGTTTTCAATGGCGATCACGGTGGGACCTCTGTCCTCTATTTTTTTTAGGTTAACTTACTGATCTAAAATTGCTTGTTTTTTTATAGGTACCTATTTTTCAACATCATACTGTTATTCGTCTCTGCAAGTGACGATTACAGAATTGGTACTCGTCTCACCCCGGGACGAATAAACTATTTGTTCCACCCTGTGACGATTACGGTTCTGTTATTCGCCTCACCCAGGGACGATTATAGATCTGTGCAAATTTTTAGAGCAAATCAAAAACTTTCGATTAGGCAGAGAAGAGGTAGGGGTTTTTACAGCTTCTATCAAATTTCTGTTTTTCTGTTTTCTGGTTTTTCGTTTTGTATGGCTTAGGGAAAGATTTCTTTTCGTTTGCCTGTTTCAATTTTGCAAAATTAAAATGAACCCCACACATCACGTGGTATTTTAAACCAAGGCGTTGGTCGTAAAACCCCAACCCTTGAGCAAGACCAAAGGTGGATTCCATTATCACTTTGGCTTGAGATATTGCATCCATTACCTCGATCGCGACTATTGCTAGACGTAAATCCTGACGAAAGCTGACCGAGTGTAGCTTGGGGTGATTCCCAAGCACGCGAGGATAAGTCTTCTATGGTAGGTGTCATAAACAGAGTGATTCCCCTTCCGTACCGCCTATGTTCCACGTATCATCTGCTCTCACGTACCTATAGTCTCCCTCACGTAAGGGCGGGTATATAGAGAGGTTGGTATATCGGTCCGGCAATGGTATATTGAAGGGGCGACCATTTTGGGAGTCATAAGAGCCTTCATAATTGCATTTAAACGTTTCACAAAAATTTTCAAAAAAACAAAACAAACAACAAAAACACACTAAACCAGATTTAGGGCACACTATTAATCTTTAAAAGAGATAATCATTGCTTGTGAGTGTGTATGCTATTTTCTGTTTAGACAAAAAAATCATAAAAAGAAAATCACAAAAAGAACTTTTGCATTTTTAGGTTAGCATTACCATGGTGAATACTCGTAGCCAAGCCCAATCACGGGCGTAAGCTGCAGAACATGCACCAAGAGAGACAAATCGTCTCCGATATAGCCTTCGAAGACTTGTTCATCCCGCCTCAATGGTGAGGTACACCAGTTAGTTCACACCATGCAGAACATGGCTCTAGAGGCCCCTCCGTGAGGGGTACTCCAACCCATACAGTCATAGAACATGGTTCTAGAGGTGCCTCAAGGAATGGTTCTCCAAGTCAGACCATCAATAGACGAGACTTTAGAACTCCCTCTCTAAGGGAAACACCTAAGCAACAAGAATCTTTTCAAGAAAATAACGTATATATACCACCTGGTCTAAGCACGAGGCCTCCTTTAGAAGTTCATTTTGGGTGGCCTAGTGATGAAGCAATGTGTACTGCTATGGAACAACAAAGGGTCCAAAAGGAAGAACCATATGATTTTGTGGTTCCTAATTTACCCCCAATTAATGTCGGACATAGTAGACCATATCCAGAACAACAAGTTCTCCCGACAGGGCAAGACAATTATGCTCGCACTTTTTATGCATATCACAGAGAGAGAGAGGAGGATCACTATATTCCTCCAGGCCAGTATCCAATGCCAAAATGATGCACGTCTACACCTGCATTATATCCAGATCGCTTATTGAGACCAGAGTTTCAAGTCAATGCGGCCAACCTCGACAGAGGGAAGCAACATATAGGAGTCTCAAAGCATTATGATCGAAACAGATATGTAGGAGAGACATCTAGGCCTATTAAACAAGAGACAACAGAACAAAATAACTTGGCATTTGCACAACTAGCCGCCCGCCAAGCACACATCACGCGGCTTAAGCAAGAACAACAGGAATTAGAACATTTGTGTCGCCTTGATCAAGAGCGCATTCAACGTCAGACAACTGAATTGCTTCACAACCATGCGCCTGAGAGGGCCCCAGTTCCTCGCGCACAACAATCTGAGATGTATGTGAGGCACAACCCCTTAGTGCGAGACAGGTCTCCGCGACCACAGCAAGCACCGCCTCCAAGACCTCTTAGACTTGAGCGGGAGGCCATTCACCATGACCATGATGGGCATCCTCCGCGGGCACCCATCCATGTTTACAGGCCTAGGCCAAACACTCCTCAAGAAGATTATGAGGATTATTACCAAGAAGAAGAGCGGGCTGAAATGCCCTATCAAGGCGTAAGGGATGCTACCCATTTAGTCATTCAAAGGCCTCAAGTTCCCCGCAACCCACAACGGGAACAAACTAAGGAGGAGGAAATTATATCCTCCGATGCCTACAAAGTGTTGTTAGAACGCTTGGAGAATATGGAACTTAAGACTGGTGGGCCTCAAAAGCCTACCTTACGCCAACTCCGTAGTCATCCGATACATCCGTCAGTGCCAGCACCTCCATACCCCGAACATTTCAAGCTGCCCCAGTTGGCACTCTTTAAAGGGGATGAGGATGCTCAAGAGCATGTGACTCGATTTTTGAGCCAATGCTTTGGTATACAAGACAATGATGCATTGCTATTGAGAACATTCATAACCACATTCGCAGGATCTGCCTCGGATTGGTTTACCCATCTACCGAAGCATAGCATCTACAATTTGGATCAACTAGTGGACGCGTTCCTAGAACGTTTTGCTTTCAATACAAAGAAAAAGGCGTCACTCAGTGATCTAGCTAGCCTCAAACAGTATGAGGAAGAGTCTATGGTAGCATATGGGAATCGGTGGAGGACAATGCTTTCAAAGTTGTCCTACCTCCCTCCTATGTCCGACTTAACTCAAATGTTCGCAAAGAGTTGTTTGCGATCGATCTCTGTGCTATTGCAACTACAGCAATACGCCACTTTAGAAGAAGCTCTGGCGCAAGCTAGACGTATCGAAGAGATCAAGATACAGGATGGCAAAATTGCCAAGCCTAAGAAAAAAGAGTGGAACAAGAGCACCAAAATAGGGAATACGCAACAAAAACCCGCCATGGTCAATCAAGTTGCTATTAATGCCCCTACGCCTACCCAAGCAACACAACCTTCAAAGGCTAACTATCAAGCGGTGCCTCACAATAATTATGAGAAAGATAACAAGAAGCAGGATCAAAATCAGTAGCGTCGCCCCAAGCGACAATTTACACCATACACTGAGTCTAGGGATTCCTTGTTTGACCGTTTGTCAGCGGCAAACTTGATTAATCTGCTAGATATTCCAACAATTGATCCTAATGCGCCAAAGCCTAAGGGCTACAGAGAGGATATTTTCTGTAGATTCCACAGAAGGAAAGGGCATGACCTTAATGTCTGTTGGACGTTTAAAGGTTTAGTGCAAGATCTCATTGATAATCACACATTGGTAGTGGATAACCCCATCGCACCCAACAACCAACAAATGGGTGTTTTCAAAGATCCTTTACCCACACATGATGCACAAACAAAACCTCTGCATGTCAACGAAGTGCAACAGAGTTACCCCATGGAGGGATATGTTGGGATGATTAGCATTGTGACAAGAAACAAGAGACACCCAGGAGTTGTCCCCGCAACAGCCCCTAGGGAAGCTTCATCCATGTCACAACATCAACCAAATCCTACATAGTTGCCCCCACCTAGACCAGTGGCCACGATTCGAACTAGACTTACTCAAAGTCTATGGACCACATCGGCTAGGCTCTCCATTTATGAGCTTATTCAACAATCAGCGCCCCATCGGGAAGCTCTTATGGAGATATTAAAGGCAATTGAATTGCAACCCCACGAAGCGGATTCGTTCAACAATTTTGTGGGGCATGTCAAACAGTGTACTGAACCAGTCATTACCTTCAGGGAAGATGAGCTAAAAACTGTGACTGGAGATGTAACGGATCCACCCTTGCACGTTATTGCGCGGGTCAATGGGACTCCATACAAACGGGTGTTGATAGACACTGGTTCGTCCAGTAACCTTATTACAACCGCTGCACTGAAACATTTGAAACTACCAGCCTCTCACATTGCACCTTCCACTTATACCCTTCGAGCATTTAATGATACGATATGCTCGACAGTTGGCACAATTGTCCTGCCCATACAAGTGGGACAAAAGACCATTCATACGTTGTGCCACATTTTAGAAGGTGAGATGGCTTACAATATCTTGCTTGGGCGGCCTTGGATCCGAGATATGAAGTGTGTCCCTTCAATTGCTCATCAATGTTTGAAATATACATTTGAAGGACAAGTGCACGTGGTCCCCATAGATTTGGAACCTTTTAAATATTGCAACTCAATGCAAATCATGCCGCAGTCGACCCTTCCTTCAACGCACGTGGATTTCCAGTTAAATCCATCTAAATGGGGTCCGACTAAGCAAGAATATTCATCACCAAATCAATCAAATTCTCAGGTGGGATCATCTTCTTCATCCAGTCCTCCCACAACGATGCCACCTATGGTGGCCACTCCAACGGACAAAGGAAAGAAGCCCCTGGAAGCGGAACCACCTCTAGTCTCCAATATCTCTACAGAAGAGACGCCTAATAGAATGGAAGTTGAGACGCCTAGTTCACCCCACATGGAGTGGACTCAAGGAGAACTCCCATTCGCTTCCTCTCGATCGCCAACGATTACTGTTGAGATGTCTAACACAGGCATGGGGGAGTATATAGTGCGCAATGTTGTTGCAACGCCCACACTTCAATCTATGCAAGACATGGGAAGACCTCGACTCCCCATAGGCTCCGTGGTTCCTTTAGGCTACCCACCTAATCAGACAAACTTTATTTTTGGGGGCCTAGATCATGGCGTTGAACCTTCCCGAAAAGAAGAGGAAGATGAAGATCCCTTTGTGGAAGATGTCAACTATCTGGCTAACCCAGACTTCGCATTACGATATCTTAGCCAATGCAATTGGCATGGATACGGGTTAGGCCGGTATGAACAAGGAATGCGTGTTTTGTGTCAACCAAGATACCAAATGCCTTATGATAAGTCAGGAGTAGGGTTTAATCACCCCTTGCCCCTCGACATCTTGGTCGAAAACATGCAAGGCCTAGGGATAGGCAACAAGGATGGGTTGGCATCAGATCCATATGCCAATCCAAACACAACTTATACATTGGGGGATTATTTCCCCTTACAAACAAATAACCTTGTTGACCTCAACAACCCTTTCCCTACGGCCAAACAAGGAGAAACCTCATGGACTCACCCACAAGGGGAAGATGGACAAGACCACGAAGGGTCTTCTGAAGATGAGTCGGAGTACGATCATTCGCCCGAATATCAACTGAATGATGATCAGGACAACTTCCTGATGATGTTCCCATTGAATGATCCCAGTGAGCATAGGCTACAACAACAACAACAAAATCCTTTGGACATAGATGACATGTTTGAACACTTACACATAGATCCAAGACCTAGGAGGCATTTCAACCTGGCGTAGTTATAGCAATTACTGCACCCGCCACTCCAGGCATACAACGAGCATATTTCGCCTGGAGACCCTATCAAACCATTTGTACCTAGGGCAGACCCTGTTTGCAGGTCCGTGCATAGGGCTGATCCCTTTGTGCCAGTGCCTACAGAGCCAGATCCAAAGCACCAAGAGCATCTAGAATGTCAGAGTTGTCACATTTGCGGTAATGGAGATTACAATCATTTCATCAACATGGTCTCCATTGACTTGACCGCCCCCATCCATGATCCAGCCAATCCAACATGATTATTGCATCTAGACATAGAAGCTATTGATTGGGATCACGCTGACACACCACCATCTCCATCAGAGTATTGGCCTTGCGGTGGGATGTTTCATTTCACTCCAGGACAGACTCAGGATGTCTTCCATGCTGAAGAGGAACTTGACGTTCCTAATGATGATCTTAATTCAGCAAACGATATCCATCTGATCCCAATTCCACACCAGTTGGAAGACGGATCCCATATGTCAGTTGAAGCAACGACTGATGTAGACATCGGCATAGATCCAATGAATCCATGGATTCTCAAGCTAGGGGTAAGTCTTTCCCCCGAAGAGCGAGCCGATTATGTTGCCCTTCTTAAGGAAAAGAAGGAGGTTTTTGCATGGTCATACAAGGATATGCCGGGACTAGACCCACAGCTAGTCACGCACAATTTAACGCTTGATCCGACAATCAAGCCAGTAAAGCAAAAACTATGCAAGATGCATCCAATAGTGGCCTTAATGGTAAAAGATGAGTTACAAAAGTTGTTGGATGCCCAGTTTGTCATCTGTGTGGATTATCCGCCATGGTTGTCTAACATGGTTCCTGTCAAGAAACCCGATGGGAGGATTCGCATATGCACTGATTTTCGAGATCTTAACAAAGCGAGTCCTAAGGATGATTTTCCCTTGCCAAGCATCGACGCATTGGTAGACGCTACAGCGGGCCACGAAATGCTTTCCCTTATGGATGGTTTCTCAGGATACAATCAGATTCGTATTAATCCTGAGGACCAACTAAAAATGGCATTCACAATGCCTTGGGGGACATTTTGCTATAAGGTCATGCCTTTTGGCCTTAAAAATGCCGGAGCCACCTACCAACGTGCCATGACGTACATCTTTCACGATTACATGCACAAAACTTTGGAAGATTACATGGATGATTTGTTGGCCAAATCTCTTTTGCGCCCAGATCACATCGATGACTTGAGTAAGGTCCTTGATCGCCTCATTGAGCATAAAGTCAGACTAAACCCCAAGAAGTGCGTCTTTGGCGTCACCTCTGGAAAGCTCTTGGGTTTCATAGTCTCCAAACGAGGAATTGAGGTTGATCCAAACAAAGTCAAGGCAATCCTTGAAATGCGTCCCCCAACCACCATCAAGTAGCTCAAGAGTCTGCAGGGAAAGGTTGCGTCGATCAAGCGCTTCATAGCACAGTTATCTGACAAATGCCGACCCATGAATAAATTATTGCATAAGGGGGTCACATTTCATTGGGATGACGAGTGCCAGTCAGCCTTTGATGACATTAAATAGTACTTGGCTTCACCGCCAGTATTGGCACCACCCACACCAGGAGTGCCGTTCTATTTATACATCTCAGCCACTGAGGTGGCACTGGGCGCCATGTCTGTCCCAAAAAAATGAACTTCACAGAGAACAGGCTACATACTATCTTAGCCGCACCCTGGTCAGTTATGAACTTAACTATGCATATGTTGAAAAACTCTGCTTGGCAGTGGTGTTTGCTACCAAAAAGTTATGCCACTACATGCTTAGTAATAAGACGTATGTTGTGTCTAAGGAGAATCCATTGCGATACATGATGAGTCGTACTTATCATAGTAGTCGCACGACGAAATGGATCATGTTGTTGATGGAGTTTGACATAGAGTTCATTGGACAAAAATCTATAAAAGGTCAAGTCATCACCGATCAACTAGCCGAGGCTCCTCTTGAAGACGATCAGCCTCTGACTTTTGAACTACCTGATGATGGGGTCTTCCATGTCTTAGAGTCGCCAGATTCTGATGAGCTTGAGCCACAGGCCGACATAACCCTATTCTTCGATGGTTCTAAATGTGAGCAAGGGGGTGGTGCGGGAATTGTATTCTTCACTCCACAAGGTGCTCCAATGCCCTTGTCATTTAAATTAGACTTCCCATGCACCAACAACAATGCAGAATACGAAGCCTTGCTCATAGGTCTTCGACAACAATCACCATGAACATTAAACGATTGAACATCTTTGGTGATTCGCTGTTAATTGTCAATCAAGTAAAAGGGATATACCAATGTAAATGTCCACTTTTGAAGTCTTATAAAGCCCTTGTGGATAAATTCTTGGCACAACTTGAATGGTATGACATCGAGGCACTCCCTCGATCATCAAATCATTTTGCGGATACTATGGCCTCCTTGGGGTCACTCATCCCGCAAGACTCTTCTGGTGAAATGACAACCATTCAGGTTAAAACATTATCGCAATCTGCGATGGAGCGTGCAAGCTCTGATCTGACGCCAGGAATCCACATGATCCAGATTGAACCATCTCCGGATAAGTTCTCTCGAATTCGAGATTGTTTGACTAAAGCCAACTAGGGGTCCTTGTTCTCCCCGACTCCTCTTACTAGCAACACCACGTTGTTTTTACAAGTTCTTTCCTGCTCAGCTTTTGTTCGGGATAGACTTCAAGAGGGATTGGCCGTTCATACTATCGAGGTTTCTGATCAGCAAGATTGGTATACACCCATTCGGGATTACCTCAAGCTAGGTAATCTCCCACTTGGATTGACACAAGCCACGAAAAGATCATTCAAACAGAAAGCGGCAAAGCATGTCTTGTTAGGAGACATTTTGTATCATCAAAATTATGAAGGAATCCTCCTTCGTTGTTTGGACCAGCAAGAGTCCGCTTGGGCGATCACCCAAGCTCACGATGGTACATGTGGTGGCCACTTCAGCGGTATGGCCATCGCAAAGCGCATTCTTCGCATGGGTTATTATTGGCCATCTTTAGAGCGAGATTGTTGCGCATATGTGAAGAAGTGCGTGAAGTGTCAGCACCATGCTAATTTGACACACGTACCTTCTCAGGCCTTACAGTCGATTCAATCGGTTTGGCCTTTTTCGTAGTGGGGCTTTGATCTAATTGGAAAGATCTCCCCTGCGTCGTCTGGTCGTCACACGTTTATTTTAACGGCCACAGAGTACTTTACCAAATGGGTGGAAGCAATTCCGCTGACCACTACGACTGGAGCCCGCATTGCGGAGTTCATTTTGCATAACATCATATGTCGTTTTGGTATTCCATCCAAAATAGTCTCGGATAATGGGACACCATTCAAGAATAAATATGTGCGTGCTTTGACCACAAAGTACAAGATTCAGCATAGCTTTTCGACACCCTATTATCCGTAGGCAAATGGGCAAGCAGAGGCGTCAAACAAAATGCTAGTCGCCATTCTCAAAAAGATAGTTGCAGACAATCATAAAGACCGGCACATTCAGATCCCGCTTGCCCTATGGGCTTATCGCACCAGCATTCGGACGCCCACTGGGGCAACTCCATTTTCGCTGGTGTATGGCTCCGAGGCAGTCATGCCTTTTGAGTTGGAAATTCCTTCCCTACGCATTTCAATGCAAGAGTTCATCGATGATGACACTGCGCGGTAGGCCCGGTTAGATCAACTGACGTTGCTCGATGAACGACGCGTTAATGCTCTCGAGCATTTGCGTATCTATCAAGAGCGACTTAAGAAAGCATACAACATGAAAGTCCATCTTAGGGAATTTTAGGTTGGTGACTTGGTCTTAAAAGAGAACCAGCAGAATTCTAATTTGTCGTCCCATCTACGGGATAAGTTTGCAGCAAACTGGTTAGGTCCTTACATCATTGACAGTAAAATAGGACCCGAAACATACCGGCTTGCCTCTCTTGAAGGAATCAAGGAAACAGAACCCTTGAACATCATTCATTTGAGGTCATTCCACAGCTAGAGAGCCATAGTCCAACAAAAAGCTCCAAGGATTACCACAATCGCTTGGTCAACCCAAAAAGCTCCAAGGATTACCACAATCGCTTGGTCAACCCAAAAAGCTCCAAGGATTACCACAATCGCTTGGTCAACCCTAAAAGCTCCAAGGATTACCACAATCGCTTGGTCAACCCAAAAGCTCCAAGGATTACCACAATCGCTTGGTCAACCCAAAGCTCCAAGGATTACCACAATCACTTGGTCAACCCTAAAAGCCCCAAAGGTATCTATAAACCCTTTGGTCAACACCAAAAGCTCCAAGCATTACCATAATTGCTTGGTCAACATAAATATTCAAAAATCAACAAAAACAACACAAAAATACAAAATCACAAAAACAATTGCATTTCAATTCCATGCATTCTCAAAAAAAAAAACACCAAAATCACAAAAACATTTGCATTTCCATTCCATGCATTCTCATAAAAATCAAAATACAAAAATATAGGTTGCATTAAGCATTGCATCCATACATTGCATACTTCGCTAGGTCATACAAGTCAAAAGCACCATAGGCTGTCATTATTTGGCAATTCCATCATTTCCACCTCAGATCCATTTTCATAAACGCCTACATCCAGCATATCACCCTTTTATTTTAGCATCGTCAGTTGTCGCCTAATGTATATAGGGTTTTCGTCATTCAGATGTCTTTAAATTTCTAGCCAAAAACTGTACACAGTTAAGCAGATTTTACATGGGAAAGTTTTACTTGGATCCCACCTTGGTACGTAGCATCCCAACACAAATTAACACACATAAAATAATTCCTAAGTTGTGTGAACGAAAGATGAAACCTGCACCGTAATCCCGGTTACCATAAGCGAAACGGCTATCTTGCTTATCCCCCCGTGCAATTGACCCTAGAAATGCCGAGAGTTGGCAAAAGGACAAGCATCCTCCCTACCCAATTCCCCATGAATCCCAAGTTCTCAAAAGTTGCAAAAACATCAAAAATTTGCAAAACGTCAAAACACTAAAATTTGACATCCTACAGTGCACACATCAAAAGGCACAAACAATAGTGATTCTCGTCACTCCATATTCAAATCCCTTGCTCAAAAAAAAAAAAAAAAAGAGACGAATACTATCATAAAAAATAAACAGTGATTTTATCACTATAAAGAGCAAGTATCCCAATACCCTTGAAGAAAATAAGGGAGTCGAACTTGAATCCCTGGAACTCTCGGTATTTCGATAGGTCATGAGGCAAGCTTCAGTACCAGTTTGGTTGATAGCCTATTGGTCATCGGTGGTAAACCTCCCGCATGACGATATATCTGTCACATTAACTTGTGTGCAGATCAATGTTTGCATGTGGATGAGCTAGCTTATGGTATCCTAGATAACATCGTAGATTAATCTGACTAAATACAATAAAGGAGTTAGTGGAGCTAATTAGGTGATCCTCAATACAGGTTCGGTTGAAAGCCCATCTGGCACTGGCGGTATCCTAATGAATAACACATAAACGAACTCAATTGCACACACAGGGATGTGAAATAACTTGGTTAAATTCAAGTCGGATTTATACCTTGTTCAAAAAGTCTTGCGAGATAAATGTACAGTCTTGGCTAGTTAGTTAAAAATATCTACATCTCAGAAAAGCTTAACTACATTTTCAAACAACCGATACATTTCATTCCATACATCACCATCCGCAAATAAACAAAATACAAAAACAAAGTTTCCACATGCACAAGCATTCCACAAAGTTATCCCATTATTAGCAAGTCCAATCCAAATTTTGTTTAGTCTATGGTGCATCGACAAATCATCAACAAATCATTGCATTCATTCCATATGCATACATCATACACATTAGAACCATCGCATTCATACATTGCATATGCATACATCAATGTAAAAACATGCACATAAAAATAAATCACAAAGAATGATAAACACCAAAAAGAATCATCTGTATATATATCACAACAAAATTGCCCGCAGGCTACAAAACTGGTCCTCAGACCTCCCTCCCATCATCCAAAATCCCAAAACCCCCAGCCTAGGGCATCGGCCACCATGATCACGCAGGATCGGTGCGACGAGAGCTACCCCCTACGGTATCCGTCCTCTGAGACCTCTCAGGGCGACTGCTCGCCCCTGCATCCCGACCGCTCGCTCCTCCCTCCTCTCGTCGTCGACGACGGGATGATGCTGACTGCTCTGTCCCGCTGTCTCTCGTCTTGAATGACGAGCCACTGGCCGGAGGCTCTGGTATTCGCCCACCCAGGCGGATGATCTCACCCTCCATCTTCGATCGATGCCGCCCCCAATCAGCCTCCCGTCGCCCCCAATCTGCCTCCCGTCGCCTCCACTCTGCCTTGCGCCTACGATAGTACGCGATGGCATCATCACGCTGTGCTAGCTGCACCCGTAGGAGATCCCTCTCCCGTGCAGCATCCGTATCCCCCGCCTGCTGGTGAGCCGTAGCCCCTGCGCTCCCCTGCCCTACCAACTGTGTCCGTAGGAGATCCCTCTCCTACGTCATCTCTGCAAGCTCTCCATCCCGCCTCTACAGCAACCCCGTCAGTCGCGCTACCTCAGCGTGCAACCCCGCCTCTGTCTCCCCCGACCCAGCCTGCTCTGGAGCACCCTGTGCCTCTGGCTGATCCTCCTCCTCAACATCATCTCCTGCCTCTGCCACCTCCACCATCTCCACATCTACAGGAGCTCCCCAACCCTCTCCTGGTGCCTCCGCACCCTCTCCGCCTCCCACTGCCTCACCGCCTCCCAATGGCCCCTCACCTCGCCACTGCCGTAGCGTCCACCACTCCTGGTACTCAGTAGTCACTCCGACGTCATCTACGTCTGGAATGTCTAGTACTGCATCCGACTCCTCCCCCAATGGCTCGAGGATCGGTGCAGCTAGGGTCCTCTCATCACTCCGACGTCGATAAGCTACGGGTTCCCTAGGCAACCCCTGGCGTACCCCAAACTGTCGCGTCACTCGAAGGTAGTGGAAGTACTCCTGCTCTGTCCCATGCCGCCCAATCACCCATCTCCCCCTCCGAACCCGCCGAAGCCACTCATCAGCCTCTGGCCATGCGGGACAATCCCGATATGGCCGCCATATCACATCACCTGGAGTCAGTCATGCCAGTGCATCTCTGTAATGGTCTACGTCTCCCGCAAACCGCCGACTCTGCCCCCGCTCCTCTGACCGATACCATAAAGCACCATACCCAATATCCCTGTCCACCATCTCAGCTCGGGTAGTCCAGGGCAACCCTCGTGGTCGCTCTATGGCTATGTGCTGCCATGCCCAGCACTGCAACAAGAAACTGCACCCCATCCCCTTTCGCCTTCGACAACGGACCTCATACAACTCATCGTACAACTGCGCCAAAAGCGTCTGACCCCATCTCATAATAATCGGCTCTGTCACTGGACAATCCACCAACTGCCACACCACCTCCAATAGGTTCCATGGGAACCTCGCTCCTGACGAGTCTGGCAGGAGCATGTTGGAAATGAGGCTCATGAGTACCGCATGCCTCACTCCCAACATTCCCCTCGCATACCAATACCGTACCAGAATCCCCCCAATATGGCAATCCAGCTCTGCCCTCTCCAATGAGGTCATCCCATCATCATCCTCTCCATATCCAAAGTATCGCGTCAAGTACTGCCGTCCTCTGGCCCCGTGGTGTCGTCCGAATGGGAACCCCGTCTATCGAAATCCGAAGAATCCGATACACGTCCTCCAAGGTGACAGTCATCTCCCCTGTCGGAAGATGGAAGGTGTTCGTCCGAACATCCCATAGGCCGATCAATGCTGTAAGGTACGCCCGGTCCGCCACAACTGCATCCAACCGAGCCACATGCTTGAGCCCTAAGGCATCAAGCCACTCCCAGTCATCATCACTCAATGCCTCGCGGGCATTAGAAAAAATGGTCGGTACTCGATGTCGACTCTTCACCACCTGCACATCACAAAAAACAACAAACATCAAAAACATGCATCAAATTACCATCACATGTACAAAAATGCATAACTGTATAGTAACATCTTTCATTCACATGTACATCCAAAAAAAAAAAAAAATTCATCAATTTTGCATCTTTAATTTCATAAAAAAACCAACAAAAATTTGACATGGTTTACCTACGGTTTTACCTAAGTTTATCATTTCAAAACAAAAAATTCATCAATTTTGCATCTTTAATTTCATAAAAAAACAAAAAAATTTGACATGGTTTACCTACGGTTTTACCTAAGTTTACCATTTCAAAACAAAAAATTCATCAATTTTGCATCTTTAATTTCATAAAAAAATGACAAAAATTTGACATGGTTTACCTACGGTTTTACCTAAGTTTACCATTTCAAAAAAAAAAATTCATCTTTAATTTCATAAAACAATAAAATTTGACATGGTTTACCTACGGTTTTACCTAAGTTTACCATTTCAAAAAAAAAATTCATTTATTTCATCAAAAATGACAAAAATTTGACATGGTTTACCTACGTTTTACCTAAGTTTACCATTTCAACCAAAAAATTCATCTTTAATTTCATCAAAACCAATACACATTTGACATGGTTTACCTACGTTTTACCTAAGTTTACCATTTCAACAAAAAATTCACCTTTCATTTCATCAAAAATGACAAAAATTTGACATGGTTTACCTACGGTTTTACCTAAGTTTACCATTTCAACCAAAAAATTCATCTTTAATTTCATCAAAAAACAAAAATTTGACATGGTTTACCTACGGTTTTACCTAAGTTTACCATTTCAAAACAAAAATTCATCAATTTTGCATCTTTAATTTCATAAAAAACAACAAAAATTTGACATGGTTTACCTACGGTTTTACCTAAGTTTACCATTTCAAAACAAAAAATTCATCAATTTTGCATCTTTAATTTCATAAAAAAAAAATGACAAAAATTTGACATGGTTTACCTACGGTTTTACCTAAGTTTACCATTTCAACCAAAAAAAATTCATCATTTTTCATCTTTCATTTCATCAAAAATGACAAAAATTTGACATGGTTTACCTACGGTTTTACCTAAGTTTACCATTTCAACCAAAAAAATTCATCTTAATTTTTTTTTTTTCACTTTCATTTCATCAAAAATGACAAAAATTTGACATGGTTTACCTACGGTTTTACCTAAGTTTACCATTTCAACCAAAAAATTCATCTTTAATTTCATCAAAACCAACAAAAATTTGACATGGTTTACCTACGGTTTTACCTAAGTTTATCATTTCAAAACAAAAAAATTCATCAATTTTGCATCTTTAATTTCATAAAAAACCAACAAAAATTTGACATGGTTTACCTACGGTTTTACCTAAGTTTATCATTTCAAAACAAAAAAATTCATCAATTTTGCATCTTTAATTTCATCAAAAACAATAGACAAAAATTTGACATGGTTTACCTACGGTTTTACCTAAGTTTACCATTTCAACCAAAAAAAATTCATCAAATTTTGCATCTTTCATTTCATCAAAAAATGACAAAAATTTGACATGGTTTACCTACGGTTTTACCTAAGTTTACCATTTCAACCAAAAAAATTCATCTTTAATTTCATCAAAACTAAATTTACTTTTCGTTTTACTTTTACCTTTCAACAATTCACCTTTCATTTCATCAAAAATGACAAAAATTTGACATGGTTTACCTACGGTTTACCTAAGTTTACCATTTCAAAAAAAATTCTATTTCTTTTCTTTCCTTTTTCTTTCAAAACATTCATCAATTTTGCATCTTTAATTTCATAAAAAACCAACAAAAATTTGACATGGTTTACCTACGGTTTTACCTAAGTTTATCATTTCAAAACAAACAATTCATCAATTTTGCATCTTTAATTTCATAAAAAAAAGACAAAAATTTGACATGGTTTACCTACGGTTTTACCTAAGTTTACCATTTCAACCAAAAAAAATTCATCTTTAATTTCATCAAAACCAATACAAATTTGACATGGTTTACCTACGGTTTTACCTAAGTTTACCATTTCAACAAAAAAAATTCATCTTTCATTTCATCAAAAATGACAAAAATTTGACATGGTTTACCTACGGTTTTACCTAAGTTTACCATTTCAACCAAAAAAATTCATCTTTAATTTCATCAAAACCAATAAAATTTGACATGGTTTACCTACGGTTTTACCTAAGTTTACCATTTCAACAAAAAAATTCACCTTTCATTTCATCCAAAATGACAAAAATTTGACATGGTTTACCTACGGTTTTACCTAAGTTTACCATTTCAACCAAAAAAATTCATCTTTAATTTCATCAAAACCAATAAAAAAATCGACATGGTTTACCTACGGTTTCGACCTAAGTTTACCGTTTCAAAAAAAAAAATTCATTCATTTTCCATTTTTAAAATTCCATAAACATAACACAAAAATATGGGCATGGTTTACCTACGGTTTCGACCTAAGTTTTACCATTCACATAGAAAAACATTTTTTTAACCATGGTTACCCTAAAGTGTTACTCTAAGTTTCATTTTGGGTTTATCCTATGGTTTTCCATCTAAGTTTCCATCGGTTTGCATCCATGTTTCATTCGGTGTCATTCATTTACCTTTTAATTTAATTAATTAGGGTTTCATGTTTAAACACAAGAAAAACACCATAAAAACACATTTGCATTTTTCAAATTCACAATCGAGGAGATAGTGCACTTATTGGTCTCGCCTCGGCTCCGCCGCTCGACGACCCGGTCTGTGCACTCATGGTGGCTGGATGATCCGGCAGCGCTTCGCGTCAGAAATCTACCTCCTCCTCCCAGAGCTCCAAATCGCAATCGCTGAACAGTGCAAATGAGCCCAACCTGTCATTTTTGCCTATTTATAGTTTTTGCCTACTGCCAATCGTCCCTAGCCGGGACGAGCGCTTTTCGACGCGCTCGTCCCACCCTGGGGCGAGTACAATGGTGGCGTCCTCGTCTCACCCCGAGACGAGTACCATCCTGGCACTCGTCCCCCCCCCGGACGATTAAAAAAAAAAAAAAAAAAAATCAACAATAACCAAAACATAAAAATGACAAATGCCAACAAAACCAAAAAAAAGGTCAAAACAGTCGGGGAACTGCTCGAGCATGCTTAGCGGTAAACCATCTAAAGGCACCCTTGCACAAGTCATCTTGGGTCAAGCGACTCGTCGCTTTTCTCATGTCGGTCATTCCCTCATCGATTCGTCGCTTGAGGGGGTAGTCACACTTAGTTGCCAATCAACACCATTATACCCAGTCTTGGAAATGACACGCATTCAAAGGATCATTGCAAATGACAATCGTGCCCCTGCTTGGGGCAGCAAACAAGCAATCATCACAAACTGATCATATACTTGGCATTCGTGAATCATGAACTCAAGGTTCCCACAACAAAAGGTTGCGCCCTTTGCCTATTCATGACTGATCAATGTCTAAGTTCAAGTAATACCTCACCGAACCAGGTTAATGCTTGATTTAAGTTCCTTAGCTCGTCAAAAGCAAGGATTCAAGAATGCGTGCCCTTTCCATACTTGGGGCATCAAGAGTTGGTTAGGTTACTGAGAAACCCTAATCATTAGTGCTTTGGTTATATATTTTTGCTCAGCACTGCACCATGTGCAACGCTTCCCAAAAAGGGGCATCTGTAGACACCAAAACAGCACCAATCCGATTATGTGACAACAAGCACTGATCGCACTAACACACACAGCCCCCAGGGCAGCCCTCAGAGGTTAAACAGTGGTTCTAACCACTCACACAGCAGTTTTGCAAGTCAGAAACCAATTTGGCACCTTTTAGACACTTTATTGCTTATTCGTCCCACCCAGGGACGAGTGCAGGTTTTACTCGTCCTACCCAGGGACGAGTGCAGACTGATACTCGTCTCACCTAGGGACGATTACTAGCGCTCGCTTCGGGGTGGGACGAATGCCAAGTTTGACCGACAAAAAGTCAAATCTCGGCATATAACAACTCAGAACTGCCACTTAGCTTTTCCTGCATGACATAGGAGTGCGAGTGAGTTCTTTTGACAACTCATATCTGCCAATTGACTTTTCCTTCACTGCATGGGAATGAGAGTGAGATTTTTAGGACAACTCAGATTTGCCACTTAGCTATTCCTTCATTGCATGGGAGTGCAAGTGAGCTTTTCTAAAACACACAAAGACATGCACAGAGACAGTTAAGAATCCCTTGATCAAGAAGAAGTCTTCTTTTTAGGAAAAAAGCATTCATGCAAAGAAACACTTTTGCATGTTAATTCAAAGAGACCCCTTGGGTCTATAAAATGGTGAGTTTCCTCACCCAAAAGATATACAGAGAAGGAGCATTTTGAGCGACGAAGTGCCGCTAATTCATTTACTTGCGATTTGTGTTTTCAACATCCATAATCTCTTAATCGAAAGAGAGGTTATTGGGTGACTTTTGAAGGCACGAATCAAGAACCAACACCGATTTTTCTGACCACAATATCCTACCAATTTGCCGACAACACATCACATCAGGTTTCGGACCCATCCTAAGAGGATTGGTGTCGAAGCAAAGTTTCACCCGCGGGTGGTTTGCCTTCGGGCACCCCCCGCTTTATTTCTTTTATAGTATTTAGCTAGTTTCATGTTTATGCTTTTGTCAAGTTTTCATTTCATTTAGATTCATTTTAACCATAGTTAGATTTATCTTTTATTTTTCATACATAGGTGCTACTGATTCTTTGTTTGTTTCTTTGAACGCAGATTTGCAGCATTGGAGGAGCAGCGAGGAATCGACCTTTACCAACGCAAGCGGTGACAACGTTTTGGTTCGCCCATCTTATATGTGGGCAAGCGAAAGAAGGAATTCTGAAACAAGTTGTAAAAGAGCAATATTTAACGCTCCTATCCCCTAAAAAGGAAGGAGACGCATTGTAACACAAATTTGCAAAGCATATCAATAAAAAGGCCGATTTTTATATTGCTTTAATATCTTGTGTTCATGTTCTTCCTTTTTATGCATTTTCAATAACATAGGGTTTAAGCGTTATTTTAGTTTCATTTACATTGCAATTTTAGTTTATCCTTTTTGTTTTCGAAATCTCGTGTTTTCACATCCCTCAAAAATTCCAAGTGTAGGGCATAAAGCTTGAGCCATATGGGATTTGTTGATGGTTCAATTTGAGGATCAAAAGTTGATTTCCATTGCTACATGAAGAGGCCAACTGGCTTGATGTTGTATGAACCTCCCTCAAAAGCCTTATTTCTAAGCTAGATAAAGATAAGTTTTATAATAAAATAACCATTGGGTGGAAGGATGATGTCCAATTCTCCTTGAGATTATTAATGTTTTCATGCCTAATTGTAGAGAAATCTATTTGATGGTCTTAGACCTATTAATTTGTAGATGAGGACATGGGTGGATATATAGACCATGTATTTTGCTATTAGTTATTTACCAATTTCTAATAGTAAGGTGGAATTATTTTGAGGAAGACAACCATTTCACCTCACCCGCTCCACTTCCTTTTCTTTTCTCTTCCTAGGGTCCTGCATGTTTTTATGTGCTTTAGCTTCATTGTTTGTCAGTTTACCATTATTACCTCTAACAAATCCCATAAAGGTTTGCATAAAAGGCATGTATTTGAATAAATAATCTCCTTTTGTATCTTGAGGGCTTTTATTAACTAGGATTTCTAAAAAGAAAGCTCCATAGGTACTACCATTCTTATCATCCAAAACAAGATGCTCGAGGGAGCTGTGAGGCTCTTGCACCAAGGAGGAAGAGTCCATCCATGATAAATACCTAGATGAGGTTCCTAAAAAATATTCCAAGAGATATTCCTCAGTTCATACTCCCAATAGGCTAGGGTTTAAAATCACCACCTAATCCATGGAAAGTATCTTCCTCACATTATTCACTTTTATATATGATACTAGTATGCAATATATGGTGGTATGCTAATGGGTGTCATTATACCTCAATTTAATTCATTATAAAATCCAAGGTGGTGTCCATAGGTTCTATGCAATAATAATAACTTAAGTAAGGTCATTTATAGGGCTTCTATTCTAAATTATTGAAAAAGCAACAAAAAAACTCAATATACAAAAAATAGAAATAACTAAGTTAAGAAACATAACATGCTGGAAATGAAAGTGGATGCAATAGAAAAAAAATGAAGAACAATATGGAAAAAATAAATATAAAGTAATGCTTCTTTTAACACTATGCTATAGTAGTAATAAACTTAAGCTAGTTGGCTATCTACTCCTCCCAGAACATGAAATTAGACAACTAATTAATTATCATTAAAAATATGAAATAACAACAAAAAATAAATAAAATGGTACCTTCCACCTAGCCTAGAGTGGGACCTTGCTTTGTAATAATTTTAATGGGAAGAAGTTAAACTCAACTCACACAAATGAAGTATTCTAGCAATCTCAAATCATCATATCAATGTAGTTCTAAAAATAATAGTTTCTTTACAAACTATTGTAAATAATAAACACAATTACAATAACATGGTGGTAGATACTACTACTAATTAAACTCACATGGAACTACATATATTATTTATAAGTGAGAAGAATAAGACCCTCCTCTTTCCTACATTATCAAATAATTTCAACAACAAAAAAGTAACAAATCTCATTCAACAAGTAAGGACCAAAAATGGTGCAACTAATTCTAATATGGTCATATTCACCTACATGGAATATTTTGACTATTATGGTGGACATGCTAAGAACATGATAAATTGGTTACCAAATAGTTTCACCTTGTCCAATGTGTAAAATTATCTTGTCATTTTTCCAAAAGCAACTACCAGCTATGCTAAATCAACAAGCAATTGAATATCTGCTGACATCACCCAAAAGTGGTTGGCAAAACTATATTCGACTAGCTAAAACAAAAAAAAGCAAGATCTATGAGTTGGTTTATGTCATTAATATTCAAACAAATCCTTGTTTTTTTCTTCTATCACATCTAAAGCTAGCCTATTTCCTAGTGTTTGACACTAACCTATCATCCAACATCTGGTACCAAGCTATCTTTCCAATTTCTAGTATTAAATAAGTGTTGTCTTATATAGAGCTAGTAAATGACTATCAAGTTTGGGGATGATTGTGTGAAGCCACATCTGATACCTATTATAGTCTTAGTTTTTTGTTCTATATGGACTGTCATCTCTAGCATGAACTTCCAAGCTATCCGAGGAACTCCAATTGTTGTGTAAAAATTTGATAACCCTGTTTATTCACTAAATATTGGTATTGGTCATTAAAATGTCATTTTTTATCTCTCTTATTATATACTATCATGATTCCTACCTAATTCTACATTTAATCCTAATTACTACATTTAATCAAGGAACTAATATAAATATTAAGCAAAACATGGTAAAATAATGCAAAAAGGTTGTATAAATTGAGGTCTCTTTGGGCCTCATCACTCCTCCCAAACTATTGGGAGGCATGCCCTCATGATTAAAATAATTATTTTGAAGTGAAATCCACTCTCTAGGATCATTTCCTATTCAATTTTTTGTCCTAAGAAACTTCTATGTTTGTTTAATTTTTGGACAGAGGCAACCGATTTATAACTTCTATTTTCTTTGGATCTACTTTTATGCCTATGGTTGAGATATGATGCCCTAACATGATTCCTTCATCCATCATCATTAAACACTTTTTATTACTCAATTTTATATTATGGTATTTGCATTGAGTGAGAACTTAATCTAGATTATGGAGAGCCTCATCGAAGGTTTCTCCATATACTATGAAATCATCCATATATACCTTGATGCATTCATTAGTGAGATCCACAAAAATAGCAAGAACTACCTATTGAAAAGTAGTGAGAGCATTGAATAGCCTAAATGGTAAGTCTCTATAAGAAAAATTTTCCTAGGGGCACATGAAGGTGGTTTTATCTTAATATTTTGACGCCACATATTTCTGGTTATAAAACTGTCTAGGAAAGAAAAATATTTCTTCCTAGAAAGGGTATCGAGTTCTTGGTCTATAAAAGGTAATAGAAAATGATCTTTTTGTATGGAATTATTAAGTTACCTATAGTCAATACACACAAATATCTCCATTCTTAAAAAAAAAAAATTACTAGCAGGGAGACCCATTGGCTATTAGATATTGAGTAAATGAAACCCGCATCCAGTAACTTCTCAATACCTATTTTTACCATATCCTTCAAAGCTTGATTTATCATCGTTTGTGGATGGTGGAAATACTTCTTATTGATGGTATAGATTCTCTGAGTGCATATGTTGAGGTGGCCCCATTTATATCACTATAGTCCCATGCAAAGATATTTACATGTCAACTTAAGTCAAATAATTTGGATTTTGCTTTGTCCATCAACCAACTATTGATATTACTTTTTTTCCTAGTATTTCTATTTTCTTGGTGGTTGGTTTCACCTAGTTAACTCCTCTACTCACTATCAATTTTAAAGGATAATTATGGGGTAACAAATAATGGAAAATTCTAGTGTTTTCATTAATTAAAAGTAATCCTTGGAGGAACAATATTCGTTAAAGGACATTTAAAAGATGAGAGAAGGTTGCTTTCTTGTCTATGTATCAAAGTAAATTGATTATATCATAGTGACATATGTGACAAGGGTTCAGAGGTTTCACCCTCATCCTTCCATAGGAATCTATGGATTATAGTCTTCTCATTATCTAAGCAAGATCCATTTGAGGATTTTAATAGAATAGTTTCATCTTCAAAGAGAACTCCTTCTAGTGGATCTAACTCTTTTGCATGATTTTTAACCATTACCATAGCTAGATAATAAAAATTATTCCTTTCACCAAGTTCATCCACCTATATATATTTGGATTCTAAGCCTTACTACAACAATATATCACATGTTCCAATATAAATAAGCCATGATATTAAATTTCAAAATATCAATGATGAAGAGTAGAATTATATATGATCAATCTAATATGTATATCAAGGCCAATATAATACTTAAAATAGAATTCACTTATAAAATTAAATATGAATGTAAATGGCCTAAATCATTCATGTACTATGCATGAAGAAAAATTACAATAGAAATCTACCTTAGCAAACATTGTTCTTCTTTGCTCTCTTATTTCAACACTCATTTCAGATCTATAAGAGAACAACCATGGACTGGTATGTTTTAGAGTAGAATATTATGTTATTGGAAGCAACAAACATGTTAGGCAAAGTGTGCAGTATGGTTATAGTTCATGTGGATGTACTCATTTTAGATCTATAAGAGCAAAAGTGGTGGCTGCAATTTGAGAAAAATATTATGTAAGAGAAGCGATGTGTTGTTGTTTAGGGTTTGCCTCATCCAAGCCAAAAAAAGGGAGGAAACAAAAATTTACTCGGTCTTCATGAACAAAAATCTACCCCAATGAAAATTGTTCTTCTTTGATCTCTTTTTTATGCACTTGTTTTAGATCTATAAGAGCACAAGTAATGACCATGATCTGGTGAGTTTCAGAGCAAAATATTATGTTATTGGAAGCAACAAACATGTCGAGCAAAGTGTGTAGTATGGTTATAGTTTGTATGGACACACTCATTTTAGATCTGTAAAACCAAAAGTGGTGGTCATGATTTGAGCAGAATATTTATAAGAGAAGTGTTGTGTTGCTATTTAGGGTTTGCCTCATCTAAACCTAAAAAAAAGGAGGAAACAAAAGCTTACTTGGTCTGTGCAAATAAAAATATGCTAGGGGTGTGTTGCTATTTATGGTTTTTCTCATCAGAACCATAAAAATAGTGCAAGGGAAGGACTTGGAAATCTACTTGGCCTTCGTGAATGAAAATATTCCAAGGTACCCATAGCCAGTGTAGAGAATGGTTACACAGGGGTTGCAGATTACGAGTAGCTTCTATTAAAGATGATGGAATCAATGAGTGAAGCGGTAAGTGATGGTGATGTGGTGGTTGATGGTGATGGTGGTAGTGGAGGTCCATATCAGTTCCAATAGGATCATGATGATTCTTCTGATGCCACTTTAGGGTAGATTAACAACATGGAGAAGCTAGATTAGATTGCTTCTTCCAATTCTAGTAAGATAAATCCATTTGGTGCAATTGGAAATACCCTTTTTGGGCTTGATAGGGTGTTGGTGGCAGCTTCTACGGTGTCTACTAGAGCATTAGGATCAGTGATTCCTATTAAGGTTGGAATTATAGTACTCTAAAGGGATTAGTCATAATATATCTATGACCCTCATTGGTGGGAGGGTTTTGTTGACTTTTGTTGGAGATAGATCAATGATTCTTGATGGTTTTGATGCCATAATGAACCCTAGTAACCTCAATGATAGATAATCTATGGATATCATTAGTAGGAGGACATTGACAATTTTTATTGGAGGTAGATCAATGAATTTGGATAGTATCAAGGTAATCACGAGCTCTAATGTGTGTGTCGACAATGAACCTATGATCCCTGATGGAGGTGGGGGTCCATTAGAACAAAGTGGAGGGAGAAATTTGAATTTAGTTATTGACACATCATAATGTTAAAATGGATCCAAGGTTGTTTCCTCCTCCTGCTCGTTTGTAGCCCTTTTCAAAAATACTACTTCTTTTGGAATTTCTCCTCATCCCAAGGTCAATCTACACCCTTCTCTAGGTGCCCTCCAGATTCCATTAGAGCTTGTCTC
Organism: Wollemia nobilis; assembly: GCA_028583015.1. Lineage (NCBI taxonomy): Eukaryota > Viridiplantae > Streptophyta > Pinopsida > Araucariales > Araucariaceae > Wollemia > Wollemia nobilis. Next base: position 13,728,485 of record JAQPPZ010000521.1, on the reverse strand, counting down.
CTCCTTTATGGACCGAGATTCTCATTCTCTTGTGGGAAAATTTTTAGGGCCTCACCCTAACATGGATTTGATCTATATATGGGCCTTTATCCATTGGCACCCTTAAGGATCCATGGACCTGGTTGCCTTTACCAGAGGGTTTTTTCTCATATGAATAACCCCATTGATTCAAGCAGAATTCTATAAGGTGGACCATGGTTTTATGACTAAAGAGGGCTTTTTCGTAGGAAATAAAGCATGAATTTTGACCTATAGACTCAAAATATCAACCTATATCTGATATGGGTCTGCCTTTTGGGTCTTCCTCTCCATTTTTGGGATGAATACATTTTATGGGAGATTGCTCAGGACATTGGTGAGTTCATCAATCTTGATCTACCTACCAAAGCCAATACTTGCATGGTCCACATCTGCATGTGCATAAATGCTAACCTTGATTTCTCTCTTCCTTCTTCCATCGAGATAATTTTAGATGAGATCTCTAGAACTTAGATAATAGAATATGAGAATAAGCTAGCCTTATTTTCCAGGTGCTCCAAGGAAAGTCACCTCAGATCTTAGTGTTGGATGTTTAAGGTTTCTAAGGTACTTCCCACCAAAAACCCTTTAGGAGAAAGGTTCTGGTAGTAATAGCATTCCCACAATTGATCTAATTTTTCTTCTTTGGTGGACTCCAAGCCCCATCCCTATGGTACTAAATATATTTCTAATCAGGGGATTCCTTCTCAAGGTTCATCAAGAGAGGCTTTGAGTGATTTGGTTCAAGTATTTTTGTTCATTTTTCAAATTTTTTTGGGGTATACTCTAAATGCTTCATCCTCTACAGGTCAAGCTCTCTAATATGTTCCCCTGACTCAATTTCTCATACTTCTTTAAGGTATGACCTTTAGCTTCTATTTCTAATCCATTTTATTCTCTGTATGTTCTTAAGGTTCTTCCTTCTATTGATATTATTGCTCCCTAAAGCCCTCCTCCATAGAGCCATCCTTCACCTAAAGGCCTTCTTGGCCCTTCTCCATTTAAAAATATTCCCAACAATATTTTTTCCCCGAGTCCTCCTTCACCAGAAATCTAAAAAGGCTCCATGCTGATGTCGATTTAGTGAAGAAACTAGGTCGTCCTTCCTCTAAGCTCATCAAAAATAGAGAATATTTTGAGGATATTGCTAATAAAACTCAGTTCACTTTGAGTCTCTCCTCCAAGTAAAATTTTATTTAGATCCACTTGAAAATGATACCCAATCCAAATTCTCCTCTTCACAAGGAAGAGGGAAAATATATTATTTCATAATTTCCAAATGAAAATCCTCTCATGGAATGTGAGAGGCCTCAATGGATACAACAAACAACATTTGGTTAAGTCCATGAGGAAAGATATAAAACCAACCATTTTCCTCTTGTAATAATCCAAACTGGATACCCAAAATGCTTCACGTATTTCTAAATACATCTAGAAAAATTATGAATATCTCATAAACCCTGCTAATGGAGCCTATGGAGGACTGTTATGTTTGTGGGATCCAAATATTGTTGAAGGTATAACCCTATATATGGCAGAAAAATATATGAGCATCCTGTTATTCAATAAGGACTACCATTGTAGATGGTTTTTATTAAAGATTTATGCTCCAAAATACCCATTTGGAAGATTTCATCTCTAGAAAAATATTAGTCAAATGAGAGAGGCTTTTTCCAATGAGGTTCGGATGCTGGCTAAAGATTTTAATTCTCCTTTATTCTCCACTGATAAGAAAGGAGACTCTGAAACAACAATTAATTGCTATGAATATTTTACTTCTTTTGTGGATGAGAATGAACTCATGGATATCCAACTCAAATGTCCAAAATTTACCTGTAGTAAGCATAGAAAGGATGACCAACTTATTCAAATAAGGCTCGATAGATTCCTAATATTCGTTAACGACATCAATCCCTTTGGATACACTGACCCTTGTTCTCTACCCCGAATAGGATATGATCATAACCCATTCCTTAATTTTTCATTCCAAATCTCCCCATTTAAATACCCTTTTATATTTTGAGCTATGTGGCTTCAGGATCTAGATCTCAAGGCACTCATTGCAAATTGGTGGTCTTGTAGTTTTTCTAGATCCCTAGTCTCTTGGGTTAGCAATAAGCTTCATTTTGTGAAAGCACAGTTCAAGAAGTGGAATAGAGAAATTTTTTGCAATGTTTTTTTTCTAGGAAACATAATACCAATCCTAGCTCACAAACATCGAGCTTATTTCCCAACAGGGAGAATTGGACACAAATATTATTGATATTGAAAGGAATCTTCTATATGAATACCATAATATTATTAAAAGTGAAGATGTTTTATGGAAGTAGAAGTCTAGAGTTACCTAGTTGAAAGAGGGAGACTCTAATACTAAATTTTTCATGCTACCATGATGAGGCACAGGGGCTCTAGTAAGACCAGGTAACTCACCCAAACTGATAGGATAATTATTTCAAAAATTATAGATATTAGAGATGAGGCAGTGGCTTTATTTGAAGATCTAATTGGACCCAGTATGGAGTGCAATGTGAAAATGTCAAAGACCCTCTTGAAAAATATCCCCAGGTTGGTATCCTAAGAGCATAATAATTGTTTTCTTAAAGCATTTTCTACTGAGGAAATCAGTAACACAAATTTTTCAATGCAAAGCGGGAAGGCTCCAAGCCCAGATGGTTTTCCCCCAATTTTCTTTCAAAAATATTGGGACATTGTGGGGCCCAACATCATTTCAACCATACAACAAATGCAATAGACTAATAACATTCCTAAAGATGTAAAATCTATATTTCTATCTCTCATCCCTAAGTCTAGTAATGCCAAATCCTTATATGATTTTCATCCAATCAATCTATGCAATGTTTTTATAATATCCTCATAAAAGTGATCACCACGAGGTTGAAACCCATTATCCCTTTCATCATAAATTCCTATCAATATAGTTCTATTCCGTGGAGGCTTATTACTAACAACATAATCACAATCCACGAGCTGATTCATTATGTTTCTAAAAGCGGTAAATTTTACCTTTTCCTCAAATTGGACATGAACAAGGCTTTTGATAGAGTGTCTTGGAGTTTCCTCTTCTTAGTCTTATCTAGATTCAGTTTCCATCCTGATTGGATCAACCTAGTCAAGGTATGCATATCAGGGACTGAATTATTTGTTTTAGTTAATGGCTCCATTGTTGGTTATTTCCAGAGTGCCAAAGGTCTGAGACAAGGTGACTCTTTGTCCCCTTTTATCTTTATCATTATGGTAGAAATCCTAAGGAGAAATTTGTGATATGCTTGTTAAAAAGAATAAATCTCTAACATTAAATCTACCTCATCTCTCATGCCCATATCCCACCAGTAGTTTGTGTATGACACTATTCTTGCCACTCATACCTATGTTCCCCAAGCCAAAATCATCAAGTCTATTCTTCTTTCCTTTGATTCTACTACTGGTCAAAAAATCAACTTCTCCATAAGTAAACTATATTTTCTCAATACACCCCAGATGATAAACCCACATAGCTAATATCCTTGGTTGTACCATTGATGATCTTCTTGCTACGTAGCTTGGTTTTCCACTTTTTTATGGTTCCGCCAAAAAATCTCTTTGGTTTCCACTCATTGAGAGAATTCATAAAATAATGGTAGGATGGAAAGGAAGACTCCTTAGTCAAGTAGGAAAGGACACCTTAGTCAAAGCCACTCTCCAAAGCATATCTATTTTTTTTGTCCATATTCTGTATTTTGGTTGAAGTTTGTAAAAATATTGAATAGTTTGAGAGGAGTTTTCTATGGTCAAGCTCAGAACACAAACATAGATTTAATTTAGTTGCATGGGACCAGGTCTATTACAAGAAATAATATGGTGGTATTGGGCATAGAAAGGTCAGACAAATGAACCTATCCCTTATTGCTAAGCAAGGTTGGAGGACCCTTCAAAATGAATAAGCACTATGGGTTGATATCATCAAGGTCAAATACCTCTAGCATAAACCAAATTTTCTAGATTATCCTTCACCTAGTCAAGTTTCTACCACCTAGAATTCCATCTTGTGTATGAGGGAGATCATCAACAAAGGAATCCATTGGAAACTTGGTGATCAAAAATAGTGTGTATGTGCTTTTGTTAAAATTTTAATAGTTAAGAGATGTGCATAAAATAGTCAATGGTTGTATGAACACCATAAGTGATATTCATGTAGTATTTATCCTATACTACAAGGACCTCTTAACAATCAAAAGATAAAATAAGAAGTGTGGTCAAAACAAGATGCGTATATAGAATAAGAGTATATCCTTTGTCTTGGAGAAAAGAAGAAATTATTGAAAACTTGCAAAGGACAAAATATATACAAGATATGAAGAACTATATCCCTTGACTTGGATAAATTTATATGATTTTTGAAACATTCAAGATCAAGGAACATAGGATAATGAAAGAGAAGAATAAAGAGAACATATATCCCTTGACTTGGGAAAAATTGATAATTATTTTAAAACATTCAAGGTCAAGGAACATATGAGATAGAAAAGAAGTATGATTGGTGCCAACAAAAGATGTGCCCTAGGTTGGGTATTTTCTAAGCATCAATGACCTAGTATGAGTGCAATGCATATGAGCTAAAACCTAACTAGGTTTCATAACTTGCCTCCTTGTGAAGTCCCTAAAATTTTATATGAACAAGCAATCAGATGTAAGTATGATCAAGCAACAAAGTACCTATATGATATGTATAAGTACAAGAAGAAGAGTGTGTTAAGTAGTCCATGTAATATATGATAAGAAATCATGCAGTATGAGAAAGAAAACCAAATGCAAGTTGGCATATAAGAAGCTAAAGAAGAGAGGAGAGAAAGATGAAGATAGACAAAGAGAGATGGAAGAGAGATCAAGAGAAGATGTTCATGCATAATATCTTTTTAGGTGTATTATGTTCATTGGTTCTTTAAAATATTTACCATATAACATTTCTAAATGATAGGCTTCTGATCCAACCTTGGTTATTATGACAAAGGGGCCTAGCCAATTGGGCTAAAACTTACCCTTCAAATCTATCTGAGCATTAGTGTTATTTTGGTTTTCTTTGAGAACAAGGTCCCCAAATTCAAAAGAATGAGTGCAAACTTTCTTGGAGTAAGTTCGCTTGAGAATATTATGATAGACTCAAAGATGCTCTAAGGCATGGATGTGCTTTTCATTCAACAAATCCAACTGGTTCAAATTACCTAAATGATACTTATTGACAATCAAGGCATCTTGCAACAAGATATATAAGGACAAGATATTTAACTTAAAGGTGAAAAATACCTTAGTACGATAAACCAAGACATAGGGGGTTGCACCTATAGGAGTTCATATGCTAGTATGATAGGCCCACAAGGTAGGGTAAATATGTACCAGTCATGATTAGTCTTACTAACCAACTTCTTGAAGATCTTAACTAAGGAATTGTTGGATGCTTTGGCTTGACAATTACCCCGAGGGTAATATGGATTTGATAATTTGTGCTAAATCTTGTACTTAGCACAAATCTTATGGACATCCTTGTTCTTAAAATGAGTGCTATTGTTAGAAATGATTAGTGAAGGAATCTTGTGCCTACAAAGGATCTGGTTGAAGATGAACTTGGAGACTTGGACCCCAATCACCGTAGTTAGGGGAATGGCTTCTACCCACTTGGTGAATTAATCTATTTTCATACTGACAAATTTATGATCATCATACAACATGGGGTTGTTGGAATAAATAATCCAATTTTGGCATTATATTGTAAAATCACCTGAGTATAAAGGTGAATAATAAAATTAGGCATCTAGGATTTAATATAAATTAAATAGATAAGTATTATAAATATCTAGGTTAGACTAATATATATTAAGGTATATAAATAAAATAAATATATAAATATTTATTTTATTCTAGTCAACTCAAGGTCAAAAGTGACATGGCATGAGACTTGAGTGTGGTGGCATGTGTGGGGCACATAATGGCATGTAGCATAGGTTTGGTGGCACACACAAATGTTTGGATGAGGACATGTGGCCTCAAATTTGAGTGGTGGCATAGAGGTGGAGTTTCATGAGACACTTGTCTCATACACTCCATGTCTATCTTCCAACAGGAGGATAGCCCAAATTATATATTTGGGCTAACTCCTTGCTTTTGGTGCTCTTGATCATTGGGTCTTTTGAGAATTCTTCTAGTGTTGATTGCGAGAAAAGGGCATGTATATTTTACTTAAAAATAATACAAAGAGGAGGAGATATATTTTGATCGTGGTTTTCCCTTCATTGGCTTTCCACGTAAATTGGTGTGCTTTACATGGTTTGTTTATATTGATATTATCTTGAATTAATTTAAATATAATATTCTTGATTTTGTTTATTAAGTTTTATTTTTAACCCCTTCATATGGTATCTGAGCTTAGGTTTAATACGTAGAGCTTAGGATTAATTCTTAGGGATTATTTCTGCTTCTTTTCACTGTGTACAAATTGCACATTTTTTTAATTAAAAACTAAAAAAAAAAAACAGATTTCTTTGGAATTTGTTGAAAATTAGTTCATTGGAACTGGCTTGATTTGTGCATCCTCTTTCTCTAAAGTCACAAGTTCAAGTTTTGACGTTTAGGGAGTCAAAATCACCAAAAAATGACGATGGCCTAATTTTATTTTTTGGCTTAAAATTAAATCTCCATATTTTTTCAAATTTTCTTTTTCCTAACATCATTGTCTCCTCCGTTTCACTCTTTTAAGACTAATTTTGTAGGTTTTAATGGTAGATTTCGAAAGTTATGAGCAAAAACATGATTTAGCCCTTTCAAACCCTAGATGCATTTTTTAATTTTATCTTTTTTATACTCACTATTTTTAAAAAATAATTGTAGATCTTGAATAGGTTGATTAATATCTATCCAATAAAATTTTCAATTTTTTTTGACAACTTTCTTTTTTGGCACAAATCCCGAGGTCATACAACATGTGTAATGGGCCTATAAGGACCTATACAATCCATTTTGCTATAATTTTTTTGCGAAAATTTGTCTTAACTTTTTTTTAATTTTGATTTCAATTTTTTAAAAATAAAAATCTGATATTTTTTAGAAAAAATCATTTAAAAAAAGGAATGAAAACGATGCCATTTTTCTTCAAATATTTCTGTCACTGCAATAGTCCTTCACCCTCCAAACCGTAGCGTGTTCTCTCCCATGCGATACCACTCAACAATTATCTCTCCCAAAACTAGTCGTGTATCCTCTCGAAGTTCGACCCCCTTTTTTCTCCCACCCTTCTACACCAAGTATCTTACATTTTCTTCCTTCCACTTCCTACACTAGGGAATCTGAAGCTAACTCTAGCTCGTAATATATTGTTAGTGTCATGGCCACCTTACCTTGCTAATTACTCACCCACTTCTTGAACACCAGTTGAGAATTTATTATTTTCTTTTAAGTACCATTTTGGGTGGTACACTTGATCTAGTTGCAGTGAAGGTTCCAAACACCACTAAAATTATTTCATCCTTCAATCAATGAATACCTTCTACACAAGTTGCATATTTTAAAGTCTAACCATTAGTATCATTGAAAGACATATTCCCTTTTAAAAAACAAGAATAAAAAGCACTAATATTGTAATGTAGCAATATGCTCATTGTATTGTGCTGGAATGGTTTCAAGATTAAAATTTTTAATATATACATAGAGGGAGTTTGATCCTTTACAACGTATGTTTTAGTTTCTAGTGAATTTTGAAGCAAATATATATTATATGAGGTAGAATCATTATTAAATAACTACAATATCTTAGTAGTAGAACCATTTGCTGCTATCCTTTGCATTGAGAGTTGAAATTGTCATATTTCTCTGAAGAGGGGGATCTATTCTATGCAGTATGTAAGAAAGTAAAGTGAAGCATGTGATAAAAGAGATTTTGGAACCCTAATATAAAAACATGAAATAAATTTAAGATTAATTATGCTAAAAGGAATTGAAATCCTATGTTATAAGATGCTTAAAGGAATTGAAATCCTAATCTAAAAACATGAAAGACATTTAAGATTAATTGTGCAAAAATAAATTTAAATCCTATGTTAGAAGATGTGAAAAGGAATTGAAATCCTAACCTAAAAATATGAAAGATATTTGAAATTTATTTTTCAAAAATAAATTGGAAATTATTTGCGAAAATAGATTGAAATTGGTGTGCAAAATTGAAATTATCATCTATCATTTAAAAAATTTAAATTTTTTACAACACTCTATCATAACCTAGAGCTGTTTTTTAAACTATTGTTTAGTAGTAGATCTACTTTCATACTCTGATGATATATATATATATATATATATATATATATATATATATATATATGTGTGTGTGTGTGTGTGTGTGTGTGTGTGTGTGTGTGTGTGTGTGTGTGTTGTTTTAAATGCTTAAAAGACATTTAAAAATAATATATAAATTCCCATTAAAATTGTGTGTAATTTTAAATCTAAGGGAATTTTTTTTGCATTCATTTAAGGGTACTTTGTGTTTCATAGCTATTTAAAAAAGAGATGTTTTTTTATCAAAAAAAACTAGAATGTGGAAAAATATAATGGTATAGTTCAAACCAAACATCAAATTATAAAAAAATAAGTAGCTTTACAAATCCATCAAATGGTCCTTACAATGAGATACAAATATTATTAAATATTTTAACAAATCTCTAGTTTTTGCTCCACTTGTCCTAAAAGTTGCTTATATGTATTGTATGGTTGATGTGGACAAATCTGGGTAAATTGCTCCTACTACTAAGGGTTTGGGCCCTTAGGGGGAGTAGATGCATTTAATTTTTTATGAATGTTTTTGCATGTTTGTTGGATTAAAATAAAGTCATTAAAAAGGGTAATTGGATTACATTGTGGAATAACAATTAATTGTTACAAAATACTGTAGTATTTTTTAAGATGCCATATGCCCTTCTATCTATTAGCAAAATACTTGGCACCTTCCACGACTAGCTTAAGTAGGTTTTGCTATATATATATATATATATATATATATATATATATATATATATATATATATATATATATATATTGGGAACTCTACTTTTAATTTTTAAAGTACAAAAGGGTTTATTTGCATCACATTAAACACATGCCCATATTCACCCCAACAAAATGGGGTTGTTGAGAGGAAAAGTAGGTCCATTGCAAATATGACAAGGAATTTCCTCCAAAAAATTTCTATATATATATATATATATATATATATTGGGAACTCTACTTTTAATTTTTAAAGTACAAAAGGATTTATTTGCATCACATTAAACACATGCCCATATTCACCCCAACAAAATAGGGTTGTTGAGAGGAAAAGTAGGTCCATTGTAAATATGACAAGCAATTTCCTCCAAAAAATTTCTAATTTCTTATGGGCTGAATGTTGTGTAGATTATGAAAAACCTTTTGCTTCGATTGCTAAAAAATAGCATTAGCTACTACTTCTAATTGGAGAAATTTATCAATTATATGCAAAGAGTGCATTTCTAAATGACAACAATCCCATAAGATTATGATTTCTCAATCTAAGTATATATTAGAAATATTGCAAAGGTTTAAAATAAAAAATTGCAAATGTGTTTTTACTCCTATGGTTTCTAACAAATTTGAAACTAATAAAGACTTTAAGCTTGTAGATAAAACTCAATACAGACAACTTATAGGTACTTTACTCCATCTTACTATTTTCTAGGCTTGATATTGCTTATGTTGTTAATATAATGGCTAGATTTATTCATAAGCCTTATGATGTCCATCTTAATATAGAATACTTAAATATCTAAGTGGATCTGCTAATTTAGATTTGGAATATTTAAGTAATTTTCATGTAATTTTTTTTGGCCATTGTGATGGGACAATTAAACTCATATATTGCCACACAAATGAAAATATTTTTTATATTTTCACAAAACTATTAGTAGAATCTAAATTTTCTTACTTTATAAGTAAACTAGGCTTAAAAGAATTACCCTCAAGGGGGAGTATTGCATAATATTGAGTGATGTCAATTCTTTTATTCTTTTAAAGTTTTTTAAAGGAAACTTAAAGGTTTTGTGAATTCCATGTTGATGGATGCTATTTTTTCCATGTTGATGGAATATGTGTGCCACTTATTTATCCATGTTGATGGATGCTTTTTTTCCATGTTGATGGAATATGTGTGCCACTTATTTATCCATGTTGATGGATGCTTTTCTTCCATGTTGATGGAATATGTGTGCCACTTATTTATTCATGTTGATGGAATATGTGTACCACTTATTTATCCATGTTGATGGATGTTTTTCTTCCATGTTGATGGAATGTGTGCCACTTATTTATCCATGTTGATGGATGTTTTTTCTATGTTGATGGGATTTATGTGACACTTATTATTGATGTTTTTCCATGTTGATGGATGCTATGTTTTAATATGTGTGTGTGTGTGTGCCATTTATCTATCCATATTGATGGATGTTATTTTTCCATGTTGATGGAATATGTATGCCACTTGTTTATCCATGTTGATGAAAACCTTATTTACATGTCATATTTTTTATATATGATTACTGACTCTATGTCATATTTTTTTGTAGATCCATGTTGATGGATGGTGCCTTGTCTATTGCCACACAACTTGGAGTCTCTACTATGCCATTGTTGAAGAAGTCTTTACCAAAACATATGCTCCTTTGTAAATTGGTTCTTTGGAACCTCACCTCTTGTAAAATTGTATTATAACCCCAAAATTAGATTAAGGGGAGTGTTGGAACAAATAATCCAATTTTGGGATTATATTGTAAATTCACCTAAGTATAAAGGTGAATAATAAAATTAGGCATCTAGGCTTAAATATAAATTAAATAGATAAGTATTTAATTTATATTTAATATACCTAGGTTAGACTAATATATATTAAGGTATATAAATATTTATTTTATTCTAGTCAACTCAAGGTCAAAAGTGATATGGCATGAGACTTGAGTGTGGTGGCATGTATGGAGCACATAATGGCATGTGGAATGAATGGTGGCATATGTGGGGCACATAATGGCATGTGGTATGAGTGGTGGCATGTGGCATAGGTTTAGTGGCACACACAAAGGTTTGGATGAGGACATGTGGCCTCAACTTTGAGTGGTGGCATAGAGGTGGAGTTTCATGAGACACTTGTCTCATACACTCCACATTGTGGAGTTTTTCCTCCATGTCTATCTTCCAACAAGAGGATAGCCCAAATTATATATTTGGGTTAACTCCTTGCTTCTAGTGCTCTTAATAATTGTGTCTTCTAAGAATTCTTCTAGTGTTGACTATGAGAAAAGGGCGTGCAATTTTATTGAAAAGAATATAAAGAGGAGGAGATATGTTTTGACCATGGTTTTCTCTTCATTGGGTTTCCACGTAAATTGGTGTGCTTTATGTGGTTTTTTTTTATCTTGATCTTATCTTGAATTAATTTTAATTTAATATTCTTGATTTTGTTTATTAAATCCTACTTTTAACCCCTTCAAAGGTTAATCTTCCCTATAATTACCAATCCCACATGGAGAATGGCCAAGGAGAATAAATAACTTGAATGTTATGAGGAGCATGAATAAGGTTGTCATAACGTTGACACTTGTCATAGTGTTGAACATAGTCATATGCATATTTCTCCATGGAAGGCCAATAATAACCTATCCTAAGGAGCTTATTAGAAATGGAATTGCCACTAAAATGGCCTCCACATGATCTTTTATGAGCTTCACTAAATGCTAGCCAGGCTTCATCAAATTTAAGGTATCGCAAGAGGATAACCTCAAAATAACATCAATATAAAAAATCATTGACTATGACAAATCAACACGCTCTTTTTATCAAAATATTTTGCTTGTTGTGATTTAGTCCATCAAGCATCATGCCATATTTAATAAAGTTAAATATTTTTGTGTACCATGGCTCAAATGGAGAGGCTCTAATATTTAGGACATCTAATGAAACTAGGCTAGAGCTAAGGATTACAAACTCTCAAAGTTGTTGGATGATAATAGTTTCTTGATCATATTTTAACTCCAAGTGGATAAAGGATGCAACAATGACCATGGCATCTACATGGTAGTTGGAGTGTATAGGGATATAATCTATTGTTATCCTATCAAATATGAACAAGAGCTTGGTGATAATATCCTTGTAAGGTTTGAGTTTATCCTATTTGGTTTGATAAAAGTTGTTAACTTGATTAAATACAAGTTGAGAGTCACCAAGGATGAAAAGGATTCTAACCTTTAATGCTAAGGCTTCCCAAATACCTAGGATCAAAGCTTTACACTTTGCAATGTTATTAGTATAATATAAATGTAGGTTGAAGGAAAGGGGGATCAATTGTTTTTTAGGGGTGACTAGAATTATTACAACCCCAATGACCTTTAAGTAATGGGATCCATCATAAAACAAGAACTAAGAATTAGGCTCATCTACTTCTAAGCTAAGGCACTCATTGAGAAACTCGATGACTATGAAATGGGTAAATTGTAAATTTTAAGAAAGCAATGACTAGTTGGTCAGTAATCACCTAATATTTTATAGCCTTATAACCTATAAAGGTTAAGTCAAACTCACAAAGGGATAGAAACCACTTAGAAGCTTGATCTAAAAGGTGGGGATTCGATAAAAAGGGTCACTACCATGGATATTTTCTTCATGGGATGTACTTGTGTAGACAAAGGTACACATACCTATGTGTACTACTTCACCTTTTTTATGGGGTAAACCCATAGAACAAGATAAAGGTAGTGTTAGCTTTTGAGGATGTATATTAAAGGAAATGCAACCACAAGATGTGAAATAAGTAAGCTATGATAACTATATGATAATGGCACTATAATATGCAGGAAAATAATGAGATAAACTTCTGCAATAACTCAGTAATATGCCATTAATGAAAGCTCACAAAAATAGTACAATGCAATATAATGGAGGACTTGAACACTCCAAAATTTTTAATGAAGAACTACATTGTACCTACTCACTACTATAATCTCACTCTCTATAGTAACATTGTCTCTCACTCTCACTCTATACCTTAAAGGCCTATATATAGGAAGATATGTGCCTTGGCCTTTACTCTACCCATGACTCTTCATCTACCTATCCTATGACTCATGTACATGTGGACTACATGCACATTTACATCATTGCACATTCTAACACTTGTGCATTTATTACTTGCTTGAAGTAACTACTCAAACCTTACTCTAAAGTAAACTCCTACTCTAGTTATGTACCCAAGGTGGTACATTGGCATGTACCAAATAATGTAATATACTCTAACACCCCCCTGTATTACATTATTTGGGTATTGAAGACTTTAGTCTTCAATATGGATCTTCATCTGGTTTTGGAATTTGTACTCTCCTTCTCTGCTTTCTTTATTCTGCTCCTTGTCTGTATCCTGTTCAAGCAAGTAGTTAGTGTCTTCATAAAATGCTATCTTTGTTGAGAGAGCTTTAACTTCATGTTCCTCTATAGGTTCTTCTAGTTCTTGAATTTCTTGGATCTTGTGAACTAAGTGCCCTTTTTTATTCCCTTCTCGATATTGCAATTGAGGATAATTGTATTGATTCTGAGAAGGATATGAACGCTAAAATTGTTGCTGATGTGGACTATACTGATTCTGATATTATCTTGGTTGGAATGGCTTGTTTGGTTGGCTTCCATAGTTTGTCTGATTTCCTTGATACTGATTTCTAGGATTGAATCTGTAGTAGTTGGTACTATGTCCTTTCTTCTTGCAGACTTGACAATATCTATTATTCCATGGTCTTCATCCTTTTGAGGATGAGGTAACATTTCCCTATGGATTATCTTTTGAAACTAATGCATTGTTAGTCATTTCATCTTTAACTATATTTTCCACCTCATATTCTTGAAGAATATTGACTAACTCATCAAAAGATGTATCTTTACTTAGGATTTGTAAAGATGTAACTAAGTGCTTGTAGTTGTCTGGAAGTGCTCTCAAGGTTACTTGAACAAGGAACTTATCTTCAACCTTTTCTCCTAAGGTTAATAATTTTCCTTTTATATCTACTACTTTCCTTAGGAATAGTTCTATACTTTCACCACTATTCACTTTTAGAGAATGTAATTGAGTTTGAAGATTTAAGATAGTGGCTTTATTCTTCCCTTCAAATATTTTGGCTAAGGTTTTCCATGCTTCTGTAGATGTTCCTGCTAAACTAATGTAGGGTTGTATTTCATCTGTAATGGCAAAAGTTATTATCATTAATGCTTTTGCTTCATTTTCTTCAAACTTTTGAATCTCACTATCACCTGAAGTAGGTTTGTCTTTTGTTCCTTTGACTATATCCCAAAGTTTTTCAACTATCAAAATTGCCCTTACTTTGTTTTTCCATGAAGAGTAATTTGGACCTCTAAGTAGTTGGGATTCAGTGAGAATGAATTTATTTGTTGTCATGATGATATTTGTAGACTACCTTATACCTCCCTAGTTTTAAGTATATGCTCAACCTTGCTAAGAACTTTTCAATTTTACAAGTTTTGTAAAATACCTTCTATCTAGCAAGTGTTTGAATGTACTATGAACCTTGATAGTATGCTTAGCTTTCCTAGTTTGAGTTGAATTCCTTTTGTCTCCCTAATGTTCAACTTCACTTTCTTGCCTTATGTCTCCCTAATAATTAGTAAGTAGAAAGCTAAAGATAAATGATGATGCACCTTCAAGTTTTAATAAGGTTCTTTTCCTTCAAGACCTTTTAGTTGGATTAATGTAAAATATAATTTCCAACTTTCAAGCAATTATAGTTTTGCTTATTTAGTCCTTCAATTTTCTAAATTCCAAGAAATTAAAGTATGGTGTAGTATTCCTTATATCTCCCTAATTTGGAATTTTAGAAAGTAATAATATTTGCAAACTAGTATTTCAATTTTTCCAATGTTGAAAACCTTATAACTCCTAATTAATTATTTGTAAATATTTTAATGTTTGAATCTAGTGCAATTTATAATATCTTTTAAGATATACTCCCTTTGCTTAAATTACCTTCTAATTCACTAAGGTTGGTTCTTCAATGCAGTAATAAACTTCAACCTTATGTTAAGTACCTTATAACTCCTTAAGGAAAGCAAATATTTAATTATGTAAAGCTTTTACCTTCCTTGAAATGTGTGTGTTGATTGGCCTCTGGTTTGGCTCTTCTATCCACGCTTTTGGTATTGTAATGCTAATCTCTTATGTATGATTGAGAGCATTTATTGCTCATGGGCACCTTATGAGTCTTCCTCCTTCTTTAATGCACTTTGACTCCACACTTAATGCTTGACTACGTGCTTCCAAATCTTTGTGCTTCTCTTCAACTTGGGTGCTTTAATAGGCCCTTTGTCCCTTCTTGATGCTTTGGCCACATGGTGCATACGTTACTCAGGTGGCAAGTGGTGGTTATGGTCTTGATGAGCATTATTTTAGGTGCCTTCAATGCTCATGTCTTCCTTGAATGATGTGCAATGATTAATATGCCTTCTAACCTTTGAAATATACCTTCAATGCTTCAAGATAAGTGTTACTCCTATTTTGAGTGCTTCCTTCCTATGTAGGCATTAGAAAGAATGTGAGGCACCTTATTTTGTTGTGCCAAGTGGCACAATATGCCTTGGCTCTAGTTTGCAAGTGGCACTCCTTTCTCTTGCATGTAAGGATACCTTCAACATCTTTTATTCCTTGTATACTTCTTGCCAATGAATGCACTATGGGTCTTGTCTTCAATGCTTTCTCTCAAGTGAATGGTGATGCTATTCTCCCATGAAGTTGGCTCTAGCTATGGTGGTTCTATGGCACTCCAATGTTGCCCTCTTTGGTGATGATTCTTCTTAGTTGGTGGTTCATCTATTGCTTGGGTAATACACCTTTGTTTTCACCTTGATTTTTATGTAACTTGTGTATGCTTTAGTCTTGTACTTGCACTTATTTATCCTTTATGCTATTCTCCTTGCTTTACATTGGATTTGCAATGGATGTAAAGTGCTCCTTATGTAGGTTTTGATGTTGTAGGTTAATGTTGCTTGTAGATGCTCGATTTGGTGATGGATTTGGTGTCTTTAGACACCTTGAAACTTAGCTAATGTGAGCCCTTCGTTGGCTCTCTTCCTTAGCTTGAAGTTTGCTCCTTTAATTTGATGAAATGGCCACTTTGTAGATGTACTTTGCTAGCTGTTGTAGTGTCTTTGAGACACTCTAGATTTGTCCTCTTTTGCTATGTAGGACAAGAGGAATATGGTGCAATAATCTAATGCAAATAGCTTTGCAATAGTTAGAATAGAATACCTTAATTTGCATCAAAGTTTTGAAGTCTTTAAATCTCCTTTTGCAAGATTTCTCTCTTCCTTGATGAGGTGGCTTCTTTGCACTACTCCTTGGTGGTAAATGATGATTTGATGTTGTCTTCCTTACTAGACAACTCTCTCCTTTTCTTGGTTAACTTAGCAATAATGAATCCAAGCTCTTAATCATGCAACTAATATGCCCTTTTGAATGGCTTAACTTTGCACTAATTTTCAACTTCACTTAAATACTTAATGCACCTTTAATAACTAGTATGATGCAATAGCAATTTCTCCTTATTGCTCCTTTAAATGAACTCTTAAAAGTAACTTGAAATATGCACTATAATCTATGCAACTTTCACTTAAGGATAATGTCTTCTTTGCTTTAACTAGAAGGTAGGATGTTGATATTTTCCTTTCTTTTGAAATATATCTAACTCCTTTTTGTGTGTAGGTTATAACCCTTGTAGAAACTATCTTCTGCACTCCCTTGAAGACTTTAATATGCAACCTTCTCCTTGCAACTTTTAAACTCTAATATGGTGCTTAATGAAACTTAATAATGAACCAAATATCTAAAGTTCAAATAATGAACCTTTTGCACCAAAGTTGCTTACCTTAATGACCTTTGTAGATGATGGATATCTTGGTGATTTGAATCACCTAATTGCTGCCTTGTAATGGATGAAATTGTAGCTCTTCCTTGCTGTCCAAAATAACTCTTTAGCTCACCTATTTGCAGCTTTAAAACTCCTCTAACTTGCTGCTCTAAAGTGTAGTTTGGTGGCTTTAATTCTCCTTCATGATGCTCTCTTGAATTCTAAATTAATATTTCTTTTTTTAAAATGTTATCCTTGAATCTCTCAAATTTGGTAGGAAACTCCTCCAAATTATAATTGATATTTGTCTCCTAGAGACCTTCAATTTTCTACTATAAATTCAGCAATCTCCTTTCTCTGAAATAACCTTCAAGCCTTCAATGGTAATCTCCAAATCTCTCAGATTTGGTGGCTTCTCTATCTCCTTTCTCCTTAAACCTCCTTGTCAAATTTTGACTTCAATCTTGGCCTATCTAGTGGCCTTCTTCTCAATATTTTGATTGTCTTGAGGTCTTCACTATTCTCCTCTAAAATTTGGCAAACTCCTTGCCAAATTCTTCTCCTTTTGGGCTTGTTGTTGGATGGTGATAATTGTCCCAAATTTTGTTCTATTAGGAACTCCTTCTCCAGCTAGTAAATTTCTCCAATGAGTTCTCCTAGGAACTCTCTCAATGACCTTCTCTAAAATTTGTAGTGAGGCTTTCCTAGCCTTCTCCTTCTTTCTCCTTCTTGAGACCTCTCCTCTTGGGCCTTCAATTTCGTAGCTTTCTGGTCTTCTCAATGAGACCTTTTCTTCAATCTTCTACTGTGGAAGTTTTGTAATGAGATCTCCTCCTTGGATCTCTAAAATCTACTACTAGAATCTAGAATAGGACTTTTGCTAGTCCTTCTCTATCTTCAATCTTCCAAAATTGGAAGTTCTTCAATGGGACCTCTTGTGGGTCTCTTCATCTTCTTAAGTTGTTTTCTCTTCCTCCAATCAATCTATAGTCTTCAATCTTCAATGGAGATCACCAACCTCCAATCTTCTCCTGGACTCTTCTCTGGAGTCTCTTCTTCCTTCAATCTACAATAAGGCTCCTCTAGCCTTTTCTCTCTTCTACAATCTGTAGGTCTGCAATCTTGCAATGGGACCTTCTCCTTAGGCCTCCAAATCTTCGATCTTTCATTTGTTGCTTTAGCTACTGGATTGATTCCAAAGAAGATATTCTTCCTAGCTCTTTGTAGGAAGCTTCCCAACTTTCTTTGAATCTCCTTTTCCTACAACAAAGTATTAGGACTGTAATGGAAGAAACTCTAAATCTAGAGATAATCAATCTTCACTAGTTGATTTGTCAATCTAGTGGAATCAATGTTGAGTCCTAGTCTTCACGAGTTTTTTGCAACCTTGTGGAAAGACTCTAGCCAAATGCAATTTTTAGAAATTTTGAAAATGAGATTTTTGAACTCCTCTCAATCTCTCTTGTGGCTCTCCCTATTTCCTATTGATCTACCATGGCTCTGATACCACTGTTAGCTTTTGAGGATGTATATTGAAGGAAATGCAACCACAAGATGTGAAATAAGTAAGCTATGATAACTATATGATAATGGCACTATAATATGCAGGAAAATAATGAGATAAACTTCTGCAATAACTCAGTAATATGCCATTAATGAAAGCTCACAAAAATAGTACAATGCAATATAATGGAGGACTTGAACACTCCAAAATTTTTAATGAAGAACTACATTGTACCTACTCACTACTATAATCTCACTCTCTATAGTAACATTGTCTCTCTCTACTCACTCTATACCTTAAAGGCCTATATATAGGAAGATATGTGCCTTGGCCTTTACTCTACCCATGACTCTTCATCTACCTATCCTATGACTCATGTACATGTGGACTACATGCACATTTACATCATTGCACATTCTAACACTTGTGCATTTATTACTTGCTTGAAGTAACTACTCAAACCTTACTCTAAAGTAAACTCCTACTCTAGTTATGTACCCAAGGTGGTACATTGGCATGTACCAAATAATGTAATATACTCTAACAGGTAGTAGTTGAGCTAAATATATAAGAGGAATTTCAATGAATTGAGTGAATATATCTTGTGATGAGATTATGATTGGTGGTTCCTTGGTTATTCTAAAATTTTCAAACTCCTTTATGATTTTAGATGATGAAGAAGGATGATACAAATAAGAATAAGTAGAAGCAGTGGAAGAAGGAAACTTGTGAAGAGAAAAAGTTGGATATAGATTGATTTGAGATTGAGCTTACTCAACCATTGGACAATATTGGAATGAATGAGGGTTACCCTGAATGGTGATAAGTTGATTTTTAAATTTAAATTTTAAACATTGATGAAAAGTATAAGGGATAACCATCATTGCATGTATCCAAGGGTATCCAAGAAGAAGATTAAAATATGTTGGGCAAGATACCACATAAAAAAAAGTGTCTAAGATCTTGGGTCCTACCCTAAGGAGAAGGGACAAGATGTAATAAGCCTCTTGGGACTCATTATTGAAATATTTTATGATGACATCAATTTTGATTAAATCTTCCTCCCTAAGTCCAAAATTTTGAAAGAAATTATAAGTGAGAGTGAGGAACCATTGTCCACCAAGATACTCTTGATGAAATTTTCCCCAATATATCCAATAATGTAAAGGGAATAATCCCCTTGTAAGTTAGAGGAAGGAATATTGTTATCATAAAAAAATATGTGATTTATCCCAAGAGTACCTACAAATTTGGATGGGTTACTAGGGGAAGATCTTGTGGGATAAATTGTTGACTTAGAAGCTTGATCAAGTCTTCCCTATGAATAGGGGAAGTCTATAAAAGTTATATGAGGCATATATTGGTAGGTGTGTTACTTAACTGTTGTTAGAGTTCAAATAAGACTTTTGGTTGTGGTTTCAAGACTAAGGTTGGTTTTTCTAAATTTTTGCTTCTTTTTTGAATACTCCTAAGAACTAAGGGTGGTCTAGAAGGTTGGTTGGATATGGAACTTGTCTACTCTTGATTTTTTTATTCGATTGAGCTTGAGATTGTTGCCTTGTGGTATTTGATATCATACCAACCAGGTTGTTATAGGGAGGTGGCACATTATTAAATGACACTTTGTTGGTTGTCTATTGCGCATGATTGGGTAGGTGATTTTGGAAGATCACAATATCTTGATTATTTTTAGGTTTTGTTTGAGTAGGAGGTTGATAAATAGAGTTTTGTGGTTAGGATTGGATTGGTAATCATCCACAATGAGGTGACCTTAATATTTTAAATTCTAAACCATGTGTTTCAACCTCTTACATGAACCTATCATGTGCCCCTCCACCCTATGATACTCATAATATTCATAAGGCTTATACCCAACTATGATTATATTAGGTTATATTATGGGAGGTAGTTCTATCATCTTATCTTCAAGAAGTTGCTTGAGAATTGATGAAAGAGGTTGGTTGAGTCTAGTGAAGTTTCTTGGTGGTGGTTTTTGAGGTTTTCTAAGTACCATATTTTACAAGGTACTAGTGGTATTGATATTATTTGTTGATCTATTATTTGTTATCCCATCACCAAATACATGCTTACTCTTATATGGATTTTTTATTGATCTTTCATCTTCTTTCCTTAACTTGGATCAACCCCTTCAAATAAGAGTTTTCTCTACTCTTCTTGCCAAATATATTGCCTATTCAAAAGAGGTAATAGTTGTTGTTTCAAATTTATATGAGATCTGCTCTTGCAAGTTTCCAATAAAAACCTCTAACATATCTCGAGGAGGTAGGGTGTATCTTAATAATCTAACTAAAATTCTCCCCTGAGATAGGAATTTTGAAAAATTTTCATCTTTGTCTTGTTTCAAGAGGTATAAATCTTGGAGGGTTGTTTTTTTCTCCACATAAGCATCAAATTGTTGGACAAATAACTTGATTGTTTCCTCAAAATTTATTAAGGAATGGTGAGGTAGTTGATAATACCATTCCAAAGCCATACCTCCAAGGCTATTAGGGAATATTTTTAGTAACAAGATATCATCATATATGATATCATGACATGTTGTTATAAACATACTTAAGTGTTCTATAGAGCCCGATGTTCCCTTATAAATTGGTAAAATGGGTGTTGGCAAACGCTTGGGATAGGGCTTAGAGGCTACCATAGGATCTAAAGCATATTGCATATTTTATTGTAGTTATAAGTCAAACTTGGAGCTTGAAGTGTATCCATTTTTTAAGCCAATTGTTTCACTATACTTGTTAGACTTTGCATGTCTATATTATTGTTGTGCAGTCCCCCTAGATTCCCTATAGGTAGGTTATAACTATCATAGGTAGGTTGTTGAAAGGAAACTTGGTTAACATTGAAAGCATTAACACTATTATGGTATGGGTTATGGTACGAGATGTTTTATGTAGCATATTTCTATGGGATGAAATTTTCATTTGATGGAACATAAGAAGGAATGTGAAGATGAGGAATGTTGGAAGAAGGAAATTGAATAGTATTTTAGGGTATGCTACTAGTTAGAGGAGGCTGCAAAATTTCCCCAATGTTGGTGGTTGGTGTAGTAGCATATGTGGGTTTATGAAAGGGATTAATATTATGATATGATTGAAACAAATGATTGATGTGAATATTCTTAGGAGAATTGATTTGATGATGAGACGTTCTAACTTCTTTAAAGTGGATGTCTCTATCTAAGGCTTCATATAGGACTTGATTATTTTGCCTAAATAAATTCATGAAATGATTATGTAATTTGAAGGTGATTTGACCATGAGGCCCTTCAATAGGATCAAAGTCATCACCAGTATCTATATCCTCTTATTCTTCTAGATTGGGATTCTTCCTATCAACCTGATCATACTCATGGTATAGAGAATTTTCTTCTAGCTCTATCATATTTTGCTTACTCCTAAGTCTTGGGGCCATATGATTAAGAGAAAGATAAATGGAGAAAATATAACATAAAAACACAAAGGACACAAAGTTTTTATTAAGTTTTTGTTTAGTTTTTCTAATCTATGCAAACATATTTAAATGGTATTGTTTATGATTTTAAAATAATAACAAAAAGTAAAAAGGAAGAAGCTTCTTATATGGCCACTAAGGATGTTTTTCATGTCAGCTTCACCAAATATGTAGAGGGGTAAAATATCTATCATAGACGATTCTTAGTGAATCTACTAGGAGTTGAGGTAATCATAGGGCTAATGTTCTCTACACTTGGGTCTTGGGGATCAAAGTGTTCACCAAGAGTGGTTTAAGGACTCACTCTAAATCTGGGATGGAAATTTTGATGTGTTTATTAAGAAATTTACCGAAGTTTGGCCTTGAATAGGATCTAAGTTATAACAACTAAAGAAAAGTTGTAAAGAATGATGCAAGGCAAATAATGGTGCAAGCAAATAAAGTACTATTCCTAGAATGATTCTTAGTTTTAATGAAGACTACTCCTAATTTTGCAAGAAAGTAAAACTTTTTATTTTAAATAAAGGGTCTAAGGGAATACACAAACATGATTAGCCTAGATGTAAACTATATGTTTTTCTTCTTTTAATGCCTAAATTCTTAAACCTATGATTATAGTGCAATTTAATTTATAAAATTTATGTTATTTCCTTCAACTATAGATAACAAACATGAACATAGAAACTCAAAAAATAGCCTAAAATATCTATTAAATCACTTACTTGACACAATGGTTGATCCTATCCAAATTCACACCCTGTAAATTCGGACTATAAATTTGGTCAAACCTAAAAATCACCAATAAAAACTTGGAAAATTTGAATAGTGTTTGGGGGCTTACGTAGGCTGCTATGTGGCTAATATTGTAGGTGCAACAATCAAGTCCCATTGGTCCTTTTAGTTGACCATTTGAAAATGAAAATGATTGTTGACCTTTGGTAACAAGCAAAACGAGATATAAAAACATGAAATAGAAAAAAAAAGTGAAAATAGAACGGATGCAATGGAAAACAAGTATATAGGAGAGATTAGGGTTTTGGAATAAGATATTTACCCCTAAAATATTTGTGACCTAATTTGCACTTTGTAATTAGTGGTCACAAATTCAAAAACAAAGAAGGAAACTAAATTTACGAAATATTTTTAAAAATTAACTTATGAATGTAAATTGTAATTAAAACTAAGAATTAATGATCTGCTTGTTGTGGTGTAGTGGTAAATACCATGGGTGTTGGTAGAGGTCAACCCAAGTTCCATTCCCCTTGTCTCCATCCTGTATATATATGGTATAGTTAGGAATGTCCTATGTGTTGGTAGAGGTCGTCAAGGCTCCATTCCTCCTATGCCCAACCTGTTGAAAGTGGCACCTCGAAAGGGGTGTTTTCCACTATAAATTAGTTAACCCAGGTGTTGTAGGTGAGTTTGAGAGGAGAGGGCAATCCTCCAAGGGAGGTCCCAGGTTCAAATCTCCACCCTACCAAAAAGCTGAATTGGGTATCCAAAATCCAATTGATAATTTTTGTGCGAGCAGGGTCGGGTGCGACTCCCGAGTGACTTTGACGGTGTAGAACCCCCTGTTCATGGTCTCTTAGACCAAGGTGGCCCCGCAAGGGGTTTTTTGCTTAAAAAAAAAAAAAACTAAAAATTAATGATCTAAAGAGCTAATAATGTAGAGAAAATACTTGATAAGCCTATGGAGGAAGCAATAGTAAAGGCAAAAAAAATGATGGAAGACCTCTCCTCCTTCTCTAGAAAACAAATGATGTACACAATATGTCATCAAGGTTCCTCCACTTACTCACCCACAACAAAAAATCACAAGAGGCACAAAAATAAAGTAGAGCACTAGAGCATTCCAAAAGCATCAAGACTTAAGAGCATTGATTGATAGATGATAGATCTTCTAGGGAAAAAAAGAGTCCATTCCTTCTATTTATAGGCAGTTTGGAGGAGTTTATGTGGGAAAAAAAACTCAAACTTGGCTAAGATCCAACGTCATAGAGGTCGGTTGAAAACATGGGTTTTTCAAGAGAAAAAACTTAAAATCACCAAATTCACGTCATGTCTTAGACAACAATAAATCCAGCAAGGTTAGGAGAAAAATCCAAACAAAAAGAGGAAACAAAAGCTCAAAATTACCCCTATCAACTTTGAGTGACTTATTAGGGATCTAAGGGAGAAATGACTCATTTAGATGGGTCAAGTTTTCATGTCTACGCACAATAATATTGACCTTTACACTTATATAAACTCTTCATCTCCTCATACTCACAAGAGATTGAGCTCTTCACATATTTTTGAAGAGGTTGAAAAGTGGGGGCATATCAGGGGCCACCCTTCCCATGAATTGAACTTGGGTCTTTGGTAAGAGACGCCAATAAATTTTACCAGGACATTAGCGGCCACCCTTCCCATGAATTGAACTTGGGTCTTTGGTAAGAGACGCCAATGAATTTTACCAGTACAATGTCCCTATCAAGACTTCAAATTTCTTTCTTACATAATAATAAATCTGACATATTTACATAAAGATAAATAATCTCATGATTGCACATAACTCATAAATCCTCACTTATAAACATGATACTTCACTTACGTAACTCACACTTATTAACATGACACCTCACCTATATAATTCTACACTTATTTACATGACACCTACTATACACTCAAATGTTAAACACACCCTAGACTAAACTATTTACATGGTGCTTGCAATATTATTGCAAGGTACCAAATAATTTTATACCTCCAACTTAGTTATTTTATGCTAGATAATGCAAACCTATATATGATGCATCTATTCAAGAAAAAATGGAAGAACTGAAAGGAATAAAATTATGCTTGAGTTATTTTGACTAAATAAAGCATTTGGTGTTTTAAATAATATGCTTTTAAGTGCAAATATTTATGGATCCATCTTATTCCATTAAGAATAACTTTACCTTATATTTATAAAGGTGCATATTATGGAAAGATCTAAAACAACCCTTCTTAATAGCATGATATACCAAATTTGCTACTAGAGGATATCTTTGAATCAAAGAACTACATTCTTATTGGTAAAATTTATAAATGAAAGTAATACTAAAATTTGGAGGTTATTATTTATGACAAAAGTTAAAGAAAAATATTCAACTACTTAAATCAAGAAAATATTTTTTTAGTTTTCAATTACCTTTGAATGAATGTTTTTGATCAAACCATATTCACGCAATCAAAGAGATCAACATTCTAGAATATATTTTCAAATCTCTGGAGCTCTCAATAATGAACATTAGAGAGGGATCACACACCTACCCAAAGCATTAGGGCATTAACCTTATTCCTTATCACCATGTTATTCAAAAGGAGGTCGACAAGGCAACTTTGGCCATCGTTGTTAGCCTGATAGATAATCCTTCTATGCTAGATCTTAGTGACGATGACTCTAATAATGGATTTATAGGTAGAGCCAAAGGGGGAATCATCCCTGATGGTATTCTATCCTCAACCAAGTCATAGTCATGTCACCACTCATCCAAGAGCAAGGTCTTTGGAGAAAAATGTAAAATTGCTATTGTCAACCAAGTTGAAACCACTTCAAAAAAGACTTTGATTAAGCTCAAGAAAATCAAGAGCAAGATGATCCTAACCAACTCTATTCTCTAAGTACCAAGAAGGCCCATAAGAAAACCAAATCCAACTCCTGGGTAGCCATGGGGGAACTCCTGAGCTCTACCTCAACTATGCTTCTCTAGGCTGGTAAGATGTTCAACACCGTGAAAAAGCAAGACTCTCATGTTTCTAAGATGAGATTAGTGCTAATATGGTTGAGTAGGACCACCTCGTAGAGCAATCTAGGCATTTCTAGTAATTATGTTTTTTTAGAGTGGTCCTCCTTGCCCACCTTTTTTGTGTTATGTTCTGTTGGGATGATCCTCCCTTGGCTTGCTAGTTTCTCAAGGTGATATCTATTGTATTGGCTTCCCTTTGGTCTGTTGAGATCATATTTGTCAATATGATCTCCTTTTGGTATAAACTCTTGTATTTTTTTTGTTCCCTTGTAAAATATTTGGGGTCCCTTTCAAAACCCCCTTTTTTTCAATCTATCAATTTTTTTTTGATCAAACCTTATTGATATTTTTTATTTGGAAACTACTATAAAATGTAAATATTGATAAGGTTTATGAAAAATGAGGTCTATTTATCTTGATATTTAACAATTTTACTAGAAATTTTTTAATTTGAAGGAAATGAACTTTGGAGAACCTATGAAATGCACCAATTTGAGGTGGTTTGGATACTAGTCTTTTTGGTTGTAGATAGTAGTGTTCCATTTAAAGATAAAACCATGGCATGACCAATAATGAAATAACATTGGTCTATGGTATTTTTCATCAAGCTTATTGAGGAATTTTAGGACTTTGGAGGAAATCCATTGCTGTGGGTCTTGGACAAGAAGGTAAATTGGATAATATATGGTAACAATTCTTGGAAATTTTAGGAATATTGGTATATCCACTTACTATTGTGAAAATACAAGCTAAATATGACATAGTTGAATTCATTAAAATTTTAATTCAAATATAAAAGTTATCATTAAGAATTTTACTTGTTATAGGCAAGGTCTCTTATTCTTTAAAATCATTATATGTTGAAAATTTGTTCTACTTTCCATTACTAATTTTTTTATAAGAATATGATTATATTATATGATAGTGGAATTGAAAATTTATGTTTTTCTAATTGATATGCTTATATGGTGATAATTTTGAACATTTTAAATATTCTATACCAAGTTAATCAAATTATGAAATGGAGTTTCTAGAAATATATTTTATATCTTGTGAAGAATCTTGCAATATTTAATTATCATAATAACTTAGTACAATCCAAATATATTTGGGCTTTATATCATTGAACAATTGATCATTTAGAGGAATGTGGACGAAAAGTATGGAGGTGGTGATGAGAAGTAGTAGTATAGCTATTGCAATTGTTGAGTAAGGGCATATTCATGTGCAAGAGTGGAAAAGGTTACATTAATAGAAGGGAATTCCTAAAGAGAGGAGGATTAAAAATGATTTACGTCCCTTACAATATAATTATACTTTTGTATTCAAGAAAATATTTGTATGCATGTGTCTAACATCATGTGTAAAAGATCTATTTATAAAAAAGAACTCTAGTAATAGTTAGTGGCCATATTTTTAAGAACCAGTTAGATTTATTTGGACTTTATTTGGTGCTTTATTTAAGACCAATATTATTTTTATGGTGTTACTATTACACTTAATATATGATCTTGAAATTTGTTAAGAATTTATAATTTATCATTAGATCCATTTTAAAAAATCATAAAGGATAACACTAATAATAGTTAGTGGTGGTCTCATCAAGTGGCATTAACTCAATCGGTTAGATTCCTCAATATAAAAAAGGAGACCAAAGTTCAAATCTTGCCAAATGATCCAATGTTTATTGTAATACCACTATGTGGTGATGATGTAATGTGATGGGACCCATTTCAATCACATATAACCAATTGAGAAAAAATAGTTAGTGGTGGTCTTAATGAAAAAGAATTATATTTATTAGGGATTAATTTTGTGCTTTATTTAAGACAAATGTTATTTTTATGTGGCTATTATTGCACTCAAATTTTAAGAGGGATTTAGAAGAACAAATAATGCTTTGCATCGTCATAGTAGTTGGACTATATTGTAAGGATCATAAAACTAGGTAACAATACATACAAGTCTAATCATATGATTTCCTTCATTGCTAATATTTTATGTTTAATAAATTACTCTAAGCAACTGATGTTGAGGAGAGAGTTTTCAACTGTAGGAGATTAAGGCCTAAGAGCATAGAGTAGATATTTTTGTTTGTTTATTTAATTTTGAAACTGAAAATTTATATGTACTTTGAATTTGTTTTTAAAATATTTTTTAAAAACTATTTATTGTTCATTTTGTATCAATATTTTTATAAACCTTAAAAATTAATGTGGAATACATACACACACAAACATTGCATTAGAAAAGACAAATTGATTTTTTTTTTAGTAGCACTTTGAATTTTTTTCAAGAAACTTCCATTCATGGGCTAGTTAATGTACCCATTTTTAGATGAAGTTATTTACTAATGAGTTTTATTTTCTTACAACTCTTAAATTTATAGGATTAAGCACATCTTGCACTTCATGTTATTGGAAAAAAACTATTGGATTTTATATAGATAACCTACAAAGAATGAGTGGTAAAAAAGAATTGCCTAATCACATCATGGAGGAAGGAAGTGTTGAGCAAGGTGCAGCGACAATATTGTCATTGTTGTCAACACAGTCAGATAGATCGGTTGATGCAATGGATAGGAGTTCAGAGGTTACTCAGAGTATGTACAGTGATGTTAAATGCTTATGAGGATGTTTACCCACCTTTTTGCATATTTTCCAAGAAGACCGAAGTGGCCCATATGCTAAAGATCAAAGAAAAATCAAAACACCGCAAAGAAAAAAAGTGTCGCGATATCGCGACATGTTGCATTTTCATGGCCAAAGAGCAAAGAGAAAAAAGTGTCGCGATATCGCGACATGTTGCATTTTCACGAGCCAAAGCAAAGAGAAAGAGCAAGGAGAAAAAGTGTCACGATATCGCGACATGTTGCATTTTCGTGGGCCAAAGCAAAGAGAAAGAGCAAGGAGAAAAAGTGTCACGATATCGCGACATGTTGCATTTTCGTGGGCCAAAGCAAAGAGAAAGAGCAAGGAGAAAAAGTGTCACGATATCACGACATGTTGTATTTTCGCAGGCCAAAGCAAAGAGAAAGAGCAAGGAGAAAAAGTGTCGCGATATCGCGACATGTTGTATTTTCGCGGGCCAAAGCAAAGAGAAAGAGCAAGGAGAAAAAGTGTCACGATATCGCGACATGTTGTATTTTCACGGTCCAAAGCAAAGAGAAAGAGCAAGAAGGAAAAAGTGTCACGATATCGCGACATGTCGCATTTTCATGACTCAAAAAGGGCAGGCAGGCAGAGAAAGAAAAGTGTCACGATATCGTGACATGTCACATTTTTGCGACTCAAAAAGAGTAGGCAGGCAGAGAAACAAAAGTGTCACGATATCGCGACATGTCGCATTTTTGTGACTCAAAAAGGGCAGGTAGGCAGAGAAACAAAAGTGTCACGATATCGTGACATGTCACATTTTCATGACTCAAAAAGGGCAGGTAGGCAGAGAAACAAAAGTGTCACGATATCACGACATGTTGCATTTTCGCCAAAGGAACAGAGTAGTTGATAGTGCGTCTGATATTAGTGATGAACACCAGGATGGTGAAACTGAAGACTGCATAGTGACGTGGACCCATAAGGAATCTTTAATGATTTGAAATCATTTAAGATGGTCGTTACACATGGAAAGAAGTGGACGCATGCACAAAGGGCCTCAAAATAGAAATGAAAAGCCTTTTTTGGAAACCAAAACACATGCATGCATAAGGGAAAGAGAAAATGAATAGTCATGAAGGAGAAAATGAATAGATATGCAAGGAGAAAATAAACAGTCATGAAAGAGAAAATGAATAGTCATGCAAGGAGAAAATGAACAATCATCAAAGGAGAAAATGAACAGTCATCGAAGGAGAAAATGAATAGTCATCGAAGGAGAAAATGAATATTCATGAAGGAGAAAATAAATAGTCATGAAGGAGAAAATGAATAATCATGAAGGAGAAAACTAACAATCATCGAAGGAGAAAATGAACAATCATGAAGGAGAAAATGAACATATGAAGGAGAAAACAAATAGTCATCAAAGGAGAAAATGAACAGTCATGAAGAAGAAAATGAATAGTCATGGTAGGAGAATATGGTGTCAATTATTTGCATGTGACGTGTTTGATGAAATGCCTTCTCAATATATACAAAAGGAGTTACATAAAGAAGGTGTTACAATTGACAAGTGGCATATGAGAATATGAAAGAAGGTGTTACAATTGACAAGTGGCGTATGAGAATATGAAAGGAGTTACAATTGGAGTTACAAAGAGAAAGGATAGTTATAAAAGGAGTGTTTCTTGGAGAATTTTAGGAGGGGATTTTATTTTGTGAAGTGCGATGAGTGTGTGTGTTTTGTGAATTGTGGTAGACATTGGGTAAGCAATAGACCAGTCAGGGTCTTGTAAAAGTGAAGGCATTTTTATGTCAATCTTCTAGTTTCAAAATTGAAGTCCAAGTTGGTGCTTGGCATCAGGGGTTGGTGCTCCTTCCAGTTGGTGCTGGTAAATCAGGGGTTGATGCTCCTTCCAGTGGTTTCTGGTAAATTGATTGTAAAGTTGGTGCTTTGCAAAGGCTGGATTTGGATGGGAGTCCAAACAGTCATTTTGAGGAGTAGCCAAATCGGTGAACCTCGGTACATCTTGTGTTGTGTGATGTTCTCTTGTTATACTTGCTTTATTTGGTTTTAAGTTTTCATTATTTTGGCTTTAAGAGTTGAAGATTTAAGTTATAAAGAGCTACACTGATTCACCCCCCCTCTCAGTGTCATTGTGAGACTAACAATTGGTATCAGAGCTAGGTTCCTGAACAAGCTTAACCGGCTAGGGTGATCTTGGAAGTGACACAATGGCAGGTGGTGAAGGCTTCTCATCAAACAAAGCACCATTGTTTGATGGAACTAATTACGCATTTTGGAGACTCAAGATGTAGACATATCTTTGTGCTTTGGGATACGACATTTGGGATTCAGTAGATAGTGGATACACAATACCCACCACTTCTCCAACCGATGTTGTGAGTAAGAAACTATTTGAGAATAACTCAAAAGCAAAGAATGCTATCATGTGCGGATTAGTGGACAGTGAACTGGTAAAAATTATGAGTTGTAAAATGGCAAAAGAAATATGGGACAAACCGAGGAGCATTCATGAAGGAGACGTTAAGATCAAGGAGGCCAAGTTACAAACACATCGAGCTCAGTTCAAAGTATTAAAGATGAATGACGATGAGAACATAGAGGCATATATGCTGAGAGTTAATGAAGTCATTAATGCGATTAGAGGACTCGACGAGGAAATCGAAGATTCTGTCATCGTGAAAAAGGTATTAAGATCTCTTCCCCAAAGATTTGATTCTAAAGTTTTAGCTATAGAAGAAGCTAAAGATCTAAATTCTTTTAGTATGGATGAGATGCATGGTTCTTTGACTGCATATGAGATGAGAATAGGAAAATCTAAACCCACAGACAGAGAAGTTGCTTTTAAAGCCCATAAAAATATGAAAGCAAAACAAGAATCCGAGGAAGAAGAGACATCAGATGAAATGGAAGCAAACTTTGTTCGAAAACTAAAAAGGGGAAAAGGAAAATACAGAGGAAAGTTACCGTTTAAATGTTTCAATTATGGAGGCATTGGGCATTTTGCAGCTAAATGTCCACTTAATGAGAAGAACAAAAGTGATGAAGGATCGCACCAAGAAAGAAGTGACTGGAAGAAAAAAATAAATTTCAGAAAAGGCAACTTCAAGAAGAAAAGTTTCATCTCCAAGAATGTCAGTTCATCAGAAGACAACTACGGTGAGGATTCTAAAAAGGAAATAGGTGAAGCTCTTTTCATGGCACTCAAAGAAGAAAAAATAGAAAAAGAATAGGAATGTGATGAAGAAGAAATTGATGCAGAAGTAAATTTGGAAGAGGAACTAATTGCAGCTCTGGATGAATTGAAGATAGAAAGAAAAAAGAATAAGAAAATTTCAAGAAAGCTTGAGGATGCAAATGAAATCATAACTAGTTTGAAAGTATAGATAGAAGAATCCAAGAAAATATCTGAAGATCTCGAAGTGCAAATAACCATGAAAATAGATTATTGTAGCAAGCTAGAAGAAGAGACTGTTGGTTTAAGGATGCAGATAGAAGAGATGAATCGTAAAATTAGTTGTCATCACAAACGTGAAGAAAGTTCTATGAATCTGGATAAGATCATAAATAACCAAAGGACTACAGGCATCAAATTTGGTTTGGGCTTTGACGAAGGAGAATCATCAAATGGATCAAAGAATGAAGATAAGAAACAGGTTGATCAAGAAAAATTGACTCATGCAAAAGAAAGCAATAATGCAAGGCACGAAAGGAGAATTGACAATGATGGATTCACCAATGTCACACATCAAAGAAGAAGAAGATTTATGACTCCTACGACAACATGGCAAAGACCATCACCCAGGTTCAATCATCTCTTTTCTAGTTACTGTTTTAAATGCAATGGTTATGGACATAAGATTTCAGATTGCAAGTATAACGTAGGACCAAGGAATTTTACCAATAGAAATGTTTTTTCACCTTTGATGGATTATGCAATAGAATGTTATAACTATCATAATTTTGGGCACATTGCAAGAAATTGTCGAAGTACATTTGCATCAAATCAATTTCAGGGAAGAAAATTTCAACCAAATGGAATGAGACAAAATAGAAAATTTCTCAAAAACATGCACAAGCTACTGAAAAAGAAAAGTCAAAACAAGAGCCCAAAACTGTAATCAAACCAGAGTGGAAAGAAAAAGATCGATCTAAGGAAGAAAAGGAATCCCTGATCGTACAAACAACATTTAAAGCACAGAATAAATCTGCACCATGGATACTTGATAGTGGATGCTCCAGTCATATGACAGGTGACAAACAAAAATTTGAGAAGTTACAAGCAATATGAAGGTGGTTCAAGAAAATTTGGAAATAATGATGGAGCTAAGATAGTTGGCAAAGGATCAGTTAAGATCAGTGATGGAAAAATCAAGTCAAAAGAAGTCTTGTTTGTGGTTGGTCTGAAGCATAACTTGTTGAGCGTAAGTCAGATTTGTGATAGAGGTCATGAAGTGATTTTTAAGAAGCAGGGTTGTGAAGTCTAAAAAAAAATAATGGAAAGTTGATAGCAACTGGATCGAGGACATCTGGCAACCTGTACACTCTCTCAGAGACTTCAGAAGGAGCTTGCTTGATTGGACAGGAAGAAGAAAATTGGTTGTGGCACAAGAGGCTCGGTCATATCAGCTTTGACAATCTAGTAAAAATCAGCTCAAAAAGGGAGTGAGAGATATTCCCACCATTGGAAAACCATCAAATAGCATTTGTGCTTCATGCCAAAAGGGGAAGCAAACTAGAGTCTCATTTAAAACAAAAGAGTACTACACAAGCAAACCTTTGGAACTAATACATACTGATTTATGTGGACCCATGAGAACGCAAAGCATAAATGGTGACAAATATTTTATGTTGTGTATAGATGACTATTCCAGGATGACATGGGTACTATTTTTGAAGCATAAATCAGAAGCTTTTGAGATGTTCAAGGTTTTCAAAAACCAAGTTGAGAATCAAACAGGAAAAAGGATTAAATGTTTAAGATCAGATAGAGGAGGAGAGTTCATTTCAGAGGATTTTATAGAGTACTGTGAAAAATATGGTATTAGAAGACAGTTTTCAGCAGCCAAGACACCTCAACAGAATGGTGTGGTAGAAAGAAAGAACAAGACAATGCAGGAAATGGCATGGACTATGTTGACTGAGAGCAAAGTAGCAGACAAATTTTGGAAAGAGGCAGTCCATACTACGGTATACATCCAAAATAGGTGCATGTTGAGGACGCATGAAAGCAAAACTCCTTATGAGTTGTGGTTCGGTAAAAAGGCAACAGTAAGATACTTTAAAGTTTTTGGCAGCAAGTGTTACATCAAAAGAACTAAAGAAAACCTTGGTAAGTTTGAAGATAGAGTGGATGAAGGTATTTTTCTTGGCTATTCGTCAAAAAGCAAAGCTTACAAATGCTACAACAAGAAGCTAAGGAAAATTGTGGATAGTGTCGATGTTAAAGTTGATGAAGGTAGGGAACGAGTAATTAGCTATGAAGAGAACTACCCAATTTATGAAGAGGTTATTGAAGGAGATGAGGAAAAGGAAATGGAAAAGAAACAAAAAATTGACTCAGATGATTCAAACAATGATTCAGAAGTGGAAGAAAATAAGAAATTCAAAACAGGTAGCTAGCAGAAAGATCATCCTAGAGAGCAAATAATTGGAGACCCCACAGTTGGTGTTCAGACAAGAAGAAGAGTAGTAAGCAACTACTCTCTATTATCCAACATTGAGCCCAAAAATGTTGTTGACGCAAGCAAATATGAAAGTTGGATGAAGGCAATAAATGAAGAATTAGATCAGATCGAGAAAAACAAAACTTGGGAGTTAGTACCAAGACCTACAAATAAAAATATAATCGGTACTAAATGGATCTTTCGAAACAAATTGAATGAAGACGGACAGGTAGTCAAGAATAAAGCAAGATTGGTATGTAAAGGCTATGCACAAGTTGAAGGTATTGACTTTGAGGAAACCTTTGCACCTGTGGCTAGACTAGAGGCAATTAGAATGTTTCTAGCTTTAGCAATTTACAAGAATTTCAAAGTTTATCAAATGGATGTGAAATCAGCATTTTTGAATGGGAAACTCGAAGAAGAGGTTTATATTGAGCAGCCAGATGGTTTCCAACTTGGTGATGATCCCAACTTGGTTTGCAAGTTGAAGAAAGCATTATATGGCTTAAAACAGGCACCCCGAGCATGGTATGCAAGGCTAGACAACTATCTTACTCAACAAGGGTTCAAGAAAGGTATGGTGGATAGTAATTTGTATGTCAAAATAGAAAATGGCCATCTTATTGTTCTTGTTGTATACGTAGATGATATCATATTTGGCAGCAGACAAAGATGAGTCGTGTAAAGATTTAGCAAATAAGATGCAGAAAGAATTTGAAATGTCAATGATTGGTGAACTTTCGTATTTCCTCGGGTTGCAAGTTAATCAAAATGAGAAGGGCATATTTATTTCTCAAATTAAATATGTGAAAGAGATACTAAAAAAGTTCACAATGGAGGATTGTAAGCCAGTTAGCACTCCCATGACGACAAGTTGCAAGTTGAGCAAGGATGACAAATCTCCACATGTTGATCAAACCATGTACAGATCTATGATTGGGAGCTTACTGTACTTGACAGCTACTAGACCAGATATTTTGCAGGCAGTATGCATGGTAGCATGATTTCAGGCTAGTCCCAAGGAGACTCATGTGACAACAGTGAAGAGGATTCTTCGATACCTCAAGGGTACTATGGAGTATGGGTTATGGTATCCGAAAGGTAAGGACTTCACCCTTATTGCGTATTCAGATGCAGATTGGGCAGGATGTGTAGATGACAGAAAGAGTACCAGTGGAGGTGCATTCTATCTTGGAGATAGGTTGGTCACGTGGCACAGTAAGAAACAAGAGTCAGTCTCCTTATCCACAATAGAGGCAGAATATATTGCAACGACAACGTGTTGTACGTAGGTATTATGGATGAAACAAACCCTGAAAGATCTTGGTATTAACTTCAGTGAGCCAATTTTAGTTAAGTGTGATAACACCAGTGCCATTAACATCTCAAAGAATCTGGTTATGCATTCTCGCACAAAACATATTGCTATCCGGTATCACTTTTTGAAGGAGAAAGTTGCGAAAGGTGAGGTTAAGTTGGATTTTGTTCCAACAACAGAGCAAGTAGCGGATATCTTCACAAAACCATTGCCCAAGGAAGTCTTTGAGTACCTTCGCAATAAATTGGGAGTGGTCACGCTTCCCAAGAATTGACTAGCTATCGGGACCACATTCTCGGGGGGAGCATTTGTGTATTTGTTTATCTTTTTGCTCATGTTTGTGATTTTTGCTAAGTGTAATAATTTTTTCTTGAGAATGTTGTGCATGGACTCAGGGGGAGTTTGCAGTAGCCCTTTGATATTGTTGTCAAAGGGGGAGAAGAGTTACAGGAAATTGCACGTGTGTTGCCAACAATTCCAAAGGGGGAGATTGTTGAGCAAGGTGCAATGACAGTATTGTCATTGTTGTCAACACAATCAGATAGATCGGTTGATGCAGTGGACAGGAGTTCAGAGGTTACTCAGAGTATGTACAGTGATGTTAAATGCTTATGAGGATGTTTACCCACCTTTTTGCATATTTTCCAAGAAGACCGAAGTGGCCCATATGCTAAAGATCAAAGAAAAAGCAAAACACCGCAAAGAAAAAAAGTGTCGCGATATCACGACATGTTGCATTTTTGCGGTCCAAAGCAAAGAGAAAATGCAAGGAGAAAAAGTGTCGCGATATCGTGACATGTTGCATTTTCGCGGCCGAAAGAGCAAAGAGAAAGAGCAAGGAGAAAAAGTGTCACGATATCGCGACATGTTGCATTTTCGTCGGCCAAAGCAAAGAGAAAGAGCAAGGAGAAAAAGTGTCACGATATCGTGACATGTTGCATTTTCTCGGGCCAAAGCAAAGAGAAAGAGCAAGGAGAAAAAGTGTCATGATATCGTGACATGTATTTTCATGGGCCAAAGCAAAGAGAAAGAGCAAGGAGAAAAAGTGTCATGATATCATGACATGTTGTATTTTCGCGGGCCAAAGCAAAGAGAAAGAGCAAGGAGAAAAAAGTGTCACGATATCGCGACATGTATTTTTCCGGTCTAAAGCAAAGAGAAAGAGCAAGAAGGAAAAAGTGTCACGATATCGTGACATGTCGTATTTTTGTGACTCAAAAAGAGCAGGCAGGCAAAGAAACAAAAGTGTCACGATATCGTGACATGTCACATTTTCACGACTCAAAAAGAGCAGGCAGGGAGAGAAACAAAAGTGTCACGATATCGCGACATGTCACATTTTTGCGACTCAAAAGGGCAGGAAGGCAGAGAAACAAAAGTGTCATGATATCACGACATGTCACATTTTCCTGACTCAAAAAGGGCAGGCAGACAGAGAAACAAAAGTGTCACGATATCGTGACATGTTGCATTTTTGCCAAAGGAACAGAGTAGTTGATAGTGCATCTAATATTAGTGATGAACACCAGGATGGTGAAACTAAAGACTGCATAGTGACATGGACCCATAAGGAATATTTAATGATTTGAAATCATTTAAGATGGTCGTTACACATGGAAAGAAGCGGATGCATGCCCATGTGGAGAAAAGGAAGGGCCTCAAAATAGAAATGAAAAGCCTTTTTTGGAAACCAAAACACATGCATGCATAAGGGAAAGAGAAAATGAACAGTCATGCAAGGAGAAAATGAACAGTCATGCAAGGAGAAAATGAACAGTCATGCAAAGAGAAAATGAACAGACATGCAAAGAGAAAATGAACAATCATGCAAGGAGAAAATGAACAGTCATGCAAGGAGAAAATGAACAGTCATCGAAGGAGAAAATGAACAGTCATCAAAGGAGAAAACGAATAGTCATCGAAGGAGAAAAAGAACAGTTCATCGAAGGAGAAAATGAATAGTCATGAAGGAGAAAACGAACAGTCATCGAAGGAGAAAATGAACAGTCATCGAAGGAGAAAACGAATAGTCATGAAGGAGAAAATGAATAGTCATCGAAGGAGAAAATGAACAGTCATGATCGAGAAAACGAACAGTCATGGTAGGAGAATATGGTGTCAATTATTTGCATGTGACGTGTTTGACGAAATGCCTTCTCAATATATACAAAAGGAGTTGCATAAAGAAGGTGTAACAGTCATTTTGAGGAGTAGCCAAATCGGTGAACCTCGGTACATCTTGTGTTGTGTGATGTTATCTTGTTATACTTGCTTTATTTGGTTTTAAGTTTTCATTGTTTTGGCTTTAAGTGTTGAATATTTAAGTTATAAAGAGCTACACTGATTCACACCCCCCCCTCTCAGTGTCATTGTGAGACTAACATGAAGAATTCAAAGGAGCTCTTGTATGCAAGTCTAACAACCAGGTTACCATCAATTTTATATGCAAACAATAGTTTTATTATAACTAGTATTTATGTGCCAAACCATTCTAGTTGGAGGAAGAAATTATGGAATTATTTAGTTGAGGTGAGGAATACTTTAGGAAGGGTTAAGTGGTTGGTAGCAGGTGACTTCAACACCCCACTCACCCTAGTAGAAAAGAAGGGAGGTAGGATTGACCTCAATGAAAGCATGATAGATCTGAGTGATTTTATTGTTGACTATAATCTAGTGGATATTGACCTACAAGGAGCCTCCTTCACTTGGTTGAATAGAAGGCTAGGAGACCAATCCATCTAGAGTAGGCTTGATAGAATGTTGATAAACCAAGAATGGTATAGTAGCAATGAGGACATAAACCTTAAGCCCCTTCCAAGGATTGGTTCTGACCATAATCCCATAGTAGTGTCAATCCAAGAAGAAGTTAGACACAAAAAATCCCCCTTCAGGTTTGAGCTGATGTGGATGACACATAAGGATTTCTATGATAGGATAAAAGAGTGGTGGAGTGTCCCAATTAAAGGAACAAAGATGTATTGTCTAACTAGTAAACTCAAAATTCTTAAAGAAAAGTTGAAGCAGTGGAACAAAGAAGATTTTGGTAATATTTTTAGACATAAAGAGGAGCTAGAATTGAGAATTGACAACATCAATAATATAATAAAATTGCAAGGCTATACAAAAGAGCTAAGAAAGGTAGAGTAAAATCTCTTGATAGATTACCACACCACCCTCACCAAAGAGGAGATCCACTAGAGATAAAAATATAGATCCATTTAGTTGAAGGAGGGTGATAGAAACACAAAATTCTTTCACACCACCCTAATCAAACATAGAAGAGCATCAAAGATCAAAGAAATCACCACTAATAAGAACAAAAAAGTTACAGAGGAGGAAGCAATCAATATCAAAGTAGTGGATTTATTCAAACAAATATTTAAAGAAAACACAAAGGAGGAGGAGGATATGGAGGAGGTGTTAAGAAACATTCCAAGACTGGTCACAACCTCTATGAATAGAGATCTAAATAAAATATAGAAGAGGAAATTAAGATGGTCTTATTTGAAATGAAAAGAGATAAAGCTCCAAGTCCAGATGGTTTTTTGATAGGTTTTTTCAATATTGCTAGGAAATTGTTAAAGATGATATAGTGGGGGCAATCCAAGAAGCCCAAAGAAAAGGGAATATTCTGAGAAGCATGAACAATACCTTCCTCACTCTAATCAAGAAGAAAATAGAAGCCACCCACCTAGATGAATTTAGACCAATCAATATCTACAATGTTATGTACAATATTCTTATGAAAGCTCTAGCAATAAGACTTAGTAAGATCTTACCTTTCATCATTTTAGAACATCAACATGCCTTTGTTAAGGGTAGATAAATTCTTTATGGCATTGTGATTGCCCATGAGACCATCCACTCTATTGAGAAAAATAAACAAGTAGGTATGTTGGTTAAATTGGATATAAGTAAGGCCTATGATAGAGTTTCCTAGAATTTTTTGGACAAGGTCTTGGAAAAATTTGATTTCTCATTTTGGTGGAGGAAGCTCATCCAAAGTTGCATTTCTAGTGCAACCTTTTCTATTCTAATAAATGGATCTCCTATAGGCTACTTCAATAGCTCCAAGGGGCTAATATAAGGGGATCCAATATCCCTAACCCTATTCATCATCATGGCAGAGGCTCTAGGTAGATCAATAGCAAAATAGAAGGAACATGGCTATATCAAAGGGTTGGGAGTAACAAGCAAGGTAGTAAATCAAACTCACATCCAATTTGTTGATGATACTTTATTTCTAGGGGAAGCCTCGATGAAGGAAGCTAAAGCTCTAAAAAACATCCTAATTAGATATGAAAGGGTATCCTCTTAGAGTATCAACTTATTCTCAACACTCCTCCCTTGAGACAAATAAAGATAAAGAAAATTTTAAAATGTGAAATTGAGGAGCTATCATCCTCGTATCTAGGCATGCCCTTATTAGCTGTTCAAATAAATCCAAACCACTAGAACCATGTTATTGATAAAATCAATAGTAAATTGATAGGTTGGAAAGACAAACTTCTCAGCCAAGCAAGAAAAATTCAACTTCTTCAATCCACCTTATAGAGCATCCCAATTTACATGCTCTCCCTATTCAAGATCCCAACTAAAATAGAGGAAGCAATAGAGATCATCTATAAAAATTTCCTATGGAGAGGCACTAAGGAATGAAAGAGATTCCATCTGGTCAAGTGGGAAAGGGTGTGCTTACCAAAATCCTATGGAGGACTAGGCCTGAGAAGAATAAAGACCCTCAATAAAGTTTTAGCAATAAAAATAGTGTGGAGAATCATTCAAGAAAAAGGAAGACCATGGACTGACATCATGAGGATAAAATACATTCAAGAGGAGGAACCAACAATAATTTTTAAGAACAACCAAATCCAAGGTGGCTCAACAATCTGGAACCATATCCATCAAGGCATAGACATCATAAGGGGAGGAATGCACTAGAGGATAGGGAAAGAAACTAAAGTAAACTTTTGGGAGGACAACTAGCTTGATTCAAGACCTTTGGATAGAGACCAATATTTAGAGGAACTTAGAAGAAATCTCCAAGTTGAGTGGGGCACCTCCTTCAACTCCTATACAGTGAAGCAGAGAGGAGTAAAAATATGGAGAACCGACATGCAAAATACCAACCTAAGACACAAGCTAGAAGACTTCCATGCCAAAATAAAGTACTTTCAAATCCTAGATTCAAAGGAATCAAATCAATTGGTGTGGACTGGATCAAATTTGGGTCATTATACAATTAAAAGTGGTTACATTGAGATGCTAGAAATACCTCAAACAAAAATCTCCTGGAGGAATATCTGGAACAACAAGTGCATTCCCAAAATAAAAATCTTTACTTGGCTTGTGATCCAAAATAAAATCCTTACTTGGGATAACTTGACCAAGAGAGGCTTCCAGGGATCCAATAGATGTTGCCTCTATAAAAAGAATGAAGAAACAATCACTCATATCTTTTTGAGATGTTCCTTCTCTTAAGAAGTGCTAGATCAATGGATGAGTTCTATTGGTTTTAGTTGGGTGATGCTTGAGGATCTTATTGACTACTAGATCCAATGGAGATCTCTTGATAAGGAGAACAAAAAAATTTAGAACATTTTCATCCCAACCTTTTTATGGTGCATATGGATTAAAAGAAATAGGAGTAAAGATAAATTTAGGAATACA
The DNA here is from genome assembly GCA_028583015.1 of Wollemia nobilis. NCBI lineage: Eukaryota > Viridiplantae > Streptophyta > Pinopsida > Araucariales > Araucariaceae > Wollemia > Wollemia nobilis. Next base: position 13,687,500 of record JAQPPZ010000521.1, on the reverse strand, counting down.
ATTATTGTCTTCAATTAGCTTCTAGTTAATTTAGAGGAACCTCTCAAGCTTAGGGGAGCCATCCTACACTCCTTTAAACACCCTAATTAGCATAATATTTAATTCTTAATATATTCTAACTTTATTTTGGCCCTCCCTACAACTATCCAATAGTAGATACACCAACATGTGTCATGTCACTAGGCAATATAAGTCTCTTGTTCCTGGCTAGAAGGTATATTTTTAGCTAGACAATGAGATCCAAAGGTTCAATGCATAGCTGGTTTTATTTTTTACAAGCTCAAGATTTTATTGTAAAAGGGTGAGGGTCCCTTTCAAAACCCTTTTCTTTAATCACCAAAAAAAATAATTGCCTAAACTTTATATACAAGTATCCCAACTTTTAGTCTCTTTTCAAACTCACTCTCTTCATTGAAGAATTATAGCTAACCCGTTATTTTTAAATCAGCTTTGACTGGAGTTTTAAACTCCAAAGACCTTATTTTCTTTAAATGTAAACTTGACCATGATTTTAGCCATAAAAATATAGGCTTTCTTGTTTATTTTTATATCACCATATTAAGATATGTTTGAAGGTGATTCTACATTAAAATATTGAATTAGAAAAGCATATAGTTGCTAAATAAGCCCACCTGATTCAATTTTATGTGTGGGGTTGTGCTTGGACTCTAAAATCATGTTAATAATTCTATTTATAGACTTCTTTAAGGATTTAGTCTACGTACTATCCTTTAGGATTTAGGTTAAGGAGAATAATAATTTTATATCAACATGTAACACACCTTGTGCCATTAGTAAGTGGATTAGCTATTGCTATAATATTTGTTGTACTTGATGTGCAAAAAACTCTTTATTATGCATAACTCAACTTTCCATCTTGCTTACATAGTTAGAATTTTTCAAGATATAAGCATGCTTGGTTCAACTAGATAATAACTCTTCTAATGACCTAACATGATATTGTTAAGTATTTTATAAGTACAATCCAACAACAAATTGCTTTTTGACTAGTGTACATGATATTATACTCAACAAGCATTTAAGATAACTTATGGATTATCCATTTCCAATTCAAGTTTGATATTATTATCTGAGCATATTGTCTATCATAAATTTGTGTTTGAGGTATAAAATATGAACTCCTTTCCATTATTAGAAGCATAAGCTCAAAATAGGGTATGTAAACAGATCTTGCTTGGGTGCTAGATTATTACATCAATTATCTAACAAATGACATAGTTGACCATGTTAGAGTCCTTTCGAACTCCCATAATTAAGATTGTGCCATATGGGAGGACATGACCTTAACTAGAGGAATATTTCATACCATATTAGATAAACTTCCAAGAGTATTATTTGTAAGGGGAGAATAACCAGTTAAGAACTTCCAACTACCATGACTACCGACTATATTCACTATGCAGGAGGGAAACAAAATTTTCAAAATTCACCAGGTGGGAAGGCCCAAATTCAAACTTCTGGGATTCAAGGAATCCTCAATTGCAACCAATATAGAAAAATTCCTAAGGATGAGGATGCCCATGACTCTGTTACTGACAAGCCTATCGAGTTTGAGGGTGATGAACCCCCTGACAAGGGTGACCCCCATGGACCACCTCCCTCGGGAGGTCCTAGTTCTAAAAAGTCTTCTTTTGTCAAGGTTTTTGGTAGAGGACAACATCGATCATTACCTGAGCCTTATTCTCCCATTGAATCCTTCGGTTCTATGGTTAAAATCCCTAATATTCTAGCCCAAAAACATTTATCTATTGAATCCTTTAATTTATCTAGTAAATTAATTGGAGGACATACCAATTTAGAAGTCATTCGTAGTTGGAAACTTTCCAAGTGGAAGCCTGTGGGGTCCTTGGAAATTTTTGGCTTGACTAGAGGATTTTTTAGGATCCGCTTGAGTAACCCTGATGACACTAGTAGAATCCTTACATGGGGTCCTTTGTTTCTAGGGAGAAAAAGCCTTTTTCTTCACAAATGGGACCCTGAATTTGACCCTAAAACTCAAAGTATATATTTCACCCCTATCTGGGTAAGACTTCCTAGTCTTCCTTAGCATTTCTGGTACCAGGACATCCTTGTTGCTATTGCCAAAATGATTGGGACTTTGATTGCTATTGATCATGATACCTTAGCTAGATCTAGGATGACCACAACAAGAATTTGTATGAATGCTAACCTTGATTCGGAACTCCCAACTTTTGTGGAGCTCTAATACAGTGGCTTCTACCACAAACAGACCATTGAATATGAAAATAAATCAGCCTTCTGTGTGGAGTGTCATACTCAAGGACATCAAAGAATTCGTTGTCCATTACTTTAGAATAAACATGCATATGCACCAACACAGCAGCCTGAGGCTCCTAGTCGTCATGCTCAAGAATGGAAGAAATTTGGGCCTATTGGTCCAATTCATAACACCCAAGGATGGAAGAGTGTTGGTCTTAATTTTTTTTTTAGGTAGGATATGCAAGAACAATGTCAAGGAAATAAAGGCATTGTCATTCATGAAAATGATAACCCTCAGCCTCCATATAATCCCTTAAGAACTGTTAGCAAGGGTAAGAAAATTGTTACGGCTCCATACCCATCTCTGGAGTCTAGTGAAGATGTATGTCCTGTTTCCAATAGTCCTAACAAATTTTTTGTTTTGGCTGATTCAAATCTGTTTAACCAAGAAGATCAGCAAATCATTCAAAATAATGAGATCCAACTTCCTTAGAATCTGGATTCCCCTTCAAATTTAGGACCTTCCCTCCCTGCACCTGAGACTTTTAGCCCTTCTAAAGTCTCAAATATCTTGATGGATTTAGGCTCTGTAGTTGAGAAAATAGCGCAGTCCAAATTTAGTCCCAAAAATACTCGTAGCTCTAAGAAATCCCCACTGGACTATGGAAGTGATAAGAAGTGAGGAAGACCCTCTGTGAATGAGCAATAGAAAAACAAGGTTCAGGATGACATTGATAATGGCATTTAGAAAACCTTATTTCCCCTTGTTGGTCCTCAAGCCAAGGATGAACAGAAAAGCACCAAACCTCCCCCACCTGGTGGTAAGGGAGGCAAGAAATCTTCCAAGGGTTCCAAATGAAGATCCTCTTGTGGAACATGAGAGGATTGAATGGGTTAACCAAACATAGGGTGGTTAGCTCATTGCGTAAAGAAATAAATCCTATTGTTATCATTTTACAAGAAACAAAACTTGATCCAAACAACTCTACTTCAGTTGCTCTTAAAATCTAGAATAGAGGAGAATTTATTTTTAGTCCTGCTAGAGGTGCTTTAGGGGGTCTCATGGTTTTGTGGAACCCAAAAAAGGTTTATGGAACCTTGGTTCAGTCCAGTGAAATAATCATTAGTGTCAAATTTAAGGAACATGACTCTAATATATCTTGGATTTTGTCCAATATATATGCTCCAAATACTTCATCAGAGAGAGCCCTTTTTTGGAATCTACTTAGTAGCATTAAATATTCCTTCAATAATGTCCCCTAGATTGTTTCTGGAGATTTCAACACACCACTTTATCCTTCAAAAAAATTTGGGGGTTCAGGATGTACTGAAAAAAGTATGGAAGACTTTTTGGACTTTGTCAACACCAACAACCTTATGGACATCAAGCTCAAAAATGCAACATACACTTGGAGCAATAGAAGATCAGGAAATCAGCTCATCCAAGTTAATTAGATAGATTTTTTTATCCTATGAAGCTATCCAATTTTTTGGAGATTCGAATCTTCTATATATCCCAAAAGTTGGTTCTGATCATAGCCCTCTCCTTTTGGATATTACCTAGGACAACCCTTTCAGAAGACCTTTCATATTTGAGTCAATGTGGATTCAACACCCTGAATTGAAACTCAAAATTTCTCAATGGTGGCAGTAGGTAGGCCATGGATGTCCTTCATTCTTCCTAGCTCAAAAATTAAAGCATGTTAAAAACAATCTCAAAATCTAGAATAAGGAAGTTTTTGGCAACCTGTTTGAGTTTAAACAATCTTTAAAAGAAAGAATTATTTCCATTGAAAGTAAAATTCAAGCAGGTTATTGTGATGATCAAACTCATGCTGAAGAGAGAAATATTTTGGCTAAATATCATAACATTTTAGCTTGTAAATAATTTTTTTGGAAATAGAAATCTAGTGTGGCTTAAGGAAGGTGATTTGAACACCAAGTTTTTTCATGCCTCCACTATGAGGAATAGAAGTCATAATAGAATCAAGGAATTATCAAAATATGATGGATCTATTACCTCTGACCTTCAGGAAATCAGGAATGAGGTTGTCTCTTATTTTACTAATCTCCTTGGGGAATATAGGCCATCCTCCAACCTCGCTCTAAATTCTATGCTTTATCATATACCCAATTTGGTTTCCAATGATGCTAATTCCAAACTTTTAGCCCCCTTTACTGATTAAGAGATCCATTCCACCCTGTTTGCAATGCATCCTAAAAATTCCCTCCATATTTTTTTCAAACCTTTTGGGATATTGTGGGTAATGATGTATGTTCTGCCATTAGGGAGTTTCAATCTGTAAAAACTATTCCTCGAGGATTTTTTTGGTAGATTGATTGTATTAACAATGGGTTTTTATAGAGGATCCCAAAACCTTATGTACAAAAATAGGGCTGAGCCCATTTTGTCCTTACAGGCCTCAAGGGCTAGGATCAAAAAAACTTGCAAAATCTAACTAAACCTGATTCAAAATTTCCCACAGGGCTTACAAAGGGGCCTCTCCATGAGAGGATCGACAGACAAAAACCAATCTGAAGCAAACTAAAATGGAAGCAATAGAAAACCATGGGAAAAATAAGAAAAAACCACAAGGAAGGCAACCCTGGATCCTTCACTAATCTAGATCCTCCTGGTCATCCTAACATTCTACTCCTTGATCTTGGTCAGCATCTTGATTAGAGAATTGGTGGTCAAGAGGATGCGCCACCTCCGAGCGCCTTCCCTTTATGCTTATGTGTCTTCATGAGGAAACTCTGATCTGGCCATCTTCTCCACCTCATTTGAAAAGGATGACCTCCATACTACCAACACAGAGGTCAAAAGACCTTTATTAGCCATGTAATCTACCATCCTATTACCCTCTTGGTAGATGTGATTTATTTGGGCATCGGTTCATCTAGATAGGAGGATCCTTGCCTCAGAGACAATATTGAAAACTTTCCATGAAGGATCTTTTCCATTTGACAAATACCTTATGATATTCATAGAGTTGCCATCAATGACCAAAGGGTGAGGATCCTCTGAGAAGAGCTGAATACCTCTGAAGACACCCTTGGCCTCCATACTGTGATTAGATTGGATACCCAGGTTCTCACAGAAGGTGAGGACAATCCTCCCCCTATGATCTCTGACCACCCCTCCTGTAGTTGCTGGCCCTGGGTTGCCACGAGCAATGCCATAAAAGTTCAACTTAAGCCAACCCTCTAGGGGGTTTCTCCATTTGACCTTGATCCTAGGTGAAAGGATGTTAGGGTGGTTTGGATCCTCCTTGAGGTTCATCCTTTTGAACATAGTTTCCTTTGACCGGATCCTGGGGAGGGGACTAGGAGTGAATTTTGAATTTTCTACTGCAAAGGCAAGATCTCTAAAGGCTATGGAAGGGGGGCTCTTGGAGGATTACTAAAGACTCTTCCATTCCTATCCAACCAAATCTGCCAAAGGATGTGATGGAAGGATGCATCGAAAAGGAACCGAAGCTTAAGATTTCTGAACGGGTTTGGCCATTGAGCAAAGGCTTCCTTGATTATCCTGGGAGGGCTCTAGGGGACTTGAAATGAGGAGAGGATCACACTAAACACCATGGTGGTGAACAGGCAGTGAAGGAAGAGATGATCTTTGGATTCACAATCTACCATGCACAAATAACACCTACTAGGGAAGGCAAACCCTCTTTTGTGGAGGTTGTCCATGGTTAGAGCTTTATTCTAAAAAATAATCCAAGCAAAGAAATTTACCTTCAAGATCACTCCTTTCCACCAGACTATCTACCATAGGAAATCCCCCTCTGCCTCCTTGGAAAGGATCTCATAGGCTATCCTAATCGAGAATACGCCAGTGTCAGTGCCCGTTCAGATCATCTTGTTGGGTCTTCTGGCAATCGGGATGGTAATGCCCTGGAGGATCTTATCTAGAGAGGAGACTTCAGCTTCATGACCAATGAGGGTTAGGATGTTCCACTGAGGGCTGCCATCCTTCCTCACAATGTAGTCTTCTACCTTCTACTAGGAGTTTGGGTCCACCAAGTATTTGAGGAGGGAAAGTTTAGCCTTCTAATATAGAGGATCTTCTTCGGTCCATCTATCCTTCCAGAAGTTCATTGTCTGTTGATCTCCTAAAATCCATCATACTCCCTTGCTGAGTAGCTTCCTAGATTGGAGGACTGCTTTCCAGAATGTGGATCCATCAAAGGGGGCCTCAGCATCTAGGAAGGAGCAGTTGGTGAGGTATTTCTTCTTGATTATTTTGACCCACTCCATGGGCTCATTGGTCAATATCCTCCAAGCATGCTTGGACACGAGGGCCAGGTTCATCCGACTAGTTATCCTTAGCCCAAACCCACCTTGGTCTTTGCTTTTACACACCTTGTCGCACACCACCAAAGGGATCCTAGATTTATCTTCATTCCCAGACCACAGAAAGTTCCTCTGAATCTGTTCGATCTTATGGTGGACAGACATTGGGAGGCTGAATACTGACATGAAGTAGGTCAAGATCCCTTGGAGGTAAGCTTTGGTGAGGGTAGCCTTGCCTGCCTAGGACGGAAAATTGCCTTTCCAAGAGGCCAACTTCCTATGAATTCACTCCACCACCATATTCCACATGTTGTCCTTGGCCCTACCACTTAAGAAGAGGGGGAGCCCAAGGTAGGTGGTAGGGATGGATTCGATCATGCATCCCAAGATTCTGACAATGTGAATCCACTACCCTTGGGGAGTATTCAGGAAGAAAATATTGCTCTTGGTGTAGTTTACTTTTTGGCTTGCAACTTGCTCATAAAGGGAGAGGATCCTCTTGATGTGTCTAGCCTGGGCCACAGAGGTGATAGTAGAGAAGAGGGTTTCATACACAAACTTCTGGTGGGTGATTGCTTCCACTCCAAAGGTGGGGATGATACCTAAAATCCTCTATCTCTAGAGACTCTCTCTCCTTGAGGGTTCTACCTAGAACCTCTACCAGGATGATGAAGAGAATGGGGGATAGGTGATCTCCTTTCCTGAGCCCTTTGGCACTCTAGAAGTAGCCTACGAGGGACCCATTGATTAGGATAGAGAAGGGGTGGATATGTAGCTTTGGATGAGGTCAATCCAAGAGGGAGGGAACCCAAAATTTAGGAGAACAACATAGAGGAAACCCCTATCCACCCTGTTGAAGTCTTTGTTCATGTCAAGCTTGAGAAAGAGGGTAGCCTTATTAGACAAGGATGTAGAGTGGAGAGTCTCATGGATAGAAATGACACCATCAAGGATGTTTTTGCCTTTCATAGAGCTGCCTTGGAAAGGGTCAATGAGCAAGGGCAAGATGGGCTTCAACCTGTTAGCTAAGACTTTGGTCAAGATCTTGTAGAAAACATTGCAAAGGCTGATGGGTCTATAGTCCGAGAAGGTCCTGTAGGTAGAGGTTTTTGGAATAAGAGCTAAGAAGGTGGTGTTCAGACTAGGGTGGATGGATCTAGAGGCTTGGATCTCATTAATGGCATCACAAACATCATTCTCCACAACCTCCCACATGGTCTAGAAAAAGTGAGGAGGAAACCCATCTGGACCTGAGTTTTTGTTAGGTTGCATAGAAAACAAGGCCTCCTTGATATCAAAAGAATAAAAAGGATCTAGGAGCCTAAGGATAGCCTCCTGGGGTACCAGAGAGGGTATTTTCACCAAAAGATCTCTTTTGGCCTGTAAGTCGCTTATGTGGGAGGATCCTAGCAAATCCTGAAAGAAGCCCACCACTTCAGTTCTTATCTCAGCAATGTCCTTGGTAGTTGTACCATCACTTCACCTAATTTCCCTTATTTTGTTGGAACCTCTATGCCAAAGGGTAGAAGCATGAAAAAACCCAGTCTTGGAGTCTCCTTCCTTCATCCATAGATCTCTAGATTTATGTCTCTAAAAGGTCTCTTCCCTAGCCAGGATAGTGTGAAAGTCTTCCAGGAGGATTCTCTCTTTGTTTCTGTCAGATTCACTGAAGACACCTACCTCCAACCTTATTTCCAAGTTTTTGAGGCTTTTAGATATTGATTTCTTGGATTCAAAGATGTTTTCGAAGACCTCCTTATTCCAGATATTGAGGTTTTCTTTGATAGATTTAAGCTTCAAGGCTAGGCATTTTGAGGTGGATCCTTTTGCCTCCTACTTCCACCATCCTGCTACCTGCGCTCTAAAATCTTTATGATGGGTCCAAATGTATTCGAACCTAAAGGGTGTTTTGAAACTAGGCCCTTCACCCGATTCAAGAAGGATGGGGTTGTGGTCTGATCCGATCTTGGGAAGAGCTAGGAGGGTCGCATCCCCCAAGAAGGGAATAACCTCCTGGGAGATAAGGAACCTATCTAGCTTGACCTGGATAAGCCCACTCCCTGTTCTCCTATTGCTCTAGGTAAAAGAGGAACCTTTGAGCTTTATGACAACTAACTCGTTGGTGTTGACAAAATATCTAAAGTCTTCTATGCTTTTGGAACCAATATTAGATCCTCCATTTTTTTTGGAAGGATGTAAAGGGCAGTTGAAGTCCCCCCTATTATCCAAGGGAGGGCATTGAAATTACTTTGCATTTGGGTGATGTTATTCCACATCTCAACCCTCTCAATGACTAAGTTGGGTTCATAGATGTTGGACAAGATCCACGATCGATTGCTTGTCTTAGAATGAAAGAGGATATTGAGAATCCTATTGGATGAAGAAAGCAGACTTCCTTCTATAAGGGTCGGGTCCCATAAGACCATGAGCCCACCTAAATATCCTTGAGCTGGACTGAACAGGAGCTCTGCTTTGGCCCAGATAGCTTTTGCTACTTTTTTAGTAGAGACCACATCAACCTTGGTCTCTTGGAGGATAAGGATAGAGGGTTTTGAATGATTCTCTGCTTTTCTTCTTTGGTCAGTCCTCTCACATTCCATGAGAGAACCTTCATCATGATGATTTTGAGGTTTTCTTACCTCCCTTCACCATCTGGAAGGGGGGTTTGGTTCCTTGTGCTTCGTCCCACTGAGTGCAAATCATCTAAGAATAGCAATAGTTGGGTCCCATTCCCCACATCCTTCACTATTTCTTTGTCTCTCTGATCTTTGCCAGGAGGTCTTGCTCTTTTCCTCTCATTGCCAAAATCCACCAATTGTTTCCTGATTCTAGTGTTCCTAGGGCTGACCCTTCTTGATAGGGAGGATCCCCTTTTTTCATTATGATGAGAAGGAAACTCCCCCTTTCTCGATGGGGTGAGGTCTTCTTATTTCCTTGCAAATAATCTTCCATGAGGGATTGTGAGGAGTTAGTGATGGGAGGGATTTGTACTTGGGAATTCGGTTCCTCTTCTTCATATTAGGATGAAAGTCTTGAACCTGCCTCTCGGTGCTCCTTTTCCTAAAGGGAGTTTCCTCCTTACTGCGAACCTTGCTTCGACTGCTTGACAAACCCATCCTGTTCCTCCTCTTGAGCTTGTTGTCTACCCAATTCAGGTTTGGGCTTCACCAAGAGTTGGTCAATGCGAGGAGGATTCCTCTTATGTTTCCCCCCTATCACCAGCTATGAGTCTTGAGGGTATGTGGATTATTTTGTCAGCTCCTCTTCTCGTTGGACCCTGGCAGCTGGACACTAAGTCTGGAGGTGCCCTTGAGTGCGGTAGTGATAATAAAAGGTAGGTCTATTCTCATACTCGATGGCTTGTATCTTGATGAAGGTTGATCCTGACTATAGGTTGATGAAGGAGGGGAACTTAGAGTCCAGGTCTTCTAGCACATAGAACCGAGCCTGGGTTAGTTTGGATCAGGCTTTAGTTGGGGGAATCAATGGAGACCAATTCTCCAAAGGACTGTGCTATCCCTCTGATAAAATTTTCATGCCAGTAGTGAAGAGGAAGGCTGGGAAGCCTTACCCAAATTAGAGCAATGTTGATGTTTTGGGTATCCGGGTTGAAGTCATTTCCCCACTTTCAAAGAAATAGGCTCCTGCGCCCCAAGAACCATGGTCCTCCCACCAAGATTTTGTAGTAATCCTCCCGGTTGTTCAGGATGATGGCAAAGAAACCCTAGGTTAGTGCCACAATATCCATGTTTCCAAAGATTCACCACTTGGAGAGAGCCCATTTGCGGATGGATTCCATGTTTGGGTGTCCTCCTATGAACTTGCCAATTAGGGTAAAATTTTTGAATTCCAAAAAACTATTCAGGACCTCGTTGGGGATGTCCAAATCCTTGCCATATGGAAATAGTTCCTAGAAAAAGTAGTTGTTTGGGGTTGCATGGATCGCCACCATGTGGGCATAGGATCCTATCGCATTAGGATTGGGTGCCCCTCTTTGGCATCCTTTGTTTGGGGGGTCCTTATATTTCTTCTCTGATCCGTCCTGTTGACCTTCTACTATCGGGTGCACTGATTCATCTCTGTCATATCCCCTCCGAACTCCATCCACCTCACTGGTATTCCTACCTACTGTCAACAGGATGGATCCTTTCCCACATTCCACCACATGGATCCTCTCACTAGATCCTCCTTCGCTCTCCTTCATTGTTCTTCCTCTGTATTGGGTACTTTAAGTCCAAATTCCTCGGGGATTTAATTCCACCTTCATTGCCCTCATTCCAAAGAATTCCAATGCTAAATCCATGACTGATTTTTGACCAATCAGCTTGTGTAATGTGGTATACAAAATTCTCACAAAATCTATTGCCAACAGGATGAGAGATATTCTTCTTGCCATTATTGATTCTTGCCAAGGGAGCTCTATTCAGGGTAGATCTATCCTTGATGGTGTCATCACTATCCATGAAGCTCTTCACTCTATTCACTTGTCAAAAAATACTGCTTTTGTTGTGAAGTTAGACATGAACAAAGCCTATGATAGATTAAACTAGGACTTCCTTGTGTCAGTCCTCATCAGGTTTGGTTTTCACCCTGAATGGGTTGACCTAATTAAAGGTTGTATTTCTACCCCGTGGTTTTTAGTTCTTGTTAATGGGTCCATGGTTGGCTATTTTCCAAGTCATAGAGGCATCCATCAAGGAGACCCCATTTCTCCCTTACTATTCATAATTGCTGCTGAAGCTTTAGGAAGAACCATCAAAGTGGCTTGTAATATCCACCTCATCTCAGGGATAAAAGCTGCCTCCCAGACCAGACCTATTTCTCACCAGCAGTTTGTGGATGATACAATCATTACTACTAAAGCGTTTGTCCTTGAAGCAAAAATTTATCAAGCATATCTTATTGTTATATGAAGATGTTGCTGGGCAAAAAATCAATTTCCATAAAAGTAAAGTTTATTTTCTAAATATGCCCATTCAAAGACAACACAAAATTTTTGCTATTCTTGAATGCCCAATTTCTTCATTCCCTGCCACTTATCTTGGACTTCCTTTATTTCTAGGATAACCTGATGCCTCAATGTGGAATAATGTTATTGAAAGGTTCCAAAGGAAATTAGTAGGCTGGAAAGGCAACCTCTTGTCCCAAGCTGGAAAAATTACACTGACTCATGCTTCTCTTCAGAATATCCCTATTTATTTCATGTCAGTTTTTAGAGTTCCAGCAGGAGTTTGTCACAAAATAGAACAGATTCAAAAGAATTTCCTATGGATTGGATCTAAAAATAAAAGTAGGTTCCACCTTGTGGCTTGGGAAAAAGTTTGTAGACTGAAACAATATGGTGGGGTTGGTCTAAGAAGGATTCACCTTTTTAACTCAGCTCTTCTAGCTAAACAGGCTTGGAGGTTAGTCTCAAAGGATGAAACTGATTGGATAGCTATTTCTTATCGCAAATACTTGCAGGAAAATGATTTCTTCAGTGTTGGTGTGTCCCCTAGAGGATCTTGCTTTTGGAAATCCATATTGTAGGTCATATTTCTTCTCAAATAGGGCCTTCATTGGAGACTAGGCAATGGGCAACAGATTGATTTTTGGAGAGACAAATGGCTTCTTGATGAGCCTCTTATAAATCATCCCAATCTGGCTATCCTCAAGGAGTATACTGAATTTTCATGTGAATCCAAAGTTTTAGATTTCATTTGTTCTCAGAATGGTAGTAAATCCTGGAAGCATCTTACCATTCCTTCTCATCCGGCTGAAGCTATTCAATTGCAACTTCTCTTAAGATCTCATATTATTCCCTCTGGGATGTCCCAGGACCATCTGTTGTGGGATCTTACTAAAACTAGAGATTTTTCCATAAAATATTCTTATAAGCTTCTCTTACCTCTTGAGGCACCCACAATTCCTTTTAATCTTGTCTGGATCAAATTGTTGATTCCTAAAATTGCTTCCTTTGCTTGGGTTGCCATTCAAGAAAAAATTCTTACTATTGACAACTTGCAAAAAATGGGATTACCCATACCCAATAGATGTTTTCTTTGTTCTTCTGATTGGGAATCCCCCTACCATATCTTCCTTGGGTGCTCCTTTGCTTCCTCTATTTTGAATAGGATTTTTGAGGGTTTCCATATTTCTTGGGTTGCTCCTTGCTCTATCTCTGATATTTTCACTCAATGGCCCAATCCTTTTAGGAACCTTCACCTCAAAACTTTGTGGTAATTTTATCTTCATCATTTCTTGTGGCAGATTTGGTTAGAAAGAAATCGAAGAGTGTTTTCTAATTCTTGCCAAAGCTCTAATTTTATTTTCAATAAAACACTCTCTTTTGCTATTGAAAATGTTGCCCTTTGCCCCTTACCTTCCTAGCCTCCTTCCACCTTTGAAGTCTCTGTTGGGCATGCTCTCAATTTCCCCATCGTGACTAACTCTTGCCCTCCTCCTACATCCAATAGAACTCTTACTACTTGGATTCCTCCTCCACAAGGGTGGCTTAAATTGAATTTTGATGGTGCTATGAAGGGCAACCCTGGTCATTTAGGAGCATGTGGTGTCCTCAAAAATCATCAAGGCAAGGCCATACTCGCTTATGATGAGTTTCTTGGGATCCAGTCAAATAAAGTTGCAAAATCTTGGGCTCTTTGGCATAGATTGGTTTTCGCTAAAGGTGTCACCAATAGAATTTTGGTTGAAGGTGATTCTCTGACCACTATTAATTACCTCAAAAATTCCAAAATCCCCTCGTGGAAAGTAAGAAACTACATAGAAGAAGCCAAAATTCTTAGCAGAGAATTTCAAGACATAATATTTCAGCATACTTTTAGAGAAAACAATAAAGCTACTGATGCCTTAGAAAATTTTGGCACCACTATCAATGAGTTGATGACCTGGACCACTGATCCCCCTCAGTTCTTAGTTCAAGTCATTGACAAAGAATCTTCGACATCAAATCCTAGTTCTGCTGATGTGGAGCAAGTCAGCCTTCTTCAGGAAGATTCTCATGCTTGAGTGTCCTATTTTCTTGTTCGAGTGTCCTAATTTCCTTTTCTATTGTCCCAATGCTCACTTGAGTCTCGGGCTTCATGTGTATTTTAGTCTTGTCAACCTTGGATGTCGATTTTCCTTCGTTCAAGGTAGATTTTTAGCTATTTTTATTCATTTCAATTTTGGTTGTCGGTTACCCGTCTCGCCTGGCATTACCATTGTTGGTTGCACTCATCTCAATTATTCCATTTTCCCCATACTTCCACTCTCAACCCTTTTCCACCTTTCCACCTCCTCCATCCACATCACCACCCTCCCGTATGACTCCCCTCATTTTTTGGTGTACATCTTTACTTTTTCCTTTTTGTGGGATCTCATTTCATATTTCCACATGATTCATTTTGGTGATTGGATTTATCTTGTCCACCCAGTTCACCTTGGAATGTGTTGTTCTTATATGTGGCACGAGTATCGAATTCTCTGGAAGGTTGCTATTATTATCACTCTCCTCACCATTTATTTTTATAATGCCCAAGTCCTGATTCAATTCCAGTTCCTTTCCACTCAAAAGTCTCATCGAGTGTCGATCATTCTCTATATGGGCATCATGAATACCTTTGTGGAGTCGTCCAAGCTTTGCATGGATTCCATTGCTGAGGGAATCCTTACTGGTAGAAATTTCCTTCCCTTTTTCTAAAAATTTGAAGGGGAGGACCCTAAGATTACTTTGGCTTTCATGGAGACATGGGATGAAGGGACTATTACTATTCACAATAAGACCTATGTTCTTGACATAAAAATACTTGTTGAACTGACTGGGTAGCAACCTAAAGGGAGATCTATCAAGAGGGAGAAGCACAATTGGGATGTTGAACTAAAGGATGTCACTGATAAGGAACTTGGCAGAAGAGCCCATTTAGGAATGCGACGTGATGAACTACCTTTTTCATGGGGGAGTGTCCTCAAGCCTATCATGGAATATGTAACAGTGGATGACCCAGATAAGCCTTTGTGTAGTTTTCACTTTTCCTTTTTTAATCACTTTTGGGAGGTTAGACCTATTAATATTCCTTAGTTTTTATTCAATTTTGTTAGCCATACTATTGAGAATGCTAGGGAAAAAATGGGGCTAAGCTTCCTTCGCACCATGGCCTTTTCAATGTCCTTTACAAACATTGGTTAATTCATTGCCCTAAAGGCATTGTTTTGAGTCCTCCCCCAAAACCCAAATAGAGCCCTTTGAAACCCAGCTCTTCCCAAACCATACCTCAGTCCTCCAGTGCTTTGAGGTTGTCTACCAAAAAATAGCATATTATTGAAAATTTCAAGAAACTAAAGAAACGGCCAAGAAGTACTTCTCCTGAACTTGTCAGTGAGCCTGAGCTCAAACCTGATCAAAATCCGCTTTGTTCCTCTACTCGTCTAAAAAATAAGGCTAAACAGAAAGAATCATTGGTCATTGAATTTGATGAGGAGACTAAGGACAACCTTGATCCTTGCTTGCAGGATTTTATCATCAAATCCATCACAAACAACATTGCTCAATTAATTGATTTGTGTAATGCCCTCAATCTATGCTTTTTCAGGAGATCTTTCACTGAAGGTGTGGAAAGTGCGCCTGCTACAAATTCTAGGAAGGTGACAGTCAAGTCTGAGGACATCCCTGCTAAAGATATTGGTTCAGATATGGATACTATTGTTGGTGGCCTCCAAGATCTCACTGCCATCCTTGGCACTGAGACCTAATTGTTCTCCTTCCTATGGGATTTTTGTTGTTCTGGTCCCTGGGGGTTTTTGTTATGGTTTTAGTGGTTTTGGGTCTTTTGACCTTGTCTCCCTTTTCTAAGTGCCGGCTGAGGATAGCCTTGATGTTTGTAATTTTGACTTTTTCTACTTTTCTCTGTTTTTCTTTCCTTCTGGCATTCGTTGCCATTTTGTATTCAGGTTTTGGGTCCCTTTCAAAACCCATCTGTTATATAATTGTTAATATCCTTAACCGATAAAAAAAAAATTGTAAGGGGAGAATATGTCATGCTTTATTTTATCACTCCTTTTGGGAATTAAATCTACCTCCTTGGATATATATATATATATATATATACATATATATATATGTATATATATATACATATATATATATGTATATATATGTATACATATATATATATGTATATATATGTATACATATATATATATATATATATATATATATATATATATATATATATATATATATATATATATGTATACATATATATATGTATATATATGTATACATATATATACATATATATATACATATATATATATATATGTATACATATATATATACATATATATGTATACATATATATACATATATATATATATATATA
The DNA here is from genome assembly GCA_028583015.1 of Wollemia nobilis. Classification (NCBI taxonomy): domain Eukaryota; kingdom Viridiplantae; phylum Streptophyta; class Pinopsida; order Araucariales; family Araucariaceae; genus Wollemia; species Wollemia nobilis. The sequence continues at coordinate 13,671,604 of JAQPPZ010000521.1, read as the reverse complement.
TATATATATATATACATATATATATATATATATATGTATATATATGTATACATATATATATATATAGATATGTATATATATGTATACATATATATATATATATATATATATATACATATATATATATGTATACATATGTATACATATATATATATATGTATATATATGTATATATATATATACATATATATATATATATATGTATAGATATGTATACATATATATATATATATATGTATAGATATGTATACATATATATATATATATATGTATAGATATTTATACATATATATATATATATATGTATAGATATGTATACATATATATATATATATATATGTATACATATGTATACATATATATATATATATATATGTATACATATGTATACATATATATATATATATATGTATACATATGTATACATATATATATATATATATACGTATACATATGTATACATATGTATATATATACATACATATGTATACATATATATATATATATATATATATATATGTATACATATATATATATATATATATATATATATATGATATATATATATATATGTATACATATATATATATATATATATATATATGTATACATATATATATATATATGCATACATATGTATACATATATATATATATATAATATATATATATATATATATATATATATATATATATATATATATATATATATATATATATATATATATATCTATCTATCTGTGTGTGTGTGCATGTGGCTTCTATTGGAGGCCATATTATATTGTTGTCAAGTCAACTAAAACATATTCAACTTGTATTTTTATCATAGGTATTCTTCCTTTTCCCTACTAACAAAAATATTCTCATCTTCCTCAAATTACTATTTTTTTGTGATTATCTTCTTAACAATTAAGAGATAAAATCTCATTTGGCTTATTGTCTTGTAAATTTAAAATTTTCCAAGACAAATATTAACACTATGGCTAAATTGTATTCTACCTAGTTTTCTTCTCTAAATATATTATTATAAATATTACATAAAGATGGTGTAAGTGTGATTTAGTTTCAAAGGTTATGACTAAATATAATTTTAGTTGTAACTTTATTCTTACTTCCATTTATATATACATATCTATCACGTTTATTCAAAGTTTACAATCTATGTTCCTAATAGTTGGCATTAGAGATTCAACATCACATAGTTGAAACCAATATTATAGATTTAAGACACCCCTTGAAGTTTGAGTCTATCCTAGAAGTTGCAAACATTACAATTATTGAGTTTAAGCAAGGAGGAAGATCCTTCCAACATGATTTCAGAAAATAATATTTTTATATTCTTTTTTATTTATTTATTTCTATAGGCTTTAAGTCACAATGTTTGTCTAATAAATTTTGTGGATAGTCAAGGTGAAGTAAAGTAGTCCAAATATAGAGAGCATTTGGAGTAAATACAAGGGATATTTGAGCTATTTTGTGATGTGTTATCTTGAATAATATTTTTATACCATCTAAATGTAAATTAATGGAGTTTGTTTCATGGGTGAATGTCATAAAAATTTGAATATAGTGTTATCTATTGAACACGTTGGCCCATATTATATGCATGAAGTTCATCTAAAGTAGATGTTGGGACATCTAAAAAAAATTATGCTCATTTACTATAATTGAAGTGTAAATGCCATACAAGAGGGACTATATCTCATAATTGAAGTGTGATTGTCATCTAAGAGGGACTACATTAGGCATAATAAAATTAATTTATTTAAAATTTAATGGGTCATATAAAACTTACAAAGGATCATCTAAAATCAAGAAATGCCATTTACTTGCACCAAGGCTATATTCACGTACACATAGGTACATCTAAATCTATAGGTACATTTGAAGCTAATGTAGGATTATCCAATTGTAATAATGGGCCATCTTAAATATTTGATCCATCCACTTGATACTTTATGATATGTTGAAACCATACATGTGTCTTTATTAAAATTACATTTGAAGTCTATATAGGGCCATTTGAAGTATTTATTGTGTTGATTAGAAGTGTTTGGATAATCCAAGACAATATGCCATAGTAGAGATATGTTTAGTTGAGTTGTTCTTATGTTAAAAAGTGAAAGTACTTATAGAAGCATACAAATTGAATATAACATTTAGAACTAAGGTATGACTATGATATTTTCATAAAGGGTGCTTTCTATTCAATATCATTATTATGTTAAAGGGTGCTTTTTATTGAATAGATGATATCATCATCATTGGCTATGCACATTTATTTTATTTAAAACAAAGAAAATTCAAAACCCACATGTGTTGTGGAAAATTTATTTGGTTTCTTAAAAACATTTATCTCCTAGTGGTTACAAGGAAGTAAAAGTATAAAATACTCTCGTAATTTGTATAGGTAAATTTTTGAAGGTTAATATGCTTAAATGATGAACATGATTTGGCTAGACATTTATTTTATTGAAAAGCTCTTTTTGATCTCGATCCATTGGAAGATTGAATATGGATATTAAAATCTCAATGATTATATTACCTAAGTCGTAATTGCTAAAAGGTGATGCAAAGACATGATGTTTATCCCAATAAATAAATAAAGTTTAATAAAATTGATTAAGAATTCTAATTGATCATAATTTTTGGCGTAATGAATGAGATCTAACTATATGTTAGTATATAGTACCTACTAAGGATGTATAGATAAATTCAATATTATGTTCCAATCCAAAAATCAAAACCAAATTCAACTCCTAAAAAATCAATTGCATTACCTGAAGATGAAGATCAATGAGAATATTAAGAATTTATATGATGAATTATTGATTTATGAGCCTCAATTTAAGTATTATATGAAACTATTAATAATGAAGTACTTGTTCTAATAGTATCATAAGCATTGCCATCTACGTTCAACATTTTGACAATAAATTTGAATGTGATTAATTAGAGTCCCACTTTTGAGACTCTTATTAATTTTATTCAATAAGAGAGAGCAATTTAAGAGGTGAAGAATGAATATGAACATGCTTTAGTCATGTATCAAAAATTAAAGAAGTTGATGTAGTTGAAGAAATGTGGTAGACCCCCCTAACAAGATCCATCAATAACAAAAAGTCAAAGTGAAAAATTAATAGTAGTAATAGGGGGAAACTAGTCATGGAAGTAGTCATAGAGTGGTTGGTCCACTTGAATTCTTTGGGTAACACCTAAAGAGGTATGCATGAGTATTAAACCTACCTTGAGATATATTTATGTTTGGATGCACTACATTTATGTACATTTGGAAGTAGATGTAGATGAAGTTGAACAAAAAATTCAATCGATGTATCTTAATTGGATATAATAGTGATTCAAAGGGGTATTAGCTCATGGATATTAAACCAAGAAGCTATATATAAGTCAAGGTGTTATGTCTTATGAGAAAAATAAGTGTACCTCTTCATATAAGCCACATGTTACTAATAAAGAACCTATAAGTTTATTTTATAATGATGATGATGCCTCTAAGAGAAAGGATATTGATTTGTATGATGATGATGGATATGATTCTATTGGAGATGAAAAAGATCATCCACTTTAAGTACCACTCATAGGTCCAAGTGAAATCTTATCATAGTTCACAATGTGAACTTAGATGGCATCCTAAAGACATCTAGTACAAGGTCAAAAATCTATAGTAGAGTTGGAAACAAAGTCAACCTAGCCATTATAAGTATGGTGGTGCAAAAATGTGAACCTACAATGGTTCACAATGCTCTTGCATCGAAAGAGTGGAAGAATACAATGGAAATTGAATATTAGGTACTAATTAAGAACAAGATGTGGCAACTTGTTGATCTTTCACTTGAAATAAAAACATTGGTTATAAGTGGGTATTTAAGACAAAAATAAAAGCTAATGGGAGTATTAACAAATACAAATAAAAACTTGTTGCAAAGGGATATGAATAGAAGGAAGGAATTGATCATGATGAGATGTTTATTCCAACATCAAAGATCAAAACCATTCAAATTGTTCTCATAATTGCTACCCAATTTGGTTGGAAATTATATTAAATAGATGTGAAGAGTGCAATTCTCAATGGTGATCTTAGTTAAGAATACTCCATGATATAGTTAGAGGTATTTATCATACTTGGTCAAGAATGCAAGGTATATAAGCTTATAAAATATCTTTATGGAATGAAATAGGCTCTGAGAATCTAGTGTGTGAATCAATGAGTATATTCTATGACATGGATTTTGTCATAGTCCTTATGATCTAAACATTTACTTCATAAGTTAAGGAAGAGAGGTCATGATAATAATTAGGTATGTTGACAAATTGGTCATCCTTAAGAGTTTAGTGAAGTTTATTAAAGATACCAAGAGAGTGTTGAACCTATCATTTGACATGAATGATAGGGTCTATGCATTATTATATTGGCTTGGAGGTATGAAAAATAGAGAACCATTTGTTCATGTCATAAATGAAGTATTCTAGGAATTGCTCGAGAGGCTTTAGATGGTAAATATGACCATTGCAATGGATATGGGGTTTAAATTATATAAAAAAAACCCATATCCATAGGTGAATAGAGCTTTGTATCACTAATTGACCGGTAGTGTCATTTATATAACTTACCCTAGACCATATATCAATTATGTTGTAAACTATCTTTCATAGTTCATGTAAGAACCAAAGGTTTATCATTGGAAAGTAACAAAGTGGGTACTCAAGTATATCCATGGTATAATTGAACATGATTTGGAGTACAAGAAAATGAGTAATTCTTCTTGATAGTTTTTATAGAGGTTGACTATATAAGATCCATTAATAATAGGATATCCACATCTACTTATGTGTTCTTTTTTAGATCCAATATAATATTTTAAGGAAGTAAGAAACAACATGTTGTTGCTTGATCTTCCACCAAGGATAAATAACATGCTATAGGTGAAGCTTCGTATGAGACAATATGGTTACACCACATCTTGTCAAAAATGGTCATTCTACAAAAGCAATTGATGATATTGAGTTGTGACAACCAAGGAGTTATAAAACATGTACATAATCGAAATTTTTATAAGCACATAAAACACACTAAATTTTAGTGCCACTTCATTTGTAAACATTTTCAAGAATATAGAATACAACTTCAATTTTATCCAATTGAGGAGTAATGTACACATATTTTAACAGTCTCTTGCACATATTAAGTTAAAAAAATTAAAATTTTCTTGTATATACAATGATTAAGCATTTTTGCAATAAGGAGGAGTGCCATGAATATTATGTTAAGATGATGTAAGCATTATTTAGTTCCAAAGGTTATGTGTAGTTGCAAACTTAGTTGTCACTATATTCTTGCTTCAATTTTTTTTACATATCTATCACATCAATACAAAGTTTATTGCAACCAATCTAAGTTTCTATCAAATATGCTAACATTTCCAAAATATTTCCTTTAATAATATTTAGTGGATATAATTTTTTTTTATTTTTTGTCCAATCCCTATATCTATTTTTCTTTATATTTTTAAGAATAATTTTTAAATCCTCATTGAATGGCATGAACCTTATGCTTAATTCCTTGACTTCAAAGGAAAATACCTAGGTTTGGTTCCTACCAAGTGATACATGCATAATTGCCAAGTTATTGGAATACCACTATATGATCAAGATGAAATACAAGTGGATCCCATTTCAATCTCATATAATAATAATAATAATAATAATTTTTTAAAAATATCTCTTAACTAAAATATATTTCCATAAATTTTACAAAATTTTGATCCCTATAAGAAGTTCCCTATCCTTTGCATAGTTGTTAGTTGAAACTCAATAAAATTTTGAGTGAGGATAATTTTACCTTCATTATTTTGAAAAACACCACCTAATCAATTTTTTCGTATTTCCTTTTGAAGCACCATCAAAACCAATTTTGATGATCCCAAATTTTGAAATTTTTTTATTAATTCAATTTTCATAGATGATGCTTCTATGTAAATTCAAATCCTATAACCAATAGGTTAGAACCTATTTTTCTACATTTGGCACTTCTCATGATGAGCACATTGGCTATGAACATTCTACAACAAAGGAAAAAATATGATTCCCAACTTGTGCATGATTTTGAGATTTGTTTTTTAAAATTCTATTATTCCTTTCAAGCCATAAATTCTAAGAAATAATAATAGCTCCACAAATTCATAATGATTTAACTTTTAAATAGTCATTCCAACATTTAATCAAATCCTTCAACAACATTTCAAATGCTTTAGTTTTAAAACAATATGGATCCAACCAATATATTCTCATATTTTTAAAAAACTAACCCCAAATGTTATGAGCAAAGACATAATTAACAAGTAAATGATATATCTTAGCCAAATATTATTTACATCTGATTTTTACCTTTTATTGATACACAATGGTTTGGGTAAATTGGATATTATTTTGGACATTTAAATTATGAATACTATAAAAATAAATATTTTATATAATTCTCAATGTGCCTTACAATATTAATAATTAAAAAATAGATATATTGTTAATTTGTTTTATTATTTTTGTATTTTAATAAATACTTGGTGATTATCATGTATTATAGTGAAATCTTATTATTAGATTTTAATAAAGTTGACATAAATAATTTACTTCAAATGACAAGTTTCTTTCAAGATAAGTGCAATACTTAGGAGTAATTTTTCTATTTACCCTTCATAAAGAGGACTCCAAAGGGACATATGTTGGGTTAATGGTTTTTGCACTATTCTATCTACTTAAGAATCATAAAGAAAAGAGAGGAAAGCAGATCTTCATGAACATGACTTGTAATATTATTAAAGTAGAATGATACAATCCAAATGGAACTATGAGTCCATTATATAGAAGAATAGGTTTCTTGTTCCTCACTCTACCTATGACACTTGGTACAACTTGCATGACACTTGTCATGATTACAATACTTGAAGCAACTAATTAGCTTTAATTTGAAGTAAACTCCTACTCTAGTTATGTACCAAAGGTGGTATATTTACATGACCCAAATTATGTAATATACTCTAACACCCTCTTGTATTACATTATTTGGTATGAAGTTCCCTTGAATTGCATAAATGATCCTTGAATATTTGAAACTTGGTTTTCCCAAGTGCCTTTGTAAAAATATCTGCTAGCTGGTCTTCTATTGGAACATGCTTTAGGATGATATGATGGTTCTAAAAATGATATCTGATGAAGTGACATTGTGCCTCAATATGTTTAGTTCTTTCATGTACAATTGGATTTTTGATCAAGTTGAGTACTCCTTGATTATCGTAAAATATCAATGTTGGAGTTCTATGATGCCCATATCTGATAATATATATTGTAACCACAATGCTTCATGGTTCGTATCTCTTGCTGCCCGATATTCTACTTCAGTATATGATTATGATATAGTATTGTGTTTCTTACTATGTCAATATATAGGACCTAACCCAAGATAGAATACTTACCCTAATGTAGATTTTCTATCATCAATAGAACCTGCATAATCCAAACCTGAGTAACCCTGTAGGCAAATTTTTTTAACATTTTTCATATAGGTTAGTCCATAATTAGTAGTCTTCTTGATATATTGCAGTATTATTTTTGTATCTTTCCAATGGATCTCTCTTGGTTCTTGCATAAAACATGAAAGATAGTTTACAACAAAGGCTAAATCGGGTCAGCTATTTGTTAAGTACATAAGACTTCCAATTAACTGTCGATACATAGTTGTTGAAACCAAAGGTGTTTCATATTTTTTGGATAACTGAATTCCTTGTTCCATTGGTGTATCTTTCGGCTTACAATCCTTCATTCTATATTTTTCAAGTAAGGCTTCTACATATTTTGTTTGAGTAATAGTGATCTTATCCTCACTTTTTTGGATCTCTAGACCAAGACAATAATTCATCAGACCTAGATCTATCATCTCAAATGCCTTTTCTAGATCTCTTTTTATATCACTTATTAGTTTTTTAGAACTTCCAGTAATTACTATATCATCAACATATACTATGAGAATTAGTATACTATTTCCAATTTTCTTTGTATACAAACTGAGATCATATGTACTTATTTTGATACTATATTGTAATTAGTGATTTTTGATCTTTATATTCCATGCTATAGGAGCTTGCTTTAGGCTATATAGTGACTTTTTTAATTTGCACACTTTATTTTCTTGTCCTTTAATAACAAACCCTTCTGGTTGTGACATATAGACTTCTTCTAAGTCACCATAAAGAAAAGTACTTTTTACATCCATTTTATGAAGCTTCCACCCCTGATGATATGCTAATGCACAATGATCTGATAGTAGTCATTCTAGCTGTTGGTGCGAATGTTTCTTCATAGTCAATTCCCTCAGTCTAAGTATATCCTTTAGCTACTAATCGAGCTTTATATTTATCAAGTGTTCCATCTGCTTTATATTTGGTCTTGTAAACCCATTTGCACCCCACTACTTTCTTTCCTAGAGGTAATTTTACTAAATCCCATGTTTTATTCTTTTGGAGTGATGTATATTCAGATTTAATTGTTGCCTTCCAATGTGAGTGATTTAGTGCTTGGATAGTTGATGTTGGATCTATTGTATTGCTTAGTAATCCTTTGTTTATTCTACTTTGACTGCAGGTTTGAGGTCTAGTAGTGGAAATATCTGGTAACCTTTCTAGGTTTGAGTCCTTGAGAGTGTCTCTGAGCCATATTGGTTCTTTCCTATGAGAAATTGTAGATGGTTTTGTATGTTCTCTATCTTCTTCTTGAGATTTTGATTCTGAATCTTCACTTGTTATATCTTCTTCTAAGTAGTTTAGAAGAATTTTTGTATATTTATTGTTTTTTGTGTCAGTTTTAACTTTTTCATCAAATATTACATCTATGCTTATGTAAAACTTCTTTGTATGTGGATCTAATATTCTATACCCTATAAAATCATTATCATAGCCAACAAAATATTCCTGCCATAGTTTTGTCATCTAATTTTGTCCTTTTTTGTTTTGGAATATTCAAATTATTTAGATACAAATTCACATCCTATGTATGAATGAAGTGCTTTAATAGTATTTCTTAAATATTTTTCTACTTAAATAAAATTTTCCTAGTATGATCATCAAAAAATAATTGAAAATATTTGTCCTCCAATACTAGTGATATTCATTGGTCCACATAAATCTATTTATATTAACTCTAGTGGTTGTTGAGTTCTATGTTGAAAAATTTCAAAAGAGATTCTATGTTGTTTTCCTACTAAAAAATTTGGACAAAATGTAGATTCTAAATATATATTTGGTATTCCTTCAACCATTTAATATTTGAGCATTTAATTCATAGTAGATTCACTAGTATGTCCTAGACGCTTGTGCCATAGATCTAAAACTTTAACTGAAAGGGCTAAGTGTGTAGTGGTGTTTAGAATGAATAGACCACTTTTATAAGAGCCCGATGCTATCCTTTCCTTTTGTTTAAGAATATGACACTATTTTCTTCCATTGGAAAATTTTAACTCTATAGTCATGTTTTGATCCATGAGTTGAGAAATTGAAATAAGATTGGTAGACAATCTTGGTACATATAATACATTTTTTATTATCCCTTTTCCATTTGTTAGATCTATTAAAATATTTCCAATCCCCTTTACCTCATAAGTTTTACTATTTTCTATAGCAACTGGTTTCTCTTTTACCTTTTGTAGAGAATTAAACCAATGTATGTTTCCGATCATGTGTTTTCTTGCCCCTGAGTCTATATACCAATAATTCATAATTTATTATACCTTAGTGTAGAGAATTTGTACTTCTTTCTAAGGTTTAAGTTTTGGAGAATCCTCATGTATCCCTAGTGATTAGAATAACTTATAAGTTTAATAAAGTGCTTAGTAAATTATAATTCACTTTTGAGTTTTTGTAATGTTTTGTGCTACATACCAAACCTAGCAAACCTAGCCGTCGGCTAGGTTCTCCAAGTGTACAAAATTCATATTTATTAGATTAGATTTTTCATTATAAGCATTATCTTATCTTTTATTCTTTCACTGCGAATACGCACTTTGGCCTTCACGATGGGGACGTGCCCTCCCAGAGTGGCGAGTTTATCCAATTTGATTATTTTATTACTGTTGCCGTTTCGTTACTATTTCTTGATAATTTGCAATTGAGAGTTGAGTTAGCAATTTAAATAAACGATACGTTTGATCGTTCCAAGTGGTATCAGGTTGGCAAGATCCAACATGCCTGGGGAGTAGACCGTTCACTTTAAACAGCTACAAAGTAACACCATTGTTATCCATTGTTCTCGAGCAACAAAAACCAGGAGACGTACGGAGCCGTAACCGACGCTACAGGGATCTGCTGCACCATACTACAGTAAACCCTTCGGTCACCCCATCTGCGTTCTAACTCGCCCACGATTCATCGAAACATTGCTGCAGAATCACGCAAAACCAACCAGCACACAAACACAAGCGTTGCCGACCAATAGGATTGCAAGAAATAAAATTATTAATCGTCAAAAGCTAAGGCAGTTCGTTTCATTTCTTTTGGCTGACGTCAGATAAAATTTTTAAAGTTCGTTGGGCTTAAATATTTATCCCACACGAGCTAAGGGAAACACAGGAGGGGGTTTATAACTCACAGGGTGCACTAAGGTCATTGTGACTTGGTCACACCCGCTCGTCTCCTTGCGCATGCGTCCCGTCGCTTTTACTGTCACTGTTCTGTCCCATCGCCAGTAGTCTGGTTGTCGCTGTTGCTGTCGAGTCTTGTCCGTAGTCCGACTATCGTTATCGCTGCAGCTGTCATCTTGTCCTATCATCTGCGTCTTATCCGTCGGTCGTCCTTCAGTCTTCCTTGTCTCGTTCTCGTATCTTCCAGCTTTCCTCGCCTCCATCTATGTCCCACGTGTCGTTCGGTGTCCTGTCGTGTCAGTCGCAGTGTGGTGTTCTCTCGTGTCGCGTCGTGTCTTGGTCTAGTCGTTGTCGTGTCTTAGCAATTTTCCAAACTTGCTAAAGTTGTCCCAAGTCATCAAGAACTTGTCAAGAAGTTGTCAAAATTGCTGAAAGCTGTCCAACATTGTCAAAATTGTTGAAAGTTGTCAAAAGTGGCTGTTAAGGAGGTGAGCCAACAAAATTCAAATCCGCGTCGCAGTGGGAGCGACAGTTGAAGCGGAACACAAAATTTTTGCCAAATTCAACCGAATTGTCATAGAAATCGAAGCTCAAGGATTACTAAGCAGGAAATTTTGAAAAGTGCATGAGTAGAAGTTGGACCAAAGGATCTGACGGTCGACTATCAAGCTCGGAGACAACCAATAACAATGCACGAAGACCTCATCGAAGCCCAGGTACAAAAAATTCTCCTTCTCCTTTCAAAATTGGTAGTTATAATCCACATCATCCACTGGTAGACCCTATGGCTACTAACCCTCCCCCAACTCACGAAAACATCACACAAGGAGACTCAAGTAACTCGGCCATTACCACGGATGAAACTCTTCGACTCTTACTAGATGGTATGCACGAAATTAGTGTCAACCTAAAAGACCTAGTGAGCGCACAAAACCGACTTAATCCCAATACTAATCCCCAAAATCACTCCCATGCACAAAGGAATGAAGAAAATGACGACCAGGATGACGATTGGGAGCAGCAAAGAGGCAATCCGGATAATTACAGGGATCGCTATCATAGACAGTGGTATAACCAAGATCAGGAAAGGGATATGGGTTATCACCAACCGAGAGGCCCTAATAATTTTCCACGCATTGATATGCCCACTTTTGAGGGTCATGATCCTCGTGGTTGGATAGCCAAAATGGAAGGCATTCTCGACTTATACCAAATTAAGGATTTTGATAAAGTCCCTTTCGCTGCATCAAAATTAGGTACTGAGGCCTACCAATGGTTCGTATGGCTTAAGCGAGAGAAAGGAGCTACTATTAACTGGAAAAAATTCACTACCTATTTTTTAGAAAGATTTGATGAAGGAGCTACATCATCATACACATAGTAAGACTGTTATCTCTTAAACAAGAAGGATCGGTTAGCGAGTTCGTTTCGGAATTCACCAGTTTACTACCATATACATTAGACCTCAATCCCGACACAGTGGTAGGAGCTTTTTGCAATGGATTGAAAGAAAATATTAGGGTGGAGGTGGACATTCAAAATCCAACCTCGTTGAACGATTGTATAAGAATAGCCAAGCTAGCTGAGAAGAGAATTCAGTTGTATGCACGGCGTGAAACTTATAGTCGTCCTTCGTATCGCAACAATTCCTTTCATAGAAATGATCAACCATCAAGATACTTTTGCTATAAATGTCGCACTCATCATCCCGGGGAACAAGCATGTGCCCAAAAACAAAACTTTCATATTGAATGCGATCAATATGAAGGAGAAGAGGAAGAAACTTACCACCAAGAAGAACCTATGCAAGAAGAACTACCAAGTACTCTAGAAGAGAAGGAAGAGGATACAATGGCGATCTCCGTGCATGCCCTCATGGGGTTAACCGCCCACCATACCATCAAGGTACCAGGATTTCTTCGCCATAAAAAGGTGAATGTGCTAATTGATTCCGGCAGTACCCACAATTTTATCGACATCAAAACAGCAAAAGCTTTGAATTTATTCATTAACTCTTCCAACAAAGACAAATTCCAGGTTCTAGTAGCCAACGGGGTGAACGCGCAATGTGTTGGTCGAACGTCTCAAGTTTCCATAAAAATGGGAACTTATACATGGTTTGGATCCCTTTTCGTCATGAATTTAGGGAACTCTGATGTCATTTTGGGAGTTGAATGGTTGGAAACATTAGACACGGTTAGCTTCAATTTCAAAAAATTATTTGTGGAATGGAAGGAAAACGGACGAGTCATTCGCTTACAAGGCATTACTACTCCTCCATCACAAATGGTGAGCTCTCATAGTATGGAGAAGATATTAAAAAAGGGTGGATATGGATTTATAGCTCAAATTAATTGTTTGGAAAAACAATCTCGAGCAACTTCGGATATTACTGCTCCAGATTTATGAGACATCGTAACAAATTACGAAGAGGTTTTCCAAGAACCTAAAGGATTACCACCTAAACGATCTCATGACCATGCCATCCATTTGATTCCAGGGAGTGTCCCACCTAACACTCGTCCTTACCGCTATCCTCAACCACAAAAGATAGAAATCGAACAGATCGTTCAGGGATCCGCTAGATCATGGAGTCATTCGTCACAGCACTAGCCCTTATTCCTCACCGGTAGTTCTGGCTCGACGAAAAGATAACTCTTGGCGTATGTGTCCTGATTTTCGTTCTCTCAATAAACTCACTATCAAGGACAAATTTCCTATCCCTATCATAGATGACCTACTAGATGAGTTGCATGGTGCAAATTTTTTTACAAAATTAGACCTTCGCTCAGGATTTCACCAAATCCGTGTCAGAGAAGAAGATATTCCCAAAACTGCTTTTCGTACTCATGAAGGTCATTACGAATTTTTGGTCATGCCTTTTGGTCTCACCAATGCACCATCCACATTCCAAAGTCTCATGAACCAAGTGTTTCGTCCACTCCTCCGTAAGTTTGTGTTAGTTTTTTTTTATGACATTCTCATATATAGCAAAACATGGAAGGATCATTTACATCATGTGGATAAAGCCCTTCACATTTTACACAAAGAAAAGTTATTTGTCAAACGTTCCAAATGTTCATTTGGTGTCCAAGAAGTCGAGTATCTTGGTCATATAGTTTCACACGAGGGCGTCAAAGTCGATCCCAATAAGATTAAGGCAATTCAAGAATGGTCGTTACCTAAAACCATCAAGAAACTTCATGGTTTTTTGGGTCTCACGGGCTACTATCGCAAGTTTGTACAAAATTATGGTAAGATTGCAGCACCTCTCACAGCACTCACAAAGAAGGATGCTTTTCGTTGGTCGGAAGAGGCTACTCAAGCCTTCGAAGCTCTTAAGGAGGCCATGTGTACAACTCCAGTTTTAGCAACTCCCAATTTTCACAAACCATTTATTATCGAATGTGATGCGTCAGGAACAGGAATTGGGGCTATATTAATGCAAGAAGGTCATCCGTTGGCATTTGAAAGTAAACAACTCTCCGAGAAAAATTTGGGAAGATCAACATACGAAAAAGAAATGTTGGCTATTCTTCACGCAATAGAAAAATGGAGACACTACCTAATCAGTAGCCGCTTCATTATAAAAATAGATCATAGTAGTCTCAAACATTTTCTTGAGCAAAGGTTTTCCTATCCGAAACAAAATAAGTGGTTAACCAAACTATTGGGTTATGATTTTGTTATCGAATACAAGAAGGGGAAGGAAAATGTAGCCGTCGATGCGCTATCCAGGAAATATGAAGACGAAGTAATCATTAACGCTATTTCAGGTCCCTGCTCCCAATGGGTGACTCAATTACAAGATGAATGGTTGTCCAATAGCGAAACTACTCAGATAATTCAAGAATTATCTATAGGGTCCTCTAAACACCCTTTGTTCTCTTATGAAGATAAAATCCTCCGAAAAAAGAACCGCATTTACATTCCACACAATTCAGAACTCAAATCAAAGATCCTCGATGAATCACACGCTTCTCCATCAACAGGACATTCAGGATTTTTGAAGACATATTTAAGGGTCAAACAATCATTTTGTTGGAAAGGATTAAAAGCAGAAGTCAAACAATGGGTAGCCGAATGCGAAGTTTGCCAGCACAATAAAGGAGAAACAGTTAAATCACCAGGGTTGTTACAACCATTACCCATCCCGAAGCGTCAGTGGGAACATATATCCATGGATTTTATTGAAGGTCTTCCTAAATCAGAAGGCAGGACAATAATCTTCGTAGTCGTAGATCGGTTATCCAAATACGCTCATTTTCAGGCTTTACAACATCCTTTTTCCGCAAGCAAGGTGGCAAAGGTATTTATGGATTCAATCTTCAAATTACATGGTATGCCCAAAAATATTGTAAGTGATAGAGATCCCATCTTCACTAGTAACTTTTGGCGGGAATTATTTCGACTTAGTGGTACCAAATTGAACATGTCTTCAGCTTACCACCCACAGACAGATGGTCAAACCGAAGTAGTTAACAAATGTTTGGGTACGTACTTACGATGTTTCGTTCAAGATAAACAATATCAATGGAGCCAATGGCTAGCATTGGCAGAATGGTGGTACAATACTTCTTACCATTACTCAATTAAAATGTCTCCTTTTGAAGCATTGTATGGTACCAAGCCTCCAATAGTAGCAGATTACGTACCAGGTTCATCCAAGGTAGCCAAAGTGGATGATTGGTTTCAACAAAGGCAGTCTACACTCACCATCCTCAAAGAGAATTTATTCCAAGCACAAAATCGCATGAAACAACAACAAGACTTGCACCGGTCAGAGCAAACTTTTAATGTAGGTGACAAGGTTTTCCTAAGGTTGCAACCCTACAAACAATCATCGTTAAGGATAAAGACCAGTCAAAAGTTGGCCCCAAGATTCTATGGTCCTTACAAAATTGTGCGCCGCATTGGAGAAGTAGCCTATCAGTTAGAGCTACCCTCATCATCACGAATACACCCAGTATTTCATGTTTCGTGTCTCAAAAAAGTAATTGGTCAGAAAGTACAAAGTCAATCAGAATTACCAGTGCTCGATGAGGAAGGACGCATACATCTCCAACCTGAAGAAATCCTACAACACAGAATACGAAGACTAAGGTCGCGCCAGATTCAAGAATTTCTCATCAAATGGCAAGACCTACCAGAGGAGGATGCTACATGGGAACCTGAAAGTATTTTCTAGACATTTCCAGCTTTGAGGACAAAGCTTTCCGAGGAGGGGAGTCATGCTACATACCAAACCTAGCAAACCTAGCCGTCGGCTAGGTTCTCCAAGTGTACAAAATTCATATTTATTAGATTAGATTTTTCATTATAAGCATTATCTTATCTTTTATTCTTTCACTGCGAATACGCACTTTGGCCTTCACGACGGGGACGTGCCCTCCCAGAGTGGCGAGTTTATCCAATTTGATTATTTTATTACTGTTGCCGTTTCGTTACTATTTCTTGATAATTTGCAATTGAGAGTTGAGTTAGCAATTTAAATAGACGATACGTTTGATCGTTCCATTTTGTAACTAACAATAATCAACTTCTATTTCATCTTATCTCTCCTAATGAACTATGCACTTAATTTGTAGTTCTCTATGGTTGGATTTATTTTACCCCTTTAGTATGAATATGATACAAGTGTAAGTATATAATTCCAACTTCTTTAACTAAATGAATAACTTCCTTTTATAACCCTTAATGTCCAAAAGTTTAATATTTCTAAATTCCAATAAACTATTTTGATGTAGTATACCTTATAACTCCCTACTTTGGAATTTTATAAAATTATAATAATAGTATTTGCAAATTTAATATTTTTGGATTACTAAGGTTGACAACCTTATTTCTCCTACTTGGTGATTTGAAAATATCTATAATTTCTTCTACTTTTGTTAGGATGGCATCCTTAATTTCTAAAGTTGTTATTTTTATAAAAGTAATCAACCTTATGCTTAACACCTTATCACTCTAAATTTTAGAAAGAAAATAATTAAATAATATACTTATCTTGCTTTAATGTAGGTGGATTGGCTGGCAGTGAGTATAGGACACTCTCACTAGATGATGATAATGAAATCAATTTGTTCTCTCTTGATGATTGTGATGTAGGTAGTTTTGATCTCCCTTAACCATGGTGATTTATGTGGTTTAGCTCTCTCTTGATGGTGGTGATGTAAGATTTCATTGGATGCTAGTATTATCTTTTCCACTTGAAAATTTAACACCTGCTAGAATCATTGATTTATGATAGGATTTTAGTGGATGTCCTTTGACTCCTTGGCTTCAAGATTTCAATACGTGTTCACTATAAACTTACTTCTATTCTCTACTCGAACTACGCTTACACTTACTTTACACTTGCTTGGAATTCACTATAATTGGTTGGAATTGGGCGCTTATGTAGCTTCTCCTCTCCTTAGAATTACATCCACGTGTTACTGATAGCTAGTGAGGCGTTATTATAACACTTTGGACTTTGAGTAACACTCCTTTCTTATTCAATTGATGAGTGATGATGATGTTGCTCTCAATGATACCTTTTAATATCCATAACTTAGATGTTATCTTGAGCGTCTCCTTTATGAGCATTATCGAATGCTCTATCATATGTGACAAGTGGTGGTTTGCATGAAATATTTCCTCCAATGCCTTCCTTAACCTACATAATATTCTTGCCAACATAAATCTAGTTGGTTTCTTAATATCAACACTTCTTCAAAGGAGCTATTCTTCTCAATATGTTGGCTCTTGGTTCGATGGATGTCCTAGGCACTTTAGATATGGTATTATGGTGCTCCTTTAGTGATTGCAAAGTGTTGTCCTTGGATGCTTCGATGGCTTCCCTCCTAGTTGGAAATCTGATGTTGGATTGAGGTAATATTATGTGGCCTTCACTTTGCTTGTATGCAAATTTTCTCACTACTATTCTACCTTGCTTTTCAATAAAAAATGTAATGGTTGCAAGACTTCTAATGTGCCTACAGGTTGATGTCATTTGTATATTCTTGCTTTGGCGATTGGAATGGTGTTTCTAGACACCTAAAACTAGTGCTTGTGAACCCTGGATTGGTTCTCCTTCTGCCTTCGTTGCTTTGCCAATATTAGACATAGAATACCTACTATTATAGTGTCTTGAAACACTATATTTTCTTCCTCTTTTATGAGGTATATAGAGCACCAATGTAATGTAAATAAGATGCTCTTATTTGCACCAAATTTTCAAGAGTTTCTTGATGCCTTATGGTCCTTATTTTCTCCTTTCATATGGTAGCTCCTTACTATATAAATCTATTCCTTAGATTTTAGATATGGCAACTACTTACTCTAATCTCTGAGAGCAATGTATTTTTACCCCATTTTTTTTCTAGATAACACTAATATCTAACTATTTAGTTGGATAATCTTAATATCAATGAATCCAAGATTTTAACACTACAACTAATATGCTATTAGAGGTTTTAATTGTGCACTAATATTCATTTTAACTAAAATGGTTTAGTGAACTTGAATAATAACTATAGTGCAATAATAATCTCCCTTATAAATCCCATAAATGAACCCTTCAAAGTAACTTGAAATATGCACTAATTTTTACTGTAATAAAAAAGTACTTAGTGCATCTAAAGAAAAACTAGTATAGTGCAATATTAATCTCACATTATAACTCCTTAAAATATGTACTTAGTAATTGCTCCTTGTAGAGAACTATAATCTCTTAATGTAGTCTTATTTTGTTGTAACTAGATAATAGGAAGATGATATTTTATTTCTATCAAAATATATTCAACTCCTATTTAATGTGCAGATAATAACTCTAAAATAAACTTCCTTTTGCACTCCTTTTGAAGACTATAATGCAACCTTCTCTTTTTGCAATTTCTAAAGAATTACAATGGTGCTTAATGGAACTGGATAATGAATTGAATATAGGTGTTCATAAAATAAACCCTTTGAATCTAAGTGACTTAACTTTAAGGTCTCTAAGAATGAATAATTGTTGGATCAATAGATTCACCAAATTGATGCCTAGAACTAAAGTTTAATAGCTTAAACTCTCCTTCAATGGCCTTCGGTTTTCTACTATAAAAATCAGTAATTTTATTTTTGGGATTGTTGGATGGTGATAATTTTCCCAAAAATATCTTACAAGAGTTGCTCCTTCTTTCAATACTTTTCAGGTTTCTTGAACCTCACTTATATCACTTTCCCTCTCTAGTGGTGGTTTTTTCATGTAGCAGCACACAACAACGGGTTCAATTTGCAAATATGTAGCAGAGTTTAGGTGAACAATAGCAATAGTGCTCTCTTATGACTTTTCCTATTCTTATCTATCTACTGTGTGCTCTAATACCACTGATGGTTTTTGCACTATTCTATCTACTTAAGAATCATAAAGAAAAGAGAGGAAAGAAGATCTTCATGAACATGACTTGTAATATTATTAAAGTAGAATGATACAATATGAATGGAACTATGAGTCCATTATATAGAAGAATAGGTTTCTTGTTCCTCACTCTACCTATGACACTTGGTACAACTTACATGACACTTGTCATGATTACAATACTTGAAGCAACTAACTAACTTTACTTTGAAGTAAAATCCTACTCTAGTTATGTACCAAAGGTGGTACATTTACATGACCCAAATAATGTAATATAATCTAAAATGGGTCCTTATTATAGAACTATCTTTTAGTTTTAGGAGAACCATATATATATAAATAAATATAGTGAGGACTCACTCTTACCAACTCAATAAAAAAAGAGGAGCTAGGAAGTGTTGCTATAAGATATGGCTAGATAAGATTTATTATCCATGTACTTGATTTATGTGTTTTTTTTTGGTAGATAAGATACTATAGCATTAATACCGGGTTTTACAGGTTGACCCAAAACCTTTTACAAAAATCAGCCCAGGGTTGTTGATGAACATGTCCTTACTAAGGATCCTATATATGTAAAATCTACATGCCGCCAAAGCCATTACATCCGGTAAGGCACATAGCCTGTTATCAAAAAGAAACTTCCCATACAACATTTTGGGTATACCCCGAGAAAACACACCTGCATCATAATTACAAAAAAAGAAACAGACACAGATCCCTTCCTTGAAATAGTGGAGAAACAAAAAGTTGCAGACACACATAGCAGAGTACTGAAAAAACTCCCACAAGCTCTGTATTGACAGTTACTCTTAATAATTCTTTGGTAATTGCTTTCTTCCATATATGACATGCTTTGGGACCACATCCCATCTTGGCCAATCAGCCTTGGAGAAGTGAACCTGCTGGCTAGATTTATGGCGGTGGCTATCTGGTGGTCCACGTGGCTCTGGTTCGAAGTCTTATATTGTCATTTCTTTCCTGCCCTGTGATTATCAACCAACCTCAAATTACTAAGATGACTAGGAGCCATGTTATCTGACATGTGACTATCCCCATTAGTCTTTGTGGTATTTCCAAGCAACATCCACCAAGACTGACAACTCGAATAATTTTTATTGTGAGTCCATTTCAAAAAAGAGACGGGAATACTCATAGCCTTCGAACTTACAGTGCCTTCCCTATTGGTAAATTTGACTATCATTCTTGGCATTCTTGTTGAATAAGCTCCTCTACTTCACTCGGGACACCGTGTTCCCATTTGAAAAGTTCATCACCATCGACACCCAAATTGGCCAGCTTATCAACAACTTTGTTAGCTTCCCGAAAGACATGTTGGGCTTTTCTGTCCTGTCTTCCCTGGAAAAGGATCCTAGCCTCTTCAACAATTGTTTTAATCCTCCAAGGAGGTGTTTTCCAATTATTGAGGAGATTTATAACATGCATAGAGTCTCCTTCTATGATCAAATTGCCTTCTAAGTCTTGAGTCATTTGAAGGCCTCTCCACATAGCTCTAGCTTCAGCTTCGTTGTTCGTCCTTGTTCCCAAATATTCAGAAAATGCAAGCATCATATTCCCATTATGATCTCGCACAATGCCACTAGTGCCTACTCTTCCAGGATTGTCCTTAGCCGCTCCATCAAAATTAAGCTTAAACCAACCCGTAGGAGGTGGGGACCACTTAACATTGGCTCTGGGGTTGACTACCCTAGGCATAGACTCATCTAACAAGGTTAAGCTTAAATATTGAGCAATCGTGGTCTTCGCAGATGAGGTTTACGACTATCAAAAGGGATAAGGTTCACATTCTCATTGGCAAAGGATAGGATCCTAGCAATGATAGTTTGATGATCATGGATAGACTCATTAAAGACTCTATGGTTCCTTTCTAACCACACCTACCAAAGATAGTGATTGAGACAAATTTTCCACATGTATCTAAGTCTTTGGCTTGAAAAGGGGTAAGGCCACTGGATGAACAAATCAAGTACGATGGCTGGTTTAACCCAAGAAATATTGAAGGCCTAAAAACCCCACTTAGGACAGTCAAGGAAAAAGGGCACTCAAGGAAAATGTGATAAATGGTCTCCCAATTAGCCCTACATAGATAACAATGATTAGTGATACAAATACCTTTACGCATCATATTATCAATGGTTAGAATTCTTCCTTGGATAACCAGCCATGAAAAGACTACAATTTTTGGAATTAAATTTTTTATCCAAACTAAGTCCTTTTGGAGGACAAAATCCTCGTCATCAAGCAGAAGCTTGTAAGCTGATTTAATAGTGAACTGCCCATTTTTCGTAGGAGCCTAGGTCACTTGATCTTCCTTGGGTCTCATGGGGATAAACTGTTGCTCGAGAATGTTACAAAGATCATTTGATTCCACTTGAAATCCCTGAATCCTTATTTGTTTCCACTTCATTCTGCCTCTGTCCTCAACCATATAATCGAAGACTTTTCTACCAATGAGTTCTTCCATGATATCTCTGATTCGGGCTAAGTTAGGATATTGCGTCAGTGGTTCATCCTTAGCCCACCTATCATTCCAACAATTTATCCTCTCACCATTGCCTAAAACCCATCTTAAACCTTTTTTGATGATTTCCTTACAATTGAGAATTGCTTTCCAAAAAGCAGAACCTCTGATTGGAACTGAGTCACTTAGAAATTCCATATTTTGAAGATACTTTCATTTGATGATAGTTGTCCATTCATTTTCTTCACTATAAATGAGGTGCCATGCCTGCTTAGCTAGTAAAGCTAAATTCATATGAGCAATTCTCCTTAGACCTAAGCCCCCATTTTCCCTGGGTCTGCACACTTTGGTCCATCCTACAAGGTGTATCCTTTTTTTCTCCTCTGATCCAGTCCATAAAAATTATTTTTGGAGTTTCTCAATTTTTTGGAAAACCTTCACAAGGGCTTTGAAAATGGAGAGGAAATAGACTGGAATGCTCTAAGAGAGGCCTTAGTGAGGGTCAACTTTCCTGCTTGAGATAGAAGATGACCTTTCCATCCAACAAGTTTTTTTGAATTCTTTCAATAACCCTGTCCCACATTGACTCTCTCAGAGAACCAATGAAAAGAGGGAGACCAAGATACGAAGTGGGGAGGTTTGCTATATCACACCCTAAAATTTTTGCAATCCTTCCTTACCTCTGAATGGGGGTGTTCAAGAAATATAACTTGCTTTTACTGAAATTAACTTTCTGACCAACAGCGTCCTCGTAGAGTTGCAGGATGTATTTAATTCTTTTGGCCTCAACCATCGATGCCTTAGTCAATAGAAGGGTATCATCGATGAATTGTTGGTGAGAAACAGCCCTAGTGAGAGATGTTGCCTTGATTCCTGATATTAGCCTTGAACTGCAAGCATTTTTTATGGTTCTGCCTAAAGCTTCTGCCATAATGATGAATAACATGGGGCTGATAGGGTCCCCCTACCGAATTCCTCTATGACTTTGAAAGTAACCAGTAGTTGTTCCATTAACTAGAAATCGAGAACCATGCTTTAGAAATGCATTCTTTGATCAAATTAACCCATTGGTGGTGAAAACCAAACTTAAGGAGGACAACAATCAGAAAGTCCCAATTTAGCCTATCAAATGCTTTGTTCATATCAAGCTTGAGGGCAAAAATAGACCTGTTAGTCTTATGAGCAGAGTGCAGAGCTTCATGAACTATGATAACTCCATCCAAGATTGACCTACCCTAGATAGAGCTTCCCTGGCATGGATCTATGATGTGGGTAGAACATCTCTCATTCTATTTGCAATGGCTTTAGTTAGGATCTTGTAAGAAATATTGCATAGACTGATTGGCCTGAAGTCAACCATAGATTCAGGGGTTTGCTTCTTAGGAATTAGAGAAATAAAAGTAGATTTGAGACCTTTTGGGATATGATTGCTTGCTTGGAATTCTCTGATAGTAAAAATTACATCCTCACTTACGATGTCCCAAAAATCTTGATAGAAATGAGGGGGAAAGCCATCGGGTCCCGGGCTTTGTCTGGCTCCATGCTAAACAAGGCTTCCTTAATTTCCTCATCAGAAAATGGAGCTAGAAGCTTAAGGTTTATATCCTCATTTATTATGCTAGGAATGGATTGCAAGAGAATATCTTTGGCCTCCTCATTGCACTATGATTCCTGACCAAGGATAGAATTGAAATAAGTTATTGCCTCCTTTCTATTTCTGTTAAGTCTTGAGTAATAGAACCATCTACTTTTTAAAAAATTTATCTTGTTATTGCTTCTGTTTCTAAGCGTGGTGATATGAAAAACTTGGAATTTGAATCTCCATATTTCAACCAAAGAGCCCTTGATTTTTGCCTCCAATAGATTTCCTCATAGGCCAAAATGTTATGAAACTCTGCTAGTTTTGTCCGTTCCTCCTACCTAGTAGTTTCATCAACATCACCATGTTGAATCCTCTGATCAATTATCTTCAAAATTTCAACAACCTATTTTTTATTTTCAAAGAGGTTCCCAAAGACCTCTTTGTTCCAAGTTCGAAGCTTTTCCTTAACAAACTTTAATTTGCCAAGAAGTTTAAAAGTTGCACTACCCCTGACAGGCTGCTGCCACCACTGAATTAAGTTATCTCTAAAACTGGAATGTTTGATCCACATAGATTGAAATCTGAAAGGTTTCTTGAAGGATAGAGAGTTAGGGATCTCCAAAAAAATGGGATTATGATCAGAGGTAATTTTAGGAAGGGCTTGCAGGGTAGAATCACCGAACAGAGTTGTAGCCTCCTTTGATAGAAAAACCTGTCAAGCCTTTCTTGAATGAGATGACACCCTATCCATCGATTGCTCCAGGTATAATTCGCTCCTCTAAGTTTTACATCCATCAACATGTTGGAGTTCACAAAGTCATTGAACTCATCCATGCTCCTGATAGGTGGTCCATTTCCACCCATTTTGTCTGAAGGGTAAAGAGGAGTGTTAAAATCCCCATCCAGAATCTAGGGGATATTATGGAAGATTTCACTCAGATTGCCTAAGTACTCCCATAGTAGAGCTCTCCCTTGAATTGAAGTCGGGGCATAAATATTTGAAAGGATCCATGACCTGTTGTTGTTTATTTCCTTAAATAAAACACTAAGAACCCTATCATATTTCTGAATAATGGTGCCTTCTACTATCCGGGGATCCCACAAAGTCATAAGGCCTCCAGACGCTCCTCTGGCTGATTTGCAAACCATCTCCCCTTGATTCCAAATTTTTTTGCTACTTTTTTGACTGAATCTCATCAGTTTTTGTTTCTTGCAACATGATAATAGTTGGATTCACTTGATTTCTTATTGCACTGACTTCCCTGTGTTTGGGCAGGCCATTGAGGCCTCTCACATTCCATGAGAGGAACTTCATTTATATTGTTTGGGATTTCTTCCTCTCCCCCTCCCTTGAGGGGGTTTTCCTAATTTGTTGTCTTCAAAACCCGAAATAACCTGTTGAAACAAGGTTCTCTATTTTCCATTGGCAATGTCATTATCAGTTTTAATTTTTTGATGCTCAACATTTGATATTCTCCCTCTTCTTTTTTCACTACCAAAATCTATAGGAGACTTCACAGTGCTCCTGGTTTGTTTAGGACTAAATTGGGGGGAGGCAATTTGTTGTAGAATCGGACTGCCATATTCCTCAGTCTAAAGAGTTTCACATATCTCCACCCCTACATCCAAATATTCTCCTTTTTTCCTGTATTCCCCTGGTCTGCGGGATGACCCCTCAATAGGATTCACCTAGCTCCTAGTGATGATGTTAGGGAGATGAGATTTTTTATTTTCCAATGCCTCAACTTTCTTCCTAAGTTCTTCAGAATTAGGGTTTGGCTTTGGGATGCCCACTGGGCTTGAAGTATTTTTAGCATTGGGGTTTAAGGATCCCGACTTGGATGGGGATTCTAGAGATCGGGCATTAGGGTTTGGCTTTGTGATGCCCATGGGGCTTACAGTAATTTTAGCATTAGGGTTTGAGGATCCTGACTTGGATGGGGATTCTAGAGAGTCAGAAAGGTTAGCCTGAAGGTTCTGGGCTTCCATGTCTTTCGATAATCCTCCTACTCCCATATTGGATAGAATTGAAAATTTATTTGAAACTAGAGGATTGGAACTTACCTGAGTATTTTGGTTGCCAACAACCTGTTGTTTTCCTTTGTCTTGTTGGGACCCTGCACCCTCTCTTTTATTTTTTGGTAGACATAGTTTGCCTGATTGAAATCACCTCTGCCAGGGAAACTCCTCAAATTTCCTCTGTCTAGCATTCCCTGCTTCTGCTTTTCTCTATTCATTGCCAGGTTAGGGCACTGATTGCATAGATGTCCTTGATTTTTGCATTCTGCATAGAATGTCGATCTGTTCTCGTATTCTACCGACTATTTTTGATAGTATTCTCCATACTCTAGCTCCACAAACCTTGGCAATTCATTATCCAAATTAGCATTTACGTAGATTCATGCATGAGTCATCCTTGTCCTGGCCAAGGTCGCATGGTCAATGGAGATCAGGTCCCCTATAGTTCTGGCTATGCCCTACAACCAATATTCATTGAAGAACTAGGCAGGTAGACTCGAGAGATGAACCCAAATAGGGGTAATGTTAATATTTTGCTTTTCAGGGTCGAAATATTCACCCCATCGTCTGAGAAAAAGGCTCCTTTTGCCCAAAAACCAAGGACCTCCTGTTAAAATGTGGTTAGCATCCTCCATATTGTTAAAATGGATAATGAAGAACCCTCGAGTTAGAGCTACCAACTCCAAGCTGCCTACCGGTCACCATTTACCCATCGCCCAAGCCCTGATAGTCTCCATGTCCGGCCTACCTCCCAAAAACTTGCCTACCAGGGAGAATTCTTCCATTGAAAGAAAAGGGCTCATGGAACTTGTCGGGGCTAAAATTTTATTATTTACTGGAACTAGGGGTGGAAGAGAGAGAACCTCCTTTCTTTTTCCTCTAAGAGTCTCAACAAAAGACAACCACTTCTTGGGCCCCGCATTGTCCTTCGTATTTTTTTGTCGGGGTCTTTCTGAGGAGGGTCGGGCCCCCGCGTGATGCCCACCTCCAAATCTACCATAGCCTGACCGCCTTCCTCTGGATCCTCGCTTGATCCATGCTCGAGGTTCCCACCCACCCCTTCCATACCTGCTCTACCTCTACCACCTTGGCTGAGATTCCTACCCAAAAAATTCAAACCCTCACTCCCACCGCACCCGCTAAACCTCAGCTCACTCATTCTTGATGATGCAATGCTCGATAGTTGGTTAGTAACATCAACCCTAATAGTTTTGCTTGTTCTTTTCAAAACAATGTAGTATTATCTTTATTGGTGTCTTTCAATTTTAGTGAACAAACCACTTGAATTATACTCCATGAATAGGGAACGTGAGTTGGCTACAATCTCTTCTACAAATGAAACTTATCCACCCAAAAAAATCTAGTCAAATTCAAACTGGATCTGTTAGGAAATAAAACACCTATCCAAAAATGTGGCTACCTGTATCGCTCCAAATTTTTCACATCCTTACCTTCAGGCTAAAGGATCTGTGCCCGGAAGGAGGATGGGAAAAGGATGGGAAAATACCTCGGACTGAGAGGCCCTTTGAATGTCCCACCTCTCGGGGGAGGGGTATTAAGGTGATTTTTTGACGGATGGTGGGGTTCACCAGGAAACATTTAGTGGTAGTTTCCATGCCTAGGTTGGGAATGAGTTTAATGTGTTAAATTTTAGCTTTAAACATCCAAGTCCTAGGTTTGGCCAGATGAATCTACGTTGTTCTATTATGAAAATGCAAATTAAATGAAGACAGAAAATAGATTTAAACAAAAAACACAAAGAATAATTAAGTGAAGGGATCCATACCTGGTTCCGGATGTTTGATGGAGGTTCTGATTTTTGAAGCAGTCAAGATCTTCTGGAATTTGACAGAATCGTCTCCAATCTGAAAAGATCATCTGAGATCTAATGAATTTGTTAGAGACCTGCAATCAGAGAAATAGGTACAAAATATATAGAATGCAGTTATGCCAACAGAGGGCAATGATGTAGAATGACAGTAATAATGTTAAAATGATAATAATAAACAAAAACACAAGTGCATTACAATGATTTAATGATAATTTATGATTTTATTATGCATTAAGACTATATGGGTGAACTTTGGGATGCAAAATAATAATAAGTTTAACTAATGCAAAGCAAAACAATAAAAAATGAAGGAAGAATGCAAACTCAGGGCACTGATTGCCCCCAATGTTGACTGCAGTCGAAATCATCTCGGATTGGTATGAAATCATCTCGAATTGGACAGGATCATCTACGATGATCTGAGCTTGCTTCGGCTGAAGAATAACAAAGTTCCTGCAAGAAAATTTGAAAAGAGACAAAGGCAAACAATGGTCTAGGATATTCTAATGCATGTAAAGTTGAAGTGCAGAAAAATTCAGCTAGGGGGATGTCAAGGGGGGTCTTAAGGTTTAAATAGGCTTAGGAGGGAGGTTAGGAGGTTGGAGATCATCCTAATATGGAAGATCTCCAATGGGGGAGGTCTCTAACAACGTAGAAACGCTTCTACCCAGATTAGAGACGTCGTTGAAACATAAGCTAATTATGAAAATTTAGTTTTGGGACAAAATTAGCTGGACGTTCTGCTCAAGATGAAATTGTCCGATCTGAGGCGATATCGTCTGATCGGAGACGATATCGTCCAACGGACAAAACAAACTCTAAAAATGGTGTGAAAAATAAGGAAACGGGTAGCAGGTGTTTTGGGAGCAATTTTGGGGTTAAAATTTGAATTTGAATTATTACTAAGGTAATTTTAATTATTTGCTAAGGTTTACTATGCCAATTTTAGGGTGCTACACTACCACCTAGAAACAATGTGTTGTATCTAGAAAGATTATGCCTATATGCCTTTCACAATGCGAGACTCCTGCAGGTGAACCAAATCTCCTTTGTACCTAAAAAAAAAATATATTAGGAATCTCCATTATGTGTTGTGTACATTGTTGAAAATGAGAAACAAATTGAATCTAATAATTTATTTCTACCTTTTTTACTTATCTATATGTTTTTAACACGTAATTTTACATTTAATTAGGGTTGTTAAGACATTGTTAAGGAGTGAGATAATTTATATTATATACTCCTTTCATGTACACACCTATTATGCTAGGTACAAGAATATTAAAATTAGAATGATGTATTATATTTTAACTTTAGTTGTGTACATAAAGAAATAGACACATGCATGTGTTTGTATTTAATATAAATATAATTCAAAATAGATTTGAAAGATATGGTATAATATTACAAGTTTCTACTATTATTTCTAAGATTTATTATGATATAATATTAGTTATTAGTGAAAATAAAAAATAGAACATGTCTTGTGAAACATATGATGTTATACATCAAAGAATAAATAACATTAATTGCATGTTATTTTCTAATTTTACTTTTGTTGTAAGATTGATTAAAACATAAAAATATTGAGTTTTGTTAAATAATAATCTATGTTGGATATGGATGATCTTATACTAAATTTTAGGAAAGAGCTATGTCCAAATTTAGCAAGACAAACTACAAATTTGGTAAAAGGAAGAAGGATCATTTGCCAAGGCCTAACACCTTTGTAAGTTGTCATATGTGTTCATTTGAGTGTATACAATTGAGGTTAGGTAGTGCATGATCATAATTGATTTTCTCATCTATATTTGAGGGATAGGAATATAAGTCATATTTTATTATCCTTAGGAGTTGATTATCATCTAGTTTTTAATAGGGCAATGAGTACTATAGAGAATTATCACTACACTCAAAAGTTGCACTATTTTTAGTGGTAGGAACCAAAATTTGAAGTGACAAACAAGTGCAAAATAAAATTTTAATAAAAAAGTTTCAAGAATCAAAAGTCAAAAGTCTCATAAGGTTCAAGAAAGCTAAATATCTAAAAATCAAAAGTTTTTAAAAGTCCTGACCACAGATGAAGTTTTATGGTTAGATGGTAAGAAAGTTTGAGGTCAAAAGATGGTAAAATCCATGATGTTAGATGGTGATAAAAGTTTTGAAGGCTAGAAATACCCGTGCATTAAAAATAAATAATATTGATTATGATAAGGTGTGTAGTATTCCAAGAATAATAGTCCTTTCATATAAAATATCATAGCATATCTCTCAGAAAGGATAAATTAAAAATCAATAGCATGAAGAGCCACAATAGAAGCAATCCCTAGATCTAGAGCATTGATTGTAAAAATATCCTAAACCTAGACTATGGGAATCCCAAGGAAGAGTATATGGCAATAATGTTGGTTGATGCTCATCCAAAAGCTTAGAACCATTTGACATTTATGATTCTAGATCTAGAGATCTTGGGGATACCAACAATTTAAATGAATATATGACCTAGCACCTAGAATAACAATCATATTGAAATATTTGCATGACTTTTGGAAGGAAATCCCTCCTTTGTAATTTATAAATAGTAGTAGTTTAGGATTTGTAAAGGGTTGATGAGTTGTATAAACTTTCCTTTCATATCTCTTTGTATAGCTATACGCATATCTTTGGGCGGTCTTATGGGAAACCCAAATCTCTTCTCCTATCATAATATTTATAATACTTCTACTTAATTTTATATATACTAGAGGTCTACGCATATATTTGGTTCTCATACCATGATCCATATCCTTTGTGTGTGTGCTTACATTTCAATCTATGCTTACATATGTTGAGAAGAGGAAGTGTTCACATCGGTGCATTATGGACCAGAGCTACTGTGTGGGAGGATATTTGATATTTATCTGACCCCTTCCCCCCTAAGCCATTAGATTAGAAAACATGCATCCAAGATCATATATTGTAAAGGAATCAACCTTTTGTCAAAATTTCAAACGCCCATAATTGAGACAAACCTCGTACTATCAAGAAAGGCCCTGTTGTGTCACTCCATGTGATGTATGATAACCCTGACTACCTATTCCACATTCCATCTAATGTATGGGATAATTAAATAGGACAACAGGTCCTAAGGAGATTCAAATTTAGAGGTATGGGGGGCTTTCTAGATTTATATTTTGTTATTAAATCCCATTGGCCATGAGCATGCACATGTTAAGGATGTATTTTTACTTTTTATGTTTGAAGTGAAGACCCTTGGGCACACTTAGTTTGGATAAATAGAGTTTGGATGAAGTGGGTTTGGTAGCCTCATATGGAGAGCATGGGGAAGATACATGATATAGATTAATTACTATTAGTAATAAGTTCTTCCATTTTAGTTATGCTAGAGTAATAGGTATGTAATATACAAGAGATTACTTCATAAGGAATCTAGCTAGTTACTTAAAGCAGTAAATACACAAGTATCAATGTGCAAGTTGTAATGTGCAAGGTGTCTCCTTCTATAACTAGTTAGAGTGTTGGAAAAGGAATCCATATCCCTATAAAGAGCTATACAGCTCCATACAAATTTATCACTTCTTTCTCAATAATAGATATTTATTTTCTCTTTCTCTCTTTCTCTTGATATGATGGAATGGTGCTAAAACCATCAGTGGTATCAGAGCCACGGTGAATCTAGAGAGGAATAGGGAAAGCTACCATTGCTAATTGTTGGCCCGCATATTTGCAAACCAAACCTGTCATTGTGCATCATTGTATGTAAATGCTACCACTTGATAGAAAGAGTCACAATATATCAATAGTATTAGGGAGAATCATAGAGTTATTGCATGCACTTTTACAAATCGGATCTGCCTTGTGCACTGTCCCTTGCAAATGTTTCTAGTAGAAAGGTAAAAAAAAAGGAGAAGGCCCTAGAAGCCTTGTTGAAGACAACTGAGGAGAAGCACCTAATAGTAAAGAACTTGGGATAATTATCACCATCCAACAACAAGCCCAAGAGAAGAAGAATTTGGCAAGGAGTGCCAAATCCAGAAGAAGAAGCCTACCAAATCCAAGATATTTGGAGATTTCCTCTCACATCAAGGAGGTATAGGTCATATAAAAGAGTTCTCTAAATCTATAGTAGATAAATAAATACCACTGGAAGGATCAAACCACCAAGTTCAAGGCTACAATTTGGTGAAATAGGAAGCTATTCTAGATAGCCAACAAGAATTTACAAATTCAAACATTGCAAGGTAGCAACTCG
The DNA here is from genome assembly GCA_028583015.1 of Wollemia nobilis. Taxonomy (NCBI): domain Eukaryota; kingdom Viridiplantae; phylum Streptophyta; class Pinopsida; order Araucariales; family Araucariaceae; genus Wollemia; species Wollemia nobilis. The sequence continues at coordinate 13,640,411 of JAQPPZ010000521.1, read as the reverse complement.
GTGAATCAAAAATACCAATATCTACATCTACTTCAGAATCCATAAAAGAGGTAAGCAAATAGGGTGCAATTAGTTGAACTTAAAATTAGGGTTCATTATCAAATTATATTAAGCACCATATATGGGTTAAAAGTTGCAGAAAGATAGATTGCATTATAGTCTTCGAGTGCAAAGAGGGAAAATTAATTTTAAAGGTTATTTTCACATTAAACAGGAGTTGAATATTTTCAAAAGAAATAAAAATATCATCTACCTATTTTCTATCTAGAAATAAAAAAGACTATATCCTACAATATTGATTGTAGTGAAAACTTATAGAATATTTATTAAGGGTAAATTACAGATTACTCTTAAAAGTTGTAGAGATTATTAGTGCATCTAAAATTTTTCTAAGATTTCATTTACTAAAGCAATAAGATGATATTATTTTTACCATCAAAATTGCATTGGCACTATACTAGTTGATCTCTAACTAGTTACTCTCAAAGGATTACCGTGTGTCTTGATCTAAGGCAAAAAAATCAACATATTATCAAGGTGTCTAGAAACACTATTTAATGCACAAAATATGCAATATTTAGTGGCCAAAAGAAAGCCACCATTAAAATTAGTCAAGAAGCTGAGAATCGTGACTTGGAGAGTCTTAGATCTAAAAGTGCACTTAGGGTTTTATTGAAATAATAAGAGTAGAAATTTCTACTTCAAAAGGGTGCAAATTATTAAAGCTTGGTTTTACTCTTACTAAATTGACCAAGAAAAAGGAATTACTAAAAGAAAAGGAACATCTCAGAAAGAGACATTCAACCCATTATATTGGTGCAAAATCTATCTAATACAAGCACCATTCTTTTCCATTCAAGAAGGACAAGATGTCTTAGAATACAATAGTCATCATTCGAGCAGGTATAAGGGTAAGTTTCAAGCAAGAAAATAAATTCATTGAGGAGTGCATATTGCTTATGGTCTGAGGTGTCAAAAGACACCATTGCTCCCCATCAAAGCATCTATAAGTAAGCATTCACCTGCAATATCAAATCCCATATAAGGCCATTAATCAATCTACATATATGTGAATGAAAAGGATAGTAGATAAGTCCATACAAAAGGGTGCTCATCTACGTAAAAAATGCATCTATCAATGTGGAACGAAGATATTACAAAAAGGGCTATCTACACTACAAAGGAGCAAAAAAATCAACACATAAAAAACATAGAGAATAAGGACAAAGGTGCTACATCCGAGAAGAATGCCCACCAAAGGAAGCACTAAGATCAGCTACTAAGCCACCATTTGGAGCTCCATAGAACTGAGGAGCATCATAGCTAGCGTCATTCAATGTCCTCATAAAATTTCCTATGAAGGAAATAGGTTGCTTATTGTCCAAGAAATGAAGCAAGCCAAGGAACAAGCATATGAAAGGGCAAGAGGAATTATAAGAGTCTTTCTTGAGCATTATAGTAAATTTCTACATGCAAATACCTTGAGTGCCACTTGGCATAAATATTCTAAGGCACCATCTTGATTCTTAATGCTCAAGAAACTTCAAGCACCTAAGCAAGAGTTACAAAGTATAGACACCAAAATCTAGCCACTTGTCATCCATCCATGTTTCCCAATCCCCATCATCCATTATATATATATATATATATATATATATATATGTATGTATGTATGTATTTATGTATATATTAATTTATATTTAAATATTAATATTTTATATTATGTATATATATTTATATGAATTAATCCCACCTATCCGCCATGTTTTAATTTTAGCCATCCATATGCCTTAATCCATGCCACTTGCCCAGATTTAATCTCCACCCTTCCTCATGTTTTAATCTCGACCGCTCAAATTGTGTCATCAAAACCCTAACATGTCTAAGGGAAGATTATAAAGAGGAGTCATTTTTATGACTCAACCCCTAAGTATTCTAGCTAAGTTTTTGAATTCCCTAAACTCCCTAAGATCTTGAAGCTCTCAAGCATCCTCATCATCACTTTCATCCATTTTTGTTCCCTATCACCTTACCTGCATCTACCATTGCACATCCTATGCGAACCAAATTTATTTTTGTGACATTCCCTTCAGCCCCTAAATGCCCTTCAAAGCTTCCTTAATGCCCATAAAAGCTTCCTAAATTCCCTCTCAAGCTTCTAGAGCACCTTTGGGCATTTCTAGTCACCAACGAGTGCTCACAGGCATTTTCCATTCTAGATCTATAGCCCTACAGCCCTTGAGCACCATTAGGGCATCTTTGCAACCTTCACTAGCAGTATTTACATAAGTAGAAAATAAATATCGTAGGTTCGTTAAAAAGGTAAAATTTCATTGCACTTATTTTATTTTTTTATGCTTTATTTATAGCTTGCATTGCAACATTAGGCTTTAGTAATTTTATTTCTCCTGAGGATATCACACGGTGGAGCCCTCATAATATATTACTGATCCTTGTTATTGTTGGTTGTGTGCATGTGTAAGAACTACATTCTTTGGAATTTGTTGACACTCGGGTGGCCCTACATAGGATACACAAGCCCACCCACAAATATGTTGGGATCGAATCAAGTACGAGGACACCACCATTATTTTTAACTAGGGTTTCATAGAACCCTAGTACATGTAATAATTGTATCAAAATAAATAAGTAGTGTAAAACCCCACATTTGGGGCATACTGATTGTAACACTTGAGATCTACTAGAAATAATAAAAGAGTTCATTTGTATTGTGCAATCATTGTGTTACTTTGCTTATTTATTATTTCATTGTTTATATTTGGTGTTACTTGATTTTATATTCACACAAAGAATATTAAGGATGTTACGTATGTTATCCTAGCATGAGCATTGGAATAATTCCAAATCGTAACTCCTATTTGCCACTTGTCCAAAAGGAGGAAGATTACATTCTATTTAAAGTGCTCAGCTTGGAGAAAGCAACAGTGAGATAAGTCAAGGCAAAGTAGAGCATTAAAGAGAGTGAAGTCAAGGAAAAGTAGAGCATTAAAGAGAGTGAAGTCAAGGCAAAGTCATGCATTAAAGGTTGACATTGTAGTAGAAACATAAGCCAAGCTCATGGTAGAATTATACAGTAGCATCGACATCATAGTAGCAAGAGGAAAAGAGCATTAAATGCTTCCAGTCAAAGTGGTCAAGCATCCAAGCAGTGCAGTCAAAGAAATCAGCCATCGATAAAGAAGAAGGCTATGCCCATACCTTGGAGATAACGATCAAAATTACACTTAAGAGTGTTACCATCTACATCTAAGAACCAATGCAAAATATGTAGAGATTTGGGATGTCACAAAGGTAAGACTACATATTACTCCAATTTGTTTTCATTAATAGGGAGATATAAGGTATAATATAAGGTTTAAATATTAAGAGAAATCAACCACATTTGAATAGATATATATCAAAAAAAGGAATAGATATATATCCTAATATTTACAATTTAAAGTTGTAGAGGGGGAAAACTGCCCTGTCGGATACAATTCTTGGTTGGATTCTCAAGAGAGAGCCAAGGTTACCACGGGGGTATGTTGTGCTCTACACTCAGTGCTAAAGAAGGGGAGGAAGGGTTCACCAAGAATGGTTTAAGGACTCACTCCAAGTCCTCTAGTTTTCAAGAATGTTTGATTTATTTGATTTAAGACAATCACCTTGATTTGGTCTTTCTAGATCTATGCTATGAAAGTTAAAGGAAAATGCAAAAACACATAATGCAAGAAGACAAGAGCTAACCCTAGAATGATTCTTTATTTGAATGCTTTCTAACCCTAGAGTTTCAAGATAGAAAACCTTTAAGAAAGGGTTCAAGAGAAAATGCTCAAACAATATTAATTCTAAGTGCACACTATATTTTGTTTATATTTCAAATGCAAACAATCAAATATATTTATATAAAATCATATCTAGGGTTTACAATAGAAATATAAGGCACTCAATAAACAACCTAAATACTAATTGGAATTCTTATATTATCTGGTGATTTAAGGGCGAGCGTGATTTTACATAGAGGGAAAAAAGGCAAAAGAGTGGGGGAGAAGCCTAACCCTTGCCCTAGGCAAGTCTAGGGGGTCTTCCAAAGGGCTCAGGGAAGATTACCCACTAAAGTGGGTCAATTTTCCATGTCTACAAAAACATAGGAGAAATAAGGATTTCTACCTGGATAGATTAATTATCTAACATTGCAAATATCATTGTTTTCTAAAATTCCATATTAGGGAGTTATAAGGAATACTACACCAAAGTAGGTAGTTGGAATTTAGAAACATTAAATATCAAATTATCAAAGGCTATAAAATAAGGTTCTATAAGGAAAATCAAGAGTTGGAAACTAATTACTATACTTGTCTCAAACTTACATTAAAGGGAAAAAAGAATTCCAACAAATAGAACCTCATCAAAATAGAAAGTGCTTAAGTTCAATAGGAGAAATAAGGTGTAAAAGAAGTTGATATTTGCTATTTACAAAAATTTACAAAATCAACTCTAAATTGAACTACTATTCTCAAAAGCACTTTATCTATCATACAACATATCCAAAACACTAGGGAGACATAAGGAATTCAAAAAGGTCCGAGTTCTTAGTCCCTTATCAAGGAAAATCATGGATTATTGGTATATAGACTCAGGAGCAAGTAAGCACATGACTAGAAATATTCATTGGTTCAATTCCCTAAAGAAGGTAAATGAGAAACCAATTGTTGTAGCAGATAGCAAAACATATGAGGTAAAGGGAATTGGGAACATCTCAATAAACCTAAAATAAGGAAAAGGGATAATAAAAAATGTATTGTATGTCCCCGGATTAACTACTAATCTTCTTTTCATCTCTCAACTCATGGATCAAAACATAACTATTGAGTTTAAAGTCCTCACTAAAAGGAAACAATGTCACATTTCTAAACAAGGAAAAATGATAGCATCAAGATCTTATAGAAATGGTCTATTTGTTCTAGATACTGCTACACACTCAACTTTTTTAGTCAAAACATCAAATTTATGGCATAAGCGATTAGGACATACTAGTGATTCCTCAATGAAATAATTATTCAAGTATCAAATGGTTGAGGGAATACCTAATTTTTCTTTAGAAACTATTGTATGTCCAGAATGTTTAGCAGGAAAACAACACAGAGTTCCCTTCGAACTTCATCAACACAGGGCTCAACAACCCTTGGAAATAATATATACATATTTATGTGGACCAATGAAAACTGATAGTATTGGAGGACATAAGTACTTTCAATTATTCTTTGATGATCACACCAGAAAAATGTGGGTATATTTCATGAAGTACAAATCAGAAGCATTTAGTCATTTCAAACAATTCAAGCTTCAAGTGGAGAAGGAATCAAGAAAGACTATAAAAGCACTTCGTTATAAGAGGAGGAGAATTTGTTTCAAAATAGTTTGATTCATTCCTAGAAGAAAATGGAATTAAAATATAACTTACTACAACATATTCACCTCAACAAAATGGAATTGCAGAGAGAATAAATAGATCAATAATGGAAATGGTAAGATGCATGTTAAAAGAGGCTCAACTTGATCATCAATATTGGGCAGAAGTAGTACAAACAACAGTCTACATACAAAATAGATTACCTACAAGAATACTCAAACACACTACACCAGAAGAAGCATGGTCAAGACAAAAGCCAAATATAGGAAAACTAAAGATTTTTGGGTGTAAAGCTTACATGCATATTCCAAAACAAAAGAGAACAAAATTAGATGACAAAACCATGGCAGGAATATTTGTTGGTTATGATAATGAATCTACAGGGTACAGAATATTGGATCCATATACAAAAAAGTTTACATTAGTAGAGATGTAATATTTGATGAAAATATCAAAATTGATATAAAAAAGACCAGTAATAATACATAAATTCTTCTAAATCCCTCCAATGAAGACATAGCAAGTGAGGAGTCAAAATCAGAATCTCAAGAACAAGATACAAATGCATCTACAGTCCATCCTAGGAGAGAACCAATATGGCTCAGAGATACTCTCAGAGAATCAAATCTAGAAAGGATGCCAGATCTTACCACTACCAGACCTCAAACTCGAAGTTTGACCAGAATGAATAGAGGAATGCTTAGCAATATAGTGGAACCAACATCAACACTTCAGGCACTGAACGAATCACACTAGAAAGTAGCTATGGAATCAAAATATACTTCACTTCAAAAAAATAAGACATGGGATCTAGTAAAACTACCTCCAGGGAAGAAAATAGTAGGTTGCAAATGGGTTTACAAGATCAAGTACAAAGCAGATGGAACACTTGACAAATACAAAGCTCGACTAGTAGCCAAAGGATATACTCAAATAGAGGGAATCAATTATGAAGAAACATTTGCACCAACAGCCAAAATGACTACCATCAGAATAGTTTGTGCACTAGCAGCTCATCAAGGTTGGAAACTTCATCAGATGGATGTAAAAAGTGCCTTCCTTAATGGTGATTTAGAAGAAGAAGTCTACATGTCACAACCAGAAGGATTCATCATCAAGGGATAGGAAAATAAGGTATGCAAATTGAACAAATATCTATATGGTTTAAAACAGGCACCTAGAGCATGGAATATAAAGATCAATAATCACTTATTATAACATAACTTCAAAAGAAGCACTTCAGATCCCAGTCTATATACCAAGAAAATTGGAAATGATATACTCATTCTCATAGTATATGTAGATGATATAGTAATTACTGGAAGTTCTAAAAAATTAATAAGTGACATCAAAGGGGATTTAGAAAAAGCTTTTGAAATGATAGATCTAGGTCTAATGAACTATTGTCTTGGTTTAGAGATTCATCAAGGAAAGGATAAGATAACTATCACTCAATCAAAGTATGCAAAAGCCTTGCTTGAAAAGTATAGAATGAAAGAATGTAAGCATAAAGATACACCAATGGAACAAGGGATCCAATTGTCCAAAAATGATGAAGCACCATTGGTCTCAGCAACTATGTATCACCAGCTAATTGGAAGTCTTCTATACCTAACGAATAGTCGACTAGACATAGCATTTGTAGTAAATTATATTTCATGATTCATGCAAGAACCAAGAGAAAGTCATTGGAAAGCTACAAAAAGAATATTGCAATATGTCAAGAAGACTATTGATTATGGACTAACTTATTTAAAGAATGATAAATATTTTCATCTACAAGGATACTCAAACTCAGATTATGTAGGATCCATTGATGACAGAAAATCTACCTCAGGGTATGTCTTCTACCTTGGGTCAAGACCCATATCTTGGCACAGTAAGAAACAACATATAGTGGCACAATCATCAATAGAAGCAAAATATTGAGCAACAAGAGATACAACCTGTGAAGCCTTATGGTTACAATACATATTATCAGATATGGGGATCAAACAAACTCCAACGATGATCTTCTATGATAATCAAGGAGCACTCAACCTGATCAAAAATCCAATTATACATGAAAGGACCAAACACATTGAAGCTCAATGTCATTTCATTAGAGAATATTTTTAGAACCATCATATCATCCTCAAGCATGTCTCTACAGAAGATCAACTAGCAGATATTTTTACAAAAGCACTTGGAAAAACCAAGTTTCAAATATTCAAAAATCATCTATGCAATCCAAGAGAACCTCATACCAAATAATGTAATACAGAGGGTGTTAGAGTATATTACATTATTTGGTTATGTAATATACAAGAGATTACTTCATAAGGAAGTTAGCTAGTTACTTCAAGCAGTAAATGCACAAGTGTCAATGTGCAAGTTGTAATGTGCAAGGTGTCTCCTTGTACAACTAGGTAGAGTGTTGGACAAGGAATCTATCTCCTTATAAAGAGCTATACAACTCCATCCAAATGTATCACTTCATTATCAATAATATATGTTGCTTTTATCTCTTTCTCTCTTTCTCTCTTTCTCTCTTTCTCTTGATATGATGGAATGGTGCTAAAACCATCAAGTTATCCATTATATATTAATAGACATGGAATTCTACTCAGTTTTTTATGTGTGTTATGTTGCAATTCTATTATGAGTTCTTTATAGGCATCTTGATGGTTGGGAAATGAAATTTTATAGATGTCAAAATTTGAAAGGAGAGTTTTTAGATTATCATTAATAGCTATATGTGTACAAGTAAAGGATCATTCCTTGTTTTTTCTTCATATTTTAGGGATTTAAAGTCAAAGTTCTCTTTAAAAAAAATAACATACACACATTTATTTAATTGTCTAAAATTATAAAAATCATAGTTAGGATTTTTATACTAAAAATAACATGTACCCTCTCTATACCATTTGGTAATTGGTCCATTTTTGTCAAAAATAGAAATGCTTCTTTCATCTTAAAGCATTTTTTTAGTTGTTCTATTGTTTGTAATAGAATATTACCAAAAACTTGTTGATCCTCTCTTGGTTGTTTTCTTTGTTCTCTTAGGTTTTCCTCATGACCTAAATTGGATGGGTCTCTATTTCTTAGATAGTAATTGTGACACTTAAACTATGAAGGAGCTTGATATTTGTAAATCCATATCTTGTAACACCTCGATTATTATTCTTAGAATTTAGTTTTAACGTACCTTTTCCTCTTTAAGTATTCCAAGGTTCTAACATGTTCCATACAACCTTATAGATTATAATTTAATTATCTATTGGATCCATTTCTAATGGGTGCAATAAATATCTTTGGTAAATATTTCATTAAGCATACTCTTACTAATATTATTCTTATATTGAATACCAAGGTTATTTTATCTTGTAACAAAAATACATACTCTTTGTTTATAGTTTCTTTGTGGTCATAAATTGTCTTATCACATTATTGAAAGTAGCTCTAGCCTCAAATTAATAGGTAAGAAGATACACTAATCTATAAAAAAATGTAATAGATCCTTTAAATAAATTTGAATAATAATATTTGATGGGACCATAAAAATAACTAGCTAGAACTTATATGTAATATTTTTTGTAAGCATTTAAAAACCACTTCATGAATGTTTTAACATTTTATTGCCATTATATGAAATATGTGGAAATTGAAGTGATATAATATTTTTCATGTGGGGAACCAAAGGTTATTTAAGCCATTTCCTTATAAATGTATTACTAACTTGGTTAAATCATATTAAAATGGGTCTTTTTGGTCATGGTGGTGGTATAGTTCATTCTTGTCACTTTGTGTTTCTTGGTTCTTCATTATTTTAAGCTCAAAATTCAAAATTTCCAGCAATTTTTTTCAATTTATCATTTACTCTACTATAAAGAGGTGGAAAAGGAGATATTTGGTATCATTTTTAATATTGATTTTTCCTTGGTTAGGATTGCATTCTTGTCACTATTTTTCTTTTTATGTTTCTATTCTCTCATGAGGTATGCAAATAACAAACTTGATTATAACAAGTTGTAAGCTTATTGCAGTGGTAAGGGCTTTGGCCTCTCTTTGAGAGGTCCAAGGTTCAAATCCCACTCAATATGAGGGGACTAGGATCCCTCATAAAAACCTGTGTAAACTCATTGAAAAAAACTTATAGGTTCTTTAAAATATTAGCATCACATGTTTTAAAAGGTTCAGGAACCCTTTCAAAACCCCTTCTTCCACCTAATAGAAAATAAATAAACTTGATTATAAAATTTCTTATAGAATATTCTTTTTGACCTTGTAATGTTTTCTTGTTCTTACTTTAATATAATTAAATAGAGTATTTAATTGTAATAATTATTCAATGGCTTTAGGGACTCATGGATTTTGAATATTTTTACCTTAAAACTCTTATAACCTTTATTCTTGCTCTTTTTACATACTAACTATGTTTAGACATATAATAGTCCTTCTATAGTGATAGATATCTCTTGATTTTGTTGAAAAGGGCTACTTTATTCACTTTTTTTTTTTCAAATATTAAATATATTCCTAATATATATTTCTGTCAAAAATATTCTTCATCTTTCTCAAACTCCTATGCTTTCACAATTAAATCATTGATAGTATTTTCCATCAAGAGATAAAATCTCCCTTGTCTAGTTGCCTTCTAAAATTTGAATTTTACCAAGAAGAATACCAGCATCATGATTAATAAAATTATTACTATTGTATTCCTTATCTATAGATACACTCTCATTTATGAGATACTACCTCCAATAATAGTTTATGGACATAAACAATAATGATAATGCAGTCTCCATATTCATTTTTCTTGATAGCACTATATTATTTTATACATTATAATTAATTAAAATATGTTTTTATTTATTTTCAATAGAAATTTTGATCCTCATAAAAAGTGCTCTAGAATTTTATTTATTATTTTAAAAATACCATCTTCACCAACTTTTCCTAGATTTCCTTTGGAAGTAAAATCAAAATTGAATTAGACCAATCCAACTTTTGGACATTTCTATTTTATCATATATCGACACATACTTGTGTTAACTCCATTATCATAGATGACACTTAAATAATATACATTCAAATATTATAACCAAGAGAGCTAGAACCTATTTTCCATATGTGATACTTGTCATGATGAGCACCAAGCTAATAAATATTTTACAAGAGAGGCAATAATATAATTTTAAACTTGGGAATGGTTTTGATATTTGCTTTTGAAAATTCTACTATTCATTTCAACCCATAGATTTCAAAAAATAATGACAAGATCAATTCTCCATAGAATGCATAATAGTTTATGGTAAAAGAACATTGCCAACTTAGCTAAATCAGTTCAACAACTCCTTAATCACCCCTAGGACTCCCACCAACGATGGGATCAAGTTATGAAAATATTGAATGTTCACTCTACTATTGGAAACCAACTTAAATGGAATGTGAGTAATCAAAATATGGATCGAACAAGGAATTAGAAACTCCCTCCTAAGGATTTTGGAAAATTCAATATGGATGGAGCCTCTAGGGGGAACCCTAGAAAGCTAGTGCGAGAGGAATTGGTAGACTTTCAGATGGTTCTCTAGTTTTCACTTTTGTTGATAATTTGGGTATCCTTTCCAATAACCTTGTTAAGGGGTATGGTATCCTCATAGGCCTTTGTGAGGTTGCTAAAGTTGGATGGCAAAAGGTGATGGTTGAATTTTATTCCAATGTCATGATTAATTTGTTGAAGACTCCTAATAATCATAAGGCTAATTGGAGAATAAAAAGAATTGTTGAGAAAATTCAATTAATCTAGATGGGATTTTTAAAAGTAGAATACAATCATGTGGTCAAAGAATATAATAGTATTTTTGATGCTTTAGCTAATTTGACATTGGAAAAAGGTGATCTTACTTTCTACGACCACCTTCCCAGATAGTGGGCTTCGTAAAACAAGGATGATCTTTTATCTATCCTTTCTCTAGATGGCTCTAGTACTAAAGGTACCTAGTTTCTTTTTTCTTTGTATTAACTTCTCTTTGGTTTAGTCAGGGTATTTCAGTTTCCCAGCTTAGAAAGATCATTCTTGAGTTTCTTTGTTTGATTCTTAGTTAAAAGGCCTATTGGCCTAGAAAGGCCAAAGATGTAATCTGTTTTTCCATCAATTTATTTTTTGGGTGTGTTTGTGTGTTTATGTTATTTTTTGTTGTGTTGTTTTTCGATGGTTTTTGAATTTTTTGTGTTGTTTTTTTGTTGTTTTTGTGCTTTTGTTTTTTTATGTTTTTGTTTTATTTTGTGTGTTGTTTTTCTTGGTTGTTTTTTTTTTGTGTTTTTGTATGGTTTTGTTGTTTTTGTGTTTTCTTGATTTTTTTTTTGTTGTTTTTGTGTTTTTGTTGTTTTAGGCATGCTCCTTGAGTGTGTCTAAGGGGGAAGGCTAGGTATGATCCCTAGGCAATTTTGGCAAAATACATACCCCTAACTCCTTGGGTCTTACCCGAAAGAGGTGTTCATAGAAAAAAAAGAATGCATAGTTTAGCTTTGAAATAATTAATATAATATTTTATCAACTCTTTCAATATTGATGGAGCTACCCAATATATTCTTATTACTTTAAATAAGTAGCCCCAATGAATAAGTAAATTATATGATATTTGTTGGTCCATATTACATAATGAATACCTAAAATATCCATGATATATTCTTCTATGTAGACTCTCACATGTAATATTTTTCTTTAGACTACTAACCAAGTGAATGCTGAGAAATAAATGAGGGACTAAGGTCAATAAAGCTACTTTCAAGGGAAATATTTGGAACTATAAAATTTTGATTACTATAAGTCTTTATATCCCCATTGACTTGAGTATCCACCATGTTTTGATAGATTCCAAACCAAGTCATCCTTCCATATAGAATTGAAGCATAATTTGAAGCTCAACCACTATTTGTTTAAGATCCTCTCATTCAACTAGGTTACTAACATAAATCCATGATCTAGGATGGGTTCTTGCATCAATATAATTTGTCATCTTCAAGCTTCCCCAACTAAATATGCTAGGGCTAAATATTACCATTTTGAATCAAATATAAAAGGACAATGATATAACCAAGCATCAAGCCAAAAAATTATACACTCCTCCTCATTGAATGATCACCTAATATATTAATTGATCAATTATAATTTTTTTGATATGAAGTTCTAGATTGTTGATCCCATATATAGGGTACTTTTCCTAAGCAATTTTAATGCATCAAAAAAACCTTTAAATTTTAAGGTAACATATTTGTTCAAGTATTTCCTTAAGATTTGGATAATCTCCAACCAAAATTTGCCTCCAATGTCAATCTCATAAGTCTATAATTTTGTAATCCTACATCCACTATTATTTCCTTTGTAAATATCATTACACTTACAAAGAAGAAAACCAAATATTTCTTCACATCCCTTCCAAATAAAATCTATTTGAATTCTATCAAATTCAAATTCTATAATTACTGAATTAACATCACACACACACACACACACACACACACACACACACACACACACAGATATATATATATATATATATATATATATATATATAGAGAGAGAGAGAGAGAGGAATCTAGTATATATGAGTTGGATCCTTCTAACCATGGTTAAGAACTTACTTTTCCAACCTACCAAACAAAATTTTATTCTATCCAAAATTGATTTCAATAGCCACTTATTATTTTATTTATTAGACTAATAATAACTAGATATGTTGATGGAAGTTTACCAATATTTAACCATAAAATATACAAAATAATATGTTGTACTTTATTCAATTTTTTTCAATTGGTTATATGGTATTTAAATGGGCCCCACCCGTATTACATCATCACCACATAGCGGTATTACAACAAATCTTAAATATTATCCATGTATCATTTGGCAAGATTTTATCCATCCACCTTGGATATTATCTATGTATCACTTGTTTGCTAACATGATTCTCTATATAGTCAATACATTACCTAGGTGGATGGAAAATAATATTTTTATTTTTGTATGCTTATGACCAATTAAAAGCTATAACTTTTCAATATTTTATTTGCTTTATTATGTGGGTGTAGTCTTTAATTGGTGCAAGGATATAGTTTGGTATGATACCAATTAGCACATTAAGAGTGAATGGAAGAGTTTTAAATAAAATTATTTTTTTAATGTCATTTTACATTTATTTTAGATGGAAAATTCTTGAAGTTTGTATCTTTATCATACAAAAGTATTTTTGGCCTTTTTTAAAATTAAATAGTTCCTTTTTTTAATAAGTTAAAATTACATAGTTTCTTGAGTTTACATCAATTCTATTATTATAATCCGGCTATATATATATATATATATATATATATATATATATATATATATATATATATATATATATATATATATATATATAGATAAAATTATGAAGAACAATATGGAACATATTTCATCCCTTTTGCCTAGAACTCCAATGATTTGATAAAATCCCAAAGATCTTATAATTGATAGATTACTTGCCAAATATTTCAGGAAGACAAAGTATATTTCACTTTTATTTTTTGTGTATAATCTTATCAAGGAAATCCCAAAGAATTTACTTTATGGGTTGTATAAGGAAGTGCACATAGGCTTATTTTGTTTGTATGGATTCAATAGCTTCATAATGTAACTAATATTTTTTTTTTTTAAAGCAAAAAACCCTTTGTGGGGCCGCCTTGGTCTGAGAGACCACGAATAGGGGGTTCTACACCATCAAAGTCACTCGGGAGTCACACCCGACCCTGCCCGCACCAACATTATCAATTGGATTTTGGATACCCAATTCATCTTTTTGGTAGGGTGGAGATTTGAACCTGGGACCTCCCTTGGAGGATTGTCCTTTCCTCTCCAACTCACCTACAACACCTGGGTGTGTAACTAATAATTTTGAGTGTAATAAAGTATTTATTAAAAAATTAGACGATGGAAGTAATTCGTATAGTTTAGGAGTGGCTATGCACTTGGTATTTTGTACTTATTCCACATTCATAGAGGTGGATTAGTGATTCTAAATCTAAAAGGCATACACGATATCGCGACACTTCGGCCATGACTAAGAATTGCATTTTGTTTTTATATATAGTGAGCAACATAAAAAAGATAATATGATCATTAATAATGATGATTTAGACATAGAGGTTTCAATTTGTGGTGATGTGACTATTTATTTATATGCTTTGCATGTTTTAGGTGTAGTCCCTAATTTTATATATGTTTATTACATTCCTCAAATTGACAAAAATGTGGAATTTTGGCAATATAGATGGTTGGTTAAGGATATTGCTAAATTTTTCAATGTAACAACCTATTTCTAACCAACTCGAGAGAGGTCAATTTTATTTTTTACACATCAAATAAAAATCACAGACAAGGTTCACTAAAGATGTTTCCAAATAGATTATAGTTGAAAAAGTATTACCACATTTTGAGACCATGACATTGCAAACATTTCTCGAGTGGACAGGAGTGGCCAAAATCTTGTAGATTCTAGGGTTTACCTTGTATACCTTCATGGCATAAAGGACGTTTCAAATGGTCACCCCGTATTTCTTACATTCTTCGTGAATGTAAGATATCTTGACCATAGCATTGGGATTATCCCTTATCAATATTTAGAGAAAGGGGATGCCAATTCCCTTACCAATCATAAGTCAGTCTATGTTGGTACTTTTGGGCATAATACCTTTAAGTTTAGTCATTACACCTCCACAATGGAATGATTAATACTTTAGTGCTTAACTACCCCATATTTATGATTAGTTTAGTTAAGGTTACTTTCACTCTATGTGATAGTTTTACATGGACACTTGAGCCTATCCATTCAAGGTGCCATCACTTAATCCCTTACGCATGGGTTCCTAACCTCCAATATTGAAAATATGATTCAATATATACCACTTAGAATATCTATCCAAAAACTCACTATATTTAGATAACATCCAAGTTTCCCACTCTAGATGTACCCATTGCAAAAAGTCCTAGGTGTTGCCTCCCCACAATTCCCTCAGGATTGGGCCCATATTATAAGGATTCTAAGACATGGTTACCTAAAGCATGCCCCACAAGAACCCCCAAAATCCAAAAAACATAACCTCTATTTACCATTAACTCTCTTTCCATCTCTTTCATGAAAGTAAAGGATGCTCAACTACTAAAATAGAAATGACTTAAAATATTTCTAGAGCATATTATTGAAAGCATTGAACATCTAGATAGCTAAACTAAGAAATGACTTAAAATATTTCTAGAGCATATTATTGAAAGCATTAAACTTCTAGGTAAATTTTATTCTTATGATAAGCAAGAAAATGAATTGATAACAAAAAATTACAACTAAATTCCATTCATATTTCCAACATATAAAATATCCCTTGAGGGGTTTACATTCAAAATGACTACAATTTAATTCTTTAAAAAATAATTGAAACTAACCATAGTTCATACATTAAACATCAAATATTCAAATCCTATTATAATAAATAAACTTATTACAATTACATAACATCTCTTTCTGTGAGATTCCATATACATCATATCCATAAACCATATGAATCCTTGGTAAAAACAGGGTAGAATTCTTCTATCCATAACCTTGTTCATTGAATTCCTTGAGCTCCATTGAGAGATGGTTTGAGTAAGGGATTAAGACAAATCCTTAGTATGTTAATGCATTCCTAAATACTCTTTTATTTTCAATGCATAAAAGACATATAAAAATACCATTTAACATTCCTATATTCTTTATTCAAGACATCATATATATATATATATATATATATATATATATATATATATATATATATATATATATATATAATTCGTTACATTTCTATATTTTCTTAGAACAACATTCATAAGAGGAAACCCCATAAATTTCTCATTTCAAAGGACTCCATGCCCATTTAAATGCTTCATATTTATTCAAGGAAACCCCATAATTTCCTCCCAAAATAAATGGTTTCCATAACCATTAATTTCTTAAATATATCAATACAAAAGAAAATACTTTTTAATTCTCACTAATAAAACATTTATATCTCACTCTTTATATTAACCTAGAGTAATAAACTTATTATTTATATTTTATTTTTTCTCAAAAGAACCAAAGATATTTTAAAATAACTAGACTTTCTATCTTATACTTTATTTATTATAAAAGTAGCAATATGAGATTTACTCAAAATTCATGACATTTACAACAACATGAATATTTTAAAGTAAAAGTCTTCTTTAATCAACATCAATGTAAATTATACAGAAATGTAATCACAAGTACATTATTAAGACCTAACTATGGTAAGAATGGAAGAAAATAATAAAACCATAGAACTTAAGTAATTCCTGAATAACCAAAACATCATTCAAAAAATAAAACATTCAACACTCTTCTTGCAAATGGGCTTCTAGGCAACATCAAACACCCTACGAAGTCAGCTCGGGTAAAGGAAAATAATTAAACCTGAGACTCAAGAAAGTATTTAAACACATGCATATTCCTTTTAAACAAGAATAAATACAAAACTTGCACCTTAAAAGATATTTATGGCCATCCAAAAACTGTGAGGGGTTTTACTTAGGCAAAAGATAAACATCTACAAAAAACTATAGATGTAACAAGCACAACTAATAATCCAAGAAAACCATCCATTATTTTTAGTCTTGAAGTAATGAAAAAGACCATACATCCAAGCAAACAAATATTGAAAGGTAGTAATAACAAATGAAACCACAAATATTAAGAACAAGATATCTATAAATGAATGATGGTGTCCTTTTATTAATCAATAATATCCATTTCTTTTATGAGGTTACAATGAAAACCCTCTTAGGGATGGGATACCAATATTGATATAATGATTTACAATAAGGATATTTTACACATAATGTGCAGGGTCTTCTTCACACCCACAAACTGATTTGGGGAGAGTTTCTCATGACCTCTACAATGTGATATGATGATGGATGAATCTTTATGTTGTTTAGCTCCTTGTAAAGACCTATAATTTGCACACAAGAAAACTTAAAAGGTATCAATAGCATATGAAGAGCCTTTCAATATAAGGCCCATATCCATGATAAATAAAATGATAAAGAAAGTTGAAATATGACAAACAAATGCATGAAAATGAAATTAAACTATGCTAAGAAGTGATTCAAATGTTGCTAAATCTCTGAAAGCAAGAAAATAGGGAAAATAAATCTCTGCTAGGAGATCATCTCTAAGAGGGATGATTTGGCCTGCTTGCTATCTCTGGGTGAGATGATCATACTTGCAGGTCATCTTTGATAGAGACGACCGTTAAACAGTAAGAAATTTTCTCGTGGTCGATGCAAGGTGACGTTAGGTTTGATCCATGGAATTGATGTCCAAGGGTGCGCTCATGAAGAACAACTTAATGGCAAGATTTTTCATTGAAGCAAGGGCCTTGGATAATGCAAGGAGTGTGAATTTTTATCTTCAACCTTTGAGATGGTCAATTGGCATTCTTTGAAGCTCCATGGTTGAATTTTGGCAACACTTCGTTGCTTATGAGAGTAAGATCTCTTTGGTTATCCAATCTGATAGCACTTCATTATGTAAAAGAGCTAGACTTATCAATGAAGGCTATGCTCCATTTTATAGACTTCCCAATGGGAGTGCAAGCTTCCTTGAGAAGCCATGAAGCCATTGGGATCAAGAAACATAACTGCTTCTTGATAACCATTGCTCTTAGCTAGCACTTGCAACCATTTGAATCATGGAATAGGATTTTGGGTCTCGTTGCTTTCGTTACGACCATCTCGGGGTAAGACGATCTCAATTGGGGGTCATATCTGGGTAAGATGATCACTTTAGAAGTCATCCTTTAGTGGGATGATTATGGATTAAAAGGGGAAATTACTCCATTTTTGAGTGGTGAAAACCACTATTAAGCCCTAGGGTTTCCCAAGATGGGTCATATGGCCTTAAAGGAGTCCATATATATAGTCTTCTTAATATGATGTGTTTTAGGTGTCTACAGATGCCATTTTTTGGGATGTATTATGTGAAAGCATAATGTAGATCAAAAATAGATGATCTAAAGTCAAGTTGAGGTTTAGATGGTGTTCATTGATCTTAATCAACATTTGATGCCCCAATCATGGAAAGAATGAAAGTCATAGAATCATTGCTTCCAAAAAGTTAAGGAACTAGATTTTTTGGTATAATTTTCAGTCATCGATAGATAAGGTCAAGTCTACAACTTTTATTTTGATGAGATAGGCTTATCTAACTTATAGACATTGGATCTACCAAGTGTTTATTGAGATTTAAAAAATTTTCTTGTTATCTACCTTAAGCAAAAAGGGTATGATTGTCTTTGGCAATGATTCTTGGATGAACGTGATTTGCATGATTGCCTCACATAGAGACAATCTTAGAATTTGAAAAAGATAAAAGCAAAATTTCCAAATTTTTGATGTCATTTGCACTATTGGTAGTTGGATAAAAGGAGAGGTGAGGAGGAGGAGATGATTTTCTGACATGAAGTATTGCTGAAAAACCAACTCACTACTACAATGGATCAACCTGAGGGATCGACGAGCGGAGGAGTCAGAGTGAGGAAGGTAGGCACTTAGTTTCTCTCCTATTATTTTATAATTTTAAAATGAACCTCATTAAGTAATGTGGAAAATGAACCTCATTTGAAAAATTAAGGTAATGAACCCACCTTAGATTAGGAAATGTAGTGTAGGTTACTTAAGCTTACCATTTTTTTGAGTGTTTTTGCCCTTATTTTGGGGTCATCTCGAATAGATATGGTTCCCTTTTGGGGTTTTGGGGGTCATCCTAGGGTGGGGCAACTGCATTTTGAAAAATAAAAATCAAATTTTTACTGTTGCGGTGGTCATCCCAGGTTGAGACAGTCTCACCTGCAGACCATATCGATCCTAGATAGTGGTATGAGTTTGTGATGTTTTTTTTTTTTTTTTGATTGATTTACTTGTTTCGATTTAGTTGTTGAAGGCTCGTTATAGTGTTCCCACACTTTTCAATATGGTGCGAGGACTCCTAACTGATGATGAGTGGATATGGCTTGAGGCAATTGACCTTAAGCGAGTGACTTAGCTAGAGGTAGTGATGGAAAATCAGTCCTATATGACTACCTTAGCTAACTTATGGGATAGTTAGACTAACTCATTTCACCTCTCGACTAGCAAGATGATAGTCACCTTGGAGGATGTGTATCGATTTTTTGCATTTTGATTGAGAGACGTTCAATCATCTCCACTCCCCTTCTTTAGTAGGATAGAGTACTATAGAGAGTGTTTGATGTAGAGGCTAAGGTTGTGAGGTAGTGTATGGATAGAAGTAGAGTGTTGATTGGGGCCTAGTATGTTGCACAGGTGTTTATTTGGTAGCATGTAGTATTGATGTGTGTTATATCGAACATCCTATTGCCTAACTCTTTAGAAGTGAGGTTCGCATGGAACCTCCTTAATATGGTACAGGACCTGATAGAGTGTGATCCAGTAATCCATGATCATGGAATGGAGGATCACCTTACTTTCTCATATGTTTGATGAGCTATATGAGATCCAACATCAAGGTTGAAGTGGATTAGGCTACATATTCCTTTAGATTTGGGGATTGAAGCATATCCAAGTGGATCGACAAGATGGACTTCCATGGTCACCATGAGTAGAGATGGACACTGACACAAGATATGTGACTCAATAGAGATGAAATCAAGAGATAGGTCGATGCTGACCTCATGCAGGCAGGTTGGATCATTATACAGGGTCTCTGGAGGGATTGATACTAGGGTAGGTGATTTGGAGGCCCTATATGGATTTTCCATATTAGGCTAAGGTAATAGCACAACTAGGGCATGCAAGGCATGGATGGTGGTTGATTGGGTGGCACAATATAGAGCAAGAGTACTTCCAGTACTCTCACATTTCTTGTTAGTTTAGAATCTACCAGAGTATTCTTGAGGAGCCTATTATTTACCATCATCGAGGAGACTAGGTGTAGCTAGAGTGTCCATGAGTTGTGCCATTAGGGGATGAGGAGGATGAGCCACTAGTATTTCTAGGTTTGGAGGATCTAGGTATGATATTTGAGTACAACACATGATGGGTTACTCAGCTATGGAAATGATGTGGACCTATGGGTAGTTCGGCTAGGGTTGAGGTAGGTGAGGGATCAGGAAATGAGGGAGGTTGATGAGTGTGCTACCAAATGGATGGAGAGTAGGGATAGCTTGTAGAGGGGGTGGATGAGCCATAAGATGAGGGTAGGGATGATGATGATCCTAAGGATGAGGTTGCTTAGTGTAGGGTACAAGTGTAGTCCCTATAGGCATAGTTGGAAGAGTGAGATACTACTATCGTAGTACTACAAAGCTAGCTAGGTTGGAGGTAGCAAGAGTGGAGGGGATTCTCTAAGGAGAGGTATCTACTCAATATCTAGGTGGATAGTGCCCATGTAGAGATAGATAGAGTAACAACTAATAGGGATAGAGTGATAGCAAAGCAGGATACTCTATAGATACAAATGGTTGCAAGGATATTAAAGCAAGATGCTTTTTAGGAATAGGTAATGGCTAGAACAATAGAGTGGGATGCTCTATAGTTTCAATTGGTAGCCTCAATCATAGATTAGGGATAGGTGATATCAGGTATCCATTCTACGATGGATGCAGTAGGATTGCAAGTTGAGATAACCATACTATGGACCTTATTAAGTGACTATGATGCTCAAAATCGATCTAATAGAGTTTACATCATGGATTTGGAGGTTTAGGTGGGGATACTTGGTGGTCATCTACCTAAGTGATCCACAGTAGGAGAATCCCAATGAAGATGATGTAGTGAGTCGAGGTAGTCATCAGTGAGGCATAGTCATAGGTCATCAATGAGGCTAGAGAGATCTATGTCTAGTGGATCAAAGCAACATCATAGAGATGAGGCAGAGGGTGGAGGTAAATCTGGGGGTGTAGGCCCCATATGACTTAGGGCTATGGATTGCTTTCTTTTTGGATGTAATTTCTAAGGACCTACATGATTGTAGCCTATGGGCAATTTTGTACCATGATGTATTGACATTTACCATATATATATGATATATCTCTTATTTATGGCCCATCATGTGTTTATGTTATGTTTTTATTTTATGTATGGATGCACTAATGGATGTAATGCCTAGATGATGGATGTGTACTTAGACATTGTAGTTTAGATGCATAGATGTATGCCTAGATATGTTGATGTGTGGATGTAATATCTAACATAGATGTATGGATGAGATGCATTGAATTTTATATGGATGTTCTAATGCAAATTATGGATGTTTATTTTTAATTGCTTAAAACATAATAAATGAATCTAAATGTGTTTAACAAACTAATGGCAAACACCATAGGATGTATGAAAATCATGAACTAAAATGTTAACATTATCATAAAAGTTATACATTTTGATGTGGATGTGTGAGATGAGATATGTGAGATGTGGGGGTTTTCTCTATAAGCTTTTGTAAACTAAAAGGTGTACATAAAATAGTCAGTGGTTTTCTAAATATCATTACTAATATTTATCTGATATCTATCCTATCTTACAAGGACCTATGAATAAGAAAAATCTCATAAGAAAAACTACAAATGATGGATGTGAAATAGTGAGGTGTTATGAGGGAATAACAAGGTTTTTCATGAGACTCAAACACCCTAGTTGACCAATCAAAAGTTGTATACTGGCTATACATGACTCTATAAGATAAAAATATGCTATGAAGACCTAGATATTCAATATCCCTATGTGTGCAAAGTGAATGTATTAGATGATGCATAAGACTACCTCATTGCCAGGCAAGTTTCATGCAACCCATTGTTGTAATGAGGATCACCCTATGGTCATCATTATCCTAAGTTTGGATATAGTTGGACTAGACTACTAGGCAATACAAGCCACCAAAAGCTATCTCATCCATAAGCTAACATTGGTCTGTACAAAAGAAGGTCGCTAATGTGATAGACATATCACCACGTGTAAGGCTACTCCATTGCCAGGCGGGTTTCATTCAACCCATTGTTGTAATGGAGATTGCCCCATGGCTTTTGAATACTGAGGATTCCAGGGATTCAAGCTCATTACCCCCTTCTTTTCTTTTTATTGCTTGGGATACTTGCTCATTTATAGTGGTGAAAACCACTTTTTTTGGAGCAAGGGATTTTATTAGTGGTGAAAACCACTATTTCTTCTTTTATTTTGGAAACTTGCTCATTTTGTGGAAGAGCAAGGGGATTGCTTGGGTAGGGAGGAGCTTGTCCTTTTGTCAATTCTCAGCATCCTAGACCATGTGCATAATAGGATGAGCAAGGGAAACCTTTCACTTAAGGTGGCAAGGACTACATTGTAGTGTCATCCTTCCTTGTTCAAACTTGGATTTTAATATGTGAAATTGTGTTGGGATTTTGACATATGCAAGGTACTATCAAAGCAAGACCCTACCTTCTAAAAGCCAAGATAGCTTTCTACAAAATCTGAAAAGAAAACTAGGGATGGTTGAATGATCGAAAACCCTAGTGAACACCCTATAGCAACTTATTGGTTGTGTTGAAAAACATAGTTACTCACAAAGGGGAATGTGGATGGTAGTGATATGTGGTATGTGGGGGTTTTCCCTATGCTCTTTTGCAAACTAAAAGGTGTGCGTAAAATAGTTAGTGGTCATCTAAACATCATTGTTGATATTTATCCGGTATCTAACCTATCTTATGAGGACCCCTTAATAAGCAAAATCTCATAAGGAAAACTGCAAATGATGATGATGGATAAGGTTGATTTAAGACTCATGACTAGCATACAAACATGGTGTCATTTGTAAGAATGCAAACACAACTTGTCCTAATGCAAGTGCAATGGATGAATATGCCTAATGCAACTAATCAATGAATGCAATGAAATGCATGATGATGTAATGTAAATGTTTTTGTTTTTTTGTGGTTTGTATTATTTTTGTGGTTTTTGTTTTTCTAATTTTTTTGTTGTTTTTGTGATTTTTATTTTTGATTTTTTTTTGTAGGGGGAAGGTGTGATACCTTAAGTACCCCCAAAGTGTGTGGTGATCAATGAATGTGGGGAAGGTGTGATACCTTCAGAATCCTCAACTTGCTTCATTGGTTGTGATGTGGATGATGGGGAAGGTGTGACACCTTGAGCACCCCCACTATGCATTGTGCTTGATGTGATGTGATTGATCTAACTGGGAGGAGTGATGAAAGTGAACCCCTCCTATTGTGGCAATGAATTATGTATAATGTTGATGTTCTGATGAGATGCGATGAGTGAAGATGAAATGTTGGATGAAGCCATAGGTTGCGTAGATTGATTTTGATATTCTTGGTCCTCTATTACAACATTGATCATTCCCATAAACTCTTGGAGAGGTGGATTGACATGCACCTGATTCACCTACTTAGGTTGCTCGACTTGATTGGTAGGTGTTGTGTTTGCTTTGTGTGTGGGTAAGGGGTCTTGGAAGACTCCTATTGGTTGGTTGTTTGGGGTAAGAGGATTGCCAATCTAAAGCTCTTACCTCTCGATCATATCTTATACTAAATCTCTAAAGGGGTAACATGTCTGGATGTCATGACCCCTTTGTTGATGGTAAGCACAATATAGATTTTCCCTGTGCCCCTTTGATCTATGCTTATTAGGTTTCAATGGATGGATCTCAAGAATATTGATTGCTCATGCCTCACATAATCGATTGAAGATTGATGCTAATGTCTCTGGAAAAGGAGTATATTGTCATGGTGGTTGACATTGTTGGCCTTGTATTTGATTCTATTGCGTATGATTTTGGGCCGGTGGAGGCTGAGCTTGGTAATTAGGCTGCACTAGTAGTTGAGGTGGTGCGGCTTGGTTTGAGGATTTAGGGATACTCAAAACAACTTGATTGACTGGGGTCATCATTTGTTGCATGTTGCCACCTTTAATATTCTTGTTTGGCCATTCCCTTTTGTGGAGTTGAATATCACCCTCCTAGACCTTGATGTCCTCAATGACCTTGGCTTGTGCTAAGGCCTCCTTGAATGTTTGATATTGTTGTAGTTGTAATAGAAGTGAGATTTTCTTTGAATAACTTCTAGTGAACATTCGAGTTAGTTCCATTATGGGTAGGGTGAAAGGTAATTTTGACATCACCTTCCTCCACCTATTGCCATATTCGATGACTAGCTAGTTGTTAAATTGATGAAGGCTAGACAAGTCAGTCAAGTTTATCATTTTCTTAATGCTAAAGGCAAAACATTCCAAAAATGCATTGGCTAATTGCTCAAAGGTGTATATGCTATGGCATGGTAGATGGTTATACCATTCCAAAGCACCCCCAACTAATGTTATAAGGAAGGTTCTCAACATCAAGGAGTCATTGTCTTGAAGATGAAAGCACATATTGATGAAGCTTGTCATGTGCTCTTGCGCATCTTCGTCACCTTTGAACTTTTCAAGTTTAGGCATCTCGAAATATGGTGGGTATGGCGGTGATGGCACTGATGGATGCAGAGGTTGATTGCTAAGCTACTTTAGTGTGGGTTTTTGATAACCCAAACTTTGAGCTTGTTTTTCTAATGAATTTATCTGATCAGTTAGCACTTTGTATGCCTTTGGAAAAATGATATGATCTACTTGTTGTCACCCTTGATTAGGTAGAGGGGGTCAATTTTGATGTTGAGGTGGGTGATAAGTATGATCATTAGGTACCTCATCATAAATGGATTCAAGGTAGGTATCTACTTGTTCCTGATGTCCCCATTGGGGCTCTTCATATAATTCCTCCTCTTGTTGATCTTGGTACTATTGAGGAGTATGAGGTTCTTGATGATAACCAGGTAGCGGCCTTTGATGTTGAATATGATTTTGGTATGGTTGAGGGAGAATATTTTGATATTGTATTGGGTGTCTTATGCATTGGTGCATCCTATGGGTGCTAGGTGTAGGCACCGCTTCATGCAATACCTTTTGCAATTGCTCTTGTTGTATCTTTTGTTGCTCTTGTTGTATCCTTTGTTGATACAACCTTTGTAGGTGTGCCCATTGTGGGTCCACCCATTGTTGATTTAATTGTTGTTGGTCCAATTAGAGTTGATCCAAATATTGTTGTTTGTTAAGATGTGGCCTAAGTGCCTGATGAGTATGATTTCATTGCTCAATTGTGTGGGGTCTATGTATCCTCGTATCTAAAATACGAATGGGTTTATCTTGTCTTTCTCCCCTAGTAGGATCTATTACTTGTTTTCCATGATCTCTAAAGGTTGCATTGACCTGATATTCTGGTTTATGAATGAGCTTTGTATAGTTGGGTGATGTAGAGATGCAACATGGTTGCACCAAGTACTCTTCATGAGGAGTAGGAGGATGACTTGGGTCCTCTTCCTCATCTATGAGGAATGCATGATATTCAAGCTTAAATGTAAGCTCTGTATACTTGGGTTGCATAGAGGCATAATGTGCTTGCATGTAGAGTACTCTTCATGAGGAGTAGGAGGATGACTTGAGTCTTCCTCTTCCTCATCTATAAGAAAGGCATGGGCTGATGTGGCTATCTTACTATGAGTGTCGTACCTATCCATATGAGCATATTTTTGACTCATCCTCGATCGATCAAGTGGGGTGGCTTGCTCATCTAGGCTAGGCCATGGTGTATACTCATGTTCATGTTCTGATTGATGTATAGAGCAAGTCAAAATGTGAACCTATGACATTGACCTACTAGGCCCCTTAGTGGGTGGATTATTCTTTTTATAAAAATCTATCAGGGTGTCCAAGTTAGGAAGGTTTCTTGGAGGACTTGTGGGTGCTTCCCTAATAGGGATGTCTTGTAGATTAGGTTTCATATAGAGGGTATTGGTGTCACGACCAACCCTAGGATGCCATTAAGGAGTGGGCATGTCCTCTAGACTAAATTAGAGATGATCCATATCTCCTTGTAAATTTTGGACAATACTAGCTCTTGATTGAGCTTGGTTATGAGTCATTATCATGAGTGAATTAATTAAACAATAAAGAAACACATAAGAAAATAATGTGATTATCTCATTTAAGTTTTATTTGTGAGTCCCTATACTATTTTGTGCATTTTGATGTTGAAAACCCCTATTTATGATGAGACTAAGGGTAACAAAAATAGAAAGCTACTAAAATGTAGTTTGAGCACACCCCTCTAATAGAGGAATGTAACCCAAATGGCAAAAAGTGGCTTCCTATTGGATATTAGATCAAGGTAACACCTAAGGAATCAAAATTACCCCCTTAAGGAGGTCATGTTGTCTGAGTCCTACTAATAGCCCACTAAGGAGTTCACTTCACTCTCGGGTGAGCTTGGACAAAAATGATAGTTGTGTTCCACTTATTATTAAGCCCCATGGTAAAAGGACATTACTAATCCTTCCTACTCTAGGCGCACCCAAGAGTAGGGGACTTTTTGGTGATGAAGTCCAAAAAGCCACATCACTTTGGCCACTAGGTTTGCTAGGGTGCGAGCCAACGGATGGAGATGAAGCCCACCATCATTGGTCTTGATCAATGGTTGGTGATGAAATCCAACTCATTAATGTTAAAGTGAAACATGGTGTGTGGGGTTATTTTTATTTTATGCAAAATAAAGTAAAATCATAAGCATTCCATGCTCTTTCACTAATGCATAAAAATAATATTTCAAATTCAGATTTCTAAATAATGAACATTTTAATTTTTAGAAACCTATAAGATGCAGAACCCTACATGTCATCTCTGCAAGGGATTATTTTTAGAAGAGGTCATCTAACACAGGGACGGTCATAAACAGTGACCTTCTAGAACAAGGATGACCATAGATAGAGGCCATCTGACCCAGGGATAGTCACAGACAAACACTTTTAAAACTAAAAGATCTTTTGTAATTCCTCTACTTAAATATGAAAATTTTAATTTTCATTACTGAAAATAGGAAAGGAAGGATATAATAACTCACAGGTGTAGCCTAAGTCTACTAAAGATGTTGTTTTTGACTTTTTTAATTTTTGCTCTGAGGTCGTCTCTAGGAGGGGTGGTGGTGCCTACTAGTCATCTCACAGAGGGACGATCATGACTGTTGATCATCTCTATTAGGTATGGCGGTATCTAAAATTCAAAAATACCAAAAAAATAGGTAATTAGCAATGCAATTGTGAAATATGGACAAAGTATGGTCATGATTTCCACTGAAGTAATGAAAAATATCACACATCCAAGAAAAAAAATATTAAAAGGTAGCAATAACAAATGAAACCACAAATATTAAAAACAATATATGTAGAAATAAATGATGGTGTCCTTTTATTAATCAATAATATCCATTTATTTTATGAGGTTACAATGAAATCCCTATTAGGGATGGGCTACCAATATTGATACAATGATTTACAATAAGGATCTTTTGGACATAATGCATAGGGTCTTATTCACACCCACAAACTTATTTTGGGAGGGTTTCTCATGACCTTTGCAAAGTGAGATGATGATGGATGAATCTTTATGCTATTTAGCTCCTTGTAAAGACCTATAATCAGCACACAATAAAACTTAAAAGGCATCAATAGCATATGAAGAGCATTTCAATATAAGGCCCATATCCATGATAAATAAAATAATAAAAAAAGGTGAAATATGATAAAAAAATGCATGAAAAATGAAATTAAACTATGCTAAGAAGTAATTCAAATACTGTTAAATCTACTGAAAGCAAGAAAATAGGGATAACAAATCTCTATTGGGAGGCCATCTCTAAGCGGGATGATCTGGCTTGCTCACCATATCTAGGTGAGACGGTCACACCTGTGGGCCATCTTTGAGAGAGATGGCCACTAAATAATAAGCATTTTTTTCATGGTTTATGTGAAGCGACATTGAGTTTTATTCGTGGAATTGATGTTCAAGGGTGCGCTCATGAAGAACAACTTAATGGTAGGATTTGACACTGAAGCAAGGGCCTTGGATGATGCAAGGAGTGTAAATTCGATCTTCAACCTTTGAGATGGTCCATTGGTATGCTTTGAAGCTCCATGGTTGAATTTTAGTGGCACTTCTTTTCTTATGAGAGTAAAATATCTCTGGCTATCCAATCTGATAGCACTTTGTTATGTAAAAGGGCCAAACTTATCAATGAAGGCTATGCTCCATTTTATAGACTTTCAAATGGGATTCCAATCTTCCTTGAGAAGCCAAGAAGTAGTTACGATCAAGAAACATAACTACTTCTTGATAATTTTTGTGTCATTTCTCTTACTTTGAGCTTACAACTGTTCGAATCGTGGCGCAGTATTTTGGGTCTCGTTGCTTTTAGTGTGATTGTCTTGGGTTGAGACGATCATGACTACGGGCCATATTGGGGTAATATTATCTCAATTGGGGACCATCTAATGGTAAGACGGTTACTGTCGAATCTATCCTTTGGTGGGACGGTTGTGGTTACAAGGGAAAATTCCTCTCTGTTTGAGTGGTGAAAACCACTATTAAGCCCTAGTGTTTCCCAAGGTGGGTCATATGGCCTTAAAGGAGTTCATATAGGTAGTATCTTCAATATGATGTGTTTTAGGTGTTTACAATTCTAAACCTATTAAAACTCTAAAAATTTATAATATAGAGCTTACTAATTTTTGAGAAAGACACTGTCTTTAGTGGCGCTCAGTCGACCATTATAATATCTATAAGTTTTAGATTAAAAATTAAAAGATAAAATAAAATGTTATCCATAAAAAAATAATAATTACAATAAAATTCTTCAATCCTAAGGTAAAACTCAAAAGTTACTGAACCTACAAGAAAATAAGAACATAGTATTAAGGTCGGTTTTTTCCTGAACACAAACTATGGAACATAACACAGGTGCTAGCATTCCTATATTTTAATTTGGAAGACCACAAGCATTTAAACCAACATGACGAACACCAGGAATTATTCAAATTTCTAAATTGAAGTAAAAACACATTTAGTTGGGCATATGTCTACATGGTTGCCTAAACTTTATCTCAATAAGAAAATAAATATTAACCAAGAAATTTTAACCACAATCCTTTAAGCTATTTAATAACATCTATGTTTTTAAATAACATACCCTTGAAAAGAAAACACAAGTTGTGTAAAATAGGACCATAAGTACCATTCCATTCTAGGGTGCCAAGGTTCTAAAAATAATTCTCTTGAATGTCTTCTATGGTTTTACTCTACTTTAAAACACCAATTGATCATGAACCACCAACAATATTTTCTTTCTTTTAATTTAGCCATATCTAAATAACAAACAAAGAATATTAAAGAGTACATTTACTTTCATTCTAAAGGTGACATGCTCAATTAAGGTTTACTATAACCTTCCTTGCCTGAGTGTAAATGCTCTAGAAAAAACCTTCTTTGTTTCTCACACAAGGTGTTTCCTCCAAGCTCTTGGTTTGTCCTTCTTTTGCAAACATGAGGAGTCTTCAAATTTCTCCTTCTCTTCCTCTATTTTTTTTCTAGTTTGGTTTCTTCTTCCCATAGCCAAAAACAAGAATCTCCTTTTATTTTTCCCTCTTTTTAAATAAATCTCATGAAGATGAATGCCCCAATAGAAAACCGTTTTCTAAATACTTTTGCTTTTTATTTAAATTTCATAAAAGAAATAAAATAAACTTCATTTCCTTTTTAATAAGAGGTAAAATTATATTATATTAGTTAAAAAGAAAGCCCTTATTTTTAATTTAATCTTCATATACCTACTTATTACTTATGAATCAAAGACATAATATTAAACTTTCATAATTTATTTCTTTGCTAATGTTAAATTATTAACATTGTAAATACTCAAAGCAATTTTAATTAGCTTATTGTTTTGAAATAAATTTCATCAATATCACACAACTTTCAAATGCTTGTAAAACAATATTTCAAAATCGTATACCACCAAAAGAGAATATTTATCTTTTGAAAAATCCAACATATATAGAGAGAATATAAACATTGATCAAACATAGACAAACCAAAACAAGAATTTGTCAACAATATGCATAGAAGAGTTAATGATAACTTTCAAGTTATCAACTTCTATTAAAAGTGACTCCATTGCTTATGGAAACTTCCTTGTCGATGGTATGATGCAAATATGATATGTAACAAAATGCATCCTACCCTAGAGCTATATTTAGTTAAACTGATCATCATTTCCCTTATTTTGGTCTCTCATTCTTGGTGGTCAACTTCCTCATCCATCTATGAGAGAACCTGGTCTAGCAACCCGTATCTTTGTATAATATAATAAAAATAACAAATGCATATAACCATTCAAATGCATCAAAATCTAAGCATTAAATAATCACATATCAATAACATAATTTATTTCATAAATGATTCCTGCCAATGTGGGTCATGACATTCAAAATAGTTGCTTTAGTATATTGTGATGAGTTAAATCATATGTATAAAATTGGTTTGAACCCGTAGACACCTAAAATGCGTCATGTCGAGGGTGACTACTCATATGGACATGCTACAAGACCATATGGAAGATCTTGGATAGACTCCAAGATAGAGCAGTGGTTCTAACCACTCAATTTGGGCTCCTTGGCCTAATCAGTCTGAACCGCAGCCTAGACCTATGGTTTATAGTTGAACCATGGTTGAGACCTACGGTTTGTAGTCTAGACTATATGACCTGCGGTCTTAACTAAAGTTCAGTTGGCCTTCAATCTGAGCCAAATCGGTTGAAACGACCATTGGATCTAGAAGAAGGTGGTTAGAGGGTGGAAGCTTCCATTCCAACTATCCTAACCACCCCTTCTTGATCTTGGCTTCTCCAGGAAGCCACCCCTAGCCCTTGGGTAGTCCTATAAGTACCCCTCAAAATTAGGGCAAAGATATAGAGGATTTAAGGTAGAAATAGGAGAGAGCATTGGATATTTGAGTAGTGGAGCCCTATCAAATTGTACACTCAACCGAGTATACTAAGAGAGAGCTATTGCACTTATCCCCTACCTACTTGCCAAGATTCATGATGAATTGCATTATGGATGCCCTAGGAGTCTAGGAGAGCCAAGAAATGCAAATCCGGGCAAACGAAGGCCCATCACAGTGATTTGACCACCAAATCTATCAGAAGGACATCGAAGGTGACCCTTGAACATCAATTGGACAAGGAGGTGAAGCCCACTACCCTTGGAATTGAGGGTAAGCCTATCAGAGTGCTAACCATGGTTGTCAGCCATGGTTTATAGTGCAGACCATGCACCAGAGCTACGGTTTGTAGCAGAGGTATAACCGCCTTCCTAATTTCATTTATGTCTAGCTAATTAGGTTAGATTAGTTGTTTTCATGGTTAAAATACATTTTAGAAGACTTCTGACCGTAGATTTAGGTTAGTTTAGCTTCTTTATGTTTATGCTTCAATTAGGACATTAATATGCTTCTTTATGCACTTTTATGCTTCACTTTTCATATCTGATCCATGCATAGTGTAGCTGTTATTTTACTTTATGCTATTACATGAATCTTGATCCACTTTGCATAGTTTAGAAGCACCTTTTATACTTTCTTGATTATGCATGTTAATGGTGTCATTATGCATTTTACCTAAAAGGGCCTCATCATGAGAGGTTGCCTATATTTTTGACATTCTTGTTGTTTCTTGACCATAGGGAATAGTTTCAAAGGAGAGCAAACCATCAAGTTCCTTCCCCATTGCGAAGAAGAGGGCACCTCCACCCTAGAGCAGTTCGTGCCATTCTGAGAGGCATTTGGAAATCACACCTACCCTTAAGAGGGAAAACAATTGAGCACTCCTATTGTAATATTGTATCAAAATGAATATCCCTAAGAGGGACGTACTTGTAATTGGGTTTTGACTTCAAATATAATGGAATAAAGTATTTTATTTCTTGTTTCATTTGTTGTCAATTTCGTTTACTTGTATGCATGTTATATCTTTACCATTTATCGCAATAGGAGTCACTATCGGGTGTGACCCTTTTTGGTGGTTATAGAGGTGATCACGATGGCACCCCATATTTTTAGGATCTGACTATGTTTTGTTGGATTTTGTATTTGTAGGTATAGACCATAGCTATCAATTGTGGCCCAACAATTGAACTGTAGGTACAAGGTATGGTTCACAGTCAGAACCGTAGGTCAGACCTACGGTTTCCTACTGACAACACAGACAGACAATTCTAGAATTCTAGATAGTGTAGGACATGAGGTAGGTCCTTTTTCCAGACCTCTTTTGTTCTATGTTTTTATAGTAGGTCAATTTTGAATGCAAATTAGGAAAGCAACTAAAAAAAAATGGTAAATCAATTGTCCTAGTTTGCTTTTCGTACTTTGCTTTCACTAGAAAGGCGTTGCTAGGAACAACGGACCTCTGATTGTAGTCCACCCTAGGCTACAACATGCTTGATAAATATGTGTTGATGGTTTGCATGTGTGAGGCCCGATTAGTGGCCATTTATCATCGTAATGTGCATAGTCCTAAAGAGCATCTAGAGTAGCTTGCATTTTCTGAATTTGAAATGTATTTCAATTGCATAGCATTTAGAAAATGAGCATGTGTGCTATATGATGCATTTCTTTTATGTACATTAAAAGGAACCACACACACCATGTTTCATTTAAACATCAGTGGCATTGGGCTCTCACATCCAACCCATTTGATTGAGACCAATAGTGGATGTCATTACCACTTGGTTGGCTCATTTGAAATTGTATTATCGGGACCCGCTCATGGCCAAGGCCGACCCAAGAACTATCCTATCCATGCAAAATAGCATGCACTCATCTTCGAAAGAGTGTATCATTGCACATGGTGTGTTGGGTGAGGGTTGGTAGTACCTATGCTACCTCATTGAGTATGGACTTCACTACCATATTCGGCTTGTGCGAGTATATAGGTGAAAACCTTTGAACAATTTGAGTATAACATCAACTTTTGCAAAAACATGATAAGAGTTTCTACAATTGATACAACACATATTGAAAACACATCAAATAGTTTAGGACTCACTTTTAAAACTTAAAATGAGATAATCATTGTTGTATACCTTGTTTGCTTAATAATAATACATTTAGACTCTAGGTACACAATGGTGGACACACGGGGTGGTCGACAATGGTCCAAGGCCAATGTCGATGACCAACCCCTAACTAGTTCACAACAATACGTGTCGAATCCTCAACCACATGAGCGAACCGAATGTCGTTCGACTAGCATTCGAGGAGACAACTCGACACGGGGGGAGCCAGCAGAGCAAACCCCAAATAGAGGAGCTTCAGTACACTCCTCTAGGCATAGAGTAGAATAGGAAACCTTCCAGCATGAGGGTGTTCCACTTGAGAGCCATTATCGAGACCATAATGCACGTGCATCCATGGGGTCGACTGAAGAGTTTATTATGCAGGGGACCAGATTGGTGCCCCTACGTACTAAGTCTACTAGAGGATCTATGGCTCCACCTTCTGAGTATAGAAGGACTAGAGACCCACCCATTCAGGGGTAGGCAGATAGGCTCGCTACCGAGCATAGAACTAGCCATACTCCCATGCGTGGTCCAACACGTAAAATCACCATTGACATATCAAAGGTGGGAGATAATGGTACACCATCGAATGAGCGATGGTGGTCTAGGTAGTTAGAAGGTCTAGGTAGTGTTCTAGAGTAGCTAGGCTGCAAGCCTTCCACTCCACCCACTCGAGCCCTGAGTGAGCATAGTGGGAGTGTCATCCGCACTACTAGAGAACATGGGGAGGCTTCTAAGCACCCACATGTCACACACCCACTATCTGTGCATGGTGGGTCATAATATAGGACATAGTAGGAGGCCAATGCCATATTTACAGATAGAGGCAAAGGCACAACATATCAGTTCGATGGGTACAGAACCCACAAAGTTGCTCGTACAGAGTAGGGGTATCAAAGGTCTCCCACGACCGATCAAATCGATAGATCACATCGACTGGCATCAGAGCAAAAATGCCAACTCCTCCAAGACCAATTGGAGGATGCTCACCTAGAGAGGTAGCGTATCGAAGATGAAAATATTCAAGTGCAAAGGCTCATAAGATAGAGGTTATATGAGCAGTGCATGCATGAGGAGTGTATCCTTGCTCAAAAGGAATGCGTAGAATAGGAGGATCGGCTAGCTAGGGCTGGCCTATATCCTCAAGATGAGCATCATGAGCACACACATAGGAAGGCTTTCTCACAAGCTGAGATGCATCAAGAGCATAGAGATGCTCGTACTCATGTTACTATCGAACAAAGGGAGCGGCTACCATCACTCAATATTCAAAGGCAGAGACAGCATGAAGCAGCAGCGGGAGATGGATACGAACAGGAATATCCTGAAAGCTCCCGAGCTGAAGAGGAGGAAGAGCAAAGACCTCCATCTCGCACAAGGAAGATAGTACCTCCTAAGCCACCTACACATCAACTTAGGGAGGAGGACTTTCTGTCTTCAGAGGCCTATAAGGCCTTGGCCAAGAAAATTAAAGCCATTGAGAGACAAGGTGCGACTATTCAAAAGCTGACTCTAAGGAAAATCCATAACGAGCCTTTGGATCCTTTAGTGCCTACTCTGGCCTACCCTGAGCATTTTGACATGCCCAGGTTAGATAAGTTCAAGGGTGATGAAGATGCACAAGAACATGTAACGAGCTTTCTGGATGCTTGCTTTCAGATAGCAAGCAACGATGCCTTATTGTTGCGCACGTTCATCATGACACTTTTAGGGCCTACCCGAGAGTGGTTTAATCAGCTAAAGAAGCATAGTATAACAAGCTTCGAGCAATTAGCTGATGCCTTTCTTGAATACTATTCCTTTGGCATCAAGAAATAGGCTAATATTTTTGATTTGGTTGTGCTAGCTCAGCGTGACGATGAGCCCATAGAACAATACGAAAAGAGGTGGAGAAGATTAATGGTGAAGTTGCCATTCCCCATTCCTACCATGGAATTAACTCGGATGTTCATGAAGAGTTGTGCCAAGCACATCTCGTTACTACTGTAGCTGCAATAGTATGCTACATTCGAAGAGGCTTTGGTGCAAGCCAAGGTGATTGAGGATATCAAGTTGCAAGAGGGCAACTTGAAGCTCAAAAATAGGAAAGAGGGATAGAAGAAGAGTACCACGAAGCATCAGGGCAAGTAGGCCCATGTAAATCAAGTGGTATTAAATCTCCAATGGGAGGACAAGGGGCAGCAAAAGTAGAACTACCAGGTCCAACCTCCGCCTGCGCAGTATGATAAGCGCAATAACTATAAGGGCAAAAACAAAGAGCAACACCCACCTCGCCAGTTCACACCATTGACGGAATCACTGATGGTGATTTTCCATCAGTTATGCGAGGCCAAGGCAATCAGATTACCCGAATTCAAGATGATAGACCCCAATCAACCCAAACCAAAGGGGTTTCAAGATGATTTATTTTACATCTTTCATAGAATGAAAGGACATGACATCGAGGTGTGTTGGTATTTCAAACACCTAGTGCAAAATATGATCGACAAGGGTGAGCTTGTAGTGCCTCACAACCCATAGGCACCAGACAATCAAAATATGGGGATTTATAAGAACCCCTTACCAAATCATGAGGCACCTCGAAACAACGTTGGTCAAGTTAACTAGGTACGAGTCGAACCACCTACCCAGGGGTTCGTAGGCATGGTCAATGTTGTTACTAGGCATGGGAGATATGAACAACAAAATCAACCTCATGCTCCTATCCAGATACAAGCCACACCAAATCAATGGTCGACATAGAATATTCTAGGCCCACCAACAAGACCGGTGGTGACCCTAAGGAGCAGGTTGGTCCAAAACCTGCAGATAACTCCTACGAAGTTGTCAATATATGAATTAATTCAGTAGTCCCCGAGGCATAGGGAGACTCTTATGGATATTTTAAGGTCCATTGAAGTACAGGCCCAGGATGCACAGGCATTCACAAATTTTGTGGGACATGTACAATAGTGTCAGGAATCGATGATCCAATTTTATGATCATGAGATAAGGATGGTTTCTACAACTACGACCGACCCGCCATTGCATATAATCATGTGTGTGAATCACATGCCATTTAAAAGGGTCTTGATTGATACTGGCTCATCGATCAACATAATAACGACCAAGGCACTGAGTCATTTGAAGCTACCTAAATCACACATTGTGCCAACTACATTTACATTGAGAGCGTTTAACGATGCACTATGTTCGACTGTCGACACAATTATCCTACCCATACAGGTAGGTTTGAAGACCATTTTAGTAATGTGTCATGTGATAGAAGGGGCCATGCAGTACAACATTTTACTCGGTAGGCCTTGGATTCATGAAATGCGTTGTGTCCCCTCGATACTACATCAATGCATGAAATATATTCATGAGGGACTGGTTCACGTAGTGGCATCGGATGAGGAGCCATTTAAGTTTGTGAACCTAGCAGATTTTCCTAGGGGTTTCATACTCCCATCAATGCACCTGGATGTTCGGCCATCATCACCAATAAGGAAACCAGGAGGTAAACCGATAGTGCATGCTCAACCGATGCCATCTGTGTCACATAGATCGGAGCATACCACTGCCACTTCCTTGAAACCATCAACATCAATCATGCATCGGGATGATAGGAAATTAAAGGTGAAGATGGGCGAAAAAGAGAAAGAGCTTGAGCTCGAGCCAATCATCGAGGACGTTCCCATTCCCATGGAAGTTGAGGAACCCCAAGACAAAGTCGAGGAGGCACCTCAACCTGCTTCACCTGCATCTTCAGTAGGGTCATCCACACCATGGGTGATGGTACATCTCACTAATACCAGATTAGGTGAGTACCTTGTGCAAAATGT
Organism: Wollemia nobilis; assembly: GCA_028583015.1. Taxonomy (NCBI): domain Eukaryota; kingdom Viridiplantae; phylum Streptophyta; class Pinopsida; order Araucariales; family Araucariaceae; genus Wollemia; species Wollemia nobilis. The sequence goes on along the minus strand of JAQPPZ010000521.1, from coordinate 13,603,121 downwards.
GACCTTCAGACCAATTCTGAAGACTACGCAAGAGATGGGTAGACCATCCACCCATCGTTATCCGGTTGGATCGGTGGTTCCACTAGGAGAACCACCTAACCAGACTAACTTCATCTATGCGGGGCTAGATCAACTTCCAATGTGAGAGCCCATGGATGAAGATGACGAGGAACCTTTTATGGTAAACATTCATTATTTGTCTAATCTAGAGTATGCCATGCATATTTTTGAGCTATATCATTGGCATGGATATGGCCTTGGTCTCTTTGAACAAGGATGAAGGACTCCGTTGGAACCTCATTATCAGTTAGTCACTGATAGATTCGGTTTAGGGTTATAGATACATGGGTAGGATGATTTGCTCATAGCATCCCTAGATCATCTGTACCTCAGCATGGCGGATGATGTGGATTTTAATCCATATCATCCAGATCCTTCCAAATTCTAGAGGAATCACCCTATGATATCTACCATCACCATTGAGCCACTCGAAGATCATCGTGAAGGGCTCCTTGAGTAGACTGAGGTAGAGATGAACCCCAGAGATCAACTAGGACACCAAACCCATGAGGCAGTCGATGACATAGACATGCAGGGGTGCAACCCCATTACTACAAGCGATCTCGAGTTAGGAGATCTTTGTAATGAAGATGGAGCGGAGTCCACCTCCGATATGAGTGGACCAGGCTATGATGCAGATGAGGATTCCCCAAACGATGATGGATCTAGGGATGAAGTCGAAGGCGCTTATGTAAGGCCTTTGTATGTACATCATTTATTGCCTATGGAATTGGTACAGGATATCAAAGAGATCCTTCCCAATGTTGATCATCTAGGGGAAGGGACCGAGATAGTTTTCTTGGTAGCATCGTACATGAGGTATAATTATCTAATTTTTTTGGATAGCGATGATAGTATGCAAGAAGTGAGATTTATGGGGCCTCACTTAGAGGAGCACCCTCTAGGAGTGGGGGTGAATGAAGGATTCTATTATGATAGTGATGAAGAAGATGAGCTAGAGAGGGCCTACCTTGGTCCTCCTTATTTGCATCATCACCATCAACCCATCGACATCGATGAGGTCTATAGGCAGCTACATGTTGGTCCACATCTGAGAGCAAGACGGTTAAACCTGGATCAAATCCATCGGTTGGTTAATCCCCTTCCATCGACCTACATGCAGCTCCATGAGTTGAATGATCCTATTTTGCATTCAATGCATAGGGAGGATCCAGTTATTCATAGTCCTCATAGGGAAGACCCTTTTGTGCCTATGCCATTAGAGCCAGATCATGGGTATGAGGACTATGCAGATTTTGTAGAGGTCAGTCCGTGTGGTCCTGGAGATCAATTCCATTCCATAAACATGGTCTCCATTGATTTGACCACTCCACTCCACAATCCAATAGATCCATCTAAACCATTGTATCTTAACAAAGATGCTATCGATTGGGATCATGTTGATTCACCCATTGAGCCTGAGGATTTCTTCCCCAATGAAGAAATGTTGCAACCTTTCCATTTTGCACCAGGCTATGCATATGATGTTTATCATGCCAAAAATACTTCCAATGTGGAACCACTCAACCCGATTGATGACATTCATCTGATTCCTACGCCTCACCAGCTTGAGGAGGGATCACATATGTCGGTAGAGGAAACCTTTGAGGTGGATATCAGTGATGATCCCACTAGTACAAAGAAAGTTAAATTTGGAGAGAGTCTCACTCCAGATGAGTGGGCCACCCTCATCCCTCTACTGAAAGAGAGACCAAATTTGTTTGCTTGGTCGTATAAGGATATGCCAGGTCTAGACCCAAAATTGGTTACTCATAACCTTTCGCTAGATTTGATGAAGAAGTCGATCAAGCAAAATCTTAGGAAAATGCACCCAATAGTAGCCTTAATGGTGAAATATGAGCTGCAAAAGCTGTTGGATGTGGAATTTGTGATTTCCATCGATTATCCAGAATGGGTGTCCAATATGGTACCCATGGGAAAACCCGATGGAAGAATCCATATTTGCATGGATTTCAGAGACCTAAATAAGGCAACACCCAAAGATTCATTTCCATTGCCCAATATTGATGCTCTCGTAGATGCAACTACAGGTCATGAAATGCTCTCCTTAATGGATGGTTTTTCTGGTTACAATCAAATTCAGATTAAACCCGAAGACCAGCACAAAACCATATTTATAACACCATGGGGAACATTTTGCTATAAAGTTATGCCATTCGGCCTCAAAAATGCTGGTGCCACATACCAGCGGGCCATGACATACATTTTTCATGACTATATGCACAAAATTCTTGAAGATTATATCGATGATTTGCTAGCCAAGTCATTGCTATGAGAAGAGCATGCAGAGGTCTTAAGGAAAGTCTTCGATCACCTGATAGAGCACAACGTCAGGCTGAATCCTAAGAAGTGCGTATTTGGCGTAACTTCTAGAAAATTACTAGGGTTCATCATCTCCAAGAGAGGCATCGAAGTAGACCCAACGAAGGTCAAGGCCATTTTGGAAATGCATCCTCCCACCAATATTAAGGAATTAAGGAGCCTTCAGGGCAAGGTAGCCTCGATAAAGTGATTTATCACCCAACTATCGGATAAATGTCGACCCATGAATCGACTGCTACATAAGGGTGTCCCATTCAACTGGGATGAGGACTGCAAGGTAGCCTTCACTGAGATAAAGTAATACCTAGTGACGCCGCCAGTGCTAGCTCCACCAAGGCCAGAGGTGCCTTTTCTACTATATATATCGACAACTGACTTTGCACTGGGAACCATGTTGGCCCAAAAGAATGTGCAAGGCAAAGAATAGGCCATATATTACATTAGTCAAACTTTGGTGAGCTATGAGCTCGGGTATGCATACGTGGAAAAGTTGTGTTTAGCAGTAGTGTTCACTACAAAGAAATTGTGACACTATATGTTAAGTCATACGACGTATGTTATATCCAAACAAAATCCTTTGTAGTACATGATGAGTAAGACTTATCACAATACGCGTACTATGAAGTGGATCATGCTTTTGATGGAATTCGATCTGGAATTCATAAGCCAAAAGTCCATTAAGGGATAGGTCATAGCAGATCAATTAGTTGAGGTGCCACTGTCAAACAGTAGGCCTCTAACAATTGAGCTTCCGGATGATGCAGTCTTCATCGTATCTGAAGCTCCCAAACCCAAAGAACTAGAGAACAATGCTGATATGACTCTGTTCTTTGATGGTTCAAAGTGCGAACAAGGGGGTGGTGCTAGAATAGTGTTCTTCATGCCGCAAGGAGCTCCAATGCCCTTGTCATTCAAGTTGGATTTTCTATGCACCAACAACAATGCTGAGTATGAAGCCCTACTATTGGGCCTCCACATAGCTGTCACCATGAATATTAAGAGATTGAACATCTTTGGTGATTCCTTGCTCATAGTAAATCAAGTCAAGGGGCTTTTTCAGTGTCGGTGTCCCATACTGAAAGCCTATAAAGATCTAGTTGATACATATTTGGCCAAACTAGAATGGTATGACATTGAGGCAATCCCTCGATCATCAAATAGGTTTGTAGATACCATGGCTTCTTTGGGATCCTTAATCCCTCAGAATCCATCTACTGATTTCACTACCATCCATGTCAAGATGCTCTCTCATCCAGTAGTAGAGCGTGCAACCTATGATAATAGAGAATCAGTCAACATGATCAGTGTAGAACCACAAGCTGAATGGTTCTGTAGAGCTGAAGACTTTCTTAAGAAGGCACCCTGGGGGTCATTAACCTCTTAGAGTCCCATGGGGAGTGGTACTACCATTCACCATAGGGTTGTTTTTGAGTCTGCATTTGCAAAAGTAAATACGTAGGGGGAGCAAGTCATCTTGGCAGTCGAAGCTGAGATTTATCAAAATTGGATGTCACAAATTAAAGACTTCCTAAAGCTTAGTATAATCCCAAAGGGATTACCGCATGCCGTGAAGCACACATTTAAATAGAAAGTGGCCAAATATGTCTTAATAGGAGACATCTTGTACCGAAGAAGCTATGATGGAGTTCTCCTTCATTGCTTAGAGCCCCAAGAGGCATCATGGGCAATTTTGCAAGCCCATGATGGTACGTGCGATGGCCATTTCAGTGGCATGGCCATCATCAAGCGCATCCTTCGAATGGGTTACTATTGGCCCACTATGGAGAAGGAGTGCAATGCGTATGTCAAGAAATGCGTTAAATGCCAACATCACGCTAATCTTATGCACTTGCCATCGTAGGCCTTACAGCCCATTCAAGCGGCTTGGCCATTTGCTCAGTGGGGATTGGATCTTATAGGCAAGATCTCTCCTCCATCATCGGGTCGACATACATTCATAATCATGGCTACTGAGTATTTTACAAAGTGGGTGGAAGCAATACCCTTAACAATGACAACCGGAGCTCGTATAGCAAAGTTTATACTAGAGCATATCATAAGTCATTTTGGGATTCCATCCAAAATAATATCGGATAATGGAACGTCTTTCAAGAACAAAACTATGAGAGCTTTGACATCTAAATATAGAATCAAACACAGTTTTGTGACTCCATACTATCCACAAGCAAACGAGTAGGCTGAAGCTTCAAATAAGATAGTGGTAGCCATCTTGAAAAAGATGGTACAAGAAAACCACAAATATTGGCACATCCAACTACCCCTTGCACTTTGGGCTTATAGGACTAGTATTCGGATGCCCACTGGGGCAACACCGTTCTCACTAGTATATGGCATTGAGGCCATTATGCCCTTGGAATTAGAAATTCCAATGCTATGCATCGCATTGAAAGAGTTCATCGATGATGACACTGCATGGCAAGCTCGACTGGATCAACTGATGCTACTTGATGAACATCACGTGAATGCCCTAGAGCATCTTCACGTTTATCAAGAGTGACTAAAATGAGCTTACAATGTCAAAGTCCACCAGAGAGACTTTGAAGTTGGGGATCTTGTCTTGAAATAAAACCAATAGAACTCTAATTTACCGCCAGATATGCGAGACAAATTCATGGCTAATTGGCTAGGACCCTACATCATATCTAAAAATATTGGTCTAGGTACCTATCACCTAACGTCGCTAGGGGGTGTTGAAGAGCCTGAACCTCTCAACATCATCCATATTAAGGCATTTTATGCTTAAAGAGCATAGTAAAAGGCTTCGAGAGTTTCTTGTAACTGCTCGGTCATCCTAAAAGGCTCCAAACACTTTCATTAGTGGTTTGGTCAAGTAAAAAGCTCCAAAGGTATCTGTAAGCCCTTTGGTCAACCTCAAAAGCTTTGAGGGTTTGGTCAAAACCACTTAGTCATCCCAAAAAGCTCCAAGGGTCCCTAAAACCGCTTGGTCATGTTAGTTAAAAGCCTTGAGGATTTGCTTATAATCGCTCGGTCATCCTAAAAATCTCCAAAGGCATCTATAAGCCCTTTGGTCAAACTCAAAAGGCACCAAGAGTTTCTAAAAAATTGCTTGGTCAACCCAAAAGCTCCAAAGGCATCTATAAGCCCTTTGGTCAAATGCAAAAGGCACCAAGAGTTTTTGAAAAACTGCTTGGTCAACCCCAAAGGCTCCAAGGATTCTCAAAATCGCTTGGTCATCCCAAAATGCCCCAAAGGTACCCATAATCCCTTTGGTCAATCCCAAAAGCTCCAAGGATTCCTAAAAATCGCTTGGTCAATCTAAAGGCTCCAGAGGCATGTACTCATCGTTTGGTCAATTATGAGGCTCAAAACCCATAAAAAATTATAAAATCAATAAAATCCAAAAAAAATTGGTAAAGCATAAAATCCAAAAACATTTGCATTTGCATTTGAATTTTGCATTCACTCATGCATCCACTGCATTATTGCATTGCATATAGGCATTCATCATCCATTGCATTCCGTAATAGAAGGCATTTGTGTTTGTCAGTCTTACAAATGATGCCACGTTTGTGTTTAAATCATGCATCTCTGCATTTATCATGATCCATCATTCATGTGAGTAATTGTGTTTTTCAACACAACCTATAATGTTGCTATGGAGATATACTAGGGTTTTTCGGTCACTCAGTCATACCTAGTAGTCTTATCAAGAGTTGGTAGAAAGCTCGCTTTGCTTTTGTAGCTAAGGTTCAGTTAGTATAGCCCTTAGCATATCAGAAGCCTATCACTAATCAACAAATTTAAACAATCCTAACAAGGACTAGGGGAAGATGAAAGCCATGAAGCAGGATCGGGTATCCTAAAGCGAAAAGAGTTATTCTTGCTTATCCCTCTGTGCGGACGGTATGGGAAATGTTGGTAGTTGGAAAAAGGATAGGTTAGTTCCCTATTTATAATCCCTTGCTTACGATAAAATGAGCATATCCTAAAGAGATATCCCATATCAATCCTCATGATTGATACCCTAGATCGATATCATAGATCGACTCCCCAGAGTGATATCCCATATTGATATCATAAGATCGATATTCTCAATCGATATACCAAAAATAGTTTTTCCAAGTAAATCTCCCCAAAGGAAAGTTTCTGAAGAAGATTATCAAATGTAAATGCCAAAAAGTAAAGATCAAGTGAAGATCAAAAAATAGGCTTAAATCAAAGTTCAAAGTGAAGATCAAATGAAGATCATAAATCAAAAGTTCGAGCAGAGATCAAATGAAGATCCAAAATCCAGTTCGAAGAGAGATCAAATGAAGATCCAAAGACAGTTCAAAAGGAAGATGGAATCGACTCCCTTGCTTCACTACATATGAGCAAGTATCCCAAAAATTGAAGGATAGAAAGGAATGAGCCTGAATCCCTGGAATTGTCAGCACTACTATACCTTACGCATGATGATATGTCTGACGCATTAGCATCTCGCTTATGAACAAGACCAATGTTTGAATGTGGAAGAGATAGCTTCAGGTGTCCTGCATTGCCTAGTGGCTTAGTCCAACTGAAATCTAAACTTGAGATTGGATAAGACATTTGTGGAACCCCTATCTTAGCAATGGGCTAAAAGAATCCCGCCTGACATCGGGGAACGCTCGTGTCTTATCTTAAATAATCATTTGCACACATAGGGATAATGAACAGTTAGGGTCTATCCTAGCAAAAGCCTTTTATCTCAGAAGTCTAGTGTGGTTAGTATGCAACTTTTGATAAGTCTATTAGGGTGTTTGAGTCTCATGGAAAACCTCAAAAATTTCTCCCATAGCAACAAAGTGTCAAAAATGGCAACCATATAAATCATCAAATTGCAAAGTATTAAACCCATGATACATCATTATAAAAAGCACAATCAACATATAGGATAGATACCGGATGGATATTAGCAATAATATTTAGACGACCACTGACTATATCGTGCACATTTTTCAAAATTGCAAAAGAAAATCGAATGGCACATTATATCATTCGCATCATAAAACATTGCATACCATTGCATTTCATATATGGGTGATTAATTGATTACATTCTTATCTTAAGGATTTTCAATTACATTCATGATTTTTATACATTCTATGGCGTCATCCATTAGATTGATAAACATAATTGCATTCATTCCTTATGTTTTAAGTGATTAAAGCATACAAGTTCATTTACATTAGATTAGCATCGTGTAAATAAAGCATTACATACATTAATGCATAAAAAGAAAGCAATATCAAATATGCGTTAAGAGAAAAACATCGCATCCATATGCATCCATAAAAAAGCACATCTAAGCATCTAAGATCACTGCATATCATCATCATAAATCAAATAGCTATCTAGTGCATGTCATCCATACATCACATCATATAGCATCAACATAACATAAGCATTGCATCCATGTGCATCACATAAACATAAAATTAAAAATAAATGAGTACACAATAAATGAGCCATAATAATGATCATATCATATATATAATGTGTGTCTCAGAGTACATGGGGAGTACAAAAATGCTCGTAGGCTACAAATGTGTAGGTCCTCGACCTTACACCAAAAATGAGATACATCAAAAAAGTGTCCTACAATCTAGAGCTCTAGCTCTGATCTGCTCCCCCTGTACCAGAGCTCTCACCTCCTCCCTCAGTGCTATGCTCAGGAGACTGCTCTGCCTGCTACCCTATTGACTACTATGGATCCTGCTGTGAGCCCTGAGTACCACCTAACCCAAAGAGGCCTAGCACTCGTCCAACTACCCCCTGAGTGATGGGCACCTCTATCCATCGAGACCTATGACTGGATGCTATAGTAGACTACCCTACCTCCCTGGTCCTGGTATGACTACTACCACCATGCGTACTAGAGGACCTATGTGTCCTCTCGCTCTGATGGGTGCGATGGCTCGAGCTAGTAGTGGACTATCCTGTAGTCCGAGATCTAGTCCACTAGGACTCTATAACATATGGATCCTCAGGAACCTCTGCACCCAGCATCTGAATGTAGCCCACCAGTTGGTCTACCCAAGCAACCCTAGATGCGTGCCTCTCATTGGCACTCATAAGTAAACCCTGTAGGCATTGAACCTCTGCCATAGGATCTCAACCACCTGGTAGTACTACTGTTGGTGCCATCGAAGGCCCCATAATCAACTAAGAGGATGGAGGACCCCCCTCTGTGCCCTGAGCAGATCCCACTCTGCTATGGCCACATCCCTCTATGCCTCTACCAAGTCATGAGCATGGGTGAGCTCGCCAACCTAGGTCTCTACTGTAGTAGCCTGGGCGATCAGGCTAGCAATCTGCTAGTCTACCTGTGTTAGTCGGTGATCTCTCTCTATCAGCTATGCACCTATAGAGTAGCGATAGTAGTATCACGCTCCCTCTACTACATCTAGAATCGACCAAGCTGACTCTGCAAGTCAGCCACCTATGCTAAGAGTAGCCCCTCTACACTATCAGGAGGGACCTCACCCTCCTCTGGAGCCTCCTCCTTGGGATCAATCTTGGGAGCCTCCTCAGTGGTAGCCTCTGCATCCCAACTACCCTCTATCCATTGGTGCACCCTGCGCCCATCAGGATCCACCTCTACTCCTACTTGATCTGTAGTGCGGCCTAGAGGCCCTATCCCATACCAGTAGAACATAGACCACCATCCATCGTACTCTGGAGTGGTCACCGCTATGTCAACCCCAGTCTCCTAGAAGTCATCTGGAGCATCACCTAGTGCTGGAGGCTGGATCCATGGTAGATCCCTCTCCAAAGCCAGGCGCCTGTAAGTGAATGGGATCTCCGGGATGTCCTGCACCATGCCGAACTACCATAGGACACGAGAGAAGAACTAAAACTCTTAGATCTCGGCCTTTCGACTGAGTAGCCATCTATCCCGATGAGCCCGTCAAAGCCTCTCACCGGCCTCAGGCCAGTCAGGACAATCCATGTAGGGCCACCACTGGATATCATCCGACCCAAGTGCTGCAAATCAGGTAATGTAATGTTGGGTCTCGCCAGCATGAGTCCTACTATAGAAACCCTCCTCCTCCTGAGGCCAGCAGGTAGCATAGCACTGATGCTCATCATCAATGTCTATAATGGGTAGGGGTAGCTCCCCAGGATGCTCTACTCTGATATGCTACCAGCCCTAGATCTGTAAAAGTAGACTACAACTGATGCCCTTACGGCTACGCTCAGTAATATGATATAGCTCTTGATAGAGCTGAGCTAATAGAGTGCTCCCCTAGGCTAGGAGTAGTGGTCGGTGGATAGAGCTTTGTACTACTCTGCGTATAGTAGCTAGAAGGTTCCAGGAAATCCTCATGCCCGAGGAGTCTAGAAGCACATATTGCACCACTAGGTGCATGAAGATGGCCTCACGCACGGAGAAGACATTCTTCCCCTGCCAGTAGCCGATGTGGACCCCTCCATGGTCGATGGTGCCTTGAGCCTCCTCGCTCTGAGCACCGAAGATAGCATCGAATATGGACTCCTTAGCCCTAGAAGTAGAGCATACGATGGCCTCACCATCAATGGGGATCTTGAAGATCCTGTAGATGTCCTCTAGTGTAACTGTCATTTCACTTGTAGGTAGGTGAAATGTGTTGGTCCGCATATTCTAGCGACGAGCCAACACAGTCAGATAGGATTGATCTACCCTAATGGTGGGTAGATCCAAAACATAGTCAAAGTCGACAGCTCCGAACCACTCTCACTCACCATTAGTGAGCTCTCCATGGAGATTCTTCAGAATGTCAGGCTCTCACACTCTAGAGGTCAATATCTGAAATAAATAGCATAAAATAAGGAAAAAGCTAACTAAAACATGCAAAAACATTTAAAATTTGATCTAAAAATCATCAAAAATAGTAAAAAACTAATAAAAGTGCAAAAACATGTCATCATGCAGGCCTACAAATCAAATTTGTCAATAATATAGGTCAAAAATGCATTAAATGATATTAATTGCCTCTAAAAATTTAGAAAAATTAAAAATTTTGCAAAATTTTCCTAAAGTTGGTGAACTGCAGGTCAACCCTGTGGTCCGCATGTGATCAAAAATTGACCGTTGGGATTTTGAATGCTGACCGCAGCTGGCAGTTGTGGTCCCCAATTGACCAATTGGGAACCATAGCTGGTACTTGCGGTCTCTGATTGAAGTCCGACCAGGTGTGATACCGCATCCAAAAATGTAAAAAATTAAATATAAGCCACCCTAGCCTAAGATGAGGTTCATTGCCAGTAGTTTAGTGAAATTTTATTTATCGATTACTTAATTGGGTTCCTTTTACTGGTAATGGATGCGAGGTATTGGTTTTTGAGCTACCTTGCCCTCCCCTCATCCTCCGTAGCTAGAAGATGCTTGCCCACATCCTGCCATCGTGTTGTGAGTTGGTGTACGGGTAATATGTGCTAGGTTGCAGGTCAATTTAGTCAGCTATCACTATTAGAGCTCCAGTTTGCAGGTCACTATCAAGGAATAATGAGAGATATTTGAAATTTGGAATTTTTATAGACTTCTCATATTCAGCATGGACCGTAGGCCCTAGTCGTGGTTCCTAAATTTGTAAATGGGAACCATAGACCCTAGATGCGGTTTGCAATTGGAAGATAATTTTAGAAAATCCCACCATGGGAAGGGCCAAAAATATCAATTAATTCCTCCCATTGGGTTAGAATGCAATGAAAGCAAGTTAATTTGAAAATTTTGTGATAATCAAGCACCAGATCCAATCAAAAATTAAAAATTTGGCTGATATTATAAAGTACAACTGAGGTTGTCGCTATGATAATCCTTTCATAGAGTGACACACCTCCCAACCAAATAAATAAGCTCAATGCATAATTCAAAATATTCACAAAAAAAATAATAATAATTAAAACATCAAATGTGCCTCGTATTCAGTAATTTACCCTATACACTTGACGGTTACAGCGACTTGTGATCCAAGCAATCTGGCAAGATGAGTAAATTACCATAAGGACATTTGGGGGAAAAATTGTCATTGTCGATCTGATATGCTTCTCTACAATCCCTAAGAAGACCTTTGCGGTCGGACTGCTCCACAGGAACGAGGCGTTGCATGTCATTTCTTCTATGACCTCTTTCAACAAATCATCGACAATTTGATTCAACATAAATCTGATTGGATTTGTATCAATTCAATTCCCTAATATGGATATTATAGCCTGACTGCTCCATGGGATAGAAGCATGCAAATACTATTAACAGTTGGAATCAAAAGCTGAACTAGGCCTAGCCAAGGTATTAATTTGCTCAAATCTAAATTTGTTTAGATCATCCATGGTGGTCAAGCGACATCGTCACTTCATACATTTTCATTACCCTCATTGACTCGTTGCTTGAGGAGGTAGTTATAATATCAAATTATACTCAAAATCAATAGAAGATCCCAGAGATTGTAGATCCCTTGATCTTGTCAAAATTACGTTCATTCTTGTGAATCATTGTAAACAACTATCATAAGCTTACCCCTTTTCTTGGGGTAAATATAAAATATGATTTTGCTTGTTGTTCTCTGCATTTTGGATCTATGGGTCAAAATATACATATGGAATGCACAGCCGCACCGAATGAGATGAGAATGGAAAATAGAGGAGCTAGTGTCTAGGATGGTGTCATAAATAAATTGTAGATGAGATACTGGATTAAGGGATGTTGTAGATCTAATTCCATCAATAATCGCTTAGCCAAAGGTAGCTTTGATAGTTCTCCCTAAATATTCCACCAAGATGATAAATATATAAGGAGATAGGGGGTCCCCTTGGTGCAACCCTCTAAAGCTCCTGAAGTACCTTGAAGATGCTCCATTGATAATGATAGAGAACATTATCATGGAGATGCATTCTTTGGTAAGGTTAATCCTATTCTAGTGGAAGCAAAAATTGAACATGACTTTAAGTAATAAATCCCAAGAGACTCTATCATAGAATTTATTCATATCAAGCTTCAAGAAGAGACTAGTCTTCCCACTCTTTTCCATTGAATTGATGATTTCATGAATAGTTATGATGTCATCCAAAATTTTCCTTCCCGCAACAAAACCTCCTTGGTTGGCGTAAATGATAAAGGGTAAAACTATTTTAATTTTATTTTTCATTATCTTAGTCAAGATTTTATAGAAGGTGCTACATAGGCTAATTGATCTAAAATATTTAAAGTCTTTAGCTCTGGTTACCATAGGGATGAGGACCAAAAAGGTTGAATTTACATATTTTAGAATATTAAGGGTTTTTTAGATATAAAAAATGGCAATGACCACTTTAGCCTTAATTATGTACCAAAATATTTGATAAAACAAAGTATGGAATCCATCTGGACCTAGAAATTTTTATCTTGCCACTAAGAACATAACCTTCTTCACTTCCTCCTCATTGAAAGGGTTGGTCAAAAAGGTGTTTATATATTTAGAAATAATAGGAGCAATGTTAGAAAGAAGCCTATTCATAGCTTGATCATCCCCTATTTCCCCTAACCCAAGAAGATTTTCATAAAAAATAATAGCTTCAGCCTAAATTTCCAACACATCCTCACTCTTATAGTCATCAACCTTCACTACTTCCCTAATTTTTTGAAGCTTCTATCTCAAGGTGGTCATATGAAATAACTTGGTATTGCAGTCTCCATACTTTAGCCAAAGGGCTCTTAATTTTTATCTCTAGAAATATACCTTACAAGTCAAGGTGTTATGATAGTCTACAAGGATCTTTTTCTTCCTTTCTCTAGTTTTGGCTATGAGGATACCTCCTTCAATGGATAAATTAATATCCTTCAGTTGCTTTTTTAGGTTAGATTTTTTGTGAAAAAGGTTCCAAAGATTAATCTACTCCAACCTTTTAGGTTGGTTTTCATAAATATAAGCTTCTTTGTTATTTGAGAGATTAGGGGTCCTAAAAAATTTTGATGCCACCATCTTGCTACCTAGGTTTTGAAATCTGCATGATGGATCCATCTAGACTCAAACTTGAAAGGGCTTTTAAACCATTTGTTTTCCAAGAAAACTTCTATAACCAATGGGTTGTGATCAAATTTTAATTTAGGGACAGTGCTTAGGTTGGCATCTCCAAAGGGATAAAGACCTCCCTTGGATATGAAAACTCTATCTAGTCTAATCTAGATCAAATGACTACCTACTCTTCTATTCCTCTAGATGAACTTACTCCCTCTCAAGTTCATATGCATAAGCTCATTATTATTCGCAAACTGAGTAAAATCCTCAAAACCCTTAGAAAAAATTGGGTTACCTCATTTTTTGTCTAAAGGATAGATAGGGGAGTTAAAGTATCCCACCAACATCCATGCTTCATATTTAAAGACCTCTCTTATCTGACAGAGATAATTCCATAGAGAAAACCTCCCAGTAATTGATTTCAAGGTATAAATATAAGTAAGAACACATCTATAATTTGTATCCTTGTAGAAAAAATATTTCTTGTTAATCTATCCAAGGAGGAAATCAATATTCTCTTAAATTTCTTGTGATTCTAGAGACATAAAAGTCCTTTAAAATCTCTTTGAGCATGGCTAACAACAAAATTAGAATCCTTCCAAATTGCCTTTTTAACCTTATCAATATTGGACTCTTCAACTTTTATTTCTTGAAGAAGGATAATCTACAAGGTTAATCCCTTTCTCACTGATGCAATCAATATTTTCTTAGCATGGTCATTCAGCCTCTCACATTCTTGGAAATAATCTTTATTTATGACATTTAGCATATTTTTTCTTCCCTCCACTAAAGGTTGAGGTAAATTGTGATCTAAAGGAAACTTGACTACCAAAATTAGACTAATGATTTTCCCTCCTCCTAAACTTAGGATTGATCTTCTTATTACTCTTATTCTAAGCAATCTCTAACTCCTCTTTTGTTGTTATATTTTAAAGGTTCTAGGACGTCTCCTTCCTTGGCTTGGAAATAATATACTTAGAGTTCTATTTTCTTGATTTGAAATCTAAAAACATGGTGCTAAATAAACTCAAATTAAATCAAATTTTTCATAAATATGAAATACTCTTTTATGCACCTAATTTCAAACATTTTTGGTCCTATTTTGTAGCTTACCTCTTTGCATTTCTTGCTACTTAAAGTTGTTGCTCTAGACCTTCAAATTTTTAGCCATAGCTTGCTACTCAAATCATATAAAACTTGTAGATGATTTCCTTCTCCAAATGTTGTCCAATATTTATGAAATTTCTAGCTTTCAATGCTGCCCAAAAAACTCCTTTCTTGCTTTTAACTTGTTGCCTAAAATTTCTGAATTTTACAGCTTTAATTCTCCTCCAAATGTGTTCTCTCGAACTATAAAATTTGCAACTACAAATTCTGCCAATATGCTACCTTTTTACTATCCAAAATCTTCCTCTAACTCCTTTAATTCACTGCCTTAACTTCTTTTCAATTCCTCCTTCAGTTAGATATCTGAGAAAACTTCAAAATATATCCAATAGTTCTTCAATTCAGATCTCTATGACTCCTCCAATTTGTTGCCCAATTTTGCAACCCAAATCTCTTAAATTTCTACTCACAAAATCTGCCTTTCTCTTTTTCAAATTGTTTTCCAATAATTTATGCAATTCATAGCTTTAATATTTCTCCATATGCTTTCAATTCCTCCTTCAATTAGCTAATCAAGGACACTTCAAAATCTGTCCAAATCTAAATAACACAAGCTTATACTGAGAGAGGGGATGAACAGTATAAGACCACTTTTTACTTTTCTTTCCAAATCAATATTATGCAATGTATAGATAGCAATATCATCATAAGTAATCAAAGCAATGCACAAATCACCACACACAATAGAGACACCACAATTTAACGTGGTTCACCCAATGTGGGCTACTCCACGGAGAAAATATTTCACTAAAATTTTCTCAATCAATCTCTTGGGAATCCTTTCCCTATTACAATGTTTATGGACCTCTATCCAAAGGAGATGCCGATCCCCTAAATCAAGTTCATGGATCTCTATCCATAGGAGAACTCCTCCTCCTCTGCTCTGGTTGGTGATCCTCTAGAAGACTACTGCCTCCACTACACTGGCTTGTGGATCTCTCTCCACTGAAGACTCTTGTCCCCACTCAGAAGACCTATCCTCACTACCCTGGCTGATGGATCTCTATCCACTAGAGACTATTGTCCTCTCTGCTCTGTCACCTCCAAAGCTCTATCTCAAATATATACTAAACATAGTCCTTCGGTCTAGCACAAATCTGCTCAATCTCTATCTTTGATATGGCACAAACCTATCCTCAAATATGCACCAAACTCTGCTCCACAAGTCCACTCAGAACTTGCTCAAATATTCTCAACAAGTCCACTCAAAACTTGCTCAAATATGCTCAACAAGTCCACTCATAACTTGCTCAAATATGCTCAACAAGTCCACTCATAACTTGCTCAAATCTTCTCAACAAGTCCACTCAGAACTTGCTCAAATCTGCTCAACAAGTCCACTTAGAACTTGTCCAAATATCATAGAAACATAAAGAGAATTGTTAGAGACTCAATATGTTCTATACTAATCACAATGCTCAATTAACTTGTCCAATACTCTCTTAGAAACATAAAGAGAATTGTTAGAGACTCAATATGTTCTATCAACTCAATGCTCAATCACTTTCTCAACTCAAATCAGAATATAGAATAGTTTGTTTTATGGAACTTGAACAATCACTTCACACATCCACTTGACTAGGCTCAATCAACTCTACTCAACCAATCACTCAATGAAACACCCCTTTCTCACAAACCCTAGTCCAAGTATATAACCACCAACTCAAAATATTTCCAACAATGCTCAACAACTAATCTCACATAACAATGATACTCATGTTCTTTTCAAACCCTAGTTCAAGTTCTTCACACAACAACTCACTTCAACAACAATGCTTATAAAACAATCTTCACATAACAATGATACTCATGTTCTTTTCAAAACCCTAACTCAAGTTCTTCACACAACCAATGGCTTCAACAACAATGCTTATCAAACAAGGTTTTAACAACAACTCTTTATTCTAGAAAACCTTGAAGCATTAACTCAAACACTCTCGAAAAGGAAACCCTAATCAAGTCCTTTTCACTCCAAACTTATTTTCCAGAAAACCAATCAATCAACTCAACTTATGGAAGAATGTGCTCATACCTTTTTATTGATGATGAAGGGATCTCATAAATCTGTCACAACCACAAACAACTTCTATGCCAAGCTCAAAGAGGTTAGAAGATAAATATTTCTCACAATATAATGTAAATACTCAATTACACCTTATCACTCCACCTTTCAAAAACAACCATCAACATACATAAAATATTTATCCAATAACACCTTATAAACTCCCAACTAAAATAAACTTAACATCCACCAAAAATTAACTCAAACCTCTTTAATTTAATTTAATGGCAAGAGAAACTTTGATAAAAATCAAATCAACTTTCTTTATAATTCCAATGATATAAATCACTCATCAATAAAACAACCTCTCATTAATCCTTATTACTCCACAATAATATAAATCAATTATCAAATCAACAACCTTTCTCAAACCCTTATAACTCCAACAATAATATAAATCAAACACACAACTTTTCACAAACCCTTATTACTCCACATTATCCTTTAAAAAAACCTTAGGCAAATAAATTAATTATCAAAAATTACCTTTGCCTCTTAGTGGGTTTCGAACCCACAATCTCTGCCTCCATGAGCGCTCTAGCCATGGCTTTGACCATCACATGTGCTAGACGCATGGTTAAGAGCTTAGATGCTCTTTGTCCCCTTTATCCTCGATTGTCGCACAAAAACAAGGCACGTGCAAAAGGAACTTCCCTTGGTGCTCAAGACACACCACTCCATGTGAATCGATCATGGGCTTCTCAACTCCCAACGCCTTCACAAAACGTGCATTGCCAATGGACCACCGTGTCCTTTACATTTCAATCAATCTGCTCTCTCCCTTATCTCTTTTACCTAGCGCTAAAGACAAGTGAAATTCTTGTCTTCTTCCTCAATGAATAACAAATGCATGAAAACGTTTCACTTTGTCGCATGAAAGAATAATGTCGAGGGGTAAGTTTTGAATGCCTCTTTGGCATTAATTTATACACGAAAATCCCTTTGTTTCTTAGACGTCGGTGCTCCCACTTTTGATGATGTCGACGCTCCCACATTTATAATTTATAAATTATTTAAATTCTAAGGAATTTAAATTTTATAAATTATATTTATAAACTTTAGCTTTAAAGAGATTAAAGCCTTCCTTGGGTTTAAACTTAAACCTTTAAATTGTAAAATATTCTGCCATCGTGGGTCTTTTAAAATATTAACTACCATCTCAATGTGTGAGGAGATTTTTATATCCTCATAATGATTTTAATAAAACCATTTAATCTTCCACCATGGGTTTACCATAAACCCTCATAAAATATTATTTTTCCAACTTTCTCTTCAACTCTTCGCATTGTTCCTGGTGCTATTGATGGTGTGCTCCATGGTATTAATGACGACTTTTCACCTTGACATCAATGACAACTAAATAAGCTCAAAATGTCCAACAATCTCCCCCTTTGTCATTGATGGCAACCCAATTTCCTTTTACTAAAAACTTGACCTTTCCTTTGTTCTGCTCCCCCTAGGACATTGCTCCCCCTAGCTCAATGCTCTCTCAAATATCAAATCTCTCCCCCTTACTCAAATATCTCCCCCTTTGACATCAATGGCAAAGGGTCACCTTTGGGGCTCGGGGCTAAGAATGAGCCTCTTAGCTTAGCCCCTCCCCCACCTTCTATTGAGGTGGTTAATTCTGGGGTGGGAGTATTTCTACTCCCAGAAAGCATTGTTCTTTACCTTTATCCTCTTTTCTTCTTATCTAAATTTTTTGATTCCTCTGACTATTTCTATCCATGTCCATGTTCCTGTTCATGTCTACATTCCTGTTCCTATTTCTATTCCTGTTCATATCCATGTTCTGTTCTATTCTGTTCATATCCATGTTCATGTTCATGTTCCTATTCTTGTTCATATTCATGTTCCTGTTCTTGTTCCTGTTCATACCTATTTTTGGAATGTCTGCTCTACACCACTTTGTTGTGTGACCATAATTATTGCACTTATAACACTTAATGTTATTATTCCTTGGAGGTGCAAATGTCTTAGGATTTCTCCTAGTGAAGCCATATCCTCTTCTATCATGAATCCTGCAATTCATTGCCTTGTGACCAAACTGATTACATGAGTAGCAATACCCATGGAAAAGTTGTATGTTCCCATATTCCTATCTTTCATGTGTCCTGCATTGTGAAGCCATGTGCCCAAACTTGTGACATGAAAAGCATCTTCCATTGAAGTTTCCTTGTCTTGACCTCATTGGTCTCTTAGTCTCTCTTGACCTATTCTGATTGTTGTTCCATCTGTATCTTCTTTGTGCATTGTTCCTATTTTTGTTGAACTCTCTATTGTCCAACTCATCCTCAGATGTCTCACTTTCTTTTACACTTTCTTCTTCTGAAGTATCTTCATCTAAAGTTTCTTCTCCTCCAAAACTTGAGGTTGACTCTCCTTCCCATTTCTTTTGAACTTGTTCAAATCCAAGACCTGTCTTGCTTGATGTAGTCTTTTGTGTCTTGATGAACTTATCCAAGTTCTTTGAGCTATTTTTAAACCCTTTCATCTTGACCTTGGAGTCTTCTAAATATTCTCTTAGTAGTGCCACTTCTTGTGCTAACTTCTCACATTCCAAGATCTTTTCTTCTAACTTATCCTTGAACCTCTTTGCCTTAGCCTTTGATTTTTCTAAATCCTCTATAAGCAATCTTCTCTCTTCATCACATTCTTGAAACTGAATTTCAAGTTTAGAGTGTTGCTTTCTTACCTTCTTTACCATGTCAAGGGCATAAATAAGTTCTCCCTTGAGATCATAACCATCCTTTTCTGAATATTCCTCTATTTGTTTGCCTTTGTCCACATCTTTATTTTCTATTGGCTTGTCTTCTATAGGATCACTTACTTCTTCTTCTAATGCCATTAGAATATTTTCATCTGGTCCTTCAAGTGCATTCTCATATTCATCATCACTAAAACTATAACCATCCCTTGTACAATCATCTTCAAGATGTCCAAAGTTACCACATCTAAAACACTTGAGAATTACTTGGAGTCCTTTTCTTAACTTGCTCTTTTTCTTCAATCATAAAAAGAACTTCATCTCTATCATTGTCTAAAAAACTAGCATCACTATCACTTGAGTACTTACTTGCCTTATCCGCATAGTAGCTCCTCTTTTTTCTTTGGAAGAACTTCTTTCCTTGTCTGCTTTGTCCATCCTTGCTTTTCTTTTGGTGCCTATATCTTTTGATTCCCTGTTCCTGTGATCCTATTTTTCTTCACCATTGTTGTTCTTTGGTTCTTGAAAATCTATTGCAAAATATCCAAACTTTCCACAATTGAAACACTTAACAGATCTTAGATCTCTGGATCTTCTGGAATCTTTATCTCTTCTACCATAATTAGCTTCTTCATCACTGGATGACTCATTGCTTGATTCTGACTTCTTACCCTTTGTCTTCTTGATTGCTTTGAAGGTTGCTTCCTTCTAGGGAATAGGATATTTTGTTCTTATCTCAAATGTTGTGAGCATACCAAGCAACTTATCTCTTGTCAAAGTATCACCATCCATTGACACTTCTATAGCAGAAACCTGTTCACTAAATCTTTTTGGAAGAGTTCTTAAGACTTTATCACAAACATCTGATTCATCAATCTTCATTCCAAGTCCTTGCATATCATTAACAACCTCATCAATTCGAATTAGATAAGCACTAATATTTTCCTCATCATTCATTCTTAATGCTTCAAGTTGTCCTTTGAGATTTTGCATCTTTGCTTTCTTGACACTTTTATCTCCTTCATATATATTTTGCAATTTATCCCACATTTCTTTTGTAGTTTTACAATGCATAACTTTCATAGACTCTATTCTATGCAAACCTCTCACAAGTGCATTCATTGCTTTTGAATTATAGTGTTGTAGGAGCTTACCTTCCTTATCTGTAGGAGGATTGATTAAGGGATCGTATCCAAATTCCACTACTTCCCAAATTTCATTGCCAAGTGCCATCAGGTAGATCTTCATCATCATACTCCAATACATATAGTCACTTCCATCAAATACTGGTGTTGAATTATTTGAGGACACCTCCTTAGGATCCATTGTGTTCTTGTTAGCTTTTCCTTCAAGTTGTTAAACTCTTATGAAGGAACCCGCTCTAATACCAATTGAAGAACACAAGCTTATACTGAGAGGGGGTGAACAATATAAGACCACTTTTTACTTTTCTTTCCAAATCAATATTATGCAATGTATAGATAGCAATATCAATAGTAGTAATCAAAGCAATGCACAAATCACCACACACAATAGAGACACCATAATTTAACGTGGTTCACCCAATGTGGGCTACTCCACGGAGAAAATATTTCACTAAAATTTTCTCAATCAATCTCTTGGGAATCCTTTCCCTATTACAATGTTTATGGACCTCTATCCAAAGGAGATACCAATCCCCTAAATCAAGTTCATGGATCTCTATCCATAGGAGAACTCCTCTCCTCTACTTTGGCTGGTGATCCTCTAGAAGACTACTACCTCCACTACACTGGCTTGTGGATCTCTCTCCACTGAAGACTCTTATCCCCACTCAGAAGACCTATCCTCACTACCCTGGCTGATGGATCTCTATCCACTAGAGACTACTATCCTCTTTGCTCTATCACCTCCAAAGATCTATCTCAAATCTGTACTAAACATAGTCCTTCGATCTAGCACAAATCTGCTCAATATCTATTGATCTATCAAAACCTACTCAAATCTACTCAAACTCTGCTCAACAAGTCCACTCAGAACTTGCTTAAATATGCTCAACAAGTCCACTCATAACTTGCTCAAATCTGCTCAACAAGTCCACTCAGAACTTGCTCAAATCTGCTCAACAAGTCCACTCAGAACTTGCTCAAATATTCTCAACAAGTTCACTCAGAACTTGCTCAAATATGCTCAACAAGTCCACTCAAAACTTGCTCAAATCTGCTCAACAAGTCCACTCAGAACTTGCTCAAATTTGCTCAACAAGCTCACAATATGCTCAACAAGCTCACTCATAACTTGTCCAAATCTCATAGAAACATAAAGAGAATTGTTAGAGACTCAATATGTTCTACACTCAATGCTCAATCACTTTCTCAACTCAAATCAGAATATAGAATAGTTTGTTTTATGGAACTTGAACAATCACTTCACACATCCACTTGACTAGGCTCAATCAACTCTACTCAACCAATCACTCAATGAAACACCCCTTTCTCACAAACCCTAGTCCAAGCATATAACCACCAACTCAAAATATTTCCAACAATGCTCAACAACAAATCTCACATAACAATGATACTCATGTTCTTTTCAAACCCTAGTTCAAGTTTTTCACACAACAACTCACTTCAACAACAATGCTTATAAAAAAATCTTCACATAACAATGATACTCATGATCTTTGCAAAACCCTAACTCAAGTTCTTCACACAACCAATGGCTTCAACAACAATGCTTATCAAACAAGGTTTTAACAACAACTCTTTATTCTAGAAAACCTTGAAGCATTAACTCAAACACTCTCGAAAAGGAAACCCTAATCAAGTCCTTTTCACTCCAAACTTATTTTCTAGAAAACCAATCAATCAACTCAACTATGGAAGAATGTGCTCATACCTTTTTCTTGATGATGAAGGGATCTCATAAATCTGCCACAACCACAAACAACTTCTATGCCAATCTCAAAGAGGTTAGAAGATAAATCTTTCTCACAATATAATGTAAATACTCAATTACACCTTATCACTCCACCTTTCAAAAACAACCATCAACATACATAAAATATTTATCCAATAACACCTTATAAACTCCCAACTAAAATAAACTTAACATCCACCAAAAATTAACTCAAACCTCTTTAATTTAATTTAATGGCAAGAGAAACTTTGATAAAAATCAAATCAACTTTCTTTATAATTCCAATGATATAAATCACTCATCAATAAAACAACCTCTCATTAATCCTTATTACTCCACAATAATATAAATCAATTATCAAATCAACAACCTTTCTCAAACCCTTATAACTCCAAAATAATATAAATCAAACACACAACTTTTCACAAACCCTTATTACTCCACATTATCCTTTAGAAAAACCTTAGGCAAAAAAAATTAATTATCAAAAATTACCTTTGCCTCTTAGTGGGTTTCGAACCCACAATCTCTGCCTCCATGAGCGCTCTAGCCATGGCTTTGACCATCACGTGCGCTAGACGCATGGTTAAGAGCTTAGACGCTCTTTGTCCCCTTTATCCTCGATTGGCATGTAAAAACAAGGCATGTGCAAAATGAACTTCCCTTGGTGCTCAAGACACACCACTCCATGTGAATCGATCGTGTGCTTCTCAACTCCCAATGCCTTCGCAAAATGTGCATTGCCAATGGACCACCATGTCCTATACATTTCAATCAATCTGCTCTCTCCCTTATCTCTTTTACCTGGTGCTAAAGACAAGTGAAATTCTTGTCTTCTTCCTCAATGAATAACAAATGCATGAAAATGTTTCACTTTATCGCATGAAATAATAATGTCGAGGGGTAAGTTTTGAATGCCTCTTTGGCATTTATTTATACATAAAATCCCTTTGTTTCTTAGACGTCGGTGCTCCCACTTTTGATGATGTCAGCACTCCCACCTTTATAATTTATAAATTATTTAAATTCTAAGGAATTTAAATTTTATAAATTATAATTATAAACTTTAACTTTTAAAGCCTTCCTTGGGTTTAAACTTAAACCTTTAACTTGTAAAATATTCTGCCACCGTGGGTCTTTTAAAATCTTAACTACCATCTCAATGTGTGAGGAGACTTTTATATCCTCATAATGATTTTAATAA
This sequence comes from Wollemia nobilis, assembly GCA_028583015.1. NCBI lineage: Eukaryota > Viridiplantae > Streptophyta > Pinopsida > Araucariales > Araucariaceae > Wollemia > Wollemia nobilis. Next base: position 13,579,701 of record JAQPPZ010000521.1, on the reverse strand, counting down.
AATCATTTAATCTTCCACCATGGGTTTACCATAAACCCTCATAAAATATTATTTTGCCAACTTTCTCTTCAACTCTTCGCATTGTTCCTGGTGCTATTGATGGTGTGCTCCATGGTATTAATGATGTACTTTTCACCTTGACATCAATGACAACTAAATAAGCTCAAAATGTCCAACAATCTCCCCCTTTGTCATTGATGGCAACCCAATTTCCTTTTACTAAAAACTTGACCTTTCCTTTGTTCTGCTCCCCCTGGGACATTGCTCCCCCTAGCTCAATGCTCTCTCAAATATCAAATCTCTCCCCCTTACTCAAATATCTCCCCCTTTGACATCAATGGCAAAGGGTCACCTTTGGGGCTCGGGGCTAAGAATGAGCCTCTTAGCTTAGCCCCTCCCCCACCTTCTTTTGAGGTGGTTAATTCTAGGGTGGGAGTATTTCTACTCCCAGAAAGCATTATTCTTTACCTTTATCCTCTTTTCTTCTTATCTAAATTTTTTTATTCCTCTGACTATTTCTATCCATGTCCATGTTCCTATCCATGTCTACATTTTTTTTCTTGTTTCTATTCTTGTTCTTGTTCCTATTCTTGTTTTATGTTATTCTTTGTTTGTTCTTGTTCTGTTCCTATTCCTATTCTTGTTCCTATTCCTATTCTTGTTCCTGTTCCTATTCATGTTCCTGTTCCTGTTCTTGTTCATACCTATTTCTGGAATGTCTGCTCTACACCACTTTGTTGTGTGACCATAATTATTGCACTTATAACACTTAATGTTATTATTCCTTGGAGGTGCAAATGTCTTAGGATTTCTCCTAGTGAAGCCATATCCTCTTCTATCATGAACCCTGCAATTCATTGCCTTGTGACCAAACTGATTACATGAGTAGCAATACCCATGGAAAAGTTGTATGTTCCCATATTCTTGTCTTTCATGTGTCCTGCATTGTGAAGCCATGTGCCCAAACCTGTGACATGAAAAGCATCTTCCATTGAAGTTTCCTTGTCTTGACCTCATTGGTCTCTTAGTCTCTCTTGACCTATTCTGATTGTTGTTCCATCTGTATCTTCTTTGTGCATTGTTCCTATTTTTGTTGAACTCTCTATTGTCCAACTCATCCTCAGATGTCTCACTTTATTTTACACTATCTTCTTCTGAAGTATCTTCATCTGAAGTTTCTTCTCCTCCAAAACTTGAAGTTGACTCTCCTTCCCATTTCTTTTGAACCTATTCAAATCCAAGACCTGTTTTGCTTGATGTAGTCTTTTGTATCTTGATGAACTTATCCAAGTTCTTTGAGCTATTTTTGAACCCTTTCATCTTGACCTTGGAGTCTTCTAAATATTCTCTTAGTAGTGCCACTTCTTGTGCTAACTTCTCACATTCCAAGATCTTTGCTTCTAACTTATCTTTGAACCTCTTTGCCTTAGCCTTTGATTTTTCTAAATCCTCTATAAGCAATCTTCTCTCTTCATCACATTCTTGAAACTGAATTTCAAGTTTAGAGTGTTGCTTTCTTACCTTCTTTACCATGTCAAGGGCATAAATAAGTTCTCCCTTGAGATCATAACCATCCTTTTCTGAATATTCCTCTATTTTTTTACCTTTGTCCACATATTTATTTTCTATTGGCTTATCTTCTATAGGATCACTTACTTCTTCTTCTAATGCCATTAGAATATTTTCATCTGGTCCTTCAAGTGCATTCTCATATTCATCATCACTGAAACTATAACCATCCCTTGTACAATCATCTTCAAGATGTCCAAAGTTACCACATCTAAAACACTTGAGAATTACTAGAGTCCTTTTCTTAACTTGCTCTTTTTCTTCAATCATAAATAAGACTTCATCTCTATCATTGTCTAAAAAACTAGCATCACTATCACTTGAGTACTTACTTGCCTTATCCGCATAGTAGCTCCTCTTTTGCCTTTGAAAGAACTTCTTTCCTTGTCTACTTTGTCCATCCTTGCTTTTCTTTTGGTGCCTATATCTTTCTGATTCCCTATTCCTGTGATCCTGTTTTTCTTCACCATTGTTGTTCTTGGGTTCTTGATAATCTATTGCAAAATGTCCATACTTTCCACAATTGAAACACTTAATAGATCTTAGATCTCTGGATCTTCTAGAATCTTTATCTCTTCTACCATAATTAGCTTCTTCATCACTGGATGACTCATTGCTTGATTTTGACTTCTTACCCTTTGTCTTCTTGATTGCTTTGAAGGTTGCTTCCTTCTAGGGAATAGGATATTTTGTTCTTATCTCAAAAGTTGTAAGCATACCAAGCAATTTATCTCTTGTCAAAGTATCACCATCCATTGACACTTCTATAGCAGAAACATGTTCATCGAATCTTTTTGGAAGAGTTCTTAAGACTTTATCACAAATATCTGATTCATCAATCTTCATTCCAAGTCCTTGCATATCATTAACAACCTCATCAATTCAAATTAGATAAGCACTAATATTTTCCTCATTCATTCATTCTTAATGCTTCAAGTTGTCCTTTGAGATTTCACATCTTTGCTTTCTTGACACTTTTATCTCCTTCATATATATTTTGCAATTTATCCCACATTTCTTTTGCAGTTTTACAATGCATAACTTTCATAGACTCTGTTCTATGCAAACCTCTCACAAGTGCATTCATTGCTTTTGAATTATAGTGTTGTAGAAGCTTACCTTCCTTATCTGTAGGAGGATTGATTAAGGGATCGTATCCAAATTCCACTGCTTCCCAAATTTCATTGCCAAGTGCCATCAGGTAGATCTTCATCATCATACTCCAATACATATAGTCACTTCCATCAAATACTGGTGCTAAATTATTTGAGGACACCTCCTTAGGATCCATTGTGTTCTTGTTAGATTTTCCTTCAAGTTGTTAAACTCTTATGAAGGAACCCGCTCTGATACCAATTGAAGAACACAAGCTTATACTGAGAGGGGGGTGAACAATATAAGACCACTTTTTACTTTTCTTTCCAAATCAATATTATGCAATGTATAGATAGCAATATCAATAGTAGTAATCAAAGCAATGCACAAATCACCACACACAATAGAGACACCATAATTTAACGTGGTTCACCCAATGTGGGCTACTCCACGAAGAAAATATTTCACTAAAATTTTCTCAATCAATCTCTTGGGAATCCTTTCCCTATTACAATGTTTATGGACCTCTATCCAAAGGATATGCTGATCCCCTAAATCAAGTTTATGGATCTCTATCCATAGGAGAACTCCTTCCTCTACTCTGGTTGGTGATCCTCTAGAAGACTACTACCTCCACTACACTGGCTTGTGGATCTCTCTCCATTGAAGACTCTTGTCCCCACTTAGAAGACCTATCCTCACTACCCTAGCTGATGGATCTCTATCCACTAGAGACTACTATCCTCTCTGCTCTATCACCTCCAAAGCTCTGTCTCAAATCTGTACTAAACATAGTCCTTCGGTCTAGCACAAATATGCTCAATAAGTCCACTTAAACTTTTTTCTCAAGTCCACTCAAAACTTTCTAAATCTGCTCAACAAGTCCACTCAAAACTTGCTCAAATATGCTCAACAAGTCCACTCAAGAACTTGCTCAAATATGCTCAACAAGTCCACTCAGAACTTGCTCAAATATGCTCAACAAGTCCACTCATAACTTGCTCAAATATTCTCAACAAGTCCACTCAGAACTTGCTCAAATCTGCTCAACAAGTCCACTCAGAACTTGCTCAAATCTGCTCAATATCAAATTGTCAAACTCAACAATAGAACTTGTCCAAATTTGCTCAATAATTCAACTAAACTTGCTCAAATCTTCTCAACAAGCTCACTCAGAACTTGTCCAAATCTCATAGAAACATAAAGAGAATTGTTAGAGACTCAATATGTTTCAACTCAATGCTCAATCACTTTCTCAACTCAAATCAGAATATAGAATAGTTTGTTTTATGGAACTTGAACAATCACTTCACACATCCACTTGACTAGGCTCAATCAACTCTACTCAACCAATCACTCAATGAAACACCCCTTTCTCACAAACCCTAGTCCAAGCATATAACCACCAACTCAAAATATTTCCAACAATGCTCAACAACAAATCTCACATAACAATGATACTCATGTTCTTTTCAAACCCTAGTTCAAGTTCTTTTCACAACAACTCACTTCAAAAACAATGCAATTATAAAACAATCTTCACATAACAATGATACTCATGTTCTTTTCAAAACCCTAACTCAAGTTCTTCACACAACCAATGGCTTCAACAACAATGCTTATCAAACAAGGTTTTAACAACAACTCTTTATTCCAGAAAACCTTGAAGCATTAACTCAAACACTCTCGAAAAGGAAACCCTAATCAAGTCCTTTTCACTCCAAACTTATTTTCCAGAAAACCAATCAATCAACTCAACTATGGAAGAATGTGCTCATACCTTTTTCTTGATGATGAAGGGATCTCATAAATCTGCCACAACCACAACAACTTCTATGCCAATCTCAAAGAGGTTAGAAGATAAATCTTTCTCACAATATAATGTAAATACTCAATTACACCTTATCACTCCACCTTTCAAAAACAACCATCAACATACATAAAATATTTATCCAATAACACCTTATAAACTCCCAACTAAAATAAACTTAACATCCACCAAAAATTAACTCAAACCTCTTTAATTTAATTTAATGGCAAGAGAAACTTTGATAAAAATCAAATCAACTTTCTTTATAATTCCAATGATATAAATCACTCATCAATAAAACAACCTCTCATTAATCCTTATTACTCCACAATAATAAAAATCAATTATCAAATCAACAACCTTTCTCAAACCCTTATAACTCCAAAATAAAAAAAATAATATAAATCAAACACACAACTTTTCACAAACCCTTATTACTCCACATTATCCTTTAGAAAAACCTTAGGCAAATAATACATTAATTATCAAAAAATTACCTTTGCCTCTTAGTGGGTTTTAAACCCATGATATCTGCCTCCATGAGTGCTCTAGCCATGACTTTGACCTCCACGTGTGCTAGATGCATGGTTAAGAGCCTAAGTGCTCTTCGTCTCCTTTGTCCTCGATTGGCACATAAAAACCATGTGCAAAACAAACTTCCCTTGGTGCTCAAGACACACCACTCCATGTGAATCGATCGTGTGCTTCCTCAACTCCCAATGCCTTCGCAAAACGTGCACTGCCAATGGACCACCGTGTCCTTTACATTTCAACCAATATGCTCTCTCCCTTATCTCTTTTACCTGGTGCTAAAGACAAGTGAAATTCTTGTCTTCTTCCTCAACGAATAACAAATGCACGAAAATGTTTCACTTTATCGCATGAAATAATAATGTCGAGGGGTAAGTTTTGAATGCCTCTTTGGCATTAATTTATACATGAAAATCCCTTTGTTTCTTAGACATCGGTGCTCCCACTTTTGATGACGTCGGCGCTCCCACATTTATAATTTATAAATTATTTAAATTCTAAGGAATTTAAATTTTATAAATTATATTTATAAACTTTAGCTTTAAAGAGATTAAAGCTTCCTTGGGTTTAAACTTAAACCTTTAACTTGTAAAATATTCTGCCATCGTGGGTCTTTTAAAATATTAATGCCATCTCAATGTGTGAGGAGATTTTTATATCCTCATAATGATTTTAATAAAACCATTTAATCTTCCACCATGGGTTTACCATAAACCCTCATAAAATATTATTTTACCAACTTTCTCTTCAACTCTTCGCATTGTTCCTAGTGCTATTGATGGTGTGCTCCATGGTATTAATGATGACTTTTCACCTTGACATCAATGACAACTAAATAAGCTCAAAATGTCCAACAATCTCCCCCTTTGTCATTGATGGCAACCCAATTTCCTTTTACTAAAAACTTGACTTTTCCTTTGTTCTGCTCCCCCTGGGACATTGCTCCCCCTAGCTCAATGCTCTCTCAAATATCAAATCTCTCCCCCTTACTCAAATATCTCCCCCTTTGACATCAATGGCAAAGGGTCACCTTTGGGGCTCGGGGCTAAGAATGAGCCTCTTAGCTTAGCCCCTCCCCCACCTTCTTTTGAGGTGGTTAATTCTGGGGTGGGAGTATTTCTACTCCTAGAAAGCATTATTCTTTACCTTTATCCTCTTTTCTTCTTATCTAAATTTTTTGATTCCTCTAACTATTTCTATCCATGTCCATGTTCCTATCCATGTCTACATTCTGTTCTTGTTCTTGTTCATATCCATGTTTTTTCCTATTCCTATTCATGTTCCTATTCATATCCATGTTCCTGTTCTTGTTCTTGTTCCTGTTACTATTCTTGTTCCTGTTCATGTTCCTGTTCCTGTTCTTGTTCATATTCATGTTCTTGTTCCTGTTCCTGTTCATACCTATTTCTGGAATGTCTGCTCTACACCACTTTGTTGTGTGACCATCATTATTGCACTTATAACACTTAATGTTATTATTCCTTGGAGGTGCAAATGTCTTAGGATTTCTCCTAGTGAAGCCATATCCTCTTCTCTCATGAACCCTGCAATTCATTGCCTTGTGACCAAACTGATTACATGAGTAGCAATACCCATGGAAAAGTTGTTTGTTCCCATATTCCTATCTTTCATGTGTCCTGCATTGTGAAGCCATGTGCCCAAACCTGTGACATGAAAAGCATCTTCCATTGAAGTTTCCTTGTCTTGACCTCATTGGTCTCTTGGTCTCTCTTGACCTATTCTGATTGTTGTTCCATCTGTATCTTCTTTGTGCATTGTTCCTATTTTTGTTGAACTCTCTATTGTCCAACTCATCCTCGGATGTCTCACTTTCTTTTACACTATCTTCTTCTGAAGTATCTTCATCTGAAGTTTCTTCTCCTCCAAAACTTGAAGTTGACTCTCCTTCCCATTTCTTTTGAACTTGTTCAAATCCAAGACCTGTCTTGCTTGATGTAGGCTTTTGTGTCTTGATGAACTTATCCAAGTTCTTTGAGCTATTTTTGAACCCTTTCATCTTGACCTTGGAGTCTTCTAAATCTTCTCTTAGTAGTGCCACTTCTTGTGCTAACTTCTCACATTCCAAGATCTTTGCTTCTAACTTATCTTTGAACCTCTTTGCCTTAGCCTTTGATTTTTCTAAATCCTCTATAAGCAATCTTCTCTCTTCATCACATTCTTGAAACTGAATTTCAAGTTTAGAGTGTTGCTTTCTTACCTTCTTTACCATGTCAAGGGCATAAATAAGTTCTCCCTTGAGATCATAACCATCCTTTTCTGAATATTCCTCTATTTTTTTACCTTTGTCCACATAACTTTATTTTCTATTGGCTTGTCTTCTATAGGATCACTTACTTCTTCTTCTAAAGCCATTAGAATATTTTCATCTGGTCCTTCAAGTGCATTCTCATATTCATCATCACTGAAACTATAACCATCCCTTGTACAATCATCTTCAAGATGTCCAAAGTTACCACATCTAAAACACTTGAGAATTACTTGGAGTCCTTTTCTTAACTTGCTCTTTTTCTTCAATCATAAATAGGACTTCATCTCTATCATTGTCTAAAAAACTAGCATCACTATCACTTGAGTACTTACTTGCCTTATCCGCATAGTAGCTCCTCTTTTTCCTTTGAAAGAACTTCTTTCCTTGTCTTCTTTGTCCATCCTTGCTTTTCTTCTGGTGCCTATATCTTTCTGATTCCCTATACCTGTGATCCTATTTTTCTTCACCATTGTTGTTCTTGGGTTCTTGACAATCTATTGCAAAATGTCCATACTTTCCACAATTGAAACACTTAATAGATCTTAGATCTCTGGATCTTCTAGAATATTTATCTCTTCTACCATAATTAGCTTCTTCATCACTGGATGACTCATTGCTTGATTCTGACTTCTTACCTTTTGCCTTCTTGATTGCTTTGAATGTTGCTTCCTTCTAGGGAATAGGATATTTTGTTCTTATCTCAAAAGTTGTAAGCATACCAAGCAACTTATCTCTTGTCAAAGTATCACCATCCATTGACACTTCTATAGCAGAAACCTGTTCACTAAATCTTTTTGGAAGAGTTCTTAAGACTTTATCACAAATATCTGATTCATCAATCTTCATTCCAAGTCCTTGCATATCATTAACAACCTCATCAATTCAAATTAGATAAGCACTAATATTTTCCTCTTCATTCATTCTTAATGCTTCAAGTTGTCCTTTGAGATTTTGCATCTTTGCTTTCTTGACACTTTTATCTCCTTCATATATATTTTGCAATTTATCCCACATTTCTTTTGCAGTTTTACAATGCATAACTTTCATAGACTCTATTCTATGCAAACCTCTCACAAGTGCATTCATTGCTTTTGAATTATAGTGTTGTAGAAGCTTACCTTCCTTATCTGTAGGAGGATTGATTAAGGGATCATATCCAAATTCCACTACTTCCCAAATTTCATTGCCAAGTGCCATTAGGTAGATCTTCATCATCATACTCCAATACATATAGTCACTTCCATCAAATACTTGGTGCTGAATTATTTGAGGACACCTCCTTAGGATCCATTGTGTTCTTGTTAGATTTTCCTTCAAGTTGTTAAACTCTTTATGAAGGAACCCGCTCTGATACCAATTGAAGAACACAAGCTTATACTGAGAGGGGGGTGAACAATATAAGACCACTTTTTACTTTTCTTTCCAAATCAATATTATGCAATGTATAGATAGCAATATCAATAGTAGTAATCAAAGCAATGCACAAATCACCACACACAATAGAGACACCAAATTTAACATGGTTCACCCAAAGATGGCTACCTCCATGAAGAAAATATTTCTTATAAATTTTTCTCAAATAAATCTCTTGGGAATCCTTTCCCTATTACAATGTTTATGGACCTCTATCCAAAGGAGATGTTGATCCCCTAAATCAAGTTTATGGATCTCTATCCATAGGATAACTCCTTCTCCTCTCCTCTGGTTGGTGATCCTCTAGAAGACTACTTCCTCCACTACACTGGCTTGTGGATCTCTCTCCACTGAAGACTCTTGTCCCCACTTAGAAGACCTATCCTCACTACCCTGGCTGATGGATCTCTATCCACTAGAGACTACTATCCTCTTTGCTCTATCACCTCCAAAGATTTATCTCAAATTTGTACTAAACATAGTCCTTCGGTCTAGCACAAATATTCTCAATAAGTCCACTTAGAACTTGTTTAAATCTATCCTCAAGTCCACTCAAAACTTGCTCAAATCTTCTCAACAAGTCCACTCAAAACTTGCTCAAATATGCTCAACAAGTCCACTTAAAACTTGCTCAAATCTACTCAACAAGTCCACTCAGAACTTGCTCAAATATTCTCAACAAGTCCACTCATAACTTGCTCAAATATGCTCAACAAGTCCACTCAGAACTTGCTCAAATATGCTCAACAAGTCCACTCAAAACTTGCTCAAATCTGCTCAACAAGTCCACTCAGAACTTGTCCAAATCTGCTCAATAAGTCCACTAGAACTTGTCCAAATCTGCTCAATAATTCCACACAAAACTTGCTCAAATCTTCTCAACAATCTCACTCAGAACTTGTCCAAATCTCATAGAAACATAAAGAGAATTGTTAGAGACTCAATATGTTCTACACTCAATGCTCAATCACTTTCTCAACTCAAATCAGAATATAGAATAGTTTGTTTTATGGAACTTGAACAATCACTTCACACATCCACTTGACTAGGCTCAATCAACTCTACTCAACCAATCACTTAATGAAACACTCCTTTCTCACAAACCCTAGTCCAAGCATATAACCACCAACTCAAAATATTTCCAACAATGCTCAACAACAAATCTCACATAACAATGATACTCATGTTCTTTTCAAACCCTAGTTCAAGTTCTTTGTACAACAACTCACTTCAACAACAATTCAACAACTCACTTCAACAACAATGCTTATAAAACAATCTTCACATAACAATGATACTCATGATCTTTTCAAAACCCTAACTCAAGTTCTTCACACAACCAATGGCTTCAACAATAATGCTTATCAAACAAGGTTTTAACAACTCTTTATTCCAGAAAACCTTGAAGCATTAACTCAAACACTCTCAAAAAGGAAACCCTAATCAAGTCCTTTTCACTCCAAACTTATTTTCTAGAAAACCAATCAATCAACTCAACTTATGGAAGAATGTGCTCATACCTTTTTCTTGATGATGAAGGGATCTCATAAATCTACCACAACCACAAACACTTCTATGCCAATCTCAAAGAGGTTAGAAGATAAATCTTTCTCACAATATAATGTAAATACTCAATTACACCTTATCACTCCACCTTTCAAAAACAACCATCAACATACATAAAATATTTATCCAATAACACCTTATAAACTCCCAACTAAAATAAACTTAACATCCACCAAAAATTAACTCAAACCTCTTTAATTTAATTTAATGGCAAGAGAAACTTTGATAAAAATCAAATCAACTTTCTTTATAATTCCAATGATATAAATCACTCATCAATAAAACAACCTCTCATTAATCCTTATTACTCCACAATAATAAAAATCAATTATCAAATCAACAACCTTTCTCAAACCCTTATAACTCCAACAATAATATAAATCAAACACACAACTTTTCACAAACCCTTATTACTCCACATTATCCTTTAGAAAAACCTTAGGAAAAAAATTAATTATCAAAAATTACCTTTGCCTCTTAGTGGGTTTCAAACCCACAATCTCTGCCTCTATGAGTGCTCTAGCCATGACTTTGACCATCACGTGTGCTAGATGCATGGTTAAGAGCCTAAGCACTCTTTGTCCCCTTTGTCCTCGATTGGCACATAAAAACCAAGGCATGTGCAAAATGAACTTCCCTTGGTGCTCAAGACACACCACTCCATGTGAATCGATCTTGTGCCTCTCAACTCCCAATGCCTTTGCAAAATGTGCATTGCCAATGGACCACCATGTCCTTTACATTTCAAACAATCTGCACTCTCCCTTATCTCTTCTACCTGGTGCTAAAGACAAGCGAAATTCTTGTCTTCTTCCTCAATGAATAACAAATGCATGAAAACGTTTCACTTTGTCGCATGAAAAAATAATGTCGAGGGGTAAGTTTTGAATGCCTCTTTGGCATTTATTTATACATGAAAATCCCTTTGCTTCTTAGACGTCGGTGCTCCCACTTTTGATGACGTCGATGCTCCCACATTTATAATTTATAAATTATTTAAATTCTAAGGAATTTAAATTTTATAAATTATATTTATAAACTTTAGCTTTAAAGAGATTAAAGCCTTCCTTGGGTTTAAACTTAAACCTTTAACTTGTAAAATATTCTGCCATCGTGGGTCTTTTAAAATCTTAACTGCCATCTCAATGTGTGAGGATATTTTTATATCCTCATAATGATTTTAATAAAACCATTTAATCTTCCACCATGGGTTTACCATAAACCCTCATAAAATATTATTTTGCCAACTTTCTCTTCAACTCTTCGCATTGTTCCTGGTGCTATTGATGGTGTGCTCCATGGTATTAATGATGAATTTTCACCTTGACATCAATGACAACTAAATGAACTCAAAATTTCCAACAATCTCCCCCTTTGTCATTGATGGCAACCCAATTTCCTTTTACTAAAAACTTGACCTTTCCTTTGTTTTGCTCCCCCTGGGACATTGCTCCCCCTAGCTCAATGCTCTCTCAAATATCAAATCTCTCCCCCTTACTCAAATATCTCCCCCTTTGACATCAATGGCAAAGGGTCACCTTAGGGGCTCGGGGCTAAGAATGAGCCTCTTAGCTTAGCCCCTCCCCCACCTTCTTTTGAGGTGGTTAATTCTGGGGTGGGAGTATTTCTACTCCCAGAAAGCATTATTCTTTACCTTTATCCTCTTTTCTTCTTATCTAATTTTTTGATTCCTCTAACTATTTCTTTCCATGTCCATGTTCTTATCCATGTCTACATTCCTGTTCTTGTTCTTGTTCATATCCATGTTCCTGTTCCTATTCCTACTCCTGTTCCTATTCATGTCCATGTTTTTGTTCTTGTTCTTGTTCCTGTTACTATTCTTGTTCCTGTTCATGTTCCTGTTCCTGTTTCTGTTTTTGTTCTTGTTCCTATTCTGTTCATACCTATTTCTGGAATGTCTGCTCTACACCACTTTGTTGTGTGACCATCATTATTGCACTTATAACACTTAATGTTATTATTCCTTGGAGGTGCAAATGTCTTAGGATTTCTCCTAGTGAAGCCATATCCTCTTCTATCATGAACCCTGCAATTCATTGCCTTGTGACCAAACTGATTACATGAGTAGCAATACCCATGGAAAAGTTATTTGTTCCCATATTCCTATCTTTCATGTGTCCTGCATTGTGAAGCCATGTGCCCAAACCTGTGACATGAAAAGCATCTTCCATTGAAGTTTCCTTGTCTTGACCTCATTGGTCTCTTGGTCTCTCTTGACCTATTCTGATTGTTGTTCCATCTGTATCTTCTTTGTGCATTGTTCCTATTTTTGTTGAACTCTCTATTGTCCAACTCATCCTCGGATGTCTCACTTTATTTTACACTATATTTTTTTGAAGTATCTTCATCTGAAGTTTCTTCTCCTCCAAAACTTGAAGTTGACTCTCCTTCCCATTTCTTTTGAACTTTTTCAAATCCAAGACCTGTTTTGCTTGATGTAGGCTTTTGTATCTTGATGAACTTATCCAAGTTCTTTGAGCTATTTTTGAACCCTTTCATCTTGACCTTGGAGTCTTCTAAATCTTCTCTTAGTAGTGCCACTTCTTGTGCTAACTTCTCACATTCCAAGATCTTTGCTTCTAACTTATCTTTGAACCTCTTTGCCTTAGCCTTTGATTTTTCTAAATCCTCTATAAGCAATCTTCTCTCTTCATCACATTCTTGAAACTGAATTTCAAGTTTAGAGTGTTGCTTTCTTACCTTCTTTACCATGTCAAGGGCATAAATAAGTTCTCCCTTGAGATCATAACCATTCTTTTCTGAATATTCCTCTATTTTTTTACCTTTGTCCTCATATTTATTTTCTATTGGCTTGTCTTCTATAGGATCACTTTCTTCTTCTTCTAATGCCATTAGAATATTTTCATCTGGTATTTCAAGTGCATCTTCATATTCATCATCACTGAAACTATAACCATCCCTTGTACAATCATCTTCAAGATGTCCAAAGTTACCACATCTAAAACACTTGAGAATTATTGGAGTCCTTTTCTTAACTTGCTCTTTTTCTTCAATCATAAATAAGACTTCATCTCTATCATTGTCTGAAAAACTAGCATCACTATCACTTGAGTACTTACTTGCCTTATCCGCATAGTAGCTCCTCTTTTGCCTTTGGAAGAACTTCTTTCCTTGTCTTTTTTGTCCATCCTTGCTTTTCTTTTGATGCCTATATATTTTTTATTCCCTATTCCTGTGATCCTATTTTTCTTCACCATTGTTGTTCTTGGGTTCTTGACAATCTATTGCAAAATGTCCATACTTTCCACAATTGAAACACTTAATAGATCTTAGATCTTTAGATCTTCTAGAATATTTATCTTTTCTACCATAATTAGCTTCTTCATCATTGGATGACTCATTGCTTGATTCTGACTTCTTACCTTTTGCCTTCTTGATTGCTTTGAAGGTTGCTTCCTTCTAGGGAATAGGATATTTTGTTCTTATCTCAAAAGTTGTAAGCATACCAAGCAACTTATCTCTTGTCAAAGTATCACCATCCATTGACACTTCTATAGCAGAAACCTATTCACTTGAATCTTTTTGGAAGAGTTCTTAAGACTTTATCACAAACATCTGATTCATCAATCTTCATTCCAAGTCCTTGCATATCATTAACAACCTCATCAATTCAAATTAGATAAGCACTAATATTTTCCTCTTCGTTCATTCTTAATGCTTCAAGTTGTCCTTTGAGATTTTGCATCTTTGCTTTCTTGACACTTTTATCTCCTTCATATATATTTTGCAATTTATCCCACATTTCTTTTGCAGTTTTACAATGCATAACTTTCATAGACTCTGTTCTATGCAAACCTCTCAAAAGTGCATTCATTGCTTTTGAATTATAGTGTAGTAGGAGCTTACCTTCCTTATCTGTAGGAGGATTGATTAAGGGATCATAACCAAGATCAACTGCTTCCCAAATTTCATTGCCAAGTGCCATTAGGTAGATCTTCATTCTCATACTCCAATACATATAGTCACTTCCATCAAATATTGGTGCTAAATTATTTGAGGACACCTTCTTAGGATCCATTATGTTCTTGTTAGCTTTTCCTTCAAGTTGTTAAACTCTTCTGAAGGAACCCACTCTGATACCAATTGAAGAACACAAGCTTATACTGAGAGGGGGGTGAACAATATAAGACCACTTTTTACTTTTCTTTCCAAATCAATATTATGCAATGTATAGATAGCAATATCAATAGTAGTAATCAAAGCAATGCACAAATCACCACACACAATAGAGACACCACAATTTAACATGGTTCACCCAATGATGGGCTACCTCCACGAAGAAAATATTTCACCAAATTTTTCTCAAATCAATTCTCTTGGGAATCCTTTCCCTATTACAATGTTTATGGACCTCTATCCAAAGGAGATGTTGATCCCCTAAATCAAGTTTCATGGATCTCTATCCATAGGAGAACTCCTCCTCTACTCTAGCTGGTGATCCTCTAGAAGACTACTACCTCCACTACATTGGCTTGTGGATCTCTCTCCACTGAAGACTCTTGTCCCCACTTAGAAGACCTATCCTCACTACCCTAGCTGATGGATCTCTATCCACTCGAGACTACTATCCTCTCTGCTCTATCACCTCCAAAGATTTATCTCAAATCTGTACTAAACATAGTCCTTTGGTCTAGCACAAATCTGCTCAAGAAGTCCACTTAGAACTTGCTCAACTCTGCTCAACAAGTCCACTCAAAACTTGCTCAAATCTACTCAACAAGTCCACTCAAAACTTGCTCAAATATGCTCAACAAGTCCACTCAAAACTTGCTCAAATCTGCTCAACAAGTCCACTCAAAACTTGCTCAAATATGCTCAACAAGTTCACTCAGAACTTGCTCAAATCTGCTCAACAAGTCCACTCAGAACTTGCTCAAATCTGATCAAAAACTAATTCCACAGAACTTGTCCAAATTTGCTCAATAAGTCTCACATAACTTGCTCAAATTTTCTCAATAAGTCTACATAGAACTTATCCAAATCTCATAGAAACATAAAGAGAATTGTTAGAGACTCAATATGTTCTACACTCAATGCTCAATCACTTTCTCAACTCAAATCAGAATATAGAATAGTTTGTTTTATGGAACTTGAACAATCACTTCACACATCCACTTGACTAGGCTCAATCAACTCTACTCAACCAATCACTCAATGAAACACTCCTTTCTCATAAACCCTAGTCCAAGCATATAACCACCAACTCAAAATATTTCCAATAATGCTCAACAACAAATCTCACATAACAATGATACTCATGTTCTTTTCAAACCCTAGTTCAAGTCTTACAAAAAAACAAATAAAAAATAATTTTTTCAAACCCTAGTTCAAGTTCTTTGTACAACAACTCACTTCAACAACAATGCTTATAAAACAATCTTCACATAACAATGATACTCATGATCTTTTCAAAACCCTAACTCAAGTTCTTCACACAACCAATGGCTTCAACAATAATGCTTATCAAACAAGGTTTTAACAACAATCTTTATTCCAGAAAACCTTGAAGCATTAACTCAAACACTCTCAAAAGGAAACCCTAATCAAGTCCTTTTCACTCCAAACTTATTTTCCAGAAAACCAATCAATCAACTCAACTTATGGAAGAATGTGCTCATACCTTTTTATTGAAGATGAAGGGATCTCATAAATCTATCACAACCACAACAACTTCTATGCCAATCTCAAAGAGGTTAGAAGATAAATATTTCTCACAATATAATGTAAATACTCAATTACACCTTATCACTCCACCTTTCAAAAACAACCATCAACATACATAAAATATTTATCCAATAACACCTTATAAACTCCCAACTAAAATAAACTTAACATCCACCAAAAATTAACTCAAACCTCTTTAATTTAATTTAATGGCAAGAGAAACTTTGATAAAAATCAAATCAACTTTCTTTATAATTCCAATGATATAAATCACTCATCAATAAAACAACCTCTCATTAATCCTTATTACTCCACAATAATAAAAATCAATTATCAAATCAACAACCTTTCTCAAACCCTTATAACTCCAACAATAATATAAATCAAACACACAACTTTTCACAAACCCTTATTACTCCACATTATCCTTTAGAAAAACCTTAGGCAAAAATTAATTATCAAAAATTACCTTTGCCTCTTAGTGGGTTTCGAACCCACGATCTCTACCTTCATGAGCGCTCTAGCCATGACTTTGACCATCACGTGTGCTAGATGCATGGTTAAGAGCCTAAGACTCTTTGTCCCCTTTGTCCTCGATTGGCATGCAAAAACCAAGGCATGTGCAAAAGGAACTTCCCTTGGTGCTCAAGACACACCACTCCATGTGAATCGATCTTGTGCCTCTCAACTCCCAATGCCTTTGCAAAACATGTGCTTGCCAATGGACCACCGTGTCCTTTACATTTCAATCAATCTGCACTCTCCCTTATCTCTTTTACCTGGCGCTAAAGACAAGCGAAATTCTTGTCTTCTTCCTCAATGAATAACAAATGCACAAAAATATTTCACTTTATCGCATGAAAAAATAATGTCGAGGGGTAAGTTTTGAATGCCTCTTTGGCATTTATTTATACACGAAAATCCCTTTGCTTCTTAGACATCGGTGCTCCCACTTTTGATGACGTCGACGCTCCCACATTTATAATTTATAAATTATTTAAATTCTAAGGAATTTAAATTTTATAAATTATATTTATAAACTTTAGCTTTAAAGAGATTAAAGCCTTCCTTGGGTTTAAACTTAAACCTTTAACTTGTAAAATATTCTGCCACCATGGGTCTTTTAAAATCTTAACTGCCATCTCAATGTGTGAGAAATTTTATATCCTCATAATGATTTTAATAAAATCATTTAATCTTCCACCATGGGTTTACCATAAACCCTCATAAAATATTATTTTGCCAACTTTCTCTTCAACTCTTCGCATTGTTCCTAGTGCTATTGATGGTGTGCTCCATGGTATTAATGATGAATTTTCACCTTGACATCAATGACAACTAAATGAACTCAAAATGTCCAACAATCTCCCCCTTTGTCATTGATGGCAACCCAATTTCCTTTTACTAAAAACTTGACCTTTCCTTTGTTCTGCTCCCCCTAGGACATTGCTCCCCCTAGCTCAATGCTCTCTCAAATATCAAATCTCTCCCCCTTACTCAAATCTCTCCCCCTTTGACATCAATGGCAAAGGGTCACCTTTGGGGGCTCGGGGCTAAGAATGAGCCTCTTAGCTTAGCCCCTCCCCCACCTTTCTTTGAGGTGGTTAATTTTGGGGTGGGAGTATTTCTACTCCTAAAAAGCATTATTCTTTACCTTTATCCTCTTTTCTTCTTATCTGAATTTTTTGATTCCTCTAACTATTTCTATCCATGTCCATGTTCCTATCCATGTCTACATTCCTATTCCTGTTCTTGTTCATGTTCCTATTCTTATTTGTTCCTATTCCTATTCATGTTCCTATTCATGTCCATGTTTTTGTTCTTGTTCTTGTTCCTGTTCTTGTTCCTTTTCTTGTTCATATTCATGTTCATGTTCTTGTTCCTATTCTGTTCATACCTATTTTTGGAATGTCTGCTCTACACCACTTTGTTGTGTGACCATCATTATTGCACTTATAACACTTAATGTTATTATTCCTTGGAGGTGCAAATGTCTTAGGATTTCTCCTAGTGAAGCCATATCCTCTTCTGTCATGAACCCTGCAATTCATTGCCTTGTGACCAAACTGATTACATGAGTAGCAATACCCATGGAAAAGTTATTTGTTCCCATATTCCTATCTTTCATGTGTCTTGCATTGTGAAGCCATGTGCCCAAACCTGTGACATGAAAAGCATCTTCCATTGAAGTTTCCTTGTCTTGACCTCATTGGTCTCTTGGTCTCTCTTGACCTATTCTGATTGTTGTTCCATCTGTATCTTCTTTGTGCATTGTTCCTATTTTTGTTGAACTCTCTATTGTCCAACTCATCCTCAGATGTCTCACTATATTTTACACTGTCTTTTTCTGAAGTATCTTCATCTGAAGTTTCTTCTCCTCCAAAACTTGAAGTTGACTCTCCTTCCCATTTCTTTTGAATTTGTTCAAATCCAAGACCTGTTTTGCTTGATGTAGGCTTTTGTATCTTGATGAACTTATCCAAGTTCTTTGAGCTATTTTTGAACCCTTTCATCTTGACCTTGGAGTCTTCTAAATCTTCTCTTAGTAGTGCCACTTCTTGTGCTAACTTCTCACATTCCAAGATCTTTGCTTCTAACTTATCTTTGAACCTCTTTGCCTTAGCCTTTGATTTTTCTAAATCCTCTATAAGCAATCTTCTCTCTTCATCACATTCTTGAAACTGAATTTCAAGTTTAGAGTGTTGCTTTCTTACCTTCTTTACCATGTCAAGGGCATAAATAAGTTCTCCCTTGAGATCATAACCATCCTTTTCTGAATATTCCTCTATTTGTTTACCTTTGTCCTCATATTTATTTTCTATTGGCTTGTCTTCTATAGGATCACTTACTTCTTCTTCTAATGCCATTAGAAGATTTTCATCTGGTCTTTCAAGTGCATTCTCATATTCATCATCACTGAAACTATAACCATCCCTTGTACAATCATCTTCAAGATGTCCAAAGTTACCACATCTAAAACACTTGAGAATTATTGGAGTCCTTTTCTTAACTTGCTCTTTTTCTTCAATCATAAATAAGACTTCATCTCTATCATTGTCTAAAAAACTAGCATCACTATCACTTGAGTACTTACTTGCCTTATCCGCATAGTAGCTCCTCTTTTGCCTTTGGAAGAACTTCTTTCCTTGTCTATTTTGTCCATCCTTGCTTTTCTTTTGATGTCTGTATCTTTCTGATTCCCTATTCCTGTGATCCTATTTTTCTTCACCATTGTTGTTCTTGGGTTCTTGACAATCTATTGCAAAATGTCCATACTTTCCACAATTGAAACACTTAATAGATCTTAGATCTCTGGATCTTCTGGAATCTTTATCTTTTCTACCATAATTAGCTTCTTCATCACTAGATGACTCATTGCTTGATTCTGACTTCTTACCTTTTGCCTTTTTGATTGCTTTGAAGGTTGCTTCCTTCTGGGGAATGGGATATTTTGTTCTTATCTCAAAAGTTGTAAGCATACCAAGCAACTTATCTCTTGTCAAAGTATCACCATCCATTGACACTTCTATAGCAGAAACCTATTCACTGAATCTTTTTGGAAGAGTTCTTAAGACTTTATCACAAACATCTGATTCATCAATCTTCATTCCAAGTCCTTGCATATCATTAACAACCTCATCAATTCAAATTAGATAAGCACTAATATTTTCCTCTTCGTTCATTCTTAATGCTTCAAGTTGTCCTTTGAGATTTTGCATCTTTGCTTTCTTGACACTTTTATCTCCTTCATATATATTTTGCAATTTATCCCACATTTCTTTTACAGTTTTACAATGCATAACTTTCATAGACTCTATTCTATGCAAACCTCTCAAAAGTGCATTCATTGCTTTTGAATTATAGTGTTGTAGGAGCTTACCTTCCTTATCTATAGGAGTATTGATTAAGGGATCATAACCAAATTCAATTACTTCCCAAATTTCATTGCCAAGTGCCATCAGGTAGATCTTCTTCATCATACTCCAATACATATAGTCACTTCCATCAAATATCTGGTGTTAAATTATTTGAGGACACATTCTTAGGATCCATTGTGTTCTTGTTAGCTTTTCCTTCAAGTTGTTAAACTCTTTTGAAGGAACCCACTCTGATACCAATTGAAGAACACAAGCTTATACTGAGAGGGGGGGTGAACAATATAAGACCACTTTTTACTTTTCTTTCCAAATCAATATTATGCAATGTATAGATATCAATATCAATAGTAATAATCAAATCAATGCATAAATCACCACACACAATAGAGACACCAAATTTAACGTGGTTCACCCAATGATGGCTACCTCCACGGAGAAAATATTTCACTAAAATTTTCTCAATAAATCTCTTGGGAATCCTTTCCCTATTACAATGTTTATGGACCTCTATCCAAAGGAGATGTTGATCCCCTAAATCAAGTTCATGGATCTCTATCCATAGGAGAACTCCTTCTCCTATGCTCTAGTTGGTGATCCTCTAGAAGACTACTACCTCCACTACATTGGCTTGTGGATCTCTCTCCATTGAAGACTCTTGTCCCCACTTAGAAGACCTATCCTCACTACCTTGGCTGATGGATCTCTATCCACTAGAGACTACTGTCCTCTCTGCTCTATCACCTCCAAAGATCTATCTCAAATCTATACTAAACATAGTCCTTTGATCTAGCACAAATCTTCTCAATAAGTCCACTTAGAACTTGTTCAAATCTACTCAAAATTCTCAATTTTCTCAACAAGTCCACTCAAAACTTGCTCAAATATTCTCAACAAGTCCACTCAAAACTTGCTCAAATTCTTCAACAAGTCCACTCAGAACTTGCTCAAATCTGCTCAACAAGTCCACTCAGAACTTGCTCAAATATGCTCAACAAGTCCACTCAGAACTTGCTCAAATCTCCTCAATAGTCACAGAACTTGTCCAAATACTCAATAAGTTCACTAAAATCACAAACTTGCTCAAATATCTCAAATCTCAATAGAACTTGTCCAAATCTCATAGAAACATAAAGAGAATTGTTAGAGACTCAATATGTTCTACACTCAATGCTCAATCACTTTCTCAACTCAAATCAGAATATAGAATAGTTTGTTTTATGGAACTTGAACAATCACTTCACACATCCACTTGACTAGGCTCAATCAACTCTACTCAACCAATCACTCAATGAAACACTCCTTTCTCACAAACCCTAGTCCAAGTATATAACCACCAACTCAAAATATTTCCAACAATGCTCAACAACAAATCTCACATAACAATGATACTCATGTTCTTTTCAAACCCTAGTTCAAGTTCTTTGTACAACAACTCACTTCAACAACAATGCTTATAAAACAATCTTCACATAACAATGATACTCATGTTCTTTTCAAACCCTAGTTCAAGTTATTTGTACAACAACTCACTTCAAAACAATGCTTATAAAACAATCTTCACATAACAATGATACTCATGTTCTTTGCAAAAACCTAACTCAAGTTCTTCACACAACCAATGGCTTCAACAACAATGCTTATCAAACAAGGTTTTAACAACTCTTTATTCCAGAAAACCTTGAAGCATTAACTCAAACACTCTCAAAAAGGAAACCCTAATCAAGTCCTTTTCACTCCAAACTTATTTTCTAGAAAACCAATCAATCAACTCAACTTATGGAAGAATGTGCTCATACCTTTTTATTGATGATGAAGGGATCTCATAAATCTGCCACAACCACAAACACTTCTATGCCAATCTCAAAGAGGTTAGAAGATAAATCTTTCTCACAATATAATGTAAATACTCAATTACACCTTATCACTCCACCTTTCAAAAACAACCATCAACATACATAAAATATTTATCCAATAACACCTTATAAACTCCCAACTAAAATAAACTTAACATCCACCAAAAATTAACTCAAACCTCTTTAATTTAATTTAATGGCAAGAGAAACTTTGATAAAAATCAAATCAACTTTCTTTATAATTCCAATGATATAAATCACTCATCAATAAAACAACCTCTCATTAATCCTTATTACTCCACAATAATAAAAATCAATTATCAAATCAACAACCTTTCTCAAACCCTTATAACTCCAACAATAATATAAATCAAACACACAACTTTTCACAAACCCTTATAACTCCACATTATCCTTTAGAAAAACCTTAGGCAAAAATTAATTATCAAAAATTACCTTTGCCTCTTAGTGGGTTTCAAACCCACGATCTCTGCCTCCATGAGCGCTCTAGCCACGACTTTGACTGTCACGTGTGCTAGATGCACGGTTAAGAGCCTAAGTACTCTTTGTTCCCTTTGTCCTCGATTGGCACATAAAAACCAAGGCATGTGCAAAAAGGAACTTCCCTTGGCGCTCAAGACACACCACTCCACATGAATCGATCGTGTGCCTCTCAACTCCCAACGCCTTTGCAAAACGTGTATTGCCAATGGACCACCGTGTCCTTTACATTTCAAACAATCTGCACTCTCCCTTATCTCTTTTACCTGGTGCTAAAGACAAGTAAAATTCTTGTCTTCTTCCTCAATGAATAACAAATGCATGAAAACATTTCACTTTGTCGCATGAAAAAATAATGTCGAGGGGTAAGTTTTGAATGCCTCTTTGGCATTTATTTATACACGAAAATCCCTTTGCTTCTTAGACGTCGGTGCTTCCACTTTTGATGACGTCGGTGCTCCCACATTTATAATTTATAAATTATTTAAATTCTAAGGAATTTAAATTTTATAAATTATATTTATAAACTTTAGCTTTAAAGAGATTAAAGCCTTCCTTGGGTTTAAACTTAAACCTTTAACTTGTAAAATATTCTGCCACCGTGGGTCTTTTAAAATCTTAACTGCCATCTCAATGTGTGAGGAGACTTTTATATCCTCATAATGATTTTAATAAAACCATTTAATCTTCCACCATGGGTTTACCATAAACCCTCATAAAATATTATTTTGCCAACTTTCTCTTCAACTCTTCGCATTGTTCCTGGTGCTATTGATGGTGTGCTCCATGGTATTAATGACGAATTTTCACCTTGACATCAATGACAACTAAATGAGCTCAAAATGTCCAACAAAATATTCTTCAATTTGCAGCTTTATGTCACCTTCAATTTTTTGTCTTGTGACCCTTCAAATTCTTTCACGAAAATCAACAATCTTCTCCTCCACAAATCAGCCTTCAAATTCTTAATGGTTGTCTTCAAATTTCTCAAATTGGTGGCCTCTTCTATATTCTTTCTCCTACTTATCTCTTGCTGAATTCTACCTTCAAATATAGCCTCTTTGTTGGCCTCATATTCAAGAATCTGAATGTCTTAAAGTATTCAAAAATACTTTCTCAAATTTTTCAAACTTACCAAAAAATTTCTCCTTGAATCAGTTCCACAAATCCTTTTGGGCTTGTTGTTGATTGACAATAATTTTTCTAATTTTGATGTGATTACTTCTTTTCAGGTGCTTCTTCTTACAATCTTCTTCCCCAAAATTTCTTCAAATCTTCTCCAATGGCCACTTCTTCAACTTATTCAATAGGACTTCTCTAGCCTTCTTCTTTCTCCTTCCAAATTTTCTTGAGATCTCTTCTCTTGGGTCTTCAAATTTTGAAACTCTTAAATTGGACATTTTCTTAGTCCTCATATATATTATTTTTCAAATATTCAATGGGGACCTCTTCTCTTTGGTCTCCTCCTTATCAATCTTCAATGGGGCTTCTCTAGCCTCTTTCTTCAATCTTCAATCTACAGCTTCACTCTTCAATGGGGACCTCTTTCTTGGGTCTCCTCAATATTCAATCCTCTATGGGGACCTCTTTATTAAGTCTCCTCAATATTCAATCTCCAATGAGACATATTTCTTGGACCTTATTAATATTCAATATCTACTCTCTTGCTACAACTCAAAAACTAATCCCTACAATCAAATATATCCAAAATTCCATAAATCTAAAATCAATAAACTTCACTAGTTGTTCTTCAAACTAGTGGAAAAGAAATCTATGCTGAGTCCTAGTCTTCACAAGTTTTTTTAAAACTTTTTGGAAAGACTCCAGCCAAATTGCAACTTTCAAATTTTGCAAATGAAATCTTCCTATCTCCTCTCAATCTCTCTTGTGGATCTCCCTATCTCCTATAAATCTCCCTTGTGGCTCTAATACCACTGTTAGCTTTTGATGCTATAAACTTAAAGCAAAATAACTAGAAGATCTAAAATAAAGTTGTAGGATGAAATATAAGATAATGATAATATTCTAAACATATAAAACTCATAAATAACTTTTGCAACAACTCATAAAATAGCCACTAATAAATGCTCACAAAAATAGTATTCTCATATAGAATAAAGATCTCCAATACACCATACTTCCACACACTCTCACTCTACATTATGTCTCACACACACACACATAGACATATATAATGGAATGTGACTCTTCATATGGAGTACTCTTGGCCTTCACTCTTCTTGAGACTCTTCATCTTCCTACTCTATGGACTCATGTGCACATGGACTATTATGCACATTTACATTACCAAAATACTTTGCACACTCTAATAATACTTGTGCATTTATTACATTGCATAAAGTAAATACTCACACTCTAATATAAGACACTCTCCTAATCTAAAGATGTACCCAAGGTGGTACATTAGCATGTACCAAATAATGTAATATACTCTAACACCCCCTGTATTACATTATTTGGTTATTGAAGACTTTAGTCTTCAATATGGATCTTCATCTTCTAGTCTTCAATTTTATCTCCAGTAAATTTATATTTGGAGTCTTCAAATAAGTATCTTCTTTTGGTTCAATCTTCATCTTCCCTCTCTTGATCTGATTCCTTTTCTTGTTTCTTTGAATTTTACTTTCATCTCGGACTTTCAATATAGTCTATCATCAGATCGTAGCCTTGTTGAGCAAGAGATCTCATTATTACAAGTCATCATAGTCCACTTTTGTTTTTCTTGTTCTTTGGATAACCTTCTTGCCTGCTCTTCATGCTTGTTTCCATTGTTAGTAAAGGCTTTAGAAACAATATTTTGAAATAAACACTCTAACCTGTATGTTAATACTTTTTCAAATTTTCTATAATATTCTTCCTTGTAATAGCAGAAAGTAGATGAATGTGATTCTTTTCCACAATATTTACAAGGATGTAAATTCCAACAATCAACTTCTTCATGTCCATATTTATTACAATATGTGCATTTCAAATCTTCTTTTATTATTTTGTAAACTTTAATTTCATCTATTTTCTTGATCAACTGATACAACCATTTGTGTATAATTGAGGTAATTCTGCCTTTGCTTCTTTCATAAATCTGAAAGAGATCTTCTTGACTAACATTTTTTGCTATATTTTGAGAATGGTATTTTTTAATATTTCCATTGTTATCAATTTCTTTCATATTTTTATCCATTGAATCAAGTGTATCTCCAAACCATTTTGATTCCTTGAATCTTGTATACTTAATAAGTTCTTCCATAGTTCCTCTAGAGTAGGCTTCCTTGTAACTCCCTTGTCTCAAAAATGTAGGACAATTATGATAAAATTTTCAAATCTCTAAACCTTTGAGGTTGACTACCTTATGTCTCCCTAGTGTTTGGATGAAATATAAAAACTTTTATGTTGTAAACCTTATATCTCCAAATCTTGAATATTTTGAATATAATAATCAACTTTGATGAAATATTTTCAACTTCTAACCTTTGAGTTGAATTTGAGTATATGATCATATACTAACTTTCAATTCTTCAAATCTTGTAGTATATCTTGTATTTCCTAATGTTTGGATGACAATATTAATATAATCTTCAATTTCTATTCTTCAAGACAAATATCTTATTTCTCCCAATATATGAATAACAATCAATAATTTTGATAAAGGTTTCTATTCTTCAAATTTCTAGGTTGAATACCTTTTGTCTCCCAAATTTTAATAATATAATTTCTCAATTCTAAATTTCCCAAAATCTAATTTGATGTTGAAATCCTTATAGCTCCCAAATAAGAAATTTAGAAATTCTATGATATTTGCAAGTTTTGTATTCCTAATTTGATGTTGAACTCCTTATTTCTCCAAAATTATCAATTTGCAAATATTTCAAATTCTTTTGCAAACTCAAATAATCAAATTACAAAACTTCAAAATAATTTCTCAAATCTTCAAATCAATTTTCAAATTCTTCATAAAGCTTTTCAAATAGCAATAATAAAATTTCTATTCTTTGTTTTTCACTCATAAACCTTATATCTCCAATAGCATTAATCAATCAATGTGAAAAACTTATAAATCAACTTCAAGCTTTCATAAATTATAAAATATTCCTTATTACTCCAATACTTTGTATAAATCAAATAGTAAACTTGAGAATTTACCTCAATAATATGGATGCATGCTATTATGGGAAAAATACTATGTCTTCACTGTTGAATAGTCAACAGTATTCCTTGCTGCAAGGTACTCTCTCGATTCTGCAACCCAAACTTCATTCCAAATGATCTCTCCTTGTGCTAATTTTAGCCCATGCAATGAATGATGATTCCAAAATGCTTTGACTCCTTTCAAAGATGTTTGGTGCTCTTCTATTTCAAGTGCCAAGTGGCACGTAAATACTTTTCCTCTTCTACAACGTTCTTTGGTGCTCTAAGTTGTTGTCCTTCCCATAACACTTGGTTGGAAATATTTTCAAACTCTGGTAGGTTACATTCAATGATTCTATAATATCTTGGGTGTTACATTCCTTGCAATACCAAGTGGTAAACAAACTCTACACCTCCTCAAATGAGTGCTCTTTCTTTTGATAACACTCCACTTCTTCTTTGCAATATGTTTGATAATGCTCCACTTCTTTTCAATGTATTCCAATGTATTGTAGCACTTGGCCTTCTACATTCTCTCTTCTCCTTTGACGTTTGGCTTTCTAGGTTCTCCTTTGTGCAATGTGGTGGCTCTTCTAATGACTTTGCAATCTCCTCCATCTAATGTGGTGGCTCTTCCAATGGCCTCTCCTCTCACGGTGGTGCAACCACAACTTGGGTGGCTTTTCTTCAATACGGTGGTGCCTCCTTGGCTTCTTTCTCAATCAAATGGTGGCTTCTTCTTTCCAACATGGTGGCTCCTCCACCTTTGCTTGGTGATGGCTTCTTCTCACTCCTATTCACCACTATTTGTTGTAACTATTACTGTGTTTCTTTTGGTGTCTTTAGACACTCTAAATCTACCTTACTCTTGTGCACTATTCGATCTCCTTTGCTTTAATAATACTGCACTTCGTTGGCTTACTAAAAATAACATTCACTATATAACTTCTCCTTATTACTCCTATTCCAAGCAATCTCTAACTTCTCTTTTGTTGTTATATTTTGCAGGTTCTAGGACATCTCCTTCCTTGGCTTGGAAATAATATACTTAGAGTTCTCTTTTCCTGATTTTAACTCTAAAAATATGGTGCTAAATAAACTTGAATTAAATCAACTTTTTCATAAAAATGAAATACTCTTTTATGCACCTAATTTCAAACCTTTTTGGTCTTCTTTTGTATCTTGCCTCTTTGCCTTTCTTGCTACTTAAACTTGTTGTTCTAGAACTTCAAATTTGCAGCCTTAGCTTGCTGTCCAAATTTATGGATTTGTAGCTTTCTTAATACCTTCTTGCTTTTCTTGCTACCTAAAAATATCTGAAACTTGCAGCTCTTAACTCTTCTTCAAATGTTATCTCAAGCTCTAAAATTTGCAGCACCAAATGCTATCCAATATGTAACCTTTTCACTATCCAAAATCTATCTCTAACTCCTTTAATTAATGCCTTAACTTCTTGTCAATTCCTTCTTCAATTAGCTATATGAGGACACTTCAAAATCTATCCAATAGTTCTTCAATTTACAGCTCGATGACTCCTCCAATTTGTTGCCCAATTTTGCAGCCCAAATATCTTAAATTATTGCTCACAAAATCTGCCTTTCTCTTCTTCAATTTTTTGTCCAATATTTTTTGTAATTCATAGCTTTACTCTTTCTCCATATGTTGTCAATCCTTCCTTCAATTGGCTATTCAAGGGCACTTCAAAATCTACCCAAATATTCTCCAATTTGCAGCTCTATGTCACCTTCAATTTTTTGTCTTGTGACCCTTCAACTTCTATCATGAAAATCAACAATCTTCTCCTCCACAAATCAGCCTTCAAATTCTTAATGGTTGTCTTCAAATTTCTCAAATTGGTGGCCTCTTCTATCTTCTTTCTCCTCCTTAGCTCTCGTTGAATTCTATCTTCAAATATGGCCTCTTTGTTTGCCTCTTCTTCAAGAATATGAATGTCTTGAAGTCTTCAAAAATACTTTCTCAAATTTGACAAACTTCTTACCAAAAATATTCTCCTTGAATCAATTTCACAAATCCTTTTGGGCTTGTTGTTAATTGACAATAATTTTCCCAATTTTGATGTGATTACCTCTTTTTAGGAGCTTCTTCTTCTTGCAATATTCTTCCCCAAAATTTCTTCAAATCTTCTCCAATGGCCACTTCTTCAACTTCTTCAATAAGGCTTCTCTAGCCTTCTTCTTTCTCCTTCCAAATTTTCTTGAGACCTCTTCTCTTGGGTCTTCAAATTCTGTAACTCTTCAATTGAACATTTTTTTAGTCCTCCTCTATCTTATTTCTCAAATCTTCAATGGGGACCTCTTCTCTCGGGTCTCCTCCTTCTCAATCTTCAATGGGGCTTCTCTAGCCTCTTTCTTCAATCTTCAATCTATAACCTTCAATATTTAATGGGGACCTCTTTCTTGGGTCTCCTCAATCTTCAATATTCTATGGGGACCTCTTTCTTGGGTCTCCTCAATATTTAATATCTACTCTCTTGCTACAACTCAAAAACTAATCCCTGCAATCAAATATATCCAAAATTCTAGAAATATGAAATCAATAAACTTCACTAGTTGTTCTTCAAACTAGTGGAAAAGAAATCTATGTTGAGTCCTAGTCTTCACAAGTTTTTTTGCAACTCTATGGAAAGACTCTAGCCAAATTACAACTTTCAAATTTTACAAATGAAATCTCCCTATCTCCTCTCAATCTCTCTTGTGGCTCTCCCTATCTCCTATCAATCTCCCTTGTGGCTCTGATACCATTGTTAGATTTTGATGCTATAAACTTAAAGTAAAATAACCAGAAGATCTAAAATAAAGTTGCAGGATGAAATATAAGATAATGGTAATATTCTAAACATATAAAACTCATAAATAACTTCTACAACAACTCATAAAATAGCCACTAATAAATGCTCACGAAAATAGTATTCTCATATAGAATAAAGATCTCCAATACACCATACTTCCACACACTCTCACTCTACATTATGTCTCACACACACACATAGACATATATATAATGGAATGTGACTCTTCATATGGAGTACTCTTGGCCTTCACTCTTCTTGAGACTCTTCATCTTCCTACTCTATGGACTCATGTGCACATGGACTATTATGCACATTTACATTACCAAAATACTTTGCACACTCTAATAATACTTGTGCATTTATTACATTGCATAAAGTAAATACTCACACTCTAATCTAAGACACTCTCCTAATATAAAGATGTACCCAAGGTGGTACATTAGCATGTACCAAATAATGTAATATACTCTAACAATATTTTTGATCCAACAAAAAGATAAATCTATTTTTGTGACAACATAATTTTTTTTATTATTTATATTCCCTTCTTTGAGTCATTCTCTCCTATCATTTTTGGTGCCAATATGACTCATCCTTTTAATGATATATTATGATAATTAGAAAGTAATTATTTTTTTTGCACATAAGTATCCTCATCCATTTTGTTGATTTCTACCATCTCTTGTAAATATTTGAGATTGTATTTAATTTCTTCCTTTACTTTAAAGATGTTACAACAAAAATTAGGTATTCCAAATATTCAATTACCTCTTTAGATATTTCATATTTTGAATAAACATGCACATAAATACATGGTCCTTTAATCCTTACTTTATTCCATCATATTAACATAACATATGAAAGAAATCGGGATCTTATAATTGATTCAAGTATAATTTTTTAATAAAATTAAATTTATAATTATTCAAATATTGTTTCTATTTAATTGGATATACAAAATTAACATGAACCCCATTTGTATAACATTGTGTTTGTATTGTGGTATTGCAAAAACTTGACAATGATACATGTATTACTTATGTGGTATTACAAGAACTTGACAATGATGCATATATTGCTTGACAAGATTCAATCCTTTAGGTTAATACCATTTGATATTAATACAAATTATTGTTTTTTATATTTTAATTTGTTATATGGAATTGAAACAGCCCCATCATATTACTTCATGGCCATATTGTAGTATGCAAAAATCGTACACCTATGCAATTATATGAAATCAAATTGAATAACAAAATCATGTAACCATCAAGATAAAGACAAGAAATAAAGAAATGGTGCCCTTCTCATTAATATTGAATCATGTCCTTGAAAAGGAGGTTACAATGATATCCCTCTAAGGGATTTGATACCAATTTGATACAATTTTTACAATCAAGAAATATGGTAGGTGTAACATGCAGAATATTTGCACCCTCAAAACTGATTTGGGGAGGAGTTTCTTGTGACCTCCGCAAGGTATGATGTAAATGTGATGAATCTTTATGTTGATAGCTCCTACCAAGACCTAAAATCTACACACAAGAACACTCAAAAGATATTAATAGCATTTGTAGAGCCTTTCATGATGAGGCCCATATCCATGATAAAGAAAATGAAATGAAATACTGTAAACAAATGCATGAAAAATAGAATTAAACTATGCTAGAAAGCAAATGAAATGTTGCTAAACCTACTAAAATCAAGAAAAATAGTAAAAAAAATATCACCGAGAGGCTATCCTGAGGTAAGGATGGTCTGGCCTGCTGACCATCCTAGGGTAGGGCGATGGTGCCTATGGGCCACCTCGGGGTGAGGCGATCACTAAATTATGGATGAATTCCTTTGTGACCGATGCGAGAAATGTCGGGATTGATCTACCAAATTGATTGTTCAAGGGTCGCGCTCTTGAAGCACGATTTAATTATAGAAATTGGCATGAAATAAGGATGTTGATGATGAAAGAGTGTTGAATTTGATCTTCAATATTTGAGACACTCCATTGTTGCAATTGAAAGCTCCATGATTGAAATCCAGCAGCACTTCATTGCTTATGAGAGTAGAATATCTCTGGTATTCAATCCGGTAGCACTTCGTTATGATCAAATTGCTATATTTTTCATGAAGGCAAGGTGTCTTCTTATAGATTTCCCAAATGGGAATCTTGGCTTGTAGGAGAAGCCAAGAATCAAGAAACAGTTAGGATCTAGGAAGACCAAACACCCATTCTAGAACCTTCTCGTAATTGGTAATGCATGCTTGGCTGTCTCATGTAACGATTTTTCCTTGACTCGGGAGCTATATTTTGTTACAGGCATGGCCATCCTAGGGTAGGGCGGCCATGACTATTGGCCATCTCAGGGTAGGGTGGCCTCTGGAGGCCATCCCTAGGTAGGATGGTCCAGGCTGTAAAAGGAAAATTCCTCCTTGTTTGAGTGGTGAAAACCACTGTTAAGCCCTAAGGCTGCCCAAGGTGGGTCATATGGCCTAAAAAGGTATCCATATAGGTAGTCTCCTCAAAATGATGTGTTTTAGGTGTCTACAGATGCCCCTTTTTGGGATGCATTGTGTGAAAACACAACGTGGAGCAAAAATAGATGACCTAAAATCAAGTTGAAGGTTGATTGATGTTCATTGATTTAGTCAATGTTAAATGCCCCACTCATGAAAGAGCATGCATATTTGAGTCATTGCTTCTAACAAAATTAAAGAGCTTAATTCAAGTAAACCTTTTGATGAGGTATACTTGATCTTGGTACACCATCCCAGTGCAAGAATACCAAGATATCTATTTAGTTTAAATTTTTGCTTGTTATCTACCCCAAGCAAAAAGGGTATGATTATTTTTGGAAATTATTTATGAATGAATGCAATTAGCATGATTTGAGTGTTTGATTATTGACTTTGATTATGAATGTTGTGATTATGACTACCCCCTCAAGTGATGAGTCGATGAGGAGATGGAAAGTGATGAAAGCGATGAGTCACTTGACCAAGATGACTTGATTGATTTGACCAAAGGTATAGGCTTCTTTGGAGCTTTTTGAAATTGGCCAAAGGAATTAGGCGTCTTTGGAGACCTTTTGAAATTGACCAAAGGAATTAGGCATCTTTGGAGCCTTTTGAAATTGACCAAAGGAAATAGGCATCTTTGGAGCCTTTTGAAATTGACCAAAGGAAATAGGTATCTTTGGATTTGAAATTGACCAAAGGAATTAGGTATCTTTGGAGCCTTTTGAAATTGAGATAGTGAGGTAAAGGGTGCAACCTTTTAAGCCTAGTAGTTGATTTATCAAATGATTAAATGTGAGGTAAAGGGCACAACCTTTTAATCCTAGCAGTTGAAGTGTTTGGATTGATTGAATGTGAGGCAAAGGGTACAACCTTTTGAAACCTAGCAATTGATTGGTTGATTGGATTGAATTAGACCTTTGATTAGGAAGGTGCGCTACCTTGATTTGCCCCATGTTACTTGATTGTTTGATTGCTCATTGGGGGAAGTATGATATCGATAATGCCCTAGTTGATGTTTGAAAATGTTTGTGTGATTTGCAATTGTGTGATTTTGGACCATTAGATGTGGTTAAATGCCCAAATTGATGTTAATGATGCTTATAGAATGCTTGCAACTTTTGTCATTTTGGGGCCATCCTAGGGTAGGATGGTTGCAATTTGCAAATTTTGGGGTCATCTCAGGGTAGGATGGTCACACCGAAATGTGACCGCCCCACCCAAGGGTGGTCTCAAAATTTGGAAAATATAAAAGCAAATTTTGTAAATTTTTGATGTCATTTGCATAGTTGGTAGTTAGAGAAAGAGAGAGGTGAGGTGGAGGAGAGAATATTTCTAATGTGAAGCACTACTGAAAACTTAACTCAAATCTACCATGGATCAACCTGAGGCATCTACCAGTGGAGGAGCCGATGCTAGGAAGGTAGAAACCTTGTTCCTTCTCTTGTTAATTTGGAAATTTAAAATGAACCTCATTAAGTAATGGGTAAATGAACCTCATTAAACTATTGGAAATGAACCTCACATTAGATTAGGTAATCTAGATTAGGCTAGTATATTAGTTTACATTTTTTAAATTTTTTTGGGGTATGGACCCTATTTTGGTGCCATTATGGGGCCATCTTGGGTAAGGACGGTTCCCCTTTGGCAGCTTGGGGGCCATCCTTGGGTGGGGTGGCCTCGTTTGAAATCCAACGATCAAATTTTTGGCCATTGGGGTGGTCATCCCAGGGTGAGGTGATCGTCTACAGACCATCTCGGCTAGGATGGAGTAAATTATTGCATTTTTTAGTGTTTTTTGATTACTGTTATTATTGGGATTTAGATATTGATGGCTCATTATAGGGTACCCACCTTGTTTGAGGAGTTGTGGGGTCAGCTCATATATGAGGATTGGGTATGGTTTGAGGTGATTGGCCTCAAGTAGGTTGTTCGTATACCCACTGTGATGTCATATCAGGCCTATCTAATGGCCTTGGCTGCTCACTAGGATAGTAGGACCAACACCTTTCACTTCTCAATCGGTGAGATGATGGTCACCTTGGAGGATGTATACCACATATTCTACATTTCGATTGAGGGATGCCCCATCACCTCCACTCCCCTTCTGTAGTAGGAGAGAGTACTTTAGAGGATATTTGGAGCTTAGGTAGAGGTTGCACTATAGTGGATGGACCATGGTGGGGTATTGATCAAGCATGGTATGATGCCTAGGTATTTACTTGAAGACACATAGTAGTGATGTACATCATCTCAAACATCCTACTACCAGATTCTTTAGGAGTGAGGTTCATGTGGAACCTCCTTGATATGGTTTAGGATCTGATCGAGTGTGACACTCAGTATTTGATCATCATGGCATGGGGTAGCACCCTATTGGCTCATCTATATGATGAGTTGTATGAGATACAACATCGAAGTTGACAGATTGGGTTGTAGTCTACTCCTTCAGATTTGGGGATGGGAGCACATCCGAGTAGATCGACCAGTGGGACTACCAGTACCATGAGCTGATATGGATGATATTGATATTGGATATGTGGCTTGATGGAGATGATATCAAGAGAGAGGTCAGAGCCAACCATATGCTGGTAGATTATCTCATTATGTAGGATCTCTGGAGGGATTAAGGCTAGATCAGGTGGTTTGGAGGCCCTACTTGGATTACCCTCATTGGGTAGAGGTAGTGGCATACCTAGGGTGTGTGAGGTATGGATGATGGCTTATTGGGCATCACAACATCGAGTGGGAGTACTTCTAGTACTCTCATGTTAGATGATAGTTTGGGATCTATCAGGATGTCCTAGAGGAGCCCATCATCTATCATTATTGAGGAGATGAGACACAATTAGTGTGGCCTCGAGTGGAGGTACTAGAGGATGAGGATCCTATGGTAGTCGAGATAGGATTAGCAGATCTAGGGACTAGTGTAGAGTATGATACCTGGTGGGTGACTTGATTATGGTAGGGAGGTGGTTCGATGGGTAGGCCTACTGAGGTAGTAGTGGAGGAGGGTGTGGATGAGGTTGGGTGATGAGTGCATCATCGGATAGAGGGGAGTGGGGTCAGCCCATAGAGGGGGTAGAGGAGCCATAGGATGAGGGTGAGGGGGATGAGGATGACCCTATAGATGAGGTGGCTTAGTTGAGAGCATGGGTGTAGACCCTATAGGGGTAGTTGGTAGAGCGAGAGACTACCCTGGTGATAGTACAGAGTCAGCTTAGTAGTGGGTAGTAGTAGTGGAGGGGATTCTCTAAGGAGAGAGATCTCCTCAAGGCCTAGGTAGACACTACCTAGGTAGATATAGATAGGGTGACTAAGAGAGGGATAGAGTGATAGTAGAGTGGGATACTCTACAGACCTAGATGGCTACTAGGATAGCATAGAGAGATGCTAGGATAGTGGAGCGAGATGCTCTATAGGTTTAGTTTACCATCATGATTGTAGGTCAGGGATAGGTTGCAGTAGGTAAAGTTTAGGGGATGTTGTAGGGTTATAGGGAGGTGGCTAGATGGGTTATTTGGTTAGTATGATGCTCGATGCTAGTATAATGGTGCTTACATTCTATATCTGGAGGGTTGGGTAGCATACTTGGTGGTGATTCTACCTAAGAGATCTATGATAAGGGGATCTCAGAGGAGCCAATGCAGTGAGTCTAGGTAGTCATCAGTGTAGCCTAGTCATAGGTCATCATCTAGGCTAGAGAGATTAGTGGCTAGTGGCTCTAGGAAGTATCACAGGGATGAGGTTGAGGGTGGAGGTGACTCTAGGGGTGCAGGCCCTACATGACTTATTTTATGTATTGATTATTTTTGGGTGTAAGGTCTGAGGACCTACACGATTGTAGCCTATGGGTATTTTGTATCATGATGTACTTTGATATTACCATATATATATGATATACCTCATTTATGGCTCATCATGTTATTTGATTTTGATTTATGTGTTATGTGTTATGGATGCATTGATGGATGTAATGCTTAGATGATGTATGGATGCATAGATGTATGTGTATAGATGTATGTATAGATGTTAGATGGATGATTTAGATTTATTTATTTGATTATGAATTTAATTCATGTTATTGATATGACAAATCTAATGTGTGTGATATGCATTAATTTTATATGGATGTTCTAATGCAGATTATGGATGTATGTTTTAATTATTTAAAACATAATAAATGAATCTAATTTGTGTTTAAAAAACTAATGGTAGACACCACAGAATGTATAAAAATCATGAATTAAAATGTTAACCTTATCACAAGAGTTATACATTTGTATGTGAATATGTGAGATGAAATATGTGAGATGTAGGGGTTTTCCCCATAAGCTTTTGTAAACTAAAAGGTGTGCATAAAATAGTCAGTGGTCATCTAAATATCATTGTTGATATTCATCCGGTATCTATCCTATCTTATGAGGACCCCTTAATAAGCAAAATCTCATAAGGAAAATTATGATTATTGATGAGATGATTAGGTGCTATGAGGGGATTTTGAGGTTTTCCGTGAGACTCAAACACCCTAGTTGATTGATCAAAAGTTGTATACTGACTACACAAGACTTTTGAAAGATATAAGTCTGTTAAGAAGACCTAGATATTCAATATCCCTATGTGTGCAAAGTGAATGTATTTAGATGATGCATAAGATTACCTCATTGCTAAGTGGGTTTCATGCAACCCATTGTTGTAATGAGGATCACCTTATGGTCATCATTATCCTGAGTTTGGATGTAGTTAGACTAGACTACTAGGCAATACAAGCCACCAAAAGCTAGCTCAACCATAAGCTGACATTGGTCTGTACAAAATAAGGTCGCTAATGTGATAGACATATCATCATGCATAAGGCTACTCCATTGCCAAGCGGGTTTCATTCAACCCATTGTTGTAATGGAGATTACCCCATGGATTTTGAATATTGAGGATTCTAGGGATTCAAGCTCATTACCCCCTTATTTTATTTTTATTATTTGGGATACTTGCTCATTTATAGTGGTGAAAACCACTTTTTTTTAGAGCAAGGGATTTTCTTAGTGATGAAAATCATTGTTTCTTTTGTTTTGTTTTGGGAATTTGCTCATTTTTTGGAAGAGCAAAGGGATTGCTTGGGTAGGGGGGAGCTTGTCCTTTTGTCAATTCTTAGCATCCTAGACCATGCACATAATAGGATGAGCAAGGAAAACCTTTCTCTTAAGGTGACAAGGACCACTTTGTAGTGTCATCTTTCCTTGTTCAAACTTGGATTTTAATGTGTAAAATTATGTTGGGATTTTGAGATATGCAAGGTACTATCAAAGCGAGACCTTACCTTCTAAAAGCCAAGATAGCTTTCTATAAAATCTGAAAAGATAACTAGGGATGGTTGAATGACCGAAAACCCTAGTATACACCCTATAGCAACTCATTAGTTGTGTTGAAAAACATAGTTACTCACAAGGGAAATGTGGATGATAATGATATGTGGGATGTAAGGGTTTTCCCTACAAGATTTTGTAAACTAAAATGTGTGCATAAAATAGCTAATGGCCATCTAAATATCATTGTTGATATTTATCTGGTATCTAACCTACCTTATGAGGACCTCTTAATAAGCAAAATCTCATAAAGAAAATTGTGAATGATGATGATTGATAAGGTTGATTTGAGGTTCATGATTGGCATACAAACATGGTGTCATTCGTAAGAATGTAAACATGACTTGTCCTAATGCAAGTGCAATGGATGAAGATGCCTAATGCAACTAATTAATGAATGCAATGAAATGCATGATAACATAATGTAAATATTTTTGTATTTTTATGTTTTGTATTATTTTTGTGTTTTTATGCTTTTTGATTTGTTTGGTATTTTTGATAATTTTTGTTGTTTTTGTAATTTTGATTGTTTTATGATTTTAGGGGGAAGGTGTGATACCTTATGCACCCCCAACGTGTGTGGTGATCGGTGAATGTGAGGAAGGTGTGATACCTTCAGAATCCCCAATTTGCTTCATCGATTGTGATGTGGATGGTGGGGAAGGTGTGACACCTTGAAGACCCCTAGTGTGCATTTTGTTTGATGCAATGTGATTGGCTTGGTTAGGAGGAGTGATAGAAACTAACCCCCTATTGTGGCAATGAATTTTGTGCAATGCCAATGTCTCGATGGGGTAAAATGAGTGAACCATCTATGTAAAGCTCATTTTATTCTATCATCTCTTCGACTAGATTCTTGAATGAGTAGCAATTGTGGATGTCATGCCCATTCATATGGTGATAGGTACAATAGAGGCTTTCATTGTTTGACCTAGGTTTAGGTTTTCTTGGTTTGATTTTTGGTAATGTGATTGCATGTGCCTCATATAGTTTTTGAAATAGGGCTAAAGTAGTCATCAAAAATTTGATGTATCGATGAGGTAGCTTGTTAGGCTTACGAGGTTATGGTTGATCTTGGGGTTGTAGATGGGATGATGTGGCCTGAATTGTGGTAGGTTGAGGTGAAGTGAGTGAACCATCTATGGGTGAAGCCTCCTTATCAATAAGGTCTTGGACCATATTTTTAAATGCATAACAATTGTTAATGTCATGGCCCTCTATTCGATGATAAAGGTAAAAGTGATCTTCCCTATAACCCTTAGGCTTAGGCCTATTTGGGTCTAGAGGATGCATATGTTAGGTAAAGTAATTGCTTTTGCTTCTTGTAGATTTTGGAAAATGGTCGACATGGGCTCAGATAATGGAGTCCAAGTGCGAGGTTGGCATTTTAAATGAGGTGGATGTGGTGGATCAGTTTGGTGAGGTGGTTGGGTTGTGTGTATCTCAGTCACCTACTTAGGTTGCTCTGCTTGTTTTTCTAGCATAGGTAATGGACCATTAACTATACCTACTTGTTGATCCTTGGTAGTGAGAGGATTGTCTATTTGAAGTTGATTCTTCTCGAGCATATCTTGTACTATGTTTTTGAAAGCGTAGCATGCTTGAATATCATGACCATTTTGTCTATGATATAAATAGTATAAATCCTCTTTATACCCTTTAGATTTTGGGTGGTTTGGATCTGAGGGGTGAATCTCAGGCAAAGTAATGGTCTTTGCCTCGCATAATCGATTGAATATTGATGCCAAAGGTTCAGATAATGGCATGTAAATGCGAGGTGGATGACGTTGTCAATTTTGCACCTAATTTTTTAGGGGTCCATTTTGTGTTTGTGGATGAGGCGGTTTGGCCTTGGATGCGATTTGTTGTTGGAGATCAATGTTTGTGAGTTGATGCATGATTTGCTACAAAGCATCATTTTGGTGACCCATTTGTGTCTCAACTTTGGCTAGATGATCTAGAATGTGTTGTAAGACTAATGGGGATGATGATTGAATAGTTGTTGATGAAGTTGGATGACAATTGATAGGTGATGGAGGTGGATTGGGTGCAGGTGCTAGAAGATCCTTAGGTAGATGTGAGTCAGAGGTCTTCATCATCTGAGGAGATGTGGATGTGTTGTAATGATCCTATCTAGTGGGTATGTCCACATGCTCTTATTTTTGACTTAGCTCATGCTCTTGTTCCACCTTGGAGTGCTCAACTATGATAACTTGATTACCCCCATTTTGGTGTAATGGATACACCTGTTCTTGCTTTTGTGAAGATGTTGGGTAAGATGGGGTAGGTGTGACTAGTTTTGGTGGTGGTAGCACTTGTGATGTAGAGGGAATGTTAGATGGAGCTACTAGTTGTGTGGATTGATTTAGAGAACCTTGGTTCCCTATCATAACATTGATCATTCCCACAAACTCATGAGAAGATGTATTGGCATTTGGACAAGTCATGGATGCCTCATCAACTTGTCTAGGGTGATCTGCTTGTCCCCCATGTTTAGGTAAAGAATCAAGGATGGTATTGATGGGTGGTGACTTGATAGGAGGTTAACCTAAATCCTTGATTGACTCGATGATAGGTATGAATGTAATATTTTGTGCTATGTATTCATCGAGTTTAGGATTGGTCAAGTGAATTATGACCTATGATGTGGTGGATGGAGATGGTATGATATGATCTGATTCATCTATAATAATAATGGGTTCTTCCTTGTTGGTAGGAGTGGAAGGTCCTCTATTGATATGTTTGAGATGGTTGTGGGAATCTTTATGGTTGGATTTTTTGACTTATCCTTGCTCGAAGAAATCGAGGATGAAGGAGGAGTAGGAGAAATCGATGGTAATGGCGGTGGTGGAGATAGTTCCATGACTAACCATGGGGTTGAATCTGGACTCTGGATAAGATCATTGGGTTTAGTGTCTAGGTGCATGGGTGATAGAGTAGGCTCCTATGGATGATCCACCTTATTGTAATACTTGAAGGGGTCTGGGTCAGCATGAACCACATGGACCTTACCTTCATGTATGTATTTGAGGTATTGATGCACTATGGATGGGATGCACTCCATGGCTCTCATCCATGGCCTTCCAAGTAGTATGTTGTACTATCTTGCACCCTCCAAGATGTAGCACAATGTAGGCATAGTCTTCTACCCAACCTGAATAGGGAGGACTATCATGCCAATAGTGGGGGATAAAGCATCGTTAAATGCTTGTAGGGTGAATGTGGATGTTGCAATGTGTGAAGGTAGAAGGTTGAGATGTTTTAGTGTGGTTGTGGTAATAATGTTTATTGTGGAGCCCATGTCAATCAATACCTACTTATAGGGGATCCTATTGATGCATGCTATGATGTGCAAAGGAGGTTCAGGTATATTGATGGGCATGGGTTTGATCTCGTGATCCTGAAAGGTTATAATAGGATCTTTGTACATTTGTATATGTCCCACGAATTTGGTGAAAGCATCAAGATCATGGGGTTGTAACTCGATCGATCTCAAAATCTCCATGAGAGTTTCTTGATGTTTGGGGGATTATTGTATTAACTCGCTCATGGTCATGTTGGTTGATGGCATATGCAGACTTTGCATAGGCCTACTTTGGATTGTCACCATTGGTTGAGGTGGTGGGCTTTGGATGGGAGTTCGGGGTGGTGAAGGCCATGATGTAGAAGGAATGTGGACTTCCCTACTAGGCCCCTCGATAGACCGGTTATGTCTGGTGGTGGTCCGGGATCGACATTGGCTAACAAAATCATCCACTTGATCATGTGGATAACCCATTGGTGTTCCCCTAGTAGAGGTACCTTGGTGGTCTGATCCTCTAGGTGAGGAGTTTGTCTCAGATGACTATTAGGGCATTGTGTAGGAATGAGAAGATCCTCAGGACTATATCGGAGGTGTTTAGGACCTCCTTGTAAGTTTTTTACTTCACCAGCTCATGGTTGAGCTTGACTATGCGTAGTTATCATGATGTGTTGATTAAGCAAACAATAAAGGAAACAAACAAAGTATACAAAATGATTATCTCATTTTAAAAATTTCTTTGTGAGTCCTAAACTATCTGGTGTGTTTTGATTTGTTGTTGCTTTTGCTTTCTTGTTCATGTTTTTGCTTTCGTTGATGATATTACTCAGTTTAAGGGTTTTCACCTGTATGCTCTCACACACTGACTTGGTGATGAAGTCCAAGCCGTGAAACCCACCAAGGTTTGGTGATGAAGTCCAAACTCGATGAGGGAGCCCAGGTCCTACCAGTCCTCACCTATGATAGTTCTTGGACTGGCCTTGGCCAAAATAGGGTACAAAATAACCATAAACAAGCCAACGAGGTGGAGATGAAGGCCACCATCATTGGTCTTGATCAATGGTTGGGTGTGAATTCCAACTCGTTGATGTTTAATATGATGCGTGGTGTGTGTGGGTTCATTTTATTTTATGCAAAATATAAATGCAAGCATAGAGCATTCAATGTCTTTTTTGCTAATGCATAAAATGATGTTTTAGTTTTAGAAATATAAAATTGTAGAACCCTAATATGATGTTAGCCTTTGCATAGTGTTGGACACAAATTTGCCTAAGTACAAGATTTCATCACTTGTGCGCCCTAGACTCGGCCAACATTGAAAGGCCGAGAGAAAGAGAAGTCTCCCGGGCCAATCTCCAGAGAGGGCTGGCTCCCAAACTAATCTAAACTGGTTTCAAGATAAGGATGCAGGAAAGAAATGGGAAAATGCGGAAAGAAATGGGAAATAACAAAAAGAGATGTAAATATGGCCGAAGCCGATAGTTGATGGGGAGAACAACCTCAAACAACAAATAACCTCAACTAGATCCTGAAGCTAAGCAGCAACTGACTCTTAGAATGCATATACAAAAATTGGATCAAGCATTAGCCATAAGTTCGCTTCCAATTGTACTCCAAACGTTCAAATGCAAATACAACCAAATCTAGAACAACAGAATTTAACTTATATTAACACTGGACTAATAGAAGTGACTCAGACAGAAAGCAAAACTTGAACAACAGTTTGGATCACCAACTCCAGAAGACACTAAGAATAGAGCAAAATGCATCTAGGATTTTTGTTTCAATTTCTGCAAAAAGGTCCTCCTCCTTTTGCTTGAGATTTTACATTGGTATTTATAGAGGTCTTTCCTCTTCCTTTCGAATCACAACATTTAATACATAAAACAGATTTTGAAGAAGTGATCCACAAAATGTGCACTTGAAAAGAGAAACAATCCCCCTTAATCTGCCTCGGAGAAATGACATTCCCTGTTTTTATGGATCAAAACTAAAAATTAAACAGAAACAAGGGACCATATTTCTTCATTAAATGACCATTATCGGGGCAAGATGGAAGTTTTTAGGAGATCACGAATAGGAGCTTTTAATACTGGAGGCATCTTTAATTTTGGTGGCATCAAAAACTACCTCATGTTCTTCCATCTTGCGCACATCGGTAATCAACAACATTTAATCTTGGAGCCTCTTTGACCATGATCTCAAAATCAGTTGGAGAGATTTTATTACATTACTTCATTTGATCCTTATATTCTCCTCACATTCTCCTATGCAATTTTGAAGGAAAAATGCAAACAGAACTATATCGGGCCTTTGTTATTGCTTCGATCATAAAAATGTGACAGGTTGCGAAAATGCGACATGTCATAAAATCGTGACACTTTTACCTTACTACTTTCTCTTTCACCACCAGTCACAAAAATGTGACATATCATGAAATCGTGACATCTTCTCTCTGTTCAGCTTTGTCTCCTTGACATGTCGCGAAATCGTGACATTCTCCTCTTTCTTGGCTTCTTTGCTACTCCTTATCACAAAAATGAAACATGTCATGAAATCGCGACATCTTTCACTCGGTGCTGGTTTGTCTGCTTTATCACCACAAAAATGCAACAGGTTGTGAAAATACGACATGTCATGAAATCATGATGTTTTTTCCATTTGGCTCTTCTATCTTCAACAAGTCGCGAAATCGTGACGTGTTTCTCCATTTGGCTTTATCTCCACAATATGTTGCGAAATCACGATATTTTTTGTCTCCTTGTACTTTGCTGCTTTTCAGTCGCAAAAATTTGACATGTTGCGAAATCATGACATTTCGTACTATCTGGCTACCTTTGCACTTTCTCCTCGTGAAAACGTGACATGTCACGAAATCGTGACAATTTCTTGCCTTCTTTGTCATTGTCGCTTCTTGTCACGATATCGTGACAAGTTCCTCTTGCTTGGCTTCATTTCCAAAAATGTCGTGATATCGTGACATCTTTCTCCACCTTGTGTTTATCTTCTAGCCCTTCCACGATAACGTGACATGTCGCGATATCGCACCATTCCATACCATTTGCTCCTTTTCTATTTTTCTGTCGTGATATCGCGACAAGTTTCATTGGCGCTCCCCTTTGTTTTCGTATGTCGCGATATCATGACATTTTCCTATCACTTTGCTCTATGGCCATCGCAAGTCATGAAAACATGACATGTTGCGATATCACAACTTTACCGTTTACTGCTTCCTTTTGTTGCTCCTAGCGCGAAAATCCAACATGTCGCGATATCGTGACAGTTTTACTCCCTTGCTTCCTTTGGCCACTTTTAGCCACGAAAACGCGATAGGTCGCGAAAATGCGACATGTCGCGATATCGCGACATTTTCTACACTTAGCTGATTTTTGCATTTGGACGTCGTGAAACTACAACAGGTCATGATATCGCGACATGTCACAATATCGTGACAGTTTTACCTTTTCACTTACAAACAGAAGAGTGAGTATCTCTACAATTTGTGCATTCTTTTGCATGAATAGCAACAACAAAAACAATGTGGAAAAAATGCCAACATTCTTGGTGGCTCACGGGGTATACAGTTCTGTTGTATGCACGAACCTCAGGCCTTTATCCATTGGGCAACAGAGTCAAAAAGCTGGAGGGGTAGAAGAAGTGAGTGTTGGTTGATGTTGGACGTCACTGTGGGCTGCTGCAACAAGTTCTTGCTGGCACTCGGCACTCAAAATAGGATCTTCAGTAGAAATTTATGGAAGAGCAAAACTTCCCTTATTTCTTGAACGACTGCATTTTGCCTAGCTCGGTTGAGCTGGGTAAGTGCTAAAAAGAAACACACACAAACTAAACAAAAAACTATACCTAAGCTCCTAAGCAACACTTAGTGCCCTCGGCACTTTATTTACTAGTCGGGCTAT
This sequence comes from Wollemia nobilis, assembly GCA_028583015.1. Taxonomy (NCBI): domain Eukaryota; kingdom Viridiplantae; phylum Streptophyta; class Pinopsida; order Araucariales; family Araucariaceae; genus Wollemia; species Wollemia nobilis. The sequence continues at coordinate 13,535,463 of JAQPPZ010000521.1, read as the reverse complement.
TTACAATATTTACACAAAATTTTACGACATGATTGGCATGCCGCCACCACAAACCCAGCTTCAGGTGTCTATCCGGTGAACCTGTAGTGTCTAGACCAGATCTGATTGTACTTCAGTTGGTCTTTGAAGTTCGGATGACCTCTTCCTAAAGTTCTCCATGTTGCGAACAGGGTGCAACATGGCAAGTTATCATGCATGTCAGTACCCACACAGTTGACGAATAATGTAGCAAAGAGATTTGCCACATGGAGGGCTCCTTTGGGTACCAGTTGCAGTAATGGCCAAAGCCAATACCACCATTTTGAAGAGTCCACCGATTGTGGACCGAGTACATGTTCCTCCAACCCCTTGATGCAACAACAAGATTTTTTTGGCGATAGGCCTTTCTCCAGGATCTCTTCAGGCTCAGCTTCTTGATGAGATATGCTTATTGGACTATGGCTGAACACTTGCATGCTATGCCCTGGGACACAAAAAGGGTGCAAAAATGTGCCCTCTTTGCTCTCAGGTTCTGCCACTTGAGCTTGTTCTTCTTCTTCTTCGCTCATCTCCTGATGGAAACTACAAGCAACCATATTATCTATTGCTGGGACAAGGCTTGCCGATTCCCATCATGGGACTTGGATGAAATCTACCTCTTGAGCTCCACACAGCTGCATCTCAGGTCTCTACTCAGTATGAGGAATCTTCCATGGTGAATACTGCGTAGGGTAGACAGGAGCGATGACTACCGGGGAAAGTGATGGAGTTTCTCCCCACTGCCACTTTCCTGACAGGAGCAAAAGTTGTTCTACTCGCACTACTTCTTCAAATATTTGAGGGAACCTTCGTTCACCTGATTGCAGCAAGAGGAGGCTTATGTCCGGGTGAAAGGCACAAACATAGAAGAGGTGGGCTTGGGTGGGTGTCGATTGGATCTCCCCTAGAATTCTCTTCCAAATTCTGTAGAATTGGACATTGAAGTCTATGATGCTCTCCAGAGGTGCTCTCATGATGGTGGAGAAGTGCATCAAGAGCTGGAAGGGATCTTGAGAGCCATCGAATGTTCTGATTAGTGCTCCCGCTAAGTCATCCCATGAGCAGATGCTTTTATGCCCGAGCAGTCTGTACCACTGCAATGCCCTTCCTTCCAAATACTGAACCAGAAGTCTGATCATGACATCTTCATGGATTATGTCATAGAGGATTGACAAAGCGACAACATCTTCAATATGCTCTAGGGCCATTCCCTTAGTGCCATTGTATTTTGTCAATGTCTTCAAGGCACTTTTGGGAATCTCATGCCAACTTTGGAGATTCAGAGGGCCAGGATCATTCCAGCTAGGATAGCTTACACTTGCCATTATAGCAGTGGTCTGCAGAGATCACGGTTATCGCCACTAAGTCGGAGTCACCAGGTGCACATTCTTTTCTCCACTTGTGAGGTCAAGGCTGCTCACCAAACCTTGATTCCTCCGGGGTGTCTTATTTTAGATTCAAAAGGGATCTACGATCAAGAAATTTGGATCTTCAGCTCAGCAGAGTCGCCAGATGAACTTACAATCTCCGCTTTGAGGTCAAGACAGTTCATCAAAAAATCTTGATTCCTTCGGGTGTCAAAAAAAATGGGAGTGCCAAAAACTATTGGCACAGGTGGGTTTGTCAACTTGGAATAGTACTTGTCCCACCGATTATGGATCTTTCTGAGACAGAAACAGTCTGTCCCATCGGGCGTGCCAAAAACTGTTGGACACAAATCTGCCTAAGTACAAGATTTCATCACTTGTGCACCCTAGACTCGACCAACATTGAAAGGTCGAGAGAAAGAGAAGTCTCTCGGGCCAATCTCCAGAGAGGGTTGGCTCCCAAACTAATCTAAACTGGTTTCAAGATAAGGATGCAGGAAAGAAATGGGAAAATGCGAAAAGAAATGGGAAATAACAGAAAGAGATGTAAATATGGCTGAAGTCGATAGTTGATGGGGAGAACAACCTCAAACAACAAATAACCTCAACTAGATCTTGAAGCTAAGTAGCAACTGACTCTTAGAATGCATATACAGAAATTGGATCAAGCATTAGTCGTAAGTTCACTTCCAATTGTACTCCAAATGTTCAAATGCAAATACAGCCAAATCTAGAATAGCATAATTTAACTTATATTAACACTGGACTAACAGAAGTGACTCAGACAGAAAGCAAAACTTGAACAACAGTTTGGATCACCAACTCCAGAAGACACTAAGAATAGAGCAAAATGCATCTAGGATTTTTGTTTTAATTTTTGCAAAAAGGTCCTCCTCCTTTTGCTTGAGATTTTACATTGGTATTTATAGAGGTCTTTCCTCTTCCTTTCGAATCACAACATTTAATACATAAAACAGATTTTGAAGAAGTGATCCACAAAATGTGCACTTGAAAAGAGAAACGATCCCCCTTAATCTGCCTCGGAGAAATGACAGTCCCTATTTTTATGGATCAAAACTAAAAATTAAACAGAAACAAGGGACCATATTTCTTCATTAAATGACCATTATCGGGGCAAGCTGGAAGTTTTTAGGAGATCACGAACAAGAGCTTTTAATACTGGAGGCATATTTAATTTTGGTGGCATCGAAAACTACCTCATGTTCTTCCATCTTGCACACATCGGTAATCAACAACATTTAATCTTTGAGCTTCTTTGACCACGATCTCAAAATCAGTTGGAGAGCTTTTATTACATTACTTCATTTGATCCTTATCTTCTCCGCACGTTCTCCTATGCAATTTTGAAGGAAAATGCAAACATAACTGTATCGGGCCTTTGTTATTGCTTCTGTTGCAAAAATGTGATAGGTCACGAAAATGCGACATGTCACAAAATCGTGAAACTTTTACCTTACTGCTTTCTCTTCCGCCACCAGTCATGAAAATGCGACATGTCACAAAATCGTGACATCTTCTCTTCGTTTAGCTTTGTCTCCATGACATGTCATGAAATCGTGACATTCTCCTCTTTCTTGGCTTCTTCGCTACTCCTTATCACGAAAATGAAACATGTCATGAAATCACGACATCTTTCACTTGGTGCTGGTTTGTCTGCTTTATCATTGTGAAAATACGACAGGTCAAAAAAATACGACATGTCCTGAAATAGCGATGTTTTTTCCATTTGGATCTTCTATCTTCAACAAGTCGTGAAATCGTGACGTGTTTCTCCATTTGGATTTATCTCCACAATATGTCGTGAAATCACGACATTTTTTGTCTTCTTGTACTTTGCTACTTTTCAGCCACAAAAATTTGACATGTCGCGAAATCATGATATTTCGTACTATCTGGCTGCATTTGCACTTTCTCCTCGCAAAAACGTGACATGTCATGAAATCGCGACAATTTCTTGCCTTCTCTGTCGTTGCTGCTTCCTATCGCGACAAGTTCCTCTTGCTTGGCTTCATTTCCAAAAATGTCACGATATCGCGACATCTTTCTCTGCCTTATGTTTATTTCTAGCCCTTTCACAATAATGTGACATGTCGCGATATCGCGCCATTCCGTACCATTTGCTCCTTTTCTATTTTTCTATCGTGATATCGCGACAAGTTTCATTGGCGCTCCCCTTTGCTGTTGTATGTCATGATATCATGAAATTTTTCTATCACTGTGCTTTGTGGCCATCGTAAGTCATGAAAATGTGACAACTTTGTTGTTTATGCTTCCTTTATTGCTCCTAGCGTGAAAATCCAACTGGTCGCGATATCGTGACAGTTTTCCTTCCTTGCTTCCTTTGGCCACTTTTAGCTGTGAAAACACGATAGGTCATGAAAATGTGGCACGTCACGATATCGTGATATTTTCTACACTTAGCTGATTTTTGCATTTGGACGTCGTGAAACTGCAACAGGTCACGATATCACGACAGTTTTACCTTTTCACTTACAAACAGAGGAGTGAGTATCTCTGCAATTTGAGCATTCTTTTGCATGAATAGCAACAACAAAAACAATGTGGCAAAGATACCAACACATAGGTAGCATGCACATAATCCACACAATAAGCAAACAGATATCATATCTATGTAGTACAATCTGCAGCAGAGACCGTCTAACATAGGGGCAGTCAAAAACAAGGACTGCCTGACCCAGAAGCAGCTAGAAACAAAGGCCGCCTAACCTAGGGGTGATCACAAACAAGCTATGTAAAATTGAAAGATTTATGTATTTTCTCTACTAAAATGTGAAATTTTTAAATTTCTTTACTAAATAGCAGGAAAAAAAGGGATATAGAAACTTACAGGTGAGGCCTACATCCGATGAAGGTGTTGTTTCTTACCTTTTTGAACTTTTTTTTAGGGTTGTATTTGGGTAGGATGGCTGCAACTATGGACCATCCCAAGGTGAGATGGTTGCACCCTCTAATTGTCTCAGCTAAGGACGACAGTACCTACAATTAAAAAATTAAGAAAAGTAGCAATTAGCAACAAAATTTGCAAAAAATGACCAAAGTCTGGTTGTGATCACCACTATAGTATGCAAAAATCATACACCTAAGCAATTATATGAGAATAAAATTGAAACAACAAAATCATGTAACCATAAAGATAAATACAAGAAATAAAGAAATGGTGCCCTTCTCATTAATATTGAATCATGTCCTTGAAAAGGAGGTTACAATGATATCCCTCTAAGGGATTTGATACCAATTTGATATAATATTTACAATCAAGAAATATGGTAGGTGTAACACGCAGAATCTTTGCACCCTCAAAACTGATTTGATGAGGAGTTTCTTGTAACCTCCACAAGGTATGATGTAAAGATTGATGAATCTTTATGTTGATAGCTCCTGCCAAGACCTGAAATATACACATAAGAACACTCAAAAGACATTAGTAGCATTTGTAAAGCCTTTCATGATGAGGCCCTTATTCATGATAAAGAAACTAAAAAAAAATGTTGAAATATTGTAAACAAATGTATGAAAAATAGAATTAAACTATGCTAGGAAGCAGATGAAATGTTACCAAATCTACTAAAATTAAGAAAAATAGTAAAGCAAATGTCACCAGGAGGCCATCCTGAGGTAAGGTAAGCTGGCTTGCTAACCATCCTAGGGTAGAGCAATGGTTCCTATAGGCCACCTCGAGGCGAGGCGATTGCTAAATTACGGATGAATTCCTTTGTGATTGATGCAAGAAATGTTGGTATTGATCTACCAAGTTTATTGTTCAAGGGTCGTGCTCTTGAAGCACGTTTAAATTGCTAAAATTGGCACAAAATCAGAACATTGATGTTGAAGGAGTGTTGAATTTTATCTTCAAGCTTTGAGATACTTCATTGTTGTAATTTCAAGCTCCATGACTAAAATCCAGCAAAATTTCATTGCTTATGAGAGTAGAATCTCTCTGGTATTCAATCTGACAGCACTTCATTATGATCAAATTGTTATATCTTTCATGAAGGCAAGGTGCCTTCTTATAGATTTCCCAAATGGGAATCTTGGCTTGTAGGAGAAACCAATATCAAAAAATTGTTAGGATCTAGGAAGAACAAACACCCATTCTAGAACCTTCTTGGAACTGGTAATGAGCGCTTGGTTGTCTCATGTAATGGTTTTCCCTCAGCTCGAGAGCCAGAGTTTGTTATAGGTGTGACCATCCCAAGGTAGAGCAGTCATGACTGCTGGTCATCCTAAGGTAGGGCGACCTTTAGAGGTCATCCCTAGGTAGGACGGTCCAATATGCAAAAGGCAAATTACCCTTTTTTAAGTGGTGAAAACCATTGTTAAGCCTTAAAGATGCCCAAGGTGGGTCATATGGCCTGAAAATGTGTCCATATATGTAGTCTCCTCAATATGACGTGTTTTAGGTGTCTACACATATAATGATATTACAATAGTTTGCATGCATGTATCACTTGGAAAAATTAAAACTTGGGTCTTCTCTTTGAAATTTGAGAAGTATAACATATTTTACTAATATAATTTAATATTATTCAAAACACTATTGTTTAATAAGTTATATGTGGCTTCTATTGGGGGCCACTCCTATCAAAATACCAAAATATTATATTTATTGTTAGGTCAATTAAACCATATCTAGCATGTTTTTTTATCACAAATTTTTTTAATTTCTATTTATATTGAGTATATATCTCAACTTATTTTAAGTTTTGTCTCTACAATCATCTTCTTGACATCATTTTGATTAATAGATATCTCACTTTGCTAGTTGCCTTCTAAATTTTAAATTTCACCAAGATGAAGATCAACATCGCAATTGGCTAAATTATTTGCTATCGATTTCCTTCTCTATATATATGCTCACATTTCCAAGATATTACCTCCAATAATAGGTGATGAACATCAACAATAATATTATTTTTATCCAATCCCCACATCCATTTTTTTTATAGTATTAATGATAATTTGTGAATCCTCCTCAATTTAGATATATTTCCATATTTTTTCTATTACAATTTTAATCCTTGCATGAAGTGCCCTAGCCTTTATATAGTTGTTAGTTGAAGTTCCATATGATTTTGAGTGAGGAGAATTTTGCCTTCATTATTTCTAAAAACACCTCCTCCTCTAGGTTTTCCTAGATTTCCTTTAGAAGCACCATCAAATTTAATTTTAATAAACCCAGTTTTTTGACAATTCCATTTTACCCTATATCAAAGTAGATTTAATTCCATTATTGCAAATGACTCTTCCATGTATGTTCAAACCCTATAACCAAGTTTTTACCACCTCTTTTCCATATTTGAGACCTCTTGTGATGAGCACCATATTTGTGGATATTCTACAAGAGAGGGAATAACGTGGTTTCAAACTTGAGCATGATTTTGAGATTTATTTTGAAATATTCTATTATTCCTTTCAAGCCATAGATTCCAATAAGTAATGAAAGGGGTAATCCTCCATAAAATACAAAATGGTTTATATTTGAAATAAATTATCCAACATTTAATCAACTCTTTCAATGTTTATGGAGCTACCCAATATATTTTCATATTTTTTAAAAGTAATCGCAAATAGTATGAGCAAAGGGAAAATGAAGTAAATGGTATAATGTTTCAAAATATTCTAACACAAGGTACATCTAAAATTTTAATGATGTCCTCTTCTTTCTAGACTCTCTCCTATAAGAATATTACTTTAAACTACTAAATAAAGGGATATTGAGGCTTTATGGAGATCGTCTAATGACAAAACATTCTTCCAAGAAAAGTCTTCAGGAGTAAGAAATTTTGATTGCTCTAAATCCTCATATTCCAACTTGATCTACTTCCACCATACTTTGATAGATTGTAAACCAACTCATCCTTTTGTGTAAAAACTAATAAATAAAACTCTTGAAGCATCTTTTTAAGTTCATTCACATTTTTTTTGAGTTCCTCTCCTTCAACCAGGTTACTAATAGAAATCCATGCTATGGAGTTGTTTCTCGTATTAATATAGTCTTTAACCTTTGGATATTTACAAACTAGGTATGATTGAGCTAATAGTTTCAATTGAATCATAGATAAGAGGATAAGTGATATGAGCAAGAAATGATAATGAAAATTCAAAGAAGAAACACAAAAAGAGAACAAGAGAGGCTTTTCTCCATGAAAATTCATGCACTCAATATTATTGATATCCATTCTTTATAAAGGAGTACAATGATGCTTATTTTAGAAGGCATGCTTTTAAAATAAGACATGCTCTTTATTTTAGAAGATACTAAACATAATAATTAACTAAATAAAATATTGTTATATAAGAATTAAGCCTTATATAGAGGCTAAGTCTATTCAATTTCTCCCTATTTTAGTGGAAAGTATCTCCACTTTCACTTGAATATGGAAAAAAGTTGTCGATAAGAAGACTTAGAGACCCACTCTGCTTGGGTTTGGAGTGGATCCTTACAACCCACAAGTATGTAGTGGTAGTGCTCCTCATGGTAATGCATGTTCAAATATTAAGAAGAGTGTCTACAACAAAAGGAGGCTAAATTATAGAATAGGATGCTCTAGATGTGAGAGTGGAACGTCTGCTTCCAAATGAGGTGGCTCGTACCTTTTCAACTAAAAACCAAGATGGTATGCAGGATCAAGTTTATAAGCATTGGATCCAATCTATGGAGTAATAGTATAGGGGACATATCAAATAGGTGTGAGATTTTGATGATGTTGATCCTATTAGAGAATATTATATTTGAAATGATCAAAAAGACACTATAACACTTCATTCAACATTATAGAATCTACTACATTTGTATTGAAATCATAAAAGGGGTTACAATTGTGATATCCTTTTACAAATTTTGCCTTGAAGGCTACAATGGGGTCTTCCCTAAGGAATCCCTTTCGTAATTGGTACAAAGGCAACACTATTTGTCCTTTTGTGTCCCTCGGTGTAGATGGGCTTCTTTTGCATGGGCCACCGCTAGTTGGATGTGTTCCTGCACTTTGCTAGACTTGTTAACCTACAAAATCTTGTTAGTGTGTTGGGGGGTCTGCCTCAGTCAAACCCCATGGTTATAAAGATAAAAGACTCATTAAATATGCTCAAAACATGAAAATAACTGCTAAAAACAACATAAAAACACTAAACTAAACTATACTTACCTTTCCTGATGATTTTGATGCATGTAGTAGAGGTTCGCATGGGGTCGTGTGAATCAGTCCTAAACTGGGCGGTTCGCACGGGGTCGTGCAAATCGATCCTGAACTTGGTGGTTTGTACGGGGTCGTGTGAACCTATCATTTTTATACTAGATCTATAGGTTAGCTTTTTTGGTTGTCCTAGAGCAACTGCTTCTTTGATTTTTGTGTGGGTCACCCTCAAAAAGTGCACTTTTTGGTAGATTATTAACCTGTCTCAATCACAAAAGAACTCCATGAAAGTGATAAATCAATTTCAATTATTATATGATGGTTATGTGATGGATGTGTAATGTATGCAAATGGCTGTAGTTATTTTGGTAGAGTTTCGGTAAGCAAAATTTGGTTGTTATGGAAAGGTAAAAATGGCCTTCTATTTATAGAATTTGACCAAGGTGAAAGGGAGGGGATGAGGTGTCCCCTGTGAGGTGGAAACGGTGAGGTTTCCACCTAGTAGGTGTCCCTTGAGTTGTCTTGGATCATAAATGGAGTTGGGTGATATAATCCCTCACCCATCCACAATTAATGATGACTTGCTAAAAATATCCATTAGGCATTAATGAACACCTTTTAGGAAATATCATTCAATTTTAAATTGCTTTTTATGTGCAAAAGTCTCCATCTCTCATTTATGACCCAGGGGAGTGTGGGATGGAGAAATATCTAGGTGAGATGTGGCAAGGCTAGGATAGGCTAGAATAGGTGAGGTGGAAGGCTAGGCTAGTCAAAGTAGACTAGGTGAGGTGGAAGGCTTAGATTAAATCATGATTAGATCTAATTAAGCATGTAATTAACCATAAAGTAAGTTTTGACCAAAAATGTTGACTTTTGAGCATAAAGTGCTTTTTGACTATGGTGAAGGATTCAACCTTAGTTGAGTTGGCATGAGGTCGCATGAGGACCTATGGTTAAGCATAGGAAGGGGCTTGGCTAGCCCAAAGGGGCTAAGGATGATGAATAGTGGATTTGATAAATGAATAGTATTTTTAGCCAATTTATGCAATTTTTGAGGGTTTTGCAAATTGGTTGACCACAAAAATGAGGAGAGAGATAATTTTCGACTTTTGGGTGTCTACATTTTGCCCCTTTTTGTACTAGATTGTGTGAAACATGGTTTAGTACAAAAAATGATGATATGAATTTATGGAATGATTGGAAGGCAAAGAATTTGTGATTGATGAGTTGTGGATGATTGCAAGAAAGATGCATTGATAAAAAGTGGTTTATGATTGATCACTTTTGGAGGAAAGCTAGGGGAGGAGGATGAGATCGAGATGGATAGGCTGATGTGGCATGTGAGGCCACATCGGGATGAGCATGATCATTTGGTGAGTGATCGAGGCATGGGGCCATCGATGGAGGGAGGTGGAGATATTAGGGAGGGCATGGCTATGATGGAGGAGGCACCCATGATGGATGTCATAGAGGATGTACCGATGATGGAGGAGGAGGGGTTTGATGTGGAGTTGGGTGATGATTTGAGTGAGGAGGATGAGGTACACCAACTATAGGAGGAGGTCAAGAGGCTTAGGGATAAGCTTCTTGACATGAATATGGATTGGGTGAGTGATCACTCACTTTTGGAGGGGGAGGTGTAGGAGCTAGAGGCTGACTTGTGAGCCACCCTAGAGGAGAGAGATGAGGTGAGGGTGAGAGCACAATTGGTAGTGGAGGAGCAAGATGCACTCAGGGTGGAGTGGGATAGGATGAGGGGTGAGTGGGATGCTACCCGAGAGGAGGTGGAGATTTTGAGGGGTAAGAGAGATGCTACTCGAGGGGAGTGTAATGAGATGATTGAGTCCACAGAGTAGCTCTAGGGACTATTAGATGTGATGAGAGTCGAGATTGAGGCCATGAGGGTATACCATTTAGTGAGGGTGGCAGAGCTTGAGCAGACTATAGGATACATAGTGTGTGAGGGAGTAGGTGGAGTAGGATATTGCTCGCCTAGGGGATGTAGTGCCATAGCTGGAGGTGGCACGGAGGGAGGTGGCATAGTTATAGGGGGAATGAGAGGTTGATGGCAGCCAACATGAAGGAGGCTACCAAGAGGATGAGGTGTAGAGAGTGAGCTTATGGTGAGAGGGATACCTATCTCGACATACTCTGGATCTCTCTCCTTGTCACACCCTCAGGAGAGAGGAGTTAGTAGAGCATGCCATCAGTTGGTGGGATGGGTCAGTAGGTGGTGGCACCTATGATGTCATATGCACTAGTGAGGATGGCACCACCAATGTAGGTGGAGGTACCATAGGTGGTAGGGATTGGAGAGGTAAAGTCATCAAGAGGTGGATGGGAGGAAGAGGGGAGGCTAGATGAGGGGATTGGTGAGACTCCTGTAGGGCAGCAGTCATGATGGGGCTACAGGGGCAGAGTGGTTGGCGATTTTTATTTTTGTAGGTGCTCAGGATGAGCAGATTCTTTTTGTGGTGATGTACTTATGAGGGTACACTCCTTATTGTAGTTGTATGGCAATTTTGATGGTGGTGTATGTACATGGATATGTGATGATATGCCCATAAGGGCACACACATTTTATTGTAGCCTGATGGCATTGTTTTGATATATATATATATGATATTCTATGGTACTTGTGTCTATTTGCATTTGTGTGTTTGTTTGTTTCTGCTTATGGTGATACATGATTAGTGTAGATGCGGTGGTAGATAATTACATGTGAATGGAATGGTTATATGCTTAAATAAATATGAAATGACATTAGATGTGACATAAAATGGGTATGCATAGGATGATAATGCAAAATATGTAAACGAGTTGCTTAGGGATAACATTTGCATCATTGCGATAGTCAGATGATGTAATCCATTCCATTTTTTCAAGGAAGTTGGATATGAAGGTTGTAGTGAGGAGATTCGAACACTACAGTTTGTAAGTAATCAAACCCATTGACTAACTGAGCAAACTTCTTGAACAGGTTCTAGGCTATCTTGGTAAACAAGACCTCAATCCTGGATTTGTGTGTGTAAAGTGATGTTCATTTTACCATTTTGAAAAGGATGGTTTATAATTGCATGGTAACTTAGCTTGTAAGCTAGCTCATCGGTAAAGACCTAAGGAATGTAGGGATTCAAGCTTTTGGATAGTACTCTCGAGGCTTTGCCTTTTTTTTTCCCTGTATGATGATTTTCTTGTTTGTTTCTCTTTTTTTTTTTGTGGGCATTGGATTTTGTTTTCTGCCCTTTTTCTCTTTCTTTTGTAACTTGTCCTTTTGTCAATCCTCATGTTTGAGAGAAATCATGTGAATGATATGATGAGCGGAGTGATTTTTGCTAAGCATCAATTGACATGCAGTGTAGCCAATCCTATTTCCAAAATGTAATTAGTGTGTAGGATGTGCTAGTAAATCTAGGAATGAGAGCAAGGTAACCAAGGGAAGTCTGGAAATGTTTTTGAAATATGCCAACTTTGGATGGTGGTTGATTATATAATTGTTTATGGGTGAAGCACTCAAAATATTTCAATAATCCTATCTCCTAAAAATGGGTTTGGGTATCACACTGGTATGCTAGCATGTGCATGTTTAATTCCCCAAGCATGGTATTTACAATGATTATGTACAAATGCATGTATGGATGTAAAAAGTGAGAATTTATGTGCAAGGTTGCCCTAGTATTATGGATAATGGAATGGGGCGATGGCGTGGGTGATGGAGTGATGGGTGAAAGAAATGAAGAAAAGAATGAAGAAAGAATGGAAAAGCAAAGAAGAAGAAGGAGAAGAAAAAAGAAACTTATCAAAGGTATGTAGCCACTCGAAGCATGACCATACAACATTGATGAGTAACTAGAAGAAAAGAAGATAAAAAGAGGAAGAGAGAAAAGAAGAAGAAGAATGAAAGGTATGTAGCCGCTCGAAGCGTGACCATACAACATTCATTATAGAAGAGGAGTAGAAGAAGAAGAAAGAAGAAAAGAGTGAAGTAGAGAAAGTAGATTTGAATGTAAATGCAAGTGGATTTAATGTCATAGAATGCCAAAAATGATGATGTTGTTTTTTTTTGGTTTTTTTTTTTGAATTATATACATATGTACAAGTGGTGATGAGCTACAATGCCTACAATTAGGCATAAAATGCTCATAGATGAATAATGTTAATGGGCTCAAGTTCAGCAATACCTTCCAACGTGGCTAGGTGATATGCCCCAGATCCAAACTTTTGAGTAACCATGTAAGGGCCTAGCCAATTGGGTGTAAATTTGTCATGGAGATGGCATGGTTGGCTAGTAATTTGTTGGTTTTATTTGAGGACTAAGTCTCCAACTTGGAATTCATGTTGGTGTACCTTAGAATTGTAGGCACATCAGAGATGATCTTGATAAACGTGCGTATGTTCAATAGCATGAATGCGATGTTCATCCAATAGGGTCAATTGGTCTAGCCTGGCTTGATGGGTTGTATCATCATCAATGAATTCTTGCATGGAAACCCTCAAGTGATGGTATTTCAAGCTCCAAGGGCATGATGGCTTCAACGCCATATACAAGGGAAAATGGGGTTGCCCCAGTTGGAGTGTGGATACTTGTACGGTAGGCCCATAGTGCTAATGGCATTTGATTGTGCCAATCATGGTGTGATTCTGCAATGGTTTTGTGAAGAATGGCGCAAATGGTTTTGTTTGTAGCTTCCGCTTGGCCATTACCCTGTGGGTAGTATGGAGTAGAGAAGCTATGTTGGATGTTGAATTTTTCACATAGTGCATGAACATTCTTGTTCTTGAATGGTGTGTCATTGTCAGTTATGATTTTGGATGGGATGCCAAAATGACAAATGATGTGTTGAGTGATGAAATCAATAATTTTGGGACTGATCATTTGCACTAAAGGGATGGCCTCAACCCATTTTGTGAAGTATTCGATTGCAGTGATGATGAACTTATGATTGGCAGATGAGGTGGGTGTGATTTTTTCGATGAGATCCAAACCCCATTGTGAGAAGGGCCATATTGATTGAATAGGTTGTAGATCCTGAGAAGGCAAATGTGTAAGATTGGCATGATGTTGGCATTTAACACACTTTTTGACATAATCACAATAGTCATGCTCCATTGTGGGCCAATAATAGCCCATTCATAGAATACATTTGGTAATGGCCATACCACTAAAATGGCCACCACAAGTACCATCATGAGCTTCTTGGGTGATGCGTTGGGCTTCAAAGGGCTCAAGATAATGTAATAAAATGCCATCATAACTTCACTTATAAAGGATATCACCTAGCAATGTATAGTGAATGGCACATAGTTTAAAAGCTTATTTGTGAGTATGATTTAGATCAGGTGGTAGAATATCGAGCTTAATGTAATCCTTGACTTGGGAAAACCATGGGTCATGTGGTTCAGCTTCGATGATATTGATGCCATCATCATGAGAAGGTGGATTGTTGGAAATGGTAGAATGGAAAAGGGTGTGAATGGACACGTGAGTTGTGTCAAAAAGTGGGTTTTGTGGAATGAGTGAGCCTAGAGAGGCCATGGTATCGGTAAAATGGTTCGTGGATCATGGAGTAGCAGTGATGTCATACCACTCAAATTGGGCCAACAAGTTTTTGGCTACCTATTTGTATTGTTGTAAGACTGGGCAACGACATTGCCATTCTCCCTTGATTTGATTTACAATGAGGAGGGAGTCACCATATATGTCTAGGCATCGGATGTGCATTGAGATTGCTTGCTTTAGGCCTAGGATAAGAGCTTCATACTCAACATTGTTATTGGTACAGGGAAAGCCTAATTTGAAGGAAAATGGGAGTGGCTCCCCTTGTGGTGTGAAAAAGACTATTCTTGCACCCCCAACATGTGTGCAATGGGAGCCATCAAAGAAGAGGGTCAATTCAGTGGTTGATTCAGGCTCTACTGGCTCTTCTGCTTCGCTTGTATGAAAGATAGAGTCATCTGGAAGTTGGATAAGCAATGGTGCATCACTTGGTAAAGGGGCCTCAGCCAACTGATCAGCAATGACTTGGCCTTTGATGGATTTTTGACTGATGAATTCGAGATCAAATTCCATGAGGAGCATGATCCATTTGGTCATTCGACTATTGTGGTAGCTCTTACCCATCATGTAGCGAAGTGGGTTATCATGGGCAACTACGTAGGTAGTATGGTTAATCATGTAATGTCACAACTTTTGGGTGGCAAAGATAATGGCAAGGCAAAGTTTCTCCATGTAAGCATACCATGTCTCGTAATCAATCAATGTGTGACTGATATAGTATACAACTTGTTCTTGGTCCAGTTCATTCTTTTGAGCGAGGAGCGTGCCCAATGCGACATCGATAGCAAAAATGTATAGGTGGAATGGGTGATTTGGATGGGGTGGGATGAGGATGGGTGGAGATGTGAGGTATGATTTGATGTCATCAAAGGTGGTTTGACATTTATCATCCCATTTGAATGGGACCCCCTTTTGGAGAAGATGATTGAACGGTTGACACTTGTCTGAAATTTGGGTGATAAATCATCGTATGGATTGAATTCTTCCTTGTAAGTTATGTAATTATTTGAGATTCGTAGGGGGAGGCATGTCAAGGATAGCTTGGAATTTGGTAGGATCTACTTCAATGCCTTTTTGTGAAATGATGAAACCTAATATTTTTCTAGTGGTAACACCAAAGACACATTTCTTCGGATTTAATCAGACATTATGTTCCAAGAGGTGATCAAATATTTGATGTAGGTCTTCAAGATGTTGACCATGGGTTTTGGATTTGGTGATGAGGTCATCAATGTAGTCTTCGATAGTTTTGTGCATCATGTCATGGAAAATGTAGGTCATGGCATGTTGGTAAGTTGCCCCAACATTCTTGAGGCCAAAAGGCATGACCTTGTAACAAAATGTCCCCTAGGGGGTCATGAAAGAGGTCTTATGTTGATCATCTGGATTGACATAAATTTGATTATAACCTAAAAAACCATCCATGAGTGATAGTATTTCATGTCCGATTGTAGCATCGACCAATGTGTCAATATTAGGGAGTGGAAAATTGTCCTTGGGACAAGCTTTGTTAAGATCCCTAAAATCAGTGCAAATGCGGATACCCCCTTGGGTTTTCTGATGGGAACCATGTTTGAAACCCACTCAGGGTAATCTATAGGCTGTATGAAATCCACATCGAGGAGTTTCTGTAACTCCTCTTTGACAATAAGAGCAATGGTGGGGTGCATGCGGTGCAACTTTTGTCTGACAGGTTTGGCATTGTCATCTAGGACAAGGTTGTGCACAACTAATGATGGGTCAAGGCCAGGCATATCCATGTAGGACCATGCAAACACCTTAATGTAGTACCTAAGGAAATTAGTATAAAGGACATGTTCTTCTTCGGATAGGCTAGCGGTGAGGTAAATGATGTGAGGGTGTTTCGGATCATTGCCAATATCAACTTCAATGGTGTCCTCGATAAGCATGTGAGAACCATCATGGAGTTGGGCAGGTGTGGGGATGAGGTGAAGGTCATCGATGGACTCAGGGAGTTAGAATTCATCATCTAGATAAATATATGTATGATTAATCCATGGGAGGTGAGGTGGAATGGAAGGTAATGGTGCATTTGTGGATTGCAACATGTGTGGTGTTGGGAGGAATTCAGTGGTTGTGGGGGTTTCAAAAATATCATCTAGATCAATGAAATTAGGGATAGGAGGTGGAATGTAATTGGGATGGTTTGGATATTATAGCTGAGCATATAAGTCAATAGAGATCATGTTGATCGAGGTGCTAGATAAGGTGGAGGTAGGTGATGAAGGTGGTGATGAATCAGATGAGGATAGCAATGAATCTAGAAAAGGTTGGTGATGACCTGGGTTTAATACCATAGGTGGGGAAGGGGAATGAGAATGTGAGCCATGAGGTAGTGGTAGTTCTCGAATGGGGAAAAATGGAGTAGCGGGTGGGGGTGAGGAAGGTGGATCTTCGAGTAAGGGTGGTTCGATAGGCAAAGGTGGATCGAGTGATAAGGTGGTGAAGTGGTGAGCAAGGGTTTCAACTTCATGAGGAGAGAGGGGCTCATGTGGTGGGGATGGTGGAAAGAATGTGGATGGAATATCGATTATGGAATGAGGGGAAGAACTATTTATCGATAGATTAAGCTCAAATTCCTCATTGGAAAGAAGGTCGACAGGATCAAGATCCAGATTTTGCAACTCATGCTCAAGGGTACTGATTGTTGGAGGATGGTAGCCAATGCCTGATCGGTCGGTAGGTTTGCATGAGGGAGGATTGATATAGGTGTGACACCCCTATTCATATCTCCCTAGACCATAACCATGCTAGTTATACATACGTAGATAATGCCAAGAAAAATTAGGATTTGACATGTGGTCAAGGTTACTATAAAATCTGGTTTGTGGTGGTGGAGGTGTTGGAGGTTCTACGGATGAGTCAAGTCCCCCATATACAAATTTCATGCAATTATTGGGAGGACCTAGAGGAACCACTACCCCAATAGTCAAGGGCACATCATGAGGTCGACCAAAGTCATGGGTGGATTGGATGTTGGAAGGAAGAACCCGAGCATTGCTTATGTTATACTCACCAGGACCTGGTGTGGTCATGAGTATAGAGACATGAGGAGGGTTCGTATGCTCAGGTTGAGGGGAGGACCCCCTGGGTGGTGGAAAGGATGGTAGAATGGATGGAGTTGGATTGGTGGGTGAAGGGGATGAAGTGAGAGGATCTGATTGAGCTAATTGGTCATCAAGTTGAGTGGCACGTTGTGTCCACTCATAGCACTCAATAGGTGTTCCAGTGATGGGATGATTGGCATGGGTGAATTGAGAAGTGGGGATGGAAGCTATGGTAGGTGAACTAGAGATTACTCATGTCTGTGTTGAGTGGGGCACAAAGTGGTGGGAATATGGAGGAGGTGTGGGAAGAATAGGTGGGTTGTTGGATGAAGATGGGATGGAGGGTGTAGCAGAAAATGTAAATGGAGGAAGTGGTGTGAAAGGTGAGGAAGGGCGATGAGAAAATGTAGGAATAGCTGGTGTGCTGGGAGGTTGAGGTGGATTTGAGGAGGTTGATGCAATGTTGCTCAGATCAGGTGTAGGATGTGGTTGTGAAGATGATGGATAGGTGTTTTCTAGAGACCGATATGGGGTAGGGGCGAATTGTGTGGATGATAAGGGTGGACCTGGTGGAAGGGTGATAATGTTGCAGAATTTGAATGGATCACCATCGATGGGGATGCAGTGGACCAAGCCATTATGGATATATTTGATACAATGATGGAGCATGGAAGGGATGCATTGCATGTCCCAAATCCAAGGGTATCCCAAAAGGATGTTATACTGCATCTCACCTTCGATAACATGGAAGAGAGTGGAAATGGTTTTGGCACCAGCCTTGATGGGAAGGACAATGGTACCAAGGGTGGGATGCATGGAGCCATCAAAAGCTCGAAGGTCCATGGATGGAGTGGCTAGATGGGAAGGAGGAAGGTGAAGGTGGCCAAGGGTGGTGGTAGAAATGATGTTGATGGATGAGCCGGTGTCGATGAGAACATGCTTATAGGTGACGGTATTGATGGAGGCTTGAATATGTAATGGGGGATCCGCTCCCTCACCTACAACTTCTATAATTTCATGGTCATGGAAGCTGATAGAAGGTTGTAGGCATCTCTGAACATTGCCAATAAAGTTGGCAAAGGCATCTGTATCATGAGTCTCAAGATCAAGAGAGCGAAGGATAGAATCGAGGGCTTCATGGTGAGGTTGGGACTATTGCAGGAGGTCATAGATGGATAACCTTGTAGGGGTGGTATGGAGTTGATGGGAAATACTACCATGGATGGTGATGACATTCCATGGTAGAGGTGGAGGAATTGGTGGGGTAATGATTGAGGTTGTAGCAGGTGGTTTTTGAGAAGTGGAGGGTTGTTGGGTGGCCGTAGGGGGTGGATAGCATTGATTGCGAGTTGCGATATTGATCATACCCACAAATCCCTACTGGGAAGGACCTCGATTGACATGATTGACTTGGCATGGATCAGTTTGAGGTGGATTACCCCCATGCTCGGGTAATGGATTTTGATATATCCCCAAGTTTTGATTTTGTGGTGCAAGGGGATTTGAGACTTGAATGGTGCCTCGATCGATAAGGTCTTGCACGGTATGGCAAAAAATATGATATGAATCAAGAGTGTGGCCATGTTGTTGATGGAAATCATAGAAAGCTTATGGATTGTGGTCCTATGGGAGGGGACGGTTTGGATCAAGAGGTTGGACATTTGGCAAAGTGATGAGACCTCCTTCATGTAATCTATGGAATAGAGCGGGCATGGGCTCAGATAAGGGCATCCAATTGCATGGAGGGTGAGGTGGACGTGGATTGCGACCTTGGTATGGATTAGACTATGGTGGAGGATTGCCTGGATATGGAGTGGGAAGTAGTGGAGGATTGACTTGGTACGTATTTTGAGGAGATCATGGAGGAGTGGGTTGTGGTGTTTGAGTGGATGCAACTTGTGATGGTGGATATGGAGAATTTAGGAGTACTTGATTGGTTTGGGGTGGTCTGGTAGTGGGTGGTATGTATGGAGGGTGATTGTAGTGGTAATTGGTGGGGTAGGGTTGTTTCTATCGAAGCTTGATTTTACTCGTGTGGACCTTGATGTCCTCGATAACTTTGGCTTGGGTAATGGCTTCCTCAAATGTCTGACTCTGATGAATCTACAATGTCTGGGAGATTTGTTTATGACAACTCTTAGCAAAGAGTTTGATGAGCTCTAAAGGTGGGAGAGGGAAGGTGATATCATGAATGACCACTCTCCAATGGGTGATAAAATTAGTAATAGGCTCATCGTCAAACTGGTGTAAAGCATAGACATCGAACAAGGTAAGCTTGGTTTTGATGTTAATCGAGAAGTGCTCAAGAAATAGATTGGCCAATTGTTCAAAAGTGAATAAATTATGGTGAGGTAAATGGTTGTACCAATCTAATGCTTGTCCCCCAAGCGAAAGTGCAAATGTGCGAAGCATAAGGGGATCACTACCATGCAGTTGGTAGCAAGCAAAATGGTAATTATTGAGGTGCTCTCTAGGATCTTCCTTACTTTTAAATTTGTCAAATTTAGGGATCTCAAATCTGTAAGGATATGGATGTATAGGTATATAAGGGTGAATTGGTTCATTGCACAACTCATCATATGTGGGTTTTTGAGGCCCATAACTAGTCGTGCATAAATCCAATGTATGAATCTGCTCTTGCATGGCTTGAAATTCACTAGAGAGCACCGTGGTAGTGTTTGGTGGATCTAGAAATGGGGGTGATGATGTGGATGTAGGTAATGGCTATGATGAGGGTTGCGAATAATCTAGATGTGGTGGATATTGCAACTATTGTTCCTCCCATGGATGATAGTAAGTAGCCTAGTTTGGATCAGGCATCGACATGGTTTGATATTGTGGGATAGGAACCTGATATGGATGGGGTGAGATGTAGGAAGATTGGTAGGTGGGTGGTTGTTGTTGTTGATCATAGTATCCTAGGATCTATTGGGTAGGTATGGGCACCTACTACTATTGTGCATATTGGAAAGTTGGTTGCACTTGAGCAGTAGTGGTAGAGGACCATGTGGGTGGTGAGGTGAAGAAAGTGGGTGGTGTAGAAGATGGGGGTGGAAGAGATGTTGGTGTGGTAAAAGAGGATTGGTTTGAATATGGGGGTGGAACTGATGAGGATGAAGGTGGTATGGAGGGGATGGTGAGCAGGGACTCAGGCTGAATTAAATATCGAGGTGGATGACCTTGATAAGTGGGGTTCAGTGGTGGAGGTCAAAAGGAAGGTGGAGGTGGTAATCAAAATGATGATGAAGGGGTTGATGGGGGTCCATATGATGAAAATGGTGGATAACTAGTGGGTGGATGAGAAGCAAATTATGGTGTGAAAGGAGGTGGTTATGAGGATGAGGATGCCTATTGTGGATGAATCTATAATGAGGGATGGGATAGATTAGGTGATGATATCTGGTAGTACTGAGATGGGTGTGAAAAGTATTGAGGTGGAAGTGATGAGGGTGGCTGGGATGAAGGTTGGTAACTCGAGGAAGCCTATTGAGATGGTGGGGTTTGGGATGAAGGTATGGTAGGAGGGTCCATGGAAGAAGGAGGTGTAGATATCATACCGACTATCTGGATAGTGGTGACGACATCAGGTATGATTTGGGAAATGATTGGATCAGAGTCATCTCCCAAAAGTGGATGGGAGGAATGCTCGAGGAATGGATGGGTAGTAGAAGGTGAGGTAGGTGGGGTGAACTCATCCACCACCATAACAGGTATGGGGTGACCAGGAGGGGTATAGATGACATGCTGGAAATAGGTGGATGGGGGATTTGGAGAGGAGAGATCTTCCAAGGGAGGGGTCTCCTCGAAGGTCTCATCCAAGAGATGGGATGGAGTGGAAGATGCCATATGGGACATAGGACTAGCACTAGGGGTGGAAGGCCTAGTCAATAGGTCAGGTGGACCTATGAAAGTAACCTACTTAGACTCAAAAGGTGGATCAGTGGTCTGAGAAGTAGAAGCACCTATGGTCATGATAGTCCATTGAGCAGCCTCAGTGGCATGATGAAGGGCTTCACGCATCTGACTACATGTAACCGGTATGGTGATGTGTGCAAATGTGTGGTAATAACCAAAAGATGTGAAATCTAGACTCTAGGAATGTTTGTGGCTGAATGTGACACTATCTATTCTCAAAAACATAGGTTTGCATGGGGTCGTGTGAACTACTTCTAAGATTGAAGGTTCGCACGGGGTCATGCGAACCACTCAAAATTAGAAATAGATGATTGATATGTGCTGTGGAATGTGCCTATGTGTTGTTCGAGAAATCTGGGACCTAAAAAATAGGTTCGCATGGGGTCGTGCGAACCACTTCTACAACTAGAGGTTCACACGGGGTCATGCGAACCACTAAAAATAGTGATAGAGGATAGATATCTACTGTGGAGACCCTCTGTGTGTTGTGTAGACCTGTGTGGTGTAGTTTTGTAGCCTGGAAGCTAAGTTTCGCATAGAATCATGTGAATAGATCTGAGTGTAGGAAAATCACACTAGGGGGTGCAAATCACCTAAAAATAGATCATGCAGTGTATAGCATGGAAGTGAAACTATGGAACAACTGAGGAGTGAGTTATAGCACGTTTGATATGTTGTTGTAACCACTTTCACGAGACTCAACAATAAGCAAATGTTCTTTCTTTTTGGTTTTCATGTGTTTTGATGAAAGTATGTATCCACCCTAAGAATAAATCATAGGAATGGGTGAACTCTACTTTGAATCAGGTATGTCATAGCATAGAACCTTCTACAATACCCAAAAGTGCATATAATAGAACTATGTTTCCAATGGGTGAGTGGCAACCTAGATGGATTTTGGTATAGTAAAATGGTATCCAAAGGGGGAGACTCAAAATGCTCTAATGAGTCAAATAAACTCTCATGAAGAGAGGTCACATTATCAATGTGGTGCTACCGGCATACCCATGCTTTCACTTAACCCTCATGTTTAAGGCATCCATAGTAATGATCAATTGTACCCACTAATTATTTGAAAAGCCCTATGGTAAAGGGGCTTTCTAAAACTACCCACTCTAAAGGTACCTTCTAGTGATGAATTCTGGATAACCAACACTCGAAGTGGGAAGGACCAACTGGGTATTAATGTCGAAATGATCCACCTGGGGGATACTATGGTGACTAAAATTGGAGGTGAGCTAGTGGAGAGTAGAACCCAGACCTCACTGAACTCTGGTGTTGAATTGGTGATGAAATCCAATTCAGGCTGGAGATGAAAGCCAACTCTTTACACCATTTAAATAGGATGTGAGTGTGTGGTGTTTGTTTGTGTGGTACTATTTTAGAAGTAAATCTACTCTAAATGCCTTTTCAAAACAAAACTATGCTAGGATGCCTTTTCAAAGCAAATCTACTTACTTGGTTTTTCACAAAAATAAATTTGATCTATTGATTTGCAAAATGGAAATCTAATTAATTGCTTTTGAAAGGAAATGGCTAAAATTGAAACTAACTAAATGCATTTGGAAGGGAAATGACTTAAAAAAAAAGAAAACAAAGGAAATTACAAGAATTGAAGCTAACTAGATGCTTTTGAAGGGAAATGACTTGAAGGTAAATTGCTGGAATGAAAGCTAATCTAGAAAGCAGATGTAAATTTAACTACAACGAACAAGAAGATGCGATTTTGTGGAACTTGTAGCCCAATAGGAAAGGTTAGCTCCAAAATAGAGGAAAAACAAAACTTTTCACACAATACCTACGTCTAGGTGAATGTAAAAGCCTTTGGTGTACCTTCTAGTCTAAAATTATGTTAATTTGGAAGGTTCACATGGGGTCGTGCGAACCTGTCTTCTGATAGGTGGTTCACATGAGGTCATGCAAACTAGGATCCGAGGATTGGGCTGATTGGTTTTGAGGTCTTGATGATGATTTTGAGGTTTTTGGAGTGTTCTAGCATAGGTACCTACATAAAAAGTTCCAAAAAGTCAATTTAAGCTTAGCAAGATGACCAAAACTTGAAAAGATTTCGCATATACCTGAAGAAAGTAAATGATAGAAAAGTAAGTTAACTACTGATTTGCTGCACAAAAATACAAGGATGCTTTAACCTTGCATACACCATGGCGAGAGATAATTTGTGGTCTAGGTATGGGGGCACGCAATCCCTAGGAACATGAGGCTCTTAACCTCCCTTGACTTACCTTGTCATTGGTTGTGGGTGTCTGAACCAATACCTAGGTATCAAGTATCAAGTTTGAGGTAGATTGGGGGAATTCACACGCCCAAGTGTGTACTCTCTACTCTCTTTGGAGGCTCATCGGTGCACCAATGAACCTTTTGTGGTTTGGCTTGAGATGGCTTTTAGGGCATTTTTGGTTTGGGGTTTCTTCAAAGATGACAACTACCTGCCATACAAAAATAGGCCATAATTTTGGTTAGAAGGTGATTAAGCTAATGCTTGGTGGGGGTCCCACCGGGCATGCCAGAATGAAATGATCAAAAATATGCTATAACACTTCATTCAATATTATAGAATCTACTGCATTTTGTATTGAAATCATAAAAGGGGTTACAAACTTGATATCCTTTTACAAATTTTCCCTTGAAGGCTACAATGGGGTCTTCCCTAAGGAAGCCCTTTTGGATTGGTACAAAAGTAGCAAGATTCATCCTTTTGTGTTCCTCAGTGTAGGTGGGCTTCTTGCTCATGGGCCACCGCTTGTTGGATGTGTTCTTGTACTTGCTGGACTTGTTAACCTACAAAATCTTGTTAGTGCATTGGGGGTCTACCTCAGTCAAACCCCATGGTTATGAAGATAAAAGACTCATTAAATATGCTCAAAACATGAAAATAATTGCTAAAAACAACATAAAAACACTAAATTAAGCTATACTTACCTTTTTTGATGATTCTTGTGCTTGTAGCATAGGTTCGCATGGGGTCGTGTGAACCGGTCCTGAATCGGGTGGTTCGCACGGGGTCGTGTGAACCTATCCTTTTTGTATTGAATCTGCAAGTTAGCTTTTTTGGTTGTCTTGGAGTAGTTGCTTCTTTGATTTTTGTGTGGGTCACCTTCAGAAAGTGCACTTTTTGGTAGATTATTGACCTATCTCAATCACAAAAGAACTCCATGAAAGTGATAAATCAATTGCAATGGTTGTATGATGGTTGTGTGATGGATGTGTAATGGATGCAAATGGCTGTAGTGATTTTGGTAGAGTTTCGGTAAGCAAAAGTTGGTTGTTTTGAAAAGGTGAAAATGACCTTCTATTTATAGACTTGGCCAAGGTGAGAGGGAGGGGATGAGGTGTCCCCTGTGAGGTGGCAATGGTGAGGTGTCCACCTAGGAGGTGTCCTGGCTCATAAATGAAGTTGGGTGAGAGAATCCCTCACCCATCCACAAATAATGATGACTTGCTAAAAATATCCATTAGGCATTAATGAACACCTTTTTGGAAATATCTTTCAATTAAAAATTGCTTTTTATGTGCAAAAGTCTCCATCTTTCATTTATGACCCAGGGGAGTGTGAGGTGGAGAAATATCTGGGTGAGAGGTGGCAAGGCTAGGATAGGCTAGAATAGGTGAGGTGGAAGGCTAGGCTAGTCAAAGTAGACTAGGTGAGGTGGAAGGCTGAGATTAAATCAGGATTAGATCTAATTAAGCATGTGATTAGCCATAAAGCATGTTTTGACCAAAAATGTTGACTTTTGAGCATAAAGTGCTTTTTGACCATGGTGAAGGATTCAACCTTGGTTGAGTTGGGAATGAGGTCGCATGAGGACCTATGGTTAAGCGTAGGAAGGGGCTTGGCTAGCCCAAAGGGGCTAAGGATGATGAATAGTGGATTTGATAAATGAATAGTGTTTTTAGCCAATTTATGCAATTTTTGAGGGTTTTGCAAATTGATTGACCACGGAAATGGGGAGAGGGACAATGTGCGACTTTTGGGTGTCTACAATATTATTTTATTTATTTGGATGTGTAGCATATGTGCATGTGGTATGTAAGTAGGTATGATAGAAGACTAAGAGTCTTGTATGCAAGTGGTAAGATAAGAATCCAAAGATCATATGGAAAGCAATAGTCAATAATTTGAAGAGTTATCTTCTAAAGCTATATTATGGAGACAAAGCTCCATGAAATGTATATGAATGTAGAGCAAATATCAAGATTGTATATTTGACTCATGAATAATATTGTGAGTATTATTTTCAATAATATTGTTATATTGTTGAATATTATGTTGATTCATATTATATGAGATTTTTTTGCGTTGATATTATTCTATAATGAAATCTTCATTTAGATTTTATATGATTCTTGTTATTTGGGGACTTGTGATATTTTGAGATGGTAAGGCTTAAAATCCAATAGTGGTATTAGAGCCACCACCATTTAACTTTCCATTTTTTATAGATTTATATTAGATTCTATCCACTTTGAAAGCAATGAATACTTGGACTCTATTTTTGAAGGTCTAATTGAGTAGAGATTGAGGGGACAAGGATTAGTCACCCTGATTTGGATGCTAGGGTCTTTCCACTTGGTTCAAGGAAAACTAATGAAGACTAGGAATCATCTAAGGTTGATTAAGGGTCAATTTAAAATATAGTTGGACGTGATTCGGCTAGAAGTGATTAAGAGAGACAACTTAGAAGATAGTTAGATGAGAGGGGATATTAATAATCACCTTGATATTTATTTTGGGTTCTCTAGAAAGGAGGAGAATCATATTTTGTTCTTAGGTGTGACCTAAGACATTAGAGAAAGATGTAAAATATTGGAGATAGATTCTAGTAGATTGAGAAGCATCAAGGCTTCCAGGAGATAGAGAAGCATCAAGTCTTCCAACAATTTGAGAAGCATTAAAACTTCTAGAGGATTGAGAAGTATCAAATATTCCTAAGTATAAAGATTTAGAAGTAGTATAAGCTTCCAAGGATAGATAAGAATAGTACTAATAAGTGTAGAGAGGATAGATAAGTAGTGTACTAAGAAGTATAGAGAAGAAGCCTCCAAAGATAAAGTATATAAAGGTATAGAGAAGATTTTTGGTTAATCAGATAACCAAAAAAATTAAGACTGACTAGAAATAATACATATATTTCAATTTTGGTCTTTGATTTAGTAAAGTATAAGAAGTCATTCAAAAGAGTCATTAACATAAGCAATAAAGCTATCAAGAAGTGTTATCAGTCTAAGAAGCTAATATCCATCACTGTATAATGTTATTCAAAATCTAAAAGAGTACCATTATGAGATACACCAACAAAATATTGGTCAAGTATTCAAGCACTATCCAAAGTTCATTAGAGAAAGACATAAAAGTATTCAAGCACTATCCTTAACACCACCAGAGAAAGAAAGGATAGGTATTCAATCATTTTCCTTGGCATTATCAGAGGAATAATGGATAGAAGACAAGCATCATCTAAAGCACCACTAGAATAGATGAACGAAAAGGAGTGAGTGTCATCTAAAGCATCGCCAATAGAGAAGAAGGTAAGCACCATCCATAGTAATTTTTGGACATGGAATAGAGAAAACTCTACAAAAAAAATACAAGCACTATTAGAAATGATATTCAAATAATGACTTGAGTGATATCCACTTAAAATAACTCTTGCAAGATAGCACTAGATACTCAAGTAGTCGATAAAATTACCTAGATATCATAGGCTTATCCACTATCATAAGCAAAATCTTCTTTAGAGAAGAATGTGAAGAGAGAGACCAGAAGAGCAACATTCTCTTCATAGAATGTGAAGAGCCAGAGACCAGGAGAGCAACATTCAGTGTCCTAAGAAATATTTACTTTACAACAAAGAACATAGAGAGAGATACTAGGAGAGCAACATTAATTATTCCAAAGCAAAAGTCTTCGAGACGAAATGTATCCAAAAAATTGTATACTCAAGGGTCATGAAAGCAAAAGTATTTGAGACCAGCAACTCAAGAGTCATGACAGTAGAAGAGAAGCCAGTGTTTCATTGCATTCTCATGTAACGATATTTGAAACATTCATTGCTAATTCTTAATTTACTAACTACCATGCAGGTCAACATGTGAAATTTAGGCTAAGTCAAACATGTTTTAAAAGACTATTTAAAGTTTTAGGGGCAATATTAAGTTTGCAAACTTTATAGATGTTAATGCAAGCCAACCATGTTGAAAAGCATGCGAGCAAGGAAGGTTGAAAAAGCAAGTCAACAAGGTGGTAAATAAGGTAAGCTATATTACCTTAATGAAGAATTAAAGACCTAAGTTTAGGTACTTTAATTAATTGGAGTAATAAGTTAATTATTAGAAAGGAGTGATTTAATTGTTACAATATTTTTTATGATTTAGGAGTTATAAGTTTTTTTATGATTTGATTATTAGAAGGAGATATAAGGTTTTCTACTATAGTTTGGAATTAATATTTCAAATTTTTAATTTTTGAGTTTTTAATATTAAAGCATGGAGTGATAAGGTTTTCTACTTCAAATAGGATTTAAGGTTTATTTGATTTGATTTTCTAAATTTTATATTTGAAGTTATTTGAAGGAATTTAAGTTTGAAGATTATTTTTTGAAGTTCTTTAAATTTTGAGAAATTTTGAAATTAGAAAAGTTTTTGAAATTTTGCAAATTCAATAGGGAGTTAAAAGGATTACTACATCAAAGGTTTAGAAATTTTAAAATTTGCAAATTTCTTATTTGAGTTATTATTTAAACTTTGGAGATATAAGGATTTCAACTTCAAAGGAACTTACCATGGATTATTGGTATATTGATTCTAGAGCAAGTAGGCATATGACTGGAAATAAACAATGGTTTAACACTTTTTAAGAGAAATATGAAAAACTAGTTGTCATAGTAGATAGTATGACTTATGAGGTCAAAGGAGTAGGAGATGTCTTAATTGATCTATCAAATGAAAAATGAATAATTAGCAATGTACTATATGTACCTGGATTAACTGCTAATCTTCTTTCAATATCTCAACTGATGGATCAAAACCTAGCAGTTGAATTCAAAACTATTAAAGACAAAAAAAATGTCTTATTACCAAACAAGGAAGAGTTATAGCTTCTGGCTCTTATAAAAATAGTTTGTTTACTCTAGATACATTATCAAATATGGCTCTATCAGCAGGGATTTCAGAAACAAGAGAACTTTGGCATAAAAGGCTAGGACACATAAGTGCATCTTCATTAAATGAGATGAGTAAACATCAAATGGTTAAAGGTTTACCTAAAATTTCATGGGAATCTATAGTCTATCCAGAATGTCTAGCAGGGAAACAACATAGAATACCTTTTGAACTCAGTCAGCATAGAACTCAAGAACCATTGGAATTAATATATACAGATTTATGTGGTCTAATGAACATTACTAGTATTGGAGGACATAGATATTTTCAACTATTTGTTGATGATTACTCCAAAAAATGTGGGTGTATTTTATGAAATTCAAATCTGAAGCATTCAATTGTTTCAAACAATTCAAACTACTAGTGGAAAAAGAAACAGGAAAATCAATCAAGAATCTTCATTCAGATAGAGGAGGTGAATTTTTGTCAAAATAATTTAACTTGTTTTTAGAAACCAATGGCATAAAAAGATAACTTACCACAGCATATTCACCACAACAAAATGGTATTGCAGAAAGAAGAAATAGATCAATTATGGAAATGGTTCGTTGTATGCTAAAAGAAGCCCATATTGATCGTCAATATTGGGCAGAAGTAGTTAAAACAGTTGTATACTTACAAAATAGATCACCTACAAGGATACTAAAAATGTTACTCCTAAAGAAGTATGGTCAGGATAAAAACCAATAGTAGAACAGTTGAGAATATTTGGATGTAAGGCATACATGCATATCCCAAAGCAAAGAAGAACTAAACTAGATGACAAAACTATGTGTGGAATATTTCTTGGTTATGATGATGATTCAACAAGTTATAGAATAATTGATCCAACAACAATATTTTTTACATAAGAAGAGATGTAGTATTTGATGAAGGAAATAAAAATATTATTAAAGAACAAAAGGTTGATTCAGGGACAATTCTAATTTTTTCATAAGAATACTCATCAAGTGAAGACTCAAAATTAGATGAATGAATTGAGAACTTAAAGACTACTACAACACTTCAAAGGAAAGAACCAATATGGCTTAGAGATACACTTAAGGACTCAAAACTAGAGCAAATGCCATATCTCACTACTACAAGACCTCAAACTCATAGTTTAACAAGAATGAATAGGGGATTGATAAGTTCTATAGTAGAACCTACAACTACTCTAAATGCTTTAAGTCATCTAGAATGGAAGGCAGCCATGGAATCAGAATATGCAACATTAATAAAAAATAAAACATGGAATCTAGTTGATTTACCTCAAGGAAAGATAATAGTAGGATGTAAATGGATCTACAAGATCAAATATAAAGTAAATGGTTCACTTGAAAAATACAAAGCTTGATTAGTTGCAAAAGGATATACTCAAACAAAAGGAATTGATTATGAAGAAAATTTTGCACCAATAGCAAGAATGACTACTATTCAAACAATTTTTGCTTTGGCATAACATGGATGGAAACTTCATCAAATGGATGTAAAAATTGCATTTCTTAGTGATGATTTTGAAGAAGAGGTATATATGTCATAACCAACAAGATTTGTGATCAAAGGATAAGAACAAAAGGTTTGCAAGTTGAACAAATCCTTATATGTTCTAAAGAAAACACCGAGAGAATGGTATATAAATATTAATAATCATTATTACAACATAATTTTAAAATAAGTTTATCAAATCCAAATCTCTATATGAAAAATATTGGACATAACATAATAATAATGGTATATGTTGATAATAATGACAAGGACTCTTCTTCAAGAGGTTGCAAAGATGGTCGAATATCTCAACTTTTAGAAGGATGTTTACACCCAGGTGGCTAGCGAGGAGCATGATGCAAGTAATGAAGACCACGAATCCAACTAGATACCTTATTCACGATTATTTATTTTTGGTTGTCCTCTATGGGTCTTTCATCCCCTGTTCCTCTTGGTAGTGTCTTTGGGAGAGCCCCTCCCCTATTTTTATTGATTCCTTCGTGCTACTCCAGGATGATCTCTTGGGTTTATCTGAATCACTGGTTTTTTATTGTTTTTGATCTCGTGGAGACCATATCTTTATGCATCCACTAGTGTAAAAGGTTTTGGGGTCCTTTTCAAAACCCCCTCCTCCAATAAATAAAAAATATAGAGTAATCATAGGAAGATATAAAAGAGATCTAGAAAAGTATTTTGAAATGATAGATTTGGGGCTCTTTCATTATTGTCTTGGTTTGGAAATTTGTCAAAATGAAAATAATATCACAATAACACAAACAAAGTATGCAAAATCATTACTTGAAAAATATAGGATGAAAAATTGTAAACCCAAAGATACTCCTATGGAGCAAGGATTGCAATTGTCTAGATATTATGAGACACCTCTAGTCTCAACCACTATCTATCATTAATTAATTAGAAGTCTTCTATATTTAGCAAATACCAAAAAAAATATAGTTTTTGCTATAAATTATCTTTCAATATTTATGCAAGAACCTAGATAAAGTCACTAGAAAGACATAAAAATAATACTATAATATATTAGCAAACCTACAAAATATGGGCTAACATATAAAAAAGATGATGGCAAATTCTATTTATAGAGATATTCAAATTTTGATTGTGTTGGATCTATATATGGAAAAAAATCTACATCAGACTATGTTTTCTATCTTGGTTTTGTACCTATTTCTTGGTACGATAAAAAAATAACATGTATTAGCACTTTTATCTATAGAAACATAATATTGTGTAGCAAAAGATGCAATTTGTGAAGCACTTTAGTTACAACATATTTTCAAATATGGGAATCAAAAGAACTCCTACAATAATAAATTGTGATAATCAAGAAGTACTTAATTTAATCAAAAATCCAATTATTCATGAAAGAAAAAAACACATTGAAGCTCGATGTCATTTTATCAGGGATCATGCTAAAAATAATTATATCTAGTTGAAACATATTTCTATTGAAGATCAAATTGTAGATATTTTTATAAAAGCACTTGGTCAAAACTTAGATATTCCATAATCATCTATGTACATCAAGAGAAGTTCACATCAAATAATGTAATACAGGGGGATGTTAGAGAATATTACATTATTTGATAAATTAGGATGTGCAGGATATGTACATGTGTCATGTAAGTAGGTATGCTAGAAGACTAAGAGTCTTGTATGCAAGTGGCAAGATAAGAATCCAAAGGTCATATGGAAAGAAATAGTCAAGAATTTGAAGAGTTGTTTTGTAAAGCTATATTATGGAGACAAAGCTCTATGAAATGTATCTGAATATAGAGTAAATATCAAGATTATATATTTGACTCATGAATAATATTGTGAGTATTTTATTTCAATAGTATTGTTGAATATTATGTTGATAATTATATGATATTTGTTTGCATTGATATTATTCTATAATGAAATATTCATATAAATTTTATATGATTCTTGTTATTTGGATATCAATTATATTTTGAGATATTAAGGCTTAAAATCCAACAAATACTTGAATATTTATTTATCCATATGAAGACAAATTGTATCCTCAACCTAGAAGGGGGAAGGAATATGATGCTTATCATGGATTTCCTTATACTTAGCCTGAGAAGTCTAAAGAGCTACATAGACCTTAAAAGGAGAATAACCCGTCGAGACATATGTAGCCCAATTATATTTATCCCATTATTTATTCTTACTATAGTATATCATGAGAGGATGAAAAACTATAGAATTTCAAAGCTAACACCCTAGAAGCTAACTAAAACCAAACTATTACGAGTGATTTTGGAATGGTCACACCTAAGAGGACATATATTGAGTTGGTTGATGGTGTTGTTGCATAGAAAGAGGTGATTATTGTTGTCCTCCCTATTTAAGAATTGTACCTATAGCATAAGTGGAGGTAGTTATCTCAATATTGCCTTTGCCACAAGGGGTAGGATTGGTTTTTCTGTTTCTATAGTGTCCACATTTGGGTGATGCTCAACCAAATTTCTCTTAGCAAAGGTTATCAATTGCCATATATTATCCTTCATAGGTTGACGAGTGATACAGAGTGCTAAATATTTTTATGAATTTACTTGCTTTACAACAACCTTTCCTAACATAAAATGAGTTTTAGCATTTGAAATAGAATTATGTTGATAAACCTTACCATATTTTTGAAGCTTGTAGTTGTTTCATTAGCCATCTTAAATTGCATTGTGATCATACTATAATAGATGTCCAATAAGAAGATCTAAGTAGTCCAAGGGTATTACATCACATTCCACTATATCTTGGAAAGATCCACGAGCAAATATAATAGCACAAGCTTTGTTGATTAGTTTATGGGGCCCCTATTCTTGTACCCAACCAAGATGATAGGGATAAGGATGATCATATGTGGGGAGTTACAAAGTAGTGATCAAGCATTCACTGACCAGATTCTTTTCACTTCCATTGTCAATGATCAAGAGAGCCATATTATTCTTGATTTGGCAATTCTATGTAAAGATGGACTCTTGAGTGACCTTAGAGTAGTTCTTAGCCATGAGAACAAGGGAAAGGTAAGGCTCTATAGGGTTTTCAATTTCTACAATAGGCAGGTCCTTTGCCTTAGATGCTTGTTCTTGTTGCTCTTCTACAAGGAGATATTTTCTATCTTTCTTGCTTTGGAGTACCCTACACTCCTCAGTTGAATGACCCCAATGCTTGTGATAGCTACAATATGTTTGCTTGCTACTACTACTAGGGGAGTACTAATTAGAAAATTTTGATTGTCCACTATTATTAGTGGAGGATTTAGAGGTACCCTGTTGAATACCCTTCTTAAGTCCTAACTTAGTTTTAGTGTCTATTGCAAGCTTAAAAGCCTTATCTAAAGAATCATCTTCAAACATAGACAACTCTTTATGAAGGACAAGGTAAAGATCTAAAATAAATTTAATAATATATTATTTTTAGCTTGACCTTAAAGCTTGTTGAAGTTGCTAATATACTGTTGAACTATCTGCCCTTGAGCTTGTCTGAGTTGCAGCCAACGAGCTAACATTTTATGAAGGTAGCCAAGGGGATAAAATCTTTACTTTAGTGCTTCTTGAAATTTGTCCCATTAAGTGACCACTTCTATTTTTACTACAAGCATGATCATATGGTTTTGCCACAAATCTAGGGCTAGATCTAACATGTGGACTTTAGCTATTTGGATATTTTGAGTATGAGTCAGATTAGGTCAAGTTTTAAAATATGCCTCAAGGCTACGCATCTAAGAGTCTAGCTTCTCACCATAAAATCTTGAAATTGAGACCTTCATTTCTATTTGGAAGCCTTAGGTCTAAGTTGCATACATGTTGGTTGGAGGGGGAGCATTGCTTGAAAAGCTTCCACAAGGTATTGCATAACACAAGTTTGGATCTTAGAGTGACCTTGCAAAATTTGTTGGAGTGTACCCATATTGACTAATGATTCAAAATTTTCCTCATGATGGGTATCATGCTTAGGAGCCATTGCAAAAAGGAAGATCAAGAGTTTTTTATTTTTTATTTTTGAAGGAACCTTCCAAAGAGTGTCACTTTTGATCTAGAGCTTTGTTTTCAAAAAAAAAAAATGAAATTGTATAGCTCGATGAGATCTATGCACTAAATGATCAAAGATCAATTTGGTTCTTGGTAAAATCCTCAAAAAATCATCAAAAGACCTAAAAAATGAGCTCCAAAGTTGTTGAAGTGTGATACATGAGAAAAAACAATTAGAGATCTAGCAAGGGTAATATGCAAAAACCCTTAAAGGAGGCGAGATCATTGGTAGCTTGAGATAAGGGATTTGGTAAATATTATGTCATAATCTTTTAGAGGACCAAATATGAGGTTGCAATCGCTTGGCTATGATACTAGATGATATGAGCAAGAAATGATAATGAAAATTCAAAGAAAAACATGGAAATAGAACAAGAGAGGCTTTTCTCCATGAAAATTCATGCATTCAATATTATTCATATCCAATATTTATAAAAGAGTAATGAAACTACAAGCATACTGTAATGGTAAGGGCTTTGGCATTTTTTTGAGAGATCTAAGGTTCAAACCCCACTAGTATGAGGGGATCGGGATCCCTCATATAAACCTATGTAAACTCTTTGAAAAAAAGATGCTTATTTTAGAAGGCATGCTTTTAAAATAAGACATGATCCTTATTTTAGAAGATACTAAACATAATAATCAACTAAATAAAATATTACTATATAAGAACTAAGCCTTATATATAGGATAAGTCTTATCAATAAGGATTCAACCAAGCATCAAACCAAAAATTTGTATAATTCCCCTCATTGTCTGACCATCTAATGTATTTTTTTGACAATTAAAAATTATCTGATATAAAGTTCCATGTTGACGATTCTTTGGGTGGGGTTATTTTCTTAAATAATTTCATTGCATCAAGAAAAAATATATTATTTTGAAGTTATATTTTTGCCCAATTCTTTCCTTGATCTCTAAATGATCTCCACAAAAGTTGTACCCCTAATGCCACTTTAAGTTTGCAATTTTGCAAGGCTGCTTCTCCAATATTCTTTACTTTGCAAATCCTATCCCACTTACAAAGAGGAAACCTAAAATTTTCCTCACAACCTTTCCAAAGAAAGTTCTTTAAATTTTATCAATTTTTGATGCTATACCTACTAGCAATCTTAAAAGTAACATCATATAAATAGGGATGTATTGCAATGTAGTCTTTGTGAGTTGTAACCTTCCTACCATGGTTAAGAACTTAACTTTTCAACTTGCCAAACAAGCTTTCATTCTATCTAAACAAGAGATCCAAATCTCCTTTTTATTTTCTTCATGGAACAAAGGAATACCTAATTAGATTGATGGAATTTTTTAAATTTTAGGCCCTCAAATATTCATAATAGTTTGTTGTTAATATAAGGTAGTGTTAATGAAAAAATCTTGGATTTTGTAGTATTAACCAATTGTTCAATAGCCTTCTAATAGTACAATAATATTGATTTCAACTCCATGGTCTCACTAACTAAGGGATGCCCCCCAAAAAAATACCATCAACAAATTGGAGATGCGATTTGAAAGGACCATTTTTGCAACTTGAGTACCTTGATTTTTTCTTCCATTTTTGCCTTTGAGAAAGCTCTTCCTAATGTCTCCACAAGAATAATGAATAGATAAGGAGATAGTGGATCACCTTAGTAGAGTCCACAAGATGACTTAAAGTAATCAATAGGAGAAACATTGATCAAAATAGAATATTTCATAGTGCTATAATAACATTTAATCTATTCACACCAAATATAATCAAAACCAGACTTTTTGAGAATATGATGTAGATAATTCTAGAAAACCCTATCATATGCTTTGTTCATATCTAACTTCATAAGCATACCTATATTTTCATGGAATGAATAGAATGTATGGCCTCTTGTGCAATGATTATACCATAAAGAATTTGTTTATCATGAACAAAACAACCTTGTTACTCTAAGATAATGCAATTTAGAATACCTTTCAACCTGCTTGCCATAATTTTTGAAATGATCTTATAAATCATATTACAAAGGCTTATTGGATGAAAATTATTAAAATATTTTGTCTCATCTTTCTTGGGAACGGATATAATAAAAGTAGCATTGATTTCACTTATTATAACCTTCCTTTTCGAGGCCTCTTCACACAACTAACATATCACTCTTCAATAAATCCCAAAATTTTTGAAATAAAATTGTAGGAAATCCATTAGGGCCAAGTGCCTTGTTAGGATGGAAAGAGAAAACTGGTTCATGTAACTCCCCCATAGATATATTCTTCATCAAGATTTCATTTTGTCTCTATGTGATAATTGATGGAATATTTTATAAAATCTTATCTTGTGTCCCCTTATCTTATCC
This sequence comes from Wollemia nobilis, assembly GCA_028583015.1. Lineage (NCBI taxonomy): Eukaryota > Viridiplantae > Streptophyta > Pinopsida > Araucariales > Araucariaceae > Wollemia > Wollemia nobilis. The sequence goes on along the minus strand of JAQPPZ010000521.1, from coordinate 13,499,332 downwards.
AATATCTGACAAAATATTTTTGAAATAATTAATTGTTTCCTTCTTTATATCTTCTTCTTCCTCAATATTTCTTCCATTTGGAGTTAAAATAATTTTTATGTGATGAAAAGAAAATTTTGTTTTTGTTGTAGCATGCTTTTTTTTTGTGTTTCTATCTCCTTCATCGAGCCATTTCTCCCTATATTTTTCGAACAAATGACCCATTTTTCAATGCATTATGATAATAAGAAAGTAATTATTTTTCTTTCATATAGGAATTTTGATCCGTTCCATTAGTTTCTATTATCTCTTGTAAAATTTTAAACTCGAATTCAATTTCTTTCTTTTCTTTAAAAATGCTACCAAAAGATTTAGCATTCTAAATACCCATTTGCTCCTTTAAATACTTAATCTTTTAAATAAACCTATACAAATATGATCTTCAAATTTTGATTCATCCTACCATAACATAACCATATAGAAGAAATTAGGGTCTTGGAGCCCTATAGACTAGAAGCAAAATGGCTTTGGATGACCATTATTAAGTAAATCACAAGTCAAAGGAATGAGTTTGTGACCTGATCCTACTTGCAATAACATATTTTAAGAGATTGCATACTTTGTTTGCAACCATTTATTGGATGACAAGAATCTATTCAATATTTTTGCTATTTGAGTTTACCCAATGCATCTGTTATCCTATGTATATTGAAAGCTTGAAGGACTAACATTCCAAAGGTCGTTTGAATTGACAAATAAAGCAAAATCTTGCATTGATTTAGACCATCTTGGAATACCACCCTTATGTTCGAAAGGGGATAGAACAGTGTTGAAATCATCCCCAAGAATCCATAAATCACAATGGGTCATCATTAATTTGACAAAAATATGCCAAGGTCCTCCCAATATCTTTCACAAGGAGTAACCATAGTTGAAGCATATACATTTATGACCCTAACTTTGATGTTTTCCTCTTTCCTATAAAATAGGACAACAACTCAATTACTTTTTGCTTCTAAGAATTGCCTATCCCATTTGCATTTGTCTCATATTATTATAATACCGCTTGAAGCTCTCATAGAAGAAACTACTAGACAATAATCCATCTTCCAAATCTTCTTAAAAGCATCCTTACATTCATCACTATTTAATTTTGTTTCTTGTTTCAAAATAAACTTATGACTATAACAACTTATTAATTTCTTATTATTTTTTAAGGGCCTTATTCATACCCCAATATTCCATGATATCACTTTCATCATCATCACTTTTTATATTTATTAGTAGGCTTAGCCCAACTTCTTGTTAATACTTGTGATATTTTTATTTGGCTTCCCAAATAGATATCCAAGGTTTATGTTGCCCTAAATAATCTAAAATGCAAGGAATTGCATGATTAACACTTACTTCTTTATGTTTCCATGAAAACCCTAAAGTGCATAGATGATCCTCCATAGTCATTACTTTCTTATGTTGCTCTAGAAACCCTAAATTTCCTTGGATATCCTCCATATGCTTTTCTTTATTATGCTGCTCTTAAAACCCTAAAGTGCAACAAATACACTCTATACTACTTTCATTTTTATTGTAAGAAGAAGATTTTATGCTACTTGAGGAAAATGAAGATGATTTACATGGATTAAGCTTGATCTCCTTCACCTCATTCACTTTAAAATTTGCCTCCTCATCTTCCCTTGCTTTAAAAATTTCCTTCCCATCTTCCTTTGCACCTTTAACTCCTATATTTAAACTTGTGCATTATACTTCCTCATCCCTCGTGTCATTTTTTCTTCTAATGGTTGATTCAAGTGAACTATAATGACCTTTGCCATTTGATGATGCATAGGGGTTTTTCTTGCCACTTTTTAGGAGTGGAAAATCCTTGATTTTACCTAACTTCTCCTATGATATAATCTTCTTGTTTCATATTGAAGTTACCCTCATGCCCAAAAATTACCATTTTTTTCTCCATCATTTTCACTTTGCAATCTCTTGTCATATGCTCGGTTTCATGACATTTACAACATTAGAATGTAATTTTTTCATAATCCACTAGTTGATCTGGTGTAAATCCAGCTGCAACAGGTCAAAACAAGAACCTCCAATCACATAAAATTGTGACAAAAAGAAACAAAGAGAAAATAATTCCCAATCACATAAAAGCTACAATAGATGGAAATAACCCAATAAATGTTTTATCTTCTCATTCCTGGATTTCACCCCCTTTTACAATGTGATACCAAGGGAATATATATCCCAAAAGAAACCCTAAAACAAACCCTAAATCTTAAAGCCCTAAAGATAAGAAATTACAATATTTATTTATTAATTAATTTTTTTTAGGCTATTTTGTCTTCTAGTGCCAACCAAAAAAAGCTTGGATAGCCCCCTAAATTAACACACATTATTGCATTTCCCATATTAAGCCTTCTAGAAAATCTCAACACCTACCCATGCCTAAATAAGAAGTTATTCCAAATATGTTTTCTTCTAGATTAAAAAAAAACACTAAATCCCATTTTCGAGGCACTAGATGAAGGAATTAGGGCCCGATAACACATTGAAAAATCTTCAAGGCTTCTATAGAAGCCTTACCATGACATTGTCCACCTCGTTATCCATATCCTTGTAAAATTTCAAGCCAATCCAACAGTCGGATCAAAAGTTATGACTATAATGATTTTTTCATTTGATGATGCATAAGGGTTTTTCTTGCCATTTTTTTAGGAGTGGAAAATCCTTGATTTGACCTAACTACTCCTATGATAAAATATTCTTGTTTCATATTGAAGTTACCCTCATACCCAAAAATTACCATTTCTTTCTCCATCATTTTTACTTTGCAATCTCTTGCTATGTGCCCGATTTTAACATTTACAACATCAGAATGCAATGTTTTCATAATCCACTAGTTAATCCCATTCTCTTGATTTAGATTTAATCCTAATGGATTATGGTAATGGTTTTGAAATATCCATGGCAAACAAATATTCGAATGTTTACAACATACCTTCTCTCCTTAGAAGTTGGTCCCTTTAGATGAACTCGCCTAGAGTATTGTCAATATTCTTCAAAACCTCCTTATTAATGAGTTGATAAGAAAGTCCAAAAAGTCTAATCCACACCAAAAGGCTTTTAATAGTCTTTGTCTCCACAATTATTTTTTACTCCATGGTCTTAAATATAATGCATCTTTCCCCTAATTCAAGGGCATCCATATGTTATTTTTGTTAGGATGAAACTTACGAGGAACAAAAGGCATAATCTATTTACAAGTCATCTTACAATATATAAGCATCAAGCTTAGGAGGGAGATATGACAAGTGTCATAAGCTCCACTCCAAGTGTCTTTCAGAAGACACCACTCCAACTCAAACTGAAGATAGGGACAAGTGGCAGAAGACAAATGTCAAACTGTCAAGTATATGCATAGTGCACATTATAATAATAATCTAACATTCCCCCTTAATGTGCACTATCCTAACTATAGAAAAAAAAATTAAGTCAACATTAGATAACATTCCCCCTTAATGTTGACTTCTATTACATAGATAGAGCAATTTTCTAAACTAAGAAAATTTGTCTTTCCCAAGTGAATTGGTGAAGATGTCTGCCACATGATATTGAGTTGGTACATACTCCATGTGTATAATGTCTTCTTGGACCATTTCTCTGATGAAGTGATGATGGATCTCAATGTGCTTTGTTCTTGCATGGAAAACTAGATTTTTGGTCATCTTGATGGTACTTTGATTGTCACAATATATATAGGTTGGACCATGTATGTATAGCCCAATGTCCTAAAGTAATTGCCTCAACCAAATTGCCTCCTTAGTTGCCTCAACTGCTGCTCTATATTCAGCTTCTGTTGAAGATAATGAAACTATGTTCTGCTTCTTTGTGCTCTATGAAATAGAACCCTGGCCCAACTGAAAGCAATAACCTGATGTGGATCTTCTAGTTTCAGGACAACTAGCCCAATCTGAATATGTGTAGACAACCAAAGAAAAATCATCACACAATTCTCTTAGCTGCTATCCAATGGATCTTCTTAGGATCCTGCATGAATCTGGAAATGAGGCCAACTGAATAGCAAATATCTGGTCTAGTTGAAGTTAAGTAGATCAAACTTCCAACTAGCTGCCTGTAAAGGGTACCATCAACCCTTTCTTCTTCATCACTATTGACCAATTTCAACCTGGTATCCATGGGAGTGAGAGAGGGCTTATACTCCTCCATGTGAAACCTCTCCAAAATAGAACAAAAGGCATAATCTATTTACAAGTTATCTTACAATATATAAGCATCAAGCTTAGGAGGGAGATATGACAAGTGTCATAAGCTCCACTCCAAGTGTCTTTCAGAAGACACCACTCCAACTCAAACTGAAGACAGGGTCAAGTGGCAGAAGACAAATGTCAAACTGTCAAGTATAGGCATAGTGCACATTATAATAATAATCTAACAATTTTATCCCTTATTTCTAAACTGAAGAAGATAATGAGGAAAAATCCTTTCAAAACAAAAATCATGGAGTAATTTGAATTCAATCCCCACTTCCATTTGATCTAATTTCGAATCTCTTAAAAATTTGGCTAGTATCCATGAAATGTATATACTAACCCTTTGGTTTTAAGAACTATTATATTATACTCAATCATCTCATCCTTAATAATCACTTTTTATGTAGGATCTGCTACCTGGGTAGGGTTTGCCATAGATTTGCTCTTCCTCTTATCGTTAACTAGGACATCCATACCTCTAACTAGAACAACCTTACTTTTTGTAAAGACTTTAAAAAACAACTTTTTTACCATGTTACCTACATTTTCTTTACATGAATCCTTTAGTTTTTGAGTTTTTCCTAAGATCTAAAATAGGAAGTAACACTTAATCCTTGATTGCACTTTGGTTTCTACTTTTTTATGACATTTCTTGTTTCGTGTACATGCTTTCTACTTACTCAGGCTCACCCCAACACTCACCTCAATATTTATTCAAAACATTATTAAACATATATATTATTTAATTTAATTTTTTTAAATTTTTTTCATCTCCAACTTTTGGATATGAATTGCCTTTAGGTGACACCTTATTAAATGAAGAATTTTTTTTTATTTTACACAATGAAATTTTGAATCGATAACCTTACAATAATAATAATAATGATGATGGTCTTCTTGTTGGGTGGAGGTGGTAGATTGATGTTAAATATTGGGTGGAGGTGGTAGATTGATGTTAAATATTTGCCAGTTTAAGGTTGACGGTTTTAATCCCAAACCCTTCCAAAATCTGGAGTTAAAAGTTAACCGAAATGGAACACGAGTATAATGCATACTTCTCTTCGAAAGAGAAGTTGCTGATTCCCATGTACAACCAAAAAAAAATTAATGGTCCTCTTATTTTCTTGGTGATTAAGAACATATCCACGTGAAGGGAATTGCATCTAGCCAGTGAAAAATGCTGTGATACTTAATATTGGATGTATATTTTTTCCAAAAGCAAAGCAACCATTTACATCTTTTACATAAGATGAATGATTATTTAAGAAAAAGGACAATGCCATCATTCACCCATGAGAGGACCATGTCATACACCAATTACCTTTTAGAGGAATAATATAAACATGATGCATTCCCTGTGTCGACTAACGAATAGAATCTTTTACACAGGCGAGGACAAAAGTTAGACTAGTTAGTGAGACTACTTTTTAGTCTATCTATTAGCATAGTGCCTAAAATACGTTAAAATTAGTAGCAAGAACTGAAACAAACTGCTTGTAATTATTTCCCCTATTGTGTATCAAAATCCATTGGAGAATTTCAGAAACAGAAACCAAAGTGATGCGTCGTAGATGGACTACTTAACTTATGAAATGGCTTAAGTCGACGTACGTAAAATTATATAAAAAACATATAGAGTCCATTGCAAGCTACTGGTAATGTATTTGGATTAAAAATTTGATAGAAAATGACAGGCAATTGGTGTGATGTCGATGCATATGCTCGGCATACCATGCATATGCTTTTGCATATGGGTGGGTATATACCCACCCCGTCAATCAATCTTTCCTTTTTCACTTTCTCTAAGCACTCACACAAAACCATTCATTTAGGCACTCTGCAGTGTCCGTCACATCTCTTTTGTTTTTCTAATTAATTTAATTGTTCTTCCTTTTGAGTACTGCTTTGCTTTGCTTTGCATTGCACAGCACATGGGTTGTCATGTCCAACACCTGATCCTCCCTCCAATGCCTGAGACACTTTTCTCTTTCTCTAGAATTGAAGGTTTCCTTCATTCGCAGTCACACCCACTTCATTTTGTGAAGATTCAAGGATACCCATTGCAGCTGGACTGGGTTTCCTGCAAGCTAAGTTGAGGTGAGGTAGGAACATTTGGGGGAAGGAATGGGGATAGTGACAGGAGTGATGAAGAAATCACAAGCATGGGAAAGAGTTGGCAATTCCAGTCGTATGGGTAATGGCAGGATGATCAAGGATGATGACGATGACCATGTCAATGGCAGAAACAACAACAGCAGCAGCAGCAGCAAGTGTGGATGTTGGCACTCCCTTGTGGCCACTTGCATTTCCACAAGGTCCTCCTCCTCTGTTGTCATCAATACCACTGGTAATCACTCCCAGTTTTACTTGATTTCTTCAATTTTGGTTTCCAACGAAATAAGTCCATGTGACAGCACTCGCCCCTCTTTTTTCCTTTTTTGTTTTATTACATACCACCGCTGGCAATCAATCTCATTTTGCATAGTTTGTTCAGTTTTGTTTGCCAAGGAAATTAGTCCACGGGGATATCGGGTTCAATGCTCAGGAACATCTTTTGCCTACTTTTTTGTGTTTTCCCCTACATAACACCACGGATAATCAATCCCATGTTTCCTTGTTTTCTTTACTTTTGTTTGTGAACCAAAAAAAAGTCCATTTGCTTGTCAGATTCAATGCTTACAACGCAACATTTCACTGCTTTTATGATTCTAAATTTGTGGGCAGTAATGGAATACTAGTTTCAATTGGGACGGATACTTTTATGATTCTAAATTTGTGGGCAGTAATGTAATACTAGTTTCAATTGGGACGGATATTGTTATGGGTAACTAGGAACTTCACTCATCGTAGACGCCAGCTTGCTCAACTACAGCTTTCTCCCTTTGTCCTTATAACTGGACTAGTTAAACCAGGTCCCTTAATCACGGGACTAACTACAATAATCCTCAATTAAGGCACAATACCAGAGCAATGGCTATTGGGGTGCTAAAATGACGCAAGTACATCAGAACCTGGCCATAGATAGATCCTTTTAAAATGAAATTCTTTATAGCCACTCTCAGGTATATCTGTTGCAGTTTAATTTCCTACAGAGTCATAGTTGAATGCCAATGGTAGTATATAACTTGGAGCAACAGACGTACACCCTTGGTGGCGTCATTGATTGCATGCCACTGTTAATATCATGATCAACTTAGTAAATAAAGGAGTGTATCATGGCAACTGAATCTCGGGTTGAAGCTGGTGTGCATAGTTGCATTTTGTATGCCACAAACGAGGTCAGTAAATAAGAGGGTCAATGGCAGTGTCCCTTGATGACAGGGTTAATGCAGATACGAGATTGCTTCTGGTTGCAGGGCCAGGCCTTAGCGACCAATGAGCTTGTAAAACCATGATTTTTTTTATAGTTTTTGCATTTGCATGAACTAATTAAGTTTTCATTTAGGATAGCATATTTTGGGCTGTTTAACAAGAGGCTAGATAGAAGTGCAAGATGCTACGCTGTACCGTTGGTGGCGACAGCAGACAATACTGGAATACAAAGACTTAAGGTTGTAGTCCTTCTATTTATTTGGATCTGATCTGCATGGACTATACTTTTGTACAATGAAGTTGCTTATGACGAAATAAATGAAGAAAGAGATAGTAATAGCTGATTGACCTGGCACTCCTTAAGATCACAATTATTAATAAATGCTGATACATATAAACTATGCGGTTATGACCATGATTTTGTAAGGAACTGTTACAACCAAACTTTATGCAAGTTGGCGGTATGAGTTAATTAGTTCCATTGGTTCACCAGATGTGGTAAAACAATTACAAACTTAAAGTGCTCTTGAAGGCGTAGGTTTGATGTTCAAGTTTTTGTGCTTCTTCATATATCAATTCTTCTCCAGTTATTCCTTTTACATGATCTCAGATCTATTTGGTATTTGCCGTTATAAGGAGTCAAGCAAAAAGCTGTTTATTCATGAATGTTTCTTGGAGCTTAGATAACCTTCCTGTGGCAGCATGGATATTCCAATCTGGGAGGTTATTTATTCACATTACAGACACCAATCAAGCAACTGTCCTCTATACTGATAGGAAATAGAACAAAGTGAAGAAAACACTCCATGTGAACAGTGTTCGAGGAGACATATTTTAAGTTTTGAAGACTTTGCATCCATAAGCAAAACAGCAAGAAGACCAACGATGCAGCATTATCAAGCTGTGTGTGGAGTTGAATTTTTCCTCATTTCAGCCAGTATCTTTAGATATCTTTGCCTGCTTCCAGAATGTCTCTCTGATCTCAAGATTTTGATTTTTCTTGAGTTCTTCTGTAAAATATTTCTACTATTCTTCAGTCCATTCAAAGTGATCTTGACTATCTTTTTCCTTTGTAGATTTGAATTCTACATCAATTCTCCTCTCATTCCATGCTGGTTGATATAGCTCCTAATCATCATTGCACTCTCTTTTGCTTATATCTGTGATACTCTTATAGCATGTAGAATCTAAAATGGGTAATAAAAACTGTAGATTAGAGGTTGGCACTGATCAAACGAAAAAAAATCTAAAATTCATGGCATTGATGCAAATAATGAGGAGAAAAACATGCCTTGTTGGCAATAGGGAAAAGGAGCCATTAGTTGAACAGGAACCAGTAGATACATTGTTTGACAAGATAACTGGATCTTTGAATATTTTTACTGGTTTTTGGACATTCTTTAACCTATCATTTGAAAACAAAATACTGATTAATTTAACATAAAGGTATGCTGCTTATACATATTACTTATTAGCACATAACACTGCAGGAATTTGTTTTTGCCATCGAATATATCAAAGAATCTTTAAAATATTGTTGACACATGATCACATTTTTTTTTATCAGTTATAGAGGATTGTAATTGTTCCCCACCCATATTACATCATGACCATAAAGTGGTATTACAACTTTCACTGTAAATTGTTGAACTGGTAGAGGATATACTTGTCAAGAAATGGTCCACCCATATTTTACATGTATTATTAACATCCTTGAAAAAATCCATTTAAAAAAGCATTTGGCCTGATCTGTTAATACTGAAACAAAATATGTAACATGAGAACATGATAAACTTACTACCCTTATTTTTTTGTGAGTTGAGATGACACTATATAACCTTGGCAAAATTGTTAAGGGTATACCAGACAGCATGAATCCACAGGAACTGTTCTTTGATGGCTCTTAGATAGCAGGTACTTGTTAAGGGTCTACCAGGCAGCATGAATCCACATGAACTGTTATTTGATGGCTTGTCCATGTAGCCTGGCAGAGAAGGCTTAAAGCATATTTCTGAGATTGTAAGCTTGTGAAGCGTCTTTGGTTTGATATTGGTTAACAGTTCCATTGTATCTAGGCTTGTCCATTGGAGAACATGCTTTTTTTTTTAGTCTCTTCTTTTGTAGGCAGTTTGAATGCTAAGTTAATTGGTTAAATAACCTATGCTAAGTTAATTGGTTAAATAACCTTTCTTTCCTTTAGGATAGCTTTCTGTAGCACGGACCGCCATAGATTTTTTTTTTAGATGATTAGGTCACTGAGGTTTGTGCCCAGCACTTAATGCTTAAGTAGTATATTATAAACGGTCATTGTGGGACATGATCAGACGTGCAATTCTTAGATTTTTTTTTTAGATGATTAGGTCACTGAGGTTTGTGCCCAGCACTTAATGCTTAAGTAGTATATTATAAACGGTCATTGTGGGACATGATCAGACGTGCAATTCTTAGATTTTTTTTTTAGATGATTAGGTCACTGAGGTTTGTGCCCAGCACTTAATGCTTAAGTAGTATATTATAAACGGTCATTGTGGGACATGATCAGACGTGCAATTCTTACTTAGGAACAAAGTGGTAATACTTTGCCGTTCCATTCTTCTTTATGTGTGGGGTATAATTTCGTATATTCTATGCCTTCGTTTTTTTTTTTTCCAATTTATAAGTACATATAAATAATGAGATTATTTAGGAAAGCAACTCTCCTAGTTGATTGTCACCTTATAAAACTGAAAAGGAGTCTCCAGAGGAGTCAGAAATTATAAATGAGTCTTACATATGAGAGTTATATAATTGACCTAAGAATTTAAAGTTTAAAAAAGGTAAATGGATCACATTATGAGCATTACTAACATAAAGTACAAACATAGGTGATCATAAATTAATCCCTATTTAGAGAGAAAAATAAATAAAAATAAAAATCTCTGATCTGTAGTGTAGATGGGGAAAGTACATCTCAAAGACATATTGGGAAATCTATTCGTTTAGCTTGTAAAGGTATGCTTACTTTTATTTACCTAATGGGTTTGTTGTAGTTTACTTCCTTGTGGTGGTCCCTGTTTTGGTATCCTACATTATCCTGTAGAAATGGAGATTAGGAATTTACTGTCCCATGGATGCACAATAAACCTCTTCTTGATGTGTTGGTCCATAAATTTTAAGGTGGTTGATTACAAGTGCATTAAGAATGCATGGATTAGTCGGGGGCAGGAATTTTTTGCAATGGCTTATATAGTGGCACATGGACAGTATTTGAGAGGCCTTAGCTTAGATGTGATTGATTTTTAAACTTAAATTTGTTTAGATGTAGGCAAACCTTTTTTCTTACTGGAAAATACCAATGACAATGAGGTCCTATACTATCAAGATACTTTATATTTATAGTGCTGGTCTTCTCAACTCTAGAAGCTACCTGGTTCAATATATTTATTCATACAGACGCAGTCATCAGTAAATTGGTCCTATTTCTTAAGATGGTCTTCTTTGTACCTCGTTCTCAAGGAGAGTCCTGTGAATATATACCAGGTTTTCTACATTTGTTGACCACAATTGGTCTCTTTGATGAGTAAATAAAACTGTAACTTGTAATGACTCCAATTTCTCTCATATGAAAAGCATGTGTAATTGTTAGAGTAACTATTTAGTAGATATTTATGCCTTAGATGCATTCCTCACATGAAGTGTCTATGAGGGGCCTTCCAAATGCACTTAGTGTACAATGCCTCTGCGGTGCCAAATTCGCCAAATTTACCTAGTGCATGTGAAAATTTGGCAAATTGAGTCTTCATGAAAGATACATTCTCTCTAATTCCAAGGTAAATTCCACTACAACGAGTAATCCCTTCGTACCATGCCTCCATAGTGCTAAACCAACCTATCGCATGTGAAAATTTGGCAAATTGAGGCTACACCTCTCTAGTTCCAAAGACTTTTTTCACTATATGTGTATTTCCTTTACTATTTGTCTATCATGGGAGGGGAGCCTTCTGTTGTCAATTTGGTATCATGCCATTTTACATTGATAATGTGAGAAGCAATATGAAAATATTTGTTTTGCTTGTTCCACCTTCTATGAGTTTGTATGTAACAAGGATAAAAGTAGTGTACCTCTTATCTATGTTTTTGTTTTGGTCCCTCAAACATAAGAGTAAATATCTCATAAAAATTGCCAAACATAAGCTCTTTGTATCTCCCTAATAGGGTCAATGAAATCAATCATGCACTTAACATTAGCCCAAAAGTGGTCATAAAAAATCAGCTCACTTCAATTGCAATAATGAATAATGGATAATGGATCAGATCTTTAATGGATAATGATATCATCCATTATGTCAACATGCCACTGACACCAATGACAAACAAAAAAATGTCCTTTCAACTGAATTAGTCACCAAGAAGGACGCAAATGGAAGCAAAGCAGGTATTGGTGGGGTATGGTTACTCTACACTTGTCATTTGTGTCCAGTTTCTGGTGTTTGCATAACCATCTGAATCTTTCTTCTATCTTCAAACAATTTGGCAATCTAATTGAACTTGTTAGTGTCTTTCAGCTCATTGATTATGCAGGCACACAATATATGGTCCAAAATACAGGTTTATGTTATCTTTTAGCACCAAACTTGCAGCTTTGTAAATTAGGGATGTATTGCTTATAACTTGCACAACATTAGATGCCCAAATAATCAATGGCCTCACATATATTATCCTTGGAGAAAGGGGTGTTTTTTGCTCTGAACAATCAATTTCCCTTAAGGAATAAAGGTTGCTGTTTAAAATACCATGATGTTTAAGAGTGGATAGTTTTGAGTATGTTTGTTAAAATCGTACATGAGCATAGAACACCTGGCTTTACTCCATGCATTCCTTCACAATTCTCTGAAATAGGGGTTTTCTCCTTACCAACAAGAGAAGTGTAAGGCCTCTCATATGAAGGGGCTTTATAACCTGCAGTTCCATCAGTTGTTTGCACTATCTAATTGTGATGTGACTAACGGGTGACATTAAAGGGATACCACATGTTGGGAAAGTCTTGGTATAAGAAAGTCAACATGTTTTTCAATCCTGATCACTGGATACATATACAAAACAATTTATTAATGAAAATTCTGCTTACATGAAGGCTCTACTCGTAAGTATGACAATCTTTGTTAGACCATGAAAATCCATGTAAATCGATCAACATCTTATCAGCAAAAGGTATCCAATTAGACTTGCAATTTAAAAATGTGCACTTCGTCAATTGGTCCAAGTAAACTTTTAGAACTCTTTTTGGATGGGAAGATGTTATCTAACCTTTCTATAGGCATCCAGTATGTTCTACAAAAGACCAAAATAAAAAAATAAAAAAAAATAATTGAGCTGTTTGCTTTGTGCAGGACTGCTTCCTGAAAAAACATCTTCTGATTGTTGATCACCATTTGACATGAAAATAATTTTCGGAGGCCTGTTTGTTTTGTATTGTACTATGATCTTCTTTACTGATTGTTTTTGGCATAATGTCAATTTCTTTTTTCTTCCTTAATAATCTATTTTATGTTCTAAGCTCACCTTGACCAACTTACCTCAGGACGGTCCTGACGGATTCCACCGTGAATATTGTTTGCCCTAATGCCCACTTTTTACTTCAAGTTCTTCTTATGAACTAGGTGTGTTCTTTCATATTTTTATGCAAATGGACGAATCTGATAAGTATTCTGTTGCAGCCTTTGCAACCCTATCTTAGAAACATGAAGTTTGCATGGAGAGAGGTCACTGAGTTTCCTTTTTATTCATAATTCTGTTTCTCTGAAATTTCTTTTTGGAAGAGTTGGGACTATATCTGTAAATTGTAGGCCCCAGTACAAGTCACAGACATACCCAACCATGCAGAATTGAGGTCACATTAAAATTTGACTTTATAAAGTTCTTCTATATTATTTGCAAACTGAGCTTCTTGATAAGCCCCGCTCCTATGGCAGGGTGTTCTAGTCTATGGAGAATTGAGTATAAAGTCATTCCTTTTTTGTTTTCTTTTTCAATCAGTTGAACAAATTGTTCTTTGCATATGCAGCAGTGGAAAGTAGATCACTTGATAATAGCTGCAAAGAGCCACCTATCCCTCAGACGGGTTCTTCAACAAGCAGTAATAATAATGAAAGCAATTCATCAACCCCAAAAGCTGGAGGCGAATTGAAATTAGCATCGCAGTTGCTTAAATTCTCCTTCAATGAGCTCAAAGCTGCAACTAGAAACTTCCGACCAGAAAGCATTCTTGGGGAAGGTGGCTTTGGTTGTGTTTTTAAAGGGTGGATAGAAGAAAATGGCACTGCTCCTGTAAAACCTGGTACTGGTCTTACGGTTGCTGTGAAAACATTAAACCATGATGGGCTGCAGGGACACAAAGAATGGGTGGTAAGTATTGAGTCTTGACAGAAATATTAATGGGTAGTGCTTTTTAATCATTAAATCATGATGTGGTACTTCAATTGTTGGAGTTTTTTGACATCGATTAAATGCTATGGAAGTGAAAACTTATTCTGATTGTTTTGCAGGCAGAAGTTACCTTCCTTGGTCAGCTTCATCATCCTAATCTGGTTAAACTCATTGGGTACTGCATTGAAGATGATCAGAGGCTTCTTGTTTATGAGTTCATGCCACGGGGAAGCTTGGAAAACCATCTCTTTAGAAGTGAGTAACTGTAATTTCATGTTGTTTGCTTTGCAAAAGTTGATTTCAGCACACAGGTTTACACGATAATTTTTTTGTTATTGATGTCCCTGAGCAAGGCATAAGCATATTTTCCATCATTGATACTGGCAGACTTGATTTAAATCTGTTGTAGATCTTGAATGGGCACATTGTATGATTACTGGACACTGCTTGTTCATGCTACTAAATGATTCTGGAAGCACATAAAACTTACCCGTCTGTCCATGTGTATACCTGATATTGGTCACTTTGCAGTGAAAGGCCCTGAATTAGAACTTTTAATAAAAGGGGCCTGAATATGACTGAAGTTTCTTATTTGGTGCCTAACAAGCATTTTGGGGTTATTAGGCCAACTTACACCAACCAAAATGGAGGAGGAAAAAAAAATCATTAAACTATAGAGACAACATAGATCAAATGGCATGAGCTCAGATGGTAAAAAATGTGGGCTCTCAAGCAGAGACCCAGGTTCAAATCATGATGGTTTGTGGACTTTCAAAGCAGATAACCAGGTTCAAGTTGCCATGGTTTGTTTTAATAATGTGGTAGCATGGTTATGGTACAATATGGGTGGGGCCTGTTTCAAACATTTTAAAAGGTTATAAAGATGTACGCCTACTCCTTTTTTTTAATTGGTTATAGGGGATTGAAACGGCCCCACCCATATTATAGGAACATTTTGGCAATTAGCATGTATCACTTGGCAAGATTCAAACCTTGGTCTTGTCCTTGAAAGTTGAGGTATTTAACTGGTTGAGCTCATGCCATTTGATAATGTATGCCTACTCATTGGTGCCTCTTTTCATTATCTGAGATGCCAAGGTCTGTAATTCTATTTTACTGTCTCCAAGCCATTAGTATCCTTAGACAAGTAGCCAAAGCTGCAATCAGTTAAGCAGAAAATTTCTATTTCTTGTCTTCCCTTTCATGATTCTCATTCTTCCTTCCCGATGTAGGAGACTCAATGGAGTAACTAAAACAAATTGGAGACAATATAGTTGTTAATCACAAAAATTTTTAAAGACTTCAAGATGTATACCTTCTTGTTGATGACTCTGAAATGCATTATTATCTGAGATGCCAAGATCTGTAATTGTTTTTTACTGTCTTCAGGCCAGAAATATCTGTAGTCAAGTAGCCAAAGGTGCAATCAGTTAAGTAGAAAATTTTTATTTCTTGTTTTCCCTTCCAAGGTTCTATTCTACCTTCCCCATATAGGAGACCTGACAGAGGCTGGTTAGTTCGAACAGGAAAGGGATAGCTATGATATTGATTCCCAAGGGCATTTGATATACAAGTCCCGTGTTCCCCACACTGAAAAATGAAGTCTAAATTTAACAAAGGGAAAACTAACACATGAGATACACAATCTATTCACAGGTTTTGTTTTGTTGTAACTTTTGCAGAATTATCTCTAATGATTTCTCTGGTATTGACTTTTCTGATGGTAAGCTACCAAACACTATGGTTAGCAAGTCCTCTTTTTTGTGATTTTTATTTTTATTTATTTTTTAATATTAATCAATGTAGATATAAAAATGTCCAGCTTTTTAAAAAACAGAGGGAATGGTTTTCAAACCATTGCTTTTGGACTTGGACCTTTATCACATTTTTCCTTTGTTTCTAAGATGCAATTGAGAGATCTTGAATATTTCCATCACTTATGTGCATGGATCTTTCTCATTTCTTTTCTTTGTTTCTAAGTTGCAATTACAATGAAGTCTTGAATATCGCCAACTAAGATGCAATGAAACATGGTAGTCACATGAGGAGGGGGCTTCATAATTCTTTCAGTGTTTTCCTACTCTGATTCACATGGCACATAAAATACTTTTGAATATCACTATCATGGGACTTTCACATTTTGTGTCATTTGGAAAGTGCATTGTTTTCATCGTGTCCTTTCAATCAATCTGAGCCCTACTTTGCAAACATGTATCTGGCAAAATACTTTCAGATGTTTGATCTCCTTTGGTAATTCCGTTGTGTATGCAGAAGGGTCCCTGCCACTCCCGTGGTCTATCAGAATGAAAATTGCTTTGGGTGCAGCAAAGGGTCTGGCATTTCTCCATGGAGGGGCTGAAAGACCCGTGATTTATCGAGATTTTAAGACGTCTAATATTCTGTTAGATTCGGTTTGTATCCAGAACTTTTAATGCTGAGATGGGTCAGTATCGGAATTCTGATTCATTTTAAGTAAATGGGATTTCTTCATGCAGGAATATAATGCCAAACTGTCAGACTTTGGACTAGCAAAAGATGGACCTGAGGGAGACAACACTCATGTTTCAACTCGAGTCATGGGAACCTATGGTTATGCTGCTCCGGAATATGTCATGACTGGTAAGCATTTTGATCAGTCCAAAACAAGTTGCATAATGTCTTTGCATGGAAAATTGATTTTTGAATGGCTGAGATCCCTAGTTTGTAATTGTGCTGTCTCATGTATAAAGGAAGTGATAGCACAATTGTCAGATGTTCAATAGCAAACCTATGTTGAGGTGTAAGGATGTTTGATAGGTCGCCTGAATTTACCTAAATGTCTGTATAAAAGACACTAAATATGCATAAATCGGCTACAGAAAAATTACCTTTTGGTAATACTGCTTTTAATTAAACCTAATGTCTCTTCTGTGTGATTTTCTTCTATTATCTTTTCACGTCAGCTATTTGCTATTATTGTTCTTATTTCGCCTAAATCTACTATCCTGCCTCAATATAAATGTACTTGGATATGAATCTAGTTAGCAAGGTTCCCAAAATGAATTTGTGTTCTGGATCTGAAGGAATGCATCTAGAAACAACCTTAAAAATATTAGTAAAAGAAAAATGCGGGAAACTCACGCATAAACCCTTAATGTCTTAAAAAATATAGGGAAAAGGCTATTCTCAATAGGAAATGGATTTAGATAAATTTTAGACCCCGTATGTCTTTATCTTCTAGTTCTTTATTGCTCTCAGACACGTTGAGGAGTTCAAAAGTACGACTTACTTTCCTGGACATAGAATAATTTCAGCTGAGTAAGTTCATGTTGCAGTTAATTACAGGCATATTAAGTTTGATGACTTCTTCTCTCTCAAACTCCACACAAAAGGAAAAATGACTACATCTACTTTCTCAGACCTAGGATTTCAAAATCCCAAATTTGATCCTGCATGATGCATCCAAGAATCTAAATCCATCAATCTGCAAGTGCTCTGTAGTATTAATAACAGGCTAGTCACCTTACTGTATATGGAGCAAGCATGCATATCTTTATCCTTAACCAGTCAGTACCTTAGTCGTAGGGCTATAGCTTCCTTTTATATTTGAAACTCCCTGGCCAATTCTAGATTCACTCAAGAGTATTCATGGCTTTGAAGCTTATAAGAATCTGTTCATTCTTACCGTTGAAGATCATTTCTTTGGTTTAGGATTTGAAATGAATGGCTGCATTGCATAATCAAATATAAGGGGTTAAAGATCCTTCCAATTTCTTCACGTTGGACAATATGCCGTCATTATCTACTACAAAGTTATGCTTTGCCCAGGCCTGCCTAACAGTCTACCAGCAACGCAGAGCATGTAGACACTAGCTTAATTATGAATTGAATTTAGGGTCCAACATTGTATTTGATAGAAATTTTTATAGGTCTTGTCTAGGATATCAAATCTATCTAGATTCTTGTTATCAGGGAGAAAAAATAAAGTGTACTCGCTTCTGGTATGAACCATCTGATAACAATAAAGTTGTAGAGAAGAATGGCAATTGATGGACAATTTCAGTAAAGCTTATGTTGCCTTAGTAGTGCTCTCCTTGCTTGGGTTCCATACAGCTTAAGGATTTACATCTGTAGGCATCTTGCTTTTACAGTGGTCTCATATGAAGTTTCTGTGATTTAGGCAACTTATAACAGGTTTCTTGGTAGAGTCTTCACTTAAGCATGAAATATACATAAATATTCACACGTCATTGATGAAGTGTGTCAATCCATTAGAATTGTATTGGTGTAGAATAATCCTGAAATATATTGTCATCCATACAGCTATTACATGGAATATGCATATGAAGATCATTGAAAAATGAAGTTTGTACTGCAAGAATGTTGGTTTGCTTGAGATGGTGGTTCATTTTGGAATGAGTGGCACTCCAGCAATCTTTGTACAACAAGAGTAGCGTAATAATACAGTGAATGATCGTTACATAATTAAATGAGGAAAGTTGTCTGTCTTTTAAAAGTGATAAAACCCATGAATATTTTGTGATATCGTGATGCATGAGATTAGAAAATTTCATT
Source organism: Wollemia nobilis (assembly GCA_028583015.1). Lineage (NCBI taxonomy): Eukaryota > Viridiplantae > Streptophyta > Pinopsida > Araucariales > Araucariaceae > Wollemia > Wollemia nobilis. The sequence continues at coordinate 13,480,799 of JAQPPZ010000521.1, read as the reverse complement.
GCTCTGCTATATCAAGTTTGGAATTCTCTTGCTACTGAATGAAGCACAAACATTTTGGGGTTCTGAAAATCTTGAGATAAGATTACAAATAATTTATATGGATTTGTACTTGCATTTTTGTTTTATTTTTTTAGTGTGTTCATTAAAATGAAAAGTATTCAATAATATTCCAATATACTTGTCTTCTTTTGAAGTGGTCCTCAAAAGTATTAGAATTCCAACAGCAGTTCAGAGTTGGAGTTTGTTAACTCTGAAGCCTGTAATACATATCAAATTAACTGCTTAACTTAATCTATGTGGCATTCTTCTGTTACAGGACACTTAACATCCAAGAGTGATGTCTACAGTTTTGGTGTTGTGCTACTTGAATTGTTAACTGGTCGAAGATCCATGGATAAGAACAGGCCAAGTGGTGAGCACAATCTTGTGGCATGGGCTCGGCCTTATCTTATGGAAAAAAGAAAACTTTATCGTCTCATGGATCCTCGGTTGGAATTTCATTATTCTGTGAAGGGGACCCAAAAGGCTGCTCAGATAGCTCATCATTGCTTAAGTCGGGACCCAAAATCCAGGCCTGCTATGGATGATGTTGTCGAGGCTCTTACACCTTTGTTAAATTTGAAGGATATGGCAAGCTCGTCCTTGCATCATCAAGTTGTACAATCTGTTCGTTCAAGTCGCCACTCACGCATGGCAAATGGTAATGGACAGTTGCCTTCAAAGAATGGGCCTTCTAGAACCATTACCAAGGATGCCTATATGTCACCATGTCATCAGTCTCCCAGGCATAATGGAAACGGACAGTTGCCTTCAAAGAATGGACCTCCTAGAACCATTACCAAGGATGCCCATATGCCACCATGTCATCAGTCTCCCAGGCCTAATGGAAAATGATTGTAGGTAATGAAGCTCTTTTTAGTTGTTTCATGAATATGCATGTGAAAGCAGCTTCTGAAATTGAATTAAAATTACCATTGCACTTCAAGAAGGACATCGTGTACATTGATTATCTTCTCATCACTTGGATGTCTCATGTGCTCTTTTGAGAGCAAGTTCAGTGTTGCCAATAGTAAAAGTCTTGGTCTGTTGAATGTCCAAAGAATGCGTCCTAGATCTCAGAGAGGAAGTATGGTACATTCTACAGCTTCTTTATGTTAAAAGGCTCAGCCATTCAGGTACACTGAGTCCATTACTTTGATAAGGAGATTCACTATTCTTGGAGGCAAAAATTATTCAAGGTAACTCCTTTCAAGTTTATCTGCTGGCTTGTGACTCCTGTTGGTAATTTGAGGGTGTAGTTGGTAACATCTATACAACTTTCAGAAACCAAAGCCATTTTAGTTGAAGATTTGTTGTAGTATATGGCTTTGATTCCTTAAGATTATTGGGATGAACTCCAAGCATTTTCATAACTAATTCTGATTTCTTTCTTGATTTACTGGAGTCTGGACAGAATACTGAAGATGCATCAATCAAAATGTGCTATATGCTGTATAGGATAAGAAAACTGTTAATGGAGAAGGCATTAGTACCTTCATTATTCCCAAATTTGTCCTATTTTTTGGGGGTGGAATTTTGTCATCTATAGATACATACCAAATACTTTACATTCAAGTTTAATATGAATGTTGCTTCTGCAACTGTGATGTATGGATCTCAACCAATAGAAGGACCTCTTACAAGGAAACTTCTATAATAGTCTCTGCAGAGAAATTATTTTACTGTGAAACATACTTGGCCACTCTAGGTATAAGAACATCTCAGCATCAATTTGTAATTTTTTTTATCAAACCTTTGGAGTACTATTCAATTTGAACTTTGTCCAAACATAGAAACATTTACTAAATGTGCATCTTAATGACGCAACTAGTAAAAGTTGTCTTTATGTTTGTTTGGCACATAATCATGTATTGGCTTTTTGTAACGTGTTACTACGCAATATTTCAATATCAGCATTACAGATAAAAGTCCACAGTGATGCTAGAATCTGTATAATTGCAAAGACCAATAGTTGTGTTACTTTTTTTGTGAAAAGATCCACATCATCTAAATGTTCATTGTAGAGGGTATTTCACTTTCAAAATTGACATCAACATTTATCCTATGAATATCAGGCTCCTTCCTTTGACCTTCCTCTCCTTGAACAGATTGTGACTGAAAGCCAAAGCAAACAAATCTAGATTAAAAAAAAATGAAGTGAAATTCTGCAACTACAGAAGAATCTAAGGCTGAAACAACAACTTAGGAGGATTTTATTCAAAATAAAGTTCAGGAACACAGCTCATGCGTTCATGGATTGGAAAAGAAAAAGGCCCCACCTCTTGTTGAGCTGCTTGTCCAAGACAAGTTTGATGCTGAACAGATATGCAAAGCCACAGAACTTAACCTTTGAGTGTGAGACCTCTCTAAACCCTTTGATCCTATGGTGGCAGGAGATGCCTTTATGCATGACACTCTAGACCTCAAGGCCATCTATCTTGGTAGGTGATGGGTTACTCTAGAGGGCACCCTTCTATCTGGTTTTGGTCTTTAGAGGATGACATCCAAGATTTTCAAGCAAAAGGGAAGCTATTCACACTCTTTACAAATGTCAATCTTGGTGACAATTTTACACAGCTCTAAGTAGAGGAGTTGAGGCACATTTAAGACAACAAATATTTAAGTAGAGGAGTTGGTGCCCAAATATTATTTGTTCTAGATATGGCATCTTAGAGCTCCTATTCACAATTATCATTTAAATATAGGAGATAGCGATTGGTCAATTTTAGACAATCCATGTGTTCTCCAATGAGATCAAGAGTACTTACTATCAGTGTTAAAAAGGAGTGCTCTCTAGCATTGACTCTCTTTAATATATACATTAATAAACATAGGGACTCTTTTTGAGAGCATACTTATGTAAAGGATGGATGCCTTTTACATGATGTCTTGATTGGTTTACTATGTTGTTGGTGATATGGTTCTCATTGCTTACTATTTTGAGGATTTGTAGAGGATGCACCTCAAATGATGTGATCATCCTTGCTAAAACAAATGTCATCATTTTCAACACCTCCAAGTTCAATTTTTTCTATAAGGGTGAACCTTTTGAGATAACAACAATTTATAATAAGTTGGGGGTTTAATTCTCAAGCCAATATTTTAATCTCAAAACTGCTTCCTTGTCATGACTTTGTAAGACTAATGGGATGCTCTTTTTTTCTTGAATGACATTATTTTGAGCCACATTTTCATGATATCCCCTTGAAGAGGAGGCTTGCTTACTACATCACCAAGCACACAACTCTTTATGGGTTAGGTCTCGAGGTGAAGCTTGGGTTCTTGTTGATTGGGCATGCAATGATATAATCTAGGTTAATATTGTTTGAGTGTATGATTCACTACAAGCACACAATCCCTTAGTGTATTATTTAGCTTGAATTTGCATCTTGTCAATATGGTCTTAAGTGCACTTTTTGACTCACTTTCTATATCCAACAACTAAAATGCACGAAAGATCATGCTTCAAGTTCAAAGAGATACATGTTCCTAGTTCTTTGCTTTCTAGAGAAACTTGCCTCTATGTATATCTTTGGTCGAAGGAAAAATTGACTACCTTCTCCCTCATCTCCTCCCATAAAAAGGGGTGATTCACATTTTTATTAAAGAGATATTTGTTAAGAATACACTTAGACCATGTGGATCACTCTTCAACCTCTTGGCCCAAAGGTTGCCTTCGATTCTAGGCACTTCATATAGATTGTTAATGAAATCATCACTCATCCTAATTCTACCAAGTTTCAAGGGTACCATGGCATTAGGGTCACATTTTGTCAAATGAGGATTCACTCCCATCAACTCAAGAGTGAGGTTGACCATCATTCCTAGTTGAGGAGAGGATTTGTTTTCTCCACTCCATACAAGAGGTAGAGAGAAGGGGGAACACTTCATTTTAAGTGTCTTGTATTATGTAAAATAACATGGAGATACTATTATTTATATAGAGAATTAAGGAAGTTTCTCTCAACTTTTTTTTGATATCTTGACTAGGTTCTTGGCTCTTTTACCTTCGGTAGATGCCTACCCTCAAATAACAAGTTATAAAGGAACTCATATAGCCCTAATAGACTACCAAGTTGATCATCTCCTTTCATTCTCTTCTAGAAGTGAGCAACATCAATTGCCCGTTGAGTTTGTGCTTGCATCCTATTTACATGGTGTTAGGCACGCGATATAGTGCCTCTCTCATTGAGTTGCTACTAGAGGGCCTTCCCCATATGTAGGATGAGTCAATTGACATTGCTCATTCCCACATGCCAGAGGTCTAGATAGGTGGACATTTTTAGGTTCCTCTTGAAGGATCTTTGCTCTTGGATGATATGAATGTTCATGGGATCTTGTTTGAATCTCTTTGTTCCAACCATTCTTCTTGAAACACCTTAAGGTCTTACACTTATTTTCCCATAGGCATCAATGATGATTCAATATAGATGGAAATAGAATGACGATGCATGTCTTAGGTCATGTCTTTACTCACTTGATGATGAATTGCCTATGGTAGTTTGATCATTTATTATATCATGCGTGTGACTTGCACCATATTTATAACATACTTGAGATGTATGTGTTCTACATGATGCTATTTTACATGAGATACAAAGACATGCTCTACCTATTTCAGATCATAGTTTGTAATTTTGTATTTTTTGAAGAAAAACTTCCATCTTCCTGCATGCTATTGTAATCAAGTATACTATTCAAATTGTTTTGGCATACTTTTACCATCCATCAACATTGATAAAATTTCTTTGTTGTGCTAACCATGCTAGTGTTGGCATAATGCAAGGATAGCCTTTGTTATTGCCATCAACAATCTTTCTCACTCAACTGCCAACATTTTTACTAAACTCAATCATATCAATACTACCTAGTGTCATTGTACCTAGTAACTTTTGACTAGAAATTGTCAACTATCTAGTTGTCATCAACTACCAACATTGTCATCAAGCAAATCCAATTTTGTCATCAATCCCTTAGCATAAAAATTTATGCCAAGGTTCAACCTATGCAAAACTATATCAAAATACCATTGCTAGCATGGTAACACTAGTTACGAATTTTGTAATGGTTAAAAATTGAACTGTTCCAACTTCCCAAAAATCCTTTTCATTTATTGCAACTCTTGAACTATTTTTACTAAGCATTAGTTTTTAATTAGCTAAATTTAGCATTATGGTTCTAGGCCCATGATTATTTAAAGGCCTTCTTATCAATCCTTTAATACAATACTTGGGGGCCATCATTTGTTAATACATATGTGAAAAGACTTGACCTTTCTATCCTTATTTAAGTTATCTAAAATGAGAAGCTTCAAGTTATTAATACACATATAAGAGATTTGTTCTCTTTTAAGTTTAATTTTGCTAACTTATTGGTATGTGGTAAACTCTTCACATTTCTTCAAAATAATATTGTATTAAATTGTTTCATTCACAATAACAAATTAAAAGTTTTCATTTTCATGTTCACTTGTGGGAAACTTTAACATTTATTAAGATGAACATAAAAATTTTATATGGTTTTAGGATGTTCTTCATGAAAAACTTTATCTTGTTATGCATATGGACAACCAATATATTAGGCGGAATCAATTGTGCCATGACCAATATATCTAAGACTATCTAAAGGAGTTCCATGCTATGGTTGAAGACACCATATATTATCTGTAAAGTTTGTATACTTAATGTCAACCATGAAACTATTGAAACAAAGTTCCCAATGCCCTTTATGCCAAAACAAAATGAAAACGATTCTCTTTCAAGACTATAATCAAATTGAACGATATTATTAAACACATTATAGATGCCACAAATTGTGTATGAAATATTGGTATACTATCTATGAGAGATCAAAAGGCACATTAAGAGATATTGGTATAGAATTCAAATGACTATAACCAAATGCATTCCAAGGATCCATTATATCTTCCTCGTGATATTACAAAATTGATTGCATGACTCCTAACATGAAGATAATACTAAGGATTATAAATTCTCTTGGGCTTAGCGTGTCTGTCATAGATGAAACAAAACATACTACTAAATATGAAACAAAACATATTACCAAATAAAATCCAAACTATTATTATTTAGAATTCATCAAATGCACATTTATATTGCCAAAGTCATCTATAATCATGTTGATCAAACATCATGTTTAACATGTAACTTTTAACAATGCTAAAGGAAATATACAAATATTCTTATGACAAAATTTGTAATATTTCCTTTATCAACTATAATAGGGTACAATAACATTGATAATTATAGACACACTTTTGAGTAGTCCATAAGCTACACAATCAAAGTAATTGCTATCTTATCAAAGACATCAAACATCATAAGTGACTGATCAAGCTCAAACTAATCAAAGATGCATCTAATGACCTAAATAAAAAATGTTGCTCCAAAAGCAATGGCGCCAATAATGATTTTTCTTTATGGGCAATGCTATTGCCTAAAATTCAAACATGATCATTATTTTGCCTAGTTGACTTGCTAATGGTCACTTCTTGCAATAACACTTAGACAACGTTAGTGCCATTGTAATTTTGAATCCAGTGCTATTGCCTAATCATGAACCAAAAAAGAAAATAGGAAGCTAATTGATGTTAGTTTCCTGTCAACATGATTCCTTGTCTCCTCTACCACGTGTGAATCTCCATGAAACCCCATATGACTACCAATCATATTCCCTAACTGACAATCATATTTGTTAACTGATAATCACATCCTCTAACTATACATATATTCTCAATAAAATATTATGCATTTTAGTTAAAATTCTAATCAATTCTTCATATAACTCCCAATCATTGACAACTTTCCCAGTTGCACCTAAGACATATTCCAACCTTGCATCTTCCAAAAGGATCTTACAACCTTTCGTTTATATAAAATATTGCCTTTTGGGGTAGTGGTAGTTGAGAGAATCAATGTTCAAGAAATATTGCATTGAATCCTTGCCAAAATTCTTACAATGATCAAGGATTTCACTAAAACTTTGATTATCAACTCACACATCAACTTGAAGAGTTTCATTGGAATTTATGCCCACATGCAAATCCAAGGAGTGTGAGAACTTTATAAACTCTGCTTGATCTTCCAACCCTTAGATTTGTTCCTCAACTCCTTCCTTCATATTCATTTAAAAAAATTTCTTTAAAATTATTAGATTGATTTTGATGTCCACTTATTGTTTTTAAATCAATCTATTTTTTGTTAGTGTTAGAATTAGATTTTCTAGCTACGACCTTGCATTATCACTCATCTTGTAGTTTCACATATCAAGATATTATCTTGTAGCATATCCAGACAATAGCATCACTTCTTGATAGCACTATTGTTAGCACTGTGACTGCTATTGCCTGCACTATATTGCTATAGTGCATGTGCAAATCTTATGCTACATGGAGTGGCAATCAAAGCAAAGCTCACTCCTTATATAAACTATCATAGGGGCAATTGACTACCCATCTAAAACTCTTGGATTTGCTTCTAACTCATTCCTTCTATAATTTTTTCTTCTATTTGTCTATTTGGGGTCACTCCTAACATATTTATTTTCATGTATGTTTGAACCATTGTATTACATTCAAATCTATATGTTTATCTTTTAGCTGGAATCTTGCATTATTGTTTCACCCTAGAGGCTCTAGGATTGAGTTATTATCTTGTTTCACAATTATTGTTGGGTAAAAGGCAAGTCCCTTCATACAATTATAAATTATAAGAGTTAGAAGAATTTCATGACATAATATACTATCAAGCAATTTAGCTTCCAGACCTTGGCACATCCATAGTCCTACTTTCTTGGTTGGCTTCATACAAAAAAGGAGTATAGTTTTGGCACCACAATACTCTTGAGTATGACATAATTTAGAAGCACAACATGATCTATGATCTATAATGTGTGCCATTGGACACCTACAATGTCCTAAGCAAAAATTACCTCTTTGATTGCCATGCAACCTACTAGGCTTGCCCACAACTTTATTCAATGTACACCAAAGGGATGACTTACCACATACCAAAGTGACTATCCCAAAAGACAATGACTCTTTTATAAAAAAAATAAGTGCGAGAAAATTATTTCTCATGGAAATAAGTTTGTTTTATCAACCTGAGAACCATGGAGACAAGAAGTTTTTCTTTACCATGCAAATTGATGTTTGTTCAAGAAAATCTTAGCAAATGGACACCATTATTTATCTAAATTAGATGTTTTGTAAGACTCATAAGGAGTACCACTATACTTTTCAATGAAACATTATATGACATGATTCCAGGGTTGTAACTGACCAATAATCCACTATAGGACTACTCAACATAGAAGAACAAACATATTTTATGATAGATTTAAGAGTTGATTGATAAAGACAAGATCAAACCAAACTTCTCTACTTATGGAAGCCTCATTGCCTTGGAAACAACAAAAGATAAGATATGTATCCTATGCATCTATCATAAGACCTTGAACAAGATCTTAATTAATTATAAATACTCGCTACCATGGATCAATGACATGCTAGACCAGTCTAGGGTGCTTGGTACTTCAATAACATCAACCATAAATTGGGTTATCATTAGGTTCCTATCAATCCTATAAATATCTAAAAAATAACCTGTAGGACCAAAGAGGGACTATATTTATGGTTAATTAAAGCGTTTTGACTTGACCAATGCATTGCTACACTCACTCACTTGATAAGCAATGTCATGCAACCATTAAAAGGATCCTTTATAATTGCCTACTTGGATAACATCCTCATATTCAACAAGCCATTAAAGAAGCATATTCAACATGTATGTCAAGTTCTAGACAACCTATGTCAAACTAGGCTTCAAGTAAACTTGGCCAAGTGTATATTTACCATCACATAAATATCTTACCTTGAAGGCAAATGTTATCCATGAATGGCCTACTCCAAATAACCTAATAAAACTCAAAAGGTTTTTGGGCCTTGCAATCATATACCACCAGTTTTGCGAGAGTTTCCCATGTGTCATGACCACTCAACTAGGTCATAAATAACAAAGTGAGTTGTCATTAGATTCGGTTACAACAAAAAGCATTTGGCAAGATGAAACAATGCCCTTGATGCCAGTGCAATCCATGTTGGACATCACTCAATCCTTAGAGATTGAGACTAATGCATCCAATTATGCTCTTGGCTCTATCTTAAGCACTCTATTGCTTATCATTTCGAAATGTTAAGTGACATACTTTGATACCATTCTATATATGGGAAGGGACTATACACTATTGTTAATATTGTTTAATAGTGGTACCACTACATTATGGGTAAGGAAATAATAGGTCATTTTAACCATATGCGTCTACAATTTTTCATATAATAAACTAGAGAATGTATCCCACATAAAGTGGATCTCATCTAAAATTGTTCCATATTGTGATGAAGCATCACAAGGATAAGAGAAACTAGGTTTCTAGTTCCAATAGTGCAAGCACTATTGATAGTATAGACACTAGAGGTTACAATGCCAACAATTGAAAAACACTTTTCTCTAGTGATGCTGATATTTTTGCCCTAAATTCCTAGTTGATACAAGGTAAGTTAGCACCAGAGTACCATCATCACGATGGGTTGCTATAATTTCTGGGTAAGTTCTAGGTGCCTTATAACACCCTATACCATCACCTCATTTATAAAGCACACATAGGTTTCTAGACACTTTGGTGTCAGCAAAACACTTGTGATACCACACCAATACTTTCACTAACCTCACATGTTTTGCAAAGCAGGTCTCTACATCAAATTCTATGCACCTTGCAACCTTGCCAAGATAATAAATAAAAATTTGTAACTCAATCCAACATTATAGGTCCTTCTAAAACCTATAAAATCATCAACATGGAATATTTATCATACTTACCAACCTTAAAATATAAGAACAATTATGTTTTTGGTTATGGATAGGTTTTACAAGATGATTATTATGATTCCTTGTAGAAAGAGCATTGATGCATTAAATATTGCTAGGTTGTTTATTCATCATATTTGGATCCACTTTGGCATCCCTAATTCCATAATATTTGATCTATACTCTCATTTCATCAATAGCTTTTGGTGCCACCTATGAAAATGACTAGACACCAAGCTATAAAATTATATATATTTTGATCTATAAACTAATGGATAAGCTATGGTGAATCACATGCTAGCACATCTACTTAGGGCATGCAACCATAATAACCCTTGAACATGGGATGAAAGTATTCTATATATCCAATATTTCTACAACAAGCACGATTCTAAGGCCATAGTCCATTCTAAGCATGTTTTGGATTTCATTCTAGTGTTCTCATGGATGTCCCTTTCTACATCGCCACTAGCACCATGATGCCAACTTAGGTTAAAGAAGTCAATAAAAAAGAGTATTTTTGTAACATGTCTAGCACATAGAGAACCATATGTAGGAGATACTTAGGCATTAAAAACAAAATACAAGGAGTGGAATGATTAATATTGCACTCCCCATACTTTCCAATATGAAGACAAGGTTTGACTTACTTGAAGAAGGAGCTCTTCTCTATTCTACACTAGAAAATCAAATTATTGCATCATGGTTCTTACACCATATAATGGATGATAGATGAGAATATTTTCATTCTTAATTTTCCCTCTTACTTGGATATGCATCTAGTGTTCAATGGAAAAATCCTCATGTTGTACCATCCTCCTCTATCATATGATAGCACCACAACTTATAATATGGATTCGACTCTTTAATTGATATCACCAGTAAGCATCCTCATTAGGGGACACAAATTTTCAAGGCTGTTAAGAGTGATCAATTTGCATCCCAAGCTATATAATATAGACTTGACCCACTCAAGCATTTGTTTTCATAGTTAGAAGTTATCATAATAGGGGCCATATCTTCTTAAGGCAGACAAATGATCTATGTGAAGCAAGGGTTTCTCAAATCCTTAAGAACAATGATGTTGTAACAATAATAGATTATAGAACTCAATTCCCATTTGGACTTATGATCAGATAGGTTAACACCATGATTAATTTGTAGTGTTAGACCCACTCATGGTGCTAACTCTCCTTGCAATATCATGACTACTATGGAACCATCCTTGCTTTAGAACCAACAATTATGGCACCCACACACTCAGCTAGAAACAATTATGGTGCCACCACCCCATATCACCACCACATGCAAGAATACATAGAATACATATTTCTATTGCCAAGGTATTAAAGACATAATTGTAAAAGTCTATTATTTCAAGTTAGTATCTTACAAACTACTGCCAACTCCAAATAAGGTAGTTGATCAGTTCAATAATTATCACAAGAGATGTTATTTGACTTATTAGGATGAACCATTTTATTTCCTAGTTAATTTATAACTAACTCACTTTCTATATATACCTTATAAATGTTGTAGATCACTTCTTCCTTTACATCTTCTATTCCTCACTTCTTTCTATCCTTCCTCCTTGTAGATTCTTGTTGTCCTTGTAGTCATTAAGATTTTATTCTTCTACTTTTTTATTACATAGGAATAAAGTGTACATGTGTTCCATACCCATACACCTCAAGTATTAATTATATGTATTGCTACCAATACTCCTACATAAACCTTGTATTATGTAGTTCGTTTACGTTTCAATTATCTTATGAATAAATTATCATTGCTTAGAAGATGTTCTATTGTACCTTGGTCTACTATATAACTTTGAAACATAGTCCATATTTCTCCATAAGTTGATACAGTGAATTATCCTTTGCACCATAACATTTATTGTATGCTATTTCTTACTATAGTAGTCCCATCAATAAGAGATTCTACTTGACCCTTGTTAGATTTCACAATAGTTACTAGAACAAATGTAATCAATGCATTACCTAATATTGCTGAAAAAATACATACGGAGCAAAGAACATAAAATATATGAGGGTGTCTATGGAAACCAAATAATATCACTATTGATGAATATAATTACACCCCAATCGATAACAAAATGGTTGGTATGATAGGGTATTTATACCCAAGTACAAGTTACCTTCAAGTCAAGGTTATGAGACCAACCTTCAAAAATAAAATAATAAAATATTACAAAATACCCTTTTCAAGGTTTACAAGAGCCTAAAGGGATAATATGAACAATATAAAGTAAAAGTTGGTTATGGCCTAAAGAGAAGCTTAACCACCACATATTCCAACACTCCGCCTTAAGCTGGATGAGGGACACATATAGAGATCCTTACTTGTCATACGCACTTAAGGGACACTCTCCTACCCCAAGTAGCTCCTACATGTGCACAAAAGTGACCTCGATCATGATCTTAGTCAGAATATACATTGCTTATTCTAATGAAGGTACATAAATTAAATCAATCATCCCTTGTGCATGAAGCCATCTCATAAAGTGCATACAAATTTCTATATGCTTCATCTACTTATGAAACACTAGATTACAAACAAGCTAGATGGTGCTATGATTATCAAACTAAAGAGTGATTGCAAGACATTGAGGAATATCATTTCATGAGCATCCATATAAGATTCTTGGTTGTCTCATTTGAAGCATAATAATTAGATTTCATAGGAGATTAAGATATAGGGGATTGGCATTTAGAACACCAAGAAACATGACTAGATCCTAAATAGAACACAAAACTCATGGTGGATTGTCACTCATCCAAATAACTAACCCAATCAACATCTAAAATCTTATAAAAGTCAAAGGAGAGCCAATAGAGTAGTGAGTACCCATCTGATAAGTACTTAAGGTGTATTGGAGAATCCTCTTAGCTATTGTCCAGTGAATCTCTCGAGGTGTCTATATATACAAAATAACAAATAGCAAAAAATATATCATGTCTAGTGTGATTAATATAGATAAGACCTCCCATAAGAGACTAATACAACATATTATCCACCAAAGGAGTGGTACAATCATCCCTAAGCTTTAGGTCTAAAGTGAAAGGATTTTGAATGGACTTGTAATGATCCAAAGTATACTTGGGCTATGAAATGGTGATGCTAGAATCTATCTAATTAATCTAAATACCCAAAAAGTAGTGCAAAAATCCTAAACCTATCATCTCAAAAGTGGAATGAAGCTATGCATTCATATCTTGGATCAAATTAGAAGAGATACTAGTGATAATAAGATTATAAACATATAATATAATCACCAATGTTTCCTCATCCTGATATTTGATGTAAACATCATGCTTAGTATCACATCATCGAAATCCACAATTGAAAAAAATGAATGAATCTTATTATAGCATGCATATGGACCTACTTTAGTCCATACAAGTACCTAGTCAAATGACAATGCAATGGAGTATGACCCTCAATATTAAAGCCAAAGGATTGTTGCATGTAAATTTTCCCCTTAAGCTCTCCATATAGGAAGGAACTCTTCACATCCATCTAGTGAATCTTCCATCCATGTAAGGTATCAGTAGAGAGAATCATCCTAACGGACCCCATCCTAGCCATAGGTGCAAATATCTCATAGTAGTCCACTCCCTCTTATTGAGAGAAATATATTGCAATAAGGTGTGCCTTGTACTTATCCACTTGACCATATGAAGTATACTTGGTCTTGTAGAATTATTTGCAACCAACTATATTCTTCTCTTTTGGAAGAGGAATCAACTCCCAAGTCATGTTATTTATCAAAGTTTCATATTATATAGGATAGAATATTCCTATTCCAACTGACTCTTAGCCTAAGAATATGTAATAGGATCCTAAGAATCAACAACATTTGAGAGTAAATCTCGAGAAGGAGATTTTCAATGTCACTCTTGAGATAGAATTAGTTGAGCATCTTTTAGAAGCGTCTCAATCCATTTGGATGTCGTATGAACTAAAGAATTATGTACACTCTATAACAAAGAAACATCAAAAACCAAATCCGAATAATCTAACTAAAAATCACAACTTACCTAATCATGTAAAGCTGAATCACTCTGATTTGATGTGTCATGCTCAATATGTCTAGAATCTAGAAAAGAAGGTGCTACATATGGTGTTGCCTATGATGGGGTAAAAAAAATAGGCAATGGAACTCTACTTGAAGATGAACATGAAGAAGATGCTCTAATGGATATAAATCCAACCAAAATACCTAAACAAATAGTTAAATATAAAATAGTCAAAGGATCAAAAGATTCATCCACCAAAAGCTTATGTGGTGGTGTGGAAGGAGCACCTAGAGGAACCTCATCAACAATGACATTTCTTAGGATTAAAACCTTATGTCTCTAAGGTTCATAAAAGTGATATACCTTTAAGGTGTCTAAATATCCCACAAAGATATACTTGTGACTCTTTAGTACCTTCTTATTTTGAATATCCTTGGGTATGTGAGCCCATGATAAAGACCCAAAGATACAGAATCAAGACACATCAAGCTTATTTTATCCTCTCAAGAAGTGTCATGCCTTAAACTACCTTGATGGGAACTTTGTAAATGATGTGTACTATAAAAGTGATGGCATTACCCAAGAATTTATGTTCCATCCCCTTGTCATAATTCATACATTGTGCCATATCCATGATCACCTTGTTATTCCTTTCAACCACACCATTCTACTCATAAGTATAGTGAATAACCCTTTGATATGCAGTCCTATAAGAATCTAAAAGTCATGAAAGACATGACTACTATATTCATTCCTCTATTTTTTATTAGACATTTGATTTTTCTATTCAAATGATTCCCAACAAGAGCCTTGAAGATCTTGAATTTATCAAAGAACTCATCCTCTGTGTGAATAGTATATAACCACACATGTCTAGAAAATCATAAATAAAAATAAGAAAGTACTTATTTCCTAAAAGAGATGGTATACCCATAGGTCTGTAGATATCATTGTGTATGACCTCCAAGGGGTGAGAGACCCATCTCACAATACCTTTTAGAAAAGTCTCCCTATGACGCTTTCCTAGAATACATCCCTTACGTGCACTACTTGGAGGGAATATGTGTAGAAGTCCAATATCCATCTGATGGAAACTCATGTATCTCAATGGTCTATAACTGAGATGTCCAAGCCTATGGTTTCAATTTTTACTTTGATTATATGCATGTGCAATTGTAGCAACAAATTTTCTCATCCTAGAAGAGGAAATAAAAGAGGAGACCATTCTTCCAACTTATACATTTGGTCAAACTCATCACAATAGCCAAAAACAACAATTTTAAATCATTACCTATATCCTTAATTACCCATAAATCAGGCCAAATATATTTCTCCTTATCTATACGTGATCAATATGATAAATAGATAAAATATTAGGTCTAACATTAGGGACATGAAGTACCTCATCAAAAGAATATTTAATTTTGATTTCTCTACATCCTGCAACCTGTAATAAAATATCATCTCTAAAACAACACATCACTCCCTTGAATGTGATTTGTTGTAACCATGTAAGATATGTTTGTGCTTTATCATGTGCCTAGTTGCCCTTGAGTTCACAATCCACTCATAAGAAGTGGGTATCCAATATGTTGAATGAATAGCTATATATGCTTATGATGTTTCTCTATAAAAGTTGTCCTCATGTTGTGCATGGAAAAGAGCAACATAAAAACCCCCTTTCTTGTTACTTCCTCTAGTTTATTGATGTGAGTTTGAAACAAATCTACTTCGTGACCTTCCATTTACAAAAATTACATGTAGGCTTTTTAAAGGGCTCTTCGTATTCAAATTTAGAATTTTATCATTTTGAGCCTTGGGAATAAATTCCTTTGGGTGAGCTTGATTGAAGATATAATTTCTCTTATACCTTTGTCTTCTAGCCTGATGATTCAAAAATTACTTGAATACCTCATCAATTGGTGATGCAAGAATATTTGGGAACTATATGTGAAACATCAACAACTATCTCTATAGAGGGGGAAAAACTGCCTTACCGTGTATGATTCTCAGTTGGATCCATTGTGAGCCGAGGTGACCATGGGGGTATATGATAACCTCTACACTCGAGGGTTGGGGGATAAAAAAGGGTTCACCAAGAACAATTTTAGGACTCGCTCCAAGTTTGGGGTGGAAATGTTTGATGTGTTTATTTGAAAAGCACCTATGTTTAGCCTTACTAATATCTAAACTAGAAATAATAAAAGAACAATGGAGGGAAAATAAGAATGCAATAAAATAAAGGATTATTCCTAGAATGATTTTTTTTGGTTGCAATGAGAACAAAAATTATAGTTTGCAAAGAAGGAAATATTTTGCTTTTCAGCAAGGGTTCAAGAGAATGCACAAACAAATTAACCTAGATGTAAACTATATGTTTTTTCTCTTTTTAAATGCCTTAAAATAAAGTCAAATATTGTTCTTTTTATTTATGATCTAAATTTGGAACAGAAATGGATAGAAAGAAAAATAGCTTTTAACTTTCATCCTGATATATCCAATAGCTTCAAAACTTGCAAAATAGCTTCAAAACCCTTGGAAAATTAATTAGTTTTTGGGGGCCCCCTTAGGCTGCTATGTGACTAATCTTGGATGTGCAACAATAAAACCGCCTTGGTCCTTTTAGTTGATCGTTTATAAACAAAAGTGATTGTTGACCCTTGGAAGAAAATGAGATGAAGTGCAATGACATGAAAGAATGTGAAAAAAGAGTGAAAACAGAGATATTATGACCTAAATGCAACATGCAAGAGCAACCTAGGGTTTTGGGAGTGAAATATTACCCCCAAGCCCTAGAGAACCAAATTTGTGCCTTGTATGGATAGGGCACAAATTCATGATAGAGACTCTAAAAAATGCAAGAAGATCTACGATGACTAAAAATTCAACACAAGACAAAAATTAATGATCTAAGAAGAATAAAAATGCAAGAAGAAACTTAGTGGTAGCGAAAGAACAACCAAAGTATGAAGACCTCCATTGAGATGGTAGACCCCTCTTCAAGGCTCCAACACTTATCCACCAAGAGTAGTAAACACAAAGAAAAAAGTAGTAGTAGAAGAATCCAAAGCACAAGAGCACTAGCCAAATCACACTTGGAAGAATTGATCAAAAACTTGCTTGAAAACTTGTTAGGAATGTTTGTTTGCTAAGAGAGCTGGAATAAAAAAAGGGGATCCAATCCTATTTTTATAGGAGGTTTAGAGGGGAAAAAAGCAGAAAAACAAAAAACAACTTTGTCCAAGCCGATGCCATAGAGGTCGACCTCAAAATTAGGGCTTTAGAGAGGAAAACCCTAATTTTACCAAATTCATGCCTCATAATTACCAGGCATAAATTCGGTAAAGCCAAGAAAAAAAGGTAAAACAAGAGGGAAAGAAAGGGTCCAACTTGCACTTGAAAATTTTGGATGTCTTCCTTAGGGATCCTAAGGAAAAGTGACTCATTTAGGTGGGTCAATTTTCCATGTCTACATTTTGCCCCCTCTTTGATGCATTTATGGCCTAGTAAATGCATCAAAGAAATATGTAAACACCCATGGATGGAGAATGCCAAAAAAAAAGAGGGGTGGCTAGTTTAAAAGAAGGGGTGGTACCAAAATAGTGTCATTCTAGACAATTTAAAATTTTACATTCAAAACAAGGTATTAATGAATTTAATGCCTCTCAGGCTAAGGTTCCCCCTCGAGTTTCAGAAGGAATGCAATATTCTTGAGGAAACTCACAAAGGCAAACACAAAAGAAAAGAGAGAAACAAGTAAAATAGAGAGAGAGAAAAGAAGAAAGACAAGAGAGAAAAGATGCATAAAAGGGAAAGAGGGTGAAAATGAATTCATTTTCACTGCATGAAGAAGAGAAGAAGAGATTTGAAGAAAAAGAAGAAATAACGCTTTTAACACACCATTCAATGATTGGGAGTGGAAAGGACAGTGTATTGGAATATCAAGCATAGGTAAGTACCAAATCTAAACCCTAAGAATTCATTTTTTCATTTATGTTGAATTTTTTATTTTTTAGGATTTTTAGGCGAGAATCACCATGTGGGGCCTTGACATGAATTTGGGGGCCACTTGTAGATTCAACGCAGACCCAACGATGACCGAATTCATGCCCCGTCTGTATAGGGTATAAATTCACGAATTCACATTCTAGAAATAAGGGGCACAAATTCAAAAAAGAGGGAAGAGAAGAAAGAGAGAAGAAATAAAAAAGGGGGAAACCACTCTTGTGCATGCATTATGATGAGGATTTATTTATTTATAATTTTATTTTATTTTAATTTTGTGTAACTAAACTGATGAAATTTTATTTGATGTTTTTGGTTGTAGCATGATGTACTCAAGAGTAGGGAGTGGCAGTCGAGATCCTTGGAGGAGGCATTACGACAATTCACAACAACAAAGTGAGACAGTCCATAGACGGTGGGGCTACTGCATCTAGTAGAGATACCCTAGGTTAATGCGGACAGAGTGCTACTAACGACACTCATGGAGAGGTGGTATCCATAGTTGTGCACCTTTTGGCTACCCATAGGGGAGATGATTTTTACACTAGAGGATGTGTGGCGCATCTTGCACATCTCCATAAGGGGGAGAGAAGTTTATAGTGCACAAGTGCAACAAACAACACTACAAATATTATCAAAATATTAGATCCATGAGATCCAACAAAGTAGGATTCATGTAGATGAGCTACCAAAGCAATATGGAGTAGATGCCTTGATGACTATACTCTATGGGGTAGTGGTTGGGTTTCTAGTGTGCCATACCAGTAGGTGAAACCTACCATAGGTACTAGTGGAACTAGTAGCATATATGTGAGACCAATAGGTGCAGTTCACATGGGGTCCATTTATGCTGGCCCATCTATATAGGACATTGTACAATGTTATGTACAAACGACATACAAGGCTAGTGTGTACAATATTGCTCTAGTTGTGGTGTTTGAAGCACATAGTTGTGTAGATGCCACATGCACTTCTAGGGCCATTGCCCAACTTGGAGCGACCAACAACATACAGATGGGCCCATCAGTTTAAGAAAGTCCAAAGGACATACAAAGGGATTTTGCCTCTAGGAAGATGAGTGATAGATGAGCTATAAGACCACATGATCATATGACAATTGTGGCATCTATACCCTAGCTAGGATGAGGATGGGGTTGAGCTAGCTTGGGTGAGGAGTATTAGGTGGGTCTCTATAGAGAAGGGGGAGTTGGAGATTTATCAGTTTTATCGATTCCAATGATAATTTGGCATCCTATAGGAGATATCAAACTTGGAAGACTACTAGTTACAATGGGTTTTGAGGGACACATCAAGGGTCAAAGGGGACCCTAATGTGGGCTGATGGGTAGAGGAGGACTTAGATGACCTCCTATATATCGATCCAGATGTGGATGACATCAAGGTGGCACAGGGCTACATGATATGGTATAGGGGTATTATGTCCCTGAGGATCTCCCCACCTATGCTAGTGTAGAGATCCTAGGTCATGATTGAGTGAGTGTAGCTAGCCTTGCAAGAGGCTACTCAATGCACCATAGAGCAACAACAGAGAGCTCCTAACCTTAGGTAGGCTAGGGTACAAGTCATGATAGATATGGTGATGATGATAAGGATAGCCATCACCCTCTTAGGCTTAGGGAGAGGGAGAACAATAGGAGTTGCCTCCATAGTGATAGAGTCTATGTTGAGCATGATGACAAGGGGTGCCTTTACATCGATTATGGTAAGACCTAGAAGGACTATGACTTAGGAGGACCCGATGAAGAAGAAGGAGGTGCTATAGACCTAGATAGTGACCCTGTAGAGGGATATGGACCTACTCTAAGAGGATAGGGCCAAGAGGATTGAGGGGATACATAGTGCCTTAAGCATGATACTCATAGAGGAAGATGTGGGAAGGGCTAAGGTAGACTTCCTGAGGGGGGAGATGAGCTGGCTAGAGTAGGAGTGAAAGCATGATCAGGTTGAGGGAATGGCTATCATCATCGAAAACCAGTAGGGTGAGGGGATCTATCTACTATAATAGAACTATAGAGGGTGGGGAAGGGGCTGGAGGTATATGTATAGAGGGAGAACTTCTATCAAACCTTATACCTCTAGACAACTATAATAAAGCAGAGGGTTCCTCCACTATCCTACCTTTAGACATAGGGTCAGCCGTGGTCTAGATCATACTATTTCATGATTTGTGAACATGCCCCCATCAAGACCACCTTAGATAGGTAGAGCAAAGAAGATAGACTTATAGTCCTAGGGCTAGGATTGAGGTGACATGCCAATTTTGATTGTAGCATCCATCCCTGAGGAGGGTCGAGCATGTCGAGCTTGGACTATGGTACACTGACCAAGCTTATTGCAATATTTGACATTTGAGTAATATCAAGCTGTATTTTTTATGTATATGTGTTTGTTTAATGTGTTCTTATGAATATTTCTATGTTTAGTATTTTTATGTTTGATTATGCATGAATGAGTGAAATGAAATTAACGATTGAATTTATGAATGCAATGCATGATGTGATGGAAGCTAACTAATGAATTAAATACATGAGTAGATGAGAGAATGGAAATAAAAAAGTGATGGAAGAAATAAGAGAAGAAAAAAGAAAGAAGAACAAACCTCTAGCTGAATTTGTGCTCTATAAAAATGGACCACAAATTCATTGTAGAGAAAATTTGTGCTCCATGTGGACGAGGCACAAATTTGGAAAAAAGAGAATAAAATAAGAAAACAAAAAAGAAGAGGAGGAAGAAGAAGAATCACAAAGTCAATAAAGAAAAAAGAAAACAAAAAGTGTTAGAGTATATTACATTATTTGGTACATGCCAATGTACCACCTTGGGTACATTTCTAGATTAGGAGTTTATCTTAGATTAAGGTTTGAGTAGTTACTTCATGCAATGTAATAAATGCACAAGTGTTAGAATGTGCAATGATGTAAATGTGCATGTAGTCCACATGTACATGAGTCATAGGATAGGTAGATGAAGAGTCATGGGTAGAGTAAAGGCCAAGGAACATATCTTCCTATATATAGGCCTTTGAGAGTATGAGAGAGAGAGTGAGAGGAATGATGTCAAGATAGAGAGTAGTGAGTAGGTACAATGTAGTTCTTCATTAAAAATTTTGGAGTGTTCAAGTCCTCCATTATATTGCATTGTACTATTTTCGTGAGCTTTTATTAATGGCATATTATTGAGTTATTGCAGAAGTTTATCATCTAGTTTTCCTGCATATTATAGTGCCATTATCATATAGTTATCATAGCTTGCTTATTTTACATCTTGTGGTTGCATTTCCTTTAATATACATCCTCAAAAGCTAACAGTGGTATCAGAGCCATGGTAGATCAATAGGAAATAGAGAGAGAGCCACAAGAGATATTGAGAGGAGATCAAAAATCTCATTTTCAAAATTTTTGAAAATTGCATTTGGCTAGAGTCTTTCCACAGGGTTGCAGAAAAACTCGTGAAGACTAGGACTCAACATTGATTCCACTAGATTGACAAATCAACTAGTGAAGATTGATTATCTCTATATTTAGATTTTCTTCCATTACAGTCCTAATACTTTGTTGCAGGAAAAGGAGATTCAAAGAAAGTCGGGAAGCTTCCTACAAAGAGCTAGGAAGAATATCTTCTTTGGAATCAATCCAGTACCTAAAGCAACAAATGAAAGATCGAATATTTGGAGGCCTAAGGAGAAGGTCCCATTGCAAGATTGCAGACCTACATATTGTAGAAGAGAGAAAAAGGCTAGAGGAGCCTTATTGCAGATTGAAGAAGAAGAGACTCCAGAGAAGAGTCCAGGAGAATATTGGAGGTTGGTGATCTCCATTGAAGATTGAAGACTACATATTGCAGATTGAAGGAAGAGGAGAAAACAACTCAAGAAGCTGAAGAGACCCACAAGAGGTCCCATTGAAGAACTTCTAATTTTGGAAGATTGAAGATTGAGAAGGACTAGCAAAAGTCCTATTCTAGATTTTAGAAGTAGCATATTTTAGAGATCCAAGAGGGAGATCTCATTGCAAAACTTCCATAGTTGAAGATTGAAGGAAAGGTCTCATTGAGAAGACTAGAGAAGCTATAGAAATTCGAAGACCCTAGAGAAGAGGTCTCAAGGAAGGAGAAGGCTAGGAAAGCCTCATTACAGAATTCAAAGAAGGCCATTGAAGGAGTTTCTAGGAGAACTCATTGGAGAAATTTACTAGCAAGAAGGAGTTCTTGATAAAGGAGGTTTTGGGACAATTGTCGCCATCCGACAACAAGCCCAAAAGGAGAAGAATTTGGCAAGGAGTTTGCCAAATTTTGGAGGAGAATAGTGAAGACCTCAAGACAGTCAGAATCTTGAGAAGAAGGCCATTAGATAGGCCAAGATTGAAGTCAAAATTCGACAAGGAGGTTGAAGGAGAAAGGAGTTAGAAGAAGCCACCAAATCTAAGAGATTTGGGGATTGCCATTGAAGGCTTGAAGGTTATTTTAGAGAAAGGAGTTTGCTGATTTTACAATAGAAAATTGAAGGTCTCTAGGAGACAAGTCTCAGTTATGATTTGGAGGAGTTTCCTACCAAATTTGGGAGATTCAAGAACAACATTTCGAAGGAGAAATTGACTATAAAAGGCAACAATTTGGGCAACATTACTAGCTGCTAATTTACAGATTTCAAGGGAGTATCCTGAAGGAGAGTTAAAGCCACCAAACTACACTTTTGGGCAGCAAGTTAGAGGGTTTCAAAGCTACAAATTGGTGGGATAAATAGCTATTTTGGATAACAAGGAAGAGCTATGATTTCATCTAATACAGGGCAACATTTAGGTGAATCTAATCACCAAGATTTCCATCATCTATAGAGGTCATTAAGGTAAGCAAATTTGGTGCAAAAGGTTCATTACTTGAACATTAGTTACTTGGTTCATTATTAAGTTTCATTAAGCACCATATTAGAGTTTAAAAGTTGCAAGGAGAAGGTTGCATATTAAAGTCTTCAAGGGAGTGCAGAAGATAGTTTCTTATAAGGTTAAAACCTGCACATCAAAAATAGGAGTTAGATATATTTCAAGAAAAGAAGAATATCAACTTCCTATTATCTATTAGAAGCAAAGAAGACATTATTCTTAAGTGAAGGTTGCATAGATTAAGAGTTCATTAAAAGGAGCAATAAGGAGAAATTACTATTGCATCATACTAGTTATTAAAGGTGCATTAAGTATTTAAGTTAAGGTGGAAAATTAGTGCAAAGTTAAGCCATTCAAAAGGGCATATTAGTTGCATGATTAAAGAGCTTGGATTCATTATTGCTAAGTTAACCAAGCAAAGGAATTATAGAAGAGAGTTGTCTAGTAAGGAAGGCAACATCAAATCTTCATTTACCACCAAGGAGTAGAGCAAGAAGCCACCTCATCAAGGAAGAGAGAAAGCTTGAAAAAAGGGAGATTTAAAGATCTCAAAGTATAGGTGCAAGTTAAGGTATTTTTCTAACTATTGCAAAGCTATTTGCATTACATTATTGCACCATATTTCTCTTGTCCTACGTAGCAAAAAGAGGACAAAATCCAGAGTGTCTTAAGACACTACAACAACAAGCTTATTACATCTACAAAGTGGCCATATCATCAAGTTAAAGGAGTAAACTTCAAGTGAGGAAGAGAGCCAATGAAGGGCTCAATAGCCAAGTTTCAAGGTGTCTAAAGACACCAAATCCAACACCATTGGACTCATGAAAAGAGCACCTACAAGCAGTATAAGAGAAGTAACCTGCAACATCAAAGAACCTATGTAAGGTAACATTACATCCATTGCAAGTCCAACGTAAAGCAAGAAGAATAGCACAAAGGATAACAAAGTGCAAGTTACAAGAGTACAAAATACAACAAAGAGTGCATTACCCAAGCAATAGCTTGGATGAACTGCCAGCTAAGAGGATAGCTTGAAGCACTCTAGAGCCACCATCATTGGAGTAGAACCACCAGCTAAGAGGGCAACGTTGGAGCACCTTAGAACCACCATTGCTGGAGCCAACTTCATGGGAGAATAGAGCCACCATTTGCTGGAGAAAGAACATTGAAAGCCAAGCCAAACAACTTGCAATTGTTGGCAAGAAGCATTGAGAGATAGAAGATGTTGAAGGTGGAGTTACATGCATAGGAAAGGAGCGCCACTTGCCACCTCAAGCTAAGGCATCTTGTGCCACTTGGCACAACAAAAGAAGGTGCCTAAAATATTCTTTATAACTCCTGCACAGGAAGGAAGCACCCAAGATAGAAGTAACACTCATCTTGAAGCATTGAAGGCATCATTCAAAGGTTGAAGGCACATAATTATTGTGCATCATTCAAAGGAAGAGCATTGAAGGTTCACCAACTAATGCTTACCAAGAACGTAACCTCCATTTGCCACCAACACACCTGAGCAATGTACATGCCACGTGGCTAGAGCATCAAGAAGGGACAAAGGATATTAAAGCGCCTAAGTTGAGAAGAGCATAGATTGCAAGCACACAGATTACGCATTGAGAGTGAGGTCAAAGTGCATTTAAGGAGGAGAAGAAGACTCATAAGGCACCCATGAGCAATAAATGCTCTCTATCATACATAGAAGACTAGCATTACAACGCCAAAGCTTGGATTGAAGAGTCAAACCAGAAGCCAATCAACACGCACATTTCACATTGCAAGGAAGGTAAAGATTTACATGATTTAATATTTGCTTTCCTTAAGTATAAGGAGTTATAAGGTGCTTAATATAAGGTTGAAGTTTATTTATTACTGCATTGAAGAACTAAGCAAATACCAACCTTAGAGAGTTAGAAGGCAATTAAAGCAAAGGGAGTATATCTTAAAAGATATTACAAATTGCATGAGATTCAAACATTAAAATATTTGCAAATAATTAATTAGGAGATATAAGGTTTTCAACATTGGAAAATTGAAATACTAGTTTGCAAATATTATTACTTTCTAAATTTCCAAATTAGGGAGATATAAGGAATACCACATCAAACTTTAGTTTCTTGGAATTTAGAAAATTGAACCATTGAGAATTGAAGGATAAAAGAAGCAAAACCATTAATTGCTTGAAAGTTGGAATTTATTGCTTATACTTGTCTCATATACACATTAAAGGGACAAAAGGAATCCACCTATAGGAGAACTTCATCAAACTTGAAAAGTGCATCACATTTATTATAATTAGGGAGAAATAAGGAAATAGGAGTTGAAAATTATATCAAATTATATAACATTAGGGAGACAAAAGGGATTCAACTCAAAGTAAACCTAGAAAGCTAAGCATACTATCTAAGATCATACTGATAAAAACACTTAATCTTGGAAGATAAAAGGGATTCTACAAAACTTGATAGTAATAGGATTTTATCAAGTTAGTTGAGCATATACTTAAACTAGGGAGTCATAAGGTAGACTACTACAAAGGTTCTATCAAAAGTATTATCAAAATACTAAAGAACTAAAAGAATTATATTGATTGATCATACACTACAATTTCTTAAGATAATGGATAAATTAGAAAGAGGGACATATTATCACAAGGCACACTACAAAAGGATTCAAGATCAAGATACATACAATATACCATATCAAAGATGTAAAATTACTTCTAGCACAAACAATTCTACAAGTCAAATTGAAAAGAACATTTGGTATATTGATTCCGGTGCTAGTCATCACATGATAGGAAATCTACAATGGTTTGATTGTCTTGAAATCACTAATAATTATAGGTTGAAAATTGTAGATGGCAAAACCTATCTTATACATGGATATGGGTGTGTAACACCTAGTAAATCATTTCCAAATTTTTTGTTACATAATGTGATGTATGTTCCTGGATTAACATCTAATCTTATTTCAGTAACCAAGCTAGTGGAGAGCAAAAGGATGGTTGATTTTAGATACTTAAATGGAGTCAATATGTGTCTCATCATAAATCAAAATGAGATAGAAGCTACTAGATCAATCCACAAAAATATGTATACTCTAGACTCAATTGAGACTTCACAAGATATTGTTGTATTTCAAAACAATACTAATACATTTTTTGAGGAACAAATTGCAGAAAATGAAGAACCTATATATCATAAGAGCAGATGAGGGAATAGAAGATTCAAAATTAAAAATATGAGAGGACAATAAAACTATGGACTACTTGGCCATCTACAAACTAAAGAAGAAGGACTTGATCAAGTTGAAGAATATTTGAAAGACGAAGATCCATATTGAAGACTAAAGTCTTCAATACCCAAATAATGTAATACAGGGGGTGTTAGAGTATATTACATTATTTGGTACATGCCAATGTACCACCTTGGGTACATGACCTAGATTGTTGTAGGATAGGTTTAGTAGTTACTTCATGCAATGTAATAAATGCACAAGTGTTAGAATGTGCAATGATGTAAATGTGCATGTAGTCCACATGTACATGAGTCATAGGATAGGTAGATGAAGAGTCATGGGTAGAGTAAAGGCCAAGGAACATATCTTCCTATATATAGGCCTTTGAGAGTATGAGAAAGAGAGGAATGATATCAAGATAGAGAGTAGTGAGTAGGTACAATGTAGTTCTTCATTAAAATTTTTGGAGTGTTCAAGTCCTCCATTATATTGCATTGTACTATTTTTGTGAGCTTTTATTAATGGCATATTATTGAGTTATTGCAAAAGTTTATCATCTAGTTTTCCTGCATATTATAGTGCCATTATCATATAGTTATCATAGCTTGCTTATTTTACATCTTGTGGTTGCATTTCCTTTAATATACATCCTCAAAAGCTAACAAAAAGGTGCTTAGAGTATGACATTTGAGTCAACATAGACCACAAGGGGTTAGTGTGATAAAATGAACATAAACTAAGTCAAAATGAGAAAAGGGTGGAGTGGAGCACTGTAAGGATGTATGCTTGCAAATGGCTGAATGGAAGCTACCCCTTGTTGGTGACCATGAAGCTATATTGTAAGGATGTAATGATCACTAAAAGAACTAGTGGAGCGATATCCATGATGGCTGTGTTTCTCGCTAATGGCTATGGTTGGAGATACCCGCTAGGATGTATGATTGTAAATGACCAAATAGAGGCTACCCCTCGCTAGTGACCATGAAGCTATCCTATATGGGATGTAATTTTTGATTGATTTTAAAAAATAAGTGTAACCCAATAGGGGTGTGGTGTGTGCAAAATATGAGTGAGCAAAGCAAAGCACAACAAAAAATGTGCGTGTATGTGCATGGGTTAGATAGAAAGAAGATATATGAGAAGAAGAAGAAAGTAGTGTGTGTATGTATGTCCTTATTGAAATTTCAATAGCTAAGAGATGTGCATAAAATAATCAATGGTCGTATGAGCACTATAAATGATATTAATACTATATCTACCCTATCCCATAAGGATCCCTTAATAATTGAAATATCAAGAAGGAAAAATGTGAGCATACCAATATGCATAAATAGAAGGACTGTATATCCTTTGTATTGGGAAAAAAAAGAAATGATTGCAAACTTTCAAAGGACAAAGGACATACAAGATATGAAGAACTATATCCCTTGACTTGGAGAAATTAAAAATTATTAAAACTTTCAAGGTCAAGGAATATATGAGAAGAGAAAATAAGAGAAGAAATGAGGAAATGCAATGATGAAAATGCATGGATATGTGCCCTAGGTTGGGGGTTTGCTAAGCATATGTATCCTAGTATGAGTGCAATGCATGTGAGCAAGAATCTAACTAGGTTTCATCACTTGCATTATCATAAAGTACCCAAGAATCTATATGATCAAGTAGTCATGCAAGTATGATCAAGCAACAAGGTATCTATATGACAAGCAAAGATGCAAAGTGGAAAAAAATGTCAAGCAATTCATGCAAAATATGACTAGCAATCATGCAATATGACCAAGCAAAACAAATGTAGGATGAATAGTGAATATGTAAAATTATGCATAATATCATTTTAAGTGCATTATGTTCATTGGTTATTTATGTTATTTACCATCAAACATTGCCAAATGATAGGCACATGAGCCAAACTTAAGCATTATGACAAAGGGACCTATCCAATTGGACTAAAATTTGCCTTTTAGAAATGATCGAGTATTTTTTTTCTTCTAGTTTTCCTTAAGAACAAGGTTCCTAACCTCAAAAGAATGATTGTGAAATTTCTTAGAGTAAGATCGCTTGAGTCTATTCTTATAGGCTTGAAGATGATTTAAAGTATGAATGCGCTTCTCATCCAATAACTTCAATTGGTTCAAATAATTTGGATAAAAGTCAACATATTCTTGGATTGTATTGTATTTCTTAGCGAAAAGGATAATGCCTCCCAATTTCTCAAGATATTTAGGATACATAGGAATATAATCCTCTTGAGAACTAGGATATCCAACATGAGCAACACAAGGGACTGACCAATCAAAGAAGAAGTTATTTTAGAAAACATATTCATGATTCATATCACAAAGAGTATCTCCTTTAACATACTCCCTTGGGATCACAAATAAATCATGGTGTACCAAAGTTATCTCATTACAAGATAGAATGTTAGAGGGAGAAGGTGGTTCCTCATCCTCATTATCCCACTCTAAGCCATGATGATCCAAAAATTAAGCATAAGTGAAAAGTTGATCATCATTAGTTGGTAAGGACTATTTTTATTAGGAATGTAGCCAATGCCACATCTCTCAGGCCAAAACTCAATCTCCAAAGGCTCTTGAGTACATTCATGTTGTGGCCCCAAACCCTTACCTACATATCCCATAATATCTACTCAGGAAGTAGGTAATCATTTGATATATAACAATGGGTAAATGTTCACTCTATAGGAAAGGGGTTTCTACCATGGATCTTCTCTTTGAGCAACGTACCCACATAGATGAAGGTACACATACCAATGTGTACAAATTAACCCTTTTTATGGGGTAAACACATAGTTCGGTGTGAAGGTGGTAGCTTTGCTAGATATAGAAGAGGACTTTCATAAAGCAAGTTTATTTGATCCAGTGATGACATTATGGTTGTTGGTTTCTCATTTATTTTAAAAATTTCAAACTCCTTTATGACTTTAGAGGATGAAATAGAAGAAATTTTGTGGAGAGCCATAGATGGATAAAAATTGAGACTAGATTGAGCTTTCTCAACCATCGAATAATATTAGAATGGATGAGGGTCACCTTGAATGGTGACAAGTTGATATTTAAATTCATATTTTAAACATTGATGAAGAGTAGAAGGGACAACCCTCATTGTGTGAATCCAAGGGCATCCAAGAAGAAGATTAAAATATGTTGGGCAAGATACGACATAAAAAAAGGTATCCAAGATTCATTGTTGAAAGCTTTTATGATGACATCGAATTTGGTTAAATATTCCCACTTTAATCCAAGATTTTAGAAAAAATAATAAGTGCATATATTGAGGGAGGAACCATTGTCCACCAAGATTCTCTTAATAAAATTATCCCTAATGTATGTAGTGATGTAAAGGGGAGAATCCCCTTGCAAATTTGAGGAAGGTAGATCATCATCATAAAAATAAATATGATTAATCCCAAGGGAACCTACAAAATTAGCTAGGTTGCTAGGGGGAATATCTTATGGGATAAATTATTGACTGAGAAGCTTCAACAAGGCTTCCATTTGAATAGAAGAAGTTTACAAAATATCTAAGAGGAAAATCTTGGTTGGTGTATTACTTAAATATTGTTGAATGTCATAGGAGACTTTTGGTTGTGGCTTCAACACTAAGGTTGGTTTGTCTACACTTGTGCTCTTTTTTTGGTACTAATCAAAACTATAGGCAGTCTAGAAGGTTGGTTGGATGTAGAACTTGTCTCCTGTTGAGATTGTTGAGTTGGTTGATCTTGAGCTTGTTGCCTTGTAGTAGATACTATCATACCAACCATGTTGTTGTAGTGTGGTGGCACATTATGATAAGACACTTGGTTGATTATCTATTGTTGATGATTAGGTAGAGGATTTTGAAAGATCCTCATATCTTGATTAGTCGTAGGTGTCTGTTGAGTAGGAGGTTGATTAGTTGGAGGTTTGTGGTTAGGAGCAAGTTGGGATTCATTTATAACAATATGACCCTCATATATTAAGTCCTAGACCACATGTTTCAATTGCTTACATGGATGTTTCATGTGCCCATACACTCTATGATATTCAGAATGGTGATTAGGTTTATACCAATTTGCTATGGTATTGGATTACTTTATGGGAGATAACCATGTTATATTCCAAGAGTTTCTTGAGGATCATCGTCATAGACATGTTGAGTCTAGTGAAATTCCTTGGTGGGCATTTTTAAGGCCTACTAAGTACCATCTTTTGCAAGGTACTAGAAGCATTAATATTATTGGTTTGCTTATTATCCGTTACCCCATCACCAACCATGTGCTTATTCTTGTATTGATTTTTTATGGTACTATCATCTTCTTTCCTTTATTTAAGTTTACCTCTTTGAATAAGAGCTTTCTCCACTCTTCTTGCCAAATATATTGCTTGTTTGAAAGAGGTAACAGTAGTTATTTCTAACTCATGAAATATGATCTTGTAAATGTTTAATAAAAATCTCTAACATGTCTCAAGGAGGTAAGGTGTATCTTAATTATCCAACTAAACTTCTCCATCAAGCCAAAAAATTTGAGAAAATTTTATATTTACCTTACTTTAAAAGGTATACAATTTTCATAGTCACATTTTTCTTAATAAAAGATCCAAATTGTTGAACGAATAACCCAATTGTCTCTCAAAATTCCTTAAAGAATGATGAGGTAGTTGATAATACCATTCCAATGCCATACCACCAAGGCTCTTAGGGAATATTTTTAGCAATAACATGTCATCATATATAATATCATGGCATGTTGTTCTAAACATCCTTTAATATTCAATTGGTTCCTCTGTTCCCTTATAAATAGGTAAGACCAACATTGGGAAATGCTTAGGGTAGGGCCTAGTAGTGACCATAGGATCTAGAGGTTGATTGGAAATTTTCTTATAAGTGAAACTTGGAGGTTGAAGCATACCCATTCTTGACACCAATTATTTCAATACACTTGTTAAAATTTGCATATGGGAGTTGTTGCTGTGTAATGCCCGTAGGTTCCCTAAAAGGTTATAGGTGGATTGTTGAAAAGGGGTTTGGTTAATGTTAGAAATATTAACACTATTATGATATGGGATGTTTTGCATGGTATCTTGCTATGGTAGATAAATTACATTTGGTAGAAAAAAAGAAATGTTATAAGGAGGAATAGAATGAGGAGGAAATTGAACATTATTTTGAGGTGCAATACTAGTTGGAATAACTTGCGGAATTCCCCCAATGTTAGTGGTTATAGTAGTGGAATATGTAGGTTTATGGAATGGATTAACATTATGAGAATATTCAAACAATGGATTAATATGAATATTTTGAGGAGAAATGGTTTGATTATGAAATGTCCTAGCCTCTTCGAGTTGGGATTCCTCATCCATAGCCTTATTAAAAGCATCCTTGTGATGCTTAAAGAAATCCCAAATATGATCAAATTATTTAAATGTGAGGTTCCCATTAGACCCCTAAGTAGGATCAAGGTTATTACCAGTATCTATGTCCTCTTCTGCATCTATATTGGTATTCTCCCTATCAATATGATCATCTCCTTGAGGATTCTCATCAGATACTAAAAGCTTTCACTTACTTCTAAGGTTGGAAGCCATTAGGATTAAGGAAAAGGATAGGAGAGATGAAGGGAGATCTAAAACTAATGAAAGGTACACAAAATATTTTATTAAGGGTTTTTATGTTTTTCTAATCTAAACAAACATATTTTTAATAATATTATTTATGGTTTAAAACAAAAAAAATAAGAGCAAAAATAAAAGGCTTCCTATATGGCCACTAAGGATGTGTTTCACGTCGGGTTCACCAAATATGTAGAGAGGGGAAACTACCCCACCGTGTACAATTCTTAGCTAGATCCGCTAGGAGCCAAGGTGACCATGGGGGTATATTATATTCTCTACACTCAAGGGATAGGTGGATTAAAAAGGGTTCACTAGGAATTATTTTAGGACTCGCTCCAAGTTTGGGGTGGAAATGTTTGATGTGTTTATTTTACAAGCACCTATGTTTAGACTTACTAAGATCTAAACTAGAAAGAATGAAAGAACAATGTAGATCAAACAAGAATACAAGTAAATAAAAGACTATTCCTAGAATGATTTTTTTGTTTCAATGAGAACTAAAACCCTAGTTTGCAAAGAAGGAAATATTTTATTTTTGACAAGGGTTCAAGAGAATGCACAAACTGATTAACCTGGATGTAAAATATATACTTTTTCTCTTTTTAAATGCCTAAAAAAAAATTCAAATATTTTTATTTTTATTTATGATCTAAATTTGAAATAAAAATGGATAGAAAGCAAACAAAAAAAATCCTAAGAAGTATATTTAGAACACTTACTTGATCCGATGGTTGATCCTAGATTTTAAATTTCATCTCGATATATCTAATAGCTTTAAATATTGTAAAACAACTTCAAAACCCTTGGAAAAATTAATCAGTGTTTGGGGGTCTGCTTAGGCCATTGTGTGATTGACTTTGGAGGTGCAACAGTCAAGCCCCTTTGGTCCTTTTAGCTAACCATTTGTAAAAAAAAGTGATTGTTGAACCTTGGAAGAAAATGAGATGAAATGCAATAACATGAAATAACATGAAAATAGAGTGTATATAGAGAGATTATAATCTAAATGCAGAATGTAAGAGCAACCTAGGGTTTTGGGAGTGACATCTTACCCTCAAGCCCTAGAGAACAAAATTACATCCAATAAGGGGCAACCACAAATTTGGTTCTATAAAATTTGTGCCCTATATAGATGGGACATGAATTCATGACAAGGACTCTAAAATGATCTAATAACACAAAAATGCAATACAAGACATAAAATTAATGATCTAAGGAGACTAAGAATTCAAGAAGAAACTTGGTGGTAGCGAAAGAACAACCAAAGGATGAAGACCTCCACTAACATGGTATACCCCTCATCAAGGCTCCAAAACTTGTCCACCAAGAGGAACATATCACAAAGCAACAAGTAGTAGCAAAAGAATACAAAGCACAATAGCATTGGCTAGATCACACTTGGAATATTTTATCAAAAACTTGCTTGAAAACTTGTTAGGAATGTTCATTTTCTAGGAGATCTAGGAGAAAAAAGGGGACCTGATCCTCTTTTTATAAGAGGATTGAATGGGGAAAATGTAGGAAAAAAAACAACTTTGGACAAGTTGATGCCACAGAGGTTAGCTTCAAAATTAGGGCTTTAGAGATAAAAAAACCCTAAATTTATGAAATTCATGCCCCGTAATTATCTCATGTAAATTTGGTAAAACCAAGAAAAAAAAAGTAAAACAAGAGGGAAAGAAAGGGTCCAAATTGCACTTTATAATATTGGATGCCTTCCTTAGGGATCCTAAGAAAAAGTGACTCATTTAGGTGGGTCAATTTTCCATGTCTACAATCTCATATATATTTGAAACATTATTCAAGACAATAGTTAGTCCTCTCACAATTTGAATATCTTCCTATATTTTTTTGAAATTACTAATGTACTCATTAATAGTGTCATATAATACCATGGATAAAGTTGCAAGCTTAGTATTTGAACTACTAATTTGTGTGGAATTAATGCAATCACACAATCCCTAAAAATTTTCAACCACAACCTTCGACTTATGGGTTTTTGTCTTGCTAACGTGTGTGTCATAAAAACTATTAACATGAAGGGCTATGACACCATGAGACTTATGCTTGTGGGAAAAGGGGTATATCTCATCCAATTACTCAAATTAATACAAGATAAACAAAAATTATTAAACTAAGATAATATAACAATAAATTAACAATCTAACTTGAAAACTATCTTAATCAAAACAACAATAAAATAGAGCATTCAAGAGTAAAATACACTAAGATTATCCATATAAAATATAAATCTAGGGCTGATACTAATGAAATAAAAATGGATTACTTGATACCTAGGGTATTAAGGACCATTTCATTTATAAAACAATAATAGAAAACCATTTCATTCTACCATATCCTACTTGCTATGTCATCATAATGAGGAACGAGAGATCACACCTATAATATATGTAGAGGGTTTGAACTGCCTTGGAAACTAGTCATTGAATGCTAATTAGTGACCTTTAGCTGCAAATCCTAGTATATCATCCCACTCTCTTCTATGAAGGGCAACAAACCAATGGTTGATGGCCTTGGTTGTACCTATAAGGAAAAACTAGAGAAAGAGCAAAAATATCGCATGTCATAGAAGCAACAAAGGTAGAAAGCTTGAGACCAATGTTAGTAGTAATAATCATTAATAAGTGAATGTATGATGAGAAAATAAGAAGGTGAAATACATATTTATAGTGGATGAAATGCAATGATTTTTTCTTTGAAGATAACAACTGATTTTCTCCCTTTTTGAGGTTATAAAATCATAACTGTTGGTCTATACAACGTGTCGTTTGAAATCTAGGTGTAAAAACATGCTATAATTATGACCATGTATCAAAAACACTAAAATTAAACTGATGATCAAGCTCCCCACTTAAAGTGGCAGTCTTCACACTATCAATTTTTATTCTACATGCTTAGGGGAATGTATGTCAAAACATCCCTTAACCATTATTTTATCCTTATTTTGGTGTTTTGGGAAAGTTAGCAAGAAAAAACATCAAGGGAAGTAATAGAAAAGTGATAAATGGATGAACACTTACCAACATGGATCACTCTTGTACTACCCAAGGAATAACAAAGTTAGTCCACCCATATCCTGTAAATAGAAGGATGATAATCTCCACCACTTGCAAAGTTAGTTGTTAGTGCTCTTTTTACAAATAAATATTGCCACTCCCTAAGGAACGTAAGTGACACTACAAGGGATATCCACTCATGAGTCCTTAGGAAAAACAAGAAAATAAAAATATTAATATATGATAGCTAAATAAAAAAAAATAAAACTTCTACGTTATAGAGAAAAATCAATTTTTTTTGTGATTTTTGATTCTATTGTCTATGCAAAATGTAAATTTTTTGAAACAAATAGTCGAATAAAATGCAAAAAAACATAGCCAAAAATATGAAACTAGAGGTAAACGTACCTAATACTTACTTATATTTACCCTTAATTTTTGGTCAAAATAAATTGATTTTTACTTTCCCCATGTAGCTAGAAATAAACTTACTTGCAAAAATGTCCAAAATGCTAAAAAATACTAGTTGGTTGTGAAATCAGAAAAAATGAAGTATGCAGGTGAGTTTGGAGTGTGCCAAAAATCCTAGAAGCACTATCCTTATGACATCCCTACAAAAAAAGACAAAATGTTATGCAAAAAAACTATATTTATAATAAAATATTAAAAAATATAGGATTATGGCACTTAGTGCCTTATGTACCATATATATATATATTCAACTTTCTTTGCATATTTTGTGCTTTTGTTTTTGATGTATTTTTATTACCACAATCAAGGAATTTACTTAATATTTGTGTAGTATTCGCTAACATGTCGGTTTATGTATGACACATACTTGGGATTTTTGTAGCATTCAATGACATATCATTTCTACTTATGAATGTATGATGTAAGCAACATTCGATGTCATACATTATAACTAGAGATAGGACATATGATTGGAGTAGATTTAAATGACATATTTTATGAGTTTGATTGAATCTAGAACATAATAGATTTGGGTAATATTAAGTGATATGCTCCTCATACATTGCCTCCCTCTAGTATTGGCCATGCATGAGGTGATATGCCAATTATACATACCATTGAAGTAGGTTGGCCATGTATAATATCCAAACAACAAGCACACTTGTCAATATAATGGTGTGAACCAAGAGAATCCAACTCATGCCATGTACATATACAAATATCTATCCCCAATACTAAAATAAAGCACAAGAAAAACACAGGTGGATACTATGGAATTCAATCATGTTCACCCACTACTGTTGGGAAGCTCAAAGGATGCCAATCTATACCATGAACTATATGTAAGTATAAGTCCCCAAATCCAACTCATGCCCTACTATTAACAATGGATGAAGAGTTCAACAAGGCATGCCCACCATGAAAAAGGTAGAGGAAGATACACGGTACAACATGCCCTATGAGAGGAAGATCCCATGGAAGGGAAATCCACCATGCCCCTACTATAATGGGGTTTTCCACTACAATATCTAATCAAACATGTTCAAAAAGTAACACTTGCCACTACAATGGGACACAAAAATGATTAATTGATTAAATAGATTGAATATTATTTATTCCATGAGATTTTTAAAGGGAATGTTGCCTTGGTGTTTTGACAACATACCATATAGGAGATGGCATGGGTTGAACCAATGCAGTTGATTTATGGAACTTGAATCATGGTATTTCCACAAAGAACAAAAAATATTTTGAAGACATTTTGGTGCCCCTTACTGAAAAGAGCCACACCATGATAGACAAAGGTAAAAAAAGCACAAAGTCAATAGTAATAATACCAGTAAAAAAATATGGAACACACTAAGCAATAAGATAAGGAGAAAGAAAAAAATGCAAAAACAACCTAAATAAGAAAAAGTATAGTTGAAAAGTTAGGATGATTGAGATTCGATCTAAAGGGGCAGTCATGGTTAGGAGAGAGGAAACCATACAAAACAAAAATTGGCAAACCCAAAACTCGTAGAAGACATCAAAGAACTAGGAGGACCTAGATCACTACTTAATGCAACATTCACAATCACAAAAGGAAGAATTGATACAAAACACATGAATATGTACCAAATCGAAGAATGTACATGATTGATGCTCACAAATAGGCAATCAAAGTAGTAAAAGTGAAAAATAAAGCACTAAAGTCAATAGGTAAACCAAGAAATCATAAAAAACTATATAAATGGCTTAAGGGGGCTACACATAAAAGCATTTGATATGCATGGAATTGGTGGAATTATCCAACTCAACTCCATCTATTGTTTGCAATTTTATTCCCCTAGACCCAAACAACTACTTGATAGCATATGGACCAAGTCATTTATATAAAATTACCATTGTGATTCTTGTGCACATAATTGAGCTTAAGGACATTATCCCCAACTTTAAAATCACAATGACAAACTTTCTTATTGTATTGTTTGACAACAATACTCTTGTAGGATTTATTGTGCTCACAAGAACATATATACCTCTCATTAAGAGTAGTAATTTTGGTAAGGTGAGTTTCTTAATAATATTGATGGTACTCATCATGACTTAAAAAATTCTTCAAAAAAACATGTAAAGAAGCAATTCAATTTCAAGTGGCAAAACAAATTTAGTATCATATACTAAATAAAAAGGGTTTGCCCCCTATAAAAATTTAAATAATGGTACAATAAACCCACAATGCAGGATATAATTTCCAATCTTACTTTGATTCTCTAAATGTATTTTTCAAAATATTTACTAGAAAATTATTTCTAGATAGAACTTGACCATTCTTTTGTGGATAGTAAAATGTGGAAAAATTATGTTGAATTCCCAAATGAAAAGTTAGCTCTTCCATTTCTTTATTTTTAGGAGTACATTATCTAGAATAAGAGTACACAAGATACCAAAGTGACACATGATCTAATAAAATATAAATTTGGATACTATGAGGGTTTTCTAATTTGTTATGGCATAACTTCCACCCATTTGGTAAAATATTCTATGGTAGTGATAATGAACTTGTTCCCACTGAGGTCATAAAAAATAGGTCCTACAAGGTCAGGACCCCAAGTGGAGAAAGCCAAGGAGACTCAATGGGATGAAGAAAATAAGTAGGGGTATGGATTTTATTCTTGTAGAA
The DNA here is from genome assembly GCA_028583015.1 of Wollemia nobilis. Lineage (NCBI taxonomy): Eukaryota > Viridiplantae > Streptophyta > Pinopsida > Araucariales > Araucariaceae > Wollemia > Wollemia nobilis. The sequence continues at coordinate 13,442,931 of JAQPPZ010000521.1, read as the reverse complement.
CTAACATTCATCATAGGATTTAACATATTTATTAGCATCAAATTCCATTGTTGGCTAGAACTAACCCATTCTTAGAAATTCACATGTTGTAGAATGACTACTAAAGTGTCCTCCATAGTCACCACTATGAACATTAAAAAGGGATTTGGGTACTTTGAATTTTGTAAGGAATTATAAAATAACCTTATTAGTATTATGGTAGTACAAGACCTCATTAAGGACAACATATCAAAATGTTCTTACTAGTGCGAGCCCACAACTTAGCAATAGCCATAGGTGGATACATTTGATTATTGGGGAAGCATAAAATGTTGCCATACCAAGGATCATCATAAGGAATTTGGTAATCAATAGTACTGACCCTAAGTGTATGCACATCCATTGGGTCATTAGTGATCAAAATCACAGTTCTTCATGAATTTTTACCATGAAATTAGTTTTAGTAATGTTTTCATGTGGTATGGATTTACTAGCCTAAGTGGCTAGGGAGTTAGCCTTAGTATTTTTATCCCTTGGGGAATACCTAATGGAAAATGATTGATCAAAATTATAGCCACTTGATGGTAAGGAATCAAATGAGGAGCTTTGAGAACATAATCATTAGAGATATGACAAACCATAATTTTAGAGTTGCCTAACATTTTAACATGTTTAACATTCATACATTGGACAATCAGGAGTCCTAAAATTAAAGCCTCATATTATGAAAAATTATTAGTAATGCTAGAAAAATTTATGCATAAGGTCATAAGAATAGCTAGGACATTTGGAGATTTGATAACGATGCCTGCTCCTATCCCAAACTATTTTTTTACCACATTAAAGTGAAGGATCCAAGTGTTAATATGGAGGTGTATTAGACTTGGATTTAGACTTAGTTTCATAATGTATTTTGGTAGCCTCACAATACAACAAGGTAGACTTTTCTTGCATAATAATTTTATGAGGGTTAGGATCCTAAATAAGGATGGATGCAATGGAGGAAGGAATATGAAAAAGTCATGAGGGACACACAAAATGATCATTATGTCCTCATCATGCAATTCCTCCTTTAAAGGCTACTATGTTGGGTTAGGATATGACACCATTAATCAACAATCACATAAGCTTTAAAAATTTTCTATCTTACAATATGAAGATTAAATTATTGCATCATAGTGATCCATTTTCCACAGTGGCTGTCACTAGGGATGTAAGAATTTTGTAGCAAGTGTCTTAGAGGGTAAATTTTAACAACCATATAATTTTTTTGATATAACATGTAATACCTTAGTTTTTTACATGCAAAGTATATGGTTAGACAATATTTCTCTATGGGAGTGTATCAAGTTTTTGTTGAAAGCATTTTTCAACTTATATTACATGACATACTCCTTATTGTTATCATCTTATTGAGTAAGGACTATAACCAAGGAAACCTAAGTAGTCAAGGTGTATAATATAAACAACCTATCTAGGTTGGGTGTGAAAATAGTTAGGGGATATAAAATAAAATTCTTAAATTAAATAAAGGACTTGTTATGACTTTCATCCATTTTGAACTCAACATATTTGTTAAGCAAGTGGTTCAATAGATAATATTTAAAAGCTAACTCAGGGATGCATCATCTATTAGCTTGATTTTCCCCAAGAAGGATTTGATATCCTTAATAGTTTAGTGAGGAGGCGTATCATCAATAGATTTGATCTTATCCTAATTGAAATCTATACCCCCATGAGATACCATGAAACCCATTAGCTTACCACTAGTGACACTAAACATGTACTTCATGGGGTTAATTCTAGCCTTATAGTGATGTAATCACTCAAAAATAATATGAAGGTCAACTAAGTGGTCAACTAATTTCTTGGATTGACCCAAGAGGTCATATACATAATATTCCACTATATTTTTTATCAAGTTATGAAAGACCATTGTCATATCCTGATGATAAATAACACTAGTATTTTTTAATCCAAACGACATGACAACATAATAGAATATACCCTAAGGTATAATAAAAATGGTTTTTGTTTTATCCTCAAGGGTAATTTGGATTCAATTATACCCTAAATAACCATCCATAAGGGACAATATTTCATAACCTATGATAGAATCAACAATAGCATCAATAGAGGGGAAAGAAAAATTATCCTTCAAACAAGCTAAGTTGATGTTTCTAAAGTCACAATAAATTTGGGTAACATTTTTTTCTTTCTTTTTCATAGGCACAATGTTAGATACCCATCTCAAATAGTCAACATATCTTATAAAATTTATGTATAACTACTTTTGGATTTTAATTTTACACAAGTATTAAATAAGAGAAATTTCTTTGCTTTTGTCAAATAGGAGTAGTGTCGTCATAGATAAAAATGCTACAAATAACCAAATCCTCATTCATTTCAAGCATGTCAGAATATTTCTAGGAAAATAAATCCTTATAGTCCTTAAGCAAGACAATATAAATGGATTGCTTCTTGATAGGTAGACTAGCCCAAATTTTGACTAGGCATGGTTGGTCAGGGGTACCAATGTTAACATCTATAGTAGGCTCAAAATTCATGACATTACCTTATTCAAAATGGTATAGATGTTGGGAAGTTTCTCCAATTCATAATTAATATCAAGCTAGCAAACATAATCAAACCATTTATGTCTCCCATAGTTAGGATTATGATCTTGAAGAAACCCTATTTTATGATATTGTTGGAGTATTATTTCCTCTCTAGTATATACTAATTCTAAGGTAGCTTCATCATTGGGAAATGATGGGAGAAATAGGACTGTTAGGTATTTGAAAAATTGATTATTATACATGCCACTTCCTCTAAAGTTAGAGAGGATTTGAACATGTGATTGGGTATTGAGAAAGATAAGGATGTAGGGACTAGGGTATGGTTCAAATTGCTTGTAAACCATTATTAAAGCATTAATGACAATTCTAGTTTTTTTTTTTATTTGTGGAAAACATCCCAAAAGGGATGCCACTTTCGGGTAAGACCCAAGGAGGCGGGGGTATCCATTCCGCCAAAAATGCCCAGGACTCGGACCTGGCCTACCACCTTTGACATACTCAAGGAGCAAACAAACACACAAAACCAATTTAAAAATAAGTAAATAACAACAAAAATAATAAAATAAAATAAAAAACATGCTCCTTGAGTGTGTCAAAAACAAAAGCACAACCAAACACGCACAATAAGATAAAAGAAACCACAACACAAACCACATAGAAAAACACAAGAACCACATAACAAAACACAAACAAGACAAAAACAACAGAACACTACAAAGACATAACCCAAAAAAACATGAAAAATAAACACAACCAAAACCTAAAAAATTAAAAAATAAAATAAAAATAAAAATAAAATAAAAAACAACCAACAACAGACAATAAACAAAAACAAAATACATAGAAAACACTCACACATAAAAACACGAAATAACACAAACAAAGAGAAACCCAAGAACAAGAACGAAAAAAACACAAGAACAATAACAAAAAACATAAAAAAAAAAAAAAAACAACAAAAACACAAGAACAACAAAAAACAACACAAAGAACACAAAAACAAAACAAAACAAAAGAACCCACCCACCTTAAAAAACTAAACAAAAAAAACAAAAAAGAAAAAAGAAAAAAAAATGAACAAAACAATGACCTATCTAGACCAGAAGACTATTAAGGCAAGAATCAATAGAGGAAACAAAATAAAGAATAGAATGAGCTAGGGAACTAAAAAAAACTGAATGAACCAAAGAGAAGCAAAAAAAAAAACAAGAAGAAACTAGGTACCTTGAACTGGAGCCATCCAAAGAAATGATAGAAAGAAGAGCTTCCCTAATTTGAGAAGCCCACCATATAGGAGGGTGGCCATAACAAGTAAGATCACCTTTGTCCAAAGCCCAATTAGCTAAAGCATCAACACTCTTGTTTTGATCTCTAACCACATGATTGTAATCAACTTTCAAAAATCCCATCTGGATTAACTGAATCTTCTCAATAATTCTTTTTATTCTCCAATCCACCTTATGATTCTTAGAAGGAGTCTTCAAGAGATTAATCATAAGTTGAGAGTCAGACTCAACTAACACCTTTTCCCATCCAACCTTAGTAGCCTCTTGAAGACCTCTGAGGATACCATACCCCTCAGCAAGGTTATTGGAAAGAATACCCAAATTCTCAGCAAAAGTAAAAACCAGGGAGCCATCTGAAAGTCTACCAATTCCTCCCACATTGGCTTTTCCAGGGTTCCCTCTAGAGGCTCCATCAGTATTGACTTTTCCAAAATCCTTAGGAGGAGGTTGCCAATTTCTAGTCCTATCCATCTTACTAATACTCACATTCCCTTTAAGTTGGTTGCCCTTAGAAGGTTTAATCTTCAATATTTGCATCACTTGATCCCATCTTTGGTGGGAGTTTTGGGGGTGATTAAGGAGTTGATGGACTGATTCAACTAAGTTGGCTATGGTATTTTGCCAAATATAGTGAATATCCTTCCTATCTTGATTAAAAATTTGGTTGTTCCTTTCATTCCAAATATTCCAAAGAAGAATGGTAGAACCCATCCAAACTAATCGCCTAATAAAATGATCAACACCCTCTTGATTAGGCCAATCCCTCCAAAGCTGTTCAAAAGTAAAAAAATTGGACCACTGTAAGCCAAGTAAAGTGGCCATTCTCCTCCATAGCTCAGAGGCTAAAGTACACTCAATAAAAATATGGTTGATATTTTCTACATTCTCTTCACACATTTCACATCTAAAAGGGCCATGAAAACCACGCTTCATAAGTTGCTCACCAGTAAGCACCCTACGATGCAATAAAAGCCAATTAAAGAACCTCACCTTAGGCTAGAGCTTTTGAGCCCACAATCGAGAAAATATGTCAGAAGAATGGTTGGGATTATTATGGCATAAGGTCAAATAACCTTGAGCAACTGAATACTCACCCTTAGTAGTGTTGTTCCATCCAAAACAATCTTTTTCATGGGACCAAGAGAGGGATCTCATATGAAGGATGCCTTGGATATCTTGTCTTTGCCTTTCTAGGATTTGAATAGGCCAGTCCTCAATAGGGATCCAATATCTACCAACCTTTGAATTACCGGTATGGTACCGACGAGTAATTAGCCACCTTTATCCAATTAGCTCGGTGAAGCTCCTCCATCCAAGGCCTCCAATCGGGAAACTGAGTTATCAAAGGCTTGTGACCATCCCAAGAATCTATCCAAAAATTTGCATGTTGACCATTATGAATGATCCAAAATAATTTTTTCTTTATCAAATCCTCACCGGTCTTAAGAACTGCTAAAATGGGAGAACCTTTGGTAGGAAGTTGATAGCGAACAAGGTCTTCAGGACTTTTGTTCTCAGCATATTTAGCACGAAGATTATTGGCCCAAAGAGCATTGGGGTTATGCAACATCCTCCAATATAATTTAGCAGCTAAAGCTTTGTTGTTATTAATTGAAGACCGGAATCCTAACCCCCCTTCACTCTTAGGAAGACATAAAGTATCCCATTTCACCAAGGCCCATTTTCTTTTCTCCTTAGTACCACTCCAAAGGAAACGATGACTGATTTGATCCAATTCTCGAAGAACAGCCTTTGGGATATTCAAAATGGAAGAAACATAAATAGGAATAGCTTGAAGGACTGATTTTACCAAGGTGATTCTACCCCCAGAAGAAAGCCACTTGTTGGTCCACTTTCCAATTTTCTTCTTGACTTTGTCCAACAACCAATTCCAATATTTATTTTTTTGCCTTTGAATATTTATGGGAATACCTAAATAAGTGATTGGAAGAGAGGTCTTCTTATATCTTAATTTATCCAAGACCATGGATTCCTGTCTAGCAGAGCGGTGAAAGAAAATAACTTTAGATTTGTCTTCATTGATCAACTGCCCGATAGCCTTAGAAAAATAGCTAATGATTTGCTTAATATTAGAAGCTTCCTTAACTGTAGCTTTACCTAAAAGAGTAGAGTCATCCACAAATTGAAGATGAGAGATAGGTCTAGCTCCATGAGCAATGGTAACTCCCTCAAGGGTTTTGTTTTCCCTCTTTTTGGTTATAGTCCTACCCAAGCATTCAACAAGAATGATGAATAAATAAGGGGATAGCGGGTCACCTTGCCTAATACCTCTGGAAGCTGGGAAAGACTGAGAAGGCCTGCCATTGATAAGAACTAAGTAGGAAACTGAAGAGATACATCCCATAATCCAATCCATCCAATCCTTAGAGAAACCAAATTGCCTCAAAACTTTGATAAGGAAGTGCCAATCCACTCTGTCATAAGCTTTGGATAAGTCTAACCGAATGAACATGGAAGGAGAATTTTGCATATCCATGGAATGGATGGCTTCCTGAGCAAGAACTATCTCATCTACTATTTGACGTCCTTCCACATAACCCCCTTGCTCTGGGGAAATAATCTTATGCAAAAGAGGCTTCAACCTTTCTGCCATGATTTTAGTAATGATTTTGAGAAGAACATTACATAAAGCAATAGGTCTAAAAGCTGAGATATGATCAACCTCTTGAGCTTTTGGAACAAGAGTAATATAAGTTTTATTGATAACCTTCAAAATTTCTTTGGCTTTCCTGGCTTCTTCCACCACCTCTAATAAATCAACATGAAGGATATCCCAGAACTCTTGGTAGAACTCAATAGGAAAACCATCAGGACCTGGGGTTTTCCCTTTTTGCATTTTAAAAACTACTTGTTGAAGCTCATTGATAGTAACAGGAGCAGTCAAAATAGAGTTCTCCTCGGAAGTGATAAGAGAAGGGATTGCTTGAAGAACATTATGTTGAGAAGCTGAGTCAAGAGGAGTAGCAACAAAAATATTGGAAAAGTAATCAACAACAATAGAGTTCATGCCATCCCAAGTATAAACAACATCTCCAGAATCTGATTTTAAGGAAGAAATAAAGTTGTGAGATCTTCGAGCTAGAAGAGATTTGTGGAAGAAATTTGTGTTTCGATCTCCTTCTTTGAGCCATTGAATTCTAGATTTTTGCTTCCATAAGATTTCTTCTCTTTTTTCCCATTCCTCTAACTGAGTTGTGAGTTTAATTTCATCTGCACTTCTCTTCTCTGTGAGGCCATCTAAATGGATTTTCTTATTCAAATTTTCAAGATGAGCAATAACTTCATGTTTTTTTTTATGAACATCCCCAAACTCTTTCCAGTTCCAAGTCTTGATTTTGGATTTAATGTATTGCGAGTCTTTTGGCAAAATAGAACATCTTAGTCCCATGCCTAGGTTTACCTTCCTTCCACCATTGTTGCACATGAGGTCTGAAGGAAATGTCTCTAAGCCACATTAATTGAAAATGAAAAGGAGAGAAACTCACATTGGTTTTCCACATTTCCACCATGACTGGCCAATGATCCGAACCAACATTATTAAGAGTCTTCACTTTAGGAATGTGACCATGGATTAAGAAATTTTTAGAGAGCAAAAACCTATCCAATCTCTCCATTATACAAGCTAAGCCTTGCCTTCTATTAGACCAAGTCATAAGGCCATTATCTCGTTGGATATCCACAAGATGGAGGTTTGCAATATATTCGCTCATGAGGTCAGTGCTTTTGTCCAAATTTCTATTTCCCCCCTTTTCTCATCCAGAGAGAGGATGGTATTGAAATCTCCTCCGATCAAGATCCAAGCTTTAGGAAAATGAGAGATAATATGAGTAATATCCTTCCACTGTCTTCTTTTTTCCTCCAAAGAAGTCGGAGCATAAACAGTAATGCAGAGCATAATCTGGTTGGAATGTCTACTTTGAATAGCTATAGCCAACAAACCCCAACTGCCAACCATATGGTGAATAACTACCTCTTTTGGGTCCCAAAGACAAGCAATGCCACCCGAAGTCCCTTGGGAACTGAGGGAAACCACTTTTCCAGTTGGCCAAATTTTACTGGCAATTAAGTCCATATCCTCCATTGACATCTTTGTTTCTTGAAGGAAAACAAGATGTGGATGATTTATCTGAATCATTCTTCTAATTTCATTTTGTTTTGAAAGACTCCCTTTGAGTCCTCTAATATTCCAAGTGATGATCTTCATTAATACCAGGGCTAAAAAATTTGGGAAGGGCATTAATCTTACCTTCCTCTACAAGCTTTTCACCTTCTTTTACCATATGATATTGATTGGTCTTGCGACCTACTTTTTGATTAGAATCCATCTTCAATTTTTTTTCCTGTTTCTTGACTTATTCCAATTGAATCTGAGATGGCTTCTAACCTTGAAGAATGCTCGTACACAACCAAAATTTTACTAGATGGTTCAATGGAGTCTATATTGGGACTTGCATTATTTGAAGTTTTGACATTTGAAATATTGTTTTTCTTGTGTAAATTTTCTCCTTTTTTTCTATTGAAAACCTTTGATTTGTTGGTTTGTCTCTGAGTTCTTCCCTTCATATTTAAATTGTGTTTCTAAGATTTTAGTTTCCATTATTTCCTCTTCCTCACTTGGGACATCATTTGTGGAAAGGATTTCAAACATATTAGCAGATGACTTTGATTGATCCTTCATAACTAGTTTTTTTGAGTGTTCTTCTTCTTAGGTATTTGGAAACCTTCTGAGTTTATATCTTCTTTCTTTTGATCAGGAATTTTATTTGGGCAAGCACTGGCCAAATGACCATATTCATGGCAAATTCTACAATGAAAAGGAATGTTCTCATAGTCCACTACTTGCTCCCAAGTGTCTTCCCCAAATTGTAATGTGATATTTTTAGGTAGGGGTTTGTCAAAATCCATTAAAACACAAATCCGAGCATAAATAATATGTTCAAAATTTTGAGTACAATCAACAGTCATCATAAAAGTTCCTAAAGAGTTTCCAATTGAAGAAAAAATAGTAGGATTCCAAAATTCAATAGGGAGGCCAAAGAGTCTAACCCACACGGGAGCTATAGAAGGCATCTCTTCTTCGGATTTAAATTTAGTATGCCAGGGCTTCATGAAAAGCCCTGCCCTTCCAAAAAACCAAGGACCCCCTTGAAAATTTTTCTCTCTATCTTCATTATTAGCAAATAAAACAAGAAAATAACCATTTGGATAAATAGAGATTTGTAACTCACCTTTAGTTTTCCAGATTTTTGCAGCCCAGACTTTGAAAGCAGATAGACTCGGACGAAAACCCACGAACCGACAAATTAGTCCTCTTTTTTCCAAATCTTCAATGCCGGTCTGAATGTTACCCATATCAAGCTTAACAATAGGAGTTCCATCAGCTGCTTTAAGACATCCTGACTCCATTTTCCTGGGATCAATCTTAGGCATTCTTAGAGGTTTATGGGAAGCCCTAATATTGATATTAGCATTGGGCTGAGGCTGTCCACCATGAAGGGCATCCCTAAAATTCATTTTTGGGACTGAGTCTTCGAAATTCTTACCCTTGACAGGGGTTTTCATAGTAGAATTATTTTGTGGGTGCACCTTAGCACCAGATTCACTTGAGATATGAGCCATTTTTTGATCAACTGCTTGAAACTTGTTTCGTGATCTCTTTAATCCTTGCCCTAGACGTCGTGGAAAGGTATGGTTTTCACTTTTCTTTTGTGCAGCAAATTGGAAGTCGTTGTCACTCAAGTTCATAGTATGATCTGTTGAAAGACAAATTTCTAACCCATATTGTATCCCCTGCAACATTTCCTGCTAAAATATTGAGCATAAACCACAAAAATATTGGCCTCTAGGGCCCGAAGGCCCTAAAAACCAACCTCTGGAGCTGCTTGCACTCAACCCAGATGAAACCCTCGCATAGCCGCTTGCCAAATATATCGTTCACACATAGGGATGCTGCTAGGATCTGTGTTGCTCCAAATGATATGAAAATTGGTGGAGACGTTCTAGGGTTTTTCAGGCATCTACCCTCAAAATTTCAGCTCAATCCGAGTCCGGATGAGTGAGATATGGCCGAAACGAGTTCGGTAGTTTGGGCAGTCCTACGAAAAACGTCTAATCAATTTCGACTCATCTCTATTCTCTCATCACTTTGTCATACATTGGACCATTCTAGTTTTTAATTCAATAGAAAAATATGCTTTAATTAGGTACCTTTTTGAAAAATAGGGTATATGATCAATTAGATTATTAATCCACTTGTTAGATAGCCTATTTGACTAGGAAAACATTTCCAGAATAGGAAATAAGCTAGCAGGGATAGTAGGGAATGCATGGAAATTCACTATTTCTTGGAAAATAGTAGGAACTAAGATTTTTATATTAAGAGGTGATATTGTTTGTAGATAAAGTTCATTAGAAATATCAAATGATCTAGGAACAACAAAATTCTTATAGGTCAAACAATCATTGAGGACTATCAAAATAGTAGGAACAAGCCCAAAAAGTGCTAAAAGAGTAGTATTGACCAAGATCATCTCTTTAAGTGGTGATTCTAGTCCCACTACAAAAAATTTAGCAAAAGGAAATCCTATAGTGAGGTTTGAATCAAGATAGGTAAAGTCACTTTAGGAATTAACGTTACCAAAAATAGAATAACTAATTGGTTTATCTTCATAGCAATTTTGAAATTGATAGATTTCAACCTTTATTAAATGCCTAAGCAATGAATTGATTCCTATTTCACTTATCCTATGCAAAGGTTTTGATGTAGAGATAACATAAACATTAGTTGTTCTATGCCTATCTAGCCTAGCTTTGTATTGATTACATTCAACATTCCTAAGCATGCAATAGGAAAACAAATTACTATTATCAATTTTATAAAAAATTATACCAAATTGACTATCATCATCATCTAAAATAAGAACTTCCATTAAGCCTACTTGATAATGCCCCACACCCACCTCAAAAATAGTAGTAGAAGGAGCATTCTTAGTTTCAATGTTAAAGGCTTGATTAAAATATTTGTTCATCTAATGCTATCATTATCCAACAAAATGTTACTTGTTTTAATTTGGTAGCATCATCATGGGCTTTATGTAATTTAGCCAACAATTGATAGAATAAAATAGGATCTTCTCTTTGTTTGGGTTTCAACAATGGTGGAAATTTTTCAACTACCTCTTGAGGAAGGGGAGTAATAACATCCATGTCAAGTTGATCATCTTTTGATTCATACCTATCTTGGGGGTATTTCAAATGAATTTAGGATGCCCCTTGTATAAATTCCTTCTAGAAGTCCACTAAGGCTCATGTTCATAAATTGGAACTTTCTATGTCTCATCCATAGAAGGAATAAAATAACTATCATGGCTTGGAGGATGAGGTCCCCAAGGATCTAAGTCTCCTTCTATGGTGAAAACTTTATCATCATAGGCATACTTAACCACTTGACAAGTAGAGGAAGCTATGGCTCTCATATTACTAGTCCAAGGTCTACCTAATAACATGTTATAGTTGGTATAAAAATAAAACACCATAAAATTCACTCTTACTTATTTAGGCCCAACTAAAATTGGCAACCAAATGCAACCCACAAGATCTTGTGGCTTACCATTATAAGCATAGCAATGACTTCTAGTAGAGAGGACATTTTCTCTAGGGATATTTAGTTTATCTATCAAGGATAATGACATAACACATGTACCACTCCCTTCATCAACCAAATCCCTATAGAACCATATTATTATAAAAAACTATTATCATCAATGGTGGATCATCAACCCTTGCTAAATAATCAACAACAATCATGTTTTTCAAAGAAAAATTTATAACCAAATCAAGGCTAGTATGTGCATCAATACAAAGGTTTTCTCTATGGGATTGAATATATTGCACTTCATAAGACCCTAGAATAGTAGGCATAATATTATAAATTCTTGGTCTAGGCATCTCCATCTCATCCAATAAGTCTCTTAACCATTATCGTTGATAAGGAGATGTCCTAAGTAATTCCAAGTATGGGACCTTGCAAGGGGTTGTATGCAACTCTTCAACAATGTCCCATGCTTTTGTTTTTCTCATGACTACTTTTAATTTAAGTGGTGATTCCTTGGGTTGGGTGATATCCTATCATTTTTCTATTATAGGTTTTAAGATTGCAACTTTAAGTGATGATCTTATTATTGTAATGTTTTTAAAAATAATAGGTTTCATAGACTAGGTTGAGGACTTTTTAGGAATGTTTTCTATATTTTTTAACATTTTTATGACTATAGCACACTCTCATATGACCAAAGGAGGGTTTGGGATCTTATCAATAATGGTAGGATTAACCATTGCTTGGATAGGTTCTTTTCCTTTATCCTTATTTTTTTTCCTCTTTAGAAGGTTGCTTATTTTTGTATTGAGGTGCACTCCTAGTAATAGTAACAATTTGTTGTTCCAAGGATGCAATTGTTTCTCTTTACACCTCTAAAATGTTGACATAATGAGCCACATTTGGTTGACTATAAATGTATTCTCCATTTGGACCAAGTTGGGCAAATACTTGGTTAACTTGAGAGGTATTCTAAGAAGTGCTAGGTCTAAAATTTTGATTTTGGGGTAAGTTACCATTTTGATTTTTATTATTTTGACCTCCTCCTTGGTTGCCTTGATTAGAATTTTATCCTTGATTTTGATAATTTTGATGACCACCTTGATTAAACCCTTAACCTTGATTTTGATTCACTCCTTATTTTTTATTGGAAGCTTGTTGTTCATGGTTGGGGAATGGGGTGTTATAGATACCTAACATTTGATTGTGAGGGTGATTATACCTTTTTTAGAGACTGTTCTTTTCATGAAATAAATTGATCCTATCATTATTGACTTGATCAATGTTAAAGTTAGGACCAAAAGCTTGCTTAAGGTAGAATTTACACAAGTCTACACAAGTAGAATTATCATGACCATAAGTTCCATGCCAAAAGCAAAATTTATTAGGATCATGCCATATAGGTGCTTCAAACCTATCATTAATATGGTAGTTTTTAAGCTTAGGTGGTGGATATATTTTGAGAATATCTTCATGTGTCCATTGAGGCATCATATTCTTAGGTTTTGGACCACCCCCAAATTTAGTCAACATATGCACAAGAGCTCCAACTATCTCTAACTCATGAGAGGTATCTTGGATAACTACATTGCAAACCCCATCCCCTATAATATTTTTGTTAGGGTTTTTAGGTTTCAAGGATTTTTGGCCTTCCTTCTTTTCCTAATGTTCAAATATTTTAACAAAATGTATAACTTTGTCAAGGGAAGGTAAATCAAAGGGTTGTGTTCCTAGATATTAGCCTAAAAATAGGGCCTAATATTATTTACAAATATTACTATAGTGGCCTCTTCAGTTAAATTTATATTAGCATGACATTTAAGTCTTTTCCACCTTTTGTGGAAATTAGTAATAGATTCATTAGGGCCTTGTTTTATATTTACAAAAATATCCATTGCCTCCATTACAATCATGTCATCATCAAATTCTTGTTTCAAATTTTTAACAAAAGTATCTAGGGAGTCAATGGAGTGTTTAGGTAAGGATGCAAACCAATCAAGAGAATTTCCTACCAAATCCTTAGTCATTAATTTCAATAAATATTTTTCATTATGTATTCAATCCCTATAATATGTCATAAACTTATCAATAAATATTTGGGCTTTATTTATCCCATCATAAAAGAATTTAGGCACATGCCTAGACAAGTTTATAGCTTCCACATTAGGGAAAAAATATTGGCTTTTTATTGTTCCTCAAAGAGGATTGGTTGATGTAACTAAAGCTTCCCCAGTGTTAGCCAGGGAAAGAGGAGGAGGAGGAAAATTGAGGTTTAATATAAAATGATAATACATTGTAGTATAGGGTTTCTATTAGAACTCAAATGTTGAGTAATATTGGACATCATCCTACATTTATTTGGTTTTTCCTCTCCTAGAATGCTCCATTTTATTTTTAGTATTTTTCCTATGACTATCTAGCTAGTAAGCCAAATATTCCCTAAGGGTTGTCATGTAGTAAGCTATTTTTCATCATGATGCTGAGAATGAGTATAGTATTATGGGGAAATGTGCTCAACATGCATTATTTACATACATATTTTATTTACTTCGAGCACCACATGATGCAACAATCATGGTATTTCAATGATCACTTAATTGCGGGTTGATCCTGGTTCGACATATTGCTCATCATTATTGTCTAATGCATATACTCCTAATGCTTTTGAGACCCTATTAAAAATATATAAGGTTTTTCAAGGTTGATATTAGGATATTTTTCTTCTTTAGAATAAAAATATCTAATAGTCCAATCCCTAATTTGGAGTTCATTATCATGAGAAAAGAATGAATAGTATGATTTTTATATGAAATGAAATAAGAGGGATCTTATTCTATTTATAAGGATTTAGGAATTTGTTTCTTCTTAGAACTACTAGTAATTCTAATGCCCTTGTAATAATTAGGAGTATCCATAAGGGTAAGCATAAAATCTACCCAAGAGCAACTATAATTTTACCAAAATTTATATCCTTAAGAAAGTAAACAACAAAAAAACTCTCATAATAAACAAAACTAGATTTTCAAGGAAGCTCTAAGATAAAGAGGACAACTATAGTAGGATTATTCAACTCATAGCAGAAAGTAACAACTAGCACAAAACCTACAACATAAAATCTACTAAACCCTAAGGGTTGAAAAAATAAAAACAAAAACCTCAAAAGGTGGAGTTCACATTGGTTCACCAAAATATTTACAAGAAAAATAATATATGTCATATAATTACTTGAATTAATACAAGATAAACCAAAATACTTAAACTAGGATAGTATAATAGTAAATTAAAAAATGAAGTTGAAAATGATCTTATTCCAAATAATAATGAAATAGAGAATTTAAGAGTAAACTACATTAAGATTATATATATAAGATCCAAAGCTAGGGATGATCCTAATGTAGTAAAAATAGATTTCTTGACACTTAGAGCATGAAGGACCATATAATTTATAAAATAGTCATAATAAATCACTCCTTTATACCATATCCTACTTGCTATTTCACAATAGTAGGGAGAGATCACATCTAGAATATATGTAAAGGGTTTGACTTGGCGAGGAAATCGGTCCTTAAATGGCAATCATTGAACTTTGGCTATAAATACTATAAGAGTTTCCTATACTTCTCTATGGAAGGTAGTGAGATAGTGGTCAATGGATTTAGTTGTACCTACAAGGGCAAGGGAGAGAAAGACAACAAAAATATCGCATGTCATGGAAACAATAGAGGAAGAAAGTTTGATAGTAGTATTAGTTGTAATAATCATCAATAAGTGAATGTATGATGAAAAATGAAGAGGTGAAATGGGTATATATTGTGGATGAAATGAAATAACTTTTCATTTAGAGCTAACAACTAATTTTATCTCATTTTGGAGTCATAAAATCATAGTTATTGGTTCAAATGACACGTTGTTTGAATGTCAAGTGTAAATTCACACTAGAATCATGATAATACATCAAAAACCATAAAATTGATCAAAAAACCAAGATCCCAACTCAAAGTGGTGGGCTTGACACTATAAATTTTTAGGACACATGCTTTGGGGAATGCATGCCAAAAAATTCCTTAATTACAACTTTGTATTTATTTTAGGGTTTTGGGAATGTTAGCAAGGAAAAAAATCAAGGAAGGTGGTGGAAAAGTGACAAATGGGAAAATAAAGGGAACAAAAACCACAATCCAACATGGTTTTCTATCATACTACCTAAGGGCTAATGAATTTAGTCCATCCCTATTCTATAATTACAAGGTCAAGACTCTCCACCACTTTCAAAGTTGATTGTTAGTACTATTTTTACAAATACACCTCATCCTTCTTATTCCTATAGAGCTACTTCACTTCTTTAGTATTAGTATCACCAAGTTTCTCATTCACATACTTGAGTAACCCATTACTCTAGAGCAAAGCTTCAATCTTAATTTTCTAGGCTGGACCACCAAATAAAGATACATGGTGATCCATAACTATCTTGCCAAAACCTTTGAAAAAATTTACTTTTTCTTAGTATTTCCAATGAATGAGAGGCCACCACATGTTATTGCATAAGTGGCTAAGGGGGTGCTGGGCATACACTAACTGGACAACATACCAACAAATTCGATTATGTCACTTGTCATGATCAAAGAGATGCCACTAGTGTGTTGATAGTTTAGGTCCTTAGATAGGGTATTATCAAACTAGAAATCACCACTTGTCATACTCTAATTGGATAATTGATATAAAAACCACAATATACCATTTTTCATATCCTAATTTGATTTAAAATTTATGCTTTTCCAAGTTTACTATTGAATCTATGAGCTACTTGTCAAGTTCGATGAGTTGGCAAAATATGACTAGTCAATGTTGTATTTATACATGTTAAGTGGTATATGGATTCATGTTAGTTATCATGTGGCTTACCATGTTGACCCTCTATCCTCATGTTGTGGCTGATCCACAACACACCCCAAAATTGGGGACCCACCTTTTTTGCATGCTTTCAAAGAAGATCTCAGTGACCCAGATGCTAAAAATCAAGAAAAAGGCAAAATTGCACAAGAATGAAAAAGTGTCGCGAAATCGCGACATGTTGCTCCGTCGCGGCCGAAAATGAAAAAGTGTCACGAAATCGCGACATGTTGCTCCGTCGCGGCCAAAAATGAAAAAGTGTCACGAAATCGCGACATGTTGCTCCATCGCGGTCCAGAGAGGAGAGAGAAAGACAGAATGGAAAATTGTCACGAAATCGCGACATGTCACAAAATCGTGGTCAAAACAGTCAAACAGGGCAAGGCACTAAAAGCGTCGCGATTTCGCGACAAAAAGCAACAAAGGGGCACGAAGTAGAAAAGCGTCACGATTTCACGAAAAAAGTGGTAATGGGGGGCGCAAGATAGCTCCAAGTGAAAAAGCGTCATGATTTCGTGACAGAAAGCCGCAAGATAGCTCCGAAAGTGAAAAAGCGTCGCGATTTCACGATAGGAAGCAGCCGAGGCGTACGGAGATGAAAAACATCATGATTTCGTGACAGAAGCAGCCTCACAGCTCGAAACAGAAAAACGTCATGATTTCACGACAGGTTGCATTGGCAAGGCTGCTGGCAAGAAAATGTCACGATATCGCGACATGTCGCGTTTTCACGGTGAAAGCAAAGGAGCAAAGCTGCATGCATAAAAACGTCATGATTTACATGGGGCCATTACAGAACGTGCATAGGAAGCGCGAAACACGTGGCATACAGGTGTCAGGGTTACAGAAGCGTTACATGTCAACAGAAAATATCGAACGTTTCGGCCTCGAACATAAATTCAAAAGCAACGAAAAGGCGGGAATACGAAGCGATGCATTCTGGGAGGTGAAACGAAGCGACGCAGGGCAAAACAGAGAGCCGTATCAGATGGTATAAAATCAGAAGAGCAGATTGATACGGGGTTGGAAATTGCTGCTAGCAGAGTTGCAGAGCCAAGGGCGACAAGCCATTCTGGGCCTGCTATTGGAGCAATTTCCTTCACTTGTTCTAGTCTTATCAAAACTGGGACATTCTGTCATTGTAATTGATACATTTATTTTAATACAGAATTACAGAGAGTTGCATCTCACTGGCAAGAAAGGAGGAGTTATTTTTGCATGCAGAGATTGAATGTTTATCTTTCCTTTTTCAGATTTTAGGTTTATAGATGAAGTTTAATGCGAGTTCTCTCGGTTGCTTCATGCGAATGCCTAAATCTGAAAATTTATAGCTAAGACCCTAGAAACCAAGCACTCGGCTTATCCGGATTGTGCGAGTTTGCAGGTTCAATAGGTTAGGTTGTGTGCGGAAACCTCATTATCTTCGGTTTTGCCAAATCGAGATCGTAGCACTCTGAGCGTAGCTTAGTTCATTCTTTTTGTTTTATTTTCTTTTCTTTTCAGTTCTTTATTTCACGCATTTAATTACCCTCATTTAAAATAGGAAAATGTGAAAGAACTACCAAAGCCCGAAATCAAAATAGATTTGTCATAAAGATTAATTCACCGAGAGTCCATTGTAATTTCAGAATAGAATAAACCAGAGTGCCCCTTGTTAACATTCACTTGCAGCACTAAGGTATTCCCAACATTTAAATTAAACAACATCATTGGTCTAAAAAGATAACGTAAAAGGAACCTTGGAGAAATTATCTGTGTAATTTCTTTGCAAGCAGAGGATTTGGGACTCGGATCCTACCGGAGAGTATGTTTTCACGACTGGGTGAAAACACCACTCAACAGATTGGCGCTAGAAGGAGGGCCTGATTGGTTTACTTTATTTTGATTTTCATACATAAGTAATATCTTTTTGATTCGATTTTGAAATTATCTCTTAAATCTCACAAACGGCTAAACTGCAACATTTGTTTTTCTGTTGCAGGTTTTCTTGGTGATAATCGAGAGTTTCGTCGAGCAAAGTCGGACCCACCGTGCCGTATTGCGACTAGGTCCCAAACAACCGGGGAAACCATATTCCATGACCTTACACTCACTGGTACTCCCAAGAACAAAACCAAGCAAGTTGTAAACCTACCAGTCACAAAAGATCTTTTTTCTTCAGGAACCTCGAGCAGACCTACACCAGTGGTGTCAATTGCCACTAGTGCACCTATTGTCAGTACTATTTCCACCGCTCTTGTAGGGTTGTCCTCATCGATTTTGAGTCAAATGGCTCAACCTCCAGCAGCTCCTTGGTATGGAGCTAATAATATCCCTTTGAATATTGCAGGGGATATCCATGAAATCCCTAAGAACATAGAAATATTCTTGCCCAAATATAAACCAGATGGCCCAAGAACGGCAGAAGAGCATATCCAAGCTTATAGGGATGTTTTAATAAGGTTGCAAGTCCAACATGAGGATGTGGCTTGCAGGATTTTTCCCATGAGCCTAGATCCAGTAGCCTATGAATGGTATATATGCTTGCCTACTGGTTCAATCACTTCATGGGCGCAAATGGAGAACGCCTTTGTTAATCAGTTTAGGTCACCTTTGGATCCCGCAACCATCTACAATCAGTTTATTACATGCAAAAGGGGCCAGGGTGAACCAATCAGAACCTTTAATCAAAAATTCCAAAAGTGCTATAATAGAGCAGTTCGACATTTTGCCATAGATCCCACAGTGGCCTTGCAAATATATTTTGGGGCATTGGATCCCATGACAGCCATGTTTGCAAGATGAAATCCTCAAGTTACCACGCTCGCTCTAGCCTACAATGAAGCCATGACCATCGAGCAGCAAATGACACCACAGGGCTATGGATTTCCCCAGATGCCTATGATGGGACAATATGCTCCATATGGTCAAGCTCCCTTGGCAAATCAGATCATGGCACCACAAATGCCAAGCCTGAATGCCTTCCCATATCAACAACCGTATCCACAAGCACCTGCTTATGCACCCATTCCAATCCAACCAATCACATCCATTCCACCTGTTCCCGCATTTTTGCAAAATAGTCAATCGACTATGCAAGGAACCAGCCAAGTTAATTCTCAGGCTATAGTTCCTTTCCCAAATCCAACTCCGATTCAAAGTGTCAATCCATACGTGAATCAAATTCCTCAAAACCCGACCCAAATGTTGAATCAAGACCCCACCAATTATGCAAACCCAACGGGAGTTAACAACAATGTAGGGCCACCGAAGGAGATTTATTCGGAGGTCGAAGAGCTCAAGAAGATAGTTCATAAACTGAGCAATGACATGGTTCAAAAATAGAAGTATGAATCCCATGCCCCTCACTCAAATCAAAATTTTAACAATAGAGGGAGACATTGGAACACAAAGCCAAACAATGGGGGAGTACCCGCCCCCATTGCCAATCAACTAGATACTTCTGCAGGACCTAGTCAATCCAGTTCCCTTTTGAATCTTTTCGATTTGGCATGGGAAAAGGGGTGTAGGTTGCACAACACAAAAGAGCACAATGAGAGGAATTGTCCCGAAATTGCTAGATACACTCATTGTCTCCAAGCCCAAGTTGATGATTTGGAACTGGTGTCAAATGAGGGTCCATCGCAACATCAGGATGATAACATTATGGTGGTGGAAACTTTATATCGTCAAGAAGGTGAGAGTGAGGAAGAAGAAGACGAAATTTTGGAACAGGAGGTGCAAGCTTTTCGAGATTTTAGAAAGGGGAATCATGGATACCATTTGAGAAGTAAATCTAAAGCCCCTAAAACCTCATCAACACCACCAAACAACTCTATTCTTCCTCCGGATACTAAGGCAGATAATAATCCTCCTCCTCCACTTAGAAGAGAAATGTCTAATGACGCGTAGAAGACAGTCAAATTCGAAAAACCAAACTATGACATAGTGGAGGATCTAAAGAAGTCCAAATCTAGCCTTTCGTTCTTAGACGCGGCTAGATTGCCTGGCCAAAAGGAGGCGTTGATAAAGGCTCCGAACTCACCTGATCAAATGTGGAAGGGAAAAGGAGTTGAGTCCCATCTGATTTTACGAAAGGAGAGACGGGATGTCCCGCCATTCTTATTGACTCCGAGAATTGCGGGTAAGAATTTGCATATCTGTTTGGTGGACACGGGTGCCACGAGCAACCTCATGCCTTCGGAGATATGTCAAATGCTAGGTCTGCAACTTGTTTCATCCAAATGCAAGGTCTTGCAATTGGACCGATCAGAGGTAAATGTGGTAGGGACCCTATATGATGTCAAAATTCAATTAAATTCTGAACCCAGGGTCCAACAGGTTGTCGACATTCTGGTTGTTAATATCCCAAGTAGATATGGAATGCTACTTGCAAGGGATTGGATGAAAACTCTGAATGGTTATTTTTCAACAGACTCGCTCACATATGTGGCTACCCTGGAAAGGAATTGCAAATCAAATCAGAGTGGAAAATGAACCGAGGCTTAAAGAAATCATAACAAAATTTAACAAGCCAAATGAAGTTTAGTTTTTTGAGCTAGAACTGGGGGTCTATGCACTTGATGTTGAGGAAGCTACTGAAGAGCCTAAAAAGGAAACATGTCATGGTGGCTCTTTTGAGGAAAATGATTTCACATGGTTGCTCGGTGTTTGATGGATCCAAATCTAGACAGGGAGCAGGAGCTGGAGTCGAGCTCATTGGTCCAGGAGGTAAACCATTATTGGCTGCCTATAGATTGCAATTTCCTTGCACGAACAATGTGGCAGAATACGAAGCACTGATCTTTGGTTTACGTCTAGCATTGAGCAAACAAGTTAAATGCTTGAAAGTATTGGGAGATTCTAAACTAGTTGTCAAGCAGATTAAAGGACAGTATACATGCCGTGATAGGAGACTGAGCCTTTATAGAACTAGGGTTATGGACCTCATTGAGGAATTCGACGCGTTCAATATAGCCCTTATTTCTAGAAAAGGAAACCGAATAGCAGACTCTCTTGCAGTCGCCACGGGCATGTTAAATCCAGTGGACATAAAAAGGTGTAAAAATTTCTCCATTGAATTGGTTCCTTGTCCATCAATACCCGATAATGTCAAGAATTTCTAGGTTTTTGAAAATGACAGACACATCTTCAAATTTGTCACGAACTCGGGTATTTTTGAAAATCAGGTGATTGATGAGGAGCAAAGGTGGCAAGATGAAACAGAAAACGAGAGTGAAACCGCATGTCAATCCAACAAAATACCTAAAGACGTGGTTTCATTGGAGAAAATGTTCGACATGGGATACAAGACCAGAAAAGGAAAAAGGGTCCCACTCCCCAAAGATGCATGTGATTCAATTAATCTAGGGAGTGCAGACAATCCAAAGGAAGTGTACATTGCAAAGGCATGTACAGTCGAAGAAAGGAACAACATAATACATGCATTGAAGCATTACATGGATTGCATTGCTTGGAATTACAATGAGCTGAAAACATACAACCAAGACATCATCACACATACCATCCCTCTAAAGCCGGACTCCAAGCCTTTTAGGCAAAGACAACGAGTTGTTAACCCGCTATTGGAGCCCTTAATAGAAAAGGAGGTCAAAATATTATTGGAAGCGAAGATCATTTTTCCTGTTAGGCACTCAACCTGGGTTGCTAACCTCGTTCCAGTAAGAAAAAAGAGTGGAGAGATTAGGCTGTGTATAGATTTTTGAAATCTTAATAAAGCCTCTCAAAAGGATAATTATCCATTGCCATCCATTGATGAAATTCTACAAACGGTAAATGGATCTGAAATGATGTCTTTTCTTGATGGGTATTCTGGATACAACCAAATTCTTATACATCCAAATGACAGGATGAAAACAGCCTTCACCACCAAGTGGGGGACATTTGCCTACAAGAGAATGTCGTTTGGACTGTTAAATGCTGGTGCAACATTTCAACGCGCCATGGACTATGCATTCAAAGGGCTTATAGGCAAATGTATCATTGTGTATGTGGATGATATTCCAGTATTCTCAAAGAAAAGAGAAGACCATGTCAAAGATTTGAAGAAAGTGCTTCAAAGATGCAGAGAACATGGAATTTCCTTAAATCCCAAAAAGTGCATTTTTGGAGTAACAGAAGGAAAATTGCTTGGTCACATCATTTCAAAAGAGGGCATATCCATCGACCCAGAAAGGATACAAGCTATCCAAAACTTGCCTCTCCCGGTAGTAAAAAAGAATTGAGATCTTTCTTTGGGCAGGTTAATTTTGTGAGGAAGTTTATCTCAAGCTTTGCTGAGATAGCCAAGCCTCTGAACAAGATGCTCAAGAAGGATGTAGATGTCAGATGGAACGAGGAAAGTAGGGTGGCCTTTCGAACATCAAAGATGCCATTTCCAGAGCCCCTGTCCTCATAAGTCCAGACTATTCTAAGCCTTTCTATATTTATGCTTTCGCATCAGAACACTCTTTTGCGAGTGTCTTGACCCGAAAAGGTGAGGATAGTGCAGAAAACCCCATAGCATTTTTAAGTGCCCCTTTAAAAGATGCTCAATTAAGGTATTCCATCCTTGATAAGCAGATGTACGCACTTTTTAAAACGGTAAAAAAATTTAGACATTACATTGTGCAAAGCAGAGTTATTGCCATCGTGCCTGACCTTGCTGTTAAGACCATGTTTTTACAGAACGAACTAGGTGAGAAAAGAGGGAAATGGATTTCCACCATCCAAGAATTTGATCTCGAAATCCAACCTATGAAACTAGTTCGAGGACAGGGACTGGTGAAGGCGATCGCTGAGAATAATCCGCAAATGACATGCCAATATTCGAATACAGAATACATTTCTAAGGATGACTGGTATGTTGACATTGTGCAATTTTTATTGAATGGTAAGTGTCCTTCTAATCTGAATTCAACCCAAAGAAGAGCTTTAAGGCTTAAGTCTATCAATTATCTGATGAAATCTGGTGTTCTTTACAGGAAAAATCATGAAGGGATCTACTTGAGATGCCTGAACAAAGAAGAATCTGCCAAGGTGTTGCAGGAATTTCATGGGAAATATGGAACTGGTCATGGTGCGGCAAATGCTACAACGCATCAAATCCTGAGAGCAGGATACTACTGGCCCCACATTTTCAAAGATGCACATGCCCATGTACGATCATGTCACATTTGTCAAGTGGCCGCCAATAGAGAAAGAAATGCAGCCATGCCATTACAACCTGTAGTTGAAATGAGACCATTTGCACAATGGGGACTAGATTTCATTGGGGTTATTAACCCAAATTCTTCTGATTCCCATAAATTCATACTAACAGCTACAGATTACTGTACAAGGTGGACAAAAGCAATTCCTACAAAACATGCCACCACAGACGTTGTAATAAGATTCCTTGAGGACCACATTATAACAAGATTCGGAATGCCCGATTCTATTGTCAATGACAATGGTAAAGCTTTTATTTCTACGCAATTTGCAGATTGGGCATATGACAACAAAGTGAGCTTAAAATTTGCATCTAATTATTACCCTCAAGGAAATGGTTTGGCCGAGTCTTCAAATAAAAATTTGTTGAATATCATTAAGAAATTGCTGGAAAAGAACCCTCGGGATTGGCACAGCCAGTTAAAGTTTGCCCTTTGGGCAGATAGGACCAGAGTAAAAGAATCCATAGGGAATACTCCCTATCATTTGGTCTATGGGCAAGACCCGATATTTCCTGCAAATTTGAAGTTGCAAACCTTGCATTTCATACAAGAGTACTTGGGGACAGATGATCAAGTTGAAGCCAAGTTAAGTCATTTGCTGCACCTTGATGAAAAGAGGGAAGAAGCCATGAATCACATGAATAAACACCAGGAAGTTATCAAGAGATGGTTTGATAGAAGGGCTAAAATTAAGTCCTTCAGAATTTCAGATTTGGTATTACTATGGGACAAAAGACATGAGGAAAAAGGGAATCATCAAAAATTTGATTGTCTTTGGTTAGGCCCTTATCAGATTTCAAAAATTCTCGAGAAAAATACCTTCAGGCTAAAAACTTTAGAGGGGAAGGATTTGATGTTACCGGTTAATGGGCGTGTGTTAAAGCATTATTTTAGTCCTTAGGTCGAAAGAGATTGATGTTATTCTTTTCGGTTTTGGTGGGGTTTTTCATATTTTGTTTTCATTGTTTAGGATTGTTAGTCTAGTTAGGATTTAGGTTGTGGGTGTGATTTCAATTGACATGCTTTGTTTGTTTTGATAAAAATAAAAAATATAAATATATATAAATATAATAAATATATATATATAAAAACAAAAAATTGAGATGTCAACTTATGCTTAAGACTAGGAGAATATGAAATATTGGAATTGTCTTGTAAAAGCTCCACAAGTAACACAAACATTTTAAGTTATATCGTTTGAAACTTGTGATGCATGAAGTAGTCAGTTTTGTATGGCAAATATTTCATCTGCAATTCAAGAGATAATGCATTCATGTTACATCTCACTTTACATATACATTCCATCTTAGTTGCATATGCATCTCAGATACAAATCATTAAAGTGTGTCAAATCCTCTTAGGGTTATGCTATAATATAAATGTGAAAAAATCCTAAGGTTGGAAACTGAGCCTCATGATATCTAGAACTAAGCACATCTTATACACATTAAAAAGGATCTTGAGCAAAATGATCAAAACCTTGCTTGGAAGAAAAGGTTGGGCGAAAGAAGTATTTCATGTCTATCCTATTATGCAACATGATCCTTAAAACAGTGGTTTTGACCACTTCCATAAAGCTTAAAGCCTAAAATCAGAGTAGTAAGGATAGGGCTAAATCCTCATCGAACTTAGGTTGAGGATCCAACTCCCCAAAGCTTTGATTTGACCTACATGGAGTAGTAAGGATAGGGCATAAATTCTCATCTCGCTTAGGTTGAGAATCTGATTCCCCAAAGCTCCTATGTCTCATTTCATAATAAATCTTGGATTGGAAGGATCGTACTACTTGTCCTCCGCAAAGGATGGGTAGTCATCCCCAAGGTCTAAGCAATAAAATTAATATTTTCCATTTTTATCCAAAGCTTGGATTGGAAGGATCGTACTACATGTCCCTAGCAAGGATGGGTAGTCATCCCCAAGGTCCAAGAAGTAAAAAATTAATTTTTCCCATCTCATATTTATATTGGATTGGAAGGATCGTACTACTTGTCCTCCGCAAAGGATGGGTAGTCATCCCCAAGGTCCAAAGAAATGAAGGTAAGTCTTGGATTATGGGGTTAGGTATGCCCATGCATGGCAACATGTCTTGTCTAAAAAACAAGACCACTGTTTGTTCAAAGGGTTAGACTAGCATGACCATTTCTTCCATAATTGGTTAAATTATTTTGCTCAAAGTGAGGTAATGAATTCCAAATCAGAATAGTAAGGATAGGGTTAACCTCCCATCTCGGTTAGGTTGGGAGTCTGATTCCCCAAAGTTCTGATTTCACGTTCACTTGCACATGGGTTCAAGATAGTAGGGACTCATAACCAACTTTGGGATATAATAAAGCAATTCATTAGTGGATCCTAAGAGGGTTTGGTAATCTTGAATGTTTGTGCATGATACTAGAAAGTTTAGGCCTTTACAAGAGCAAAATCTCTAAGCATAGTTATCAAGTTACACAAATCATTCACAATCTCACATATGCATTCATGTAAAACTGACAATGGAATGTTGATCAATTTCAAACGATAGGGAATGAAATACATTGCACACACCGAGCTAATACTTGATGATTCTGATGATTCATGTACTTCTGATCTTTGGGCATTTGTTTATATTTCTTATGTGCTAACACATGTTTTCGTGTTTGTATACTTTCAGGTAGGGTTCTCACTAAAATGCTCAGGAGCATTTGACAAGTAGAGTCGCCATTTGTTGTGGCTGATCCACAACACACCCCAAAATTGGGGACCCACCTTTTTTGCATGCTTTCAAAGAAGATCTCAGTGACCCAGATGCTAAAAATCAAGAAAAAGGCAAAATTGCACAAGAATGAAAAAGTGTCGCGATATCGCGACATGTTGCTCCGTCGCGGCCAAAAATGAAAAAGTGTCGTGATATCGTGACATGTTGCTCCGTCGCGGCCGAAAATGAAAAAGTGTCACGATATCGCGACATGTTGCTCCGTCGCGGTCTAGAGAGGAGAGAGAAAGACAGAATGGAAAATTGTCATGAAATCGCGACATGTCACAAAATCGTGGTCAAAACAGTCAAACAGGGCAAGGCACTAAAAGCGTCGCGATTTCGCGACAAAAAGCAGCAAAGGGGCACGAAGTAGAAAAGCGTAGCGATTTCATGACAAAAAGTAGCAAAGGGGCACGAAGTAGAAAAGCGTCGACGATTTGGAAAAGGGGAAAGTGGTGAGTGAAAAGGAGAGGGGGAAAAGTGGTAGTGAAAAAGCGTCGCGATTTCGTGACAGAAAGCCGCAAGATAGCTCCAAGTGAAAAAGCATCATGATTTCACGACAGAAAGCCGCAAGATAGCTCCGAATGAAAAAGCGTCACGATTTCATGACAGGAAGCAGCCGAGGCGTACGGAGATGAAAAACGTCATGATTTCATGACAGGTTGCATCCTCACAGCTCGAAATAGAAAAACGTCACGATTTCACGACAGGTTGCATTGGCAAGGCTGCTGGCAGGAAAATGTCGCGATATCGCGACATGTCGCGTTTTCACGGTGAAAGCAAAGGAGCAAAGCTGCATGCATAAAAACATCGTGATTTACATGGGGCCATTACAGAACGTGCATAGGAAGCACGAAACACGTGGCATACAGGTGTCAGGGTTACAGAAGCGTTACATGTCAACAAAAAATATCGAACGTTTCGGCCTCGAACATAAATTCAAAAGCAACGAAAAGGCGGGAATACGAAGCGATGCATTCTGGGAGGTGAAACGAAGCGACGCAGGGCGAAACAGAGAGCCGTATCAGATGGTATAAAATTAGAAGAGCAGATTGATACGGGGTTGGAAATTGCTGCTAGCAGAGTTGCAGAGCCAAGGGCGACAAGCCATTCTGGGCCTGCTATTGGAGCAATTTCCTTCACTTGTTCTAGTCTTATCAAAACTGGGACATTCTGTCATTGTAATTGATACATTTATTTTAATACGGAATTACAGAGAGTTGCATCTCACCGGCAAGAAAGGAGGAGTTATTTTTGCATGCAGAGATTGAATGTTTATCTTTCCTTTTTCAGATTTTTAGGTTTATAGGTGAAGTTTAATGCGAGTTCTCTCGGTTGCTTCATGCGAATGCCTAAATCTGAAAATTTATAGCTAAGACCCTAGAAACCAGCACCTGGCTTATCTGGATTGTGCGAGTTTGCAGGTTCAATAGGTTAGGTTGTGTGCAGAAACCTCATTATCTTCGGTTTTGCCAAATCGAGATCGTAGCACTCTGAGCGTAGCTTAGTTCATTCTTTTTGTTTTATTTTCTTTTCTTTTCAGTTCTTTATTTCACGCATTTAATTACCCTCATTTAAAATAGGAAAATGTGAAAGAACTACCAAAGCCCGAAATCAAAATAGATTTGTCATAAAGATTAATTCACCTAGAGTCCATTGTAATTTCAGAATAGAATAAACCAGAGTGCCCCTTGTTAACATTCACTTGCAGCACTAAGGTATTCCCAGCATTTAAATTAAACAACATCATTGGTCTAAAAAGATAACGTAAAAGGAACCTTGGAGAAATTATCTGTGTAATTTCTTTGCAAGCAGAGGATTTGGGACTCGGATCCTATCGGAGAGTATGTTTTCACGACTGGGTGAAAACACCACTCAACACCTCATAACATGTTAGCTTATATTTTATCTGCCACATATCCTAGCACCTCATTTGTCACATCATTTATATGGATTACAATGCCAGTCATATGGATGACCACCTCACTTGTTATGTGTCACTCTACCTGACCTACTATTGAGTGAATATTTTGCCCTATAGCAAAATGATCACCACAACTAGAGTCTCAAATAGGAAACTCTCGCTTGCAAAGAAATTAAATAGCATTATTCATTTCTCCAAGGTTCTTGTGAACAAACATTCATATTGCATATAATCACTCAAGACTAAAGCAAATAAATGAATGTATACCAGAATAACTTAAACCATGCAAGTAACAGTTAACAAGGGGCCTTTAATGATTCGAACAAGTACTTTGCAACCATAATCCATTAAGTCAACCAAATGTGAAGATAGCTTCTTTTAATGTTCTTGAGATTAAAGTAATCTACCCGAAACCCAGTTAGTAACCTCTTTTATCTTCAGATTAAAAATATTCCAAATGAGAAAGTGTGTGGTATGAGCCACTTCATTTTAAGCTCTGTGCATTTAACATGAGGTTCATTTAGAGTTAGCTGGTTCATTTTATCTTCATTTAAAAGTGTTCCACTATCCCTATGTTAGAATTTGGTGTTAGTAAAGTTAGCAATGTTAGCATTAAATGTTAGCAAAAATTAGTAAATTAGCAAGGTAGGATTCATTCACTTGATCTCATTTAGTGTGCATTTGGAATTAGTAGCCCTCCTAAACCCACACGTTATCTAAAAATTAGATGAAGGTGTTTGGAGATGCAAGAATGAAAATATAAATTAAAGAAGTGGATCTAGAAGCGGCTTTCTCTTCTCCACTATTAATCCCTGGTTTTCTTTGGGAAACACTAGATCTATAAACAAACCCTCCAATTTCTGGTGCAAGCAGATTGCTTTCTCAAGCGCAGACGCAGAGCATACTCTTGGTAGATTTATTTACCTTATTTATAACTTAGATTATTCATAGCAATAAATGAACTATTTATGAACATAAATTTTGGAAAAGGACCAGAATCGAGAAATCAGCTACCTACAAGAATTTTGGAATGGACCAGAATCCAGGAATGATTAGCAAAAATTCTAGAATAGACCAGAATAGAATGAAAAAAATGCAAAAATTCTAGAATGGAACCAAATCGAAATAGTAGATTTTAGAACAAAACTAATCTAAATATCAAAAAACTAAAAAAGAAACATTCTTTACAAAAGTTAGCTAGAAAAACAAAATAGGACATTAATTTGGTTAGCAATCTCCTCCCTGCAAAACCCCAAGTTATGAGATGGAATTCTAAAACAACCTGACCTAACAGACCTACAACATAAACACAATCAAATTAGATCAGATGCAAGACTCCAAGGAAACAAATAATTGCATAATTCTATCATTCACCTATCGTAACCCACTTTATGGCGTAAACGAATAGATACAAGAAGAAATAATGCAAAGGAAAGATTTACAAAAATAGCAGCAGTCTTAGTTTCAATATCCTTTTGATTTCACACACAAAAGTTGCTCTTGCAAAAAAAAATCCTTTATTTTGAAAAATAGTCTTTGTTTTTTTTTCTACAATTTCCAGCCCCAAAAATGGTCCCATGACCAACACACTAAGCTAAGAAAAGAACAATGCAATCAAAATGCCTCCAAAACCTCATTCAGAACAATCTCATCATGCTAAAATAAAGGTTGAGGGAAAAAAAAACTAACACACACCTAAGAAAATCAAATATGCACACGCAAAAACAAAGCATGACATATTTACATATAATACAAGGCCTTGCCATTTTAGGCCTGGAAATAGTGCTTTAAATGCAGCCCATTGATGGGTAAAGCCAAATATTTTTCATCCAGGGTTTTTAATCTAAAGTTGTTTTCACCTAGGACTTCTGAAATTTGGTAAGGACCCAACCATAAGTAATCAAATTTATCACGATCTCCTTTCCTCTCATGTCTCTTATCCCACAACAACACTAAATCTGAAACTTTAAATGTTTTGACTCTAGAATTTTTATCAAACTACCTTTTTACTACATCTTGGTGTTTACTAAAGTGAAGCATAGCCTCATCCCTCTTTTCATATAGATGCATCAATTGTGTTAGTCTAGTTTCAAGTTTATTATCAGTTACAAGGTAATATTTCATGAAATGCAATGTTTGTAACTTAAGATTTGTGGGAAAAATAGGATCTTGTCCATAAACTAAGTGGTAAGGAGATGTTCCTAATGATTCCTTGATTCCGATTCTATCAGCCCAAAGAGCCAACTTAAGTTTGTTATGCCAATCTCTAGGATTTCTTTCAAGCAACTTTTTAATGACACATAACAAGTTCTTATTAGAAGACTCAGTCAATCCATTACCTTGTGGATAATAATTTGAAGAAAACTTCAAATTCACCATGTTGTCGAATGCCCAATTTGCAAATTCTAGAGAGGAGAAAGCGGAACCGTTGTCACTTACAATGGAGTTAGGCATTCCGAATCGAGTGACAATGTTATCCTCTAAGAATTTAATAACAACTTCTAAAGTGACATTTTTAGTGGGAATAGCTTTCGTCCACCTAGTGCAATAATCTGTAGCCGTGAGAATGTATTTATGGGAATCGAATGAATTGGAACTGATGATCCTAAAAAAATCCAAACCCCATTGTGCAAAAGGTCTAGACTCGATTACAGATTGTAATGGCATAGAAGAACCCCTTTCTCTATTTGTCGTGATTTGACAAGTATGACATGACCTCACATGAGCATGAGCATCTTTAAACAATTGAAGCCAATAGTAACTAGCTCTAAGGATTTGATGGGTTGTGGCATTAGCAGACCCATGTCTTGTCCCATACTTACCATGGAATTCCTCAAGTACTTGTGCTACCTCTTTTTGATCAACGCAACGAAGGTAAATTCCTTCATGGTTTTTCTTGTATAATGCACCGGATCTGATTAGAAAATTAGTAGATTTTAAATGCAAGGCTCTTTGTTGAGTAGAATTCAAATATGGTGGAAAATTACCATTCAATAAAAAATACACAACATCTATATACCACTCATCTTCAGTTATATCTGCTATTTCATAATGCTGACATGAAACTAAGGGATAATTTTCTGCTATGGCCTTAACCAAACCTTGTCCCCACGCTATCTTCATAGGTTGAATTTCAAGATCAAATTCTTGAAGAGTTGAGATCCACTTACCTCGCCTTTCACCCAGTTCATTCTATATAAACGTGACTTTAACTGCAGGATCTAGGACTATAGCAAACACCCTACTATGGACTATATAATGTCTAAATTTTTTTACAGTCTTAAATAGGGCATACATTTGCTTGTCCAAGATGGAATATCTCAATTTCGCATATTTGAGAGGAGTACTAAGGAAGGCAATGGTATTTTCAATGTTTCATTCACTCTTCTGAGTTAGAACACTCACAAAGGAATGGTCTGAAGCAAATGTGTAAATGTAGAAAGGCTTCACATAGTCAGGACTCACTAAAACTGGGGCTTTAGAAATTGCATCCTTGATTCTTTGGAAAACATCCCTATTTTCAATCATCCATTTGATTTGGGCCTCTTTTTTCAACATATCGTTCAAGGGTTTTGCAATTTCTGAAAAACCTGAAATAAATTTTCTAACAAAATTAATCTTCCCAAAAAATGATCTCAATTCTTTTTTGCTATTGGGAAAAGGAATCTGTTGTATGGCATCTATTCTTTCAGAATCAATGGAAATTCCATCTTTGGATATTACATGTCCCAATAATTTTCCTTCCGTTACCTCGAAAATGCACTTCTTTGGGTTGAGTGAAATGCCATGTTCCCTACATCTTTGGAGAACTTTCCTTAGATCCTTGACTTGGTTCTCCCTGTTCTTAGAAAATATGGGAATATCATCTACATAGACAATAATGCACTTACCGATGATTCCCTTAAAGGCAAAGTCCATGGCTCGTTGGAATGTAGCACCTGCATTCAATAATCCAAAAGGATTCTCTTATATGCAAACGTGCCCCATTTTGTGGTGAAGGCGGTTTTCATCCTATCATTAGGATGGATGAGGACTTGATTGTATCCTGAATAGCCATCTAGGAATGACATCATTTTCGACCCATTTACCTTTTGAAGGATTTCATCAATGGTAGGTAAAGGGTAATTGTCCTTTTGTGAGGCCTTATTCAAATTTCTAAAATCAATACATAGCCTTATCAAACTAGAAATCCTTTGAAAGAGTAAATACATAGCCTTAGTTTATTCAGATTTCTAAAATCAATACATAGCCTTATCAAAGGATTTATAGTTAGATAAGGCTATGTATTGATTTTAGAAATCTGAATAAGGCCTCACAAAAGGACAATTACCCTTTACCTACCATTGACGAAATCCTTCAAAAGGTAAATGGGTCGGAAATTATGTCATTTCTAGATGGCTATTCAGGATACAATCAAGTCCTCATCCATCCTAATGATAGGATGAAAACCGCCTTCACCACAAAATGAGGCACGTTTGCATATAGGAGAATTCTTTTGGATTATTGAATGCAGGTGCTACATTCCAACAAGCCATGGAATTTGCCTTTAAGGGACTCATCGATAAGTGCATTATTTTCTATGTAGATGATATTCCTGTATTTTCTAAGAACAGGGAGAACCATGTCAAGGATCTAAGGAAAGTTCTCCAAAGATGTAGGGAACATGGCATTTCACTCAACCCAAATAAGTGCATTTTTAGGGTAACAAAAGGAAAATTATTGGGACATGTAATATCCAAAGATGGAATTTCCATTGATCCTGAAAGAATAGATGCCATACAACAGATTCCTTTTCCCAATAGCAAAAAATAATTGAGATCATTTTTTGGGAAGATTAATTTTGTTAGAAAATTTATTTCAAGTTTTTCAGAAATTGCAAAACCCTTGAATGATATGTTGAAGAAATATGCCCAAATCAAATGGAAGAATGAAAATAGGGATGCTTTCCAAAGAATCAAGGATGCAATTTCTAGAGCCTCGATTTTAGTGAGTCCTGACTATGTGAAGCCTTTCTACATTTACACATTTGCTTCAGACCATTCCTTTGTGAGTGTTCTAACTCAAAAGAGTGAATGCAACATTAAAAATCCCATTGCCTTCCTTAGTACTCCTCTTAAAGATGCAAAATTGAGATATTCCATCTTGGACAAGCAAATGTATGCCCTATTTAAGACTATAAAAAAATTCAGACATTATATAGTCCACAATAGGGTGTTTACTATAGTCCCAGATCCTGCAGTTAAAGTCACGTTTATACAGAATGAACTGGGTGAAAGGCGAGGTAAGTGGATCTCAACTCTTCAAGAATTTGATCTTGAAATTCAACCTATGAAGATAGTGCGAGGACAAGGGTTGGTTAAGGCCATAGCAGAAAATGATCCCTTAGTTTCATGTCAGCATTATGAAATAGTAGATATAACTGAATATGAGTGGTACATATATGTTGTGTATTTTTTACTGAATGGTAAGTTTCCACCACATTTGAATTCTACTCAATGAAGAGCCTTGCATTTAAAATCTACTAATTTTCTAATCAGATCCGGTGCATTATACAAGAAAAACCATGAAGGAATTTACCTTCGTTGCGTTGATCGAAAAGAGGCAACACAAGTACTCGAGGAATTCCATGATAAGTATGGGACAGGACATGGGTCTGCTAATGCCACAACCCATCAAATCCTTAGATCTGGTTACTATTGGCCTCAAGTGTTTAAATATGCTCATGCTCATGTGAGGTCATGTCATACTTGTCAAATCACAACAAATAGAGAAAGGGGTGCTTCTATGCCATTACAATCTGTAATCAAGTCTAGACCTTTTGCACAATGGGGTTTGGATTTTGTTGGGATTATCAGTCCCAATTCATCCGATTCCCATAAATAAATTCTCACGGAAACGAATTATTGCACTAGGTCGACGAAATCTATTCCCACTAAAAATACCACTTCAAAAGTTATTAAATTATTAGAGGATAACATTGTCACTCGATTCGGAATGCCTAACTCCATTGTAAGTGAAAACGGTTTTGCTTTCTCCTCTCTAGAATTTGCAAATTGGGCATTCGACAACATGGTGAGTTTGAAGTTTTCTTCAAATTATTATCCACAAGGTAATGGATTGGCTGAGTCTTCTAATAAGAACTTGTTATGTGTCATTAAAAAGTTGCTTGAAAGAAATCCTAGAGATTGGCATAACAAACTTAAGTTGGCTCTTTGGGCTGATAGAATCGGAATCAAGGAATCATTAGGAACATCTCCTTACCACTTAGTTTATGGACAAGATCCTATTTTTCCCACAAATCTTAAGTTACAAACATTGCATTTCATGAAATATTACCTTGGAACTGATAATAAAATTGAAACTGAAAATAAACTTGAAACTAGACTAACACAATTGATGCATCTGGATGAAAAGAGGGATGTGGCTATGCTTCACTTTAGTAAACACCAAGATGTAGTAAAAAGGTGGTTTGATAAAAATTCTAGAGTCAAAACATTTAAAGTTTCAGATTTAGTGTTGTTGTGGGATAAGAGACATGAGAGGAAAGGAGATCATGATAAATTTGATTACTTATGGTTGGGTCCTTACCAAATTTCAGAAGTCCTAGGTGAAAATAGCTTTAGATTAAAAACCCTGGATGAAAAATATTTGGCTCTACCCGTCAATGGGCTGCATTTAAAGTACTATTTCCAGGCCTGAAATGGGAAGGCCTTGTATTATATGTAAATATGTCATGCTTTGTTTTTACGTGTGCAGATTTGATTTTCTTAGGCGTGTGTTAGTTTTTTTTTCCCTCAACCTTTATTTTAGCATGATGATATTGTTCTGAATGAGGTTTTGGAGGCATTTTTATTGCATTGTTCTTTTCTTAGCTTAGTGTGTTGGTCATGGGACCAGTTTTGTGGCTGGAAATTGTAGAAAAAAAAACAAAGACTATTTTTCGGAATAAAGGATTTTTTTTTGGCAAGAGCAACTCTTGTGTGTGAAATCAAAAGGAGATTGAAACTAAGACTGCTGCTATTTTTGTAAATCTTTCCGTTGCATTATTACTTCTTGTATCTATTCGTTTACACCATAAAGTGGGTTACGATAGGTGAATGATAGAATGATGCAATTATTTGTTTCCTTAGAGTCTTGCATCTGATCTAATTTGATTGTGTTTATGTTGCAGGTCTGTTAGGTCAAGTTGTTTTATAATTTCATCTCATAACTTGGGGTTTTGCAGGGAGGAGATTGCTAACCAAATTAATGTCTTGTTTTGTTTTTCCAGCTAAATTTTGTAAATAATGTTTCTATTTTAGTTTTTTGATATTTAGATTAGTTTTGTTCTAAAATCTACTGTTTCGATTTGGGTCCATTCCAAAATTTTTGCATTTGTTTTCATTCTATTCTGGTCCATTCCAGAATTTCAGCTAATCGTTCTTGGATTCTGGTCCATTCCAAAATTCTTGTAGGTAGCTAATTTCTTGATTTTGGTCCTTTTCCAAAATTTATGTTCATAAATAGTTCATTTATTGCTATGAATAATCTAAGTTATAAAGAAGGTAAATAAATCTACCAAGAGTATGCTCTGCGTTTGCGCTTGAGAAAGCAATCTGCTCGCACCAAAAATTGGAGGGTTTGTTTATAGATCTAGTGTTTCCCAAATAAAACTAGGGATTAATAGCGGAGAAGAGAAAGTCGCTTCTAGATACACTTCTTTAATTTAGATTTTCATTCTTGCATCTCCAAACACCTTCATCTAATTTTCAGATAAAGTATGGGTTTAGGAGGGCTACTAATTCCAAATGCACACTAAATCAGATCAAGTGAATGAATCCTAGCTTGCTAATTTACTAATTTTTGCTAACATTTAATGCTAACATTGCTAACTTTACTAACACCAAATGATAACATAGGGAGAGTGAAACACTTTTAAATGAAGATAAAACGAACCCACTAACTCTAAATGAACCTCATGTTCAAGGCATAGAGCTTAAAATGAAGTGGCTCATACCACACACTTTCTCATTTGGAATATTTTTAAGTTGAAGAGAAAAGAGGTTGCTAACTGGGCCTCGGGTAGATTACTTTAATCTCAAGAACATTAAAAGAAGCTATCTTCGCATTTGGTTGACTTAATGGATTATAGTTGCAAAGTACTTGTTAAAATCATTAAAGGCCCCTTGTTAACTGTTACTTGTATGGTTTAAGTTATTCTGGTATACATTCATTTATTTGCTTTAGTCTTGAGTGATTATATGCAATATGAATGTTTGTTCACAAGAACCTTGGAGAAATGAATAATGCTATTTAATTTATTTGCAAGTGAGAGTTTCCTGCTTGAGACTCTAGTTGTGATGATAATTTTGCTATAGGGCAAAATATTCACTCAACACCTACCATGTCAACTATATAAAATTCCATGTGATGGCCTTTGAAGCCTTATGAAAGTCATAGTAAAATAATCACAATATCTAATATAATGAAGTTCCATTATAATGGAATCAAATACAATAAATTAAAATAAGAATACTCATAGAATAATCACATCATAATGCCCATAATATTGCTCACAAAATACTAGAATACTTATTGAATAAATGCTTACTAATGCAAGCATAAAGCTATGCATGTTCAATGAATATTACAATACTTTGTCAAGAATATATAATTGTATGTGACTCCTCATATGCTACACTCTTGACTCCTCATATGCTACACTCTTGACTCCTCATATGCTACACTCTTGACCTGCACTCTTCTTTACAACTCTTCACTTTCCTATTCTAAGGACACATGTGCACACTTACATATAAGACACTTGTGCACATTTACACTCACAACACTTGCACACATATTTACATGACACTTGTGCATTTCCTGCATATTATTACATTATATAAAATATTTACTCACACACTAATCTAGGATACAACCCTAATCTAATATTTACAAGGATGTATCAAGGTGGTACATTGGCATGTACCAAATAATGTAATATTCTCCAACACCCCCTGTATTATATTATTTGGTTATTAAAAACTTTAGTATTCAATATGGTCTTCATCCTCATATGAATTTGCAATGGATTTGATCTTGACCTGGTTCCTCTTCTTCTTCCTTGTCTTCATATCTAATTATAGCTTTATGTTCTTTAGTCTTTGTATTTTCTTGAGCTTTCTCATTGTCATTATACTCTTGTAAAAGAATATTCCCTTTGCCTTTGTCCTTTACATCATATGTCTCTTTATGTATAGAAACTTTTGAACATTCACTTAAAGCATCATGATAAGATTCTAAATTAGATGAACTTGGAATATCAATGTTACAAGAAGAATGAAATATTATCTCAAATAATGATTCACTTGTTTTTAATTTCTCTTTGAGAGATTCTATCAACTCCTTTTATTTTGTATTTATATCTTTGTAAAACTTGAGTGTAATAAATGCTATATATATTATGCTACCAACATCCAAAGGAATCATAACATTATATTTTCCGTTATTAGTTACATCAACAATTCTTGCATGTATATAGTATTCTAATATTTCAAAGTTTTCTTCTATTGCTTCACTATAGATCAATTTTGAAACTAGATCTATTTTTCCTTCATATTTCTCAATCAAATTCTTGATTCTAAATTTTATGACATTTGCTCTTTCTTTTCTAATCATGGTCTCCATATCATTATCCATTGAGTTCATTGAATTATTTGAAGTAGAAATTCTTATGTCTCCCTAGGTTTTGAATAAGAATATTCTAAATTTCTAAAAAAATTAAACTTTTGAGGTAGAACTCCTTATGTCTCCCTAATTATTTATAAACTAGAATATAATAATTTTGTAAATTTAATATTTCCTAAATTTGGAGTAGAGTACCTTATCTCTCCAAGATTAATTAATTTTCAAATATTCTTTATATCTTTGGATTTCAAATAAAATAAAATAAAACGTTTCAAATATTTAAATAACTTCAAAAAACTTCATATCTATTTCTACTTATCACTCCAAAAATTCTAAAAAATGATTAAAAACCTATTAAACTTATAACTCCATATAAAAAATAGAAAAAAACTTATAAAAAATACAAGAATTAAAATGAGTCTTATGTCTCTAATTAAATTTACATAAATTTGATTTAACTTTTTAAACCCTAAAATTACCTCGTGTAGCTTTTGGTGAATGATTCTGCCTGGCATTTCACTGATACACTTCTCCAAATTTGAGGATGTAACCTTTGATATTACTTTGAACATTTTCTCTTG
This sequence comes from Wollemia nobilis, assembly GCA_028583015.1. NCBI lineage: Eukaryota > Viridiplantae > Streptophyta > Pinopsida > Araucariales > Araucariaceae > Wollemia > Wollemia nobilis. The sequence goes on along the minus strand of JAQPPZ010000521.1, from coordinate 13,404,490 downwards.
ATCAATATCTACCTTGGAATCAAATGTGATTTCAAATGTGTGTGGATGCTCATGCAAGAACCATTACTTGAGGACTTCACAGAACCATTTCACTTCTATATTTCATTTGTCTCCTTTCAATGTGGCACTAGTCTACGAATGTTAGTTTACATGATACTTAGGCTTGGCACTTTGATGTGTCTTTCACTCTATCTTTTATCATTACACTCTTAATGGCTACCAATTGCTTTGCACTACTCTACTATTGCACAATTAGGTATTTCATCTTTTGTCTATCCACTTCAACTGAGGCATGTTACACAGTCAATGTTACAAAGTGTAACATTAATGCAATAATTATTTTTTAAATGTCCTTGCTTTGACATGTAGGTGGAAAAGTATTACTTCCTTCTTCCTTTTCAAACTTATCCTTTCACCTTATGAGTTCATCTCTCACTGTATTTGAATTGTTGGTATTCTAAAAACCCAACTGTTAGTGTAATACACTGACTGTTGGCATTCCACCTTTAAATGGTACTTTATCCAATGCATTTATGGTTAGCATTGGCAATGCATCATACAGGAGGATATCTATTGGATGTGCTTTGTTCTCTACTTACATTGGAGGCACTGTTCTCTTCCACATAGAATGTTGCTTCATATTTACCTTGGCTTGCACTTGGATATTGTTTGCTATGTTCGTATTTACTTTGTTGTTTGTCTTGATTCTTAATGAGTGCTTAACTATATCTCTATCTTGTTTGATCACTTTCCATCACAAATTTTCTACTTCTCTATTTATTCAAGCACTTCTCCAAGTGATTCTTCTATGCCTATTTGAACGCTTCTCCTCTACATATTCGAGTGCTTCTCTAAGTACTTCTTCTCATGCTAGACATGGGATTTTATGGTAGACCAATATCAAATCTTAATCTATCATTTCACTTGCTATATCTTATACTTGTTGTATCTTCCTATATACTTCCTTTCCATAGGAATTTATCAAAGTTGATTGCTCTTATATTTAACTTTGAGGCTTCCGCCTTACTTTCCTTATGCTAATGACCATGTGTTTATGTCAATGACTTATTGAATACATTCATCTATTCGTTGTCCAAATAGATAGCTTTCTGTATGTTTGAATAGAGATGATTCTTTTGCTTCTCAAATCACTTTTGCTTGCAACAACTCTAACTAAAATTTCTTTCTTATGTAGGCTTCTTATCACTTGTATTTGGAGCCTTCACATATTCTATCTCTGGTTTACTAAAAATTTCATCAAATTCCTTTTATTTTCTTTAATAAGGAGCTTAAATATTGGATTCTTCAATGATTCTATTCCCATTCACTTTTGCACTCCAACATTTTAGTATACCATGGTTTGCGATGCTTGAATATTTGAATATGCTTTACTTTGGTTCTTAGCATTTCTTCGAGTGTAACATTCGATATCTTGAGTTTATCTATGCTTGGAACTTCCACTTCTCAAAATTTTGAATCTCCCTTATCTTAGTGTTTGACTCTTCGTACTCCTAAGTGTGACACTTGGCTCTTCCACTTAGGTTTCATTTTCTTTAAATTTTTGTGATGGCCCTTCACTTCCTCTAGATTAGTCTTCACTTAGATGGTGCTATCACTAATGCTTCACTCCCTCTCGGATAGATAGTGATGTGCTTTATATTATCTATATCAAACTTGCTTATAATAGTGCTTCATCTATCCTCGGTTTGACTAATGAATGACGCTCCATCTCCCCTTGTTTCTATAATATGTGTAGCTTGGTTTTATGTAATCACTGTGTTCTCAAATTTGTGTCAATGCTCTCTTCCTTTACTTCCTTTAATAATGCAAATACTTAATATTCTTAGATGCTACATGGCCAAAGTTTGTGTAGACAAATGTTGCCTATACTATTATTTATCACTAATCTTATTTATCTCCTTGCAGGTGTAGGTGTTATTTATTTTCTTTGTACAAGGGACTTACGACATTAAACTTTATAATATCTCCTTGCTATGTTCCTCTAACACTTTGTTCATATTTAATATTCTTCACTTTACTATCCTACAATCTCTCTACTTTTTACATTCAAAATTTTATTGACTTGTGCCTTCAAACTTGCTTCCTTCAAGCTTGTGCCTTCAAGCTTACTTTCTTCTAACTTGCTGCCTTCTATTTTATCCAAAACTTAGACATCTTTGTTACATAGTATACTTTATTTACCTTTAAATATTTCCCCTTCTTCTGCAAAATCTATTGGTTGAATCTTTGTATGTTATCTTCTAATTTTGCTTGCATTATTCCTTTATGTCAAGCCTATTTCTCTTATCAAATGGCTTGTAATACAATCTCTTCTCTTTACTATGAAAACTACACTACTTCAATCTTCAATAGGACCTATTTCAATGGGTCTCTTATGTCTTCCTTCTAAGGGACCTCTTTTAGTGGGTCTCCTATCTCTTCCTTCTATGGGATCTCTTTCAATAGGTCTCCTATCTCTTCCTTCTATAGGACCTCTTTCAACAGGTTTTCCATATCTACAAATTGAATCAATATCTACTTGAGGAAATTTTTCTACCTTATTCTTGCACTTGAATATGAAAGTCTTCTCTATCCATTGTAGGGAGCTTCTCACTTTTGAAGATCAATATTCATTATAGCAATATCCTAAATATTTTTCTTTTGTCAAGGTGATAATAAAATTCTCTGATGCTCCAAAAAAGATAGCTTTATTGTACCAGCTTCTTCAACCTTCTTTTGAGTGTTGGTAGAAACCAATTGCTAGGAATTTTTTTATCCCTAAAAATATTAGAATAATAATTTTTGATTACCCAACTTTCTCTTGAGTTGGATCTTCCTACAATATTCAAACCACAAATATTTAATCAATAACTATTCTCTTTCCTTGAGAGAAATATCAATGTCAAGGTATTTCTATCCCTAAAACCTTCTATTAATATCAGGGTTGGCTATTCCCTGAATAATTAACTATCTTTAAGTTGATTCACCCAAAAATAGGTATCCTTGTTGAGTCCTAGTCTTCAATGGTTATTATTCAACCTAGTGGAAAAACCCTCCCTTTATCTTACTCCAATTATTATTGAGTCCAAGTATTCACTAGCTATTCCTATCACTATGGAAAGACTCTAACCTTATAATTTTTACAACTTCTAAATAGAGCCTAGATCTAACTCCCTTTAAAGTAGATAGACTCTAACCATTTTTTTATTGATAAAAAAAGGGGTTTTGAAAGGGACCCCAAGCCTTTTATGTTAGGAAAACCAAAATAAGGTAGTCACAAAAGGGATGACCTCAAAAAAATGCTAGAAAATAAATACTAATATAGGAAACACAACAAAGACGAGAGAACACTTCCATAAGATGCAGATAAAAAGTATAGAAACCAACATAGTGATAATAGAGCTACCAGAGAATCCCTAGCTTCTCAAAAGCCTCAGGAGGATTTTGCTCATCATAATTGGTAGTTTTACCATCATACAAAACCTGGGTGATTACACTCTTTTTCTTCTTGATGTTTCTAACCTCCTTAATGGCTTGAAGGAGGAGGATCAAGACCAAATTCAACAAGTTTTCTATATTTTCCAAGGTATCAAGATTATCTATTAGCTAAGAATGGGTTGAAGGCATATAGGGGGAGTGATCATCATTGAGGGAGAGCAGCTTCTTGGGGACATCCTTAGATTTTAGCTTATTATGAGTTGCAGGAGACTCTTTAAGGGTCTTGACTAATAACAATGAGATTTTTTTGCTTCTCCCTATAAGCCTTACCTCTAGTCAAACAATGACAAGAATCATTTTGGTTGAAGATGAGGTGTTGGTAGAGGAGCCGAAGATTATATTTTTTCCCCACTTTGGTAGTAGCGACATCATCTTCTTTTGCCTTATTATCACTCAGAGAATCCTTCTAGGGGATTCCTTGGCTGGGGGCCAAGGTAAAAAGAAGATCAATAGGGCTGCCCATAATAGAAAGGATGGCTCTTTAGGCCTACTTTTATAATGTATGTGTATACATAATCAATTGGAGATATTTATGCTTCGAGTGGATTGAAGTACCCTCCCTGATGCTTCCAACTGACAACTCCATTGAACTAAAAAGGTACTCAGGGACATTGATGCTCTTAATGTCGCATAGGTGAATCATAAACACCAAGTGGAAACTCCTAAGAGGAGAATTGAGCTCATCAATGGTGAAAAATTACATAATAGGGACCATGATCCTATTCCATGGCACTAGAAGGGCCTCTCTTATGATGCCACTTTTATCTTTCACCAAGTGTTTCCCTTTGTATTTGAAGTGGTCAAGCTCCATCACCAGGGAGTGTTTATCACAACGTATGATATCACCATTGATGGGAAACTTTATCACCTTGGCCAGCAAGTGAATGTTCACTTTGAATGTGAGCCCACAAAGCATCATCCTACCATTGTACCAAGACTATGAATTCTAGGGATAAATTAGGGTCACTTCCACTGAATTTGTGAAGAAAGGGTAGGAATTTGTGGTTCTTAAATATTTTCTCTATAGTAGCATTAAATTGCAAATAATATGGCTCAAGCAATGCCATCTTGGCCCCTAAATCTAACCAATTTTATCACAATGGACACAAACTAATTTTTAAATCCTATTCAAGTAATCTTGATGTAGCTATGATACCACTGATGGCTTTTGAAGCCTTATAAAACTCATAAGAAAATAATCATAGGATATAATATAATAAAGTTGCAATATAATGGAATCAAATACAATAAATCACAATAAGAATACTCATAGATTAATCACATCATAATGTCCATGATATTCTTCATAAAATACTAGAATACTTATTGAATAAAGGTCTACTATTACAAGTATAAAGCTATGTATATTTAATGAATTTACAATACTTTATCACAAATATATAATTGTATGTGACTCCTCATATGTTGCACTCTTGACCTTCACTCTTCTTTACAACTCTTCACTTTCCTATTCTAAGAACACATGTGCACACTTACATATAAGACACTTGTGCACATTTACACTCATAACACTTGCACATATATTTACATGAAACTTGTATATTTCCTACACATTATTACATTACATAAAATATTTAATCACACACTAATCTAAGACACAACTTTAATATAATATTTACAAGGATGTACCAAGGTGGTACATTGATATGCACCAAATAATATAATATTCTCCAACACCATGTTAGTTATATAGACTGCCATAAGTCATGCCATGTCATTTTCCACATTCATAGTATGGAATATATTTAATGTCATGTCATTATGTGCCACATCATCATGCATAGTTTGAAAATGGGTGACATCATCAGGTGCAATGTCATTATTTTTTGCCATTATGATATTTTTCCATGTATTAGTATTGTATCAATCTTATATTATCATGCATCATGCTTGTGTTATATACCTTCAAAATAAAATGGTGCTACGGTGGTTTGAACCAAGGACCTCCCTTGTGTAGAGTTCTAACATGGGCTTAGCTAACCATCATTCCAAGCGCTCCCCTTGGGAGATATAGGAGAAGTAAAAAAACTAAATAAACCAAAGCATGCCCTTTTTTAATCTTTGTTGATAGAGGCTTGTGTCATTCTAACATGTCATACCTATGCATGTTTGAAACCCTGCCATGCTAGGGAATATTCCTTGGCATATTCCTTTTTTAAAATCCAAAATTTGCCTTTTTGGAGGGAAATGTATATTTTTTCAAATATAAAAATGAGATGCCTAGAGGTAAAATGAGCAAAAGTGTTCAACTTGAACCCCCTAAAATTTTGCAAATAGTCCAAAACATTAATTGTTCATCCATATCTATCACTTTTACCTACTCAATATTTTTGTCAAACACAACCAGCTAGCATACCCTCTTATGCCTATGTAGCCAAACAGTTGATAGATTATTTTAGTAACTTTGTCAAATGGCTCAAAGGTATTTTCCATACATGAAAGCCTCCTTATGACTTCTCTAGTACCAAAGGTTTTTCTAAAGATATTTAGCCTCTACTTTTATTCTTTTACAATAGTCAAGTAGTTTATCCTCTTATCTATGTTGCTATTGGACACAAGAGGCCAAAGGAGATTAATTTCTAAAAAAATATGTAAAAGAGAAAAGAGGCTTATAAAAAGCCTTGAAAAACTCAATCCTAAAACCAGGGCATCCATCTAGTTAGAAATAAAAATAAAACAAAAAATAATTAAGTACGAATGAGAGGAAAAAATGAACCTATAAATGAAAATTTCTCTTGGAGTAATTTTGCTAATCCTCTTGAGATATTTGTGATCTAAGCCCACCTAGGAATTTTATCAAAAAAAAATTTCTAGTCTCTTCGTTAACTTAAAAAAAAATCTTCTTAACTACTCTAAACACAATTACCCTTGGGAGAAGTTGTAGAAGCTAAAATACTAATGAAAACAATTGAGTAAGGGAGATTCATGCCTGCTTTGATACCATGTTAGATTTTACAATAGTTTTTAGAAATAAATAGAATTAACACATAACCTGGTATTTCTAAAAATACATACATGCAAAGCAAAGAACATAGAATATATGGTGGTTTCCATGGATACCAAATAATCTCACTATTATTGAATATAATTGCACTCCAATTTATTGGATTTTAAGCCAAATTACCTCAGGTCCCAATATAATTAATCAAGAACATAATTAAATATAAGAGCAATCAAAATATCTACTGGCCAATATAAATTATAATAACATTCAAAATAATATCAAATATGAATGTAAATGGCCAAAATAATTCATGTAATAACATGAAAAATACTTACAATAGAATTTCTCAAAATATGCATACAAGCTTCGATATTATCAATGCTTGTTGGTGATTTCTTACAAATCATTTTTCTAATACAATACATGGATATTTTTCTCCATAATATATACATAGAAGATGAATATTCAAGTACTTAACTATTGATCTCCATATGACAACTCTCATGACATTTAGCTTATCATCTTGCCACTTGTATACATGACTCTTCACTCTCTACTTACATGCACACTTAACTCTATGAAGCTTGTGCATATCCTGCACATAGACACTTACATAAAGTGGAAATATAAATCACTCACATAAACTATAAATTCAAACCCTAATCTATTACATATTTACATTTGTACCATAAAGGTACCAAATAATGTAATATTCTCTAACACCCCCTGTATTACGTTATTTGGTATAAACTACTCTTGATGTACATAGATGATTTTGGAATGGCTAATAGTTGTTTTGACCAAGAGGTTCTATAAAATATCTGCAATTTGATCTTTATTAGAAACATATTTTAGCTAAATATTATGGTTTTGATCATGATCTCTGATAAAATGACATTGAGCTTCAATGTCATTTATCCTTTCATGAATTACTAGACTTTTGATTAATTTAATTACTCCTTTATTATCACAATTTATCATTATAGGAGCTCTCTTGATTCCCATATTTGATAATATGTATTGTAACTAGAGTGCTTCACATACTGCATCTTTTGCTACACGATATTTTACTTATGTAGATGAAAGTGCTATTGCATGTTATTTTTTATTGTACCAAGAAATAGGTCCCAAGCCAATATAGAATAAATATCCTGATATAGATTTTTTGCCATCTATAGATCCAACACAATTAGAATCTAAATATCCCTATAGATAAAAATTGTCATCATCACATTTCTTATATATTAATCCATATTATATAGTCTTGTTGATATATTATAGTGTAGACACCAAAACCTAGCCACTTGTCCATTTAGGTCTTCCTCGCCATTTCCACCCATTATTAATATATATATATATATATATATATATATATATATATATATATATATATATATTGAATTTACATGGTGGAATCGGTAGCCGCCATGAATCCGGGTAGGCTGTCCAACTTTTATGGCCACCATAATATTCTGCATTGTCCGCCCCAAAAGCCGCCACACAGATCTTCGCACAGTCCGTCCCTATAACCACCATGCCACAATCATTTTAAACCTTTTATGTCGCTGAAAGCACTAGGAAAGGGACAAGCGTTCAGTCCGACGAGGCCCGAGATTTGAACCTTGGACCTCTGCCTCCCTTATGGGGTTTGGATGAACCAATTGGTCTACACCTCGGACCTTATATTTATATATATTTAAATATTAATATTTTATAAATTATAGTTTATATATATTTAATAAATATATATTTATATAAGTGAATTAATCCCAACCATCCGATTTCACTTAATCCTAGCCATCCATCTACATCAATCCATGCCACACACCCGAAATTAATATCCATCCTCTGTTATGTTTTAATCTAAGCCACATAATTCATGTCACTCAAACCCTAACATACCCTAGTGTGGATTATTAATAGGAGCCATTTTTATGGCTCAACCTCTAAGTAATTCGTGTTTTGAGTTTTTGAAGCAATCCTTGAATCCAGAGTTGAAGTTTACCTTTGAGTTCCCTAGAGTATCCAGTGCTCTCACCTTCCATCCTCGCATACAATAAACCCTGCATCTGTCACCACCTCATTCACTTAGCTAGATCTACTTCTACATATTTTCCATTCAACGATTGCATATCTTCAAGCGCACCCTATTATTCCAAGATGCCTTCGAGCGGTTCTTCTCCACCACCAAGAGCCTCTAGGTGTCCTCCATTATTCTTGAGAGCCCATGGGTGTTTTCTACAGCCACCAAGCATCCGTGGACATTTTACACTATATTTTTGTAGCACTACTAGCCCTTGGGTGATGCTAGGGCAACATCGCACCAATCCACTACAACAGATTATATCAGATCAAATAATTATAGATAAGCAAGGTAAATGTTTTTATTGTTATTTCATTCTATGCACTTTCAATTTTGTTCATGCTATTTACATCATATAGCTAGGGTTTTTGTATTAATTATAGAGTCTCTCAAATTATTGAGCCCTAGTAGTTGCTACTAACCTACTTGCTATTTTCTTATGTGCAGATCTAGAAGTGTTACATTAGTGTTGTGTAACTGCTTAAGATGGACTGATTCGACATCGGATAATAAGAAGCCCACTCACTTCTATTGGAAGATAGAACATGTTTTGAAGATACCACCAGCATTGTTTTCTAGAGTTTTAGAGACCCTAGTGATGCGTAGTCGTTATACCATCATTAATTCTCAATGAATTTGTCAATCCAGGGCAGTGTACAAGGCTATCTATGGAAGAAGAAGTGAAACAACTATAACTTAGGTCAATCTAGAGCAACAGGTCTTATTGGTGGAACCGGTTGTGTGGGGGGTTTTAGGACATTCCTATTTCTAAATTGCATGAATTAAACCTTAATCTAAGTTGCAGAATTGGAAACTAATCATTAACTACAGAAATAAAGTCCTAATTACAATTGCAGAATGAGACCTAATTATATTGCAGAAATAATAGTTGCAGAATTGAAAGTCTGATCCTAATTGCAGAAAGGAAATCTAATTACTTTTGCAGTAATGAAAGTCTAAATCTAATGTGGAAATAAAAACTGTCAAGGCTCTGTAACATAAGGTTGTCAATCTTCTATGCAGGGTTTGACAGCAAAACATAAAATGCAAGAAATTGCTGAAAAATAGTAAATTCTGGGAATAACAGTCTGAAATAAAATGGAAGCTTTGCTGAAAGTAAATATTACAACTAAAACATTAAGCACAGGTTTAATCTAAACATAAATAAACTAAGATCACAAATATTGTCAGCTGTTTACAAGCAATTGAAATAACAAGTTCTACAACTCATTCTACTGCAGCAAAATCAGAATAAAAACCTGCTTGTTAGTCCTCCTCCTAGGTCTGGAAGTGGCCAGCCTCCTTGTCCAGAAGAAGGTATAAGTCTCTCTCTCTCTCTAAATCTTAATCACACTCATTTACAAGCAATATGAAATAGAACTGGTGCACTTTATTGATTAAAGAACATGATTACAATAATTCTTCTGTAAACCTATTACAGGACTATAACAGATCAAATTCTACCTATTTTCTGCTTCTTCCTAGCTTCCTTACTTTCTACTTCCTACTGCTATTACTCTCTACCTACTAGGCTCAACCTGAATGGGAGCAATATTTATAGGTCTGATTACAAACAAAGAATATCTCAAAAGATCTAATCCTACAATGCTGCAACAAATTCTGGTTTTATCCTAGAAGAGGATTAAAACTTGATCTTTTCCTTAATGATGGCTTTGGTCGGCAATGACGGCAAAGACAGATGGAAGATCTTTTCCTTTACCTTTTCCAACCTTTATTTCCCTTTTTTCGGCTTCAAAAATCGGTCAACAAGTCAAAAAGCATATTCTGTTTTCATTCCAAAGATAAGTGGCTTCATTCCGAAGACAATGCAATTCTCATTTCGAAGATCGCTCATTTCGAAGATACTGCATTCTTCATTCCGAAGATCGCTCATTCCGAAGATACTGCATTCTTCATTCCGAAGATCCGCTCATTTCGAAGACACTACATTCTTCATTCCGAAGATCTGCTTATTTCGAAGATATCTGTTCATTCCGAAGATACTTCGAAATGAACAAATGTGTGCTTTTCCAGTGATTTCTTCTGCATCTCTCAGGTGGGTTATCTCTTAAGATCAAATTCCAATGGTCTTTATCTCTTTCCACATGTGAATTCCATGCCTTGTTATTTATGGACAACTGGCTGGAATTTACATGGGAAAGACCAGTTTTTGCTGCACAGCAACAGTTTGCTTGCACTGTTGCCATATTTAGGTGAAATAATTGCTTGAGACAAATCAAAACATGATTAGTGAAATGCTGCTATTATTCTAAGCATATCCCATTTTAGCAAATCATAGCAAAAAGAACACAAAACTATGCAAAAAGCTGTAAAATCAGCATATAATATTCCAAATACATTGATCATGCAAAATGGTTAATATACAACATATTGAATCAACTTAACTAACATATCAGATAAAACATAAGAGTTTATAGGCATTTTTAGTGTTCAAAACATGTTATGATTGAGGCATTTCTAGGCCTCATCATTTTCCCCCAACTTATATTAATGCATGCCCTCATGCATTCTGTTGGGCTATGGAATCACATATGTCCATGTTTAGATTCCATGACCTGTAGAATAATTTCTTGCCTATATAATACCCCCTATTTTCCTGAATGTTTCTGAGCCAGTCTTCAAACTGTTCATCAGGTTGGGCATCTTCCTCAAAGTAGAATGGAACTGGAGTGATGATGGTTGGAGGCCTAAACCTAAGACCTATCCAGTTATGTTGCATGATTTCAATCAGCTGGATTACACCTTCTGCTCTTCTTCTGGACCATTCTAAGTTGATGGGGGAGATGGGTTCTCTTTTCCTCAAAGACATGGGAAGTTCATCCCATCTATTTCTGCATACTGACAATGCTGGGAAAAAATTGTGATCACAAAAATTGTTGAATCTGACCACACAATCCCTTAAGTTGTTCAAGTACATCCTCTTTACATCATCCCTGTTCATCATTGAGAAGTGTTGTCTGGTGATAACTAGGTGGTTTGGCTGGATTGCTCTGACTAACAGTTCAGCCTTTGTTTCAAGCTCTTTATTCTGCTTTTTCTCTTGATCCCAGTAAAGCTGATTCTGCAAAGTAGACATAAATGCTCTCAACTGAACATCTCCAATGTAGATTTGAGGATGAAATTCTACTTCCTCTGGAATGAAGAAACTATGTAAAAATAGTTCACACAGGAGATTTTTCTGTTCTATGGGGCTATCAAAATATGCCTCCAAGAAATCTACAGTTGTGTCCAATTTATATGGGAGGTTTGAACTAATCCTCATGACCTGCCATCTGAGGTATTTCTCCTTCAAAATAAGGCTGTAAAATCTGGCTGGTCATCTAAATTGAACTAAAAATTCAGCAATTTGGCATAAGTCAGACACTTTTTCTTTCAATGCCTGAATTTCTGTTTCCTTGGCTTCTAGCTGTTTTGCTTCCATTTTGAACTTTTCAGTTTTAGTGGCAAGCTGCTCATATCTAATCATCCAGCTAGCTATGTCTGCATTGTACTGCTCTAGAGACACAGTATTAGGTGGTCTGACTACAGGGGGAATCCTAGGCAGCAGATCAACTTGAACTCCTTTTTTTGCCACTTCTACTGGTTGATCATCTATCAATAATTCTACCTGTACCTCCTTATTTGCTATTTCTATGGGGTTATCATCAGATAGTAATTCTACTTGTACCCCCTTATCTGTTGTTTCTACTGAGAGTGTAATAGTTTGAAATGCAGGGACCTCAATAGGAGTACTTACTTGAACATTTTCTTGCTGCTGGGACTGTTCTTGTGTTGGTGGCTCATCTTCAACATCCTCTGCTATGCTCTTTACCATTTTTGAAGCATCTTCAGAACAAGAAGGCAATGCTTCAGAATGAGATGGTGCTACTTCAGAATGAACAGGCACTTCTTCAGAATGAAGGGGTGCTACTTCAGAATGAATGCCCATGTCTGTCTCAATAGAGTCATCTGCCCTTGATAGACCCAGAAGCAATTGAGCTAAATTATCTTCATCAAAGGATACAATTGGCTATTTTTTAGATTGTGACAACATTCTTCTTAATGCTGCCACTTCCTGCTGTAACTCTACAATTTTTCTTTCCTGTACCTCAATGATGCTTTCTTTCTCCTCAATCCACTTGGTTTGTGTTCTGACAACACTTCTTGCTGCCCTCAGCTGCTCTGTGATGTCTTCCACTTCTATTTCTGCCTCAGAATCTGATGCAGACAGATCAGTTGCAGTTGGCTGCTCAACCAATATCTCTTCTTCTTCTGCAACTATTTGTTCTTGTTCAGGAGGCTCTATGAGACTGTCTATAAGGGTATCTACCATATCTGTAGCCTGTTGAACTGTAGCCTCTTCCAAATTATCCTGCCTAGTTTCTGCCTCAGCTATCTATTCAGGGAATTCTAGAAAGTTTTTAGAGGCTGGTTGTATCTCTGTGACATCTGGGCTGCTTGGTCTATCTTCTTCCTCCATAACCTGTTCTGCTGTTTCTTTCAAATGGATTCTTGTAGACCTCCTAGTTCTAGATGCAAACTTCTTCTTTTTGCTCTATTTCCTGGTGTCAGCAGGGGTTGTAGGGACAGTTTCAGATGCCTCTGTTTCCCTTATTATTTCTTGTTCTATCAAATCAGTAGTCACTCCAGAAAAATGAACCTTCTTTTGTTTTTCTGCCCTGCTGCCAGTTCCAGATCCTCTTCTCTTTTGTTTCTTGGTTCGTGAAGTTGAGGGTTCAGGAGCAAGGTTTTCTGTTGTTGTTGTTGGGTGTAGTTCTGTAACAGCTTCAGGGGCACCTTCTGTAGTTTCCTCTGTAGCATCTTCTGCAACATTTTTTGCAGTAGCTATTTCTTCTTCTGTAGCAACATCAGTAGTATCTGGTTCTTCTTCTTCCTCATCTTCATCCCTAAAAATGACATCGTTTAGGGTAGAGTAAAACCTATCAAAACTCCTAGGGTTTCCTCTAAAATGGTGTTGGCAAACTAATTTGATGAGGCCATGATGGCGAAGGCTTCCTTTACCCTCCTGATATCTCTTTGCCATGTTTTTTAACTCTTGATACAGATACAGGGGAAGATTTACCCTAACTTTCGGTTGTTGCTCACCATGTCTGAGATGGTTCAAAATTCATAGATGATGCCCTGATAACAACACATACTGCCCTTCACAGGTTAGGAATTTAATTACCCAGGTGGCTACTTCATCCCAGGGTTCCTGTAGGCTGGCCCTTTTTAACCCTTTGCATGTGTTGTTATGGGTTAAATATTCTGGCTCTCTATCATTTTCTTCTACAAACTGATTAACTACATTTGCCAATGTATTCTTGCCAGATCTAGAAATTGAAATCCCTTCTAATGGCAGCTCAGTAATCTGACTTAAAATTTTAGGGCTTACCTCAATAGTCATGCCATTAACATGTGCTCGGTTGTTTCTGAATGTATGGGCGAACATGCCAGCCAAATCTTCAGAAGACCCATTAAATTTATCCAAAAATGGCATAAACCCTCCATCTTCAAAAATCTGCACAACTGCTGGGTTTTCTCGGAGGTAGGTGGTATCTGCAGGTTCTATTCTGATCTTTCACCCCATATTTTCTATTCACTGTTGCTGCTATTTCTCTGCTGGATCTCTGGTTTTTTTTTTATGTTGCAGATTTGCAGAGTTTTAGTTTGAAACCTTCGTTGCCCTGTTTCTCGTCTTCTTCTTCGGAATGAACCGTAACCTGAGCACTGTACTTCGCAAACACGTCTTCGAAAAGAAAGGTGGCACACATTTTTACTATTGCATCGAACACCTATCCGTCAATGATTGCTTGGACGTCCTTGCCATCAGATCCACCTCATTTGGTTTTAATTTTTTTGTTCAGTCCGTAGATTCTCACGTGCATGTTTATTGGCATTAAAAATTGGTGGCATATGGTTGGTCACGTCCTCCGTAATTTTGGTACTTTCCAATGGGTGCAAAAACAAACCATGTGTTGATTGACACGTGTTCCTTTATCGTATGCAACTAAAAGAGTTTGATTTTGTCGTACCTTGTCTTCTTGGATGCCACGTGGAAATGCTCTTTCCGAAGATTATAACTTATTGTGCAAACAAAACTTCATTCCAAAGATTATGACTTCATTCCGAAGACGAGTCTTCATTCCGAAGACAAATCCTCATTCCGAAGATTATAACTTCATTCCGAAGACAGGTCTTCATTCCGAAGACAAATCCTCTTTGCAATTTTAAATCTTCATTCCGAAGATTAATCCTCATTCCGAAGATCAATCCTCATTCCGAATATCAGGCTGTATTGCGAAGGTAAATCGTCATTCCGAAGACAGATCTTCATTCCGAAGACAGATCTTCATTCCGAAGATGATGCAGCAAGTCGTCATTCCGAAGATCAAGTTTCATTCTGAAGACAAATTGTCATTTCGAAGACAAAGTTTCTTTCTGAAGACAAAGTGCAACATTCATTTTGTTGTCATTCCGAAGACAATTTCAATCCGAAGATAATACAGCAGGCACTATTTTTGGCATTCTTGTTTCGAAGATTAGGCAGAAATCAATATTTTCATTCTCAAAACATGTTTTAAGTATGCCAACTCTTATGAATATCTTTTATGCTAATGGTTAATTTTCATATACTATACACCAATCATTTTACAATGAAGAAATGTAAGAAATATATATACCTGATAAAAATAGTTAATGCCAGTTTTGAAGAATGACTGCCTTTGTTGATGTTCTGTTGAGATTTTCTGCAACATTTCAAAACAAGTGCACTTGGTGAATTTGTACAATGATGGTTCAGAAATTTCCCAAGGTTATGCATGCCAAAAAACTGGTTTTCATGCATACCAACCCAGTAGTGCCTTAAGAAAAGGTTTTCACTGCTGAGTTATTCATTTTTCTCTCTTTTTTTTAATTTTTTTATTTTTATTTTTACCTCTCCTTTTCTCTCTTTTTTCTTGATTCTGACTATGCCCATGAAGGAATTTCATGATTTCCCCTGAAATCATGCCCATGAAGGAATTCATAATCAGAATTTATTCATCTTTTTGTTTTCTATTTTTTTGATTTTTTTGTATTTTCTATTTTTTCTTGAAATCCATGATCATGCTGATTGTTTTGAAGTGGAAGAGGAAATCTCTTCCACCTATTGTGTATCCAAACTATCAAGTTGCTGCAAGAATTCATCTTTAGTCAAAGGTGTATGGTACACTCTGAGGCGATGTCCATTTACTACCAACTTTCTTCGTGACCCATCAATAGGAGATAGACGAGCTGCTCCATTGTCAAATACCTCTTCAATCCAGTAAGGTCCCAACCATCTAGTTCTCAGTTTTCCAGGGAAGTCTTCATAGCGAGAATCAAACAGTAAAGCCCAATCTCCTTGTTGAAGTTTCCTCTGCTGAATGTGACTGTCATGCCACAGCTTCCTCTGCTCCTGAATTACCTCAGTTTGGTGCAGAGCATCCAATCTAAGTTCATCCAATGCATTCAGCTATAGAATCCTGTCTGTCTGTGCCTGCGACAATTCAATTCCAATTTCTAGTGTTGTGCGCAATGTTAGTAGCTCAAATTCAATAGGTAAGAGGGGCTTTTTACCAAAGACTAGTTCATAAGGTGTGAATCCAGTAGTGGACTTCCAAGTAGTATTGTAGGCCCAAACTGCTTCAGGTAATTTATCTAGCCAATTCCTCCTATGAAAAGCTACTATTTTTGTCAAGATGCGTTCTAGTTCCCTGTTTGTTACCTCAACCTGGCCATTTGCTTGTGGGTGGTAAGGTGATGATTTCCTATGTTTGATTTCATACAATTCTGTAAATGCCTTTATGACTTTGGATGCAAATTGGGGTCCTTGGTCTGTGGTGATAGACCGTGGAGCTCCAAATCTCTGAAAAATCTGAGTATACAAGAAATCAGCGACCTTCTCTTCATGAGCATGTTTGAAAGCACGCACCTCTACCCACTTTGTCAGGTAATCAGTGCATACTAGAATATGCACCTTTCCTTGAGAAGGTGGATCAATAGGTCCTACAAAATCAAGCCCCCACCTCTCAAATGGTTCTAAAACCATTTGAGGCTGCAGTGGCATCTCATTTGTATGAGTGGGTTTCCCCATTCTTTGGCATGCATCACAATGCCTGATGTACTTTTTCACATCCTTGTGAAGAGATGGCCAATAATATCCTGTCCCTAGGATTTTCCTAACTATGCTTTTTACAGAATAGTGTCCACTTGAGGGTTCATCATGACAAGCTCTAAGGATATCATACACTTCATCCTTTCGGATGCACCTACGTAACACATGGTCGGACTGCACTTAAAAAGCATACCCTTAATCCATTCAAAAGAAGAACTCTGTTTGATCAATTGTTTTTTTTGTTTTGAAGTGAAATGTGGAGGAACTTTCCCTGTGACCAAATAATTGGCTATATCTGCAAACCAAGGTGATTGGACTGATATAGCAAATAGTTTTTCATCAAGAAAAGTGTCATCAACTAATTCCCCTTCATCTGTGTTCTGTAACCTGGACAAGAAATCTGCCACAACATTAGCTTTTCCTGGTTTGTTGATTATAGTGATATCAAATTCTTGCAGCAACAACAACCAACGAATAATTCTTGCACTTACCATAGGTTTATTCATCAAATACTTAATGGTTGTATGATCTGTGTGAATAAATATTTGATAACCTGTGATGTAATGCCTGAATTTGTTGATGGCATATATTACTGCTAGGAATTCCTTCTCAGTTGTTGTATAATTTTTCTCGGCTCCTGTCAAGTTCTTGCTAATGTTGTAGATGGTATAGTGTTCACCATTGTCAATTTGTCCTAATGCTGCTCCAATTGTTGTATTGGAGGCATCAGTCTGTATGTGAAATGGTAATGTCCAATTAGGTCCTCTGAGCATAGGTGGAGTTATTAATTTCTCTTTCAGAGCTTCAAATGCTTCCCGACACTTTGCAGTCCAGGAGAATTCAGAATCTTTAGTCAATAGGGCAAACATAGGACTGGCTATTGTACTAAAGTTGGGAATAAACCTGCGGTAAAAACCAATGTGTCCTAGGAAGCTTCCGACATTAGTCTGAGTTTTAGGAGGAAGGAGATTCTTGATAATTTCCACCTTCTTTGGATCAACTTGGATCCCTTCAGGAGAGATGTGATGACCAAGAACTATCCCTTCCTTCATCATCATGAAGCATTTATCTGGATTCAAGGATAACCGGTATGTTTCACAGCGAGTTAAGACTTTGTCAAGATTTTCCAATGTAAAATCAAAAGTCTGTCCACATACTGTGAAATCATCCATGTATATTTCAACACTTTTGGTGGTCAGATCAGCAAAAATTGCTAGGACTGCTCGTTGAAAAGTTGTTGGGGCATTACACAAACCAAAAGGTAAAACCCTATAGGCAAATGTTCCCCAAGGACATGTAAAAGTTGTTTTCTCTTGATCTTCAAGTGCAATCTGAATTTGATTATATCCACTAAATCCATCAAGAAAACAAAAGTATCTTTTTCCGGCAAGAGTATCTAACACCTGATCTATGAAAGGTAATGGAAAATGGTCTTTGTATGTCACCTTATTCAACTCTCTATAGTCTACACATACTCTCATTTTTCCATTTTTCTTAGGAACTATAACCAATGGAGAAACCCATTGGCTATCAGAAATTGGGTAAATGAATCCTACTTCCAGAAGTTTTTCAATTTCTTCTTTCACAATATCTCTTAAGGCAGGATTCAATCTTCTCTGGGGTTGTCTAACTGGCTTGACTTCTTCAATATAGATTCTATGGGTACATATATGAGGATGAACTCCCGACATATCTTTGTAGTTCCAAGCAAAAGCATGAACATGCTTCTGCAAGACAACTATCAATTTTTCTTCCTCTTCCCTAGAAAGCTGGTTGTAAATGTTCAAAAATTTGCCTGGTTGGACTTCTATTTGTTTTGTATTTAGAAGGACTGAATTCACTCCTTCATACCTGGTGATTAAGGGATTAAGAGGACATTGCTGAGTTGGGAGAAAAGAAGCAGTTTCTATTTTATTGTTGTTTGAGGGAAGCATATCTTGTATGGAACAGTGAGAAGGAAAAATCAGATGATGGTGCCATCCATGTGGTAGTGAAACAGAGTTTCCTTGTGATATTACAGATGGTTCATCTTCAGATTTTTGATTCTCCTCATTACTTAACAACTGTTGGATATTTGTTGCTTCTCCTTCTAAACCTTGTTCATGCAGAACATTCATCAGGATTGTTTCATTTTCTAAATTTTTTGTGTCACTGAGGTCTTCTGTGTGTTCTCTTACTACTAAGGTAGCTAGTGTAGAAATGACCTCTTCTGGTTCTTCATCTGAGTCAGAAAACCATAACTGACCTAAAAATTTGCTAGATGGTTTTGCAGGAGGATATAAAGAAATCTGTTTCAGATCAATACCATTTGAAATAGTCATATTTCCAGATCTGTAGTCTATGAAGGCTGCTGCAGTTGCAAGCCAAGGTCTTCCCAAAATAATGGGATATCCATGTGCTGAATTTCTTGGTTGTAAAACCAAAAAATCTATAGGGAATTCCCAAGAAGAAACTTCTATAGGGACATCTTCAATGATACCTTCAAGTTTTGCAACTGACCTATCAGCCATTTCTAAAACTGTAAATGTGGGGCTGAGATGTTTGAGCTGTAATTGTTCCATTGTATCCTTGGTCATGACATTTATTGCAGCTCCTAGATCTACTAAGACATTTGATATTGGTACTGAACCTATGGTGACTGTGATAACTGGGCTTCCTGGATCACTATACTTTGGAGGTACTAGTTTTCCGGATAAGAGATCAGCTATCTTCCCTTCAACCTGCACAGTTTTGGGAAATGCCTTCTTTTTTCTTCCTGCTCTTTTAATGCACAAATTTTGGATAGTACTATTAATCTCTGGTATTTCCTTAATGGCTTGCAATAAGGGCAATGATATAGTCAACTTTTTGAGTTCTTTGACCAATTCTGACTCAGAATTTTTTGGTATTGCATTAAATATTTCAGGATATGGAACTATCCTTGGTAATTGTTCTGCCTGTGGTTTTGTCTCTTTCTCTATTGTTGGTTGGATTTTCACTGGTTCCAATTTTTCTTCTGTCTCTATTGTTGGTTGGACTTTCTCAGGTTCCAATGATTCTTGTTCTTCATTTTCTTTAATTTCATTTGAAACTGGTTCAGGTACAACTTTTCCTGAACGAAGTTGGATGTTACTACAATCAAGAACATTAATTTCAACATTTTCTTCAGCTTCAGCCACATAGACAGGAGGTGTTTGTCTCATGCTATTTGGATTAGTGACTGGTTGAGCTGGCATTTGAGGTTGTTTCACTTGCTGTGTTTGCTGCTATTTTTCTTGGAAATTTTGATTAGGTGCAGGCAACAAATGCTGAGTTTGACCTTGATTCCTTTGCTGCCTTGGATAGGACTGGTATTGCTGATTCCACTGTGGTTGGTTTTGCATCCAATGTGGATTAGTCTGATTTTGATTCCAAGATGGGTTGTTTTGATTCTGATTCCAGGCTGGGTTACTCCAATTTGCTTGTGGCCATTCTTGGGAATTTGTCCATTGAGGATAATTCCAAGGACGTTGGGGTGGTTCTGGATTGTCCCCAAGGCATAGTACCAGGATTATGCCCCCAATTTGTAGGAAAACGAGGGGGATTTTGGTATTGAGAGAAATTTCCCCCTTGTTTTGGTCCAATATAGTTGAGTTCCTCAGTCTGGTTTTCTAACACAGTTTTGAGTTGTGGTAGCAGGTGGCATTGTTCAGTTGAATGCCTTTTTGAACAGATACTACAAATGGCTGAGATAGATGTTTTATTCAAAGGACATTCCTGCAAAGCATGTTTACTTCTACATCTTGGGCAATAAATTGCCAAGGGTTCTATGTTTTTTTCTTTTGCAGACATTTCCCCCAAAGTAGTGTTTAGGTGCACTAGAATATCAGTTTTGAAATTTGCAAGTTCCTCTATCAGGTCCTTCACATCAGTGCCATTTGTGCGGATTTTTCTTCTTCTCTGCTTAGTGCGAGAGTAATTCCTGTAGAGATCCATAATTTCCTCATTACTGAGAGTGGTTACATCCCCTTTTCCCATCAAATCCAGAACTTCTCTGGATTCATCTTGCAATCCTCTCAAAAAAATGGTTTTACATAATTCTGGTTCTACAAGTCCACATCTCCTTTGAACAAAGGAGAACCTATCAAGATAATCTTCCAATGTTTCATCATCTTCTTGCTTAATTCTGAATAACTCATCTTTCCTATTCCTTACACGACAATATTCTTGATATTTGTCTAAAAAGACAGTTTCCATTTGATCCCAGGTTCTTATGGAATTAGGCTCTAAGCTCATGAACCAGCATAATGCTGAATCCTTGAGTGTTGAGGGAAAAACCTTAAGTTTCTGATTGTCATTTATATAATCATAGGTCTGACACACTACCTTGAATTCAAACAAAAACTGATCAGGATCTTCAGATACAACACCTCGAAAGGTTGGAAGTACTGAAGGTGAAATGGTCTTCATGGGAGAGTTTTGTGTTGGATTCAGATGAATAGGATATTCAAATGTTCTGGAAGGTTGGAGCATATCCTGATCATCTCCTTCATTATGGACATAGCCATGTTGGCCATCTACATTGCCTCCTTCTGCCATAGTTTCCTGTTTCCTAGGAGAAGTTAAAGCTTTCCAAATTGTTCTCTCAAGAGGTCCAAGCCTCTCTGTTGATGATGAGTCTGATGAATTATCTTCCTTAAGATATTCTGTTGATGATAAAATTGGTGATTTTCCTTTCTCAAAATGTTCTAATGATGGTGAGACTGGTGATTTTTCTATCAATCTTTCTGGTAGTTCAAACATAGGTGATTCACCCCTTAGGCGTGAAGATCTCCTTAATGGAACAAGCCAGGGATCCTTTGGGGTAGTTCTACCTTTTTCATCCCTAGACTTATTCATTCATGTTTACTCTTGAATGACATAAATTAAGTCAATAGTTGTTACCTTCCTCAGCTGTTGTATTCAGATTTTAACCTAAATTTTCATAGCTTAGTCTGATTACAGCTATTGGACTATTTGTTTTTTTTTTTGGCAACACTATTCCTCGGCAACGGTGCCAAAATGATGCGTAGTCATTATACCATCATTAATTCTCAATGAATTTGTCAATCCAGGGCAGTGTACAAGGCTATCTGCGAAGAAGAAGTGAAACAGCTATAACTTAGGTCAATCTAGAGCAACAGGTCTTATTGGTGGAACCGGTTGTGTGGGGGGTTTTAGGACATTCCTATTTCTAAATTGCATGAATTAAACCTTAATCTAAGTTGCAGAATTGGAAACTAATCATTAACTACAGAAATAAAGTCCTAATTACAATTGCAGAATGAGACCTAATTATATTGCAGAAATAACAGTTGCAGAATTGAAAGTCTGATCCTAATTGCAGAAAGGAAATCTAATTACTTTTGCAGTAATGAAAGTCTAGATCTAATGTGGAAATAAAAACTGTCAAGGCTCTGTAACAGAAGGTTGTCAATCTTCTGTGCAGGGTTTGACAGCAAAACATAAAATGCAAGAAATTGCTGAAAAATAGTAAATTCTGGGAATAACAGTCTGAAATAAAATGGAAGCTTTGCTGAAAGTAAAGATTACAACTAAAACATTAAGCACAGGTTTAATCTAAACATAAATAAACTAAGATCACAAATATTGTCAGCTGTTTACAAGCAATTGAAATAACAAGTTCTACAACTCATTCTGCTGCAGCAAAATCAGAATAAAAACCTGCTTGTTAGTCCTCCTCCTAGGTCTGGAAGTGGCCAGCCTCCTTGTCCAGAAGAAGGTATAAGTCTCTCTCTCTCTCTAAATCTTAATCACACTCATTTACAAGCAATATGAAATAGAACTGGTGCACTTTATTGATTAAAGAACATGATTACAATAATTCTACTGTAAACCTATTACAGGACTGTAACAGTCAAATTCTACCTATTTTTTGCTTCTTCCTAGCTTCCTTACTTTCTACTTCCTACTGCTATTACTCTCTACCTACTAGGCTCAACCTGAACGGGAGCAATATTTATAGGTCTGATTACAAACAAAGAATATCTCAAAAGATCTAATCCTACAATGCTGCAACAAATTCTGGTTTTATCCTAGAAGAGGAGTAAAACTTGATCTTTTCCTTAATGATGGCTTTGGTCGGCAATGACGGCAAAGACAGATGGAAGATCTTTTCCTTTACCTTTTCCAACCTTTATTTCCCTTTTTTCGGCTTCAAAAATCGGTCAACAAGTCAAAAAGCATATTCTGTTTTCATTCCGAAGATAAGTGGCTTCATTTCGAAGACAATGCAATTCTCATTCCGAAGATCACTCATTCCGAAGATACTGCATTCTTCATTTCGAAGATCACTCATTCCGAAGACACTACATTCTTCATTCCGAAGATCTGCTCATTTCGAAGATATCTGTTCATTCCGAAGATACTTCGAAATGAACAAATGTGTGCTTTTCCAGTGATTTCTTCTGCATCTCTCAGGTGGGTTATCTCTTAAGATCAAATTCCAATGGTCTTTATCTCTTTCCACATGTGAATTCCATGCCTTGTTATTTATGGACAGCTGGCTGGAATTTACATGGGAAAGACCAGTTTTTGCTGCACAACAACAGTTTGCTTGCACTGTTGCCAGATTTAGGTGAAATAATTGCTTGAGACAAATCAAAACATGATTAGTGAAATGCTGCTATTATTCTAAGCATATCCCATTTTAGCAAATCATAGCAAAAAGAACACAAAACTATGCAAAAAGCTATAAAATCAGCATATAATATTCCAAATACATTGATCATGCAAAATGGTTAATATACAACATATTGAATCAACTTAACTAACATATCAGATAAAACATAAGAGTTTATAGGCATTTTTAGTGTTCAAAACATGTTATGATTGAGGCATTTCCAGGCCTCATCACCTAGCTATTGTAAAATATATATCAAAGGATTCAAATATCCTTATTGTAACAATGGAGTTTTGAGGCTCCCCCCATTAATATAAAATCATTCATTGTGCAATATTGTCTTTTGAGTTTAATTTATATCCTGTTATTTGGTGTTGCATTTTTGTATCTTCAAATGATGATCATGGTGGGACCCCCTAAGGGTTTCTTACTTTGATTTACCTTGTTTACTAATTTGTTGTTTTCTATATCATCTTGCAGGGTTTTTAGAAGCACAAATTTCATAGTTTTTGTTGGGTTTAGTTTTTTGGAAACTTACATAAGGTTGCAAAAGGTGCACGAACACCTGATGGTGCTTGAGGGACATACAAAAATGCCCAGGTACATTTCAAAAATACCCAGAGGTATTTTAAAAATAGTTGGAGTAGAAGCGTAGGTTTTTTTGTTAATCAAGCTCCTAACACCGATTCTTAGGTTCCATCCATTCCATCCAATCTTATCCACTTTACCCATAAGTCAACATGAATCCTATTGATTTATTCACCCACTCAGTAATCCATATGATTTGTCTAAACTAATTCCAATTGACATAAGCCTTATTGATATGGACCATATTTCCTCACCTCCATCCTTTTTTGAGTTTGTCTTATCCAAGGAATTGTTAAGGGCTTCAGCCAACTACATTCCTCCATCCCCTCCACCTTCACCTTCACCCTCACCTTTGAATCCTAATGTTTTGTAGGTAGACATAGATGAGGATAAGTCAAAAGAGTTTGATAACATATTAGATGACATTCATCTAATCCCCGTGCACCATCAACGTGAGGAAGGTTTCCATATGTCCATTGAAGATACCATCGATGTGAACCTTAGTTCAAATAAAGACAATCCCCAAATTGTCAAGCTTGGAAAAATTTTGTCACTCGAAGAACAAGATAAATTAATTGCTCTCCTCAAGAGGAAAAAGGGTATTTTTACATGGTCCTATAAAGACATGCCTAGTCTTAACCCTAGTCTAGTTATCCATAATCTCACCTTACATCCTGATGCTATACCGGTCAAACAAAAACTTATAAGGATGCATCCTACCATTGCTATCTTGGTTAAAGAAGAGCTCCAAAAGCTTCTAGATATGGGTTTCATCATGCCTATTTATTATCCCAAGAGGCTCTCAAATATGGTACCCGTTCGTAAGCCTAATGGGGTGATATGCATTTGCACTGAATTTTCCGAAGGATGAATTTCATCTCCCAAACATCGATACTCTTGTCGAAACTTACGCTGGCCATAAAATGCTTTCACTCATGGATGGTTTTTCAAGATACAACCAAATTTGAATAAATCCTGATGACCAACACAAAACATCATTCACTACACCTTGGAGATCTTTATGTTACAAGGTGATGCCCTTTGGCCTCAAAAGTGTAGGTGCCACTTATCAATGTACAATGACATACATTGCATACGATTATTGAAGATTATGTGGATGATCTCTTGGCTAAATCTAAAACTCGACAAGAGCACATTGGTGTATTGGAGAATTTTTTTACCAAATTCTAGAATATAATGTAAGGTTGAACCCTAAGAAATGTGTCTTTGGTGTTACCTTGGGCAAACTTCTAGGATTCATTATCTCCAAAAGAGGTATTGAGGTGGACCCAAACATGGTCAAGGACATCATGGAGATGCCTCCCCCAACTAACTTAAATAAATTACATATTTTATAAGGAAAAATCCAATTGATCCATAATTTTACTGTACAACTTTCTAATATAGGCTATTCAATCACCTACTACAAAAGGGTGTGCCATTTTCTTGGACATATGAATGTCAAAAAGCCTTTGATGACATTAAGCAATACCTAGCTTCTCTGCCAGTCTTAGCTCCTCCTTATCTAGGGGTCCCATTCTATATTTATATTTTAGCAACAAACTTTGCATTAGGGATAATGCTTGCACAAAAGAATGAAAAAAATCAAGAGCAAGTTGTCTATTACATTAGTCAAACATTGGTAAGCTATGAAACTAGATACGCTTATGTAGAAAAAATGTGTTTAGCAGTGGTTTTTGCCACTAAGAAAATTTGACATTACATGCTTAGTCACACAACATATGTCATAGCTAGAGAAAATCCTTTGCGTTATATGATGTCTTGCACTTACAATAACACCCGCATCGCTAAATAAATAATGCTTCTCACCGAATTTGACTTGGAATTCATTAGCCAAAAATCCATTAAAGGTTAGGTAATAGTTGATCAACTTGCAAAAGCTCCATTACCTAGTGATCATCCTTTGATTATTGATCTTCCAGATGATTTGGTTTTTGCTATCACCGGACAAGAAGAAGATGTCATTCTAGAGGAAGATGTCAATATCACACTATTCTTTGATGGCTCTAAGTGCACGAAAGGTCAAGGTGTTGGAGTCATTTTTCATACACCTTAGGGGGTACAAATCCCCTTATCATTCAAATTTGAATTCCAATGCACAAACAACACTACAAAGTATGAAGTCTTAATATTAGATCTTCAATCAACTATAGCTTTGAATATTAAGTATATTATAATATTTGGTGATTCCCAACTTGTCGTCAAGAAAATAAACAAATAATACCAATGCAAGGAACCTACCATTAAGCTTTATCATAAAGTAGAAATGAAATTGCTCTCTAAATTTTATTGGTATGAAATCTATAGTTTGCCATATTTCACTAATAAATCTACAGATGTGATGGCCTCCCTTGAATCATTGATTCGAAAATACTCCTTTGGGGAGGTACAACCCCTTGTAATTTCAATAGTATCTAAATCTACAATTGTTTGTGCTAAATATAAAGTTGAAAAGGATATTTGCTTTATCCAATTGGATCCATATGATCCCTGCTCAAGAAAAATAGTAGCCTTTCTCAAGTTTGGAACACTCCCATATGACATGTCTCAAAATTCCAAACACACATTCAAGCAAAAGGTAGCTCTTTTTATTCTCTTGGTTGATGTATTGTACAAATGTGGTTATGATGGAGTTCTCATTCATTATCTCGAGTCTAGTGAGGCACAAAGAGCCATGATTGAAGCCCATGATGGTACTTGTGGTGGTCACTTTAGTGGAATGTCCATTGCAAAGCGTATCTTATGCATGGGTTACTATTGGCCCACAATGGAACATGATTGTTGCACTTATGTTAAACATTGCAAGAAATGTCAAGAACATGCTAATTTAACTCATGTACCATCATATAATTTACAACCTATTCAAAGCCTTTGGCCCTTTTCACGATGGTGTCTAGATCTAATTGGTAAAGTTTTACCTCCTTCTTTGGAACAACATACATTCATCATCACATCTACGAAATGCTTCACAAAGTGGGTTGATTCAATTCCTCTAACCAATATTATAGGACCTAGAATTTTGCACTTTATACTTCATCACATCATTTATCATTTTGGTATTATCTCAAAAATCATCTTTGACAATAGCAAGTATTTCAAGAACAAGGATGTTCGAGCACTTTGTGAGAAATATAACATTCAACACAGTTTCTCGACTCCTTATTATCCACAAGCTAATGAACAAGCTGAAGCTTCCAACAAGACCTTAATTGCTATTCTCAAGAAACTTGTTAAAGAAAATTATAGATATTGGCATACACAAATTCCCTTGTAATTATTCATTCTAGAGGAAGATGTCGATATCACACTATTCTTTGATGGCTCTAAGTGCACGAAAGGTCAAGGTGTTGGAGTCATTTTTCATACACCTTAGGGGGTACAAATCCCCTTATAATTCAAATTTGAATTCCAATGCACAAACAACACTACAAAGTATGAAGCCTTAATCTTAGATCTTCAATCAACTATAGCTTTGAACATTAAGTATATTATAATATTTGGTGATTCCCAACTTGTCATCAAGAAAATAAACAAAGAATACCAATGCAAGGAACCTACCATTAAGCTTTATCATAAAGTAGAAATGAAATTGCTCTCTAAATTTTATTGGTATGAAATCAATAGTTTGCCATATTTGACTAATAAATATGCAGATGCGATGGCCTCCCTTGAATCATTGATTCGAAAAGACTCCTTTGTGGAGGTACAACCCCTTGTAATTTCAATAGTCTCTAAATCTACAATTGTTCGTGCTAAATCTAAATTTGAAAAGGATATTTGCTTTATCCAATTGGATCCATATGATCCCTGCTCAAGCCAAATAGTAGCCTTTCTCAAGTTCGAAACACTCCCATATGACATGTCTCAAACTTCCAAACACACATTCAATCAAAAGGTAGCTCTTTTTATTCTCTTGGGGGATGTATTGTACAAATGTGGTTATGATGGAGTTCTCATTCGTTGTCTCGAGTCTAGTGAGGCACAAAGAGCCATGATTGAAGGCCATGATGGTACTTGTGGTGGTCACTTTAGTGGAATATCCATTGCAAAGCATATCTTATGCATGGGTTACTATTGGCCCACAATGGAACGTGATTGTTGCACTTATGTTAAACATTGCAAGAAATGTCAAGAACATGCTAATTTAGCTCATGTACCATCATATACTTTACAACCTATTCAAAGCCTTTGGCCCTTTTCACAATGGTGTCTAGATCTAATTGGTAAATTTTTACCTCCTTCTTTGGAACAACATACATTCATCATCACAACTACAAAATACTTCACAAAGTCGATTGAGTCAATTCCTCTAATCAATATGATAAGACCTAGAATTTTGGAGTTTATACTTCATCACATCATTTATCATTTTGGTATCCCCTCAAAAATCATCTTTGACAATGGCAAGTATTTCAAGAACAAGGATGTTTGAGAACTTTGTGAGAAATATAACATTCAACACAGTTTATCGACTCCTTATTATCCACAAGCTAATGGAAAATTTGAAGCTTCCAACAAGACCTTAATTGCTATTCTAAAGAAACTTGTTAAAGAAAATTATAGATATTGGCATACACAAATTTCCTTGTAATTATGGGCTTATCGAATAAGCATTTGCACACCTACAAGGGCAATGCCATTTTCATTGGTATATGGAGCCAAAGCAATCATACCTCTTGATATTGAGATCCCCTCCTTGCAAATTTCTTTATAGGAATTCATATATGATGACACTGCTAGACAAGCACGTCTTGACCAACTCACACTTATCGATGAGATGTGAGTCAATGCTTTAGAGAATTTATGAGTTTATCAATACCACCTAAAGTGTGCTTACAATGCTAATGTTCATATATGCGAATTCCAAGTAGGAGATCTTGTCCTTAAAGAGAATCAACAAAATACCAATGCATTATCACATCTTCATGATAAATTTGTAGCTAATTGGTTAGGTCCATACATTGTTACTCAAAAAATGGGTAACAGTACTTATAGGCTTGCCAATATAGAGGGAGAGGAAGAACTTGAACCACTTAATGTTATACACTTGAGAGAATTCTATGCATAATGAGATTTATATATATGTGTGTATACATGGATAATACACAGAAACATTGCACTACATTTATATACATTTCATTCCAAAAATATTGCACTTCATTTGCATACATTTCATTCCAAACCATTGCATTTGCACACATTTCATATTGCATTTCATACAGTTCATTTCACACATTCCATTCCAATTTCAAATTTTATAATAAGTATCATTTATTAATTTCAAGATTTTAATTGGTCCAATAAAATCATGTTGCCTTAATCAAGGGCACCTTCACATCATCATCCATTTTTCCACAAAGCCAAATTTTCATTAGCAAAGCCTCCATATATCCATGATGCCTAGGTTTTTTTGGTCACTCAGCCACTCTTAGTGTTTTAAGCAACCTCCAAAATACACGTTGAGTTCCTTTTAGGACCATCACATATATACATCAATAAAATATTGAGTTTTGGGAATTGACTCCAAAACATTCTTGAACCAAACATAATTCCACATATTAAAAATATCTTGTGTTAAATAGGGATAATACCATACTTGGTATGAAACTTGAAGTAAAAAGGGTCATCCTTGCTAGTCCCATAATGCAACATAGTCCACAAGAATAGTGGTTTTTCACCACTATCACAGTTGCTTCCAAATCCAAAGGATAGAGTAGTAAGGATAGGGTACAATTCTCATCACACTTAGGTTGAGAATCCAATTCCCCAAAGCTCTAAATATTTTACATCACACACCACTGATCATTGGGTTGTAAGGATCATACTATATTTTCAATCAGATGGTTAAGTAGTCATCCCTAAAACTTAAGAGATAAAAAACATAAATCGTGGACTATGGATTTAGCCTCCATCGAAGCTATAGACACTTGACTAGCAATGGAGTACACTCATGCATGGTGACATGTCACTTTTAAAGAGACCTCTGATCGCACATAATGACAAGCTAGCTTCTAGGATTCATCCATAACATGTTTATCCAATTTACTCAATATGAGTTAATGAACTCACTTGCACACACATTGGTTCTTGATTGCATCGAGTCATTACCATGCTCCTAATTTGGTAAATGAATTCACCACACACACATTTGGTCCTAAAGGGATTAGGAATTTTTAGTTAGTTTGTTTGATACCACTAGTATGTTTGAGTCTCTACAAAATAGTCAGTTTTCCATATCAACATCCATATCTTCTTCCATATCAACATCCATGTCTTCTTCCATGTCAATATCCATGTCACTTCATGAGCCATTCACCCCACATACCACCAAATTTGGTGCCCCTGCTTAAACAACAATGCTAGAAACATGGCCAAGCAAGATATAAACTATGAATGATAATTAGAACATCTGCATTCCATACCTTGCATTAATAATTCATGATTCTAGATATTGGGTATTAGGGTTAAGCTTTGTGATGCCCATGGGGCTTACAGTAATTTCAGCATTAGGTTTTGAGGATCTTGACTTGGATTGGGATTCTAGAGAGTCAGAAAGGTTAGCTAAAGGTTTTGGGCTTCCTTGTATTTTGATAATCCTCCTACTTCCATATTGATAATAGACTGGTATTCTGTGTAGAATGTAAAAATCAAGGACATCTATGCAATTAATGCCCTAACCTAGCAATGAATAAAGAAAAGCAAAATAAGGGAATGCTAGATAGAGGAAATTTGAGGAGTTTCCCTGGCAGAGGTGATTTCAATTAGGAAAACTATGTCTACCAAAAAATGAAAAGAGAGGGTGTAGGGTCCCAACAAGATAAAGGAAAACAACAGGTTGTTGGCAACCAAAATACTCAGGTAAGTTCCAATCCTCTAGTTTCAAATAAATTTTCAATTCTATCCAATATGGGAGTAGGAGGATTATTAAAAGATATGGAATCCCAAAACCTTCAAGCTAACATTTATGACTCTCTAGAATCCCCATCCAAGGCAAGATCCTCAAACCCTAATGCTGAAATTACTGTAAGCCCCATGGGCATCACAAAGCCAAACCCTAATGCCCAATCTCCAGAATCCCCATCCAATTTGGGATCCTTAAACCCCAATTCTGAAAATACTTCAAGCCCAATGGGCATCCCAAAGCAAAACCCTAATTCTGAATAACTTAGGAAGAAAGTTGAGGCATTGGAAAATAAAAAATCTCATCTCCCTAACATCATCACTAGGATCCAAGTGAATCCTACTGAGGGGCCATCCGCAGAACAAGGGAATACAGGAAAAAGGAGAATATTTGGAAATAGGGGTGGAGATATGTGAAACTCTTCAGACTAAGGAATATGGCAGTCTGGTTCTGCAACTAATTGTCTCCCCCCAGTTTAGTCCTAAATAAACCAGGAGCATTGTGAAGTCTCCTATAGATTTTGGTAGTGAAAAAAGAAGAGGGAGAATATAAAATACTAAGCATAAAAAAATTAAAATTGATAATGACATTGCCAATGGAAAACAACGAACCTTGTTTCAACAGGTTATTCCTAGTTATGAAGATAACAAATTAGGAAAATCCCCTCAAGGGGGATGGAGAGGAAGAAATCCCAAACAATCTAAATGAAGTTCCTCTCATGGAAAGTGAGAGGCCTCAATGGCATACCCAAACACAGGGAAGTTAGTGCAATAAGAAATCAAGTGAATCCAACTATTATCATGTTGTATGAAACAAAAACTAATGAGATTCAGTCAAAAAAAGTAGCAAAATTTTTTTGGAATCAAGGGGATATGGTTTGCAAATAAGCCAAAGGAGCATCTAGAGGCCTTATGACTTTGTGGGATCCCCGGATAGTAGAAGGCACCATTATTCAGAAATATGATAGGGTTCTTAGTGTTTTATTTAAGGAAATAAACAACAATAGGTCATGGATCCATTCAAATATTTATGCCCCGAATTCAATTCAAGGGAGAGATCTACTGTGGGAGTGCTTAGGCAATCTGAGTGAAATATTCCATAATGTCCCCTGGATTATGGTTGGGGATTTTAACACTCCTATTTACCCTTCAGAAAAAATGGGTGGAAATGGACCACCTATCAGGAGCATGGTTTAGTTCAATGAATTTGTGAACTCCAACATGTTGATGGATGTAAAACTTAGAGGAGCGAATTATACCTGGAGCAATAGACGGATAGGGTGTCATCTCATTCAAGGCTTGACAGGTTTTTTCTATCAAAGGAGGCTACAACTCTGTTTGGTGATTCTACCTTGCAAGCCCTTCCTAAAATTGCCTCTGATCATAATCCCATTTTTTTGGAGATCCCTAACTCTCTGTCCTTCAAGAAACCTTTCAGATTTCAATCTATGTGGATCAAACATTCCAGTTTCAGAGATAACTTAATTCAGTGGTGGCAGCGACCTATCAGGGGTAGTGCAACTTTTAAACTTCTTTGGCAAATTAAAGTTTGTTAAGAAAAATATTTGAACTTGGAACAAAGAGGTCTTTGGGAACCTCTTTGAAAATAAAAAATAGGTTGTTGAAATTTTGAAGATAATTGATCAGAGGATTCAACATGGTGATGCTCATGAAACTACTAGGCAAGAGGAACAAACAAAACTAGAAGAGTTTCATAACATTTTGGCCTGTGAGGAAATCTATTGGAGGCAAAAATCAAGGGCTCTTTGGTTGAAATATGGAGATTCAAATTCCAAGTTTTTTCATGTCACCATGCTTATAAACAAAAGCAATAACAAGATAATTTTTTTTTAAAAAGTAGATGGTTCTATTACTCAAGACTTAACATAAATCAAAAAAGAGGTAGTAACTTATTTTAATACTATCCTTGGTCAAGAATCGTAGTGCAATGAGGCCAAATATATTCTCTTGAAATACATTCCTAGCATAATAAATGAGGATATAAACCTTAAGCTTCTAGCTCCCTTTTCTAATGAGGAAATTAAGGAAGCCTTGTTTAGCATGGAGCCAGACAAAGCCTAAGGACCCAATGGCTTTCCCCCTTGTTTCTATCAAGATTTTTGGGACATCGTAAGTGAGGATGTAATTTTTGCTTTCAGACAATTACAAGCAAGCAATCATATCCCAAAAGGTCTCAACTCTACTTTAATTTCTTTAATTCCTAAGAAGCAAACCCCTGAATCTATGGCTGACTTCAGGCCAATCAATCTGTGCAATGTTTCTTACAAGATCCTAACTAAAGCCATTGCAAATAGAATGAGAGATGTTTTGCCCCGCATCATAGATCCATGCTAGGGAAGCTCTGTCTAGGGTAGGTCAATCTTGGATGGAGTTATCACAGTTCATGAAGCTCTACACTTTGCTCATAAGACTAACATGTCTATTTTTTCCCTCAAGCTTGATATGAACAAAGCATTTGATAGGCTAAATTGGGACTTTTTATTGTTGTCCTCCTAAATTTTGGTTTTCATCACCAATGGGTTAATTTTATTAAAGAATGCATTTCTAAAG
Organism: Wollemia nobilis; assembly: GCA_028583015.1. Lineage (NCBI taxonomy): Eukaryota > Viridiplantae > Streptophyta > Pinopsida > Araucariales > Araucariaceae > Wollemia > Wollemia nobilis. The sequence continues at coordinate 13,371,087 of JAQPPZ010000521.1, read as the reverse complement.
CATGGTTCTCGATTCTGGTTAATGGAACAACTACTGGTTACTTTCAAAGTCACAAAGGAATTCAGCAGGGGGACCCTATCAGACCCATGTTATTCATTATTATGGCAGAAGCTTTAGGAAAAACCATAAAAAATGTTTGCAGTTCAAGGTTAATATCAAAAATCAAGGCAACATCTCTCACTAGGGCTATTTCTCACCAAAAATTCATCAATGATACCCTTCTATTGACTAAGGTGTCCGTGGTTGAGGCCAAAAGAATTAAATACATCCTACAACTCTACGAGGATGCTGCTGGTCAGAAAGTTAATTTTAGTAAAAGCAAGTTATATTTCTTGAACACACCCATTCAGAGGCAAGGAAGGATTGCAAAAATTTTAGGGTGTGATATAGCAAACCTCCCCACTTCGTATCTTGGTCTCCCTCTTTTCATTGGTTCTTCGAGAGAGTCAATGTGGGACAAGGTTATTAAAAGAATTAAAAAAAACTTATTGGATGGAAAGGTCATATTCTATCTCAAGAAGGAAAGCTGACCCTCACTAAGGCCTCTCTTCAGAGCATTCTAGTCTATTTTCTCTCCGTTTTCAAAGCCCCTGTGAAGGTTTTCCAAAAAATTGAGAAACTCCAAAAAGAATTTTTATGGACTGGATCAGAGGAGAAAAAAGGATACACCTTGTAGGATGGACCAAAGTGTGCAGACCCAGGGAAAATGGGGGCTTAGGTCTAAGGATAATTGCTCATATGAATTTAGATTTACTAGCTAAGCAGGCATGGTGCCTCATTTCTGGTGAAGAAAATGAATGGACAACTATCATCAAACGAAAGTATCTTCAAAATATGGAATTTTGAAGTGACTTAGTTCCAATCAGAGGTTCTGCTTTTTGGAAAGCAATTCTCAATTGTAAGGAAATCATCAAAAAAGGTTTAATATGGGTTTTAGGCAATGGTGAGAGGATAAATTTCTGGAATGATAGGTGGGCTAAGGACAAACCACTAACGCAATATCCTAACTTAGCCCGAATCAAAGATATCATGAAAGAACTCATTGGTAGAAAAGTCTCTGATTATATGGTTGAGGACAAAGGCAGAATGAAGTGGAAACAAATAAGGATTCAAGGATTTCAAGAAAAATCAAATGATCTTTGTAACATTCTCGAGCAACAGTTTATCCCCATGAGACCCAAGGAATATCAAGTGACTTGGGCTCCTATAGAAAATGGGCAGTTCACTGTTAAATCAGCTTACAAGCTTCTACTTGATGACGAGGATTTTGTCCTCCAAAAGGACTTAGTTTGGATAAAAAATTTAATTCCAAAAATTATAGTCTTTTCATGGTTGGTTATCCAAGGAATAATTCTAACCATTTATAATATGATGCGTAAAGGTATTTGTATCACTAATCGCTATTATCTGTGCAGGGCTAATTGGGAGACCATTTATCACATTTTCCTTGAGTGCCCTTTTTCCTTGACTGTCCTAAGTGGGGTTTTTCAAGCCTTCAATATTTCTTGGGTTAAACCAGCCACCATACTTGATTTTTTCATCTAGTGGCCTTGCCCCTTTTCAAGCCAAAGACTTAGATACATGTGGAAAATTTGTCTCAATCACTATCTTTGGTAGGTGTGGTTAGAAAGGAACCATAGAGTCTTTAATGAGTCTATCCATGATCATCAAACTATCATTGCCAAGATCCTATCCTTTACCAATGAGAATGTGAACCTTATCCCTTTTTATAGCCATAAACCTCATCTGCAAGAGACCACGATTGCTCAATATTTAAGCTTAACCTTGTTAGATGAGTCTATGCCTAGGGTAGTCAACCCAAGAGCCAATGTTAAGTGGTCCCCACCTCCTACGGGTTGGTTTAAGCTTAATTTTTATGGAGTGGCTAAGGAAAATCTTGGTAGAGTAGGCGCTGGAGGTATTATGTGAGATCATAATGGGAATATGATGCTTACATTTTATGAATATTTGGGAACAAGGATGAACAACGAAGCTGAAGCTAGAGCTATGTGGAGAGGCCTTCAAATGACTCAAGACTTAGAAGGTAATTTAATTGTAGAAGGAGACTCTATGCATGTTATAAATCTCATCAATAATTAGAAAACATCTCCTTGGAGGATTAAAACAATTTTTTAAGAGGCTAGGATCCTTTTATAGGGAAGACAAGATAGAAAAGCCCAACATGTCTTTCGGGAAGCTAACAAAGTTGTTGATAAGCTAGCCAATTTGGGTTTCGATGGTGACAAACTTTTCAAATGGGAAAACGGTGTCCCGAGCGAAGTAGAGGAGTTTATTCATTAAGAATGCCAAGAATTATAGTCAAATTTACCAACAGGGAAGGCACTGTAAGTTTGAAGGCTATGAGTATTCCCATCTCTTTTTTGAAATGGACTCACAATAAAAATTATCCGAGTTGTCAGTCTTGGTGGATGCTGCTTGGAAATACCACAAAGACTAATGGGAATAGTCACATATCAGATAACATGGCTCCTAGTCATATTAGTAATTTGAGGTTGGTTGATAATCACAGGGTAGGAAAGAAACGACAATATAAGACTTCTAACCAGAGCCACATGGACCACCAGATAGCCATCGCCATAAATCTAGCCAGCAGGTTCACTTCTCCAAGGCTGATTGGCCAAGACGAGATGTGGTCCCAAAGCATGTCATATATGAAATAAAGCAATTACCAAAGAATTATTAAGAGTAATTGTCAATACAAAGCTTGTGGGAGTTTTTTTTAGTACTCTGCTATGTGTGTCTGTAGCTTTTTGTTTCTCCACTATTTCAAGGAAGGGATCTGTGTCTATTTCTTTTTTTGTAATTATGATGTAGGTGTGTTTTCTTGGGGTATACCCAAAATGTTGTATGAGAAGTTTCTTTTTGATAATAGGCTATGTGCCTTACCGGATGTAATGGCTTTGGCGGCATGTAGATTTTACATATATAGGATCCTTAGTAAGGACATGTTCATCAACAACCCTAAGCTAATTTTTGTAAAAGGTTTTGGGTCAACCTGTAAAACCCGGTATTAATGCTATAGTATCTTATCTACCAAAAAAAAATAATTCATGCATATCACCTTGGATTAATCAGCCATAACATATTATATGCATTCATCATCCATATAAACATGCATTCCACAAAAAAATTACAGAAAAAAGCATTCAAAAAAATATATAAAACAAAAGGTAAAATCCATGTATATATATATATGTATTAATATTGCATGTATAATGAGTGCCAAAAGGCTACACACAATGGAGCACCAAGGCTCATATACAAAAAGTGCATCTAAGCACTAAGTAAGTCGTCCAAGAAGACCCTTATGACCTAGAAGGAGCCCTAGACCTAGAGCTATACCTAGACTCACTATGCTTAGTAGCATTAGATACAGATGAGGTTGGAGGATTAGGAAGTGGAATATGATGCTTCATCAACCTATCCTCCAATGCCTTTATATACCTATGTCAATATTGAAGGTGTGCTATGTTGACATTAGGTCGATGCTCCCTATCTAGTAGCTCTACCTAGATTCTCATGATCCTTGCATCTCACTCTGCTAGCTACTACTATAGTCTCACCCAATCCTCCTCACTCCAATCTAGAGGTCCATCTAGAGTCTCCTCCATATTGTCCCCATCACTGCCATCTCCTCCACTCTCAGAAGTATACCTAGACACACCTTTAGTATTCCTATTTCAACTATATGATTGAAGGTGTCATTGATGCTTGGGGGTCTCATGGATCCCCTCATCCCTAGTCTCATACCATATCCACTAGCCGCTACTAAATTTGGTGCCCATGGTGGCTATGTAGTGAACCATGCATCGTACTATGGAGTAGTCATTACATCATCTATATCAATGAAGTCTATCTCCTCATTATCCTTGTATGCCTCCCTCCATGGCTCTGCACATGGTAGCCATGTATCCTCCTGATACCTCCTATAGAGCATTGGATCATCAAGAATACCCTACCTCAAGCCAAACTGATGGAGTACTCATGAGAACTAAAAATACTTATCCTCACTCTGATATCTCCCAACTACCCACCTAGACTACTACACACATCATAGATGCTCTCCATCACCGATCCACTAGTTACCCCACCATGGCATCCATATCACTTGGGTGGATGCCAATGTAGCCCATAAATCCCGATATCACTAGATCATCTATAGGCCAACTTGGTTGTACCTCCTTGAACATCACCCATATCCTAGTGTAGGGCTCCTCCCTACCCAAGCCTACCACCATTAAACCCTATGATTATTCCACATTGAAGTGCTTCCATCCCCAAAATTGTAGCAATAAGTTGTATTCTAATCCCTTCCTCTCCTACATCCTCACCTCATAGAAATCCCAGTATGCCTACACCAATAAGGCAAAAGCCCATGCATACACCTACCGCATAGTGAGCATATCACTCACTAACCCTATTAGGTTCCAAGGGAACCTACACCCAGTACTATTCGAGGCCATGATGTTGGCCAACACAAACATCACCAAAGCATGAAGGGCATCCAACTCCTTGTCCACATACATGGACAAGTATGGTATACCCCCACTCTCCACACTCATACTCTCCTAGCCATCACTAAACATATTCTTCATATTCTTCCCTTGATCACATCCAACCTTAATTCAAATCCCCTCCACTAGCACCTTGGCATCCTAAATGTCAGGGTCACCTCTCCTGTCGAGAGCTAAAATGTCCCCCTATCTGGATGCCACCTCTTCGCTAATGTAGAGAGGTACCCCTCATATACCCTCACCATGTCAACCCAAGCTACTTTCGGTAGCCCCATAGCCTCTAGAAACTCCCACTCCTCATCTGATACTTCCTTCCTTATCCCAAGAATGTAAGGTGAGAACCGGTGCTGAGCCTCCAGAATCCTAAGCTGCAACACAACACAAAACACTCATCATTTACACATGTTTAAAAAAACAACACAATTTTTTTACACAATACAAACAAAATGGAATTACCTCAATAACTCGCACTCCAACTCTAGCTCTAACCCCCACTTCTTCTCCTTTCATCACCATAGCTTCTGAACCAAATTCACTTCACCTCACTCTAGTCCACTCTCCCAAACATAGCTTCTCAAAATCACAAATGCACAAATGAGCTTAATTTCTCATCCTACCAGCTATTTATAGCTGCTTCATGAACCTTAAGATACCCATGTGCATTTCTTGGCATACTAAAGTGCACCAAGGCATTTTTGAAATTCCCAAACACCAATAGGAATCTCCGCGTGCCAAAAGCACCAACAAACTTTTGGCATCTATTTTGACAAAAAGACATTTTTTTTATAAAATAGTGGCTTATACCCACAAAATCATTCCATATTGCATCCATACATATGTTTCATTGTATTAACAGGCTTTGTGAAGATTGCAATTGATTTGGATGCATAAATTTTATTTGCAACCACAAATTGCAAATCCGCTTAACAAGTTACAAAAGTACTTCAAAATGGTAAAAATCTTCACAAAATGACCATAATTCATCAATATCATTCCATATAATCGTTTGCATATTTTCCAAGGTCAAACAACATTCATGTGAATCTTGTACCTAGTAGGTTATTCTATATACTTTGCGATTGCAGTGATTTGCATCCATGCAATTTGGTTGGATGAATAACATACCATAAGGACACTTGGTCATTTTCATCATTCTATATCTCCTTGTTTGAAATTACAATCACATTTGGTACTTCACATTTTGCATGAAACATTGCAAATAACAATTTGTACAAAAGCTATAATTAATGGCCTAGTTCCCGGGGCTTAAAACATGGACAAAATCACATTTTATCATTTCACATCTCCTTGACAGTCATCATGGTGACTGGCCTTAGCTAGGATGATTGGTTTTGATCATAGGAATTATTTGACAGTCACTAGTTGACCCTTCAAATTTGACTACTTATATTTTTGCATATTCATCCTTGCATATTAATGATGCCGAAAGGGACATTCTTTAGTCACATCGAATCACCCCAAATTTGGGGCAACCACATTTGATTTTGAGCTTACCACAATGGGATACATCTTAGATGATAATGACATATACACTTGGCAAAAATAACTTCATATGTTAGGGCAAAAATAGACACATATTTCATCACATTTTTCAAAAATACCTTCACCTATTGGGGCAAAAATAGATGCAACATTTTACATTTTCACCAATATCCTTCATACCGTTGGGGCAAAAATGGTATCCCATTACATCATTCATATCATCCATCATTCATTTGAACAAATTTTTCAATTGGCTCGTGAGATTCATCCATAAAATCACTCGCCAATTAAGGGGGTAAGCTACACAAAAATCTAAATTCTTTCATTCTTTTATCTTCAAGCTTACATTTCACATCCCAAGAGAAAGCTACTTTTGCACCTAGCCAAAATAGGTGTCCATGTTTTTGCACTGTATTGTATTTTATGCAACGCAGTACAAAAAGGTGTATCTGTAGACACAAAAACCTAGCCACTTATCATCCATTCAGGTCTTTCCCACCATTTCCACCCATTATTCGTATATATTTATATATATTTATTTTATATATATCTAGTAAATATATATTTATATAAGTGAATTTATCCCAACCATCCAATTTCACTTAATCCTAACCATCCATATACAACAATCCTTGCCACACATAAAATTAATATCCACCCTTCATTATGTTTTAATCCAAGCCACACAATTCATGTTACTCAAAACCCTAACATACCCTAGTATGGATTATTAATAGGAGCCATTTCGATGGCTCAACCCCTATGTAATTCATGTTCTTAGTTTCATAAGCAATCCTTAAATCCAGAGTTGAAGTTTACCTCTGATTTCCCTAGAGTATCCAAGTGCTCTCACCTTCCATCCTAGCATGCCATAACCCTTGCATCCTCCACCGCTTCCTTCTCTTAGCCAGATCTACTTCTGTAGATTTTCCATTCAGCTACCGAATGCCTTTGGGTGCTCCCTATAATTCCCAGGTGTCTCCAGGCACTTCTCTGTCACTGCCAAGTGCCTCTAGGTATCCTCAATTATTCTCAAGCACCCACAAGCAATTTTTGTAGCTGTCGAGCACTCGTGGGTGTTTTACACTAGATTTTTGCAGCCCTCCTAGCCCTCGGTTGATGCTAGGGCATTATCGCACAATATCCATTACAATATATTACATCAGATCAGAGAACGATATATAAGAAAGGTAAATATTTTTATTGTTATTTTATTCTATGCACTTTCAATTCTATTCATGCTATTTACATCATATAGCTAGGGTTTTTGTATTGATTATAGAGGGCCTCACATTGTGGAGCCCTCATAGTTGCTACTAAACTACTTTCTATTTTCTTGTGTGCAGATCTAGAAGTGTTACATTAGTGTTGTACAACTACTTAAGCTGGAGTGGCCCGACATCGGATAATCAGAAGCCCACTCACTTCTATTGGGAGCAAGAATGTGTTCTAAAGACACCACCAACATTGTTTGCTAGGGTTTCGGAGAACCCTAGCTATTGTAAAATTTGTATCAAAGGATTCAAAGATCCAATTTTAACAATTGATTTTTGATGCTCCCCCCATTAATATAAAATAATTCATTGTGCAATATTGTCTTTTGAGTGCAATTTATATCTTGTTATTTGGTGTTGCATTTTTTTCTTTTCATATAGTATTATCTTTGTGGATTTACAATGACTTTCTCTAGGTTATTGCATAAATATTAAAAGATAATTCACAATTAAAACAATATCTAGTTTCCTATTTATTAAATATAAAAGACTTCCAATTAATTGATAATAGATAGTGGCTAAAACTAGAGATGTTTCATCATATATAGACAATTGTAATCCTTGTTCCATAGGTGTATCTTTAGATTTACAATTTTTCATTATATACTTTTCAAGTAATGATTTTGCATACTTTGTTTATGTTATTGTAATATTGTTTTCATTTTGACAAATTTCCAAACCAAGACAATAATGAAGTAACCCTAAATCTATCATTTCAAAATCCTTTTCTAAGTCCCTTTTGACTTCATCTATTAGAATTCTCGAACTTCCTATGATTATTATATCATCAACATATATTCTAGGTATTATTATTTCTAGTCTAACCTTTTTTGTATAGAGATTTGGATCTAATTATTATTATTTTTAATTATGCCATAACAAATGATTATTAATATTTTTATACCATGCTCTTGGTGCCTGCTTTAGACAATATAAATATTTATTCAACTTACAAATATTTTGTTCCTATCCTTTGATCACAAATCCCTCTAGTTATAACATATATACCTATTGAGGAATGCACTTTTTATATCCATTTGATGAAGTTTCCATCTAATATGTGCTGCTAACACATAAATTGTTCAAATAGTAGTTATTCTTGTTATTAGTGTAAAATTTTCTTCATAATCTATTCCTTCTATTTGATTATATCATTTTGCAACTAATCAAGCTTTGTAGTTATCAAGAGAACCATCTGCTTTATATTTTATCTTGTAGATCCACTTAGATCCTACCACTTTCTTTCCTTGTGGAAATCAACTAGATTTCATGTTTTAATTTTCATTAATGTTGCATATTTTTAATCCATGGTTGCCTTCCATTCTAGAATTTTAAAAGTAGATTGAGTAGTTATAGGTTATGCTAAAGAACTCATTAATCCCCTATTTATTCTTGCTAAGCTACGTGTTTGTAACATTGTAATAGTAAGATCTAGAATTTGCTCTAGCTTTGAGTCCTTAAGTGTATCTCTAAACCATTTTGGCTCTTTCCTTTGTGGTGTTGTAATGGTTTTTGAATTTTCAATTTGCTTATAATATACTTCTAATTCCAATTCTCCACTTGATGAATTCTCTTCATATAAAAAAATTAGAATGGGTCTTGTATCAACCTTTTGATCTTTAACTACATTTTTGTTTCCTTCATAAAAATTATATCTCTACTTATATAAATTTTCTTTGTAATTGGATTAATTATTCTATATCCTATTGAATCATCATCATAACCAAGAAATATTCCACAAATAGTTTTATCATCTAGTTTAGTTCTTCTTTGATTTGGAATATGCACACATGCCTTACATATAAATATTCTTAATTGTTCTACTATTGGTTTTTGTCCTGATCATACTTCTTTAGGAGCAAGTTTTTTTAGTATATTTGTGGGTGATCTATTTTGTAAGTACATAACTATTTCAACAACTTTTGCCCAATATTGATGATCAAGATGAGCTTATTTTAGCATACAATGAACCATTTCCATAATAGATCAATTTCTTCTTTCTGCAATACTATTTTGTTGAGGTGAATATGCTGTGGTAAGTTGTCTTTTTATAGCATTTATTTTTAAAAATAAATCAAATTCTCTTGATGAAAATTCACCCCCTATTTGAACAAAAATTCTTGATTTATTTTCTTGTTTATTTTTCTACTAATTTCTTGATTTATTTAAAGCAAATAAATGCTTCATATTTGAATTTAATAGAATACACCCACATTTTTTGGAGTAATCATCAACAAATAGTAAAAAATATGTCCTCCAAGACTAGTAATATTCATTGGACCATATAGATTTGTATATATTAATTCCAATGGTTCTTGAGCTCTGTAGTGACTAAATTCAAAAGGTATTTTATGCTATTTCCCTACAAGGCATTCTAGACAAACTATAGATTCCCATAAAATTTTAGGTAAACCCTTAACCGTTTGATGTTTACTCATCTCATTCAAGAAATATGCACTTATATGTCCTAGAATTTTATGCCAAAGTTCTTTGATTTCTAAAATACTTACTGATAAAGCCATATTTGATGATGTGTCTAAGAACTAGAAGCTACAACTTCTTCTTGTTTGGTAACAAGGTATATTGTTGTTATTAATAAATTTAAATTTAATTACTAAATTTTGATCCATTAATTGAGATACTAAAAGAAAATTAGCAGTTAATCCATGTACATATAGTACATTACTAACTATACCTTTTTTATTTGATAAATCAATTAGAATATCTTCTACTCCTTTAACATCATGAGTCATATTATCTACTATAATTATTGGTTTTTTATGTTTTTCTTGAAAGGTATTGAACCATTATTTATTTCTTGTCAATGCTTACTATTGGTATTAATCATGCACCTTATTACTTTAGTTCACTTAGGATATTACCTAGGAGCTTATATTTCTTTTTCCCATATTATTTATTAGTGGGATATTAGCTCATCTAGCTTTTTTCTTGCTAGTTGGCTATCTTATCTTGTTAGCTTTTTTTCTAGGGTGGATATTCATTCCCTTCATTTCTCATCCATGGATCACATTGTGCCCCATTATGGATTGTGAATATACATTCCCTAATTTTTCATATTTGATCCTATGATCCTCATTGTACACCCTTGCCTATATCAACAAGGGCTTCCCTCTCTTTGAGAGTAAGATAGTGAGTATTATCATTTTGTCAGTTTCTTGTTAGATTATTGTAGCATTTGCTTATGATTTCCATTAATCTATAGATATTTTATTGTATCATTTTCTTATTTTTGATAGCTTAGATATTGTGGTTGACGTAAATCTAGCTGCAAGAGGTTAGAACAAATACCTCCAATCACATAAAATATGCATTAAAATTGAAATAAACCTATAAATGATTTATTTTCTCATTCCTAGATTCACTTCACTTTTACAATGCAATACCAAGGGAATATATCCCAAAATAAACCTAAAATTAAACCCTAAAGCTTAAAGCCCTAAAGATAAGAAACCACTATTTTTTGGCAAATTGTCATTTTTAGCCAAAAACTACCATTTTTAGTAATTTTCAAAAAAGCTCAAATAGCCCTCCAAATTAACACACATCATCATAACACCCATATTAGGCGTCCTAGAAAATATCAACACCTAACCATGTCTAAATAAAAAGTTATTAAAGTCCAAATATTTCCTAGAAAAGACTTCAAAAAAACACTAAAATCCATTTTTGGGGCACTAGATGAAGGAATTAGGGCCCTAAAAAATCTTAAAAATGCCTAAAAATGGTGATATAGATCCCTTTGAGACCTATCCATGACATTTTCCACCTCAATATCTAGCTCCTTATAAAATCTCAAGCCGATCTGATGGTCGGATCAAAAGTTATGCCCTCCACAAGATAGGCTCCCACATCATTCTCCTCTGGTTGAAAAGAACTCTGCTCCTATGAGTTCCTCTGATCAAACTCCTGCAAATTTCCTCTGTCAATATTTTTTAGTTCCCACTCTAAAATCCAAGTATTATCTTCCTGTTGTAAACCTTCCCATTGTACCAAGTATTTGTTGTAGCTTCCTTTCCTGGTATTGACTATCTTCTTATCAAGTACTTGCATAATTTTTGCTTTCTTCTTCTTGGGTATCTATTGCTCCTAGTTTATATCCTCTTCTTCTTCAACTTCTTCTTCATCCCCATGAAATTCATACAAATATGAAACATTAAAAACTGGTGAAATATCAAAATCATTAGGCAACTCCACCTTATAGGCATTATCATTCATCTTCTTCAAAATTCTACATGGTCCAATCTTCTTATACTTCAATTTGTTATATGTGCCCTTCAAAAACCTCTCCTTCCTGAGGTGAACCATCACCATGTCTCCCACCTCAAATACTTTTATTCTCCTACTTGCATCTACTATTATTTTATACTTTGCATTACTATCTTGCAACTTCTTTCTAACACCTTCCTGTAATTCCTACATGTGCTCTGCAAATACCTCTGCATCATCATTGATTTTACCCTAAATTGGTAGATCAATCAAATCTAGCACACCCTTGGGATTCTTACCATAAACAATCTAAAAAGGAGATTTTCTTGTTGACCTATTGACTAAACTATTATATGCAAACTCAGCTTGTGGTAAGGCTAAGTCCCACTATTTTGGTTTTTCTCCAATAATACACCTTAGAAGATTTTCCAAACTTCTATTTACTACTTCCATCTGCCCATCAGTCTTGGGGTGATATGCACTACTAAACTGTAGCTTTGTCCCCATATTTCCCCATAGAGTCCTCCAAAAGTGACTCAAAAACCTTGTGTCTCGATCTGAAGTGATCATTTTTGGAACACCATGCAGTCTAACAATTTCTTTAAAAAATAAATTTGCAACTCTAGTAGCATCATTAGTTTTCTGGCAAGTAATGAAATGTGCCATCTTAGAAAACCTATCTACTACAACAAAAATTGAATCCTTACTTCGTTGTGTGTTAGGCAACCCCAACACAAAATCCATGCTCAAATCTATCCATGGTCCTGTAGGAACTGACAAAGGCATATAAAGCCCTGTATTCTGCACATGGCCTTTAGCCATTTGGCACACTCTACATCTTGACACAAACCTAGTTATGTCCCTCTTTACCTTCGACTAATAATACTTCTCCTCTACAAGAGCAATCATCTTGCTCACTCCAAAGTGCCCAACCAAACCTCCATTGTGCAGTTCTCTAATAATGTTCTCCCTCATTGAACCAATAGGAATGCACAACTGCTTCCCTTTAAACAAATAACCATTTTGCATCAAATAATCACAAACAACACTACCAACTTCTCTCAACACTAGATTCTTACACTACTTCACAATATTACCAAAATCTGGATCATAATCATACATTTTCTTAATTGCCTCAAATCCAACTACTTCATGCTCCATAGTAGTCAATAATACTACACGCCTACTCAAAGCATCAACAACTTGATTCTACTTACCTAACTTATGCTTCAAAACAAATGTATACTCTTGCAAAAATGATACCCACTTTGCATGCCTACTATTTAATTTCTTCTAGGTATTTACATACCTCAATGCTTCATGATCAGTAAATAACACAAACTCTTTAGCCACTAAATAATGTCTCCAGTGTCTCAATGCCTACACAATAGCATAGAATTCCACATCATAAGTAGAATATTTCTTCCTTACCTCATTCAAATTTTCACTGAAGAATGCTATAGGCCACCCTTCTTGACTCAACACGACTCCAATTCCCACATGTGAGGCATCACAATCAACCTCAAATAGTTTGCTAAAATATGGCAATATCAAAATAGGTGCTTCTGACACCTTCTTCTTCAATAGTTCAAAACTCTTTGTTGCTACCTTTGTCCACACAAATTCTCTCCCCTTCATGCACTCTGTTATAGGTGCAACAATGCTACTAAAATTCTTGATGAATTTTTTGTAAAAAGTCGCCAAGCCATGGAAACTCCTCACCTCTATCATATTTCTTGGAATGGGCCATTCCAAAATTACCTTCACCTTCTCTTCATCCATCCTTACTCCATCCTCTGAGATTACAAATCCCAAGAACACTAGACTCTTCTGAAGGAATCTACACTTCTTTAGATTGACATACAACTTCTCCTTCCTTAACAACTCTAACACCAATTTCAAATGCAACAGGTGCTCTTCTTCATTCCTACTAAATATTAGAATGTCATCAAAATACACAACCATAAACTTACCAATAAATTCTTGTAGTACTATGTTCATCATCCTCATAAACGTACTAGGTGCATTAGATAATTTGAACGACATCACCAACCATTCGTACAACCCATCTCTTGTCTTGAAAGTGGTCTTCCATTCATCTCCTTCCTAGATTCGAATCTGATAGTATCCACTATGTAGATCAATTTTGCTGAAATACCATGCTCTTGCTAGCACATCCATCATATCATCCAATCTTGGAATTGGAAATCGATACTTGATTGTAATTTTATTGATTACCCTACTATCCACACACATCCACCATGTATCATCTTTCTTTGGTGTCAATAGTGTAGGAGTCGCACATGGACTCATACTTTCTCTAACAACTCCCTTCTTTATCAACTCTATCACTTGTCTGTTCAACTCCTCATTCTGCATTGGACTCATCCTATAGGCTACCTAATTTGGAAGAGCCGATCCTAGAATTAGATCAATATGATGTTGAATATCCCTTTTTAGGGGTAATCCATCTAGTAACTCCTCTGGTATGACATCTGCATACTCTTTCAGCAACTTTTCTATTGTGGGTGGTATAGCAACATCCTCAGTATCCACCTTATTTATTATCAACACATAACAAAACCTAGCTTCATTCATCCCCATGATAAATTCCTTAGTTGTCAATAGGCTTTCACTTTGCCCTTCTTCCTTATGTGGTAACAAGACCACTTTTACTCCATCCTTCCATAATGTGTAAGTATTCCTTCCCCCATCATGGGTAGCCTTCCTATCATATTGCCAAGGCCTCCCCAACAATAAGTGACATGCATCCATTAAAATTACATCACACCATACTTCATCCTTGTAGGTATTCCCAATTGAAAACTTAACCAGACACCTCTTATCTATAGTCACCTCATTCCCTTTCTTGAACCATGATATGTGGTAGGGATACAAGTTCTTCTCACACTTCAAATTAAGTTTCTCAACCATTTCATTTGAAACCATATTTTCACAACTACCACTATCAATAATTACCTTACATACCTTTCCTCTAGATGTGCATCTTGTTCAAAAGATATTCGTACACAACCAAGAATCACCACCATCATTATCTTATGCTTTCTCCTTCCTTGGGATGATCATCATCCTCCTTATCATGAGATTTTCCCCCATGTCTACAATAACTTCTATCTCAGTTTTCTCTTCTGCCTCAACCAGATTGACTCTAGCTTGTTCTCCCTATCTTCTTTCTTGTGTGGGATAGTGTGGACACTCAAAAGCTCTATGCCCTTCCTCACCACATCTATAGTAGGTATATTACCTCTGTGGGCCATTCCAATTTTATCCTCCACCATAGCCTCCTCCTCTCTAAAATCCTCTACCTCTTTGGTGGTTACTATGACCTTGTCCAGACTCTTCTTGTTTTCCTATATTAGAAGATTCTCCCTTTGAGGGATTAAATCCACCACACCCTCTGATTGGAGGTGACGATGGTCCTCTCTTCGCTCCTCTTCTAAAATTACTCCTCTTATGTTTCTCTTCTACCTTTAATGCTAACTGATATGCATCCTCTACACTATGGATCTGAAGCATACTCAACTCATCTTGTATGGTATAACTTAATCCATTTACATACCTTGCAACCTTTTGTTCCTCTAACTCTTCAAGCTCCACTCTAATTGATAACTTGTAGAATTTATTGGTGTAGTCCTCGATGCTATGATCCTTTTGTTTGAGGTTCTGAAATCTACGAAATAATGTTTGGGCATAATCTATAGGCAAGAATTTCTCCTTCATATTTTTCTCCATTTTATGCCAGATCCTAATCTTTTCCTTTCCTTTTCTCTGCCTCTCCTTTTGTAGATGATCCCACCAAATCAACACATGCCCTTTCAACTTCATGCATGCAAGATTTACTTTCCTTTCCTCTAAAAGGTCTCTCCACTCAAAGAACTTCTCCATGCTATTCAACTAGTCTATCAACTCTTCTGGTTTCAACCCTCCTACATACTCAGGGACATCAACCTTGATCCCATCTCTATTTCCTTCCAAGGCCCTAATCAGCCTATCCTCAAAATGATGCTCCTCTGGCTTCCCCTCTGGTTCTTCCTCTACATGAACCTCTGATCTATTGTCTCCTTCCATAGTCTCATTATCAGAATCTAGATCTACAAAATCTATTGGATGTCTTTCCCTCATATGGGCCATCATTCTAGTCAATTGAGCAACTTGTACTTGCAGCTCCTGCATATGCCTATTAACCTAGGTATAACCTCCTCTTCCTCTCCTCATGCTAATATGATCTATGTTATTCCAAATAGAAAATAAGAATAGCAAAATAAATGTGATCAACAAGATTACCTTCCTTCCCTAGGTAGATCCGACTTGCTCTAATACTAGATGATGTAAATCTAGCTGCAAGAGGTCAGAACAAATACCTCCAATCACATAAAATATGCATTAAAATTAAAAAATTTATAAATGATTTATTTTCTCATTCCTAGATTCACCACCCCTTTACAATGCAATACCAAGGGAATATATATCCCAAAATAAAACCTAAAATGAAACCCTAAAGCTTAAAGCCCTAAAGATAAGAAACCACTATTTTTGGCAAATTATCATTTTTAGCCAAAAACTACCATTTTTAGTAATTTATAAAAGAGCTCGGATAGCCCTCCAAATTAACACACATCATCGTAACACCCATATTAGGCATCCTATAAAATATCAACACCTAACCATGTCTAAATAAAAATTTATTAAAGTTCGAATATTTCCTAGAAAAGACTTCTAAAAAAACACTAAAATCCATTTTTGGGGCACTAGATGAAGGAATTAGGGCCTGAAAAATCCTAAAATTGCCTGAAAATGGTGATCTAGATCCCTTTTAGACCTAGCTATGACATCATCCACCTCAATATCTAGTTGCTCATAAAATATCAAGCCAATATGACAGTCGGATCAAAAGTTATGCCCTTTGCAAGATAGGCTCCTGCATTAGTGGTGATATTATTTTTTAAACAACTAGATCTTGGGAAATATAGGATTGTTAGATCATTTCAATTCTAACATGGTATCTAGAGCTTAGGTTTTTTTATATCATCCATAGGTTTAGGATCTTAGGATTGCTTTTGTTCAATCTAGAATCTCCATTATTGCAATTTTTTTTGTAGGTTTGAAGATTTTGAAGGAACCTTCTACATTGATCTAGGTTGTCTCCAATTGTACAAGATTAGCTTCAACAAGTTTTAATAATTATGAAATTTTAGATCTTACCTCTTAAGGTTTGGCCATCATATGCTCTCACCTCGATTTTTTTTTAGGGATCTTGGTGATCAGAAAGTGGGTCCAAACCTCTGTTGTAGGTCCCTTTTTTAGGCCTAGATCATGTTTCCCATAACATTTTTTTTTTAAAATCAACTTCTAGAGGCCGTTTCTCCCTTTTTCAAAATACGTTTTGGGTCAATTTTTTTTATATTGACATTTTTAAAGGGCTTCGCATTGGTGCAATTAGATTTCAATTTGGTGGACAATTTTTTTAGAAAACTACAACTATTTTAACTACAAACCTGCGGTCATTTCACTATTTTTTTAGAAAATCAACTTCTGGAGATTATTTTCCCTCTTTCAAAATCTGTTTTGGATCATTTTTGTTTTATCTTGACTGAATTTTTGAGGGATTCACACTGGTGTAGTCAGAATTCAAATCTAATTGACAATTTTTTCAAAATTTTTATTTTTTCACTACAATGTATTTAAAAAAATATGCTTTTTCAGTTTTGCAATAGAATCTCTAGAATTTTTTCTTGCTAACTTCTTGTCTCAACAAGAAAATTATAACAAGCACTGAGATAAAGTTCCAAACTTCTTGGAGATTTTATTTATTTACATAGTTCAATCTCTTGGGAGGGTGGCAAGGCACGTTCTAAGTGCATCTTGTCTCTTGTCAATTGTATTTTTTTTCCTTGATTATGTTTGGGTTAAAATAGCTTCAATTTATCTATTAACATCCCATAATTATCACACATGGAAACTTAAAATAAGACAACTATTTCAATCTAAGCGATTATGGCAAATGTTGACACATACACCATCCTCATTCACAAAGGATTATGAATATTTTGCTTACCTTAATAAAGTGGATGAAGCTATGGGGATCATTGGATTACACATAAGTGATAGTCTACTTTTTCACATAGTATATTGGACTACAACTATTGAGATTTAGAATAATATTGAAGGAATGTTTGGGAAACTGGATCAATTTTGCTCTTTGCAATTGGAATTTGAATTATCATCTCTATCCCCTGATGAGTTCCCCACCATAGAAGATTATCTTGCAAATTTTAAATATATTTTGGCCCAATTTAAATGGGAGTGGAAATAATAAGAGTGATGAAGAGTGCATTTTTCTCATTTTATCCAAGGTAAAAAGCCCCTTTCAAGTATTCTCCTCTACCTTTTACTCTA
The DNA here is from genome assembly GCA_028583015.1 of Wollemia nobilis. Classification (NCBI taxonomy): domain Eukaryota; kingdom Viridiplantae; phylum Streptophyta; class Pinopsida; order Araucariales; family Araucariaceae; genus Wollemia; species Wollemia nobilis. The sequence continues at coordinate 13,353,131 of JAQPPZ010000521.1, read as the reverse complement.
GTATGGATGCCTTAGAAAATGCCTTTGTTATGCCCTCACTTGAGTTATTTTGTGAGCGTCTCACTTGGGAACAATCTAAGTTTGACCAATTAGATGCACTTCCTTCCAAAATTCAAGCCTTAGTAGCATCCTCATCTTCCAAAGATAAAGGGAAATCTAGGCCTAAGTCCAAACCAAAGCAAGAATCCACTACACCTCCTACCAAATCCACTACAAAGTCCTCCAACCCTCCTAAATCCAATAATACTTCCTCTAAGAATAAGAAAAATTCTAGGGATACTTGTGCATTTTGTGGTAAAGAAGGCCATTCTAAGCCTAGGTGTTGGAAGAAAATGGAAGCATTAGAAGAAACAATGCAAAAGCATAAAATCTCTCTTTCCACTCCCTCTTCCTCAAAATATAAAGGAAGGGCCCTTTCAGAAGATGCATTCAAGGCATCATCACATAGTTGTATTATGTATATGAGAGCTTCTCATTGCATGGCCCCTTCTAGAGAGCTTCTTTTCTCTCTTAGTACTAGTTCCACTTTCAACATTGAAGTCGGAGAATCTTCTAGCATTGCAGTTTTGGGGACAGGAACAATTGAGTTAGATGGTGGGTTCATCAAGGATGTCCTATATGTGCCCAAAATTTCCACTAGTCTTCTTTCCATATATCAAATTTGTTATTCTAGATATGAAAAAATACTTCTCTTTGCCCCACATGGTGTTGAGATCAAAGAGTGTTTGGAGCTAAAGACTATTGTTTCTACAGGGGTCACTGATCATAGTGCCCATCCTTATAGATTTTAGGGATTTGACACTTCATCCTTTAGAAATTTCCTTGTTTCTCATGCAGAATATATGAGCAAAAATTATCATGAGATATTTGGTCACCTCAACTATAAATATCTACAACAGTTAAGCACACAAGACATGGTGATAGGTCTTCCTAGGGTCTCTTGTTCAGATGGAGTTTATCTAGGTTGTGCAATTTGCAAACAACATCAAGACCCTTTCCCAAAAGAGAAGGCTTTGAGAGATTTGACACCCTTAGATTTGGTTTATAGTGGCTTGATATATTTTCCAACCCCATTATTTCTAGAGGCTAAGTATGTGCTTACTTTCATTGATGACTTATCTAGGCGCACTTGGCTGTATTTTATTACGTACAAAAATGAAGTGTTTTCCCATTTTAAGGTCTTTAAGGCCTTGCTGAGAAGCAATATTCTTAATATGAATAGACCTCCACCATCATGATTATGCACAAGCTCTCTGGGAGGAAAATATCACTAGTGGGAGGGAGGAGCATAGGAGCTAGTTAGATAGAAAATAGTATAGGTGGCTATTGTAATACCCCCTTTGTGCTAGATATTGATCAATAGTACATAAATGGATTTGGGCTCAGCTCTATAACACCCATATAAGACATATAGGAGGAATAATGTGTAACAATTAAAGGTAAAATGTAGAAGTCATGAGTCATTAGAGGATGAGGACATTATAAATAAGGTTATAATGAAAAAGGTTGTTGGTGGAGGCATAATCCCAAAGGAGGATATCAATATCATTAAGCCCTATGAGATTAGTATTGAAATAATTAACCTAATGGCTAACTCCTCTAATAGTAATGCTGATCACCCTTATTATTAAAGGCTTAGAGGATACAACCAATAAGTTTCATTGAAAAGTGATGAAGTGAAATCACCTATGATTATATAAATGATGAGACTTACAGTTGTATTCTTTTTTAATATTTGAGTAGTAGTTCAAATAATATGATAACAACATATAAGAATGGATAAGGTTTTTATGGGTGTTGTAAAATTTATTTTGAACAAGTAATTAGATCAAAGACTTAGAATATATTTTCCAAGGAAGTAAAGTCAGATGAAATTAAAAAATAATCACACTCTATTTTTTAAAGCTATACAAATGGATGCTTTACATTATGATAAAATATCCTAGTTTCATCACTAGGTCCAATAATATCATAAATATTAAACTATGTAACTTTTATGTGTATTTTTCCAAGAAAATAGTTAGGTCTACAAAGGTAAATCACACAGCTAACAATGATTAGAATCAAGGAAACAGTAAGAAATAGACCATACTTTTGTATTACTAAATAAATCTTGAAATATAGTATCCAATATGAAATAACAAATACAAGATCAAATATATGGAGGAGAAGAGGGTATAAATCTTTACTTTGAATATAAAAATCTATTAAAGGATTAGAATATATAGAATACAGATCAAAGGTCCTCTCCTAGGAAATAAAACATTTAAGAAAAGACAAGGCAAAAGAGATTATGTTTTGAGGCTAAGATAACTAATAATTTAAAGAGAATTACATTACCCAAGTTTGATGGGGCTATACTTGGTGATAGAGCTAAGTATTGGCTAATTAAATTTCCAAGTAATTCGATCTTCATAATTTTTATGAAGAACCAAAGATATTCTAGGCTACATACCAAGTCATAGTAGAAGCGATTTTATAGTGGAATAACTTGAAGGCTAAAAAAGAGTTGATAGTGGAACATGTCACTTGGGACTAGTTTTTGGCTATATTCTAATAGCAACGATTACCAAAATTATCTTCTAACCAAATGATATCTAAGATTTAAAATCTACATAAATGGAAGCTAATGTTAATCGAGTATTAGGGAGTTTCACTAAGCTTCTAGAGTATGTAAACCAATATGGAAAGGATAGAAAATTGTGGAATAGAAAAATTATATTGGGATTTAACCCTTTTATAGGAATTGAGGTTGAAATACATTGTATAGTAAATATGAAATAGACATTTTAAAAGTCCATCAAACAAGAGCAAATGTTGCAGGCTATAGTAGCCTACTATAAGGAATTTAGGAAAAAGCAAAAGACTCAACTTTTTGCTTCCTCCTTTAATAAGAATTTTTTTAAGGGAGAAATAGTTAACAAGGGCAATGGGAAGTTTGAAAAACCTAATCCTAAAAATGGGAACCCAATGTATTGAAACTTAAAACAAAAAAAAAAACTTTAAAAATAGAAACAATGGTGGCAAAAAAAAGCACTAGGAAAGGATCCAAGGATAAGTTTCATAAATATGGTGGGGGCTATTATGCTAGTTAGTCTTCTCAGAGGAATTTAGGACCACTTGATCAGCCTCCTTCCCAACCAAATTTATAATATTATATTCATATAGTACTAGATAACTACCTTGAATAACATTAGAATGCTTCAATTTAGACTTTAGATGAATTACTTAGATATCTTATTTCAATATTAATTGATATCAAAGCAACAATGTGTTTTATAACTCCTCATGTTTAGATAGTATACGTAGGAGATCCACATATATGGGTAATACATTTTAATATTAGTATGGAAATTAGATAGAAAGGTGGGTTGATCAGTACCTATTCAAAATGGGAATCCCTTGTATTGAAAATTGAAATAAAAATAGGACTTTAAATTTTTTTTAAATGGTGGAAATACAAATACCAGGAAAGGATCTAAGGATGGTTTCATAAATATGATGGGGGGCACTATGCTAGATAGTTTCCTAAGAGTGGTAGGGTACCTAGGAATAGATATTTGGGGATATATTATTATATTGTATAAGGGTTGGCATGGGCCACACATAACCCAAGGTTGATTGTATTATAATATTATATTATATTATAATATAATATTATATTAGTAGTAGGCTCCCCAAAGTAGAATGAGAAGATGGATATATAAAGAAGAGATATTTGTCATTGTAATCATCATGGAGATCAATCTTATGTAATCATCTTTGCCCACGAAGTGGCTTATGGGACTTTGCCCTCCTTAAGTGGCTCTCTCATCTTGGGAGATCTTGTGGAGTTATTCCTTCCTTAAGGATTATTATTGGTGTTTCCCTACCTTAAGGGTATTATCTATCTCTCTCTCATTTGTGGATTGTTATTGTGGATAATTATTTGTGGATGAATGATTTGATATTTCTACATATTGGTGAATGATTTATGTTAATGATAATAAAGTTTTGCAACAAGTGGTATCAGAGCAACGATTTTGGCAAAGTGGAGGATTTTTTTGTGGAATTGCAGAATTAGGGCAGATTTTTTTTGGAAAAACATCTCATCTTTCAAGAGCCATATCTTTGTAAAATTTTATCCGATTTAGATGATTCTTGGATCAGTTTGTGCAGAATTTGAAGAGCTTTAAAATGAGTGGTCATATGAAGGAATCTAAGTAGTATTGAGGGAGATACGACCTTTTGAAGTCAATCATATGGAACAAGGATAATGATGAATTTTGCAGATTTTTTTGGAAAAATATCTCATCTTTCAGGAGCCATATCTCTGCGAAAGTTTATCCGATTTAGATGATTCTTGGATCAGTTTGTGCAGAATTTGAAGAGATTTAAAATGAGTGGTCATATAAAGGAATATGAGTAGTATTGAGGGAGATATGACCTTCTGAAGTTAGCCATCTGGAACAAGGGCAGTGATGAATTTTCAATTCATAATTTTTTTGAAAGATAAAATTTGTTTAGTTCGGGTAAGCAAATCAGTTGCAATTTATTTTTTTTGGAAGAAAAATTGTAGATCTAGTTGTCTCTATGGAATTTTAGCTTCAAATCAGTGGGAAGATATTTATTTCTATAAAACCCTAGTTTGCATTAGGGCATGATATATATTGTCAAAAAACCCTAGTTTGCATTAGGGTATCAACTATGGAACTACAAAAGTTTTATGGAGAAGATGATATTGATGTTAGGGATTGGTGGAAAATTTTTACATTGTATCAACCTTATTGGAAAATTATGCTTCCTCGCTATCTTGGAGGAGAAGCTCTCTCTTGGTTGTATAGTTTTAATAGTGCCCATAAATATAACTTCACTTGGGATGAAATGGAGCATGCATTCTTGAGTAAATGGGACCCTATTCAATTACAAATAAAGTTAGATGTTTGTAAGAGAGATCTTGAGGGAAGGAATAAAAATATAGATAGCTTGATGGATGTCATCAAAGACCTTGAAAAGAAACTACAAGGAATTCAAAATGAGCGAAATGAAATGAAAGGAGAATGGGAAGTTTTCAAGAAACAAAATGAAGACTATGAAAAAGAAATAAAATTACTCAAGAAGGAGAAAGAGGAAAATGTTAAGGAAGATAGTGAGAAGAATGAAGCCACATATTTGGATTTTCAAAAGCAAGAGAAGGATCAAAAGGGTTTAAATTCATCTAAAAGTTCTATTTTGCAGGTTCATGGAAGCATTCAAAAGGAACAGGTTATTATTTCCATTGACCCTAGTAGCAGATATAATTTTATTAATATTGCTTTGGCTAAGAGGTTGCAAGTTCAAGCAACAAAAATTAAGGACACACATCTTGAGGGTGAGAATGTTCAAATTTTTGAAGATTTGAAGATCACCATGGATAAATATGTTTTACATTCAGATTTTCATGCTATTCAGATGGATGATGAGGATATTGTTCTTGGTTATCCTTGGTTAGATTCTTTGGGTACTGTTAACATTAATGTGCAAAATAAGTTTATGAAGTTATGGTACAGGAAAAAGAAGATAACATTGCAGGATATTTCTCAGTTTAAGGAGCAAGGATCCAAGGAAAATCAAGAAGTGGTTGTAGAGAAACAAATTGAAGAACCTAAAATAGAATCCAAGAAGGCAGTAGTAGCAACAAAGTCCATGGAAGAAGTAGCAACAATTGAGTCCATGGAAATAATAGTAACAGAGTCCAAGGAAGCTTTGATAGAAGAGCACAAGGACACACCAAACAAAGAGAACATGAAAGAACAATGTGTAGAAGAATTTAAAACAATGGAGCCAAATGTTGAGAAGTCAAAGAAGGTAGAACATCAAGTTAAGGTTGCACCATATCGCCATCCACACCACCATGAGTGGCAACAATCTTGGAGGTATGGCTCAAGGCAACAATATTATGGTTCTACATGGAATCATAAGGGCACCAACTATGGCAGTGTTTGGCAGAGAAAGCATAGTGATCCTAGTTTTCAGAGTGGTTCATCAACATCAAGGAACAAGTGGACCCATCATTCAAGTTATCAAAATACAACAGCAGAAGCGTGGAGCCAACGAAGCAGATTTGGATACTCAAGTAACAAAATGGCATACCAACATCAACGTGTTTCACTTGGATGGATGGATGATCGAGATTGGTACCAGTTGCTAACATTGCTTAGCAAATCATATTATCTTGTTTCTTCATATGTTTCGAGGATGAAACATTTGTAAGGAGGGTGGCATGGTAGGGTACCTAGGAATAGATATTTGGGGATATATTATTATATTGTATAAGGGTTGGCATGGGCCACACATAACCCAAGGTTGATTGTATTATAATATTATATTATATTATATTATAATATTATATTAGTAGTAGGCTCCCCAAAGTAGAATGAGAAGATGGATATATAAAGAAGAGATATTTGTCATTGTAATCATCATGGAGATCAATCTTATGTAATCATCTTTGCCCATGAAGTGGCTTATGGGACTTTGCCCTCCTTGAGTGGCTCTCTCATCTTGGGAGATCTTGTGGAGTGATTCCTTCCTTAAGGATTATTATTGGTGTTTCCCTACCTTAAGGGTATTATCTATCTCTCTCATTTGTGGATTGTTATTGTGGATAATTATTTGTGGATGAATGATTTGATATTTTTGCATATTGGTGAATGATTTATGTTAAAGATAATAAAGTTATACAACAAAGAGGAATTTAGTACCACTTGCTTAGCCTCCTTCCCAATAAAATTTAAAACATCATATTCATATAGTTCTATATAACTACCTTGAATATAATTAGAATGTTCCAATTCAAGTTTTAGATAAATTACTTAGATAACCCATTTCAATATTAATTGATATGAAAGTAACAAAGTGTTTTATAACTCCTCATATTTAGATAGCATACTTAGGATAACCACATATATGGGTAATCCATTATCAAATTAGTATGGAATTTAGGTAGAATGGAGGGTTGAGAAATACCTATATGAATCCTAGTTGGAATATCTTTTTGTAGTAGCCTTTGGCTCTTATAATGTGATCATTGGGATTAATTAGTTATGGATATGCAAAGCTAAAGTTATTTATTATCCTAAGACTATGAAGTGTCTAGATAATAATGGACATTATAGAACCATTCAAGTTGTATAGAAATTTATCAACTATATAAAATATCTATGATTAGTTTGTGGTTATATTCTAATAGCAATGATTATCACAATTATATTTTGAAAACAAATGACCAAGATTTAGAATCTACATAAAGGGAATCTAATGTTAACCCAATATTAGGAAAATTTCACTAAGCTTCTAGAGTATTTAACCCCATACCAAAAGGATATAAATATTTGGATAAAAAAAATTATATTGGGATTGAACCCTTTAATAAGTGTTGAGGTTGACATACATTATCCAGTGAATATGAACTAGGTATTTGTAAAGGCCATCAAACAAGTGCAAAGGTTGAAATCTATAATAGCCTACTATATGGAATTTAGGAAAAATAAAAAGACTCAAATTTTTTATTCCTTCTTTAATAATAAATTTTTTAAAGAAAAAATTTTTAACAAGGGAAATGGGAAGTTTGAAAAACTAATCCTAAAAATGCAAACCCCATGTAGTGAAACTTGAAACAAAAAGAGAACTTAGAAAATAGAAATAATTGTGGTGATAAAAACACCAAGAAAGGATCCAAGGATGAGTTTCATAAATATGGTGGGGGCCATTATGCTAGTTAGTCTCCTTAGATGAATTATGACCACTTGCTCAACCTCCTTCCCAGCCAAATTTACAACATCATATTCATATAGTGCTAGATAACTACCTTGAATAACATTAGAATGCTCCAGTTCATGTTTTAGATGAATTAATTAGATATCATATTTTAATTTTAATTGATATCAAAGCAAAAAAATGTTTTATTGTTGTCTTTAAGCCTTACTACCACAAAATATCACAAGTCCCAATATAAAGAAGCCACAATATTAAAGGTCAAAATATCAATAATGAAGAGTAGAATTATATATGAGTAATCTAATATGTATATCAAGGCCAATATAATAATGAAAATAACATTCACTTATAATATTAAATATGAATGTAAATGGCCTAAATCATTCATGTACTATGCATGAAGAAAAATTATAATATTAATTGCTCAAAATCTGTATACAAGCTTTATTCACTTTTTTGTATCTTCCACATGCAATTAGATAATCAAATATCTTTTCATGGAGCTTTATATCCATAATATAGACATATATTATAAATTTTCATGTACTCGACTATTTCTGTCCATATGACAAGTCCATATGACTATTGCTTCCCATGACCTTTGGCTTATCATCTTGCCACTTGCATAGTAGTAGACTCTTCACTTTCTTATTACATGCACACTTGAACCTATGAAACTTGCACACTTCTACATGACACTTAATATTCCACATGCACTCCTAATATAAGAAATTTGTGCACATCCTCACTTTACATATTTGCACACTTACATACATGACACTTGTGCACATTCTCTCAATACACTCTTGCACTCTAACTTACATGACACTTATGTATTTACCAAATATTGCACTCTTACATAAAAAGGTAAATATAAATCACAAACTATAGACTCAATCCTAATCTATTATATATTTATATTTGTACCATGAAGGTACCACGGGGGTACATTTGCATGTACCATATAATATAATATGCCTCAACATTTATAACTCCTCATGTTCATATAGTATACACAAAAGAGCCACATATATAGGTAATCCATTTTCATATTAGTATGGAAATTAAATAGAAAGTAGGGTTGATCAATACCTATTAAAAATGGGAACCCCATGCAATAAAAATTAAAACAAAAAGAGAACTTTAAAATAGAAATAATGGTGGTGATAAAAACACTAGGAAAGGATCCAAGGATGGATTTAAAATATATGGCGGGGTCCATTACTAGATAGTGTCCTCAGAGGAATTTAGGACCACTTGATTTACCTCCTTCCATACAAACTTACAACAACATCATATTCATATAGTGCTAGATAACTACCTTGAATAACATTAGAATGATCCAATTCATGTTTTAGATGAATTAATTAGATATCCTATTTTAATTTTAATTGATATCAAAGAAAAAATGTGTTTTATAACTCCCCATGTTCAGATCGTATACTTAGGATATCCACATATATGGGTAATCCATTCTCAAATTAGTATTAGGTAGAAAGGAGGTTTGAGCAATGCCTATATAAATCCTAGTTGGAAAATATTTTTGTAGTAGTAGCTTTTGGCTCTTATAATGTGATCATTGAGATTAATTAGTTATGGATATGCAAATCTAAAGTTGATTTTTATTCCAAGGATATGGAATATATAGATAATCATGGTTATTATGAAACCATTCAAGGTGTATAGAACTTTATATTATATAGGAAATATCTATGATTAGTTTGTGGTTATATTCTAATAGAAATGATTTTTTTTGCTAGAGAACTATCATGACCCACCCTTAGCAGACTTTTCAGCTTGATGGACTTATGTTTTGTAATATTGCTTATGGATGAAATGATTGACTATTTTAGTTTTATTATGCAAAATATTTGTTCCTTATTGGAAGTGAGATGCGAATTTTAAAATGAAATGTAGGATAATTTCATGATTCACTTTGTGAAAAACCCTGTATTTTATATATGAATATGATGCTGCTAATGAAAGTGCACTTTTGCAGGAATAGGTCTCTTCATGGTGGCAGAAAGAGTTAACCACCGAGAAAATATTACCTTGGGGAAATGATGTGATGGGTTATTTGTCGGAATATTTAAAGAGGCAACATGGATAAATGCCCCTTTCATGAAGATGCATAACATGATTTGCATATATATAAAAATAAATATTAAATTGCTTTGAGTTTTAGTTGCATAATAATTGCTTATGAAGGAATTTTGTTTGAAAAGAAAAATAATGAAATGGATGCTATTTTATTATTGAATATGGATGCCTTGTTTATAGACCAGTTAGAAGTAGTGAACTTTGAGTTATTTGATGAACCATGTTTGTAGTGGAGCATTGATGAGTCCTTACCGAAACATTGGATATAATCTCTTCCCTTTCATGTTGGAAGTGTATGGAAGTGGGAGAGTAATATTTTGTTGTAATATGGGCCAAAGAGCAAGGCAATGGGAGTCATGGAGAGGAGCGATCAGAAAAAGAGGGACTTTGGTGGTAAGGAGGAAGGTTCTTGGTTTTTGGAAAAAAGGGAGTGACGCTGGAGAAGAAGGAAGAAGGAAGTGGAAGGATTCATTGAAAGGAAAATGAGTTGAGAAGGGACATTGATGAACCAGGTAATCTGGTGACCTTTGTTGACTGGGTTGTAGATTCGTTTATGTATGTGAAACAAATAATGGTTGAAATGATTGATTGCTTCGGGTAACAACTATTAAAGATTTTTTTGAGTTCCTGTGTGTGGAAGAGTTGTCTATGTTATTGTCCAAATGATAGAGATAAAATTGACCAGGCTATACCAAAAAATGTAGAGTTTCTCATGTGGAAGATGACGATGGTTGGCATTGCTATTTTGTTTGCCTTTTTATTGTTTGTGTTGTACATGATGTTACAACCATAGTTAGATATTTGATTTCAAAAAAGAAAATTGTTGCTCATGCTTTCGATAGAATGAAGTTTTCCTGGTAGAGTTGCATGGATAAAAGGTAACATGAGGGTTAAATTCGTGCATGGGTGTTATTGACAAACCTTGCATGCGTATTGTGAGTCGACCCTTGTCTTTGATGCATGTTTGATAAGAGATCTGTGTTGAGTGAATGTTGGCATATTTATCTATAGAACAAAGAATCTAGTAACTTTTGGTTAAGTTAATCTGGATTTTGGTTAAGGAATGTTGCAGTAGTTGAATTATTATGTGTTATTCCTTTGGATTATGGAATTGATCACTAGAGGTGAACTTTGTATTCATTGTCTTTTATGTAGTGATTTATCTTTGAAAGATGTATTGCCTATGGAAAGAATTAATAGGCAAAGGATGTAAATTCTATTCGAAGGATATATATATACAAATTTATTTTTCTACCTTTGAATTTAGTGAATGGATTATTCTAGTATCGAGATGGATTTGTGATATAGAGTCATGGGTAGATCATAAACGTGAAAGAAGAAGAATGATGTTCTTTATTTCCTATGTTATCTCATGGAAACTTGTCATGCTTGCTGGATTGCTTCTATTGTATTTCATTACACATAGACTTGTTTTGAAACCATGTTGCAAGCATTGAGATATGCAAAACTCTTGAAAAAGGAGTCATCTCTGATCCCATCGTAAGGCAATATTCTTCTTGATAGTTAAAGAAAGCTTCAGAGTTGAAGAGTGATGATTCATGTTGGGCTAGCAAGGGGAATCAACTAATGATTCCAATCAAAGTTCTAGGAGGAGTTGAGGTGCACTTGAGTTCCAAATGGGGAACTTACTATTGTACCCTATAGTGAATATTGTAATTTATTGTTGGAGATAATTTAAGCTTGGATGAGCATTGTAGCATGTTGTTGTATTACAGATGATGCCTTGTTTTGGATATTAATATTATGATAGATTTGGTGAAATGAACGAATGAATGATTATTATGGGATGATTATCTAATGTTAACTTCAGACAATTGAAGTTCACTTGATAGGTGTTGAATTCAGTTTTGCACTGTGAGAAAACATATTCAATGTATGAGATGTTGAAGGATTTAATTTTAGAGCATTTAGATGTGTCATTGTAGTTCATGATGGCTATTTTTGTTTAATGAATGTTCAATTTCTTTAATCTTAAATTTGTGTGGTTTTCTTGTGGAGTAAACATACTTGAAATCAATTGCTCTCATATCTATGTATTGTTCTTTAGAGGGCATTGGTGTGTGTGTGCAAAATGACCCTCGCTCAATGGTTGTTGGTTAATCTCATGGAGGGAATTTTCTAGAGGACAATTACAGGCTTGGAAATTGATGTTACCAATGTTGACTTTATGTTGTTGTAGACTTTTAGAAGCTCTGGTTTAATTTAAGTCGAGTCGTAGACTTGGTCGAGCTAGAGATCGACTGGAGTTAAGCATAACCACATATAGATAGTGTTTAGGTATGCTAAATATTATCATTGGTAGTGACGACTAGTACTCTTAATGGATTAAAGAGGTAGTTGAAGTGACAACACCCACATAAAAGGACCTATGTGGAGTGCAATGGATATCACGATCTTTTTGATTGATTGGAAAAGATATGGGTCAACACCTAGTATACTTCCCTGAAGGATGAGGGTAAGTATAGTGATGGGTGAACCATCACTCCTAAAGTACTAGCACTAATAGACGAGTGTAAGTATAAGAAGGGGTGTTTATCTACACCTAGTATATTTGTATTGATGGACAAATGCAAGTATAGGGATGGGTGAACCATTTAACTTAATGAACTCACTTTGATAGACAAATGTGAGTATAGGTGTGGTAGTACCTTGGAATGTTGGAATGGGCACATCTTAATAGTAAACCTTCTATCGGTTAGTTTATATAAAAAAAATGTGCTCTAGTTTCAAGATAGAAAATTTTGGGGTTATGACATTTGGTATCAGAGCATGGTTCATAGTGGGATAGGTTCACTACGCAAAATTAGTTTTGTTATGTAATAGAAAATATACTTATAAAGGAATTGAACCTTGCCAATAGAATACCCATTAGAAGTAAAATCTGCTTTGATTTGCTTGAGATGATTGGGTAAATAATTATTAGTAAGAGGAGAAATTTGAAGGACTAATTGCTAATGAATTCTTACTACCTCTTTTGTGTATGGCTAGGGACAATGCCACCAAAGAGAAGAAGAGGAAGTGCTGCCCCAACGACAAGGTAGACATGATAGACTAATGTGGAGGATAGGAATCTAGATGTGGGTTCAGGGAACCCTAGTGATGAAAGGGAGAATCCTAGTAATGAGAATCTTACTGAGATAGTGGCTCTACTTCAGGAATAGGTAGAAACCCAAAAATAGTTGTTAGATGTCATGTTGAGTCAAGAAACATAGGTGGGTAATTCTAGAAGGGGTCAGGAAAATGAACCTCTTACCGAGGCACAATAAGCTAGGGTCCATTTAGAGGTCGAGTTGGGCAAGGAAATGAAACATTTGAAATCTTCTAAATTTAATGGAGAGGAAGATGGGGACAAGGTTGAGGCTTGGTTAAAAGAGATAGAAATATATTGTAACATGAAGAACTTCTCCTCGGGCACTCGAACATCTTATGCCACACTACATCTACAAGGTGATGGTTTAGATTGGTGGGAAGCATATAGTGATGAATTAGATCTTGAGGCAGTAGTTGACCTAAAATGGGAGGAATTTGTAAAAGCCTTCAAAGATAGATTTCTCACGGAACACTTTTATTCCCAAAAGTTTGAAGAATTCTCTAGACTCAGTAGGGAACTAGGATAGTGGAAAAGTATTATCAAATATTTGTCAAATTGATGAAGTATGTGCCTGCTTATAATGAGAAAATGAAGATCCATAAGTTTATTCTAGGAGCAGATCCTAGAATAGGATAAGAAGTGGATATGCGAGAACCTAGAACTCTATAGAAGGCCTATGATTTAGCTAGGAAAGTTGAAACATATCTCAAACCCTACTTTGATTATGAAAGATTATATGAAGAGGGTAAAGAGGCACTAAGAAAGAGAAATAGTGTAGGTTTTGTAAAATGGGAAGAGAAACAGGCAAGCAAGAACTTCTCTCAATAGGATCAAGGAAATGATAGGAAGAAAGGGAAGTTTAGGAAAAGGTTCCAGGGGAAGAACTAAAACAATAACAAGGGTAACAATAGATAGTTATAGGGATAGGCTAATTCTCCATCTATAGAAAAAGTAGAAGAGGGATAGAAGTGAAAAGAACATCCAGGGCTGAAAGAAGGATGTTATCTTTGTAGAGGACCACATTATGCTTCTAATTGTCCATGAAGAATAGAAATGAGTTCTAAAGGAAAGGAACCAATGTACAAAGAAACTACACCTAGAGAGCCCATGCACAAGATTTATGTAGCTATAAGAAACCAGAATCTTGATGGTCAAGCCACGCCACTAGTGATTAAAGGTAAGATTTTTGGTAGGAATGTTAAAATCTTGATTGATAGTGGTGCTACAGATAGTTTTATTTCCACTAGTTTAGCTAAATATATTTTAGAAAGACTAAGAATCTTGGCTCATGGGTGGAAGGTTGAGTATGGTTCAGGATAAACCTACTCTGTTAATCAATGTTACCCTATGGTAGAAATCGCCTTACCTAGTGGAATAATTGTAGGATGTTTGTATGTAGCACCTTTGCATGCTTTTGACATAATCCTAGGAATGGATTGGTTGCAAGTGCATAAGGTAGTACTCAACTTTTAGGATAGATGGATTGAGTACATAGATGATAGGGGTGTTGTGCGTAGGATGTATAGTCTACAGGGGGATTTTCAACCTCAAATCCTATCAACAATGCAACTTAAGAAGGCCATAAAGAAATGAGGAATGGTCTATATTGTTAAGATAAATGAAATGGATAAAGAAAAGGAGGAGGTGTTTGAGAAACACCCAATTCTTCAAGAATTTAGGGATATTTTTCTAGAGGATTTACTTGGACTACCCCCTAAATGGAAATTTGATTTTACTATTGAGCTTCAACCTAGAATAGAACCCATCCATAGAGCTCCTTATAGAATGAATCCCATAGAAATGCAAGAGTTGAAGGTGCAATTGCAAGGGTTACTAGAGAAAGGGTTGATCAAACCAAGTGTATCACCTTGGGGTGCACCAATACTATTTGTAAAGAAAAAGGATGGTTCCTTGAGATTATGTATAGATTATAGAATGTTAAACAAGGCAACTATCAAGAACAAATATCCTCTACCTAGAATCGAAGATCTCTTCGATCAACTCAAAGATGCCACAATATTTACAAATATTGATTTGAAGTCAGGATACCACCAATTGAGGATCCATGAGGAGGATACACATAAGACAACCTTTAAAACTCATTATGGACATTATGAGTTTGTTGTCTTACCTTTTGGTTTAACAAATGCTCCAATAACATTTATGAATTTGATGAATAGTATCTTCAGGAAGTACTTGGATAGATTTGTACTAGTATTTTTGGATGATATTTTGATATATTCTAAAAATAAGATAGAGCATGATGAGCACCTCAAGATTGTGCTAGAGCTATTAAGGAAAAATCAATTGTATGGGAATTTATCCAAGTGTGAATTTTATGTGTCAAAAGTACAATACTTAGGACACATTATTTTGGTTGAAGGGATCATAGTGGATCCTAAGAAAATAGAAGCCATTTTGAATTGGCCACCACCTACAAATGTGATAGAAGTTCGAAGTTTCATGGGCTTAACTGGATACTATAGGCGATATGTGAGGGACTATGCCAAGATCACCTCACCAATAACTAACCTTCAGAGAAAAGGAAAAGAATTCAAGTGGATAGATAAATGTGAGGAAGCCTTTGGTTTGCTTAAGCAAAATCTTACCACACCTCCTATACTAAAGATACCTGATCCTCAAGGAAGTTTCTCTGTTTGTATAGATGCATCATTAGAAGGTTTGGGAGGAGTGCTCTCACAAGAAGAAGCAGTGGTAGCCTATGGATCTAGAAAACTAAAAATACATGAGGTTAATTATGCAACCCATGATTTAGAGTTGGCAGCTGTAGTGTTTGCTCTCAAGAGTTGGTGATATTATCTGGTCGAGAGACCCTTTGAGCTAAGGATAGACCATCAAAGTCTACAATATATATTCACTCAACCTTTACTCAATGCTAGGCAAAGAAGGTGGATGGAATTTCTTGTAGAATATGATTTTGGCATTGAGTATATAAAGGGAAAAGAGAATAAAGTTATTGATGCATTGAGTAGAAGGAGACATATAGCAGTTTTGTCTCGTATCCATGTCGACTTGATGGAACAAGTCAAGGAAATGCAAAATCAAGATGCATACTACAACCAAATTTGAGAAAGGATGGAAAAGAAACCTGATGAAAACAAGGACTTTGGCATCAAGGATGGTTTCTTATGTTTTAAGAATAGGGTAGTAATTCCTGAGACTAGAAATTTGAGAAGGATGATTATGAATGAAGCACACAGATCTCCATATTTTTCTCATCCAGGAGGAGAAAATATGAGGGAGAATATGAAAAATATATTCTTCTGGCTAGGAATGAAGAGAGACATAACTAAATTTATCACTCAATGCCTCGAGTGCCAAAAGGTAAAAGTAGAACATAGACATCCTGTTGGTTTGTTGTATCCGCATGATGTGCCTATGCAAAAATGGCAAGTGATTTCGATGGATTTCATAGTAGGGCTGCCTAAGAATAGGTTTCAACATGATGCAATCCTAGTAGTGGTCGATAGACTGACCAAGGTTGCACACTTTATACCTAGGAACACCAAGGATGATGTCGTGGTTATGGCTAATAGATTTTCCAAGGAAATATTTTGGCTTCATGGTTTTTCAGAGGTAATCATATCAGATAGGGACCCAAAATTCACATCTGAGTTTTGGCAATCCTTGCATCATGCCATTGGTACTAGATTGAATATCAGTTCTGCTTACCATCTAGAGACTGATGGGCAAACTAAAAGAGTGAACCAAGTGCTAGAAGATATGCTTCACATGTATTGTATGGATCAAAAAACTCATTGGGAGGATTACTTGCATTTGGTAGAATTTACCTACAATAACGGACACCATTCGACCATAGGCATGGCTCCATTCGAAGATTTGTATGGTAAAAAGTGTAGGATACCATTAACATGGGATAATCTAGAAGATCAGATTGTGCTTGGACCAGACATGGTCAAAGAAATGGAGCAATAGTTGAGGGTGATCCGAGAGAGGTTGAAGGAAGTTGTAGACCATCAAAAAAGTTATGTCGATCTTAAGAGATCACCAAAAGAGTTTGTTGTAGGTGATAGAGTGTTTTTGAGGGTAAAGCCAAGAAAGAGTGCAATTAAGTCCACAAATCTAGATCCTCACTTTGTCGGACCCTTTGAAATCATAGAGAAGATTAGTCTTGTGGCATATCGACTTGCCTTACCACCCAATTTATCCAAGATTCATAACACCTTTCATATTTCTTTGCTTAAAAAGTATATTGCTAATCCTGAGCATGTGTGGGATTTTTCTAATTTGTAGATGGTGAACCCAGAGGCTATAGAGGTTCAACCAGTAAGAATCCTTGAGTTTTGATCTAAATCGATGAGGAAAGGAACTTTGGAGTAGTGCAAAGTTTAGTGGGACCGTTACACTGAAAGGAATGCTACTTGGGAAAAAGTAGTGGATATGCAAAAACACTTTCCATTTCTATTTGAAAATGTTGTGTAAATATTATTTTATGTTTATAATGTTTTAAACATAGAGGACTATGTTAAGCCTAAGGGGGGATGATGTCATGACCCACTCCTTAGCAGACTTTTTATCTTGATGGACTTATGTTTTGTAATATTGCTTATGGATGAAATGATTGACTATTTCAGTTTTATTATGTAAAATATTTGTTCCTTATTGGAAGTGAGATGTGAATTTTAAAATGAAATGTAGGATAATTTCATGATTCACTTTGTGAAAAACATGCATTTTATATATGAATATGATGTTGCTAATGAAAGTGCACTTTTGTAGGAATAGGTCTCTTCATGGTGGCAGAAAGAGTTAACCACCGAGAAAAGATTACCTTGGGGAAATGATGTGATGGGTTATTTGTCAGAATATTTAAAGAGGCAACATGGATAAATGCCCCTTTCATGAAGATGCATAACATGATTTGCATATATAAAAAGAAATATTAAATTGCTTTGAGTTTTAGTTGCATAATAATTGCTTATGAAGGAATTTTGTTTGAAAAGAAAAATAATGAAATGGATGTTATTTTTATTATTGAATATGGATGCCTTGTTTATAGACCAGTTAGAAGTAGTGAACTTTGAGTTATTTGATGAACCATGTTTGTAGTGGAGCATTGATGAGTCCTTACCGAAATATTGGATAGAATCTCTTCCCTTTCATGTTGGAAGTGTATGGAAGTGGGAGAGTAATATTTTGTCGTAAGATGGGTCAAAGAGCAAGGCAATGGGAGTCATGGAGAGGAGCGATCGATAAAAAGAGTGACTTCGGTGGTAAGGAGGGAGGTTCTTGGTTTTTGGAAAGAGGGAGTGATGTTAGAGAAGAAGGAAGAAGGAAGTGGAAGGATTCATTGGAAGGAAAATGAGTTGAGAAGGGACGTTGATGAACCAGGTAATCCGATGACCTTTGTTGATTGGGTTGTAGATTCGTTTATGTATGTGAAACAAATAATGGTTGAAATGATTGATTGCTTCGGGTAACAACTATTAAAGATTTGTTTTGAGTTCCTGTGTGTGGAAGAGTTGTCTATGTTATTGTCCAAATGATAGAGATTAAATTGACTAGGCTACACCAAAAAATGTAGAGTTTCTCATGCGAAAGCCGATGATGATTGGCATTGCTATTTTGTTTACCTTTTTATTGTTTGTGTTGTACATGATGTTACAACCATAGTTAGATATTTGATTTCAAAAAATAAAATTATTGCTCATGCTTTCGGTAGAACAAAGTTTTCTTGGTAGAGTTGCATGGATAAAAGGTAACATGAGGGTTAAATTCATGCATGGGTGTTATTGACAAACCTTGCATGCGTATTGTGAGTCGACCCTTGTCTTTGATGCATGTTTGATAAGAGATCTATGTTGAGTGAATGTTGGTATATTTATCTATAGAACAAAGAATCTAGTAACTTCTGGTTAAGTTAATCTGGATTTTGGTTAAGGAATGTTGCAGTAGTTGAATTATTGTGTGTTATTCCTTTGGATTCTAGAATTGATCACCAGAGGTGAACTTTGTATTCGTTGTATTTTATGTAGTGATTTATCTTTGAAATATGTATTACCTGTGGAAAGAATTAATAGGCAAAGGATGTAAATTCTATTCGAAGGATATATATATACAAATTTATTTTTCTACCTTTGAATTCAGTGAATGGATTATTCTAGTATCGAGATGGATTTGTGATATAGAGTCATGGGTAGATCATAAACGTGAAAGAAGAAGAATGATGTTCTTTATTTCCTGTGTTATCTCATGGAAACTTGTCATGCTTGTTGGATTGCTTCTACTATATTTCATTACACATAGACTTGTTTTGAAACCATGTTGCAAGCATTGAGATATGCAAAACTCTTGAAAAAGGAGTCGTCTCTGATCCCATCGCAAGGCAATATTCTTCTCGGTAGTTAAAGAAAGCTCTAGAGTTGAAGAGTGATGATTCATGCTGGGTTGGCAAGGGGAATCAACTGATGATTCCAATCAGAGTTCTAGGAGGATTTGAGGCGCACTCGAGTTCCAAATGGGAAACTTACTGTTGTACCCTATAGTGAACATTGTAATTTATTTTTGGATATAATTTAAGCTCGAATGAGCATTGTAGCATGTTGTTGTATTATAGATGATGCCTTGTTTTGGATATTAATATTATGATAGATTTGGTGAAATGAATGAATGAATGATTATTATGGGATGATTATCTAATGTTAACTTCAGATAATTGAAGTTCACTTGATAGGTGTTGAATTTGGTTTTGCACTATGAGAAAATGTATTCAATGTATGAGATGTTGAAGGATTTAATTTCAGAGCGTTTAGATGCATCGTTGTAGTTCACGATGGCTAATTTTGTTTAATGAATGTTCAATTTCTTTAATCTCAGATTTGTGTGGTTTTCTTGTGGAGTAAACGTACTTGAAACTGGTTGCTCTCATATCTGTGTATTGTTCTTTAGAGGGTGTTGGTGCATGTGCGAAATGACCCTTGCTCAATGGTTGTTGGTTAATCTTGGGGGGAAATTTTCTAGAGGACAATTATAGGCTTGGAAATTGATGTTACCAACGTCGAATTTATGTTGTTGTAGACTTTTAGAAGCTCTGGTTTAATTTAAGTCGAGTTGCAGACTTGGTCAAGCTAGAGATCGACTGGAGTTAAGCATAACCACATATAGATAGTGTTTAGGTATGCTAAATATTGTCATTGGTAGTGATGACTAGTACTCTTAATGGATTAAAGAGGTAGTTGAAGTGACAACACCCACATAAAAGGACCTATGTGGAGTGTAGTGGATGTCACGATATTTTTGATAGACTGGAAAATATATGGGTCAACACCTAGTATACTTACCTTAAGGATGAGGGTAAGTATAGTGATGGGTGAACCATCACTCCTAAAGTATTGGCACTAATAGATGAGTGTAAGTATAAGAAGGGGTGTTTATCTACACCTAGTATATTTGTATTGATGGACAAATACAAGTATAGGGATGGGTGAACCATTTAACTTAATGAACTCACTTTGATAGACAAATGTGAGTATAGGTGTGGTAGTACCTTGGAATGTTGGAATGGGCACATCTTAATAGTAAACCTTCTATCGGTTAGTTTATATAAAAAAATGTGCTCTAGTTTCAGGATAGAAAATTTTGGGGTTATGATAAGAACAAGGGGTTGTATTCAGGTCCCCCACCCTTGAAAATCCACAACTCTCTCCTTTAGAGCTTGATATTTTATAAAAAAAATCAATTATCATCTCAATTGAGATGCTATAGCTAGATACCTACATCATTTTTCATAAAATGTCTAAATTATTGATTTTCATTTTTGGATCTTTGTCAATTTTTTGTGTGAATACAAATATTCTAGAATTCAATCCTAAAATTGTTGAGCAAGGTGCAGCAAAAGAATTGCAAAAGTATTGTCATTGTTGTCAACACAGTCAGATTGATGCAGTTGATGCAGTTTAGAGGTCAGTCAGATCAAGTGCAGAAAGTTTCAAGGAAAACAGAGGTGACCCAGATTCAGAAACTGCAAAAAGAGACAAGGAAGAAAACTGTCGCGATATCGCGACATGTTTTCTGTCGCGATTTCGCGACATGGTCGAGGAGAGAGAAGGCGCAGCCAAAAATGTCACGATTTCGCGACATGTCGAGTTTTCGTTGAGGAGAGAGAAAATGTGTCACGATTTCGCGACATGTCCGAGGAGAGAGAAGATGCGAGCAAAACTGTCGCGATATCGCGACATGGCAGAGGAGAGAGAAAGTGAAAGCTAAACTGTCACGATTTCGCGACATGCTGGCAGAGAAGGAAACAAAGGTGTAGCGATATCGCTACATGTTGAAATGAATGGAAACAAAGGTGTAGCGATATCGTTGCATGATGAAAATACATGGAACTAAGGTGTAGCGATTTCGCTACGTGTTGAAACAAAGAGAAACTAAGGTGTAGCGATTTCGCTACATGTTGAAACAAAGAGAAACTAAGGTGTAGCGATGGCGCTACATGTTGAAACAAAGGGAAACTAAGGTGTAGCGATTTCGCTACTAGTCAAAAGTGTAGAACTGAAAGATGCAGCAATGATATTACAAGTCAAAATTTCATGAAAAGAGGCAAGGTGAAAACACAAGGCACAAAGATGTAAAAATCTCGCCATTGCATGAAGCATAGTGTCACGATTTCGTGACATGTTCCATTTTCGCTGGAGTTGGCAAGGAGAGTTGTACGGAAGAACAAAGTGTCACGATTTCGTGACAGCATTGATGATGACGTCAGCAAAGTTGAAAAGTGTCACGATTTCATGACAGGATGAAAGGAAAGCTGCTGGAAGCCGGAAGCGTCGCGATTTCGCGACAGCATTGATGATGACGTCAGCAAAGTTGAAAAGTGTCACGATTTCATGACAGGATGAAAGGAAAGCTGCTGGAAGCCGGAAGCGTCATGATTTCGCGACAGCATTGATGATGACGTCAGCAAAGTTGAAAAGTGTCACGATTTTGCGACAGGATGAAAGGAAAGCTGCTGGAAGCCGAAAGCGTCATGATTTCATGACAGCATTGAGGATGACATCAGCAAAAGTTCAAAGTGTCACGATATCGCGACAAGATGCAGGGAAAGCTTCCAAGAGCCAAAATGGTCACGATTTCGCGACATGCTTAAGGATGACGTCAGCAAAAGTTCTAAGTGTCGTGATATCGCGACATGAGCGGGGGAAAAGCTTTCAAGGCCAAAATGGTCATGATTTCACGACAACCTTCAGGGTGACGTCAGCATAAGTTAAAAGTGTCACGATATCGTGACAGGTAACAGTCTGGCAGGTAAAACCCGTAGGAGCATGCAAGGTGACACGTGTCAAAAAAGCAGACAGTTAAACGTTGACAGGTGTTGGACATGCAATGCAACAGCCAAACATGCATAATTGAAATGCATTCGAAAAGCCGAATATGAAGGATAATAAAAGCATTCGAAAGGTCGTATTTGCAGGCATTCTAACAGACGTATTTGAAGCATACAGAAAAGCTGAACATGAAGAATCGAAAAGCTTTCGAAGAATCACATATGGAATTTTGAAAAAGCATTCGAAAAGCCGTATTCAAAGAAATTGAACAGTCAAAGTGCATGAAACAAAATTGTCGTACTGCATGGTTTCAAAAGACGTATTGCAGGGTTTCGAACAGTCGAAGTGCATGGAACCGAACAGCCGTATTGCATGGATTCGAACAGTCAGAGTATGTGATTCGATTGCATGCAGGATTGAAAGGTTATAAAAGAATAATCGTACAGAGAAGATGTTGCTACTGTTAGAGAGAAATTGCTTGTAAAAGGAGGGTTAGAGAAGAATCAAGAGAAAAATAAGCAGAGCCGTGAGAGTGTGTAGAGTTGGGTTAATTGCAGACCAGTCAGGGTCGTGCTTGAAGTGAAGACATTTTATGTCATCCTAAATTGATCAAAATTGCAGTCCAAGTTGGTGCTTGGTACTAGGAGTTGGTGCTCCATCTATTGCAGTAGAAAAGTACAGGGGTTGGTGCTCCTTCCAGTTGGTGCTGGTAAAATATTTTTAAAATTGATTTTGCAAAGACTGGATTTGGATTGGAGTCCAAGCGAGTCATTTTTGAGGAGTAGCCAAATTGGTGAACCTCGGTATATTGAGTGTTGTGGTGTGCTCTCTTGTTCAAGTTGTTTTTTTTTTTTTGGTAGTCAAGTTCTCTTTATTTCATATTAAATGCTGTAGATATAAAAATTAATAGCTACACTGATTCACCCCCCCCTCTCAGTGTCATTGTGTAAACATCAATTGGTATCAGAGCGGGGTTCCTTGTACAAGCTTAATCGGCTAAGGAGATCTTGGAAGAAACAATGGCAGGTGGTGAAGGATTTTCATCCAACAAAGCTCCCTTATTTGATGGAACAAATTACACCTTCTGGAAACTCAGAATGCAAACATATCTGAGTGCATTGGGATACGATATTTGGGATTACGTAGATAGTGGATACACAGCACCCACTACTCCTCCAACAGATACTGCTGAGAAAAAGAAATTTGAAAACAACTCCAAAGCTAAGAATGCCATAATGTGTGGGCTTGTTGACAGTGAACTGATAAGAGTCATGAGTTGTAAATCAGCAAAAGACATGTGGGATAAATCGAAGAGCATCCATGAAGGAGACAGTAAGATTAAGGAAGCAAAGCGCAAACTCATCGAGCACGAGTTCGAAGCACTGCAAATGAATGAAGATGAAAACATAGAGACTTATATGCTGAGAGTCAACGAAATTATTAATGCAATCGAGAGGACTCGGTGAAGAAATTGATGATGCGATTGTTGTGAAAAAGGTTCTCAGAACACTTCACAAAATATTTAACTCCAAAGTCTCCGCAATAGAAGAGGCAAAAGATCTAAACAACTTCAGCATGGATGAGTTGCATGGTTCCCCGACAGACATATGAAATGAGAATAGGACAAACCAAGTCTACAGACAGAGAAGCGGCTTTTAAAGCACACAAGAATGTAAAAGCTGAACATGAATCTGAGGATGAAGGAACACTGGATGAAACAGAAGCCAATTTTGTTCGGAAACTCACAAAAGGAAAAGGAAAATATAGAGGGAAGCTACCTTTTAAATGCTTCAATTGTGGAGGAGTCGGTCATTTTGCAGCCAAATGTCCAATGCGAGGAGAGAACCAAAAATGGTGAAGGTTCACACCAAGAAAAAGGTGACTGGAAGAAGAAACAAAATTTTAGAAAGAACAACTTCAAGAAGAAAAGCTTCATAACCAAGAATGTCGATAGTTCGAAGAAAGCACGGATGAGGAGTCCGAAGAAGAAGGAGGTGAAGCTCTGTTCATGGCACTTGAAGAAGAAAGAACGAGAGGAAAATCGGGAAGGTGATGAAAATTCCAAGGATGAAGCTGAAGTGTATTTGGAAGGAGAATTGGTTGTTGCACTTGAAGAGTTGAGTGCAGAAAGGAAGAAGAATAAAAATTTTTCAAAGAAATTAGAGAATGCCACAGACATAATAAACAATCTGAAAATACAGACAAGAGGAATTCAAGAAAATGTCTGAAGTTCTTGATGAACAATTAACTGTAAAGACAGTTGAATGCAGCAAGCTAAAGGAAGACATTGTTAAGTTAAGGATGGAGTTAGAGGAGATGAATAGAAAATTAAGCTGTTTTCATAAGTTTGAAGAAAGTACTGTAAAGTTGGATAAAATGTTAAATAACCAAAGGCCTTCTGGCATCAAATTTGGTTTAGGCTTTGATGAAGGAGAATCTTCAAAGGATTCAAAGAACTTGAATATAGAACCCACAAAGAAAGAAGAAAAGATCAGGGTTGAACCAAAAAAACAAAATAATGCAAAAGAAAACAATAATGCCAGATTCAAGAAGAATACTGACAAAGATGGATTCACAAAAGTCACACATCCGAGGAGGAGAAGAGTCATGGCTCCTACTTCAAAGCGGCAAAGACCGGCACCCGGGTTTAATCATGCATTTTCTGGTTATTGTTTTAAATGCAATGCTTATGGCCATAAGATTTCAGATTGCGGGCATAATGTATCTCAAAGGAATTTTACCGACAGAAAATGTTTTTTCTCCTTTAATGAATTATGCGGTTGAATGTTATAATTGTCATAATTTTGGACATATTGCTAGAAACCGTAGAAGCACTTTTGCATCAAATAATTATCGGGGTAGAAAATCTCAGCCAAGTGGGTTGAAACAAAACCAGAAATTTCTTGAAAAACAGGGCACATGCTAATGAAAGAACAAAGGCAAAACAAGTAGCAAAATCTGCTATCAAACCG
This sequence comes from Wollemia nobilis, assembly GCA_028583015.1. Classification (NCBI taxonomy): domain Eukaryota; kingdom Viridiplantae; phylum Streptophyta; class Pinopsida; order Araucariales; family Araucariaceae; genus Wollemia; species Wollemia nobilis. The sequence continues at coordinate 13,327,902 of JAQPPZ010000521.1, read as the reverse complement.
GAATGGAAAGAAAAGGAATCTTTGATTGTCCAGACCGCTTTTAAAGCTCAGAACAAATCAGCACCTTGGATACTTGACAGTGGTTGTTCCAGACATGACAGGTGACAAGCAAAAGTTTGAGAATTTACAGAATTATGAAGGTGGTTCTGTGAAATTTGGAAATAATTATGGAGCAAAGATTGTTGGAAAGGGATCAGTCAAGATCGGTGATGGCAATATAAAATCAAAAGAAGTCTTGTTTGTAATTGGCACTGAAGCATAACTTGCTAAGTGTAAGTCAAATATGTGACAGAGGTCATGATGTAATCTTCAAGAAGGAGGGTTGTGAAGTAAGAAAGACAAAAAATGGAAAGTTAATAGCCACTGGACTGAGAACTTCAGGAAATCTGTATACACTTTCAGAAACTGCAGAAGGAACATGCTTGATGGGACAGGAAGATGAAAACCGGCTATGGCACAAGAGGCTTGGGCATATTAGTTTTGACAATCTGGCAAAAATTAGTTCAAAAAGAGCAAGTCAGAGATATACCAAACATTGGCAAACCTGTAAATAGCATCTGTGAGTCATGCCAAAAGGGAAAACAAACCAGAGCCACTTTCAAAGCAAAAGAATACTTCACTAGCAAGCCATTAGAACTAATTCACACTGATCTATGTGGACCCATGAGAACTGAAAGCATAAATGGACACAAATATTTTATGCTATGTATAGATGACTACTCAAGAATGACATGGGTACTATTTCTGAAACTCAAGTCAGAAGCCTTTGAAATGTTTAAAACCTTCAAAAATCTTGTTGAAAATCAATCAGGAAAAAGAATTAAATGCCTAAGATCAGACAGGGGAGGAGAGTTTATCTCCGAAGAATTTGCAGAATATTGTCAAAAACATGGGATAAGAAGACAGTTTTCAGCAGCTAGGACACCTCAGCAGAATGGTGTTGTAGAAAGGAAGAATAGAACAGTGCAAGAAATGGCAAGGACAATGCTGGCAGAAAACAAAATAGTTGACAGATTTTGGAAAGAGGCAGTTCATACTGCAGTTTACATTCAAAACAGGTGCATGTTGAGACCACATGAAAGCAAAATAGCTTATGAGTTGTGGTTTGGCAGAAAGGCAACAGCAAGACATTTCAAAGTATTTGGCAGCAAGTGCTACATAAAACGGACTGAAGATAACCTCGGTAAATTTGAAGATAGAGTTGATGAAGGTATCTTTCTCGGTTACTCAACAAAAAGCAAGGCATACACATGTTACAACAAGAGGTTGAAGAAAATTGTTGAAAGTGCTGATGTGAAAGTTGATGAAGGTAGAGAACAAGAAACTACTTATCAAGAAAACTACCCTATGTATGAAGAAGTCATTGAAGGTGATGATGAAAAAGAAACAGAGAAGAATCAGAAAATTGATCCAGATGGTGTAAAAACTGAATCTGAAGAAGAAGAAAACGAGGAAATTTAAAACAGGCAACTGGCAAAAAAATCATCCAAGTGAACAGATTATTGGGGATCCCACAGATGGTATTCAAACAAGAAGAACAAGCAGGTGAGGAACTATTCTCTATTATCTAGTATTGAACCTAAAAATGTTGCTGAAGCAAGCACTGATGAAAGTTGGATGAAGGCAATCAATGAAGAACTAGATCAGATAGAGAAAAACAATACCTAGGAATTGGTACCTAGACCAACAAATAAAAACATAATTGGCACTAAATGGGTTTTTAGAAATAAATTGAATGAAGATGGGAAGGTTGTCAGAAATAAGGCAAGATTGGTATGTAAAGGCTATGCTCAGGTTGAAGGCATTGATTTTGAAGAAACTTTTGCACCGGTAGCCAGACTAGAGGCAATCAGAATGTTTCCGGCATTAGCAGTTCATAAAAACTTCAAAGTATATCAAATGGATGTAAAATCAGCATTTTTGAATGGAAAAGCTGGAAGAAGAGGTTTACATTGAACAACCGGATGGCTTCCAACTTGGTGACAATCCAGATTTTGTTTGGAGGTTAAAGAAAGCTTTATATGGATTAAAACAGGCACCCGAGCATGGTATGCAAGGTTTGGATAATTATCTAATTAAACAAGGGTTTAAGAAAGGTTTGGTGGATAGCAACTTATATGTCAAAACAGAGAAGGGTCATCTTATTGTTCTTGTTGTTTATGTAGATGACATAATATTTGGCAGCGGCATGGATGAATACTGCAAAGACATATCAATTAAAATGAAAAAAGAATTTGAGATGTCAATGATTGGTGAACTTTCTTATTTCTTAGGATCTGAGGTCAATCAAAATGAAAAAGGCATTTTTATTTCTCAAGTTAAATATGTAAAAGAAATGCTGAAAAAGTTCACAATGGAAGACAGTAAACCGGTCAGCACTCCTATGACAACTGGTTGCAAGTTGAGCAAGGATGATAAATCCCCAGATGTAGATCAAACAATGTACGGGTCTATGATTGGAAGCCTGCTTGTATTTAACAACCACTAGACCGAGATATATTACAAGCGGTATGTATGGTTGCAAGATTTCAGGCCGAGTCCCAAAGAAACTCATGTAACATTTGTAAAGAGGATTTTCAGGATATCTCAAGGGCACTATGGATTATGGGTTGTGGTACCCAAAAGGTAAAGATTTCACTTTGATTGCATATTCGATGCGATTGGGCGGGATGTATTGATGACGGAAAGAGCACAAGTGGAGGAGCATTTTATCTTGGTGACAGTCGGTAGCATGGCACAACAAGAAACAAGAATCGAGTATCTCTATCCACTGCAGAGGCGAGAATACATTGCGAGCAACAACATGTCGTACTCGAGATATTATGGATGAGACAAACGTTGAAAGATCATGGTATTCAATTCAATGAACCAAATTCAAATAAATGTGATAACACTAGTGCTATCAACATATCCAAGAATCCAGATAATGCATTCAAGAACCAAACATATTGCAATCCGATATCATTTCTTGAAGGATAAAGTTGCGAAGGAGAGGTTAAATTGGATTTTGTTCCAACTACAGAGCAAGTAGCTGATATATTCACAAAACCTTTGCCTAAGGAAGTATTTGAATACCTTCGAAAGAAGTTGGGAGTAGTCACACCACCCAAGCACTGACTAGCTATGGGAAACACATTCTCAGGGGGAGCATTCAAACTTTTTAAGTCTGAGAATGTTGTGCATAGACTCAGGGGGAGTCTACAATAGCCCTTTGGTATTATTGGCAAAGGGGGAGAAGAAATTAAGCAAGGTTGCAGTGTGTTGCCAACAATTCCAAAGGGGGAGATTGTTGAGCAAGGTGCAGCAAAAGAATTGCAAAAGTATTGTCATTGTTGTCAACACGATCGGATTGATGCGATTGATGCGATTCGAGGTCGGTCGGATCAAGTGCGAGAAAGTTTCAAGGAAAACAGAGGTGACCCAGATTCAGAAACTCGCAAAAAGAGACAAGGAAGAAAACTGTCGCGATATCGCGACATGTTTTCTGTCGCGATTTCGCGACATGGTCGAGGAGAGAGAAGGCATAGCCGAAAATGTCGCGATTTCGTGACATGTCGAGTTTTCATTGAGGAGAGAGAAAATGTGTCGCGATTTCGCGACATGTCCGAGGAGAGAGAAGATGCGAGCAAAACTGTCGCGATATCGCGACATGGCAGAGGAGAGAGAAAGTGAAAGCTAAACTGTCACGATTTCGCGACATGTTGGCAGAGAAGGAAACAAAGGTGTAGCGATATCGCTACATGTTGAAATGAATGGAAACAAAGGTGTAGCGATATCGCTGCATGATGAAAATACATGGAACTAAGGTGTAGCGATTTCGCTACGTGTTGAAACAAAGAGAAACTAAGGTGTAGCGATTTCGCTACATGTTGAAACAAAGAGAAACTAAGGTGTAGCGATGGCGCTACATGTTGAAACAAAGGGAAACTAAGGTGTAGCGATTTCGCTACTAGTCAAAAGTGTAGAACTGAAAGATGCAGCAATGATATTACAAGTCAAAATTTCATGAAAAGAGGCAAGGTGAAAACACAAGGCACAAAGATGTAAAAATCTCGCCATTGCATGAAGCATAGTGTCGCGATTTCGTGACATGTTCCATTTTCGCTGGAGTTGGCAAGGAGAGTTGTACGGAAGAACAAAGTGTCACGATTTCACGACAGCATTGATGATGACATCAGCAAAGTTGAAAAGTGTCACGATTTCACGACAGGATGAAAGGAAAGCTGTTGGAAGCCGAAAGCGTCGCGATTTCGCGACAACATTGATGATGACGTCAGCAAAGTTGAAAAGTGTCACGATTTCACGACAGGATGAAAGGAAAGCTGCTGGAAGCCGAAAGCGTCACGATTTCGCGACAGCATTGATGATGACGTCAGCAAAGTTGAAAAGTGTCACGATTTCGCGACAGGATGAAAGGAAAGCTGCTGGAAGCCGAAAGCGTCGCGATTTCGCGACAGCATTGAGGATGACGTCAGCAAAAGTTCAAAGTGTCGCGATATCGCGACAAGATGCAGGGAAAGCTTCCAAGAGCCAAAACGGTCGCGATTTCGCGACATGCTTAAGGATGACGTCAGCAAAAGTTCTAAGTGTCGCGATATCGCGACATGAGCGGGGGAAAAGCTTTCAAGGCCAAAATGGTCACGATTTCGCGACAACCTTCAGGGTGACGTCAGCATAAGTTAAAAGTGTCGCGATATCGCGACAGGTAACAGTCTGGCAGGTAAAACCCGCAGGAGCATGCAAGGTGACACGTGTCAGAAAAAGTAGACAGTTAAACGTTGACAGGTGTTGGACATGCAATGCAACAGCCAAACATGCATAATTGAAACGCATTCGAAAAGCCGAATATGAAGGATAATAAAAGCATTCGAAAGGTCGTATTTGCGAGCATTCTAACGAGACGTATTTGAAGCATACGAGAAAAGCCGAACATGAAGAATCGAAAAGCTTTCGAAGAATCACATATGGAATTTCGAAAAAGCATTCGAAAAGCCGTATTCGAAGAAATTGAACAGTCGAAGTGCATGAAACAAAATTGCCATCATGCATGTTTTCAAAAGACGTATTGCAGGGTTTCGAACGGTCGAAGTGCATGGAACCGAACGACCGTATTGCATGGATTCGAACGGTCGAGTATGTGATTCGATTGCATGCGAGGATTGAAAGGTTATAAAAGAATAATCGTACGAGAGAAGATGTTCTTCGTTGTTAGAGAGAAATTGCTGTAAAAGGAGGGTTAGATAAGAATCAAGAGAAAAATAAGCAGAGCCGTGAGAGTGTGTAGAGTTGGGTTAATTGCAGACCAGTCAGGGTCGTGCTTGAAGTGAAGACATTTTATGTCATCCTAAATTGATCAGAATTGCAGTCCAAGTTGGTGCTTGGTACTAGGAGTTGGTGCTCCATCTCATTGCGATGAGAAAAGTACGGGGGTTGGTGCTCCTTCCAGTTGGTGCTGGTAAAATATTTGTAAAATTGATTTTGCAAAGACTGGATTTGGATTGGAGTCCAAGCAGTCATTTTTGAGGAGTAGCCAAATTGGTGAACCTCGGTATATTGAGTGTTGTGGTGTGCTCTCTTGTTCAAGTTGTTTTTTCAGTAGTCAAGTTCTCTTTATTTCATATTAAATGTTGTAGATATAAAAATTAATAGCTACACTGATTCACCCCCCCCTCTCAGTGTCATTGTGTAAACATCAAAAACATCCTTCAAAATTCCAAAACTTCACCTCTACTATCTATTCATTGCATTTTATTAGATTAATATTTTCAAAACATTGTACTATCATAGTCCGCTTTACCAGATCTAGATTGCTAGTTTCCTTCCTAAAGCATAAGTGCAACCACAAAAATTGTAATAAATAGTTTATATGAAAACACATTAATTTTATAAAATAAAGAAAATATTACTAATGAAAAACATTAAAGTAAATCTTAATCATTATTTGACTTAGGCAATCAATATTTTCTTGTCAACTTTAGCTAAACTTACTACTTCTAACCATGGAAAAGAGAATTTTATTTCATGATCCTCAATTAAAACACCTCTATTGGATAGCCTATCTACACATTTGTATTCTTCCCTTAATGTATGTGCAAACCTTATTTCCATGAAGCCTTTGCTTTCCTCAAAATTTAATTTATTACTCAGTGAATCACCTTCCATCCGTACTCTATTTCATTTCATTTGTTTGTATATTTTTAACCCTTCCAAAGCTTCCCAAGCTTTAGCTTTATTAATTTTCTTAAATACACTATTAAAAGCATAATGAGACAAAATATATTTTCTATTATTTCTAATTGTTCCTCCTCTACTGTTGGTCCTAGATTTCCTTTAGATGCTCCACCAAAATTCAATTTGACCAACTCCACATCTAGTGGTTTCTTCTTTATATTTTTTATCTTCCTTTTGTTTCTCCTATATCCAAAATCATAATTTCATTTGATTAATTTACTCCACCTATGAATGCTCTTTGCTTCTAAATTATAGATTGGGTAAGTTGATAGGGTTGGTTTAGACTTCTCTATGACTAAACAAATCTTCCTTTTCATTACCTCTAAACTATTTTTCTTTCTTTTAAATATTCTTCTATTCCTTACTAGCATATCCCAGATTGTCTATAAAGTCTCACTTGTAAAAGTTATCTACCGTTGCTTTAACCCTTCTTCAATTCTTCTATACATCACCATGCATTTACAAAACATATTAATAATCCATTGCCATAGATTCCATACTATTGAGTATTTTCCCAAGAGATAGTCTATACTCTCCTCCTCCCTTTTACAAAGAACATATTGTGAGGGACCATGAAAACCCATTTTCATAAGGTTGTCCTAGGATAAAATTCTTCTATGAACTACTAGCCAAACAAACATTTTAACTTTAGGAATGCTTGGGCTATCCCAAATATCTCTCCATATTCTTGTGATATTTCTATTTTGTTGGTGCTTTATATTATATCCACTTCTTGTTGTGTATTCTCATGAGCTATTCAACTCCAAAATTAGCTTATCCTTGGCTCCCCTTGGACTAATCACTATTGTTATATTTTTGCTCAAATACCTCCAAGCATCAATTTATTGTATACTTATAAAAAAATTATTTCCATTTGTATCTTCCTTCTTGATCCTTGTACATAATATTTGAAACCCTATCACCATATTTTTCTTGAAGTAATCTCATCCATGGTTTCAAAATTAGATCTATATTGAGTGGTTTTTTATCACACCAAGTATCCATCCAAATAGAAATCATTTCTCCAATTACCACAACCCATATTAGACCTTTAATCACTAGATAAATAGATTTTTTTTAATCATTCCAAGAGTAGAACCATTTGGAAGTGAGAATGCAATAAATATTAAGCTTGGGTCATTGGGCTCAACATAATTAGAAGAAATATTACCTATTATATTTGATTCTCTTTATACAATATCCAAATTACTTTTCCCCTAAGAGCTGAGCTTGCATCCATAAGGACTCTTAAACCATGACCTCCCCTAGTTTTATCACACACCTTGCTCCATTTCATCAAAGGAAATTTCCTTTTATCATGTAAACCTGACCACAAAAAGGACCATATAATATAGATTAAAATTTTTCCTATTGATTTTGGCATAGTATACAAGGACATATAATAAGTTAGAATGGCCTATAAGACTATTTTAATTAGTTTCACTCTTCCTGCTAACAATAACCATCTATATTTCCATGGTGATAGTTTATTTTGAATTTTATTAATAATTGGATTCCATAATTCTATCCTCATTATTCTCTAAAATAAAGGCATACCTAGATAAATTGCTAGTAAATTTGCTCCTCCATTTGAAGTAACCTCCATATCCCTACTTTGATTCACATCCATTTCATAGGATGGAAAAATTTGTAGCAACACCCTGCGTTTGCCTAACCACACCCACCCCACCTGAACAAGGTGACCTAACCACACCAGCTCTGTCCTGCTCTTCGCTTGTAGCTAGGGTGTTTAGGAAGTAAAATTTAGATTTTTTCCTATTAAATTTATACCCTAATGCTCTTTTGTATTCCTTTAATAAGTTATTCAAATATCTAGAATCATTGATCCTTGCTCTACCAAAAAGGGTTGTATCATCTACAAATAATTGATGGATTATGTTGTCGATGTTATTAATAACATTAAGACCACTTAGTAAACATATTTATTAGCTTTATTCAAGTTCCTACCAAACATATTTGCCATAATAATGATCAAATATGGTGATAGTGGATATCCCTATCTAAGATATCTCGTGGATTTAAATGATTATGTTACTAACCCATTGATAAACTCTAAATATGAAACTACAGATACACAAGCTTTAATACATCTAATCCATTTCTTACCAAATTTAAACTATTATAATACTACAAAATAAAATCTTGTTTAACCCTATCATAGGCTTTAATCATATCAAATTTTAAAATCATGCTCTCTTTTCTTGAAGTTGATGAGTGCATAACTTCATGAACTACTATGATCCAATTCAAAATTGATCTCTTTCACAAATCCTCCTTTCTCTTCTAAAATAATTTTGTCTAACAGAGGTCTTAATCAATTTTCCATAACTTTGGGGATAATATTATATGCCTTATTACATAGGATTATGGGCCTAAATGAAGAAAAAAAATTGCATCCTTATTTTTTGATATTAAGGTAAGACATGTTGCATTTAATTTATAAGGAATGAATTATTTTACCCTAGATTGTTGCATTTTCACTAATAAATAATCCTTCACTATATCCCAATTATGTTGATAGAATGCTATAGAGAGCCCATCCAAACCTAGGGATTTATCCTTATCAAAATAGAAAAGAGTTAAATGAACTTCTAAAGTAGACTCCATTAGTTTCCTATTGTCTTCATTTGTTATAACTGAAGGTACTTCTTATAGAAGTTTATCATTAATAACTTCAAACTCTTCTGATCCTATAATATTTTGATAAAAAAACCTTACCTCCTTTCTAATTTCACTCTGGTCTTCAATTCAAACCCCTTCTGTTGATTTAATTCTACTAATTCTAGATGTTGATCTTTGTACTATTTCCATCATATAAAAAAACTTTATATTTTTATCTCCTTTTAATCACATTTGTCTTGATTTTAATCTCCAAAATTTATCTTCCTTAATCAAAATATTATAATATTCACTAAGCAACTCTCTTTCCTATAAGATTGGATTATTATGATCACCTTTTTAGAATTTTGAAATTTTATCTTTTAATTGTTCTTTCTTTTCAAAAATATTTCTAAAAGTGTTCTTGTTCCATTATTTTAATCTAGATGTCATTGATTTATTTTTTTTAGGAAGTGCATACAATCCACTATTTCCTGAACAATTCCACATTTGTGCTATCATATCAATAAATTGAGGATGGTCTTATGACATATAATCATATTTAAAATATGATATTTTTTGAATTCACTTACCACCATTTTAAAACTTATTGGCCAATGATTTGAACCAATCCTTATCAAGTTATTAATTTTAGCACAAGTCCTTTCATGTAGTCAATGATATAAGAGTATACATATATATATTTTTTTCTATTATATTATAGCCTCTCCTATTATTTTTCCATGTATAGTTGTCTTCTTTAAACTCAACCTCTCATACATTATTATTTTGAATAAAACCTGAGAAATATCTCATACTTTGTGTTAATTTCCTAATTCCCCAGAATTTTCATCTATCTTGGTAATGTTATTGAAATATCCTATGATAATAAATCAGGTTTCTTGGTCTTTACTTATCATAAAGGCTTCAATCCCACTCCATACTTTTAATCTACCTATCTGATTTGTAGGTCCATAGACATTGATAAGGATGAAACATCTAAAAAGTAACAAGTGACTAAAGAGTTTATCCAATGCCTAGTTTTATGAATGGTTATATAGGAGGTTATAATAGGATTAAAACATGTTATAATTTCCCCTATCACTCTTTCAAAATCCACAAAATCCCATTCACATCTTGGCCATACTACTTTCATAGTTTTGGAAACTTATTCCTTTGTCATTTTAATTTCTTGGATACAAAGAATATTAGACTTATTACTTAAAGAAAGATCCTTGATACACATCTTCTTTGAGGGGGAATTAACACCCCTTATATTCCATGATATGGTAATCATATCTCATTAGGGTCTATTTGCCCCACCTATGAATTACCAATATTATTTTATTGTTTGGTAAAGATAAGTTGAACCAACCTAGTTTGTGTTACTTTCTCTATATTTGTTCTTGCTTCCTTGGATATCGCTTGATAATTTTATGTTTTTAATTTTTTTTCCTTGCCTATATAATGAGTAGGTATTATTATTATATTCCTCAACATTCTTTCACAAATTTATTTTTCATTAGACTTGTCCTACTCATTTTTTGGTATTTCCTTATTAATGGTAGATGTATTAACATCTAAAACTGCATTTTATCTACCAATTTTCTTCTCCTAAATGGTGCATGGTACTTCAAGAGATTCTTCAAAATCTGATGATATGCATTCCTTAGGTTCATTGAGAATGTTTATCCTTAAATCTGAATCATATTGAATAGATAGTTCCTTACTAATATTTTGAACTTGTTATACTATGTCCTCTAAGCTTTGATTTTATTTTTATTCATAGTTTAAGGACTTAAAATAATTAGTATTTATTTCAAGATCTTTTCTTATTGGTATCAAATATTTATTTACTTTTATCTATTTAGAACAATTTTTTCAAAGTTGAAATCCATCATCATTTGTATCTATTTGTAGATTTCTCTTATGCTTTTCTACATATGATTATGTTGGAATCTTCTTAGGAAATGATATTTCAATATGCACCACCTCATGGCATATTATACATCTATTTTTTTTTTTCATAATCTATGGTTTGGGTCTACAACTTACCCCCATACTTAAGAATGATTAATTCTGGTCAAGTTTTACTTATATTAATCTTGATCAATATCCAAGCATAAGTAGCCAATAATCTATCTTTTGTAGGTTTTAATATCTCAAATAATTATCCTATAGTATTTCATATTGACTTAAAGGTTTATATTTCCCAAATTCAATCGTCAATCCATACATCCTAACTTAGACCAGTACTAGGGATATATTTATATTATTAGGCATAAAACCCTCATACTAGCGGGTAAGGAAGAGTCATGATATTCTCATAAGCCAAAGACCCATTTTTATGATTCTATCTCTTTCCTCCTTGGAAATATAGGAAGAAACATTTGGGAAGAAAGTATAGAATCACTCTTGAATACTTCCAACTCCTATCAATCCATCTTCTTAAGGTTGAAGCCCTTGGTCAAGACCCATTAAATTTACCAGAATATGGCCTATATTTGAGATATGAGGATTGATCCTCTATGAGGTACTTACTAACATCTAATAATAGAGATAATTGTATGAATTTAGCTATAAATCGATCCATGGGAAGGAAACTAAAACTCAAAATCTATTGAAAACTACTAGAATATCCTATAACAATTATAATATAGGAAAAAAACTAAAATAATTTGCAAGCAAAATTTCTAAGAAAAATAAGGGGAAAAAGAAACTTAGCTGAAAAATTCTATGCCCAAACATAATGTATTTTGTCACTAAAATTCAATCCCTTCATTGCTCCTCCCATCATTTGAACCCTAGATGAAAATATCTACAAGTTCATTTTTTGTGACTTGAAAAATTTTCACTACCTCCTTTCCATATGGTTGACATCATGGGTCATATATCCATAAATATTACTTATATTCCTTTATAATAACACTCATTTTAACACTCTTCAAATTCCACACAAATTGCTCCAAAAATCAACTGAATCAGACAACCCTTCATGAAGATAAGGCTCCTAAAAGATGACATGTTTTTTTTAAATTGCCCTAATGTTGCCCTAGTTTTGAATGGATTTATTCATATGGTAATATATACCTCAATACTACTTGGATTATTTAAAATGATAACTCATTTTAAATATTTTAAAAATCTACAAAAAATGACACAAGAATCATCTAAATCAGACAACTTTATGCAAAGATATGACTCCTGAAATATTGTTCATTTTTTAAAAAGATTGTCCTAGCTTTGTCGATTCATAATTTTGCTCTATTGGGATCCTTCCCAAATAAATTTACAACATCATATTCATACAGTTCTAGATAACTACCTTAAATAACATAAAAATTTTCCAATTCAAGTTTTAGATAAATTACTCAGATATCCTATTTCAATCTTAATTGATATCAAAGCAACATAGTGTTTTATAACTCCTCATGTTCAAATAATATAATTAGGAGAGATACATATATGGGTAATTCATTGTTATATTAGTATGAAAATTAGATACAAATGAGGATTTAATAATACCTATAAAAAATGGGAACCCCATGTAGTAAAAATTGAAACAAAAAGAGAACATTAAAAATAGAAATAATGGTGACAATAAAAACACTAGGAAAGGATCCAAGGATGGGTTTCAAAAATATGGTGGGGTCCATTATGCTAGATAGTGTCCTTATAGAAATTTAAGACCACTTGATTGGACTCCTTCCTAACCAAATTTACAACAACATCATATTCATATAGTGCTAGATAACTACCTTGAATAACATTAGAATGCTCCAATTCATGTTTTAGATAAATTACTTAGATATCCTATTTCAATATTAATTGATATCAAAGCAACAAAGTGTTTTATAAATTCTCATGTTTAGTTAGCTTACTTAGGAGAGCCACATATATGGGTAATCCATTGTCGAATTAGTGTGGAAATTAGGTAGAAAGGAGGGATAAGAAATGCCTATTTGATTCTTAGTTGGAACATATTTTTGTAGTAGCTTTTGGCTCTTATAATGTGATCATTGGGATTAACTAGTTATGGATATTTAAAGCTAAAGTTGATTATTATTATAAGAAAATGGAATTTCTAGATGATCATGGGAATTATAAAACCATTCAAGGTGTATAGAACCTTACCAACTATATAAAAAAATTATGATGTAGCTAAGAAAATCCTAAAGAAGAGGTTACACAATCTATGCTATTCATTGTTGATGATCTAGAATATAAGAAGGAACCCATCTTTGAGGAATAAAATTTTGTAGATGGATATAGATATGTCTTTCTAAAATATTTGTTAGGCCCACCCCATAAAAAGGAATCTCATTTCATATTGTGGAATCTAAAGGATGATTATCTAGATCTAGTAAGAATATTTGTATATATATTTTAATTACATGAAATTTTAGATAGGATTATCTAAAATAGAGATCCCTTGGTAGAAATTGAATGCTTATTTAGGAATAAAAATAAATATTATTTCCTCATATCACCCTAAAATAGAAGGATAAACAAAAATGGAAAATAATGTCATGAATGATTTTCTAATAATGTATTGCATGGGCCAACAATATAGATGGGAGGGGTATCTACCCCTAGTTGAATTCAACCATAAGAATTCTCATTAGTCTAGTTTATAAATTTTTAAATATAGCAAATTCACCCTTAGTAATATTTATTAATTTACATCTATGGTTAAGCTTGATTAAAGGGTTTAATACATTTATTGTATTGTAATTTAACCTTCAAGTCAGATTACATTAGCTTGAGGTTAATATTTGAGTGGGATTAGTTGTCACTATAAATACCCTAAATAAATGATTAATTACATCAATTTTGTAATGAGTGAGTTTGTGGGGGTGCCTATGGGTACCAATATCTTATTTATTCCTTCTATCCATGTCATTTATTTATCTCTTTTACATGTGATTGTGATGAGTGTATGCTTTAGATTGTTTTTGGAAAGTATTGTGAATTCCAATATGGTATTTATTGTCCTATCCATTTGTCTTGACCACTAGACATAAGGATCAGATGGTCAATACTATCATGCCTCATATAGAGCAACATAGTAAGGAAAATATGAAAGTGCATGGATTGGCTCAATCGGGTACCTTTGGATTTTTTTACAAGACTAGATCCTTTTAATATTTTATCTTCAACACTCCTCTTACACTAACTAGCTTTAGGAGGAAAATGAAAAGAGAAAATAAAGATAGTATAAAGGAGAAAATATCCTATGCTAAAATTAGCTAACAAGGGTGATGCACCAAGATCAGAATAAGATTCCTCTACATAACAACAAGATGCACAAATGCATGAATTACCATGGACAATGCTCAAGGAATATTTTCTCTTCTCAACATATTGATTAAGCACATATTGCACATATAAGAAATGGGATATAAAATGAAGTAATCATGGGGTATTACACATGTGCATAGTTATACGTACATGCCATACCTATAGGAGGACAAGTTCCACATGGTATTTGGTACCAAGTCTTGTGGGATTAGGTATTAAAATTATCTATTATTTCCATGAGTGCTCTCTTTATGGTCATTAGCTACCCTAAGAGAGATACTCCATCTAACTTATCCTTGAATACATCCATGTGTTGAGCAAGGTGCAGAAAAAATATTGTCATTGTTGTCAACACAGACAGATAGATCAGTTGATGCAGTGGACAAGAGTTCAGAGGTCAGTGAGAGCATGTACAGTAAATTTCCAAGAAGATAGAAGTGGCCTAGATTCACAAAATCAAAGAAAAAGACAAGTAAGAAAACTGTCGCGATATCGCGACATGTTTTCTGTCGCGATTTCGCGACATATCGAAGGAGAGAGAAAAAGCTAGAAAAGTTGTCACGATTTTGTGACATATCGGAGGAGAGAGAAAATGCTGGCAAAACTGTCATGATTTCGTGACATGTTGGACGAAAGAGAAAGCGCAAGATAAACTGTCATGATTTCATGACATGTTGGAAGCAAAGAAGGCAAGTAAGAAAACTGTCACGATTTCGCGACATGTTTGAAGAAGAAGCGCATGCAAGGAAAACTGTCATGATTTCGTGACATGTTTGGAGAGAAGGCACAGGCAAAGAAAACTGTCATGATTTTGTGACATGTTTGGAGAGAAGGCGCAAGCAAAGAAAACTATCACGATTTCGTGACATGTTTGGAGAGAAGGCACAGGCAAAGAAAACTGTCACGATTTCATGACATGTTTGGAGAGAAGGCGCAGGCAAAGAAATGTGTCACGATTTCATGACATGTTTGAGAGAAAGAGCTAGCAAGGAAAAGTGTCACGATTTCACGACAATTTGCAAGAGGAAGCGCTAAGGAGGAAAAGTGTCATGATTTCGTGACATGTCGGGTTTTCGTGATCCGATGAGAAGAAAAGCACTAAGGAGGAAAAGTGTCACGATTTCGTGACATAATGTAGGAGAGAGAGTCCGATAGAAAAAGGTGTCACGATTTTGCGACATGCTTCATTTTTGCGGTCCAAAGCGAAGAGAAAGAGGAGAAGGATGAAGTGTCATGATTTCATGACAGAAGCAAAATGAAGGAGCATGGAAGCAGAAGCATCACGATTTCATGACAAATTCAAGGAGGAAGAGCTCAAAGGCAAAAGTGTCACGATTTCGTGACATGTTCCATTTTTGTGGGCCAAAGATAGAAAAGGCACAAGGCAATGAAAGTGTCACGATTTCATGACATGTTCCATTTTCATGGGCCAAAGACAGAAAAGGCACAAGGCAATGAAAGTGTCATGATTTCATGACATGTTTCGTTTTCATGGGTGAAAGGTAGGGAAGTGCAAGGAGGCGAAAATGTCATGATATCGTGACATGTCATGTTTTCATGGGTAAAAGGTGAGAAGAGCACAAAGAGATAGAAGTGTCATGATTTTGTGATAGGTCGCAACAACACGATTATGGATAGTTAACTGGAGTCAGTGTGACAGTTACAGGTGCAGTTACAGAAAGAAATCATGCAAGCTATTTTAAGAACTGTCGAAGAAGGAGAGATCGAACAATCACATAAATAGAATCAAAAAATGCATGCATGCACATAAAAGGATACGAACAGTCATGACCGAGAAGACGAACAGTCATGGTAGAGGTATACGTTGCATGTAACGTGTTTAACGAAATACCCACTCTATATATACAAAAGGAGTTACATAAAGAAGCAGTTACAGTTGACAAGTGGCAGAAGAGAATGTTAATAGACTGCATGCGGGATTACAGAAGTGACAGAAGACGAGGAGTTTCAATGAGAAATATTGTTATAAAAGGGCAGTTGTGTGGAGAATTGAGCTGCTATTGTAAGTGAGAAATTGCTACGTAAAGAGGGTTAGAAGAGGGCCGAGAGAGAGATAAGCAGAGCCATGAGAGCGTGCAGAGTTTGATTAATTGCAGACCAGTCAGGGTCATGTAAACAATGAAGGCATTTTTATGTCATTGAAATAATTCAGAATTGCAGTCCAAGTTGGTGCTTGGCATTAGGGGTTGGTGCTCCTATCTATTGCAGCAGAAAAATAAGGGGTTGGTGCTCCTTCCAGTGGGTGCTGGTAAAGTGTTTGTAAAATTGGTGTTTTGCAAAGGCTGGATTTGGATTGGAGTCCAAGCAGTCATTTTTGAGGAGTAGCCAAATTGGTGAACCTCATTACATTGTGTGTTGTGGTGTGCTCTCTTGTGAAAATTGCTTTACCTATTTTTAAGTTCTCTTTGCTTCAGCTTTAAGTGTTGTAGATTTGAATTTTAATAGCTACACTGATTCACCCCCCCTCTCAGTGTCATTGTGAGAATATCAATTGGTATCAGAGCAAGGTTCTTGAACAAGCTTAATCAGCTAAGGTGATCTTGGAAGGAACACAATGGCAGGTGGTGAAGGATTCTCATCAAACAAAGCTCCTTTGTTCAATGGAACTAATTACTCATTCTGGAGACTCAAGATGCAGACATATCTGAGTGCATTAGGATACGACATTTGGGAGTCAGTAGAAAGTGGATACACAGTACCCGCTACTCCTCCAAAAGATATTGTTGAGAAGAAAAAGTTTGAGAATAACTCCAAAGCAAAGAATGCCATAATGTGTGGGCTAGTAGACAGTGAACTGATAAGGATCATGAGCTATAAATCGACAAAAGACATGTGGGACAAATTGAAGAGCATCCATGAAGGAGACAACAAGATCAAGGAAGCCAAGCTGCAAACGCATCGAGCTCAGTTCAAAGCATTACAAATGAATGACGATGAGAACATAGAGGCCTATATGCTGAGAGTCAATGGAATCATTAATGCAATCAGAGGACTCGACGAAGAAATCAAAGATGCGGTTGTCATGAAAAAGGTACTTAGAACTCTTCACAAAAGATTTAATTCTAAAGTTTCTGCAATAGAAGAGGCTAAAGATCTAAATAATTTTAGCATGGACGAGATGCATGGTTCTTTGACTGCATACAAAATGAGAATAGGACAAACTAAGCCCATAGACAGAGAAGCTGCTTTTAAAGCACACAAAAATATAAAAGCTGAACAAGAATCTGAGGATGAAAAGACATCGGATGAAACGGAAGCTAACTTTGTTCGAAAACTTACAAAGGGAAAAGGAAAATATAGAGGAAAGTTACCGTTTAAGTGCTTCAATTGTGGAGGGGTCGGTCACTTTGCAGCTAAGTGTCCAATGAATGAGAAAACCAAAAGTGATGAAGGGTCACACCAAGAAAGAAGTGACTGGAAGAAGAAACCAAATTTTAGAAAAAGCAACTTCAAAAAGAAAAGTTTCATATCCAAGAATGTCAGCTCTTCTGAAGATAGCTCAGGTGAAGATTCTGAAGAAGAAACATGTGAAGCTCTGTTCATGGCATTTGAAGAAGACAAAACAAAAGAAAAATAGGAAGGTGACACAAACATTAAGGATGAGGCTGAAGTATATCTGGAAGGAGAGTTGGTTGCTGCACTTAAAGAGTTGAGTACAGAAAGGAAAAAGAATAAAAAGGTCTCAAGAAAGCTTGAGGATGCGAATGACATAATAAACACTTTGAAAGTACAGACAGAAGAATTTAAGAAAATGTCTGAAGAACTCGAAGTGCAGTTAACCATGAAAATAGATGAGTGCAGCAAACTGGAAGAAGAGATTGTTGTCTTAAGAATGCGGCTAGAAGAAAAGAATCAAAAATTGAGTTGCTATCACAAACTTGAAGGAAGTTCTGCGAAGCTTGAAAATATTATAAATAGTCAGAGGACTACAGGCATCAAATTTGGCTTGGGCTTTGTCGAAGGAGAATCATCAAGTGCATCAAAGGCCATAACTATAGAACAAGTAAAGAAAGAAGATAAGATCAAGGTTGATCAAGGAAAAATGAATCAGGCAAAAGAAAGCAACAGTGCCAGGCATGAGAAGAGTGCTGACAATGAGGGATTCATAAAAGTTACACATCAAAGGAGAAGAAAATTTGTGGCTCCCACCACAAAATGGCAAAGACCAACTCCCAGGTTTAATCATTCCTTTTCTGGTTATTGTTTTAAATGCAATGCTTACGGTCATAAGATTTTAGACTCGCATTCATAATATAGGACAAAGAAATTTCACCAAGTAGAAATGTCTTTTCACCCTTGATGGATTATGCAGTAGAATGCTATAACCGTCATAACTTTGGACACATTGCAAGAAACCGTAGAAGCACATATGCAGCAAACAAATATCAGGGAAGAAGATCTCAACCAAACAGTTTAAGGCAAAACAAAAAATTCCCAAAAAAACATGCATAGGCTACTGACAAAGAAAAGTCTAAACAAGTGACCAAAACTGTAGCCAAACCAGAGTGGAAGGAAAAGGAGTGACCCAAGGAAGAAAAGGAATCCTTGATTGTTCAGACAACATTCAAAGCATAGAACAAATCGGCACCATGGATATTGGATAGTGGATGCTCCAGTCACATGACAGGAGATAAACAAAAATTTGAAAAATTACAGAAATATGAAGGGGGCTCAGTAAAGTTTGGAAATAATGATGGAGCCAAGATAGTTGGCAAAGGATCAGTCAAGATAAGTGATGGAAAGATCAATTCCAAAGAAGTTCTGTTTGTGATTGGTTTGAAGCACAACTTACTGAGCGTAAGTCAAATATGTGACAGAGGTCATGAAGTCATCTTTAAGAAGCAGGGCTATGAAGTCAGAAAAGCACACAATGGGAAGCTGATAGCTACTGGATCGAGGACTTCTGGAAATCTATATACTCTCTCAAAACTTCAGAAGGAGCATGCTTGATTGGACAGGAAGATGAAAATTGGTTGTGGCACAAGAGGCTCGGTCATATTAGCTTTGACAATCTGGTAAAAATAAGTTCAAAAAGGGTAGTAAGAGATATACCCACCATTGGCAAACCAGTAAATAACATCTGTGCTTCATGCCAAAAAGGGAAGCAAACTAGATCCACATTTAAATCAAAGGAATACTTCACTAGTAAGCCTTTAGAGCTAATACATACTAATTTGTGTGGACCCATGAGAACACAAAGCATAAATGGTGACAAATACTTTATGCTGTTCATAGATGACTACTCCAGGATGACATGGGTACTATTTTTAAAGCTTAAATCAGATGCCTTTGAGATGTTCAAGATTTTTAAAAAATAGGTTGAGAATCAAACTAGAAAAATAATTAAATGCCTAAGATCAGACAGAGGAGGAGAGTTTATCTCAGAAGAGTTTGCAGAGTACTGTCAAAAATATGGGATCAGAAGACAGTTTTCAGTAGCAAGGACACCTCAGCAGAATGGTGTTGTAGAAAGGAAGAACAGGACAGTGCAGGAAATGGCATGGACAATGTTGGCTGAGAACAAAATAGCTGACATATTTTGGAAAGAGGCAGTCCATACTATGGTTTACATCCAAAATAGGTGCATGCTAAGGATGCATGAAAGCAAAACACCTTATGAGCTGTGGTTCGGTAGAAAGGCAACAACAAGATATTTCAAAGTGTTCGGCAGCAAGTGCTACATCAAACGAACTAAAGATAATCTCGATAAGTTTGAAGATAGAGCTGACGAAGGTATTTTTCTTGGTTACTCGACAAAAAGCAAAGCCTACACATGTTACAACAAGAGGCTAAAGAAAATTGTGGAGAGTGCTGATGTTAAAGTTGATGAAGGTAGAGAACGAGAAATTACTTATCAAGAAAACTACCCTATTTATGAAGAAGTCATTGAAGGAGATGAAGAAAAGGAAACAGAAGAAAATCAAAAAATTGACCCAGATGATTTAAGAATTGACTCGTAAGAAGAAGAAAACAAGAAATTCAAAACAGACAGCTCGCAAAAAAATCATCCCAGAGAACAGATTATTGGGGACCCAACAGTTGGTATTCAGACAAGAAGAGCAGTAGTACGGAACTACTCTCTATTATCCAGCATTGAGCCCAAAAATGTTGTTGAAGCAAGCACATATGAAAGTTGGATGAAGGCTATTAATGAAGAACTAGATCAGATTGAGAAAAACAAAACCTGGGAGTTAGTACCAAGGCCGAACAAATAAAAATATAATCGGTACTAAATGGATTTTTCAAAATAAATTGAACGAAGATGGACAGGTTGTAAGGAATAAAGCAAGACTGGTTTGTAAAGGCTATGCACAGGTTGAAGGTATTGATTTTGAGGAAACCTTTGCACCAATAGCTAGACTAGAGGCAATCAGAATGTTTCTAGCTTTAGTAGTTCATAAAAATTTCAAAGTATATCAAATGGACGTAAAATCAGCATTTTTGAATGGAAAACTAGAAGAAGAGGTTTACATTGAGCAACCAGATGGTTTCCAACTCGGTGATAATCCCAACTTTGTTTGCAAGTTGAGGAAAGCTTTGTATGGTTTAAAATAGGCACCCAGAGCATGGTATGCAAGGCTGGATAACTATCTGATTCAATAGGGGTTCAAGAAAGGTTTGGTGGACAACAATCTGTATGTCAAAACAGAGAATGGCCATCTTATTGTCCTTGTTGTTTATGTAGATGATATCATTTTTGGCAGCAGTCATGATAAGTCTTGTAGAGACATAGCAAATAAAATGAAGAAAGAATTTGAGATGTCTATGATTGGTGAACTTTCTTATTTCCTTGACCTGCAAGTCAATCAAAGTGAAAAGGGCATTTTTATCTCTCAAGTTAAATATGTGAAAGAAATGTTGAAAAAGTTCACAATGGAGGATAGTAAACCTGTTAGCACTCCCATGACAATAGGTTGCAAGTTGAGCAAGGATGACAAATCTCCGGATGTAGATCAAACCATGTATAGGTCTATGATTGGAAGCTCACTGTATTTGATGACCTACCGCACCAGATATCTTACGAGCAAGTATGCATGGTAGCAAGATTTCAGGCTAGTCCCAAAGAGACTCATGTGACAACTTGTGAAGAGGATTTTTAGGTACCTCAAGGGTACTATGGAGTATGGGTTATGGTACCCAAAAGGTAAGGACTTCACTCTTATTGCATATTCTGATGCAGATTGGGCAGGATGTATAGATGACAGAAAGAGTACCAATGGAGGAGCATTTTATCTTGGAGACAGGCTAGTAGCATGGCACAACAAGAAACAAGAATCAGTCTCTCTATCCACAATAGAGGCAGAATACATTGCAACAACAACATGTTGTACACAGATATTATGGATGAGACAAACCTTGAAAGATCTTGGTATTCACTTCAAAGAGCCAATTTTAGTTAAATGTGATAACACTAGTGCTATAAACATATCAAAGAATCCGGTTATGCATTCTCGAACCAAACATATTGCAATCCGGTATCACTTCTTGAAGGATAAAGTTGCAGAAGGTGAGGTCAAATTGGATTTTGTTTCAACTACAGAGCAAGTAGCAGATATATTCACAAAACCATTGCCCAAGGAAGTTTTTGAGTACCTTCGGAGTAAGTTGGGAGTAGTCACATTTCCCAAGAATCGACTATCAATTGGGATCACATTCTCGTGGGGAGCATTTATGCCTATGTTTATAGTTTTGCTCATATTCATGATTTTTGCTAACTATAACAATGTGTGTCCGAGAATGTTGTGCATAGACTCGTGGGGAGTCTCAGAGCAGCCCTTTGGTATTATTGTCAAAGGGGGAGAAGAATTACAGGAGATTGCATGAGTGTTGCCAACAATTCCAAAGGGGGAGATTGTTGAGCAAGGTGCAGAAATAGTATTGTCATTGTTGTCAACACAGACAGATAGATCAGTTGATGCAGTGGACAAGAGTTCAGAGGTCAGTGAGAGCATGTACAGTAAATTTCCAGGAAGACAGAAGTGGCCCAGATTCATAGAATCAAAGAAAAAGACAAGTAAGAAAACTATCACGATATCGCGACATGTTTTCTGTCGCGATTTCACGACATATCGGAGGAGAGAGAAAATGCTAGAAAAACTGTCACGATTTCGTGACATGTTGGACGAAAGAGAAAGCGCAAGATAAACTATCACGATTTCGTGACATATTGGAAGCAAAGAAGGCAAGTAAGAAAACTGTCACGATTTCATGACATGTTTGAAGAAGAAGCGCATGCAAGGAAAACTGTCGCGATTTCATGACATGTTTGGAGAGAAGGCGCAGGCAAAGAAAACTGTCACGATTTCGCGACATGTTTGGAGAGAAGGTGCAGGCAAAGAAAACTGTCATGATTTCGTGACATGTTTGGAGAGAAGGCGCAGGCAAAGAAAACTGTCATGATTTCATGACATGTTTGGAGAGGAGGCACAAGCAAAGAAATGTGTCATGATTTTGCGACATGTTTGAGAGAAAGAGCTTGCAAGGAAAAGTGTCATGATTTCATGACAATTTGCAAGAGGAAGCGCTAAGGAGGAAAAGTGTCACGATTTCATGACATGTCGGGTTTTCATGATCCGATGAGAAGAAAAGCGCTAAGGAGGAAAAGTGTCACGATTTCATGACATAATGTAGGAGAGAGAGCTCGATAGAAAAAGGTGTCACGATTTTGCGACATGCTTCATTTTCGCGGTCCAAAGTGAAGAGAAAGAGGAGAAGGATGAAGTGTCACGATTTCATGACAGAAGCAAAATGAAGGAGCATGGAAGCAGAAGCGTCACGATTTCATGACAAATTCAAGGAGGAAGAGCTCAAAGGCAAAAGTGTCATGATTTCACGACATGTTCCATTTTTGCGGGCCAAAGACAAAAAAGGCACAAGGCAACGAAAGTGTCACGATTTCACGACATGTTCCATTTTCACGGGCCAAAGACAGAAAAGGCACAAGGCAATGAAAGTGTCATGATTTCACGACATGTTTCATTTTGGGCGAAAGGCAGGGAAGTGCAAGGAGGCAAAAAATGTCGCGATATCGCGACATGTCATGTTTTCACGAGTAAAAGGCGAGAAGAGCACAAAGAGACAGAAGTGTCACGATTTCGTGACAGGTCGCAACAACATGATTACGAATAGTTAACTGGAGTCAGTGTGACAGTTATAGGTGCAGTTACAGATAGAAATCATGCAAGCTATTTTAAGAACTGTCGAAGAAGGAGAGATCGAACAGTCACATAAATAGAATCAAAAAATGCATGCATGCACAGAAAAGGATATGAATAGTCATGACCGAGAAGACGAATAGTCATGGTAGAGGTATACGTTGCATGTAACGTGTTTAACGAAATACCCACTCTATATATACAAAAGGAGTTACATAAAGAAGCAGTTATAGTTGACAAGTGGCAGAAGAGAATGTTAATAGACTGCATGCGAGATTACAAAAGTGATAGAAGATGAGGAGTTTCAATGAGAAATATTGTTATAAAAGGGCAGTTGTGTGGAGAATTGAGCTGTTGTTGTAAGTGAGAAATTGCTGCGTAAAGAGGGTTAGAAGAGGGCCGAGAGAGAGATAAGCAGAGCCGTGAGAGCATGCAGAGTTTGATTAATTGCAGACCAATCAGGGTCGTGTAAACAACGAAGGCATTTTTATGTCATTGAAATAATTCAGAATTGCAGTCCAAGTTGGTGCTTGGCATTAGGGGTTGGTGCTCCTATCTGTTGCAGCAAAAAAATAAGGGGTTGGTGCTCCTTCCAGTGGGTGCTGGTAAAGTGTTTGTAAAATTGGTGTTTTGCAAAGGCTGGATTTGGATTGGAGTCCAAGCAGTCATTTTTGAGGAGTAGCCAAATTGGTGAACCTCGTTACATTGTGTGTTGTGGTGTGCTCTCTTGTGAAAATTGCTTTACCTATTTTTAAGTTCTCTTTGCTTTAGCTTTAAGTGTTGTAGATTTGAATTTTAATAGCTACACTGATTCACCCCCCCTCTCAGTGTCATTGTGAGAATATCACCATGGATAGGGCATCAATATGGTACCATTCAATAATCGAGTGTGGGGGAAGAGAGATATACCATTCTTATGCTTTATTTTTAAATTAAACCACCAATAGTCTTAGTCATGTTCTACTCTGCTACATTGTACAATACACATAGGTTGACCATATCCTATAGATGTTCCAATAGAGTGGTCAAACCTTCCCTAGTGTAGCATGGAAGGGAATTTAGTATGAATATCATAATATCATCCCATACAACCAATAAAACTAGAGGTCATAAGGGGTCTCTATCATTCCATGCCAAGAAACTTCTAGGTGATGGGGGTGACCATATTTTGACCTTGAGCTCTTCTTATTCAGTGAATGGCATTGAGTGAAGGTACTAGCACATACAAATTAGAAACAACATGTTAGAAATTTTGAGTTAGTTGTGTTGTCATTGATGTCAAGAGTCAGTGCAGGACTTGGCAAAAGGAGGATTAAAATATTTGTATTTTAAGCCCAAGATATTTGGTTTAAGAGTTTCACATGATTGGTCAAAAGGATGGTTAAATATGAAGAAAAGACCTAAAGGAAAATAATATTATAATATTTTTATTATAATATTAAAGGTTAAAATTAAAGCCTAAGGTAGTTTATAAATTATTTATAATATTTATATTATAAATTAATTTATAAAATAATATTATTTAAACCCTAAAGTTAGGGTGGGCACAAATTCATTTTAATTTATTCTCCTCCCCGTCGACGTTCGATAAGATTGGCATATGGTATAAATACCATATGGTTTGCCAACCAAAATATTAAGTCTCTAATTTTAGAGCACATGCGATTATTGTGGAATGCGAAAAATTCATGAGCAAAACAAGACAAGAGGAAATTATTTTTTATTTGCAGCTAAAAATGTGAAGGTCAAAGTGACCAAGGCACAAAGCCTTGACACCAACCAATTGGTTGGGCTAGTGGCAAGTTGTTGGCGTGTAAGGCACAGGGTACACGGGGGACCCGCGTTCGAGTATCGATGGCTGTGAAGGGACAAAGCCTTTTATTGGATTTGGCACTGGTGAAAGAAACAAAATGTTCAAAGCACTTTTGCCTCTCACGTGAGCACATAGCCCACGCAATAGCTAGACCGTGACTAGGGCGCATGTGGTGGCTTGACTTGGGATCAAATACCATCGAGGAGTGTGCAAAGGTACTTTAATTTTTGTTATATGTGCATGTGGTCTAAAGTTGTATGTTGAGCGCCTAGGGAGATATAAGGTGATTAAAGAGGTTTTTATTTTAATTAAAGGTTGTGAAGAATTTAATTATTGTTTAAAAGTGAATTGCATTATTTTTGGATAAGAGGTGTTAATTATTTTGAAATGTAATTTTAAGTTGGGAGATATAAGGTGGTTAAGATATATTTTATTTTTGTCTTAAGTTGAATATTGAGGAAGATTTTATTTTGGCTTAAAAGTGAATTAAATTATTTTTGAAAAGGTGTGTTGACTATTTGATAATGTATTTTTGAGTAGGGAGATATAAGGGGGTTATTTTGATTGTTTTATGCATTAAAATTCTGAAGTGGATTATTGTGAAATTGAGTTAGTTGAACCTTTGCTAGTTATATTTGAAAAGTTTGGAGATTATAAGGTGTACTTGAGACTTGTTATTTTGTGTGGTGAAATAAATATTGAGGAGAATTTTGAGTGGAGTTTTGAGATAGATTGTTGCTACCTAACATTGGAATTGGCAAAGAGGTTTTGATTGTGATTAAGATAGGTTTTGAATACATATCTCCATAAAAATAAAAGGTATGGGCACATCTTCCTTGTGAGTGAAATATTGTTGGGTTGAATGTTGTGAAATGCTAAGTTGGAGTGAAAAGGTTTGTTTTATAAGTATTGTTGAGTAAATATTCATATACATGATTAGTGAATGTTTGTGAGAATAATTGGGTGTGAAATTGAGAATTGTATTGAACTAGAGTTTGTGAAAGAACATGAGTATCATTGTTATGTGATATTATTTGATAAGCATTGTTGGAAATATTTGAGTAAGCTTTCATGTGCATGATTAAGGTTTGTGAAAAGATCATGAGTATCATTGTTATGTGAATGTGGAATCATCTTGAGTCAAGGGTTGAGATTCATAGTGTGAGTTGTTGGAAGTAAAATGAAACACTTGGTTAGGGTTTGTAAGCAAGTTGTGTTTCATTGAGTGGATGGTTGAGTGAAGTTGATTGATTGAAAGCATTGAAGTGATAATTCAAGTTTTGTGAAACAAATTGTTATTTATTTTTTAATGTATTTGAAAGTGAGTTTGAAAGTGATAGAGTGATTTGTGAGCATGAAACATATTGAGTCTTTTACCATTCTCTATATGTTTCTATGGTTAAACAAGATTATGAGTGAAACTTGTTTGTGTGATTGAAGAGGTTTTCTGAAAGGATTAAGTTGAGTTGTGTATGCAAGTTTTGCAATTGATTTGAACAAGATTTTATGGAATCTTATGGACATATTTGAGTAAGTCATAGAGGGGACTTAAGGACAGAGTTGAGTAAGCTTTTGTGAAAGCTTAAGGACAGATTTGTGTGAGCTTTTGTGGAAGCTTACAATCAGATTTGAGGTAAGTCTTGGTGAATATTTGTTGAGCATATTGGACAAGTTCTAGTGAGTACTTATTGAGTATATTTGAGGTAATTCTTGGTGAAGATTTGTTGAGCAGATTGAACAAGTTCTAGTGAGGACTTGTTGAGCCGATTTGAGGTAAGTCTTGGTGAAGACTTGATGAGTAGATTTGAGGTAAGTATTGGTGAAGACTTGTTGAGGATATTGGATAAGTTCTTGAGAGGACTTGTGGACAGATTTGAGGACAAATATTTTGAGCAGATTTGTGCTAGACCAAAGGATTGTGTTTAATACAGATTTGAGATAGAGTTTGAGCAAATTTGTGCTAGATCGAAGGACTGTGTTTAGTGCAAATTTGAGATAGAGTTTGAGCAAATTTATGCTAAACCGAAGGACTGTGTTTAGTTCATATTTAAGAGAGAGTTTGAGAATATTTGTGCTATACCG
Organism: Wollemia nobilis; assembly: GCA_028583015.1. NCBI lineage: Eukaryota > Viridiplantae > Streptophyta > Pinopsida > Araucariales > Araucariaceae > Wollemia > Wollemia nobilis. The sequence goes on along the minus strand of JAQPPZ010000521.1, from coordinate 13,300,680 downwards.
AAGGACTATGTTTAGTGCATATTTGAGATAGAGATTGATCAGATTTTTGCTAGACCAAAGGATTGTGTTTAGTGCAGATTTGAGGATAGAGTTTAAACATATTTGTGCTAGATCAAAGGATTGTGTTTAGTATAGATTTAAGATATAGATTGAGTAGATATATACTAGAATAAGGACTATGTTTAGTATAAATTTGAGATAGATATTGAGCAGAGTTGATAGTAAGCTTTAGAGGTGATAGAACAGAGGACAATAGTCTCCATTTGATAGAGATCCATAAACCAGTAAATGGGAAAGAGTTCTCTTGTGGATAGATTTCCATGAAATTGATTAGGGTATTAGTATATCCTTTGGACAGAGGTCCATAAATATTGTAATAGGGAAGGATTACCAAGAGATTGGTTGAAGAAATTTTAGTGAAAGGTTTTCTTTGTGGACGTAGCCCACATTGGGTGAACCACGTTAAAATTGGTGTCTCTATTGTGTGTGATGATTTATGCATTACTTTGATTATTGCAGTTGATATAACCGTTGATAATATTGGATAATATTGTTTGGGAAAGAAAAGTAAAAAGTGGTCTTATACTATTCACCCCCTCTCAGTATAAGCTTGTGTTCTTCAATTGGTATCAGAGTGGGTTACTTCAGAAGAGTTTAATAACTTGAAGAAAAAGCTTACAGGAACACAGATGGATTCTCAGAGTGGATATTTATGGAATAAGGCACCATTTTTTGATGGGAATAATTATGCATTATGGAGTATAAGAATGAAGATTTTCCTAATGGCACTAGGAAATGATATATGGAAAGTAGTTGAGGATGGGTACATATCGCCAACTACTCCATCTACATATAAATATGGTAAGATCCTACAACTAAATAATTCAAAGGTAATGAATGGAATATTAAATGGTTTGTGTGAATCAAAGTTTTAAAAATTTATGCATTGCACATCAGAAAAAAATATTTGGGATAAGTTGAAAAATATATATGAGGGAGACAAAAATGTTAAGATAGCAAAATTACAAAATCATAAGAAAACATTTGAAGAACTAAATATGAAGGATGAGGAAAACATTGCTACATACCTACTTTGTGTGGATGAGGTTGTTAACTCCATGAAAGGACTTGGGTTTAAAGTGGAAGAATTAGATGTTTGTCAAAAGGTTTTAAGATCACTTCCTAAGAGGTATAGTGAAAATATTTCAGCCATAGAAGAAACAAGAGATATAGAAACTTTGACAAGGGATGAGTTACATGGAACTATCATAGCTTTTGAGATGAGAATAAAAGAGGAGTCTATTCCCCAGAAATAAGTAGCTTTCAAAGTTACAAATAAGACAAAGGGTAAGAAATTGGATTCAAGTAATGAGTCATACAGTGATGAAGAAGCAAACTATGGTAGAAGGAGCAAGGACACAAGAAAGCACAAAGGTACAAAATTATTTAACTATTTCAAATGTGGTAAATATGGTCACTATGTATCTAATTTTCCAAAATCTATAAATAGTAGTGGTGATGAGAAATAGGATCAAAAGAACAAGGAAGCAGGAAAATTTAGGTACCAAAATAAAAATAGGTATGGACAAAATAAGCATGAAAGAAGTATTTCCAAAGGTATAAGAAGAGTTTTTATGCAGATAAGGCAAGAAAGAGTTCAAGTGATAGTGATGATAGGTCCTTAGATAATGAATAAGAAGAAATTCTATTTTGATAGTAGAAAAATAAGATGTTAGAAAAATGGCACCAATAATTCTCAAGTATTTTAGGTGTGGTAACTTTGGTCATCTTGAAGATCAGTGCACAAGGGATGTATTCAATTTTAGTGAAGATGAATATGAAGATGCTTTTGAATGTAAAAAAGAAGAAAGTATTCATATGGCAATAGAAGAAGAAGGAAGTGTTTCTAGTGGAAATATATCAAAAAATAATGAAGATGATCTTGATGATAAAATGGTAGAGAAAGAATCAAAAAATTAAGAGGAAGGAGAATTTGATCTTGAGGGTGAGTTTATTTCTGCTCTTAATGCATTAAATAAGGTAAGAAAGCAAAACTCAAAACTTAAGGTTCAATTTCAAGAATGTGATGAAGAGAAAGGAAAGCTTATAGAAGATCTAACCAACTCAATAGCTAAGACAATGATATTTAAAGAGAAGTTAGAAGCAAAGGTTTTAGAATGTGAAAGGTTAGAGCATGAAGTAGCTTCACTAAGGAAGGAAGTAAAAGAGTCTAAAGACAAGCTACATAGGTTTGGGAGAATATCAAAGAACTTGGATAAGATTATCAAGGTACAAATACCTTCATCAAAAAAGACAAGACTTGGCTTTGAATAAGAACATAGAGGACAAGGAGAGGAGTCAATATCAAGCTCCAAATAAGAAGAAGATTTAAAAGAAGAAAGTATATGGGAGAGTCAAACTTCTAAGGATAAGTTAGAAAATAGAAGGTTAAACAAGGAAAGGAAAAATGCACAAATGAGGAACAGATGGAATAGGAAACAACACAAGGAAAGGAAAAATGCACAAATGAGGAACAGATGGAATAGGAAACAACACAAGGAAGAGGAGACTAAGAGACCAATAGGGTCAATTTCAGGGTTCTTCAATGGACGTTGCTTCTCATGTCACGAGTTTGGTCACAAGGCTTCATAGTGTGGTATAAATAAAAAATAGGGATATGGTTTTTCCAAAATGAATATAAAAAATGGGCATATATTTCAAGGGTATTGCTACTCTTGTAATCAATTTGGTCACAAGGTAGTAATTGCAAGGTTCATGATAGAAATAGACATGGATTCACTAGGAGGAACTACAAAATATTTGCACCTTCAAGGAATCACAATATATTTTTTTTTTGGTAATTGAAAGTTCTATTATCAGGGTTTTGGCTGGGTCCCAGTCCCAGATTTACAAAAACCTTGTGAAAGGGAGTCGGACATAGTTGTCGTAGAATTCATTAGAGAGGAAAGAAACCATAACAGAATGAAGAAGTCCCTCGCAGGGGACAGCCGATAGAAACCCACACAGGGGACAAGACGCTGAGAGACTCTGGAAACTTACCCACGCAGGGGTGGTCAAACCCAATCCACCACAAAAACAACTCAAAAACATACAGTCCATGAGGAACCAGGCTACAAAAAACTTTAGACAGGAGAACAAACCAGCAGCCACACCGGAAAATCTCACCCCTATGGATCAGTTTTCGGGGAGAGCTCCTTCCCGCTATCAGAGATCTCCTCCAGGTAACGCTTGAGGGCCACGCTGGTACTTTCGAACGTCGTGATGAAGCACTTGATGAACATCCTCACCATACGACTGGAGGCATCTGGGTTGGGGTCAGAATTCTTGTTGTTGTCATCAGGGACGTCCACAGGGGATATCTGGCTCGACTGGGAGGTGGGAAGGATAAACCCGAAGAACCTGCTAGGAGGGGAATAATTGGAGCAGGCACAAAAAAAAGGGCTCACGTGCCAACAAGAGGAAGACGCCTTGCTGGAGCGACGACGCTTAGGTTTGAGAGCAGACCTAAAAACAGAAACCATAGAATTAGCAAGGTTGGGGGGACTCGTACCTGACCTGTCTATCATTGTCCACCACATGGGAGACACCTGGCGGGTTCTCATGGTGCCACACCGACAGGGGAGATTGAGTCAAACCCAAATTGGCCAGCTTGTCAGCAAGTTGATTGGCTTCACGGTAAACATGGGCCGTAGACACGTACACCTGCTGGTCGATGAGCATCTTGCTTTCTTGAATCAAAACGTGAATGTTCCAAGGGGGGATTTTGTCGGTATTAATGTATCAGATGATGTTTAAAGAATCTCCTTCAATAAGGAGACGAATCCGAGAATATTTGATCAAATGAAGGCTGCGCCACAATGCCCATGCCTCAGCAACGTTGTTGGTTTGATGATCCAGCTTCTCCGCAAAGGCGAGGACAATCACCCCTTTATGATTTCTGAAGACTCCGCCAGCTCCGGATAAACCCGGATTCCCTTTAGAAGCACCATCAAAATTTAACTTTAGAAATCCCATAGGGGGAGGACTCCAGTGGGCCAGCTGTCTAGGATGGGGGGAGGGATGGGGGTTGTTCGGAATGGGAATGTGAAGGGATTGGAGAAGCTCTCGATCAGCCTTATCTATGGGGGACGGAGACCATTGGAGAAGCTAGAAATTTTTAGAAGCATAAGAGACGGCTCTATTTGCAGTGGAAATGGCATCGAGGTGAGAAGTGGTGAAGACTCTGCGATTGCGCTCGAGCCAAATCTGCCATAAGATGTGGTGGAGGCAGATCCTCCAAAGGAAAGCAATATTCGGGTTTCTGAAATGGGTGGGCCACTGGGTAAAAATATCTTGGAGGGAACGGGGTGGAGCCCACTGGATTTGGAAAAGGGATAGCATGTGGTTTAAGCTCTCACTGGTGAAGCTACACTCCACAAGAATGTGGTTGACCGTCTCTGCATTAGACAAACATAGGTGACACCTGTTAGGCATAGGAATGCCCTTTCTCATGAGGTTTTCAGTAGTAAGAATTTTGTTCTGAATAGCTGTCCATGAGAAGAATCCAACTTTAGGGATGAGACGCTTGACCCAAATCAAACTGGAAGGAAAGGAAGAAACTTTGGGTTCTATCAGGAGGGAATGGGCCGATCTAACTGAGAAATATCCATTATCAGTTCCAGACCAGACAGGGATGTCTGGAGTATCGGTTGTGGGGATGATGGTGGTCCTGAGAAGCCGGGATAAAGACACAACGGCTTGCCCTTGCTGGGAAATAGTGCTATCATAGGGAATGGTTTTCCACTTTCGATGGTCATCATAGTAGTTTCTGACCCACGGTCCCCAACTCCTTTCCAGGAGGGTCCAGAGTGTGGACAACTCTGGACTTGCTATGAGAGGTTCTTCTGTCAGCCACACATCATCCCAAAATTTTATCTCAGATCCCATTCCAAGCTGCCATCGAGATCCTTTGGAAATGAGGGATTTGGATTGTATCATCGCCTTCCGGAAGGCAGATCCAGAGGATGGTAGGTTATCATCTCTGAAGGATGAGTGATGATAGTATTTGCTTTGGACGATGGACACCCAGCCTGCTTTGGTGTTGGTGAACAGTTTCCATGCTTGCTTGGCTAAAAGGGCAAGATTCATGTTCGCAGATCTTCTGAAGCCGAGCCCTCCATAGGATTTTGGTTGGCAACAGAGTCCCAACTAACAAGATGAAACTTATTTTTGTCTTCAGGGCCTGACCACAAATTTTTTTCTGAATCTGCTCGATCTTAGCATGGACAGATGAAGGAGCCTTGAAAATGGACATGAAATAGACCGGGATGCTCTGGAGAACTGCCATGGTGAGAGTTGCCTTAGCTGCCTGGGAGAGAAGTGCACCTTTCCATCCAGCAAGTTTGATTTTGAATCTGTCAATGACGTTGTCCCACATAGATTCTTTCAGGCTTTTGATAAATAAGGGAAGGCCCAAGTAAGAGGTGGGGAGGGTGGAGACTCTGCATTGGAGGATGCAGGCAATCTTGCGTTGTCGACTGCCAGGAGTGTTGAGGAAGAAACACTGACTTTTGGTGTAATTTATTTCCTGCCCTGCTGCTTTGGCATAAGTCTCAAGGATGGCTTTAATGGATTTGGCTTGAACGACAGATGCAGAAGTAGCCGTAATGGTATCATCCACAAATTGCTGGTGGGAAAGAGGGGGAGAAGTGGATGAGGCTTTGATTCCAGTGATCTCTCCAGTGGCGCAGGCATTCTTGAAGGCTCTCCCCAGGGATTCAGCAAGGATTATGAAGAGGAAAGGAGATAGAGGATCACCTTGTCTAATGCCTTTCTGAGTCAAAAAATAGCCTGTTGCAGAACCGTTGACTAGCACCGAGAACCACGGTGTTGATATACATCCTTTAACGAGCTTTATCCAATCTTGGTGAAACCCGAACTTGCCAAGGACTTTGAGAAGGAAATCTCTATTGACCCTGTCAAAAGCTTTGTTGATGTCCAATTTGAGAAACATCGCTGCTTTCTTGTTGCAATGGGTGGAATGGAGGGTCTCATGGAGGGATATGATGCTGTCAGTAATGGATCTGCCTTCTACTGAGCTGCCTTGACAGGGGTCGATGATGGCAGGGAGGATTTTCTTTAGTCTAAGAGCCATGGATTTGGTGAGGATTTTGTAAATGATGTTGCACAGGCTTATCGGTCTGAAGTCCGCCATAGATCTACAGGGGTGAGTTTTGGGGATCAGAGCTATGAAAGTGGAATTGATACCCTTCGAAATGATCTTGGTAGTTTGGAGTTCTATAATGGCCCTGCATATGTCACTTCCCATGATGTCCCAGAAAGTTTGAAAGAAACGAGGGGGAAAACCATCTGGTCCAGGGGCTTTGTCAGCCTGCATAGAAAATAGGGCCATCTTAATCTCAGCCGGGGAGAGAGGCTGGACAAGGGCAAAATTCATCTCAGGTGTGACCAGGAGGGGAATATTCTTGAGGAGGGATTCCTGGGCGGGCAGGTGGGGAGGGGAGGGATTTCCCATCAGACTGCTGAAGTAAGCTGACGCTTCTGCTCTGATCTTGGAGATGTCCTGGGAGACAGAGCCATCAGACAGGGTAAGTTCTTTGATTTTGTTGGAACTTCGGTTCCGAAGCGTAGAGGCATGGAAAAACCTTGTGTTGGCATCCCCATATTTGAGCCATAGGGCTCGAGACTTCTGTCGCCAATAAGTTTCTTCTTTGGCCATAATGTTATGGTACTCCGACAGGAGCTCACCTTCCTCTTTCCGTAGTTGGGAAGTCCACTGATCGTGCTGAGTCTTTTGCTCGAGAAGTTTGAGCTTGTCTAAGATTAACTGTTTGTTCTCGAAGATGTTTCCAAAAACTTCTCTATTCCATTTTTTAATGCTTTCTTTCACTGCTTTGAGTTTTTGGGACGCACGGGCAATGGCAGATCCAGAGCAGGGGAGATTCCACCACTCAAAGATTCTCTGTTTAAGGTCAGGGTGGTGAATCCACATATTCTCAAATCTGAAGGGAGTTTTGAAAATAGGAGTTTTGTTGGACTCAAGGAGGAGGGGGGAATGGTCAGACCCAATCCTGGGGAGGGTTGTGAGAGAAGTATCACCGAACAGGGGAATAGCCTATTGGGATAAGAAAAAATGATCAAGCTTGACCTGGATATGGTCTAACCCTGCTCTTTTGTTGCTCCAGGTGTACTGGAAGCCTTTGATCTGGATGTCCATCAGTTCATTGCCTAAAACAAAATCCTAAAAATCGGCAATGCTTTTGGAGAGGGAGGGAATACCACCTCGCTTGTCAGAGGCAAACAATGGGGAATTGAAGTCTCCGGCTAACATCCATGGGAGGGTGGAGAAAGCATTCTTAAGAAGGGTTATGGAATCCCACAACAACCTTCTTTCCAGGGGATTGTTGGGGGCGTAGATATTTGAAAGGACCCAAGTGAACTGGTTGGTCGTGCAATGGAAGACCATGTTGATGGTTCTATTGGTAATGGAGACCACCCTTCCTTCAACTTGGAGTGGATCCCATAAGCACAGGAGCCCCCCGGACGAACCTTCGACGGGGGATGAGGCCCACTGGCATTTCTTCCACATTGATTGGACAATGTTGGGGATTCTCGCTGCATCAGCTTTGGTTTCTTGGATCATGATGATGGCCGGTTTGCAGTCCTTCCTGATGGTGCGAGCTAGCCTTTGTTTGCTCGAACTGTTAAGCCCTCTTATGTTCCAGGAGAGGATCTTCATTTGGATACTTTGGTGGGTTTCTTACCTCCCTTGCTGGGTAGAAGGGGGTTTTTAGGATTTTTGAGCTCCTCCGTGGGTTGGTTAAACATGTCAGAAAGGAGGGTCGATTGGACTCCGTTAGCAATCTAGTTTTCTGTGTCCTTTTTGAGCTGGTCGGACGAGGACGGTCTGCCTCACTTTTTATCACCCCCTGTGTCAACAGGACCTTTCTTGCTTCTAGTAATGATGGAATTGGAATCCAGGCGGTTGCGGGATGGACTGAGGGCATCCTCAGAGGAGTCCGGGAAAGGGTTGGAAGCAGACAACAAAACAGTGAGGGAAATGGGAGGAAGGGAAACTCCGGAGGGGAGGGAAAGGGGGGATGGGGATGGAGGTGGGGTGGGAGAAGAGGGAGGGTTTGGGGAAGAAGAAGGAACGGGATCGGGTAATGAGACGGGTGGGATAGAAGGAAGGGGGGCTATCGGGGAACTAGATGGGGAAGGGTTAGTCCCAGAGACGGGATCTTCATCAACCATAGCAGAGAGAGGATCAAACTTATTGGGGAAGGCAAACAGAGAACATACCTGATCGGAGCTAGAGGGAAGATGATTGGGGCGGGTCTCCTGACTGGGCCCTTGCTTCCCTTTGTCAGCTATTTCTCGTCTAGAACTTTCAGGGGCTCTGGCCACCAAAGGAGCGGTTGACTGCTAAGGAGGGGGGCGTTGCGACCGACAAGACTCTTTAGCAGGTTTCAGAATAGGACATTGGGACCTAAGGTGCCCTTGGGATTGACATCCGATGCAGAAGGCCGGTTTGTTCTCGTACTCGATGGCTTGACACCAGTGGAAATCCTCATAAATGAGATTGATGCGAGTGGGCAGCTCGGACGCCAGATTTGCAGAGACGCATAAGCGCGCATAAGCCATCCTGGATCGGGCTTTCATTGTCGGGTCGAAAGCAATCAAGTCTCCAATGTATCCTTCGATACCGTGCAAAATGTCTTCATGGAAGAACTGGATGGGGAGGTCCGGGAGGCGGACCCAAATGGGGGCGACATTGATATCCTGAGTTTGGGGGTTGAAACCCTGATCCCATTTTTTAAGAAAGAGGCTTTTCCTACCGAAAAACCATGGCCCTCCCATGAGAATTCTTGCATAGTCCTTCTGGTTGTTTATCTGGATCAGGAAAAAGCCCCTGGAGAGGGCCACGAGCTATAAACTTCCCTGGGTTCACCATTTTAAACCAGCCCATCGTCTGATAGACTCCATGTCCGGTCTGCCCCCAACGAATTTCCCAACCAGAGAGAGGGATTCGATGGATAGTTTAGGTGCCATGCGAGACACCGGGATGATCAGGTCTTCGTCGGAGACCACCAAGGGGGGAGCCGCAGATTCAACCGATCGAGGGGAGGACGATCCAAAAACTTTCTTGCTGAAGGAAAGCAGAAAAGGGGGAATGAAATTTTCCCCCCAAGGTCGTGACCCACCTAGGTCTGGATCGAGGCCACCATGGTATTCAGAGGGGTCAGCAGGGATTTCTCTGGGCTCAAGATCCGTAGGGTGGGATTGCGAAACCCCCCTTGGACGAAAAGGGACAAAACTCCGGGCGCTATCGCTACTAGTGCGGCTGTCATTTTTTTTGGGAGACAAGCAATATCCATAAAGTAATCACAATATTAAGTGTTACAAGTGCAATAATATTAGGCATATGGCTAAGTGGTGTAGATAAAAATTTCTAAAGACAAGCAAGAACAAGATTATTTATAGGAATCAAATGGATCAGTTGAGAAAGAAGGTGGACAAAGATAAATATCAGTGTATGCTGGGAGTAGAGATACTCCCACCCCAAAATTAACCACCTTAAGAGAGGATGTGGGGGATGGGTTGAGCTAAGAGTCTTATCTTTAGCCCCAAGCCCCATAGGTGGCCCTTTTCCATTGATGACAAAGGGAAAGAGATTTGAGTTAGGAGGAGATCATTCAATCAGGGGGAACAGTTTCTCAGGGGGAGCAATTTTGGAAAAAGGAAAAAGGAATGGTTACAAAAAAATGGGTTGCCATCAATGATAAAGGAGGAGATTGTTGGAAATTTTGAGTTAGTTGTGTTGTCATTGATGTCAAGAGTCAATGTAGGACTTGGCAAAAGGAGGATTAAAATATTTGTATTTTAAGCCCAAGAGATTTGGTTTAAGAGTTTCACATGATTGGTCAAAAGGATGGTTAAATCTAAAGAAAAGACCTAAAGGAAATAATATTATAATATTTATTATTATAATATTAAAATGAGGTCATAAAAGGTCTAAGGGTGAAAGAGAAAAATACCTAGGCCAAATGGAAATAATATTATAATATTTTTATTATAATATTAAAGGTTAAAATTAAAGCCTAAGGTAGTTTATAAATTATTTATAATATTTATATTATAAATTAATTTATAAAATAATATTATTTAAACCCTAAAGTTAGGGTGGGCACAAATTCATTTTAATTTATTCTCCTCCCCATCAATGTTCGATAAGATTGGCATATGGTATAAATACCATATGGTTTGCCAAAAAAGGATTAACTCTCTGATTTTAGAGCACATGTGATTATTGTGGAATGCGAAAAATTCATGAGCAAAACAAGACGAGGAAATTATTTTTTATTTGCAGCTAAAAATGTGAAGGTCAAAGTGACCAAGGCATAAAGCCTTGACACCAACCAATCGGTTGGGCTAGTGGCAAGTTGTTGGCGTGTAAGGCATAGGGTATGTGGGGGACCCGCATTCGAGTCTCGATGATTGTGAAGGGACAAAGTCTTTTGTTGGATTTGGTGCTGGTGGAAGAAACAAAGCGCTCAAAGCACTTTTGCCTCTTACGTGAGCACCTAGCTCACGCAGTAGCTAGACCACGGCTAGAATGCAGGTGGTGGCTTGACTTGGGATCGAATCCCATCGAGTGCAAAGGTACTTTAATTTTTGTCATATGTGCATGTGGTCTAAAGTTGTATGTTGAGTGCCTAGGGAGATATAAGGTTATTAAAGAGGTTTTTATTTTAATTAAATGTTGTGATGAAATTAATTATTGTTTAAAAGTGAATTGCATTATTTTTGGATAAGAGGTGTTAATTATTTTGAAATGCAATTTTAAGTTGGGAGATATAATGTGGTTAAGATATAATTTATTTTTGTCTTAAGTTGAAGATTGAGGAAGATTTTATTTTGGCTTAAAAGTGAGTTGAATTATTTTTGAAAAGGTGTGTTGATTATTTTATAATGTATTTTTGAGTAGGGAGATATAAGGGAGTTATTTTGATTGTTTTATGCATTAAAATTCTGAAGTGGATTATTGTGAAATTGAGTTAATTGAACCTTTGCTAGTTATATTTGAAAAGTTTGGAGATTATAAGGTGTACTTGAGACTTGTTATTTTTGTGTGGTGAAATAAATATTGAGGAGAATTTTGAGTGGATTTTTGAGATAGATTGTTGCTACCTAACCTTGGAATTGGCAAAGAGGTTTTGATTGTGATTAAGACAGGTTTTGAAGACATATCTCCATAAAAATAAAAGGTATGGGCACATCTTCCTTGTGAGTGAAATATTGTTGGGTTGAATATTGTGAAATGCTAAGTTGAAGTGAAAAGGTTTGTTTGATAAGCATTATTGAGTAAATCTTCATATCCATGATTGGTGAATATTTGTGAGAACAATTGGGTGTGAAATTGAGAATTGTCTTGAACTAGGGTTTGTGAAAGAACATGAGTATTATTGTTATGTGAGATTGTTTGATAAGCATTATTAGAAATATTTGAGTAAGTTTTCATGTGCATGATTAAGGTTTGTGAAAAGATCATGAGTATCATTGTTATGTGAATGTGGAATCATCTTGAGTCAAGGGTTAAGATTCATAGTGTGAGTTATTGGAAGTAAAATAAAACACTTGGTTAGGGTTTGTAAGGAAGTTGTGTTTCATTGAGTGGATGGTTGAGTGAAGTTGACCGATTGAAAGCATTGAAGTGATAGTTCAAGTTATATGAAACAAATTGTTCTTTATTTCTGAATTGATTTGAAAGTGAGTTTGAAAATGATAGAGTGATTTTTGAGTGTGAAACATATTGAGTATTTTACCATTATCTATGTGTTTCTATGGTTAAACAAGATTCTGAGTGAAACTTTCTTGTGTGATTGAAGAGGTTTTCTGAAAGGATTAAGTTGAGTTGTGTATGCAAGTTTTGCAATTGATTTGAACAAGATTTGGTCGAAGCTTGAGGATAGATTTGAGTAAGTCCTAGAGGGGACTTAAGGACAGATTTGAGTAAGCTTTTGTGAAATCTTAAGGAAATATTTGTGTGAGCTTTTGTGGAAGCTAACAATCATATTTGAGGCAAGTCTTGGTGAAGATTTATTGAGCAGATTGAACAAGTTCTAGTAAGGACTTGTTGAGAAGATTTGAGGTAAGTCTTGGTGAAGATTTGTTGAGCAGATTGGATAATTTCTAGTGAGGACTTGTTGAGCAGATTTGAGGTAAGTCTTGATGAATACTTGTTGAGCAGATTGGACAAGTTCTTGAGAGGACTTGTGGATAGATTTGAGGATAAATATTGAGCAAATTTTTTCTAGATAAAAGAACTGTGTTTAGTGCATATTTGAGACAGAGTTTGAGCAGATTTTTACTAGACCGAAGGATTGTGTTTAGTGCAGATTTGAGATAGATTTTGAGCAGATTTGTGCTATACTGAAGGACTATGTTTAGTTTAGATTTAAAACAGATTATGAGAAGATTTGTGCTAGACCGAAGGACTATTTTTAGTGTAGATTTGAGGCAAATATTGAGAAAATTTGTGCTAGATCGAAGGACTATGTTTAGTGTATATTTGAGGACAAAGTTTGAATAGATTTGTGCTAGAAAAAATGACTATGTTTAGTATAGATTTGAGATAGATATTGAGTACATTTGTGCTAGACCGAAGGACTATTTTTAGTACATATTTGAGATAGATATTGAGTAGAGCTAAGAGTAAGCTTTAGATGTAACAAAGTAGAGGACATTAATCTCCAATGGATAGAGATTCATTAGCCAGGGTAGTGAGGATATAAGTCTTCTGAGTGAGGACATAGGTCTTCTATGGAGAGAGATCCACAAGCCAATATAGTGGTGGCAGTATTCTTCTAAGAGATCACCAACCATAGTAGAGGAGAATGAGTTCTCTTGTGGATAGATATATATGAACCAACAAAGGATAAAGAGTTCTCCTATGAATAGGTTTCCACGAAATTGATTAGGGTATTGGTATCTCCTTTGGATAGAGGTCCATAAATATTGTAATAGGAAGGATTCCCAAGAGATTTGTTGAGAAAATGTTAGTAAAATATTTTCTCTATGGACGTAGCCCACATTGGGTGAACCATGTAAAAATTGGTGTCTCTATGTGTTATGATTTGTGCATTTCTTTGATAATTGCAGTTGATATAGCCATTGATAATATTAGATAAATATTATTTGGGAAAGAAAAGTAAAAAGTGATATTATACTATTCACCCCCCCCCCTCAGTATAAGCTTGTGTTATTCACAACAAAGGATCTTGTTGTAGGTATTTTGCTCATAAAATTTTGGATCCTTTGATTTACGCAAATTTTCTAGATGAATATAGTATTTTATCTTCAATCTAATAGATAGATATCTTCACTAAAATTCAAATCTAATGTCCTTCAAAGTAGCTCCCTCTAGATATCTATCTTGCATGGAGTTTTTAGGTGAAATTTTTAAGTGCTTCAACATGCATATAGGTAGGGAAATTCACTAGAGTCTAAGCCTATGGTAGTTCTTTTGATTGTGGGACTATTAGAAATGAATCAGTTGAGTCCCATAGGGTGTTCCACTAAATTGTTGTCCTCTCTAATTATATCAACCACCAAACATAGGGACTATATGGTCAAGACTATCATGCCTTATGTAGAGTGACACAATAGGAAAACTCTAAGAGCATAGGGATTGACTCAATCAGATGCCTCTAGGGTTTTTTATAAGGCTAGATTCTTTTCATATGTGATTTTTAATGCTCTTCCTACTCTGATCATATTTAGGGAGAAAAGGTAAAGAGAAAATATAGATAGAAAAAAGGAAAAATATCCTAATCTAATCAAAGCTAACAAGGGTGATGGGCCAAGATAAAATTAAGGTTCCTTTGCATAACAACAAGATTCACAAATATGTGAACTTCCACTAACAGTGCTCAAGAAACACTTTCTCTTCTCAATATGTTAATTAAGCACATATTGCACATATAATAAATGGGATAGAAATATCCCAATATTCATGACCTATTATATATATATATATATGCAAGTTACAAATCGTGCCAAAAGTGAGGGTTAAAAAATATATTCTTAAAACAACTAGGGTTTAGGTGCTACTAAAAAAAATAAAATGAAAGGAAAGTTATATAACTCATCAATCCTTTGCAATGCTAAAACTTCTACTATTTATATATTACAAAAAGAGAATTTTCTCCCTCTATAACTTGTGCAAGATTTTCAATATGATTGCTCTTTTGTGTGCTAAGTCAAATCTCCATTGAAGTTGTTGATTCCTTCAAGATATTTGAATTTGATATTATTAATACCAAATATTTTAGGGCCTCTATATGAATAGTTACCATTGCCATTGTGAATAAAATACCATTTCTAGGGATAAATAATTGAATGTGAAATATTGCTATAGTCAATTCTCTAGGTTTAGGGTCATTCTTGTTGTAGCTCTCATGTTGTTGCCTTTAATGTTGTAGAGAGGGAAAATACCCATCACAGATGATTCTTGATGGATCCGTTGGGAGCCAAGGTAACCATATGACTATTGTTTCTCTACACTTGAGGCTTAGGAAATCGAAGGGTTCACCAAGAGTGGTTTAAGGACTCACTCCAATTTAGGGTCGGAATATGTGATGTGTTTATTGAGAAAGCACCTAAGTTCAGTCTTGAATAAGATCTAAGCTAGAAATAAAAGAACAATAATGCAAGCAAACAAGGAGTTATTCTTATAATGATTCATAGTTTCAATGAAGACTATTCCTAAGAAATATTTTGTTTAATCCTTTTAGCTACATAAGACAAATAGAAAAATCAAAACAAACAACATAAAAGAGCTATTAGAACACTTACTTGATCTAGTGGTTGATCCTATCCAAATTCACACTCTAGAATGTTTGACTATAAATTTGGTCAATCCTAAAAATCAATAATAGAAACTTGGAAAAATAGGTTAGTGTTTAAGGGTCTACTTAGGACACTATGACTAAGCTTGGAGGTGTAGCAATCAAGACCCCTTGGTCCTTTTAGCTAACTATTTGAAAATAAAACTGATTATTGATCTTTGGAAAACAAACAAGATAAGATGTAGCAACATAGAATAATGAAAACAAAGTGTAACAAAAATCAGACTTACAATAAATGAACTAGGGGTTTTGGGAGCAAGAATTTCTCCTAAACTCTAGTATTTGAATTCGTACCCTCTAATGGACAACCACAAATTTAGAAATAGAGATGGAATGGTGAAATCAAGGGTTTCACCGAGATTATGCCCTGTAAGGATAGGGCATGAATTCATAGCAAAAAATTTATTTGATCTATAAATGCAAAAATACAATGCAAAATATAATATTAATGATCTAAAAAAACTAATAACACAAGAAGAACCTGATTAGCCTATGATGGGAGTAAAAGAGAAATGAAAGAGTGAAGGCAATAACCAAAATGGTAGACCTATCCTCCTTGCACAAGATCTATCCTCAAGGCTCCTCCTCTTGCTCACAAAAAACATCTAATCACAAGAAGAGTAGAAGCAAAGCATAAATAGAATATTCCAAAAGCAATTAATCCTTGAGAGCATCAAAAGCACTTGCAATCATCATGAGGGATGGATAAAATTATGAGATCTTATATGAAAAAGGGAGTCCAATCCTTCTATTTATAAGAGGTTTGGAGGTGTTTAGGTAGGAAAATAAAACTCAAACTTGGGGAAGATCTGACATCACAGAGGTCATCTAAAAACTTGGGTTTTAAAGAAAAAACCTAAAATTACCAAATTTGCACCCCATATTGGATGACCATAAATTTAGCAAGGCTAGAAGAAAAATTAAAACAAAAGGAGAAAATAAAAGCTCAAACTTGGCCTTAGCAACTTTGAGTAACTTCTTAGGGTTCTAAGGGAAAAATAACTCATTTAGATGGATCAATATTTTGTGTCTACATTTTGATCCCTCTTAGATGCATTTATTTTTGGAATATATTACATTATTTGGTTCTTTACTAATGTACCATCATGGGTACATATTTAGATTAGGAGTTTATTAGGACTTAAGTACTTTATTAAAGCAATGTAATAAATGCACAAGTGTTAGAATGTGCAATGATGTAAATGTGCATGTAGTCCACATGTACATAAGTCCTTAGAATAGAATAGTGAGGTGTCATAGGAATATTGAAGGCAAAGAGTTGCATCTCATTATAAATAGGCCTTCATAGAATAGAAAAGTGAGAGGATTTTGGAGTGCATAGGTTGAGTAGTAGTAGATACAATGTAGATCCATTTTGCAAATATGGAGAGGTTGTGACCTCCATTGGAGAGCATTGTATATTTTTATGAGCTTTCTTATATGAGCATTTATTGAGTGTTGTATCAAGTTTTCTATCATATTTTCATGCTTATTAGTTAGCCATTATCATAGTTATAACATTGCATGCTTATTTCCATACTTGTGGTTGCATTTTCTTTAAGTTTAAAGCTTCAAAAGCTAACAGTGGTATCAGAGCACTAGGTAGATCAATAGGAAATAGTGAGAGCCACAAGAGTGATTGAGAGGAGATTGTAAATCTCATTTTTAGATTTCTAAAATTTACTATTGGCTAGATTTTTTCCACAGAGTTGCAAAAAAACTTGTGAAGACTAGAACTCAACATTGAATCCACTAGATTGGCAATCCAACTAGTGAAGATTATTTTCTATAGATTTATAGAAATTTATATTTCTAATATTTTTGTTGTAGAAAATTAACTCCTAGAAGTTGAGAAACTTCCTACAATAGATAGAGAAGAATTTCACCTTCGTTGCCTGAAATTCTATGTACTTTCCTCGAGCAGGGATTAGTTCTTTGTTGTAAAAAAGTGGAGATTGAATATTTGGAGGCCTAAGGAGAAAGGTCCCATTGAAATATTTGTGGATTGAAGACTCCTAATTGAAGATTGAGGAGAGATCTAGTGGCCAAGGAATCCACATTGGATATTGTAAATCTAGGAAGGAGTTCCTAGAAAGAAGACCCCATTGAAGGAAGAAGAGACTCAAGGAGAAGAGTCCTAGTGAAGATTGGAGATTGGTGATCTCCATTGAATATTGAAAACTTCACATTGAAGAAGAGGTCCATAGAAGGCCCTATTGAAGAACTTCCATAGTGGAATATTGAGGATAGAGAAGGACTAACAAAAATTCCTATTGCATATTTTAGTAGCAGTGGATTTAGGAGATCCAAGGAGAAGATCTCATTGTAAAACTACCATAGTTGAAGATTGAAGAGATCAAAGAAGGTCTCATTGAAGGTTTTGAGAAACTACAAGATTGAAGGCCCTAGGAGAGGTCTCAAGGAGAAACAAGGAGAAGGCTTGGTGAGCCTCATTGAAGGAGTTCCTAGAAGAACTCATTGGAGAAATTTACTACCAAGGAGAAGCTCCTGATAGTAAAAGAGTTGGGACAATTGTCGCCATCCAACAACAAGCCCAAAGGAGAAAGATTTGGCAAGAAGTTTGTCAAATTTTGAAGTAGTTTGGAGAAGATCTCAAGACATTTAGAATCTTGAGAAGAAGGCCATTAGATAGGCCAAGATTGAAGTCAGAATTCAACAAAGAATTTGACAAGAGAAAGGAGATAAGAAAAGCCACCAAATCTAAGAGATTTGGGGATTGCCATTGAAGGCTTGAAGGTCATTTTAGAGATAGAAGATTTGCTGATTTCTATAGCATATTATTGGAGAGTTCTTGAGGAATATCTCAACTGTGATTTGGAGGAATTTCCTACCAAATTTTTGGGATTCAAGGACAATGTTTCAGAGAAGGTTTTTATTTCTTTACAATCTAAAATTTTTCAGATTTGAGGATAGAAAAAGGCAGCAATTTGGGCAGCATTGGTAGCTACTAAAGTTTAGATTTCAGAAGTGCATCCTGAAGGAGTATTGAAGCCACCAAGTTATAGTATTGAGCAAAAATTAGTGGAGTGTTGAAGCTACAAAAAGGTGAGCTATAGAGCTATTTTGGATAGCCTAGAAGAGCTGCAATATCATCTACAAAAGGCAACAATTTAGGTGACTTAAATCACCATCATCTTCATCTTCTACAAAGGTGAAAAGGTATGCAAAAAAAGGTGCAAAAGGTTCATTAATTAAACTGTTATATTTTATTCCTTACTAAGTTTATTAAGCACCAGTTTCAAGGATTAAAGGTTGCATAAATAGTGTTTATTTAAGTCTTCAAGAGAGTGCAGAAGTTATTGTCTACAAGGTTCAAACCTGCACAAAAAATAGAAGTTAGATATATTTTGAGAGAAATAAAAATATCAACATTCTATTGACTATTCTAAGCAAGATAAGACTCTAAAATTTGCATATACTTTAGTGCAAGAAGTTATTGAAAATCTTGGATTATTGAGTGCAAAAGTAACCAAGAAAGAAAGATATTATCAAGGATTTGAAGGTAATATCAACTTCAGATTTATCTCAGCATTTTGAGAGGAAAAGAGAGTTGATTTAAGAGCACAAGGGGGCAAATGTCTATCTCATCATACTCTACATTTGCATAGCACCTCATTAGAGCTATTCAAGGGAGCTCTAAATAGTGAAGTATCTCCAAGGAAAGGGAGATAGTATTAGTAGCATTAACCTACATCAATCACCTAAGCATTAACAAACATTGGTCTCAAGAAAAGGATAACAAGAAAGGGTGAAGAAATAGGTATTACTACAGTAAGGATGCCAAGGTTGAATACATATAGCATCATAGTAGCCTTTGGAGAAGGTAAACAAAGGTCCATCTGATAGCCATTGGTGAAGACATCATGGTCTAAACTCAGCTATGAGTGGTGAAAGCAACATAGGGTTAATTCTACGTAAAAGAAGCATTGACAGTAGCATCATCACCAGTGAGAGTGAGCATTCTTCTTACCCACGTAACTTGCACCAAGGCAAGTATAACATTCGATTAAGATATATAGTGAGGAAACCATTATAGTTGGCAAAAGCAAACTTAGGGAGTTGCACCAACTTGATAGGGAGAAGATACATCAAAGTGATAGCACACATCCTTCAAAGTTTGACTCAAATTCAAGGAGTTACCCATCACTGAAGCCATCACGTACACCTATTTGGCATTCTTGTAGAAGCATTGGAAGATAACCATCTCTTCTAGAGAAGCATTGAGAGAATAAACATCATTTCCCCTCAAGTGAAGCATTGGAGAATATTGATTGTTGAAGCATTGGATTAGCATCATAGTCTATAGAGAACGAGTGTTAAGAGAGCAAGGAGAAAGCGTTCATATAGCCCAAGGGAGTTAGGGAAAAGTAGTGAAGATATTGCACCACGTGGAAGATGACATCTCATGCACACCATGGATAGTCACCACTACATCAAAGGTAGCTCAAGCACGCAATGTTAGAAGCATATCTACATAGGCATCATTATTATAATACCCTTGTAAGAAGTGTTAGGTTAGAGGTGTTGAAAGTAATAGATAACCATTTAGTACCACTTGTTATTCGATGTTGGGAAGGTGCAGTATAAGTGGTTCAAAGGAGTTAGGTGAACCAAGTGCCACTTGGCACAATCTTTCCTACACCATGCTCTAATCTTGTAGAGAGCACACTTCAAAAGAAATTGTCAAAGTAGTGCTCATAAGGATGTTAACTAGAAGATAATTCAAAGTAAAACCAAGGTAGCATTAAAGTGTTTAGTGCACATGAGGTTTGAGGATTGACAAAGCCATCTAATTCACCTTTTGGAGAAGAAAAGCATAGGTATAAACAATAACATTGAAGGGAAAGCTCACCAATAGATTCAAAGAGCATAATTCGACACTAAATATGTCAAAGAAGAGTACGTACATTGACTAAAGAAGATAAATAAGAGCAGCGGAGTGAACATTGGTAAAGGCACACAATTCGATGATAAAGAATGAAGGGAAAGTCTACATAGCATCTCAAAGTTGACAAGGAGTCAATTGTCATCAATTTGTAGAGTTTGAGTTGATCACAGACAACTTTCAAGATCGAGCTTAGTATTGGAAAGGTAAGAGTTATATTAAAAGGTTTATTAAAGTTGAAATCAGCTAAACCTTATAATCTAGAGAAATTGAATGGTAGGAGTAATAAGGAGTTAAATCTCTAGAAAAGCATTTTGATTACCTTGAGAAGGAAGTAGAAAATAGAAGCATTAAAATATTTATTATTATTGCTTCAACTATAAGGAGTTATAAGGTTAGTAAAAATTATTTTGCAAATACATACTTAGTCTAAATTTCTAAATAGGTATATATAAGGAATATATTTTTTTATCAGTAAAATAATTTAATTAAGGATGGATATAAAATGAATCTTGATCAAATTTAGATCATAGAAATTTAGAAACAATATTATACAAAGATAGAAGCAATTTAAACTCTAGATTCATTTAAATTTTGGAAGACTGACATTATTAGTCTCATACTCAAGTTGAAGAGGCATAAAAGATCTAAATTTAATATCTTAAATATATTGAGAGTTTTATTGATTTAAAATTACATCATTTATAATGTTTCTACAAGAGGAGGTAAATGGTTGATTGTAGTGATAAAAAGTTGATTATTATCATTACAAAAACATCCAAAAAAAGGTGAACCAACAACTACTAAGCATTTTTTCAAACCTATAGCTTATCACTAGGGAGACAAAAGGAATTCAACTTAAATCTAATCTAGAAATATTAGAACGCTATCAAATTCATTATTAATTCAAATATATATTCTTACAAAATTTGAAATTTGAAATAAGTCTTGCTAAGATTGATTCTACAAATCAAAGAAGGGTATTTAATCATTCCACTAGAGAATCATAAGGTTGAATACTACAAAGGGTCTACCAAAATATAATCAAAGGTACTATATAATAATCAACTAGTATTTATTCATATTCTCCAAATACTAGTGAGTAATAAAGAATTCATCTTCAAAGATCTACTTAGAAGAAACATGGATGACATTGTCAGAAATGCATTTAATAGTGGGGAACTATTGCATGAGTTAGAATCTTATTCTTTAAACTTGATTGATACATTCGAAGGATACAAATACTTATCCACTAGAAAAATGGAAATATTCTCAATGTTTCTCAAAGAGGCAGAGGAAGGAAATTTTAAGATATTAATTGGTTATCTACATGAAGTACTCTTCAGAATATGGTGAAACACTCAAAATATAGTTACACTTACTCCAAAATAATGTTTAATGATATATCTATCATTGATTTTTTTTTAATACCATCAAAATGAAAAGTAGAACAACAATCATAATCAATATTATTGTGATGATATACTAACCCATCATGAAGAAGATAAACCACTAACAAAATTGTAGAAACGAAGGAGGAAAAAAAATAAAAAATAAGCACAACAGAAAGATGAATATGAAAGAAAATATTTTTAAGATGAATTCAAATCAAAGTGATCCAGAGAGAGAAGATGAAGATACACATATAAACACAGGTAACAAGCACAATGAAGAAAGCAGAGAAGAGAAGCTCAAATTTCAAGTTCAAGACGAATATCCATATTGAAGACTAAAGTCTTCAAAAACCAAATATAATACAAAGGGGTGTTGGAATATATTACATTATTTGATTCTTTACTAATGTACCATCATGGGTACATATTTATATTAGGAGTTTATTAGGACTTAAGTACTTTATTAAAGGAATGTAATAAATGCACAAGTGTTAGAATGTACAATGATGTAAATGTAAATGTAGTCCACATGTACATAAGTCCTTAGAATAGAATAGTGAGGTGTCATAGAAATATTGAAGGCAAAGAGTTACATCTTATTATAATGAGGCCTTCATAGAATAGAAAAGTAAGAGGATTTTGGAGTGCATAGGTTGAGTAGTAGTAGATACAATGTAGATCCATTTTGCAAATATGGAGAGGTTGTGACCTCCATTGGAGAGCATTGTATATTTTCATGAGCTTTCTTATATGAGAATTTCTTGAGTATTGTATCAAGTTTTCTATCATATTTTCATTCTTATTAGTTAGCCATTATCATAGTTATAACATTGCATGTTTATTTATATACTTTTTTTTTGCATTTTCTTCAAGTTTAAAGCTTCAAAAGCTAACATTTATGGCCAAATAAATTTGTTAAAGAAATATGTAGACACCTACAGACAAAAAATGATGAACATAAAAAGGGGTGATAGGTTTAGTCGAAGGGATGATGCAAAAATGATGTTATTATAGATACTTTGAAATGTTGCATGCTTTACGAGGCATTAATAATGTTTCAAAAGGAATGCAAAGTTCCTAAAGAAACTTGAAATAACAGACATAGAAAAGAAGAAATGAAGAAATATAAGAGAAAAAGAAAAAAGAGAAAAAATAAGGGATAAAAGGAGAGAGAGAGTGAAAATGAAATTCATATTCACTATGCATGAGGAGGAGAAAAGAGCTCTAGAGAAAAAAGAAAAAAATGATACTTCCTACTCATCATGTAGCTATTGCGAGAGGTGAGGCAAGCACAATAGTAGAGCAGGCATAGTTAGATTAGGTTTTTTAAGAATTTATTTAATTTTTAATTTTTTTAGAGGAAGCCATCATGCAAGATGTCGATGCAAATTCGAAGGTCGATTGTGAATTTGGCTGAAATCTGACAGTGATTGAATATGTGTCCCTAGGAATACAGGGCATGAATTTGTTTCCTAGGAATATAGGATGTGAATTCAAAATAAATGAGAGAAAATAAAGAAATATAAAAATAAAATAAGAAGAGAGTGTTGATATTTTTATCTTGATTATGAGCTTTTGATTTTTGTTGTTTAAATGATGATGAAACTGATTAAAATTTATTAATGTTGGTATTTGCAGCATGATGTACTTGAGAATAGAGAGTGGCAACCAAACTCCCTAGAGGAGGCATTATAGAAGCTTACAGTAGCAGAGAGGGGCACTCTACGAGTGGTGGGGATACTATATCTAGTAGAGATACCTCTAGTTGAGGCTGACAGAGCGCTACTAAAAGTGTTGGTTGAGAGGTGGTATCCATATTTTTACATATTTTGGCTACCCATAGGGGATATGACCATCACACTAGAGGATATGCAGTTCATCTTGAGGATCTCCATTAGAGGAAATAAATATCTATAGATCACATGTGACTTAAGCAATATTATAGATATTATTGGTTAATATGACACATAAGATCTGCTAGAGTGGGCTACACATCGATGAGATGCCTACCTGATATGGAGTTGGAAAACTAATTACTATGCTCTATGGGGTTGTGGCTAGGCTCCTGGTATGCCACACTAGTAGGTAACACTTGTCATGGGAACTAGCAAGGGTGGTGGTAGATATGAAACACTAGCAGGTGTGGTTCGTATAGGTTTCTTATGTGTTGGCTTGCTTGTACAAGACATTATACAATATTGTGTACAAGTGGTATATAGAGATAGTTTGTACTACTTTTCACTAGGTGTGGTGCTGGGACCATATAACCATCCAAACACTAAATGCACTACCAGGGCCACTTCCTAATGTAGAGCGACCAATAGGATATAGATGGGGATGGCACTTTGAGCATATATAGAGATCATACGCCAATATCCTACCATTAGGGAGATGGGTGATAGATAAGCTATGGGACACAAGATCATTTTATGACCATGGAATCAGTACCCTAGGTGGAATAAGAATGGGGAGGAGTTGGCTCAAGTTTGAAGGATCGGGTGGGTGGCTATAAAGAGGGGTGAGCTAGAGCTCTACAAATTTGATTGGATCTAGTGGTATTTTGACATCCTATAAAAGGTGTTGAACCTAGGTGACTATTGGTTTAGAAAGGTGTAGAGGTACACATCAAGGGTCAAATGGGACCCTGATGTTGAGAGGTTTATGGAGGAGGATCTAGATGACCCCCTCTACATTGACCTAGAATTGGATGATGTCGGGGTAGCCTTTGGGTATAAGAAATAGCTTAGGAGTATTATACACCATGATCTCCCGACCAATGCCATTGTAGAGGCACCAAATCATAGATTGATGGATGTTATTGGTATTGCAAGAGGCCACATGATGCACTACTAAGTGATAGCAAAGGGGTGTAGACCCACCTAGATAGGAATGGGTGCAGGTTTGGGTAGATATGGTGATGACCATCATAAATTCAAGCATAAGGAGAGAGGGTACAATAGGAGATGCACCCATAGTGATGAAGGTCAATCCAAGCATAATAGAAAGAGATGCCCCCACAATGGTAGCGATAGGACCTAGTAGGACCATGAGTTAGGATGACTTGAAAAGGGAGACAAAGGTGTTATAGGCCATGACAAAGGTCATGTAGAGGGAGATGGAACTACTTTGAGAGGATAATTCCAAGATGCTAGAGGGGCTATGGGTATCCTTAGACATTACACTCTCAAAGCATGATCAAGCTCTTACTATATGAGCTTGATAGTGATAGAGAGAGACATAGTGAGATTTGAGGTGGAGCACCTCAAGGGGTATATGGATCATTTGGAGAAGTGGTAGTAGGCCCAAGCTAAGGGGATGGATATTATAACTAGAAGCTAATAGGACCAAGGTATCCATCTACTACAGAAAGAGCTATTGAAAGTGGGAGAGAGATTGGAGGCATCTATATAAACAGATTCCTTCTACTAGGCATTGTACTTCAAGGTGGTTCTAGTAGAGTAGAGGGTACCATTGCTATCCTCCCTTCAATAAAATATTGGGTTATGGTATCAATCATGGACCATTTCATGGTCTATGAACATACCCCCACCAGGACCACCTCTATTAGGTGGAGTAGGGGAGATAGGATCATAGAGCTAGGGCTGGGATCAGGATAACATGCCAATTTTGAGTGTGGTATGTATCCCTAGGTTATGATATGGTCAAGTGTGCTAGGCTTGTATTATGGCACATAAAACTAGATTACACATGCTCTATTTACCGAGTAATATATCATGCTACTTTGTGTATGATTATGTGTGTTTTATTATGTGATTGTTAATTTTATGTGTTTGTTAATTTTTATTATGCATGAATGGATGAATGAAATGCATGAGAAATTAATAAACTTAACAAATTATTAGATGACTAGATGAATGCATAAAAAGGTGATGAAAGAAGAAAAAATAATAAAGAAAGAAAAACAACGGTCTAGCCGAATTCTTGCCCTAAAAAAACCAATCGTGAATTCATCCCAGAGTGAATTCGTGCCCTATATGAATAGAGCACAAATTTGGTACAAGATAAAAAGAAGAAAAAATGAAGGAGAAGAAAGAGAAGATGAAGAAAAAAGTTGAAAATAGGCCAAAGAAAGAAAAAAATATATTTAGAATATGATATTTGAATCAACATAGACCGCAAGGGATCAATGTGATCAAACAAACATAAGCCAAGCAAAAGAAAAGAAAAATATAGAGTAAAACCCTATGCGGATGTATGCTTGTAAATGGTTGAGGATGGAGTAAAACCTAGTATGGTTGTAATGCTCGCGAGTGGCCATGAAGCTATCCTGTGAGGGTGTAATGCTCATTGAAAATAATAAGTGTGTTGTATTTATACCTACTATGGGTGTGTTCTTGCTAGTGACCAAAAGATAATGTGTTCTTGCTAGTGTTTCTTACTAGTGACTGTATGTGGAGCAACACCCGCTAGGATGTGTGCTCATAAATGGCCTAAGGTGGATTATGGTGCTCACTAGCAATCATTAAGCCATCCTATATGGGATGTAGTGCTTTTTGAACTCAAATAAGTGTAATCTAGTAGGGGTGTTATGTGTGTAGATGGTAAAAATAAGTATAACCTAATAGGGGTTCTAGCTTGCTAAAGAAGAGAAGAAGATTGATTGAAGAAAAATAAGGTGTTGTATGTGTGTGTGCTAGAGAGAATATAGATAAATGAGAAGAACAAAGTAGTGTGTGTGTGTACCTTATTTGAAATTTAAATGGCTAAGGTATGTGCATAGAATAGTTAGTGGCTATATGAACACCATAAATAATATTCATGTGGCATCCTATTCTATGAGTACCCCTTAACAAGAAAAATATCAATAATAAAAAGTGTGAGCAAAACAAGATGCACATATAGGAGCGTATATCGTTTGTATTGGATAAAAGAAGAAATTATTGAAAACTTGCAAAGGACATACAAGAGATGAAGAACTGTATCCCTTGACTTAGAGAAATTTTTATGAGTATTGAAACATTCAAGGTCAAGGAACATAGGAGAATGAAAGAGAAGAAGAAAGAGAACATATATCCCTTGGGAAATTTTTTGATGATTGTTGAAACACTCAAGATCAAGGAACATATGATACAACAAAGAAGTATGATCAATGCCAACAAAATATGTGCCCTAGGTTGCAGATTTACCTATCATCAGTGACCTAGTATGAGTGCAATGCATATGAGCTAAAACGTAACTAGATTTCATAATTTACCTCATTGTAAAGTCCCCCAAAACTATATGATCAAGCAAAAAAGTAGCTATATGACAAGCATAAGTGCAAAATATAAATTATGTCAAGAAATCCATGCAATATATGATAAGTATCTGTGCAATATGAGCAAGAAAAACAATGCAAGTTTGCACAAAAGAAGAAAAAAAGAGAAGATAAGGTGATGAAGAAGAAGAAAGAAGAAAGCAAAAAATAAAATATGAAATGATGAGAAATCATGCATAATATCATTTTAGGTGCATTATGTTCATTGGTTATTTTAGTTCTTTACCATATAATGTTGCTAAATGATAGGCTCTTGAGCCAAAATTGGTCATTATGACAAAGGGGTCTAGCCAGCTGAAATTTATCCTTCAGATCCATGCAAGCATTTGTGTTCTTCTGGTTTTACTTGAGGACAAGGTCCTCAACTTCAAAATAATGAGTGTGAAATTTCTTGGAGTAAGTTTACTTGAGCCTATTCTAATAGGCTTGAAGATACTCTAAGGCATGGATGCACTCTTCATACAACAAATCCAATTGGTTCAAACAATATAAATAATACTTAATACTGATCGAGGCATCTTGCAATAATATATGCAATGATGGGACTTCTATCTCAAAGGGAAATATTACCTCAATGCCATAGACCAAGACATAGGGGTTTGCACCTATAGGATATTTCACACTAGTATGATAGGTCCACAAGGTAGGGTACGATTGGATATGTTAGTCTTGATTGGTCTTACTAACCAACTTCTTAAGGATCTTAACTACGGACTTGTTGGATGCTTTAGCTTGACCATTACCCTAAGGGTAATATGGAGTTGACCATTTGTGTTGAATCTTGTCCTTAGCTCAAATATTATGGAATTTTTTTTTTTAAAAGGAGTTCCATTATCAAATATGCTTATCGAAGGAATCCTATACCTATAAATATTCTGGTTGAAGATGAAATTGGAGACTTGAGCTCCATTGATCATGGCCAAGGGCATGGCTTCTATCCATTTGGTGAATTATTCTATTATCATAATGATGAACTTATGATCATTAGATGATGTAGGGTTAATATTTCATCTAATATCCAACCTCTGCATGGATAATGACCAAGGGAAATAAATAACCTAAAGGTTTTAAGAAGGTGAATGAAAAAGGTTTTCATGGCATTGACACTTGTTGTAGCATCAAACATAGTCACATGCATCTTTGTCCATGGAAGTGCAATAGTAACTGATCCAAAGGATTTTTTTGAAAATGGAATTACTGCTAAAATGACCTCCACATGATCCTTCATGAGCTTCACTAAGGTTTTATCAAGCTTCATTGGAGTTAAGGCATCGTAAAAGGATACCCTCGAAAGAATATCGATATAAAGTATTATCGATTATCACAAATTGACATGGTATTTTTTGCAAAAGCTTTCGTTGGTTGTGATCTAATACATTAGGCATCATGCCAACATTATTCAAGCCAAAAGTTGTGACTTTATAATATAAGGTGCCCTATGTAGTGATGAAGGTTGTCTTGGCTTGATCCTCAAAGGAAATCCTGATTTTATTGTATCTTGAGAAACCATCCGTTATGAGAGCATTCCACATCTAGCGGTGAAATATAGTATCATGTCTATGTTGGGTAGGGGAAGTCATCCTTTGGACAAGTGAAATTGATTTCCCAAAATTTGGTACATATTTTGATTGTTCCTTCTTTCTTAGCTAGGGGAATGATGTTTGAGATCTAATCAAAATAGTTGATGTTGATAAAATCGACGTTAAGGAGTTTTTGGAGCTCTTCCTTGACTAGTAGAGTGACTTTAGAATGCATCTTCCTAAGATTCTACTTAATGAGTTTGACATTGGGTATAACCACTAGGTGATTCATGACTAAGGAGGGGTCAAGCCTTGGTATGTCAGGATATGACCAAGTAAAAATATCTTGAAATTTTATCAACAACTTGGTCAATTGCTCCTGTTCATCCATGGATAGGGCTTTTTCCAACTTAAGGATCCTAGGGCTTTCTTTGGTTCCTATGTTAACATTAAGAGTCTCCTCAATAAGGATGTGAGATTCATAATAATAAGGAGGGTCATGGATAATTACTACTTGCTCAAGGTGTTAAGGAGACATAGGAATGGAATCCTCTTGAGACCTAGAAGTCTTAATATGAGTGACACAAGGGACCGACCCATCAAAGAAGAAGCTTTTTTGAAGGATATCTTCATGATCCATATCACAAAGGGTATCCCCTTCAGTATACTCCCATAGGGTTGCTATTAACTATAGATGAAATAAGGTGATAACGTTGTAAAATAATATGTTAGAGGGAGAAGGGGATCCCTCATCCTCATTACTCCACTCTAAGCCATGATGATCCATAAATTTAGAAAAGGTAACAACTTGATCATCATAAATGGTAAGGATTGATTTTTTTGGGGGATGTATCCTATGCCACACCTCCTAGTCCAAAGCTCAAATCCCAAAGGCTCTTGAATGTCTTTTTTTTTTGGCCCCAAACCCTTACCTTCATATCCCATACTAGATATGATATATTTATGAAGTGGGTAATCATTGGATAAATAACAATGGGAAGAGGTTCATTCTATTGGAAAGGGATTGCTACCACAAATATTTTCTTCATGGCACATTCCCACGTAGACAAAGGTACACATACGTATGTGTACTATTTCACCTTTTTTATGGAACAAACCCATAGATAAGGTTGAAGGTGGTAGCTAAGCTAAATTTGTAAGAGGAATTTTGATGTGAGTGATTTTATCTTATGATGGGAGAATAATTAATGGTTCCTTACTTATTTTGAAAATTTTAAACTACTTGGTGATTTTAGATGATGGAGAATAATAAAAAGTAGGAGGAAGTTTATGAAGAGAAAAAAATGGATAGAAATTGATTGCAGATTGGGCTTGCTCCACCATTGAACAATATTAGAATGGATGAGGGTCACCCTAGATGGTGATAATTTGATTTTTAAATTTATGCTTCAAACATTGGTGAATAGTAGAAGGGATAACCCTCATTTCATGGATCCAAGGGCTTCTAAGAAGAATATTAAAAGATGTTGGGTAAGATACCACATAAAACAAAGTGTCTAAGATATTGGGTTCTACCCTAAGGGGTAGGGAAAAAATGACATAGGCCTCTTGGGACTCATTGTTGTAAGATTTTATGATAACATTAGATTTGGTTAAATCTTCCTCCTTAAGTCCAAAATTTTTTAAAAAATTATAAGTGCATATATTGAGGGAAGTATGATTGTCCACCAAGATCCTTTTGATGAAATTTTCTCTAATATATCTAGTGATGTAAAGGGGATAATCCTATTGTAATTTTGAGGAAGGGAGATCATCATCATATAAAGATATATGATTTATTCCAAGAGTGCCTACAACATTAGCTAGGTTACTAGGGGGAAGATCTTGCGGGATAGATTGTTGAATTAGAAGCCTCGTCAAGGCTTCCCTATGAATAGGGTATGTTTGTAAAAGCTCTAAGAGGGATATCTTGGTAGGTGTGTTACTTAATTATTGTTGGATATCGAAGGATACTTTTTGTTGTGGTTTCAACACTAAGTTGGTTTTTCTACACTTGTGCTCCTTTTTTGGGTACTCTTAAGAACTAAGGGTGGTCTAGATGGTTGGTTAGATGTGGAACTTGTGTGCTCTAGATTTTTTTGAGTCATTTAAGCTTGAACTTGTTGCATCATGGTAGCTTTTATTATACCAACCATGTTTTTATAGGGAGGTGGCACATTATTATATACCACTTGGCTAGTTTTTTGGTGCACATGATTGGGTAGGGGATTTTGGAGGATCCCCATATCTTGGTTAGTTGTAGGTTTCTATTGAGTAGAAGGTTGATTAGTAGGAGGCTTGTGGTTATGATTTGATTGGGAGTCATACACAACAAGCAAAACTTCATATATTAAATCCTAAACCACATATTTCAACCTCTTACATGAACCTACATGTGCCCATCCACCTTGTGATACTCATAATGTTGATCAAGCTTTTTCCAAACTGCTATTGTATAGGTTATATTATGGGAAGTAGTTCAATCACCTTAGCTTTGATAAGTTTCTTAAGGACTGATAAAAGGGGTTTATTGAGTCTAGTGAAGTTTCTTGGTTGGGGTCACTGGGGTTTTCTAAGTACCAACTTCTTCAAGGTACTAGTTGTATTGACATTATCAGTTTGTTTGTTATATTTTACCCCATCACCAACTACATGCTTGTTCTTATATGGGTTTTTCATTGATATTTCCTTAACTTGAGTTGACCTCTTAGAATAAGAGTCATATCTACTCTTCTTGCCAAATATATTGTCTATTTGAAAGAGGTAATGGTTGTTGTTTCCAACTCATATGAGATTTTCTCTTGCAAGTTACCAACAAAGACCCCTAACATATCTCAAGGAGGAAGGGTGTATCTTAATCGTATGACTAAACTTATCTACTAAGATAGAAAGTTTGAGAAATTTTTATCTTTACCTTATTTTAAGAGGTATGATCTTTGAGATTTGCTCCTTTCTCAACATAAGCTCTAAATTATTGGATATTAATATCGATCGTTTCTTCAAAATTTCTCAAGGAATTGTGGGGTAGTTGATAATACCATTCCAAAGCCATACCTCCAAGGATTTTAGGGAATGTCTTTAGTAACAACATATCACCATATATGATATCATGATATGTTATTTTAACATCCTTAAGTGTTCTATAGGGTCCTCTATTCCCTTATAAATGGGTAAAATAGGTGTTGGAAAATGCTTGGGGTAGGACCTAGAGGCTACCATAGGGTCTAAAGGTTGATTGCACATTTCCTTGTAGTTATAAGTGAAACTTGGAGCTTGAAGTGTATCCATTATTAATGCTAATTGTTTCACTATACTTGTTAGACTTTACATGTCTGGATTGTTGTTTTGCAATGCCCCTAGATTACCTAGAGGTGGGTTATAACTATTATAGGTGGGTTTTTGAAAGGGAAATTGGTTAAATTTGAAAGCATTAACACTTTTATGGTGTGGGTTATGGTATGGGATGTTTTGTGTAGAATCTTGTTGTGGGATGAAATTTATATTTTGAGGAACATAAGAAGGAATGTTAAGAGGAGGAACATTGTTGGAAGAAGAAGGAATAGAATGAGAAGAAAATTGAATGTTATTTTAGGGTATGCCACTAGTTGGAGGAGGTTGTGAAATTCCCCCAATGTTGGTGGTTGTTGTGGTAGAATATGTGGGTTTATGAAATGGATTAATATTATGAGAATATTGAAATATAGTATTAACATGAATGTTGAGAGGAAAAGTTGATTTGATGATGAAATGTTCTAGATTCTTTGAAGTGGGTGTCTCTATTCAAGGTTTCATTTAGGAATTTCTTATTTTTCGTAAATAAATTCAAGAAATTATTGTGTGATTTTAAGGTGAGTTGACTATGAAGCCCTTTAATAGGATCAAACTCATCACAAGTCTCTATGTCCTCTTCTTCCTCTAGATTTGGATTCTCCCTATCAACCTGATCATCCTCATGGCATGAATGATTCTATTTTGGCTCTATCATATTTCAATCATTCCTAAGGTTTGGAGCCATAGGATTAAGAGAAAGAGAAAGGGAGAAAATATGGACAAAAGACTAGCATAAACGCAAAAGAGATAATTTTTTTTAACTTCTTATTTTTATTTTTTCTAATCTATACAAACAAATTTAAATGATTTTTTTTATGGTTAAAAAAAAATAAAAAGAGGTAAGAGGAAAAGGCTTCCTAGATGGCCACTAAGGACATGATTTATATCGAGTTCACAAAATATTTAGAGGGGAAAAATACCCACCATGGATGATTCTTGATGGATCCATTGGAAGCTAAGCTAACTACAGGGCTAGTTTCTCTACACTTAGGGCTTGGGGAATCAAAGGATTCACCAGGAGTGGTTTAAGGACTCACTCTAAGTTTGGGTTGGAATATTTGATGTGTTTATTGAGAAAGCACCTAATTTTGGTCTTTACTTAGATCTAATCTAGAAAGAAATGAACAATAATGCAGGTTAGACAATAATGCAAGCAAACAAAGGACTATTCCTAGAATGATTCTTAGTTTCAATGAAGACTATCCCTAAGAAACAAATTTTTATTTTATTTATTTTTATATTTTTAGCTATATAAGACAAATAGGATACAAAAAACAACCTAAAAGAGCTATCAAAACACTTATTGGATCTGACGGTAATCCTAGCCAAATTTGTTCTCTAGAATTCTTGACTATGAAGTTGGTCAATCCTAAAAATCAACAATAAAAACTTGGAAAAATAGGTCAATGTTTGGGGGCCTGCTTAGGCCACTATGTGACAAAGCTTGGAGGAGCAACATTCAAGCCCCCTTGGTCCTTTTAGTTGATCATTCAAAAATAAAAGTGATTTTTGACCTTTGGAAAACAAACAACACAAGATGCAACAACATAGAATAGTGAAAGAAGAGTGCAATAGAAGGAATGTAATAGAAATCAAGCATACAATAAATAAGGTAGGGTTTTGGGAACAAGAAATTTTCCCTAAACCCTAGTAACCAAATTTATTCCCTATAATGAGTAGCTACTAATAAAAAAATAGATATGGAATGGCAAAATCAAGGGTTTCATGAAAATTTATGCCCTATAAGGATAGGGTGCAAATTTGTAACAAAAATTTTATCTGATTTATAAATGCAAAAAAATGCAATACAAAATAGAAGATTAATGATCTAAGAAAACTAATAATGCAAGAAAAACCTGATTAGCCTATGGTGGGAGCAAAAGAGCAATAAAAGAGTGAAGGCAACAACCAAAATGGTAGACCTCTCCTTGCACAAGATCTATCCTTAAGGCTCCTCCTATTGCTCACCAAAAGGAACTAATCACAAGAAGCATAGAAGCAAAGTAGCAATACAACATTTCCAAAGCAATTAATCCTTGAGAGCATCAAAAGCACTTGTAATCATCATGAGGGATTGATAAGATTTTGAGATCCGATATGAAAAAGGAAGTCTAGTCCTTCTATTTATAGGAGGTCTAGAGGGGTTTAGGCATGAAAAAAAACTCAAAATTTGGTAAGATTCAACATCATAGAGGTTAGCTAAAAACTTGGATTTTTCAAGAGAAAAAATAAAAAATTGTAAAATTCATGCCCCCTCTTAGACGACCATGAATTCAGAAATACTAGGAGAAAAAGAAAAACAAAATGAGGAAACAAAAACTAAAACTTACCCTTAGAAACTTTGAATGACTTCTTAGGGTTTTGTTGTAGCCAAAATTGATACAACATGAATGTACCCATAATTTCAAAATTTTGAAGGTCCTAAGAAGGTACACTTTTTGTGATAGGCTAATAAAGAGTTCAAGTCTGAATAAAATAATTCCTATCTTCATGAACATCTCCAACCCCTAAGCAACTCATTTTTCCTTTCATTAAAATTTAAGGGGTTCCCCACCTTTTCCTTGCAAAAAAATCCACCCTTCGACCGATTGACAAAAAGACTTTGCCGAAAATAGAAATTTTCAAAAGCTAAAGCACTCTTCGATCGATAGTGAAAGCATTCAATCAACAAAAAAGAGTGATCAACCGAACCTAAATATTGTTGAAATATTTTTTGATTGATGCCCATGAAAAAAGAGCCGATGGTATTTTTACAAGCAAGAAATTTTTTGATCGACCGATAAAAGGTTTTTACCGACCACTCGAGCCAAAGAGCTAAAGCAAGCAGAATCGCACAAACCTCGAGTCGACCAATGCAAAGAAAATTGTTGCCAAGATTTTTTAGTCGATAAGCAGAAAATAGAAACTAAAGCTGAAAGACATTTTGGCTGACATAAAATAAATGGTTCCTGATCATTTGATCATGAAAGAAATAAAATCTTTTTTGGTTGATCTCAATAAGTAATCAATCGAATATAAAGCAATTCGCTTAATGAAAATATGTCATCAATCAAAATGAATTAAGAGTTGAAAAGTCAAAAAGTCATTAAATTTTCCTTCGATTGGCAAAAAGCAAAATGATCACTCAAGCGAAAGTGAAATTATCATTCGATCAAAGAAAAGCCTTTATCGATCGAACAATGGTAAGGATCAATCGATGATTTGGTCAAAGTGCTACCATTGAAAATATTTTAATCAAGAAAAGAAGAGCATTAAGTATCCATGATTGAACACATCCTCACCATCAAAGTATCATCGATCAAATGAAATCAATGAGGGAGATCAACCCAACCAATCAAAGGTAAAAATAGCATTGATTAAGGTATACCATCATCTGATTTGAATGCACTATAGTTAGTCAAATATTATTAAACTAATCATCTCAAAAGAGTTTGAACTAGATTTTTACATAGAATGCATGAACTTAAGAGAGAACACTTCAAACCTATCGACTAGACCAGGATCAATGATCATGAGTGCCTATGCAACATAGTACCAAATGACACATGTCGACCAATTGATGACACATGCATATGAGGGATCACTAACTTAAAGAAGATCAATGTTACATCATAATCAACCACAATTAACGTTACTCAAGGCCAATTGAAAGATCACACGAATGCAGACTCCCCTATAGGTTCTAGCATCTAGATTACATGAAGCTACCAAATAGGGAAACAAAATATGATAGGATGATTCATTAACAAAGGATGGGGTGGCAAGATAAAATAAGTAAGACAATTAATGGATTATCTTGACCTAGATAAAAACATTGTATCCTTCGTACTATAGAAAAAGAATATGAATTCTCATGTGCCAAGCAGAGAGAGGACAACCCGTAGATCATATAATAATAATAGAAGATCAAATTAAGACAAGAATCATCAGGTTAAAGTAAACCGAATCATCTTTCAAATCAATAGGACCTGGCTACCCATCATTAGCTGACAACATAATCCACATCAACTCATCCTTTATATAGGAACAATACCCATTCTAAAATCTAAGCTATAGTTTAGATATGGATTGAAGTGTGTTGTTAGCAAGCTATATAAAGAGAATTCTGTGCATCTAGAGGACTCATGTCACCGATTGTAGAAGAAAAAAGAGGTGTAAAATGGAAGACCATCTACAGAAGACTCTCACACCCCGATGGAATATAGTTAGTGTATTATCACTTCGATGGAGTATAGTTATGGAAGTACCATGTTGTTGGTGGTTTCCTTAACTTTTGTACTTCTAGTTCCCTATCCTTCACCATTGTTATGGAGCACCTGATGCATCAGGTTCTTGTAATGAACCCTTGCTTCCTTGCATCCCAAGGTAAGCACCATGTGGTTGAAGAAAGCCCCTACTCCAAGATAATACATCTAAATTCTAGCATCTTCTCATTAGGCTACAATGATAAATATATGAGAAGATACTCGAGAGCTCACTTCAGGATAAATAAATAAAGCCACAAGTAGTGAATAGAAGGTGGTGATAACTAGGCTAAATTTTGGCCAAATTTTGCTAATATATTTTGAGGTAGTTAGATAAATAGATTATACAACACCCGATCGATGACAAGGTAGGAGATGGCACTAGGTGGATAGTTTAGATGCAAGTAGTTCAGGTAGTTACAGAGCTGCTACAACTATAAGAAGGATGTCTACAACCAGAATAAGGATCGAGCTTTGACATAGCATATTTTTGCTAAGAGGTATACTCGAGTGCCCGTTCTTTGTTGTTGTATCTCCTTTGTTTCCTTTCTCCTTTTCATCTCCTCATTCCTCCCATTGTTGTGCAGGTTTTTGATAGGAAAGTGCCCAAGAAGCTGAGAATATTTCTAGATTATTGAGCCAGAGGTCTAGAGACTCGATTATTATGATATTCGAATGGAAGAGTGAAAGGTCCTTGTTACGATATTCGAATGAGGATCTTTATTGTATTAATCTTTCTAAGAGTTAAATGGTAATTCCAAGCCAACTCTTCATGTAATCTCATTCAAATATTAATACAATTCTGGGCTTCTTTCCTATTATCTTTTTATGTTTAGCTTTGTGTGTGTCTTTGTTATGGGTTACATTATTTGAATGCATAATGAATGCTTCTTTCATTGGTCAACTATTATGTTTATTATGATATTCGAATGAATGTAATTGCACCGATTATTTCTTCTCTCTTTCTTTCTATTTTCATTGAATTGTTATTAAATCTTGCTACAATAGCCCAAAGGATTAAAGCACCGGTCATACATAAGGTATAATAGAACTATTATTGTTTTAGCTCGGTCAAAATTTATAATTGTTAATTCATCACCATAAATCTGGAAGAGCATGAACTTAAAGAATTTAAGCTCACCTCAAGGGTATCCTTACCATACTTGGTCTGTCTAGAAAATATTAAAGAACTCTATTCCCAAGTTAAAGAGGTAGGTCGACCAGAGCCTGTAGTTGCTCATTGGTAGTAGGTTTTCCTGTAGCATGACAACTTATCTTAAGGATGCAGGAAAAATCCCCAATAGTTTTTTGGCACCATTGTTGGGGATCGAATGTGTAATTTTCATTATAGTTTGGAACCTAATGATAAATATTTATTGGCAATAGTTAGCTTAAAGAAGGAATCAGAATATCAGTTTATCTTAAAATATTTTCAAATCTGTTTCCCTTCTATGCTCGTAGTTTCCAATTTTCCTTTTTCAAGAATGATCAATTATATTATTTTCTTGATTTTCTTGATTCTTGAAAAATTTATCCCTTGAGTGATTGAGAGTTCTATAAGTTGAGCAATCTCGACTAGACGTTTATTCCTTCTGCACACATTGTGTTGGTGACTCTGACTAGATGAATCTAAAAATATCATAAATATTAAAAGAAGAAGAAGAATGTGTTGGCATGAATGAGAAGAACCGCTCAAGAGCTGTATCCAAAATTCTTAGATCTAGAGGTATTTTTTAGAACTAATCCTTCTAGTTCATCTCCAAAATGTTTTGATGTAGATATTGTTATAGTAGAAAGTTTATTTGAAATACCTCCCACTATTCCTAGTGGAATTAGTAATACACCTCCTACTATAATTCAAGCACCTCCATTAGTTAACATGGCTAATCCACCACCTATTCAGTTATGGAGGACTAATAGATATAGACCTTTTTAGTTACCAACACCTTTACATGATCTCCCTAGTAAAGCTCATAAATATTTACCTAAGTTTCAAGGAAATAATGTAGTTATTGGAGAAGATCACATTAAAAGCTTCTTGTATGCTTTAGATAGTCTAGAAGTAGAACATGAAGATGTAGTGTTAAGATTGTTTTTACAGACTCTAGAGAAAGATGCTAGAGAATGGTTTAATACTCTTCCTAATAATGACATTGCTAATTTTTCCAAAATGGAAACTATCTTTTTAAAGAAATTTGGTGAAAGGAAGAATGAACAATCATTATTGATAGATCTGGAAACAATGAAAAAGAAAGAAAATGAATTAGTAAGTGATTTCAATAGAAGGTTTTCTAAATCTAAAAATAATATTCCCACTACTCTAAGGCCAAATGATATCCAATCCATCTATTTTTATAAGAATGCTTTCCCTGGAGAATTTAACTATGAATTAAGACAAGAACAGGTTAACACAATAGATGAGTGCATGGAGAAAGCCATAGATATTGAAAGGAATATGTTAGATAGTGGAAAAATGAAACCATACTCTCTAGAGGATAATCATCCTGATAGGAAGCCTAAGAAAGTAGGATTTAACCTACAAAAGAGAGTTGAACATGATCCCATGGAAAAGCTGGCTAATCAAATGATAGAAATGTTCAACACAATGAACAATAGGTTGGCTAGGATAGAAAGAAATAAAGAGAGCAATGGTGAAACTTCTCACCCTCAGGTTGATAGACAACAAGGTGACAATAGACCACCTTTCAGGAGAAATTTTAATAGAAATTGGAATAATAATAATCTTGATGAAAGAAATAGAAATAATGGGAATAATTGGAAAAAGAGAGAAATAGAGAAGGACCTGGACTTAGTTCCAAATCCTATTCCTACTATCAACTTAGCAAAAAATTTCCCTTATTATTGTTCAGCTTGTGATGCTCCTCATAATCCAGATTGTTGTGGTATTTACCTAGGTATCCACCATCCTGTAGATTTGGAAGAAGAATCTAAAGAGGATATCAGGATTAATGCTTGTTGGACCCTTGAAGATGAATCTAGAGAAAGGTTGTTTGAAGAAGACATGGATTTATATGCTTTGAATCACCACCCAAAAATCCTAGTTGCAGAAAATACAAAGATCCTACAAAGAGGACAAGAAACTAGGTATGATAAAATGAAACAAGGAAAACTAGTTCCAAAAACACAAGAGGTGGAAGAACTAGAAGCAAATACCTTGAACTTGAGAAATAGGATTGTTCCTAACAAAATTGATAAGAGTTTAAACAAAGAGATTAGAGAACAACCCATTGAGAAATATCAAAACAAAAAGGTTCCTAAAAATATAGGAATAAATGAACCACCACCTCATGATGAATGCTCCAAGACTTTAGATGTTAAAAATATGGAATTTGATGTTGGTTCAGAGTTGAGTAAATAGAAGGTCAACATTACCTTTGGTGAGTTAATGAATATTCAAAAGTATAGAGAACAAGTCTGTAAGGCTTTTGGCTTAATTGAACAAAAAGGAACTCAATCTTGTAATGTTGTCAAACCTTCCAATCATGAAACTAGAACCCCCTCATCTGTCAGACCATTTTATGTGTCACTCAGGTATAATTCAGATGAAGGAGAAAGGTATGTCATTCACAACTGCATGCTAGATAGTGGTGCATCCCATAACATCATGCCCAAATAGATAGCAGACCAACTAGGGTTGATTTGCACTAGGGAGTCTCCCCCTGTATCAGTAATGGATAGTAGGTAGATACCCTGTGTAGGTATTATCACTGGCTTGTTAGTCTACCTTGATCAACATCCTAAGAAAGGTATAGTTATGGATGTTGTAGTGGTTGATGTAGACCCTTTCTTCTCATTACTATTAAGCAGACATTGGGCAGAATAGTTAGGTGGCTCCATACAATTAGATTGGTCTTATGCCACAATCCCTATTTTAAGAAAAGAAAATGTAACCTTAAGGAGAGAACCATTTAACAAGTACTCAATCGAACTAGTGAGACCAGATGACACCATGGTTAATTTGGTTAGCTCTGTAGAAGAGAAAGAAATAGGAGTGTACTCGGTTTGGCATAACCCTTTCCTAGTCGAAGTCCTTGAAGTGAAAGATATGGACCCTAAAACTAGAGAACTAGTAGATGTAGAATCTGATAGGATTCTTACCCAAGAAATGTGGACCATGTCCTTTGATGGGGCTAAGTCTCAAACAGGAGCAGGTGTTGGTGTGAATTTAATAGATATTAAGGGAAACTATCTCGGGATCCCTTATAGATTAGAATTTCCATGCACCAATAATGTAGCTGAGTATGAAGCCTTACTGTTAGGTCTGAGAAAAGCTAAAGAACTAGGGATAAATTTCTTGACTGTTATTGGAGATGTTGAATTGATTATACAATAGATCAAAGGTAAGTATCAGATAAAACATCCCAGATTAAAATAATATAAATCTGCAGTTCTAGTAGAAATTGATAAGTTCCTAGCCTTTAACATCTCATACATTCCTAGAAAATACAATCACATTGTAGATCTGTTAGCTATTAATGCTTTAGGTGTAGATTGTCCAAAAATTGACATTGAGTACATGGATAGGTTCCCAACTATCTCTGTATACAAACCTTCTGTGCCTAACAATGTTGTATATCTACAAGTGTTTCAAGATGATGTGGATATCAAAGACTTCATGACCCTCCAGAATATGTATTCAGATGTTATATGTGAGGAGGAGGATGAAGAAAATTTGAAAAATATTATTGGAGAGCTAGTTGAAGTAATTCAACTCAAAACCAATAGGATCCCTAAAGGGTTAGTTTCTTTAGAAAGCTTATTTGATGATTTTGATAAAGCTTACAAACCACTCCTCAAAGAAATAGAAATTGATGATGTAAACATTGGAACAAAAGAGGAGCCTAGGTTTGTCAAAATTGATAAGGCTTTACCAAAAGAAGAAAAAGAATAGTACATTAGCTTTTTGAAGAAAAATAAAGAATATTTTGCCTGGAGTTATGAAGACCTAAAAATATTTAAAATAGATGTCATGACTCACATCATTCCCCTTAAGGAAGATGCTAAGCCTTTCAGGTAGAAGCAAAGGAAATTCAATCCCACATTGCATCCAGTTATGCAAAAAGAAGTTCAAAAATTATTGGATGCCAAGATAGTCAGAAAAGTGAGGTTTTCTTCCTGGATAGCAAACTTAGTACTAGTAAGGAAGAAAAATGGAGAGATCAGACTTTGTGTTGACTTTCAAAATCTGAATAAAAGTTCTCTCAAGGATAATTATCCCTTGCCCAACATGGAACAACTACTACAAGTTGTAGTAGGCTCATCCAGAATGTCATTACTGGATGGATTCTCAGGATATAATCAAATTCAGGTAAATCCTGAAGATAGATATAAAACTACTTTCACTACCCCTTGGGGTACCTTTGAATATCTGAGAATGCCATTTGGATTAATGAATGTAGGAGCCACCTTCCAAAGAGCCATGGACTTTGCTTTTAAAGGTTTGATGTTCAAA
This sequence comes from Wollemia nobilis, assembly GCA_028583015.1. NCBI lineage: Eukaryota > Viridiplantae > Streptophyta > Pinopsida > Araucariales > Araucariaceae > Wollemia > Wollemia nobilis. Next base: position 13,259,605 of record JAQPPZ010000521.1, on the reverse strand, counting down.
ATAGTGGTTGTCTATTTGGATGACATAATAATATTTTCAAAAAACCCTGTAGATCATTTTGAACATTTAGCTACAGTTTTTGCTAGGTGCAAAGAATTTGGAATATCCTTGAATCCAAAGAAATGTATATTTGGAGCAACACAAGGAAAACTCCTTGGCCATATAGTTTCTGAAAAAGGGATTAGTATTGACCCATCAAGAATAGAGGCTATTGCCAAGATACCCCCTCCTAAAAATCTGAAAGGAGTCAGATCATTCTTTGGTAAGATTAATTTTGTAAGAAGGTTTGTGCCAAATTTTGCTAAAATAGCTCAACCTATCAATAACATGATTAAAAAGAATGTTGATATCAAATGGACTAAAGAAAATCTTGAAGCTTTTTAGAAAATCAAAGATGCTATCACCACTGCCCTAGTCTTGAATTGCCCTAACTACTCAAATAATTTCAATATATATTCATTTGCTTCTGAACATACCATTGTTGTAGTCCTTTCTCAAAAGGATGATGAAGAGAATGAAAGACCTATAGCTTTCATGAGTGCTGGACTCAAAGGAGCTCAATTGAGATTCAAAATGATTGAAAAATAAGCTTATGTTGTGATTCAAGCTTTGGAACATTTTAAATGCATCTTTGGTTCAAATAAGATTATATGTTGTATCCCTTTTACTGCTATTAAAGATGTTTTCACCCAACCTAAACCAATAGGTAGCCCTACTAGGTGGATGGTCAAATTACTGTAGTATGATGTAGAATTCAAAGTTGTGAAAATAATCAGAGGATAAGGTCTAGCTAAATATCTGGCTAACAAAGAAGGAGAAGACATGCAGAACATTGCCATAGTTGATGACATGCATGATATCATAAGAATAGATAATGTTGAATGCAAATGGTATGATGATATTCTGTTATATCTCCAAACCCTATCATTTCCCAAGGGTATATCTACAAATAAAATGAGGTCAGTCAAATAACAATCTCAGAAATACTATATTCAAGAAGGTAAACTCTATTGGAAACATCCAGATGGTATCTTATTGTTATGCTTATTTGAAAAAGAGATATTAGAAGTGATAAAAGAATTTCATGATGGATTATGTGGAGGTCATTTTCCCCAAAAGCAACTACAAATAATATTATGAGAGCAGGTTATTATTGGCCTTCCTTATTCAAATATGTTCATAAATATGTAAGGAGCTTGTCATAATTGTCAAGTATTTGTAGGGAAGAAAAAGTTAGCAGCAATGCCTCTCCAATCAGTGATCATAGAAGCACCCTTCACATAATGGGGAATTGACCTCATTGGGGAAATAAAACCAAACTCTTCAGGCCGACACAAATGGATTATCACAACCATATTATTTCACTAAGTGGGTGGAAGCAACTCCCCTAAGGAACTCAACAACTGAAGTAGTCATCAATTTCTTAGAGGAGAATATATTGACTAGATTTGGAGTCCCAAAGAAGTTAGTAATAGATAATGGGAAATACTTTGTCTCATTTGAAATGATAGAGTTCTATGCAAAGTATGGAATCAAACTTTCTCATTCAGCAAACTACTATCCTCAAGGAAATGGTCTTGTCGAATCATCAAACAAGAATCTGATTACCAGAATTAAAATATCACTGGGCAAGAATAAAAGAGGATGGGATAGTGAGTTAAAATTTGCCTTATGGGTAGATAGATTGTCTGTCAAGAGGAACATAGGTAAAACTCCTTATGAAATGGTATTTGGAGAAAAAGCTCTATTACCTCCTCATAGGAGAGAATAACTCTGTCTATTACTACAAGATCATGAGAGTCCCGATGCCTTATAGAGGAGATTAGATCATATTGCACATTTGCAAGAAGAAATAAGGAATGCATTGGATAAGATGTTTGAACAAACTCATAAAACCATGCAGCTCTTTAATAAGAAAGCCAAGGGAACTCCATTCTTTGAAGGAGATATAGTCTTATATTGGGACCCTAAAAATGATAAACATGGAGAAAAGGGTAAGCTTGAACCTAGATGGGTAGGTCCTTACCAAATAATTCAGATTTTTGGCCCTAATACTTATAGATTGCAAACCTTGTAAGGAGATCTCATGGAAATCCCAATAAATGGCCTACACTTGAAGTTATACCACCCCTATTGGGGAACAAAAAATAGTAAAAAAAATAATGTGTGTTTTATAGTTTGTTTTTTCCTTTCTAAGCTAAGTTTTGTTTACTTATTTATTCTAGGTTTGATAGTATCCTTCTTGTTATGTTTTTACTTGTCTATGTGAGATTTATCTTTAATTAGTTAAATGAAGAGAATTTGGGATTGAATATAGATGAGTTGACAAAACTTAGGAAGCTAAGTTTTAGTGATCATCTCATAAAGATTGGAATATAACAAGAGAAAACTAGGAATGCTGACACATCAAGCCAAAGCCATATAATATCATGATCTCAAAAGTAATTCTAGAAATTAGGGAATCTAATCAACTTTGATAAGGTAATTGGGCTAAATACAAATACACTCAATAATATAGCCTTATAGATCTTTAACCTAGAAAGCACACTCTGAAATAACTTGCAATTTATCAAAATTCTTCCTAAAAGAAGAAAAATCTCTATAATGCAAAATGAGCAAGTGCTTAGGGCTATCTGGATAACCTCTACCGAGGCTATAGATGCCTGTCTGGTAGTAGAGCAGGTCCTAAGGATCAAGGTCACCTCCATCGAAGCTATAAATGCTTGACTGGTAGTGGAGCAATGACAAGGTGAAAATATTTAAAAGAGTGAAATCATTAATATGCCTAACTCCTTTCAAATTGATGAAAATTCTACCTGATCTGAGAAAGTAATAAAAGAACACATTAGCACACACACTGAGACTAGGCTTGATGTGGCAGTTATTTCTGATTAATTTTGTTTGAAACTACTTTAAAGATATTGCTAGAACATCTAACCTTTAGGAGTGAAAAGTTCATTTGCTTTTAAAACCATAATCTCTGATTTTATTTGATTAAAGGTTTCTCTCTTCTTAGATTGTTTAGATCTCTTTACTGTTTTTTTTGTAATAATCTGGTAAAATAAGGTCATATCCTTGTCATCATAGTCTTGTCATTAATCGAAGATTCTAGAGTTCTCAAATACCTCATGTTTTCACCATCTATCCTAGTCAGAGCCTATGTTGTAGCTAAAATTGATACAACATGAATGTACCCATAATTTCAAAATTTTGAAGGTCCTAAGAAGGTACATTTTTTGTGATAGGCTAATAAAGAATTCAAATCTGAATAAAATATTTTATCTTCATGAAAATCTCCAACCCCTAAGTAGCTTATTTTTTCCTTTTATTAAAATTTAAGGGGTTCCCCACCTTTTCCTTCAAAGAATTCACCCTTCGAACGATTGATAAAATATTTCCAAAAATAAAATTTTCAAAGCTAAGAACTCTTTGATCGATGTAAAAGCATTGACGATAAAAAAGATTAGTGAACTAAATATTGTTGAAATATTTTTTGGTTGATGCCCATGATAAAAGAGCTGATGGTATTTTTACAAGCAATAAAATTTTGGTTGACCAATAAAAGGTTTCGATCAACCACTCGGACTAAAGAGCTGAAGAAAACAAATTGCACAAACCTCGAGTTGATCGATGTGAAGAAAATTGATGTTGAGCTTTTTTGGTTGATAAGAAAGAAACATCAATCGAAGGCGAAAGACATTTTGGTCGACATAAAATAAATGGTGGTCGATCATTCAACCACGAAAGAAATAAACTCTTATTCGACTTGCTACAATAAGTAATCAGTCGAATGTAAAGCATGTCACTTAATGAAAATATATTGTCGATCGAGGTGAACTAAGAGATGACCAAAAATTCAAAAAGTCAATAAATTTTCCTTTGGCTGGCAAAAACAAAAGTCGATCGCTCAGTGAAAGCGAAATTATCATTCAGCCAAAGAAAAGTCTTTATTGGATGAAAAATGGTAAGGATCGATCGACGATTTGGTCAAAGTGCTACCATTGAAAATATTTTTCCATGAGAAAGAAAAGCATTAAGTATCCATGGTCGAACACATCCTCACCATCAAAATATCATCGATCGAATGAAATCAATGGGGAGATCAACCTAGCCAATCAAAGGTAAAATTAACATAGATTAAGGTATGCCATCATTTAATTTGAATGCATTATAGTTAGTCAAATATTATTAAACTAATCATCTTGAAAAAGTTTGAACTAATTTTTTATGCAAAATGAAGATACTTTAAATCACACAGCCAGCATGAACTGACCAACTGAAGAGAGAACACTTCAAACCTATCGATCAGACCAAGATCAATGATCATGAGTGCCTACACAACATAGTACCAAATGACACATGTCGACCAGTTGATGGCATGTACACATGAGGGATCACTAACTTAAATAAGATCAACGTTACATCAGAATCGACCATGATTAATATTACTCAAGGCCAATTGAAATATCACACGAATGCAGACTCCCCTACAGGTTCTAGCATCCAGATTACATGAAGCCACCAAATAGGGAAACAAAACATGATAGGATGATTCACTAACAAAGGATGGGGTGGCAAGATAAAATAAGTAAGACAATTAATGGATTATCTTGGCCTAGATAGAAACACTGTATCCTTCGTACTACAACAAAAGAATATGAATTCTCATGTGCCAAGCAGAGAGAGGACAACTCGTAGACCACATAATAATAATAGATCATATTAAGACAAGAATCATCAGGTTAAAGCAAACCAAATCATCTTTCGAATCAATAGGACTTGGCTACCCATCGTCAGCTGATAGCATAATCCGCATCAACTCATCCTTTATATAGGAACAACACCCATTCTAAAATCCAAGCTATAGTTCAGAGATGGGTCGAAGTGTGTTGTTAGCAAGCTATATAAAGAGAATTCTGCGCATCTAGAGGACTCATGTCATCAATCGTAGAAGAAACAAGAGGCACAAAATGGAAGACCATCTATAGAAGACTCTCATGCCCCGATGGAATATAGTTAGTGTATTGTCACTCCGATGGAGTATAGTTATGGAAGTACCATGTTGTTGGTGGTTTCCTTAACTTTTGTACTTCCAGTTCCCTATCCTTCATCACTATTATGGAGCACCGATGCATCAGGTTCCTGTAATGAACCCTTGCTTCCTTGCATCCCAAGGCAAGCACCGTGCGGTTGAAGAAAGCCCCTACTCCAAGATAATACATCTAAATTCCAACATCTTCTTATCAATGAGCCTATAGTGATAAATATATGAGAAGATACTCGGGAGCTCACTTCAGGATAAATAAATAAAGCCACAAGTAGTGAATAGAATGTGGTGATAACTAGGCCAGCTTTCAGCTAAATTTTGCTAATATATTTTGAGGTAGTTAGATAAATAGACTATACAAAACCCGATCGATGACAAGGTAGGAGATGGCACTAGGTGGACGGTTCAGATGCAAGCGGTTCAGGTAGTTACAGAGCTGCTACAACTATAAGAAGGATGTCTACAACCAGAATAAGGATCGAGCTTTGACATAGCATATTTTTTCTAAGAGGTATACTCGAGTGCCCATTCTTTGCTGTTGTATCTCCTTTGTTTTCTTTCTCCTTTTCATCTCCTCATTCCTCCCATTGCTGTGCAGGTTTTTGATAGGAAAGTGCCCAAGAAGCTGAGAATATTTCTAGATTATTGAGCCAGAGGTCTAGAGACTCGACTATTGCGATATTCGAATGGAAGAGTGAAAGGTCCTTGTTACGATATTCGAATGAGGATCTTTATTGTATTAATCTTTCTAAGAGTTAAATGGTGATTCCAAGCCAACTCTTCATGTAATCTCATTCAAATATTAATACAATTATGGGCTTCTTTCCTATTATCTTTCTGTGTTTAGCTTTGTGTGTGTCTTTGTTATGGGTTACATTATTTGAATGCATAATGAACACTTCTTTCATTGGTCAACTGTTATGTTTATTACGATATTTGAATGAATGTAATTGCACCGATTATTTTATTTCTTCTTCTTTCTATTTTCATTGAAATGTTATTAAATCTTTCTACAATAGCCCAAAGGATTAAAGCACCGGTCATACATAAGGTATATTAGAACTATTATTGTTTTAGCTCGATCAAAATTTATAATTGTTAATTCATCACCATAAATCTGGAAGAGCATGAACTTAAAGAATTTAAGCTCACCTCAAGGGTATCCTTACCATACTTGGTCTGTCTAGAAAATATTAAAAGAACTCTATTCCCAAGTTAAAGAGGCAGGTCGACCAGAGCCTGTAATAGCTCGTTGGTAGTAGGTTTTCCTATAGCGTGACAACTTATCCTACGGATGCAAGAAAAATCCCCAATAGGTTGTAATGGTAAAATTATTCATTTAGGTGGGTCAACTTTCTATGTCTTAAAATTTATCAAACACTTTTATGGACTACCAGGCTCAAGTGATGTAAGTAGGTGGACTTGAGGCTTTTTTTCCATTGTTGCTTTTATGAGATCAACTACCATATTTGGGAGATGTGTTATTTTCTTTGTAGGAAAAGGATTGTACACCTTAGAATAATGTACAAATTAGCACAATGTATAGGTTCTAGGGTAACTTTGGTCTCCTATTAGAGCATGAGTGGCCTTTATCCTATTATATTCTAATACATTTGATGTTGTGGGTTTCCTTTTTGATCAAATGATTCGCATGACTCTTCTAGATCATCCTTTAATTTTTGAAATTATTTTTTGGGTTGTGAATTGCTTAAGCTAGAGAGTTTTGAAACATAATGCGGGCCAATGGTTTTTGTTAGAAAATCTACAGTGTTTTTAATTGATCACAATCTTTTGAAATATTTGACTTTCATAAATTTTAGATGCTTCACAATCTATTGGAACTTTTCTTCTATCTTCTCCTTTGAAACTTTCAAAACTTTTATTCTTTGGTTATTTTACTCTTCTTTCTGCCTTTCAAAACTTTTTTCAAATGCCAAATTTTGGGACTCTAGATATCATGAGTTTTCAAAAAAATTCCCTTCCACCTTTGAAAATTTTATAAAGTGGCTCCAAATGTTGATTGGAAATTTTTATCACCTGAGAATATTTGTCCCTCAAAACTCTTCTTCACCCTCTAACTTTTGGATCTATTAGATAAGTTCTCAAAAAAATTGCTTTTCATTTTTGTTAAATTTCTTTTTCTTTCCATTATTTGCTTCCTACCTATTTTCCCTTCACTTAGGATGACTTTGTGAAAATATTTCTTAGTAATTTCTCCTTTCAAGTGTAAAAAAAAGTCACTAAAATTTTGGAAACTCATGAGGGATCTTCAACTTGATGAAGATAAAAAACCTAGAGAAATTTTCACTTTGTCCATTAGGCATGGAGTGAAAATATCCAAAAATTAGGGCAAACCTAGGGAGGGAATTTGAGAAGTTGGCTTGAATTCACATCTCTATAGCTTTTAAAACCTCCATAGTCCTACAGATATAGGATTACTCCCAATCAATGGCCCCTAAAATAAAAATTTCTACATAGTATAATAAAGCAAATTCTTAAGTATAATACATATATATATATATATATATATATATATATATATATATATATATATATAAAAGGTTGTGTGGGTGGCCTTTATTCATTAGCCATGAAGTCAAATGAGGCATCCAATCGTTATTTGAGTACTTTGTTTTTTTTTTGTAGTTCCTTGGGTAAAATACCTTTACGCTAGAACTAAATTGGACTCTTGAGCAACTTCCTTGGTGTAGAAAAATAGGTACCACTTCTTACTTCCCTTTTTCTCTTGGCCCTATTAGAGTATATCTTCCTCCTCTATGTCAAATTCTCTTCTATTTTTATGTCCCCAAGGAAAAAATATTTCTTGTATTAAATCAAATAAGTACCCACACTTATTTAATTAGAACTCCAAAGGGATCTAAATCCTAAACACTAGTCTTCTATTGGCCCATAATATCTTCTAGAAAGTAGAAGTGAATCATCTTAGACTACCCTCTCTTTGCAACGTGGGTCTGATCAACACCCAACTTGGTTGAAGGCTCATGTTCTATATTATGTATATTTAGAGGCTCTATTGGGATTAGCTATTATTATTTAGAAGTCTCATAAATATCCATATTGATGACCACCCATAATTTTTGCACCTCTAGGTTAGATGTGGCATAAATAAGATGCCATAAATAATATGACCCATTTAGGATCCATTGTCCTATTTTGCGTGCTAAGATCCACTCCATTTTCTCTAGTATACATCTTATATTTATCTTAGATTGTCAAATATGGTCAAAATTTGTGGAACCTATCCTTAAAAAGTGCTATTTGTTTGAACAAGAGGGCATTGGTCTTGTATCTATGAATTCATCCTAGGATAAGTAGTGGGTAATTGAGCAGGAGTAGGCTACGGAGTGTTAGGTTATACAACTAGAAATAGAGGCACGAGAGACCTAGAAGCTAGCATTTCTATTTGAATAAGGTCATATCAACTTGGATGACTATCCCATAGGTCCTTGGTAGAGAATTAACTCCCCTAGCCTTGATCATCATGGTAATTTCTGAATTGATAGCCTTCAAATAATAAATATATATAGAATATAGAGGAGGGAAAATGTCTAGGTTTCAGTACTAGGTCTTACAAAAGTGGGTATTGAAATCATTTATTATCTCCATGGGTGCTTTCTTAATGATCATAAGCTACTCTAGGAGAGATAATTCATCTATCTTCTCTTTGAATCTATCCATGAACAAGGAAATAATTTAGTACTAGTTAGAAATTGAGTGCAATAAAAGAGAGACATACCATTCTTATGCTTTGTTTTTTAATGAAGCCATAAATAGTCTTAGAGACACATTTTACTCTACTACATTGTGTAACACACACATATTGACCATGTTGTATAGATATTATGGTGGAGTGGTCAAATATTACTTTGTGTAGAATGTGTAGGAATTTAGTGTGGATGTTAGAATATCATCCCATATATTTGATAGCATCAAAGGTTATAAGGGTCCTCTATCATTCCATGCCAAGAAAATTCTAAGTGGTGGAGTGGCCATGTTTTGGCCTCAAGCCCTTCTTATTTAGGTAATGGTGTTGAGTGGAGGTACTATAATGTGTATATTAGCAACAAAAAAGGATCTAGTTATAGGTATTTTGCTCATATACTTTTGGGTCCTTTGATTTTAGTAGAGTTTCCAGGTGAATACAATATTTTTTCAAGTTGGTAGATTGAAATCTTCACCAAAATTCCAATCTGATTTCCTTCAAAGTAGCTTCTTCTAGATATTTATCTTGAGTTGAGTCATTTAGATGAGATGTTCAAGTGCTTTAGAAAGTAGATAGGTAGGGACCTTCATTATGGTTTGAGCCTATGGTAATGGTAGTTCTTTTTTTTATGGGACAATAAGAAATGAACCAATTAAGTTTGACCAAGTGTACAATTAAACTATTATCCTCTCTAATTGTCTTGGCCACTAGACATAGGGATAAAATGGTTGAGGTTATCATACCTCATGTGGAGTGATACAATAGGGAAACTTTGAGAGCATGGGGACTAGCTCAATCAAGTGCCTTTAGGGCTTTTTACAAGACTAACTCCTTTTAAGATGTGATCTTCAATGCTCTTTCTACTCTAACCAACTTCAAAGGGAAAGGGGTAGAGGAAAAAAATATAGTAGAAAGGAAAAAATATCCTAAGCTAATAGGGGCAATGTGTGAATATTGGAATAAGATTCCTCTACATAACAACAAGATGTACAAATGTGTGAATCACCATGGACAACATTCAACAAACACTCTCTTCTCAACATATCAATTAGATACATATTTTACATATAAGAAATAGGATATAAAATGTAGTCATGACCTCTTACACATGTGCATAATATGTTAGTAATGGGAAAATTGAAATGTATTACACATAAAAAGAGTACAATATATAGGCATAAGCCTATATGAAAAACATGATAAATGTCAAGGAATATGACAAGTGTCAAACTAAAATTGAAGGCATAGTGCACATTAATATTCTAACATTCCCCCTTAATGTGCACTATCCTAACTATAGAAAAAAATAAGTCAAAATTAGATAACATTCCCCCTTAATGTTGACTTCTCTAAAAAAACCCTATCATCCTCATTTATTACATGATTTGGACTAGGCTCGTGCTCTTTGCACTTGGCTCTCCAATTGTGAATAATGCTAGATCAATGGTGTATACATCTCGATCTGTTGCCTCAGGTTCAACCACTTCCTTGGATATTTTGCCTCTGGGTCAGCCATCTAAGTACCTCAAAGTCATCTTGGGTGCCTAAGGGTCAGCCACTTTTGGATCGGTTGCCTCTACAGGTCATCCTCTAGGTATGTTGCCTCTTGTAGGTCACTAATTAGGTTCACTATGAATATCATATCACCTCATGGTGAAATAAAATCTAGAATGTGTTGGTCTCTGCCAAAAATGCACCTTATTAAAAAATAAATGTGAGCCATGAAATACAATAATAAATGAGCCATAGAATCCAAATGTGGAGGAGAAGAATAAATAAGAGAATAGAATCTTTTGAAGTGTCTTCATCTATAGTCTTCAAAAGTTGATCCAAAAAAGTCCTCGAATAGAGTCTAGGGTGTCTATGTCTATAGTCCCTAGATTAGGTGTCCTTATGGTAATCACCTCATATTATCGGAATGCATGGGTAACCAGCCACTGCATCCGCCAAGTATGATAGAGGAGAATACTAGATACTAGGTTCACTTACATAGAGTGTCGGGTTCAACCAAAAATGCACTCTAGAATACAACAATATTTGAGGCTAAAAAGGACAAATGGAATAGCCTCAAAAAGAAAATAGGACACCACCAATGTGTCCATCATAGAAAAACCTTTTCGATGACTATAAATACCCCTATGTTCCATTCTCAATGGGGCCTTCATTTTTTGGAAAAAACAACAACATGCCTCTCTAGGTAGCAAATAAACATCAGGAATATTCTCCTAGCATCGTGCTCTGGCAACATCTCTCTAGCGGGAAAAAAAAATTACTTAATTTTCCCTCATAGGGAAAATTACATACATAGATTGTGTGGGCCTTCCATTTTTCACTTCCCATGTGGAAATAAAAAAATAATAATTTAGGCCTTCAAAAAACAAAAATTACCCCTTAAGGCCATGTGTATTAATAAGTGTCCCTCTTAAAATAATTTTCTCCATTCACTTTAAATATATGCTTAAGTTAGCCTTTCTCATTAAAATATGAGATAAATGCAAATAAATAAATGTGTGGGCTCCACTTAGTCTAATTTTAAAAAACAAATAGCGTCATCCACTATTTCGACTACCCATTGAACCCATGCAACCAGCCCTTTTGATGTGACCATGTGTTTGGCCACTTTTGCATGTGGTTATGAGACCTGACTTTATCAGTATATAGGAGTGTACCCTCCTCACATGGGCTTTGTGAGCCCACTTTAAAAAAAATGTATTTAAAAAGCAATTTAAGTTGTGCACATGGACAAAAAATTATCGTTGCTTCTCGAGCATCATCACTACTACCGAGATGACGCTCTACTTGAACGACATCTACTACAATATTATGCCACTCCTCCTGTGCCTACTCGGCCTTCGCTGCCCAGGCGTTGGGTCCTTACGTATTTTTTCACCATAATCCAAACAAAATGACCAAAAAAATAAAAAATATCATTGATAATAAAACCTTGTTCACCACCTTATTTATGCGCTGCATCAATTGTGACATCTCTCAATCGTGGCATACGGTATAGGACATTGCACACCAAAATACTTAAATATTAAATAACCTCCATAAAAAATAGATGCAATGCACCTATATGAAGACATGACAAGTGTCACAAAGTAATTAACTCTAACATGATCATACATACACACAAGAAATAAGACTAAAAAGGTCCAATAGTCTTGACCCCATATATATATATGAATATGCAAGTAATGAATCATGTTAGAAGCAAGGGTTCAAAAACATATCCATAAAACAACCAGGGTTCAAGTGTTCCTATATAGAAGGAAACAAAATGAAAGTTATACAACTCATTAATCCTTTGCAATGCTAAAAGTTATACTATACTAGATTAAAAAAGGAAAAAAAAATCCCTCCAAAACTTGTGTAGGAGTTTTAAAATGGTTGTTATTTTGTGTTTCGGGTCACATATCCATTGAAGTTATTGATTCCTTTGAGATATTTGGATTTGGGATCATTAATGACAAATGGTTTTGGGCTTCTAGATGAGCAACCACCACTACCATTGACACCCAACTACTCTTCCTAGGGATAAAAGACTAAACATGGAAGATGTATGAAATCAATGCTCTAGGTTTAGGGTTGTTCTTTTTACGGTTCCCATGATGGTGACTTAGTGTGTCAACCAATTTTCTATACTATCATCTTTAAGTGATGTAAGTAGATACACTTGAGGTTTTTTTCCATTTTTGCTTTTATGAGCTCAACTGCCATCTTAGGGAGATATGTTGTGTTCTTTGTAAGAAAATGGTTGTACACCTTAGAATATTGTACACCTCAACACAATGTGTGGATTTTGAGGTAAATTTGGTCTCCTAAAATATTAGAGCATGAGTGGCCTTTAGCCTATTGTATTCCAATACATTTGATGTTATGGGATTCCTTTTTTATTAGACAATTGGCATGACTCTTTTATATCACCCTTCAATTTTGGAACTTATTTTTAGGCCATGAATTGCTTAGCTGAAGAGTTTTGGAACTTAGCATAGGCCATTTATCTTTGTTAGAAAAACCATAGCACTTCTCCTTTTTTTCTTTGTTAGTATCTTTTGAAAGAGCCGAGTTTCAAAACTTGTAGATGCTTCATGGGATGTCAAAACTTTTATTCTTTCTTCTTATTTATAAATTTCAAAGCTTTCAATATTTGGTTGTTTTATTCTTATTTACACCTTTCAATTATTTTTCCATATTTCAACTTTTGGGACTCTAGATATCATGAGTTTTTGGAACATTTGTCTTCTACCTTTGGTTATATCTTTTATAAAGTGGAACCACCTTTTGATTAGAACTTTATATCACCTAAGAAAATTTACCCCTTGAAACTCTTATTTTCCCTCTAAATTTTGGAGCTTTGAGATGATTTGTTAGAACTTTTGCTTTCTAATTTTGGTCGAAACACTTTGCCCATATTTGTCTAACACTTCATTCTCTGTTTTCCACTTGCTTTACCTCCACTTAGGCTGACTTGTGAAAATTTTGCTAAGTCTAATTCTCCTTTTAAGTGTAGTGAGAAGTCACAATAGTATCAGAGACAATACAAAGAAACTTTGCTTAATCACAAAAAAAAACATATATGGAAAAACATGGTAGATATTGAAAAACCAAAGTTCTATTGGATTCCTTAAGAAATTTCACGAGGGTCCCAATTTAGCATTTTTAATGATTTCATCATGTTGACACCTATTTTTACATTTGAAGAATTTTATTATTCACCTCCAAAATTTAAAATTTAAAACTAGATTATTATATAAATATTTTATTATTCAACATTCCATGTAAGTAGGCACATTCGATAGATTTTAGCATGATAAATTGTTGTTATATCTTGGCACATTTTTGCATATTATAGAAATATTTTTTTATTCAACATTCTATGCAAGCAGACACATTTGGCATATTTTAGCATAATAAACTATGTTATATTCGATGGCATTTTATTGTCAAATAACATGATTTAAGGTTATGGTAGGTCGTATGCAAAACATGGTGGAGGTTCAAGTTTGAATCTTGTTAGTGTTGGTTCCTTTTTCCTTGCATAGTATTTAGGATCTAGTGTGCATTTCAACATGGTTTTGATCAAACATAAAATGATATTATAGTGGGAGGAAAAACCATTGGCAAACAATGTATCATGAGTTTGATCCTTTCATAGTTGTATTTATATTTTTTGGAAATGCAATTTATAGTAGTCATTTTTAAATTAAAGGAAGCCTTATCATATTTGCTAGTTGGTTTGGTGTAATGAAGAGACTATTGCCTTGAATTAGGGAGGTGCAAACTTCAAATCCTAATGATTACATTTTGGATTCATAACTTCTTTTTGTCTATTCTATGAACGTACTATCAAAAACATTCCTTAGAACTTTTATATAACAATTGAAGATAACATAATGGCTAATATTTTGGCTTTCTAGTAGGAGGTTTCATGGTCAAATTATGGCATATTATTTTATCTTCAATTCCTCATTCATGGGATTTTTGTAAAGTGTTATAGCATATTAATTTATTTTCAAATGGATGAAATCCCTTATTTTTCAATTTATTTTATTTATGCCTAGCAAGATCAATGATACTAACACACTAGGCACCTCAAAGACCTAAGTTTGAATCTTTGCTTGTAGTTGGCATGGCCTGAATTTTAGGCATATCTATTATCCTTTTATATGAATATATAGATGCCATCCAATAATTTTGTGCCAAATATTAGACTCTCAATCCTATTAATGAAGAAGCTAATAATTTCATGCCAACTATTAGATGCTCATTTCCCATTGGTTGTTCCAACTAGAAGTTCTATTTGTGAAGTGATGTCAATAGAGGTGGTGTTTCTGGAGGCGAAAAGTGGTAGTTTTTAATTGGAATTTTTTTCTAAGGTCTATAATCTAATTTTTATTTATTTTAGCTCTAATATACCCAAACTTTTGAAGGCCATAACTTTTGAATAAATAAGTGTTTTGAGCTAATTTTTTATATTGCATAGTTTTCCAAGGTCTACAAATTGGTGATATTAGTTAAAGGATATATTACTATTTTGTGGGATTTTTCTATGTAAAATAAACCATATTGGAATTCTCCTCTTTAACTGTAGTGCAATATTAAATCCAACAATCAATTGGTGTGGCAGTTGGTAATTTTACTTTCATCCAACATATGTATACTCAAAATCCCTTAATAAGGTTACAAATTCAACGATAACTTCCTCTCATTTTTTTATGATAGCATTCAAGGTCTCATGTCTTCAAGGAGCACCAAATATATGATTCCAATTGAGATTATTGGTGTAGAAACTGGTTAGGTTTATTATATTTGAGAATTTTTAATTTCCTATATTTATTTCTTAACACATTTTTTTGTCTCTCATAGTGGGTGTTCCCTTTAACTCCAATGATCCATTTGCATGGTGATTGGTAATAATTTGGGCTACAAAAGTATGTTTGGATGGTTATTTCAAGGTATGTCTTGTTCCTATGGCCCTTTCTAGCCATTGGGATTGATTATTTAGAGGTATACCTATTGCTTCATGATTTAGCTTCTTCTTCTTAAGATTGGAGGATATATTATGGTTATCATACTATATGTTGAAGAAATTTTCATAGGAATCTCAACATATTGATCTAGGAGGAGGATTCATTGCTTTATATTCATAGAAAAATGATTTAGTTCATGTTCCTTTGGAAATAGAAGATTGTAGGATTTATGGACCCATTCAAGCATTAATTATGGGGGAGATGTACCATATTTAATGTCTTATCTTATTGGAACCTCAGTTCATATGATGGGTGTGTTGAAATATTAATAATCTAACCTTATTAGGCCAAGGTCGATAGTAATAAAGTGTCTACAAGCACTCTTGATGTAGCCCATGGACAAGTATTATGTAAGCATTTAAGTATTCTCTATGTAAGATTATGGGAATTCTACAAGTAAGCATATGAGCAAATTTCTATTTAATCCTATGGACATTCATCTATGTAAGCTTACGAGAATCTATATTTAAGCATATGTGCATCTTTATGTAAACCTATGGACACTTTTGATGTATTCACACTTAGTGATTTTGGTTAAACCACCTCTATGGTTAACCTTTATTATAGATTTTAATACATTTATTACATTTTAATTTAACCTTCAAATCAAGTTATGTCAAGTTGACTTTAACATTTAATTGAGGATTAAATATCACTATAAAATCCTCAATGAATGATCCATTGTATTAGTTTTGTAACAAGTGAAATCATTGGGTGCCTACAAGCACCCATCACTTACTCCTTCCTTCTATTCATGTTGTTTATCATCTATATTTTCATCTATTTTTCTCTTCTTCATTTTTTTGTGTATGAATATGGTGAACATATTTTTCACAATGTATGTTTTTTTTTTGGTAGATAAGATACTATAGCATTAATACCCGGTTTTATAGATTGACCCAAAACCTTTTACCAAAATCAGCCCAGGGTTGTTGATGAACATATCCTTACTAAGAATCCTATATATGTAAAATCTACATGCCGCAAAATCCATTACATATGGTAAGGTACATAGCCTATTATCAAAAAGAAACTTCCCATACAACATTTTGGGTATACCCCAAGAAAACACACATGCATAATAATTACAAAAAATAAACAGACACGGATCCCTTCCTTGAGACAATGGAGAAACAAAAAGCTGCAAACACACATAGCAAAGTACTAAAAAAAAATTCCACAAGCTCTGTATTGACAGTTGCTCTTAATAATTTTTTGGTAATTACTTTCTTTCGTATATGACATGCTTTGGTACCACATACTATCTTGGCCAATCAGCCTTGGAGAAGTGAACCTGCTGGCTAGATTTATGGTGATGGCTATCTGGTGGTCCATGTAGCTTTGGTTTGAAGTCTTATATTATCGTTTCTTTCCTTCCCTATGATTATCAACCAACCTCAAATTACTAAGACGCCTAGGAGCCATGTTATCTGACATGTGGTTGTCTCCATTAGTCTTTGTGGTATTTCCAAGCAGCATCCATGAAGACTGACAGCTCAGATAATTTTTATTGTGAGTCCAATTCAAAAAAGAGACGAGAATACTCCTAGCCTTCGAAATTACAGTGCCTTCCCTATTGGTAAATTTGACTATCATTATTGGCATTCTTGTTGAATAATCTCCTCTACTTCACTCGGGACATCGTGTTCCCATTTCAAAAGTCCATCACCATCGACACCCAAATTGGCTAGCTTATCAATAATTTTGTTAGCTTCCCAAAAGACATGTTGGGATTTTCTATCCTGTCTTCCTTGGAAAAGGATCCTAGCCTCTTCAACAATTGTTTTAATCCTCCAAGGAGGTGTTTTCCAATTATTGAGGAGATTTATAACATGCATAGAGTCTCCTTCTATGATCAAATTGCCTTCTAAGTCTTGAGTCATTTGAAGGCCTATCCACATAGCTCTAGCTTCAGCTTCGTTGTTTGTCCTTGTTCCCAAATATTCAAAAAATGCAAGCATCATATTTCCATTATGATCTCGCACAAGGCCACCAACACCTACTCTACCAAGATTTTCCTTAGCTGCTCCATAAAAATTAAGCTTAAACCAACCCGTAGGAGGTGGAGACCACTTAACATTGGCTCTAGGGTTGATTACCCTAGGCACATACTCATCTAACAAGGTTAAGCTTAAATATTGAGCAATCGTGATCTCCTGCAGATGAGGTTTATAGCTATCAAAAGGGATAAGGTTCACATTCTCATTGGCAAAGGATAGGATCCTCATAATGATAGTTTGATGATCATGGATAGACTCATTAAAGACTATGGTTCCTTTATAACCACACCTGCCAAAGATAGTGATTGAGACAAATTTTCCACATGTATCTAAGTCTTTGGATTGAAAATGGGCAAGGCCACTATATGAACAAATCAAGTACAATGGCTGGTTTAACCCATGAAATATTGAAGGCCTAAAAAACCCCACTTAGGACAGTCAATGAAAAAGGGCACTCAAGGAAAATGTGATAAATGGTCTCCCAATTAGCCCTGCATAGATAACAATGATTAGTGATACAAATACCTTTATGCATCATATTATCAATGGTTAGAATTCTTCCTTGGATAACCAGCCATGAAAAGACTACAATTTTTGGAATTAAATTTTTTATCCAAACTAAGTCCTTTTGGAGGACAAAATCCTCGTCATCAAGCAGAAGCTTGTAAGATGATTTAACAGTGAACTGCCCATTTCATGTAGGATCCTAGGTCACTTTATCTTCCTTGGGTCTCATGGGGATAAAATGTTTCCCGAGAATGTTACAAAGATCATTTTATTTTTCTTGAAATCCCTGAATTCTTATTTGTTTCCACTTCATTCTACCTCTGTCCTCAACCATATAATCGAAGAATTTTTTGCTAATGAGTTCTTCCGTGATATCTCTGATTCAGGCTAAGTTAGGATATTGTGTTAGTGGTTCATCCTTAGCCCACCTATCATTCCAGCAATTTATCCTCTCACCATTGCCTAAAACCCATCTTAAACCTTTTTTGATGATTTCCTTACAATTAATAATTGCTTTCCAAAAAGCAAAACCTCTGATTGGAACTGAGTCACTTAGAAATTCCATATTTATATGAGCAATTATCCTCAGAAGTAAGCCCCCATTTTCCCTGGGTCTGCACAATTTGGTCCATCCTACAAGATGTATCCTTTTTTTCTCCTCTGATCCAGTCCATAAAAATTCTTTTTGAAGTTTCTCAATTTTTTGGAAAACCTTCACAGGGGCTTTGAAAATGGAGAGGAAATTGACTGGAATTCTCTGAATAAAGGCCTTAGTGAGGTTCAGCTTTCCTGCTTGAGATAGAACACAATGTATGTTTTATTATCTCAACTTTAATTGCATTTTCCACATATTGTATGTGAAATTTATTGTGGGTTTTTCTTACCTAATATTTGAATGTATTCTTTAAGTGATAAAGGGAAATTTTGAAGTGGTTTTATAATATCCTAAATAAAAATATTATTTTCTCTTTTCTTAGTTACTTTGATAGGGTTTTGACATGGGTTTTTTATTAAAAGATAGTTATCCCATTTGTTTATCATAATTCATTTTTTAAAAAACTAATGCTCGAGTATATTTGACTTTAAAATGTGCAATATAGAAAACCAAAGTGTTTGAAAGGAAATATGGTTTTATGAAAAACATTTTTTATTTAAGGCTTTGGGTTTTGAATGTGCCATCAAATCTAAGTCTTATGATGTATTTACTAGATAATACTATGTTGTGAGAATGTTGTGATGCCTTTACCATGTAATTTTTTTTATATAAGTCTTTGGCTTTCTAATGAAATTAGAGTATAGTCATTTGTGGCTTGCTGCAAGATGATATTTGAGTAAATTTTTTTTGTTAATATAAGAAATTGTTAGCATATAAGCATTATTTAACAATATAACAAATTAAATTCTTATATAAATAATATGCATAAGCATTCGCACAAATAATAATATTACTATATTTCATTCATTACACACTTAGTATTCTAGTTTAAATAAAGTGCTAAAATTTTACATCACACAAGTCCCACATGCTTGTTCAACATATAGCCTTTACAAAGACTTGACATTTTGTCTTCAAAAAACTATTCATCTCCTCACACATTTGGGAGCTATGACTATTCATATTTCTCATATAAGAAATATATTTTATTGACTCATAATAATGGCAAACCTTTAATGATTACTAAATGATAAACTCTAAATAACTTATATTTACAAGACGCTTTTCACTCCACATATTTATAAGTACCAAATAATGTAATAAACTCCAAAATCACCATATTACATTATTTGATATGCTTTCAATATTTCATTCTGGTCTTGGTATTCTTGTTTTGACTCTGGTAGTGACTTTGGATTTTGTTGTAATGACCCAAAAACTAGCTAAAAATAACTAAGATTTTTTTTTAACTAATAGAGAGGGATCCGTAAATCCCTAACTAGCATAATAGTTTAAGTTAATCTATTGTTTAGGTTTATCAATTCTCCCAAATCGACTAAGGGTTACATCATACTCTATACCCTACACAAGTTTGTCTATGTAGGTATAGTATACATACCATAGATAAGCTATCCATATCATCTTTTCAATGAGTTTATTTATCACATTCAGTACAGTCGAAGCTATACGTCCATCTCTATACCTTACATAATTTTATCTATATAGGTATGCTACACGTACCACGAGTTAAGTCATCCATCTCATCTTTATGATGAGCTAACTTAATCCTGATGTAAATAATCAAATTGGTTCATAGTTTAATTCACCCTAAGAGATCCTACTCTCTTAGGTATTTTATATGTTCACCCTAAGAGATCCTACTCTCTTAGGTATTTCCTATGTTCACCCTAAGATATCCTACTCTCTTAGGTCTTTCCTATGTTCACCCTAAGAGATCCTACTCTCTTAGGTATTTCCTATGTTTGTTAGACAGATAAGACTAACTTAATTTATTTAATCTAAACAAGGAACAATATCTACAAAACATTTGAAAATCACTTTAAATAAGATATATAAAAAGTAAGCATTAAAACAAGGGAAAAGCTGAATAATCACAATGCATACATGCTTTATAATAGTAAATTAAATATTCATTCATCTATAGTATTACACAAATCTAAGTATGGTAAAACCTCCATACTTTTAAAGAATGTAATACATCCATGATAATCTAGTTGTACTCCCCAAGAGTAATATCTACTAGATAGAGATAATTACTATGACCAAAGTCAAAGTCAATGCATTGGTTTCAATTGTCCTCTTTGGTTCTTCTTGTCTTCCCATCACTTATTTGAGGGTAGTAGGGGATCAGGACAACTCATGGTTCTATGAAAGACATGCATCTACTAGTAACATGAAACCAGTGCATTTATTGTTTACTTTGCCAAATTGTAACTATACAAATTTAATCAAAGCATTCAACCATCTACTATCTAGTTGATCTCATAAGAATTCCTCATTTTCATTCTTATCTCTCATTCACTCAAAGAGATTCATTTCAACAAATACAGATAGATCACAAATATTTCTTTAATCAAATCATTTCAAAAACCATTATTTCAAATAACTAAGGTCTCATTCCTTAATTAAGCAAATAATTCAATAACATATTATTTTAAATAACTAAGGTCTCATTCCTTAATTAAGAAAATAATCCAATACCATATTATTTCAAATAACTAAGGTCTCATTCCTTAATTAAGCAAATAATCTATTTTCCTTTTATTTAAATTAATTGAAGTCCCATTCCTTAAAATAACCAAATAAACTATAATTCCTTTATTTAAATTAATCAAAGTCCCATTCCTTTAATTAACAAAATAAACTATAATTTCTTTATTTAAATTAATCAAAGTCTCATTCCTTTAATTAACCAAATAAACTATAATTCCTCTATTTAAATTAATCAAAGTCCCATTCCTTTAATTAACCAAATAAACTATAATTCCTTTATTTAAATTAATCAAAGTCCCATACCTTTAATTAACTAAATAAACTATAATTCCTTTATTTAAATTAATCAAAGTCTCATTCCTTTAATTAACCAAATAAACTATAATTCATTTATTTAAATTAATCAAAGTCTCATTCCTTTAATTAACCAAATAAACTATAATTCCTTTATTTAAAACAATGAACATTCAATTATAAGATTAAAGCACCTAATCTTTAATTATATAACCTACGTTCAATTCTTTTTTTAAATTAAAAGGGGGTCAAATGACCAACATGATAGAGGAGAGCCAAAAATAGAAAGACAAGTCATGATCAATCAAGTTGGAAGACACAGTGACCAACACGACATGCAACGACACAATGATTAAGTATTAGCGGTTCACAAGCTACTAATCCAACCAAATCCTATCTGGAGAAGTCTAAATCGGTTTACCAATCGATAGGTGTGCATTACCACTGTGAATCAACTTACAAAATATGATGCTTAGGGAGGAGTTTTCTTTGAAATCGGACATCCAAATCGACAAGTAGATAACCAAAAAATAATTAAAGGGAGTGTATAGCTAGGACATCGCCAACGATAGCAAGCAAGGGTGCAGATAGCACTAACAAACCAAAATAAAATAGTCATGGCCAACATGACTGGACATTCATTGTTTTAGCGGTATCACACTGGGGTGGTGGATACTGGGTGGTCATCGTAGGTTTAGAGTGATTGCTCACATTTGCAGAGCTAGTCACATATATAGAGGGCATAAAAATTGGACTAGATAGCATCCTGAAAATAAACATGGCTCAATAAAAATACAATGTTTGCAACTCACAGGTCAACGCGGAACATAGAGGTGGTTTAATAGCTACAGGTTACTTTCAAGGGAGGCAAACCCATAGTTCACAACAAACACCCTCAATAGCATGTGTCTCAAGAGTTAAAGGATAAACACAGAATCATGCCAAAGAAAACCAGCAAAAATGCCAAGGGGTCCAATGATGAACATCGGGTTAAAAAAATTAAGCTAATTTTTTAAGCAAGCAAAAATGCCTTCCATAAACTAACCTTAGTTTTAATAGTGATGTCCTCTCTTCTCCTTGCTGGATTATTTCTTCATAGATAGTCAAGTTCTTGCTTCAACAGCTGATCCCCTTCTTCACAACTTTTGTATGTTCTCCTTCTCTTCCAAATCTGAATCCCCATCTCTTGCTCTCTATCTCAAAACATTTGGACTAGAGTCCTTCCTCCCTACACCTCCTATCTCGCCTCCTAAACCACTCTATCTTATCTGCAATTACTACTTACCTGCTCACCTTCAATGCCCTTCTATCTTCTCGATGGACTAGTAGGATATTATTGGTTATTTTTAAACATTCTTCCCATACTCCAAAATTTTACCGTAATGAGGCCTTTTTTCCTCTTGACGGCAGGAAACTTCCATTCTAAATAGTACATAATTTTTTATATTATTTAAATTGAGATCTTTCCACATTTAAATAATATTCTTTTATTGTTTAAATTATGGACTTTCTATAAAATTCTATCTTTATTTAAAAGTTCTTATAATATATTTAAATAAAATTATATTGTTATATAGAATAGGTTCTTATTACCTATTTTAAATAAGATTCTATTATATATTTTGGGAAGGTTTTAAGGTGGGAGGTCTTTCACTCTGGGCGGGAGGACCCTGACCCAAATTTCTACCTTCCTCCTCCCTGTGGATTCCCAGTTGGGATGACCCTGTGTCATCCCTTGTGTATTTCTAGGTCCTTTATGGGATCCTCCTGGGACCTTCTTAGGTGTGCTTCCCATCCTGACAGGTTTATTGGTGTTGGGTTGGATCATCCCTGAGTTCTTTCCATTGTGGCCTTTAGTGGTGGTTGGTTTTTAGGTGGCCCAAATCAGGAGCTAGAGTTTTAGATACTATCTCGATGGATCTTTCTAGCTTTGGGAGAGGCATATTCATTATTGTTTCCCACTAGTTGGTTTTTGTTGCTCCTTTATTGCGTTCAGCATATGGAATGTGTTCTTTCTTTGTTTTCCTCTGTTGCCTCAGTTTGGGGTCTACTCACTACTTTTTTTTTGACTTGGTGAGGGTCACAATTTTTCATGCACAATTTAGAATCTTGTGGCTGTTGCTAGTGTGGATATTTTAAATCGAGGTTCTTGTCTATCCAGGGAATTTTGTGGCTTCTTTCCCTACAACATATTTCTAGCCTTTGGGATGAGCCCTAGGTTTCTGTGCTGCTACGGGTTTTGGGGTTCATATATCTCCTTTAGATGAACTTTTGGTGGGGTGAGTTGGTGTTTGTGCTCATTGGACTATCTGATGGATTTTATATTTGCAATTTTTTGGGTTGAGGGGACCCGCTACGTGCATGTTTATTATTGGATTTGATCTCTTTTTGATAGTCCTCTTTGTGTTGATCCCTTCCAGCTATGGAGTGCCATAGTGGTTTAACTTTTTGGGGTTTTTTGGCCTTAATTTGTGACCTATTCCTTTCGCAAGGATATTTCATGGCCTACCAAGATCCTTGTTTTTTTATCCACTTTTAGGTTGTGTTTGTCCTTGTTGTTCCAGCCTAAGGTTTTACCATGCCTTTTGGGATGAGATTCTCTTTGCTGGACTAGTTTCTCTCTCCTAGGCCTACCCGTGGGTTTCTTGTGCCTTCCTGGATAGGATTCTCTCTACTAGGATAGTGTGTAGGTTTCCCAAGCCATCTTGGATGGTATTTTTCATCTGTTGTAGTTGGGATCATGGGTTTTATCAAAATTTATTTTTTGTCTTCAGTTGAACTTCCCAGGATCCTTTTAGATGGGTTTTCTTATTTTTACAGTTTTTGGTTGTTCCCAGGTGGGATTTTGGGCTCTGGTTTCCTATTTCTTGGTTCTATTTTTTAGGAAACAATTCTTTGTTTTGGGTGGTATACCTAGTTTTAAATCAGCCAGCTGGACTTGCTTTCCCAAGCCATCTTGGGTAGGATTTTTGAATTTTAAATTTGTTGTTCATAGCATTTCTTCCATTCCTTCTTTGAATGGTTTGTCTTTTTGTGTCTTATATCGGGATCCCTCAAGCTGGGTTTTCCTACTTGGTTTGATTTTGATATTGTCTTGCAAAGATTATATCTTGTTCTATGTTGAGACCATATACCTGCGATATCCTATCCCTTTTCCATTTGTAAAATGTTTAGGGACCCTTTCAAAACCCCTTTACCAATAAAAATAATAATTATATTCTATTATTATTTAAAAATAAGATCTTATTACCTATTTAAATAAAATTTTATTATTATTTAAAATAGATTCTCCTATATATCTTTATATAGAATAATTCCTTTTATCACAAACTAGTAGCATGCTACTCTACAATAATTTTAGTGAATTTAAAGGTAACCAAAATTATGCACATTTTTCCAAAACCAATGATGCAGTAGAGTGATGAAGTAAAAGTGTCGTGACCCTCTCTTGGAAGACTTATTTTGGCTAGATTTATGTTAGGATATGCTTTATGGATATTTTTATTGCAGCCAGATGTCTTTTTTTAACCAAAGAAATAATTGATAATTTATTTTCAATTTCTACAAAACATGGATTTTAATGATACAATGATGTTTCTAATAGATTTGCATTGATCACAGGGTCTAGTTGTCTTAAAAAGGGGTATATTATTGATAGGAGAACAACTGGATAGATGCTCTCTTTTTATATAAGAGATGTGGCACAATTTGCATTTATGAAGTAGATCAAATTTTTCTTGTTTGGGTTATTGATTACAAAACTTTAGTAGATATGATTTAAGTTTTATCTTGTTCTTAAATATAATCTCTTTAAAAAAAATAAGGGGAAATTTTTGGTTAAGCTTAGTTAATGAGATTGATTTCATTCCAATTATTAAGGCAATATCTACTTGAGTTAGTTTTCCTTTTTAGATGAAGGTTTAATTCAAAATGCAATTTTGAATTAGAATGGGATGCAAAATCCTTGCATAAGTTATAAGAGTAATAGGAGAGCCCATAATGAGGCATCAAATTATGAGGTGATGGACTAGTGGGGTAGGGAATGCTTGATAGTTTTTGTTTGTGTCACCTAAGAAGAAGAGGGGAGGAGTTTTTGGAGTTGTTGGGAAGTTTTTGGGGTGCATTGGGTGAAAAGAAGAGTTGGAGACACGCCAAGGGGAAAGTTGGAGTGTTGACGTCGAACAAGGAATCTAGTACACTATAGAAAATCATTGATTGTAGGTAGGCATGCATTTAATGATCTACTATTTAACTTTACTTCTTGAATGGTAGCAAACGTGGTTTTAGCACTATGAGGAGTCTTAATATTTTTCTTCAATGTTAGAAGTCCTTGGGTTGCACTAGTTGTTCCAACTTATTGGTGTGCTCTTGAACTATGAGATTAGTTTATATTAAAATTTGGATTTTTCCAATTCAAGGTAAAATATGGTCAGTATATTTTACCTTGGCAAGAATCTACCTTTGGTGTAGTTTCTATCTAGTTGATGTGTTGGATGTTAGAGAAAGTTGATTGTGTGAACTATCCAACCTGTAACCTTACTTGTGTTACCATTGAGTTCTTTCTAGGGAGCAACATTTTTGATAAGTCTAGAAGATATTTGACTTGATTGAAGGTTTAGAATTTTTACTCTTAGATAACACCCGAGCTATGGGTGAAGTTCTAGTTTTGTAGAGTAAATAATTTCTTTTGGGTTCTTGAAGAGACTCCGACGTATGGTAGAACATATGAGATAAAAAATCCTTGAAGTAATTGAGTTGCATGTGCTTTTATTATTGATCTTGTTGAGTAGGGATTGTTACTTCCTTGTTTCTAAATATTTTAGGTTGTTGAGTAGAGTAGTCTTTTCCAGAGCATCCTTCCTTGAGAACTCCTTCTTGGAAGCCATAAGAGAAGATATTTATGAGTACATAGGTACTATTGGTATAGATGTGGAGATTTCCTGTAGGATGGGTGAGGTCCAAACTAAAATGGTGTCTTCCTCAAGAAAATATCTAGGAGTAGCTCCTTTGTTGTGGAAGGCTTTACTTTCATCACCAGATAAATTACAGAGTTACTGCTACCTCATGGTTGTGTCTAGCATTTCTAAACTACAAAACCATTTTATTGAGCTAGGGAGGAAAATATTTGGTAGTAGTAATGCTTCACTTAGGAAGCTTAGAACATTGGTAAGATATTATAGGATGGTTTTATCTCTGCAACCTATTTTTAAGTGATTGATAGCATAAAAGATTTTGGGTAAAAGGATATATACGACCCATTTTTAAGTGATTGATAGCATAAATGATATTGGGTAATAGGATATATGTAATCTAGATTTTTAAGTGATTGATAGCATAAATGATTTTGGGCAAAAGGATATATGTAACCCATTTTTAAGCGATTTATAGCATAAATAATTTTGGGTAAAAGGATATATGTAATCCAATTTTTTAAATGATTTATAACATAAATGATTTTGGTGAAATGGGTATGTGTAATTCCAAAATTTAAATGATTGATGGCATAAATGTTCTTGGTGAAATGGATATATGCTTACCAGATTTTATATGATAGATGACATAAATATTTTTGATGGAATATATGTGAAAGCACGAGGATACGGAAACAAGAAAGGAAAGACTCCAAGCACGATGCAAAAAATGAAACTAAACTTAACGCTGAATCCTACGAATTAAAAATGCATGAAATGGAGAAAGCATGAATTGAAACCCAAATGAAATAACAGCCCTTCTCTTTTATTGATGTATTTCACAACTCGGTTACAATTCGCATCCTCCCTTTTCAGGGGCGAGGAGCGTTAAATCCATCTCTTGGTTACATCCATGGATAGCCTTCCTTCTTCCGCGTGCCCACATGTAAGATGGGCGGACCAAAATGTCACCACCGCTTGTGTCTACGAATGTTGATTCCTTGCTGCTCCTCCGATGTTCCGATCCTGCGTTCAAAGAAACAAAAGATAATCAATAGCACCTACGGATAAAACAAAGCATGCAATCCCCAAGCCTACGATAAATGAATGAGAAAAATGAATTAAACTATGACTAAAATGAATCCAAATGCTCTAAAAATTTGATAGGGGCATCAGGACATCACCAGGAGGGCACTGCAAAAAGAACAGTCAAGAAATTCCTCACCGATTTGAATTCGCTCCGGGGCGGGACGAATTCACCTGCAACAAAATGCCGAAAAGGTACTGTCCCAAATGTCTAGCCTAGAGAGCTCCAAAAGACCTGCAAACTTGGGGTTAGCTAATTGGGGGCATTTTGGGAAGACCCAGATGGTCGGATTTTCCCAATTTGACCTCCATCAATGGGAATTTGATGATGCTACCTGCAAGTTAGTAAAAGCGAACGAATATAGAAACATGATCAAAATTGTTCAAAACGAGACGAAATTTAAATGACAACCTATCTAAGCATCATAGAATTGAATGCAAAAAATGAAAATGATAGAAAGAAAAATCTGCCACAAATTCCCAATCGTTCCTAAAAGGGACGATTAGGCCTACGACGAGTGTGGGGGCGCCGGGCGGGCCGCCCACCGTTTGGGGCCTGATTTCGGCACCAATCCACTTGGGATGGGTCCAAAATCTCTTACAAGGTGTTGTCGACAAATTGGGTGGTATTCTATGGCCAAATGTCAGGTTTTGGGCTCAATATTCGACCTTCCAATAGTCACCCAATGACCTCCTCTCTAAAAGAGATCAAGGATGTAGAAGGCACAAATCGCACAAGGATGTATGGGGAAATAAAATGGCAGCACTTCGTTGCTCCAAATTGCTCTTACTCTCTATATTTTGGGGTGAGGAAACCCACCAATTTATAGACCTGGAGGTCTCTTGGGATGAGCATGCAGAGGCGCCACATGGCAGCCATGCCCTTCCAGGGGAGGGAAGATTCCTCCCTGATTAGGGGCTTCATGACTGCCCCTGTAACAGCCTCTAACGCTCGAAAATGCTCACCCATGCTCCCATGAACTGAAGGAGGCGTTAGGTGGCGGATCCGAGCTGCCATTTGTCAAGATTTGACTTTTTGCCCATCAAACCTGCAATTCGCCCCACCCTGGAGCGAATTGTGAATTCATCCCAGGGTGGAGCGAATCCCAATTAGAATTCGTCCCTGGGTGGAACGGATATTGAGCAAAGTGCCTGAAGGTGCCAAAATGATTTTTGACCTTCCAAAACTACTGTGAGAGTGGTTAGGACCACTGTTTAACCTCTAGGGGCTGCCCTTGGGGCTGTGTGTGCCAATGTGATCAGTGTTTGCAGTCACATAATCGGATTGGTGCTATTTTGGTGTCTACAGATGCCCCTTTTTGGGATGCGTTGTGCAAGGCACAACGTCGAGCAAAAATAGATAACCAAAGCACTAATGATTAGGGTTTCTTAGTAACCTAACCAACTTTTGATGCCCCAAGTATGAAAAGGGCATGCATTCTTGAATCCTTGCTTCTGACGAGCGAAGGAACTCAATTCAAGTGTTAACCTTTTTCGGTGAGGTGTTACTTGAGCTTGGACATTGATCAGTCATGAATAGGCAAAGGGCGCAACCTTTTGTCTATGGGAACCTTGAGTTCATGATTCACGAATGCCAAGTGATTGATCAGCTTGTGATTATTGCTTGTTTACTGCCCCAAGCAGGGGCGTGATTTGTCTTTGTCAATGATTCTTTGAATGCATGCCATTTCCATGATTGGGTGTGTATTTGTTGATTGGTGACTAAGTGTGACTACCCCCTCAAGCGACGAATCGATGAGGGAATGACCTACATGAGAAAAGTGACGAGTCGCTTGACCCAAGATGACTTAGGTAAGGGTGCCTTCAGAGATTTATCTTTGAATGTGTGTGCAGTTTTTCGACATTTAGACCTATTTTTGGTGGGTGTTAACCCTTTTGGCGATGCCTTTTGGAGCTGAAATTGTCAAAAATTCGTCTTCCCGTGGAGCGGTCCGGCCATGGTGGCCTTCTTAGGGAGTAGGATGGTGATGATTTATAACCCCGACATCTATTTTGGATGCCAAGAATGTCAGGCATGAAGGCGCCTTCGTTCGACAATTCTATTGCTATTTTTGGTTGGGTTTTGACCCTTTTGGCGATGTCGTTTGGGGATGAAATTCTTGAAGATCCGTCTTCCCGTGGAGCGGTCCGGCTATGGTAGCCTTCTTAGGGAGTAGGATAGTGAGGATTTGTGACCCCGACATCTATTTTGCATGCCCGAAATGTCAAGTGCAAAAGCACTCTCATTGGACAGGTTTATTGCTATTTTTGGTGCATTTTTGTGCATTTTTGTTGTTTTTGAAATTTGTGTGTTGAATTCGTTCCTGGGTGGGATGAATTCCTATTTAGTATTCATTCTAGGGTGGAACGAGTGCTAACCAGAGTGCTCATCCTAGGGAGGAATGATTACAGGCTCAAAAAGCCTATTTAAAGGCCAAAACTAGGGTTTGGGCTCATTTGCACTTGTTTTTCTGGCGATTTGGAGCTCTGAGGAGGAGGAGGTCAATTCTGCGAAGCGAAGCACTGCCAAATTTTTGCCACCATGAGTGCATGAACCGGATCGAGCGGCGGAGCCGAAGCGAGACCAGTAAGTGAACTCCCTCTTTATTATTTTCTTGTATTATAGTTTTTTTTGTTCAAATTTATCAATTTGAGAGTATAAAACCCTAGGTTGACAAATTAAATTTTGTTTTGCGTTTATGCTGTTTGTATCTGTACACTATTTTTCATGATTCTAATGTGCTTATTTTGTTGTCTGTTGCAGGTTGTGAAGAGCCGGTATCGCGTGCCGACTATTTTTGCTGAAGCGCGGGAGGCGCTAGCTGTGGCTGACTGGGAGTGGCTTGACGCCCTTGGGCTCAAGCAGGTGACTCGGCTGGAGCCAGTGATTGGGGATCGGGCCTACCTGATGGCCCTGATCAACTTGTGGGATCCTTGGACTAATACTTTCCATCTCCCAATAGGGGAGATGATAGTCACTTTGGAGGATGTCTATCGGATTCTTAGGATTCCAATAGATGGACTGCCGATCAGGACGACGTCGCGGGATCAGCGGACAATGGTGCTGACACGCTGCTTCGGGCATGGGGAGGAGTTGGGGGTGGATGGTCCAGTGGAGAGGGCAGAGATTGACTTCCATATGGGCGGGATTCTGGTTCGATGGTGGTTTGAGAGGGGGTGTTGGGAGTGAGGCACGCATTGCTTATGGGCCTCATTTCCAACATGCTGCTACCTGACTCGTCAGGTGCGAGGTTCCCATGGAACCTACTGGATGTGGTCTATCGGCTGGTGGAGTGTTCGACGTAGGAGCCTTTGGTCATGAGATGGGGATAGACACTGCTGGCATAGCTCTATGGGGAGCTATATGAGGTCCGTTGCTAGAGGTAGAAGGGGATCAGCTGTAGCTATCTGCTACAGAGCTGGGGTTGGCAGCACATAGCGGTGGAGAGACCAGGGGGTTACCATGGATGACGTGGGTGGAGATGGCAGATAAGGATATAGGTTACGCGGCTCTATGGCGGTGGTCTGAGGAGCAGGGATAGAGTCGATGGTGGGCAGGTGTCGTAGGGCACTATGTCGATGCCTTTGCTCGGCTTGCTCGGGGAGGTGTTCTGGCGTCCCTATCGGGACTGTCCAGCCTGGCCTGAGGCTGGAGAGTGGCTCTAGTGGGTACGTAGGGAGCGGTGGCTGATTGGGCGGCATGGGACCGAGTAGGAGTTCTTCCCATACAGTCGGGTGACATGATAGTTTGGGGTGCGCCAGGGGTTTCCTGGTGAGCCCATGGTCTATCGACATTGGGGGACGAGAGGACTCTGGATCGGCCGGTCATCATGCCATTGGGTGAGGATTCGGATGCGGTGATCGACGTCCCAGATGTGGATGACGTCGGGACTACTGCAGAGTATGATCAGTGGTGGACTCTATGATGGTGGGGAGAGGGACCATTGGGAGGTGCGAAGGCAGCAATAGGGGGGATGATGGTGCGGAGGCACCAGGTGAGGGTTGGGGAGCTCCGCTAGAGGAGGCGGACATGGTGGAGGTGGATGACTTGGGCATGGATTTTGGGGCTCCGGACCAGCCGGAGATGCAGGACGTCCCGGAGCAGTGGGAGCCAGAGCAGGCTGCTGTTCCAGAGGTGCCTATGCATCAGGCCGTGGTGGAGGACACAGAGGCAGGGGTGTGCACTGAGAATGCATGATTGGTGGAGCTGCTATGGAGGTGAGATGAGGAGTTGGGGGAGGCTTTGCAAGGAGAGGGATCTCCTTACGGGCTCAGCTGGCGAAGTGGGAGAGCACATTTGCTGCACACCATCGGGGGATGGGGACACCAATGCTGCATAGGAGAGGGATCTCCTACGGACGCAGTGGCAGGATGCGATGATGCGGTAGCTTACGTACCATCGGTGGGAGGTAGAGTGGATTGGCGGTGGGAGGAGATTGGTCTCGACATCGGATGGATATGGAGGGAGAGATTATCCACCTCGGTGGGCGGTTACCTGAGCCCCCTGGAGGTGGCTCTTCACGTCGGATGAGGGACAGTGGTACTGAGCAGTCAGCATCATCTCGTCGTAGGCGATTGGATGAGGGAGGTGGTAGCAGGCGTGATGCGGGGGCTAGCAGCAACCGCCCTGAGGGGTCCCATAGGACCCACACCACGGGGGGTAGTTCCCGTCGCACCGATCCTGCGTGATCATGGTGGCCGACGCCTTAGGCTTGGGGGTTTTGAGATTTTGGATTTTGTTGCGGGGTCAGAGGACCAGCTCTTTGTAGCCTACGGGCATTTTTGATGATATATATAGATGACTTTATTTTGTTTATGCGCATGTGATGATTTGATTTTATGCATGATGATTGATGAATATGGATGTATGCATGTTAAGTTATAGTGATGAATGCATATGTTGTTGATGAGTGCAAATGTTTCTAATTTATATGATATGCAAATGGAATGGATGAATTGAATTTGTGATGTTTGGTAGTCGCACCATAGACTGTGTAGAACTTTATGGCTTTTTGTCCTAGGCGATGGCTGCGGTGAATAGCTTTTTATGTATACATGTTTTTTTTTTTTTTGGTATGGCGAGAATAAAATATAGCAAGTTGGTTTCGAATGTAGTTAAGGTTTTCTGAGACTCAGATGTTTTAACTAACTAGCCATGACTGTACTTTATCTCACAAGACTTTTTGAACAAGGTATGAATCGGACTTGTCTTGGACCAAGTTATTTCACATCCCTGTGTGTGCAATTGAGTTCATTTATGTGGTGTTGGTCAGGATACCGCCAGTGCCAGATAGGCTGTCAACCAAACCTGTACTGAGGATCACCTGATTAGCTCCACTAACTCCTTTGTTGTGTTTAGTCAGATTAATCTGCGGTGCTATCGTAGGATACCATAAGCTAGCTCATCCACATGCAAACATTGATCTGCACACAAGTTAATGTGACAGATATATCGTCATGCGGGAGGTTTACCACCAGTGACCGATAGGCTATCAACCAAACCGGTACTGAGGTTTGCCTCATGACCTGTCGGAATGCTTGAGAGTTCCAGGGATTCAAGTTCGACTCCCTTCTTTTCTTCAATTGTATTGGGATACTTGCTCTTTTGTAGTGATAAAAATCACTGTTTATTTTTGTATTATATTTTTCTTTTGAGCAAGGGATTAGGATATGGAGTGATGAGAATCACTATTGTATGTGCTTTTCTTGATGTATGCACTTTGGTTGTGATGTCAAATTTTTGGAGTTTTGACGTTTGCAAATTGTTGATGTTTTGCAACTTTTTGAGAACTTGGGATTCTTGGGGAATTGGGTAGGGAGGATGCTTGTCCTTTTGCCAACTCTCAGCATTCTTGGGGTCATTCGCACAGGGGGATGAGCAAGATAACCGTTTCGCTTATGGTGACCTGGATTGCTTTGCAGGTTTCATCTTTCGTTCACACAACTTGGGAATGTTTGTGTTTTAATTTGTGTTGGGATGCTACGTAACAAGGTGTGATCCAAGTAGAATTCTACCTTCGTAAAATATATCTGACTTGGTACAGTATGTGGCTAGAAAGCTAATGACGATTGAATGACGAAAACTCTCGATACATTAGAAAACAACTGACTATGATGTGGGAGAATAACGTGAATGGCGGTTATAGGCGATGAGCTATTGATAAAGTGGAAAAATGTAGAAGATGATGGTTTTGCCAAGTAATGACAGTCTATGGTGCTTTGACCTTTATGACCACAAATATGCAATGTGTGGGTGTGATGCTTAATGCAGCTATATGTTTTTGTGTTTTTGATGGATTGATTTGTGTGAATATGAAGGTGAGATGCAAAATAGAGCTCTTTATTTTTGTGATGATTTTGAGCATGTATGGAAATGAGATGCAAATTTTGTTATTTTTGATGATTTTATTGTTTTTGAATTTTCTTGTTTTTGACCAAGCGATTACGGGAATCCTTGGAGCATTTTGGGGATTGACCAAGCGATTATGGAAATCCTTGGAGCATTTTGGGGATTGACCAAGCGATTATGGAAATCCTTGGAGCATTTTGGGGATTGACCAAGCGATTATGGAAACCTTGGAGCTTTTTGGGGATTGACCAAGCATTACCTGGAGCTGGGTGACCAAAATCTTATCATCCTGGTGCTTTTTGGGATTGACCAAGCGATTATGGAAATCCTTGGAGCTTTTGGGATTGACCAAGCGATTACGGAAATCCTTGGAGCTTTTTGTTTGGGCTATGGCTCTTCTAAACATGGAATGGCCGCAAATGACTGATGTTCAAGGGTTCTAGTTCCTTGATTCCATCAAGAGAGGCTAGCCGGTATGTTCTAGGTCCTATTTTGCTATCAATTACATAGGGACCTAACCAGTTTGCCATGAACTTGTCCCTTAGATGGGATGACAAACTAGAGTTCTGTTGGTTTTCTTTCAAGACCAAGTCACCGACCTGAAAGTCCCTCAAGTGAACTTTCATGTTGTATGCTTTCTTAAGTCGCTCTTGATAGATACGTAAATGCTCGAGGGCATTAACGCGTCGTTCATCAAGCAACGTAAGCTGGTCTAACCGGGCCTGCCATGCAGTATCATCATCGATGAACTCTTGCATTGATATGCGCAGGGAAGGAATTTCCAACTCGAGAGGCATGACAGCCTCGGAGCCATACACGAGCGAAAATGGAGTTGCCCCAGTGGGTGTCCGAATGCTAGTGCGATAGGCCCACAGGGCAAGTGGGATCTGAATGTGCCAATCCTTATGATTATCTGTGACTATCTTTTTAAGGATGGCGACTAGCATTTTGTTTGACGCCTCTGCTTGCCCATTTGCCTACGGATAATAGGGTGTCAAAAAACTATGCTGAATTTTGTACTTTGTGGTCAAAGCACGCACATCTTTGTTCTTGAATGACGTCCCATTATCCGAGATTATCTTGGATGGAATACCAAAATGACATATGATGTTATGCAAAATGAACTCCACAATGCGGGGTCCAGTCGTAGAGGTTAGCGAAACCGCTTCCACCCACTTGGTGAAGTACTCTATGGCCATTATGATAAACGTGTGATGACCTGACGATGTAGGGGAGATCTTTTCGATTAGATCTAGGCCCCACTACGAAAAAGGCCAAGCCGATTGGATCGGCTGCAAGGCCTAGGAAGGTACGTGTGTCAAATTAGCATGGTGTTGACACTTCATGCACTTCCTGACATATGCGCAACAATCTCGCTCTAAAGATGGCCAATAATAGCCCATGCGAAGAATGCGCTTTGCGATGGCCATACCACTGAAGTGGCCACCGCATGTACCATCGTGCGCTTGGGTGATCGCCCAAGTGGACTCTTGCTGGTCCAAGCACCGAAGGAGGATCCCTTCATAGCTACGATGGTACAAAATGTCTCCTAACAAGACATGCTTTGCCACTTTCTACTTGAATGCTCATTTTGTGGCATGCGTCAATCCAAGTGGGAGGTTACCTAACTTGAGGTAGTCCCTGATGGGTGAATACCAATCCTGCTGATCGAAGCCTCGATGGTATGAACAACCAGTCCCTCTTGAAGTTCATCCCTAGCAAAAGCTGAGCGGGAGAGAACTTGCAAGAATAGCGTTGTATTGCTATTAAGGGGAGTAGGGGAGAACAAGGACCCCCAGTTGGCATGTTTCAGATGATCATGGATTCGAGAGAACTCGTATCCATGGATGGCTCAATCTGGATCAAGTGGATTCCTGGCGTTAAATCAGAGCTTGCTCGCTCCATCATGGATTGCGATAGTGTTTTGACTTGAATGGTGGTCATATCACCAGAAATGTCTTGCGGGATTAGGGACCCCAAAGAGGCCATAGTGTCCGCAAAATGATTCGATGATCGAGGGAGTGCCTCGATGTCGTACCATTCAAGCTTTGCCAAGAATTTGTCCACAAGGGCTTTGTAGGCCTACAGAACTGGGCATTTGCATTGGAATACCCCTTTGACTTGGTTGACGATTAACAGCGAATCACCAAAGATATTCAATCATTTAATGTTCATGGTGATTGTTGTCTAAAGACCTATGAGCAAGGCTTCATACTCTGCATTGTTGTTGGTGCATGGGAAATTTAATTTAAATGACAGGGGCATTGGAGCACCCTACGGTGTGAAGAATACTATTCCCATGCCACCACCTTGCTCACATTTAGAACCATCAAAAAATAGGGTTATGTCGGCCTGTGACTCGGGCTCGTCAAAATCTGGTGATTCTGAGACATGGAAGACCCCATCATCGGGTAGTTCTATAATCAGAGGCTGGTCATCTTCGAGAGGAGCCTCTGCTAGTTGATCGGCTATGACCTGACCTTTTATGGATTTCTGTCCAATAAAATCTATGTCAAATTCTGTCAACAACATGATCCATTTCGTCGTGCGACTACTATGATAAGTATGACTCATCATGTATCGCAATGGATTCTCCTTAGACACAACATACGTCTTGTTGCTCAGCATGTAATGGCACAGCTTTTTGGTAGCAAACACCACTGCCAAGCAGAGTTTCTCAACGTATGCATAGTTAAGTTCATAGCTGACCAAGGTGCGGCTAAGATAGTAAGTAGCCTGTTCCCTGTGAAGTTCGTTCTTCTGGGCTAACATGGCTCCCAGTGCCACCTCAGTAGCTGAGATGTATAAGTAGAATGGCACTCCTGGTCTAGGTGGTGCCAATACTGGCGGTGAAGCCAAGTATTGTTTAATGTCATCGAAGGCTAACTGGCACTCGTCATCCCAGTGAAATGCTACCCCCTTGTGCAACAACTTGTTCATTGGTCGACACTTGTCAGATAGTTGCGCTATGAAGCGCTTGATCGACGCGACCTTTCCCTATAGGCTTCTGAGCTACTTGATGGTAGTTGGGGGACGCATTTCAAGGATTGCCTTGACTTTGTTTGGGTCCACCTCGATGCCTCATTTTGAGACTATGAAGCCCAAGATTTTTCTAGATGTGATGCCAAAAATGCACTTCTTGGGATTCAGTCTGACTCTATGCTCCATGAGGCGATCGAGGATCTTGCTTAAGTCACCGAGATGATCCGGGCGCAAAAGAGATTTGGCCAACAAATCATCCATGTAATCTTCCAAAGTCTTGTGCATGTAATCATGGAAGATGTATGTCATGGCACGTTGGTAGGTGGCGCCAACATTTTTAAGGCCAAAAGGCATGACCTTATAACAAAATGTCCCCCAAGGCATTGTGAACGCCATTTTTAGCTGGTCCTCGAGACTGATACAAATCTGATTGTATCCCGAGAAACCATCCATGAGGGAAAGCATTTCGTGACCCGTTGTAGCGTCTACCAATGCGTCAATGCTCGACAAGGGGAAATCATCCTTAGGACTCGCTTTGTTTAGATCTCAAAAATCAGTGCATATGCGAATCCTCCCGTCAGGCTTCTTGATGGGCACCATGTTGGACAGCCATGGTGGATAATCCATGCAGATGACAAACTATGCATCCAAAAACTTTTGCAATTCATCTTTGACCATTAAGGCCACTGTTGGGTGCATCTTGCATAGTTTTTGCTTAACTGGCTTGACTGTCGGATCAAGCATTAGATTATGCATGACTAGCTATGGGTCTAGTCTCGGCATGTCTTTGTATGACCATGCAAAAACCTCCTTCTTCTCTTTGAGAAGGGCAATGTAGTCGGCTTGCTCTTCGGGGGATAGACTTACCCCCAGCTTGATGATCTATGGATTCATTGGATCTGAGCCGATGTCTACGTCAGTCGTCTCCTCGATCGACATGTGGGATCCGTCCTCCAACTGATGTGGAGTTGGGATCAAGTGGATATCATTTGCTAAGTTTAGATCATCGTTAGGAACCTCGGGTCCCTCTTCAACATGGAAGATATCCTGAGTTGGCCCAGGGGTAAAATGGAGCATTTCACCGAAAGGCCAGTACTCGGATGGGGATGGAGGGGAATTGACGTGATCCCAGTCTATGGCATCTATGTCTAGATACAATGACTATGTCGGATCAGCCGGATTGTGGATGGGGGCGGTTAATTCAATGGAGATCATGTTGATGAAATGATTTTGGTCTCCATTACCATGGGTGTGGTTGCTCGGACATCCTGGATGCTCTCTATGCTCTGGATCTGGCTCTAGAGGGATGGGCATGAATGGATCGGCCCTATGTGCGGATAGGAAGACAGGGTCTACCCTCGACACTGATGGCACTATAGGGTAGGTATGCTTCGTATGCCCAGAGTAGCGGATCCAACACTTGGTCCCACCATGCTGGGTCTACGTACCACTCATGCCCTGGCACTATGTTTAATTGTTTGAATATGTCGTTAATCTCCAAGGGGTGTCGATGTTGCATCTGCCGCATGTGATTAAGATATGCCATCTCAGTTTCATCTTCATAATCACTATCAGAGATCCAAAGGCCTTCGTTGGCTCCGACTGCTTGCGGCATTAAAGGCTCACCTTGCTCAAGCAAATTGATGTGGCCCCATCGGGGTTGTTCCGCTCTCTACAGGGGGACTTGATTTCCTTGGAGTGGCACTTGCTCGATTGGAGCATCCAGGGGGAACATTGTCAAGAGGTTTTCTTGATAATCATCCATGGGGATCACCTCGTGAGTGATTGCTATCTGATTCGAAGGGGTCCCATACGATGCTACCTCATATTCCGATTCATCCTCTGAGGACCCTTCTTGCCATTGTCTAGACCCTCCTTAAATGAGCTTCGGGTTTGGCCAAGGTTATCTGGAGATAATCTTGTGGTGTTAGGTTGTTTCTTCCATGTCAGGTAGAGGGGGGGTGAGCTGCTTCTGTTAATGTGTATGGCTCGGTTCATCATTTTACATGCCCCAGAAGTTGTTGAAAGAATTTGTCTCATGGGGCTGAAACTCGATGGCTTTCAAAATCTCCATTAGAGCTTCTCGATGGGGCGTAGATTGTTGTATAAGCTCATATATGGAGAGCCTAGCCGAGGTGGTCCTCAAAATCTGAGTGAGTTTGGTCTGAAGTGTGGCCACTGGTCTAGGCGAAGGAGGTTGTGGAAGGTGCTATTGTGGTTGGGACGTTGTTGGCACCTCTCCTGTAGCTGTCGTAGGAGTATTCATGCTTGGATACCTCCTGTTTCGAGTCACTATACTGATCATCCCTACATCCCTACATGGGGCAGTTCTGTGTGACCTCATTAACTTGTAGGGTCTTTGCCTATGGAGCATGAGAAGGCAAGGGGTCTTTGAAGACCTTCATTTGTTGATTGCTTGGTGCGACGGGATTATCCATCGCTAGTGTCTTGTTATCAATCAGGTCTTGCACCAAGCCCTTAAATTTCTAATAGGAATTTAGGTCATGTCCTTGTCGCCTATGGAACCTATAGTACAAGTCCTCTCTATACCCCTTAGGCTTGGGTGCATTGGGATCTATAGTCTGAATCTTTGGCAGGTTGATCAGGTTTGCCGCTAACAAGCGGTCAAACAAGGAGTCCCTGGACTCTATGTAGGGTGTGTATTGTCGCCTAGGGCGACGTTTCGACTCTGCTCTTGCCTCCTGATTTTCTCTGTCATAGTTTTTGGGAGGCACTGCCTGATAATTAGCCTTTTGAGGCTGATTTTGCTTGTGCAGGCTTAGGGACGTTGATTGCAACTTGGTTAACCACAGCGGGTTTTTGTTGCGTGGTCCCAGCTTTAGTGTTTTTAGTCCACTCTTTTTTCTTAGGTTTGGCTATCTCGCCATCCTGTATTTTGATCTCTTCAATAATCTTGGCTTGCGCCAGAGCTTCTTCTAAGGTGGCATATTGCTGCAGCTACAATAGCATAGAGATCGATCTCAAACAACTCTTTGAGAACATCTGAGTGAGGTCGGACATAGGAGGGAGGTAGGGCAGCTTCGAAAGCAATGTCCTCCATCGATTCCCGTAGGCCGCCATGGTCTCCTCCTCATACTGCCTGAGGCTGGCTAAGTCACTTAGTGATGCCTTCTTCTTGGTATTGAAGGCGAAGCGTTCGAGGAATGCATCCACTAACTGATCTAAGTTTTTGATGCTGTGCTTTGGTAATTGGGTAAACCAATCCGAGGCAGGGCCTATGAATGTGGTTATAAATGTTCTTAATAACAAAGCATCATTGTCCTGAATGCCAAAGCATTGGCTCAGGAATCTCGTCACATGCTCTTGAGCATCTTCCTCACCTCTAAAGGTTGCCAACTGAGGTAGCTTAAAGTGTTTGGGGTAAGGAGGTGCTGGCACTGATGGATGCACAGGATGACTGTGGAGTTGGCATAAAGTGGGCTTTTGGGGCCCAAAATTTTTGGTCTCCATAGACTCCAGACGCTCTAGTAGCGCTTTATATGCATCTGAGGATTTAATTTCCTCCTCTTTGGTTTGCTCCCGTTGTGGGTTGTGGGAGACTTGAGGCCTCTGAAGGGGTGGCCGGATGGCAACTCCTCCACCTAGGTAGGGCATTTCGGCCCACTCATCTTCTTGCTCATACTCCTCGTAAGCTTCCTGAGGAGTCTCTGGGTGAGACCTATGACCCTGGGTGGGTCCCCACGGAGGGTACCCATCATTGTTCCAGGGAGTGGCCTCTCGCTTAGGTCTAGGAGGTCTCGAAGGCAGCACTTGGTAAGGTCGTGGGGACCTATCTCGCACCAAGGGATTGTGCCTCTCATATGGTTTCGCTCTTTGGGTGCGCGGGGTTGGAACCCTCTCAGGCACTGGGTTATGGAGCAGCTCATCTGTTTGGTGCCTAATGCACTCTTTGCTAAGGTGATATAAATGCTCTAGCTGCTGTTGGTCTTGCTCAAGCCGCGTGATCTGCGCTTGGTGGGCGGCATGTCTGGCGACTACCAGGTCGATTTGTTCTGCCATCTTGAGCCTAGGAGGCCTAGATGCCTCTCCTATGCACTTACCTCGGTCATGATGATCCGAGATCTCAATAGGTCGCTTCCCTCTATCAAGGTTGGTGGCATTTACCCGAGGCTCTGGCCTCAGTGGGTGATCATGGTATCTAGTTGGTGCGGAGGCGCATGGCCCCCATGTTGTATATTGCTCTTGAGGAATGTAATCATCTTCCTCGTGCTCCCTTTCATATGTGTGAAAGGGGTGGGCAGAGTTAGCTCACCCGGTTTGAAGAGCCTTGCGCTCTGGATTTTGTCTATTGGTTCTAACAGTGATGGGGGGCAAAGGGGGGGATGCCATAATCATGTGGCCTCTCCTCATGGACACTATGCCGCTCTAGCACTTCATTGCATGGTGGCCACTCATATCGAGCTTCTAAGGGAGCCTTCTTATCTATGTTGAGCGCCACATGTAAGGAATCCTCCTGAAAGGGGCTATGATGAATGGGCGTGTCCCTCAAAGGGGTGCCTCTATAGTCCCATTTTGAAATGGGATGATGCGGACTCTCTCGTGGGTCAGGCCGCCAAGGCGGTATGACCAAGTCCTTGGGGCTATAGCGGAGGCGACTTGTGCCCCCTTGTACACTCTCCACAGCTTCCGCCCTTGATTGGGCTTGGCTACGGGTGCACACCATGGTGGTAACTCTCCTACAAGCTATGTAGATTTTTATCTCTTTTTATGATTTTTTATGCTACACTAAACAGAAATGATCATACACACACACAAGCAATGATTATCTCGTTTAAAGATTGAAAGTGTGTCCTAGACCTAGTTTAGTGTGTTTTTGGTTTTTGTTTTTTTGTTTTTGTTTTTGTTTTGTTTTGAAGGTTTTTGTAAAGAACATTTAAATGCAAAATGATGGCTCTTATGGCTCCCAAAAATGGTCGCCCCTTCGATATACCATTGCCAGGCCGATATACCAACCTCTCTATATACCCGCCCTTACGTGAGGGAAACTATAGGTACGTGAGAGTAGATGGTACGTGGAACGTAGGCGGTACGAAAGGGGAATCACCCTATTTATGACACCTACCATAGAAGACTTATCCTCGTGCACTGGGAATCACCCCAGCTACACTCGATCAGCTTTCATCAGGATTTACGTCTAGCAACAGTTGCGATCGGGGTAATGGATGCAAAAATCAAGCCAAGGTGGTGATGAAATCCACCGTTGGTCTTGATCAAGGGCTGGGGTTTTACGACCAGCGCCTTGGTTTTTAATTTGCCACGTGGTGTGTGGGGTTCTTTTTATTTTGCAAAATGGAAACAAGCAAGCGGTAAAGGAAAACTACTTTCCCTAAGCAAGCAAGTAACCAAAAACAGAAACACTAAAGACAACAAATGACAAGAAAAATTCAGAATCCTTACCTCTTCTCCCGCCCCAATCTGTCGGTTCTGAGTCTCTTCCCGAAAAATGCATAGAGAGAAATTCATCCCGGGGGGATATGAATAACATGACTGGATTCATCATAGGGTGGGGCGCATTCCCATTCGTCCCTGGGTAAGACGAATTACAGCTCTGTATCCGCATCCTGATGGAACGAACAACAGTCGACATGTGAAACTCGGCACTCCAAGCAAAAAAAAACAAACAAGAAATTTTGATCAGATTTTTATCCCAAAAATGAAGAGGACAAGGTCCCACCGTGATCACCACTGAAAGCACGAGGATACGAAAACAAAAAAGGAAAGACTCCAAGCACGATGCAAAAAATGAAACTAAACTTAACACTGAATCCTACGAATTAAAAATGCATGAAATGGAGAAAGCATGAATTGAAACCCAAATGAAATAACAGCCCTTCTCTTTTATTGATGTATTTCACAACTCGGTTACAATTCGCATCCTCCCTTTTCAGGGGCGAGGAGCATCAAATTCATCTCTTGGTTACATCCATGGATCGCCTTCCTTCTTCCGCGTGCCCACATGTAAGATGGGCGGACCAAAACGTCACCACCACTTGTGTCTATGAATTTTGATTCCTTGCTACTCCTCCGATGTCCCGATCCTACATTCAAAGGAACAAGAGATAGTCAATAGCACCTGCGGATAAAACAAAGCATGCAATCCCCAAGCCTACGATAAATGAATGAGAAAAATGAATTAAACTATGACTAAAATGAATCCAAATGCTCTAAAAATTTTATAGGGGCATCAAGACATCACCAGGAGGGCACTGCAAAAATAATAGTCAGGAAATTCCTCACCGATTTGAATTCGCTCTGGGGAGGGACGAATTCACCTGCAACAAAATGCCGAAAAGGTACTGTCCCAAATGTCTAGCCTAGAGAGCTCCAAAAGACCTACAAATTTGGGGTTAGCTAATTGGGGGAATTTTGGGAAGACCCAGATGGTCGTATTTTCCCAATTTGACCTCCATCAATGGGAATATGATGATGCTACCTGCAAGTTAGTAAAAGCGAACGAATATAGAAACATGATCAAAATTGTTCAAAATGAGATGAGATTTAAATGAAAACCTATCTAAGCATCATAGAATTGAATGCAAAAAACAAAAATTATAGAAAGAAAAATCTGCCACAGATTCCCAAT
Organism: Wollemia nobilis; assembly: GCA_028583015.1. Classification (NCBI taxonomy): domain Eukaryota; kingdom Viridiplantae; phylum Streptophyta; class Pinopsida; order Araucariales; family Araucariaceae; genus Wollemia; species Wollemia nobilis. The sequence continues at coordinate 13,216,400 of JAQPPZ010000521.1, read as the reverse complement.
CGTTCCTAAAAGGGACGATTAGGCCTACGATAGTGTGGGGGCGCTCGGGCGGGCCGCCCACCGTTTGGGGCCTGATTTCGGCACCAATCCACTTGGGATGGGTCCAAAATATCTTACAAGGTGTTGTCGGCAAATTGGGTGGTATACTGTGGCCAAATGTCGGGTTTTGGGCTCAATATTCGTCCTTCCAATAGTCACCCAATGACCTCCTCTCTAAAAGAGATCAAGGATGTGAAAGGCACAAATCGCACAAGGGTGTATGGGGAAATAAAATGGTAGCACTTCGTTGCTCAAAATTGCTCTTACTCTCTATATTTTGGGGTGAGAAAACCCACCAATTTATAGACCTGGAGGTCTCTTGGGATGAGCATGTAGAGGCACCACTTGGCAGCCATGCCCTTCTAGGGGAGGGAAGATTCCTCCCTGATTAGGGGCTTCATGACTACCCCTGTAACAGCCTCTAACGCTCAAAAATGCTCACCCATGCTCCCATGAAATGAAGGAGGCATTAAGTGGCGGATCCGAGCTGCCATTTGTCAAGATTTGACTTTTTTCCCGTCAAACCTGCAATTCGCCCCACCCTGGAGCGAATTATGAATTCGTCCCTAGGCGGAGCGAATCCCAATTTGAATTCGTCCCTGGGTGGAACGGATATTGAGCAAAGTTCTTGAAGGTGCCAAAATGATTTATGACCTTCCAAAACTATTGTGAGAGTGGTTAGGACCACTGTTTAACCTCTGGGGGCTGCCCTTGGGGCTGTGTGTGCCAATGTGATCAGTGTTTGCAGTCACATAATCGGATTGGTGTTGTTTTGGTGTCTACAATATGTATGCAATTCTAGATTCATTATGTTAGTTAGCGCAAATGATTTTATGAAAACAAGAGTTGTATTCTTATCTCCATTTTTTCTTGGTTAGATTAATTGCATTCATGCAATGGCTACCTCAGTCTGGTAAGATCGACTTCTCTTGTTTTAGAGTAATGATTCCATTTGTAGCACCAATTTTGTCTTGCATGGAGGACTATCACCACTCTGCTCACTACATATGTTGCACTCTTAATTAGATAGCAGGTTAGCCAAGTGTTATTGATGGGTTGAGATGTAAGAGTTACCAAACTATCATGGGAGCTTATCAAAAGGGATCTACGTTTCCCAACTCTATTATGATAACAAGAATTGGAAATGGAAATAGGTTCTTCCAAGATGTAGATAGATGGTGACTTTATGTGAAGATGGATTTTCTCATAAAGGAAAGCTAGCAGGAAATGTTTGGGTTTTCATATAGTTATGACTTCAGACAATATGGGTTGTCCATTTGCAATGTAAAGAGATAGTTGGATTAATGAAATTTATGATGGATGTTTTTGAGGTTAGGTTTCCCCACGGGGTTTCTCACAAGATAAATCATGTGTTGTTATGGATTATAATGTGGTTTGGTTTATTTCAATGTTAACTAGTTACTTTGTTAGTTGTGTTTCTATGCAAACTCCCTAAGGAGTTGATCGATTTATGTATAAGTAGTAAGTAGGATAGAATGGCTATGTTGCTTGGTAAAAGTTGAACTATGGAAGACTTAAGAATTTGCTACTTTGTATTTAGTTGTATTAAAGTTTTTAATACATTTGGAAGCTAAAACCTTATGTTAGAGTAGGAATTTTGAAGTAAGTTAAGTTACATGAAAGGATGTGGCAGCTTAATTTATTCCTCTTCATCTAAAATAAATAATGGTATGGATGTTAGCTATTGGGTTCTTAAAAAAAAACCTTGTGCTTCTAACAATGGCTAGTTGAGGGTAAGGATAGTTAGAAATATTCATACACATCATAAGGGATATTGATGAGTGAAGATTGAATGGGAAGTCAATTATCCGCCTTGAGCTCTAGTAGTTAGTATTGTTTTGTCCTATTAAATCTAAGGTGATAAATAAAAAGGTTTTGATGAGGTAAACAAGAATTGATTAGCTCATCTTATAGATGAGAGGGATAATCAAGTACTATACGCTCTAGCCATGCTCAGATAGACATGAGTAGTAAATGGTATTCCTTAGAGTGCTTCTTTCGATGGAATGAAAGGAAGGACAAGTTAGCTTGACTAGCCAACAAGAGGGATAACTTGTAAATCATAGCTTGCACCTAATACATCTATGTAGTCAGACATATGCATGTTGTAGGGATGGGTGTACCTCAAATAAATAAAATAATTAAGATAAGGTTACTTTGTAGCTAAGACTTCCTAGGAAAAAAATTGGGTTATGACATTTGGTATCAGAGCCTAGGTTCGTAGTAGATTGGACTCACTACATAAGCCTAGTTATGGTATGTAATAGGAAACATACCTAGGTGGGGTTTCAACTCTACTAGTTAGATTGACTAGGAGATAGTTGCTATAGTAAATTGACTCCTAATGACTCTTTTGTATGTGGGTAGGGACAATGCCACCAAAGAGAAGGAGAGGTAGTGCTACCCCAATGGTGAGGTAAACACACCAAACCAATGTAGAGGGTGGAGCCCTAGATGTGGGTTTAGAAAACCCTAGTGAAGAGAGAGAGGATCTCACAACAATAGTGGCCCAACTTTATGAATAGGTAGAAACACAGAGATAGATGTTGGATACCATGTTGAACTAGGAAACACCAGCTAGGAACTCTAGAATAGAGTAGGCAAATGAACACCTTTCAAAAGCTCAATGGGCTAGGATTTGTCTTGAATCCGAATTGGGTAAATATTTGAAGTACTTAAAATATTCCAAGTTTAATGGAGAAGAATATGGTGACAAGGTCAAATCTTGGCTAAAAGAGATAGAAACTTATTGTGTTTTGAAGAATTACTCCTCTGGAACCCGAACATCCTATGCCACTCTGCACCTTCAAGGTGATGGTGTGAGTTGGTGGGAAACATATAGTAATGGACTAGGACTTATGACTACAATTGATTTGAGTTGGGAAGCTTTTGTGAAGGCCTTTAAAGATAGATTCCTCATGGAGCACTTTTATTCCTAGAAATTTGAGGAATTCACTAGACTTCGATAGGGAATTAGGTCGGTGGAGGCATACCATCAAATATTTGTCAACCTCCTTAAGTATGTTCCTACTTACAATGAGAAAATGAAGATCCATAAGTTTATATTAGGAGTAGACCCAAGAATAGGGTGGGAAGTGGATATGCGAGAACCCACTACACTATAGAAGGCCTATGATTTGGCCAGAAAAATTGAAACCTATCTCAAACTCTCTTTTTTTATGAAGGGTTGGATGAGCAAGGCAAAGAGGAACTAAGGAAAAGAAATATTTTTTGTTTTGTAAAGTGGGAAGAAGAGAAGGTAAATAAAGACTCTTCCAAGAAGGATCGAAGGAATGATAGAAAGCAGGAAAGGTTTAAAAAATCATATCAAACAAAGAATCGTAACTTCAATAATCGTAACAATGGTAACAATAGATCATCTCAAGGATAATCTAGTCCTCCTATAACTACAGAGAAAGTAGTTGAAGTGTAGTAATATAAACCACATCTAGGATCTAAAATTGGGTGTTGTGAATGTGGTGGACCGCATTACGCAAATCACTATTTATGTAGAGCAGGAATGAGTTCAAAGGGAAAGGAACCAATGAACAAGGAACCGACACAAAATATTTATGCAACTACAGTGAAGCAAGATCTAGATGGGCAAGCCACTCCATTGCTGATAAAGGGTAAGGTCTTTGGTAGGAATGTTAAAATTTTGATTGATAGTGGTGCTATGGATAGTTTTGTTTCCACTAATTTAATTAAAGATATACCCGAAAGACTTGGAATCTTGGCACATGGGTGGAAGGTTGAGTATGGCTCAGGATAAACCTACTCTATGAGTTAGTGCTACCCTATGGTAGAAATTGCCTTACCTAGTGGGATGACCATGGGATGTCTCTATGTAGCACCATTGCATACCTTTGATGTAATCCTAGGAATGGATTGGTTGTAGGCTCATAGGGTTGTAGTCAACTTTCAAGATAGATGGTTAGAGTACTTGGAAGGTAGTGGGAAAGTGCAAAGGGTGTACAACCTACAAGGGGATTTTCAACCCTAGATTCTTTCAGAAATGCAACTCAAGAAAGCCATGAAGAAAGGGGGAATGGTTTATGTTGTTAAAATAAATGAGCTAGATGATGAAAATAAGGAAAAGGTGTTTGAAAGGTACCCACTTCTGTAGGATTTTAGGGATGTATTTCTAGAAGATTTACCTAGATTACCACCTAAACAAGAATTTGACTTCACAATTGAACTCCAACCTGGAGCGAAACCCATACATAGAGCTCCTTACAGAATGAACCCCATAGAAATGCAAGAGTTGAAAGTGTAGCTACAAGGGTTACTGGAGAAAGGACTAATCAGACCAAGTGTGTCACCTTGGGGTGCACCAGTGCTATTTGTGAAGAAAAAGGATGGTTCTTTAATATTATGTATTGATTATAGGATGTTAAACAAGGTAATAGTTAAGAATAGATATCCTCTACCCAGGATCAAAGATCTCTTCGATCAGTTAAAAGATGCCACAATATTTTCAAATATTGATTTAAAATTTGGGTACCACCAATTTAGGATCCAGGAGGAGGATACACACAAGACAACTTTTAAAACTTGTTATGGACACTATGAGTTTACTATCTTGCCTTTTGGCTTAACAAATGCTCCAACTACATTTATGAATTTGATGAATAGTATCTTTAGGAAGCATTTGGAAAAATTTGTGTTGGTGTTCTTGGATGATATCTTGATTTATTCCCAAAATAAGTTAGAGCACGATAATCACCTTAGGGTTGTGCTAGAACTGCTGAGGAAAAATCAACTCTATGGGAACTTAGCCAAGTGTGATTTCTATGTGTCAAAAGTGCAATATCTAGGACACATTGTTTTGGTAGAGGGGATCATGGTAGATCCTAAGAAAATAGAAGCTATTTTAAATTGGTCACCACCCACAAATATGATGGAGGTTCAAAGTTTCTTAGAATTGATCGGATACTATCGGCATTATGTAAAATATTACGCCAATATTACCTCTTCGATGACTAACTTACATAGGAAAGGGAAATATTTCAAGTGGTTAGATAAATGTGAGTCAACTTTTGAATTGCTCAAGCAAAATCTTACCACGCCTCCTATATTGAAGGTACCCAATCCCCAGGGGAGTTTCTCTATGTGTATAGATGCTTCATTGGAAGGTTTGGGAGGAGTACTCTCTTAGGATGATGTAGTGATTTCTTATGGGTCAAGAAAGCTAAAACGACATGAGGTCAATTATGCAACCCATGATCTAGAATTGGCAATAGTGGTGTTTGCTCTTAAAATTTGGTGACATTACTTGGTGGGAAGACCATTTGAGCTAAGGACGGATCATCGAAGTCTACGATACATTTTTACCCAACCCCTACTTAATGCTAGATAGAGAAGATGGATGGAATTTCTTATGGAATATGATTTTGGTATTGAGTACATTAAAGGAAAGGAGAATAAAGTGGTTGATGCGCTGAGTATAAGGAGACACATAGCCATCTTATCTCACGTCCATGTAGACTTGATGGAACAAGTTAGGAATATGCAAAATCAGGATGCATACTACAAACAAATTCTTGAAAGGATGAGAGGAAATCTAGAGGATAACAAATATTTTAGCCTCAAATATGGTTTCCTATGCTTCAAGGATAGGGTAGTTATTCCTAAAATAGGTGATTTAAGGAATATGGTCTTGAATGAAGTGCATAGATCACCATATTTTGCTCACCCAGGGGAGCAAATATGAGGGAGAATATGAAGAAAACTTTCTTTTGGCCAGGGATGAAGAGGGACACAAATGAATTTGTTGCTCATTGTCTCGAATGCCAGAAAGTTAAGGTAGAACACAAACATCCTACAGGATTTTTGTATCCACATGATGTACCAAAGTAGAAATGGTAGGTAATTACGATGGATTTTATAGTAGGGCTGCCTAAAAACTAATTCCAGCATGATGCTATCCTAGTGGTGGTCGATAGATTGACCAAGGTCACGCATTTTATTCCTAGAAACACTAAATATGATGTCATGGTGGTGGCTAATAGATTTTCCAAAGAGATATTTTAGCTTCATGGTTTTTTAAAAGTAATTATATCGGATAGGGACTCAAGATTCACATCCGAGTTTTGGTAGTCTTTACATCATGCTATTGGTACCATATTGAATATAAGTTCTACTTATCACCCTAAAACTGATGGATAGACTAAAATAGTGAACCAGGTGTTAGAGGACATGCTTCACATGTATTACATGGATCAGAAGACCCATTGGGAGGATTACTTGCATCTGGTAGAGTTTACCTACAATAATGGTTACCATTCAACTTTAGGTATGGCTCCTTTTGAGGCATTATATGGTAGGAGATGTAGGACACCCTTGTCCTAGAATAATCTAGAAGACCATATTGTGCTTGGCCCAGACATGGTTAAATATACGGAACAGTAGTTAAAAATTATAAGAAAATACTTGAAAGAAGTTGTAGATCGACAAAAGAGTTATGTTGATCTAAAGAGATCTCCACAAGAGTTATTTGTAGGGGATACAATATTTTTAAGGGTGAGACCAATGAAAAGTGCTAATAAGTCTACAAAGCTTGATCAAAGTCCTTCTATCACAGTAGAGAAATTAGTCAAAGGGTAGAAAAATAAACCACATCCAAGACCCAAAACTAAGTGTTATAAATGTGGTAGACAACATTACGTAAACCACTATCTGTGTAGAGTAGAAATGAGTTAGAAGGGAAAGAAACCAAAGAATAAGGAATCGACACACAAGATTTATGTAGTTACAGTGAAGTAGAATCTATATGGGAAAGCCACTTCATTGCTGATAAAGGGTAATGTCTTTGGTATGAATTATAAAATTTTGATTGATAGTGGTGCTATGGATAGTTTTGTTTCCACTAATTTAATTAAATACATACCCAAAATACCTAGAATCTTAGCACAAGGGTGGAAGGTTGAGTATGGCTCAGGACAAACCTACTCTATGAGTTAGAGCTACCCTATGGTATAAATTGCCTTACCTAGTGATATTACCATGGGATATCTCTATGTAGCACCATTGCATACCTTTGATGTAATCCTAGGAGTGGATTGGTTGTAGGCTTATAGGGTTGTAGTCAACTTTAAAGATAGCTGGTTAGAGTAATTGGAAGGTAGTGGTAAAGTGAAAAGGGTGTACAGCCTACAAGGGACTTTTCGACCCGATATTATTTTAGCTATGCAACTCAAGAAAGCCATGAAGAAAGGGGGAATGATTTATGTTGTTAAAATAAATGAGCTAGATGATGAAAATAAGGAAAATATGTCTAAAAGGTACCCACTTTTATAGGAATTTAGAGATTTATTATTAGAATATTTACCTGGATTACCACCTAAACATAAATTTGACTTCACTATTGAACTCCAACCTAGAGCAGAACCCATACATAGAACTCCTTATAGAATGAACCTCATATAAATGCAAGAGTTGCAAGTGCAGCTACAATGGTTATTGGAGAAAGGACTAATCAGATCTAGTGTGTCACCTTGGGGTGCTTTGGTGCTATTTGTGAAGAAAAAGGATGGTTCTTTAAGATTATGTATTAATTATAGGATGTTAAAAAAGGTAATAGTTAAGAACAGATATCCCCTGCCCAAGATCAAATATCTCTTCCATCAGTTAAAATATGCCACAATATTTTCAAATATTGATTTAAAATTTGGGTACCACAAATTTAGGATCCAGGAGGAGGATACACACAAGACAACTTTTAAAACTTGTTATGGACACTACGAGTTTACTATCTTGCCTTTTGGCTTAATAAATACTCCAGCTACATTTATGAATTTGATGAAGTGTCTTTAAAAAGAATTTGGACAAATTTATGTTGTTCTTGGATTACATCTTGATTTATTTCCATAATAAGTTAGAGCATGATAATCACCTTAGGGTTGTGCTAGAAATACTGAGGAAAAATCAACTCTATGGGAACTTAGCCAAGTGTGATTTCTATGTGTCAAAAGTGTAGTATCTAGAACACATTATTTTGGAAGAGGGGTCACGATAGATCCTAAGAAATTAGAAGCTATTTTAATTTTTTTGCCACCCATAGGTTTGAAGTTTCTTATATTTGACCAGATACTATTGGCGTTATGTAAAATATTATGCCAATATTACCTCTTCGGTGACTAACTTACAAAGGAAAGGGAAATATTTTAAGTGGTTAGATAAATGTGAGTCAGATTTTGAATTGCTCAAGCAAAAGCTTACCACGTATCCTATATTAAAGGTACTCAATCCCCAAGTAAGTTTCTCTATGTGTACAGATGCTTCACTGGAATTTTTGGGAGGAGTACTCTCTCAGGATGATGCAGTAATTTCTTAAGGGTCAAGAAAGCTAAAATGGCATGAGGTCAATTATGCAACCCATGATCTGGAATTGGCAATAGTGGTTTTTATTCTCAAAATTTAGTGACACTACTTGGTGGGAAGACCATTTGAGCTATGTATGGATCATTAGAGTCTACGATACATTTTTATCCAACCCCTACTTAATGCTAGATAGAGAAGATGGGTGGAATTTCTCACGAAATATGATTTTGGTATTGAGTACATTAAAATAAAGGAGAATAAAGTGGCTAATAAGCTGATTAGAAGGAGACACATCGCCATATTATCTCACATCCATGTAGACTTGATGGAAGAACATAGGAATATGCAAAATTAGGATGCATACTACAAAAAAATTGTGAAAGGATGAGAGGAAATATGGAGGATAACAAATATTTTAGCCTCAAATATGGTTTCCTATGCTTCAAGGATAGGGTATTTATTCCTAAAATAGGTGATATAAGAAATATGGTATTGAATGATCACCATATTTTTCTCACCCAGGGGAGCAAAGATGAGGGAGAATATGAATAAAACTTTCTTTTGTCCAGAGATGAAGAGGGACACAAATGAATTTGTTGCTCATTTTATTGAATGCCAAAAATTTAAGGCAGAATGCAAACATCTTATGGGATTTTCGTATCCACATGATGTACCAAATCTGAAATGGTAGGTAATTACGATGGATTTTATAGTAGGGCTGCCTAAAAAGCGATTTCAGCATGACACTATCCTAGTGGTGGTTGATAGATTGACCAAGGTCGCACATTTTATTTTTGGAAACACTAAAGATAATGCCATGGTGGTGGCTAATAGATTTTCCAAAGAGATATTTCAGGTTCATGATTTTTTGAACTCAAGATTCACATCCGATTTTTGGTAGTCTTTACACTGTGCTATTGGTACCACATTGAATATAAGTTCTACTTATCACCCTGAAACCGATGGATAAATTAAAAGAGATAACCAAGTGTTAGAGGACATGCTTCACATGTATTACATGGATTAGAAGACCCATTGGGAGGATTAATTGCATTTGGTAGAGTTTTCCTACAATAATGGTTACCATTCAAATTTTGGTATGGCTTCTTTTGAGGCATTGTATGGTAGGAGATGTAGGACACCCTTGTCCTAGAATAATCTAGAAGACTGGATTGTGCTTGGCCCAGACATGGTTAAATATATGGAACATTAGTTAAAAATTATAAGAAAACACTTGAAAGAAGTTGCAGATCGACAAAAGAGTTACACTGATCTAAAGAGATCTCCACAAGAGTTATTGGTAGGGCATACGATATTTTTAAGGGTGAGACCAATGAAAAGTGCTATTAAGTCTACAAAGCTTGATCATATTCCTTCTATCACAGCAGATAAAGTAGTCAAAGGGTAGAAACATAAACCACATCCAAGATCCAAAACTAGGTGTTATAAATGTGGTAGACCAAATTACGTAAACCACTATCTGCATAGAGCAAGAATGCGTTAGAAGGGAAAGAAACCAAAGAACAAGGAACAGACACACAAGATTTATGTATTTATAGTGAAGCAGGATCTAGATGGGCAAGCCACTTCATTGTTGATAAAGGGTAAGGTCTTTGGTAGGAATGTTAAAATTTTGATTGATAGTGGTGCTATGGATAGTTTTGTTTCCACTAATTTAATTAAAGACATACCCAAAATACCTAGAATCTTAGCACAAGGGTGGAAGGTTGAGTATGGCTCAGGACAAACCTACTCTATGAGTTAGAGCTACCCTATGGTATAAATTGCCTTACCTAGTGATATTACCATGGGATATTTCTATGTAGCACCATTGCATACCTTTGATGTAATCCTAGGAGTGGATTGGTTGTAGGCTTATAGGGTTGTACTCAACTTTCAAGATAGCTGGTTAGAGTAATTGGAAGGTAGTGGTAAAGTTAAAAGGGTGTACAGCCTACAAAGGGCTTTTCAACCACAGATTATTTTAGCTATGCAACTCAAGAAATCCATGAAGAAAGGGGGAATGGTTTATGTTGTTAAAATAAATGAGCTAGACGATGAAAATAAGGAAAAAGTGTTTAAAAGGTACCCACTTCTATAGGAATTTAGGGATTTATTATTAGAATATTTACTTGTATTACCACCTAAACAAAAATTTGACTTCACAATTTAACTCCAACTTGGAGCAGAACCCATACATAGAGCTCCTTATAGAATGAACCCCATAGAAATGCAAGAGTTGCAAATGCAGCTACAATGGTTACTGGAGGAAGGACTAATCAGATCTAGTGTGTCACATTGGGGTGCATTTGTGCTATTCGTGAATAAAAATGATGGTTCTTTAGGATTATGTATTAATTATAGGATGTTAAACAAGGTAATAGTTAAAACAGATATCCCCTGCCCAAGATCAAAGATCTCTTCCATCAATTAAAAGATGCCATAATATTTTCAAATATTGATTTAAAATTTGGGTACCACCAATTTAGGATCCAGGAGGATACACACAAGACAACTTTTAAAAATTGCTATGGACACTACGAGTTTACTATCTTACCTTTTGGCTTAATAAATGCTCCAGCTGCATTTATGAATTTGATGAAGTGTCTTTAGGAAGAATTTGGACAAATTTATGTTGATGTTCTTGGATTACATCTTGATTTATTTCCATAATAAGTTAGAGCATGATAATCACCTTAGGGTTGTGCTAGAACTACTAAGGAAAAATCAACTCTATGGGAACTTAGCCAAGTGTAATTTCTGTGTCAAAAGTGCAGTATATAGAACACATTGTTTTGGAAGAGGGGATCATAATAGATCCTAAGAAATTATAAGCTATTTTAAATTTTTTGCCACACATAAATGTGATGGAGGTTTGAAGTTTTTTATATTTAACCAGATACTATCGACGTTATGTAAAATATTATGCCAATATTACCTCTTCAATGACTAACTTACAGAGGAAAGGAAAATATTTTAAGTGGTTAGATAAATGTGAGTCAGCTTTTGAATTGCGCAAGCAAAAGCTTACCACGTATCCTATATTAAAGGTACTCAATCCCCAGTGAAGTTTCTCTATGTGTACAGATGCTTCACTGGAAGTTTTAGGAGTACTCTATCAGGATGATGCAATGATTTCTTAAGGGTCAAGAAAGCTAAAATGGCATTAGGTCAATTATGCAACCCATGATCTGGAATTGGCAACAGTGGTGTTTACTCTCAAAATTTAGTGACATTACTTGGTGGGAAGACCACTTGAGCTAAGTACGGATCATCAGAGTCTACGATACATTTTTATCCAAACCCTACTTAATGCTAGATAGAGAAGATGGATGGAATTTCTCACGAAATATGATTTTGGTATTGAGTACATTAAAATAAAGGAGAATAAAGTGGCTAATGTGCTTATTATAAGGAGACACATAGCCATATTATCTCACATCCATGTAGACTTGATGGAAGAACATAGGAATATGCAAAATCAGGATGCATACTACAAAAAAAATGTGAAAGGATGAGAGGAAATATGGAGGATAACAAATATTTTAGCCTCAAATATGGTTTCCTATGCTTCAAGGACAGGGTAGTTATTCCTAAAATAGGCGATATAAGGAATATGGTCTTGAATGAAGTGCATAGATCACCATATTTTTCTCACCCAGGGGAGCAAATATGAGGGAGAATATGAAGAAAACTTTCTTTTGTCCAGGGATGAAGAGGGACACAAATGAATTTGTTGCTCATTTTATTGAATGCCAGAAAGTTAAGGCAGAATGCAAACATCCTGCTGGATTTTTGTATCCACATGATGTACCAAATCTGAAATGGTAGGTAATTACGATGGATTTTATAGTAGGTCTGCTTAAAAAATGATTTCAGCATGAAACTATCCTAGTGGTAGTCGATAGATTGACCAAGGTCACGCATTTTATTTTTGGAAACACTAAATATGATGCCATGGTGGTGGCTAATATATTTTCCAAAGAGATATTTCAGCTTCATGATTTTTTGAAAGTAATTATATCAGATAGGGACTCAAGATTCACATCCGATTTTTGATAGTATTTACACCGTGCTATTGGTACCACATTGAATATAAGTTCTACTTATCACCCTAAAACTGATGGATAGACTAAAATAGAGAACCAGGTGTTAGAGGACATGCTTCACATGTATTACATGGATCAGAAGACCCATGGGGAGGATTAATTGCATCTGGTAGAGTTTTCCTACAATAATGGTTACCATTCAACTTTTGGTATGGCTCCTTTTGAGGTATTGTATGGTATGAGATGTAGGACACCCTTGTCCTAGAATAATCTAGAATACTAGATTGTGCTTGGCCTAGACGTGGTTAAATATACCTAACAATAGTTAAAAATTATAAGAAAACACTTGAAAGAAGTTGCATATCGACAAAAGAGTTATGCTGATCTAAAGAGAGCTCCACAAGAGTTATTGGTAGGGGATACTATATTTTTAAGTGTGAGACCAATGAAAAGTACTATTAAGTATACAAAGCTTGATCATAGTCCTTCTATCACAGTAGAGAAAGTAGTCAAAGGGTAGAAAAATAAACCACATCCAAGACCCAAAACTAGGTGTTATAAATGTGGTAGACCACATTATGTAAACCACTATCTACGTAGAGCAGGAATGAGTTCAAAGGAAAAGAAACCAAAGAATAAGGAACCGACACATAAGATTTATGTAGTTACAGTGAAGTAGGATCTATATGGGCAAGCCACTTCATTTTTGATAAACGGTAAGGTCTTTGGTAGGAATGTTAAAATTTTGAATGATAGTGGTGCTATGGATAGTTTTGTTTCCACTAATTTAATTAAATACATACCCAAAAGACCTAGAATCTTAGCACAATGGTGGAAGGTTGAGTATGGCTCAGGACAAACCTACTCTATGAGTTAGAGCTACCCTATGGTATAAATTGCTTTACCTAGTGATATTACCATGGGATATCTCTATGTAGCACCATTGCATACCTTTGATGTAATCCTAGTAGTGGATTGGTTGTAGGATTATAGGGTTGTAGTCAACTTTCAAGATAGCTGGTTAGAGTACTTGTAAGGTAGTGGTAAAGTGAAAAGGGTGTACAGCCTACAAGGGGCTTTTCAACCCTAGATTATTTTAGTTATGCAACTCAATAAATCCATGAAGAAAGGGGGAATGGTTTATGTTGTTAAAATAAATGAGCTAGATGATGAAAATAAGGAAAAGGTGTTTAAAAGGTACCCACTTCTACAAGAATTTAGGGACGTATTTCTCGAAGATTTACTTGGATTACCACATAAACAAAAAATTGACTTCACAATTGAACTCCAACCTGGAGTAGAACCCATACATAGAACTCCTTATAGAATGAACCCCATAGAAATGCAAGAGTTGCAAGTGCAGCTACAATGGTTACTGGAGAGAGGACTAATCAGATCTAGTGTGTCACCTTGGGGTGCATTGGTGCTATTTGTGAAGAAAATGATGGTTCTTTAATATTATGCATTAATTATAGGATGTTAAACAAGATAATAGTTAAGAAAAGATATCCCCTGCCCAAGATCAAAGATCTCTTCCATCAGTTAAAAGATGCCACAATATTTTCAAATATTGATTTAAAATTTGAGTACCACCAATTTAGGATCCAAGAGGAGGATACACACAAGACAACTTTTAAAAATTGCTATGGACACTACGAGTTTACTATCTTGCCTTTTGGATTAATAAATGCTCCAGTTGCATTTATGAATTTGATGAAGTGTCTTTAGGAAGAATTTGGACAAATTTATGTTGATGTTCTTGGATTACATCTTGATTTATTTCCATAATAAGTTAGAGCATGATAATCACCTTAGGGTTGTGCTAGAACTACTGAGGAAAAATCAACTCTATGGGAACTTAGCCAAGTGTGATTTCTATGTGTCAAAAGTGCAGTATCTAGAACACATTGTTTTGGAAGAGGGATCATGATAGATCCAAAGAAATTAGAAGCTATTTTAAATTTTTCGCCACCCATAAATGTGATGGAGGTTTGAAGTTTCTTATATTTGACCAGATACTATCGATGTTATGTAAAATATTATGCCAATATTACCTCTTCAGTGACTAACTTACAAAGGAAAGGGAAATATTTTAAGTGGTTAGATAAATGTGAGTAAGCTTTTGAATTACTCAAGCAAAATCTTACCATGTATCCTATATTAAAGGTACTCAATCCCCAGGGAAGTTTCTCTATGTGTACAGATGCTTCATTGGAAGTTTTGGGAGGAGTACTCTCTCAGGATGATGCAGTGATTTCTTAAGGGTCAACAAAGCTAAAATGGCATGAGGTCAATTATGCAACCCATGATCTGGAATTGGCAATAGTGGTGTTTACTCTTAAAATTTAGTGACATTACTTGGTGGGAAGACCACTTGAGCTAAGTACGGATCATCAGAGTCTACGATACATTTTTATCCAACCCCTACTTAATGTTAGATAGAGATGGATGGAATTTCTCACGAAATATGATTTTGGTATTGAGTACATTAAAATAAAGGAGAATAAAGTGGCTAATGTTCTAATTAGAAGGAGACACATAGCCATATTATCTCACATCCATGTAGACTTGATGGAAGAACTTAGGAATATACAAAATCAGGATGCATACTACAAAAAAATTGTGAAAAGGATGAGAGGAAATCTGGAGGATAACAAATATTTTAGCCTCAAATATGGTTTCCTATGCTTCAAGGATAGGGTAGTTATTCCTAAAATAGGTGATATAAGGAATATGGTATTGAATAAAGTGCATAGATCACCATATTTTTCTCACCCAGGGGGAGCAAAGATGAGGGAGAATATGAAGAAAACTTTCTTTTGTCCAGGGATGAAGAGGGACACAAATGAATTTGTTGCTCATTCTTGAATGCCAGAAATTTAAGGTAGAATGCAAACATCCTATAGGATTGTTGTATCCACATGATGTACCAAAGCAAAAATGGTAGGTAATTATGATGGATTTTATAGTAGGGCTACCTAAAAACCGATTTCAGCATGACACTATCCTAGTGGTGGTTGATAGATTGACCAAGGTTGCGCATTTTATTTTTGGAAACACTAAAAATGATGCCATGGTGGTGGCTAATAGATTTTCCAAAGGGATATTTCAGCTTCATGATTTTTTGAAAGTAATTATATCAGATAGGGACTCAAGATTCACATCCGATTTTTGGTAGTCTTTACACCGTGCTATTGGTACCACATTGAATATAAGTTCTACTTATCACCCTGAAACTGATGGACAAACTAAAAGAGAGAACCAGGTGTTAGAGGACATGCTTCACATGTATTACATGAATCAGAAGACCCATTGGGAGGATTAATTGCATCTGGTAGAGTTTTCTTACAATAATGGTTACCATTCAACTTTTGGTATGGCTCCTTTTGAGGTATTGTATTGTAGGAGATGTAGGACACCCTTGTCCTAGAATAATCTAGAATACCAGATTGTGCTTGGCCCATATGTGGTTAAATATATGGAACAATAGTTAAAAATTATAAGAAAAAACTTGAAAGAAGTTGCAGATCGACAAAAGAGTTATGCTGATCTAAAGAGATCTCCACAATTGTTATTGGTAGGGGATACAATATTTTTAAGGGTGAGACCAATGAAAAGTGCTATTAAGACTACAAAGCTTGATCCATGTTTTGTGGGACCCTTAAAAATTATTGAGAAGATTAGTCATGTGGCTTACCGATTTGCTTTACCACTCAGTATATCCAATATTCATGATATCTTTCACATTTCTTTTCTTAGAAAGTATATTGCTAATCCTGAGCATGTGTGGGACTTTTCAAAATTTAAGATAGTGAACCTAGAGGCTATAGAGGTTTGACCAATAAGGATCCTTGAGTTTCGATCCAAATTGATGAGGAAGGGGACTTTGGAGCAATGCAAGGTCCAATGGGACCGCTACTCGAAAAGAAATGCTACTTGGGAAAAAGTAGCAGACATGCAAAACCATTTTTCTTTTCTATTTGAAAATGTAATTTGAATGATGTTTATTGTCTATGAACTTTTATGATACACAAAGGACTGTGTTAATCCTAAGGAGGGGAGGATGTCATGACCCTCTCTTGGCAGACTTATTTTGGCTGGATTTATGTTAGGATATGCTTGATGGATATTTTATTGTAGCTAGATGCCTTTTTTTAACCAAAGGAATAATTGACAATTTATTTTCAATTTTTGCAAAACATGGGTTTTAATGATATAATGATGTTGCTAATAGATTTGCATTGATCACAAGGTCTAGTTGTCTTTTAAAGGGGCATATTCTTGATAGGAGAACAACTGGATAGATGCTCTCTTTTTATATAAGATATGTGGCACAATTTGCATTTAAGAAGTAGATCAAATTTTGCTTGTTTGGGTTATTGATTACAAAAATTTAGTAGATATTATTTAAGTTTTATCTTGTTCTTAAATATAATATCTATTTCAAAAATAAGGAAGGGGAAGTTTTTGGTTAAGATTATTTAATGGTATTTATTCCATTCCAATGATTAAGGGAATATCAACTTGAGTTAGTTTTCCTTTTTAGATGAAGGATTAACTCAAAATAAAATTTTGAATTAGAGTGGGAGGCAAAAATCCTTGAGTAAGTTATGATAGCAAGAGGAGAGCCCACTATGAGGCACCTAAGTATGAGGTTATGAGTAGTGGGGTAGTGAAGGCTCGATATTTTTTGTTCATATAACCCAAGAAGGCTAGGGGAGGAGTTTCTAGAGTTGTTGGGGAGTTCTTGGGGTGTGTTGGGAAAAAAGAAGAGTTGTAGATGCACCGAGGGGGAAGTTTAAGTGTTGATGTCAAACAAGGAATCCAATACACTGTAGGTGACCATTGATCATAGGTAGGCATGCATTTAATGAGTTGTTGTTTAACTTTTCTTATTGAATGGTAGTAGACGTGGTTTTAGCGCTATGAGGAGTCAGTCATTTTCTTCAATGTTAGGAGTCCTTGGGTGGCACTAGCTATTCCATCTTGTTGGTGTGTGCTTGAACTATGATATTAGTTTATATTAAACCTTGGAGTTGGCCAATTCAAGATAAAAGGTGGTCAGTATGTTTTAACTTGGCAAGACACTACCTTTGGTGTATTTTCTATCTGGTTGATGTGTTGGATGTTACAAAAAGTTGCTTGTGCAAACTATCCAAACTGTAACCTTGCTTGTGTTACCATTGAGTTATTTCCAGGGAGCAATATTTTGAGAAGTCTAGAAGATCTTTGACTTGATCAAAGTTTTAGAAGTTTTACTCTTAGATAACACCCGAGCTATGGGTGAAGTTTTGGTTTTGTAGAGTAAATAATTTATTTTGGGTTCTTGAAGAGACTCCGACGTATGGTAGAACATCTAAGATAAGAAATCCTTGAAGTAACTAGTTTGCATGCACTTTTGTTGTTGATCTTGTTGAGTAGGGATTGTTACTTCCTTGTTTCTAAATGTTTTAGGTTGCTAAGTAGAGTAGTATTTTCTAGAGTGTCCTTCCTTGATAACTCCTTCTTTCTAGAATCCATAAGAGAAAATATTTATGAGTATATAGTGTAGACACCTAAAACACATCATGTCGATGGTGACTACTCATATGGACATGCTATAATACCATATGGAAGATCTTGGATAGACTTCAAGATAGAGCAGTGGTTCTAACCACTCAATTTGGGATCCTTGGCCTAATAAGTCTTAATTGCAACCTAGACCTGCGGTCTACAGGCTGAACCGTGGTTCACACCTATGGTTTACAATCTAGATCATAGCTGTAACCTGCAATATTAAATGAATTTCAATTGGACTTCATCTGAGCCAAATAAGTTTGAACAACCATTTGTTCTAGAAGACAGTGGTTAGAGGACGAAAGCTTCCAATCCAACTATCCTAACCACCCCTTCTTCATCTCGGATTCTCCATGAAGCCACCCCTAGCCCTAGGGCATCCTATAAGTTCCCCCTCCAAATGGGGAGAAAATATAGAGAGTTGATTGATCAAGCGAGCAGTAAAGCCTTGTCAAATTGCATACTAAATTCATGCATTGGAGAAGGCCACTTTGCTATTCACCCAAAGGTCAATTTGCCATGGAGGTCCTAGGATCCTAGAAGAGCCAAGAAATACTAATTTAGGCAAATGAAGGCCCCTCACAGTGAATCAACCACCAAACTTGTTAGAAGGACACCGAAGACGACCCTTGAACATCAATTGGACAAGGAGTTCAAGCCCACTACTCTTGATTTTGAGGGTAAACTCACTTGAGTGCTAACCGTGGCTTTCAACCCTAGTTTACAGTGCAGACCATGCACCAGTGTTGCGGTTTGCAACAAAGGTATCACCACCTTATTGTTTTCATTTATGCCCATCTAGTTAGATTAGATTAGTCATTTGCATGGTTAAATTGTAGTTTTAGAGACTTTTGACCGATAGATTAGTGTTTTTGCTAACTTGTTTTCATCATAGTAGTTTAGATGTTAATGATTTATTTTCATGTTATAACTCTTCATTTCAAGTAATTGGTTCCATAGATTGATAGTTGTGCTCTTCATTTACATATTTCCATCAATCTTGATATTATTTGCATATTTTTAGCATAGTTTATGCATTTTATTGATCTTACATCATTATGTTATTTTCATGCTATTTGTATTTAAAGGGCCTCATCATGAGAGGCTTCCTATGCTTTTGACATTCTTGTGTTGTTTCTTGATCGTAGGAAATAGGATTATAAATAGATACAACCATTCATTTACTTCCTCAACATGAAGAAGAGGGTCTACTCCACCCTAGAGCAATTTGTGTCACCTTAAGGGATCTATAGTGCATTTCACCCCTAAGGGGGATTGAAATAATTGTAATTGCATATCAAATAGAGTATCCCTAAGAGGGACTTACTTGTAATGAGATACTTGTTGATTTTAATGGAATAATAGAGGCATTTCTTGTAATTTCCATGTGTTTTGTCCATTTATGTGTTTGAATATCAATTTTACTTTGTTTATGCAATTACAACATTTCGGTTGCATGCATTTTTGGTCGTACAGAAGGAAATTAGAGAGCCAATCATTGAAGGACCTGAGGTAGGCCCTATTTTTAGTCCTCTATCATTTTTTTCCCTCTGTGTTTTTTCAGCATGTATAATTTCAAATGCAAATTAGGAAAAACCATTAAAGAAAGGGATAATCAATCGTCCTAGTTTGCTTTTGTATTTACTTCCATAGAAAGGAACTGCTAAGAATAGCAGACCTATGATTGCAGTCTGCCCTAGGCTATAGCATGCTTGATAGAGTGTATTGTGATGAGGCCTAGAAATGCCTCATTATTACACTATGGTTGACATATAAAAACTGCCATAATATTAAATATGACAAAGTTAAAGTGCCAAATAGTGATTAGAATATGTTATTTGTTACATGTTTGCATGATTTTATGTTTGGAACATTATACCTCTGTTTTGACTATTTTCAGCATTTTATGCACTGTTTCAGTTGATTAGGTAGTAAATAAAACATGTATTGCAATTACATTCTGATGGCATGAATAGATTCCTCTCATCAAGAACTACAACTTTGCTTTTTGAAGCAAGTCAATCCGAGCTATAGATAAAAATTTATGAAGGTTACATCATTCCTGCGCTCATTGTTCATTCCTGCGCTCATTGTTCATGCCTTAGTCTTTTCTAGAGTTGTTAACAGGTGCAAATCTGCGTTAAAGGGAACATTGGTGGATCTACTGGGAATGATCCAGAGTGAGTTAAGGTACCAAATTCATACCAATGGTACTTCATAATATAGAGAAAACATGACCCAAATTTGAAGGCATATGGACAAGTAACCTGGAAGTTATGGGGCCTGCAAAATGGCAGTTTCACACTTTTTGACAGCTGGAAATGCTTGGTAAAAATCTGTGTTAAAGGCCAACTTGACAACGATGCAAGGAGTAATTCCTGAGGAATTAAGAGTTGAAAATTAAACCCAATGTTGTTCATATAACCAAGAACACGTGGACACAATTTGGTAAAAAATGGAGTTACGATGAACAAGTTATGAGCACTCCAAAAGGGCATCTGGGCATGTTTTGGCAGCTGGAAACAACAGGTCACAGTCCATACAAATTCCAACCACCTGTCACTTTGAAGGAAGGCATGGAATTTGTCAAATAAAGAAGAGGTAAACGCTTGGAAACAGTTGAGGGAGAATAGGCATGACTCTTTCTCCACCTGACAACACTGCCACGTGATGCAAATGGAAGCAACAAGTCAAAAGGCTAAAATGCAAGAAATCTGGTAAATACAGGACACAATCATGCAAATTCTAGCCAGCTGTACATATACAACAGGGCTTGGAATCAGTCACTCCAACACATGCCACCAATGCAAAAGGGTGTACAAGATAAGGGAAAACAATCCAAACAGTCAACAACTTCCTCCCTATGCGTTTGGAGCGTAGATAAGCAATGAATTGTCACCTGCCTGTTATTCCGGAGCAGCACAGGAATAAGCGGTGCAAGAATAGGGAATAGCACAGGAACAACCGAAAGTGGTCAAAAAGTGACAAATCAGTGGAGGAAATTATTGGCAATTGACCAGGAGGTTGTCCCAACTCATCTTAACGTGATTTCCTCAACAAATGCAGCCCAACAAGGATGAATGGATAAAGTTTTGACAAAGCAAATTCTTGCATTCTAGGAAACAGTTATGCAATCAGTTGTAAATCCCTACAAATCAGTAACCAAGCATATCAACATTATATTATAAATAAGAAAGCTCCTAGATGGTTGAGCATATAGATAGATAGGCAATAGAATACCGAAATTAGCATAGAGTGAAGTTTCTTTGTAGCAGAACAGTAATTTGCAGGTTTTTCTTGCATTACTGTAATGCAGTTTCAGATTGAATAAAAAGGTGCAATCTTCAGATATCAATTGGCATTTTGAGGTTGATGATTAGCATCTAGATTTTCTTAGCATAACTTCTCACCTTCTTCTGGTTCTGGAAGCAAGGGCCACTTGTAGGGCCAGAGGAAGGCAATTTCTGATAGAATTTCTTGCTGATTTCTTGCTGTAGCAGATTAGCAAAATTCTGCCAGTTTTCCATTTCTTTAGTAGTTTTCAACACAGTTTTCAGCCTTTGACAACATTTTCTACATTTCACAACAATTTCCAGATTTTTGTCATTTTTTAGTTTTGTAGTAATTGTTGATTTGGTTTTGCAGTAGTTAAAATTCTATTTTTAAATTCTCCAGTTGATTTACTTTCATGCAAGTGTGTGTGTGTTTTCAATTCTGCAATTTACTTTTCTGTCACTCTCAATTTAGCAACATTTCATTTTCTGTCATTTTTAGATTCTGCAATTTCATTTCCTGCAATTTTATTTCTGCAAAGGTAAATAGGAGTTAATTTCAATTCTTAGGAGTTAGAGGTCACAACAAACCCCCCAAATGCTAACTGATCCATCAATAAAGCTTGTTTTCTGAATGAACTAATCTTTACCGTGTTGGATCCTTCTTTCGTATATAGCCTTGGACACCGCCCTGGATTGACACACATAATGATTAAATGATGAATGAACAACGACACTCATCATTTTTGGCATCGTTGTCGGGGAACACGGTGTTGTTAGAGGGTAACAACAGTCAAATAATTATTATTGTGCTAAGTTGTGAACTTCAGAGTAAAATCTGAATATCATAACTAGTATAAATAATAATTTTTGATAGTTGCATTTTAGTCCATTTAGAAAACAAGCAAGAAACCACAGGAAGGTGATCTTCACACTTAGGGGTTGAATTATTTGTTTTTGAAGTTCCTGATAAAATTGAAAGACATTCATCATCCTCATTGTCAGGAAGTATAAGATCTCTTGAAAAAATTTGAGGAAGCCATTTGCTTGAACTGCCCTTTTTATATCCATATCATCAGGGTAGTATAAACAAATTTGTACTAGGTGTTGGGAAGACATCATGGCAGACATACAAAATTATCCCTTGAACAAAACAACTATATCAGCTACTTGTAGCATTTGTTCACAAGGACATATCACTGATAAATGCCATTTACTTCCACAACTCAGAAATATCCTAGAGATGCAAAATTTGTTGCCTAGTCTAAGTTCTTCTCAAGAGAGATCCCAACAACAACCAACAGAGGAAGTAAATCAACCACCACCTCCAACCCAACCTATGGCTAATCTGAATAAAATAGGACAGGTAGCCCCTGTCTATGTAGCTGAATCTGGTAAAAACATCGTAGAAAATGTTATTGACTGCAGCAGTATCCAATTGTGCTCAAACAAGACCTTACCTGAGCTTGAAGAGATAAAAGTCAATGGAGATACACAAAAACCCTTTAGTCCAGACACACAAAAAGTAGCCTTGGATAAAAGAGAAAAACTAGAAAATCTGCACATAGATAGTTTACTTCCATTAAACTCCTTAGTAAGCAATTACAAAGGGGTAAATTTTGTCCTCCTAGGAATGAAACAAATTGAAGTACAACCAAGAAAATTCTTGAACATTATTAGCTGGCTGACTTATAAACAAAAAGCAAAATTGTTTGATGTTTTGAAACATTATTTCAATCCTTTTGCATGGAAATATAAGGGTATGTCAAGATTTCATCTTGATGTATGCACTCATAGGATATGTATTGAAAATGTTAAACCTATGAAACAACTGCAAATGCAATTAAAGTCTACCTTAAGAGATATTGTCCAAACTGTAGTAAAGAAACTCTTGAAGGTTAGATCCATTTGTCCAATTTTTGATAACCGATGGATTCCTCCATTGGTTATTATTCCAAAGAAAAATGGGAAACTGAGAATGTGTGAATATTATCAAAAACTGAATACATTCACACATAAGGACCATTTTCCATTTATTGATCATATATTAGACATACTCAATTTCACACTACATGAACTGGTTTATGATAAAAAACCATATTTTCCTATTGAAATTGAGTTACTAATGCTTTTAACATCTTTGGGAATTGGTGTTGAATTGTTTCAAGTACAAATTAACGAGATTTTGTAGACTAGGAGGCAAGGACCCTTGATTGAAGAAGTTTTCAGATATGGAGCAGTGCTTCTTTCTCCCATTGATGATTCAAGGAGGAAGTTAGTGGTGAATGGACATTACCTTTGGGTATACCATGCACCATTAACTAAGGAGGAGTTCTTGAGGGAGATTAAACAATTGGATGTACACATGATGGAAGAGAATTTCTCTTCCATATCAGATTCAGAGTGATGATAAAAAGTTTGAAAAAAAAAAACAAGAAAAGCAAAAAGAGAATAATCTTGCTTGTGAAATTCCTTCATGGGTACAAGCAAGATAAGAGAAAAAGTTAAAAAAAAGGATAAAAAAAAAATGCAGTAAAAAGCATGTCCCACAAAATGGAAATACATGAGGACAAGCATCAATTTCAGTAGGGAGGAGGAACAATGAAGTTAATACTTCATTTCCAGCAATAAGGAGTTAATGATGACATAAGAAGAATCTTATTACTTATATGGAAAGAAAGGGCACATCATTGTTGCAGCCTTCAACAGAAAAAGATGGTGTTTTTATACAAAGACTGACATGTTTTTGCAGAATAAGGATTGTTCTTATCCAAATAAGAGCAAGAGACATTCTCTCTCATTGAAGCACTTGAAAACACAGAGGTTGGTTGAAAACCAGAAATGGCAGCCTCTTCTGATGAAAAAAAAATGACAAAACAGAAGTTGGTTGAAAACCAAAAATGGCAGCCTCTTCTGATGAAAAAATGAAAAAAAAATGACAAAAATGAGAAACAAATGAAAAATGAAAAAAAAATGAATAACTCAGTAGTGAAAACCTCCTTGAGGCACTGCTGAGTTGGCTTGCATGAAAACCGGTTTTTCGGCATGCATTGCCTTGTTGATCCACCCATCATTGTTCTACCATTGTACAAATCTCACCTACTGCACCTATGTTGTTCTTATTTCAGAAAAAAAAAAAATCATCATCACAAGCAGCTTGTAAGGCGGATGATAAATTTTCAGGACAGTAAGGTATGTGTTTCTTGCATTTAGTCATGGTAAGCATTTAGCATTTAGTATATGATAATCAATATCTGGCATAAACTGTTCATACAATATTGGCAAGTAAAAAAAAATGGAACATGTTGTTCAAAATGTCAAGAAACACCCCCCTTCTGCCCTTAGTTGCATGGAAAATTCAAAATTGTGAAACACCTGATTTTGGGACAGACATGGCAGCCATTTTATCTTTATTAGTAGGGCAGATTTCAGAAGGATAACTTCAAGTTGATACCCCACCAATGCCTCATAAATCTGAGAAGGATAAAATGCACCTGAAAATTCTGTTTTACTACTGCTGCAATAAAAAATATATAGCATTTAAACAAAAGGATGGAAAAAGAATTTTTGATGTTATGAAAGGCTTATACACTCTAAAGATGGGCCCACACTAGAATCTGCAGCTAGATTTTGCATAGGAGGCCATTTCAGCATGTTTTTGACACATCTTCAGAATGACAGTCTCATTCCAGAGCAAGCTTCAAAATGAGACAAATTATGCCAAAAATTCTTGAAAATGCTGCAGAACAGCAGGGCACATTAGATATTGAGTTTCTTAAAGTTCTACCACAAGTAAGTACAAAGGAAGAAAAAAAAAATTGCAGGAACTACAATGCTTGGTGTAGTGCAGCAAGAACTTTCTCGGGTAGTAGGTGGCAAAAGGATGTTGTTCATCTTACTATGGCCTACTAGGATGCATGAGGGCATGCATCAGTTCAAGCTAGGGGGAATGATGAGGCCTAGAAATGCCTCATTATTACACTATGGTTGACATATAAAAACTGCCATAATATTAAATATGACAAAGTTAAAGTGCCAAATAGTGATTAGAATATGTTATTTGTTACATGTTTGCATGATTTTATGTTTGGAACATTATACCTCTATTTTGACTATTTTCAACATTTTATGCACTATTTCAATTGATTAGGTAGTAAATAAAACATGTATTGCAATTACATTCTGATGGCATGAATAGATTCCTCTCATCAAGAACTACAACTTTGCTTTTTGAAGCAAGTCAATCCGAGCTGTAGATAAAAAGTTATGAAGGTTACATCATTCCTGCGCTCATTGTTCATTCCTGCGCTCATTGTTCATGCCTTAGTCTTTTCTGGAGCTGTTAACAGGTGCAAATCTGCGTTAAAGGGAACATTGGCGGATCTACTGGGAATGATCCAGAGTGAGTTAAGGTACCAAATTCATACCAATGGTACTTCATAATATAGAGAAAACATGACCCAAATTTGAAGGCATATGGACAAGTAACCTGGAAGTTATGGGGCCTGCAAAATGGCAGTTTCACACTTTTTGACAGCTGGAAATGCTGGTAAAAATCTGTGTTAAAGGCCAACTTGACAACGATGCAGGGAGTAATTCTTGAGGAATTAAGAGTTGAAAATTAAACCCAATGTTGTTCATATAACCAAGAACACGTGGACACAATTTGGTAAAAAATGGAGTTACGATGAACAAGTTATGAGCACTCCAAAAGGGCATCTGGGCATGTTTTGGCAGTTGGAAACAACGAGTCACAATCCATACAAATTCCAGCCACCTGTCACTTTGAAGGAAGGCATGGAATTTGTCAAATAAAGAAGAGGTAAATGCTTGGAAATAGTTGAGGGAGAATAGGCATGACTCTTTCTCCACCTGACAACACTGCCACGTGATGCAAATGGAAGCAACAAGTCAAAAGGCTAAAATGCAAGAAATCTGGTAAATACAGGACACAGTCATGCAAATTCTAGCCAGCTGTACATATACAACAGGGCTTGGAATCAGTCACTCCAGCACATGCCACCAATGCAAAAGGGTGTACAAGATAAGGGAAAACAATCCAAATAGTCAACAACTTCCTCCCTATGCGTTTGGAGCGCAGATAAGCAATGAATTGTCACCTGCCTATTATTTCGGAGCAGCACAGGAATAAGCGGTGCAGGAATAGGGAATAGCGCAGGAACAATCGAAAGTGGTCAAAAAGTGACAAATCAGTGGAGGAAATTATTGGCAATTGACCAGGAGGTTGTCCCAACTCATCTTAACGTGATTTCCTCAACAAATGCAGCCCAACAAGGATGAATGGATAAAGTTTTGACAAAGCAAATTCTTGCATTCTAGGAAATAGATTATGCAATCAGTTGTAAATCCCTACAAATCAGTAACCAAGCATATCAACATTATATTATAAATAAGAAAGCTCCTAGATGGTTGAGCATATAGATAGATAGGCAATAGAATACCGAAATTAGCATAGAGTGAAGTTTCTTTGTAGCAGAACAGTAATTTGTAGGTTTTTCTTGCATTACTGTAATGCAATTTTAGATTGAATAAAAAGGTGCAATCTTCAGATATCAATTGGCATTTTGAGGTTGATGATTAGCATCTAGATTTTCTTAGCATAACTTCTCACCTTCTTCTGGTTCTGGAAGCAAGGGCCACTTGCAGGGCCAGAGGAAGGCAATTTCTGATAGAATTTCTTGTTGATTTCTTGCTACAGCAGATTAGCAGAATTCTGCCAATTTTCCATTTCTTTAGTAGTTTTCAACACAGTTTTCAGCCTTTGACAACATTTTCTGCATTTCACAGCAATTTCTAGATTTTTGTCATTTTTCAGTTTTGTAGTAATTGTTGATTTGGTTTTGCAGTAGTTAAAATTCTATTTTTAAATTCTCCAGTTGATTTACTTTCATGCAAGTGTGTGTGTGTTTTCAATTCTGCAATTTACTTTTCTGTCACTCTCAATTTAGCAACATTTCATTTTCTGTCATTTTCAGATTCTGCAATTTCATTTCCTGCAATTTTATTTCTGCAAAGGTAAATAGGAGTTAATTTCAATTCTTAGGAGTTAGAGGTCACAACAAACCCCCCAAATGCTAACTGATCCATCAATAAAGCTTGTTTTCTGAATGAACTAATCTTTACCGTGTTGGATCCTTCTTTCGTATATAGCCTTGGACACCGCCCTGGATTGACACACATAATGATTAAATGATGAATGAACAATGACACTCATCATATTGTTTGGTTTGCATGTGTGAGGCCCAATTAGAGGCCAATTATCATCGTAATGTGCATTGTCTCAAAGAGCATCTAGAATAGCTTGCATTTTCTAAATTTGAAATGTTCTTTCATTTGCATAGCATATAGAAAATGAGCATGAGTGCTATATGATGCATTTCTTTTATGTACATTAAAATGAACCACACACACCACTTGGCACTTAAATGCTAGTGAGTTGGGCTTGACATCCAACCACTAGTAGGGTTCAATGACGGTGGGCGTAACTTCCATCCGTTGGCCCAAATCCTATGAACCTTTGGATACTAGACCAATACCGGATCCAAGAACCTTTCGTACCCTAGAAAATTTGCATGTATTCTCTTCGGAGGGTATAACATTGACTGGGGAAAATGGGTGAGGATCTGGGAGGACCTGTGCTCCCTGACCATGTGTGGGCTTCATTACCACACATTATAGGTTGGATTACATGACTTGGAGTTCATAGCCAAGTTGTCGAGCTACGAGCGTACAGGTGAAAGCCATTAAACTGAGAATAAAATCCAACAAGTTTTGCAAAACATGATAAGAGTTTCTACACTGATACAACAAATCTTGAAAACACATCAAATAGTTTAGGGCTCACTTTCAAAATTTAATACGAGATAATCATCATTGTATACCTTGTTTGCTTAATAATAAAAGATACATCTAGATGCTAGGTACACAATGGTGGATACACGGGGTGGTCAACAAAGGTCTAAACCTGATGCCAATGACCAACCCCTAACCAATTCACAACAACACATGTCAATTCCTCACCCACATGAGCGAACCGAACGTCGTTCGACAAGCATTAGAGGAGATAACTCGACATGAGGGGAGCCCGTAGAGCATACCCCAGATAGAGGAGCTTCAGTACACTCCTCTAGGCATAGGATAGAATAGGGAGCCTCTCAGCATGAGGGTGCTCCACTCGAAAGCCATTACCGAGACCGCACTACACATGCATCCATGGGATCGACCAAAGAGTTTGTTGTGCAGGGGACCAGGTTGGTGCCCCTACATACTAAGTCCATAGGAGGATCCATGCCTCCACCTTCTGAGTATATAAGGACTAGAGATCCACCCATTCAGGGGTAGGCAGACAGGCTCGCTATCGAGCATAGGTCTACCCATACTCCCATGCATGGTCCACCATGCAAGATCACCATTGATATATCAAATGTGGGAGCTAATGGCACACCATCGCATGAGCGATGGTGGTCTAGATAGCTAGAGGGTCTAGGTAGTGTCTTAGAGTAGTTAGGCTACAAGCCTTCCACTCCACCCACTCGTGCCCCGAGTGAGCATAGCGTGAGCATCGTCAGGACTACTAGAGAGCATGGAGAGGCTTCTAAGCACCCTCATGTCACACACCCACTATCTATGCATGGTGGTTCATAGTATAGGACATAATAGGATGCCAATGCCATCTTCATAGATAGAGGTAAAGGTGCAACACATCAGTTCGATGGGTACAGAACCCATAAGGTCACTCATATAGAGTAAGGATACCAGAGGCCTCCCATGACCGATCAGATCGATAGATCACATCGACTGGTATCGAAGCAGAAATACCAACTCCTCCAAGATCAATTGGAGGATGCTCACCTAGAGAGGCAACACATTGAATATGAAAATCTTCAAGCATAGAGGCTCATTAGATAGAGGCTATATGAGCAGCACATGCATGAAGAGCGTATCCTTGCCCAGAAGGAGCGCATGGAGTAGGAGGATAGGCTAGCTAGGGCTGGCCTATATCCTCATGATGAGCATAGAGAGCATGTATATAGGAAGGCTTTGTCACAAGCCGATATGCATCAAGAGCAAAGAGATGCTCATACTCATGCTAGTGCCAAATAGAGGGAGCGACCACCACCACTCGATGATCAGAGGCAGAGGCAACATGAAGAAGAAGAGGGAGATGGATACGAGCAAGAATATCCTGAGAGCTCCCAAGCTGAGGAGGAGGAAGAGCAATGCCCTCCATCTCGTACGAGGAAGATAATACCTCCTAAGCCACCTCCACATCAACTTAGGGAGGAGGAATTTCTATCTTCGAAGGCCTATAAGGCCTTAGCCGAGAAGATCAAAGCCATCGAGAGACAAGGCACGACTATTCAAAAGCTGACATTAAGGAAAATTCATAATGAGCCTTTGGATCCTTCGGTGCCTACTCTGGCTTACCCTGAGCATTTTGATATGCCTAGGTTAGACAAGTTTAAGGGTGATGAAGATGCACAGGAACATATCATGAGCTTTTTGGATGCTTGTTTTTAGATAGCAAGCAATGATGCATTGTTGTTGCGTACTTTCATCATGACACTTTTTGATCTAGCCTAAGAGTGGTTCAATCAGTTAAAGAAACATAGCATAACTAGTTTCGAGCAATTAGTTGATGCCTTTCTTGAATGCTATTCCTTTGGCATCAAGAAATATGCCAATATTTTTGATCTGGCTGCGCTAGCTCAGCATGATGATGAGCCAATAGAGCAATATAAAAAGATATGGAGGAGACTAATGGTGAAGTTGCCATTCCCTATTCCTACCATAGAGTTAACCTAAATGTTTACAAAGAGTTGTGCCAAGCACATCTCATTACTATTGTAGCTGCAGTAGTATCCTACATTCGAAGAGGCTTTGGTGCAAGCCAAAGTGATCGAGGACATCAAGTTGCAGGAAGGCAACTTGAAGCTCAAGAATAGGAGAGAGGGACAAAAGAAGAGTGCCACAAAACAATAGGGCAAGCAGGCCCATGTGAATCAAGTGGTGTTGAATCTCCAAAGGGAGGACAAGGGGCAACAAAAATAGAATTATCAGGCCCAACCTCCTCCTACGTAGTATGAAAAGTGCAACAACAATTATAAGGGCAAGAACAAATATCAACGCCCACCTCGCCAGTTCACACCATTGACGGAATCATTGACGTCGATTTTCCATCAACTATGCGAGGCCAAGGCAATTAGATTACCCAAAATCAAGATGATAGACCCCAATCAACCCAAATCAAAGGGGTACCAAGAAGATCTATTTTGCATTTTTCATCGAATGAAAGGCCATGACATTGAGGTGTGCTAGACTTTCAAACACATGGTGCAAAATATGATTGACAAAGGTGAGCTTGTAGTGTCGCACAACCCATAGGCACCCGATAATCAAAATATGGGGATTTACAAAAACCCCTTGCCAAATCATGAGGCACCTCACAACAACGTTGGCTAGGTCAACCAGGTGCGAGTCGAACCACCTACCCAGGGGTTCGTAGGCATGGTGAACATTGTCACTAGACATGGGAGATATGAACAACAGAATCAACCTCATGCTCCCATTCAAATACAAGCCACACCGAATCAACGATCGACATAGAATATTCCAGGCCCACCAACAAGACCGATGGTGACCATAAGGAGCAGGTTGGTCCAAAACCTACAGACAACTCCTATAAAGTTGTCGATATATGAGCTAATACAATAGTCCCCTAGGCATAGGGAGACTCTTATGGACATTTTGAGGTCCATTGAAGTACAGTCCTAGGATGCATAGGCATTTACTAATTTTATGGGACATGTACAACAGTGTCAGGAACCGATGATCCAATTTTATGATCATGAGATAAGGATAGTTTCTACAACCATGACTGACCCACCATTGCATATAATCACATGTGTTAATCACATGCCATTTAAAAGGGTCTTGATCGATACTGACTCATCGATCAACATAATAATGACCAAGGCACTGAGTCATTTGAAGCTACCTAAATCACACATTGTGCCCACTACATTTACATTGAGAGCATTTAATGATGCACTATGTTTGACTATTGGCACAATTATCCTACCCATGTAGGTAGGCTTGAAGACCATCTCTGTGATGTGTCATGTGATAGAAGGGGCCATGCAGTACAACATACTACTCGGTAGGCCTTGGATTCATGAAATGCATTGCGTTCCCTCGATATTGCATCAGTGTGTGAAGTATATTCATGAGGGACAGGTTCACGTAGTGTCATCGAATGAAGAACCTTTTAAGTTTATGAACCTAGTAGATTTTCCTAGGGGTTTCATACTCCCATCAATGCACCTGGATGTTCGATCATCATCATCGATAAAGAAGCCAAGAGGTAAACCAATAGTACATGCTCAACCAATGCCATCTATGTCACATAGATTGGAGCACACCACTACCACTTCCCTGAAATCATCGACATCAGTCATGCATCGGGATGAAAGGAAGTTGAAGGTAAAAATGGGTGAGAAAGAGAAGGAGCATGAGCTCAAGCTAATCATCGAGGAGGTTCCCACTCCTATGGAAGTTGAGGAACCCCAAGACAAAGTCGAGGAGGCACCTCAGCCTACCTCACCTACATCTTCAGTAGGGTCATCCACACCATGGGTGATAGTACATCTCACCAACACTGGATTAGGTGAGTACCTTGTGCAGAATGTAACCTTCGGACCGATTCTGAAGACTATGCAAGAGATGGGCCGACCATCCACTCATCGTTACCCGGTTGGATCGGTGGTTCCATTGGGAGAGCCACCTAATCAGACTAATTTCATCTATGCAGGGCTAGATCAGCTTCCAATGCGAGAGCCCATGGATGAAGATGATGATGAACCTTTCATGGTAAATGTTCATTATCTATCCAACCTCGAGTATGCCATGCGTATCTTCGAGTTATATCATTGGCATGGATACGACCTTGGTCTCTTTGAACAAGGATGTAGGACTCCATTGGAACCACGTTATCAGTTAGTCACTGATAGGTTCGGTTTAGGGTTACAGATATGAGGGTAGGATGATTTTCTCATAGCATCCCTAGATCATCTGTACCTTAGTATGGCGGATGATGTGGATTTTAATCCATATCATCTTGATCCTTCCAATTTCTGGAGGAATCACCCTATGATATCTGTCATCACCATTGAGCCACTCGAAGATCATCATGAAGGGCTCCTTGAGCAGACTGAGATAGAACTGAACCCTAGAGATAACCTGGGACACCAAACCCATGATGCAGTCGATGACACAGACGTGCAGGGGTGTAACCCCATTACTGTAGGTGATCTCGAGCTAGGAGATCTTTGTAATGAAGATGGAGTGGAGTCCACCTCCGATATGAGTGGACCAGGCTATGATGCAGATGAGGAATCCTCAAACGATGATGAATCTAGGGATGAAGTCGAAGGTGCCTATGTGAGGCCTTGGCATGCACATCATTTATTGCCTATTGAATCGATACAGGTTATCAAAGAGATCCTTCCCAACATTGATCATTTAGGGGAAGAAGTAGAGCTAGATTTCTTGGTGATGTCACACTTACGATATAATTATCCGGTTTATCCAGATAGTGATGACAGTGATCAAGCAGTCAGATTCATGGGGCCGCACTTGCTAGAGCACCCCCAAGAGTGGGGGTGAATGAAGGATTCTATTATGATAGTGATGAAGAAGATGAGTTAGAGAGGGCCTACCTTGGTCCTCCTTATTTGCGTTACCATCATCAACCCATCGACATAGATGAGGTCTATCGATAGTTACGTGTTGGTCCTCATCTGAGAGCAAGACGGTTAAACTTGGATCAAATTTATCGGTTGGTTAATCCCCTTCCATCGACCTACATGGAGCTCCATGAGCCAAATGATCCTATTTTGTAGTTAGTGCATAGGGAGGATCCAGTTGTTCATAGTCCTCATAGAGAAGACCCCTTTGTGCCTATGCCATTAGAGCCAGATCGTGGGTATGAGGACTACGTAGATTTTGTAGAAGTTGGTCCGTGTGGTCCTGGAGATCAATTCCATTCCATAAACATGGTCTCCATTGATTTGACCACTCCACTCCACAATCCAATAGATATCCATCCAAACCATTGTATCTTAACAAAGATGCTATCGACTGGGATCACGTTGATTCACCCATTGAGCCTGAAGATTTCTTCCCTAATGAAGAAATGTTGCAACCTTTCCATTTTGCACCAGGTTGTGCATATGATGTTTATCATGCCAAAAATACTTCCAACATGGAACCTATCAACCCGGTTGATGACATCCATTTGATTCCTATGCCTCACCAGCTTGAGGAGGGATCACATATGTCGATAGAGGAAACCTTTGAGGTGGATATCAGTAATGATCCCGCCAGTGCAAAGAAGGTTAAATTTGGAGAGAGTCTCACTCCAGATGAGCGGGCCACCCTCATCCCTCTACTGAAAGAGAGACCAAATTTGTTTGCTTGGACGTACAAGGATATGCCAGGTCTAGACCCAAAATTGGTTACGCATAACCTTTCACTAGATCTGACAAAGAAGTCGATCAAGCAAAAGCTTAGAAAGATGCACCCAATAGTAGCCTTAATGGTGAAATATGAGCTACAAAAGTTGTTGGATGTGGAATTTGTGATCTCCATCGACTATCCAGAATGGGTGTCCAATATGGTACCCATGGGAAAACCCGATGGAAGAATCCGTATTTGCATGGATTTTAGAGACCTAAATAAGGCAACACCCAAAGATTCATTTCCGTTGCCCAATATTGATGCTCTCGTAGATGCAACTGCAGGTCATGAAATGCTCTCCTTAATGGATGATTTTTCTGGTTACAATCAAATTCAGATTAAACCCAAAGACCAACATAAAACCATGTTTATAACACCATGGGGAATATTTTGCTACAAAGTTATGCCATTTGGCCTCAAAAATGTTGGTGCCACATATCAATGGGCCATGACATACATTTTTCATGACTATATGCATAAAATTCTAGAAGATTATATCGATGACTTGTTGGCCAAGTCATTGCTGTGAGAAGAGCATGCAGAGGTCTTAAGGAAGGTCTTCGATCGCCTGATAGAGCACAATGTCAGGCTGAATCCTAAGAAGTGTGTATTTGGCGTAACTTCTAGAAAACTACTAGGATTCATCATCTCTAAGCGAGGCATCGAAGTTGACCCAACGAAGGTCAAGGCCATCTTGGAAATGCATCCTCCCACCAATATTAAGGAATTAAGGAGCCTTCAGGGCAAGGTAGCATCGATAAAGTGATTTATCACTCAACTATCAGATAAATGTCGACCCATGAATCGACTGCTACATAAGGGAGTCCCATTCAACTGGGATGAGGACTGTCAAGTAGCCTTCACTGAAATAAAGCAATACCTGGCAACGCCGCTAGTGCTAGCTCCACCAAGGCTAGAGGTGCCTTTTCTACTATATATATCAACAACTGACTTTGCACTGGGAACCATGTTAGCCCAAAAGAATGTGCAAGGCAAAGAACATGCCATATATTATATTAGTCGAACCTTGGTGAGCTATGAGCTCGGGTATGCATATGTGGAAAAATTATGTTTAGCAGTAGTGTTCACTACAAAGAAATTGTGACACTATATGTTAAGTCATACGACATATGTTATATCCAAACAAAATCCTTTGTAGTACATGATGAGTAAGACTTATCACAATACATGTACTACGAAGTGGATCATGCTATTGATAGAATTCGATCTAGAATTCATAAGCTAGAAGTCCATTAAGGGATAGGTCATAGCGGATCAATTAGCTGAGGCACCACTATCAAATAGTAGGCCTCTAACAATAGAGCTTTCAGATGATGCAGTCTTCATCATATCTGAAGCTCCCAAACCTGAAGAACTAGAGAACAATGCTGATATGACTCTGTTCTTCGATGGTTCGAAGTGCGAGCAAGGGGGTGGTGCTAGAATAGTGTTTTTCATGCTGCAAGGAGCTCCAATGCCCTTGTCATTTAAGTTGGATTTTTCATGCACCAACAACAATGCTGAGTACGAAGCCCTACTACTGGGCCTCCACATAGCCATCACCATGAATATTAAGAGATTGAACATCTTTGGTGACTCCTTGCTCATAGTAAATCAAGTCAAGGGGCTCTTTCAGTGTCGATGTCCCATACTGAAAGCCTATAAAGATCTAGTTGCCACATATTTGGCTAAATTTGAATGGTATGACATCGAGGCAATCCCTCGATCATCAAATAGGTTTGTAGACACCATGGCTTCTTTGGGATATTTAATCCCTCAGAATCCATCTATGGATTTCACTACCATCCATGTCAAGATGCTCTCACATCCAATAGCAGAGCGTGCAACCTATGATAATAGAGAATCGGTCAACATGATCAGTGTAGAACCAAAAGTTGAATGGTTCTACAAAGCTGAAGACTTTCTTAAGAAGGCACCCTAGGGGTCATTAACCTCTCAGAGTCCTATGGGGAGTGGTACTACCATTCACCACAAGGTTGTTTTTGAGTCTGCATTTGCAAAAGTAGATACGTAGGGGGAGCAAGTCATCTTAGCAGTCGAAGCTGAGGCTTATCAAAATTGGATGTCACAAATTAAAGACTTCCTAAAGCTTAGTATAATCCTAGAGGGATTATCGCATGCCATAAAGTACACATTTAAATATAAAGTGGCTAAATATGTCTTAATAGGAGACATCTTGTACCGATGAGGCTATGATGGAGTTCTCCTTCATTTCTTAGAGCCCCAAGAGGCATCATGGGAAATTTTGCAAGCTCATGATGGTACGTGCGGTGGCCATTTTAGCGGCATGGCCATCATCAAGCGCATCCTTTGAATGGGCTACTATTGGCCCACTATGGAGAAGGAGTGCAATGTGTATGTCAAGAAATGCGTTAAATGTCAACATCATGCTAATCTTACGCACTTGCCATCATAGGCCTTACAACCCATCCAAGCGGCTTGGCCATTTGCTCAGTGGGGATTAGATCTTATAGGCAAGATCTCTCCTCCATCATCGGGCCGACATACATTCATAATCATGGCTACTGAGTATTTTACAAAGTGGGTGGAAGCAATACCCTTAACAATGACAACTGGAGCTCGTATAGCAGAGTTTATACTAGGAGCATATCATAAGTCATTTTGGGATTCCATCCAAAATAATATCGGATAATGGAACGTCTTTCAAGAACAAAACTATGAGAGCTTTGACATCTAAATATAGAATCAAACATAGTTTTGTGACTCCATACTATCCACAAGAAAATGGGTAGGTTGAAGCTTCAAATAAGATAGTGGTGGCCATCTTGAAAAATATGGTACAAGAAAACCACAAAGACTGGCATATCCAGCTACCCCTTGCATTATGGGCTTATAGGACTAGTATTCGGATGCCCACTAGGGCAACACCGTTCTCACTAGTATATGGCACTGAGGCCATTATGCCCTTGGAATTGGAAATTCCAACATTGCGCATCACATTGAAAGAGTTCATCGATGATGACACCGCATGACAAGCTCGACTGGATCAACTGACGCTACTTGATGAACATCACGTGAATGCCCTGGAGCATCTTCATGTTTATCAGGAGTGACTAAAATGAGCTTACAATATCAAAGTCCACCAGAGAGACTTTGAAGTTGGGGATCTTGTCTTGAAAGAGAACCAATATAACTCTAATTTACCACTAGATATGCGAGACAAATTTATGGCTAATTGGCTAGGACCCTACATCATATCTAAAAATATTGGTCTAGGTACCTATCACCTAACATCGCTAGGGGGTGTTGAAGAGCCTGAACCTCTCAACATCATCCATATTAAGGTGTTTTATGCTTGAAGAGCATAGTAAAAGGCTCTGAGGGTTGCTTGTAACCGCTCGGTCATCCTAAAAAGCTCCAAACACTCCCATAAGTAGTTTGGTCAATCAAAAAGCTCCAAAGGCATCTGTAAGCCCTTTGGTCAAACTCAAAAAGCTTTGAGGGTTTTTTTAAAATCGCTTGGTCATCCCAAAAGGCTCCAAGGGTTCCTGAAACCGCTTGGTCATGTTATTCAAAGGCCTTGAGGGTTTGCTTATAATCGCTCGGTCATCCTAAAAGGCTCCAAGCTCATCTATGAGTAGTTTGGTCAATCAAAAGGCACCAAGAGTTTCTGAAAAATTGCTTGGTCAACCCAAAAGCTCCAAGGATTCTTAAAATATCACTTGGTCATCCCAAAAAGTCCCAAAGGTGCTCATAAACCCTTTGGTCAAACCCCAAAGGCTCCGAGGGTTTGCTTAAAATCGCTCGGTCATCCTAAAAAGCTCCAAGGATTTTGCTAAAAAATTGCTTGGTCAATCTAAAGGCTCCAGAGGCATGTACTCATCGTTTGGTCAGATATGAGGCTCAAAACTCATAAAAATTATAAAATCAATAAAATCCAAAAAAATTGGTAAAGCATAAAAATCCAAAAACATTTGCATTTGCATTTGAATTTTGCATTGTCATTTTTGCATTTACTCATGCATCCACTGCATTATTACATTGCATATAGGCATTCATCATCCATTGCATTCCGTAGTAGGAGGGATTATGTTTGTCAGTCTTACAAATGACACCACGTTTGTGTCTAAATCATGCATCTCTGCATTTATCATGATCCATCATTCATGTGAGTAATTGTGTTTTTCAACACAACCTATTTTGTTGCTATGGAGATATACTAGGGTTTTTCGGTCATTCAACCATACCTAGTGGTCTTATCAAGAGTTGGTAGAAAGCTTGCTTTGCTTTTGTAGCTAAGGTTCAGTTAGTATAGCCCTTAGCATATCAGAAGCCTATCACTAATCAACAAATTAAACAATCCTAACAAGGACTAGGGGAAGATGAAAGCCATGAAGTAGGACCGGGTATCCTGAAGTGAAAAGAGTTATTCTTGCTTATCCCTCTATGCGGATGGTATGGGAAATGTTGGTAGTTGGCAAAAGGATAGGTTAGTTCCCTATTCAGAATCCCTTGCTTACGATAAAATGAGCAATATCCTAGAGTGATATCCCATATCAATCCTCAAGATTGATACCCTAGATCGATATCATAGATCGACTTCCCAGATTGATATCCCATATTGATATCATAAGATCGATATCCTCAATCGATATACCAGAAATAGTTTTCCCAAGTAAATCCCCCAAAGGAAAGTTTCTGAAGAAAATTATCAAATGTAAATGCCAAAAAGTGAAGATCGAATGAAGATCAGAAAATAGGCTCAAATCAAGTTCAAAGTGAAGATCAAATGAAGATCATAAATCAAAGTTCGAGTGGAGATCAAATGAAGATCCAAAAATCTAGTTCGAAGAGAGATCAAATGAAGATCCAGAGATAGTTCAGAATGAATATGGAATCGACTCCCTTGCTTCACTACATATGAGCAAGTATCCCAAAAATTGAAGGATAGAAAGGAATGAGCCTGAATCCCTAGAATTATCGGCACTACTATACCTTACGCATGATGATATGTCTGATACACTTGCATCTCGCTTGTGGGTAGACCAATGTTTGAATGTGGAGGAGCTAGCTTCAGGTGTCCTGCATTGCCTAGTGGCTTAGTCCAACTAAAATCTAAACTTGGGATTGGATAAGACATTTGTGGTACCCCTATCTTAGCAATGGGCTGAAAGAATCCCGCTTGACATCGAGGAACGCTCGTGTCTTATCTTAAAATAATCATGTGCACACACAGGGATAATGAACAGTTAGGGCCTATCCTAGCAAAAGCCTTTTATCTCAGAAGTCTAGTGTGGTTAGTATGCAACTTTTGATAAGTCTATTAGGGTGTTTGAGTCTCATGGAAAACCTCAAAAATCTCTCTCATAGCAACAAAATATCAAATATCGCAAACCATATAAAATCATCAAATTGCAAAGTATCGAGTCCATGATACATCATCATATAAAGCACAATCAAGATATAGGATAGATACCGGATGGATATTAGAAATAATATTTAGATGACCACTGACTATATCATGCATATTTTTCAAATTTGCAAAGGAAAATAGAATGACACATTATATCATTCACATCATACAACTGCATTCATTGCATTTCATATATGGGTGATTAATTGATTAAATTCTTATCTTAAGGATTTTCAATTACATTCATGATTTTTATACATTCTATGGTGTCATCCATTAGATTGATAAACATATTTGCATTCATTCCTTATGTTTTAAGTGATTAAAGCATACAGGTTCATTTACATTAGATCACCATCATGTAAATAAATCATTACATACATTAATGCATACAATAAAGCAATATCAAATATGTGTTAAGAGAAAACATTGCATCCATATGCATCCATCATAAATCGCACATCTAAGCATCTAGATCACTGCATATCATCATCATCATAAATTAAATAGCTATCTAGTGCATGTCATCCATACATCACATCATATAGCATCAAATTAACATAAGCATTGCATCCATGTGCATAACATAAATAAAAAATTAAAAATATACAAGTACACATAATGAGTCATAAATGATTTATATATATATATATATATATATATGTGTGTGTGTGTGTGTGTGTGTCTCAAGAGTACATCAGGAGTACAAAATACCCATAGGCTACAATCGTGTAGGTCCTAGACCTTACACCAAAAATGGTACATATGCAAAAATGTAGCCTAGATCTAGTAGAGCCCTAGCTCTGGCCTACTCCCCTGAATTGGAGCTCTCATCACCTCCCTCAGCCTTATGCTCTGGAGCCTACTCTATAGTTGGCTCTGGTCCTATGTGTGCCCTATTGAGGGCCCTGTGTACCACCTAACTCAAAGAGGCCTAGCACATGGGATATCGGTATGTCTAAGTGGCTAGACCTATGACTAGAGGTCACACCCATCTCCCTATGACTCCTATGTGAGCTACCTCCATGTGTGCTAGAGGACCTATGTGTCCTCTCTATCCTATGCATCCACTGGCTGGAGCTCATCATGGACTATCTTGAAGTCTTGGACCTAGTCCTCTGAGACCTAGTAGCATGTCTATCCTCTGGTACCTCTAAGCCCTATAATCTGATGAAGCCCTCTAGCTAGGAGATGCGAGCTACCCTCACATCACAAAGGTCATTTCCCTCCTCTATGAGGGAAGTGAGCCACCTAACCTCTACCATGGGATCACTACCTCCTAGAAGTATAGTTGATGGTGTAGTAGGAGGTCCCATAATAGTATGGGAGGATGAAGGATCCCCCCTCTGTGCCCTGAGTAGCTCTCTCTCTACTATGGCCTCACCTCGCTATGCTAGTGCCACATCTCATGCACTAGTGAGCTCACCGACCTATGACTCTACTACTGTAGCCTGAGCTATGAGGGTTATAATCTATGCCTGAGCCTCTACTAGCTATCTATCCCTGTGAGCTAGCTTCACCTCTAGAAGGGTGATAGATGTGTCCCACTATAACTATTGAGTCTGCAACCTCCCAACCTGACTCTACAGGTCAACAACCTAAGTGAGGAGCTCCCCTACATCATTGTCAAGAGGCACCTCACCCTCCTCTGACCCCTCCTCCTCCTCTACCTCTACCTATGGAGCCTCCTCTATGGTGGCCTCTATACCCCATCCACCCTCGGTCCTCTGGCGCACCCTGCATCCATCAGGATCGGCCCCTACCTTTGCTTGGTCATCTACTCTACCTAGAGGCCCCTAACCATACCATTGTAGGAGGGACCACCATGTGTCATATGTTGGGGTGGTCCTAGGTGTGTCATCCCTAGACTCTTAGAAGTCATCAACCTCATCTCCTAAAGCTGTAGGTTGAATCCATGGTAGATGTGTCTCTAGCATGAGACATCGATACATAAATGGAATCTTTGGAATGTCCTACACCAAGCCAAACTATCATAGGATATGAGAGAAGAACTGATACTCTCTAATATCGACCTTACGATCGAGTAGCCACCTATCTCGATGAGCCTATCATAGCCACTTGCCTACCTCGGTCTAATTAGGGCAATCCATATAGGAGCGCCACTCAATGTCATCTATCGAGCACTACAAATCATGCAATGTAATAGTCTGTATCTCTAGTATGGGTCCTACTCTAGAACCCCTCCTCCTCTCATGGCCAACATGTGGTATAGCATTGATGTGCATCATCAATGGCTATGATCTGGAGAGGTAGGTCCATGGGATGCTCGATCCGGATGTGCTACCAACCCTAGATCTATAGCAATAGGCTATAGCTAATACCTCGATGGCTCTAACTCGTAATCTGGTATAACTCCCTATAGAGCTGACATAGTAGTGTGCTCCCCCAAGCTAGGTATAGTGGTTGAGTAATGGAACTCTGAATCACTCACCAGACACTAGCTAGGAGGTTCTAGGGAATCCTCACACTCGAGGAGTCTAGAAGCACTACTTGTACCACAAGGATCATGAATATCATCACGTAGACTAAGAAAATATGCTCACCCTACTAGTATCCAATGTGGACACCTCCATGATCGATCTTCTCCTGTGCCTCCTTGCTTCGATCATCGAAGATAGCATCAAATATAGGCTCCTTCCTCTGAGAAGAGGAAGAGGTGATGGCCTCACCATCGATAGGGATCCTAAAGATCTGATAGACATCCTCTAAGGTCATAGTCATTTCACCTGTAGGTAGGTGAAAGGTGTTGGTCCATGCATTCCAGCATTGGGCCAACGTAGTCAAATAGGTTTGATCTACCCTAATAGTGGGTAGATCTAGTACATAGCCAAATCTGATGGCTCTAAACCATGCATGCTCACCATCAGTGAGTTGTCTATGGAGAGTCTTAAGTAGATCAGGCTCGCGAGCCCTAGAGGTCAATCTCTAAAATAAAAGTAGTATATAAGCTAAATTCTAGCTAAAAAAAGAAAAAATAAAAATGACTTTAAAAATGTCAAAAACATCTAAAAACTTGATAAAAATATAAAAACATGTCGCAA
This sequence comes from Wollemia nobilis, assembly GCA_028583015.1. Lineage (NCBI taxonomy): Eukaryota > Viridiplantae > Streptophyta > Pinopsida > Araucariales > Araucariaceae > Wollemia > Wollemia nobilis. The sequence goes on along the minus strand of JAQPPZ010000521.1, from coordinate 13,174,147 downwards.
GGCATTCATAAAAATAAAAAATATCAGCTAGGCAAGTCAAAAATGCATTAAATAACATTAATTGCCTAATTAACTTTAGAAAATGCAAAAATTTAATAATTTTTTTCTAAAGTTGGTGAACCGTGGGTCAACCCTGCGGTCCACTTGTGGTCAAAATATGATCGTTGTAGTTTGAATGTGAACTGTAACTGATAGCTATGGTCCCCAATCTGATAATTGGGAACCGTAACTTTCAGCTATGGTCTAGGAAGAATACCCATTTTGGGTACCTTCCTAGCCTGTCTCACTAAAAAAATTAAAACTAATTAACCTAATCTAGTGGGGTTCATTACCAACTATTTAGTGAGGTTCATTTACCGCATTACTTAATGTGGTTGATTTTAATTGGTATTGAACTACGAGGACTCGATTTCGAGTTACCTTGCCCACTCTGCGGCCTCTACTAGTCGATGGCTGATCAGGATCCACCATCGGGGTATCAAGTGTGGTATATGGAAGAGTTTTTGGTAGCGTTTCGGATCAGGGAATGTCTCCTATCTCTCAGAGCTCTCAATAATGTAGTTGCTTTCCAGAAAATAATGACAAATTCAAATGGGAATGACTATTTAAAGGTTTTCCTAATTTTAGTGGACTTCAGCTAACACCTGCGGTCCCAAAATTAGGGTTTTTTGATCGTAGGCCCTAGCTACGGTTCCCAAAATTTGAAAAATTCAATCATAGACCATACCTATGGTTCGTAGCCAGCATTAAATGCACTAAAAACCCATCGTGGGAAGGTCTAAAAAGGCAAATTAATGACTCCTAATGGATCAAATTTCAAAAAGAGCAATCAATGTTGTAAATTTGGTGATTTTCAAAGCACCAGGATCGATCAATAAATCAAAATTAACAAAAAAATCAAATAATTAAAAAACCAAATGCGCCTCGTATTCAGTAATTTACCCTATACACTTGGCGGTTGCAGCGACTTGCGATCCATGCAATCTAGCAAGATGAGTAAATTACCATAAGGACATTTGGGGCAAAAATTGTCATCGTTGATCTGATATGCTTCTTTTCAATCCCTAAGAAGGCCTTCATGGCTGGACTTCTCCATGGGAATGAGGCATTTCATGTCATGTCTCCTATGACATCTTTTCAGCAAATCATCGATAACTTGATTCAACACAAATCTAATTGGAGTTGCCTCATTTCGATTCCCTAAGATGACTATTGTAGCCCGACTGCTCCATGGGATAGGAATGTGCAATTACTATTAATAGTTGGAATCAGAAGTTGAACTAGGCCTAGCCAAGGCATTAATATGCTCAAATCTAAATTTTTTCAGATCATCCATGGTGGTCAAGCGACATCGTCACTTTAATCATTGTCATTACCCTCATCGACTCGTCGCTTGAGGGGGTAGTCATAATATCAAATCATAATCAAAATCAATAGAAGATCTCGAAGATCGTAGATCCCTTGATCTTGTCAAAATTGTGTTCATCCTTGCGAATCATTGTCAACAACTATCATAAGCTTACCCCTTTGCTTGGGGTAAATAGCAAATATGATAATTTGCTTGTTTTTCTTCTCCTTTCGGATATATAGGTCAAAAGATACCTATGGAATGCAAAACTACATCGAATGAGATGAGAAGGGCACAAGCTTTTCAAAATGTAAGCCTTTCACCCAGTTGGAAGCAATGATTCTAGGATGCGCATCCTTTTGCTGGACAAGAGGCATCTAATGTTGATCTGACTAATGATCATCATAGAACCTTCGACATCATTTTAGGAGGTCTATTTTTGCTCAGCGTTGTTCGATCTCACAACGCATCTCAAAAGGGGCATCTATAGACACCTAAAATGCGTCATGTCGAGGGTGACTACTCATATGGACATGCTACAAGACCATATGGAGGATCTTGGATAGACTCCAAGATAGAGCAGTGGTTCTAACCACTCAATTTGGGCTCCTTGGCCTAATCAGTCTGAACCACAGCCTAGACCTACGGTCTATAGTCTGAACCATGGCTGAGGCCTACGGTTTACAGTCTAGACCATAGTTGTAACCTACGGTCTTAACTAAAGTTCAGTTGGCCTTCATCCGAGCCAAATCGGTTTGAATGACCATTTGTTCTAGAAGATGGTGGTTAGAGGATGGAAGCTTCCAATCCAACTATCCTAACCACCCCTTCTTGATCTTGGCTTCTCCATGAAGCCACGCCTAGCCCTAGGACATCCTATAAGTACCCCCTCCAAATGGGGAGATAATATAGAGAGTTGATTTGATCAAGAGAGCAATGAAGCCCTATCGAATTGCATACTGAATTCATGCATTGAGAGAAGGCCACTTTGCTATTCACCCAAAGATCAATTTGCCATGGATGCCCTAAGGAGCCTAGGAGAGCCAAGAAATGCTAATTCGGGCAAACGAAGGCCCCTCACAGTGAATCAACCACCAAACTTGTTAGAAGGACACCGAAGGTGACCCTTGAACATCAATTGGACAAGGAGGTCAAGCCCACTACCCTTGATTTTGAGGGTAAACTCACTTGAGTGCTAACCATGGCTTTCAGCCATGGTTTACAGTGCAGACCGCGCATCAGTGTTGCGGTTTGCAACAGAGGTATCACCACCTTACTATTTTCATTTCTGCCCATCTAATTAGATTAGATTAGTCATTTGCATGGTTAAATTGTAGTTTTAGAGACTTCTGACCGATAGATTAGTGTTTTTGCTAACTTGTTTTCATCATAGTAGTTTAGATGTTAATGGTTTCTTTTCATGTTATAATGCTTCATTTCAAGTAATTGATTCCATAGATTGATAGTTGTGCTCTTCATTTACATATTTCCATCAATCTTGATATTATTTGCATATGTTTAGCATAGTTTACGCATTTTCTTGATTTTATGTCATTATGCTATTTTCATGCTATTTGTCTTTAAAGGGCCTCATCATGAGAGGCTTCCTATGCTTTTGACATTCTTGTGTTGTTTCTTGATCATAGGAAATAGGTTTCTAAGGAGCTACAACCATTCATTTCCTTCCTCAATGTGAAGAAGAGGGTCTACTCCACCCTAGAGCAGTTCGTGTCACCTTAAGGGCTTGATAGTGCATTTCACCCCTAAGGGGGATTGAAATAATTGTAATTGCGTATCAAAATAGAGTATCCCTAAGAGGGACTTACTTGTAATCAGACACTCATTGATTTTAATGGAATAATAGAGGCATTTCTTGTAATTTCTATGTGTTTTGTCCATTTATGTGTTTGAATATCAATTTTACTTTGTTTATGCAATTACAACATTTTGGGTGCACGCCTTTTTGGTCGTACACATAGATACTTTTGGTATAGACATGGAGATTTCTTGTAGGTTGGGTGAGGTCCAAACTGAAATGGTGTCTTCCTCAAAAAAAGAGCTGGGAGTAACTCCTTTGTTATGGAAGGCTTTACTTCTATCACTAGATAAATTGCATAGTTATTGCTACCTCTTCGATGGTTGTGTCTAGAATTTCTAAACTGCATAATTGTTTTCTTGAGCTAGGGAGGAAAATATGTGGTAGTAGTAATGCTTCACTTAGGAAGCTTAGAACATTGGTAAGATGTCATAGGACTATTTTATTTCTGCAACCCATTTTTAAGTGATTGATAGCATAAAATATTTTGGGTAAAAAAATATATGCGACCCATTTCTAAGTGATTGATAGCATAAATGATTTTGGGTAAAAGGATATATGTAATTTAGATTTTTAAGTGATTGATAGCATAAACAATTTTGGGTAAAATGATATATGTAACCCATTTTTAAGTGATTGATAGCATAAATGATTTTGGGTAAAAGGATATATGTAATCCATATTTTTAAATGATTGATAGCATAAATGATTATGGTGAAATGGGTATGTGTAATTCCAGTATTTAAATGATGGATGGCATAAATGTTCTTGGTGAAATGGATATATGCTTACCAGATTTTATATGATAGATGACATAAATATTTTTGATGGAATAGATGTATGCAATTCCAGATTCATTATGTTAGTTAACGCAAATGATTTTATGAAAACAAAATTTGTATTCTTATCTCCATTTTTGCTTGGTTAGATTAATTGCATTCATGCAATGGCTACCTCGGTCTAGTAAGATCAATTACTCTTGTTTTAGAGTAATTATTTTGTTTGTAGCACTGGTTTTGTCTTACATGGAGCACTGTCACCACTCTGCTCACTATAGATGTTGCACTTTTAACTAGATAGAAAAATAGCCAAGTGTTATTGTTGGGTTGAGATGTAAGAATTACCAAACTACCATGGGAGCTTACTGAAAGGGACCTACCTTTCCCAACTTTGTTATGATAACAATAATTGGAAATGGGAACAAGTTCTTCCAAGATATAGATAAATGGTAGCTTTATGCAAAGATGGATTTTCTCATAAAGGAAAGCTAGCAAGCAATGTTTGGGTTTTCATATATTTATGACTTCAGATAATATGGGTTGTCCATTTGCAATGTAAAGAGATAGTTGGATTAATGAAATTTATGATGGATGTTTTTGAGGCCGGGTTTCCCCACAAGGTTTCTCCCAGGATAAATCATGTGTTGTTATGGATTATAATGTGGTTTGGTTTATTTCAATGGTAACTGGTTACTTTGTTATGAAAACTCCCTAAGGAGTTGATCGATTTATGTATAAGGAGTAAGTAGAATAGAATGGCTATGTTACTTGGTTAAAGTTGAACTATGAAAGACTTAAGAATTTTCTACTTTGTGTTTAGTTGTATTAAAGTTTTTAATACATTTAGAAGTTAAAACCTTATGTTAGAGTAGGAATTTTGAAGTAATTTAAGTTACACAAAAGGATGTGGCAACTAAATTTATTCCTCTTCATATTAAATAAATAATGGTATGGATGTTAGCTATTGGGTTCTTAAAGAAAAGCTTTGTACTTCTAACAATGGCTAGTTGAGGGTAAGGATAGTTAGAAATCTTCATACACATCATAAGGGATATTGATGATTGAAGATCAAATGGGAAGTTGATTATCCACCTTGGGCCCTAGTAGTTGGTACTTTTTTGTCCTATTAAATCTAAGGAAATAAATAAAAATGTTTTTATAAGGTAAACAATAATTGATTAGATCATCTTATATATGAGAGGGATAATCAAGTAGTATACGCTCTAGCCATTCTTATATAGACATGAGTAGTAAATGGCATTTCCTTAGATTGCTCATTTCAATGGAATGAAAGGAAGGACAAGTTAGCTTGACTGGAAATCAAGAGAGATAAATTTTAAATCATAACTTGCACCTAATACATCTGTGTAGTCAAACATACGCATGTTGTAGGGATGGGTGTGCCTTGAATAAATAAAAGAATTAAGATAAGGTTACTTTGTAGCTAATACTTCCTAAAAAAAATGGGTTATGACAAAAATATAACCAATCATATGCAACAAACAAAGAGGAAGCATTTCCATCAACCTAGTCACCTGTCTCAACCAAAGAATTTACGATAACTACTAGGATATCAACTACAGCTCTAGGTGGCTGGCTAGTTGATGATTATCCCTAAACAATAATGCATACCTATATGAGGGTAGTGTTGAGTGAATATTTTGCCCTATAACCAAAATGATCACACAACTAGAGTCTCAGAAAAGAAACTCTTTCTTGCAAAGAAAATTTGTTATTTTTATTTCTCCAAGGTTCTTGTGAACAAACATTCATATGCATATAATCAATTAAGACTTAATGCAAATAAATGAATGTAACCTAGAATAACTTAAATCCTGCAAGTAACTATTAACAAGGGGCCTTTAATGATTCACAACAAACTTTGTAACCCTAATCTATTAAAATAACCAACCGTGTAAAAAAAGAAAGAAAAATCTTTTTTTTTTCTTTTATGCTCTTGAAATTAATGAAACCCACCCAAAAATAAATTAGTAACCTCTTTTATCTTTTGGCTTAAAGAAATATTTCAAATGAGAAAATGTGTGGTATAAGCCACTTCATTTTAAGCTTTGTGCCTTTAACATGAGGTTTATTTTATCGTTAACTGGTTCATTTTATCTTTTATTTAACTGTTCTACTATTTCTATGTTAGCTTTTGGAGTTAATCAAATTGAAAACGTATTCTGGAATGCACCAGAATATGAAATGCCAACCTTTGAATAAAAAATGTGAAAATAAAGTTAGAACCTAAAACAGAAATATTCTTTATGAGAATCAGCTGGAAAAACTGAAATAGGATGTTAATTTGGTTAGAAATCTCCTCCCTGCAAAACCCCAAGTTATGAGATGAAGCTCTAAAACAACCTGACCTAACAGACTTGCAATAAAACACAGTTGAATCATATCAGATGCAAGACTCTAAGGAAATAAATAATTGCAACATTCTATCATTCACCTATCGTAACCCATATTATGGTGTAAACGAATAGATACAAGAAATAATAATGCAAGGGAAAGATCTACAGAGATAACAGTAGTCTTAGCCTTCAATCTCCTTTTGGTTTCACACACAAAAGTTACTCTTGCCAAATAAACTCCTTTTTTATTCACAAAAATAATGCTTTTCTTCTTACAATTTCTAGCCCCTATATCTACATTCGCTTCTGCTTTTAAACTTTCTATTGCGGATCTTGGTTTCGCTCTGTGAGGCTTCGTTTCACTTCCCATATCGCTTCATTTCATTTTCCCGCTTCTTTGGTGTTTTGATGTTTTGCTCGAGCCTGAAATGTTTGGTCTTCTCTGCTAATTGTAACTGTCGATCTGAAGCGTTATCATGACCCTCATGCCTTTGTGCCATGTGTTCAACGCTTTTTTGCATGTTCTATAACGGCCCCATGTAAATCATGACATTTTTATGCATGCAGCTTTGCTCCTTTGCTTTCACCGCAAAAACGTGACATGTCGCGATATCACAACATTTTCCTGCCAGTAGCCTTGCCAATGCAACCTGTCACGAAATCATGACATTTTTCTATTTCGAGCTGTGAGGCTACTTCTTGTCATGAAATCGTGACGTTTTTCATCTCTGTACGCCTCAGCTGCTTCCTATGGCGAAATTGCGACGCTTTTTCATTCGGAGCTATCTTGCGGCTTTCTGTCGCAAAATCACGACACTTTTTCACTTGGTACGCCTTCGGCCGCAACCTATTGCGAAATCGTGATGCTTTTTGATTTCGTACCATTTTGCTGCAACCTATCATGAAATCGTGACGCTTTTTTGTTTCGGGCCATCTCGATGCAACCTATCACGAAATCGTGACACTTTTTTGTTCCATACCATTTCGCTGCAACCTATCACAAAATCATGACGCTTTTCTATTTTGGGCTATGCAGATGCAAACCTGTCGCAAAATCGTGATGCTTTTCTATTTTGAGCTATGCAGATGCAACCCTATCGTGAAATCGTGACGTTTTTCTCTTTCAGGCTATCCAGCTACTTTCTGTCACAAAATCGCGATGCCTTTTCGTTTCAGGTTGTCCAGCTGCTTTATGTCGCGAAATCATGACACTTTTTCATTCCATACAACTGTGGCTACTTTCTATAGCGAAATCGTGACATGTCGCGATATCGTGACAACTTTAGTGGCTTGCCCTGTTTGACTGGTTTGACCGCGATTTTGTGACATGTCGCGATATCGCGACAATTTTCCATTTTCGACCGCGACAAAGCAACATGTCACGATATCACGACAACTTTTCATTTTTGGCCGCGACGGAGCAACCTGTCATGATATCACGACAACTTTTCTCCTTAGTGAAATTTTTGCATTTTTCTTTGATTTTCTTAGCATCTGGGTCACTGTTTTCTTCTTTGAAAGCATGAAAAAATGTGGGCCCCCAATTTTGGGGTGTGTTGTGGATTAGCCACAACAAATGGTGACTCTGCTGTCAAATGCTCCAGAGCATTTTGGTGAGAACCCAACCTGAAATATACAAGCTTAGATACAGGCGTCAGCACATAAAATATAAACAAATACCAATAGATCAAAAATACATGAAACATCAGAATCATTAGTATTAGCTCGGTGTGTGCTATTTGTTTTCATTCCATATCGCTTGAACTTGATCAACATTCCATTGTCAGTTTTACATGCATGCATATGTGAGACTATGAATGATTTGTGTAACCTAATAAATATGCTTAGATATTTTGCTTTTATAAATGCATAGACCTTCTAATATCATACACAAACATTCAAGATTATCAAACCCTCTTAGGATCAACCCTATGTATAATGAATTGTTTTATTAGATCCCAAAGTTGGTTATGAGTCACTACTATCTTGAACCCATGTGTAAGTGAAAGTGAAATCAGAGCTTTGGGAAATCGGACTCCCAACCTAATCGAGATGAGAGTTTAACCCTATTCTTACTACTCTGATTTGGAATTCATTACCTCACTTTGAGCAAAATAATTTAACCAATTATGGAAGAAATGGTCATGCTAGTCTAACCCTTTGAACAGTCAGTGGTCTTGTTTTTTAGACAAGACATGTTGTCATGCATGGGCATACCTAACCCCATAATCCATGACTTAGCTTCATTTCTTTGGACCTTGGGGATGACTACCCATCCTTTGCAGAGGACAAGTAGTACGATCCTTCCAATCCAATATAAATATGAGATGGGAAAATTAATTTTTTACTTCTTGGACCTTGGGGATGACTACCCATCCTTTGCAAAGGACAAGTAGTACGATCCTTCCAATCCAAGCTTTAGATGTAAATGAAGAATATTAATTTTATTGCTTGGACCTTGGGGATGACTACCCATCCTTTGCAGAGGACAAGTAGTACGATCCTTCCAATCCAAGCTTTATTATGAAATGAGACATAGGAGCTTTGGGGAATCAGATTCTCAACCTAGGTGAGATGAGAATTATGCCCTATCCTTACTACTCCATGTAGGTCAAATCAAAGTTTTGGGGAGTTGGATCCTCAACCTAAGTTCGATGAGGACTTAACCCTATCCTTACTACTCGATTTTAGGCTTTAAGCTTTATGGAAGTGGTAAAAACCACTTGTTTTAAGGATCATGTTGCATAATAGGATAGACATGAAATACTTCTTTCGCCTGACATTTTCTTCCAAGCAAGATTTTGATCATTTTGCTCAAGATCCTTTTTAATGTGTATAAAATGTGCTTGGTTCTAGATATCTCGGGGCTCAGTTTCCAACCTTAGGATTTTTCTTATTTATGTTGTAGCATAACCCTAAGAGGATTTGACACACTTTAATGATTTGTATCTAAAATGCATATGCAACTAAGATGGCATGTATATGCAAAGTGAGATGTAATATGAATGCATTGCCCTTTGAATTGCAGATAAAGTATTGTCATAATTTGTAAAACTGACTACTTCATGCATCACAAGTCTCAAACGATATTATTTAATTGTTTGTGTTACATGCGGAGCTTTTACAACATAATTCCAATGTTTCATATTTTCTCGATCTTAGGCATGAGTTAACATTTCAAACTTTTATTCTTTTTATTATTTATTTTTATTTTTGTTTTACTCTTAGAAACCAAAACATGTCAAATAAGCACACCACCTAAGCGTCAAATCTGCACACACAAAAGAAACAAAGCACGGCATTATTACATATAATACAAAACCTTAACATGTCAAACAAACACACAACTTAAACATCAAACCTGCACACACAAAAGAAACAAAACATGGCATAATTACATATAATACAAATCCCAGCCGCTTCAGGCCTAGAAATAGTGTTTCAAGTGCAACCCATTGATAGGTAATGCCAAATCCTTTCCATCCAAGGTTTTTAGTCTAAAACTGTTTTCCCCTAGGACTTTTGAAATCTGGTAAGGACCCAACCATAAGTAGTCAAACTTATCATGATCCCCTTTCTTCTCATGTCTTTTATCCCATAACAACACTAGATCTGATATTTTAAAAGCCTTGGCTCTAGACTTTTTGTCGAACCATCTTTTTACTACATCCTGATGTTTACTAAAATGAAGCATAGCCTCATCCCTTTTTTCATCCAGATGCATTAATTGTGTTAGTCTAGACTCAATTTTATCATCAGTTCCAAAATAATCTTTCATGAAATGCAGTGTTTGTAACTTGAGATTTGTAGGAAAAATGGGATCTTGTCCATAAACCAGATGGTAAGGAGATGTTCCTATTGATTCTTTGACTCTGATTCTGTCAGCCCAAAGAGCCAACTTAAGTTTGTTATGCCAATCTCGAGGATTTCTTTCCAATAGTTTTTTTATGATGTATAACAAATTCTTGTTAGAAGATTCAGCCAATCCATTACCTTGCGGATAATAATTGGAAGAGAATTTTAAACTCACACTGTTGTCAAATGCCCAATTAGCAAATTCCAGAGAGGAAAAATCTGAACCATTATCACTTACAATGGAGTTAGGCATTCCAAACCGAGTGACAATATTATCCTCTAAGAATTTAATAACAACCTCCGAAGTAGCATTCTTTGTGGGGATAGTTTCCGTCCACCTTGTGCAATAATCCGTAGCTATCAAAATGTACTTGTGGGAATCGGATGAATTGGGACTGATAATCCCAACAAAATCCAGGCCCCATTGTGCAAAAGGTCTAGACTCAACTACAGATTATAATGGCATGGAAGCACCCTTGTCTCTATTGGCTGCAGTTTGACATGTATGACATGACCTCACATGAGTATGGGCATCTTTGAACAGTCGAGGCCAATAATAACTGGCTCTAAGGATTTGATGAGCTGTGGCATTAGCGGACCCATGTCCTGTCCCATGTTTACCATGAAATTCCTCGAGTATTTACATCGCCTCTTTTTGATCAACACAACGAAGGTAAATACCTTCATGGTTTTTCTTGTATAACATGCCGGATCTAATTAGGAAATTAGCAGACTTCAAGCGCAAGGCTCTTCGTTGAGTAGAATTCAAATGCGGTGGACATTTACCATTTAGTAGAAAATACACCACATCTACATACCACTCATCTTTGGTTATATCTGCGATTTCATAATATTGACATGAAATTACGAGATCCTTTTCTGCTATAGCCTTGACCAACCCTTGTCCCTGCACCATCTTCATGGATTGAATCTCAAGATCAAACTCTTGCAAATTTGAAATCCACTTACCTTTTCTTTCACCTAATTCATTCTGTATAAACATGGCTTTGACTGTAGGATCTGGGACTATAGCAAACACCCTACTATGGACTATGTAATGCCTGAATTTTTTAACGGTCTTTACTAGAGCATACATTTTCTTGTCCAAGATGGAGTATCTTAGTTTCGCATCTTTGAGAGGACTACTCAGGAAGGCAATACGATTTTCAATGTTGCCTTCACTTTTCTGAGTTAAAACACTCGCAAAGGAGTGATCTGAAGCAAATGTGTAAATATAGAAAGGCTTCATATAATCGGGACTCACTAAAATGGGGCTTTAGAAATAATGTCCTTGATATTTTTGAAAGCATCTCTATTTTCATCTGTCCACTTGATTTGGACCTCTTTCTTTAACATGTCGTTCAAAGGCTTTGCTATTTCTGCAAAATCTACAATAAATTTTTTGACGAAATTGATCTTCCCAAAAAATGATCTCAACCCTTGCAATAAATTTTTTGACGAAACTGATCTTCCCAAAAAATGATCTCAACCCCTTTTTGTTGTTGGGAAAAGGAATCTGTTGTATGGCCTCTATTCTTTCAGGGTCAATGGAAATTCCATCCTTAGATATTACATGTCCCAATAATTTTCCTTCCATTACCCCGAAAATGCACTTCTTTGGGTTGAGAGAAATGCCATGTTCCCTACATCTTTGAAAGACTTTCTTTAGATCCCTGATGTGGTTTTCCCTATTCTTAGAAAATACAGGAATTTCATCTACATAGATAATAATGCACTTACCTATGAGCCCCTTAAAAGCAAAGTCCATAGCTCGTTGGAATGTGGCACCTGCGTTCAATAGTCTGAAAGGCATTCTCCTGTATGCAAAGGTGCCCCACTTTGTGGTGAAGGCAGTTTTCATCCTATCACTAGGATGGATAAGGACCTGATTATATCTCGAATAACCATCTAGGAATGACATCATCTCTGACCCATTTACCTTTTGAAGTATTTCGTCAATAGTGGGTAAAGGGTAATTATCCTTTTGTGAGGCTTTATTAAGATTTCTAAAATCGATACATAACCTTATTTCTCCACTCTTTTTTCTCACGGGGACTAGGTTAGCAACCCATGTGGAATGCCTAATAGGAAAGATGATTTTAGCTTCTAACAGTCGCTTTACCTCTTTCTCTATCAAGGGTTCTAATAATGGATTGACTGGCCTTTGTCTTTGCCTGAAGGGTTTGGAGTCTGGCTTCAAAGGAATCGTATGCGTTATGACATTCTGATCATAAGTTTTTAGCTCCTTATAACTCCAAGCTATGCAGTCTATGTATTCCTTTAATGTATTGGCAATGGAATCCTTCTCCTGTTTGGTACATGCTTTTGCTATGAATACTTCTCGAGGGTTTTCTACACTTCCAATATTAACCAAGTCACAGGCTTCTCTGGGAGGTGGAACCTTTCTACCTTCTTTTGGTTGGTATCTAATATCGAAATTTTTTTCTAATGAAGCCATCTCATTTGGCATCTTGTTACATTTTCCAATAATTTTTTCCTCCAAATCTGCCTCTTCTAGATCCCTCTCGTCTTCATCTATAACCTACTTTTCAAATATACCAGAATTAGTGACAAAATGGAATATATGCCTGTCACTATCAAACACTTGGAAATTCGTGACATTATTCGGTATCGAGGGACAAGGGACCAGCTCTATGGAGAATTTCTTACATTTCTTGTGATCCACTGGTTTCAACATACTCACAGCCACGGCTAGAGAGTCTGCCAGACGATTGCCTTTTCTAGAGATCGAGAGATATGTTAAAAGCATCAAACTCATCTATTAAATCTCTAACCCTGGTTCGGTAAAGTCTGAGCCGCTTGTTCTTACATACGTATTGTCCCTTCACTTGTTTTACCACTAGTTCCGAATCACCAAGGACCTTGATACACTTAACTTTCTTCCAAAGGGCCAATTGAAGTTCGAGAATCAAGGCCTCATATTCTGCCATATTGTTGGTGGCAGGGAACTATAGTCTATATGCAGTGAACATAGGCTCTCTGTCTGAATATGACAATTCAACACCCGCTCCTACCCCTTGTATGGACCTGGATCCATCAAATATTAAAGTCCAAATTTCCTGATGTCCTTCAGTAACGTTGCATCCAATCCTTTCATTTTGGGAATTTTCAAGTGTTTCTATGTCCAAACAATATGCTCCTAATTCAGCTTCAATGTATTGGATCTCATTAGGTTTGTTGTATTCTGTGATCATCTCCTTGAGCCTAGGTTCACTATCAATCCAAATTTGGTTGGCCACTCCCCTCCAAGGCAACCACATATGTGAAGAATCTGTCACAATGTAACCGTTTAAATTTTACTCCAATCTCTTCCCAACACCATGCCATATTTGATAGGAATGTCGAGCACCAATATGTCTATGTGATGTTGAACCCTAGGTTCTGAATTGACTTGAATAAGAACATCACCCAATTCTCCCACTGCCTCCATGGTTGATCTATCAAGCTGCACCACCCTACTTCTAGAAGGTTTTGGTGTAAGTCCCAATTTTTGACATATTTCTAGGGGCATAATGGTAGTCGAGGCCCCTGAATCTATTAAGCAATTGTGCAGATTTTTACCTGCAATTCTAATGGTTATCAGAAAAGGAGGTATATCTCGTTTTTCCTTTTTCAAAACCAATCGGGACTCAACACTTTTAGCTTCATGAAGTTGGGCAGGTGGATCTAAACTTTTGGGTGGACTTACTTCTTGGCCTAATAATCGAGACATATCATACATTGAGACATTGGCCTTAGTTTTCTTCATGTCTTCTACCAAGTCGTAAGTGGGCTTTTCTGAACTTGACATGTTTTGCACCATCTTAGACTTTTCCACCAAGGATGGAGGAGAGGGATTGACATCTCCTTTAAAATCAGGAGGGAGTAATTGGTTGTTTGGAGGAGTAGAGGAAGTTTTGGGCTCCTTAGAACTCCTAGTATAATATTTATGATTTCCTTTCCCAAAACATTTGTTGGCATGAACTTCCAATGTTTCTTCATCTTCGTTTCCAAAAAATTCCACATCCTCCTCTTCTTCACTTTCTTGGGAATGTATAACCTCAGTCAGTATAGACTCATGCTTCCCGTGGCCACAGTGCAGGCAATCATTGTCACAAGGTCCTGATTCTCCAAAATATTTCGAGACATCTGCCTGATTGGCTACGGGATTGGGTACTCACCCATTATTCGGTTGCATGTTGTATGTTCCTTTTCCTCTATGGTTATGAGGTCGGTTATGACCCATCACTTGGTCAACCTTTTTATTGACATTTCCCACCATAACCAAAACTTTGTCCAAGGTTTCCTTCATGTTTTCTATGGCGGATTCGAACCCTTGTGGTTGAGGCACGGTAATTTCGAGTCCAGTTGTGTTTGTTGCATTAGCCACATATAGAATAGGTACAATGGCTTGGGTTTGGGTAGTTGGATCCATCTTGGATTCACACTTTGAATTGGAGTGATTGTTGGATAAGTTATTGGGCTTGGCATGCTAATCGGAGCAAACTATGGCATGGTCAACAAATTATTGCCCATGCCGAACCCAGGCAACCCCATCGGGCTATTTTGAATTAATCCCTACGTTTGAATGGAAGCATTAGGATAATTTGGAAATGACGCCACTTGGGTGGGTGTTTGGAAATTGTTCATCATAGGAACCTGTGGTGCCATTAACTGGTTCATCATGGCAAATTGACTGTATGGACCATATTGTCCCATCCGAATTAGTTGAGACAATCCTGCTCTTGATAAGTTCATTTGTTGTTCGAGAGTCATTATCTCTGCATAGGCTAAAGGAAGCGCCGTAACCTGAGGATTCCTTCTAGTCAACAAAGACGTTAAAGGATCTAAGGCTCCGAAATATAATTGCAAGGTGACCGCAGGATCTACCGCAAAGTGACGAGTCAGATTCGTGTATAGTTTTTGGAACCTCTGATTGAATGTTCGTATGGGCTCATTGGGTAATATTTTGCATGATACGAACAAATTGTAAATTATGGAGGGATCTAATAACATTCTAAATTGGCTAATGAAGGCAGTTTCTAATTGGTCCCATGAAGTGATGGACCCTGCTAGAAGATTCCTATACTATTCATGGGCCGTGTTGTCTAGACTAGCAGGGAAAACTCGGCAAGCAACATCCTCGTGAGTAACCCCTTGTCTAAACATGTAATCCTTGTATATTTGGACATGATCTTTGACAGTTGTGGGACCATCGTGCATGAATTTGGGTAATCCCCTTTCAATGTTTCTAGGCAAGTCATGAACTACCCCAGGAATATCCAAGGGGGAACTTTGCGCACCATACCAAAGGGCAAGTGGCTGTTGTTTTTTTTGGGCCATGTTGTTCAAAGGTGTTAACCCTATGGGAACAATGAAAATGCTTGGAACTATGGAGACAGATACACCTTGTGTTTCTGTCGCACTTGAAATTAAGGGCTCAGGCCCGCTAGACGTACTTGAGTCTAAAGAAATCCCTAACTCAAGTATACTGGGTGGTGTTTCGATCTCTAATGTTTTTTTTTTCGGATTCCTAGCAGTGGGAGAGAGGCTTTGGAAAATAGTTTCCCCTGTGGTCTTGGACCTAGTAGCTATGTACTCAGGTTGGGCCAGCTTGAAAACTCTAGAACTCTAAAAGAATTCTCTCAACTTACTTGCAAAATACAGTATCTAAATGTTATACCTGCAAGCACAATAGGTGGAAACAAAACTACCCACGTTAATTGTTAGAACAGATCATAATCACAAAGCAATAAAGAAGGCCCTCCTTCTAGCGCCAAAATGTTGAGTGAATATTTTGCCCTGTAACCAAAATGATCACACAACTAGAGTCTCAGACAAGAAACTCTTTCTTGCAAAGAAAATTTGTTATTTTTATTTCTCCAAGGTTCTTGTGAACAAACATTCATATGCATATAACCAATTAAGACTTAATGCAAATAAATGAATGTAACCTAGAATAACTTAAATCCTGCAAGTAACTGTTAACAAGGGGCCTTTAATGATTCACAACAAACTTTGTAACCCTAATCTGTTAAAATAACCAACCGTGTAAAAAAAGAAAGAAAAATCCTTTTTTCTTTTATGCTCTTGAAATTAATGAAACCCACCCGAAAATAAATTAGTAACCTCTTTTATCTTTTGGCTTAAAGAAAGATTTCAAATGAGAAAATGCGTGGTATAAGCCACTTCATTTTAAGTTCCGTGCCTTTAACATGAGGTTTATTTTATCGTTAACTGGTTCATTTTATCTTTTATTTAATTGTTCTGCTATTTCTATGTTAGCTTTTGGAGTTAGTAAAATTGAAAACGTATTCTGGAATGCACCAGAATCTGAAATGCCAACCTTTGAATAAAAAATGTGAAAATAAAATTAGAACCTAAAACAGAAAGATTCTTTATGAGAATCAGCTGGAAAAAACTGAAACAAGATGTTAATTTGGTTAGCAATCTCCTCCCTGCAAAACCCCAAGTTATGAGATGAAGCTCTAAAACAACCTGACCTAATAGACCTGCAATAAAACACAGTCGAATCAGATCAGATGCAAGACTCTAAGGAAATAAATAATTGCAACATTCTATCATTCACCTATCGTAACCCAGATTATGGTGTAAACGAATAGATACAAGAAAGAATAATGCAAGGGAAAGATCTACAGAGATAACAGTAGTCTTAGCCTTCAATCTCCTTTTGGTTTCACACACAAAAGTTACTCTTGCCAAATAAACTCCTTTTTTATTCACAAAAATAATGCTTTTCTTCTTACAATTTCCATCCCTTGTATCTACATTCGCTTCTGCTTTTAAACTTTCTATTGTGGCTCTTGGTTTCACTCTGTGATGCTTCGTTTCACTTCCCATATTGCTTCGTTTCATTTTCCCGCTTCTTTGGTGTTTTGATGTTTTGCTCGAGCCTGAAACATTTGGTCTTCTCTACTAACTGTAACTGTCGATCTGAAGTGTTATCATGACCCTCATGCCTTTGTGCCATGTGTTCAGCGCTTTTCTACATGTTCTATAACGGCCCCATGTAAATCGTGATGTTTTTATGCATGCAGCTTTGCTCCTTTGCTTTCATCGTGAAAACGTGACATGTTGCGATATCGCAACATTTTCCTGCCAGCAGCCTTGCTAATGCAACCTATCACGAAATCATGATGTTTTTTTGTTTCGAGCTGTGAGGCTGCTTCTTGTCGCAAAATCATGACATTTTTCATCTCTGTACGCCTCGGTTTCTTCCTGTCACGAAATCACGACGCTTTTTCATTCAGAGCTATCTTGCGGCTTTATGTCATGAAATCGCGATGCTTTTTCACTTGGTACGCCTTCGGCTGCAACCTGTCATGAAATCACGATGCTTTTTGGTTTCGTACCATTTTGCTGCAACCTGTAGCAAAATCATGACGATTTTCTGTTTCGAGCCATCTCGTTGCAACCTATCGCAAAATCGTGACACTTTTCCATTTTGTACCATTTCGCTGCAACCTGTCACGAAATTGCAATACTTTTCTGTTTCAGGCTATGCAGATGCAAACCTTTCATGAAATCGTGACGCTTTTCTATTTTGGGCTATGCAAATGCAACCCTGTCGTGAAATCATGATGTTTTTCTCTTTTAGGTTGTCCAGCTGCTTTCTGTCGTGAAATCATGACACCTTTTCATTTCGGGCTGTCCAGCTACTTTATGTCATGAAATCGCGACACTTTTTCATTCCGTACAACCGTGGCTGCTTTCTGTAGCGAAATCGTGACATGTCGCGATATCGCGACAACTTTAGTGGCTTGCCCTGTTTGACTGGTTTGATCACAATTTTGTGACATGTCGCGATATCGCGACAATTTTCTGTTTTTGGCCGCGACGAAGCAACATGTCACGATATCGCAACAACTTTTCATTTTCGGCCGCGACGGAGCAACATGTCGCGATATCGCGACAACTTTTCTCCTTAGTGAAATTTTTGCCTTTTTCTTTGATTTTCTTAGCATCTGGGTCACTGTTTTCTTCTTTGAAAGCATGCAAAAAGGTGGGCCCCCAATTTTGGGGTGTGTTGTGGATTAGCCACAACAAGTAGCCATCCATGTTATTCTAAGCCATATTAATCATCACTTCCCCTATTTCAAGCACCCTATTTTTGGTGGACAATTATATTTCTTCCACCTCATGAGAGTACCTGATCCTGCACATTGATAATATGTTAGCAGTACCATATTCTTAAAAAATGAATCAATATAAACATTTATTAGGCATTCATTTGCAAAAAAAATAAGTATCAAAGTACTATTAATCATCACATATTTTTTTCATGCCATAAGTTTCGCTAGGGAGGGTCATGACATACTACCCCCTGGGACTAAACGTCATCCTGGGTGTTTCTTGTTTTCAAGAAATAAAAGTTATTACAACTTATTTTCAAATAAGAAAGGAAAATATTTTTGCATGTCCTCCACTTTTTCCAAGTGGTATTTTGTTTAGAAAAATGATCCCATTGGACCTTAAATTTTTCTAGAGTCTAGTTCCATATAGTCTTAGAATGAAACTCAATAATATTTATCAACATTACTTCAATAGCCTTAGGATTTGCCATCTATAATTTAGAAACATCCCACACATATTCATGGTTAGTGACATATTTTCTAAGCAGGGATATATAAAAGGTGTCATGAATATTTGATAGGTTAGGTGGTAAGACAAGTCGGTATGCAACTGGGCTAATCTTCTCAATGATCTCAAAGGGTCCCATAAATTGAGGATTCAACTTTGTGGATTTTATGGCACTTTTCATCAGTTTAACCCTTAATAAAACTTTATATCCTATAGAGTACTCCCTTGGGGTTCTCTTTCGATCGACATGGCTTTTGTCAATCAGTGATTTTCTTAAGCCTTTGTCTGATAACCTTTAGTTGATATTCCATTTCTTTGACTATATCAAGCCTAATCACTACTCAATCTTCCAGGTTGTCACAATACAATGATGTTCTACACTTACGGCCATACAAGGCATCAAAAAGAGCCATTCCTAGAGAGGAGTGATATCCATTATTATAGGTAAACTCTACAAGGTGTAGGTAGTCTTTCCAATCAGACTTTTTATCCATGCAGTACATGCAGATCATGTATTCTACTACTTGATTTACCCTTTATGTTTGACCATCTATTTCAGGATGGTATACCAAGCTCATGTTCAATTTTATGCCTACTACACATTGTAGGGCCTTCCAAAATTTAGAAGTGAATCTAGAATATTTGTATAAAATAATTATTTTAGCAAACCCATGCAATCGGAACACCTCCTTGGAAAATATTTTGGCCACTACCTGAGCATCATCCTTGATTTTTCTTGGTATGAAATATATAATATTAGTTATTTTTTCAACTACTACAAGGATTGCATCATGTTGATACCTGGTCTTGTATAAACCTACTATGGATTCCATAGATATAACCTACCACTTTTGTGTAGGTATATCATGTGGATATAATTGTCTAGTAGGATGTTTGAGTTCAGCCTTAACCTTCTAAAATTTAATACATCGAGCAATAAAATTAGTTATATCTTTCTTTATTCCTAACCATAAGAAGATCTTTTTCATATTTTCCCTCATTTTTGCCCCTCCATGGTGAGTAGAATAAGAATTTTTTTGGGCTTCTTACATTATTAGCTTCCTTAAATCACCCATTTTTGGTATGATGATTCTACCTTTGTAACACAAAAGGTCATATTTCATGTTGAATTCCCTATTACCCTCTGGGTTCTTGCTTATTTTATCCTAAATTTCTTGGCAATACTCATCTTCCTTACCTGCTCTATTATATCCACATAACTCCTGGTTAGGGTTGCTATATGCTTTCTTCTACTCAAGGTATTGGCAACCTTATTTTATTTCCCTTTTTTTGGAGGTTAGTTATTGCAACCACAATCTTGGAGCATTCCTTTATATAAAGTCTATAATAGCTCGTCATACCCATGAAGCTTTGCACTTCTGTCACATTGGTAGGGGGTGGCCAATTCAAAATGGCTTCAATTTTATTAGGATCCACTACAATTCCCTTTGCAGATATTATGTGCCCAATATATTGTACCTCTGAGACATAGAAATCACTTTTTTCTAGATTTCCATAGAGCCTGTTCTCTCTTAACAACTCTAACACAATTTTGAGGTGTCTATCGTGTTCCTTCCTATCTCAAGAGTATATTAAGATATCATCCAAAAACACAAGGACAAACTAATCTAGATACCTCCTAAACACACTATTCATTAGATTCATAAATGCAGTTGGGGTATTAGTCAAACCAAAGGGAAATACTGTAAACTCATAGTACCCATATCTAGTTTTGAATGTTGTTTTGTGAGTATCCTCCTCATGTATTCTTAATTGATGTTACCCTAATTTTAAATCAATATTTATGAATACCATGGCATCCTTTAGTTGGTCAAAAAAATATTTGATTCTAGGTAAAGGGTATCAGTTCTTGATTATAGCCTTGTCAATCATTCTATAGTCAATAGATAATCTTAATGAAACGTCTTTATTTTTAACAAATAACATCAATGCACCCCAAGGTGACACAATTGGTTTTATCAATCCCTTTTCCAATAACCCTTTTAGTTGCACTTTTAGTTCCAGTATCTCTATAGGATTCATCCTATATAGATATCTATGGATGCGTTCCACTCTTAACACAAGTTCAATAGAAAAATCAAATTCTTGCACAGGGGGAAGTCCAGACAATTCCTCAAGAAACACATCCTTAAAGTCCTAAAAAATTGGGTGTTTCTCCAAGACTTCTATCTTATGATCCTCTTCCACTTCATTGATTTTTATGACATACACTATCCCTCCTTTCTTAAGGGATTTATTTAGTTGCATAGCCAACAACATCTGGGGTTTAAATGACCCTTGTTTTCTATGAATTCTTAGTCTTTCCTTACCTTTTTTTGAATACTCGATCCATATATCTTGGAAATTGATCAAGGCTTTATGAGCTTGCAACTAATCCATTCCTAGGATCACATCAAAAGCATGAAGTGGAGCTACATACAAACAACCTTCAATAGAACCACTAGTTAGAGTAATCTTTGCCATTGAAAAACATTGGTTTACTAAGTAGGTTTGCCCAGAACCATACTTGACATTCCACCCTTGGGCCAAATATCCTGGTATTTCTAGCATAGTTGAACTATAGGTGAGACTCTGACTAATTTGCTAGGTCATACACCTTTAGGCTCATGCATATTTATATCATGTCTCACCCTATATTCTAATATGAGGATAAACTTATGGACCCTCATCTTTTCATCATAATAATATCCATATTTAAGTAACCGAACCAACTTTTTATAGTATATCTCCACAGTTTTGGTTCCTTGTCAAAGTTTGGAAAATCCTTCAAACTTTAGCGCATTTAAATTCTTTTTGAAGAACCTTTTTTTGAAGATTACAACAAATTATTTCCATTTAATATCGACAATTTTGATCTTATTCTTTTCTTAGTAGGTTTCCCACCAATCTAAAGCAACCCATTCTAGGTAAATTTTCACCCAAATCATTCGGTTTCCTATAGAGTAGTTTTTCATTGTGAAATAAATCTCTAACTCTCTCAGCCACGCTTCGGTTGCATCCCCTTCCCCTTCTCTATCAAATTTGGAGGTACGAATATTTTTTAGATCTTTGGCCAACTCTTTTTCTAATAGAGTAATGGCTTCCTATTTTTTAGCAGTTGGTTCATCGACTTGAACAACATCTAGACTTTTAGCCCACAAAGTTTGATTTGAAATGGTTTCCAACATTTGTTTCATTTGATCCTACATGGTGGTAACCATTGCAGTAAGGTTTTCTACCTCTATGTTGAAATTTCTCAAATTCTCATCTTGGGTTCCCTCCTCAACATTGCTCTATTGGGTTCACCTAGTTGAAGGCATAGGCCTCTCTTTTCTAGCCTTAGGTGCCATTTAACCTGATTACAACAAAGAAGAGAATATTAGGTTACAACTTCACCTTGAACTATACTACTAATTCTAGCCATAACACAAAGTTCTCTTGCTAGAAACATCTATAATCTAATTAGGGTGATACTCTAAAGTTATGATGTAACTTTAGTACCAAAGTCCATACTTACTATAAGTAAGGTGTCATAACATTTTAACCA
Organism: Wollemia nobilis; assembly: GCA_028583015.1. Lineage (NCBI taxonomy): Eukaryota > Viridiplantae > Streptophyta > Pinopsida > Araucariales > Araucariaceae > Wollemia > Wollemia nobilis. The sequence goes on along the minus strand of JAQPPZ010000521.1, from coordinate 13,151,844 downwards.
CCCTTGGGGTTAATCCCCCCTTTATATTCTAGCAAACAGGAATTCTAGGTCTTCCTGGCTTTGGCTTAAAATTTAAGCAAGCCTGAATAAAAAGACATCCAAATCCCCTATGCATTCCATGAAGCTTTAGTTCCTCATACCTAAAGCTCTAATACCAAATGTAATGACCCAAAAACTAGCTAAAAAAAACTAAGAATTTTTTTTAACTAATAGAGAGGGACTCGTAAATCCCTAACTAGCATTATATTTTACGTTAATATATTTTTTAGGTTTATCAATTCTCCCAATTTGACTAAGGGGTACATCATATCTATACGTTACACAAGTTTTTCTGTGTAGGCATAGTGCACATACTGCAGATAAGCTATCCATCTCATATTTTCTATGATCTAACTTATCACCTTTAGTACAGTTGAAGGTATATACCCATCTCCATACCATACACAAGTCTATTTATGTAGGTATGCTACACGTACTATGAGTTAAGTCATCCATATCATCTTTACGATGAGCTAACTTAACCCTGATGTAAATAATCAAATTGGTTCATAGTTTAATTCACCCTAAGAGATCCTACTCTCTTAGGTCTTTCCTATGTTCACCCTAAGAGATCCTACTCTCTTAGGTCTTTGCTATGTTCACCCTAACAGATCCTACTCTCTTAGGTCTTTTCTATGTTCACCCTAAGAGATCCTACTCTCTTAGGTATTTTCTATGTTTGTTAGACAAATAAGACTAACTTAATTTATTTAATCTAAATAAGGAACAATATCTACAAAACATCTAAAAATCACTTTAAATAAGACATAAAAAGTAAGCATTAAAACAAGGGGAAAGTTAAATAATTGCAATGCATACATGCTTCATAATAATAAATTAAAGGTCCAAGGTGTAGACCAATTGGTTCATCCAAACCCCATAATGGGAGTGGAGGTCCAAGGTTCAAATCTCGAGCCTCGCCAAATTGAATGCTTTTCCCTTTCTTGGTGCTTTCAGCGGTGTAAAAGGTTTAAAATGATTGTGGCATAGTGGTTATAGGGGCGAACTGTGCGAAGATCTGTGTGGCGACTTCTGGGGCAGACAACGTAGAATACTGTGGTGGCCATAACTGGACATCCTGCCCGGATTCATGGCGGCTACCGATTCCACCATGTTAAAATAATAATAATAATAATAAATATAGTAAATTAAATATTCATTCATCTATAGTATTACACAAATCTAAGTATGGTAAAACCTCCATACTTTTAAAGAATAAAGTAATACATCCATGATAATCTAGGGGTACTCCCCAAGAGTATTATCTACTAGATAGAGATAATTACTGTGACCAAAGTCAAAGTCAATGCATTGGTTTCAACTATCCTCTTTGGTTCTTCTTGTCTTTCCATCACTTATTTGAGGGTGGTAGGGGATCGAGACAGCTCATGGTTATATGAAAGACATGCATCTAAATGCATATACTAGTAACATGAAACCAATGCATTTACTATTTACTTTGCCAAATTGTAACTATACAAATTTAATCAAATAATTCAACCATCTACTGTCTAGTTGATCTCATAAGAATTCCTCATTTTCATTCTTATCTCTCATTCACTCAAAGAGAGTCATTTCAACAAATACAGATAGATCACAAATATTTCTTTAATCAAATCATTTCAAAAACTATTATTTCAAATAACTAAGGTCTTATTCCTTAATTAAGCAAATAATCCAATAACATATTATTTCAAATAACTAAGGTCTCATTCCTTAATTAAGTAAATAATCCAATAACATATTATTTCAAATAACTAAGGTCTCATTCCTTAATTAAACAAATAGTCTATCTTCTTTTTATTTAAACTAATCAAAGTCACATTCCTTCAAATAACCAAATAAACTATAATTCCTTTATTTAAATTTATCAAAGTGTCATTCCTTTAATTAACCAAATAACCTATAATTACTTTCTTTAAATTAATCAAAGTCTCATTCCTTTAATTTACCAAATAAACTATAATTCATTTATTTAAATTAATCAAAGTCTCATTCCTTTAATTAACCAAATAAACTATAATTTCTTTATTTAAATTAATCAAAGTCTCATTCCTTTAATTAACCAAATAAACTATAATTCCTTTATTTAAATTAATCAAAGTCTCATTCCTTTAATTAACCAAATAAACTATAATTTCTTTATTTAAATTAATCAAAGTCCCATTCCTTTAATTAACCAAATAAACTATAATTTCTTTAATTTTATTAATAAAAGTCTCATTCCTTTAATTAACCAAATAAACTTTAATTCCTTTATTTAAAATAATGAACATTAAATTATAATATTAAAGAACCTAATATTTAATTATATAACCTACGTTCAATTATTTTTTTATTTAAAAGAGGGTCAAATGACCAACATAAAAAAGGAGAGACAACAAGGGAAAGACAAGCCATGGTCAATCGAGTTGGAAGACACAGTGACCAACACAACACACAGTGACACAATGATCGAGCGATAGCGGTTCACAGGCTGCTAATCCAACCAAACCCTAACCAAAGAAGTCTAAATCAGTTTACTAGTCAGTAGGCACGCATTGCCATCGCAAATCAACTTGTGAAAGATGATGCTTAGGGAGGAGTTTTCTTTGAAATAATACATCCAAATCAATAAGTAGGTAACAACAAACTCAATAAAGGGAGTGTACAATTGGGAAATCCCCAACGATAGTAAGCAAGGGTGCATATAGTGCTAACCAACCAAAATAAAATATTCATGGTCAACATGATTGAACATCCACTGTTCTAGTGACATCACACTAGGGTGGTAGATATTGGGTGGTTATCGCATGTTTAGAGTGGTTTCTCATTTTTGCAAAGCTAGTCACACATATAGAGAGCATTGAACTTGGACTAGACAATATCTTGAAAATAAACATGGCTAAGCCAAAACACAACATTCGTAACTCATAGGTCAGCGTGGAACATAGAGGTGGTTTAACAGTTATAGGTTGCTTTCAAGGGAGGTAAAACCACAGTTCACAATAGACACCCTCAACAATAGGTGTCTCAGGAGTTAAAGGATAAACCCACAATCATGTCAAGGAAAAATAGCAAAACTACTAAGGGATCCAGCGATGAACGTTGGGTTAAAACAATTAAGCTAAATTTTTAAGCAAGCAAAAATGCCTTCCATAAATCAACCTAAGTTTTAATCATGATGTCCTCTCTTCTCCTTGTTGGAGTATGGCTTCATACATAGTCGAGTTCTTGCTTCGACAATTGATCCCCTTCTTCATAGCTTTTATTAACTCTCTTTCTATTCCAAATTTGAATCTCCATCTCTTGCTCTTTATCTCAGAACATAGGGAGTAGATTCCTTCCTCCCTATGCCTTCTATCTCATCTCCTCAACTACTCTATCTTGTCCACCATTACTACTTACCTGCCTGCATTCAATGCCATTCTATCTTCTCGATGGACAAGCAGGGTATTATTGGATTTTTTTAAACATTCTTCCCATACTCTAAAATTTCACCATAATGAGGCATTTTTTCCTCTTGATGGTAGGAAGCTTCCATTATAAACAGTACCTCATTACCTTTGTTAAATAATTTCTTATATTTTTTAACCAATCAAAAAAATAATAATTTCTTATAATATTTAAATTGAGATCTTTCCATATTTAATTATTGTTCTTTTATTGTTTAAATTATGGACTTTCTATAAAATTATATCTTTATTTAAAAGTTCTTATAATCTATTTAAATAAAATTCTATTGTTATATAAAATAGATTCTTATTACCTATTTTAAATAAGATTATATTATTATTTAAAATAGATTCTTATTATCTATTTAAATAAAATTCTATTATTATTTAAAATAGATTCTCCTATATATCTTTATATAGAATAAGTCCTTTTATCACAAACTAGCAACATGCTACTCTACAACAATTTCAATGAATTTAAAGGCAACCAAACTTATGCACATTTTTTCAAAACCAATGATGTAGTAGAGTGATGAAGTAAAAGATAACCAATCATATGCAACAAACAAAGAGGAAGTATTTCCATCAACCTAGTAACCTGTCTTAGCTGGAGAATTTTATCAACTATGACTCTAGGTGGATGGCTAGTTGACGATTATCCCTAAAATGATAATGCATACCTATATGAGGGTAGCCATCCATGTTACCTTGAGCCACCTTAATCATAACTTACCCTATTTCAATCACCCCATTTTTGGTGGACAATTCTATTTCTTCCACCTCACGAGAGTACTTGATCCTACACATTGACAATATGTCAGTAGTACCATGTTCTTAAAAAATGAATCAATCTAAACATTGATTAGTCATTCATTTGCAACAAAACTAAGTATCAAAGTACTATTGATCATCACATAGTTTTTCCATGCCATAAGTTCCGCTAGGGAGGGTCATGACATTTACATTCTTTCTAGCTCTAGATCTGGAATAGATTTTGTTCTTTTGATTCTGACCTATTTTTTATCCCTATATTTTCAATCAAACTCTTTTCCTTTTTATAGAAACACTTTAGCATTTCCATAATTCTACTTCATTATGTTCCACTTATCCATCCATAGTGTATATCTATTTTAGTTTTCTTTTATTGACAAGTCTTTCAATATTGATTATTCTTGCCACAAGTTTTACAACTTTAAAGGATCTAACATATCTTTTTTTATCCATGTCTATATGATTTCTTCTTGTCAATATTACTTGTTCCACTATTATTCTCAATCCCTATTACAAATTTTGTGACATTTTTTTCTTCCATAAAAATCATTCTCATTAGCTTGTCCAACTTCCCTTGTGTACTCTTTATGTTCATCACTGTCCTATTTTGAATACAATAAGTCATTATAATAGTTAACACCTCCTATATAATTACTAGCAATTTTAAGTGACTTATATCATTACTATCTTTGTCACAAATATATGACTTCAAATAATCAACACATTGTCTATCAATTTGGTCCAAGATTTTGTATGACCAAAGTATTTATTTCTTGTACTATCATTATCAAATATGAATAGATCTATCATTATTTTTCCCATAAGTGCTCTATGAGTTGGTTCATGTTATTACTCATCATTGAACTTTGTTTCTTATACTTATTGAACTATATTTCCTCTTTTATTTTCCCATTTTAGATGTTGTTGTGTTCATGTGCATTGTTGCTAATTAGATTGATATGGTCTCTATTGATATCTTTGAAAATGTCTATTGATGCCATTACACAACCCACCCCAATTAGGGAACCACTTGAAATTTTGGTTTTGATCTAAATTTTGCTTACATCGCTTGCATTAAATATTTTAAATGCTTAAATTTTGATTGCATTGATCTCATTTAAATGGCCTCGATAAAAAATTCTTTTAAAAATGCTTAGATTTGTTACCTTCAATCATTTTTTTTTGTTAACTAAATTAAATGAGTTCTAATCTCTTTTGGCACTAAAATTATCTTAAATTTGGGATAATTATATATAATAAAAATAAAATTATGCATATTTAAAATAAAATGTTAGAAGATTTGCCACAAAAAAATTAATCTCTATGTCAATTCTTATTCATTAATAATCATAAGGTTTAATGCAATTAATTTTAATGTGATCAATTAATTTTGATGTTTTCTAAGGTTTAAGCTAAGGTTCATTTTGCACAACCAAACCCTAACCACAAATTTCTTTACATTAAGTGCTTTCAATTGAAATGCATTGCCATTAACTAAAGCATATGGATGGCCTAGGATGATTCGACCAAAAATAGATGGACGACCCAAAGTCATTTGATCAAAATCAAACAAGTGGTGCATAATTGTTTGGGTGAATACTAACAAAGAATCATATGGTTAATGCAATGAGTTGTCTAGAATGATTCAGTTGAAAAATAATGTGTGGCCTAGAATTATTCGATCAAAAACTAATGTGCGGTCTAGAGTAATTTGGTTGAAAGGAAATGAATGGTCCAAATTTATTTGGTCAAAAATAATGAAAGACCTCGATTGTTTCACATTGATTTACTTTTTAGAAAAATAATTCTAGGTGGCACACTAATTAATTAAAATCATTAGGGCACCTTGATTAATTAAAATAATATCATGAGAACATTAAGGTTGGTTTTAATTTTTGGAAAGAAGAAATCTTAAGCAATGTTGTAATTCGAATAATTTTCTTTTTTATATTTTGGGACCTTAGTGAATAATGAAAACCTTAGCCCTTAGTATTAATAATTTGGCCCTAAAATTAAGTTTCTCAAAATAAAATGAGTGGTCATATTTGTTCGGTCGAAGCGTTCCATGCCACTAATTTTCAATCCAATAGAAGCTCGTTGATGATGTTCAATTGAAGCATTCCACACCACTCATCTTCAAGCCAATAGGATCTCGTCGGTGTTATTCAGTTGAAACATTCCACACCACTCATTTTAAAGAAATTTTATGCCTTAACCCTAACCTAGGGCACTTGAATTAATTAAGATAATATCACAAAAATATTAATGTTGGAAGATAAAATATTTCACCCGAAAGGCTTTCACCTAAGAGATATTAATGCAAAAAAATTTGACCGAGAGACATTCAATGCTATATTTTTTGCCAAAATAAATTGAATGACCCATATTTGTATAGAGGGGAAAAATTATCGTACCACGTGTGATTCTCGGTTGGATATACTAGGAGCCGAGGTGACCACGAGGGTGTGTTATATTCTCTACACTCGGGGGCTTGGGGATCGAAGGGTTCACCAAGAATGGTTTAAGGACTCGCTCCAAGTCCAAGGATGGAATGTTTGATGTGTATATTGAGCAAACACCTATGTTTGGCCTTTCTAAAATCTAAGCTAAGAAATGAAAGAACAATGCAAGACAAACAACAATGCAAGCAAGCAAGGACTAACCCTAGAATGATTCTTGATTTTCAATGATGACTAAACCCTAACTTGAAAAATAGATCCTTTTATTTTTAGCAAGGGTTTAAGAGAATGCACAAATAGAATTAACCCTAAAATGCAAACTATATGCCTTCTCTCTTTCAAATGCCTAGAAATAAAATCAAAATATTTTCTTTTTTTTATATTTAAATATGGAATAAAGATAAATAAAAAGTAAACAAAAAATAATCTAAAAGCTTATCTAGGGCACTTATCTGATCCGATGGTTGATCCAAGCTTTAAATTTCATCCAAAATATCCAAACAACTTCAAACCTGCAAAACAACTTCACAAAACCCTAGAAAATTTGATCAACGTTTGGGGGCCTGCTTAGGCCATTGTGATACTAAGCTTGGAGGTGCAACAGTCAAGCCCCCTTGGTCCTTTTAGTTGACCATTTGAAAGCAAAAGTGATTGTTGACCTTTTGGAAATGAACAAGCAAAGATGCAATGAAATGAAATAGTGCAAAAAATAGAATGCAAATAGTAGTATTATGACCTAGATGAAACATGCAAATGTAATTTAAGGGTTTGGGAATAAAGCTTTACCCCCAAACTTATCCAAGATAAAATCATGCCCTATAAGGGGTGATCGTGACTTTGGCTCTACCAAAATCATACCCTGTATGGATGGGGCACAATTTCACAACAGAGGCGAATGAGCAATTAACAATGCAAAATAAAGAAAAATAATGCACAATGAATGACCTAAGAAGAATAAAATGCAAGAAGACACCTGGTGGTAGTGAAAGAATAAGAAAAAAGGATGAAGACTTCCATGAAATGGTAGAATCCTCCTCAAGGCTCCAACACTTATCCACCAAGGGCAGCCAATCACAAGAAGCACAAAAGCAAAGCAGCACAACAATCCAAAAGTAGAGATTCATCAAGAGCACTTTTTGCAAAAAAGAACTTCACAACTTGTCGCACTAAGATCACTTAGAAAACTTGGTTGAAGAAAAATGGAGTCCAAACCCTCTATTTATAAGAGGTTTGGGCAGGAAAACAAAACTTAAACTTGGGTAAGAGCCAATGTCACAGAGGTCGGCCAAAAACTTGGGTGAGATAACTAGACCCATGTGCATTTTTCTACACTTTGGGGGACCAAATGATGTCAAAATGGGATAAAACTTATACCATTAGAAAGATCTTTTCGAGCCTGATCCAATGGTAGATGTTTTGAGAGGAATGGAGAATATTTTATAGGAGAAAGTTAGCTCAAATATGACCTTACTTTTATAAGAGGAAAACTAAGGATCTAAGGAAAATGACTCATCTTAATGGGTCAATTTTCCATGTCTACATTTTGCCCCTATTTGATGCATTTATGGCCTAATAAATGTATCAAATAAATATGTAGACACCTATGGATAAAAAATAGAAAATACAAAAAAAAAGGGTGGCAGGTTTAGAAGAAAGGGGTGGTGCAAAAATAGTGCTATTTCAGACACTTAAATATTTTACATGCAAAATGAAATGCATGGATGAGTGGATGGAAAGAAGAAAATAAGGAAAGAAAAGAGAAGAAGAAAAAAATGATGATAGGAGAAAGAAATATGGAAGGAGAAAAGCAAATCTCCAAAAGATCAAAAGAAAAGAAATGGAGTGGAACTTTGTAAGGATGTATGCTCGCAAATGGCCGAATGGAGGTTACCCCTCGCTAGTGGCTATGAAGCTATCCTATAAGGGTGTTATGCTCATAAATATGGTTGAGTGTGGAGTGATACCCTCTATGGGTGTAGTGCTCGCTAATGGCTAGAGATGAAGAGATACTTGCTAGGATGTATGCTTACAAATGGTCAAGATGGAGGCTACCCCTCGCGTGTGGCCATGAAGCTTATCTTGTATGGGGTGTAGTGTGTGAGTGATGTGCCAAAGTGAGTACTACCCGATAGGGGTGTGGTGTGTGCAAAAGATATGAATGAGCAAAGCAAAGCACAATAGAGAAATGTGCATATGTGTGCATGTGTTAGAAAGAAGGATAGAAGAATGAGAGAAGCAAGAAGTAAAAAGTGTGTGTGTGTCCTTATTGAAATTTCAAGAGCTAAGAGATGTGTGTAAGATAGTTAGTGGTCGTATGAACACCATAAATGATATTCATACAGTATCTACCCTATCCCACGAGGACCCCTTAACAATCGAAATATCAAGAAGGAAGAGTGTGAGCAAAAATAAGACAAGATACACTGGAAGGAGGAATGTATATCCTTTGTCTTGATGAAAAGAAGAAAGAAGACATGCAAAGGACAAGGATATACAAAAGGAAGAACTATATCCCTTGACTTGGAGAAAATTTGATGATCATTTTATACTTTCAAAGGTCAAGGAATATAAAATAAGAAGAAGAAAATATGTGAGCAAATGCAATGATGAAAATGCATGGAGATGGGCCCTAGGTTGGGGATTCGCTAGGGATGTGAGCTAAGACCTAACTAGGTTTCATCACTTGCCATCCTCACGAAGTCCCAAAAAATCTATATGATCAAGCAGTCATGCAAGTATGATCAAGCAACAATGCAATTATATGACAAGCAAAATGTATATGGAATAGAATGTCAAGAAAACCATGCAAAATATGATAGGAAATCATGCAGTATGAACAAGCAAACCAAATGCAATATGAAAACTAAGCTAAATGCAATATGAGAAAATGAAAATGCAGAGTCATGCATAGTATCTTTTTAGATGCATTATGTTCATTGGTTCTTTAATTTCTTTACCATCCAAGGGGGAACCAACTTAGGGTGCACCAAAGTTACCACATTGCAGAACAACATGTTAGTGGGATAAGGCGGTCCCTCATCCTCATCACTCCACTCCAAGCCTTGATGATCTAAATATTTGGCATAAGTAATAAGGTGATCATCATCATCAAATGGCAAAGGTTGGTTTTTATTAGGTATGTAGCCTATGCCACATCTCCCAGGCCAAAGCCCAACTTCCAAAGGCTCTTGAATACCTTTCTGTTGTGGCCCCAAACCTTTACCTATATATCCCATGCTAGATAAGATTTTCTTGGGAAGTGGGTAATCATTGGATAGGTAACAATGGGTAAAAGAACACTCTATAGGAAGAGGGTTGCTACCATAGATATTTTCTTTGAGGGCCATACCTATGAATATAAAGGTACATGTGCCAATGTGTACAACTTCACCCTTCTTATGAGGTAAACCCATAGTCCTCGGTGAAGGTGGTAGCTTGGCAAGATCTAGAAGAGGTTCTTGAAGAAATGGATTGACTTGATCCTATGATGAAACTTTGATTAGTGGTTTCTCACTTACCTTTAAATTTTCAAGTTGTTTGGTAAGGTGAGAAGAAGAAACTTAAGAAGAAGAAGAAGAAGAAGAAGAAGAAGAAGAAAGAGAGATCGAAGGATAAAAATTGAGATCTAATTGAGCTTGCTCAACCATTGAACAATACTAAAATGGATGAGGGTCACCCAAAATGGTGATAAGTTGATTTTTGAATTTGAACTTCAAGCATTGATGAAAAGTAGAAGGGACAACCCTCATTGTGTGAATCCAAGGATGTCCAAGAAGAAGATTAAAAGATGTGGGGCAAGGCACCACATAAAACAAGGTATCTAAGATCTTAGGTCTAACCCTAAGGGGGAGGGATATAATGCCATAGGCCTCTTGGGACTCATTATTGAAAGCTTTGATGATGACATCAGATCTAGTTAAATCTTCCTCTTTTAATCCAAAATTTTGGAGAAATTGAAAAGTGCATAGATTGAGGGAAGAACCATTATCTATCAAAATTTGCTTGATAAATGTTTCCCCAATAAATGTAGTGATGTAGAGGAAAGAATCCCCTCGCAAGTCTGAGGAAGGAATATCATCATCCAAAAATGTGATATGATGTATCCCAAGGGAACCTACAACATCAGCTATAGCACTAGGGGAAATATCTTGAGGAATAGATTGTTGACTTAGAAGCTTCAACAAGGCTTCCCTATGAATAGGAGAAGTTTACAAAATCTCTAAGAGGGAGATCTTAGCTGGGGTACTAGCTAACTATTGTTGAATGTCGAAGGAGACTTTAGGTTGAGGTTTCAACACTAAAGGTGGGTTTTCTACTCTCGTGCTCCTTTTTTTGGTACTCTTCAAAACTAAGGGTGGTTTTGAAGGTTGATTGGATGTAGAACTCATCTCCTACTGAGATTGTTGAGTCGGTTGAGCTTGAGCTTGTTGCCTTGTAGTTATTGCTACCATACCAACCATATTGTTGTAGGGAGGTGGCACATTATGATATGACACTTGATTAGCTGCCTGTTGCCCATGCTTAGGTAGGGGGTCTTGGAAGATCCCCATGTCTTGATTAGTTGTGGGTGCTTGTTGAGTAGGAGGTTGATTGTTTGTTGGAGGATTGGGTTGAGGACCCTCTATAACAAGGTAACCTTCATCAATTAAGTCTTGAACCACATGTTTCAACCTCTTACATGAATTTGTCATGTGCCCCTCCACTCTATGATACTCACAATGTTGACCAGGCTTATACCAATTAGTCATGGTATCGGGTTGCCTTATGGGAGGTAACTCAATCATGTTAGCTTCCAAAAGTTACTTTAGGACCACATTCATAGGTTTGTTGAGTCTTGTAAAATTCCTTGGTGGGGGTTTTTGAGGTGGGCTAAGCACCATATTTTGTAGGGTGTTAACAACATTGTTAATAGGTCTACTATCCATTACCCCATCACCAACTACATGCTTGTTCTTATACTAAGCTTTCATGGTCCTATCTTCTTATCTTAGCTCAAGTTGACCTCTTCGAAGAAGAGACTTCTCTACTCTTCTTTAAAAATATATTGCTTGTTCAAAAGAGGTAATAGTTGTTGTTTCCAATTCATATGATATTTGCTCTTGTAAATTTCCAATAAAGATCTCTAACATATCTCGAGGAGGCAAGGTGTATCTTAATCATCCAACTAGACTTCTCCAACGAGACAAGAAGTCCAAAAAAATTTCATCCTTACCTTGCTTCAAAAGGTATAAATATTTTATAGTCACATTTTTCTCCACATAAGCTCCAAATTGTTGAACAAACAACTTATTTGTCTCCTCAAAATTCCTCAAAGAATGATTAGGCAGTTGATAATACCATTTCAATGCCATACCACCAAGGCTCTTAGGGAACATCTTTAGTAACAACATGTCATCATATATAATATCATGGCATGTTGTCCTAAACATCCTTAAATGCTCAATTGGGTCCTCTGTTCCCTTATAAATAGGCAAAATCGACATTGGAAAATGCTTAGGGTAGGGCCTAGAGGTGATGATAGGGTCTAGGGGTTGATTGCACATTTCCTTATAGTTGTAGGTGAAACTTGGTGCTTGAAGCATATCTATTCTTGAAGCCAATTGTTTCACCATATTTGTCAAGCTTTGCATATCGGGATTGTTGTTGTGCAATACCCCTAGATTCCCTAGGGGAGGGTTATAGGTAGGTTGTTGAAAGGGAACTTGGCTAATGTTGGAGGTATTAACACTATTATGATATGGGTTATGGAAGGGAATGTTTTGTGTGGTATCCTATTGTGGGAGGTAACTCACATTTGGTGGAATAGAAGCATGAATGTTGAGATGAGCAGAATGAGGAGGAAATTGAGCATAATCATGAGATGTACTACTAGTTGGAGGAACTTGTGGAATTCCTCCAACGTTGGTGGTCATAGTAGTAGCATATGTAGGTTTATGAAACATATTAACATTATGAGAAGATTCAAACAAAGGATTGATGTGAATGTTTTGAGAAGAAATGGTTTGATGATGAGATGTCCCAACCTCTTCGAGGGGGTCTCTTCATCCATGGCCTTATTCAAGGCTTGCCTATGTTGCTTATAGAAATTCCAAATATGATCAAATGATTTGAAGGTGAGCTTACCATGAGGACCTTCAATAGGATCAATGTCATCATTATTCTCCAAGTCCTCCTTTCTCTCTAGATTGGGATTCTCCTTGTCAATCTGATCATCCTTTTGAGGATTCACATCAAATTCTGAAAGCTTTCACTTATTCCTAAGGTTTGGAGCCATAGGATTAAGAGAAAGGACAAGGGAGAAAAAGAGATCTAAAAATAATGAAAGACACACAAAAGGTATTTTTTAAGTGTTTTCATGTTCTAACTCTATGCAAATAAATTTAATGGTCTTGCTTATAGTTGAAAAGAAAAATGAAAGGGACAAAAAGGAAGAGGCTTCCTAATTTGGCCACTAAGAATGTGTTTCACGTCGGGTTCACCAAATATGTAGAGGGGGAAAACTACCCTATCACGTATGATTCTCAACTGGATCCACTAGGAGCCAAGGTGACCATGGGGGTGTGTTATATTCTCTACACTCGAGGGCTTGGGGATTGAAGGGTTCACTAGGAATGGTTTAAGGACTCGCTCCAAGTCCAAGGATGGAATGTTTGATGTGTATATTGAGCAAACACCTATGTTTGGCCTTTCTAAAATCTAAGCTAAGAAATGAAAGAACAATGCAAGACAAACAACAATGCAAGCAAGCAAGGACTAACCCTAGAATGATTCTTGATTTTCAATGATGACTAAACCCTAACTTGCAAAATAGATCTTTTTATTTTTAGCAAGGGTTTAAGAGAATGCACAAATAGAATTAACCCTAAAATGCAAACTATATGCCTTCTCTCTTTCAAATGCCTAGAAATAAAATCAAAATATTTTCTTTTGTTTATATTTAAATATGGAATAAAGATAAACAAAAAGCAAACAACAAATAGTCTAAAAGCTTATCTAGGGAACTTATCTGATCCGGTGGTTGATCCAAGCTTTAACTTTCATCCAGAATATCCAAACAACTTCAAACCTACAAAACAACTTCACAAAACCCTAGAAAATTTGATCAATATTTGGGGGCCTGCTTAGGCCACTATAAGACTGAGCTTGGAGGTGCAACAATCAAGCCCCCTTGGTCCTTTTAGCTGATCGTTCGAAAATAAAAGTGATTGTTGACCTTTTGGAAATGAACAAGAAAATATGCAATGAAATGACATAATGCAAAAAATAGAATGCAAACAATAGTATTATGACCTAGATGAAACATGCAAATGTAATTTAAGGGTTTGGGAACAAAGCTTTGCCCCAAACTTTCCCAGGTCGAAATTGCGTGCTGTAAGGGTGACCGTGACCGAAATCACGCCGTGTATGAACTGGGCACGATTTTGCAACAGAGGCGAACGAGCAATTAACAGTGCAAAATAAAGAAAAATAATGCACAATGAATGACCTAAGAAGAATAAAATGCAAGAAGACACTTGGTGGCAGTGAAAGAATAGAAAAAAAGGATGAAGACTTCCATGAAAGGGTAGACTCCTCCTCAAGGCTCCAACACTTATCCACCAAGGGCATCCAATCACAAGAAGCACAAAGCAAAGCAACACAACAATCCAAAAGTAGAGATTCATCAAGAGCACTTTTTGCAAAAGAAGAACTTCACAACTTGTCACACTAAGATCACTTAGAAAACTTGGTTGAAGAAAAAGGGAGTCCAAACCCTCTATTTATAAGAGTTTTGGGTGGGAAAATAAAACTTAAACTTGGGTAAGGGCCCTTGCCTGGACGAGACAGACTAGACCCATGTGCAGTTTTTCTACACTTTGGGGGACCAAATAGTGTCAGAATGGGACAAAACTTATACCGTTGGAAAGATATTTTTGAGACTAATCCAATGGTAGAGGTTTTGGGAGGAATGGAGAAGATTTTATGGGGGAAATTTGGCTCAAATATGACCTTACTTTTCTAAGAGGAAAACTAAGGATCTAAGGAAAATGACTCATCTTAATGGGTCAATTTTCCATGTCCATAATTTGTTAGGCCAAAATGAATTAAAATACACATATTTGTTTAGCCATAAGTAGATGGATGGCCCAGAATGGTTCTCCCAAGATGAAATGAATGGTCCAAAGTAATTCAATCAAAAGTAGATGTGTGACCCATGTTTGTTCGATCAAAATGAATCGAACGACCCATATTTGTTTGGCTAAAATGAATCAAACGATACATATTTGTTTAACCAAAATGAATCGAATGACCCATATTTATTCAACTGAAATGAATCAAATAACCCATATTTGATCAACTGAAAGGAACTGAATGATCTTAGTCCTTCATTTAATTTCACCTGATACATTGTTATTTGTGGATTTTCTTTCAATTATGGCCCTTTGCTTAGTTTTGATCAATGCATTTTAAACTACCAACCTCATTTTGGCTAATCATCCATCAATCTATTTTTGACCGACCATTTTAAATTGTTAATTTTAGTTCGCCCAACTCAATCTAAGTCATGCATTTTGGAAAGAAACCCTAGGTGGGTGCATTAAATAATTAAAATATTTTTAAACCTTAGCAAGCATATAATCTAAGTCAAAAAGGGGAATTTCTTCCAATGCTTTTAATTTGATTAAACCCTTAGATGTTAAAACAAATATAAAATAAAAGCAAAAAAAGGCTAAATACCATGCCACGAAAATCTAACCCTCACTTTGGGCCTTAATTAATAATGGAAGACTTAGCATTAATTCTAATACTTTGGCATTAAAAACAAAATATAATTTTCGAGTTAAACCTAATAATTTGGACCTAAAATTAAAAATAATTAAACCTTATGATATTAATTAATAAAATTTGAATAACCAATGAGAGTACGCCTTTGAGAATATTTGTATGAAAACCTAAATTAAAATCCTAAAAACAATATTACTAGATAAAAACCCATTAAAATAAAATTAAAATTAAAAAGAGATAATATCAGGTCCGAGGTGTAGACCAATTGGTTCATCCAAACCCCATAAGGGGGCGGAGGTCCAAGGTTCAAATCTTGGGCCTCACGGACTGAACGCTTGTCCCTTTCCTGGTGCTTTCAACGGCGTAAAAGGTTTAAAATGATTGTGGCATGGTGGTTATAGGGGCGGACTACGCGAAGATCTGTGTGGCGGCTTTCGAGGCGAACAACGCAGAATACTATGGTGGCCATAAAAGTTGGATAGCCTGCCGGATTCGTGGCGGCTACCGATTCCACCATGTAAATACAAAAAAAAAAAAAAAGATAATATCACAATGGAATATTAAAGAAAACCTTTTGAAAACATATATTCTAATAAAATTTAATATCATCTTGATTTTTTTTTAATGATAATAATAATAATAGAATAAAGCAAACCCAAAAATTAAATGTCGAAACATTATAAATATTAAAATGGTAATGATAAAATTTTAAGAATATTAAGTATCCTTTATAAAAATATATGTTTTTCTTGCCAAATGCAATTTGAACTAATATCACTTGTCTTGTTGATTTACAGGCAATAGAGTAACAAAATGAAAGTTAAAATTGAAGTCCAATAAAGAAGAAAAGGTGATAGTTAAATAAGGAAATGGGCATTCACTAAACTTGGACTGAATCCTAACCACTTGATGCATGACAACTTATCTTACTTAGCTTCAAAGAGATGCTTTCATGACAGAAAATCAAAGGCTGAAATTGAAGATCAATATCAAGAAGAACCTCAAGAGGACACATCATCTATTAACTTAGTTGAAGATAACTAATTTGTACAACTATAAAGCACTATGTAGACACCTAAATCATGTTATGTTTAGGAGACTACTCATATGGGCATCCTTGCAGACCATATGAATGACCTTGGACCCTCCCAAGGCTAAGCAGTCACTCATTTTAGGCATCATAGTCCTATTCAACCTTAGTCATTGATGACATCCATAGTTAAAATCTCAACCATGGTTGAAAACTATGGCTAGGGTCCTAGCTCCACTGAGCAACAACGGCTAGCCCTATAAGAAACTTAGGCTACAAAAGATGAGTAAAAGTGGTTGTAATGGTCAAGTTGCAACTAATCTTGAGTAGTTTTGGATGAGGAACTTTCCAAATGATTCCTCTCAACTGCCCAGGCCAACAAATTCTTGATCTTGGATTCCTTAAGAAGCCAAGATTGGGATTTGGGGAGTCTATTTATAGACCCCTAAAAGAGGCAATATATATCCAAAATTCCATTGTAGCAAAGCCCTACCAAATTGGAGAGCCAATTGCAACCTATGTAAAGTATGGAGATGATGCCCAATTCTAGTTTTACACTTACCTTTGCAACAATTGAGCTTCCAAAGGATTGAGAAGCAAACCTTACTATTTCACACCAATCCAATGTAAATTCAAGTGAAATCAATCACAAATCTGTGTCCAGACACAAAGGTTACCCTTGACCATAAATCACATGGAGTATTTGAGCATTTTTAGCCCTAGTTCTAAGAGAAAATATATTTTGCCCTTGGCCCCTATTGTCAACAATGGCCCACAGGCTTAGTTGTGGTTGTCAATCACAACTAACAGAGTTGGCTACTCTGATAACCCATGACTGGGATTTGATGCCCTCATTTCTCTATTTTAGCTATAGATTTCCTTTTCTCATTATGCATTTAGGTTAACCTAGCATAGATCAGTCATATTACAAATATTTCTATGGTTAATTAGCAACATCATAGGTAGCTTTACCTTTATTTATATCATACATGCTTTCTTTCATAAGCTTTCATAGATTAACTTCTTTTATGCTTAATACTTCATATTTCATGCAATATCAACCTTCTATACATGTTTTAAGCCATGCTTTATACTGATTTATCAATATCTTAAGCATATTTACACATATGCATGTTTTCTTTACATGTTTACTTCATTTCTTGCATTTCTTGGATAATAGCCTCATCATGAGAGGTTGCATATGCTTTTGATGTGTTTTGATGTTTCTTGTATGTAGGTGATAGATCCTTCCAAGATTCAAAGCATTGTTCAATATCATTCCTCTTGAAAATGAAGAAGGAGGCATCCTAGTAAGCCCTCATGAAAATTTTGTGGAGACCTAAAGATCCATTAGAGTATATCACCCCCATTTAGGGGCCACAACACTTGTAAAAATTGTATCAAATTTGGTATCCTTAAGAGGGATGGATATGTAATTGAGTTTCACCATTTATTAATACAAAGGAGGCACTCTTTCTTGTGAATTTGGTTTCATACATGTTCTTCATTTCCAATTTTTTTATCATGTTGCAATTAGTGTAGATATATGCTCTTTAAACCATTCTATAGTGGCGATAACGGTGGGACCCTACATTTTTCACTACTGCTGATTTTCTCTATTTTTTATGTGCAGGTACTAACCGCATTTGAAAGTCATGACACACAGTCTCAACCACGGTTAACAACAACGACTAGCATCCTAGCCATGCTAAGCAACAACGACTAGCAAAAAATTAGGAAAAGTAGTAAGCAGCCTGCTTCTACTTCGAATGAGGATTTCCAGGTAGGTTTCCTCTTCTATGTTTTCCATATTCTCTGTGTTTTTCCATGTCTAGGATTTAATTAAATCACATAGTAAAATTTAAAGGGAAATTTTGAAAAAATGCTATGTTTGTTGTTAGCCACTGCTGGCAACTGTATCCAGATTTGTTAGTTGTTGTCACCCGCAACTAATATTCTTAGCTATTTTTCTATCTAGCAGTTAATATTATTTCTAGTTGTACACAACAACGGCTACTGATAAACTTATGTGTTAGGGTTTGTTTGCTTGGGGCCTATCCAAAGGTAAAATTTCATATTAATTTTACATGTGCATTCTCTAAAAGCAATGATTATTTATACTTGCATCTTTATGAAAGTAAAACACATTTTTCTAGGCATGTAGGAAAAGAATCTGAGTACTTTTTGATGCATTTTTCTTTTACGTAAAATTAAAAATAACCCACACACACCATGTTTCACTTAAACATCAACAGTTTTGGGCTCTCACATCCATCCCATTGATTGAGACCAATAGTGGATGTCATTACCACTCAGTTGGCTCGTATAACATTGTACTATTGAGACCCGATCGTGGCAAAGGCTAATTCAAGAATTGTTCTATTTCTCTTCAAAGGGGTGTATCACTGACCATGATGTGCTGGATGAGAATCGGTAGTACCTATGCTCCTTTTTTGATTATGGATTTCATCTCCATATATCAGGAGAGATACTGTTTGTATGTCATTATCGGGTTATGTCATTGTGGGTATATAGGTGAAAACCCTTTAACTGTCTAAGAATATCATCAATAGCTTGCAAAACACAATGAGATTTAGATTATATACTCAAACCAAAACATGCTAAATATTTTTAGGATACACAAAGAATTTTTAAAAAAGATAAATATTTTGGTATACTATTTATTCTCTAAAACTTGCATACGATATAAGTTCATAAATCATGGTCAACACACAGAGAGGCTGCCCTTGTCACACAACCGAGGCAAAAATCAAAGCTTCAAAATACACATAAAATAATGAGTTAGAACCTACTACACATAATATTTTCTAACATTGTCTGACCAGCATCAGAGGTGACAACTCGACACATGGGGATTTTCATCAGAATACCCCAATTAGAGGGTGCAATATGTGCTCCTTGCATGATAGAACTAAGGGTGGATCAAGGCCCCCATTGTCACATGATAGGCATAGAGAAGATCCTCCCAATCAGGGGTAAGAGGATATGGCTGCATTAGAGTGTAGACCCTTAATGACTTCAAATTATAATGAACTTGGAAGGTTCACAATAGATCTCAACACTCTTGGAGTCAATGGCATGCCTCCCAATGAACCTTGGAAGACTAGTCAACTCAATGGACTAGAACAAGTGTTAGGAAGACTAGGGTATAGGGCCTCTACTGCTCACTCTCACTTTGAGAGCTCACACAGTGAGGACATACAGAGGTATACCCATGAACTAGGAGAATGCTCAAAGTGCTCCCGTAGTGCACACACCCCATCCATGCATGCGAACACGGAGCATAGACAACAACACAACACAAATACCATATTCATAGATAAGGGCAAGAGTGTAGAAGATAAGTTTGTTGGGGCTCACACTAATAAGGCCCTTCTTACAGAGCTCCAAATTCAAAGGCCTAACATAGATGATCTTGTAGATTGATCACATAGGTTGGCTTCAAAGCAAATACAATGTATATTCCAAGACCAATTGGAAGATGTGCATGCAGAGCACGAGTGCCTCGAGTATGATAACTCTCAACTTCATATGTTGCTTCGACAACATTTATATGAGAAGTGTCTATGAGAACAACGCATCCTTGATTAGGAGTGTGAAGAGAGAGAGGATAAACTAGCTCGAGCTAATCTACCTTCTTGTAGTGAGTATAGGGAGAAGCACCATAAATATGTTGCATCACATCCAGAACTATGCCCTAAACAAATTTATAACCATACTTGACATACACCCCAACGTACTCCAAGGGATCAATAGCACCAAGCGCTAGAACAACCTGGGTGTAGTCAATATGAAGAATCAAAGGAGGACGAGCAAGATCAAAAATATCCTGAGCCCTCCTTTGTAGATGTGGGTGATGAGCACAATAATAAAACTTGGTATAAAAGGAATCTACCTATGCCAATTTCAAAAAAATCTCTTAGAGAAGAGGACATCTTATCCTCTCAAGCATGCAAATCCCTAGCTAAAAAAGTTAAATCTATTGAGATATAGGGGATAGCTTATCAGAATACCACTCTAAAAAAGGTCCAAAATGAACCTCTATATCCTTCGATCCCTTTCCTAGCGTATCCCAAGAATTTTGATATGTCTAAGCTGGAGAAATTCAAAGGTGACGATGATGCACAAGAGCGTGTAACTATATTTATGAATTTGTGTTTCCAGATTCAAAATAATGATGTCTTATTATTAATAACTTTTGTGATAACCCTTACAAGCCCTTCCTAGGAATGGTTCAACCAGTTGAAAAGGTATAGCATCTTCAACTTCGAGTAGCTGGCGAATGCATTTCTTGAACGCTTCTCTTTTAGCATCAAGAAGAAGACCAATCTATCTGACTTGGCTAAAATTTCCTTCTCCATCCCAACCATAGAGTTGATGTGTATGTTTACTAAGATCTACACAAAACATATTTTGCTATTATTATAGTTGAAACAATACCAAACATTTGAAGAGGCTTTGGCGTAATCCAAGGTCATAGAGGATATCAAGTTACAAGAAGGTGACTTGAAACTCTGAATGAAAAAGAAATGGAACAACAATAACACAAAGAACCAGAATCACCAGGCTAAGCCTACGCATGTGAATCATGTTGTGTTAAACCTTCAAAATAGGGATAAGGGCCAACAACTGCAAAACTATCAAGCTCAACCTCCCCCTGCGTAATATAATTAGTGCAATAAAAAGCAGGGCAAGTACAAAGAACATAATCCACCTCACCAATTTATGTCATGTTCTAAGACTTTGGCATTGATATTCAATCAATTGTGTGAGGATAAGGCCTTAACATTTATTGAAGTGAAATTGCTCGATCACAATCATCCTAAATTGAAAGGATATATGGAATATCCTTACCGCCTATACCATAGACAAAATGGGCATGATATCAAAGTGTGCCATGGTTTCAAAAATATGGTACAGAATATTATTGATAGGAACAAGTTGGTTATTGATAATCCTCTAGCTCTAAACAACCAAAATATAGGAATATTCAAAAATCTCTTACCAAACCATGAGCCATCGAGGAACAATGCCAAACAAGTTAATCAAGTGTAGATTGAACTACCTACGCAAGGATTTATTGGTGTGGTGAATGTGGTCACAAAAAATAGGAGGTACAACCAACCAGATCCTCCTTCAGCACCAATTTTTATTCAAGATGCACCTTAGAAAATGCCAGCACAAAATCCCTTGCTGGGCCCACCAATAAGACCAGTGGTGACAATAAGGAATAGACTCATCCAGAGTCTACAAACAGCCTTGATTAAATTGTCAATATATGAGATAATATAGCAGTCTTCTAGGTATAGGGATATGCTAATGGACATATTAAGGTCTATTAAAGTACAATCCCAAGGTTTAAAAGCTTTCACCAACTTTGTGGGGCATGTGTAGTAGTGCTAGGAACCTGTGATCCAATTCTATGATCATGAAATCAAGATAATTTTCACTGTTATAGTGGACCCATTGCTTCACATCATTGCATGTGTAAACAACAATCCTTTCAAATGAGTATTTATTGATACAAGATCATCAATCAACATAATCACCACAAAGGCCTTGGGGCATCTAAAATTACCTAAGTCGCATATCATGCCCTCTAATTTTACACTACAAGCTTTCAACGATGTGTTATGCTCAATAGTCAGTACTATAGTCTTGCCTATTCAGGTGGGGCTTAAAACCATCCTTGTGATATGTCACATGCTAGACGGTGCTATGCAATATAATATTCTCCTAGTCCAACCATGGATTATGGATATGCCATGTGTCCCCTCAATCCTGCACCAATGTAACAAATATGTGCACGAGGGACAAGTGCATGTGGTCCTTTCATATGAGGAGTCATTTAAGTATGTTAATCAGGTTGAATTATCGAGAGACTTCATCCTCCCATCTACAAATCTAGATATTAGACCTACATCACCTAGCATCCATCTAGAGGGTAAGTTGAAGGTAGTGTGTGTTGGTCTTTCAACATCGGTACCATGACTAACCTCAAACATAATGATTGCTTTTGAGAGGCCTACGACATCAACAAATCTCATGAATGATTAGAAGCTAAAGGTAGTGTTGGGTGAAAAATATCCTAACAACATCCCCAACATAGCAACTATCGAGATCCCAAATGCCATGGAGGAGGGAAACTCACAAAATATAGTCAATGGGGTACCTCAGTCTGCCTCATATGTGTCTCCAGTTGGGTCATATGCATTGTATATGATAATTCACTTAGTCAACCCTAGGTTAACTAAATATCTAATGCAAAATGTAAATTTCACACCAATTATAGAATCTGCACAGGATATGTGTAGGCCTCAAGCCCATCACTTTCCTATCAGGATGGTGGTATCACTGGGGGTGCCACCTAATCAGACTAACTTCATCTATGGAGGTTTAGATAAACTTGCATATCATTCACCCATAGAATAATATGATGATGAATCATTCACTATAAACATTCATTATTTATCTAACCTAGAGTATATTCTTCATTATTTTAACTGTTACCATTGGCATGGTTACGGATTGGTTTACTTGAACAAGGGTGTCGAACCCTCTATCAACCACATTATCAGCTGCCATCTAATAGGTTCATATTGGGTTATGATATAAGAGGTTAGGATGAGTTATTAGCTATATCTCTATATTGTCTAAACTTAATCTTGGTGGTAGACATTGATTGGAACCCCTACCATCCTAACCCTTCACACTCTCAAAGGGATAACTGGTCGATGACTATGGTCACCATAGAACCACCCTTGGTCTATCATGACAACATTTTTGTGGAGGCTAGTTTAGATGATGTTCTAGGAACTTATTGGGTTATCATAAATCATGAATATACTGATAGCATTATCATTGATCCCCAGATTTTTAGTAAAATAGTAGAAATTTAATCAAAAGCTACTTCAAGGAGAGTGAATCAGAATCTATCCCTGAGAGATATGGACCAGAATGCAATTTTGGAGAATATTATGGATAATATTTCTTATAGGATGAGGAATATGAGGACAAAATAGAGATGAATTTTCTAGGGCCTCAACATCTCTATCATCTTAGGGAACCTGTGGACATGGAATCAATTTTCATATGGTATTCCCAGGTCCTCCCGTCCAAAGAAGGCCAGTAAATCTGGAAGACATATATCATATGGCTTTTCTTGGTCTTTCCAACTTCAAACAATTACTTTCCCTTAAGGATCCAATTGTTATGTCTATCCCTAGATCATACCTAGTAATCCCTATTTCGCTTGAGCCACATCTTGAGCAGGGGTACCAATTTGGAGGTAATGTGTTGCACCCACATGGTCCTAGAGATTTCTTCCATTCCATAAACATGATCTCCATCGATTTGACCACTCCACTTCATAATCCATTTGACCCTTTGAAACCTTTGAAACCTCAATATAGAGGCCATTGATTTTGATCATGCTAATTCACCCTTAGAGCTCAAAGATTTTTTCCCCAATGAAGAAATTTTGCAACCATTTCATTTTACGCTAGGATATGCGTATGATGTTTATCATGTTGAGGAACATTTTGATTTAGTGGAACCTTTAAACCTAGCAGATGGTATCCATTCCTTCTTCACTATAACTAGATGCTAGATACACAATGGTGGATACACGGGGTGGTCGACAAAGGTCTAAACTTGATGCCAATGACCAACCCCTAACCAATTCATAGCAGCACATGTCAAGTCCTCACCCACATGAGTGAATCGAATGCCATTCGATAAGCATTAGAGGAGATAACTTGACATGAGGGGAGCCCGTAGATCATACCCTGGATAGAGGAGCTTCAGTACACTCCTCTAGGCATAGGATAAAATAGGAAGCCTCTCAGCATGAGGGTGCTCCACTCGAAAGCCATTACTAAGACTGCACTACACATGCATCCACGATATCGGCCGAAGAGTTTGTTGTGTTGGGGACCAGGTTGGTGCCCCTACGTACTAAGTCTTCAATAGGATCCATGCCTCCACATTTTGAGTATATAAGGACTAGAGATCTACCCATTCAGGGGTAGGAAGATAGGCTCGCGTTTGAGCATAGGTCTACCCATACTTCCATGCGTGGTCCACCATGCAAGATCACCATTGATATATCAAAGGTGGGAGCTAATGGCACACCACCGCATGAGTGGTGGTGGTCTAGATAGATAGAGGGTCTAGGTAGTGTCTTATATTAGTTAGGTTGCAAGCCTTCTACTCCACCAACTCGTGCCTCGAGTGAGCGTACTGTGAGCATTGACATGACTACTAGAGAGCATGGAGGGGCTTCTAAGCGCCCTCATGTCACACACCCACTATCTATGCATGGTGGTTCATAGTATAGCACATAGCAGGATGCCAATACCATCTTTATAGAAAGAGGTAAAGGTGCAGCACATCAGTTCGATGGGTACAAAACCCACAAGGTTGATCGCATAGAGCAAGATACCAAAGGCCTCCCATGACCAATCAGATCGATAGATCACATCGACTGGTATCAAAGCAAAAATTCCAACTCCTCCAAGATCAATTGGAGTATGCTTGCTTAGAGAGGCAGTGCATTGAAGATGAAAACCTTCAAGTGTAGAGGCTCATTAGATAGAGGTTATATGAGCAACGCATGCATGAAGAGCGTATCCTTTTCCAAAAGGAGCACATGGATTAGGAGGATAGGCTAGCTAGGGTTGGCCTATATCCTCATGATGAGCATAGAGAGCATATATATAGGAAGTCTTTATCATAAGTTGATATGCATTAAGAGCAAAGATATGCTCATACTCATGCTAGTATCGAATAGAGGGAGCGGTCACCACCGCTCGATGATCAGAGGCAGAGGCATCATGAAGAAGCAAAGGGAGACGGATACGAGCAAGAATATCCTGAGATCTATCGAGTTGATGAGGAGGAAGAGCAATGCCCTCCATATTGTATGAGGAAGACAGTACCTCCTAAGCCACCTCCACATCAACTTAGGGAGGAGGACTTTCTATCTTTTAAGGCCTATAAGGCCTTAGCCAAGAAGATCAAAGCCATCGAGAAACAAGGCACAACTATTCAAAAGCTAAAATTAATAAAAATTCATAATGAGCCTTTGGATCCTTTGGTGCCTACTCTGGCTTACCCTGAGCATTTTTATATGCCCAGGTTAGAAAATTTTAAGGGTGATGAATATGTACAGGAACATATCATGAGCTTCTTGGACGCTTTTTTTTAGATAGCAAGCAACGATGCATTGTTGTTGCGTACTTTCATCACAACACTTTTCGGTCCAACCCAAGAGTGGTTCAATCAGCTAAAGAAACATAGCATAACTAGTTTCAAGAAATTAGCTGATGCCTTTCTTGAACGCTATTCCTTTGGCATCAAGAAACATGCCAATATTTCCAATCTGGCTATGCTAGCTTAGCATGACGATGAGACAATTGAGCAGTACAAAAAGAGATGGAGGAGACTAATGGCAAATTTTTCATTCCCTATTCCTAGCACAGAGTTAGCTCAAATGTTTACAAAGAGTTTTTCCAAGCACATCTCATTACTGCTATACATGTAGTAGTATCCTACATTCAAAGAGGCTTTGGCATAAGCCAAAGTGATTGAGGACATCAAGTTGTAGGAAGGCAACTTGAAGCTCAAGAATAGGATAGAGGGACAAAAGAAGAGTGTCATAAAACAATAGGGCAAGCAGGCCCATGTAAATAAAGTGGTGCTGAATCTTCAAAAGGAGGACAAGGGGCAACAGAAGCAGAATTATCAGGCCCAACCTCCTCCTACGTAGTATGAAAAGCACAACAACAATTATAAGGGCAAGAATAAATATCAACGTCCACCTCACCAGTTCACACTATTGACGAAATCATTGACATAAATTTTCCATTAGCTATGCGAGGCCAAGGCAATTAGATCACCCAAAATTAATATGATAGATCCCAATCAACCCAAACCAAAGGGGTACCAAGAATATCTGTTTTACATTTTTCATCGAATGAAAGGCCATGACATTGAGGTGTGCTAGACTTTAAAACACATGGTGCAAAATATGATTGACGAAGGTGAGATTGTAGTGCTACACAACCTGTAGGCACTTGATAATCATAATATGGGGATTTACAAAAACCCCTTGCCAAATCATGAGGCGCCTCGCAACAACGTTGGCTAGGTCAACCAGGTGTGAGTCGAACCACCTACCCAAGGATTTGTATGCATGGTGAACATTGTCACTAGACATGGGAGATACGAACAACCAAATCAACCTCATGCTCCCATTCAAATACAAGCCACACCAAATTAGCGATCGACGTTGAATATTCCAGGCCCACCAACAAGACCGATGGTGACCATAAGGAGCAGGTTGGTCAAAAAATAGTAGATAACTCCTACAAAGTTGTCGATATATGAGCTAATAAAACAGTCCCCTAGGCACAGGGAGACTCTTATGGACATTTTAAGGTCCATTAAAGTATAGTCCTAGGATGCACAGGCATTTACTAATTTCGTAAGACATGTACAGCAATGTCAGGAATCGATGATCTAATTTTATGATCATGAGATAAGGACGGTTTCTACAACCACGGCTGACCCACCATTGCATATAATCGCATGTGTTAATCACATGCTATTTAAAAGGGTCTTGATCGATACCAACTCATTGATCAACATAATAACAACCAAGGTGCTTTGAAGTTGCCTAAATCACACATTGTGCCCACTACATTTACATTGAGAGCATTTAATGATGCACTATGTTCAACTATTGGAAAAATTATCCTACCTGTGCAAGTAGACCTGAAGACCATCTTCGTGATGTGTCATGTGATAAAATGGGCCATGCAGTACAACATACTACTCGGTAGGCATTGGATTCATGAAATGCATTGCATTCCCTAGATATTGCATCAGTGTGTGAAGTATATTCATGAGGGACAAGTTCACATAGTGTCATCGAATGAAGAACCTTTTAATTTTGTGAGCCTAGTAGATTTGCCTGGGGTTTTCATACTCCCATCAATGCACCTAGATGTTCGGTTGTCATCATCGGTAAAGAATCTAGGAGGAAAACCAACAGTACATGCTCAACCAACACCATCTATTTAACATAGATCGGAGCACACCACTACCACTTCCCTGAAACCATCGACATCAGTCATGTGTCAAGATGAAAGGAAGTTGAAGGTAAAAATGGGCAAAAAATAGAAGGATCGTGAGCCTAAGCCAATCATCGAGGAGGTTCCCACTCCTATGGAAGTTTAGGAACCCCAACACAAAGTCAAGGAGGCACCTTAGCCTACCTCGCCTACATATTCAACAGGGTCATCCACATTGTGGGTGACAATACATCTCGCCAACATTGGATTAGGTGAGTACCTTGTGTAGAATGTAACCTTCGGACTAATTTTGAATACTACACAAGATATGGGTCTACTGTCCACTCATCGTTACTCGGTTGGATCGATCGTTCCATTTGGAGAGCCACCTAATCAGACTAATTTCATATATATAGGTCTAGATCAGCTTCCAATGTGAGAGCCCATGGATGAAGATGATGATGAACCTTTCCTAGTAAATGTTCGTTATCTATCCAACTCGAAGTATGCCATGCGTATTTTCAAGTTATATCATTGGCATCGGCCTTGGTCTCTTTCAAAAAGGACGTAGGACTCCGTTGGAACCATGTTATTAGTTAGTCACTGATAGGTTCAGTATAAGGTTATAGATACGAGGGTAGGACGATTTGCTTATAGCATCCCTAGATCGCCTATACCTTAGTATGGTGGACGATGTGGATTTTAATCCATATCATCTTGATCCTTCCAATTTTTTGAGGAATCACCCTATGATATCTGTCATCACCATTGAGCCACTCGAATATCATCATGAAGGGCTTCTTGAGCATATTGAGACAGAACTAAATCCTAGAGATAAATTGCAATACCAAACCCATTGATGTAGTCGATGACATAGACGTGTATAGGTGTTACCCTATTATTGTAGGCAATATCGAGCTAGGAGATATTTATAACAAATATGGAGTGGATTCCACCTCCGATATGAGTGGACCAAGCTATGATGCAGATGAGGAATCCTCAAATGATGATGAATCTAAGGATGAAGTCGTAGGTGCCTATATGAGGCCTTTGTAGGCACGTCATTTATTTCATGTTGAGTCGATATAGGTTATCAAAGAGATCCTTCCCAACATTGATCATTCAATGGAAGAAGTAGAGCTATATTTCTTGGTGATGTCCCACTTGCGATATAATTATCCGGTCTATCCAGATAGTGATGACAACAATCAAGCAGTCATATTCATGGGGCCGCACTTGCAAGATCGTCCCCTAGGAGTGGGGGCGAATGAAGGAGTCTATTATGACAGTGACGAAGAATATGATTTAGAGAGGGCCTACCTTGGTCCTCATTATTTGTGTTACCATCATCAACCCATCGACATAGATGAGGTCTATCGACAGTTTTGTGTTGGTCCTCATCTGAGAGGAAGACGGTTAAACCTGGATCAAATTTATCTATTGGTTAATCCCCTTCCATCGACCTACATGGAGCTCCTTAAGTCAAATGATCCTATTTTGTATTCAGTGCATAGGGAGGATCCAGTTGTTTGTAGTCCTCATAGAGAAGACCCCTTTGTGCCTGTGTAATTAAATCTAGATCGTGGGTATGAGGACTACGTAGATTTTATATAAGTTGGTCTATGTGGTCCTGGAGATCAATTCCATTCCATAAATATGGTCTCCATTGATTTGACCACTCCACTCCACAATCCAGCAAATCCATCCAAACTTTTGTATCTTAACAAATATGATATCGACTGGGATTGTGTTGATTCACCCGTTGAGCCTAAAGATTTCTTCCCTAATGAAGAAATATTGAAACCTTTCCATTTTGCACTAGGCTATGCATATGATGTTTATCATACCAAAAATACTTCCAACACGGAACCTATCAACCCAACTGATGACATCCTTTTTATTCCTACGCCTCATCAGCTTGAGGAGGGATCGCATATGTCAGAAGAGGAAACATTTGAGGTGGATATCAGTAATGGTCATGCTAGTGCAAATAAGGTTAAATTTGGAGAGAGTCTCACTCCAAATGAGTGGGCCACCCTCATCCCTCTACTAAAAGAGAGATCAAATTTATTTTCTTGGACGTACAAGGATATGCCAGGTCTAGACCCAAAATTGATTATGCATAACCTTTAGCTATATTTGACAAAGAAGTCGATCAAGAAAAAGCTTAGAAAGATGCACCCAACAGTTTCCTTAATGGTGAAATATGAGCTACAAAAGTTGTTGGACGTGGAATTTGTGATCTCCATTGATTATCCAGAATGGGTATCCAATATGGTACCCATGGGAAAACCCAATGGAAGAATCCATATTTGCACAGATTTTAGAGACCTAAATACAACAACACCCAAAGATTCATTTTTGTTGCCCAATATTGATGCTCTCGTAGATGCGACTGTAGGTCACGAAATGCTCTCCTTAATGGATGGGTTTTTTGGTTATAATAAAATTCGTATTAAACTTGAATACTAGCATAAAACCACATTTATAACACCATGGGGAATTTTTTGCTATAAAGTTATGTCATTTGGCCTCAAAAATGCTGGTGCCACATATCAACGGGCCATGACATACATTTTTCATGACTATATGCATAAAATTCTAGAAGATTATATTGATGACTTATTGGCCAAGTCATTGTTGTGAGAAGAGCATGCAGATGTCTTAATGAAGGTCTTCGATCACTTGATAGAGCACAATGTCAGGCTAAATCCTAATAAGTGTGTATTTGGTGTAACTTTTGGAAAACTACTACAATTCATCGTCTCTAAGCGAGGCATCGAAGTTGACCCAACGAATGTCAAGACGATATTGGAAATGCATCCTCCCACCAATATTAAGGAATTAAGGAGCCTTCAGGGCAAGGTAGCATTGATAAAGTGATTCATCGCTTAGTTATCAAATAAATATTAACCCATGAATCTACTGCTACATAAAGGGGTCCCATTCAACTAGGACGAGGACTATCAAGCAACCTTCACTAAAATAAAGCAATACCTGGCAACACTGCCAGTGCTAGCTCCACCAAGGCTAGAGGTGCCTTTTATACTATATATATCGGCAACTAACTTTGCACTAGGAACCATGTTAGCCCAAAAGAATGGGCAAGACAAAGAACATGCACAAGGAATTCGATCTAGAATTCATAAGCCAAAATTCCATCAAGGGACAGGTTATAGCGGATCAATTAGTTGAGGCACCACTATCAAACAGTAGGCCTCTAACAATAGAGCTTTCGGATGATGCAGTCTTCATCATATATTAAGTTCCTAAACTCAAATAACCAGAGAACAATGTTGATATGACTTTGTTTTTCGATGGTTCAAAGTGTGAGCAAGGAGGTGGTGCCAGAATAGTGTTTTTCATGCTACAAGGAACTCTAATGTCCTTGTCATTTAAGTTGGATTTTTTGTGCACCAAAAACAATACTAAGTATGAAGCCCTACTTTTGGACCTCCACACAGCCATCACCATGAATATTAAAATATTAAACATCTTTGGTGACTCCTTTCTCATAATAAATCAAGTCAAGGGGTTCTTTCAATGTCGATGTACCATACTGAAAGCCTATAAAGATCTAGTTCCACATATTTGTCTAAATTTGAATGGTATAACATCGATGCAATCCCTCGGTCATCAAATAGTTTTGTAGACACCATGGCATATTTGGGATATTTAATCCCTCAGAATCCATCTATGAATTTCACTACCATCCATGTCAAGATGCTCTCGCATCTGACAGCAGATCGTGCAGCCTATGATAATAAATAATTGATCAACATGATCAGTGTAGAACAAAAATTTGAATGGTTCTACAAAGCTAAAGACTTTCTTAAGAAGGTACCTTGGGGGTCATTAACCTCTCAGAGTCCTATGGGGAGTGGTACTACCATTCACCACAAGGTTATTTCTTATTTTGCATTTGCAAAAGTAGATACGCAGGGGGAGAAAGTCATATTAGCAGTCAAAGTTGAGGCTTATCAAAATTGGATGTCACAAATTAAAGACTTCTTGAAGCTTAGTATAATCCAAAAAAGATCGAAACATTCCTTAAGTAGTTTGGTCAATCAAAAAGCTCCAAAGGCATTTGTAAGCCCTTTGGTTAAACTCGAAAAGCTTTGAGGGTTTTTTTTAAAACTGCTCAGTCATTCCAAAAGGCTCCAAGGGTTCCTGAAATTGATTGGTCATGTTAGTCAAAGGCCCTAAGGGTTTGCTTATAATCGCTCGGTCATTCTAAAATACTCCAAGCTCATCTGTGAGTAGTTTGGTCAATCAAAAGGTACCAAGAGTTTATGAAAAACTTCTTGGTCAATACAAAAGCTCCAAGGATTCTTAAAATATCATTTGGTCATCCCAAAAAGTCCCAAAGGTGCTCATAAACCCTTTGGTTAAACCCCAAAGGCTCTGATGGTTTGCTTAAAACTGCTCGGTCATCCTAAAAATCTCCAAGGATTTTGCTGAAAAATTGCTTGGTCAATCTAAAGGCTCCAGAGGCATGTACTCACTGTTTGGTCAGATATGAGGCTCAAAACTCATAAAAATTATAAAATCAATAAAATCCAAAAAAATTAGTAAAGCATAAAAATCCAAAAACATTTACATTTGCATTTGAATTTTGCATTGTCATTTTTTGCATTTACTCATGCATCCGCTGCATTATTACATTACATATAGGCATTCGCCATCCATTGTATTCTATAGTAGGAGGTATTATGTTTGTCATTCTTACAAACAACACCATGTTTGTGTCTAAATCATGCATCTATGCATTTATCATGATCCATCATTCATGTGAGTAATTGTGTTTTTCAACACAACCTATAATGTTGCTATGGAGATATACTCGGGTTTTTCGGTCACTCAACCATACCTAGTGGTCTTATCAAGAGTTGGTAGAAAGTTTGCTTTGCTTTTGTAGCTAAGGTTTAGTTAGTATATCCCTTAGCATATCATAATCCTATCACTAATCAACAAATTAAACAATCCTAACAAGGACTAGGGGAATATGAAAGTCATGAAGTAGGACCGGGTATCCTGAAGCAAAAATAATTATTCTTAATTATCCCTCTGTGCAGACAGTATGGGAAATTTTTGCAGTTGGAAAAATGATAGGTTAGTTACCTATTCAGAATCCCTTGCTTACGATAAAATGAGCAATATCCCAGAGTGATATCCCACATTAGTCCTCAAGATTGATATCCTAGATCGATATCATAGATTGAATTCCCAGATTGATATCCCATATTGATATCATAAGATCGATATCCTCAATCGATATACCAAAAATAGTTTTTCCAAGTAAATCCCCCAAAGGAAAGTTTCTAAAGATAATTATCAAATTTAAATGTCGAAAAGTGAAGATCAAATGAAGATCAGAAAATAGGCTCAAATCAAGTTCAAAGTGAATATCAAATGAAGATCATAAATCAAAGTTTGAGTGGATATCAAATGAAGATCTAAAATCCAGTTTGAAGAGAGATCAAATGAAGATCCAGAGACAATTTAGAATGAATATGGAATTGACTCCCTTACTTCACTACATATGAGCAAGTATCTCAAAAATTGAAGGATAGAAAGGAATGAGCCTGAATCCCTAGAATTGTCGACACTATTGTACCTTACGCATGATGATATGTCTGATACACTTGCATCTCACTTGTGGGAAGACCAATGTTTGAATATGGAGGAGCTAGCTTCAGTTTTCCTACATTGCCTAGTGGTTTAGTCCAATAAAAATCTAAACTTGGGATTGGATAAGACATTTGTGGAACCCCTATCTTAGCAATGGGCTGAAATAATCCCACCTGACATTGGGGAACGCTCGTTTCTTATCTTAAAATAATCAAGTGCACACACAGGGATAATGAAAAGTTAGGGCCTATCCTAGCAAAAGTCTTTTTTCTTAGAAGTCTAGTGTGGTTAGTATGCAACTTTTGATAAGTGTATTAGGGTGTTTGAGTCTCATGGAAAACCTCAAAAACCTCTCTCATAGCAACAAAATATCAAATATCGCAAACCATATAAAATCATCAAATTGCAAAGTATCAAGTTCATGATACATCATCATATAAAGCACAATCAAGATATAGGATAGATACCGGATGGATATTAGAAATAATATTTAGACGACCACTGACTATATCGTGCACAACTTTCAAATTTGCAAAGGAAAATAGAATGACACATTATATCATTCGCATCATACAATTGTATTCATTGCATTTCATATATGGGTGATTAATTGATTAAATTCTTATCTAAAGTATTTTCAATTACATTCATGATTTTTATACATTCTGTGGTGTCATTCATTAGATTGATAAACATATTTTCATTCATTCCTTATGTTTTAAGTTATTAAAGCATACAGGTTCATTTACATTAGATCACCATCGTGTAAATAAATTATTACATACATTTATGCATACAATAAAGCAATATCAAATATGTGTTAAGAGAAAACATTGCATCCATATGCATCCATCATAAATCGCACATCTAAGCATCTAGATCATTGCATATCATCATCATCTTGAATTAAATAGTTATCTAGTGAATGTCATCCATACATCACATCATATAGCATCAAATTAACATAAGCATTACATCCATGTACATAACATAAACTGAAAATTAAAAATATACAAGTACACATAATGAGTCATGAATTATCAGATCATATATATATATATTTGTGTGTGTGTGTGTGTCAAGAGTACATTAGGAGTACAAAATGCCCATAAGCTACAATCATATAGGTCCTATACCTTACACCAAAAATGGTACATGTGCAAAAATGTAGCCTAGATCAGATAGAGCCCTAGCTCTGGCCTACTCCTCCTAAACTGGATCTCTCGCTACCTCCATCATCCTTATGCCCTGAAGCCTGCTCTAAATTCAGCTCTGATGCTTGTTGTGTGCCCTAATGAGGGCCCTACGTACCACCTAACCCAAAGAGGCCTAGCACATGGGACACTGGTATGTCTAGGTGGCTAGACCTATGACTCGAGGTCACACCCATCTCCCTATGACTCCTATGCGAGCTACCTCCATGTGTGCTATAGGACCTCTGTGTCCTCTCTATCCTGTGCATCTGCTGGCTGGAGATCGCCATGGACTATCTTGAAGTCTTGGACCTGGTCCTCTGAGACCTAGTAGCATGTATGTGCTCTACCACCTCTAAGCTCCACAATATGATGAAGCCCTCCAACTGGGAGATGCGAGCCACCCTCATATCACAAAGGATATTTCCCTCCTCTAAGATGGAAGTGAGCCACCTAACCTCTTCCAAGGGATCGCTACCTCCTAGAAGTATAGTTGATGGTGTAGTAGGAGGTCCCATAATAGCATGGGAGGATGTCAGATATCCCTTTGTACCTTGAGCAGCTCTCTCTATACTATGGCCTCACCTCGCTATGCTAGTGCTACGTCTTGTGCACTAGTAAGCTCATCAACCTGTGACTCTACTACTATAGCCTGAGCTATGAGGGTCATAATATATGCCTAAGCCTTTGCTAACTATATATCCCTGTGACCCAACATCACCTCTAGAAGGGCAATAGATGTGTCCTACTATAGTTTTCAAGTCTACAGCTACCCAACTTGAATCTATAGATCAGTAACCTGAGTGAGGAGCTCTCCTACATCGTTTTCAGGAGGCACCTCACCCTCCTCTGACCTCTCCTCCTCCTCTATCTCTACCTGTTTAGCCTCCTCTATAGTGTCCTCAGTCCCCCATCTATCCTCGGTCCTTTGGTGCACCTTGCATCCATAAGGATCGGCCCCTGCCTCTGCCTAGTCATCACTCTACCTAGAGAACCTGAACCCTACCACTATAGGAGGGACCACCATGTGTCATATGCTGGGGTGGTCCTAGGTGTGTCATCCCCAAACTCTTGAAAGTCATTAGCCTCATCTCCCAGAGTTGTAGGTTGAATCCATGGTAGGTGTGTCTCTAGCACGAGATGTTGATACATGAATGGAATCTTTGGACTATCCTACACCAATCCAAACTATCACAAGACATGATATAAGAATTGATACTCTCTAATATCAACCTTACGGGCGAGTAGCCACCAGTCTCGATGAGCATATCATAGCCACTCGCCTGTCACGGTCTAATTTGGGCAATCCATTTAGGAGCATCACTCAATGTCATCTGGCCTGAGCACTGCAAATCATTCAATGTAATAGTTTGTATCTCTAGCATGGATCCTACTTCAGAACCTCTCCTCCTCTCATGGCTAACATGCAGCATAGCACTGATGAGCGTCATCAATGGTCATGATCTGGAGAGGTAGGTCCATGGGATGCTCGATCTAGATGTGTTGTCAACCCTAGATCTATAGCAACAGGCTACAACTAATACCTTGTTGGCTTTGACTCATAATCTAGTACAACTCTTGGTAGAGATGACATAATAGTGTGCTCCCCCAAGCTAGGCAGAATGGCTGAGTAGTGGAACTTTGAATCACTCGCTAGACACTGGCTAGGAGGTTCTAGGGAATCCTCACACTCAAAGAGTCTAGAAGCACAACCTATACCACAAGGATCATGAATATCATCATGCAAACTAAGAAAACATGCTCACCCTACCAGTATCCGATGTGGACGCATCCATGATCGATCTTAACCTGAGCCTCCTTGCTCCGATTACTAAAAATAGCATCGAAGATCGACTCCTTCCTCTAGGAAGAGGAAGAGGTGATGGCCTCGCTATCGATAGGGATCCTAAATATTCGATAGACGTCCTCTAAATTCATAGTCATTTCACTTGTAGGCAGGTGAAAGGTGTTGGTCCATGCATTCCAGCGTTA
The DNA here is from genome assembly GCA_028583015.1 of Wollemia nobilis. Classification (NCBI taxonomy): domain Eukaryota; kingdom Viridiplantae; phylum Streptophyta; class Pinopsida; order Araucariales; family Araucariaceae; genus Wollemia; species Wollemia nobilis. The sequence continues at coordinate 13,115,433 of JAQPPZ010000521.1, read as the reverse complement.
GGCCAACGCAGTCAAATAGGTCCGATATACCCTAATGGTGGGTAGATCCAGTACATAGCCAACTCTGACAGCTCTAAATCATGCATGCTTGCCATCGATGAGCTGCCTATGGAGATTCTTAAGTAGATCAGGATCACGAGCCCTAGAGGTCAATCTCTAAAATAAAAGTAGTATATAAGCTAAATTATAGCTAAAAACAAGCAAAAATAGCTAAAAATGACTTTGAAAATGTCAAAAACATCTAAAAACTGATAAAAAAGTAAAAACATGTAGCAAAGCATTCATAAAAATCAAAAATATTAGTTAGGCAAGTCAAAAATGTATTAAATAACATTAATTGCCTAATTAACTTTAGAAAATGCAAACTTTTAATAAAAAATTTCTAAAGTTGGTGAACCGCAGGTCAACCCTGCGGTCCGCTTGTGGTCAAAATATGACCATTGTAGTTTGAATGTGAACCACAACTGATAGTTGTGGTCCCCAATCTGATAATTGGGAATCGCAGCTGCCAGCTACAGTCTAAGATGAATACCCATTTCGGGTACCTTCCTAGCCTGTCTCACTAAAAAAATTAAAAACCTAATTAACCTAATCTAGTGGGGTTCATTACCAACTATTTAGTGAGGTTCATTTATCGCATTACTTAATGTGGTTGATTTTAATTGGTATTGAACTGCGAGGAATCACTTTCGAATAACCTTGCCCACTCCGCGACCTCTGCTAGTTGATGGCTGATTAGGATCTGCCATCGAGGTATCAAGTACGGTAATGGAATAGTTTTTGGTAGCATTCTAGATCAGGGAATGTCTCCTATCTCTCATAGCTCTCAATAATGTAGTTTATTTCCAGAAAATAATGACAAATTCAAATGGGAATGACTATTTAAAGTTTTGCCTAATTTTGGCGGACCGCAGCTAACACCTGCAATCCCAGAATTAGGGTTTTCTAACCGCAGGCCCTAACTATGGTTCCTAAAATTTGAAAAATTCTATTGTAAACTATACCTGCGGTTCACAACCAGCATTAAATGCACTAAAAATCCATCGTGGAAGGTCTAAAAAGGCAAATTTATGACTCCTAATGGATCAATTTTTAATAAGAGCAATTAAGGTTACAAATTTTGTGATTTTCAAAGCACCAGGATCGATCAATAAATAAAAATTAACAAACAAATCAAATAATTAAAAACACCAAATGCACCTCGTATTCAGTTATTTGCCCTATACACTTGGTGGTTACAGCGACTTGTGATCCATGCAATCCGAAAAGATGAGTAAATTACCATAAGGACATTTGGGGAAAAAAAAAGTGTCATCGTTGATCTGATATGCTTCTTTTCAATCCCTAAGAAGGCCTTCGTGGCTAGACTTCTCTGTGGGGATGAGGTATTTCATGTCATGTCTCCTATGACATCTTCTCATCAAATCATCGATAACTTGATTCAACACAAATCTAATTGGATTTGCCTCATTTTGATTCCCTAAGATGGCTATTGTAGCCCAACTGCTCCATGGGATAGGAATGTACAATTACTATTAATAGTTGGAATCAGAAGCTAAACTAGGCCTAGCCAAGGAATTAATATGCTCAAATCTAAATTTGTTCAGATCATCCATGGTGGTCAAGCGATATCATCACTTTAATCATTGTCATTACCCTCATCGACTCATCACTTGAGGGGGTAGTCATAATATCAAATCATAATCAAAATCAACAAAAGATCTCGAATATCGTAGATCCCTTGATCTTGTCAAAATTGTGTTCGTCCTTGTGAATCATTGTCAACAGCTATCATAAGCTTACCCCTTTGCTTGGGGTAAATAGCAAATATGACTTTGCTTGTTGTTCTCCACCTTTCGGATCTATGGGTCAAAAGATACCTATGGAATGCACAACTACATCGAATGAGATGAGAAGGGCATAAGCTTTTCAAATGTAAGCCTTTCACCCAGTTGGAAGCAATGATTCCAATATGTGCATCCTTTTGCTGGACAAGAGGTATCTAATGTTGATCTGACTAATTATCATCATAGAACCTTCGACATCATTTTAGAAAGTCTATTTTTGCTCATGCGTTGTTCGATCTCACAATGCATCTCAAAAGGAGCATATGTAGACACCTAAAATGCATCATGTCGATGGCGACTACTCATATGGACATGTTATAAGACCATATGGAAGATCTTGGACAGACTCCAAGATATATCAGTGGTTCTAACCACTCAATTTGGGATCCTTGGCCTAATCGGTCTTAACCATAGCCTAGACCTGCGGTCTATAGGTTGAACCACAATTGACACCTACAGTTTATAGTTTAGACCACAGATGTAACCTACGATCTTAACTAAATTTTAGTTGGCCTTCATCTGATGTAAATTGGTTTGAATTACCATTTGTTCTAGAAGACGATGGTTAGAGAACGGAAGCTTCCAATCCAACTGTCCTAACCACCCCTTCTTGATATTGGCTTCTCCATGAAGCCACCCCTAGCCCTAGGGCATCCTATAAGTACCCCCTCCAAATGGGGAGAGAATATAGAGAGTTGATTGATCAAGCGAGCAATGAAGCCCTGTCGAATTGCATACTGAATTCATGCATTGGAGAAGGCCACTTTGCTATTCACCCAAAGGTCAATTTGCCATGGAGGTCCTAGGAGCCTAGAAGAGCCAAGAAACACTAATTCAGGAAAACGACGGCCCCTCACAATGAATCAATCACCAAACTTGTCAGAAGGACACTGAAGGCAACCCTTGAACATCAATCAGACAAGGAGGTCAAGCCCACTTCCCTTTATTTTGAGGGTAAACTCACTTGAGTGCTAACCGCAACTTTCAGTCGTGGTTTATAGTGCAGACCGCTCACCAGTGCTGCGGTTTGCAATAGAGGTATCACTACCTTACTGTTTTCATTTCTACCCATCTAGTTAGATTAGATTAGTCATTTGCACAATTACATTGTATTTTTAGAGACTTCTGACTGATAGATTAGTGTTTTTGCTAACTTGTTTTCATCATAGTATTTTAGATGTTAATTATTTCTTTTCATGTTATAACACTTCATTTCAAGTAATTGGTTCCATAGATTGATAGTTGTGCTCTTCATTTACATATTTACATCAATATTGATATTATTTGCATATGTTTAGCATAGTTTACGCATTTTCTTGATATTACGTCATTATGCTATTTTCATGTTATTTGTCTTTAAAGTGCCTCATCATGAGAGTCTTCCTATGCTTTTGACATTCTTGTGTTGTTTCTTGATCGTAGGAAATAGGTTTCTAAGGAGCTACAACCATTCATTTCCTTCCTCAATGTGAAGAAGAGGGTATACTCAACCCTAGAGCAGTTCGTGTCACCTTAAGGGCTTGATAGTGCATTTCACCCCTAAGGGGGATTGAAATAATTGTAATTGTGTATCAAATAGAGTATACCTAAGAGGGACTTACTTGTAATCAGATACTTGTTGATTTTAATGGAATAATAGAGGCATTTATTGTAATTTCCATGTGTTTTCCATTTATGTGTTTGAATATCAATTTTACTTTGTTTATGCAATTACAACATTTCGGGTGCACACCTTTTTGGTTGTACACATAGGTACTTTTGGTATAGACATGGATATTTCTTGTAGGTTGGGTGAGGTCCAAACTGAAATGGTGTCTTCCTCAAGAAAAGAGCTGGGAGTAGCTCCTTTGTTATGGAAGGCTTTACTTCTATCACTAGATAAATTGCATAGTTATTGCTACCTCTTCGATGGTTGTGTCTAGAATTTCTAAACTGCATAATTGTTTTCTTGAGCTAGGGAGGAAAATATGTGGTAGTAGTAATGCTTCACTTAGGAAGCTTAGAACATTGGTAAGATGTCATAGGACGGTTTTATTTTTGCAACCCATTTTTAAGTGATTGATAGCATAAAATATTTTGGGTAAAAGAATATATGTGCCCCATTTCTAAGTGATTGATAGCATAAATGATTTTGGGTAAAAGGATATATGTAATTTAGATTTTTAAATGATTGATAGCATAAATGATTTTGGGTAAAAGGATATATGTAACCCATTTTTAAGTGATTGATAGCATAAATGATTTTGGGTAAAAGGATATATGTAATCTATATTATTAAATTATTTATAGCATAAATGATTATGGTGAAATGGGTATGTGTAATTCTAGTATTTAAATGATGGATGACATAAATGTTCTTGGTGAAATGGATATATGTTTACCAGATTTTATATGATAGATGACATAAATATTTTTTATGGAATAGATGTATGCAATTCCATATTCATTATGTTAGTTAGCACAAATAATTTTATGAAAACAAGATTTGTATTCTTATCTCCATTTTTGCTTGGTTAGATTAATTGCATTCATGCAATGGCTACCTCGGTCTAGTAAGATCAATTGCTCTTGTTTTAGAGTAATTATTTTGTTTGTAGCACTGGTTTTGTCTTACATGGAGGACTGTCACCACTTTTCTCACTATAGATGTTGCACATTTAATTAGATAGAAGAATAGCCAAGTGTTATTGTTGGGTTGAGATGTAAAAATTACCAAACTACCATGGGAGCTTACCGAAAGGGACCTAGGTTTCCCAACTTTGTTATGATAACAATAATTGGAAATGGGAACAAGTTATTCCAAGATATAGATAAATGGTAGCTTTATGCAAAGATGGATTTTCTCATAAAGGAAATCTAGCAAGCAATGTTTGGGTTTTCATATATTTATGACTTCAGATAATATGGGTTGTCCATTTGCAATGTAAAGAGATAGTTGGATTAATGAAATTTATGATGGATGTTTTTGAGGCTGGGTTTCCCCACAAGGTTTCTCCCAGGATAAATCATGTTTTGTTATGGATTATAATGTGGTTTGGTTTATTTCAATGGTAACTGGTTACTTTGTTATGCAAACTCCCTAAGGATTTGATCGATTTATGTATAAGGAGTAAGTAGAATATAATGGCTATGTTACTTGGTTAAAGTTGAACTATGAAAGACTTAAGAATTTTCTACTTTGTGTTTAGTTGTATTAAAGTTTTTAATACATTTGGAAGCTAAAACCTTATGTTAGAGTAGGAATTTTGAAGTAAGTTAAGTTACACAAAAGGATGTGGCAACTAAATTTATTCCTCTTCATCTTAAATAAATAATGGTATGGATGTTAGCTATTGGGTTCTTAAAGAAAAGCCTTGTGCTTCTAACAATAGCTAGTTGAGGGTAAGGATAGTTAGAAATCTTCATACACATCATAAGGGATATTGATGATTGAATATCAAATGGGAAGTTGATTATCCACCTTGGGCCCTAGTAGTTAGTATTTTTAGGTCCTATTAAATCTAAGGAAATAAATAAAAAGGTTTTTATAAGGTAAACAAGAATTGATTAGATCATCTTATAGATGAGAGGGATAATCAAGTAGTATACGCTCTAGCCATGCTTAGATAGACATGAGTAGTAAATGGCATTTCCTTAGATTGCTTATTTCAATAGAATGAAAGGAAGGACAAGTTAGCTTGACTGGCTAGCAAGAGAGAACTTTTAAATCATAGCTTGCACCTAATACATCTGTGTAGTCAAACATACGCATGTTGTAGGGATGGGTGTGCCTTGAATAAATAAAAGAATTAATATAAGGTTACTTTGTAGCTAAGACTTCCTAGAAAAAAAATGGGTTATGACAAAAATATAACCAATCATATGCAACAAACAAAGAGGGACAATTTCCATCAACCTAGTCACCTGTCTCAACCAAAGAATTTACGATAGCTACTAGGCTATCAACTACAGCTCTAGGTGGCTGGCTAGTTGATGATTATCCCTAAACAATAATGCATACATATATGATGGTAGCCATCCATGTTATTCTAAGCCATATTAATCATCACTTCCCCTATTTCAAGCACCCTATTTTTGGTGGACAATTATATTTCTTCCACCTCATGAGAGTACCTGATCTTGCACATTGATAATATGTTAGCAGTACCATGTTCTTAAAAAATGAATCAATCTAGGGAAGAAAGTAGAGAGGGGAGGGCTCTGGTCCCTCCCCTGATCCCCCTCCCATGGCTCCTGGTTCTTGCCCAGTCCCTGGCTCAACCCAGGTCATCCCTCCCGAGGAGTGGTTGTTTGCAGATGATCTCCTGGGGGGAGATCCTTCTCCACTATCTGCGCCCCTCCCGGCCGGCTAGGGTTTCCTTGGTTGTTTTTTCGGACTGGTGCTTCCCAAGGATCCCTGTTTGGTTGGGGATCCCTTCCCTTTTTCCCTCAGGCTTCCCCCTGGGGTTTTTTGTAGGTTATTCGCGTGGATCTGGTCCCCTGCGTTTCTCGGTGCGGTGGAGGTGACGATTTAGGGTTTGGACAGAGTCCCCATTTTTCTTGTGAATCCTCGGTAGGCTCTGTGCTTGGACGGGATTCTTGGTCCCTCGGTGGGCTCTGTGCTTGGACGGGATTCTTGGTCCCTGCTGCTGGGATCCTCTTTTGTTTTCCCGAGGCGGGTTCCTTGTGGTGCAACTCTCTGGTCACTTCTTGATGGGCTGGATCCTCTCTGTGCTGGTTGTCGGCTTCCTACAGGATGGCTCTCACTGAACTGAATGTTTTACCGGTGGCCGAGATGGTTTCTCCACAATGCGGGATCCGCCAAATCCGTCGGTTTTCCTGCGAGGCGGGATCCTTTCTTTTCTGCTGGTTTCCCGGATGGCAGGATTTTCCTGTTGCTTCCCGCTAGGCGGGACTGTTTGTGGTGGTTTTGACTGCTTCCCGTGAGGGGGGATTTAATTGTAAAGGTTTTTATGTGCTTCCTGCTGGGTGGGATCTTCTCGATGGTGGTTTTTGGCTACTACCCGCTGGGCGGGATCTCCAAAACTACTTTCTTTCTTATTTGTTTGTTTCCCGCTAAGAGGGATTGTTTCATGCTTCTTGTTACCGTCAGGCGGGATTTCTGTTTTGGTGTTCAGTTTCAAGGGATTGATGCCCTAGGCCCATTGCTTATGTAATCAGGTTTTGGGATCCTTGTTAAAACCCGCTATAAATACAAACACTTATAACTATCAAAAAAAAAAAAATGAATCAATCTAAACATTGATTAGTCATTCATTTGCAACAAAACTAAGTATCAAAGTACTATTGATCATCACATAGTTTTTCCATGCCATAAGTTTTGCTAGGGAGGGTCATGACATACTACCCCTTGGGACTAAACGTCGTCCTGGGTGTTTCTTGTTTTCAAGAAATAAAAGTTATTACAACTTATTTTCAAATAAGAAAGGAAAATATTTTTTCATGTCCTCCACTTTTTCCAAGTGGTATTTCGTTTAGAAAAATGATCCCATTGGACCTTAAATTTTTCTAGAGTCTAGTTCCATATAGTATTAGAATGAAACTTAAGAATATTTATCGACATCACTTCAATAGCCTCAGGATTTGCCATCTATAATTTAGAAACATCCCACACATATTCATGGTTAGCAACATATTTTCTAAGCAGGGATATGTAAAAGGTGTCATGAATATTTGATAGATTAGGTGGTAAGACAAGTCGGTATGCAACTGGGCTGATCTTCTCAGTGATCTCAAAGGGTCCCATAAACTGAGGATCCAACTTTGTGGATTTGATGGAACTTTTCATCATTTTAATCCTTAAGAAAACTTTATCTCTTATAGAGTACTCCCTTAGGGTTCTCTTTCGATCGACATAGCTTTTGTCAATCAGTAATTTCGTAAGCCTTTACCTAATAACATTTAGTTGATATTCCATTTCTCTAACTATATCAAGCCCAATCACTACTCAATCTTCTAGGTTGTCACAAGACAATGGTGTTCTACACTTACAACCATACAAGGCATCAAAAAGAACCATTCCTAGAGAGGAGTGATATCCATTATTATAGGTAAACTCTACAAGGTGTAGGTAGTCTTTCCAATGAGACTTTTTATCCATGCAGTACATGTAGAGCATGTATTCTACTACTTGATTTACCCTTTATGTTTGACCATCTATTTTAGGGTGGTATACCAAGCTCATGTTCAATTTTATGCCTACTACACATTGTAGGGCCTTCCAGAATTTAGAAGTGAACCTAGAATATTTGTATAAAATAATTATTTTAGGAAACCCATGCAATCGGAACACCTCCTTGGCAAATACTTTGGCCACTACCTGAGCATCATCCTTGATTTTTCTTGGTATGAAATATGTAATATTAGTTATTTTGTCAACTACTACAAGGATTGCATCATGTTGATACCTGGTCTTGTATAAACCTACTATGGAATCCATAGATATATCCTGCAAATTGTGTGTAGGTATATCATGTGGATATAATTGTCTAGTAGGATGTTTGAGTTCAGCCTTAACCTTCTAAAATTTAATACATCGATCCAATTGTTATGTCTATCCCTAGATCAGACCCAATAATCCCTATTTCGCCTGAGCCACATCTTGAGCAGGGGAACCAATTCGGAGGTAATGTGTTGCACCCACGTGGTCCTAGAGATTTCTTCCATTCCATCAACATGGTCTCCATCGATTTGACCACTCCACTTCATAATCCATTTGACCCTTTGAAACCTTTGAAACCTCAATCTAGAGGCCATTGATTTTGATCATGCCAATTCACCCTTAGAGCTTAAATATTTCTTCCCCAATGAAGAAATTTTGTAACCATTTTATTTTATGCTAGGCTATGAATATGATTTTTATCATGTTGAGGAACATTTTGATTTAGTGGAACCTTTAAACCTAGCATATGTTATCCATTTGATCCCTACGCCTCACTAGCTTGAGGAAGGGGCACATATGTCAATAGAGGAAACCTTCAAAGTGGATATCAGTGAAGATCCCACAAATCCAAATAAGGTTAAATTTAGAGAGAGCTTATCTCCTGAGGAGCACACCAACCTCATTCCTCTATTGAAAGAGATACCTAATCTCTTTGCTTGGACCTACAAGGACATGCCAGGTTTGGATCCAAAACTGGTTACTCATAACCTTTCATTGGACCCTACCAAGAAACTAGTCAAGCAAAAACTCAGGAAGATGCATTCAACCATTACTTTAATGGTAAAATATGAGCTACAAAAATCATTGGATGTAGAGTTCATAATTCCCATCGACTATCTAGAATGGGTATCAAACATGGTACCCGTAGGACAACCTAATGGAAGAATCCACATTTGTATGGATTTTAGATACCTCAATAATGCAACACCCAAGGATTCATTTTCGTTGCCTAATATCGATGCTCTTGTAGATGCAACTGTAGGTCATGAAATACTTTATCTTATGGATGGTTTTTCTGGTACAACCAGATTTAGATTAAACCAAAATATCAGCACAAGACTACTTTCACCACTCCATGGGGAACATTTTGCTACAAATTTATGTCATTCAGCCTCAAAAATGTTGGTGCCACATATCAGTGGGCTATGACATATATTTTTCATGATTACATGCATAATATCTTAGAGTAACATCAATGACCTACTAACCAAGTCATTGTTGCATGAAGAACACGTTGAGGTTCTTAGGAAATTTTTTGACCACCTGATAGAGCACAATGTCAGGTTGAACCCCAAGAAATGCATCTTTGGTGTAACCTCAGTTAAACTCTTGGGATTCATCATTTCTAAAAGAGATAAAATTTGACCCAGCGAAGGTCAAGGTAATATTATAAATATTTCCTCCTATGAACATCAAGTAATTAAGAATCCTATAGGGGAAGGTAGCATCTATTAAGCACTTCATCGCATAGCTATTGGATAAATATTGACCCATGAGTCGACTGCTACACAAAGGGGTTCCATTCAGCTGGGATGAGGAGTGTTAGAAATCCTTCACTAAGATCAAGTAATATCTAGCAACACCACTAGTATTAACTCCACCTAGACTATATATGCCAATCTTACTGTATATATCAGCCACAAACTTTGCATTGGGAACCATGCTAGCCCTAAAGAATGTGCAAAACAAAGAGTAGGCAATATATTACACAGTTGAACCCTTATTAGTTACGAGCTACGATATCTATATGTAGAAAATATATGCTTAGCAGTGGTCTTTGTGATGAAGAAGTTACGCCACTATATGTTGAGCCATATGACATATCTAGTATCAAAACAAAATCCTTTGCAATATATGATGAGCAAGACATATCATAACACACGCACTACAAAGTGGATCATGTTATTGACTGAATTCGACCCAGAATTCATCATCCAAAATTCTATCAAGGGACAAGTCATAGTAGATCAACTAGTAGAGGATCCTCTTTAGGATCATAGACCTCTCATCATAGAGCTTCTTGATGATGTAGTATTTACATTATTAGGGTCACTTAAACCCGAAGAACTGGATAATCAAACCGACATATCTTTGTTCTTTTATGGTTCCAAATGCGAGCAAGGAGGTGTGTAAAGATTGTGTTTTTCACACCACAAGGTGCTCCAATACCCTTTTAATTTAAACTCAATTTCCCTTGCACCAACAACAATTCTGAATGTGAGGCCCTAATTTTGGGTCTCCAAATAGTGCTCACCATGAATATTAGAAGGTTAAATATCTTTGGTGACTCCTTGCTCATTGTTAATCAAGTTAATGGGATCTATCAGTGTAGATGTCCCATATTGAAAGCATATATAGAAATTGTGGATACTTACCTAGCCTAACTAGAATGGTATAACATCGAGGCAATCCCTCGAACATCTAACAAATTTGCAGACACCATGGCATATTTGGGATCCTTAATCCATTAGAATCCATCTACTGACTTCACTACAATTCAAGTGAAAATGCTATCATAATCCGTGATGCAATGTGAGGCATAAAATAATAAATAATCAGTCCACATGATTCATATAGAACCAAACCATTACTGGTTCTATAGAGCTAGAGACTTTCTAAAGAAGGTGCCTTGGGGATATTTGTTGTCGCAAGGTCCTACAGATAATGGTACCACTATTCTCCATAAATTTGTTTCCCAATCAGCTTTTATACAAGTTGAATTATATCGGGAACATGTCGTTTAGTTAGTTGAAGTTTTTGCTTATCAAGATTGGTTATCGCAATTACATGATTTACTTATGCTTGATGTAATCCCACAAGGATTTTCGTAGGCCATAAAAAGAGCATTTAAACAAAAAGCAACTAGATATGTCCTTCTAGGAGACATATTATATTTTCATAGCTATGATGGAATTCTCCTTCCTTGCCTTGAGCCCCAGGAATCATCTTGGGTGATTTCACAAGCTCGTGATGGTATGTGTAGTGGCCATTTCAATGGCATAGCCATTATCAAGTGCATCCTTTGAATGGGTTACTATTGGCCCACTATGGAGAAGGATTACACAATGTATGTTAGAAAGTGCATCAAATATCAGCATCATGCTAATCTTATGCACATGCCATCGTAGGCCTTACAACCCATCCAAGTGGCTTGGCCATTTGCTCAGTGGGGCTTTGATCTAATTGGTAAGATCTCTCCCCTATCGTTAGGCTGACACACACTTATCTTAACGGCCACTAAGTACTTTACCAAATGGGTAGAGGCAATCCATTTAACTACAATGATAGAAGCACTAAAAATTTAAAATTATAATGCTATAAATAGCCATTCAAACCTCATTCCAAAGGGTTGTATTTTACTTTTAGCAATAGGTAAATTAGAAATTACTTTTCTTTATTGACAGTGGAAATTTGCACCCTTGAAATTGTACCTTGGATATTTAGTCTTGTAATCACATGATGTGAGCAATTATGAGAATGTAATTATTGAATATCTTTAGTAATGAAAAGTATTAGAGTTCTTGGTGTAATTTGTGCATGTTGATGGTGGTTACATTTGGGTTAATTCTAGTATTTTATCTTTGTCCTTTGAATATAGCACCACTTTGACCTCAAATTGTGCAAAGGTTGGTTGAGTCAAAGCTAGTTAAATTTAGATTTGTTGCTTCAACAGATTTAGAATAAACCTTCAAGAATGCAATGGCTTATTTTATTTCTTTCTCTAACCCTTTACTTTTGAATTTACTTAAATTTGCTTAGAATAGGAGTAGATTAGTCCAATTTTATTTTTGAAGCTCATTTTTATGTGATACATTTTTATAAGTTTTAGAATAGACATTGCTACATGCTATAATTTTCATGATAATGATGCAATGTACATGATATATTGATAATTTTAAGGCAGCAAGCCTAGAATCTTGTTTAATTCTTAATTTCTTTGAAGCAATCTTTAATATTAAGCATTCATACTTTGATACTTAACAGAACAATTGAATTATATCTATGTTAAATAATGAATTGATACTCGCCCTTGTAACAGTTATATGTAACCTATGAGTAATCCACTTGCTTTCTCTTTTCATGATTTTGAATTAAAATTTGACATTAACATATTCTATCATCCAAACCTTGGGGGATCAATGTTTCCTTTTAAGAGAGAACAATTATTATTCTAATCATTGGTGTACATTGACAATTGGGTGAGGTGTATCACTCAATAGTTTTATTAAAATTTCCTCCTTTAGTAGAACACTCATAAATCAACACAATGAGATGATGTTCAAAATTCAATGGCTTTAAAAATGATCAAATGCAATGGTAATTTTGTTGCTTGAATGACACTCCACTTGGATGGTGCAATCAACAATAGCATACTTCACAAGACATTAAATTATATGATATGATATATAATACTATTCTCTTCTTGATACTATGAACTTCATGAGACTATGCAACTCATGAGACTATGAACTTCATGAGACTATGGACTTCATGAGACTATGAAATCCATGAGACTATGGACTTCATGAGACTATGCAACTCATGAGACTATGAACTTCATGAGACTATGGACTTCATGAGACTATGAACTCCATGATACCATGAACTTCATGAGACTATGCAACTCATGAAAGTATGAACTCCAAGAGACCATGGACTTCACAATAATATGCAACTCATGAGACTATAAACTTCATGCAACTATGGATTTCATGAGACTATAAAATCCATGAGACTTTAGACTTCACAATATTATGCAACTTATGAGACTATACACTAAGTATGAATATGGGGGGCTTCCTTCATACACTAATATGTAAAGTATTTGTATGATGATGATATATAGTACTTGTACCCAAAAATTAACAAACTAAGATGTTCACCACTTGTATAGTAATTCTCTCATACCGGTGCTCAACATTCCACTACTAATTCTTTTTCAACTTATTTCCTTTAGAATTCAAACTTAAACATTACAATTTCTCATTTCATGCATCCTTAGTTTCTTCCAGTGTTTGCTCTAGATGAGTTATGATGACCTTTTCCATTTGATGAGGAAAATAGAATTTCTTCACCATTCTTTTAGGAGTGGAAAAACTTTGATTTGATCCATGTTCTATTAAATATGATCTCCTTGCTTTATATTTGAATTTGTCTCATGACCAAAAAAATTTATCTCTTGAGCTAATGCTTGTTTTGTCTTGAGGAAATATTGGTGAGAGGATGGCAACTAGATGCAAGGGGAGGAACTAAATACTAGGAAGGAGAGTAGGGCATGGAAATAGTTGAAGACCCATCTACAATTTGTATGAAAGCCTAGATTGTGAAGGAGGTAAGCATTCATCTTTCTTACATATAAATTTTATTTGGAAGAGGTAAGGTTATTGAGGCTTCTTCACAGTAGCGTGTCTTCTTCCACCCCTGAGGGTAATCATTTCCAACGCACCACTCAGCTCTTTGACTCTCATACCAGAAGTGACTTCAAGCAATACCTTTCCCATGCATGCAATTTTTTTTTCACCTTGGCCCATGAACTAATTTGTCTCAGAGGTTGAAATCATCAACGGTCCCTAAAAACTTCTAAGTACAACACTTTTAGCATAGTGGAGTGTCTATTTAAATCTATCCTTGGCACAATACCAACCCATTGCCTAATCCATCACATGTTCTTTTAGCCTTCTAGGTTCTTTGCCTTTGGTCCTACTCCCCGAAGATGTTCGATCCCACTAAGACTTTATCCTACAAGCATATCCATTCTATCCCTATGGCCCTACTTGAGCTCGATAATGTCCAACTTGACCCTATCACTAAAGTCATCCTCACTACCCATGGCTTCATCTCGTTCCTTAAAAAATTTTAAGGCAGTGATGAGGATGTATCTAATGCAAATGTCCAAACCTAGGATAAAGGTCGAGTCATTGTTCGTGATATTGAATTTCATATCTTTGTGCATATGATTTTCGAGGTGTTAGGACTCCTAGAGAATGGGTGTGTCATTAGGCCTGATAGGAATTCCATGACAGTGGAGACATACTACTTCATTGACAAAGCCAAGAACCTCAACTATGAGAATGGTAGTATAGTCAAAAAATATCTTCCACCTCCGTGGGATAAGGTAACGATTCCAAATTATATAATTTTTTATGGTTTATAAGATTTATACCCCTCTGCATAGTTTCCACCTTGCCTTTTTGAATCACCTTAGGGGTATTAAAATCATATATATCCCTAATTATCTCTATCTACCAATTGAAATATTTATTGATAAAGTTAGAAAAGAGAATTTAACCCATCCTACCCACTAAGGATTGTTCCTTATCCTGTATAAATATGCCCTTGAGGAGTAAGCAAAGAGAGGATTTATTCTATGTAACTTTGTGCCTACTGATCTTTGTAACCCTTTGCCTATAAATCCTCTCAAACAAATCCCTAGCATCAATACCACTATCAATGAGGTTCCTAGTGATGATACTAATCCTGATTATACCACCCCTAAACCAAAGAAGTATTCTCTAGGCCAAGAAACATAATACTCTCCCCTCTTTGGTTATGAATTCTAGCATCGGTCTCTACGAAATTCCAAGATCAAGAAGGAAGAAAGCCCAGCCACGATCAAGAGCACTCCCAAATACAAAAATGGTAGACTAAGAATTCACCTCTCAAGGTCACCTTCAAGGAAAATCCCAACAAGAAAAATTTGGCTAGGCCCAAAGGTGAAGCTAAGTCTATGGGAGAAGCTTCCACGTACGCATTGCAAAACTCAATCCTTTTCTCGATCACGTATTTCGGGGTCAACCTGTTTGGGTAGAAAATTTTGTAAAGGCAACTTGGATGCTCAATATTCAAGCTGCTAAGGTGATGTACGAGCTTCGTACTTAACTCAAGCTCTTTTTCACTAGTAAGGACATGATCACTAAATTCCCTACAACCAACACTAAAATTTGATGATAGTTTTGATCTACCAATTTGTTTTGTTTACTTCTACAAATGGGATTGTCCCCTGGGACTGCAATCCTAGTTTTTATTTGTAAGTACTCCTTTATCCATATGTAATAAGGTTTTGGGGACCTTTCAAAACCCATTTTGAATATCAATCTACCAAAAAAAATTGTTTGGAAGAACTTTATCAACTGGAATCATGAAGTGCATACAGTGAAGCTAGGGTTTGCAAATTGAAGCACAAATGAATTAAATCAAAGGGGTGAAAGGAGCTACTATGCTAAGGAGGAATTATTTTTTTCATGTGAACAACAATTTGAAATTTTTTGTTGGCTATAATTATGGAGTGCATGCAACAAAGCTAGGGTTTGCAAAGTGAAGCATAGAGAAAAATAAAAAAACACAAGTGACATTTCTATTATTTTTTAAAAAATTAGAATGTGCTCAAATCTATTCATGTGAATAAAATGAAGGTGGATCCAATTCTTGACTATTATATTTTAAATAACACATGAAGTGTCAGCTTTTTTAAAAAACTTAAGTGCACTCAGATTTTTTTGTGTGAATAAAATGAAGGTTGGATAGCTTTCTTTCTAGAATGAGAGCATACAAAAGGTGAAAGGAGTTACTTTGATAGGGAGGAATATTTTTATGCATGTGAATGGTTGTTTGAAGAATTTTATCGGTTGGAATCATGAAGTACATGTAGAAAATCTAGGGTTTGCAAGGTAAAATATTAACATTTGTTTTTAATTTGGTATTTTTAAAATGGTAATATAGATTGGAAAATTGGTTTCTTGTTTTAATAAAGAATGAAGAGGAATGTTTGGACTTTACAGAGGACCCCTTTGAGGAGCAACACATATTTTCAATGCTAAGGGCTAGGGGTCCCATTTATGGACAAGACTTATAATTTGAGAACTAGGGGTCCTTAGGTTTTTCAAGTGGCTAGAATAAGACTAGAGGTCATTAGAATATAGTGGACAAAGTGGAGTCTATGTTAGTAGGTTAATATCAGGTCAGTTGTCCTATTGATTTCTCACTCTTAAGTGTCTCAAAATACTCTACTCAAGTGATGGGCCTAATGAATGATCAAGCATTACATTGTAGGGAAGAAAAACTTGAGCAAACTCCAAACAATCCAAACTTGCTTTGTTTGGTTATGGTTTTATTCATAAAAGTCTTGATGAGTGTTGAATTTTGACTATAATATGTAGTTTTATTCTTGTTTTTAGATGTAAATTTGATGGTTATGGATACGTTTTGATGAATGTTATGCATAATTTACATCATTTTTTATATATTTGACCTATGTGATGTTATGAGATATATGTTGGTAATTTTACATATATTGCATGAGAATGTTGTGCTTTTACAAGTATGAGTTGCAGGTAATTGCAGGAGAATGCTACAACCAAAATTTTGCCAAAATAGTTCATGGTAGAACACAATAGAACAAGTCACGAAGCCATCTATAGATACCACTTACGAAAAGCACCTATGAAAAGGTGTTACAAAAAATGGTTGATTACATAAATCTGTTTGATGCGGTGGAATTTCCACATGTGCTAACAACTCAACCAACACAATGTGTATTGCACAGTCAACATGGTCATTGTCATGTTGACATTAGTATTTGGAATATAATCCAATATTTTTTATGTAATTTGTTATTAGATATGTAATTTGTTAGTTGTTAGAGATTTATGTAATTGAAATGTAACAACTTTGTCCTCCTTGAGAAAAGGACAAAAGAGTTGTTTTACTTTATTAAGTATTATGTTAGTAAGTTATAGGTCTTTGTTACGTATTATGCCACTTGGAAAGATCCATTTGTAATAAGTCCAAAATAGTTATTAGGTTGTTTTAATTTTATATTATTTTGTTATGTAATATTAGCAGCCAATCTTCAACCGTTCAAGATGTAACAAAAATATATTGAAGAATTTCATTGTAAGACCAAGTGTCAAAGCTATATATTACAATGTAAATACCTTGGAAAAGGTCTACCATCTGAATAGTTTGTTTTTTGTATAATCTATCATTTACATTGTATGAATGAATATTGAAGTCAAGCAATAAAGTAGCAACATTTTCTTCAATGAATTTGGTAACTGTATCTTGTAATTTCTTCATGTTTTACTTGTTACTATAACTTCCATTTTATTTCCCTGCACACATGAATTAAATAGCATTAATATAGTTTAAATGAATATTATTTGCTAAAATAAAAATAGGATAGAAAGGAGAAGAGATTAATATTGACTTGTAAGAGGCAGGGCCCACTCCAAACAGTTAGTCCCTTGCTCTCTTCCTCCTAAAATAGAGTAGAATTAATTAGGATATAGAATAGTCTTAGACATAGATTTAATTAAATTGCATAATATAGAATTATAAAATATATTAAATAGTTAATGCATTTTTAGATCATAATGTGGATCCACACATAGACTTAGTCTAAATCATAAATTGCATCTTTTGAATTAAGCATCATTTCATTTTATGCAAACTTTCATTTCCTACAAATGAAACTAAGAAAACATAATAAATTTAACGATTAATAATTGAGGAATAATCTATACGGGATTACTGTTCTTTAAATATAATCTAGATTGATAAATTAAATGTGGGACATCATAGCTCGACATTTTGATGTCATTGTCGAGGAGAATAGTACCATAATTTTTATTGGAGACTGTTGGATTACAAGAGAGGAAGGCTTACCTACCCGGTCAGAGTGGCACAAGAAGTTCCAATGTGCATGTAGGTTAGAGTGGCACAAGAATTTCCAACAAGTGTCTTCATCTCAAGCATTTTCAAGTTCCATTTTCTTAGGTTCAATTTTACTGCTTTTCTAGTTAGCATTTGATTTCAATAAGTTATTTTATGGTTGTCACATCTTAGGTCTGGAAGCTTTAACCTATAAAAGGTAGTAGGTGTGACAAGATCATACCGAAATGCTTCTTAAAATCAAGTAGTAACAATATTTCAACATTTTTTATTTTTAGCAAATTTACTTTCAGCGTTGTGTGGTTGTCACATACTTAGGTCTAGAAACTTTAAACTCTAAACAAGGCAATAGGTGTGATAAGGTCATAGCAAAGTGTTTCTTAAAACCAAGTAGTAATAACAACATTTTACTTTCCCTTACTACATTAAAATTGGTTATTGTATTTCAAACCTAATTTTAATGGTAGTAAGATTCTTTTAGAATAGTAATTTTACTTTCCCTTGCTATGTTAAAATTGGTTATTGTATTTTAGACCTAGTTTTAATGGCAGTAATATTGTTTTAGAATAGTAATTTTACTTTCCCTTGTGTTAAAATTGGTTGTTGTATTTCAAACCTGGTTTTAATGGTAGTAAGACTATTTTAGAATAGTAATTTTACTTTTCCTTGTGTTAAAATTGGCTATTGTATTTTAGACCTGGTTTTAATGGCAGTAAGATTATTTTAGAGTAGTAATTTTACTTTCCCTTGTTGTGTTAATATTGACTATTGTATTTCAGATCTAGTCTTAATAGCAATAAGATTGTTCTGTTTGAAAAAAATATGTTTTTGAAAATTGTATTTTGTTCAAAAACAAAACAAAACTGTGAAACCCCCCCCCAAAAAAAAAAAAAGTATATGTTGCTTATAGTTGAAAATTGTATCATTCATTCCACATCAATAAACCTCAAAAAACTATTTCTAGAACAAGAAATCAACCTACTTTTTGAACAAAGATATAGGTCATCTTGTAAAGAGTGGAACCACATGTGGGAACACCTTGATATTATTAGGGAAAGGTAAGAAGAGTTGGACAAAATTAAGAGGAACAATATAACTAAAGCTCTAGGTGCAGATTATCACTCACCATACCTTACTCTCTCGAGGATTTGTGAAAATTGGCTAGGGGATAGAAGAGAAAGTGTAAACTCAACTACATATCCTTGGGAGCATTACTTTGAGGATTCTCCAGTTGTCCACAATTTCCTAGAAAATTAGGAAATAGAGAAGTGAATCTTGAATTTAACAAAAGATACCATAGAGCACCTAGAATTATATACCTAAAGAGTTGTGTCACAATTTATATTTTAAGAATTCTAGCACAATTCAAGGATAAGCCTTTATTGTTCAACTAATTCATCTTGTAAAAGGAGACTTTTTTGAAAAAGAACATTACATGACCCCTGAATAGTTAGAACCAATAAATGATATCCATAAACTGTTTAAGGAGGAATGACTGATTTTATTATAAAAATTAAGAGCTTTGTAAATTTATGAGTAGACCTAGAGATTCAAATGAAGATTCATTAAAGTCTACAAAGAAAAACAAGAAGAAAACTCTAGTGAAAAAACTGATATTACTGGATTAAAAGAGACTGAGATTGTAGCAACTAAGGATTCTCCAAAAGAGAAAATTTAACTGCCATTAACTCAAATTGATCAAAATCCTAAAATATTTCTATTTACCAGAACCTAAATTTGATAATCATATAGATCCTTCAACTATTCTTTTTTAACCCATACCAGGTCCAATCTTAGAATTCCTTCAATCAGTTATGGATGACCATATTATTTAACATGGGGAAGTAGATGGAAAGTAAATGTGGAGTAGGCAAAGGAATAGTAACCATGGAGAAGTAGAAGAAAACTAGATAAGAAGTAGGTAAAGAAAAACTTTTGCCTTTCCAATTCCTTCTCCAGACAACAAGATAACGAGAGAACCAAAGCATGTCTTTGTTGTTATTTTTCTTACATTTCATGGGAAACCACATGAGGATCCTAATGCATTTATTTTTGAGTTTAAAGTGGTATGTCACACCTATTTTTATACCATTGATAAAAAGCTAAGATTTTTTCCCCTCTACACTTAAGGATGCAACTTTAAGATGGTTCATGGGTCTAGGTGAAAGTGTTTGCAATCGATGGTATGGAGAGAAAGGATTGAAGGACATGTTCCTTGAAAGATATCAAGATTACTATAGAGTCAGGGACAACAAATCTAAGTTATTTCGTATGAATCAATGAGAAGAAGAATCCCTTGAAGACTATCTTGAAATATTTTAGTTTGTGGGGTCTAGAGTCAATATTGAGTTAGATGAAGAAGTCTTAAAAGAACTTTTTCTCAAAGGATTAAAAGAATATTTCCTTGATGTACTAAACCTTATGGCTAAGGGATATATTCATCTAATGGAATTTCAAGAAATTGTGAATATTTACAAAAATTATTCAAGAAATAAGTCTCTTAGAAATAACAAATACTCATCCGCATGCGGATTGACAAGAGCATAAATTAGTAACATTTTGGAGAGTCTGAAGACTAATTTGTTGAGTGTATTAACTACATCTCTTTATCTCATGGATAAGAAACCAAAATAGTAAGATATTGAGGATATATATTGTCATAGATGTAGGAAAAGACACAATCTAAGAGAATGCCCTCTTAAAATCACAAATATCTCCAATATTTCTTCTAGTTGTAAAATCTATGAAAATAATCATAGTACTAAAAATTGCAAGTATATTTCAACTGTTAAATCTACTATAAAAGAACCTAAAGCTGAGGAAGTGAAGGACATTTATTTTGTAGACCAAATAATAAGTGGCCCATTCAATTTTCCATCTAATTGGTCAAATTCTAGTTATTCCAACCAGCAAAGACCTAACCAGTGGTCAAATACATCAAATTGGACAAATTGGAACCCATCCATGGGCTCAATTTATAGCCAAATAATATGAGAGTCCACCTCCATGGAATCAAGGAATGTCAAGTCAAAACATGTTTAATTGGAATATGAATGGCCAATATAATCAAGCAGGACCTAGCTGGTCTCAAAGACCACCCCACCAGCAAAAATTTTAAAATTAATTTAGGAGACAAGCCCCTCAAAATAGACTCCTCCCACCTCCAAATAATATGAACAATACTCCTAAGCAGCCACCTTTACTAGTTCAATCGGTACCCAATCCTAACAATAACAAAATAATTCAACAAGTCTATGAACTAATGAAACATGTTCAATATCTATGGTGTCTTGCCAATAGATCCAATTAAGATCTAGAAAGGTGTTGGATAATAATAGAGTGACTTTCACATAAATTGAGGAATCCACCCAAAACTTGTTTGAAAAAATAAACAAAGATGAGGTGGAAACCTCACTAGAAAAAGTTCTAGCAAAACAAAAGGAAGTCAAAATCCCTCAAAGGAAAGATATGGAAATCCCATTTCCTAAAATACTAGTAATGCCTAAAGAACCCTCTAAACTAGCTTTCAATTTCCTTCAAGAGTTAAAAAAATGTTACCATTAAAATTCCTCTTTTACAAGCTATCAAGGATATTCCTATTTAGTCCAAGTTAATAAAGAGTATGTGTGCAACACATTCAAGAAGAAAAAAGAATAATTAATCTCAAACCATCCAATATTGGACAATTATCTGATATAATGATTGGAGGAAGGTTACTCCTAAAATATGCAAATTCTAGAATACCTATACTCATAGTCCATATTGGTGATACAACCTTGCATAATGTCTTAGTAGATTTAGGGTTTGCCATCAATGTTATGACTAAGGAAATAGTAGAATATTTAGGGCTACCATAAAACCTTTGGGGGTCAATATTCTCTTTCAAGAAAGAACAATTGATATTCTAACTGTTGGTACCCAGGTGTTGTAGGTGATTTGGAGAGGAGAGGGCAATCCTCCAAGGGAGGTCCTAGGTTCAAATCTCCACCCTAACAAAAAGCTGAATTGGGTATCCAAAATCCAATTGATAATGTTGGTGTGGGCAGGGTCGGGTGCACCCCCTGGGTGACTTTGACGGTGTAGAACCCCCTGTTCGTGGTCTCTCAGACCAAGGCGGCTCCACAAGGAGTTTTTCACTTAAAAATATATATATATATATATTCTAACCATTGGTGTACATTAACAATCGGGTTAGTTGTATCACTTAACATTTTTATTAAAAACTTCTTCCTTTAGTAGAACACTCATAAATCAACACAATGAGATGATGTTCAAAATTCAATGGCTTTAAAAATGATCAAATGCAATGTTAATTTTGTTGCTTGAATGACACTCCACTTGGATGGTGCAATCAACAATAACATACTTCACAAGACATTAAACTATATGATATGAGATGATAGATATAAGACTATTCTCTTCTTGAGACTATGAACTTCATGAGAATATGCAACTCATGAGACTATGCAACTCATGAGTCTATGAACTTCATGAGACTATGCAACTCATGAGACTATGCAACTCATGAGACTATGCAACTCATGAGTCTATGAACTTCATGAGACTATGCAACTCATGAGACTATGCAACTCATGATACTATGCAACTCATGAGTCTATGAACTTCATGAGACTATGAACTCCAAGAGACTATGGACTTCACAAGACTGTGCAACTCATGAGACTATGAACTTAATGAGACTATGGTATTCATGAGACTATGAACTCCATGATACTATGGACTTCATGAGACTATGCAACTCATGAAAATATGAACTCCATGAGACCATGGACTTCACAAGACTATGCAAATCATGAGACTATAAACTTCATGTGACTATGTATTTCATGAGACTATAAACTCCATGACACTTTAGACTTCACAAGACTATGCAACTTATGATATTATACACTAAGTATGACTATGAGGTGGTCTTCCTTCATACACTAATATGTAAAGTATCTGTATGATGATGATACATAGTACTTGTACCCAATAATTAATAAACTAAGGCATTCACCACTCGTTTAGGAATCCTCTCATATTGGTGCTCAACATTCCACTACCAATTATTTTTCAACTTAGTTCCTTTAGAATTCAAACTTAAACATTATAGTTTCTCATTTCATGCATCCTTAGTTTCTTCCAATGTTTGCTCTAGATGAGTTATGATGACCTTTCCCATTTTATGAGAAAAAAGAATTTCTTCACCACTCTTTTAGGAGTGGAAATTTTTTCATTTGATCCATGTTCTATTAAATATTATCCCCTTACTTTATATTTGAGTTTGTCTCATGATCAAACAGTTTGATCTCTTGAGCTAAGGCTTGTTTTGGATTGAGGAAGTGTTGATGATAGGATGGTAACTATATGCAAGGGGAGGAACTAAATACTGGGAAGGGGAGTAGGATATGTAAATAGCTGAAGATCCATCTACAATTTTTATGAAAGCTCAGATTGTGAAGGAGGTAAGCATTCCTCTTTCTTACATTTAAATTTTGTTTTGAAGAAGTTTATCGATTGGAATCATGAAGTGCATACAGTGAAGATAGGGTTTGAAAATTGAATTAAAGAGGAATTAAATCGAAGGGGTGAAAGGAGTTGCTTTGCGAGGGAGGAATATTTTTGTGCATGTGAACAATAGTTTGAAGAATTTTATTTGCTAGAATTGTGGAGTGCATGCAACAAACCTAGGGTTTGCAAAGTGAAGCATAGAGAAAATTAAAAAAACACAAGTGACGTTATTTTATTTTTTTTAAATTAGAATGTGCTCAGATATATTCATGTGAATAAAATGAAGGTGGGTCCAATTCTTGACTATTATTTTTAAAAAATGACACAAGAAGCATCAGTTTTTTTTTCAAAACTTAAGTGCACTTAGATTTGTTTATGTGAAGAAAATGAAGGTTGGATAGCTTTCTTTGTAGAATCAAAGCATGCAAAAGATGAAAGGAGTTACTTTGATAGGGAGTAATATTTTTATACATGTGAATGGTTTTTTGAAGAAGTTCATTGATTGGAATCATGAATTACATGTCGCAAATCTAAGGTTTGCAAAGGTAAAATACTAACCGTTGCTTTTTATTTGGTATTTTTAAAATGGCAGTATAGATTGGGAAATTGATTTCTTGTTTTGATGGAGAATGAAGAGGAATGTTTGGACTTCACAGAGGACTCCTTTGAGGAGCAACACATATTTTAAACTCCAAGGGCTAGGGGTCCCATTTTTTGATAAGACTTAGAATTTGAGAACTAGGGGTCCTTGGGTTTTTTGAGTGGCTATAATAAGACTATAGGTCATCAGAATATGGTGGATAAAGGGGAGTCTATGTTAGTAGGTTAATGTTAGGTCAGTTGTCCTATTGATTTCTCTCTCTCAGGTATCTCAGAACAATATACTCAAGTTATGGGCCTAATGAATGAGCAAGCATTTCATTTTAGGGAAGAAAAACTTGAGCAAACTCCAAACAATCCAAAATCACTTTATCTGATAGAGTTTCCTTTTTTTGGTTATGGTTTTATTGGTAAAAGTCTTGATTTAGAGGCCCTAAGTGGAGTGGGTCCAAACTTTCAATTAGCACATACTACAACTTTAATTACTAAAGTGTGCAAGGCACATAAAGTGGTTAAATATAGAAGTTCAAATATCAAAATGGTACTTGGAAAATACCTAAGGATGGAACAAGTTCTAGATTTTTTAGGAAAGACCTTATCGGGAAGTTTCATGGACGTCAAATAGTTGATAATACATTAAATGAGTGGTTGTAGAATGTATGGGTCCCAATTTTATAATATGGATTGATTTTTCACTTACTTTCCAGAGGATGGATAGGTTTATTTTTCTGGTCTAAGTAAGATGCACAAAAAATTTAGGGAGGTCATTGCTATAGGGGGTCTTCTTTTTTGGCTTTGAAGGCTTAGATGGCTTGCTTTGATCCTATGACTGAAGTTGCTAGGAGAATCCCAATATGGGTGAAACTTCCAAGTCTGCCAATGGAGTTATGGTAAAAAAGAGCTTTGAAAGAGATTGGATATTTATTAGGTAAAACCTTGGATATAGATGTTTCTTTCAAATGTAGTGATTTTTGGTTTGTAGCTAGGGTTTTGGTTGATATGGATATCAATGAAGGCTTACTAGACTGGATGGACATAGTTGTGGGGAATATAGTTTATAATCAAATCTTGGACTATTTAAATATTCTTTTTAGATGTGTTTTTTGTCATGTTTATGGACATATTGGTAAGGAATGTTCTCAATATTTCACACAAAGTATGGAGAAGAAAACAAATGACTAGTGGGGATTTCAAGTCAACTAACAACAATCAAGAGATACCTATTTTTTAAAACTCAATAGTGCTCACTGATTCAGCACAAACAAGTAAAAAGGATGTTGTTGAACCTAGAACCAAAACTTTGGAGGAAGAAATTTTGGACCTAGCTTTGTCTCCATTTCACTATTCATAGGTTATTAGAGAAGGATACAAATACATAAAGAAAACTATGAAAGGATTGGAACCAAGTAATTTTAAGTTTGGTAGTCAGTCATCTAAGCCTTATGACAATTATTATCCAATACATGTGGAGAATAATTTGGGATTAGGTAATAAAGAAGTTTTACACTTCCTTATGAATCTACAGAGAGAAGACCCAGGGACAAGGACTTTTCTAGGGATTTGGACAATGGGATGGTAACCTCAAACACATTGAATAGGTATTGTGATAAAAATATTTTTACTATTGGAGGAAGTCTTTCTAACCTACCAGGCCAATATTCTAGGGAGGTATCTATTTCAAGGGATGGTTTGAATATGAGCTTCTCTTGTAGATATTTGTTACATTCTAGGAAAAAGGAATCTCATTTGAGAACTTATTTAGTTTCTATAAAGTTAGGGTTAGGTCTGGACCTTATAAAAAACTCTTTCATTTCTTGAGTGGATAGAAAACATTTTTTGTTTCATGCACAAGAGAAGGCTTTGAGGGAAATTCAGCAAGGTAAACAAAAATCTATCAAAGGGGTCCTTAGAGTGGGATAAAACCCCTCTAATATGTTTAAATGGTCTTGTTATCTCTTAATATCCAAGGTCTTGGTAGTCCCTCTAAAGGACTTGCCTTATCTAGGCTAGTGGAAATTCATAATTCAGATGTTATCCTTCTACAAGAAACCATCGAGGCAATAACAAAAGTCATTGAAGGGTTAAGTAAATTGCTTAGGGATTGGGAGTTCTTGGCTCTATATACTATCAAAAATTTAGGGGGTGTTTTGACTAGCTGAAAGAATGTGATATCCTTAATTAATTTTTCCTTTATGGTTTCAAGCTTGTGGATAGAATTATATTTTAAATACCAGGGTTTGAGGTTATCAATTATTAATTGTTATGGTCCCTATGAAGATAAGCAAGTCTTCTAGCATGATTTTTCTCCTAGAGGTGTGTTAGGTATGAAATATTTATCATTGGTAGGGACTTAAATTTTATTGTGAACATAAGTAAGGTATGGGGAGAATCTGCAAGACTTGATAGACTTGCAGATTACTTCAGACATAATATTGAAGAAGCTAATTTAATTGATTTGGAACCAATAAAGTTATTGCCTATGTGGATAAATAATATATTTTGGGAATTTGGGATCTCAAAGAGGTTGGATAAATTTTTTATCTCAGAGTCATTATACAATGAAATAGATAAAAAAATTATCATGGGTTGATACAAGAGGTGGATCGGTTCATTCTCTCATACTTCTTCAATTAGATAGTTAGGAGTAAAGCATGCCAATCCTTTAAATCTCAATCTTATTGGGTTTGATGAAGAAGCATTTTAGCAATTGATTAAAAAATAATGGATTGGTTATGACCAAAGTTCTAGGTTATCGACAAGTTTTCAAATTTGGTTGCTTTAAAAAAAATTAAAAGAAGTTATGACATCTTGGATTGTAGTTAAAAAGGAGATTATGGATAGAGATCTTAAGTTTGTGGAGAAGGAAATTTCAGAAATTCATAAAAATAATGAGGTTGGTTTGTTTAAAGAGGAGGAGAAAACAAGACTGGTTTAACTAGAAGTTAAGAAGAACAAATTCTTGGAGTGGAGGGAAGTTGAATGAATATTGAAAAGTAGAGCTATATGGTTAAAAAAAGAGGATGAAAATACTAAGTTTTTCATAATTTTGCTAATATTAGGAAGAAGGTTAACACTATATAGGAGATGCCAAATGAATAAGGGCTCCTCGTTAGGAGTTCCTCTAAGTTAGAATATTTGGGAGTAAAACATTTTCAATATATCTATAAAAAACCTAATAGATTCAATATTGGGGAAATATAAAGTTGACTACTTTCTTCCCCAATTTTGTGATATAGGAGGATAATTAGTTACTTATGAAGGAGGTCATAAAGGAAGAACTAAAAATTATCTTGACTTCTTTCAAAAAGGATAAACTTTTGGGGCCTGATGGATGGCCTATGGAGTTTTTCCTAGTTTTATATCATCTTATTGAGGAGGATCTTCTCAAAGCAATGGAGGAAGTTAGGTTGAGTGGTCAATTTTTTGGGGCTTTTAACTCCACTTTTTTAGCTTTGATTCCCAAAAAGGAGAATCCTAGAATATTTGATGAACTTAGACCTATTTCCTTGTGTAATTGTATCTATAAAATTATTGCAAATATTTTGGCTCTTAGACTGAAGAATATTTTCTCTTAAGTTATTTCCCAAGAGAAGTTTGGGTTTATAGCAAGTAGACAAATTTTTGAAGTCATAGAAGCTGTACAAGAGGACCTTTACTCTATTAAAACTAAAATTCTTCCTACAACGGTCCTTAAACTAGATCTATCTAAAGCTTATGATAGAACTCGCTAGTTGTATCAAATATTGATGTTATTACATGTGGGTTTTAGCTATCTGATAGTAAAATGGATTATGGGATGCATTCATTTTGTATCTTTTGTTGTTATTATCAATGATTAACTTCTAATTATTTAGACCCTCAAGAGGACTGAGACAAGGATGTCCTTTATCTCCTTTACTTTTTTTGTTGGTTGTTGAAGGATTGAGTAAAGCTATTTTGGATACAAAGAGGGAAGTACCCATGTTTGGGATCAAAGTGGGTGTCCTTTATTTATCAAATTTATGATTTATTTATAATATACTATTGTTCACAAATGGCAATTTAAGGGAAGCTAGAAAGTTGAAGGAAATCCTGGACACTTATAGTATTACTATCAGCATGGAGATAAATTTTCAAAAATCATCTATTTGTTTTAATGGTCTAGAGAAAGAGACTGAATAATGTTTGATCATACTTTTCCTTTTAATCTCTTAGATTTCCATAAAGGCTTTAAGTATTTGGGTTTTGTAGTAAAATCGAATAGTTATAGGAAGAGAGATTAGAGATGGATTTTAGAGAAGAATGAAGTTAGTATTAACCATTAGTGTAATAGATGGTTGTCTTGAGGTAATTCCTATGTTTTGGAACTCCTTGGCCTTCATTCCCAAAGGAGTTCTAGAGAAAATGAGAAAATATTACTTCTAATTTATTTGGACTGGACACAATGAACATGAAGGTGTTCCTTTAGTTAAGTGGTAGAGTATTACTAGGCCAAAAGAGGAATGTGGTTGGGGACTTAAAAATATCTATATTTTTTGTTCTTCTTTAGCAACAAATAACTTGTGGAGGATTCTGACTAGAGAATGATTATTTAACTGGGCGTATATTCATACAATGACCTTTATGGATTGGATCATAAGTCCACAAAAAAACATAAAAAATATTTCTATTCAATGGAAGGCACTAGTACAGGCCTTTCTTATGATTGAAAAATATTTGACTTGGAAAGTGGATAATGGTGAACAAGTTAGAATAGGGACTAATTCTATTTTGGGTTGTGGAGAAAACATTTTGTTTTCAAAATCTATAATAGGTTCTTTACAAGATAAGGGTTTGTACTTTCTTCATTAGATGGGGGAATCAGATTCTTCTAGTCTTTGAAACCAAGGTTGGAAGGAAGCTCAGGTCTTGGGTCTTTCCAACAAATAGGCTATTTTGTGAAAGGCTTACACTGATAGTCTTAATAAGAGTCATATCAAGCTGAGATTTGAACTAGATACTATTTCTTGGGCATACAATAAATTTGGGGGTCAATATATGACTAAACTTGGCTACAAAGCAAGTTTTACTCTGATCCCTAAGGTCCTACTTGGTGGTGGAAGTATATTTGGAAATTATTGGACCCAAAAAAGATAATTATGTTCATGTGATTAGCTTTAATAAATAAGTCTTTGACTTGGGAAGTTCTATAGAGGAGAAGTAGACAAGGTCCAAGTATTTGTATGTTGTGTCAATCATAGGAGGAAAACATCACACATTTATTAATCATATGTCCTTTTTCTCAATAGGTTTAGTTATAAGCTGAACAAATAACTGGAGTTCAAAATATTTGGGAAGGAGAAATAATGGAGGTATGCTTAAGATAGTGGTTTTTGAAAAAAGAGATAAACCAATTTTTTTTTAACATGTCTTATATGTTGGGGTATATGGTTAGCACAAAATGTAGCTATTTTTGAAGGGAAGTTAATACCCCATTTCAGGTCATATTTTAGGTGAGGAATTTGGTCTCAATCAACAAAGGGCCTTGCAAACATAAAAAACCTTAACAAGTAGACAATTGTTTCATTGAAAAGTCTCAACCATGGGGTTTTTTGATGTGGCCAATCAAATACGATTGAATTTTAGTAGCATGGAATGCATTCTAAACTTTTCAAATACCCACTATATCAAATTTAAAGCAAGCCTTGGGATGAGTTCCAACAATTTTGCTAAGTTTCAAGCATTGAGATTACTAATGATGTGTTCTTCAAAGAGAAATGTAAAAATATTACAAAAATTTGGAGATTCTACTATGGTCATCAACTAGATGAATGGATCTACTCAATTATTAAATAATCTACTTAGACCAGTGGGAGATGAACTGTTGGAGGTAATTTTATTTTTTGAAAATATCTCTTTTACTCATGTTTATAAGGAATTAAATCAGAAAGTAGATAGGTTATCAAAATAAGGTCAATAGGTTCTAGAAGGTTTCTTGCAAATGGAAGAGATCAAGGATAGATTTTCTTCTTTCACTCACATATCATACCCCAAGTTAACTCTAAAATCATTCTTTTTTAGATCTTGATTGAAAAAATAATCATAGAATTATTTTTAAAATTTATTAATATTTTTTAAAAATAATGTATAAAACATTTGCTAACTCTATTTTAAAACAATAATTTTAATTATATATATAAATATATACACTTGTAAAATTTAATGTTGTTTTATGTTTCATAATATCTTAAACCTTTTAAACCATTACTAGTTGATATCCTTACAAAATAAATGGAAAAGTTTGATCAATAACTATTTTCTAAGTCTTCATGTGAGAAGGGGAGAGTAATACAAAGTCCTAACTTAGGAAATCCTTCTTCCTTAAGGGGGATTCTCACTTCAAAATGAGAGGAGGGGACAATAGGATATGAAATATCATATAGCTAAGTCTAATATATGAATTCATAAACACCTACTTTTCCAAAAAGAAAGCTAAGCTCTTTTTCTTTTAAATATCCCCTTCTTGTAAAACCTAACCTTAATCTAATTTGAATGCAACATCCAAAATACTTTTTCAATCTCAATGATAAACAAAATATTAATTTCCTTTTCTTCTCAAGCAAAGGTTCAAGAGAATATGCAATAGATAGGTCTAGACTAAAATACAGCTACATGCAGTTCAAATTTTTGCCTAAAATAGAGAAACAATAACTTGATTTGTCTTATTTATGTTTTGTAATTAATACAAATACATTATTTCATTTTTTTCTAAATCATTATACAAAATCAAAAATAAAATATATAAAACACTCAAAATAGACATATCTATAGTCCTAAAAAAGAAACCAACAAGATCTAGGAGTTATAAAACTTGTTATTTCATAGAAGCAGAAGTGTTACCTTGCATGCAGAGGTGTTGTTGATTCTATTTATCCCTATTGGCAGTTTTGATAGGGCCCAAGGAAAACTAAAAATCTATAAAAATATAAATAAAGCAAATTTAATCAATGTGGCGTGGTATGTTGGGTCTAAAGAGAAGGTTGTAAATTTCCTTGATTGAGATAGTTAGACCCCCTATTTTTATGATAAAACTAATAAGACACCACTACTAGTGCTTTGATCTATGCAAAATAGAAAGTTAATATGTAGACTAAATCAATATTTTAAACAATGCTTGTAAATATCTTATCCCTATAGAGACAGAGACCCTATAACAAAAAATGATAATAATTAGACTTATTTAGAGGAAGCTAAAATGATCAAAATAAAATCTTAATAAGATACAAATAGAATATGCAAAGATAAAGAGATCACTATTATGGAGAATGGAAAAATAAAACTTAAACTATACCTAATTACTTAGATACAAATGAGATACACAAATATGGATAAGAGAAACGAGATTGAAAGATGCAAGCTATGAATCCAAGAAAACTAAATTAGTAAAACTATGTGATGAAAAGGAGAATAAATGAGAAAAGGATAGGGCACAACTCAAATCCATGGATTTTTTTCCTCCTTTGATATGAACTTACTAATGGTCCCTCCACTATCATGTACCTTGTTGATAACCTTGATGGATACTTTGGTAATGCTAGGTTGAAGATGCAATTGCCTTAACTTTAAATCTTGGAGACTAGTTCAAGTACCTTGGTAAGCAAAGGAATGTGATGTTTATGATATTGGAGCAACCTCGATAGAGTTTGGATGCCTCAAAGAAGTTCTTATAAATTTTTTATTCCAAATATAAGATCATCTAGCATGATTCTAGTAGAATATCAATACAGAAGAAAGTTCATGGAGAGACCTCCCAAAAGTGGCTTTATAGGAAACCTAAGACCTTTGAAGAATCCATGGGAGATTTTTGGTGAAATTGTAAAGGTGCAAATGTGGCATGTTGCATGAAAGGATTAAGGGTGACTAAGAAAAAATAGAAAAATTTTATCATGAAATTGCCAAATAAAATATGGGCTTTGTAGTTATGATTAGATTAGGTTTGTTGAGCTAGTGATTGCATTTTGCAGATCAAATACGACAAGGATGGGTAATAATAGGGTTTTAAGGTAGATACATTTCCAAGTAGAAGCCATATTAGTGCTAATGTGTAGGTGTTATTGCTTTGTGACTATTAGAGGCCAAAAATAGGTAAGAAAATAAAAAATTAAAAGTTTTTACAAAAGTGCCACCAAGAAAAAGTGTTGTCAAAGCTATTGTGATCCTAGCATTATCGCATTTGCAACAACATTACCAGTCATTATTTTCTTGCAGTTAGATGCATTGATCACTATAGGAGTATTGTGTTATACATACTTTGTTAGAAATTTATTTTTGGTCCCTTTCTAAGGTAAGTATTTGTTTATAAATTTGTGAAGACTTACAATGGATAATAATACCACAAAGATGTTATTATCTGATTATCAATTGCTAAAACGTGATCATTTTTGGATCAAAAAATGCTCCAAACCTAGGCATAAGAAATCTTGATTCAAATCAGTTAATTATAAGGTTGGTTGATGAAGGGAAAGATAGCATAGATGATTAGCCCTACACTAAATTGGGTGTCTATATTTTATCCCTTTTATATGCATTTAATATACAGTGAACACATAAAAAACTAATGCAAATACCCCAATTTTGGGATAGATATAAGATTAGCGATGTTGAGATGAGGGTTGGCTTAGAAGTGATGTTAATAAAATATGTTTTTAGACAACATTAAAATATTACCTTTTCCAAGTGTGCCCCCTCAAGTTTTGGATGGAAAACCAAGTTGGACTACGGAAAATTGACTTGGCTATGATCCATATAGGAGCAATGATAAAAGGTGAGATATATGTTGGATGAAAGGTATTAAGAGATTTATATGAGGAGGATTAAGAAGGGAGGATATGCAATATATTATTAAAGAGGAAGACCAAAACACTGTCAATTTTTTTTTTAATATGTACAAAGGGTTATATAAAGATATGCCTTCACCTGAATATTCATCCTTCATACTTGAAGGACTTGAGGTAGAGTCATTCTTAAAAATATTTTTAATAGATTTATTCTTAAAAGGAATTGTAATAGATTTATCCTTTAAAGGATCTGTAAAAGGTTCATCCTTAAGAGGACTTGCAATTGCGTGATTTTGAATTGATTACATTTAGGCAAAGGCCTAAAGGGAACTTTGATTACTTGATTTAAAGGACATTATTAGTTTGATTGACTATCTTTAAGCACCTTCTTGAAGGACATTTTTGATAGAATCGACTACCTTTGAGGGTTTTCTCAAAGGACATTTTGTTTATTTGGATTATCTTTAAGCTCTTGCCTAAAGGATATTTTTTATTATCTTGAAGCACCTTCTTAAAGGATGTTTTTGATGAGGTTTGATTACCTTTAACCACCTACTTAAAGGATATTTTGATAAATTTATTGATATTTTGATTAATATTTTCCCCTTAGCCTTAGGGAGTTTTTTATTTTAATTTATAGCGTTAGGGTGTTTGGATTGACATTCCCCTTAGCCTTGGGTATTGTAATTTAATCTAATTTGACTCATAAAAAACTATCATAGAGGACTTAAGATTGTTTGGTATAATAATGAATGATACCCGTAGTCAAGAAGACATGTTGATGAGAAATTGGCCACACCTATAAAGCATTAAATAGGAAAAGCATATGATGAGATTGATCAAGCTATCATCACCTGTGTATCCTCATAGTGTGAAACATGTAGTCATTAATGAGACAAAAGAAAGTAATTTGACATAATTAGCCATCAATATTTATGGGCTTCACAATGTTTTTCATGCAGCAATATGATCAATAGAGATCAAATTATGTGATGGATCATTCTCAATGCCTTATAAACCCATGATGAAATAGGGTATGTAGTTTCATCAACTTTGGGTCTATAAGGCAGACAAGAATGATAAAGTTGACATATTGATAAAGAGATGAAAATATTGTCCCATCCATATCTATGAAGACTCATATTAGTCATCACATGGAAAGGAATTTGTAGTTTAAAATAATTGATAGATAGAATTTGTGGACATCAAATTAGATTGGCATACTTCCTATATCCCCTTTGTATAGAAGTAGGATAATGAATGTGACAAATCAACCTTGAATTGATGTACAAAAGGGCTATATGATACATGATGAAGACAATAGATAAGAGATGGATAGATAGACAAAAAATTATTATTGAGATCGACAGAGAGGGGTGGTTGTGTGAACCTAGATTGGGTTTACAAATATGGTATTAGAAGGATCCACTCACATTGGTCACCTAGTGTAAGTGTAATGTAATGCAAAATAAACTATTTTGACTAGGATTATCATTTATGCCATTGTGGATCCTTGATTCGATATGCAATAAGTATTCCAAGAATAAACAAGCATGTGCATATAGGTAGATATGAAGTCGGGTAGAATGCAAGCAGACAACATGCATACAAGTAGTCAAATGAAATAAGTAGCCAATGCAGACTCAAATGTAGTATTAAGTGTGGCTAGGAAGTAATATCCTAAACCAAACTTGGTGATTATTATGAATGTACCTAGCTAATTAGGCTCAAACTTTCCTTTGAGCTTGGATTTGGTATTGGTGTTCTTTTTATTCTTATTAATAAAAAGATCACCATATCAAAGGAGTAGGGTTGCATATTTTTTTCATAGGCTTGATTAGGCCTTTGATGATTTATCTATATGTTTTCTAAGGTATGGATCCACTTTTTTTCAAGCAGTTCCAACTGGCTAAGATGGTCTAGATGATATTCATCTCCTACAAAGGAGTCCAACAAAATATGCAAAGAAAGCACCTCCAACTTGAATTAGAATATAAATTTAGTTTCATAAACCAAAGCATAAGGTGTTGCACCAATGGCAATTCAAACACTAGTGCAATAGACCCATAAGGTAGGAGAAATTTGGATATGGAAATCTTGATCAATTTTTCTAACAAGCTTCTTAAAAAAATTTATCGTCTTATTTGAAGCCTCAGCTTGGTCATTACCTTGAGGATAGTAAGGCATTGATGTAATGGCCCTCCTTAGTAGGACTTGTTTTTATAATTTATTTATGTATTGATAAGTGGATATCAAATGCATAATCTCATTTTATGTTATCAAGATGTGTTGTTAGTTGCACTTTTTGCTTAGACTATACTACTTTTGGAATATGATATTGTTGATGAAATTTGTGGTTACAGGACTAGGTACTCTCACGAGTGAATTGATATGGGACAACCACCAGAGTTGAGAGAAAAAGAGAAATTATGGAAGATAATCTCATCGACAGCTCAAGGGTAAAAATAAACCCTTCATGTAGGTGCATTGCATTGGTTTACGTTTGATTGAATGAACCATTGGGTAATGAGGTTGTTATTTGAGCAAAAGAGTCATCCGTAGTAGAAGGGTGATAATGTTGTAGCTATTATAAAGCCTTCTACTCAAG
Organism: Wollemia nobilis; assembly: GCA_028583015.1. NCBI lineage: Eukaryota > Viridiplantae > Streptophyta > Pinopsida > Araucariales > Araucariaceae > Wollemia > Wollemia nobilis. Next base: position 13,079,958 of record JAQPPZ010000521.1, on the reverse strand, counting down.
GAAAAATTATGTTGTGCATTTTATTGATTACATCCTAGTTGCATATGGATGGCTTAGCAATATCCCTTGAGTTTTGTATGTAAAATTGTTTGATATTGATGCTAATGGTTAATATTAGCATTTGATAAGTATTTAAATTAACTAGTAGTTAATTTAATTGTTCTAATGTGGGTAATATTAGAAAAAAATAAATGTTAAGAAAGTGATTTAAATAATAGATAAAAGGGCATTAATTAAAGTAATGCATTCAATAATTAACTCAAGTATACTTTATAGAGCCTATATATAATTTTTGGAGAGTTGGCATAGTGGCAACGTTAGAAGTATTGGCTTCTTGTTTCTTCTTCGGCATAATCCAAGAAAGAAGTGTTACTATTGAGCATGATGAGCTAGCATGCAAGGGTGAATATTCCTTGATGGTTGGGGGAGAAAAATATATGTGCATGAGGTTGGGCAAGTTGTTTTGGTAGAAATAAGAAAGTAATAATGTACGTAAGCAGGCTAGAGAGGAATGAAATGAAGCAAAACAAGATTTATTGGGTCGTGCTTCAGGTAAACTTGTGTGGTTTCATTTATTATTCCTATGCATAGCTCCTTTAGTTTCTTTCTAAGTAGTGTTATTGTATATTTATTGTTTTACAAAGCCAAAGGTTCTATTTTGAGTTGGTAAGATAAAATTTCGAGAAGATCTAAAGTCTTATCTTTTGGAGTTTGAGCTCTATCAGCTTGAGGAAACTTAGTAAGGTTAATGCCTTCTGGATTTTATCTTGAATTTACATTTTGTGTGGTCAAAGGAGAGAGAAAACAAATTATATATTCTTTCGGTTCCAGTAGTTTTGTTACCACTGAAGAAACGAGTTGGAATAATCAATTCTTTTGACCATCGCCCATATTTTTTGTTGTTATGAATATTTTATTTATGTTGGTTTTAGAGGTAATATTTGTTCATTTTGGGTGGTAACTTGTAATTAGAGCATATTTATCTTCATCATTTGGTGTTAGTTTTTTTCTAGAGGTTTTTGGGTAACCTTGCGCCATTTTTTTTTAGAAGTTGCACTGATAATAAGAGTTTATATAAATCTTGGGTTACCTCTACATGAGTTTTAGGGTTGTGTGTTGGTTAAATTTTAATGGTAGCTTATTTCTTTTCATGCTTCTCCATTGGTTAAAATTCTAGCTATCATTGTTCTGAGACGTTTGTCCATATTTTGATTGCTTCTTTTTGTTTATTTTGTGCAATATGTTGATGATTGCTATGTTGTTTTGGTGAAATTATTTGGATTCAATGCTATGGATGTTGGTATTTTTTCTTTTAATTTTTTAAATGATTAACCATGTGGTATAATGTTGGACTATTTTGATGAATTAATGTGAACGTTATGGTAATATAAATGTTTGTTAAATTTAAGTTGTTAAATTAGGTTGGTTGAGTTGTTTTATAAGACTTTGACTTATATTACAAATAGTATGAAAATGAACATTAGGATATTATTATTAATATTAATATTACATAAGCAATTTTTTGATTCTTCAACTTAAATTAAATAGTAGAAAATGGAATTATTGTTTGTTATTGATAGATGTGGAATTTGAAAATATATTTGTATTCAAATAGATTTATATGTGGGAATTAAGGGAATTATTATTGAGGAATCAATGGATAAAATTGTTAATATGAATAAGGGTTCAATTCATATTTGAGATAAGTATGAGATTCTATCAATATATTTAGCATGGTATATTCTTGGGTTATGCTTGTTGTATTATTGTGTTTCTTTTATTGCATACTACATGTTAGGATTTCATAAGCAATTCATGAGCTATTTGGATTCCTAAACTTATATTCAAGTTCATGGGAAGAATCTTTCAAAAGGAGGACCTAGAAGAAAAGTTGGAACTATGGACCATCATTTTTTATTATGTAAAAATGCTACTGAAGAAAATCTTAACTCGGAAATCAATTGTATTAAAATTATCATGAAAGGAAGGATGTTTTGTAAAATTATTCCTTGCACTATTTCAAGATTTGTTCTATAATGAAACATTATATGCTATGTAAGTTCTTGAAAATGTTGGAATTATGGACCATCGCTTTTTATTATGTAAAAATGTTACTAAAGAAGAGCTTAACTTGGAAATTAGTTGTATTGAAATTATGAATAAAGGAACAATATTTTGTAAATTTATTCCTTGCACTATTTCAATATTTGTTCTAGAATGAAACATTATATGCTATGTAAGTTCTTGAAAAGAGTTGTTTATGATTATAATGAAAATAGTATGAAAGGATAGACTCTGATTCATAGTTATGGTTATATTTATTTTATATGTGGTTTATTCCTTTTATTATTCATAAAGGAAATGCTAAATGCTATTATCATGTTTTGAAAATACTTATTTTCTAGTCTTTAGAAATGTGTTATATTGAATGACATTTTTGAATTAATATAGCACTCTATTTTCCTTGAAGAGAGATGTTTATGATTCTTATGATGTTTAGACTCCTGGGTTTGAATGGGTGTTTTTAGGCATGATTATAGAGCCATATTAGATAACCCTTGAGTCAATATGTATCCAATCCTAGGAGTTATGGTGATGCAATAACCAGGTATATATCTAGGAGGGGTTGTAGTGATGCAATAACCAAATAGTTGTGAATGATACACCTTGAACAATGAGTCTCAGGTGTCATAAAGCAATGAGGTCTTTGGAATCATTCATAATATAGTATAGTAGTGGCACCTTGAACGGTGAGGATCGAGTGATCATGGTCATTACTAGGTGAGTGGTAATGGCCTTAGCCTGCAAAGGTGTGTTAACGAAGCACTAAGAAATTATGCTAGAAAAATTCTACATAGAAAGACTTATGTAGGGTTAGAGAAAATATGTCCTCCTTTAAGTGTTATGGGCCTTAAAGGATAATCCCTACACCATGGTCAAGTTGTCATATATAGTGAAGGTATAGAAAAAGTGGGGGGACCACTATTGACATCCTTTATAAATGATGAGGTTTAGAAAGGTGAACCCTAGAAGTATGAGATGTTTGCCACTCCCATCCACTTAAGTATCATCTATAGTGACACTGACATTGACATCCTTTATTCTAGATGTTTGCTTATTCTTTATGTAAAAAAAAAATCTCTCTTGGGTTAGTTTGGTGGGTTGTTACAGTTGGTATCATAGATCTAGGTCCTCGGACTAAAAGGTTCCATGGATATAACCTAGGATAATCCTTGACTTGGTGCTACTTTAGGAAGACTTACTCTTCTAGGGACCTTAAGTTGATTTGAGATAAGACGAGTACTGCACGTCATTTGTACCAGTTTGACCAAGGTGTAAAAATCCTAGAGAGTATAGTTTTTTATTGGGAATGTCACCTTGTGATGAGGCAAGTGTGACCTATATCATTATTAGGTGAGTGTGTTGCATAACTTTATTATTATTAAACATGAACCATTCACCAATATGCAGAAATATCAAATCATTCATCCACAATACATTATCCACAATAACAATCCACAAATGAGAGAGAGATAGATAATACCCTTAAGGTAGGGAAACACCAATAATAATCCTTAAGGAAGGAATAACTCCACAAGATCTCCCAAGATGAGAGGCCACTTCGTGGGCACGACGATTACATAAGATTCTTCTTCAATGATATGAATATCCTTACAATGACAAATATCTCTTCTTTATATATCCATATTCTTATTCTACTTTGGAGAGCCTACTACTAATATTATATTATATTATAATATAATATAATATAATATTATAATACAATCAACCTTGGGTTATGTGTGGCCCATGCCAACCCTTATACAATATAATAATATATCCCCAAATATCTATTCCTAGGTACCCTACCATGCCACCCTCCTTACAAATGTTTCGTCCTCGAAACATATGAAGAAACTTGATAGTATGATTTGCTAAGCAATGTTAGCAATTGGTACCAATCTCGATCATCCATCCATCCAAGTGAAACCCGATGATGCTGGTACGCCATTTTGTTACTTGAGTATCCAAATCTGCTTCGTTGGCTCCACGCTTCTGTTGCTGTATTTTGATAACTTGAATGATGGGTCCACTTGTTCCTTGATGCTGATGAACCATGTTGAAAACCATGATCACTATGCTTTCTTTGCCAAACACTGCCATAGTTGGTGCCCTGCTGATTACATGTAGAACCATAATATTGTTGCCTTGAACCATGTCTCCAATATTGTTTCCGCTCATGGTGGTGTGGATGGCGATATGGTGCAACCTTTACTTGATGTTCTACCTTCTTTGACTTCTCAACATTTGGCTCCATTATTTTAAATTCCTCTACACATTGTTCTTTCATGTTCTCTTTGTTTGGTGTGTCCTTGTGCTCTTCTATCAAAGCTTCCTTGGACTCTATTACTATTATTTCCACTGAATCAATTTTTGCTACTTCTTCCATGGACTCTTTTGCTGCTACGGCCTTCTTGGATTTTGTTTCAGGTTCTTCAATTTGTTTCTCTACAACCACTTCTTGATTTTCCTTGGATCCCTGCTCCTTAAGCTGAGAAATATCTTGTAATGTTATCTTCTTTTTCTGTACCATAACTTCATAAACTTCTTTTGCACATTAATGTTAACAGTACCCAAAGAATCTAACCAAGGATAACCAAGAACAATATCCTTATCATCCATCTCAATAGCATAGAAATCTGAATGTAAAACATATTTATCCATGGTGATCTTTAAATCTTCAAAAATCTGAACATTCTCACCCTCTAGTTTGTATGTCCTTGATTTTTGTTGCTTGAACTTGCAACTTCTTAGCCAAAGCAATATTAATAAAATTATATCTACTACCAGGGTCAATGGAAATAATAACCTGTTCCTTTTGAATGCTTCCATGAACCTGCATAATAGACTTTTTAGATTCAAACAAATTCCTTTGTCCATTTTCTAATTTATCTTCTACCAAAGGTATGGTTTCCTCTATCTGCATCTTGACATCTTTTTTATCTTCCCTGACCTTTTCCTCTTTCTTCTTGAGTAATTTTATTTCTTTTTCATAGTCTTCATTCTGTTTCTTTAAAACTTCACATTCTCCTTTTATTGCATTCCGCTCATTTTGAGTTTCCTGTAGTTTCTTTTCATCATCTTCGATGATATCCATTAGGTAATCTATATAATATGGATCCCATATACTCAAGAATTCATGCTCTATTTCATCCCAAGTATATTCATTATTCCTTTCTTTACAAAATTTTATCCACCAAGACAAAGCTTTCCCTTTAAAACATATATCCAGGAAGGATTTCTCAAAAGAAATATTATGATATGGAGACCTAAACGTTTTCCACCATTCCCTAACATCAATATCATCTTCTCCAGAAAAATATTTCTAGCTCCATAAGTTCACCTCGAGATAATGCAAATCTAGGGTTTCATGAAAATATATATCATGCCCTAATGCAAACTAGGGTTTTATGGAAATAAATATCTTTCCACTGATTTGAAGCTAAAATTCCACATAGACAACTAGATCTGCCATTTTTCTTCCAAACAAAATAAAGTGCAACTGCTTTGCTTACCCGAAATAAACAAAGTTCGTCTTTTGAAAAATTCGTGACTTGAAAATTCGTTTCTACCCTTATTCCAGATGACTGACTTTAGAAGGTCGTATCTCTCTCAATACTGCTTGGATTCCTTCATATGACCACTCATTTTAAAGCTCTTCAAATTCTGCACCAACGGATCCAAGAATCGCCTGAATCGGATACAATCTCGCAGAGATATGGCTTCTGAAAGATGAGACGTTTTTCCACAAAAAATCTGCGAAATTCGTCACTATCCTTGTTCTGGATACTAACTTCAAAAGGTCGTATCTCCCTCAATACTGCTTAGATTCCATCATATGACCACTCATTTTAAAGCTCTTCAAATTCTACACAATCTGATCCAAGAATCGCTTGAATCGGATAAACTTGCGCAGAGATATGGCTCCTGAAAGATGAGACGTTTTTTCCAAAAAAAATTGCCCTAATTCTAGGGTTTCACACAAAAATCCCCACTTTGCCAAAATCGTTGCTCTGATACCACTTGTTGCATAACTTTATTATTATTAAACATGAACCATTCACCAATATGCAGAAATATCAAATCATTCATCCACAATACATTATCCACAATAACAATCCACAAATGAGAGAGAGATAGATAATACCCTTAAGGTAGGGAAACACCAATAATAATCCTTAAGGAAGGAATAACTCCACAAGATCTCCCAAGATGAGAGGCCACTTCGTGGGCACGACGATTACATAAGATTCTTCTTCAATGATATGAATATCCTTACAATGACAAATATCTCTTCTTTATATATCCATATTCTTATTCTACTTTGGAGAGCCTACTACTAATATTATATTATATTATAATATAATATAATATTATAATACAATCAACCTTGGGTTATGTGTGGCCCATGCCAACCCTTATACAATATAATAATATATCCCCAAATATCTATTCCTAGGTACCCTACCAGAGTGATAATGGCCATACCCAATATGACACCTTGTGGTGAGGTAAGTGTGACCATGATCATTATCAGGTGAGTGATAATGATCTAAGTTAGTTTACGAGGAGATAAAACTAACCAATTATAAGTATAATTTGAAAAAAAACTAACTTACCCAACTTCTTTGTGTGGATAGGATATGGCAACTATTTTGAGAGGAGGATCATCCAAGAAGGTGGGTTCAGCTACATAGGAGAAATTTTTAGTACATCCCCAAATGAAGCTTGGAAGAACAATGGACTCCAACAAGAAATCTAGAAGAACAATGGACTCTGGTAAGAAGTCTAACAAGAAAATTGGAAGAACAATGAACTCTAGTGAGAGGGTGGAAAATATCTTCAATAGTTAAGTTGCTTCAAGAACAGATGAAACAACAACAAAAATATTGGAAACACTGGCTAATTAGGAAACCAATAATAGGGATTCAGAGGGTAGACAAGAATAAAATCCTGCTAGAGGAATACATGAGGGTAAATCCTAAATTGAGGTTGAGCTTACCAAGGACCTTAAGAATGTTAAGGTGTCTAAATTCAATGGAAGAAGAGGGGGTGATGCAGCAGATTATTGGCTAAATGAGTTGGAAACTTTCTTTTCTATGAAGAATTATTCACCAAAAATCCAAATAGTTTGGATAACCCTTCATATTTAGGATGTAACCTTAGAATGGTGGAACATATTTATGGTAGGCAGAGGAAACAGGTTAATTTTGTAAGTGCATTCAAGAATAGATTCCGATCATATTAGTTTTATGTAGAGAAGTTTGAGTTCTCTATACTCTAGCAAGGTACAATGATTATGGAGGTTAATTATCAAAGATTCATTAAACTCTTAAAATATGTTCTTGAGTATGATATCAATGAATAATTGAAGGTGTATAAGTTCATATTGGGGGTGGATCCTAGGATTTGAATAATGATTAATTTTCTTAATCCCAAAACCCTTCAAAAAGCATATGATTTGGCTCTACATGAAGAGATCAATCTACAAACTAAGAAGACCTTCAACTATGGAGGGTTGAAAAAAGTAGAGAAATAAGAACCCAAGAAGAGGAAAAGTGCTAGGTTTATAAAATGGGATAAGAAGCAAAATAATAAAAGTAAAGGGAACCCAAATTTTAGGAATAAGAACAATGAGAACCAAGGGAATTATAAGAAGAATTTATAAAAGAAGGATAATTCAAAACCTCAACTCCAACAGTAGAATGAATCATCTCAAAAATATGATATAGAGGATAAAAGGCAAGAAATATCTCAGGCATCCAAGACAAGTTGTTTCCTTTGTAGGGATCCTCATCATGCAAATAAGTGTCCCCAATGGCCATAATCAAGTAACAAAGTTGAAGAGCAATCAAAATAAATCTATGCAACCACAAGAAATCATAAATTGTATAGACAAGCAACTCCCATTTTACTAAATGGTAAGTTGTTCAATAATAAGGTTAAATTTTTAATTGATAGTGGAGCTAAAAATAGTTTTGTTTCCACTAATATTATCGGGGATATGCCAAAAGACCTATATTTTTGGCACAAGGGTGAAAATTTGAGTATGGGTTTAGATAAATCCACAAATAGTTTTATTTCCACTAGTATTATTGGGGGTATGCCAAAAAGACCTATATTTTTGGCATAAGGGTGGAAATTTGAGTATGGTTTTAGATAGACTTGCTCAATGGACCAATATTTTCCTATGATCAAAATTACCTTACTCAATGGATCCACTATTTTGCACTTATATGTAGCATCACTACATGCCTTTGATATTATCCTAAGAATGAATTGGTTAAATGCTCATGGAGCCCTAATCAACTTCCAAGAAATATGGATGAACTATACTAATAAGGATAAGAAGATATTAAGGGTTCAAAGTAGGCAAGGGTCTTTTCGACCTCATTTTTTGTTAGCTATGCAACTAAAGAAGGCAATCAAAAGAGGTGGTATGTTGTATGTAGTAAAGATAAATGGAAAGACACACAATAATGGGGATGAGAAAATATTTAAGAGACATCCATTTATACATGAATTTAGGAATGTATTTCCAAAATATCTCCCAAGCCTTCCACCTTGACGTGAATTTGATTTCACCATTGAACTAATGTTTGGAGCTGAACCTATTACAAGGACACCTTACAAAATGACTCTTATTGAGTTGCAAGAGCTAAAGGTGCAACTACAATATTTTTTGGAGAAAGGTTTAATTAAACCTAGTGTGTCACCCTAGGGTGCTCTAGTATTATTTGTGAAGAAGAAGGATGGTTTCTTAAGGTTGTGCATTGATTATAAAATGTTGAATAAGGTCACCATCAAGAATAGGTATTCATTGCCAATGATAGATGATCTCTTTGATCAGTTAAAGGATACCACTATATTTTCAAAAATTGATTTGAGATTAGGACATCAAAAGTTGATGATTTGAATGAGGATGCTCATAAAATATCCTTTAAGACTAGATATGGACACAATGAATTCACAGTGTTACCATTTGGGTTGAAAAATGCACCACCTACTTTTATGAATTTGATGAACAATGTGTTCAGGAAATATCTAGATCGGTTTGTTTTGATATTTCTAGATGATATCTTGATATATTCCCACACCAAAGAAGAACATGACCAACATTTGAGGTTAGTTTTAGAATTGTTGAGGAAGAACCAACTTTATGGAAAGTTGTCTAAATATGAATTTTATGCCTCACAAGTTCAGTATTTGGGGCATATTATATTTGTAGAAGGGATTGTTGTAGATCCTAAAAAATTGAACCCATTCTGAGTTGGCCTACACCCACTAGTGTGTTTAAAGTTAGAAGTTTCATGGGAATAACTAGTTATTATAGGCATTTTGTGCAAGACCATTCAAAAATTTCCTACCCTATTACCAACCTTCAGAGAAAAGGGAGAGTTCTAATGGACGGATAAGTGTGGGGTTATCTTTGAAACTCTAAAAAATAAGCTAACTACAATACCAATTCTTAGGATACTGGATCTTCTTGGAAATTTTATAGTATGTATAGATGCTTTCTTGGAAGGTTTGGGAGGGGAGTTATCCCAAAATTAAGCTACAATAGCACATGAATCCAAGAAACTCAAGAAGCATGAGTTAAATTATGCTACACATGACCTAGAGTTAGCAGCTGTTGTGCATTCTCTTAAGGTCTAGGGGCACTATTTGTTGAGAAAACCTTTTGAGCTAAGGATAGACCACCAAATCCTAAGGTATATCTTTACTAAACCTATGTTGAATGCAAGGAAAAGAAGGTGAATATATTTCCTAGATAAATATGACTTTGGCATAGAGTATATCAAAGGAAAATAAAACAAGGTTGTTGATGCCTGAAGTAGGAGAAGGCACATAACAACATTGACTCAAATTCATGTAGACTTGATGGACAAAGTCAAGGAAATACATAAAAAATATCAGTATTGCATTAAATCTAAGCTAAAATTGAGAGAAATCTTGAGGAAAATAAGGATTTAACTTAAAATATGAACTTTTTTGTTTTAAGGATAGATTTATCATACCCAAAACTGGTGATTTAAAGAGAATTATTATGCAAGAGGTGTATAGTTCTCCATATTTTGCTCATCCGAGAGGTGTAAAGATGAGATAAAACATAAAAAATACTTTTTATTGGTATGGAATGAAACAAGATATCATTAGTTTCATTGCTAGATGTTTGGAATGCTATAAGGTTAAGGAAAAATATTAGCATCCAGTAGGAAAATTATACCCACATGAGATACCTACTCAAAAGTGGCAGGTTATATCTATGAACTTTATTGTGGATTTACCTAAGACTATGTACCATCATGATGAAATACTTGTGGTGGTAGACAAATTGACTAAGGTTACACATTATATACTGATAAAAATCAAGGATAATGCATCGGTTGTGACAAATAAGTTTGCTAAATAGTTTTTTGGGTTACATGGTTTTATTGAGGTGATCATATCAGCCACAAATTTTAAGTTTACATCACAATTATGGTAGGCTCTTCATCATATAGTAGGCACTAAATTAAACATTATTTCTGCTTACCATATAGAAATAGATGGGCAAACAGAGAGGGTGAACCAAGTCCTAGAAGACATGTTTTGCTTGTATTGGATGGATCAAAATTCTAAATGGGAAGACTTTTTACATCTAGTTAAATTTACATATAATAATGGATATCATGCATCCTTGGTAATGGCTCTATTTGAAGGCTTGTATGGTATATGTAGAACACCTCTATCATGGGATAATTAAAAGGATCGAGTGGTGATTAGATTGGACACTATTAGAGATATGGATAAGGAGCTCATAATGATTTGGTAGAGGCTCAAAGAATTAGTCGATCGCTAGAAGAGCTATGCTGATCTAAAAATATCACCAAGAGAATTCCCTTTGGGAGACAAAGTCTTCTTGAGGACAAGACCCATGAAAAGTACCATCAAATCAACTAAGTTGGATCCTCATTTCATTTGGGCCTTTTAAGATCATTGATAAGATTAGTCTAGTAGCCTATAGGCTCACCTTATCACCCAACCTATCAAAGATCCATGATACTTTTCACATATCCTTGCTTAGGAAATATGTTGTTGATCCTTCTCATGTTTGGAATGTTTCAAAATTGTAGATGGAAAATCCCTCAGCAATTGAGGTGTGGTCGATAAGGATTCTAGGGTTTCATTCTAATAAACTGAAAAAAAATCCTAGATCAATGTAAGGTCTAGTGGGACCAATATTCTAAAAATTGTGCAACTTGAAAATATGTTGAGGAAATGAAGAAGCAATTCCTATATTTATTTGAATAAAATGTATATGCTTTATTTTCAAGAAACATAGAGGATTGTGTTTAGTCCAAGGGGGGAGTATGTAATGACCCTCCTTGGTAGGACTTGTTCTTGATAATTGATTTATGTATTGATTAGTGGATTTCAAATGCATAATCTCATTTTATGTTATCAAGATGTGTGGATAGTTGCACTTTATGCTTTGATTATACTACTTTTGTAATATGGTATTGCTGATGAAATTTATGGTTGCAGGACTAGGTACTCTCATAGGTAGATTGGTATGGGACAACCACTAGAGTTGAGAGAAAAAGAGAAATGATGGATGAAATTCTCATCAATAGCTCAAGGGTAAAAGAAACCCTTCATGTAGGTGCATTGGATTGGTTTATGTTTGATTGAATGCACAATTGGACAAGGAGGTTGTTATTTGAGTAAAAGATCCATCCTTAGTAGAAGGGTGGTAACATTGCAACTATCATAAAGCCTTCTACTCAAGGAAAAAATGTTGTTGTGCATATTATAGATTGCATCCTAGTTGGATATGGATGGCTTAGCAAGAGCCCTTGAGTGTTGTGTGTAGAAAATTATGATATTGATGCTAATGGTTAATATTAGCATTCAATAGTATTTAAATTAACTAGGAGTAGTTAATTTAATTGTTCTAATGTGGGTAACATTAGAAAAAAATAAATATTAATAAAGTGATTTAAATAATAGATCAAAGGGCATTAATTAAAGTAATGCAAATAGTAATTAACTCGAGTATACTTGATAGAGCCTATATTTATTTTTTGGAGAGTTGGCATAGTGGCAACATTAGAAATGTTGGCTTCTTGGTTCTTCTTCAATGTAATCCAAAAAATAAGCATTACTATTGAGCATGATGATCTAGCATGCAAGGGCAACTCTTCCTTAATGGTTGGGGGAGAAAAATATATGTGCATGATGTTGGCTAAGTTGGGTTGCCATAAAGAAGGAAGGAGGAACGAACATAAGCAGGCTGGAGAGGAATACAATGAGGCAAAATAGGATTTTATGGACAGTGCTTGAGGTAAACTTGCATGGTTTCATCTCTTATTTCTATGCATGGCTCCTTTAGTTTCTTTTTGAGTAGTGTTCTTACATATTTATTATTTTATGAAGCCAAAGGTTTTATTTTGAGTTGGTAAGATGAAATTTCTAAAAGATCTAGTCTGATATTTTAGAGTTTGAGCTCTATCAACTTGAGGAAACTCAGTAAAGTTAAGGTCTTCTGGATTTTATCATGAGTTTGTGTTTTGTGTGGTCAAAGAACAAAGAAAAAATGATTTGTTCTTTCGATGTTGATGGTTTTGTTACCACTAAAGAAACGAGTTGGAATAATCAATTCTTTTGATTGTTGCCCATGTTCTTTGTTGTTGTGAATGCTTTCTTTCTATTGGTTTTAGACATAAGGTTTGTTCATTTCAGGTGGTAGCATTGTAATTAGAGCATCTTTACCTTTATCGTCTGCTATTAGGTTTTTCTATAGGTTTTTGGGTCACTTGAGTTTAGGGTAACCTTACGTCTTTATTTTTAAGAAGCCATTCCTATAATGAGAGCTTAAGCTATATGAATCTCAGGTTTGCCTTTGCATGATTTTTAGGGTTACGTGCTAGTTAAAATTTAATGGTAGTTTTTTTTCATGCTTCTCCATGTCATGTTAAAAATCTAGCTATCGTTGTTCTGAGATGTTTGTCCATGTTTTGATTGCTTATTTTTTCTTAGTTTGTGCAATACGTTGGTGATTGCTATATTGTTTTGGTGGAATTATTTGGTTTTAAAGCTATGGATATTGGTATTTTTGCTTTTAATTTGTTAAATTATTAAGCCTATGGTATAATATTAGAATCTTTTGATGAATTAATGTGAATGTTATGGTAATAGAAATGTTGGTTAAATGTAAGAAGTTGTTAACTTAGGTTGGCTGAGTTATTTTATGACTTTGGCTTATATTTAAAATAGTATGAAAATGAACATTAGGATAATATTATTAATATTAATATTACATACACAATTTGTTGATTCTTCAATTTAAATTCAATAGTATAAAATGGAACTATTGTTTGTTATTTATGGATGTGGAAGTTGAAAATATATTTGTATTCATATTAGATTTATATGTGATAATTAAGGGAATTATTATTGAGGAATCAATGGATAATATTGTTAATATAAATGAGGGTTGAATTCATGTTTGAGAGAATTATCGTATTATCTCAATATATTTAGCATGGTATATGCTTGGGTTATGCTTGTTGCATTATTGTGTTTATTTTCTTACTTAGTGCATGTTACGATTGCATAAGCAATTCATGAGTTGTCCTGATCCCTAAACTTCTATTCAAGTTCATGGGAATAATCTCTCAAAATAAGACCTCGAAGAAAATTTGGAACTATGGACCATCACTTTTTGTTATGTAAAAATGCTACTGAAGAAGAGCTTAACTTAGAAATTAATTGTATTGAAATTATGAGGAAAGGAAGGATGTTTTATAAATCTATTCCTTACACTATTTCAAGATTTTTTCTAGAATGAAACATTATATGCTATGTAAGTTCTTGAAAAATATATTTATAATTATAATAGAAAGAGTATGAAAGGGTAGAATTTGATTCATAGTTATGGTCATACTTATTTTTGATGCAGTCCATTCCTTTCATTATTCGTAAAGGAAATGCTAAATGTTAGTATCATGTTTTAAAAATATTTATTTTCTAGTATTTAGCAACATGTTACATTGAATGGTATTTATGAATTAATATAACACTTTATTTTCCTTGAATACAAATGTTTATGATTCTTATGATGTTTATACTCTTGGGTTTGAATGCGGGTTTTTGGCTATGATTCTAGATACATATTAGATAACCTTTGAGTCAATATGTGCCCAATCCTAGAAGGAGTTGCAGTGATGCAATAACCATCTCTATATTTGGGAGGAGTTGCAGTGATGCAATAACCAAATATTTATGAATGATACACCTTGAATAGTGAGAGTCAGTTGTCCTTAAGAGATGAGGTCTTTGGAATCATTCACAAGATATTATAGTGGTTCTACCTTGAACAATGAGGATCGAGTGACCATGCTCATTATCGAGTGAGTGGTAATGACCTTAGTTATCCCGTAGAGGCATGTTAACTAAGCACTAAGGCTTTACGCTAGAATAATCCTACATAGATAGACTTATGTAGGGTTAATAAAAAGGCATCCCCCTTTAAGTGTTATGGGCCTTAAAGGATAATCTCTATATCGTGGTCAATTTTTCCTATACCGATGAAGGTATAGGAAAAGTGGGAGACCACTATTGGCATAATTTTTAAACGGTGAGGTTTAGAAACGTGAACCCCATAAGTATGGGATGTTGGCTATTGTCCACTTCAGTGTTGTCTATAGTGACATTAAACTCAAAATGTGGTTATGCCTTCTTATGCTAGAAAACAATGGGTCTTCTTTGTGAGTTTTCTTGTGTAAAATAATAAATAATAAATTCTCTCTTAGGTTGGTTTGATGGGTTGTTACAATTGACCATTTATGTTGGATTTTGTTTTTAGCACAATTTTTTAGCGCACTTAATCTTGAAGGGTGTCCCATTGTTAGATATTAACATAGAAGGGATACCACAATGGAAAAGTATCTAGTTGAGGATGAATATTATCACTCTAATGATTAAGGATAGAGGTATATATTTGATCCATCTGGTGAAGTACTCGATAGATATGATGAACTTATGCCCATCAAATGACATTATATTGATCTTCCCAATGATGTCTAATTCTCACATGTAAAATATTTAAGGATAGGTTAAAGGTTGAAGAGCTTAGGATAGAACATAGATAATATTGTCATGCTTTTGACACTTATCACACTTCTTGACATAGTCGCAAGAGTCCTCTATGGAGGGACAATAATAACCCATATGTGGAGTTTCTTGGTGATAATGACTCTACTAAAGTGACCACCATAAGATCCATCATGGATCTCTTTAATGATTACTTGGGATTTTTCTAAGGAAAGACATTAAAGTAGAATTCCATCAATGGAATGACAATATAATATATCATTGATGATGACATAGTGACATGCACATTGCTTAAATTTCTTGCACTCTTTGAAATTTATACAATTAGGCAATGTGCCAGGCCTAAGAAAAACAAATATATCATTATACTAAGGATCGGAAGGTAAGGATACGTCTATGAATAATACTTCCAAAGGAAACTATCTAGATTCTAAGGTTGCAAGCTTCCTAGTTTGTTGAATGATGATCATGCCTTGTTTGACATCCAACTCTAAGGGGATAAGGTATGTGGCTAAGGCCATAGCATTGGCATGAAAATTGCTAGACTTTGGTATAGCTTCAATAGTGTTATCAAAAGTAGCCATTAGTTTGGTGATGATGTCCTTGTATGGCTTGAGCTTCTCATATTTTTTTTGATAGACCTTGTTGACCTGGTTGACCACAAGCTAGGAATCTCTAAAGATGGAGAGGGTCCTAACCTACAAAGATAAGTTTAAATGTATTCCTAAGATAAGAGCCTCATATTTTGTGGTGTTGTTAGTATAAAAAAACCTAAGCTTAAAGGATAGGGGATAAGCTATTATTGAGGATTGACCAAGATGATTACTACCCTTTATCCTTTGATACATTGAGCACCATCAAAGTATAGTATCCACGAGTTAGGTTGACTAGTCTCAAGGTTCAAGATTCACTCATTTGGAAAGTCCATGACTAAAGGATGGTTGGATTATAGGGATGTTTCTAATAATTAGTTAGAAATGACTTGAACTTTCACAAACTTTAGCTAACAAACTCAAGATTAAATTCACTAAGAGCAATGATCCATTTAAAGTTTTATCTTGAGAGGTGTGGCTTTGACATGAGGTATCAAAAGGGATTACTCTTGTGATGACAAAGGTTTTATGGCTAAGGATGTAGTGTCTACGATTTTGGGAAGTAAATAATATAACTAGACAAAGCTTCTCTAGAGGGTGTAGTAGACTTCATAATTGACCAAAGTTCTACTAATATAATAGATAGCTTTACCTCTATGCTAGTCATCATAGTGTACCAACATAGAACCTAAATCATGGTTAGTTGTTGTGATGTATAGCAACAAAGTCTTGGATAGATTGAGAAGGACAAGTATGGGAGGAGACAAGAGGTAGGACTCAAGAGCATCAAAGGTCAGTTTAAAATCAACACCCTACTTGAAGACCACGTCCTTCCTCAAGATTTTAGAAAAGGGTTAACATTTTTTAGTGAATTAGGAATTGAATATCCAAATGGCCTAAAGCTTTCCTTGGAGACTCCAAATATATATTATGGTTTGAACGGGTGGCATTTCAATGATGACCAATATTTTTTTAGGATCAAATTTGATGTTACGTCAAGATACAATAAATCCTAATAGTTTTCTTGATGTGACATAAATATGTACTTATCAAGATCGAGGCATACCTTATACTCCTTCAGCCACTCAAAAAATGCATCTTCAATCTCAAACATTATCTTCTTAATTTAGAGATCAACTAAGAAGACAATTGACATAGTCTTTCATGATGTCATGCATCATGTCATGAAAGATATATGCCATGGCTTTTTGATAGGTCATGTCTACATGTTTCAATCCAAAAGGAATGACTTGGTAACAAAATTTCCCCATGGGGTAGTCAAAGCTATTTTAGGTTGATCCTTAGGGGTGATTTTAATATGGTTGTATCCTAATAATTTTTCCATTAGAGATAATATTTCACATCTAACAATGAAATTAACAATCATGTTGGTGTTTGACAAGTAAAAATTGTCTTTGGGAGATGTTTTGTCGATGTTCCAAAAGTTGAAGTAAATATTAACACTACCCTCTTTCTTGGTAATGGGGACAATGTTAGAAATCTAGTCATAATAGTCGATTGCTTTGATGAATCCAACATCCAATATATTTTGGAGCTCCTTAACAAGTAAGGTGATTTTAGGATATATTTTCTACAACTTCTACTTAATGAGCTTGGCATCTGGTTTGACGACTAAGTGGTGGATAACTAGAGAGGGATCAAGTCTTACTATATTTCTCGTGTTTATATAGGGTTAGTACCTTGCCTAGCTTGATGATTTTAAATTTTTTAAAAGTCCCAATATTGACATCTACAATTTATTCAATTAGAATACGCGACTCTTCTTCCAATTGAGGGGTAGTAGGAAACACTCCTAGGATTTTAAGGTCTATAGGATCTAAGGGTGATTGATCACAATAAACTGATTATGAGATAGTGATATTTATAATTTGGGAAAATGATCCACCAAAACATAATTTTTTTTGGATAAGATAACCCAAGGGACCACCTTGAGGAGGATCATGTGAGATGTCCTCCATATCATAGTGATTTGTGTCAATGATCAACTTAGGATAAACTAAGGTTAATATATTTGCATTATCAAAATATGTGAATCCAAATAAGCTAGGACATATGAGAAGCAATGGCTCCTCCTCACTCTCATATCAATCGAACTCGTTTATAGAAACAATGTCATCATGGGATTATTGAAAGAAAATATTGGCTTCATCGTCATTGTTAATTAAAAGTGAAGTAGGTATAAGCTCACTAAAACTAGGTATAAACTCTATACCATAGCATCTTGACTAGGCTTCAGTCTCCAATGGCTCTTTGATGCCCTCTTCATGAAGGTCTAATCCTTTTTCTTGATATCCAATTTTGAAAGTATTTATTTTGGTATAGGATACAAGTCTAACAAGTAGCATGAAACATATTGTCATTCTACTAGGAAAGTGTTATTACCACATATTTGCTCATCATTAGCAATATTGGCACAAATAAAGGAGGAGCTTCCTATTTGTACTTGTTTACCCTTCCTAGAAGGCAATCCTATGGTTTAGGGAGGAGGGAGCTTGGATAGGTCCAAGAAATATTGATTGTTATCTTGATTATTATTGTGTAAACTAGTTGAGTTATCAATATGAAATTTTAATTTATTGTTGTTATATTTATTACTAAAATTTAATGACCTTAATTCATCTATGACTAAGATATTAAAAGAAGAAAAAGAAGGTAATGAAGATGGATTTAAAGAATGGTAAATATGAGCTTTTAGATTCTTGACCTCAACCAATTTACAATAATAAAATGGCTTGATGTTGGCTAGGATGTGGATTTTCTTGCCCTAATATTCATATTTGAGGCACAAATGGTAAGTTGACAAAATGGTCTGCTTTGCATAGACCTATGGCCTTCCTAGAAGAATATCGTAAGTCAAGTCATGAAGTATGACATAAAATAGGGGGTTGAGGATGCAAGGTCCAACCTTAAGGGACAAGACTACAATACTACTAGCCTCGCACTCCTCATTATTAGAGGCCCTAATGACAAGATTAGACTTTTCCAGGACTTGTTCAGTGAGTCCAAAATTGTTGATAAATTTTAGGATGCATATATTGAGATCTGAGCCATTATCAACAAGAGTTCACATGATAAAGGTGTTGTCGATATAGCCTATGTTGTAGAGTGGAAGCTCTCTAACCATGGAGGTGGATGAAGTATCATCTTGATATAATGATATTATTAAATGATTTACCCTAATGGACCCCACCTTAAAAGTGAGGCCATTAGGGTTTAGGTCTTGAGGAACAATCTATTAACTCAAAATTTAGAGGATGTCTATATGCATCAAAGAGATTCTTAGGAGATCAAGGAGATAAATTTTGGTTGGGGTGCTCTCAAGTTGCTAGTCCTCCAGAGGAAAAATTTATTTTGAACAAAGGACCAAAGGATGTTAATAAGGTTGGTATAATGGGGTATTCTTATGTTTTTGCCCTATGACAACATAAATAGAGGAAGAGTGGTTGGGAGATTATATTATTCCCACCATATTTTGATTTGGGAATGGAACATTTTGATATTGGATATTGTTTATTGTCTTTAGGTCATGGTTCGATAGCAAATCTTGGAGAATCCCAAAATCTTGATTAGAAAATAATTGAAAGTCAGAGCTACTAAAGACAACTTTACCATTATCTATGAGGTCTTGGATAAGTTTTCTAAGAGACCTACACTTATTGATCTAACAATATTAACACAACAAAAGGCATAACGCTCCTTAGGGTAGAACCAAGGAGCTTTCTTACTTTTAGGATCTAAGGATTTGACATTGGAAGCTCCACCATTTTAGCTTCAAAAAGCTGATTCAAGATAGTTGCTAAAGGTTGGTCCAATTGGATGAACTTCCTCTTGGGTTTTGACTATTGGGGCTTCCCTATAATAAGCTTTGGAAGGGCTACCATAGTATTCATGTGTTGGCTTGGCACAAGTCAGTAACTCTATTATCTACAATGTGCTTATTCTTATACTACCCCTTTGAGTGGGATGAAACCTTATCCTTCTCCTTTTGGGCATTGGATTTTAAATGCACTCTTTTTAGGAGGGAAGTTTCTACTCTCTTGGTCATTTCTATAACATCTTCAAAGCAAGACACATTGGTCGTCTCTAGGTAGAAAAACAATTTGTTGATGAAGATTATCTATGAAAATATCTAGTAGGTCTCTTTGTGGGGGACATATTTAAGTCTTCCCACTAAGGCTCGCCACCTAGATAAGAATTTTTCAAACTCTCATATTTATCTTGCTTAAGATTATATAGTTCACTAATTGTGACATTTTCCTTGATATAAACAAAGAATTGTTGGACAAATATTTTGATAAGGTCCATAAAGGTCTTAATAATATACCGTGAAATTTGGTAATACCACTTCAAGGTGGGACCATTAAGGCTCTAAGAGAATATTTCTAGTAGCAACATTTCATCATATGCAATGTCAATATAAATAATTTAAAATATCCTAAGGTGATTAATAAGATCCTCCTTTCCATTGTACACTTGAAACCTAGATGTTTCAAAATTACGAGGGAAGGAATGACTGACACAATAGGATCCAAAGGTTGGTTACACGATTCCTCATAGGAGTACTTGTAACTAGACAAAGACCCCTAGATTGAGGCCATTTATTGTTTCAGTTGCTTTAGTTGTGAAGTTAAGGTTTGAAGTTCAGAAGAAAAGGTATTTCATGGCACGTGAGGCATTTACTATGGGATGAGAGGAATTTGATAGTTGATGAAAGGATAAGGTTGGTGCATTGGGGCATATGATGTTGATATTGGTATCGTGTGACTAACCCTTAATCTATGCAAGACAAAAGGATTCAAATATGTAGGATAAGAGATTGCAAAAATGAGGATTTAAGTGGAACCTACATTTGCACTTGGAACAAGAGGAAGGTTGGTGCCATAAGGGTGAGAAGGTTGAGCAATAGTAAGTATATTTGAGTTATAACTTATTATAACTTGTTGATAAACATGGCAACTTACATTGACTCGTAAGAACTCCTTAATAGGAGGTAAATATGAATGATATCCTGAGTATGATGGGGGATTTTGTGCCCTACCATCCATGGAAGAGGTGATGAATAGAGGATTAGAGTCATCATGATTAGAGGTAGATGCATTAAGGTTTATGTTGAAGGACCTAAAGGAGGGATCCACTTTATTAGAGTCTAAAGGGTTTGAGTTTAGTTGTTTGGGGAAATCCAAGAGCAAATACTCCTCAATATAACACCTAGATTATTATTACCATATTTAAAAATGGTGGTTATGACTTCCTTATGTCTCTATAATAATTGAGACATGTGATCAAGGGATTGGAAAACTACTTTTCCCTAATAATCATGGCTAGGAGACAAATAATTTAAGGGAGAAGATCCCTCATCTTCCTATTTGAAGATTGGATTCTTGAAGGTGGCTTGGCCCTTAGGTCATTAGCCAAAGGATCTTGGTGGACAACCAACTGATAAGCAATGTTATAGGTGATGTAATGTGTCTCAACTATGGCTTAGGAGGAAGGTGGATTCAATTTATTATGTTTTGTTTATAACATTGATTAAATAAGACTAGAGAAGATGATTTGATGTCCTTATATCTCCTTCCCTTGATATACCAATCTAACCCATATACCTCAGGGACTCCCTATATATTTGAAGGTCCCTATATACCTAATTGCTCTTTATATACCAGTCATTACATGAGAGATAGTTGACACATGGAACAAAGATGATGCATGAAAGTGACCTCTAGGTATATGACTCAATATGGTACATGAGAGGTAATGATATCCCTCCTTATGACTCCCACTAGCCTTCTGTGTTATACTTCTTAATATGTTGAAAGTATGCATGAGACCCTATGTGGGAGGTTGGTGTCTTGGGCTCACAATATACCTAATGTAGCTTAGATATTTGTATTATAGCTACTTAGAGGATCGTAAATGATCCCTAGTAGGACTAGCCTTTAGTTATGTTCTTATTATCTATTTTTAATGTGAGCTAACTACACAAACATATGTAATGATCTTACTTAAAGTTTAGCAGATTTTAATCTTGATTAATATTTAGGCTAGGAAAGAAAGGATCTTTGGAAACTGTTGTGGTGTTCACATCGAATTCACCAAAATGTGAGAAAGGGAGAGGAAATTAGAGGCCCAACTTGGGGAATCCAATGTGTCTTCTCATTTTAAGGGGCTTTTCACTTCAAAAGGGGGACTAGGGGGCAAGGGGATGTGAAAAACCTTATAGCTAGGCCTGATGTATGAATTCATAAACATCTACATTTCCAAAAAGAAAGCTAAGTTTTTTTTTTTTTAATTCTCCCTTCTTGTAAAACCTGACCTTAATCTAATTCAAACGCAACATCCAAATACTATTACTAGAATGATTTTTCACTTCAAATGATAAACAAAAAAATGATTTTATTTTATTCTCAAGCAAAGGTTCAAGAGAAAATGCAAGAGAAAAATCTATCTTAAGATGTAGCTACATGTAATTCAAATATTTTTCCAAAACAAAAAATAATAATTTGATTTGTCCCATTTATGTTTTGTAAGTAAGACACATTCCTTGTTCCCTTCTTACTAACTCACTCTAAAAAAAATCAAAATCTGTAAAACACTTAGAACAAATAGATCTGTAGTCCTAAAATAAAAACCGATAAGATTTTAGAGTTGTAAAACTTATTTTCCCATAAAAGTAGAAGTACCACCTTGCATGCAAAAGCATTGTTGATGTTATTGCTCCCTATTGACACTTTTGATAGGGCCCAAGGAAAACTAAAAACCTACAAATACATAAATAAAAAAGATAATTAATGTAGAGCGGTATGATGGGTCTTAGTAGAATGCTATAAAATTCCTTGATTGAGACAATCAAACCTCTTGATTTGATGATAAAATTGATAATTATGCCTATCAATGATTAAATACTAAGGAAAATAGTTGATATAGCAGAATCACCACCACTATTGGTGCTTTTGCTCTGTGTAAAACAAAAAGTTATTATGCAAACTAAATCAAGATTTTAAATGATATTTGTAGATGGTTCAACCCTAAAGAGGATGGAGACCCTATAACAACAAAAATAACAACAATTTGACTAATTCAAAGCAAGATAACATGATCAAAACAAAAGCTTAACTAGATACAAACAAATGATGCAAAGATGAAAGAGGTCACTATGATGGAGAATGAAAAAAAAGACTTAAACTATAACTAATTGCTTATATACAAATGAGATACATAAATATGGATAACAACATGATTAAAAAATGCAAGCTATGAATCCAATAAAACTAAACTAGTAAAACTATGCGATGAAAAGAAGAATCAATAAGAAAAGGAGAAGGCACAATCCAAAGCCATGGATTGTCTTCCCGCTTTGATAAGAACTTGTTGATGGTCCCTCCACTGACTTAGACCTTGTTGATCACCTTCATGGACACTTTGACGATGTTTGCTCAAAGATGTGCTTGTCTTAATTTGAAATCTTGAAGACTCGTTCAAGTACCTTGGTAAGCAAAGAAATGTGATGTCTATGATCTTAGAGCGACCTTGATCGAGTTTGGATGCATCAAAGTTCTTCCAAAGTGTGGATGCAATCCAAAAGACCAGTGTGATTCCAAAAAAATATCGATGTAGAAGAAAGTTCATGGAGAGACCTCTCGAAAGGGTGGATTTATAGGCAACCCAAGCCCTTTGGAGAATCTAGGAGAAATTTCTTGTAAAATTGTAAAGGTGCAGGTGTGGCAAGTTGCATGAAAGGATTGAGGGTGATTGGAAAAAAATTAAAAAAGCTAATCATGCAACTATTAATTAAAAGATTGGACTGATAGTTAAGATTAGATTGTATGTGTTGAGATGACAAATTGCATTTTGTAGATCAAATCTGATGAGAACGAGCGATGATAGGGTGTTAAGGACCAAAAATATTAGTTTTGGTGATGATAAGGCATAAGCGCTACTAGTGCTAATGAGCTAGCACTATTGCTCTATGATTGTCAGAAGTTAAAATCAGGTAGGAAAGGAAGATATTTGAAAGTTTTTACAAAGGTTCCACCAAGCAAAAGCATTGTCAACTCCATTATGCTCTCGAAGCTATCACTTTTGCAATAGAATTTCCAAATGATGTTTTCTTGCAATTAGAGGCACTGATTGGTATAAAAGTATAGACTTATATATACTTTTTGGAAAGCTCTTTGTGAGCCTATCCTAATAGAAGTATTTTTTTATAGATTTGTGAAGACTTGCAATGTATATTAATGCCCAAAATATATTGTTACCTGATTCTCAAATGCTGAAAGGTGACAACTTTTGGAGCAACAAATGCTCCAAATTTGGGTATGAGGAAGGTTGATTCAATTTGGTTGATTGATGAAATGAATAGTAGCATAGATAATTATCCCTACATAAAATGGGGTGTCTACACTCCATAAAATGGGGTGTCTACACTCCATTACGTGAAAACTAATCATATTAATATTAGTTCATCTTTCAAGAAAAAGTTTCGTGTTCAAGTTTTGACAATTTTAATATGAAATTTAAGTTCTTCGGCAATTTTAATATGAAATTTAAGTTCAAGTTTCAATAAATGCAACGTGTGTAAGTGGCAAATGTTTAGTTCTTTAAAATAATTATCTTCATCTCTCTAAACTAAGATCCATGATAATTTATTAGAAAAACAAATATAGTAATTCTTCTTAATATATTATTAAAATTTAATTAAAAACAAGTTTAATCCCTATAAGCTTAAAAGTGGCTCGCACAATGAGTTTGCATTATACAAAGGTTCAAATAAATGATCCTTAATATTTTTATAAAAAAACAAATTATCATGATGAAATTGGAGATAACCAAAGGAAACATAATAAAACAAAATAGAAGGTTTTTAATGTATACAAGGTAAAAAAATAACATATAAAATTACAATTTTACGAAGAACTATAGTTATCAACCCTAAAATATGATTTAAATCATTTTTCTTTCTACAATGTTAATTTTTTTCTACTCATTTTGATTATTATTTTTACTTTTTTAAACACTTTGTATAAGAAATATATCCTTATATACCTCATATTCCATAATAAAATACTTCTATATTTTAACTTCCTATATATATATATATCTTCTCTTTCCATTTTTCTTTTGGTTTTGCTTGCATCTAAATTGATATGAACTTATCTTCAATTGGAATATAAACATCTTTACTCTTTAATTATGTTTTTTTTTTCACAAAGAAACCTCTATAAACCTTATATCGTTAGGTAAAAACAAAGTCAATGAGACCCTTGACCGTCTACAAAATTGAATCAAGGCAACTTACCAACAAACACTCAACTTACCAACAAACACTCGACCACCATCAACCGACCTATCCAAAATTTTAAGACAAAATACAAGTTTTTGAAAGAGTTCTAGTTCCTTGTGCAATGGTTTGAACCTGGTCTCTTGGATTAAAACCCAAAGCCACACCACTACGGTGGATTAAAACTCAAAGCCATACCACTACTATGACGTAAGTAAAGTACAAGTTTTGAAAAGGTCTCAATCTTTTGTATGGTTTGAACTTGAGTTTCCTAGATGAACATCCAAAGAGAACACTACGATGTCCCAACAAAGACTAAAATTTTAGGATAAAACACGGGTTTTAAAAAAGTCTCAATCTCTTTATATTGGGATTTAAACTTGGTTCTTCTGAAAAAACCCAAAAACATAACACTATGATATCCCCACCCAAAATCATAACACTACTATATTTCATTGCTATCTCATCCCAATTTCCATCTCCCCTCGTTAAGTATGGATCAACACCCGATCTTTTAAGAACCCTTTGAAAATAGAGATCTCCTTTTTTTATATAAAGAGGCAATCGCATTTCGCTTTTCTGAGTATTGAGAGGGAGACTATAATTATATTTATTCTTGTATAAACTATTCGAGCTTTGGCTCTTCTTTAGGAGGTCTAAGGTTCAAACTGCGGCGTGGACAAGTGTATGAGTGAGGGGGTGGGTGCGTGGTGGTTGCGTGTTAAGTTTCCTATTGATAAGCATAGCTCTCGACTTTACGAGGGATCATGGTTGGGAGGAGACTACTCAGCGTGCTCAGCCTATGCATTGGTCGTAGGGGTTTGTGACACTAACCAAATAAATAAATAAATAAATTTTTATTTTATTTTATTTTTTTCAGGAGAGTTGGTTACAACCACATTATTTTATTTTTAGTAGCTGACAAGTGCAAGGTTCACACTACACAGATTGCATTCATCAAACCTATTTCACTGTGTTGTTTTATAGCTTATAAATAAAATTAATTAATTATTTTTTTTGCAGGAGAGTTGGTTACAACCACACTATTTTATTTTTAGTAGCTGAAAAACGCAGGGTCCAAACTACATAGATTGCATTCATCAAACCTATTTCACCTTGTTGTTTCATAGCTTAGTATGAAATGGATCACAGGTACTAAAAAAACGTACCATCCTCAATCTTAATCTTAAGGACACTTAAGAGGATTCGGATCAAACTACTACCTTTTACAACAAACTTCCCCAAAGTTTAAACCTTCTACAAACTATATTTATTCCTCTATAAACTTTTTTAAATAAATATTCCTAATAATAATAACCTAACCAGATAATTTTTTTTTCCAAAACTTCTCCCGTATAACCATTTAAAAATTTCCTCTGTTGTTCTTTCAACATTAATCCTAATATTCTTTTTCCTCTGTTGTTCTTTCAACATTAATCCTAATATTCTATTTCTTCATCCATTTGAACAGCATTCCTGTTTCTTCATGCATGTGTATTCCTTGATATCGTATAACACAAACCATTATAAATGCATCCGTAAGAAAAGTGCCTGCGTATCCCTAAATGAATCTCCTGTGAAAGTGGAGGAAAAAAAAAACGCCCAAAAACATGAGAACAGTGGTGGCGTTGGAATTGGAAAAGAGCTAAAAACATTGACGTAGAGATAGAGAGGACGTATTCTTATGGACAGCGTTATCCACCCATATATAAGTATAAAGGCACTGTAAGGATAGCTGGCGAACCAAGCCGATAAATACAATGACATTACCATATGCACCATTTTGTACAACCCAATTGAAAGGCAGAAGCCTTATTTGGCTTCCCCACTACAAGGTCAGCACATTGTTTAATGGCACCTATGGCCATGACTCCTTTACATACGCATGTTCTGTTAGGTTTTTAAATCTATATTAAACTACTAATCATGACTGTTTAAATTTATTTTTGTTACCAAAAGTGTCCTAAACGGACGTATATGGTGAAGCAGACAAATCAGTTGAAGAAATGCAAGGAAGGGGATGTGGATGAATCTCAGAGCATTTTGTTAAGAGAAACCCGTGTAGATCAGTCTAGCTACGCTTCTCTTTTGAAGGAATGTGCTCAACTGGGGACCATCTCCGAAGCCAAAGCAATTCATGCTCACATGATCAGATCTGGTTCAGAGTATGACACCATCTTGAAAAATCATTTGGTAAATGCGTATATCAAGTGCGGTGATGTTTTAATTGCACGCCAATTGTTTGACAAAATGCCTCAACGAAACATGGTGTCATGGACTATTCTCATTACAGGGTATGTTCAGAACGGGTATCATAAGGAAGCTATTCAGCTCTTTTGTGTAATGTTGGAGAATGGTATGGAGCCTAACACTTTCACGTTTGGTAGTGTGCTCGGTGCGACCGCAGGCCTACGTGGTATTCAACAAGGAAAGCAGGTCCATGCCCATATAATCAAAAGTGGGCTTCAATCGGATGGCATTGTGTCAAACGCTCTTTGCAATATGTTTTTTAAATGCAAGAGTATGTTATATGCACGTCAAGTGTTTGACAAAATGCCTCAAAGAAACGTAATTTCCTGGACAGCAATGTGCACAGGATATGTGGAGAGTAGTGATATTGAGGAGGCAGTGAAAGTTTTGTACCTAATGCAATTGTCAGGTGTAAAGCCAAATCAGTTCACATTCACTTCTGTCCTTAGCGCCTGTGGAAGCCTTGCATCGGTAGACGACGGAAAACGGATCCATGGCTATATTATTAAAATTGGGTTTGAGAAGGATATCCCTGTGGGTAATGCAATACTTGATATGTACGCCAAATGCGGGAATATAGAAGATGCTCAAAAGGTATTCGATGGGATGCCTCAAAGAAACTTGATTTCATGGAATGCAATAATTGGAGGTTACTCCCTGGCAGAGCATTACGGTGAGGAGACTTTGAAGCTCTTAGACAAAATGCAGCAGGCAGGCATGAAGCCTGACCTTTTTACTTTTTGTAGTGTGCTCAGTGCATGTTCCTCTGGAGTTTCACTGGAACAGGGTAAGCAGGTTCATTTGAGCACAATCAGACTAGGACTGGACTCAAATGTCTCTGTGGGGACTGCTCTTATTACCATGTATGCCAAATTGGGAAGCATCGACGATGCACGTAAAGTGTTTGATGGAATGACCCATAGGAACATACTTTCATGGACTGCAATGATTACGGGATATGCTCAGCACGGGTATGGCCAAGAGGCTCTTGATTGTTTCGAGGAAATGGAAGAGGAAGGTGCAAAGCCAAACCACATTACCTATATCGGTGTTCTTTCAGCTTGCAGTCATGTAGGCCTGGTAGAGGAAGGCCAGCACTATTTCAACTCCATGAGAAAAGCCCATGGTATTGTGCCAAGCATGGACCATTATGCATGCATGGTTGACCTTTATGGCCGTGCTGGACGTTTAGATGAAGCAGTAGGACTTATCAATGAGATGCCATTCGAACCTGATGCTTTGATATGGCGTACCTTGCTTGGTGCATGCAGGAACCATGGCAACATAGAGGCAGGAAAATATGCAGCTGAAAATCTCCTTAAGCTAGAACCAGACGATGCTGCAACATACGTTTTGCTGTCAAACATGTATGCATCAGCTGGCAGAAGGAGTGATGCAGTAAAAATAAGAAAAATGATGAGAGACAATGCAGTGATGAAGGAGCCTGGGCAGAGCTGGATTGAGGTGAAGAACAAAGTTCATGTATTTGTAGCAAGAGACAGATCACACCCACTAACAGAGAAGATATATGCAACGTTGGAAAAGTTGAATGTGCAGTTAAAGAAGGTAGGGTATGAACCTGATACAAGCTCTGTGTTGCACGATGTGGAGGAGGAGCAGAAAGAGCATATTCTGTGGCATCACAGCGAGAGACTCGCCATTGCATTTGGTGTTATTAGCATTCCCGATGGGACACCCATCCGAATTATCAAGAACCTTCGAGTGTGTGGTGATTGCCACAATGCTACGAAGCTCATATCTAAAAGTATTGGGCGAGAAATAGTTGTGAGGGATGCCAACCGCTTTCATCATTTCAAGGATGGTCTCTGTTCCTGTTCAGATTACTGGTGATTCCAAGTCCAACAAGCGCCATGTGATATGACTTTACACCTCATGAAACAAAATTATAGGCGACCTCAGGAAGAGACTGGATGCTGCTGCCGCTTAAGTCCAACTCTATCTGGTTCCTGTATGTTGACTATGGGCGGTACTGTTTTTGCACAATGTACGTCTCTGGAGAAATGGGAATATTTTTTACCATGACATTTGGTCTGGAATCCTGTAGCAGAATATGGAGACATCTAAATTGTTTAGAAAATTCCTGGGTCAATAAGGATAGCCAAAGAACCTTTGAAAATAAGGATTTTAAAAGCGGAAAAGGGGGTCTACCCTGTCCACCCAGACCCTTCGGAAATCACCTAACCTGTCCTGTGTTTGGCATGGCTAGTCCCTTAAGTGAACACAAAGTTCTATATTTGATTCTTGTTATTGCTTCATTAGTTTCCACACCACACTTCAGAATAGAACTTTGCTGGTGTTGAAGTAAGAGGCTATGAAGTTTATCAATATCCAAACTATCTACAATTGGATCTGGCAATGTCCGTGACACCCCAGTGTAGAAGGAATCACCTCAACCCGTGTAGAAGGAATCACCTCAACCCATACACTAACACCAGTTCCGTTCAACCTTATTTGGGTCGATCGAAGGAAGGGCCCACCGCTGAGGCTGTGTTGCCAGTCCCAGGAGTTCAGGACACTAACGTAGATATTTCCAATGTTGGGAATCAGTGTTTCAAGACCTCCTTCTAGTCTTGTCTTTGGGATAAATCTTATGATTGAGTTTATCAGTAACCATTAATTTATCCTAAGATAAGACCAGAAAAAGGTCTGCAAAGGTTGATTTCCATCTATGAAGGCATCTGCAAAGGTGAAATCCAGAAAATTTCCTTGATTATTATAAACAGTCAGAATGTATTTTAATGCACTAAAAGAAACAGTTATCCATCATGATAACATCTGCAGAAGTAATGAAGGATAGAAATGTTGTTTGAAGCAACAAAATATGCTGGGGCCAGCCATCCAGCTAAACCAAGGCAAGACAGGGAGGAGCAAATATCAATAAAACCTCTCTTGAAACTTCAAGACTACAGCTTGTAGCAGGTTGAATCAATTGACGTAATGTGCTTTAATTCCAAAAACCATGGATTTAAATGGGTAAGAATCTATGAAACATCAAGGACACGATGCTGTACACCAACATACAATAAGTATTAAGATCCTCACGAATTTTGAGAGACTAGAAACAAGAATAAAATTTGGCATGTAAAGTACAAATTGTGGGATGGATATGCAGCGATATTTTGCGATGTAAATTCAAATGGCATGAGGAAAATAATGCTGCTATAGTTTTATTGCAACATAGCTTGTAATTAGACAGATCCGCCATTCAAGAAGTGAAGTTTACTAACTAAGAACAGAGAGAATAATTTGATAAATATTCTCCAAATTCCCTTTTCTTTAACAGTCAGGTCAGGCATGGAATTTAATGGGCATCTCTACTGTCAAATTGAAATCTACTGATGGTTTAAATCTTTGGATAAGAATTATTAGAGCACCTCATAGCAGCATTAAGCACATGTTGTGGTGTGTCTATATATATTTAGAGAGACTCTCTGTATATATCTATATCTATATACATCTGTAGCATCAATTTCTTTCGTATACATCAATGCTAGTATGCATCTATTTTGACAGTTTCCCAACTTTTAAACACGTAGAAATATATGTGCAAGGGTAGATCTCAAACCATAAAATATGTTCAAGAGAGGTGGATACGTCTTAATAGATGTATAATTCCAGGACTTGTTAGGGTTATACTAAGAAAAATTCCACAATCTGCAACCCATCAGATTAGAAAGATTCCTAAGAAGAGGAAAATGGGTTAGATCGTGTTAGACCTTAGCTGTATAAGTGCAAAAACACTTGAAATCAATTAAGTTTCGGCCTTACTACATTGAAAAGAGAGTCTACCACAAAGGATTAAATCAGAACATAAAAAGTTCCTTGTGGGCATGGTCTCTTTTAGGGAAATTTCTTTGTTGATTTGCACATTTGAGAGGCACATTCCATTTGATTTCTCTACAAGATAACCTTGTTCTTTCTGTATTTGATTGTTAATGTCTTTGATTTTCTGATTAGATCTAAACACAAAAAAGGTCACAATAACTATATTCAAAATCTATGGTACATATACAAATTGAGAAATGCCTTGACATTCTATAATTCAATGAGCAAGGAGTTCTTAGTCATACAATTGTTTTCGGTACAGCTTTACGGCAAAGCTATCTCAGAGTTGTCATCTAGTCCAACCATAGGGTCACTGTGAAAATCTAGGTCAGTCTGTTGATTGTGGATTTGATCCCATTCCATAATCGTTGATCTAAAGAGTGTACGCTGGATCTTTTTAAGGCAAATGTAGACAACCATTCCAAGGACAATTACTGCATAGAAGAGACCAGCTTTTAATGTCTAGTAAGATGCCTGTGAGGATAATTCTTGTGGAGAAAACACATATTTTTTAGGGATCACAGAGCTATTTTGGATATGTATGATGAAACAGTGCTGCATTTGAAAAACCAGTAAGCTTCCCCACTCCACCACCCCCTTTCTTTTGCTAAGATCAGCTCATTGTTGGAGTGGCATATGATGTTTAAGCAACTTCTTTCTCTGATATCACTAAAGCTTTAAATGATGGTAGAATATAATGATAGGTCCTTGTGGTTAAGGTAGTTGTGACAGGCTATTCTTTTGACTTAACATCCTTTGGTCATTCCACTTGACCTTGTAAGTAGGAGGATTCTACAGAACTCGCATTGCATCCTGTGGTGTAATACTTATGCATGCAAAGGATGATTTTTAGTTTTAACCATATTTATGAACCTCCCTTGCCAATGCTTGGAGCAGCCACCCATTCCAAGGGTGATGAGTCTTTAATGATTTTATCCCATTCATCCAGATTGCCCAAATTTCAACTCTATTGTCCATATTTACTGATATTCACCCATTAATGACCAATTAGGCTTGCCTCATAAGATGATCCATTTCCTGCTCGTTTGCTTTGATAAATGGTGTTTTACCCATATGAGGTAACCTTGCTAATGAGACCAACAAAATGTCCTATTCTTGAGATGATAATATTGCCTTTGTATTGCAAACCGCATACCTGTCGCTAATGTTTTGACGATAAATCAATCTTTTTGGGGGTTTTGAGGCTTGAATAAGCATGGACAAAGGATTCTTCCTTTTGCTCAAAATTCTACTGAAAATATTTCTAAATGTCTTATCTGCACCAAAATATCTCACAGAAGCAGAAATGCATCCACACAACCATGAAATATATTTACATAACTGGGAAAATGAATAAACATCTGCACCCATGCAGAATCATGCAATATGCAGATAAGAAATGCTGATTAGACTTGTGGATAAGATAAGCTGATAAGTGGACATGTTGTGCAAGATATGTTGCACGGGTGTTGTTGTGTTACCCTCTGTTCCGTACCATCTTATACCAAATGGTTTTTTTTTTTGATATCAGGGGAATCGGTAACATCCTTTCATCTTTAACAACTGGACACGGGGTCAGATATTCTCCCCGAGGTTTCTGCAGGTCAAATCATTGAAGCTGCCTCTATAACCCCTGCCTCTCCTCGGTAAACGCATCCCGGAGTGAGGGAGACCCCCGGTGGCTCAGGATTGGTGTCGCCGTCGTCAAGCTGGCGCGCACTTAGCGGATTCAAGTCAAACTACTACCTTTGCCTTATTGGGCATTCCTCCAAGGTTTGAACCTAGGTTTCCTCTTGGTAAGTGCTTAAAGTCAATCATTGAAGCTGTCTCTATAACCCTTGCCTCTCCTCGGTAAACGCGGCTTGGAGTGAGGGAGACCCCCGGTGGCTCAGGGTTGGTACTGTCGTCGTCAAGTTGGCGCGCACTTAGCGGACTCAAGTCAAACTACTACCTTATTGGGCATGCCCCAAAGGTTTGAACCTAGGTTTCCTCTTGGTAAGTGCCTAAAGTCAATCATTGAAGCTGCCTCTATAACCCTTGCCTCTCCTCGGTAAACGCGGCCTAGAGTGAGGGAGACCCCGGTGACTCAAGGTTGGTACCGCCGTCGTCAAGCCAGCGCGCACTTAGCAGACTCAAGTCAAACTACTATCTTTACCCTTATTGGGCATGCCCCCAAGGTTTGAACCTAGGTTTCCTCTTGGTAAATGTTTAAAGTCTTACCAATTCATCTAACCGATGGGGACTCAAATGGTATATTTTCCATTCATGCTTTCTTGTATAACTGCAAAGATGATTAAGGATAGTAAGTTGGCTTCAATATTGATAAATTCAATCAGTAGGTAGCCTTAGTGTAAGCACAAAGGAAGAAAGAATATCTACGACTTTGTAAAGGAAATACTAAAGCAGAACACAGAAGCACTTACTGTGTTGATACTTTCTAATTTTGGCCACTACAAAGTAAAGCATACGCTTCATGAGAGGGAAAATGAGTATGTGCTTGGAAATGGTGATTAGGCTCTTGCGTGCACTTGAAAATGGAGATGAGTCTCTTACTTACACTTGGAAAAAGTGATGAATCTCTTTTTTACACGTCTCTCTCAAAATTGAATAAAAGCTAAAATGTTAGTAGGTAAGACATGGGTATTGAGTTCCACAATGGCAACACTGCCCTAATAAAGATGAACAACTAAAGACTTCTTTGTTAAAAGACAAGTAAAGCACTAATTAAGATGAAAGATTTATTTGTTAAAAGACAAAGGAGTAAACTACAGTGTAGAAGTCATTCTCAGCATGTCCTTGGTGTTGCCATTGGAGAACCATTATGGTGCTTACTGGTTTTGAAGTTAAAATTTATTGAGATGCCGTAAGGGATAGGATATGAAAGCATATTTTTATATGCAAAGGTTAGTTAACATATTGTGTCCAGGAATCTATGGGGTGATCCAAGAATCGAAGTCAAAAAAAAAAAAAAATGGTCTATGATGTAATAAATAAATGGATGAAAACTAAAACTTTTAGGTGATGATAGTAGAAACATGTTTAAGTATGGTTGAGAACAGGAGTTTAGAATGCAAAAGTGTGCAAAAGGAAGACAATAAAAGGATGAAAACAACTTTTAGGTGATGATAGTAGAAACATGTTTAAGTATGGTCGAGAATAGGAGTTTAGAATGCGAAAGTGTTTAAGTATGGTCGAGAATAGGAGTTTAGAATGCGAAAGTGTGGAAAAGGAAGACAAAAAGCAGCTCGTGGATGAAGTTTCTACCTTCAAAATATCTTAGACAATCTAAGAGAAATTAAATTGGTTTATAACTAAGTTAATAACTTATTTTTAGTTTTATGATTAGGATAAATAAATGATATAGTCTATATTAAAGTTTGTGGTATCAAATAGATTACTTAATTCAATGTAATTAAGTTTATGTAAAAGAGGGAGAAAACTTTATTAAAATTCCACTTTTAGTTTAAAAAAAGACAATTATGTTTTTGTTAGAAAAAAATTTCCAAGAAGAGGGAAAATGGAAATTAGGAAAATATAAACATCACATTTATGTGGAATCAACCTTGGTTTTTAATTAAATAATTTATTTATGTAAAAGTAAGGTCAAAGTGACAAGTTGAAATTAAAAATGGAAAACATGAAAGTCCAACCTGAACAATCATCATTCCAATTGTGGGGCTTCGGCATTATCAAACTTGAATCATCATAAGGAAATTAATTGTGCAACTTTGATCCTAGATACCAAATTACGGGGGTGGGGAAACTATTAGATAAAAAGTCAAATATTTTGAGCTTAATACAATTGGTGGTTAAGAGTTGCAAACCAAGTGGGTGGCACAGAGCCACCAAGTACCAATGCAGTCATGATTTTCGTGTATTTGTTGTCATCATATAAGTGTTCTTGTGTTTGTAATAATATGTATGCTAAAACTATTGTACGGTAATCATTTATGTATTTATTTATTAAAGGGTATTGAGTAGTTAAGTAGTTGGACAACTGCCAATTGCTTATAGATAACTCATTATCTTATATAATTGTCTGCCTTTAACTTTATAGGATTGTTTCATATTATATTTTCATGTATGCTGTATCATGTGTTATGTTGTCATACTATATGTGTATAGATTGTAATGTTATTGTAGAGAGATTAACATATTTCTAATTTGATGTTGAGTTATAATATTGATGGTTGATTTAATTTATTTTATATATTATATTTTTATGTCATTGTTAATATGAAATTGAATTGAAAACATGAGTGAATGAGACATAATTTGCAGTGTCTTTGAGGATGAGGATAATAACAATAATGGGAAGAGCCCACTTACAAGTGGATAGTGTGGATGGGTTATTGATGATCACAAGTGGTAGTGTGATGAAGTCCAAGTAAATTATGAGAGCCTCTTTCCTAATTAGAAGTGTAGAAGGTGGACCTTTTACAAAGCCCCTTCACATTGAGGGAAGAGTAGTACTATTAACTTTTTTATCTAATTAGTTGGAACAAAGAAATGCTAAGACAAGCAACAACACTCTCTGAACTACTAGGTTGGTAGAAGGATCTTTGCCATCTGAAATCCAACATGGGTGGTACCCTAGGAAGAGAGAAATCCTTAGTTAGAAGACCTCTTTTCTAGCGAGAAGAGAAGTGTGTCTCACATGAATAAAGGCTTGTTTGGAGACCCTTATTACTCATGGTGAAAGAAAAAGACATCAATATGGAGTTTGATTACATAGTGTGTGAAAAAGTTGAGTAAAGCTATAGCACATGAAATAGACATACATGACATATACGTTATGAAGGCATATATGACAAAGTTGAAAGAGACCAACTTGTGAGGCAAGTGATTGTGCAAGAGATTCTA
Source organism: Wollemia nobilis (assembly GCA_028583015.1). Classification (NCBI taxonomy): domain Eukaryota; kingdom Viridiplantae; phylum Streptophyta; class Pinopsida; order Araucariales; family Araucariaceae; genus Wollemia; species Wollemia nobilis. Next base: position 13,043,949 of record JAQPPZ010000521.1, on the reverse strand, counting down.
ACAAAGGAGTAATTATGGGGAGGTGCATATGATGGTATATGGGATGGGAATCTGACATAGGAACAACTAAAAAGGAGTATTTGGTGATATGTGGAGTATTGATAGTTGACCCCCATAAATTTATAAGCAATGATGATTGTGAAACCTTAGTTCCAATATTGGGATACTAACAAACAAACAAAGGTCATCAACTGTAAATCTGAGGAGGTAAGGAAAATTGAAAAACAACGTTTAGACACCGATAACTTAAAGTTGGATATAAGAAACTCCAAATTTGGGAAAGTTTGACTAAGCTAAACTGACTAGCATAAGTGTTCAAGGAATTCAACAAAAGATGGTTGTTGCTAAAGGCAAACATAAGTATCCAAAGTTATATGAATACAAAAAGGGTAACCCAATAAGCCATTGCAAAACTTGCACCATTGTCTACTATGTGAATGGTCAAGATGACAAGTTAGTATGAATCCGAAGAGGCATCTTGCACCATTGTTTCTCATGACAATTGGGGCATGATGATCGACTTGTTTGTGGAGATGCCAAGCCATACACCACCTAGACCACGCTTAAGGACACATTCAAAGAAGAGTTTCACCTCCTCCATGACAACAATGAGATCATCATAGATATTTGTAATGCCCAACAAGGCAAGGTAGAGAACAAATCTCAAACTCCTCATCTTAAAGAGTTTTTAGACTAGTTGGAGAAAGAACAACAAATGGCCTAAAGGATAGATGATTCATAGAGGGACTTCAAGTTGTACCATCCATGACCTACCTACCATGAAGCTATTGATAGAACCTTCAATTTGGAAAATGAATACAAGATCATGGATATTGGAGGTTGGAATAGGTTGATGAGTGACTTCGATTGTGAAGAGATGAAGAAGCATTGTTTGTAGTGCTCAATAAGGATGCCTTAAGAATGTTTTGATATATCGATGACAAGAAGAAAAATAAGCATATTTTGATGTACTGATTGCAATACTACACAATGTCCTATGCTTGCCCACTATAATATTTATTAGGTGTAAGGACACTCATTAATAACTAAACCATTCAATATCAAGAGTAAGAAGCTCCTAATATTAGTAGTCTAGAAGGAGACCAACAAAAATCCAAGCACCTCGAACAAAGAGGTGCTACTGGCAAAAACTAAAAATTAACTACTAAGGTAAGAATAATAGGAACCAAGGTTTATCATAGTATAAAATGAGGAAGATTGACATACAATATTATAAGTGCTAAGAGTGGATTCACTTCACATGACTATAAAAACACTACTAGTTGAAATGCACAACGTGTTAATGATGAGATTTTGTAAATCATAAAGAATATTATTATCCCAAGCAATTGAGCGTAGGGTCTCCAATTTAACCAATTTGATATAAGTTAATGAACAAATGATTAATTCATATATGGGAACTAAGCATGTTCTAATAATTAAAGGGCCTATAAAAGGAAGAGGGTCGAGTATCTTAAACATGCGACTTAACATAAGCAATGGTAGGAGGCTTTGTCATGTGACAAACATGCCATAAAATAGAGCACGATGAATGAAAGAACCAATATAGAATGGAATGCACACCTAACTATGATGGGGCTTTGTTGTCATAGAACATTGCATGCCAACTATTGTAATCATGTATATCAATGAATGTGGAGGCACTAACAAAGATGATCCTCAACTTGCACGAGGTGGTTAGGGAGATGGTGTGATCATCAATGTGTGGTGATAGTGATCACAAGGAATTGCCATCTAGTGAGTAAACTATAATAAAAGGTAGGCAAAGGTTAAATGTCTAGTATGTGAGCATGAGTGTTATAATAGATGTTGAGAAGTGGCTAGTTCTACTACACTTAGAGTTAGTGGGACACATCCTAACACATGCCACCATTGATAGAGGGTCAAATATGAACGAGATTCTACAACATATGTGTGTGTGTACAAAGGGATCTAAGTTGGTCAACCCTATGGCCATATAGTGTTAGACTCTTAGGAACCAAACATTTTGGCATAAACTAGAGAATTGACATGATAGAATATAATCATTACCAATCAAAGTTTTTTCCTAGAATTTGTTATGATAACCTTGCAAAAAGTAGTTTGTGAAACCCTATTGGATCATAGTTGGTTGTGAATGACAATGTTAGGACCCTCCTAACATGTTCTAGTTACTTATATTATTTATTCATTATATTCTAGGGTCACAACCCTTCACTCTTACAACTATTAGACTAGGTATTTAAATGCAATCCACATATGATAATAAGGCATCATCAAACAAATATATAAATTAAGTCTATTGTGGGTTTTCTACCTTACAATAAAAAAGTGATTCAATATAAAAACGATCCTGCTTCCCGCACCATTTAGTTTCATACCATCTGGATCAGAGCTAGATCAAGGAGCAAATTCACCATTAATTTTTTTTTCCCATCGCACATTTTAGCCAGTCCACATTCGCGAGGACGCAAACAACATTCACGCTTCACGGATCCGTGTCAAAATCCTCACAAAAAATTAAACCTTCTCCTAAGGTACAAATTAAGTTGTCTTACACCCAAATTGCTCGACCTTTCGCGTGGTGACCGGTGGCTGTTTTGAAAAAGCTAAAATATTCAACGCAACATCAAGGTTTTCGACGTCTGAAATGCAAAGGAAAAAAAATTAAAATTATTTTTTTATTTTTTTGCTCACCTATACCAAGTCATATTGATCATTACCTACACCAACCGCAATGGTTGAAGGACAACGATCACTGGATTCCATTCATGAGAAACACGAAAGGCTCGCTAAAGAAGTTCAACAGGAAAGAGAGGAGAATACCTGTACCACAAGAGAACTCTTCGAGAAAATATTTGCAATGGATGTTAAACTTGATGCCATCAGTCAAAATTAGGCAACAACACATGCAAATTCACCCAACCACGAGTCATCAAACCGAGCAATGTTAGGAGGTCCACAAACTTCCATTCTACCATGGACGACCAAATTAGACTTCCCAAAATTTGAAGGAGGAGACCCTACAAACTGGATCTACCAAGCAGAGCAATATTTCTCACTAAATCAAATTCCAAAAATGCAAAAAGTGCATATCGCCTCCTTCCACTTGGAAAACGACGCCATCCAATGGTACCAATGGTTCAAGAAAACTAACGGCACTCCGATGTGGTCAACCTTTACACAGAATCTATTAGTGTGATTCGGCCCTAGAAAGTTTCAAAGCTTTACAGGGGCCCTCACTAAATTATGCCAAACCACTTCGGTAAGCGAATACCAAGCAAAATTTGAAAGGCTAGCTAATCGAACATCCGGATTAGACGCTGCCTTCTTTCAAGAATGTTTTGTCAACGGATTAAAAGAAGAAATTCGAATAGAGGTGCAAATGTATAACCCTACAAACATGTTAGAGACCATCGGCTTGGCGAAATTAGCGGAGGACAAAATCAAGGCACGAAATCGGTTCACAAAATCAACTTGGGGGAAACCATCAAACACTTATACCAACCCCAAACCAATGCAAAATGGACGAACCCAAAACTCCTACACAACCCCCAAAATTAACCCCACTCTACCAATTAAGCGTCTGAGTTTCGAGGAAATGAAGGAAAGACAAGCTAAGGGTCTTTGCTACCATTGCGATGAGAAATTTGACAAAAATCATAAATGTGCCTCACATAAATTATATATTCTAGATGCCATAGAGGAAGGGAATTCTACTGAAGAGGAACCTGAACTCGAAGTAGAGGTATTATCCAACACACTTGAAAGTGACGAAGAAAATGCACCAAAGTTTTCCTTCAACGCCCTTGTCAGATTTTCTGCCCCTCAAACAATGCGAGTTCAAGGGTCTTTTAAGAAACAAAACCTTACTGTGCTCCTAGATTCTGGTAGCACGCATAATTTTATCGATCCAAAGGTGGCTAAACAAGCAAATTATTTTATATACCCTTGCAATAACTTCGAAGTGATGATTGGAAACGGCGAAAAAATTGCATGCAAAGGAAAATGCAGAAATATAAAACTATGGGGGTTTATAACATGAAAGGCAACATGTACGTCCTACCCCTAGGTGGGTGTGACATTGTACTAGGCGTACAATGGTTACGAACCTTGGGCGTAGTCCAATGGGAATTTGATGAACTATGGATGAAATTCACAACAAAGAACCAAACCTATATTATCCAAGGCCTGAAATCAGGACCTTCCCAAATCGTCGACTCGCATAGAATGGAGAAAATTATCCGAAGAGGAAACAAAGGAATGGTCGCCCAATTATTTTCAATTCAACCTAGTCACAAAGAAGACGAGACACCAGAGTTACAAAAGATTTTAGACCACCATAAGGCGGTATTCAATGAACCAAAAGGACTACCTCCACAACGAAGTCACAATCACACTATTCCACTATTTCTAGGGCATCACCCTCCTAATATTAGACCTTATCGTTATCCATATCTCCAAAATACTGAAATAGAGAAATTAGTACAAGAGCTTCTTAAGGCAGGAGTCATTAGACCTAGCAAAAGCCCTTACTCCTCTCCAATTATTTTAGTTAGAAAAAAAGGATGGCTCGTGGCGTTTATGTGTCGATTTTCGAGTGCTTAATAAAATGACCATCAAAGATAAATTTCCTATTCTGATCATAGACTAGCTATTAGATGAACTCCACGAGGCAGCTTATTTTTCCAAGTTAGACTTACGGTCAGGCTACCACCAAATACGAGTCAATGAAAAGGATATTCCTAAGATGGCCTTTCACACTCACGAAGGGCACTACGAATTCTTGGTGATGCCATTTGGCCTGACCAACGCTCCTTCTACCTTTCAAAGTCTAATGAATAAGGTATTTCACCCTTTTCTTCATAAATTTATATTAGTTTTCTTTGATGACATTTTGATTTATAACAAAACATGGGAAGAACATTTGGACCATGTTAGACAAGCGTTCCAAATCTTGGAGGAAAATCAACTTTATGCAAAAAGATCAAAGTGTTCCTTTGGAAAACAAGAAATTGAATACTTAGGGCATATTGTCTCAAAGGAAGGAGTTATGGTAGATCCTTCCAAAATTGAGGAGGTGAAAAATTGGCCTATTCCAAAAACTTTAAAAGCTCTACGTGGGTTTCTTGGACTAACGGGATATTATAGAAAATTTGTCCAAAATTATGGTAAAATCGCTGCTCCTCTAATAACATTACTTAATAAAAACGCTTTCAAATGGTTGTCTAAAGCGGATGAGGCCTTTATCACCTTGAAAACTGCAATGTGTACCACCCCTGTTCTAGCCATGCCCAACTTTTCTAAACTGTTCATCATTGAAAATGATGCTTCAAGAATAGGAATGAGAGCCGTACTCATGCAGGATGAAAGGCCTCTAGCTTTTATAAGCAAAGCATTTTCTCCTAAGAATTTAGCTCGCTCTACGTATGAAAAAGAGATGTTGGCAATTGTCCATGCTATTCAACATTGGAGGCCTTACCTTATTGGCCAACATTTCATTATACGCATCGACCATCATAGCTTGAAGTATTTTTTGGAACAAAGGACTAATACCCTGGAAAAAAAAAATGGGTTACTAAACTTCTTGGCTATGATTATGAAATTACATATAAAAATGGAAAGGACAACATGGCAGCCGATGCACTTTCTATAAAATTTGAAGATATGCCTCAAGTCCATGCTCTTTCCTCCCTTATTCCTAAATGGGTAGATGAGGTGCATGAAGAATGGATAAATGATCCTACTATCCACGCCTTAATTCAACAACTTCAACATAATCCTAGTAGCAAAACTCCATACATTTGGAAGGACAATATATTAAGATACAAAGGGAGGATGGTCCTCACCCCCAATTCAACTTATCGTGAAAAATTGCTTCATGAGTTACATACCTCACCCACTGCAGGCCACTTAGGGTTCTTAAAAACCTATACAAGAGTCACTACCTCCTTCTATTGGGTAGGAATGAAAAATTACATCAAAAAATTTGTAAAAGAATGTGAAGTTTTCCAAAGACAAAAGGGGAAGACCCTCGCTATTCCAGAATTACTTCAAACTCTTCATATACCCACCAAAACATGGGCAGATATTTCTATGGACTTTATTGAAGGATTACCAAAATCAGGAGGAAAAACAACCATTTTCGTAGTCGTTGATCGTTTATCTAAATATGCCCATTTTTGTTTCGTGGCTCATCCTTATACCGCTAGCACTATAGCCCACCTCTTCCTAGATAACATCTTTAAATTACATGGTATGCCTTCCACAATTGTTAGTGACCGCGACCCAACTTTCACTAGCACCTTTTGGAAGGAATTTTTCAAATTACAAGGTACTCAACTTTGTATGAGCTCCGCTTACCATCCTCAAATCGATGGCCAAACAAAATTTGTAAATAAATGCTTGGAAACATACCTTCGATGTTTTGTTTCTACTCAACCACTCCATTGGGTAAAGTTGCTTTCACTAGCGGAATGGTGGTATAACACTTTATACCATATGTCCATCAAAATGACTCCTTATGAAGCACTATATGGTCAAACACCACCATCCCTCACTTCCTATATTCCAAGGACTACAAAAGTCCATGCGGTGGAAATGGAACTTGCTAATAGAGATGACATACTATGGATCCTAAAAGAGAACCTACACACCGCCCAACATCGCATGAAGCAGCAAGCCGATCAACATAGAAGCGAACGTAGTTTCCACAAGGGTGATATGGTTTTCTTACGTCTCCAACCTTACCATCAATCCTCTCTTAAACAAAAAGGTTCTCAGAAGTTAGCACCCAAATTTTACGGGCCGTATAAATTTATCCAACGTATTGGGACCGTTGCTTACAAACTAGAGCTTCCTTCCTCTTCCAAAATTCACCCCGTATTTCATGTATCTTGCCTTAAGCTCGTAGTGGGAGCCCATATCACGACACAACCCACTCTCCCTGAATTCTTCGATGATGGAGTACTTCTAGTCGAGCTAGAAGCTATCTTGGATCGTCACTCTCGTCACCTTCGTACTCGCGATATCACGGAAGTTTTAATCCATTGGAAATGTCTACCTTTAGAAGATGCAACGTGGGAAAATTTTCAAGATATCCAGCAGCAATTTCCAAATTTCTAGCTTTGAGGACAAAGCTCCTTTAAGGGGGGTGGCATGTTAGGACCCTCCTAACATGTCCTAATTAATTATATTATTTATTCATTATATTCTAGGGTCACAACCCTTCACTCTTACAACTATTAGACTAGGTATTTAAATGCAACCCACATATGATAATAAGGCATCATCGAAAAAATATATAAATTAAGTCTATTGTGGGTTTTCTACCTTACAATCAAAAAGCGATTCAATATAAAAACGATCCTGCTTCCCGCACCATTTAGTTTCATACCAGACAAAGGTAGATCACAACTAGGAAAAATACTACTTGACATTCAAGGAAGGACATGAAAACACATTATAAACTTTAAACCTAATCATTTAATGAGAAATTGCATCCTTAAATGAGTTAGACTTTTTTGAGTTTGATGGTGATGTGAATGTAAGAATTGATATGGATCGAAGATATGACAATGTATTGGAGTTAGAATAATTTTTGGAGGAAGAATGTTGCTTTGACAACTATCTTCTATATTGGAAAATGGAGGACCATGAGGTATTCCATCTAAGATGTTTTTGCTTGAATGTGGAAGAAGATGATAGTACAAATAACTAAAGAAAGGCAATAGTGATTGACATATTTAAAGGTGAAGATTCAAGCAACATTGTAAACATAGGAGGTCAACCAAGTGGCATAAATGATATGATAGAGGAGGAAGAACAATCAAGCTAAATTTATTGAATACACAAGTTGTGACACATAATTAGATAAAACTTGATGTATCAATTTGATATATGCAAATAGTCAAAGTGAAGAACACAAGCTTATACTGAGAGGGGGGGTGAACAGTAAAAGCTCAAAATTTTACTTTTCTTTCCAAAGAAATATCATACAATATTATCAATTGCAATAATGAAACAATGCACAAATAATCACACACATAAGAGACACAGATTTAACGTGGTTCACCCAATGTGGGCTACATCCACGAAGAAATATTTCTTATAAATTTCTCAACAAAATTCTTGGGAACTCATTCCCTATTACAATGTTTGTGGACACCTATCCATAGGAGACACCAATCCCCTCTGCTCTGGTTCATGGACCTCTATCCACAGGAGACCTCAATCCCCTTTGCTCTGGTTCATGGACCTCTATCCATAGGAGACCTCAATCCCCTTTGCTTTGGTTTGTGGACCTCTATCCATAGGAGACCTCAATCCCCTCTTCTCTGGTTCGTCGAACTCTATCCACAGGAGACCTCAATCCCCTCTACTCTAGTTCGTGGACCTCTATCCATAAGATACCTTAATCTCCTCTACTCTGGTTTGTGGACCTCTATCCGCAGGAGACCTCAATCCCCTCTGCTCTGGTTTTTGGACCTCTATCCATAGGAGAACTCAATCCCCTCTACTTTAGTTCGTGGACACTATCCATAGGAGACCTCAATCCCCTCTAATCTGGTTCGCTCCAAAGGCTGCTCATAACTCTGCTCACAATCCTGCTTAAAATACTTGCTCAAATATGCTCACAAGCCTACTCAAATCTACTCACAAGCCTACTCAAATTTGCTCACAAGCCTGCTCAAATGGCCTGTTTAAACCTGCTCCAAAACTTGATAAATTCTACTTACAAGCCTACTCGAAAGGCCCTACTCAAATATGCTCCAAAACCTGATCAATTCTGCTCACAAGTTTTCTCAAAAGGACCTACTTAAATCTGATCCAAAACCCGATCAATTCTACTCACAATCCTACTCAAATCTACTCTAGAACCTGCTCAACTCAGCTCACAATCCTACTCAAATATGCTCACTGCTTTGCTCAAAATTGCTCACAACTTTGCTCACAATTTTGCTCAATTTTGCTCACAACCACTGCTCATCCACTCATACAAACAATGCTCATATCTTTCCAACTATTGCATACATACAATGCTCATATATTTCAATGTGCTTTTCTCAACTAAAGCAATTCATACATATTATACCCAGAGTTATTTTATATTAAAGAACGTATAGAAAATGATATGCATTAAAAAATACCCAATATGTTCTTTACATTCATTAAGTCTATCGCTTTCACATGTCTTATATTTATTGCATTCAAAAGGATAGCTTTAGTCTAGCACTTGATGATTGACCTTCTTATGTACTCCCAAAATCAATCAAATCCAATGCACAAATTTGCTTCACAAAACTGATCTATAACTCTTGCACTTTCATTTCCAATATCACTCAAAACCAATGCACAAATTTGCTTCACAAAACTGATCTATAACTCTTGCACTTTCATTTCCAATATCACTCAAAACCAATGCACAAATTTGTTTCACAAAACTGATCTATAAATCTTGCACTTTCATTTTCAATATCACTCAATACCAATGCATAAATTTATTTCACAAAACTGATCTATAACTCTTGCACTTTCATTTCCAATATCACTCAATACCAATGCACAAATTTGTTTCACAAAACTAATCTATAACTCTTGCACTTTTATTCCCAAGAATCAATGCACATCAAATCAATCCTTAAACCTCCAATCATATGACAACAAAAATATTTCCTTAACAACAACCACCCTTGAGAAAGGAATTAAACTACCATACCTCTTAATCTACCCCAATGATGATGAGCTTCCTCAAACCCGTATTTATCAAAAATAGTTTCCTCATGCACCACCGTAATTCGAAACCGTGACCTCCCATGACGTAGTGCTTTCACAGGCACTTGTAACCGATTGCGCTACCACGATAGGTAGAAAAAAAGGGGTATGCATCAAATTTATCATAGTATTTTGTGTTAATCCAAAGCTCAATACGCATGAAAAAATGATGTTAGGGGGTTTCGACCCTGTGACCTCCTTCACAATAGCACTCACACAAGCCAACCAATAGTTGGGCTATCCCAGTCAGGTGAGACATGACATGCACACACACATATTTATCTTTGTCTAGCACTTGCACACCTTTTAATCTTCGTTATCTTTTTCTCAGTCGTTCACATTAATCACACACGAAAATCATTAATGAAAAATGCTTGCATTAATCAAAGGTGGAATAAATCAATGTATTTATATGCTTCTAAAATGGTCTTCGAATTTCCTCCAAGGTCGGCTCAAAATTATATTTGATTTTCCTCCAAAATGTTGGCTCCTTTGGGTTATAATATTTAATTTAAATATTATAACATAATATTTTAAACCCATAAATATTTAAATCCTTTTGATTTAAATAATGCATACTTATGTCCCATCCTTTGTCCATATATTTTATAAACCTTTGTCCTCAAGCCTTTAAACCTTTATAATTTTAAATCCTTTGTCTCAAACCTTTAACCCTTCTTGATTTAAACCTTTTTGTCCCAAGTCTCTTAAACTTTTTCTTTATAATATTTAAATATTATAATAATTTCCTTAAAAAATATTTGCCTTGCTTTGCACTAAACCTTTGCCTTGAACCTTTCCTTAAAAATAGTTGCCTTGCTTTGCACTATACCTTGTCTTGAATAATTGTCCATCCTTATAAACTCATCACCCTTGAAGAATATTTCTGCCTTGAGTACCATGCACCCTTTGACATTACCTTGAGTGCCATACACCCTTTGACATCAATGACAACTCAATATTTTCAACACAAGGAACCCAAAACTATCCAATATGAAGGAATTAGGATGGTTCAAGTGAACCTTGGCAAGGAAGATGAAGAAAAGATAGTCCACATTGATGACAATTGGGATCCAATATTGAAGGCAATAACACTAAATATTTTCATGAAATACAATTAATTCTTTACTTGGACATACAAAGACTTCAAAAGGGTTTTGTCAAAGCTATGTTTTTACTGAATACCAATAATTTGAGATGCACCTAATGAGGAAGTCATACACAATAAATTCCAAATATAAAAAACTTGTCAATGTAGAGATCAAGAAGATGTTGAATGCAAACATTAGTTTAAAAGCAATTGTGAGCGATTGGGGATCACCAATTATGATAAATCTAAAGGAAACTATTTAAATTCAAATCTATGTAGAATTTAGAAGCTTTAACTCAATAGTTATTAATTATCCCTTTAAAATTTTATTTACAAATTCTATACTAGAGGAGGTAATTTATCACAAGATCTACTCTTTTTTGATAGATTCTTCAAGTATAGACAAATTAGTATAGTAGTTGAGATAAAATGAAGATAATTTTAATCATCAAGAATGGTATATATGCGTACAAACAAGTGGTTTTTAGGTTGTGTATTGTGCTAATTACATTTTAAACGATCATTTACTATATCATTGAATAAAACATCAAATAAAAAGATTAAGATATTATTGATAATTAGTATGTTGGATTTCTCAATGGTTTGCCAAAATGAATAGAACAACAATTACTCAAATCTCATAGTAAAGAAGAATGGAGAATGAAATAAAATATAAATCACAAAGATGGGAAGATATCCTTAGGCACCCACACAAATGATAATAATTAGGATCACATATGGATGCAAGGATTGGTTTAAGAGGTGTATAAATACCTCAATAAATTACAATTTAACTACATAGCCCTTAATAAATTAACACTAATGGTTAGGGTATAATAAAGTTATCCTTAAAAAGTCAACTATGGTTTCATAGGCTAGTACATTAAACTTCATCTTAAAATATACAATATTGTTCCATAGGCTTACACAATTGATTACATTATACAATGTTAGACTTGTCCAATGAGCACAATTTCATATTTTAACCACATAATCTAAACCAAGGTATAAGGAGAGAAAACATTAATGATAATATCTTCTCCCAGTAATAAAATATCTACTAGTCTGATTCACTTTGACAAGAGGACCCATCTAACTCTCTCTCTTAGTCTAGAAGATTGCTTCCTACGTTGTTAAATTTTGGTTCAATCTTTTGTAACCTCACTAGGCAATATCTAGTAGACAACCTTCCCTTTTATAGTATCTATAATAAGGTTTTGTATTCTTGGAAGACTTTAACTTGTCCTTGGGTTGCTTTATCTTCGCCTTAATATAATTAAAATCCTTTGCATGAGCTTGTACATGAGAAAAATCACCATAGTTTCTCATAACCACCTAAACTAAACACGAAGAGAGATTAGAAAGGATAATATTAACACATTTCTTTTGCACTTGATCAACCAAATAAAGAAAGAATAGAACTATACATCTCATTTTAAATCACATAATCCTTCTAAGTACTTTCAAAATATATAGTAGTTTTGCTTAATATATTAAATCTCACAATATAATCTTCAATGTTATTGAATTTTATCATTTCAAAATAGGAAAGATATTAAATCCAATTGATTGACTTTCCTACACCTTTCCAAATAAATCTTGCAACTTGATCTACACCTTGGTAGGATTATCTTTGTCCTTTATATGAAAAATTAAATCTAGTTCAATCAACATTGGAAATAAGACAAAAGCATTGTCTTGTTTTCTTTGACAAGTTGCTACATAAATAACCTATGCTCTCTCTTTTGAAGATGCACCAAAGGTTTTTACTTCTCAATAGCCTAGTCATTTGTGTTGACCATATATTTTATTATACCCATTCAATTAGATGAAATAATCCTAAGTATCTATCATCCTCAAGTCCATCTCCTATACTACAAGTTCCTGATCCATTGCCACCATTGCATGGAGTGCAAAAAATCATACAATCTGATAAAAGGGCTAAAAATGCTTTCATATGTAAAATATTTGGTGTTCAAAATATTTTACTAATTAATCCCTAAGGAATAAAATAATACCAATGACTAAAAACTTGTAAACAATGTAGCCACTCAAAAATTACCACTTCATGCATTCCAATTGGTAGAATATAGCCACTAAATTTTTGTTGCTTCTTTACCACCATATGTTGTGAGCAAGTAAGGGAAATCCACTTGTTTTGATTTGATTCATCAAAGGTCTTCATTCACACACATATACATACACATACACATACACATACACATACACATACACATACACATACACATACACATACACATACACATACACATACACATACACATACACATACACATACACATACACATACACATACACATACACATACACATACACATACACATACACATACACATACACATACACATACACATACACATATATGTGGGTGTAGGAGTCCATGAAAGAACCACATTAGTTGCCACATTGACCATCAACATATCTATGCACCATAGCACAAGCAAAGTGGCCAGAAGGAATTGAATTGATATCACTTGGATTGTAGTTATCCTAGGCTAGTTGAGCTAACCAAGAGATCATGCCCTCCGTTGTGACTTAAAAGAGTTTTGTCACTAGGTGAAAACTTGGGATCCTCCAAGCCAAAAAAAAGCACTTTTCCAAAAGGTGGGGAATAGCCACAACAACCAACCCAATCACAACAAAAAAATCCAACATTGGTAGTTTCCATAGCCCATTGCATCATCAAGTGTTGTTAAGAAGAGATATGTTAGGGCTTATCAAAGACCTTGACACAATAATTATAAGGTCAAATATGCCAATATCAAGAAAAAAAGGAATTCCATGGTAATTAAACAAATGACCTTCAACCTCTAATTGTTGATGCATCCCACCATAGCAAGTGTAATAAAACTCCTTGAAACACATGACAACCATGATGCTCCTAGGAGATATTGTTCATTGCTTTCATAAAGTAAACAATTTGAAACAAGGATATTTGAATCCTTGCCTCCTAAACTCAAGGCATCCAAAAGATTGTGTTTACAATAAAATTAAAACAACTTGTTAAGAGCCAAATTGAATACTCTCCTAAATATCATCAACATCATAAAATCAAGGGAGACTCCCTAAATATCATCAACATCATCAAATTGAACAAGATCACTTATAAAGGTAACATCCTCAATATGATTGAAGAATCAAAGAGGTTTTTGCAGAAGTATAATAACGTGATCATCCAACACACTTTTCAGGAGGGCAACAAAGTGGTAGATGTAATGGCTAATATTGTTATTTTTGAATATAACCTTTGTGTTTGGGTTGACCATTTTCTATATGGCATTTTCAATAGTAGCGTTAGTAACGATTCCACTTATCTGTAACATGGAGGCTCAGTTGTTGGTTATTGTTGACCAGTTCGACAGGATTTCCTAGTCCACGTGGCTTTCCATCCTTAGTGTAGAGATTGTTCATCGAATGTGGCATGTGATCCTTTACCCACATTACCTTCTTATGATTGTATCTTGTAATCAAAGATGATAGTTGAACCATTTCCAATGCTTTTGCAAGAAGTTGGAGGGTCTTCCTCGTAATCAAACTTGGTATTTGAATTCTAAGGTGAGTTTACCCCATAATGATGCCTCTAGCTAGGCTTGTTCTAAATCCCATGCCTTCACATGGTGGATTGTCTTCCTCGTGGAGTGGACTCCTGGAAGTAGTAGCATCTATCCATACAATCATTCGATAAATCACTTTCAAAGGTGGAATATTTTTTGTTCCACGAATACAATCAACAAATCATGGTACTTTCTCAAGAGTCAGTTTGATTCTATTGGTCTCTATGGATTCTACGTGGATTTGGCACCTAGCTCAAAGTTCCTCAAACTCAAGTTCATTAATAAAAGGACAACTGCCATTTGCAACATGTATGTTCTGAAAGGCACTATCGTTTCATCTACCCGTATGGTTTCATATTGCAATGTTGAAAATAATTCTCCCCATCTATTCATTTTTGTGCTTTGGGGGTATGGACTGAGAATGAGAAATTTTGATCAATGTTGGGTTAGTTAGAAGGTCATCTAGAGAACGGACCTCATGAGCCCTCTCCACTACAAGCCAATGCCCTGGTCAAATAATTCTTGAGAATTTACTGAATGCTATCCTTCATCAATAAATTCAAAGGTAGTGACCTGGCCCTCTTTGATGAGTTCATTGCATCTTGGGACAAAGGCCGAGTGATTATCAAAGATCTCAAATTTAAAGTTAGCATTCACCTTCTCACAAAGGTGACCAAATTTCTAATTGACGGTGATATCATTCAAAGGATGAAACATACCTTGGAGAACTATTCCATTTTAGAGAAAAAAGCAAACACTTGGCTAGAGAAAAATGTGGTATTGTGTGGAAAAGCCTCCCAGATCCCTGGAATAGGGTGATGCTTCCAATTGTAGAATATTTCACCATGGACAACATCAAATCATATTTAAGGAGTTTCCACATAGTGTTTCTCAATCACATGAATTCAGTTAGAGACATCAACATCCTTGATTACATTTTTTTCTTTCTAGAACTTTTGGTGTCAAACGTTAGAGACGGGTCTTCAAATTTCTCTAAAAACTAGGGTCTCTACCTTATGTTGTATCACCACATGGTGCAGAAGGAAGCTCAACTAGTATTGGTAGTTTAGAAGGAATCCCATAAGCCTCGATTCCCACCAACAATGACTCTAAAAATGACTCAAATAGTGAAGCTAAAGGTAAAGCCAAGACCCCTGTTTGCACTCCATCTCTGGCCAAGTCCAATTCTTGCTGTCACTCATATAGGAGAAGGGTCTAAAGTGATAAGTGTAAAATTGTATATGTGGACCATTTTGAATCCATTGATGACCCCATCGAGGCCTAAAAAGATCAAATCAGAGGGAGGTTCCAAGCAGACTCGTTCTATGGATGCGTTGAAGCCCCTGAAGCCTTGGGCTTACATGTTGAAAATCTTGAAATATGTTTCATACATGCTCCTCCAAGTAGAAAATATCATTTCCACCATGAACAAAAATAGCTTCTAGGGAGGTAAGGATGAGCTCAATGTGGAATTAGCTAAGCAAGATCATCTCGACGAGTAATCTGAGCCTTTGTGGCTATGGGTTTTTGGGTTTTGATTTTTGTTGTTCGCTTGAACCCTTTTTGCCTCTGGTTGTTATGTAAGGATGGGACCCATCTCTTCTTTTGTTTGTAGGGTCTGTTGAAGCCTTCTATGGCTTGTTAACCTTCAAATATGGTTTCCTTCTACTTTTTGATGATATGATCACCTGCCTATCTTTTCTCTACGTTTGGTTGTAAAAGGTTTAGGGTCCCTTTCAAAACCCTCTTTTTTCCTATCTATAAAATACAAAAATTGAATACTCTCCTTGAAAACACAAGTCTACAATACGAACATGGGAAGAATAAAAATTAAGGAATGAGGTTGAACCTATGATGTCTAGAATAAGAATGGATATGTAATAATAGACTAGCCATAGAGCCAAGGAGCCTAAATAGGGATATCATGTGATGAAATTTTCCAAGGCTAATAAAGTGTTGTTCAATTCATTTGAAATAATGTGTATTATCCCTTAATAAATAAAGAAAGACGAAACTATAAATTCAAAATTGATTTTACCTCCTAGTACTTGGAACTACATAGTAAAAATTACCCTGGAAAAATAAATGTTGTAAGGAATCATCCAAGTATTCTGAAGTAATATGTCCATGATTCTTATGCCATTGAATATGCCTTATGAAGTATGGCTAAAAATTCTTTCAAATAACCAAAATAAGAAGTAGAAACTCTAAAAATTAATCCTTTGTATGACTAGGCAATGTTACTTCAAACCCTCTTTGGCATCATGTTGGATTTTACAATGATTTGGTGGAATGAATAAAATTAACCATTACTAAAATGTCAGAGTAAAGAGGAATAAAGATAAAACAGAAAGAATCATGATACGTGAATATAGAAATATTTTCTTAAGTACCCAAACAAATGATAATTAGCAAGATTATATATTAATGCAAATGTTGGTTCAGTAGGTATGTAAATACCTCAATAAATTATAATTTAAATACACAAACCTTAAGTAACATATGTAATTGGTTAAGATATAATAAAATTACTCTAACAAAGTGAAATTTGGGTCCCTAGACTACTATAATAAACATCATATAAAACTAAATAATGTTGGTCCACTAACTTAAACAAAGGATTACATTATACAAGTCAATATTAGACAATGAGGATAGGTTACATGTTAAACATGGGTAACTTTATGAGTAGAAGAATGTGCATTTGAAGAAATTATAAGAACATATACAACTATTCATAGAGGTTCACCTTTTATTAAACCCCAATATTGTCCCATCTAAGAAGCTATCAGGGTATGCCATTTGTAGCATTAGTATGAAGATAGATCCTACAATGATTTACATAATGATTAAAATAGAGAATGCATATTGAATTAGCTTATTAAAATACTTCTAGAGATATAGGGGTACTATTGTAGGTTCATCAAGAAATCATTAAGCTATTACTTCCCCTTGATTTTTTGATGAGAAATCTTGTTCATTTTATGTGGATATAGAAGCATAAGAAGGCATTCAAAGAGATAAAGGGTAGGGTGACTAATGCACCTATTATAGTATTTTAGGTTAGGACAAGGAGTTCTATGAATGCATCACACTTTACAATTGGGTGTAGTCAATATAGCAGAGAAGTCATAGGTTGGATCAAGCTATTTATTTTATAAGTTAGTTGATATCATTGGCAAAAAAGAATTACAATCTTATGAAACATGAGTAATGGAAAATGGTATATGGTGTAAATGATTTACCACTATTTGGTTGTGAATCCATTCACATCTTATGTAAATAATTAGGATTGATGTACTTGACCAATAAGTTGAGCTAACAAGAGGGACGAGTTAGCAAGTGCTTCATATTACAACCAAAATTCCTTTATTTATAGACGAGTTAGAAAATGATTCATAAAATTAAAAGAGCTCATGTTTTTAGTGTTGGTTGAACTTATAAATTAATTAATTAATTATGCTAATTAGTCAAAAGAACCTATAAGAGTGTTAAATAAGTGTTAATATTCATTTGAGAGCATGATTGATCTTGTATTGTGATAATTTTATATTGCCCAATGGGCCTATGAGCACCTTGTAACATGACTTAATTGTACTATTTTATTATTATTCATTGGTCTTCTTTCACTTTGATATTAGGTAATCTATATTATGGTGGTATATATACCCCATATTTTCTTACTATTTACTCATCAATTATGGATAGTTCTTTATTCAATAGTGATATTATTGTTGTCGAAGAACACCTTTCATATTCATGTTTCTTATTTATATGCTTTATTTTATTGGATAATGTGTTGATTCTATTTATTATTGAATATATTACAAATTTTAACATGGTATCAGGGGATGTGAATATTTATTACTCAATCTAGAAGTCCGATCTTTTGATCTAAAGTGATTCTAGAAGTGGTGGGTTTTCTCAAAAGGAGTAGTTGTAAAATTAATATTACCCATGCAAAGCAAATAGCCAGACATTACTTAACCAAATAAGTTGCGATAAAGATGTACAATACAAACTTTATAATACACTGAGTATTGAACAACATGCACAACCACAAAGGCCAAAATAGAAAACCACTGGGAGCTTATATTCAACATAGAAAAATAAAGAAAAGCAACCATAGCTTAAATAAGGCATTAGGGAAGAGATGTAACCTCAAACAATACATTCCCAAATTACATGCATAGAGGATTACCCAGTTGATTACAATAACACCACAACATATGAAAATAAATCATTCCAAAATACAAGACATCTCAAAAGAAGACCATACATACAAACAAGTCCAACACTTAAAAATAAAAGGGTTGGGTCATCCATTGATGTATCTAAGTAGACTAATCCATAAAAAATCTTCCCTAACAAAGAGGACAACAGAGCCAGACTAACCCTAAGAAAATAAAAATCTTAATAAAACATTGGAGCCTAAGAAACTCTTTTAACATTCATCCATGCCAGAATGCTTTCAAATCACTAATAAGAATACCAACCAAATATGGTATGGAAATAAATACAGAATAAAACACATAGCACTTCCATCTAAAGCTAAAGAGTCGTATAAAATATTTCAAACAAAATGAACATGAAGCAGAACCAAACAACCAAAGCCATATAACAAAACCATCAGAAGAACAATATAACAAGAAAATTTTGCAGACTAAGATCGATTATAACAATGTTAGAGGAATAGCTTTTTTTCTAATCCAAGTACTTTATGATCAAGATTTATCCTTTTTTTCACCCTTAGTTTACTCTCTTTCCAAATTTCCCTTCTATACTCCATTCCCACTCATCATCCAAAACTTGGTAAAGTAGCGATTCAAATAGAGAAGCCTAGGAGTTCAAAAGTTGGGCAACTTCCTCAAGCATGCTCTTGCATTACTCTAAAAGAAACGCTCAACCTTGATGTTGAAAAAATTATTATCTTGCCAACATTTTCCCATGACATTTTCTTTAATAGAGTATGGAACATTAATGCAATTTATTGCTCCTTAACTATTATGAAGGCTTCCCTTTTAAAATAATAGCAAAGCTTATCTTTACTTTGCTAAATATCTCAAAACTAACATTAACAAATTAGAACATTTTTTATTTTTAATGCTCAATTTTTCTAATGCTATAACATTAGAATTAACAATTAAATTAATTACTTATCTAACTAATTTAATTACTATTGAATGCTAATATTAACCATTAGCATTGATATCAAACAATTCCACATATAGGGCTCTTGCTAAGCCATCCTTGCACAACAAAGTTTTTCCTTGAGTAGGAGGTTTTATGATAATTGTGATGCTATCACCCACCTACTAAGGATGGCTCTTTTGCTTAAATAGAAACCTCCCTTCCAAATGGTGCATTAAATTAAACATATATACAATGCACCTATATGAAGGGTATTTTTTATTCTTGAGTTGTCGATGAGAATGTCATCCATCATTTCCATTTTTCTCTCAACTATGGTGGTTGTCCTATACCAATGCACTGGTGAGAGTACCTGATCCTACAACCACAAATTCATTAGTAGTACCATATTCCAAAAATAATACAATCAAAGCATAAAGTGCAACTAGCAACACATGTTTATAACATAAAATTAGATTATGCATTATATATCCACACATCAATACATAAATAAAATGTCAAGATTAAGTCCTACCAAGGAGGTTCATTACATAGTCCTCTATTTATTGAAAATAAAGCAAATACATATTTCATTCAAATAAATATGAAAGTTTCTTTCTCATTTCCTCAACATATTCCCAAGTTGCTCAATTTTTAAAATATTGGTATCACTAAACCTAACATTGATCTAGGGTTCATTTCCTCAACACATTGGAATGAAACTCTAGAATTTGTATCGATCACACCTCAATAGCTAAGGGATATGCCATCTAAAATTTTAAAATATTTCAAATATGAGAAGGATCAACAACATACTTTCTAAGCAGGTATATGTGGAAAGTATCATGGATATTTGATAGGTCGAGTGGCAAGATGAGACTACAAACTATTATACTAATTTTACCAATGATACCAAAAGGCCCAACATAATGAGGATCCAAATTAGTTGACTTGATGAAAATTTTCATGGGTCTTACCCTCAAGAAGACTCTATCTCCCATAGATAATTCTCATGGTGATATATTAAGATTAGCATAGCTCTTCTGGTGATTAGTTTCTTCCTTGAGCCTTAGCCAAATTGATTTGAGATGCTACTCCATCTCTCTAATAATGTCTAGTCTAATCACCACTTGATATTTTGGATTATCCCATGATAAGGGTGGTATAGATCTTCTATCATATAGGGATTCAAATGGAGCCATTCACAAGGATGCATGATATCCATTATTATAAATAAATTCAACCAGATGCAAAAAGTCCTCCTACTTAGACTTTTGATCCATTTAATACATGCAAAGCATATCCTCTAGGACTTGTTTCACCCTCTCTATTTTCCCATCTATTTTTGGATGGTAACCAAAATTAATATTCATTTTAGTGTCCATTGCATGATGAAGAGCCTACCATAATTCTAATGTAAACCTAGAATTTCTATCTGATATGATCACCTTAGTAAAAAACATGTAACCTAAATATTTCTTTGGAAAATATATTTGCCACAATTGGTGCATTATCCTTGATATTTTTGGTATAGAATGTGCAAACTTAGTCAACTTGTCGATTACCACAAGTATTGCATCAAGCTAGAACCTAGTATTAGGTAAACCCACAAAAAAATCCATAGATATAACCTACCACTTCTAGGTAGGTATATCATGTGGGTACAATTTTTTTGTTGAGTGTTGATTCTCTTCCTTAATCTTCTGGAACTCCAAGCATCTAGTAATAAAACTAGTGATATCTTATTTCATTCCTAGCAAAAAGTTATTTTTTCATGTTTTCTCTCATTTTTGCACCTCTCATATGAGAAAAATATGGAGAACTATGTGCCTCTTGCATAATAATTCTCCTTAAATCACCAATTTTGGGTATGACAACCCTATCCTTGAAACATAAAAGTCTATATTTTATGTTAAAATTCTTATTTTCCTTAGGATTTATCTCAATTTTTGCCTGGATTTCAATGCAATACTGATCATAAAGCTACATTTCCTTGAATTTATTTATCAAGTCTATATGATCTTGGATCAATGCTGCTATATACCTTCTCCTAATTAAGGTATCAATAACCTTATTTTATTTTTCTTTGATATACTCAATACCAAAGTCATACTCAGCTAGGAATTCTATCCACCTGCTTTGTCTCATGTTTAGCATAGGTTAGATAAATATATACCTTAGACTTTTGGGGTTTATCCTTAGCTCAATTTATTTCCTCAACAAACAGTGTCTCCAAACCTTTAGTGCATGCAAAACCACTATAAACTCTAGGTCATGTGTAGAATAATTCAACTCATCCTTCTTGAATTTCCCATACTCATATGCTACTATAGCTTCATTTTAGGACAACACCCCTCCCAAACCTTCTAAGGAAGCATTTGTACATACTATACAATTTCCAAGAGGATCCAATATCTTGATAATTGATGTTGTAGTTAGCTTATTCTCTAGAGTTTCAAAGGCAGTATCAAATTTATTTATCCATTTGAACTCTTTTCCTTTTCTCTGAAGGTTGGTGATAGAGTAGACAATTTTTGAGTAGTCCTTCATAAAACACCTATAATAACCAGTGAATCCCATGAATCTTATAACTTATGATACATTAGTGGATGTAGGCCAAATCATAATGATCTCAATTTTCTTAGGGTTTTTATTAATCCCATCTACAGATATGATATGCCCCAAATATTGCACTTGAAAGGCATAGAAATCACACTTGGATAAATTTTTCGTAAAGTTGGTTTTCCCTCAACACCTCTAACACTAACCTCAAATGCTGGTCATGTTCATCTTTGGTGCAAGAATATATCAATATATCATCTAGAAATATCAAAATAAATTGATCTAGATATTTGTAGAACACACAGTTCATTAAATTGATAAAAGTTATCGGTGCATTTGTCAACCCAAATGACAACATAGAGAACTCGTAGTGCTCATATCTCATCTTAAAGGTTGTTTTGTGAGTATCCTCGTAAATTCTCAACTAATGATATCTATATATCAAATAAATATTTGTAAATATAGTAACATTCTTTAGCTAATCAAAGAGATCATCTATCCTTGGAAAATGATAACTATTCTTTATGGTAACATTATTTAGTATTCTATAATCGATGCACAACCTCAAGGAACCATCCTTATTTTTCATAAATAGTACTGGAGCACCCTAAGGTGACACACTAGGTTTAATCAAACCCTTTCTAAAAAATCTTGAAGTTGCACCTTAATCTCTTGCAACTCAATATGAGTCATTCTATAATATGTCCTTTCAATGGGTTCAACTCTAGGCATTAGTTCAATGGTGAAGTCAAATTCACATCAAATAGGTAGGCCTGGGAGATATTCTAGAAAAACATCCCTAAATTCATGTAATATTGGATATCTCTAAAATATTTTCTCATCCCCATTATCACCTATCTTTCCATTTATATTTACTATATACAACATACCACCTCTTTTGATTTCCTTCTTTACCTACATAGCTAATAAAAAGTGAGGTCAAAAATACTCTTTCCTACTTTGAACCCTAAATATCTTCTTATCATTATTAGTATAGTCCATATATATTTCTTGGAAGTTGATTAGGGCTCCATGAGCCTTTAAACAATCTATCCGTAGGATAATATCAAAGGCATGTAGTGGTGTTATACATAAGTGCCAAATAGTGGATCCATTGAGTAAGGTGATTTCAGTTGTAGGAAAATATTGATTTATTAAGTCTGTCCAAATCCATACTCAAATTTCCACACTTGTGCTAAAAATATAGGTTTTTCTGACATATCCTCAATAATACAAATGGAAATAAAAATATCTATAGCTCCACTATCAATTAAAATTTTAAAATTCTTATTAAACAACTTACCATTCAGTAACATAGGATTTTCTTATCCATCCAGATTCTAACTTCTGATAGCTACATAGATTTGGTATGGTTGCTCCTTGGATCTATTACTAGACTTTAATTATTGGGAACACTTAATGGCATAATGAGGACCCCTAAAAATGAAACAACCTATCCTGGGTGCCTAAGATATTTCTTACATTTTCTACCCTATTTACCCCTTTTGAGCTAATTTAGTATGCTTCTAAGGTCAAGGTTTTGAATTTTTTTAATATTAGGTCCTTTTTATTTTTTGGTATGGTATTAATAAAGGAGGTTTTTGAAAGGAACCCCAAAAACCTTATTTACAAAATATGGAGCACTGGGTAGCCTAGGATGAATCCAAAGGTTCCCCATAAAACCAATAGGCCTCACAACCCAAAAAAACTAATCAATAGTCCAACAACCAATTTTTTGAAGCTAGATTTCCTTGAAGGAACCACTAACCACACTCCAACTAACAAAAAAAACTATAGGTCCGAGGTGTATACCATTTGGTTCATCCAAACCCCATAAAGGGAGCGAAGGTCCAAGGTTCAAATCTCGAGCCTTGCCAAACTGAATGCTTGTCCCTTTCCTGGTGCTTTCAGCGGCATAAAAGGTTTAAAATTATTGTGGTATGGTGGTTATAGGGGCGGATTGTGCGAAGATATGTGTGGTGGCTTCTAGGGCGGACACCGTAGAATACTGTGGTGGACATAAAAAGCTAGACAGCCTGCTCGGATTCGTGGCGGCTATCGATTCCACCATGTAAATTAAAAAAAAAAAAACAAAAACTATAGAGAACATAATAGAAATAGGCCATCTAGAAAATGTAGGCTCCCAACCCAACAATAACATTGCCACAACTAATGAAAACTGAGTTTGTTGTATCCAATCCATATCAAATTGAAAAGGGACACCATGCAATGATAATTTGAAATTTAAAAAAACATATAAATACTGCTAAGTCCAGGAACACAAATTTGCTCTAAGAAAATTCAAATAATTCCAAAGGCACGATTATCACCTAGAAAAAAGAGGGACCAATCAATCCAAGGGACTTACTACAACACAAAACCCATAAATAATTCTAGCTCACCAAGAGAGCTCCACCAACCATTGGGCATACATCCCAAGGCCACAAGAACTTTTACTATCAAAAACCACATCCTTAAAATTTGAAACAACAACCAACAACATGGATACTGCATTGAAACACCACTAAATCCACCAATTTCCAAGGGAAGAGGTTCTGAGAGAAGAGCCACAAATACCTCCCCCAAAGTTAGTAACTGAGAAGGAAAATCCAACCCTCCCCAACTCAGGATAAAAAAACTCCAACATTTGCAAAATCTAAAATCTTTTGAATCCACAAAATGATCCAACATCTAAATAAAATTAGAAACACTCTAGATCCACTCAAGGACCCACAATGGTAGAAAAAAAAAAAGGGTCAATGATAACTATGGCTAGGATACCATTTGCAATAGCACCAAAATGAGATCCAAAAAAAAATGGGATGAACCACACTTAGGTCCCAAGAAGATAGACCAACCCAATACAAACTATAGAATAGGGTCATCAGTTAGATGAATAATACCAAGAGGGAAGTCCCTCCTCCATACAATGAGATCATACTGAGATATCCCTAGGTTAGCAAGAAAATTAGCAACACCATTTTCTTCTCTATAGATATGTTGGAGACGAAAATCAACCCAAGAGTTCATCAATATCTTAGCTTCCAAAATTATGTTTAAAACATTCCAAATAGGGGTCTGGGATCCTTTCATGGTGTTAATAATATTAAAGGAATATCCCTCAACAATAACTCTTCTAATATCCAAAGAACTCAACAAAAATAGGCCCTGATAAAGAGATCTATCCTCGATAAAATCACAAGTTTAGATGTACAAGTTTTTCAAAAAATCTAGAAGTAGATCCCTTTTATCATCCTTCATCACCCCCTGCACCTGCCAACCCCGTGTTCTCCTTGGAGGCTCCATCAAAATTTAACTTAACCCATCTTGGAGGAGGTTGTTCCCATTTAACAGAATCTCTCGATCTTGATTAAGTATTGTAGAGAATACTGAAAAGCAATATTCAAGCCCAAGAAAATAGATATGCAAAACACCACAAGAAATTGGAGAGAATATCAATAATTTATTATTCCATGAGAGGTACCTTGCATTAAATAGCAAAGGTATACAATATGAGCCATCGAATCATAACAAACTAAATAGATCTTAGCCACACAAAAAACTAGGAGTTTACCAACCTCATGCAAGAGAGATAACTCCAAAAAAGTAATAATATAATATCTAGAAAATAAATATCCTAAATATACCTAGTAACAACTTAATATATACTCTAACACCCCCCCTTAAGTGGTACTAGGAGGTAGTGAATCAACAAAATCAAACAAGTGTTATATCCACATATATGAGTCCCAACAACAAGCCCTGATAAGGTACTCATGTACAATATATCCATAAAAAATCTATTGGAGAGATGATGAAAAACCACATGGGAAAAAACCATCTACCAAAAGAGAAAGAAGAAAGATGAAGAAATATGTGGAAGGAGGATGGAGAGGAAGATGTCCTCTTCAACACCCCCTAGGACAACTTCCATCAAGAAGGTCTTGCAAAGGATCCATGTGATGTCCCCAAAATGTATAGATGTCTCATCACCAAATTGAATGTCTCCCATGAGGAAGAAAAAATCCAGGAGGAATACATCAAAAATCTTCCCACTCCAAGAAGGTATGAGGAGGGAACAACAAGAAATATGGTGCTTGTGATGATGAACAAGGCTGCAAACTATATCGAAGTGAAGAAGTCATCAACAAACCAGTGAGTGTAGAGTCTGAAGACTCAATGTTCTACTGCATAAGGAAAATAACAATGGAAGCAACAAGAGAAGAAGATAAAGAAGCTATAAAATGGTCTTCAAGATCTCCTAAAGAGAGTCCAATCAAACATACCTGTGACAAAGTCTCACAAGACTCCTGATGCAAGACAAAGGAAGTAATAGAAGGCTCAAAGGCAACAAGAGTAGGAGAACAATGTGGCTTATCAAAACAAGGAACGCACACCAAAATAAAGTCCTCAAAATTCTTTGCATGAGCAACATATGGAGGGACATCAAACAAGGATGTAAGCTCCTCATTAAGATCAACAACATCCAAAATGTGTGACTCGATGAAAATAGAAGAAACTCCATCCAAAATGTCCTCTTCAAGTGTGGATAAATTAGGATGATCCACAGAAGGATGTAGGGACTCCAAAGCCTCTGAAGCTATATTAGTATCTTGTAAAATATCTTCAACTAGCACAAAAACATTAATCTCATCCAAACATCTTTATGCATCAAAGATTCTTCATCACAAGATAATATATTCTCAAAATGTGCACAAAGTATGGAAAAATTTGTATGGGGATATGCCTATGAATCCCAGTTTACAAGTGGTAAAATATCATCAAAAATAATATATGTAGTGTATCTGATAATAGTGCACACATGATTTAATCTAGCTTGCCAAAAAAACCACTGAGGTGTGTAAGGGTGAGGCTCAGGAATAAGACCAAGAAGATATGGTAAAATATCAATTGAGCACAAGTTCTCAACAAGACTATCTCACCAAGCAGGATATGAATCATGATCAGTGCATGGAGTGATGGGAAGTGCTGAAAGATTGAACAAAATATCCAACATGGTAACTTGCAAAGACACCAATGTAGTTGCTGAACTATGAAAAAATCACCAAAGAAAACCCCCTTAAACCAAAGTGTCTCACAAAAGGAAAGTGAGAAGATAGGATGGAGAAAGAATCACCACAATCACAAGGGTAGTCCAAAATGACTCCACAAGCACAAATATATGGTTTCCACCTATATGAACACAATGGGTTGATAACAAGGTCCAAACTGTGTGGACAAACAACCAAACAAGGGTAAAAGGGAATTTATAAATTTAGTCTATAGGATCAACAAAACCTCTCAAAAAATACCTTTATAATTCACTCTTACAACCAATTTTACTAAAAAAAGGCTCAGAATCTACTCCATAATAAAAAAATGCACTCAAAATAGAAAGAAAAGCCCCCCACTGAAAAAGTAGATTTTTTTAAATACACGATAGAAAAAAATAATTTTATAAATAAATATATCCACCAAATATAAATTTTGAATGCACTAGTGTGAAGCCCTCGAAAAATTAGTCAAGATAAAAAAATATTTGATCAAAAAATGATTTTGAAAGAGGGATAAATGACCTCTAGAAGTTGCTTCTCCTGAAAACTATGCGACCACAAGTTTGTAGTTAAAAAAATATGGTTTTCTAAAATTTCCATCCACCAAAATGTAGATCTAACTACACCAATGTGAAGCCCTTGAAAAATCATTCAAGATAAAAAAAAAATTGATCAAAAACTGATTTCGGAAGAGGGAGAAACATCCTCCAGAAGTTGCTTCTCTAGAAAACTACGGGTCACGGGTTTGTAGTGAAAAAGCCACAACTTGAGTCTAAAAAAGAGAGACATGCAACAAGGTTTGAAACCACTTTATGATCACCAATATCCCCAATAAAAGAGGTGATATGATAGCATATGATGGCCAAACTCTAAAATGTGAGATCCACAATTTCATAATGTTCCTTCAATTATCTTCAAACCTATAAAAAATAATTGCAGAAATTTCTTGAATGCTTGCAAAAAAAATATATCCGGATCTGGTACCATGTAGATAATATTGAAAAGAAATATTCAAGCCCAAGAAAATAGATATGCAAAGCACCATAAGAAATTGGAGATAAGCTCAAGAACTAATTATTCCATGAGAGGGACCTTGCATTAAATAGCAAAGGTGTACAATACGAGCCATCAGATCATAACAAACTAAATTGATCTTAGCCACACAAAAAAATAGGAGTTTACCAACCTCATGCAAGAGAGATAACTCCAAAAAATCGATAAAATAATATCTAGAAAATAAATATTCTAAATATACCTAGTAACAACTTAAGATATACTCTAATAAGTATTACCAACCCTCGATATTGGTTTGAGACCTAGAGACAAATCCAATATTATCTCATCCTCCATACCTCCATTTAAGTCCACCTTAATGCAAGATAAATTTTCAATTACAGTTGACATCGTTTTGAGGTATACAGTGGTGATATCTCTACTAGAATAGTTAAAGGCCCTTCTGTTATGCTCCTTCCAAATGTGCAAAGAAATGGGAAACAAAATTGCCATATTAATTTTAATATCAAAGCTTAGAAAGGAGTAAGCCATTATTCCCAATATTTCGAGAAAATTTTTAGAGGGATCCAACAAACTCCTAGATAATTCATCATAAAAGTCAACACCCCATGCAAAAAGGGATATTGAAAGAAAATATGGGTAACTGACTCCTCCTATGAGTTACAGAGATAACACCTATTCATAAAATACATTTCTCTATTTTTTAATCTATCCATAATTAGAATTTTGTTTTGAATAGCCAACCAGAATAACATGTTAACTTTATGAGTGATGCCTTTTATCCAAATTTTAACTAAAGCAAACCAATGCCTAGGATTAGAATCCAAGATGAGATAGGCTGATTTAATAGAGAATGAACCATCTTTCTCTCCTTTCCAAAACCTAAAATCCTCTTCTTCTCCATTCTTAACAACCTAAAATTTTAACTTACTTGAAATAAAGCACTAATTCTCTCTCTCCATCTGATTTAGGGTAGATGTATCCAAGGACTTCCACCTCTTTAAAATATTGATTGTTTCTAAACACTCATCCATTTTGACCCCGAGGCAAGCTCTAGTAATAGGTTTCACATAATATAGATTATCATAGAGTGAAAGAGGCCAATCCAACAACCAAGAGTCATCCCAAAAATCAATGGTTCAACCACTACCCAAACACTATTTACTCCCATTAACAATAGTAGACCTTGATTTTAACAATCCTTGCAAAAAATTAGAACCCAAGGGTGGAATATGTTCCCTAAAAAAATCACCATCATCCCATAAATATTTAGCTAACATACATTCCTTAAATGGATCAAACCCAGCCAAAATTCTCCTTACTAATTTCCATGCTTGTTTGGCTAGGAGGGCCTTGTTCATTAAATGGATCTTCCTGATGCCCAACCCACCTTGAACCTTACTACTATAGGCTTGTTCCCAAGACACCAGGTGGATTCATTTTCTATCATCAACCCTTGACCACAAAAATAATTTTTGGATGCACTTGACCTTGCACAAGATTTTCTTTGAAATATATAAAATGGATATAAAGTACACTGGAATACTCAGTAAGGAGGATTTGACAAGCATAGCCTTAACCGTAGAGCTCAATAGAGCACCATTCCACCCAATAAGTTTCTTACATAATCTATCAATCACAGTATCCAAAAATATCCCTTTGAATCTACCTTTAAACAGAGGTATCCCAATATACATATAAGGGAGGATTACAATCTCACACCCCAAGATATTGGTGATTCTTCTTTGTCTAGTCATCGGGGTAATGAAGAAGAAAATATTGCTTTTCAAAAAAATAAATTTTTGATCTAGTGCTTTCTCAAATGATATTAAAATATTCTTCACCACTATAGCCTGAAGGACCAAGGAAACAAAGGAAAGGAAAGTGTCATCCTCAAACTGGTGATGCAAAATCATATTTAGAGAAAGATTAGATTTAATACCCTCCACCTCAGATGATGCCTTAATAGATCTTCTCAGCACCTTTTCCAAAAGGATGAAGAAATATGTAGATATAACATCCCCCTATCGTATACCTCAACAACTACTAAAATAACCCACTAGGGAGCCATTGATGATGACTAAATTTTTACAGAAGATAAGCATACCTTAATAAGATTTATCCAATCTAGGAAAATTTAAAGTTGGACAACAATTTCAACAAAAAATCCCAGGATACCCTGTCATATGCTTTGTTCATATCCAACTTTAAGAATATCCTCAGTCTCCCACTTTTATCCATAGAATGAACCAATTCATGAACAACAATAGCACTATCTAAAATTTTCCTTCTAGGAATAAAATCAGACTGTGCTTCATCAATTAGAATAGGCAAAAGTAGTTTTAACCTTAGCCAACACTTCCATTAAGATTTTATAGAGTATTGCATAAAATAATGGGTCTAAAATCTCTGAAGTCTTTCACCTCAAACGAATTTGAAATCAGAGTTAGAAAAGTGGAATTGACCCCATAGGAAATAAATTTCATCCTTTGAATATCTCTTAAGGCCTTTGCTACTTCATTTCCCAAAATGTGCCAATACTTATAAAAAAACAAAGGGAAAAACCCATCAGGTCCAAGGGCCTTCAACCCCTCCATAGAAAAATTGCAGTTCTAATATCTTCATCATTAAAAGGAGTAGTTAGTGAAGAATTCATGTCTAGAGTCACCAAAGATGGAATATTCCTAAGAAGGTTACCCTCTACCTCTCTATCCCCATCATATTTGACCCTAAGGAGAGCTTTGAAAAAGAAGATTGCTTTTGCTCTAATTTATTGGACCTTAGACACTTTGGACCCATCCTCCTTTGTGATTTCCATGATTCTATGAGTAGCTCTATGCCTCAAGTGAACGCATGATTTTTTTTTGTATTTCTATCACCCTCATTAAGCCAACACAATGTTGATTTCTATTTCCAAATTAGTTTCTCCTGTGTTAACATATTATGAAGATTCGCCAATATCCATTTTTATTTTATTTAGGTATCTTCAAAAAGGTTCTTCTCTTGATTTTCCTTTACCTTTATCATTTTTGAATTCTCGTTCAATAATCATCTCCAACATTTATGGTTGTTGCTCCATATACTCTCTAAGCAACCTAACTAAGGATGTAAGTTGCTTCATTTCCTCTTGTAGAAAATCAATTATGGAATTAATGTTTGTCAATATTCTGGTGGAATCCTCTATTCTCCCAACTTCCTTGCTAGACTCTATTGTTCTCCCAATTGTCTTATTGAAGTTCGTCATTCTTCTAAAATTCTTATTGGAGTCCATTGTTCTTCCAAAATTATTACTAGAGTCCATTGTTCTTCCAGATGTTTGTTGGAAGACGTATTGCAACTTCCTTTTACATAGTCGACCCCACCTTAGGTGGTATCAATATAAATATCATCTCCTACTCATACAAAGGATTTGGATAAGTTATAATTTATTCCATATTATACTTACAATTAGTTAGTTTTATTTTTCCATGAACTAACTTAGACCATTATCACTCACTTGATAATCATCATGGTCATACTTGCCTCATTGTAAGGTGCCATTCCCAATAAGAAACTATAATCCCTAGGATTTTTACTTCTTGGTCTAACTGGTCTAGTCAGTGTGCAATACCCATCTTATCCCAAATCAAGTTAATATCCCTAGAGGAGTAAGTCTCCTCAAAGTGGCACATAAAGTTAAGGCTTATCCTAGGTTCCCTCCATGGAAGCTTCTAGTCCTATGACCCAGATCTCTGATACCAACTATAACAACCCATCAAAACCAACTAAGATATATATATATATATATATATATATATATATATATATATATATATATATATATATATATATATATATATATATATATATATATATATATATATATATATATATATACAAATAAGGTTCACAAAGAAGTCCCAAATAAAATTCTAGTATTATAAGGCATAGCCACATTTGAGTTAATATCACTACAAATGACACTCAACTGGACAGGTGTGGCCAACATCCTATATTTCTAGGGTTCACTTTTTTAAACCTTGTTGTCTAGAAAGAATTCCAATAGTGGTCCCCATACCTTTTCTATACCCTCAATGGTATAGAATAACTTGACCACAATGTAGGGATTATCTTTCAAGGCCCATAACACTTAAAGGGGATGTCTTTTCCCTAACATGACATAAGTCCATCTATATAAAATTATTCTAGCGTAATGCCTTAGTGCTTAGTTACCACACCTCCATGGGTTAACTAAGGCCATTACCACTCACCTAGAAATTGGCATGGTTACCCAATCCTCACCATTCAAGGTGCCACCACTATCATCTTATGAATGATTCCTAGAATCCTCACTACTTTGGAAACACCCAAGCCTCATTATTCAAGGTGTTTTATTCATAAATATTTTGCTATTGCATCACTACAACTCCTTCCAGATACTACCTAGTTATTGCACCACCACAAATCCTTCCAGGTTGGGTTACCTTATTGACTCAAGGGTTCTAATATGGCACTAGATTTCACCCCAGAAACCCAACAAAACCCAAGAGTCTAACCTTTAAGAAATAAACATCTCTCCATAGAATATAAAGTAATTTCAATGCTTCAAAATAAAGAGCTATAATTTAACATAATCAAATGCATCATATCACTTATGAAGACTAAAATATTCTCGAAGCAATAATAGCATTTCCATAATTACTATGAAGCATAAAATTTTATAATCCATGCACTGAACATAATCATTCATTTTTGCACATAGCTAAATATCTCAAGAACTTACATAAAAAATATAATCTTTGCTCATAATCAAAGATGTCAAAAAACTAATTTCATTCTTTCTTTATCCAAAGCTTTGCAAGAACCCAATACAATACAATATTTTTCAAGAATAAGCTATTCCTCAAATACATTATTACAACTCAAATTGTGGAGCTATATTTCCATATTTCTTTTAATTTCCCCTTATGATAAATTATTCCCACGCTTGGATAGTAGTTTAGGGATTAGTATAGTTCATGAAAATGCATATGCAACTTAACATGCATTATGCAAACACATACAATCATGCAAAATACAATCCATACAATTAATGAGAGAATCCCATACTTCTCTCAATAATGGGTCTCTATATCTACTCAAGCCTCATAAATCCCATTATTAAATTTCAATAAGTTCTTCTCACTTAATAAATATAAAATCAATACAATGGAACTTCATAAAAACCCACAATATATTTATATTATAAATATATCTCTATATATGTGTTGTTTTCTCTTTTAAATAAAGTAAAACACAACTTCAACTTCCAACAACAATTCTTTTCCCATAAGCTACAATTATAATATTGGTTTTTCCAAAACTTTATTTCAAAGTAAATCCTTTTTATTTACTTCCTTTACTAAGTAATATTTTAATAAGAATTGTAAAAAAAACAACCACACCCTACTGATCTATCCTACATGAAACAATATGTATCCCATATATAAAAGTTAATATTACCCATGCAAAGTGAACAACTAGACATTACTTAACCAAGTAAGTTGCAATAATGATGTACAATGAAAACTTTCTAATACATAGACTATTGAACAACATGCACAAACACAAAGGCCAAAACATAAAACCACTAGGAGCTTGTCTCCAACACAACAAAAATAAAGAATAAGCAACCATAGCTTAAATAAGGCATTAGGAAGATATGTAACTTGAAATAATACATTCCCAACTTACACACATAGAGGATTACCCAATTTGTTACAATAACACCACAACATATGAAAACAACTCATTCCAGAATACAAGACATCTCAAAATAAAACCATACATACAAACAAGTCCCAAACTTAAAATAGAAGGGTTGGGACATACACTAACATATCTAAGTAGGCTAATTAGTCAATAGGCTTCCCTAACAGAGAGGACAATCGAACTAGACTAACCCCAAGATATGGAAAACTTATCAAAACATTGAAGCCTAAGAATATTCTTTGGCATTCATCCATACTAGCACACTTTTAGGTAACCAATAAGAATACTAACTAAACATGATATGTAAATAAAGATAGAAGAAAACTCATAGCACTACCATACAAAGCTAAAGAGTCATATAAAAGCTTTTAAAAAAATAAACATGAAGCTAAACAACCAAGCAACCAAAGCTATAGAACAAAACCATCAAAAGAGCAAAATAACAAGAAAATTTTGTAGACTAAGATCAATTCTAACAATGTTAGAGGAATGCATTTTTTTTAATTCCAAGTGCTCTATGATCAAGATTTCTCCTTGCAGTCACCCTTAGTTTTCTCTCTTTCTAGCTTTCCCTTTCTTTCTTTGTTCCCATTCATCATCCAAAACTTGGTAAAGCAGTGATTCAAATAGAGAAACCCAAGAGTTCAAAAGTTGGGTGGCTTCCTCAAGCATGCTCTTGTATTACTTATAAGTACTCTAGTTGGGCGATAAAGTGCCCTAGTGATATTTTCCCTTTAAAATTTAGAGACAACCAACAAGAACATGAAGGATCATTAAAGAATGGATTTCCAAAATTAATAGTACTTACATATGTATGGAGAAGTTAGGTTTATTGCATTTATTGAATGTTCTAGATTTACTATGCTTGAGTAGATTGACGTAGAAACTAAAAAATTTAAGTGAACAAGGATGGTGATTATAATTCTGTTCTTGTTTCTTTTGAACAGAGGTATTTATGCTTGCATATTTTATAGTTACTAAAGTTGATCACTCATACTAATAACTTTAGTAGGAAGTAATGGAAAATATGATTTTTCCTTGTTACTCATTGTTATTTTATATAGTTTTTTATTATCTTATTATTAGTTTGCAATAAACCTCCTTGGTAGAACTTATTATTGACATTTGATTTATGTATTAATGTGTGGATATCTAATGAATAATCTCATTTTATGTTATAAATATGTGTTGGTAGTTTCACTTTATGCTTTGATTATATTATATTTAGAATATAGTACTGTTGATGAATTTATGGTTGTAGGACCAGGTACTCTCATAGATGGATTGGTATGGGACAACCACCAAAGTTGAGAAAAAAATAGAAAATGATAAATGTCATTCTCACCGATAGCTCAAGGGTAAAAGAATACCTTTCATGTAGGTCCATTGTATATATGTTTGATTTAATGCACCATTGGGCAAGGAGGTTGCTATTTATATAAAAAGAGCCATCCTTAGTAGGTGGGTGATAGCATCACAATTATAGTAAAACCTCCTACTCAAGGAAAAAAATTTGTTGTGCAAGGATGGCTTAGCAAGAGCCCTATATATGGAATTGTTTGATATTGATGCTAGTGGTTAATATTAATATTCAATAGTAGTTACATTAGTTATATAAGTAATTAATTTTATTGTTAATTCTAATGTTATAGCATTGGAAAAATTGAGCATTAAAAATAATAAATGTTTTATTTTGTTAATAATTAGTTTTGAGATCTTTAGCAAAGTAAATATAAGCTTTGCTATTATTTTAAAAGGGAATTTTTTCATAATAGTTAAGGAATAGTAGAGTGTATTAATATTCCATGCTTGATTAAAGATGATATTATGGTAAAACGTTGGCAAGATATAATTTTTCCAACATCAAGGTTGAGAATTTATTTTAGAAATAATACCCTTGATCCTTCATGTTCTTGTTGGTTGTCTCTAAGTTTTGAAGAGAAAATATCACTAGGGCACTTTATCGCCCAACTAGGTGGCATTTTATTGAACACCCTTGAATCAAATTTAAATAATAAGTTTCAACCCTTCATGAAAATATAGATACATGGAACCAATCTAGGTATAGAGACATCATTTGTGTAAAACTACTCATGCATCATCCTTACATACCACAATTTCCATAAAGTTATGAGCATATACTGATAACCTCATCTAGATTTTAGTACAATGATCAACTTACAAGTAATACCCATCCAAAGTTGTACATTCTAACACATATTCATAATTCTTGTAATTATATCTTCTATAATTGTATAAATCAATCCATTATGTATGATTATTGGTGCACAGGTTCTCATATTGGACCCTCTATCTATCTAGTTAGGATGAATTAATTTTGATGTGCAAATTCAATTTATCTCTATGTTCAACTATGATAATTTTATTATGTATACTTTCCTAAAATAATGGTATAGTACTATGAGATATTCAAGGTTTCCAATGTGTCTACAAGCCAATTTTAATTGGGTAGAGTTTAGGATACACTTTGTTTTATATAAGTGTTTTGATGTGTATAACCTTATAGTAGTATACAACTTAATGCAAGTAAACAATTATATTCCAGCTTCATTCAAAATGACAACACTTCCATTTCATAAGTGATTCATAATCATACATATGATATATGCTACAATCAACCCTTTACACATGCAACCATAATTTTAGTTTAATAGGCTGATATAGTCATTCATATAATTTATCCATATAAACCTAATTTAGAAACCAATATCCATATTCAAGATACATGTAGAGTCACTAGAAAAAATATATGCTTGTTATATCCAATTCAATGTACACACATGCAACTATAATGATATTCTAAATGTTACTGCAGTTATTAAGAAAATAATTTTGTTTTATGGATTTGGTATAATCACTCTTAATGCACTAATACTTAATATAACTTAGTCATTCATCCACGATGAAGTTACAACCATATGGCACCCAACCTACCAAATAACGGTAATATCTTTAATGGAATGCAATACTTTATGTATTCTTACTTTATTGTAGGGATACAAAATCTATAACCACTAATTTCATAACTAAATATGTTTCCATTATCAAAATGCTAAAGTCACTAGTTGTGGTGATGTTATAATTATCATTAGAGCTACTACGCAATACAACTCCAAATTCACAACCTAGTAATGGTGATAAAATATGCATTATAAAACTAGATAGAAAAAAATATTTTTTGAGTTTACATTAGGGATTCACAATTTTCCTATAATGATTTTTAATATTCCTCTATCAACTAGGTTTATAGGCTATGGTCCTAAGGTTACACTCAATCCATGAAAACATTTACAAGAGAAACAACGGAAACCTAACACTATTTTCATTCTGCAAGCTCAATGCAAGGACATAATTCTATAGACCATAATAGAAGAGGGAACTATCATGTCCTTTATAAAATATAACACTGATTAGAGAGGGTTCCAAATAAAAAGAAAAAATAAATTAGATACATATTCTTGTAGATAATATAATATTTCAACACATAAAACTATTATGATTTGAAACCAAGCTCTAATAGGCAAATATGCCTTAAGTAAAAATTAATAAACCTACTTTTGAGTCCAATATTAAACAAATCCAAAATATTCATCTACCCATTTTGATTTCATAGTCAAATAAGCTAAAATGCTCAAGATATCAAATACCCATTTCAATTTTAGATTCAACAAGCTAAATGTGTAAGATATCAAATATTCATTTTGATTCTAGGTTTAAACAAGCTAAAATGCTCAATATATCAAATATGCATTTTGATTCTAGGTTTAAACAAACTAAAGTACTCAGAATTCAAATACCCATTTTGAATTTAGATTCAAATAAGCTCAAAGTTCTCAAGACATCAAATAACCTATATAAGAAAATAATATGCCCTTTTTTATTTTTCTCATTCAAACATAAAAAATGGGTAAATCCCTATTTAAATGTAGTAAGCAAATCTCAAACGAACCAGGGAGCATGACCTAAAGTCATTAGTTAACTTACATGTTATCTTTTTACCTAATAGTTTCCCTAAAATAGTCCCCTCATGATCCCTATATCCATTTCTTTTGGCATTCCAGGTCTCCATATCTCATTTTGTTTCAGGTTTTCTAGGTCATGCATTACAAGAGCCTAGAATAATTCAAGGTGTGGGAATGCAAGCACCTTTATGAGTAGGGAGGAAGGGAAATCCCATGCTACCACTCCTCAAACCTTACCACCTTTTGTTTCTTTAAAAATAATGGACTGTGCCCTAATAAGGGGATTTATA
Source organism: Wollemia nobilis (assembly GCA_028583015.1). Lineage (NCBI taxonomy): Eukaryota > Viridiplantae > Streptophyta > Pinopsida > Araucariales > Araucariaceae > Wollemia > Wollemia nobilis. Next base: position 13,005,747 of record JAQPPZ010000521.1, on the reverse strand, counting down.
TGTAGAGGAGGGGGCTTTTTAACTGTTGAAAACTTTTGGTTGGGTTCAAAGCTAAGTATCCATGGTGAGAAGGTGACACAAATATTTATCCCCAATTTCCTTGTTAACATTTTAAAACAACATTGCTTATTTTAAAAAAATAGTAGAGATCACAAACACAATTATTAATTCAACCAAATCCTTTTTGAGCAAGCATTACAATATTCTAAAAAGAGACATAATTGAAATAATATTCTTAATTCATCAAGTAGTGATACTTTATTCAGTTTTGTGTGAGCATCTCTCTTAAAATATTTGCTTTCATGGATATGTCACCCTCTCCCTAGTGATATCATATCTCGTTCTTCTCCATAGGATGACATGTTAACACTTATAATAGTAAAAGCAAATTAATCTATTATAACCATTATTTTTAATTTTATTAAAAATAAATAAATCATAATATTAAATTAGAAATGCCACGACATTCATTTACAAAAATTAACTTATCTTTTAAATTTAGAATTTGGGATATGGCATACTTCCCCTTTAGAAAGAGTCATCATACTAATGACTGCAAGCATCAAACATTACAATAATTTCATATAATAAATTTTTTATTTATTGCACCCTATAATGAATATCTAAAACAATCATTTCCATATAAAAATATGAGAAATTTAACTATAGCCAATTTTACTCAATACATAATTACAAACAATTTTTTTATGTACAAGTCTATACTACAGTAGTAACAAAGTTTTGTTAAATGCTTTCATTCAAGTAAAGAGGTGGGTACCCAGGTGTTGTAGGTGAGTTGAAAAGGAGAGGGCAATCCTCCAAGGGAGGTCCCAGGTTCAAATATCCACCCTACCAAAAATCTGAATTGGGTATCCAAAATCCAATTGATAATGTTGGTACGGGTAAGGTCGGGTGCGACTCCTGGGTGACTTTGATGGTGTAGAACCCCCTGTTCGTGGTCTCTCATACCAAGGCAGCCCCGCAATGGTTTTTTCACTTAAAAAAAAAAAGTAAAGAGGTGGGTAAAGAGTTTCTACTATTTTTCAACATACTACCATTTAGCACTACCCTCAAAGTATTTGTTATTGGATCTTACACTAATATACTTCTCAATTTTTTGTTGTAGTCTTCATGTATCTAAAATATTGCTTAGCTCAACCAAAACCATACCAAGGTCCTAAAATTACAATTAATGCAAGTCTAAAATGTATGGCATGTTAGCATTATAGGGTTTCAATAACAAGTTTGTAACAACCCTCCTTGGATGGACTTATTCTTGATATTGATTTATGTATTGATGTGTGGATATCTAATGCATAGTCTCATTTTATGATGTCAATAAGAGTGGGTAGTTACACTTTATGCTTTGATTACTATTCTTAGAATATGGTACTGTTGATGTATCTGTGGTTGTTGGACCACATACTCTCACTGGTGGATTGGTATGGGACAACCACCAAAGTTGAGATAAAAATATAGAAAATGATGGATGACTTGTTCATCGATAACTCAAGGGTAAAATTGTACCCTTCATATAGATGCATTGAATATATGCTTGTTGTTTGAATACACCCATTGGGCCAGGAAGTTACTATTGCAAGGAAGTTTTCCTTGGTAGGCAATAAATTTGGTTATCATAAAGAGTCACCTACTCAATGAAAAAATAATGTGGTATATTTTTGGTTTCTTTGGAATGCATTTATGCTTATGTTAATGTATAATAATTATTTTTTAAAATGCATTGAGTAATTAATGCTTGAGTGCTTTTTGAAGTTAGAGGTTAATGACTTATATTGATCAATTAGAAAAGTAATTGATTTATTTAATTACTTTGTATTGAAATTTTTGATATTAAAGTTTTAATTAGATAATTAATTCTTCTCTATGCCTTGTCATGGAGAAAGAACAATAAAATAGTTCTTGGATTCCATCAACTTGGAATTCGAAAGGGGTAATATTTGTTAATGTTGCATAAGTGGGCAACGTTAGCAAAGAAAAATATCATGTAACACAATTTTGATATGTTACATTGGTGCATACAAAGGTGAGATGCAACTTTATAGCTCGATAATGCAATGTTGGGAGATTGGCAGAATCAATAGTAGAGGAGAGAATAGGAATCAAGGGAAATATTGGAGCAACCTTCGAAGGAGATCGAGATCTAAACAAGAAGTGAAGAGGTGGATGAACTATTTGGCACCTCTATTGATTTTTATAATTGCTCTAGTTTAACCTTCCCTTCTTCTTACTATTTGCTTAATAAAATTTTAAGTGCTCATGTTGCTAAGCTAAGCTTTTTTCTTAAGATGTATTTTGTGCTCTTAATCTAAGTAGCTAGTCTTCTGGTTACATTGCTATAGTAGTGTTCATCTAACCGATGGATGAGAAATTCTTTTAGGATACCTTTTGTCCTCCTTTTTGGGTTGTATTAGTATTTTTGCTTCGATTTTTTGTAAGAAAACCATCAATGATCTCTTATTTGAGCTTGTTTACAACTAGTTAGTGTTGTAGACACCCCATTGTATACCACCATACCACTAGCTTGTTGTTGTTCTTCACCTAAGAAGGCATAAGATAAGGTTGTTTTGTGCTAAGTATTATTAATGTTGTTGGTTGGTTATTATGTTAGCTTTTGTGTGTGAAATCAAGCACTGGCCTAAGCATCCTTTTGAACTTATTCTAGTGGCTTCATTTCGATGATGTTGGTTTATGTAATAATATGCTAGCTTGTTAAGGTAGCTTTGAATATTTTTATGTTAGAATTGCTTGTCAAAGTATTAACCACTTTGGTTTTTGAAAGTAATAAAGGGAGTTAATTTTATTTAAAAAAAATGTTGGATTAATAAGCTTAGGCTTATAAAACTTCTTTTAAAGAAAATTAAGGGATATTTTAGTTATTATTCAGTATGCTTTCTATTTTCTTATTTGGTAGAAGGATATAAATATTTTAGAACTATTTTTACTACTATCATTAACATTTAGAGAAGATAAAAGTTAAGGAATTATGTTAATGATTTAATATGTTATGAATTTCTTTTAATTAGAAGATAATGGTTTATGGAGTTATTTTAATTTAGAAGAAAATTATTTAGGAATTATTTTAATTAGAATTTAATGAGCTCTTTTAATTAGAATATAATGTTTTAATTTTCAAAGGAAAAAATAGTTCTTTATCATGCCATACTGTTATTTTTGAAGAAATTTTGTGAACATCTATTTAGTTATTCTGATTTGGTATTAGAGATGGGTTTTTCTTGCAAAGGAAGAGAAAAGCATTGGTTTTGATAAATAATCATAATGGTCCTTAGACTTGAGTAGGTAAGAGAACCATTATAGAGAGAAGTATGGGATTCTCTCATTGTTTGCATGAAATATATTTTGCATGGTTGCTTGCATTTATACATAGAGCATGTTAAGTTGCATTGCATTAAGAGCTGTCATGATCCCTAAGTTTTCTTAAAGTTTGTGGGAGATTCCTTTCATGAAGAGGATTGTGAAAATAATGTGGTGTAGAGGCTACTTGGACGGACTTGCCTTAGTGTATTTTGGAATGAAAATATGTTATGTAAATGGAAATTTTGTTATGTAAAAACTTGGTTATTTTTATTAGAAGGCTTCGAAGTCTTCATGTAAATGTATGGAATATTTGGTTTTGAGCAACTGAAATAATGAGTTAGAAATTATCTCTTTTGAAGATGATTCTCATTGTGAAAGAAAATAGATTTTTTTATAAGTTAGCATTATGTTCTATTTTAAGCTTGCTTTACTAGCTTTAATTAAATAGATGTTTTATGCTAGCTTATTGTTTAGATGTTAGCTTTATGATTAATTCAATCATAATTTTAGAAAGATGTTCCTTTAATTATAGTATTATGTTAGAATTTATGTATTATTTAAATATGGGTTGAAATGTTCTATTTAAATCCAAGAATCTAGCATTGTGTTATAACTAGAGATGTTAATTCCGTTATAGAACTTTAATACTTTTCAAGGATGAATGTTAGATTATTTTTATGAAAATATTAGATTTTGTGGAGTTCTTGGGTATGGATCTAGAACCTTGTTAGGAACCTTGAGTCATGAGACAACCCAATCCTGGAAGGAGTTGCGGTGATGCAATAACTAGGTAGTTATGAGTTTTAGGAGTTACTATGATGCAATAGCCAATTACTCACAAATATGGAAGGATTTGCAGTGATGCAATAGCCAAATATTCATGATTGATATACCTTGAATAATGAGTATTGGATGTTTCCTAACTACATAATCATTCATGAAATAATAGTGGTGGTACATTGAATGGTGAGGTTTTGGTGATCATGTTCATTACGAGGTGAGTGGTAATGAACTTAGTTAGCCCATGGAGGTGTGGTAACTAAGCACTAAGGCTTTAAACCAAAGTAACCTACATAGAAAGACTTATGGAAAGGTTAGGGAATAGGCATTCCCCTTTAAGTGTTATGGGCCTTAAAGGATAATCCCTACACTATGGTCAAATTATCCTATATCAATGAGGGTATAGGAAAGGTGGGGGGACCACTTTGGTGTCTTTCTAAATGGTGAGGTTTAGTAAGGTGAACCTTAGAAATATGAGATGTTGTCCACTCTTGTCCACTTGAGTGTCGTCTATAGTGATATTGAAATCAAATGTGGTGAAGCCTTGAGAATATTAAAAAATAATATTGGGACTTCTTTGCAAACCTACATGTTAATATATATATATATATATATATATATATATATGGGTTGGTTTTGGTGGGTTGTTATAGTTGGTATCATAGATCTAGGTTGTAGGACTAGAAGCTTCCATGGAGTGCACGTAGGATGAGCCTGGAATTTATGTGCTACTTTTGGGAGACTTACTCTCCGAGGGAAATTAACGTGATATGGGATAAGTTGGGTATTGCATGCCAATAAGACTAGTTAAATTAAGGAATACAAATCCTAGAGAGAATAGTTTCTTATTGGATAATGGTACCTTGCAATGAGGTAAGTGTGGTCATGATAATTATCAAGTAAGTGACAATGGTCTAAGTTAGTTCATGGGAAAAATGAAACTAACTAATCATAAGTATAATTGAGGGAATTATAACTTACCTAGTTACTTTGTGTGGATAGGAGATGACACCTACTTTAAGATAAGAATAATCCAAGAAAGTAGGGTTAGTTGCATAAGAGGAAACTATAGTGCATCCCAAAAAAAAGTTTGGATGAACAATAAACTCTAGCAAGAAAACTAGGAGAATAATGGACCCCAGTAAGAAGTCTAGGAGGATAACATATTCCTGCAAGAAAATTGGAAGAACAGTAGGTTCTAGTGAGAGGGTGGAATATCTCTCTACCATATTTAAATTGCTTTAAGAACATATAGAATAAAAACATAAATTGTTAGAAACCCTAATCAATAAGAAAACTGATACTAAGTATTTATAGGGTAGACAAGAAGAGAATCTTATTAGAAGCCAAAAGGGAAAAGTTTAAATAGAGTCTAAGCTAGATAAAGACCTTAAGAATATTAAGGTAGCTAAATTTAATGAAAAGGAAGGGGTGATGCAACCGAGTCATGGTAAAATGAGTTGGAAACCTTCTTTTCCATGAAGAATTATTCTTTTAAAACCTAGACTATATGGGTTACCCTTCATATTTAGGATGCAACCTTAGAATGGTGGAAAACATTCAAAATAGGCAAAAGAATCCAAGGTATGAATCTTAAATGGGATAGATTCATCAAGGCATTTAAGAAAATATTTCTATTTGATCATTTTTATGTAGAGAATTTTGAGGAATTCTCTACACTTCAGCAAGGTTTGCTGATGATAGAAGTATACTTTCAAATATTTGTTAAACCTTTGAGGTATGTTTTAGAGTACAAGAATAAGGAGCAACTAAAAGTTCATAAGTTTATCTTAGAGGTGGATCCTAAGATTAGGATAGTAATTAATTTGCTCAAACCTAAAACTCTACAAAATACATATGATTGTTAGATTTTTATGTAGTATGCAATGGGAGATAGCAATCATAAGATGCAGAATAATATGAAAGAAAGGAAATATGTGATATGGCTGAAACATGCTATTAATAGAAATGATGAAAATTAATACAATGTAGCTATGGAGGAAATGGACACTCCATGAACAAAGCTACTAGACTACATTGCATCCATCACCAATATATGGTGATCTATACAACACTATGCTACTACCTACGAATATGCTTTGAGCTTCTATATTCTACTTGTTACAATGAGGCCCTTTTTATATAGGAATATAGGTTCCTTGGCAAACACTCTACTTAGCTATACAAGGGACACCTTGCACATATACAACTTGCACATTTATACTTGTGCATTTATTACATTGCATGAAGTAACTAGATAACTTTTCCCTAAATTAATCTAATGTCTTAAGTATGTACCTAGGAAGGTACATTTACATGACCCAAATGATGTAAGATAATCTATTTCTAACACCCCCGTATATTACATTATTTGGGTATTGAAGACTTTAGCCTTAACTGTGGATCTTATTTCATTGAATGGCTTTGATTTGGTTCTTCTTCTTCAACTACTTCCATCTTCATGTCATGGCTTTTGATATTTTCCAGTTCTTTGTCCCTTGATGCTAGGCATCTTTGATAAACAATTGTTCTCATAATTTTGCACGTCATGAGTGAATATGAATAGGTTCTTCTCCTTTATTTTGTACCTATGTAATACATGTTTATCTATCCTTCATAAGTATCAACCTTGAGCTCAATATTAGTAGATCCATATAAAATTAGTTCCTGAAGATACCAGTTTATTCTTTGTAGTAATCGTATTTCATAGCCCTCATAGTACCTGTATTTGAAATGACAGGAGAAATATGAGTGACTTGTTCCATAATAATATTTGCATGGATGGAAACTCCAACAATTGGTCTTTTCATGGCCATATTGATTACAATAGGTGCACAGTAGAGATGATATTATAATTTTATGGTCTATTTTAGGAATATCATGTTTTTCTATCTCCTTGATAAGACCTTATAACCATATGTTCAAAATTGAAGCTATTCCATATTTTCATTTTTGTATAAAATATTTTTGATCAATATTTTCCTTTTTTGGATCTCCTTTGGTACAGTTGTCATCAGACTCACTGGATGAATTTTCCTTTACATAGCTGTTAATTTTAGAACTTAGTTCACATTGTATTAGTTATTCCTTTTATTTTTCCTTTTCATAATTGGGTTTTTTATCCATATTGGTATTTTCCTTATTCCACTTCTAAGAGCGTTTCTTAGCATGCTAGTAGTCATTTGTATTACCTGAATTCTTTGGGATAGATTAGTCTATCTTATAGCTCCCTACTCAATGCCTATGAAATCCCAATTAAAAATATATAAGCTTGTTTTGATAAAACCTTTATCAATCCTTAGGTTTTGTAGACTTCCTTATGTCTCCCTATTAATGAAAGTATATAAATCTAATATTTGCAAATATTTTAAAATCAATTTCCAGTAGAAACCCTTATTACTCCTAAGTTTAATATTGCAAATATTATATTTATTTGATAAATTATTATCTTTGAGGTATGGATTTCAATATGGTTAAATTATTCTAAGTTTAACCTTGATTTATCAACCTTATAACTCCTAAAAATGAAAGCTCATTGAATATAGGAATAAATATTACCTTGCACTAGACAAAGACCACAATAATCGATGCTAATTTCGGGTGTGCAAGGGTTGTAATATTAATGTATCTGCTTTGGCCATTACCTCCAATAGAATTCTTGGAATCCTCCTTGGATTTAATGCTCCAAATTTGGTGCCTTTAATCTCTACCTTTGACCTCCCTTGACCAGAGTATTAAAGGGTCTTCTCCTTGCTTCCACACTACAAATTTGACCCTGTGCATAAAAACTATAGAGTGTTGAATGAGGATGAGTGAATGCTTGAAAATAATTACTCTTTGGCAAACTTTAAATGGAATGGAGTCTTGATTTAAGGGCCAAGTGTGTGACCTCAAGAAGCATGCGCCACACAACTTACCCTACTTGCAATGTTATTATTATTATCAAATGCAAAAGTAAAGAAAACACACAAGCACATATAACACGAAAGTAAAAAGCAAAGAAATATTCTTTTATTAATGATTCCAGATCTCGGTTACATGTACGTCCCTCTAAGGGATACTCATTTTTGATATAATCTATTACACCCTGCAAATGGACAATGTGCCTTCATAGGCATCCTGATCTTGCACACCAACCTATCTGAGGGCTTACTGATGCCTCCTCCTAATTTTGTCCTGGAGGGATATCATGCTCTGGATACTTTGAACTGATCCTGTGAACTTGTATTTGTAGGCATGGAAACAATAGAGCATAATCAATAGTCCAGGCTGCCTCCTCAAATGAGGTTGTTAGTATCAAATCTGATAAGCAAGGTAAATAAACATAATATGATTAAATGCAATGAAACTAATGAAAAATGTGTGCATATCTCAAGGAAAAATAATGTGAATGCATAAATAAATTAGATCTATACTAGAAATAAATATTGATGTAGAAAACAATTAGATCTAATGTTAGAACAAAGGAAATTAATGTCTAAATCCTAGGTCAAGCCTGCGGGCCAGTATCCAGGATAGCGGCCTCAAAATAAACCTTTCTCCTCTCCATCCAAGGGCTACAGTACTAGGTTCCTTGCTCTAATTTATGTTCAAGGGTTGCCAGTTGTGCCTTGGTACACTAGTTGGCGATGAATAATAACGGATCTAAATAATGGGTGCGTAGTCTCTTCTTAGTCGGATAGCACTTCGTTGCTCCTCAAGGTTGCACAAATTCACTCTCCAATCTGACAGGGCTTCACTGAATAAAGTATGAAAATCATAGATACTTTGCTCTTTGTGAGAGAGTCCATATGTAGGATTCCCTCTATTTCAAATCTGGACCTTGGCTTCCTGGAGAAGCTTCAATCCAAATTGCATGTGACTGATTGTCCCAGGTGGAAAGCATCAGTCACAAGCTGGCATTCAAGGGGAAGTTAGGAGTAACTTAGGGAGTTTCTCATCAAAATACACCCACAAAAAATGCAAGGTGTAGTTAGACTGTGTGATCTAGGTCCGTATTCATGGCTATACTATGCATGGTGCTAACCACTATCAGGTTTAGTGGCTAGGTGTTTCCGCTATAGGCTTCAATGGCTAGATGTGGCAGCCACTTTGCTTGAGAGCAATCAAGCCTGAATGGGCCAAAACTACCCTTTTTGAGTGGTTAGGACCATTGCTAACTCTTGTAGAGGTCCAAGAGGATTCATATGTTCTATGAATGTGTCCATATGGGTAGTCTCCTAAACATGACATATTTTTGGTGTCTACAGATGCCCCTTTTTGGGATGCGCTATGGGAAAACACAGCGTGGAGCAAAAATATACCACCTAGGGTCACATTGTAGGTTATATGATGATAATTGATCTGATCAACATTGGATGTCCCAGTCATGAGAAAGGGTGCTCATCCTAGAATAATTGCTTCCAACAAGATGGAAGGCTTAAATTTTGCAAAATATTGCACTAATTCATCAGGCAATCAGGTAGCTTGATCACTACTATAGACTTCAGTGCAACTATAGATCCGAAGGGAGGAGAGCTACAAACTTAACTATCATGTATGCTTTTTGCCCCAAAAAAGGGTAATCTTATGATAGTTGTAGACAATGATTCGCAAGACGAACACAATTTGACATGATCGAGTGATCTTTTGTTGATTTTGATTATGATTGTTGAAAATTTGACTACCCCCTCAAACGATGAGTCAATGAGGGAAGGACAATCAATAAAGCGATGAGTCGCTTGACCATGATGATTGTTTTGGATCTCTTTAGAAGGTTTCTTTGTTGTTATAGGGTAGTTCCCATCCAAGTGTGATTTCAACCATTCTTGGTAATTATACATCTCTATCCCATGGGGCGGTCTAGCCGTAATGGCCTTCTTAAGGAATCAAGGTGATAAAAATTCTATTCTAGATTATGTTGAATCACTAGGCAATTGATTTGGTGTAGATGCTACAGGGAAATTGAGATGAATCTTCGCTCCCGTGGGGCAATCCGGCCACCATGGCATTTTTCAGGATTGAAATGATGCATTTCAATTTGCCTATAACCAATTTGTCCCAAGTGGCCTTATGGTAATTTACTCATCTTACCGGATTGCATGGAGCGCAAGTCACTGCACCTGCCAAGTGTATAGAGCAAATAACTGAATATTAGGCTCAATTAAGATTTTGTTGATAACTTGATTTTTTTGTGTTAATTTTATTTTTTTATGATGTTTTTGAATTTGATCTATGTAATTTTTTTGGTATTTGTGCACATTTTGGTTGTTTTGGACCAATAGGTATAATTGAAGACCCATTTTGAGGTGCTTTATGGTGAGAAATTAAGTGAATTTATCCCTATTTCTTAATCGCTGTCAGGTCCAACGACCCCTAATTGTTGCTTCATGGCCACTGTCAGGTCCAATGATCAGAAAGTGCAAGCTGCTAACATCAGCAGTGACTGAGACGCAACTTTAGAATACAAAAGTAAATTTTAGGATTTTACCCTTCATTATTTCTAGCTGTCAATTACACTTTTGAGCTCTGAGGTGAGAAATTACAATTGTGACATGGAGTGCTAACAGATTTTCTTCTAACTATACGTGATGGCCGAGCAAGGGGAGGCATCTACAAGCAGAGGAGCCGGAGCTTCACGGTTACTCTGTCAAACCTTGACTTTCTTATTTAATTCGGTAAAATAAAACTAATTAATTAATTGGCTAAATGAACCTCTCTAAACCTGTTGGAAATGAACATAACCTATCAATAGGTCTAGGCTAGGTTTAGTTGTAGTGGGTCCAAACTAGTTTTAGGAATTTTTCAATTTTTTTGTGATTTTTGGCCCAAGGGGGAACGCCATTGGTGTGTCACCCGCTGGTCGCTACCACTTAGAGTGGCTTACCTAGCTCGAGGTTGGCCGTTATCATTGTCAGCCACCAATTTAAAATCCAACGGTTAAATTTTTGACCATTGGAAACCGGCCACTGCTGGCTTCAACAACCGCTTTGTGGCTACTCCTGGCATAAGCAACCACCAGATCTTAGATTTATTTCTCAGATTTTTGAAAATTTGAAGCAATTTAATTGATTTTTTTACCATTTTGAAGTATAGTTATTGATTTTTAGGTGCATTTAGTTACTTTTCTAATAGCCTTAAACTCATATTATGTTATCTTGCACCATTTTTATTTTATGCATTTATTAGTTTGTTAGTGCATTTGATTTAGGTATTTATTTTGCACTTCTAGATTTTGTCTACACCGGCTCGAGACCCAAAGTTACTTATGGAACTTTTGCCCCACATGGATGACATGGACTAGGGTTGGCTTGATGCTTGCGATCTCCTGTATACCACTAGTCTTTCGACGATCATGTCGGATCAGGATTATCTTACTACCCTAGACCATAGGTGGGACTCCAAGACTAACACATTCCACCTCCCTATCAGTGAGATGAGCATTACATCGAAGGAGGTTTATAGGATTGTGTCTTCCTCAATAGATGCTAGGAACTCAATCTTCGATAGAGTCTTTGGGAGACATTTTGTTGTTGTGTTTCAGGATACCCGATTCGATAGAATTTTTGTTGTTCGATAGTACCGGGAGCATACCTTTTCTTGAAGACATGTTGTACTACTGATGGTTATTTGTAACATACTTATACCTGACTGCTATGGTATGAGGTTCCCATGGAACCTCTTAGTGATGGTTTAGGATTTTATTGATAGCGAGGTGCCTATCATTTATGCTTGGGGGAGCGTCTTGCTGGCATAGTGCTATGATGATTTGTATCATATCTAGTGGTGGGGATGAGCCAGCATCACTTGCAGCATACTCCTATAGATATGTGGATGGGAAGCATATCAGGGTGGATCATCCAGGGGGTCTACCTATCGATTTTACTAATATAGCAAAGGCTGCACAGTTCTATGGATCTATATGGGATCAAGAGTGCAAGGAGTTCAAGAGTTGGTGCTTCATAGGGGAGCTTTCCCACTACACAACTACTTTGATTGGCTTGTAGGCCCAGGCCATAATTTGGATGCCCTATCACACTTGCCTTGCCTAGGAGGAGGTTGATAGATTCACAATCCAAACTCAACATGATCTATGGGTTATCGGCTTTAAGGACGACATCAGGGAGTTCTTCTACTATTCCAGGGTGCTTCAAAAGTTTGGCATACAATAGGATGTGCCTCTTGATCCAGTTGTGTATAGATGGATTGTTGTAAAGAAAAAAATTCCACCACCCAAAGTTTTAGCACTTTTAGAGGAGGATGACCCTATAGTAGTTGATGTGAGCATTACTGATGCCAGGGTGACTGAGTCATATACTCGATGGTGGTTTACATGATTATGGTAGGGTGGCAGCCACCTGGGGTGGTCTGTGGATGAGGCATATGTTGAGGATCCTGATGGGCACTAAGCGTAGGCTTGAGCAGAGGACTAGGGGTAGGAAGAGTAGTATGTGGTAGAGGAGTAGGTCACCCTTGAGGGGAGGAGGAGTTAGCTCCTGAGGAGTAGGAGTTCCCTCTTCGGGCTCAGTTGCACTAGGTAGAGGCTGAGCTTCAGTCATATTAGATTTAGGTACAACAATGTGACTCTACTATTGCCTCTATTTAGACATAGGTTGCACAACTCACTACCAAGTGAGATACCGCATGGAGCTAGATTGCGCTAGTCGCTCTTACTATATAAAGGTTTACAAGTTTAGATATAGGGGTCGAGGTGAGACGACTACATAGAATCATAGAGGAGAACAAGGGCTAGATGGCATCAGATGTTGCCTATATTGTCACTTTGAGGTCTCAAGTTCAGTTATAAGGTGCCACTCCTAGGGATAGACCCACAGTAGGGGGGTCACAACACAACATACGATCTAGATAAGGGAAGTCTTCAATCTAGCCTAGCTAGTAGACCAAGACCTATATAGAGAGGACTACGGGGACTAGCTCCTACCACTCACACAGGGACAAAGCTGAGGGTGGAGGTGAGGTAGGGGGTGTAGTCTCGAATTGATAGATTTATTGTACTAGTTTCATTTTTGAGTGTAAGGTTGGGTGACCTACACAGTTGTAGCATTATGGTTATTTTATACCTTCATGTACTTATTTGACACACATATATATGATATCTAGACTTTGAGACTCATTATGTGTATCTTTTATGATTATGTTTTTATGTTTATGTGATGCATATATGATTTTATGCTATATGATGTGATGTATGACGTGCATTAGCTAGATGATAGATGTATGTGATGCTTAGATGTTTAAATGCCATGATATGGATGTGTAAATGGACTACTTATGCTTTTGTGTTGCATGATGTATATATGATTTTATGCTATGTGATGGATGTATTATTAGATGTTGTGATCTAGATGTGTATGCATATATGGATGTAGTGCTTATTGTCAAATGCATGCTTAATTTTGATTTTATTGTATGCATCTAACTTATGGTGAATGAAATGTATGCAATGCATTATGCTGATGATCTAATGTGAATGAACCTGTATGCTTTAATCACTTAAAACATAAGGAATGCATGTGATATGAGTTCTACAATCTAAAGGGTGGCACCACAAAATGTATAGGAATCATGAATAAATGATAACTCTTATAACCAAAATTAATTATTTATGCATCAAAGTGTGAGATGAGATGATGTGATATGTATGTACTCTCTTTATAAGCTTCTGTAAGTTAAAAGATATACCCAAAATAGTTAGTGGCTATCTAAATGTTATTGCTGACATTCATTCGGTATCTATCCTATTTCATGAACACCCTTTAACAAACAAAACCTCCTAAAGAAAGTTGATGATGCGAGTGATGATATGAATTGTTGCTATGAGGGGATTTTTGAGGTTTTCCATGAGACTCAAACACCCTAGTTTTTCAAAAGTTGTATACTGATCATACAAAGATTTTGAAGGATAAAGTTATGTTGTGAAGACCTAGATACTCATTATCCTTGTGTATGCAAATGAACATATTAGATAGAACATAAGCAAACCCCAGTGCCATACAGGATTCATTTAGCCCATTGTTGTATTGGGGATCCTCAAATGTTTATCCTGATCCTAAGTTGGACTCAGTTGGATTAGACCACTAGGCGGTACAAGACACCTAAAGCTAGCTCTTCCACATGCAAACATTGGTCTGTACAAAAGTAAGATGCTTATGTGGCAGACATATCATCGTGCGTAAGGATGCATTATGGCTCATCCTTGCTGAGAATTCCAAGGATTCAAGTTCAATACTACCTTCTTTTCTTCATATTTATTTGGGATACTTGCTCATGCCTAGTGATGAAAATCACTGTTTATTTTGAAATTTTATTTTTCTTTTGAGCAAGGGATTTATGTAGTGATTATAATAACTGTTTATTTTACTTTTGAATTTTGCTTTGTTCAAGATTTTTGCTTGTTTTTATTAAAGCAAGGGATTTCTTTGGGTAGGGGTGAACTTGTCCTTTTGCCAATTCTTAGCGTTTCCAAACCGGTCACACAGGGGGATGAGAAAGGTAAAATTTTCACCTTAGGATGCCTAATATTACTTCGTGATGTTCATATTTCCTTTGTTCTAACTAGGAGTTTAATGTTTTGATTAGTGATAGTATTTTGAAATATACTAGGTGCTATCAAAACTAAACCTCACCTATTAAAAGCTAAGATAACTCTCTACAAAGTTTGATAAAACCACTAGGTATGGCTGAGTGACCGAAAAATCCTAGCATATTTCTTATAGCAACAGGAGGGGTTGTGTTGAAAAACAGAGTTACACACATGGGTTATGGATGGTTATGGACTTTGAAAATTCATGATTCATGTACAAACATGGTGTCATTTGTAAAATTTCAAACACAATCTACCCTAATGCGGGTACAATGGATGAAAATGCCTATATGCAATGCAACTATATGGATGCAAGTGTAAATGCATAATGTAAATATTTTTGTATTTTTGATGTTTTCAATTGTTTTTGAGTTTTTTTTATTTTGAATGTTTTTGAAATTTTTTTATTATTTTAAATTATTTTGACCCAAGGGCTTTAAGATGCCTTTGGGGCATTTTGTGTGTGACCAAAGGAATTTAAGATGCCTTTGGAGCTTTTTGTGATTTGACCAAAGGGCTTTAAGATGCCTTTGGAGCTTTTTTGTGTGTGACCAAAGGGCTTTAAGATGCCTTTGGAGATTTTTGTGAGTTGACCAAAGGGCTTTAAGATGCCTTTGGAGCTTTTTGTGAGCTGACCAAAGGGCTTCAAGATGCCTTTGGATCATTTGGCGAGTTGACCAAAGGGCTTCAAGATGCCTTTGGATCATTTGGCGAGTTGACCAAAGGGCTTCAAGATGCCTTTGGAGCTTTTGTGAGTTGACCAAAGGGCTTCGAGATGCCTTTGGAGATTTTTTTTTGAGTTAACCAAAGGGCTTCAAGATACCTTTGGAGATTTTTGTGAGTTGACCAAAGGGCTTCAAGATGCCTTTGGAGATTTTTTTCAAGATGCATTTGGAGCTTTTTTTTTTGCTTTTAAAGTTTTCTATTATTTTTGTGATTTTGAAATTTATGAATGTTTTTTATATTTCATTGGTTTATGTATGAAATGAACTTAAATGAATAATGTTGAGAGGCTCTGGCTCCTCAAAACCCTCTAGCATTGTCACACAGTGTTGTAATTTATGAACTCTTTCAATGCGACGCGCAATGTTGGAATTTCCAATTCTAAGGGAATAATGGCCTCAGTGCCATATACAATAAAAAATGGTGTTGCTCCAATGGGTGTTCGAACGCTAGTCCTGTAAGCCCATAATGCAAGGGGCGACTACAAATGCCAATACTTGTGATTTTATTTCATCGTATTTTTTAAGATGACTACTAGTGTCTTGTTTGAGGCCTTTGCTTGCCCATTTGCCTATGGATAGTATGGTGTCACAAAACTATACTGAATGTTGTATTTGGTCATTAAAGTTCACACATTTTTGTTTTTGAATGATGGACCATTATCTGAGATTATCTTGAAGGGTAACCCAAAATGATAGATGATGTTGTGAAGTATGAACTTCACAATTTAAGGTCCAATCATCGAGGTTAAGGGGACCACTTCCTCCCACTTGGTGAAGTACTCAGTGGCCATTAAGATAAACATATGTCAGCCTGAAGATGGGTGGTAAGACCCCAAGGTCTTACTATAAAATTATTAACAAATTAATGTAAATGTAATCGTAGGCCACTCAAAGGGGGCTCCCTTATAATCACTTTGCCACTATAGGGGGCTCCCTACTTAGAATCTATGCTTATTATTATTCTTCTTGGATGATTTGATATGGATGGCCAACCTAATATATATATATACCCTAAAGCTACGTTGGTGAAGAGACATGATGGTTCACGTATGAAGAGACGTGATGGTTCATGTTTTGAAGGGTTGTGATGGTTCACTTTATAAGTTAATAATATAATAATTAAATGATTAATAATACTAACTAATACCAACTAATAATTTTAGGATTGAGGATCCTAACAATTGTGAAGAAATATTTTTGATCAGATCAAAACCCAACTAAGAAAATGGCTAAGCTGCCTGAATTAGCTGTAAGGCCTAAGATGGTAGGTGCATCAGATTTGCATGATGTTGAAATTTAATGCATTTCTTGACATACTCACAGTAATCCTTCTCCATGGTGGGCCAATAATAATCCATTCAAAGGATGTGCTTGACAATGGCCATGCCACTGAAGTGGCCATTTCATGTACCATCGTGAGCTTGCAAAAACATCCAAGCTGATTCTTGGGGCTCTAAGCAATGAAGGACTCCATCATGGCTTCAATGATACAATATACCTCCTAGAAAGACATATCTTGTTACTTTTTGCTTAAATGCTCATATTTTAGCATGTGATAGTCCCTGTGGGATGATCCCAAGCTTTAGAAAATATTGTAACTGGGAAATCCAATCCTGATAAGCTACAACCTCGACAGATAAGATGACTCATTCCTCCTGTAATTTGACACTCACAAATGTAGATTGAGAAAAAACCTTGTGATGAATGGTGGTACCATTCTCTGTAGGATCTTGTGAGATCA
This sequence comes from Wollemia nobilis, assembly GCA_028583015.1. NCBI lineage: Eukaryota > Viridiplantae > Streptophyta > Pinopsida > Araucariales > Araucariaceae > Wollemia > Wollemia nobilis. The sequence continues at coordinate 12,988,583 of JAQPPZ010000521.1, read as the reverse complement.
AGTACCCCCAAGGCATCTTTTGTAAAAAGTTTTTTGCTTTACAAAACCATTTATGGTATGGATTTATATGAATCATGTTGACTAATTCTTTGTTATCAAAAGCCTCACACTACATCATTGAGTGTGAGAGTGTTTTCACATGAATGGTAGTGAAATCAGCAGATGGATTCTAAGGGATCAAGGATCCTAAATATGCCATGGTGTCTACAAATATATTTGATGAACAAGGGATTGCATTGATGTCATACCATTCTAGTTGGTCTAGATAGGTGTCAAAAAGCTCTTTATAAGCTTTTAGGATTGGTCTCGGTATTGAAATAGTCCCTTGAATTGGTTGACTATGAGGAGGGAGTCACCAAAGATATTTAGCCTCTTGTTTCTCATGGTGATGGCTATTTGGAGACCCAAGATTAGGGCCTCATATTTGCTATTGTTATTTGTGCAAGGAAAGTCTAGCTCGAATGACAAGGGCATTGGAGCACCTTGTGGTGTGAAAAAGACAATTCCTGCACTACCTCCTTGCTCACACTTTGAACCATTGAAGAACATAGTCATGTTAGATTCATTTTTTGGTTCTTTGGGTTTGGGTGCTTCTAATAATGCAAATACTACATCATCAGGAAGTTCTATGGTGAGGGGCCTACTATTTTAAAGAGGCACCTCAACTAGCTGATCAACTATGACTTTTCCCTTGATGGAATTTTGGCTTATGAATTCCAAATAAAATTCTATTAATAGCATGATCCACTTTGTGGTACGCGTATTATGATATGTCTTGCTCATCATATACTACAAAGGATTTTGTTTGGATATTACATATGTCATATGGCTCAGCATGTAGTGGTGTAATTTCTTGGTTGCAAAGACCACTGCTAAGCACATATTTTCTACGTATGGATATCCTATTTCGTAGCTCACCAAAGTGTGGCTGATGTAATATATCATTTTTTCCTTATCTTGCACATTATTTTAAGCCAAAATGGTGCCCAAAGTAAAATCAGTGGTAGATATATATAATAGGAATGGCACATCTAGCCTTGGTGGAGCTAGAACTGGAAGCATTGCTAGGTACTCCTTGATTTCAGCAAAGGCTTGATGACATTCTTTATCCCACTAGAATGGGACCCCATTGTGTAGCATTCAATTTATAGATCGATATTTATTTGATAGTTGTGTGATAAATTGCTTTATGGATGTTAATTTTCTCTATAAGCTTCTTAGTTATTTGATGTTCGTGGGCGAGGCCATTTCCAAGATAGCATTTACCTTTGCTGGGTCTACCTCGATGCCTCATTTAGAAACAATGAATCCCAAGAGTTTTCCAAAATTTATGCCAAAGATGCATTTCTTGGGATTCAACCTAACATTGTGCTCAATCAGGCGATCGAAGACCTTTCTGAGGGTCTCAACATGCTCTTCTTGCAGCAATGACTTGACCAATAAGTCATCGATGTAATCTTTCAAGATCTTGTGCATGTAGTCATGGAAAATGTATGTCATAGCCCATGGATATGTGGCGCCAACATTTTTAAGACCGAATGGCATCACTTAGTAATAGAATGTACCCCATAACATGGTGAATGTGGTTTTATGCTGGTCTTTGGGTTTAATATGAATCTGACTGTAACCAAAGAAACCATCCATTAGGGAGACCATCTCATGACCTATATTTGTGTCTACAAGAGCATATATGTTGGGTAACAAGAATGAATCCTTTTGTGTTGCCTTATTGAGATCCTTGAAATATGTGCAAATGTGGATTCTTCCATCAGGTTTTCCTACGGGCACCATGTATGATACCCATTATGGATAGTCAATGGAAATAATAAAAACTACATCCAACAGTTTTTACAACTCATTCTTAACCATCAAAGCAACGATCAGAGGCATCTTCCTAGAGCTTCTACTTGATCGGTTTCTTTGTGGGGTCTAGTGAAATTTTGTGGACAACCAACTTTGGATCTAGCCCCGACATACCTTTGTAGGTCCAAGCAAAGATATTTGGTCTCTCTGTCAATAGAGGACTTATGATGGCCTGTTCTTCTAGAGATAAGATTTCTCTGAACTTGAATTTCTTTGGTTGAGAAGGATCATCGCTAATGTCCACCTCAAAATTCTCCTCTATTGCCATATGTGACCCCTCCTCAAGTTGGTGAGGAGTGGGGATTAAATGGATGTCATCTACTAGATTTATAGTTCCCACTAACTCAAGGTCGAGATCAGCATGATAGACATCATCTGCATAGCCTGGTGAAAAATGGAATGGTTGTATATTCATTAGGGAATAAATATTTAGGCTCTAGGGGTGAGTCAGTGTGATCCCAATCAATAGCATCTAAGTTAAGACACAATGGCTTTGATGGATCTGCTAGGTTGTGAAGTGGAGTGGTCAAATAAATGGAGATCATGTTGATGGATGGAATAAAATATTTAGGACCACACGAGTGAAGCTCTACATCAAAGGTGTGTCCTCCATACTCACGATGAGGCTCTAGGGGTATAGAGATCTTAGGATCTAGTCTATGGATAGATGAGATGATATGATCATTAAGAAATAGTTGCTCCCTAAAGGTTGGCAGATCCAAGAAGACCATGCAATAGATGATGTCTAGATTTGGTGGTCTTCCTAGGGAGCAAAGGTTTGGATCTATGGCACAAATCATCACTTCTCTCTTGACAAGCAGATTGACTGGACGCAAGTGACGAGGCCCAAGATAAGCCATCTTGGTTTCATCCTCAAAGTCATCATCGCTTATGAAGAAACCATTGGCATTTGTTTATAGCCCTAGGATGGGGTGCTGACTTGCCTACTGATACCAAAGATAGGTCATCTCAGTCTCATCTTCATAGTTATCATCACTTATGAAGAATCCATTAGCATTTATTTCTAGCTCAATGATGTGGCTCGCATGTCTAGGCCCCTGGTAGGCCATCTCTGTTGAGTCCTCTAACTTATAGCCACTCTCATGACATGTATCCACCCTTGTTCAAGATATATTCACTCTTTGTGTGGCCTTTCCAAGTGAGGTTTTGCACATACCAAGGCCCATGGTAGGCCAAGCTAGCTGCTACTTCATATTCACTTGGAACATAATCATACTCCTCTTGCTCATATCCATGCATTGGCTCTTCCTCCCATATAATGGCTCCTTATGGTGTGCTTCAAGAGAGGATTCAAGGTGATACTCATCAGGTGGTGTGATATTGACCATTGAAACCCATATGTCATCCAAGTAGCTTCTACTAGGAGGTTGATAGGGATTCTAGTCAATGTCTTCCCCGCACCCCAAGCTTAGCCTATCTATAGATGCTACTAGTAAGTCATCATTGCTTTGAATGTAATAGCCAATTCCAAACCTATTAGTTGGTTGCTGATATTGTAGCTAAAATGGAAGCCACCACCCTTACTCATATACACCTAAGACATAGCCATGCCAATGGCAGCACTCAAAGTATCTTAGCGTAAACTCAAGATTTTATAAGTAGTGAACATTCATGTTGAATGGTTCATCCTCATCCCTTTCTAAATCAGGAGCAATATGGGCATAATATAAACCAACGTATATGAAGTTAGTTTGGTTGGGTGGAACCCCTAAGAGAACCACCATCCCTATTGGTAAATTTGACTCTTGGTCATCCCATGTCTCACGTAGACTCAATAATTGGCATGAAAGTCATGTTCTGCACAAGATATTCACCTAACCCTATGTTTCCTAGGTGAACTATCACCTACGGTGTAGATGATGTTGTTGATGATGCAGGTGAGGTAGGTTGAGGTACCTCCTTGACTATATCCTAAGGATCTTCCTCCTCCATGGGAGTTGGAATTATCGCAACTGCTATGGTTGGAAGTTCCTTTGGTCCTTCCTTCACTAGGGGTGCTTTCAGCTTCTGAGTATCCTTTGATTTGGATGTTGAAGGCTTCTTAGAATTTCCAGTAGCTTTGTATGTGCGAGGTGGTATCAATGTGGATGGGTCACCTCGCACTGACTTGCTCTTGCTTTCTGGTTGCATGGCTAGGGATGAATGCCTTATGTATAGATGTGTTGATGGAAGGACAAAGTCCCTCAGCAAGTCAACCTAATGCATGTACTTGAACAACTCTTTATCATATGAAACCATGTGAACTTGTCCCTCATGCACATAGTTGACGCATTAGTGTAGGATTGAGGGCACGCATTGCATGTCCCTTATCCAGGGATGCCCTAGAAGGATGTTATATTGCATTACCCCTTCCAAGACATGACACATCACATGGATGGTATTATGTCCTACCTTTATAGGCAGTATGAATGTAACCATCGTAGAGCAAAGCGCATCATTGAAAGCCCTTAGCGTATAGGAAGTTGGGACAATGTTGGACTTAGGGATCTTTAGGTGCCCTATAGCCTTTGTAGTGATGATGTTGATCGATGAGCTCGTATTGATCAGAACCCACTTGAATGGTATGTCTTTGATAGATGCAATGATGTGCAAAGGTGGTTCTATTATAGTAGTTGGAACTTCCTTGATTTTATGATCATAAAAATGGATCACGAGCTCTTGGAACTGCTGGACTTACCCCATAAAGTGTGTGAATGCATATGGGTTCTGGGGCTGGAGCTTGAATGATCTTAAAATCTCCATCAATGTCTCACTATGCCTAGGAAATTATTGTATGAGCTCATTTATTGTCAACTTGGCTAGAGTCATTTGTATATTTTGTTCTAGTCTACTACGAATAGTTACCACAGGTTGTGTTGGTAGACCTGGAGGATTATTTTGCACCTATATTTGTCGAGGTGTAGTTGAGATATTAATGGGAGCTATTGAAGGCTATGGTTTCCCATATCACCAACTTCTAGTTGCCACATTAACTATCTCCACCATTTCGATGCATCCCTGAATAGGTGGCTCAACTTGGACCTGGTTGACTTGGGTGCCCTAATATTTAGGGGCCTCATGGTTTGGCAATGGGTTCCTGAATATTCCCGTGTCTCTATTATCAGGAGCTAGAAGGTTTTCAACTTTTAGCTCTCCCTTATTAATTATGTTTTGCACGACGTTCTTGAATCTAATACATACCTTGATATTGTGCCCCTGTATTCTATGATATGGGTAGTATTGATATTCCCTATATCCCTTGGGCTTGGGATGATTAGGGTCAAGAACTTATGAATCAGGAAATTTGATCCTCTGTACCTTACTTAACTGATTAAATATAGATTACATTAATTCAGTTAAAGGCATGTAATAGTGAGATGACCGACACTCCCTGTTTTGGCCTTGGTTGTTCCTTGGGTCGTAATTAGCCAATGGAGGATGAGATTGATAATTATGGGGTTGTTGTTCATTCCTCTCCTTTGGTGTGGCCAGTACAACCTGATTAACTTGAGCAGGATTGGCCTGATTCTATTTATTTGTATCATTTCAATTATTCTTGCTCTATTCTTTCTTGTTTTGGAGCTTGAGGTCTCCATCGTCGACCTTTATGTCCTCAATAAGCTTGGCTTGAGCCAAGGCTTCTTTGAATGATTCATATTGCTACAGTTGTAATAATAGAGAGATGTGTTTCATGTAGATCTTTATGAACATTTGAATGAGTTCTTAGTTGGGAATGGAGAATTATAGTTTCACCATAATTTTTCTCCACCTGTCCCCATATTCCATCACTGGCTCGTCATCATACTACTTTAAATTAGCCAGATCAGACAGGTTCACCTTATTCTTGGCATCGAAGGAGAAACGTTCAAGGAATGCATTAACCAGTTGCTCAAACCTGGTGATGCTATGCTTGGGTAACTTATTGAACCATTGAGTCATTGCGCTCTAGAACATCATAATGAACATTCTCAACATCAGGGCATCATTCTAATCAATATGGAAGCACGCGTTCATGAAGTTGGTAATGTGTTCTTGCACGTATTCCTCTCCCTTAAAATTGTGTAACCTAGGCATATCAAAGTGCCTAGGATATGCAGGACTCAGATTGAGGGGCACAAAGGATGGTTGTGTATCTTGCTCAATGTTGGCTTCTGTCCATCCGTGTCCTATTTTTTGAGATATTTTACTCTCTCAACGAGTATCTGATATGCCTTCGAACAAATAATCATGGGGGTAAGGGAGGTAACCCTATGTTTTCCCAATTTGGGCATCTGTAATCATCCCCCATAACCATGTATGGAGGTTCAAGATATGTCTATTCTTTATATTCCATCCCTACCTATTTCTCATTGAATTGTGTTTGTTTGAGGTCCACATGTTGTTGATGTTGTGAAGCGTGGTGAGTATGCTCATTTCTTTGTATAGCACTTATCTCTTGCTAAAAATTGGCACGTCTCTCATGTTGGTATCTATCACCACATATGTGTGCATCAGCTCAAGCCATCCTCCCCGCTAGCTCTTCACACTCAGTTCTTTATTCTATCAAGAATTGTTCTTGTAGATGCAAGCACCTCTTCCTTCACTCTTCTTACTCAAGAGTTTCTACATGCTCTCACTCGTTGCCTAGCTCTTCCTCTAATCTACATATACAGTTGAATTGACCTGCTACTAAAGGTTCATGCCTTTATAACTATGTGCAAGGAGTTCTAATGTTTAGGCTCCTTGGGGAGGCTCCTACTATGTTCTTGCATTTTTCCACCAGGGTGACCTATTTTATGTATTGTGTTAAGTGTTGAGTACCCCCATGGTCAGAAGTAGTGTAGGTGCTACAGGGTCACTTTGAAGCCTCCCATGGTTCATTGGTGTGTCTAGTAGTTGTGCTACATGAACTTCCTAAAGCAAAATATTTGGTAGCAATTCTTCTTGGAGTTTGTCTCGAGGGAAATCGATCCAACTCATCAAGCTCTTTGGTTCTCTATAGTTGATCCTACGGAGTCCCATTGGCACCAATGAGCTCATAATATAAGGGTACCATCCCATTTGTAGGGAGGCTATAGGATGTACTAGTTCTATGACTACGCGCAAACCTAATGTCTTACCTCTTAGTGGGTTGATCTATCCTATGTGTATCATGTGACGTTTGGGGTCTTGCAATCCATGCATGCCTATGCAATTATGGAGGTCTTAATGCCTCCTCATGATGACATAGGCATTGAGGCCTCTGCATGTCTATGCAATGAGGTAGGTTATGATGCCCTCGCATGTTGATGTGACGAGGGAGGTCGTGATGCCTCCGTATGTTTGTGCAATGAGTAAGGCCTTGAGGCCTCCTCATATTTGTGTGATGAAGGAGGTCGTGATGCCTCCACATGTCTGTGTGATGAAGAAGGCCTTGAGGCCTCCTCATATCTATGTGATGAAGGAGGTCATTATGCCTCTATGTTTCTAAGTGAAAAAATATACCATGAGGTATCCTCATGTCTGTGTGATGAGTAACTAGGATGTGGCTCTCTCGCTGGGGTTTCTTGAGGAGTCCCCTCGAGGGTTGAGTTGTCACCCCTAAGACTTGCAAAAATTTATTCAGTGACACTATGGGTGGGTGGCTCAATGCCATTATTATTGTGAGTGTGTGAAGCATCCATTTCTACATCAGTAGTGGAGTGAGGGTGGTTGCTCTGAGTGTATACCATGATGACTTATGAGTTATCTTCTTAGGTAAATTCCAAACCACACAAACAAAACAAACAGATGTTTATCTCATTTAAGGATTTATGTGCGTGTTCCCTAAAATATTTGGTTTTTTTTATTTGTTGGATATATAAGCTAACTCTCATCATGTTTTACACTTTTTTTGGATGGTATACTTAAATTTTTTAAAGGATTTTACTTGTATGCTCACAACTCAACAATATGGTGATGAAATAGAGGTTGCGTAATCCAACCTATAATGTGTGGTAATGACTTCCACACATGGCCAGTGAGCACAAGTCCTCCTGATCCTCATCCAATTTACCTATAGTCAGTGATATACCTCTCTAAAGAGAGATACATGTATATTTTCTACAAGTTATGATGGTTCTTGGATCTGGTATTGACCACGGATGGGTCTCGATGATACTCTTTCTCATGAGCCAGCCAAGTGGTAATGACCTCCACTGTTGATCTCGATCAACGGGTTGTATGTGAGAGCCCAACATTGTTGATGTTATAAATAATACGTGATGTGTGTGGGGTTATTTTTAAACTTGCATGTAAAAAAAATGCATCACCAAGGAAACATGATATTTCCTATATGCCTAAGATAAAATATGTTTCATTTCAGAAAGATGCATGTATTCATATTATATGAACTTCAAATAATGCATTCTACTTCATGCATTAATGGCCACTGGCTGGGCCACATGCAAGCAAACTAAACACACAAAATCCTAGCATGTTGGAGACTAGGGAAGACCTTACAAGTAGAGGCCCACTATTCCTAGCAGTGCCTAGAGGAAACTAAAGAAAACTCTAAGAAACATCCAATGCATTTTTTTTTTCCATTTTTATTTATATTTTCCTTTAAAAAATGATTTAATTTGTTTTCTAGAAAAACGTTGCAGACAAGAAAACACAGAGAAACAAAGAATGCTAACAACCTCAAATATTGATCTGATGATGGAAACTCTGCCCCCTACTGCACTTTTATATCAGCCGCTATTGACCAGAGTGGTTGTTACTAGCCACTGACTGCAGGAGTGGCTAATATCTACTGGTTGTTGTCGATCCGAGCGGCCAAGACCTTCTGGTCATTATCGACCAAAGCAGTCGAACCTGCACATAAAAAACCCATAAATATCAGTAGATCAACAAAAAATAAAACCCACAAAGTGTGCACCACACAACTGACCCTACTTGCAATGTTATTATTATTATCAAATGCAGAAATAAAGAAAGCACACAAGCACATATAACACAAAAGTAAAAAGCAAAGAAATATTCTTTTATTAATGCTTCCAAATCTTAGTTACATGTATGTCCCTGTAAGGGATACTCATTTTTTAATACAATATAGTACAAGTGGGGCGACGATGAATGTATGCCCCGCAAAGGGAAAGGTGCGCCTTCAAAGGCTTCTCGATATCACACACCAAAATATTCAAGAGCTTACTAATGCCTCCTCCTAATTTATTCCTAGAGGGATATCATGCTCTGGATACTTTGAACTAATCCTTTGAACCTGTATCTACGGGTAAGGAAACAACAAAGCATAATCAGTAGTCTAGGCTGCCTCCCTAGATGAGGCTGTTAGTATCAAATCTGATAAGCAAGGTAAATAAGCATAATATGATTAAATGTAATGAAACTAATGAAAAACATGTGCATATCTTAGGGAAAAATAATGTGAATGCATAAATAAATCAGATCTATACTAGAAATAAATATTGAAGTAGAAAACAATCGAATCTAATACTAGAACAAAGGAAATTAATGTCTAAATCCTAGATCAAGCCTACGGGCCACTATCCAGGAAAACGACCATGAAATCAATCCAAGTGTTGCAGTACTAGGCTCCTCACTCCAATTGATGTTCAAGGATCACCAGTTGTGCCTTGGTACACTGGTTGGCAGTGAATAATAATGGATCTAAATAACAGGTGCATAGTCTCTCCTCAGTCAGATAGCACTTTGTTGCTCCTCAAGGGTGCACAAATTCGCTCTCCAATATGATAGGGATTTGTTGCATAAACTCTAAAAATCATGGATCCTTTGCTCTTTGTGGGAGAGTCCATATGTAGAATTCCCTCTATTTTAGATCTAGACCTTGGCTTCCTGGAGAAGCTTCAATCCAAAGTGCATGCGATTGACCATCCCGGGTGGAAAGCATCAGTCACAAGTTGGCATTGAAGGGGTAGTTAGGAGGAACTCAAGGAGTTCCTCACCAAAATACACCCATAAACAATGCAATATGTAGTTATACTGCATGGTCTAGGCCCGTAATCATGACCATATTATGCATGATGCTAGCCACTATCAGGTTCAATAGCTAGGTGTGGTTGTTATAGGCTTCAACGACTAGATGTGGTGGTAGCTTTGCTTGAGAGTGGCCAAGCTTGGATGGGCTAGAACTACCATTTTTGAGTGGTTAGGACCACTTATAAATCTTGAGGAGGTCCAAGAGGATTCATAGGGTCTACAAATGTGTCCATATGGGTAGTATTCTAAACACGACGTGTTTTAGGTGTCTACACCAAATGGCACATTCATTTTCTTCTTGAGTGCTTGAGAAATGAAAGATGCTAGATGACACTTGTAGCCTCCTTTAAGTAATGCCTATGAATTAAATTATTTATGTGAGCACTTGTTATCTTTGTAGACAAGTATCTCATATGTTCTCAATGTACCAACCTACTATTAGTAACATTTCTTTGACCAATATGAGAGCTCATGGATGGAATATTAGGATTTTCTTCCAAGTGAAAAATGTCTCTTTCTCCTTGTGCATGGGCCTTTACTCCTTCAATGTGGCCCTTCACTATCCTTATTATAAAAGCTTGGTCTTTGTGTTTTATTTGTTGTAGACACTTTTTATGGTGCCTTGAGTGAGAAGCAATGCTATGGTGGAGCCTTGGTGGAGCTCCAATAATGGTATAGAGTGCTCCTACATATGTCTTATTTTTATTGATTTCCTTCAACCCATTATGCTCCTTTTGTAGACTTGAATATAATTCTTCTACCTTCTTTTATTTTGTGCCTTGATTGCTTGCAGGTTTGGTTGTCCAAGAAGTAGGGAATATAACCCTTCTATGGTGCTCTTTTGCCTTGCTTGGAGTGTGCAAGTATTTGGTTGTCATTGGTTTGTTTACCCTATGGATATTATACCTTTGAGACACCTTCAAATATGTCCTCTTTCCTTTATAAACCAGATTAGGATAGTGCAATACAATGTAATAAATTTGTGTATAAAATAACCTTTATTGCACCCTCTTTTGCACTCCTTTTTTTAGGTCTGAATTTCTGGTTTTGTGGCAAAATTTTTGAATGCAATGTAGGGGTTTTTGATTAGACACCTTCCTATTTTTGCTTGGATAATTTTATGACAATTCCAAGATTATATAGAAGTAGGTAGAAGCTCCTTATTTGATGCAATTTTTTGCACTTTTCTCCTTGCAACTAACTTTGTAATGCTTTGGATTTGAGACTCACCAAGCCTTAATATTTGAATATTCCTTTGTTGAATTTAGTTAGTTACTATTTTATTATCCAAAACTTTGAGGATTGAGCTATTTGTGGTGTCTTCCTTTGGCCACTAAAAGTTACAGATTTTAGTGCACTAATGGTGTCTTTAAACACTTGATGCTAATATGATTTTGTGCCTTTCTCAAGAACACAAACACTAAGCTTTTTTAGACTAATATAGTAATGCAAATGAACCCACTAATATTTCAATTTTAATACATTAAAAATCACATATTACCACTCCAATAAAATCTCAAAATAACTTATAAGTGCACTTAATCAATTTACTACAACTAATCAAGGATAATCTGAAATGAATCTTTAAGAATTATTTTGCAATTTCACTACAAACAAAATTGTAGGAAGTATTCTTCTTTTTATTTCCAAAGTAGATATTTTGTAGTTGATAGATAGTTGTAATTTTGTAATATAATCAACTCCAAAGCTAATGTGCAAATTAACCTTAAAAGGAACTTTTCCATTTACACTTTTGAATATTGTAATTCAATTTTTCTCTTTTGCAACTCTAATCCAATTAATGAATCTACTTGCATCAATAGTTGCTTAAATTTTTGAAATATTTTGTAGCTCTTTTGTATCTTCTATAGAGGATGTAGATCTTGGTGTTTGAGATCACCAAGTTGTTGCTTTGAGTAGGATCTTGCTACTTAGTTACTTCTTCACCAAAAAGTGATCTCGAACTTTCTTTTACGAACCTAGGCTTTGATGATTTGATCCTTTAAGAAATATTCTCATTTAGTTGTAGATTTGGAGAAGTATTTATATCTAAAATGGTGCCTTCTTTCTATAAGATGTGATCTTCAAATCTCTTGGATTTGGTAGGCTTCTCCTGTCTTCAAGTCTTCTTGTTGAATTCTGATTTCAAGTAGGATCTTCTTCTCAATATTCTAAATGTCTTGAGGTCTTCATTGGATTCTTCTTCTGGATTTGGCACTCCTTGAAAAATTATTCTTCTTCTTTTGGGCTTGTTGCCAGATGGTGATAATTGTCCCAAATATTTCACTATATTTTGTAGTGAATTTCTCCAATGAGTTCTCCTTTGATGATTTTTTTTAGTAAGGCTCTCCAAGCCTTTTTTAGGATGCTCATTGAGACCTCCCCAAGGTCTTTGATCTTGCAGCTTATTTTGGTCTTTCTTGAGATATTTTATTCAACCTTATGCTCTTGGAAGTGTTGGTGGTAAGATCTTCTTTTGGATTTGAGCAAGACTCTCCTAGTACTTCTTCTTATTCTTCCAATATTGGAAGTTCTTCAATTAGATATTCTCCTGATCTCTTTACCTTCAATTTTGCTTTAGGTGCTAGATTGATTTTGAAGAAGATACTCTTCCTAACTTTCTTGTAGGAAGTTTCCCAACTCACTGAATCTCTTTTTCTTGCAACAAAGTATTAGTATTGAAATATTAATCTCCTTCTGAGTCAGATACTCTCTTATAGAGTCTTCTTCAAGATCAAGGATTTTGTGGCATTTTTTTAGTATCAAGGATTTTGTGGCCTTTTCTTCAATATCAAGGCTTCTGTGGCCTTTTCCTCGTTATCAAGGATTCTATGGCCTTTTATTGTAACAAGGCTTTTGTGGTCTTTTCTTCTAGTATCAAGGCTTCTATGGTATTTTCTTCTAGATCAAGGCTTCTATGGCCTTTTCTTCTGAATCAAGACTTCTATGGCCTTTTCTTCTATATCAAGGCTTCTATGGTATTTTCTTCTTCTATGAAGTTCTCAATCTAGTATTGGTGATCTCCAGTCTCCTAACTTCACCATAAATCTTCTTCAAAAGTCTCCTTCCGTAGTATTCTTCTCTTACACAAGGAACTAATATCTGCACTATGAAGGTACTGTATGCCCAAAATGGCCACATACTTGAGAAAATTTTGTCTAAGTCATGAAGTTCTCATTCCGCACACTTTGTAGTGTATTTTGGAGCGGATCCGCAACAAAGGCCATGAGTCCGCTCAACACTTGGTAAATTTTTGCACTTGGAGCAATTCCGCAAGATTTCCTTTGTTCTTGGCTCCGGACTGGCGATGCATCCCGAATCCACAAAACTTTTTGGAGAAGGATGACGTCAGCAGAAAATAAGTGCGGATTGGCGACCGCTTGATATTTTGAATACCTTACGAGTGGCTAAGTGTTGGAAGGCCCGATTTCGGAGAATGCACAGAATATTTTTGCCTAGAATGGTGACAAGGTGGAATGCTATGAACGTAGTAGATGCGGATCCATGACAAAGGATGTTTTTGACTAACTCCTTTTTGGAATGGTGACAAGTAGTGTTTTACTCTGAAAGCAACGTGGAATGGATGAAGGGTCGCTTTACATTGTAACAGGTCCAGAATGATGGTCATACACAAATGCACTTGCTTAGCCCAAAATGGAATCCACAAAAGTTTTGAAGGAGAGATGACATCATCCACTTTTTTGTGCGGATTGGTGAATGCTTTATGGACAATAAAGAAACATAAAGGACAAGAAGCGGATTCGATCCTGCTTAACTTCCAAAGCACTTAAGGCCGGATTGGCGTTCCATAGTTTCTAAAGTAGGAAGGATGATGTCATCAATTTTTAAGAGCGGAATGGTGCTGAGTTCTCCCCACCATTACACCAAGCTTATATCAGATAAATCATAGCCATACGATGGGGGAGATCGACGATGGAGATTGTGCTAAAGAATCTAAAGTATATAAAGGCATTTCTTCACCAGAGTTGTAATAGTCAGTTGGAGGAGGAAGCTGAAGCATCGAGGGTTTCAAGAAGATAGAACCAGATGTGGTTATAGATCGATGGTGGTAGAAGGCTTCCAAGAAGGATCGATGATGTATACGCAATCTCCAATGGCCAGAACTCTAGTTAGCATCAATGATCAACAAGTTGCAGAGGCTTCGAGCTACCATGGTGGTCCACTTGCAGCGGGTTTCTCGGAGGATGTACCAGTAAGAGAATGCCAGCAAGAACTCTCTATTGCGCTATCAAATTTTAATCTTTGTAATGTTCCTTGTTATTTTTAATTTTGCAAAACTATAAGTAGAGGTCAAACCCTCATTTTTAAAGGGTCGGCTCTAGTGTGTTTGCCTATGCTACTATAAATATTCCCAAGGACTAATGAAAGGAGCATTACATTGATCTTCACCTCAAAGCTTGTATCTTCATATTTGATATCAGAGGTTCAAATTCTTTAGTTGCATTTTTATGAATACTTAAATGGTTAGTTTGTGCCAAATTAATGGATTACTAGTTATTAAGGTAATTGAAATCTACTTTTGGATTTGATATTTATTGTTAGGGAGTACATTTCTGTAAAATCTAGATAGTGGTGAATTTTGTTATTTGGATTATCATTGTTTGGATATTGAAATTATTGTCTACAATATTTCTCTATTGTTCGTTAATGAATGAAAATACATTTAACTTGAGATAATGTTGATCTGAGTAATGTGTCTTTAAGTCAGTTTTTTGGAGCTTTTTGTTGTAGTGCAATGTTGTTAGCCTATCCATCCACTATTGTTCACATCTCTCTAACCCTAACCTTTTCTTACCCTAATATCCAAACCCTAAGTGAGCATAATTGTGTCAACATCTTGTTTAAGTTGACAAGGAACCAACCTACTCTGGAGGTTGGATCAAAAACTTTGTTTTGGTCCATCCAATGTTGAGTGTTGAGTTGTAGCTATCGGGTGCAAGCCTGGATAGAAAGTAGGAAGATAGACAATCATAGTATTGAGTAAAACTTGATGCAATTCAGTGCCCAATAGTTTTTGGCATGCCCGGTGGGACCAGTTCACAAGGAACATGAAAACCCATCATATGAGTTATTGTTTATCTCAACCTAGAGGAATCAAGATTTGGTGAATTATCTTGACCTTGTAAGCAGAGAAGAGCAAGTTCACCTAGCGACTCCCTGGTCCTTAAACCTAGAAAAATAATTATCCCTATAGACCAGTGTCCTTTCATGTATACCAGGTCCTTCAAAAGGAATAACCCTAACTCCTATTTTTATTGTGAATTACCTTATAGAGGGTCTATGGTTATCAAAAGTTTAAATCAATACTTCCTCTCAGAAGAAGAGTTTTCTAAAGAAAACCCTGAGTTAACCTAGTAGTCCCTCCAATAGGATCTGCACCTAGAAATATGGCACAAAATGTGGCCCCTAATCAGCCATTACAAAAATATCCCAATTGGAATACAGTCGGTCTCTTAAGATTATCCCAAATGAATGCCATCCCCCAGGCTATGTCCAAAGCTATCCCCACTTATGATGGATCTAGGAAGATAACTTATGAGCACTATCAGGATATTTTGAATCTAGCAGCTATTCACAACATAAAAGAGGAGGATATTATTGTAAGAATTCTAGCCCTATCCTTCAGAGGAAAGATATTACATTGGTTTAGAACTCTGGAAGATAACACTATCACTTCATGGCAAGCATTAGCTGAACCATTTATAGAAGAATTTAATGAATCTATTGATCCTTTCTCCCTGCTTAACCAGTTTACATCCATGCAGAAGTCTCAGCAAGAAACTATCTCAAATTTTAATTTGAGATTCAGTAGAACATGGAAGAGAATACCTCCCACAACTAGACCAACTACATGTTTGGCCTATATGTATTATATTAGAGCCCTTGGATCAGAGCTAGGTCTATAGACACAACAATATAGAGTAGAAACCTTCCCCCAAGTTTATAATGCAATAGTTCATGCTGAAAATATCCTAATTAATGTGGGAAGACTACCCCCAAAACTGTGCTGCCTTACAACTCAAAAACTACTAATAACCAAATTCAATCCACAAACCCCTCTTACATGGATCCTCTTTCTTTATCATCTCCATCTCCACAAATGAATGCAATCCCTCAACCAAAGCCATTATCCTCTATGACTCCTTTCCCTCCCCTCCCTTCTCAACCATCTCAGGAGTTTTTTGCTATTCTTGATATACAAAATACTCTAAAAACTTTGAGTAATAGAATGAATTCTATGGAAAGGAGAGACCAAGAAAGGTCACAATAGAGGAGGTTTCCATATGTGAATAAATATCAGAGACCTGGTCCTAGTAATAGTATTGGGGTCAGAGTGAATGCAACATATGAGGAGCCAGAATGTTCTTCAGATACTACTCTTGCAAATATTTGGTGTTTAGTATGTAATGATCCCCATGACTCACAGTCTTGTGTTATGTACCAACACCATGTTCAACAAGCTATGGATCAAGCTGAAAGGAATCAAAAGGGGAGAGTAAATATGTTATGGCAGTCTGATCAAATCATGGTTGGAAAAGAACTAGATGAAGAAAGCCCAATTGTTGTTATGACAAGGTCTGGAAAGAAAGCTTTACAAGTGGATCCCCAAAATATGGGGCAATTCCAAGTCCCTTCTCAAAAAATAATTGATCCCCTTCCTCAGAGTAGTGATACTTTCCCCATCCCTCAAGCTAAGGGTAAAGAGAAGACATACAGTCTTCCTAAGAGGTTGGATAAGGAAACTGAAAGAGACCAAATAAAATCTAAATATGAGGCTCAAGAAAGGCTTAGATTCCCCTCTATTACCAAAATGTAGAGAATAGAAGCCACTCAATAGTATAAAAGGAAATATGGTGAGCCAGAAAGAAGGTTTGAAAGACCTACCTTGACTAAATCTGAGTATAATATTATTGAAGAGATGAAAAGGATTCCATCAAAAGCTAGCCTGTATGACACTCTGTTCATTCCTGGTCAGATTGATCTTCTTAAAGCTTCCCTCAACAAGTATCCACAAGATAAGCAGTCCACTACAATCCTTAGTATGCCATCAGAAAAGAAAGAAATGTCACCTACTATTTTAAAGAATAAGCCCCCTCCTTTCTATATATCCTTGAGGATGGAAGGTTGGGTAGTCCAAAATTGTATGATAGATTCAGGAGCATCAACTACAGTTATGCCTAAAGCAATCTGTGAAGAGATGGGTATGGAGTATACCCGATCTTGTCTTGGAGTATTACAATTGGATGGGACACCTGTTAAGATAGTTGGAGTCATAAAGGATGTTTTTATGAGGCTACATAGAGCCCCTGAGGTGACAATAGTACAAGAAATAGTTGTGGTTGACCTAGAACCCTACTTTGGATTATGTCTTTCAAGGGAGTTTACTGCAAAATTAGGTGGATGTATGTACATGGATTATTCTAGTATGGTAATTCCTTTCAAAGGAAAGAGAATAAGGATAACACCTAAAAAACTAGTAGCTTATCACATTGAAAATATTGAAGAAGACATGTGCAATATTAATCCCCTGGAAGAATTTGAGCTGGTGGAAAATATTGAGGAGTTGGATATTGAGGATGAGTTACCTTTCAGAGAGGATTACAGTCAATTTGGAACTGGTATGGGAACATATAGTATCTCAACTGAATTAGAGAAGAAAATCCCTGCTATATCCAATCAATATCTGAGAGAGAAAGAAACATGGATCATGCACTTTGATGGTGCTAAATGCAGAAATGGTGCAGGAGCTGGTGTAGTTCTACAGTCCCAATCAGAAGGGACAAAGAATTTTGCCTATAGATTAACATGGTCATGTACTAATAATGTTGTAGAATATGAGGCCTTGTGTCTTGGATTGATACAAGCAGAAAGCATGGGCATTAATATTTTGAATATATATGGTGATTCTGAGTTAATAGTCCATCAGGTAAGAAATAGGTGTAGCAGTAAGCACCATTACCTAAAAGCTTATAGAAATAGGGTATGGGATCTGATGGAATCCTTTGATGCCCTAAATTTAAATTTTGTTCCTAGAGAAAAGAATACTCTAGTAAATTCCTTAGAAACAAAGGGAGCTAACTTCAACCCTTCTGTAGACTATAGGATCAAGAAGGCCAAGGGAATCAAAATGATTTTTAGACCTGTAGTACCAGACAAATAGATTTTTTGGTAGGTTTTTGAAAGTGATGAATAGATAATTGACTTTTTGGTAAGAGAAGCATGTCTCTCTACTATCCAAGAAGAAAATATAGAAGAAATTGATCAACAAGATGTTATTCAACTAAGGAACAACCACATCCCTAGAGGATTGGTCACCCTAGAGAGCTTATTTGATAATGAGGATAGGAAAAAGACCAAAGCAATGAAAGTCGGTGAAAAATTTATAAAGAAGTTGAAGTCGGTATTGAAAAGAAGCTCAATGTTGGGATTAAATGTTCACTAGAGGAAGCTGAAGATATCAAAGCCTTATGCTTAAAATACCAAGATATTGTGGCTTGGTCATATGAAGACCTCAAGGTATATGACAAAAAGGTTATCCAACATACTATTGAGCTAGAGCCTGATGCAAAGCCTTTTAGGTAGAAGCAAAGGCCCATGAATCCAAGGATCGAGGCCATCATGAGAGAGGAGCTCTTAAAGTTATTAAAGGCTAAGATCATATACCCAATAAAACATTCTACCTGGGTAGCTAACTTGGTACCCATAAGAAAAAAGAATGGTGATATACGCTTGTGTGTAGATTTCAGAAATCTTAACCAAGCATCCCTCAAAGATCACTATCCCCTCCCATAGATTGATCAGATCTTATAGATAGTGGTAGGGGTAGAGAGGTTCTCATTACTGGATGGTTACTCTGGATACAATCAGATTTGGGTGAAAGATGAAGATCAGTATAAGACAACATTCACCACAAAATGGGGCACATTTGCCTACCAGAGAATGCCTTTTGGGCTATCCAATGCGGGAGCCACATTTTAGAGAGCCATGGATTATGCCTTTGGTGCACTAATCAACAAAGTCATTCTAATTTATTTAGATGATATGACTATGTTTTCCCATGATAAGAAAGATCACCTATCACACCTGGAGCAAGTTTTTTAGAAGTGCAGAGAATTTGGTATTTCACTCAATCCTAAGAAGTCATTCTTCGTGGTTCATGAAGGAAAGTTGCTAGGTCATGTGGTCTCAAAAGAAGGTATGGCCATAGATCCAGATAGAATCAGATCCCTTCTTGCTCTCCCTTTGCCTACAAATAAGAAAACCTTACAGTATTTTCTGGGCCAAATCAATTTTGTCAGGAAATTCATTTCTGATTTTGCATAGAAAGTAAGGCCTATATCTGAGCTACTCAAGAAGAATGTTGAGTTCAAGTGGACTGAAGTCAGAAAATAAGCTTTTGAGATTATCAAGCAGTCCATTGCAACCACCCCAGTGCTGATAAATCTAGATTTTAGTAAATATTTTATCCTTTATGCATATGGAGCTGAAGAAAGTTATGCCTTAGTGCTTACTCAAAAGGATAATCAAGGTGAAGAGCATCCTGTATTCTTTTGGAGCCAAACACTCCATGATTACCAGGTCAAATATAACTTTATTGAAAGACAAGTGTTTGTTATGATGAAATCACTGAAGAAGTTCAGATAGTACTTGGTACAGAGTAAGACCCTGGTATATGTGGTTCATCCAGATGTAAGAAGTTTTATCCTTCAGGGTGAACTAGGAGATAAAAGGGCTGGTTGGATTACTAAAATCCAAGAGTATGATGTAGAGATACATCCCACCAAGTTGGTAAGAGGTAGAGCCCTATGCCAAGGTCTAACAGAGGCTACAACATTAGCAAAAATGATAGCTTGCCAAACAACAGATGAAGATCAGGTGGAAGAAGCACAAATAGTAGACTCCGATTGGGTTGACCAGATGATCAGGTATTTCCAAACTGGAGTATGCCCCCCAATATAAATGCTTCCCAAAGGAGGAGATATAGGCTTCATGCTTTAAAATATGTATTACTACCAGAAGGCCTGTATAAAAGAAATTTGGATGGAGTTCTTCTAAAGTGCTTAAAATATGATCAACAAAAGAAGGTCATTGAAGAGTTCCATGGAGGACCAGCTAGTGGACATAGCTCAGGTAGAGTTACAACTTTGAAAATCATAAGAGTAGGCTATTATTGGCCTACTATATTTATTGATGCTTTCAGGATCACCAGGGCCTGTGACAAATGTCAGAGATATGTTGGAAGGACAAGGAATGCTTCATTCCCCCTCAAGCCCATACAAGTTGAAGAACCTTTTCAATAATGGGGTTTGGACTTCATAGGGGTCATCAATCCTAATTCCTCAGTAGAACATAAGTTTATCCTAACTACCATATATTATCTTACCATATGGGTAGAGGCTATTCCTACTAAGAAATCAGATCAAGATGTTGTGATCAATTTTATGGAAAATTTGATTTCAAGGTTTGGGGTTCTAGAAGCCTTGGTAAGTGATAATGGCCCAAATTTCATAGGAGCCAAGTATATTGAGTTTTCTAGCAAGTATGGCATCACTCTTAAGAATACTTCAAATTATTATCCATAGGGTAATGGACTTGCAGAATCTACCAATAAAAACTTGTTAAGAATTTTGAGGAAATCACTTGAAGGAAATAAAAGAAGTTGGCATCTATTGCTGGACCAAGCTCTATGGGTAGATATGATTACTATAAAAAAGTCCATTAAGACTTCCCCTTATGCACTAGTATATGGCAAGGAGGTAGTGTTACCCATCCATTTGGAGATTCCAACACTTAAGCTTGTCAATACAGAGGAAGAGTCAGAGGAAGATCCGGTAAAAACTAGGTTGACCCACTTACTACAATTGGAAGAGAATAGAGCTCAGGCATATGATAATTTTCAAAAGCATTCCTCAGATATCAAGGCATGGTTTGATAAGAAAGCCAGATTCAAAAAATTCCAAGTTGGAGACTCAGTTCTCAGGTGGAATGTTGATAGAGCAAAGCTAGGCAAGCATGAAAAGTTTGATTCTTTTTGGGATGGTCCTTTCAAAATAGTAGAAGCCAAGGAGTCCAATGTGTTTCAGCTGGAAGATCTAGAGGGGAACATACAACCGATTCTAGTGAATGGTTTTCATCTCAAGCTCTACTATGTGTAAAATATGAGCTCATTGTAATATATGTATATACATTGTATTATTATTTCCCCTTATTTCTGCACTTTGTATTTTAATTTCTTTTTGCACTTTGTAATCAGTCTTCTTTGAAAAATATTGGAAAAAGGAAAAATTTGCAAAAATGACTAAGTGTTGACAAAGTATCCAACAATGTTCCATTCCACACTCAAATGTATGTAAATTCTTTTAGAACGATGAGCATTTTTGAATCCACATCAAAATACACTAAGATCCCCATGGATTGGTGTAAATGTTCTTATCCCATATGATGAAGAGAGCCAAATATCAAAAGAAGCAAAGGCATCTCCAATCTAGGGACCTTTCAAAGCTAAAGTATGATGGAGCGGAACCGAGGTGATAATTCATGCGTGGAATTTGCTAAGTGTCAACGAAATCAAAAATGTCTTCGACCCACCAGGTTTCAAAAAACTAAGGGGAAGTCGAGTAATGATTTCATGACCATGCCACATGGAGATACAAGAAAGACCCCACAATCAATGCTAATGAACTCTCACTCGAACCAAAGAGTAGCCGAAGAGGCGTAGTGAGGTGGCAACACAGTTTGAATTTTTGGCCAATGAAAATTTAGAATGCCACCATTGAGCCACCAAAAGGAATGAGTGGAAGTTGGAAAGTGTGCTAATGGGTAGATCACATAGTAACCACATTAATGGTGGAATATACACATGCTCCAGGAAATAAAAGAACCAAAAAGGCACACTTGAAGTTCATTTGGTAGCTAATTGCGTCCACAAAGTAGTAAAGGGTGAAACGATACTCTAAAGTTTTTTACTATGAATTATAGAGAACAAAGTCTTATTGCTATCAAAATGGCTTCAGAGGATGTCCAAGAGTTTGAAACTCTAGAGAAAAGGGTGGTGGCACCGTACGTCGATCGAGCAGAAGTTGTGGTAGATACTAAAATGGTCCTCATAGAGAGAACAAGGCTCAAAAGGAGTGTTAATGATAGATACAAGAAGAAAGTTGCTCTGTCTATGGAAGGTAGATGTGCTGTCCTTTCTTATCTCTCTTTTTACATCTGTGATTCTGTTCATCCCTGTCCAGAGTTAATAGCTGCAATAGTTAAATTTTATGACCCATTGGCCAAAGCAGTAAAAACCTCTAAGGGTGAAACCCTTTTTAGTGTCACCGCCTCTTTCTATCATAATATTTTTGCCCTAGGGTCTGAACCATTAGTAAGGCCAAAAATATTTAAGGTGACTGACCAGGCTGGGTTTTACTCCTTGGAGAAGTGAGCTAATGATGGAGAGTCATTTAAGATATGGGTTTATAAATAACTTGATACAAAGCCTAGGAAGAAATTACCTAAGGTCCCAATCTCTATTGATAAATTTACAAACCCTATGCTATTTTCTATGTTGGCCTGTATGGAGGGTTTAGACTCTGATAGAATGGTATATGGCTGGAAAATTATCATGGCCTATTGTATTTCTAATGAAATAATGTATGAGAAAGGTGCGGAGGAAAGAGGAACTAGGGTGATTTATTTTGATTGGCCAACTTTTCTTGCATAGAGGATACATGAACAGTTGGTAAGTATGAAAAGGGGCTCTGATGCTCCTAGTTTTAGGCATTGCTCAAGTCTGGTATGGATGTTTTATGCTACCATTAAGGATAGAATGCCTTGGATTCTAGTCAAGGACAAAACCAATGATGGGGAACCCTTGTCGGTTTATTACTGGACAAGTCACTTGAGAAGCAGTGAGTCTTATTATAGATTCAACTTGGAATTTCTTGGACCTACCTTGAAAATAATGTATGGAGAGTGCCCTAGATTGCCACCCCTGGCTAAGAAAATTCTGAGAGTAGAGGGTGTTGAGGAAGGAGATTGGTATTTTTTGATCGAGGGCATAGTTATTAGATTGTATGGTTTCATGGGAAAACCTTTTCTCCTACCCCATTTTGTTATAGAAAGGCTTTTTGCCTTAGAATATTTGAGGTAGGAAAATATATTGATTTGAATTATGGTTCTAGGAGAAAGAGAAAATATTTTCTTACACACCACACTATGGAGGATATTACCATCACTAAGAAGGGGTAGAGTCAGCAAATCGACCAATACCTTGATAGGTTAGGTCTATTTTATATCCCCCAAATATGGAGTTATGACCTTGATGGTATCTTCACTACAAGAAATGTAGCCCTAAATGGAGAAAAGGCTTATAAGTTTGAAAAGAGGCCTAGGGCTCATTTTGAACAAGGAAGAAATAATGATGAGACCACTCTTTTGGAGTGGAATGTTTCAAAAATGGGTCAACTACCTCCATGGTTGGATTTCTATGAGCAGATTGTTGATTATGACCCTGATAAGAAGAAGAGTCATCGGCTTACAGAAGCCACCATTAGTGACATTGAAGGAAAAACCTCAAAGAAAAAGGACCCTCAACCTGAGGAGGATGTTGCTGAAGAAGTTGAGGAAGAAGAATAATGGAATGTAGCGAAGATATCATATTGGTGGAGAATGAGGATTGAGA
Organism: Wollemia nobilis; assembly: GCA_028583015.1. Lineage (NCBI taxonomy): Eukaryota > Viridiplantae > Streptophyta > Pinopsida > Araucariales > Araucariaceae > Wollemia > Wollemia nobilis. Next base: position 12,965,074 of record JAQPPZ010000521.1, on the reverse strand, counting down.
TTGGAAAAACTAAGTCCAGGTTTGGAATGAAGATTGATAAGGAGTTTTCAAAGAGATATAATGAAAATATCAGAACCTGGAGGTAAAAGGACATCAGGGACATAGTGTTGACAGTTCAAAAGTCCCAAACTAGTTCTGAATCTCTCTCTCCACCCATAGATCAAGAAGCTCTATTAGAAGAGTAGGAGACTCCTTTGATAGTAGCTAAAGTTTCAAAAACTTTTCATCCTACCACTGAACAAGTGGAGAAGTTTCCTAAGGGAGCTCAACTTCTGAGCAAAATGCAATATTCCAGTGAAAAAGTTATCAGTACTCTAGTTATTGAAGCAGTATCTAGGCCTAAATGCTTAGCTCTGGGGGGTCAGCCTCTAGACATAGATATTTATTAGAAGAAGAAGGATGAGAGTTTCAGGTTCACCCCCTTTCTTTTACCCCTGCAACATCAGTAGAATTACGTCCTATTTTTGAGCAAGTTCTGCTTTCTGGAGCAGTACAAGGAGATATATCAGAAGAAGACTCTGAGAGTGAGATGGCTTCCTTTCAATTAATCCATAGAAGAACTAAAAGAGCCCTAGAGAGAAGGGAAAAGGAAGTTTCAAAGAAGCAGATATTGGATATGGAGGAGATTGCAAAAGAGGTAGCTATTTCTACTATAGAAGAATTGACTCACCAAGAGCAACAACAAGAAATAGAAGTAGAGCAAGAGCACCCTACATCTATAGGTGAAGGTATGATTTCTAATCCCTCTTCTCCTCTACATCCTCCTGAATCCCCAAAGAAGTCTCCCTCCCTTTCTGGTCAAGAAAATGTGACAAAGGTACCTTCTCCCTCTCACAGTCCACCCCATGTTTCATTGGTTGTCACTGAAGAACAAGTCACTTTTGTTCCCCCACAGTCACCCCAAATCCCACTTCCAACATCTGAGGTTCCCACTTCATCATCTCCCATAATTTCATCTTCATCATTACCACCACCACCATCAATGGGACACAATGTTCCAAGTACCACCATTCATCCAATTGTTAGTCTTGTGTCGGTTTCTATGAGTTTACCAATAGCAACAACAATAGTAGTCATAGAGTCCACTATCATTACAGAGACTATTGTGAGTACTCCCACACCCCCATTGTCAGTAGTTCAGTCTACCCTATCATTTCTGGTATCTTCATCTCCCCTGGCTGCTAGTTTTTCAAGTCCTATCACTTTGCCAAAAGAGCAGGCAACCACATAAAGAGCAAATGATTTCTGGGTAGAGAAGCTTTCTAAGCCTTCCAGTAGGATGGTTGTCACAAGAAGAAGTATGTATGTTGATCCAGTGGCTAGGCAAAGAGTATCTAGATCTATGACTCCACTTGTAAATAAGCTCAAAAATGAAATGACTATCCAAGATTATCGAGTGGAGGAGGTCACAGAAGATATTGATAAGCTTCCTGAAGAGGATGAACTGATTATGGCCAGAGCCCATTTAGACACCTTCTATGTGAAGAATGATATATTTAGAGAGAAGGTGAGTAAGCTTGAGAAACAAATTGAAAAGCTTCAGAAGACTCTGAGCAATCAAAAGGAAGTTGAAAAGGCTCTGAAAAAAGAGGTCAAGGGCTGGCAAGAAAAATTTCAAGAGGCCAATAAGCTCAAGGATCAACTAGGAGAGCAAAAGAAGTTGAATGAAGAACAAGTGAAAGAAATTTAGAGTTTAAAGTAGTAGCTTCAAATAGAGAAGGCTAAGGCCTCTAGCTTTTCTAAAATTGAATTGAAAAGGATTAGAAAAGAGATGCTCTCCAAAGTCCAAGAGAAATGTTTAGGGCTTCAATTCATGATTGATTTTCTTGATGAGGCTAGCCGCCTACTTCCCAATGTTCAGAGAGACCTAGATCAGATCACTGGAGAGTTGCAGCCTATGGTGATTTTGGTAGAACAAATGTACAAGTTGGTTGATAGCAGACTCAGTGATTCTGCTAAACCAATTCCTAATAAAGAATGGAATCTCACCAGAGTTGCTACCAAAATCATGGTTAAGAAGCACATGGCACTTCAAAGAGCCTGGTTGTTGTTTGACAAGATTGGAGGTGTGATTAGGGATGTTGTTGATGTAAATAAAGAAATGATTCAAGTTGGCTTCAAAGGCCTATGGATGGAGGATCACAACTTGCTATCCATGGAAGAGATCCAGAAAAGCATTGATGAAGATTTGAAGAATGAATCTGGAATTGATTCTCTTGAAGAGCCACTACCCCAAGAGCAAGTTGTCCAATTAATTGTTAATTTTACTAGATTAAGAGATCTCATGGAAGATCTAGTGAATAGAGGGAATGCTGCTAATTATGAGGACATTGGAGAATTACAATATGTTTATAAGCAGCTCAAAGAGACATCAAACCCCTCTGAAGCAGCCTGGAAATAGGCTTTACAATCTTTAAAATTGATGATTCAATTGTTTGGTGATTCTTCTGGAGGAAGGAATCAGAAACCACCTTCTCTAGAAGAAGAAGAAGAAGAAGAATGAAGAAGAGGCGAGGAAGAGGCCCATGAAGAAGAAGAGCAGGATGGAGCGGTTACAGGCCCAGAAGGGGCCCACACTTAGTTTGTTTTTGTTTTTGTACATATGCATGAGTTTTGCATTTTTGTTTTTTGCTCTGACAATTGTCAAAAATAAACAATAAAGGCATGAAGCCTACAGAGGCATAGAGAGCAACAGATTTTGTGTGAAGACATTTTGCAATAAGGCCTTATAAGAGGAGTAGAGTTATACCTGATTTTTGAAGATAATGGCAACATGCCTGTATTTTTGGTATAGTCTCATTATAAGTGGATGAGCCATGATGTTTTTGGCATGATTTCTATATGAACCTTTACCCTCTAAGCAGATTGTTGGATTTTTAGAGGGTAGTGTTTATATGGAAGTTATTCTTTAAAGCATATTTTTGAAGATGAGTATTTTTTGACTCCCAAGGCCCAATGGATAAGACTCTGAGTTCGATGGCTTTGCAAGCAAATCCACCCGGGAGGCGCTAGAATGTATGCCCAAAATGGCCACATACTTGAGAAAATTTTGAAAATTTTGTCTAAGTCATGAAGTTCTCATTCCGCACACTTTGCAGTGTATTTTGGAGCGGATCCGCAACAAAGGCCATGAGTCCACTCAACACTTGGTAAATTTTTGCACTTGGAGCGATTCCACAAGATTTCCTTTGTTCTTGGCTTCGGACTGGTGATGCATCCCGAATCTACAAAACTTTTGGAGAAGGATGATGTCAGTAGAAAATAAGTGCGGATTGGCGACCGCTTGATATTTTGAATACCTTACGAGTGGCTAAGTGTTGGAAGGCCCGATTTTAGAGAATGCATAGAATATTTTTGCCCGGAATGGTGATAAGGTGGAATGCTATGAATATAGTAGATGCGGATCCATGATAAAGGATATTTTGACTAACTCTTTTTCGAAATGGTGACAAGTAATGATGTACTCTAAGGTCAGTACAGATTGGAGGAAGAGTCACTTTGCATTGTAATAGGTCTGGAATGGTGGTCATACGCCAATGTACTTGCTTAGCTCAGAATGGAATCCATAAAAGTTTTGAAGGAGAGATGATATCATCAATTTTTGTGTGGATTGGTGAATGTTTCATGGCAATAAAGAAAATAAAGGACAAGGAGGGATTTGATCGCTTAACTTCCAAAGCACTTAAGGTCGGATTGGCTTCTATAGTTTCTAAGGTATGAAGGATGATGTCATCAATTTTTAAGAGTGGAATGGTGCTGAGTTCTCCCTCACCATTATACCAAGCTTATATCATATTAGATCGTAGCCATATGATGGGGGAGATCGATGATGGAGATTTTGCTAAGGAATATAAAGTATATAAAAGCATTTCTTCACCAGAGTTTTAATAGTTAGTTGGAGGAGGAAGCTGAAGCATCGAGGGTTTCAAGAAGATAGAACTAGATATGGTTATAGATCGATGATGGTAGAAGGCTTCCAAGAAGGATCGATGATGTATACACAATCTCCAATGGCCAAAACTCTAGTTAGCGTCAAATGACCAACAAGTTGCAGAGGCTTCGAGCTACCATGGCGGTCCACTTGCAGCGGGTTTCTCGAAGGATGTACCAGTAAGAGAATGCCAACAAGAACTCTCTACTGTGCTGTCAAATTTTAATCTTTGTAATGTTCCTTGTTATTTTTAATTTTGCAAAACTATAAGTAGAGGTCGAACCCTCATTTTTAAAGGGTCGGCTCTAGTGTGTTTGCCTGTGCTACTATAAATATTCCCAAGGACTAATGAAAGGAGCATTACATTGATCTTCACCTCAAAGCTTGTGTCTTCATATTTGATATCAGAGGTTCGAATTCTTTAGTTGCATTTCTGTGAATACTTAAATGGTTAGTTTGTGCCAAATTAATGGATTACTAGTTGTTAGGGTAATTGAAATCTACTTCTGGATTTGATCTTTATTGTTAGGGAGTACATTTCTGTAAAATCTAGATAGTGGTGAATTTTGTTATTTGGATTATCATTGTTTGGATATTGAAATTGTTGTCTGCAATATTTCTCTATTGTTCGTTAATGAATGGAAATACATTTAACTTGAGATAATGTTGATCTGAGTAATGTGTCTTTAAGTCAGTTTTTTGGAGCTTTTTGTTGTAGTGCAATGTTGTTAGCCTATCCATCCACTATTGTTCACATCTCTCTAACCCTAACCTTTTCTTACCCTAATCTCCAAACCCTAAGTGAGCATAATTGTGTCAACATCTTGTTTAAGTTGACAAGGAACCAACCTACTCTGGAGGTTGGATCAGAAACTCTGTTTTGGTCCATCCAATGTTGAGTGTTGAGTTGTAGCTATCGGGTGCAAGCCTGGACAGAAAGTAGGAAGATAGACAACCATAGTATTGAGTAAAACTTGATGCAATTCAGTGCCCAACAGGCACACTAACATTTGGGTATTGAAGTTGAGTTCTCCTAACTTTCTATTATAGGAGGTGTACCAATCATCTGAGAATTAGTTTTCTACAACTAAAGAAACTTTGGGAATAGTTAACAGATTTTGGATATTCTAAATGATCTTCACTAGATGATTTGTTAATCTAATGGATTGAATACTGAGTCTTAGTCTTCATGAGTTTTTCTTGCAACTTTGTGGAAAGACTCTAGCCAAATGTAATCTCAATATTTTTGGAACTAAGATTTATTTCAGTCCTCACTTGTGGCTCTCCCTAATTCTACCACCTAGACTCTTCTAAGAGTTTTTGACAGTGGCTGGTCTAGCAGTGCATCAAGTTGATAAAAAACTTAGGCTTAATGATAATGGTGGTCTTCCTATTGATCTATTGTGGCTAGATATACCACGACTCTGATACCACTATTAATTTTTGATGTAGTATGCAATGGGAGATAACAATCATAAGATGCAAAATAATATGAAAGAAAGTAAATATGTGAGATGACTGAAATATGCTATAAATAGAAATGACAAAAATGAATACAATGTAGCTATGGAGGAAATGGACACTCCATGAACAAAGCTATTGGAATACATTGCACCCATCACCAATATATGATGATCTACACAGCAATATGCTACTACCTATTAATATGCTCTGAGATTCTATATTTTGCTTGTTATAATGAGGTGTTTTTTATATAGGAATATAGGTTCCTTAGCCAACACTCTACCTAGTTGTACAAGGGATACCTTGTACATATACAACTTGCACATTAATACTTGTGCATTTATTACATTGCATGAAGTAACTAGATAACTTCCCCCTAAAGTAATCTAATTTCCTAAGTATGTACCTAGGAAGGTAAATTTACATGACCCAAATGATGTAATATAATCTATTTATAACAATGATTTGGTCAGATAGGAAGAGATCAATCTTTAAACCAAAAATTCCTTCAACTATTTAGGGTTGATAGAGGTAGAGAGATAGGAGCTCAAGAAAAGAAAGAGTGTAAGGTTTATGAAATGGGATAAGGAGAAAAATAAGAAGAGTAAAGGGAACCCAAAGTTTGGTAATAAGAACAATGAGAACCAAGGGAAATATAAGAAGAAATTATAAAAAGTGGTAGTTCTAACCCTTAACCTCAAAAGTAGAATGATTCAGTGTAGAAAGAGGAAACAAAGGATAAATAGCAAGAAATATCTTAGGCACCTAGGATAGGTTGCTTTATCTATGGGGGTTTTCATTATTCTAATAAGTGTCCCTAATGGAAAAAATTGAGTAACAGAGCAGAGGAGTAGCCACACTGAATCTATGTTGCTATCGAGAATTAGAACTTGGATGGACAAACAACGTTTATGTTCTTGAATGGTAAGTTGTTTAATGAGGATGTTAAAGTTTTAATAGATAGTGGATACACAGTTAGTTTTATTTCCATTAGTATTAATGGGGATATACTAAAAAGACCTAGATTTGTGTCACAAAGGTAGAAAGTTGAGTATGGTTCTAGATAGACCTACTTAGTGGATCAATGTTTACCTATGATAGATATAACCCTACCCAATGGATCCACTACATGGAACTAATATGTAACATCACTCCATGCTTTTTATATTATCTTAGGGGTGGATTATTGAAGTCTCATGGAGCCTTAATCAATTTCCAAGAGATGTGGATGGATTACACCAATAAGGATAAGAAGAGAGCAAGAGTTCAAAGTAGGCAAGGGTCTTTTCGACCATATTTGTTATTATCTATGAAGCTAAAGAAAGCCATTAAAATATATGGTATGTTGTATGTAGTTAATATTAATAGTAAAATAAGTGAAAGAGGGGATGAGAAAATATTTAAGAAACACCCAATTCTACATGAATTCAAGGATGTATTTCTAGAAGATCTCCAAGGCCTACCACCTTGATGTGAATTTGACTTCACTATTGAAATCATTCCTAGAGTAGAACCCATTGCAAGGACACCTTACATGATGACTCCTATTGAATTGCAAGAGTTAAAAGTGCAACTTCAAAATTTGTTGGAAAAGGGTTTGATCAAACCTAGTGTATTGCTCTAAGGTGCTCCAGTACTATTTATGAAGAATAAAGACGGTTCCTTGAGATTGTGCATTGATTATAGGATGCTAAATAAGGTGACAATTAAGAATAGGTATCCTCTATATAGGATTGATGATATATTCAATTATTTAAAGGATGTCATTATATTTTCAAAGATTAATTTGATATTTGGATATAATAAATTGAGGATTTGAGAGGAGGATACTCAAAAAACAATCTTTAAGACTAGATATGGACACTATGAGTTCATAGTTTTACCATTTGGGCTGAAAAATGCACTAGTAGCTTTTATGAATATGATGAATAGTATGTTCAAAAGATATCTAGATCAGTTTTTTTGGTATTTTTACATGATATCTTGATATATTCCTACACCAAAGAGGAACATGACCAACATTTAAGGTTATGCTAGAGGTGTTGAGGAAAAACCAACTATATGGAAAGTTGTCCATGTGTGATTTCTATGTCTCACAAGTTTAGTATTTGGGACATATCATATCTACAAAAGAAATTATTTTAGATCCTAAGAAAATTAAGGCTATTTTGAGTTGGTCTATACTGATAAATGTATCTGAAGTAAGAAGCTCCATGGAGCTCATTGGTTACTAAAAGTATTTTGTGAAGGATTATTTAAATATTTCCTACTCTATCACCAACCTTTATAGAAAGGAAAAGGAGTTCAAATGGTCAGATAAATGTGAGATCACCTTTGAAACTCTAAAAAATAATATAACTATAGTGATAATTCTCAAGATATCAAATTCTCTTGGTAATTTTATAGTGTGTATAGATGCTTCCTTAGAAGGTTTGATGTGGGGTGTTCCCCCAAAATGAGGCTACAGTAGCATATGAGTCTAGGAAACTTAAGTAGCATGAATTATGCTACACACAACCTAGAATTGTCAGTAATTATGCATGCACTATAGGTTTGGAGGCACTACTTGTTGGGTAAACCATTTGAGCTAAGGACAAGCCATCAAATTCTAGAGTATATTTTTATCCATTCTATGTTGAATGTAAGATAGAGAAGATAGATATAGTTCTTAGCAAAATATGAATTTGGTATTGAGTATATCAAAGAAAAAAAAATAAGGTTACAGATGTCTTGAGTAGGAGAAGGCACATAACAACATTAACCCAAAGTCATATAGACTTAATGGACAAATTCAAAGAAATGCAGTTATAGGATTAGTATTGCATTGAAATCTGGGCTAAAATTGAGGGAAATATTAAAGAAAATAAGGATTTTAACATAAAATATAGAATTTTATGTTTTAAGGATAAAGTTGTCATACCCAAAACTGGTGATTTTAGGGGAATGACTATTCAAGAGGTGCATATATCTCCATATTTTTCTCATTTAGGGGGATCAAAGATGAGGGAAAACAAGAAAAAGATATTTTTTGGGTAGCATTGAAACAAGATAACACTGGTTTTATTGCAAGATGATTAAAATGTCAAAGGTTAAGGCATAACATTGACACACAACATGGAAATTATACCCATATTGTAGACCTACTCAGAGGAGGTAGGTTATATCCATGGATTTTATTGTGGGTTTTCCTAAGACTAGGTATCACCATGATGTAATTCTTGTAGTGGTTGATATTTGACCAAGGTTGCACACTTTATACTAGAAAATATCAAGGATGATTCATTGGTTATGGTAAATATATTTTCCAAAGATATTTTTAGGTTACATGGGTTTGATGTGATCATATCAGATAGGTATTCTAGATTCACATCATAATTCTAGTAGGCTCTTCATCGTGTAGTGGGCACTAATATAAACATTAGTTATGCATATCATCCAAAAATAGATGGAAAAATAGAGAGGGTAAACCAATTTTTAGAGGACATGTTTCCAATGTACTACAAGGATAAAAAGTCTAAGTGGGAAGACTTCTTACATCTAGTTGATTTTGCATATAATAATAGATACCATGCATCCTTGGGAATGACTTCATTCGAAGCCTTGTATGGAAAAAGATGCAAAACACCTTTATCATAGGATAATCTAGAGTATTGGATGATGATCAAACTAGACATTGTTAGAGAGATTGAAGAGTAGCTCAAAGGTATTTGACAAAGGCTCAAGGAAGTTGTTAATCACCAGAAGAGCTATGTCAATTTGAAAATATCATCAAGAGAATTCTCTATGGGAGACATAGTCTTCTTAAGGGTAAGACCCATGAAAAATTCCATCAAGTTAACTAAGTTAGATCCTTGCTATGTTGGGCCTTTTGAGATCATTGATAAGATCAGTCCAATATCCTATATTCTTGCCTTGCCACCCAAACTATCAAATATCCATGATACTTTCCATATATATCTACTTAAAAAATATGTTTGTAGAACACAATATTATACTGAGAGGGGGGGTGACCATTATAAGACCACTTTTTACTTTTCTTTCCCAAATAGTATTAATCAATATAATCAATGGCAATATCAATAGCAATAACCAAAGCAATGCACAAATCATCACACACAATAGAGACACCAATTTTAATGTGGTTCACCCAATGTGGGCTACCTCCACAGAGAAAATATTTCTTCTAAATATTTCTCAAATAATATCATGGGAATCCTTCCCAATTATAATGTTTATGGACCTATATCCAAAGGATATGATGATCCCCTAATATCAAGTTCATGGATCTATTCCATAAGAGAACTCTTTCCCCTTCTACTCTAGCTAGTGATCTTCTAGAAGACTCTATCTCTCTACTGTAATGACTGGTGGATCTCTCTCCACTTGAAGACTCCTCAATCAGATCTATCTTCAATTGTCCTAGTTGTTATATCTCTATCCACTGAGACTCTATTATTCTATACTCAATCACCTCCAAAGCTCTGCTCAATAGGTTCACCTAGAACCTGCTCAAATATGCTCAATAGGCTCACTCAGAACCTGTTCAAATTTGATCAATATGCTCACTCAAAACCTGATCAAATATTCTCAATAGGCTCACTAAAAACTTGCTCAAATATACTCAATAGGCTCACTTAGAACCTACTCAAGTCTGCTCAACAGGTCCACTCAGAACCTACTCAAATTTTCTCAACAGGTCCACATAGAACCTGTCCAAATCTGCTGAACAGGTCCACACAAAACTTGCTCAAATCTGCTTAACAGGTCCACACAGAACTTGCTCAAATTTGCTCAATAGGTCCACACAAAACCTGTCTAAATATTCTCAACAGGTCCACATAGAACCTGCTCAAATATTCTCAACAGGTCCACATAGAACCTGCTCAAATCTTCTCAATAAGTCCACATAGAACCTATCCAAATATGCTCAATAAGTCCTCTCTAGGACTTGCTCAAATCTGCATAGCAAGATTTCACAAAAGCTCACACAAAATCAGCCTGCAAGCCTTCTCAAATACTTGACTCAAATCTTCTTAACAAGCTCACACAGAACTTGTTCAATCACATAGAATCATAAAGAGAATTGTTAGAGACTCAATATGTTCTAAGCTCAATGCTCAATCAATATCTCAACTCAATATCATAGAAGCATAAAGAGAATTGTTAGAGACTCAATATGTTCTATACTCAAATCCCAATCTCAATATTAAATCAATCTCATAGAAGCATAAAGAGAATTGTTAGAGACTCTATATGTTCTATTCTCAAATCCCAATCTCAACTCAAATCAATCTTATAGAAGCATAAAGAGAATTGTTAGAGACTCTATATGTTCTAATCTCAAATCCCAATCTCAACTCAAATCAATCTTATAGAAGCATAAAGAGAATTGTTAGAGACTCTATATGTTCTATTCTCAATTCTCAATATAAACTCAAATTAGAATATAGAATAGTTTGTTTCTTAGAACTTGAACAACCACTTCACACATTCACTTGACTAGGCTCAATCAACTCTACTCAATCAATCATCTCATGGATCAATCCTTTCTCATAAACCCTAGTCCAAGTATGTATCAACCAACTCAAAATATTTCCAACAATTCTCAACCACAAATCTCACATAACAATGATACTCATGTTCTTATCTAGATCAATTTCAAGTTCTTTACATCACCCATTGGCTTCAACAACAATGCTAATAATACAAGGTTTTAATCACAACTCTCAATTCAGAAAACCTTGAAGTATAAACTCAAAGTACTTCACTCAACCAATGGTCTAAACAACAATGCTTATCAAACAAGGTTTAATCACAACTCACAATCCAAAAAACCTTGAAGCATTAACTCAACCACTTTCAAAAATAAAACCACAATCAATCCTTTTCACTTCAATGATATTTCAAAAATCAACCATCCAAATAAAATCAATGGAGAGTATTACTCATACCTTTTTGATGCCTTATGAGTTTTCCACTAAATCTATCACACTCAACACACTTTTTTTTCAAATCTTAACAAGGGTTAGAGATCTTAAGGAATAACACAACAATAATATCCAAATAACACCTTATTACTCCTACTTTATTTTAATAGGTCCACACAAAACCTGCTCAATTCTTCTCAACAGGTCCACATAGAACCTGTCCAAATCTGCTCAACAGGTCCACACAGAACCTGCTCAAATCTGATCAATAGATCCATACAGAACCTACTCAAATATGCTCAATAGGTCCACATAGAACTTGTATAAATCTACTCAATAAGTCCTCTCTATATTTTGCTCAAATCTGCATAACAAGCTTTCACAAAAGCTCACACAAAATCAGTCTGCAAGCCTTCTCAAAGACTTGACTCAAATTTTCTTAACAAGCTCACACAAAACTTGTTCAATCACATAGAATCATAAAGAGAATTATTAGAGACTCAATATGTTCTAAGCTCAATGCTCAATCAATATCTCAACTCAATCTCATAGAAGCATAAAGAGAATTGTTAGAGACTCAATATGTTCTATACTCAAATCCCAATCTCAATCTTAAATCAATCTCATAGAAGCATAAAGAGAATTTTTAGAGACTCTATATGTTCTATTCTCAAATCCCAATCTCAACTCAAATCAATCTTATAGAAGCATAAAGAGAATTGTTAGAGACTCTATATGTTCTAATCTCAAATCCCAATCTCAACTCAAATCAATATTATAGAAGCATAAAGAGAATTGTTAGAGACTCTATATATTCTATTCTCAATTCTCAATATAAACTCAAATTAGAATATAGAACAGTTTGTTTCGTAGAACTTGAACAACCACTTCACACATTCACTTGACTAGGCTCAATAAACTCTACTCAACCAATCATCTCATGGATCAATCCTTTCTCACAAACCCTAGTCCAAGTATGTATCAACCAACTCAAAATGTTTCCAACAATGCTCAACCACAAATCTCACATAACAATGATACTCATGTTCTTCTCTAGCTCAAGTTCAAGTTCTTTGCATCACCCATTGGCTTCAACAACAATGCTAATAAGACAAGGTTTTAATCACAACTCTCAATTCAAAAAACCTTGAAGTATAAACTCAAAGTACTTCACTCAACCAATGGTCTAAACAACAATGCTTATCAAATAAGGTTTGTTGTGGCTGATCCACAACACACCCCAAAATTGGGGACCCACCTTTTTTGCAGGCTTTCAGAGAAAATCTCAGTGACCCAGATGCTAAAAATGAAGAAAAGGGGCAAAAAAATGCACAAGTGTAGAAAGTGTCACGAAATCGCGACATGTCGCGCCATCGCTGCCGAAAATGAAAAAGTGTCATGAAATCGCGACATGTCGCTCCGTCGCGGCCGAAACAGGAGAGAGAAAAGAAAAATGAAAAAGTGTCACGAAATCGTGACATGTTGCTCCGTCGCGCCCGAAGAGGAGAGAGAAAGGCAAATTGGAAAGGCATAGCGATATCGCGACACGTCGCAAAATCACGGGTCAAACCGGTCAAACAGCACAAAGCGAAAAAACGTCGCGATATCACGACAGAAACGGCAGAGGCTCGAAGTGAAAAACGTCATGATATCGCGACAGAGTTGGGAAGGGATGAAAGTGAAAAATGTCGTGAAATCGCGACGAAGTTGCGAAAGCAGACGTGAGTGAAAAGGTCGCGAAATCGCGACAGATTACAGGTGGAAGGCATGAAGCACAAAAATGGTCACGAAATCATGATAGAAAGCAGCAAATGGGGATGAAGCGAAAAGGTGTCACGAAATCACGACAGTGGGTTGGGAAGGAAAGTGTACGGAAGTGTAAAACTGTCGCAAAATCACGACAGTATCGACGAAGGCATGAAGCGTAAAATGGTCATGAAATCGCGACAGAAAGTAGCGAAGAAGGCATGAAGTGAAAAATGTTGCGAAATCGCTACAGGTTGCGGTCGAGAATGTATGGATGAGAAAGACGTCACGAAATCATGACAAAATCAAGCGAAAGAGTCCAAGGCATAAAAATGTCATGAAATCACGACAGTATGCAACAAAGGTGCCCGAAGTAGAAAAGCGTCACGAAATCACGACAAGTTGCAGCGAAGGAGCAAGAAGCGAGAAACGTCGCGATTTCACGACAGGTTGCGGGCAAATGGTACGAAAAAGAAAAGTGTCACGATTTCATGACAGAAAGCCGCAGGATACTCCGAATGAAAAATCGTCACGATTTCGCGACAAGAAGCAGCCGAAGGCGTACGGACATGGAAAGCGTCACGATTTCACGACATGTCACGAAATCGTGACATGTCACGTTTTTGCTGGGCGTGACGGCAAGAAAGGCTGCTGACAGAAAGCGTCGTGATATCGCGACATGTCGCGATTTCGCGACATGTCGCGTTTTCATGGCTAGGAAGGTGAACAGGCTGCATGCTATTTTTGTCATGATTTTCATGGAGGACGTTACAGAAGGCGTAGAAAGCGTGAGACACGTGGCATACAGGTGTCAGAGTTGCAGAGGCGTTACATGCAATGAAAGATTTCAAACGTTTCGACATCGAGCATGAAGTGAAAGCATCGAAAAGGCAGGAATTTGAAAGGACGCATTCTGGAAGGTGAAACGAAGCGACACAGGTGAACCGAAGAGCCGTGTCAGTAAAGTATAAAATCGGAAGCACGGATTGATAGAGGGGTTGGAAATTGCCGCTTGCAGAGTTGCAGAGACAAGGGCTTCATGCCATTCTGGGCCTGCACTTGGGCAATTTCCTTCATTTGTTCTAGATTTGTAATACCTGGAACATTCTGTAATTGTAATTGATATATCATTCTAATACATAAATACAGAGAGTTGACATCTTATTGATAAGAAAGAAGGAGTCATTATGCATGCAAGATTTAATGTTTTATTTTCCCTTTCAGATTTCTAGGCTTTTAGGTGAAGTTTAATGCAAATGTTTTTGGTTGCTTCATGCGAATGCCTAAAATCTGAAATTGCAGTAAAAAACCCCAAAAACCCGCACCTAGCTTATCTGGATTGTGCGAATTTGCAGGTTCAATAGGTTAGGTTGCATGCAAAAAACCTCATTATCTTCGGTTTTGTCAATTTGAGATGACAACATTCTGGATGTAGTTTAGTTTTATTTCTCTTTATTTGCATTTCTTTTTATTTCAATCCTTTATTTCATTCCTGTATTTTTTTTACAGTCATTTAAATAAATAACTGAAAGCCCATCAAAATCCAAGATTAGAATAGATTTATTCATTTTGAGTCCACTGTAAATTCAAATTAAAGTAAACTACAGTGCCCCTTGTTAACATCCACTTGCAACCCTAAGGTGTTCCCAGCATTTACATTGAACAACATCATTGGTAATAAAGAATCAACATAAAAGAACCTTGGAGAAATTATCATTTCTTTGCAAGCAGAGGATTTTGGGACTCAGATCCTACCGGAGAGTGTGCTTTCACAATTGGGTGAAAACACCACTCAACAGATTGGCGCTAGAAGGAGGGCCCGAATTGGTTTACTTTATTTTTGATTTCATACATGAATAATATCTTTTGATTTAATTTTGAAATCATTTCTTAAAACTCACAAACAGCTAAACTGCAGCTTTTGTTTTCTTTTGTTGCAGGTTTTGCTTTGAAATAATCGAGGGTTTCATCAGGCAGGCTGGACCCACCGCGTCGTATTGCGACCAGGTCCCAAACAACCGGAGAAACCATTTTTCATGACCTTACTGGTACTCCCAAGAATAAAACCAAGCAAGTCGTAAGTTCACCAGTCACAAAAGACCTGTTTTCTCCAGGAACATCGAGTGGACCTACGCCCGTAATATCAGTTGCCACTAGTGTTCCTATAGTCAGTAATATTTCTACTGCTATTGTAGGTTTGTCTTCATCAATTTTGAGTCAAATGGCTCAAGCTCAAGCAGCTCCTTGGTATGGAGCTAACAATACTCCTTTGAATATTGTTGGGGATATCCATGAAATCCCCAAGAACATTGAAATATTTTTGCCTAAATACAAACCAGATGGCCCAAGAAAAGCAGAAGAACATATCCAAGCCTATAGGGATGTTTTAATTAGGCCGCAAGTTCAATATGAAGATGTGGCCTGCAGACTTTTCCCCATGAGCTTAGATCCAATAGCATATGAATGGTATATATGCTTGCCAACTGGTTCAATCACTTCTTGGACACAAATGGAAAATGCCTTTGTTAATCAATTTAGGTCACCCTTGGATCCCGCAACTATTTACAATCAGTTTATTACATGCAAAAGGGGCCAAGGGGAACCGATCGTAATGTTTAATCGTAGATTCCAAAAGTGCTATAATAGAGCAGTTTGGCATTTTGCCATCGATCCCGCAGTGGCTTTACAGATATATTTTGGGGCATTGGACCCCATGACAGCCATGTTTGCAAGACGCAATCCTCAAGTCACCACGCTCGGCTTTGGCCTATAATGAAGCCATGACTATCGAGCAGCAAATGACACCACAAGGCTACGGGTTTACCCAGATGCCTATGATGGGACAAGATGCTCCATATGGTCAAGCTCCCTTGGCAAATCAAATCATGGCACCTCAAGTGCCAAGCATGAACGCCTTCCCATATCAGCAACCGTATCCACCAAGACTCCGCATATGCACCCATTCCAATCCAACCAATCACATCCATTCCACCGGTCCCCGCATTTTTGCAGAATAGTCAATCAACTATGCAAGGAACTAGCCAAGTCAATCCTCAAGCCATAGTTCCTTTTCCAAATCCAACCCCGATTCAAAGTGTCAATCCATACGGGAATCAAATTCCTCATAACCCGACCCAAGTTTTGAATCAAGACCCCATCAATTATGCGAATCCAACGGGGGTTAACAACAATGTGATTCCACCGAAGGAGATTTATTCAAAAGTCGAAGAGCTCAAGAAATTAGTTCATAAACTGAGCAATGACAGGGTTCAACAATAGAAGTATGAGTCCCATGCCCCTCACCCAAATCAAAATTTTAACAATAGAGGGAGGCACTGGAACACCAAGCCAAACAATGGGGGAGTTCCCGCTCCCATTGCTAATCAACTAGATACTTCTACAGGACCTAGCCAATCCAATTCTCTTTTGAATCTTTCAGATTTGGCATGGGAAAGGGGGTGCAGGTTGCACAACACAAAAGAACACAATGAGAGGAATTGTCCTGAGATTGCTAGATACACTCATTGTCTTCAAGCACAAGTTGATGATTTGGAACTGGTATCAAATGAGGGTCCACCGCAACATCATGATGATAATATTATGGTGATGGAAACTATATACCATCAAGAAGGTGAGAGTGAGGAAGAAGAAGACGAAATTTTGGAACAGGAGGTGCAAGCTTTTCGAGATTTCAGAAAGGGGAATCATGGATACCATTTGAGAAGTAAATCTAAAGCCCCTAAAACCTCATCAACACCTCCAAACAATTCTATTCTTCCTCCGGATACTAAGGCAAATAATAATCCTCCCCCTCCACTCGTAAGAGAAATGTCTAATGACGTGCGTAAGACAATCAAATTCGAAAAACCAAACTATGACATAGTGGAGGATCTAAAGAAGTCCAAATCTAGCCTTTCATTCTTGGACGCGGCTAGATTGCCTGGCCAAAAGGAGGCGTTGATAAAGGCTCTGAACTCACCTGATCAAACGTGGAAAGGAAAAGGAGTTGAATCCCATCTGATTTTGCGAAAGGAGAGAAGGGATGTCCCGCCATTCTTACTGACTCTGAGAATTGCGGGTAAGAATTTGCATAACTGTTTGGTGGACACAAGTGCCACGAGCAACCTCATGCCTTCGGAGATATGCCAAATGCTGGGTCTGCAACCTGTTTCATCCAAATGCAAAGTCCCGCAACTGGACAGATCATAGGTAAATGTGGTAGGGACTCTATATGATGTCAAGATTCAATTGAATTCTGAACCCAGTGGTCCAAAGCAGGTTGTAGACATTCTGGTGGTTAATATCCCAAGTAGGTATGGAATGTTACTTGCGAGGGATTGGATGAAAACTCTGAATGGCTATTTTTCAACAGACCGCTCACATATGTGGCTACCATGGAAGGGAATTGCAAACCAAATCAGAGTGGAAAATGAACCGAGGCTTAAGGAGATTATAACAGATTTTAACAAGCCGAATGAAGTTCAGTTTTCTGAGCCAGAACTAGGAGTTTATGCACTTGATGTTGAGGAAGCTGCTGAAGAGCCTAAAGAGGAGGCGTGTCATGGTGGCTCTTCTGAGGAAAATGATTACACGTGGTTGCTCAGGTTCGATGGATCAAAATCTAGACAGGGAGCAGGAGCCGGAGTCGAGCTCACTGGTCCAGGAGGTAAACCATTATTAGCCGCTTACAGACTGCAATTTCCTTGCACGAACAATGTGGCAGAATACGAAGCATTGATTTTTGGTTTATGTCTAGCATTGAGCAAGCATGTTAAATGCTTGAAGGTTTTGGGAGATTCTGAGTTGGTAGTCAAGCAAATCAAAGGACAGTATACATGCCGTGACAGGAGACTAAGCCTTTATAGAACTAGGGTTATGGACCTCATGGAGGAGTTCGATGCGTTCAATATAGCCCTTATTTCTAGAAAAGGAAATCGAATAGCAGACTCTCTTGCAGTCACCGTGGGCATGTTAAACCCGGTTGATATAAAAAGATGTAAAAAGTTTTCCATTGAACTGGTTCCTTGTCCATCAATACCCGATAATGTAAAGAATTTCCAAGTTTTTGAAAGTGACAGACACATTTTCAAATTTGTCACGAACTCGGGTATTTTTGAAAATCAGGTGATTGATGAGGAGCAAAGGTGGCAAGATGAAACAGAGAATGAAATTGAAACTGCGTATCAATCCAACAAAATACCTAAAGACGTGGTTTCATTGGAAAAAATGTTCGACATGGGATGCAAGACCAAGAAAGGAGAAAGAGTCCCACTCCCCAAAGATGCATGTGATTCAATTAATCTAGGGAGTGCAGACAATCCAAAGGAGGTGTACATTGCAAAGGCATGTACAGATGAAGAAAGGAGCAACATAATGCAGGCATTGAAGCATTACATAGATTGCATTGCTTGGAATTACAATGAGTTGAAGACATACAACCAAGACATTATCACACATACCATCCCTTTGAAGCCATACTCCAAGCCTTTTAGGCAAAGACAACGAGTTGTTAACCCGCTATTGGAGCCTTTAATCGAAAGGGAGGTCAAAATATTATTGGAAGCGAAAATCATTTTTCCTGTTAGGCACTCAACCTGGGTTGCTAACCTCGCTCCAAGAAGAAAAAAGAGTGGAGAGATTAGGCCGTGCATAGATTTTTGAAATCTTAATAAAGCCTCTCAAAAGGATAATTATCCATTGCCATCAATCGATGAAATTCTACAAATGGTAAATGGATCTGAAATGATGTCCTTTCTCGATGGGTATTCTGGATACAACCAAATTCTTATACATCCAAATGACAGGATGAAAACAGCCTTCACTACCAAGTGGGGGACATTTGCATATAAGAGAATGTCGTTCGGACTGTTAAATGCTGGTGCAACTTTTCAACGCGCCATGGATTATGCATTCAAAGGGCTCATAGGCAAATGTATCATCGTGTATGTGGATGATATCCCAGTTTTCTCGAAGAAGAGAGAGGACCATGTCAAAGATTTAAAGAAAGTGCTTCAAAGATGCAGAGAACATGGAATTTCCTTAAATCCCAAAAAGTGCATTTTCGGAGTAACAAAAGGAAAATTGCTTGGTCACATCATTTCAAAAGAGGGCATATCCATCGACCCGAAAAGGATACAAGCTATCCAAAACTTACCTCTCCCGAGTAGTAAAAAAGAATTGAGATCTTTCTTTGGGCAAGTTAATTTTGTGAGGAAGTTTATCTCTAGCTTTGCTGAGATAGCCAAACCTCTGAACAAGATGCTCAAGAAAGATGTGGATGTAAAATGGAACGAGGAAAGTAGAGTGGCCTTCCAGAACATCAAAGATGCCATTTCCAGAGCCCCTGTCCTCATAAGTCCAGACTACTCCAAGCCTTTCTATATTTATGCTTTTGCATCAGAACACTCCTTTGCGAGTGTCTTAACCCAAAAAGGCGAGGATAGTGCCGAAAAACCCATAGCATTTTTAAGTGCCCCCTGAAAGATGCTCAATTAAGGTATTCAATCCTTGATAAGCAAATGTACGCACTTTTTAAAACGGTGAAAAAATTTAGGCATTACATTGTGCACAAGCAGAGTTATTGCCATCGTGCCTGACTCTGCTGTTAAGACCATGTTTTTACAAAATGAACTAGGTGAGAAAAGAGGGAAATGGATTTCCACCATCCAAGAATTTGATCTCGAAATCCAACCTATGAAACTAGTTCGAGGACAGGGACTGGCGAAGGCGATCGCAGAAAATAATCCGCAAATAACATGCCAATGCTCGAATACAAAATACATTGCTAAGGATGACTGGTATGTTGATATTGTGCAATTTTTATTGAATGGTAAGTGTCCTTCTAATTTGAATTCAACCCAGAGAAGAGCTTTAAGGCTTAAGTCTATAAATTATCTGATGAAATCTGGTGTTCTTTACAGGAAGAATCATGAAGGAATCTACCTGAGGTGCCTGAACAAAGAAGAAGTTGCCAGGGTGTTGCAGGAATTTCACGGGAAACATGGAACTGGTCATGGTGCGGCAAATGCTACAGTGCATCAAATCCTCAAGAGCAGGATATTACTGGCCACATATTTTCAAAGATGCACATGCCCATGTACGATCTTGTCATATCCGTCAAGTGGCCGCCAATAGAGAAAGAAATGCAGCCATGCTCGTTACAACCTGTAGTTGAAATGAGACCATTTGCACAGTGGGGACTAGATTTTATTGGGGTTATTAACCCAAATTCTTCTGATTCCCATAAATTCATATTGACAGCTACAGACTATTGTACAAGGTGGACAGAAGCGATTCCTACTAAACATGCCACCACAGACGTTGTAATTAAATTCCTTGAGGACCAAATTATAACAAGATTTGGAATGCCCGATTCTATTGTCAATGACAATGGTAAAGCTTTTATTTCTACACAATTTGCAGATTGGGCATATGATAACAAAGTGAGCTTAAAGTTTGCATCCAATTATTATCCTCAAGGAAATGGTTTGGCCGAATCTTCAAATAAGAATTTGTTGAATACCATTAAGAAGTTGTCTGGAAAAGAACCCTCGGATCGGCACAACCTAATTGAAGTTTGCCCTTTGGGCAGATAGGACCAGAGTGAAAGAATCCATAGGGAATACTCCCTATCATTTGGTCTATGGGCAAGACCCGATATTTCCTGCAAATTTGAAGTTGCAGACCTTACATTTCATACAAGAGTACTTGGGGACAGATGATCAAGTTGAAGCCATGTTAAGTCATTTGTTGCACCTTGATGAAAAGAGAGAAGAAGCCATGAATCACATGAATAAACACCAGGAAGTTATCAAAAGATGGTTTGATAGAAGGGCCAAAGTTAAATCATTCAGAATTTCAGATTTGGTATTACTATGGGACAAAAGACATGAGGAAAAAGGGAATCATCAAAAGTTTGATTGTCTTTGGTTAGGCCCATATCAGATTTCGGAGATTCTTGGGAAGAATACCTTCAGTGCTAAAAACTTTAGAAGGGAGAGATTTTATGCTACCGGTTAATGGGCAGATTTTAAAGCATTATTTTAGCCCTTAGGTTGTGAGATTTTGATATTATTCTTTCGGTTTTGGTGGGGATTTTCAGTTTTTGTTTTTATTGTTTAGGATTGTTAGTCTAGCTAGGATTTTGGTTGTGGATTTGATTTCAATTGACATGTTTTGTTTATTTTGATAAAAATAAATAAATAAATAAATAAAATATATAAATATATATATAATAAATATTGAGATGTCAACTTATGCTTAAGATTAGGAGAATATGAAATATTGGAATTGTCTTGTAAAAGCTCCACAAGTAACACAAACATCTTAAGTTATATTGTTTGATTTTGTGATGCATGAAAGAGTCAGCTTTTGCATGACAAATCATTTCATTTGCAATTCAAGAGATAATGCATTCATGTTACATCTCACTTTACATATACATTCCATCTTAGTTGCATATGCATCTTAGGTACAAATCATTAAAGTATGTCAATCCCTCTTAGGGTTATGTTATAACATAAATGTAAAAGAATCCTAAGGTTGGAAACTGAGTCTTGAGATATCTAGAACCAAGCACGTCTCATACATTAAAAAGGATCTTGAGCAAAATGATCAAAACCTAACTTGGAAGAAAAGGTTGGGCGAAAGAAGTTTTTCATGTCTATCCTATTATGCAACATGATCCTTAAAACAGTGGTTTTGACCACTTCCATAGAGCTTAAAGCCTAAAATCGGAGTAGTAAGGATAGGGTTAAATCCTCATCGAACTTAGGTTGAGGATCCAATTCCCCAAAGCTTTGATTTGACCTACATGGAGTAGTAAGGATAGGGCATAAATTCTCATCTCGCTTAGGTTGATAATCCGATTCTCCAAAGCTCTTATGTCTCATTTCATAATAAATCTTGGATTGGAAGGATCGTACTACTTGTCCTCTCGCAAAGGATGGGTAGTCATCCCCAAGGTCTAAGCAACAAAATTAATATTTTCCATTTACATCTAAAGTTTGGATTGGAAGGATCGTACTACATGTCCCTAGCAAGGATGGGTAGTCATCCCTAAGGTCCAAGAAGTAAAAAATAAATTTTTCCCATCTCATCTTTATATTGGATTGGAAGGATCGTACTACTTGTCCTCTCCAAAGGATTGGTAGTCATCCCCAAGGTCCAAAGAAATGAAGATAAGTTTTGGATTGTGGGGTTAGATATGCCCATGCATGGCAACATGTCTTGTCTAAAAAACAAGACCACTGATTGTCCAAAGGGTTAGACTAGCATGACCATTTCTTCCATAATTGGTTTAATTATTTTTCTCAAAGTGAGGTAATGAACTCTAAATCAGAATAGTAAGGATAGGGTTAAACTCTCATCTCGGTTGGTTGGGAGTCTGATTCCCCAAAGTTCTGATTTCACATTCACTCGCACATGGGTTCAAGATAGTAGGGACTCATAACCAACTTTGGGATATAATAAGGCAATTAATTAGTGGATCCTAAGAGGGTTTGGCAATCTTGAATGTTTGTACATGATACTAGAAGAAAGACTATGCATTTTATAAAAGCAAAATCTCCTAGCATATTCATTAGGTTACACAAATCATTCACAATCTCATATATGCATTCATGCAAAACTGACAATGGAGTGTGGATCAATTTCAAATGATAGGGAAAGAAATTCATTGCACACACTGAGCTAATACTTGATGATTCTAATGATTCATGTACTTCTGATCTTTGGGCATTTGTTTTTATTGCTTATGTGTTAACACATATTTTTGAGTTTGTATATGTTTCAGAGTTGGTTCTCACTAAAATGCTCAAGAGCATTTGACAAATAGAGTCACCATTTGTTGTGGCTGATCCACAACACACCCCAAAATTGGGGACCCACCTTTTTTGCAGGCTTTCAGAGAAAATCTCAGTGACCCAGATGCTAAAAATGAAGAAAAGGGGCAAAAAATGCACAAGTATAGAAAGTGTCACGAAATCGCGACATGTCGCGCCATCGCTGCCGAAAATGAAAAGTGTCACGAAATCGCGACATGTCGCTCCATCGCTGCCGAAATGAAGAAAAATGAAAAGTGTCATGAAATCGTGACATGTTGCTCCGTCGCGCCCAAGAGGAGAGAGAAAGGAAAAATGGAAAGGCGTAGCGATATCGCGACGTGTCGCAAAATCGTGGGTCAAACCGGTCAAACACAAAGGAAAAATGTCGGATTGCGATGAAGAAGGGAGTGAAAAATGTCGCGATATCGTGACAGTAAAGGTAAGAAAAGTCGCGAAATCGCG
Organism: Wollemia nobilis; assembly: GCA_028583015.1. Taxonomy (NCBI): domain Eukaryota; kingdom Viridiplantae; phylum Streptophyta; class Pinopsida; order Araucariales; family Araucariaceae; genus Wollemia; species Wollemia nobilis. The sequence continues at coordinate 12,941,720 of JAQPPZ010000521.1, read as the reverse complement.
ACATGTTGAAAATGCGAAAAGGCATGAAGAAAAATGGTCGTGATATCATGATAGAAAGAACAAGGGGATGAAGCGAAAAATGGGAAATCATGAGGGGAAGGAAGTATGGAAGTGAAAGGTCATGAAATCGCGACAGAATCGACCAGAAGGCATAAAGCGAAAATGGTCACGAAATCGTGACAAAAAGTAGCGAAGAAGGCATGAAGTGAAAAACGTCATGAAATCGCGACAGGTTGCGGCCAAGAATGTACGGATGAAAAAGACGTCACGAAATTGTGACAGAATCAAGCGAAAGATTTCGAGGCATAAAAACATCGTGAAATCGTGACAGAATGCAGCAAAGGTGCCCGAAGTAGAAAAGCGTCGCGAAATCGTGACAAGTTGCAGCAAAGGAGCAAGAAGCGAGAAACGTCGCGATTTGGACATGGGAAAGGTAGGAATAGAAAGGTCACGATTTGCGACAAAGCAGTTGAATGAAAAATCTGGATTTCATAAAGAAGCGACAGGCGTATGGACGAGGAAAGCGTCGCGATTTCGTGACATGTCGAAATCGTGACATGTCGCGTTCTGGGGTGACGGCAAGAAAGGTGCAGAAAGCTGCGATATCGCGACATGTCGCGTTTTCGCGGCCAGGAAGGTGAACAGGCTGCATGCTATTTTTTGTCATGATTTTCAGGAGGACGTTATAGAAGGCGTAGAAAGCGTGAGACACATGGCATACAGGTGTCGGAGTTGCAGAGGCGTTACATGCAATGGAAGATTTCAAACGTTTCGGCATCAAGCATGAAGTAAAAGCATCGAAAAGGTAGGAATTTGAAAAGACGCATTCTGGAAGGTGAAACGAAGCGACGCAGGTGAACCGAAGAGCCGTGCCAGACAGTATAAAACTTGGAAGCACAGATTGAACAGGGGTTGGAAATTGCTGCTTGCAGAGTTGCAGAGACAAGGGCTTCATGCCATTCTGGGCCTGCACTTGGGCAATTTCCTTCATTTGTTCTAGATTTGTAATACCTGGAACATTCTGTAATTGTAATTGATACATCATTCTAATACATAAATACAGAGAGTTGACATCTTATTGATAAGAAAGAAGGAGTCATTATGCATGCAAGATTTAATGTTTTATTTTTCCCTTTCAGATTTCTAGGCTTTTAGGTGAAGTTTAATGCAAATGTTTTTGGTTGCTTCATGCGAATGCCTAAAATCTGAAATTGCAATAAAAACCCCATAGACCCGCACCTAGCTTATCTGGATTGTGCGAATTTGCAGGTTCAATAGGTTAGGTTGCATGTATAAAACCTCATTATCTTCGGTTTTGTCAATTTGAGATGACAACATTCTGGATGTAGTTTAGTTTTATTTCTCTTTATTTGCATTTCTTTTATTTCAATCCTTTATTTCATTCCTGTATTTTTTATAGTCATTTAAATAAATAACTGAAAGCCCATAAAAATCCAAGATTAGAACTTTATCAAAAATCCTTATTACTCCTAACAATTTCAAAAATCATAATTAAAAATAATTCACAAACTCAAACAGCCACCACGACCTTATTTCTTAAGGTTACTCAACAAATCAACTAATGAAGAACCTTTACCCCTTATCAATCCACCTTAGGCAATCCAAACAAAATATTAATAAAAACCTTAATGCCTGCCTCGAGGGGAATCGAACCCTCGTCTTTCCCCAATGCGAACTCCCTAGCCATGACCAAGCTGCCGCACGAGCTATGGGCTCATTGGTGAAAAATAAGCGCCACCCACTTCTTATCCTTCACCCTCTTCCGCAAAGCAAAAAGTATGCACCTTGGGCGCCTCAACAGAACAAAGTCAAAAACGATGCTTGTGGGAATCGAACGCACAACCTCCTTGTCACCAACACCTTTGCACAATCCAAGCTACCACTAGGCCACGCTACCCAATGCATTTTAGGAAGTGGTCATTGTCTCCCTTTAATGTTCGTTGCATCACTTAAACGAAAAAACATGAGCTCTTTTTCTTCGTAAATACCAAGCACAAATATCAACGAGCAAGGATGAATGAATTAAAAAATTCAATGGCATATTTTTATGCCTTCCCTTTACTTTGGAAACGTCGGCGGATAAACTTTTAATTTTAATTTTAAAATTTAAATTTAAATTTTAAATAAATTAAAATTTAAATTTAAATTTTAAATAAATTAAAATTTAAACTAAATCTTTAAAATTAAATATCTCCATCATCGGGGCACCTTTTTCGATGAAACGAAAATCCAACTTGGGTTTTAATAAAACCCATTTCAAATCTACCATCCATGGTTTTAAATAAAACCTTTAAAATTAAATTTCTCCATCACTGGGGTACCTTTTTTGATGAAACGAAAATCCAACTTGGGTTTTAAGAAATACCCATTTCAAATCTGCCATCCATGGTTTTAAATAAAAACCTTTTGGAAAGCTTCCCTTGAAGCTTCTTTTGGAACAAAATACCATGCATCACTTCTTGAACCTTTGATAAAAAAAAATTGTTTCTCATGAAGCTCTTTGTGAAACACAAACATAGTGCTTACTTACATAGATCCTTTTGACATCAATGATAATTCTTAGCTTAGGGACTCAAAATGTCCAACAATGTTATTGATCATACTCATGTTTGGAATATTTCTAAATTGCAGATGGTATATCCCTCATCCATTGAGGTAAGACCAATGAATATTCTAGGATTTATTTTTAAAGTGTTGAGGAAACAAACCCTAGATGAGTGTAAGGTCCACTGGGACTAATGTTTTTCAAATTGTGCAACTTGGGAAGATGTTGAGGAAATGAGAAAGCAATTCTTATATTTATTTGAATGAAATATATGTATGCTTATTTGTAGGAAACATAGAGGACTATGTTTAGTACAAGGGGGGAGTATGTAACAATCCTTCTTGGTAGGACTTATTCTTGACATTGATTTATGTATTTATGTATGGATATTTAATGCATAGTCTCATTTTATGATGTCAATAAGAGTGGATATCTTCACTTTGTACTTTGATTACTATTCTTGGAATATGGTACTACTAATTTATTTGTGGTTGCGGGACTAGCTAATCTCATCGGTGGATTGGTATCGTACAACCACCAAAGTTAAGAGAAATATATGGAAAATATGGATGACTTGTTCATCGACAACTCAAGGGAAAAATGTACCCTTCATATAGATGCATTGCATATATGCTTGTTATTTGAATACACCCATTATGAAAGGAAGTTTATATTGCAAGGAAGCCTTCCTTAGTAGGTAGGTGATAATGTTGGTTATCTTAAAGAGCCACCTACTCAAGGAAAAAAACAATGTGGTGTATTTTTGGTTGCTTTGGAATGCATTTATGCTTATGTTGATGTATAAGAATTATTTTTAAAATGCATTGAGTAATTAATACTTGAGTGCTTTTTGAAGTTAGAGGTTAATGATTGATATTGATCAATTAGAAAAGTAGTTGATTTATTTAATTAATTTGTATTGAAATTATTGATATTAATGTTTTAATTAGATAATTAATTCTTCTCTATGCCTTATCATGACGAAAGAACCATAAATAGTTCTTATATTCCATCAACATGGAATTCAACAGGGTAACCTCTATTAAAGTTGCATAAGTGGGAAATGTTAGCAAAGAAAATGATCATGTAACACAATTTAGATACGTTACATTGGTGCATGCAAAGGTGAGGCACACCTTTATAGCCTAGTAATGCAATATTGGAGGATTGGAAAAATTGATAGTAGAGGAGAGAACGAGAACCAAGGGAAAGCTTGGAGTGTCATTTGAAGGAAATTGAGATCTAACAAAGTAGTGAAAAGGTGGGTGAACTTTTTGATACCTCTGTTGATTTTTGTAATTGATCTAGTTTAACCTTCCCTACTCCTTTCTATTTTTTTGACTAAATTTTAATCGCTCGTGTTTCTAAGCTAAGCTAGTTGCTTAAGATGTGTGTTGTGCTCTTAATCTGAGTAGCTAGTCTCCTAGTTACATTGATAAAGAAGTGTTTATTTTACTATTGTATGTGGAATTATTTTAGGATACCTTTTGTCCTCATTAATATACGTTAGTATTTTCTCTTTGGTTCTATTGTAAGGAAACCATCAATGGTTGCTTATTTGAGCTTGTTTAGAGCTAGTTAGTATTGTAGATGTCATGTTGTATACCACCCTACTGCTAGCTTGTTGTTGTTATTCACCCTAGTAGATGTCAAATAGGGTTGTTTTCTATTGAGTATTATTAATGTTGTTGTTTTGTGGTTATGTTAGCTTTTGTATGTGAAGTCAGGTGCTAGCCTGTGTGACCTTTTGACCTTCTTTTGGTGGCTTCATTTTGGTGATGCTAGTTTACGTAAGAATATGCTAGCTTATCAAGGTAGCTTTGAATCTTTTTAAATTCAAATTGCTTTTCAAAGCATTAAAAAGCTTAGGTTTTGAAAGCAATAGGAGTTAGTTTTCTTTAAAAATATTGTTGTATTAATAAGCTTAAGCTTATAAAACTTCTTCTAAAGAAAATTAAGTGATATTTTAGTTATTATATGGTATGCTTTCTATTTAGTTACTCAATGGAAATATCTAAAGGTTTTAGAGGAACTATTTAGAATTTTATTATTAACATTTAGGGAAGATAAAAATTAAGGAATTATGTTAATGGTTTGAGAATGATTTAATATGTTATGAATTTATTATATTTAGAAGATAAGGTTTATGGGGTTCTTTTAATTTAGAAGATAATTATTTAGAAGTTGTTTTAATTAGAAGTTAATGAGCTATTTTAATTAGAATATAATGTTTTTATTTTCCAAGGAAAATATAGTTCTTTATCATGCTATGATGTTCTTTTTGAAGAAATTTTGTGAACTTATATTTATTTGCTTTTTTTGGTAGGTAAAAGAGATTTTATTTATAGTACGGGTTGAAGGGTCCTAACCCTATTACAATGGGTATACTTAGTGCCATAAGTACAAATCTGGGATGAACAAACATAAATCATCATGGGGCTTAACTCCCTACTACCTTGGCCCTCCAAATCAAGGACCAGCAAAACCATAACTAGAAAAATTCCACTACAATCATAGATAGTCCAACTGCCTAAAGACAAATTCCTAGGGCTACTGGGAATCCTTGTTCCCTTCCTACTATGCTTTATCATTTGGAAATTTTGGAGGGTTTTTTTCCCCCTTTGCCTTGTTGCATGGGTGGTTTAGGTTTTTTGCTTTCTTCCTTGATGACATTTCCAATTTCCTAAAACATAGTTTTTCATGTGCCATTGGCTATGTCCTCGGTAGTATCCTGGCTTCTCTGTTCTATGCTAGAGGGCTTGCCCTTCTTCCTCTCACCTCCTACGTCAATCTGGTATTTTTTTAAGCTTATGGTCTATCTTGGGCTCCAGGATTCTAGGGACTCTTGGAAAGAATCATCATTGTTGGAAACTACATTGTGGGTTTTAGCCTCTCCAGTGTGGTTTTAAGCCGGAGAGGCGAGGAGATTCATTCCTAGAAGGTGGGGGTGTTGGGGATGGGGGTGGGGTACAAAGGGGGTCTGGGTGGAGTGCTTTGGGGATCGATGTTGGTATGGGGAGGTGACGGCCATGGAGGAGGAAGGGGAAAGGAGTTTACCTAGGGAGAACTAGCCCTAGGGCACAGTTGGGGGACTGGGTTTGGAGCAGGGAATACCTCGATAGGGAGTTCTCATTCCTCAAGCATCTCAATGAAACCAAAATTATGAAGTAAATTGAATTTGTTAGAGATAGAGAACAGACTACTTGCCTTTTGTGTATCTTCGAGTGGCGGTGGTCGAGTCTATTGCTTGCTCTTGAGGTTTAGGCTTTGTCCTAATCTAGGGTTAGTCTTCTAGCTATCATCTTGGCCTAGGTGGGTTGTAATCTATGGATCAAACTTCATACCTCTATGGTTCGAGCACTGGGATGGGATTTGCCCTTGGGTTTGGTACTCTGAGCAAAACATAGGTTTATTCTTGAATTCTAGCAGTTGCCTCCATCTATAAGGTCCATATATTAGGTTAAGATGATTTGGAAGCTATGATTCCTGATTTACATTGATGCAAATCTGAGCTTGGGTGAGGCGGGTCTTGGCGCGGGTAGCTGGATCGATGGTGACTAATTCCTTGATTGCACGGGCTATTCCTTGGAGTGCGTCTTTGTAGAAGAAGTGTGCAGGGAGATTTGGGAGTCAGACCCATATGGGAGCATAGTTAATGCTCTGAGTCTTTGGGTCGAACTCAGGTTCCCATATTCTGAGGAAAAAGCTTCTCCTTCCAAAAACCATGGACCCCCTACCAAAATGTGTTATGCATCCTCCTGCGTGTTGATATGGATCATAAGAAACCCCTTGGATATTTTGGACAACTCCAAAATTCCTAGGGTTTTCCATTTGGTTGCCGCCTAGCAATGAATTGATTCCATGTTCGGGTATCCTCCAACAAAATTTCCTTCCAAGGAGAAAGAATCTCGGGTGGCATACCCGTCCATGAGATGTTTAGGGCATAGAACATCTCATACCTGAGTTACGAAACCATTTGGTGTGACTATAGACTATCGAGGTTTACCTTGGAGGAGCTCTACGTAGGAGATTTGGCCACATTTTTCCCCATTGTCACCGAGTTTGTCTAGGGGATCTTTCCCCTTGATGTTCCCATTTTGGTTATTTTCTAACTCAACGGATGGTTTATCCACTGCTTCATTCATCGTTGATTGGGGGTTGTTTTGCTGCAAGATTGTGTGCCACTCCCCGACCATTTGGTTCCTTCTTTTTGGTTTTTTCCTGCTTTTGTCTTGCCACCCAAAATTTCGCTCTCTATCACTCCCAAAAACCCTCGCTTCATCTTGTTGATATCATCCTCTATTTAGTTGTTTTGATTTGGTATTAGGCATGGTTTTTTCTTGTAAAGGAAGAGAAAATAATTAGTTTTGATAAAAAATTATAATAGTTTCTTTAGATTTTAGTAGGTAAGGAAACCATTATAAAGAGAAGTATGGGATTCTCTCATTGTTTGCATGAAATGTATTTTACATGGTTGCTTGCATTTATACATTGAGCATGTTAAGTTGCATTGCATTAAGAGCTATCTTGATCCTTAAGTTTTCTTAAATTTTATTGGAGATTCCTTTCATTTAGAGGATCATGAAAAAAAGGTGGTGCAAAGGCCACTTGGATGGACTTGCCTTAGTATATTTGGAATGAAAAGATGTTATGTAAATGGAAATTTTGTTATGTAAAAACTTGGTTATTTTTATTAGAAGGCTTGGAAGTCTTCATGTAAATGTATGGAATATTTGGTTTTGAGCAAATGAAATAATAAGTTAGAAATGATCTCTTTTGAAGATGATTCTCATTGTGAAAGAAAAGAGAAAAAAATTATAAGTTAGCATTATGTTATATTTTAAGCTTGTCTTACTAGCTTTAATTAAATAGATGTTTTATGCTAGCTTATTATTTAGATGCTATATTTATGATTAATTCAATCATGATTCACCTTAGAGATATGTTCCTTTAAAGGTAGTATTATGTTGGGATTTATGTCTTATACAAATATGGATTGAAATGTTCTATTTAAATCCAAGAAACTAGCATTATATTATAACTAGACATGTTATTTTCATTATAGCACTTTAATACTTTTCAAAGATGAATGTTAGATTATTTTTATGGAAATATTGGATTTGGTGGGGTTCTTGGGTATGGATCTAGAACCTTTTTAGGAACCCTGAGTCATGATACAACCCAATCCTAGAAGGAGTTGCGATGATGTAATAACTAGGTAGCTATGAGTTCTAAAAAGTGTTCAATGATGCAATAGCCAACTACTCATAAATCTAGGAGTTGTAGTGATGCAATAGCTAGATATTAATGATTGATACACATTGAACAATGAAAATTGGATGTTCCCTAACTATATATTCATTCATGAAAAAATAGTGGAGGTACATTGAATGATGAGGTTTAGGTGACCATGTTAGTTTTTAGGTGAGTGGTAATGACATTAGTTATCCCACAAGGGTGTGGTAACTAAGCACCAAGGCTTTATGCCATAGTAACCTACATAGATAGACTTATGGAAGGATTAGGGAATAAGCATTTCCCTTTAATTTTTATGGGTATTAAAGGATAATCCCTATGCTATGGTAAAATTGTCCTATACCGATGAGGGTATAGGAAAGGTGGGGGGACCACTTTGGCATCCTTCTATATGGTGAGGTTTAGTAAGGTGAACCACATAAATACGAGATGTTGATCACTCTTGTTCACTTGAGTATCGTCTGTAGTGATATTGAATTCAAATATAGTGAAGCCTTGAGAATGCTAAAAATTAATATTGGGACTTCTTTGTGAACCTACTTGTGTAAAAAAAAATCTCTCTCATATTGGTTTTGGTGGGTTGTTACAAAATAATGAAAAATATTGTGTATCTAGGAAAGAGCAGTAGATGTAGCAAGTCAATATGTGACTAAATTTGCAACTTCCAATATTCAAAATGGTCCCATAAATATGGGTTCTATTTTAACATATTTATCAAATTTGATATAACTGTTTTTGTGGTTTGACTCTCAATAAAGCCTTGTTATCTATTGTAAATTGCCTAGGTGTTCTATTTTTATCAGCATAGCTTTTTTTGCCTATCAAAAATCTTTTTCAAATATTTTTTAATAGGTTACAAAAATTCAGGTTTTACACGAGTTTTTATGAGGGGTATCGATTCCTTCTTATCGAGGTTTGAACTTGGGTCTCCTGGATGAAAATCCAAGGACTTACCACTACGGTATCCCTCATGGGTCTCAATCTCTTTCAACTATTGTTTAATTAACTTGACCTAGTTTTTTGCTTTGTTTAGTATCTTAGGTCCAATTATTAGCCTATGTTCGATTTTATCCCAACTAATGGGTGTTCTACATTTTTTACCATATAAAGATTAAAAATATGGCATCCCTCTGCTAGATTGATAAGAATTATTATATATAAACTCTATCAAATATAGGTATGATTTAATATTTAGTTTAGTTCCTAAGTTTGTGGTCAAATTCCTTCTAAACGTAAGGTTATCTTAGTGTCTCTATTTGACACTATTACTTCTAGCAATCCATGTAATACAAAGATCTCTTGGATAGACCTTTTTGCTAAAACCAAGGCATCATCCTTTAGATTTCTAGGTATAAAATGTGTTACTTATGTTAAATATCAATAACTACCAAAATAATATCATGCTTAATTCTAGATTTTATTGAAATTGTAATCCAATTCATGGCCAAGATCCAACATTGTGTGATGTATTGGATAGTCCTAAGGGTATTTCATTTTGCAATGTATTTAATGTTTTGTAATATTTTGTTATGTAATACCAATGGGCTATGCTTTACCTTGTTATGGTTAAACCTTATTAATATTTTTAATTAACATAAATCCCACTTATCATGTTGGATTATGTTAAACTTTATGATGTAATTAAAGTTTTGGTATTGTTATAAATACCCCCCTCACACTCCTCGTTTCTAATCGAAGTGTTGTGCAATATATTCTATCAATAGTGATATCTATGGTGCTTATAGGCACCTCAAATATTTGTGTATCTACTTCTATTTTGTCCTTTTATACTTTTTATATAATATTTGGGTGAATGATTAACTTCTTTTCATTTTTGGTAAATATTATGAATTATAACATGGTATCAAAGTAGGTATGAAAAAAACTCACTTGGTCACATAACAATATTATTTAGTGCCTCTGATATTTCTTTGGACTCTTGGATGCCTCTCTCTCCTATTTCTTATAAGTTATTTTTGTAAAATGGGCAAAGAAGATTTCTTCATGCTCAATATTTTGAAATCCCTAAACAAAAAAATGTTTATTTGAAGAATCATTTTGGATAGTAGTTTTTTGGTCACAAAATGCAAATATTGGAAGGCTAAATAGTAATTTATAGATTAGATGAGAATTTTTTAAATTTAGAAATATGCCTTGATTCACATGCATGCCCTAATTTGGATTGGTATTATTGTCGGTATGTGAATCACTTATCTACTGGGAAGGGTCATGCCTCCATCCATGTGGGATGAGTGCCAATATGGATAGGGCATAACACACAACTGCATGGTAGACTTGATAAGGTAGTTTCGTATCGATCACCTCTTTTTCTTAATGAAGATAGTCCTCAAATTTACATCTCAGGTCATTCTTTGCCCAGAGTTTCCCTACCATTTTTTTTTGGTAAGCTGGTTTTTATATTTATAAGTGGGTTTTTTAAGAGGATCCCAAAACCTTATAACAATATAGGTCGTGGCCTTTAACACCAGAGTGAGCCTCCTGGGCTGTTACAACAAAAACTTTCATAATACTTACCAAAATATCAAAGAAGGCCTCGTGGGCTACAGGGGAGTCCATCCCATAGATGGAATGGTACGAGCTATAACAAAAAAATAATAGAAAAAGCCATTTCAGGCCTAACACGGACATACTAAACTCAAAAATGATACACTTCCAAGGATCCTCCATCATGCTTCAGGTTCCTCCTGGTCCTCCTGGGCCTACCACCCCTTGTAGCGTTTCAGGATCCTTACCATCGCATTTGTGGCCGCCAAGATGTTAGTTGTCATATCCAGAAGAAGCTGAGATGACAAACCTTCCGCTTCACTCTCCGTATCCGAACTAATCTGTTGTGGCGGGTTCTCTTTCTTGATCTTGACCTTCTTCAAGCGTTGAGAGGCCCGGGCAGGAGTAGGAATATCCCCAGTCACCCCACGCTTGGTTGGTCGGCTGCGAGAGGGCCCTTTGAAAGGAGACTGCTTATCATCTCCCGGAGAAGAGTTTCGGGATGGGCTGGAAACCCGCTCCTCATGCCCAACTGAAGGGTTAGCTGGGGCCTGGCCTGCCAGAGGCTGCACCACCTGGGGGAGGACGGTTTGCAGAGACATGATGGTAAATCACAACCATCAAACCCTGGTGAATGGGCATGCAAGATGACTTCCTACTCTTTTCTACAGCCAAACCTAGGGAATACGCTAGGTAATCAGGGATACAAACTTGCTTGGCATCTCTGAGGTGGTTTACAAAGCTGATATGGAAACTTCGAAGAGGTTTTTCGGGATCGTCACAAGTTATATACTACAATACAGGAATCATGGCGAGGTTCCAAGGCTCCGAAAGATTCGACCGAAATAGGGCAGACTTATCCCAACCCAAATTATGCCCTTTGTCTGGGAATTGGTCCAATTCCTCAGCCCAGTTATGGCTATCACGTCGAATGATGCGACCAGTGGCCGCCAGACCCGTGACCTCACAGAGTAGTTCGACAGAGATTCAAAAGTGTAATCCCTGGACAATGACTTCACCTTTATTCCAGGTATCAATAAAGCCTCGGGTAATATCTTCCTCGGGTCCTTGGAATTTCTCAAGAAAAGGAACCAGACCCTTGGCTTTCATAAAGGTCAACGCTTCGTTACACAAGGAGAGCTCGACTGGTTCAATGAAGGGAGTGGCCATGGTAACAGAAAGGTTAGGTAGAGCCCCTGATGAAAGGAAGGGATGATGCACCAGAGACAAAGGATTGAGAACACAGACACCAACAGTGAAAAAAGACCCGATGACAAGGGCAATTAAAAGGACCCAAGCCTTGGACGCTCGATGAGGATACACGTGATGGCATGCAGAGCAGCCCATAATTGTCCAAGGTGGTAATAAAAATAGAAATATGGCAGAGGAAAAGGCTGAGATGGCACTCTTCTCATGTCGCTGCCATGTGTGCCCACACTCACTATGCCCATTGATGATCTCACGCATGGGCTTGTTGAAAAAGGGGAACCGGAGCCACCTCCCAATGGGCCCAGAGACCTGACCAATGAGAAGCCTCCCTTGTGTGAAAAAAATCTGCTCGAGAATGCACAAATATTTGACAATCGAGCTGATGACAATCCCTTTCATGCCACGTTTGGGGATATCATTTCTAAAAGGGTCGGGCCATCCATCGATGAACCTTGGGACACGTCCATCATTATCACCCTTACCTGACTCAGCCTCACAAAGGCATCCAACTGTAGATAAGATAGGTGGCATGGGGTGAGCTTTGCCACCTCTAATCACCATAAATTTCCTCCTAGGTGGCTTCATGAACACAATCTTGGTTGGCGGTCCTCTCCACGTCTGTCGGGAAATTTTGACGCCAAACGATGAGGCAGGTGGATAGAAGCCCTTTGTTCGCCATGTGGTCAGCAAGACCGTTACCCTCCCTGAAAGTGTGTCGGACATGAAAGAGGTTGCATCGGAGGAGGAGGTTCCTAGCCTCAGAGATGACGTTGGCCACCTTCCAGGATGGACTTTTGGAGTTAAGCATGTAATTTATAATATTCATCGAGTCCCCTTCAATCACCAGAGGATGAGGATCCTCCGAGATGAGCTTAAGACCTCGTAGGATCCCCCTAGCTTCCGCAACATGATTGGTCTGGGTCCCCAAGGCTTCGCAATAGGCAAGGATTAGTCTCCCACTATGATCTCTTACAACACCGCCTGCTCCCACTGGTCCTGGATTGCCTCTGGCGGCTCCATCAAAATTTAGCTTTAACCACCCTCTAGGAGGCCTGACCCATCTAACCTCCTTCCTGGATGAAATCAGATCCTCCTGGGGATCAGGATCCCCATCAAGCTTGAAAGTCCTGAAGATATCTGCCTCAAGACCACCTTTAGGAGTCGGACTAGGGATAAGCTTGGAGTTTTTGATAGCAAAGGCCATGGCTCTATGGGCAATGGAGGGAGGATCCCTAGGAGGACTTCCAAACACCCGACCATTTCGCTCCAACCAAATCTGCCATATGAAATGGTGAAAATAAGCAATCCATAGGAAATGAAGCTTCAGGTTTCGAAAGGGATTGGTCCATTGGAAAAAGGCCTCCTTAATAGACTTGGGAGGAATCCATTGAATCTGGAAGGTGGAAAGAATGATGCCAATGACAGAACTGGTGAAGGAGCAATGCAGGAAAAGGTGGTCAGAAGACTCACAGGCTGACTTACACATGTAACACCTATTTGGGATGGCGAAGCCCCTTTTATGGAGGTTATCAATAGTGAGGGCTTTGTTTTGGAAAGTGATCCATGAGAAAAAATTTACCTTGGGGATCAAATGTTTTCTCCAGACCAGCTTGCATGGGAAATCCGCCTTAGGACCAGTATGCAGGAAGTCGTAAGCAGACTTGATCGAGAAAGCTCCGCTATCCGTTCCTCTCCAAATCATACGGTCAGGTCCTCCATTGGAAGGGATGATAGTCACTTGGAGGAGAGAGGAGAGAGTTGTGACCTCCTCAATATGCCCACCCACATCGATGTTCCTCCACTACGGGGATCCGTTCCTCCAAACAATGTAGTCAGCCACCTTCTGCTCATAGTTGGGATCCATCTAGGCTCTAAGATGACCCAGATATACCTCCTGGATGAGAGGGTACTCCAAGATCCATTTGTCCTTCCAAAAATTTATACTCTGACCATCTCCAATGATCCACCTGCCACCGTCCATAATCAGCTGCCGCGTTTGGATCACGGCCTTCCAGAAAGCCGACCCTCCCATGGGAATACCATCATCGAGGAGAGAAAGGTTGGTCAGGTATTTCTTGTTGACAATTTTGATCCAATCCATCGTGTCATTAGTCATGATCCTCCAAGCATGCTTGGCAACCAGCGCGAGGTTCATCATCCCCATCCTTCTTAGGCCAAGACCACCTTGTTCTTTGCTTTTGCACACCATTTCCTAGGCCACCAGGGGGATTCTGGACTTGTCATCATTTCCTGACCATAGAAACATCCTCTGAATCTGCTCAATCTTACGGTGGACCGAGGCTGGCAGCCTAAAAATAGACATGAAATAGGTCGGGATTCCTTGGAGGTAAGCCTTGGTGAGGGTAACCTTACCAGCTTGGGACAAAAACTTGCCTTTCTAGGTGGATAATTTTTTATGGATGCGTTCCATCACCATGTTCCACATACCCTCCTTGGTCCTACCACAAAATAGGGGGAGGCCGAGATAGGTTGTAGGAAGAGAATCGATAGAGCAACCCAGGATCCTGGCTATCCGAACCTGGCGCCTCACCGGGGTGTTGATGAAGAAAAGCTTACTTTTAATGTAGTTCACCTTCTGACCGATCACTCGTTCATAGAGGGAGAGGATCCTCTTGATGTATCTAGCTTGAGCTACTGAAGCACTGGTGGACAGGAGAGTATCATCCATGAACTGCTGGTGGGTAATCGCTTCAATCCCCGAAGTGGGGAGGATGCCAGTTACCTTTCACCACCGAAGCACCTCCTTGAGAGCTCTCCCCAGGGCCTCTACCAGAATGATGAAAAGAGTAGGGGACAAGGGGTCTCCTTGATGAAGGCCCCTATCACTTTGGAAATATTCGACTAGGGATCCATTAACCAGGATGGAGAAATAGGGGGTGGAGATGCAGCTGTGGATGAGGTCAACCCAGAGAGGGTGAAAACCAAACTTTAGGAGAATCGCATAGAGGAACTCTCTATCCACTCTATCAAAGGCTTTATTCATATCGAGCTTGAGGAACAAGGCAACCTTTTTAGCCATGGAGGCCGAGTGAAGGGTCTCATGAATCGTAATAACCCCATCCAGGATGTTCTTGCCTTTCACCGAACTGCCTTGGCATGGATCAATGAGAAGAGGGAGGATGGGCTTAAACCTATTAGCCATGGCCTTGGTCAGAATTTTGTAGAAAACATTACAGAGGCTTATGGGTCTGTAGTCAAAAAAGGTTCTACAAACGGAGGATTTCGAAATGAGAGCCAGAAAGGTGGAATTGAAACTACGATGGACAACTCTAGCCGATTGAATCTCTCTGATGGCTTTACACACGTCCTCCCCTACTACATCCCACATGGTTTGGTAAAAATGAGGTGGAAACCCATCCGACCCCGGGGCTTTGTCAGGTTGCATGGAGAAGAGGGCTTCCTTAATCTCCTCAGAGGAGAAAGGTTCCATGAGTTTGGTATTAGCCTCTTGAGAGACACTGCTTGGAATGTTGGCCAGGAGCTCAGCTTGGGCAAGCCGATCACTCTCGAGAGGATTTCCTAGTAAATCTTGGAAGAAAGTCACCGCCTCGGCCCTTATCTCTACAATGTCCTTTGTGGTGGATCCATTACTGCAGTCAACCTCTCTGATTTTGTTGGATCCTCTATGCCGCATGGTGGAGGCGTGGAAGAATCTAGTGTTAGAGTCACCTTCCTTGATCCAAAGATCCCTGGACTTCTACCTCCAGAAGGTTTCTTCCCTTGCAATGATGTTATGATACTCTGCCAGGATGTTCCTCTCTTCTTCTCTGGTGGCCGCACAGTGATCTCCAGCTTTGATTCTTTTTTCTATCTCTTGAAGACGTTTCGAGATGGATTTTTTGCATTCAAAGATGTTCCCGAAGACTTCTTTGTTCCAGACTTTCAATTTTTCTTTTACTATCTTGAGCTTTTGGGCAAGCTACAATGACGCTGATCCCCCACCCTTTTGTTGCTGCCACCAGGAAGTGACTTGACCTTTGAAATCCTTGTGGAGGATCCACATGGATTCGAACCTGAAGGGAGTTTTGAAAGAGGGAGCCTTATCTGATTCGAGGATGATGGGGTTGTGATCCGAACCAATCCTGGGCAAGGCACACAACGTTGCATCTCCAAAAAAGGGAATAGCTTCTTGAGAAATGAAAAATCTATCTAGCTTCACCTGAATGAGCCCGTTGCCAATCCTCCTGTTGCTCCAAGTGAAAGAGGACCCTTTGAGCTTGATGTCCATGAGCTCGTTGGTGTTAACAAAGTTCCTGAAATCGTCCATGCTTCTATTGCACATATCTAGTCCTCCTTTCTTTTCAGATGGGTGCAGAGGACAGTTGAAATCCCCGCCAATAATCCACGGAATGGTGCTGAAATTGCTCCTCATTTGAGTTACAGTTTCCCACATCTCAGCTCGCTCTACAGGAGAGTTTGGAGCATAGATGTTGGAGAGGATCCACAACTAGTTGCTAGTCTTGGAGTGGAATAAAATGTTAAGGATTCTGTTTGAGGAAGACAATAATCTTCCTTCAACCAGGGTAGGATCCCAAAGGCACATGAGCCCACCTGATGTACCTTGAGCAGGACTGAAGAGAGCCTCCCCTTTGGCCCAAATGGCCTTAGCTGCCTTCTTGGAGGAGAACTCGTCACTTTTGGTTTCTTGAATGACAAAAATGGAGGGATTTGTCCTTTTCCTGAGGTCAGCAACCACCCTCTGTTTGGCTGCTCCATTAAGTCCTCTCACATTCCATGAGAGGACTTTCATCTCAAAGGTTTAGGGTTTTTCTTGCCTCCCTTCGCTATCTGGAAGGGGGGTTTGGATCCTTGTTTGTCATCCTTCTGAGTGTCGGACTCATCAAAAAATAGTGTTAGCTGAGTTTCATTGGCGATATTCTCCATCGCTTCCTTGTTTCTCTGATCATTACCAGAGAGTCTTCCTCTTTTTCGTTCACTGCCATAGTCGATAGCTTGCTTTTTGCTCCTGGTGTTCCTAGGGCTTAGTCACCCAGATAGAGAAGGACCTCCTTTTTTAGACACTAGAGATAAGGATGGCTCACCCCTCTCCATGTGGGGTGGGGATTTCCTATTGCCTGCAAGATATTCCTCCAAGATGGAGTTCGAGGCACCAAAATCAGGGAAGGTGTGAACCTGAGTAACAGGGTCCTCTGCACGAGAACCGTTTTGAGGTGAGGGTTTTGAGGGAACCTCTTGCTGCTTCTGGATCGGTGAAAGAACTCCTTCTTCATAATCCTGCTCAGGCTGAGTCGAAGGTCCTTCTAGGCCCTCCTCCTGGGCTGCCTGAAGGGCAGGGTTTCGCATGATGTACCTAGGACCCATCGACGGTTGCTTGTTGAGCGGAGGTTTCCCTTGGTTCCATTGCAGTCCTTTATTCTGCCCTTCCACTCTTTGATTCAGAGCCTTCAAGGCCGGACATTGGGTCTGGAGGTGTCCCTGAGTGCGACAATGAGTACAGAATGCCGGCTTGTTCTCATACTCAATAACTTGCCTCGTGATGAGGGTTGATCCTCTGTACAAATTAATGGCAGTAGGGAGCTCAGTGTCCAGGTTGGCGGATACGTAGAACCTGGCTTGGACCATCCTAGAATGAACTTTGGTGGATGAGTCAATGGCAACCAGCTCCCCAATGGAGCGAGCTATCCCTTTAATGACATTCTCATGCCAGCACTAGAAAGGAAGGTTCGGAAGCCTTACCCATATCGGAGCTATATTTATGTTTTGGGTCTCCGGGTTGAAATCCTCTCCCCACCTCCGGAGAAAAAGGCTTCTGCGCCCTAGAAACCAGGGTCCCCCAGCCAAAATGTTGCAAAAATCCTCTTGAGTGTTTAGTCGGATGGCAAAAACCCCCGAGAGAGCGCCACAATCTCCATGTTGCCATTGGTTCTCCATTTGCCAAAGGCCCATTTCTGGATGGTCTCCATGTCTGGTCGCCCTCCTAGGAACTTGCCAATCAGAGTAAACTTTTTGAGCTCCAGGAAACTCTCCATGAGGTCTTCAGGGATGACAAGGTCTTCGCCTGAAGGGATTAGCTCCTGGTTGAGGTGACTATCTGGGGTTCCTGGCCTCACCGCATGAGCATAGGAACCTTTCAGGGTTGCGGCACCTAAAGAAACCCCCTTGTCGGGAGGATCTTTCCCTTGCCCACTACGCCCACCCTCCTGGGCCCCTACAGCGTCAGAGTCTGCCTCACCCGCACTGGTTCCACCTGGGCCCTCACCCGTCACAGTCGCCTCCGTCCTACCGCCTCCTGTCGCTCGCTCACCCGCTTCCCGCTTCCCATCCTCGCCTGCCTTCCCGCCTCCCATCCTTCCTCCTCCTCTTTCTTTGTTCACTTCCCTACCATTTTTTAGCATTGCTATAGCATGGTGTTCTTGATTTATGATTGTTATTTTAAGGGTACTAGTTTGATGGTAATAAATACCAATATTTCCTATCACCAAGGGTCAACGGTTTGCTCATCCATGGAGACGTCTTGCTATTTCATTAGGCTAAAGTGTTTTAGTGGTTTTATGGAAGGTTCTATGGGTTTAGGTCCCATGTTCAAACCCCCTAGTAGTTTTTTATCTTCAAAATAGAGAGGAGGAATGAAAGGTAAACTATGGTCATCCCTTCTCATCAGACCCCTTGGTATGATAGAACATAATAATTTGTGTAGGAAAGTCCAATTTTTGATTCCATGTGTAATCAACATGATCATTATTGGTGCCATGCCATATAAAAAAATTATTAAAAGAGTCTCCAATAATAACCTTCTTGCAAGTGTTGCATTCAAATTGGTAAAGTACAACTAAAGTGGTAGAATATAAGTGGTTTAGGCTAGCAAACAAAAGTGCAACACATGGTAGTGAGTGATGGATATTACAATTATAAGGGGTTGGATTCTTGCAGTTTTAAGCCATTAATTTCTTTCAAGCTTAAAAAAATTCAAACAAACTGGGAGCCTCCACCGCAGGGTTGGTTAAAATTAAATTTTGATGGTGCTTAAAAAGGGAATCTAGTTATAGCAGGTATTGGTGGTATTTTTTGGAATGAAAGAGAAGCGGTATTACTGTATGCTGAGAATCTTGAAATTTAATCTAATCATTTTGCTAAAACTAGAGCTATGTTCCTAGGCATTAAGTTGATTGATAAAATTGGAGTTAAATATATCATCATAGAAGAAGATTCATTAAACATTATAAACCTAATCAAGGGTAATCAGGATTCAATTTGGGACATAAATGATATGATTCAAGAGGTTAGACTACAAATTAGGAATTTGGAAAATGTGCAAATTGTACATATCTATGAAGAAGGCAACATGACTGCAAATTGGGTAGCCAATTGGGGAAGTCATAATGAAGGATATGTAATCTTGGAAGATAATTTTCCATAAGAAAAATGGAAATTAGCAATAATGAATTTCAAAATAAAATTATTTGATATAAGGATTGGGAAAAGGGATTCACAAATGCAGAATTGTAGAGAATGAAAAAGAAATAGTTGTTAGGCATTTGTGTCAGTGTTGTATTTATGTTGTTAAGTTTTTGACTAAGTTGGATTTCTATAGTGTAAGTTGATATAGGTTATGTGGGCTGTATTTTCAAATTGGTGACTCAATTTATGTCACATATTGGGATTTGTATTAGGGTATCATGCTTTTTTATGAAAATGTAATAGGATTGGGGTCCTTTCAAAAACCCCTTCCTCCAATATAATTTAAAAATAAGGTTTAAAGCTCTATTTTTATTTTATTTTTGGGGTCTATTAGGGTAAAACTATTGAAGGCCATAATTTCTACATATGAAATAATTTTGATCCTTTTTTTAAATTACATGTATTTGATCTCTATACACTAATGATATTAGTTCATGGACTTGCTACAGTGTTAGAGGTTGGGTTGTGTAAGATGGATCACAAAGCCCTAGTTACTTATCTTAATGGATGAAATTACAATATTTGGTCCACTCAAATGATCAACTTACTATGAATTAAGAACCTATGGTGTATCTTTCAATAGGATAAATTAATAGTTCTTGATGATGAAGCTTGACACCCAAAGGAAAAAAGAGCCTCTAGGTTTTTTTTCCTTGTAGGTTAAACAAAAGTTGATTTTACATGTCAAAGAAAAGAATGACTCTATCAAGTTATGGTTAAAGTTACATGAACTTTTTAGATGAGTTAATACTATTAAATTAAGTCACTTAGAATTAGAGCTTTCTTCTCTTAAGCTAGTTGAGTTTGATAATATTGAAGATTGTATCATGATATTCAAGGCTTTGAGGGTAGATATTGCATCTTTTAGAGGTAAAACTAAAGATGATGTAAAATGCATTAAGATCATCCTTTCTAATCTCTCCCCATTCTTTCATATATTGAACCTAATAGTTCATATAATTTCTATGTTCTTAGAATCTCAAAATACTCTTAATATTTACCATATTTTCTCTCTTCTAGTTCATTTTTAGGTTGCAATACAGAATTATGGTGGTGGAACTCCTCACATATAGGCTTATGCAAAGGAATTTTAATATAAGGAAGCTAAAACTAAGGGGTACATGGGAAAGGCTAATTATTGAAAGAAAATGAAGACCACTTATGGATACTATAAAATGGTAGGGACAACCTACAAAGAACTACTTGGTAAAGTTGCAAAATTTTGAAGCTAAGTTATTGAAGCACAGTGGACATCTTTTAGATGATGAGGGAGATTTAGATGGATCTACCTCAACTACAAAGGCCTGCTATAGCATTCATTATGGAGATAATATATTATTGTAACTATTGTTTTCTCTCCTTGACCCCTTATTTTAAATGATGAGGAGGTGCTAAAATTCTAATCTGAATCATAGCCAAGAGCTAACATTGTAGCATGTATTGGATAGGCTTAAGGGCATTTCATTGTGTAATGTATTTAATATTTTGTAATATTTTATTATGTAAGCCCAATGGACCATGGTTAACCTTGTTATGGTTAAACCTTATTTAATATTTGTAATTAACCTAAATCCCACTTATTATGTTAGCTTAGGTTAAACTTTATGATGTCTTTGTGGTTTTGATATTGCTATAAATACTCCCCTCACACTCTTTATTTATCATCAAAATATTTTGTAATATAATCTATGGATAGTGATGTTTATGGTGCCTATAGGAACCCCCAAATATTTATGTCTCTTCTCATATTTTTTGTCCTTTTATGCTTTCTATATAAGATCTGGGTGAATGGTTATAATCTATGGATAGTGATGTTTATGGTGCCTATAGGAACCCCCAAATATTTATGTCCCTTCTCTTATTTTTTGTCCTTTTATGCTTTCTATATAAGATCTGGGTGAATGGTTAGGTTTTGTTCATTTCTAGAAAATATTGT
Organism: Wollemia nobilis; assembly: GCA_028583015.1. Classification (NCBI taxonomy): domain Eukaryota; kingdom Viridiplantae; phylum Streptophyta; class Pinopsida; order Araucariales; family Araucariaceae; genus Wollemia; species Wollemia nobilis. The sequence goes on along the minus strand of JAQPPZ010000521.1, from coordinate 12,920,808 downwards.
GAATTTCAATAGTAGTCCTTATACAAAACCATACTAATTTTTTTTATCATTTTTATTCTAATAAATCATGGGGACATAACATACTTATTGGGTGTATATTCTTAGTCTTGACTTGTTGGCATTAGCATTTTGTAATGAATGTTACTACATCTATTTTTATTCTAGGCCAATAGTACAATATTTTCAAATATGCCACCTATTTTGTACACTCAAATGACCTAAATAAGGACCACAATATACCTCTTTTAGTATAATTTCTCTAATATAATCAATATTTAACATGTAAATAGTTTTTTTGTTTTTTAAATCTAAAAGACCCATTTGACTCTAAAAAATATCCATCAAATACATGGTCTCCTACATTTTCTACTAATACATTCTTTACCATTAATTTTTACGTCTTTCTAATCATCCCAAAATCTATTCTTTTAAGGTTGTTTTCATGGTAGTGGAAAATAAAATAAATCATAAATATATCTTATGATTTGAAACATCTACTATCTTTTTCTCTTTCTCTTTACATAATTAATGTCAAAATTATGTTAAAAAAGGAATTACATCCATCTATGTTGCCTACAATTTAACTTAGGTTTCATGAAGATAATTTTTAGATCTTGATGATATATTTTGAGCTCACTTCAAACATGAAGTGCATGCACCTTTACTGCTAGCTCTAAGTCATGTGAGGTCTAATTTTGTTTGTAGGTCTTAAGTTTACATTATTTATAGGATATTATTCAACCACCTTGCATTAGTACTACACCCAAAATTTCTCTTAATTCATTAGTGGTGATAATAAAATCACCATTTAGAATAGGTACTTTTAAAAATCATGGTGATATGAACTTTTTCTTAAGAATCTAAAAAGCCTATTCATATTTATCAATCCTTCCAAAAAATTTATATTTTTACTATAATGATATGATGACGTCAACTATTTTAGAGAACCCCTTTATGAACCTTCTATAATATCCTACCAAGACCATAAAATTATGTACCCCATGAATAGTTATAAGGATTGACAATTTTTAAATGGATTTTACATTGGTTGGATCTACCACTATTTATTCAATGGATACCATAAATCTTAGGTAGTGTATCATTTACTCTAGGAAAGAATATTTACAAAACTTGATATATGGTTGGTGCTCCCTCAATTTGTTCACCAGCGTTGTGATGTGTTCAAAATGATCACTTTCATTATGTGAATAGATCAAAATAACATCCAAAATTATAACGATAAACTTATACAACTAGCATTGGAATACATTGCTCATCAAATTAATAAAGGTTGTAGATTCATTTATTTAATTCAAAGGGTACTATAGTAAAATCATAGTTCCATACCTAGTTTAAAAATAAATTTTAGGAATATATTCTTCTATTTTTAGTTGATGATAGCCAAATATTATATCTATATTTTCAAAGATAGCTATATCCTTCATCTAATCAAATGGATCATCAATTCTAGGGAGGGGCTACTTGTTCTTTACTATAATCGTATTCAATATTTTGTAGCCAATATAGAGTCACATGCTTCTATATTTATTTTTCAAAAAAATTATTGGCATGCTCCATGGTGACAAACCAGGTCTTATCAACCCCTTGGAAGAATTTCATTCATTAATGTTTTTAACTCAAAAAACTCCATTGTAGTAATTCTATATGGAGATTTTGATTATGGTTATGATATTTGTTGATAAATATTACAGTATTTAGTAGATGCTAATGTACCCCCCAAGGTACCTTCATGGTATATTTATAAATATAGATTAGGATTGAGTCTATAGTTTAGAGTGTGATTTATATTTCCCCTTTTATGTAAGTGTCAATGTGTAGGAAATACACGTGTCATGTAAATTAAAGTGTAAGTGTAGATTGATAGAATTTGTACAAGTGTCGCGTATGTAAAAGTGGAAATAGATAATGTGAGGATGTGCACAAGTGTCTTATATTAGGAGTGCATGTAGAAGTGTAATATTCATGTAGATATGTACAAGTTTCTTAGATTCAAGAGTCCATGAAGAGTCTTGTATGCAAGTGGCAAGATGATAAGCCAAGAGTCATGAGACTTGCCATATGGATAATAATAGTAAAGTACTTGAAGAGTCACATTACTATGGCTATATTATGGAGATAATTCCCCATGAGAAAGCAATCCAAGAGTAATTCCAATAGAAATATGAATAGCCTATTATCTGGTTGTAATAGGAATGAAAGGAATAAAGCTTGTATACATTTTTGAGCAATTAGTATAGTAAGTTTTCTTCAAGCATAGTTCATGAGTGACTTAGGCTATTTACATTCATATTTGATTATATAAATAAATATTATTTTATTTATTATATAGGCCTTAAAATAAGTATTAATTTGCTCATATATTCTACTCTTATATTATTATTTTAACATTTAATATTGTGGCTATTTTATATTGGGACCTATGATATTTTATGGTAGTAAGGATTAAAAATCCAACAATGGTATCAAAGCTACCACTAGACTCTATCCATTTTCTATATATTTTATTAAGCCACCATTATTAATTAAATTTTTCCACTTTTGATAAATTTAATTTAGAGAATGTCCATTTTGAAGGCAATGTAGGCTTGGAATCTAATTTTTAAAGGTCTTATTGAGTAGAAGATCAAGAGGACTAGGATTTAAACACCCTAATTTATAGGCTAGGATATTTCCACTTGGTTGAATGAAAACCAATGAAGAGTAGGACTCAACTAGATTGATAGAAAGGGCCAACTTAGGAGAAAATTTGGACATTGATAGAAGAAGCCAACTTAGAGAAAAGTTGGAGATATAAGATTGAAGATTGCAAATTGAATATTGAGGTAAAACCAACTCAAAATATGGTCATTCAAGGATATTTAATGCCACCCTAGTATTTATATTGGGTTCTCTAGTAAGGAGGAGAATCATATTATGTTTTCAGGTGCAACCTAAGACATTAGAGATTTCATATTTACAATACAAAAGAGCAATAGATATTAAGCTACAAAGGTTGAGAAGTGTCCTATAGAGATAGAGAAGAATTTCAACTTTTAAGTATAGAAAGAGAATAGAGAGAATCAGAGCATAGAAGTAAGAATAGAGAATATAATAGAAGCAATATACAACAAATAAGAAAGCAAAAAAAATGCCAAATAAGCTTATATTAAATAATAGGTCCAAGAGACTTGTATTGAATAGAAGAAGATCAGAGAGACCTGTATTAAGATAAAGTAGAGAAGCCTATACTGAAAAGAAGGTCCAAAAGTAGAATGTATTGAAGAAGGTCCAAGAAAGAGACCTACATTGTTGAAGAAGGCCATAGAAGCCTATATTACAAAGAAGATTCAAGCACCTCCATTGAAGGAGAAGAGAGCATCATTATTGAAGAAGAAGAGAAAATTGTAGAGAAGCTTGCACTATTGAAGAGAAAATCTTGCACTATTAAAAAGTCTTAAAGGAATGTTCACAAATGGTCTATGTACATACATAGATAAGGTATTTTTAGAAACATATACAAAGTTAAAGGATATATTTAGTGCAACTAGAGAAAGCATACAAAGCAGTGAGAGGAAAGCATTCTAAGCTAGCTACATACGTTAAAGGAAACACATGTAAAAAAAATTACACGTTAGATTTAGTGATAGCATAAGTTTTTGGAGTAGCCAAAGGAACACCAAACAAATAAGATAGAGGTGGACTAGTCACTTGAATCAAGGCATATCAACCACAAAGGAACAACAATCAAACAAGGTAGAGGTAAGTCAATCACTTGCATCAAGATGGACCAACCATAAATAAAAAAGTAAGTAGAGAAGGAGAAGGTAAACTAGTCACTGAGTCTAACCAAATCAAGACTCCTAAGGAATAGGCCACCTAGAGAAAATCAACACTAGGTACCTTAGGTAGAACAAATTGCACCAATCAAGGTAAAGGAAAGTTGCCTAAGGTAAATGTGAATCAGATTGCATTGATAGAAGTGAATAACAAAGAGTCAGATAAGAGAGAAGCCAAAATAAAATACTTTGATCTACAAAGTGATCAAGTTGAACATGAGAGGATCCATGGAAAAGGCTCAAGGTGAAGCAAACCACCTATAAAGCATTCAAGCCAAACGTAAGATGAGGTGAGATGGAAGCAAACCATCTATGTAGTCATCTATAGAATAAGTAGAAGGTGAGGTTGAGACGAAGGCTCAAGGTGAGGCGAATCACCTATGAAACCAATGATCAAATGAGCAAGCAAACAAATGTTACATTGCATGCAAATGAGGGTTTGATGTTACCTTAGCACTGAATGTGGAATCAAGCTCAACTATAATCTTGTCAAGCATCTTCAGGTTGTTAGAGTATATTACATTATTTTGTACATGCTAATGTACCTCCATGGTACCTTCATGGTACATCTTGTAAATATTATACTAGGGTTGAATCTTAGTTTAGAGTGTGAGTAATATTTTATGTAATGTAATATTGTGCAGGAAATGCACAAGTGTTATGTAAGTGTGAATGTGTAGAAAATACACAAGTTTCATGTGAGTAAGTGTGAAAATATAATGTGAGTCTATGTGTACAAGTTTCTTATATGTAAGTGTGCACAAGTATCTTTAGATTAGGGTGTGCTAAGTGAATATTCATGTCTAGGTGTGCATACAAGATAGAGTCATGTGTATGCAAGTGTCAAGTAGAGAAGCCAAGAATCATGAGACTTGACATAAGGAAATGAATAGTCAAGTATCCAAAGAGTCATTATACAATGGCTATATATTACTCCATGGAGGATCATTAGTGATATAGAAGAATTTATCAATATCATCAAGTGTAGAGAGACAAGTGCTATATTTGTAAGAGAAAGAGGAGTAATAAAGTTTACATACATTTGAGCAACTAATATTGTAAGTTGTGCTACATGCTTTGTACATGTATGATTTAGGCTATTTACATTCATATTTTTGCATATTAATGAATGTTAGTTGATATATTATAAGCCTTGATATACATATTATTTTTCTTACATCATTATCTTGATATTACTATATTGTGGCTATCTTATATTTGATCATGTGAGTTTATATTAATATTAAGGCTTCAAAAGCCATCATAGGTAACTTCAATTATGTTATATTGAGAGCTAATTTTTTTGGAGGGAATGAATAAGGTTTCAAATAATATTTAGTGCTAAGGTTATCAAATAAGGAGGAATAAAGGTTAATATCAATTTTTTGATAATTTGAGTTTTGTGGTATTTAATAAGTCAAAAATTAAAAGAGTTGGAGATATAAGGAGTTGATGATTTTTTAATTATTGGTATTTGAAGGAATTATTGAATTTTTTGAAGGTTTATAGTTATTTAAGAGTTTTATAGTTTTTAGAAAATTTGAAAAGATTGAAATTTTTTTAAATTTGAAGTTTTTAAATTTGAAGTTTTTAAAAATTTGAAGTACTTAAATTTTGAAAAATTCCAAATCAAATAAGAGAGTTTAAAATTTTTTCAGCATCAAAAGATAAGAATATTTAGAAATTGCAAATTTCATATTTGAATTATTTTTAACTTAGAAGATATAAGGATTTCAACTTAAAATACACTGGATGGATAAATGGCAAAGAGAAAGTTTTCAACATAGGAGACATTATCAAAGTGCAAAACCATACTTTATGAGAGGAAAATTTCAAAAAGAAAATTTGTATCAAAAACAATATTTTGAATACAATGGACAACATCATAAAAGAGTTCTTCAAAACTCTTATCAAATATGTAAGATAATATCACTTGAGTCTCATCAAAAGGTACAAATGGAAAAAATATGTTTGGTATATAGATTAAGGAGCTAGTCATCATATGACAAACTTACATTGGTTTGAATATTTAGAAGTTAGGGATAATATCTCTCTAGAAGTTGTAGATGATAATAGATATCAAGTTCAAGGAAATGGTAGAGTAATACCTAGCATGCTTTTATTCATATTTTGTGCTAGAGAATGTTTTATATGATATTGTACTATCAACCAATCTTATATTAGTTACTTAATTGGTTAAAAAAGGAAGATTAGTTGAAATCAAATATATATATGAACATAGTAAATACATCATCAAGTATCAAAACTAAAATAAAGCTACAGGTTCAATCAAGAATGAAATATATGCCTTAGATTCAACAGGATTTTATCAAGAGATTGTTAAATATCTATATCAAGATGAGGTTAGTGATAATTTTTTTGAGTTTTTAGAAAGATAGGATACAAGGAATTGGATCTAGCATAGTCCAAAGTTTTTCTAAAAACGTAAGCAATGGATGAACCCAAGATTTAGGATGATGAAGAAGATTCCATAGATACAAATATTCATGGATAGTGCAAGGTCACATGAATATTGAAGATAAATATGAAGATCAATATTGAAGACTAAAGTCTTCAATAACCAAATAATGTAATACAAAGGGGTGTTGAGGAATATTACATTATTTGGTACATGCTAATGTACCCTCATGGTACCTTTATGGTACAATTGTAAATATAGATTAGGGTTGAGTCTATAGTTTAAAGTGTTATTTATATTTCCTCTTTTATGTAAGTGTTAATGTGCAGGAAATGCACAAGTGTCATGTAAGTTAGAGTGCAAGTGTAGATTGAGATAATATGCACAAGTGTCATGTATGTAAGAGTTCAAATATGTAATGTGAGGATGTGCACAAGTGTCTTATATTAGGAGTACAAGTAGAAGTGTAAGATTCATGTACATGTGTGCAAGTGTCTTAGGATTAAGATTCCATGAAGAGTCTTATATGCAAGTAGCAAAGATGACAAGCCAAGAGTCATGAGACTTGGTATATGGAGAACAATAGTCAAGTACTTGAAGAGTCACATTACTATGGCTTTATTATGCATACAATGCTTCATGATATATCAATCCAAGAGTAATTCCAATAAAAATTTGAATATCCTATTATCTGGTTGTAACAGGAATGAAAGGAATAAATCTTGTATACATTTTTGAGCAATTATTATTGTAATTTTTCTTCATGCATAGTTCATAAATTATTTAGACCATTACATTCATATTTTATTATATAAATGAATTTATTTTCTTTATTATATAGGCCTTGATATACATATTAATTTGCTCATATATTCTACTCTTATATTATTATTTTGACCTTTAATATTGTGGCTATTTTATAATAGAACCTATAATATTTTGTGGTAGTAAGGCTTAAAAATCCAACAATATTGGCATAATATCTATAGAAAAATTACATTTTTAATGGATGAGGTAGTCTTCCTCAAGAAACACATGCCTATATTCATTCAAGAAAATATAATCCTTAAATATGAAAGTTTTTTCCTCTTCTAGTTCATCCATATGTATAGAATATATTAGTTATCCATTCATTTATGCCTTTTTCAATTTCATGGCAATAAGTTTCCTTAAAATGATGGGTTTTTTGATTCCCTAAATGGTAGTACTATATACATAATCATCAATTCATTCTACTCTCTTAGTTTAATAGTACAATCTATCCCTACATTGCTAGATCCAATTGATATCTATGATAACATCATAGGATCCCAAGGGATCAATATATAATGATAACATCATAGGATCCCAAGGGATCCATATATAGGTTAACTTTAGTCATAAATTTAGGAAGCTCTAACCCAACCATTCAAAGGAATTGATCTACTCTTCATTTTGCCTAATTTCCATATTGAACAGTCCAAGATTTAGACATAAGCAACTTTTCTATTTATTTTATTTAGAGCATATTGGGAAATAAAATTTTAGTTGCTCTAATTAATATAGAAATGGGACTTCTATACAACATATATGATGTTTGAATCATAATGTTCTGGTGCTTCATTTGTCTATTATCCTATACTCCATGGATTTTATATAGTTTTTATGTGGGTCGAGAAGGTGATTTAACATTTGATCCATTGCTTATTTGAGGGTATTGACTTGTATAATGATACTTATCACAATTTTTTTGTTCTGTAAAAAAGGATTTTGAAAGGATCCCCAAAACTTTTACAAAGAAATCACAACAAAAGATACAAGCTCAAGAAGACTATCTTCTGGAGCTAAAAAAATATCATCTACACCAAGAAGATAACCTCTGCAAGACCAACAATAGATAGAACTAAAATTTGAAAAATGTTTTCTTGCCAAGACTAGAGAAAGCCAACACACAGAAAAACAAGCTAAAAATTGAAAAATATTTTCCTAGCAAGACTAGGGAAATTCAACATGCAACTAAAATAAACTAAAATTTGAATAAGGTTTTCCCCCAAGACTAGGAAAAACTAGCACACAACCTAAATGGATTCCGTACCAAAGAAAGCGAATAGGGGGACCTCGAGCCCCAACTAAAACACAAAACCTCTAGAAAATGATACAATATTCCCTCTAAAAAATAGAACTAGAATTCCACACAAAAAAGAACCAAGGAAAGCCCACACAAAGGACCTTTTTGAAGGCCTGGAAGAAGAACTAGCAACACAGGGAGATATTGAAAGGCCATGAGATCTCACTGCAAATATGACCTAGAAGATATTTCAACAACATGAGATCTCCACAGGACATGAGATCTCACTACAAAGTATATGGAGATCACAACCAGAAGGTGAGAAAATCCAGAGAAGAATCAATCCACTACAACACCTCATGGCTGGAAGGGAACATCTCACACAGGGACTATCATCAGGAGACCATATTCTATAGTAGGCATGTACACATAGGTTCCCCCAACCTAGGACCAAAAACAACTGCATAAGAATAATTTCATCAGAGAGTTACCCATGCAAGATCACCATGTAGCCCCACCAATTGTCCATCCAAGAAGAGATCCATAGACACCTTCACCCAAAGCTACACAAGAAACTCAGGGTCTATCCCAAAGACTAGAAAGAATTAGTAGATAAAGGCATCACTTAAAATCTTGGATAGACAAAAAATGGATCTTTTGAAATCCTATTCCAAAAACAAGCACAAGATCCACTCAACTACGGATGATAAAGATATAACCATCTTATATACCAATGAAGATATAGTGAGCAAATACCAAACCCACTTTTGATTATTAGAAGATCCCAAATCCACTTTTGATGATCAGAATATCTTGAACCTACTTTTGAAGGCCCATCCTAGCAATAGCTACAAGATCCACTCAACTACAAATGATAAAACCATGGCCACTCCAAAGACCAAGAAAAATGTAGTGAGAAAATCCTAGGCTAGAACATCAAGGGCAAACAGGAAAGTGGGAGCCCCCTTTCGAAAGCCAAGCTCCAGAGAGGAATAGAGGAAACCCTTCCAATGGATAATTATAATGCATGGGATCCTCCTAAATACCAGAAAGGCCCACCGAGATAGTCTCCACAACTCTAACTCCTGAGCCTAGTTGCATGAAAGGTAGCCACCATCAAAGGCTTCCAAGGAGATAAACTTCTATTTGATCCAACCGAGCAACTATAATCACATAAAAATGGGAATCCACATCCTGGAAGGCCCTAAGAGGATCCCATAGAGATTCTAGAAATGCAGTATGAAGATCTCAAGAAGGTCTACCCAGCTAGGAATCCACAATACTGGAGGGAGGAAGCAGAGAATTTGAAATGAGGTCTTTCTTCTCAAAGTATGATACCTCCCCTCTCGCTCCCGCTTCCCCCTCCATGATCCTTATCACAATTACAACACCTATCCTTGAGACATTTTCTTTTATTTTCTCTATTATTTCTATATTATTGTGTTCTTCTATGCTAATACTATTGTTGGTTTTGTGGTCTTCGTGGATCTTAGATAAATTAGGTGGCAAGGCCTATTATAGGCTATTGGACTAATTTTGTCGATGTTCTCAAATGGTCTTACAAGCCTAAGACAGAGCATGGTGAATTTTATCAAAATTTTGGAGGGTTTTGCTCTGAGGAAAACTTTGTCACCTACAATAAATTCTCTAGGTGTTCTCTTAAGATCGACATAGCTCTTCTGGCGATCTATGGCTTCCTTGAGCCGTTGGCAAATTTATTTTATTTGTTTCTCCATTTGCTTTACAGTATTTTGTTTGATCATTACTCTATCTTCCATATTATCCCAATAAAAAGGTGTTCTACACCTATGCCCATATAGGGCTTCAAATGAAGCCATACCCAACATGGCATGGTGGCTATTGTTGTAAGAAAATTCTACCAGAAAGAGATAGTCCTCCCACTTGTTTTGGTGATCCATACAGTATATTTATAGCATATCTTCTAATACTTTATTAACTCTTTTAGCCTACCCATAATTTTAAAGATGATATGCAATGCTAATGTTGAGCTTTGTACCTCAGGCTTGGTGCAAAGCTTGCTAAAGTTCATATGTGAATTGGGAGTCTTTATTTGAGATAATCACCTTAGGAAACCCATGCAGACATACTACTTCTCTAGCAAATTTTTGGGCTATAATAGGTGCATCATCATGTACATTTCCTGGTATGAAGTGAGCCACCTTGATCAACTTGTCTACTATCACCAAAATTACATCATGTCTAAAACGGTTCGCAGGGAGACCAACTATGAAATCCATGGAGATGACTTGTCATTTTTGTGTAGGAATTTCATAAGGATATAACCGTCCTCCTGGATGCTGATGCTCAACCTTGAAATTTTGGTATTCCAAGCATCTATCCACAAAATTTATTATGTTCTTTTTCATTCTAGGTCATTAGTAGTCCTTCCTCAAGTTCTCACGCATCTTCACCACTCCTGGATGTGCATAATATGGATCATAGTGTGCTTCTTATAGGATGACTTTTCTTATCTCCTCATTACTTGGAACAACCACTCTATCTCTGAAATATAATAGGTTCTCTTTGACCTTAAAATCCTCATATTTGTTAGGTCTTTACTCTACTTGAGCTCAGTTTTGAATATAGAATTCATTAGTCTTTTGTAGTTCTTTGATTTGCCCAGCCAACCTAACCTATACTAAAATTGTGTCATGGCAGTTATGTGTCTTCTTCTACTGAGTGCATCTGTTAACTTGTTCTCTTTTCCTCTTATATACTCAATTCCAAAGTCACACCCAACTAAAAATTCCATCCAATATTGTTGTTTTGCATTAAGCATGTGAAAATGTACTACAGATAATATCACTAAATTTTTAGAGCATGTACTACAATAGCCAATTCTAAATCATGGATGGCATAGTTAAATTCATGCTTCTTTAGTTTCCTAGATGCCTAAGCTACCACCACTTCTTGCATATGAACACCCCAAAACCTTTTATGGATGCATTGGTACATACTATGAATGACTTATTTAGATCTGATATCTAGATAATAGGTGTTATTGTTAAATTTTCTTTGAGTACTCTGAATGCTTCCTCACATTGGACTGTCCACGTAAAGGCTCTTCCTTTCCTTTGCAAATTGGTTATAGGGAAAGCAATTTTTAAAAATCCTTTTACAAATCGTCTGTAGTATCCTGTCATTCCCATAAAGCTTCTTACTTATAAGACATTTTTGGGGGTTGGCCATTCTATAATGGCTTCTATATTTTTTGGGTCTACAACAACTCCTTCAGCTGAAATTATATACCCTAGATATTGCACTTGAGGAGTGTAGAACTCACACTTCGATAACTTGTTGTATAACTTATTTTTTCTAAGGATTTCCAGGACAACTCTCATGTGTTGGTCATGCTCCTCTTTGGTTTGAGAGTAGATTAGTATATCATCTAAGAACACAAGTACAAATAAATCTAACTTCTCTCAAAACACACTATTCATTAAATTCATAAATATGGTAGGAGAATTTGTTAAGCCAAAGGGTAACACTGTAATTCATAATGGTCATATCTAGTTTGAAAAGTAGTTTTGTGGGTATCCTTTTCTTTAATTCTTAGCTGATGATAATCAAACCTAAGGTCAATTATTGAGAATATGGTGGCTTCTATTAGTTGATTTAAAAGGTCATCAATTCTTGGTAGGAAATACTTGTTTTTTACTATCATTTTATTTAGCATTTGATAATCAATACATAACCTTAAAGACCCATATTTCTTCTTGACAAAGAGAACTATAACACCCCACTGTGATACACTAGGCTTGATGAGTCTTTTTTCTAATAATTCTTATAGTTGTGTTTTGATCTCTTGTAATTTTGTGGGGATCATTCTATATGGAGTTCGAGCAATAGGTGTTGCTCCATGTAAGATTTCTATGGAGAAATAAAATTCTCTCTGATGTGGGGGACCTAGAAAATCTTCAGGGAATACATATTTAAATTCATTTAACATTAGATACTATTGAAAAAGACTTGAACCAGATTTGGTTTCTTTCTTTTTATTCAACTTTATTACATAAAGTTTACACCCTTTTATTAAGGCTCTTTTTACCTGCATAGTTGACAAAAGATGGGGTTCTAAAGTGTCTCCGCCACAGTGAAGTTAGACTCTTTGTTTAGAGTTATTTGTATAGTCTAACCATATTTCTTCAAATTTTAGTAAGGCTTTATGTTCCTTAAGCCAGTCTACACCTAAAATGATATCAAAATCATGTAGGGGAGCCACATAAAGGTGCCAACTATTTTTACCTTGAGGTAAAGTGATTTGTGGATCAAATAAGCATTGACTGACTGAGTAGGTCTGTCCAGACCCATACTCGATCTTCCACCCATTTGCCATAAACCCGAGCCTTTTCGTAATGTCCCTCAAAATACTAGTATATATAAAACTATTGGTAGTCCCACTATCAATTAAAATACATACTTCCTTATCACATATTTTTCCTTTCAAAATAAATGGTGTAGCTTATCCTCAGAGAGTAGGGTTACCTATAACCACATAGACCTTATGAGTAGTTTCTTCTGCTGCCTTTATCCTATTAGCCCTTTGTGGATATTGGCTAGCATAATGATCTCCTGAATATACATAGCAACCATTTGGAGGAACTTTTTTCTTCCAGCTTTCCTCATTCTTGTTTTGAGTAGCAATCCCTTTTCCTAAATCTCGATTTGCAATCCTCTATTCATTCTTGTATGTGAAGTTTCTCTCTCTTGTCGACCTTTGTTATTCTAGAATCTACCCCTATCTTTATTTCGGTTATCACCTTTGTATTAGTCCCCATCCTTGGGCCTTTTTAACTGGTCCTTGCCCCATATTAATGGTCTTGAGTTCTTCCTCTTCTTAGGATCATCTCTATATTTCTTTGTCTTCTGATAATAGGTCTTCTTTTCTTTTTGACTTAAATATTCATACCATGTTGAATACTAGGCCTCAGAAAAGTCCTTAGGTTTTAGTATACCAACTAGAGATCCAATCCTTGGGTGCAAACCCATGATAAATTTTTGTACCTTAAATTCTTCCCTTCGATCGTATTCAGGTACATATTTCAATAATTGCACAAAATTATGATAATACTCTATAACAGTCATATTTTCTTGGTGTAAATTTGTGAACTCAACAAAATTTTCTACATAAAATTGTCGAGTTAAAAATCTATCCCTGAATTCCTTCAGGAATGTGTACCCTAATCTATCCTTGAATTCCTTCAGGAATGTGTTCTAGGGTACATCAGTAGCTTCAACTTGTTTGTTTCTCTTGTATGTTGTCCACCAGTTCAATGCAGGCCCTGCTAGATGAGCCACTACCCATGTTGTTTTAGATTTTTATGAGAGGGGCTTAACAACATAGTATCCTTCGACCTCACTTAGCTAGTTTTTATATGCCTCTCCATCACCTTTACCGTCAAATTTAGAAATGTCTATTTTCCTTAAATCCTTGTTTAACTCTACACCAACTTTCTTTCTACTAGATCCCTCGAAAAAATCATCTTGACGATTTTTGGGTTCTTTACTCTTAGTCAAATTCTCAATTACTTTTTATTTTTGAGTTATTATTTCCTATTGTTGGGCCAATTGAGCCCTTTTTTGTTCCATGTGTTCACTCATTTGTGCCCGTTGCAACTCCATATGTTTTTTTTGTTGATTAAATTGTTCTTGCATTAATTGTAAGATTTTAGCCATGTTGTCTTCTTTCTGTGCAAGATATTTTTCTTTTCTAATGAGTCGACGAGGAGTTTCTACAACTCCTTCCCTATCGGATTCTCTAATGATTCTTCTTGGTCCCTTCCTCGGACCCTCTACAATCCCTTCTTGTAGAGTAGTAGCAGTTCTTTTGGAGGTACCCATCATTAAACCTAGATGCAAAAGAGTTATGTCACTTTTAGTTTCTCATAGTTCAAAAATATAAGTTTTCTAATACAAATTTTATAATCTAGGGTTTCACAACCTAGGGCTCTGATACCAACTGTAACAACCTAGGTATATATCACCTGGTTGTCCATTCCAGTCTTGCTCCCTGGAATCACTAAGAGAAAATTTTGACTCAACTTGAGGTTAAAGTCATAATGAAACTATTCTTCACCCAACATTTAATTAGTACGTAGGCATAATTTACTCGCTTCGAGACTTTTGACCACTGTAGATAGTCTCTCGAGTGGTCGATATTGGCTAGATCCCACAAAAGATGTCATTTTGTGAATATGTTCTTCTCCTTTGCTAGAGGTTTATGTTCACGATATGAGGTTGTCCTTCTAGGGTCCATATTTCCTAGAAGGTTGGACGCATAGTTCCCCACCCCATATCATGGAGAACATAGGTTTCTCTGACCTATAAGTTATATTTATTTTCAATCACTACTTGTATATATGTCATGCTAATATATAACATTAATATACCTAGTGCCTAGCCGAAGTCCATTGCATTATGGACTTGAATAGGGCCCACAAATTCTCTAGTTCGGGTCCGGGTATCCCAGGTCATATTCGCAACTGACGATGAGACGTCCCATACCATCTCACCGTTGAACCTTCTAGATCCGGAGTCTAGCAACTTCTAGAGCTAGCTTACTTCTAGCAATTTCCTAGTTGAACAACGATCATGAGACCCCCTCACGATACTACTTGTATGATAGCCTAGAAATGGTGTTCCATTCCACCTTTCGTTATCTATTCATAGCAGAAGGACCACTTGTCCTGAACAATTCTGCTAGGAAACGACTATTATCGAATCACCGTGATTAGAAACTACTGGTGCTTGGTGGATGTTTGTCCATCTTGATGAATCATCAATGAAAGTTCACCCAACTTGGTGGAGCATATATAATGTTTGTTTTTCATTATTCTTGAGGTATCTATTATTCTTGAGGTATCTATCCCAAGATAGTTTTAAGATGGTTTTATTAAGTTTACGGTAACAAGTCTATTCTTCATCCAATTTTTAAGCATAAATGGGAACATCATAAAGTTTATAAATTTCTTATGGGACTATCCTTAAGGTAGTAAAATTTCTCTTTAAATATTTCATCCATATGACTTTTATTCTTTGTGGTATACTTTTAAAATAAATTTTAACAATTAATAGTATACTATTAAAAACGAAAGACTTAAATTTTAACAATTAATAGTATACTATTAAAAACGAAAGACTTTTACTAAATAAAAGGATGAAGAGTCAATTATTTTATATTAAGCATTTATAATAAAATCATAGTGTTAGTCTACTAGCAAGAACCGTAAATAAATAAATAAAGATGAAAAATATAATTTAATATTTTTATTCTACATCATTGTCGAAATTAAACTTTTTATTTCAAGATATCTAGCACTAAGCATAAAGTCCCAATGTTAAGTACCTAGGCTAAATACATGATCTACCCAATGTTTTTTAAAGTTAATAAATCCTTTGTGCACGACTAGAGCACCCTCTTTTTTATATTACAAGCATATAAGACAAAATTTAACTAATACTTTTATTCACTTAGCCCTATAACAGGATCAAAGTTTAATTTATTATAAATTAATAAGTTAGTTAAATTCCTTGATAAAGATTTTCTTTTTAAATTAATGTCTCCAGATATTTCTTTGGGAATTAAAGAAGGGCAGACAAAAATAATATAACTTCTCTATTTTGCTATTGGAAAAGTGAACATCAAGGATTTTTCACGGTGAACGAATGCAGATCGATACGCAAACCAAGGATAATTCCCTTCTCTAAATTTGGTTTCATAAAGGACGTCAGAGAATGATTGCTAATTAAAACCGGTGAGGATTTCGAGTTTAATATTGCATTTACTTCACAATATTTTTGCAATGATTTTATAAGGAGGAAAACCCACTGTTTTAGAGAAGAAAGGATGTTTGCTTGGATAAAACGAAACACAACACGTCCTTAATAATCTAAATGGTTCAGATTGCCAAGAGGTATAAGTTTAACCATTTATTCAACCTAATTTCAACCTAATTCAAGGTTTTACTAAAATACGAAGCAACCTCTATATATATATATATATATATATCCAGCAAGATCTATTATAATAGATCAATTCTTTTATTTAAGAATGATAGTTTATTACTCAAAGTGGAATCAAATGTTTATGATAAAAGAAGTGTTTTGAAACATGTACAACCACAAATTGGATCTTTATAGTAGCTATTAGTACGACAGATAATGAAAGCATACCTTTCAAAAAAATACAATTCGATTTACTAGCTAATAAAAAAAAATCTTTTTACTGTGTTCTATAAGGGATCGCAGGGTTGATTTTTACTTATAGATAAATTTTCGGTATTAAACGAGTTCTCAAAAAATATATCATGATTTTGTGATATACAATAAGTTAATGATGAATTGCATTTTTGCATAAGGCAAAGTTTAACTTTAAGTGAGTCATAACTTTTATAAAGGAAAAAATTATTCTCCAGAAAACAAATTTAGAATTATTTATATGAAAAGGATCTTTCCATAGTAGAATCTCTATCAACCATTTAATTGAAGCAAACTAAAATAAGAAGTTACTTAATAAGTGATTAATCTAAACATTATACTAACGCCATTGAATATGCTATGATATTAAAAATCTATGTGGAAAAGATAACTGGAGAATCGCTTTTCATCTGACAAGAAAAGAAGACAGCAAACAATCACAGAACCTTAGTAAATACTTTCATACAACAGCACATATACAAATTTTACAGTATAAATAGGAGAAAATTATATTATAATTTAACCCATACAAACTCGGTCTTGAAAAATTATGCACGATACTAGCCAGCACATGAGTTTAGATAGGAAAAAAGTCAATTGGTAGCCTATTTCAGTTTACAAATGAACATATGGGTACCCCAAACTACCATGAAGTTTATATTGTACAACGGTGTCCAACCAAACTATCCCAACCACAAATTTTACTAGAACTTCACCGACTTCTATCCTTCTGAATCAACGACTCCATCTCGCAGGGTTTCCACAAGGCAGACGAAAAGGTAGATGGTGTGCAATAATGGGTCAGCACGGCCATCTTGAATGTAAACTAAACATGCAATCAACACACAGACACACCAAAATGTAATGCATCTTTTACATAGGCTTAAATACAATGGATTTTATATATGTGTGTATTTTAATTTACAATTTATTACTCTCATACATCACAGAAAACCCATTTAGAAGCAGCATAAGGTTTTGTTTTAACTTTGATTTACTTATCTTCTTTATTAGGTTATTTTCCTTACAAGATTCATTCCAGGTTTCGGTTACACCTGACAAAAGAGTTTCTAAAGGAGACCATAGTGTTTTACCAAAAATTACAGAACGTTAGATAACGCCAAACCAACATGATAATCATTTGACATACACTGGAAACTTTAACCATTCATTGTCCAACTAACCAGAAAATAAAATCGTTCAAGCACATTACACTTCATAAAGAAAGAAATGACCTGGAGTTCAGGTAGCAGTGATTCACAAGGAAGAACAACGTGCAAAGGAATTCCTCAGACATCAACCACCAAGACATATTCCCAACGCAGTGTTACCACCACACTTTATAACATGATAGAGATACTGTCTGAATGCCACACAAGGCAATTCATGCAAGAAGGTAAGGTTGTCGAGTGGCAATAGCCTTCGGAGTGCCCTTAAATAACATGTTATACTATGGTTAGCATTTGTTTTAATTTATTTTAAGTTATTATTATTAATCATTCATTTTATTTCATTATTTAAAATTTTTTAATATTGCCATATGAGTGCACATATATATATTTGTCTTTACATGAAAATATAAATAAATATTTAGATTTGAAAAAGAGCTAAGGCTACCCTAGATTAATATTGAAGAGCACAAGTTTAAATAGTCAGGAATGAGTGAGGTGAGGTTTAGCGGGTGCGGCGGGAGTGAGGGTTGAATTTTCTGGGCAGGAATCTCAACCAAGGCGGCAGAGGTAGAGCAGTTACGAAAGGGGCGGGTGGGAACCTCGAGCATGGATCAAGCGAGGATCCGAGAGGAAGGCGGTCAAGCTGCGGTAGATTTGGAGGCGGGCATCACGCGGGGGCTCGACCCTCCTCAAAAAGACCCCGACAAAAAATATACGAAGGACAATGCGGGGCCCAAGAAGTGGTTGTCTTTTGCTGAGACTCTTAGAGGAAAAAGAAAGGAGGTTCTCTCTCTTCCGCCCCTAGTTCCAGTAAATAATAAAATTTTGGCCCCGACAAGTTCCATGAGCCCTTTTCTTTCAATGGAAGAATTCTCCCTGGTAGGCAAGTTTTTGGGAGGTAGGCCGGACATGGAGACTATCAGGGCTTGGGCGACGGGTAAATGGCGATCGGTAGGCAGCTTGGAGTTGGTAGCTCTAACTCGAGGGTTCTTCATTATCCGTTTTAACAATATGGAGGATGCTAACCGCATTTTAACAGGAGGTCCTTGGTTTTTGGGCAAAAGGAGCCTTTTTCTCAGATGATGGGGTGAAGATTTTGACCCTGAAAAGCAAAATATTAACATTGCCCCTATTTGGGTTCGTCTCCCGAGTCTACCTACCCAGTTCTTCAATGAATATTGGTTGCAGGGCATAGCCAGAACTATAGGGGACTTGATCTCCATTGACCATGCGACCTTGGCCAGGACAAGGATGACTCATGCACGAATCTACGTAAATGCTAATTTGGATAATGAATTGCCAAGGTTTGTGGAGCTAGAGTATGGAGAATACTATCGAAAATAGCCGGTAGAATACGAGAACAGACCGACATTCTATGCAGAATGCAAAAATCAAGGACATCTATGCAATCAGTGCCCTAACCTGGCAATGAATAGAGAAAAGCAAAAGCAGGGAATGCTAGACAGAGGAAATTTGAGGAGTTTCCCTGGCAGAGGCGATTTCAATCAGGAAAACTATGTCTACCAAAAAAAGAAAAGAGAGGGTGCAGGGTCCCAACAAGACAAAGGAAAACAACAGGTTGTTGGCAACCAAAATACTCAGGTAAGTTCCAATCCTCTAGTTTCAAATAAATTTTCAATTCTATCCAATATGGGAGTAGGAGGATTATCGGAAGACATGGAAGCCCAGAACCTTCAGGCTAACCTTTCTGACTCTCTAGAATCCCCATCCAAGTCAGGATCCTCAAACCCTAATGCTAAAATTATTGTAAGCCCCGTGGGCATCACAAAGCCAAACCCTAATGCCCGATCTCTAGAATCCCCATCCAAGTCGGGATCCTTAAACCCCAATGCTGAAAATACTTCAAGCCCAGTGGGCATCCCAAAGCCAAACCCTAATGTTGAAGAACTTAGGAAGAAAGTTGAGGCATTGGAAAATAAAAAATCTCATCTCCCTAACATCATCACTAGGAGCCAGGTGAATCCTACTGAGGGGTCGTCCCACAGACCAGGGGAATACAGGAAAAAAGGAGAAGATTTGGATGTAGGGGTGGAGATATGTGAAACTCTTCAGACTGAGGAATATGGCAGTCCGGTTCTGCAACAAATTGCCTCCCCCCAGTTTAGTCCTAAACAAACCAGGAGCACCTTGTGAAGTCTCCTATAGATTTTGGCAGTGAAAAAGAAGAGGGAGAATATCAAATGTTGAGCATCAAAAAATTAAAATTGATAATGACATTGCCAATGGAAAATAGAGAACCTTGTTTCAACAGGTTATTTCGGGTTATGAAGACAACAAATTAGGAAAACCCCCTCAAGGGAGGGGGAGAGGAAGAAATCCCAAACAATCTAAATGAAGTTCCTCTCATGGAACGTGAGAGGCCTCAATGGCCTGCCCAAACACAGGGAAGTCAGTGCAATAAGAAATCAAGTGAATCCAACTATTATCATGTTGCAAGAAACAAAAACTGATGAGATTCAGTCAAAAAAAGTAGCAAAAAAAATCTGGAATCAAGGGGAGATGGTTTGCAAATCAGCCAGAGGAGCGTCTGGAGGCCTTATGACTTTGTGGGATCCCCGGATAGTAGAAGGCACCATTATTCAGAAATATGACAGGGTTCTTAGTGTTTTATTTAAGGAAATAAACAACAACAGGTCATGGATCCTTTCAAATATTTATGCCCCGAC
Organism: Wollemia nobilis; assembly: GCA_028583015.1. NCBI lineage: Eukaryota > Viridiplantae > Streptophyta > Pinopsida > Araucariales > Araucariaceae > Wollemia > Wollemia nobilis. The sequence continues at coordinate 12,900,430 of JAQPPZ010000521.1, read as the reverse complement.
TTCAATTCAAGGGAGAGCTCTACTGTGGGAGTACTTAGGCAATATGAGTGAAATCTTCCATAATGTCCCCTGGATTATGGCTGGGGATTTTAACACTCCTCTTTACCCTTCAGACAAAATGGGTGGAAATGGACCACCTATCAGGAGCATGGATGAGTTCAATGACTTTGTGAACTCCAACATGTTGATGGATGTAAAACTTAGAGGAGCGAATTATACCTAGAGCAATCGACGGATAGGGTGTCATCTCATTCAAGAAAGGCTTGACAGGTTTTTCTATCAAAGGAGGCTACAACTCTGTTCGGTGATTCTACCCTGCAAGCCCTTCCTAAAATTACCTCTGATCATAATCCCATTTTGTTGGAGATCCCTAACTCTCTGTCCTTCAAGAAACCTTTCAGATTTCAATCTATGTGGATCAAACATTCCAGTTTTAGAGATAACTTAATTCAGTGGTGGCAACGACTGTCGAGGGTAGTGCAACTTTTAAACTTGCTGGCAAATTAAAGTTTGTTAAGGAAAAGCTTCGAACTTGGAACAAAGAGGTCTTTGGGAACCTCTTTGAAAATAAAAAATAGGTTGTTGAAAGTTTGAAGATAATTGATCGAGAGGATTCAACATGGTGATGCTGATGAAACTACTAGGCAGGAGGAACAGACAAAACTAGCAGAGTTTCATAACATTTTGGCCTGTGAGGAAATCTATTGGAGGCAAAAATCAAGGGCTCTTTGGTTGAAATATGGAGATTCAAATTCCAAGTTTTTCACGTCACCACGCTTAGAAACAGAAGCAATAACAAGATAAAAATTTTAAAAAAGCAGATGGTTCTATTACTCAGGACTTAACAGAAATCAGAAAGGAGGCAGTAACTTATTTCAATTCTATCCTTGGTCAGGAATCGCAGTGCAATGAGGAGGCCAAAGATATTCTCTTGCAATCCATTCCTAGCATAATAAATGAGGATATAAACCTTAAGCTTCTAGCTCCCTTTTCTGATGAGGAAATTAAGGAAGCCTTGTTTAGCATGGAGCCAGACAAAGCCCCGGGACCCGATGGCTTTCCCCCTCGTTTCTATCAAGATTTTTGGGACATCGTAAGTGAGGATGTAATTTCTGTTGTCGAGAGAATTCCAAGCAAGCAATCATATCCCAAAAGGTCTCAACTCTACTTTTATTTCTCTAATTCCTAAGAAGCAAACCCCTGAATCTATGGCTGACTTCAGGCCAATCAGTCTGTGCAATGTTTCTTACAAGATCCTAACTAAAGCCATTGCAAATAGAATGAGAGATGTTCTACCCCGCATCATAGATCCATGCCAGGGAAGCTCTGTCCAGGGCAGGTCAATCTTGGATGGAGTTATCATAGTTCATGAAGCTCTGCACTCTGCTCATAAGACTAACAGGTCTATTTTTGCCCTCAAGCTTGATATGAACAAAGCATTTGATAGGCTAAATTGGGACTTTCTGATTGTTGTCCTCCTTAAGTTTGGTTTTCACCACCAATGGGTTAATTTGATCAAAGAATGCATTTCTAAAGCATGGTTCTCGATTCTGGTTAATGGAACAATTGCTGGTTACTTTCAAAGTCGTAGAGGAATTCGGCAGGGGGACCCTATCAGCCCCATGTTATTCATCATTGTGGCAGAAGCTTTAGGCAGAACCATAAAAAATGCTTGCAGTTCAAGGCTAATATCGGGAATCAAGGCAACATCTCTCACTAGGGTTGTTTCTCACCAACAATTCATCGATGATACCCTTCTATTGACTAAGGCGTCGGTGGTTGAGGCCAAAAGAATTAAATACATCCTGCAACTCTACGAGGATGTTGCTGGTCAAAAAGTTAATTTCAGTAAAAGCAAGTTATATTTCTTGAACACCCCCATTCAGAGGCAAGGAAGGATTGCAAAAATTTTAGGGTGTGATATAGCAAACCTCCCCACTTCGTATCTTGGTCTCCCTCTTTTCATTGGTTCTCCGAGAGAGTCAATGTGGGACAGGGTTATTGAAAGAATTCAAAAAAAACTTGTTGGATGGAAAGGTCATCTTCTATCTCAAGCAAGAAAGTTGACCCTCACTAAGGCCTCTCTTCAGAGCATTCCAGTCTATTTCCTCTCCATTTTCAAAGCCCCTATGAAGGTTTTCCAAAAAATTGAGAAACTCCAAAAAGAATTTTTATGGACTGGATCAGAGGAGAAAAAAAGGATACACCTTGTAGGATGGACCAAAGTGTGCAGACCCAGGGAAAATGGGGGCTTAGGTCTAAGGAGAATTGCTCATATGAATTTAGCTTTACTAGCTAAGCAGGCATGGCACCTCATTTATGGTGAAGAAAATGAATGGACAACTATCATCAAATGAAAGTATCTTCAAAATATGGAATTTCTAAGTGACTCAGTTCCAATCAGAGGTTCTACTTTTTGGAAAGCAATTCTCAATTGTAAGGAAATCATCAAAAAAGGTTTAAGATGGGTTTTAGGCAATGGTGAGAGGATAAATTGTTGGAATGACAGGTGGGCTAAGGACGAACCACTGACGCAATATCCTAACTTAGCCCGAATCAGAGATATCACGGAAGAACTCATTGGCTAGAAAAGTCTCTGATTATATGGTTGAGGACAGAGGCATAATGAAGTGGAAACAAATAAGGATTCAGGGATTTCAAGTGGAATCAAATGATCTTTGTAACATTCTCGGGCAACAGTTTATCCCCATGAGACCCAAGGAAGATCAAGTGACACTGGGCTCCTACGGAAAAATGGGCAGTTCACTGTTAAATCGGCTTACAAGCTTACTTGATGACGAGGATTTTGTCCTCCAAAAGGACTTAGTTTGGATAAAAAATTTAATTCCAAAAATTGCAGTCTTTTCATGGTTGGTTATCCAAGGAAGAATTCTAACCATTGATAATATGATGCGTAAAGGTATTTGTATCACTAATCGTTGTTATCTGTGCAGGGCTAATTGGGAGACCATTTATCACATTTTCCTTGAGTGCCCTTTTTCCTTGACTGTCCTAAGTGGGGTTTTTAGGCCTTCAATATTTCTTGGGTTAAACCAGCCATCGTACTTGATTTGTTCATCCAGTGGCCTTGCCCCTTTTCAAGCCAAAGACTTAGATACATGTGGAAAATTTGTCTCAATCACTATCTTTGGCAGGTGTGGTTAGAAAGGAACCATAGAGTCTTTAATGAGTCTATCCATGATCATCAAACTATCATTGCCGGGATCCTATCCTTTGCCAATGAGAATGTGAACCTTATCCCTTTTGATAGTCATAAACCTCATCTGCAGGAGACCACGATTGCTCAATATTTAAGCTTAACCTTGTTAGATGAGTCTGTGCCTAGGGTAGTCAACCCCAGAGCCAATGTTAAGTGGTCCCCACCTCCTACGGGTTGGTTTAAGCTTAATTTTGATGGAGCGGCTAAGGACAATCCTGGCAGAGCAGGCGCTGGCGGCATTGTGCGAGATCATAATGGGAATATGATGCTTGCATTTTTCGAATATTTGGGAACAAGGACGAACAACGAAGTTGAAGCTAGAGCTATGTGGAGAGGCCTTCAAATGACTCAAGACTTAGAAGGCAATTTGATCATAGAAGGAGACTCTATGCATGTTATAAATCTCCTCAATAATTGGAAAACACCTCCTTGGAGGATTAAAACAATTGTTGAAGAGGCTAGGATCCTTTTCCAGGGAAGACAGGACAGAAAAGCCCAACATGTCTTTCGGGAAGCTAACAAAGTTGTTGATAAGTTGGCCAATTTGGGTGTCGATGGTGACAAACTTTTCAAATGGGAACACGGTGTCTCGAGCGAAGTAGAGGAGCTTATTCAACAAGAATGCCAAGAATGATAGTCGAATTTACCAATAAGGAAGGCACTGTAAGTTCGAAGGCTATGAGTATTCTCGTCTCTTTTTTGAAATGGACTCACAATAAAAATTATCCAAGCTGTCAGTCTTGGTGGATGTTGCTTGGAAATACCACAAAGACTAATGGGGACAGTCACATGTCGAGATAACATGGCTCCTAGTCATCTTAGTAATTTGAGGTTGGTTGATAATCACAGGGAAAGGAAAGAAACGACAATATAAGACTTCGAACCAGAGCCACGTGGACCACCGAGATAGCCACCGCCATAAATCTAGCCAACGAGGTTCACTTCTCCAAGGCTGATTGGCCAAGACGGGATGTGGTCCCAAAGCATGTCATATACGGAAGAAAGCAATTACCAAAGAATTATTAAGAGTAACTGTCAATACAGAGCTTGTGGGAGTTTTTTCAGTACTCTGCTATGTGTGTCTGCAGCTTTTTGTTTCTCCACTGTTTCAAGGAAGGGATCCGTGTCTGTTTCTTTTTTTGTAATTATGATGCAGGTGTGTTTTCTCGGGGTATACCCAAAATGTTGTATGGGAAGTTTCTTTTTGATAACGAGGCTATGTGCCTTACCGGATGTAATGGCTTTGGCGGCATGTAGATTTTACATATATAGGATCCTTAGTAAGGACATGTTCATCAACAGCACTGGGCTGATTTTTGTAAAAGGTTTTGGGTCAACCTGTAAAACCCGGTATTAATGCTATAGTATCTTATCTACAAAAAAAATATTATTATTATGATTGAATTTAATTAATCAAGGAAATGACTTAACTTGTGCAAAATGCAGCAAAACAATCTTAAACAAACATGCACATAATGTAGCAAACTAGATACCCCTATATAAATGTTCTCTCAGTGAGCTTACGTGTACTCACAAGCCATTGTATGAACCATATCCCACCTTACCTCTTGTGGACACCACTATCTTTCCGCCTGAAGGTGGGTGCTAGGAGCTACTAATTTTTTTTGTTTGTGGTGAACCCTATTACTGCATCCACATAACTTTATCATCAGTATCTCATCCTCAATAATATTAGCAAACTATCAAATAGCAAATTGGGTGGGATGTTACAGTTGAAATATGTTAAGGTTTAGGTATCTTCATATTCATACCCTTTCTTAGTTAAGCTAAAGCCAGGAAGACCTTGAACTACTAGTTGCTTGAAGTCAAAGCACATAGTCATGGGACTATAAGCTTCCCTAGATAAGGATCTAGGTATGACAGGCTAGAAGCTTCCTTGGATAAGCTAAGGATTGCTTAAGGATTGGTCCTAGGAAAATTAACTTTACTCTGGTATACTATCTTGCATAAAGTAAGCTTATCCATTCACAAATGAAAGAAGATAAAATGAGATAGAAGACTTTAGCTATCTCAAGTGAGATAGACAGATAGAGCCAACTCATAGCAAAAATGATATGGATGGCTTTAGCTATCTTAGGTGAGATAGACGGATAGAGTCAGCTCATAGCAAAAATGAGATAAGTGACTTTAGTTATTTCATGGAAAAGATGAAATAGATGGAAAGAGTCATCTCATAGCAAAGGAGATAGATGACTTTAGCTATCTCAAGTGAGATAGATGGATAGAGTCAGCTCATAAAAAAAAGGAGATAGATGACTTTAGCTATCTCAGGTGAGATAGATGGATAGATTCAACTCTTAGTAAAGATGAGATGCATAACTTTAGCTATCCTCGATGAAGGTGAGAAAGATATCTTAAAGTTAGCTCATCATAGGTGAAGTGACTAATTTTGGTTAAGTTAATCATACTTAAGAATAGATATAGAGATCTATTCTTCAGATTTGAACTTGCTTATCTGAAGAGGAGTAGGTAGGAAATCTACTCTAGAGAGGATTATGGGGTCCTCTCCTTAAGTTGATTAATGAATAAACCAAATTTTGATTTTAGTGAACACTCAAAGGCATGAAGAATTTTTCTAGAGAGCAAATTTTGAGGCTAGGAAGCAAGAAAATCTTGTTTAGCTTCAAACCTTAAAGAGAGCGCACAACGGTCTGACTTAAAATACCTTGGATTTAATGGAACAATTCAAGGAAATTTGATCTCTAGGTGAGAGTTGCGATAAATTTCAAGACAAAAATAAAGGAAATCTTGCAAAGAGTGATATTTTTGCATGAATAATGGACTTTTGTGCTCTAAGGATGAGGTATTTCTATCCAAGATTGGTAGCATGAGGTAATGTGATATGCAAAAATTGCTATGTTTCCTTCTTTCTCTTACCTTACAGGTACAAGGATACGAAAAAGTATGAATAAAATTGCCTCTCGGATAGATTTAAGGAAGGATGTTATTACTTTTGTAGCTCTATAATTAGAATTACATCTCCTATAGAGTGAATACAATATTGATGTTAGAAAGAGATGGTGAAATTCTGTATAAACTCAATAGAATGGAAGTTAGACATTATCCTTGATCATCTAACTTTGTATAGCAAAGATGCTTTTGCAGGAAACACCCAAGACGGTGTTTAGCCCTAGGGGGATAGGATGTCATGACCCTCCCTGGTGGGCCTTAGGGCATAGAAACAGTGTGATGTTTAAAGATAACTTATACATAATTTTATTATCAGTAAGCAACTATGCAATGTATAGGATCGACCCTAAAGACTATTATATATGATTATAATAGGAAAATTAAATATTATAAATAACAAGTTTATTTATAATAAGGACTATTATATATTATAAATAAAAGAGGTTTATTTATAATTATAATAGGAGAATTATATATTATAAATAAAAGAGGTTTATTTATAATATATAATTATAATTGGATAATAGAATAATAATAAATTATTTATAATCAAGGGAGATTATAAAATGATATTATCATTATAAAAGGATATTATTATAAAATATTACTATAAATAAAGAGTATTTATAATAATAGTTTATTTATAATAAAGGCCTTCCATTTAAAAGGTATGGTAGACTTCTTCTAGTTGTGATCGTACATTCGAAGGAATGAAAACTCTGTCAACCTCAAATAGAGACAAGCTTATCTTCCTCATGGCAAATCTTTTAAATAAGATTTAAAAGGCAAAAAAATAGTCATTTGTCGTCTTCAAGTGGGTGGTGAATTAATGGCAGTTTTCAAAGAATGAAAATAATATATTTTAAATCCATAGTATCTCTCTTGGATAAGAAACAAATGAATTTTGATAGGTAATGGGGATGGTAGGAGTTGAACGAGTCATGAGCATGGCAACAAAACTCTATCCTTGAGAAGGAAGAAGGGAGGTTTTTTTGCATGGTAGTTAGTGGAAGGAGAATTTGGAGAAAGAAGGTGAAGTTGCATAAGCATAACTAGAGGGTGAAGCACCAGCGATTGATAGCACTCGAGAAGAAAAATACCAATTTGTGAAGTGATATCTAAGTTGGTAATGGAGTTAACCTCTTAATCGGTTAATATAAAAGGAAAACTTCCTTTTTTTATTTTTTTTTATAACTCCTCAAGCACCTGTGTCGCCTTGGTGTCTGCCCTTGTTATGTGGTTGCTTGTATACTTTTTTATTTGAGTTTATCTCTGTTATGTGGTGTACTGTTAACTCTAAGACCCCCAAGCAAGGCAAAATATTATCCTCGCCATGTGTTATAACAGCACCCTATAACCCACGATAGTTTCATGGTTAGCGCTCTACTCTTAGGTGTTACATCTATCTTTCCTGGTTCGGCCAACATGCTTCATGGGCATCGATCTTTGACTGTGTCAACAGTAGCCCTTCACGATTGTAGAACCTCCCTTCTCCTAGTCATAGGGTTGATGTGGTGGCATCGTTTGTTGTCTGAGATGATAGAAGAACATAGTCGCCATAGTCGAAACTCTCTCTTGTTTCCATTGTTGTGTTAGCGTCAGAGTGCATAGGAGATATGGGATGCATCCTTGGGATGTTGCGATGGTTTTCTTGAGTGTGTCATCAGAAGTGTTTGTGTGTATGTGTGTGATGGGGATAGTGTACCCGAGGATGTTATTTCCTATCTGTTGTTGGTTGGTTTTCGTTCACCTGGGACACGTCCTTTACCGACTCCTCTCTTAGGGTTGTAGGTGTCACAGTCTATTGACGTCCCTAGCTTTGTTGAAGATAAAGCCTATTGTTCCTTTGAAGCATCTATGTTCGATCATGTATTAAAAGAAATATATGTTTTATTGTAATTAAATAAGAAGTTATTTGATTAAAATACAAAGAAATAAAGTTATGTTTTATTTTGATTAAATAAGAAGTTATTTGATTAAGATAAAAGGAAAGTAGATTTCATTATGTCATTTATATTTGAAATAAAATAGATAATGATTGATTAATGAAAGAATATTTCATTATGTCATTTATATTTGAAATAAAATAGATAATGATTGATTAATGAAAGAATATTTCATTGTCATTTATATTTGAAATAAAATAGATAATGGTTGATTAATGAAAGAAGCTTTCATTATGTCATTTATACTTGAAATAGAATATAGATAATGGTTGGTTAATGAAAGTAGGTTTCATTATGTCATTTATATTTGAAATAAAATATAGATAATGGTTGGTTAATGAAAGTAGGTTTCATTGTCATTTATATTTGAATTAAATATAGATAAGATATGGTTAATGAAAGTAGGTTTCATTATGTCATTTATATTTGAAATAAAATATAGATAGTGGTTGGTTAATGAAAGTAGGTTTCATTATGTCATTTATATTTGAAATAAAATATAGATAATGGTTGGTTAATGAAAGTAGGTTTCATTATGTCATTTATATTTGAAATAAAATATAGATAATGGTTGGTTAATGAAAGTAGGTTTCATTATGTCATTTATATTTGAAATAAAATATACATAATGGTTGGTTAATGAAAGTAGGTTTCATTATGTAATTTATATTTGAAATAAAATATAGATAATGGTTGGTTAATGAAATTAGGTTTCATTATGTCATTTATATTTGAAATAAAAAAGGCAGTTATATTTGAAATAAAATATAGACAATGGTTGGTTAATGAAAGAAGATTTAATTATGTCATTTATATTTGAAATAAAATAGATAATGGCTAATTAATGAAAGAAGATTTCATTATGTAATTTATATTTGAATTAAGTTAATGAAAGAAGATTTCATTATGTCATTTATATTTGAATTAAGTTAATGAAAGTAGATTTCATTGTGTCATTTATATTTGAAATAAAGTAGATAATGGTTGGTTAATGAAAGAAGATTTCATTATGTAATTTATATTTGAAATAAAATATAGATAATGGCTAGTTAATGAAAGTAGATATCATTATGTCATTTAAATTTGAAATAAAATAGAAGTCTGGTTAATGAAAGTAAATTTCATTATGTCATTTATATTTAAAATAAAATAGATAATGGTTGGTTAATGAAAGTAGATTTCATTATGTCATTTATATTTGAAATAAAATAAATGGTTGGTTAATGAAAGTAGATTTCATTATGTCATTTATATTTGAATTAAATATATATAAAGGATGGATAATGAAAGTAGATTTCATTATGTGATTTATATTTGAATTAAATATAGATGAAGGATGGATAATGAAAGTAGATTTCATTATGTGATTTATATTTGAATCATGTTAAAGGGTAATTTAACATAGTTTGTATGGAACAATTGTGGATTATGTTATAGTTAGATAACATAGTTTATATGGAGTAATTGTGGATTATGTTATAGTTAGATAACATAGTTTATATGGAACAATTGTGGATTATGTTATAGTTAGATAACATAGTTTATATGGAACAATTGTGGATTATGTTATAGTTAGATAACACAGTTTGGTAAATAAAATATTGATTATTGAATTAGCTAAAGGTATGGGATTTTAGCTAGTTTGGTAAATGAAATGTGGATTATTGAATTAGCTAAAGGTATGGGACTTTAGCTAGTTTGGTAAATGAAATGTGGATTATTGAATTAGCTAAAGGTATGGGACTTTAGCTAGTTTAGTAAATGAAATGTGGATTATTGAATTAGCTAAAGGTATGAGACTTTAGCTAGTTTGGTAAATGAAATGTGGATTATTGAATTAGCTAAAGGTATAGGACTTTAGCTAGTTTAGTAAATGAAATGTGGATCATTATATTAGCTAGAGGTATGGGGCTTCAACTAATAAAGGAATGATGTTAATTAAAAGAGCAATTCACGGTAAAATTTATGGGAACTGTGAGTTCCTACGCATTGTATTGGCATACGTTTGGGAGAAAGAGATTACAGTCCTTGTATTTGTAAAAACCAAATATATGCAATATATGAAACATATTCGAGGCTGGGTTTTCCCATAAGGTTTTTTCCAAATATATATAATGTGTTATGGGCATTGAGTCTTTCTTTATTTATTTACTTTAATGTATCTCTTTGTTGTAATTTTCATATTCACTTTTAATGTATTTTTTGTCGATTGATTCTTATGCTTGATTTGAATAGATGTTTTAATAAATATTGTTCGTTGTTTGTTCTAAATTAGATGAAATTTGGGGTTTTTATTATGTGATGGTATTTTATGTTGTTAATTATTTAAAAAAAAAATAGAACATTATAAAGTGACATCCCTTAAACTAGTTGAGTTTTTGGGGTGTTACAGCTATCCATTCATCCGAGGAAGTGGATGTCCAATATGCAGGATGGAATACAACATAAGCCTATAACGTTTCTCCTTCAAATAATTTTTCATTCTAAGTATAGAAAAGAGAAACATTAGCACCTCTTTTTTGTTGCTTCTAACTTCTTGATCTGAAGCCTGCAAAATTTGGTCTTGTCTTCATGCAAAAATCACAAATAGGTTTGTTGAAGATATTTTTTTATTTTTTTCTTATTTTGTTTGGCTTTTTTGTTTTTCTAATTTTTCACTACTTTTATGTGTGCTTAATTGAAAATATAATTACCTTTATGTCTATTTCTCCTAGCTTGATGATGCAAGAAATACTTAAATACCTCATCAATAGGTGATGCATAAGAGTCTAGGAAGTACACATATAATATTTCAAATATCACGACCATTATTTCATATTTTTCTAACACATTGTTGAACATAATATTGATCAACTCTATGTCCCTCTCTTTTCCAATGCTTCTTGTCCTTCCCTACTTTTTGTAGGTAGTCCTTTCATAGTTCGGATATCCTCTTGTAATTTATTAAACCAACTAATGTACTCATCTATGGTGTTAAATGAATCCATGGATAAATTTGTAATCTCTACCTCTAACCTATTGATCTAATAGGAATCAATCCAATCATATAGTCCTTGGAACTTCTCTAGCAAGACCTTGGGATCAATGGTGCTACTTACATGGGTGTAATACACATTGTCTACATGGAGAGCAATCACATCATGAGCTTCATCCTTCTTATCCCTATACAATAGCTTTATCTCCTTAGAATTAGTATCTCTTGGTTGCTCATTTATATACTTCAGCAAACCATTGCTTTGAATTAGAGCTTCAATCTTAATTTTCTATGTAGCATAGTTTGGAGCACACAATATGGGTATGTAGTTATCCATAAATTTTTTGCTAAAAATAAAAATCTATAAGAAATAGTGACCAGAACCAATACTACCAATGTAGAAAGCTCAAAAAATTATATGATTTGAAAAAATGGCTCAAAACACCTTTGTATACAAAAGTTATGGCTCCAAAATGTTTAGCCCTGTAATAGAAAAATTGCCTCAAAACCTTTGTAAGATTTGTAAAAATTAAAAAAATTAGTACCTTCAATCAATGAGAGGCCGCTACATGTTGCAGCATGGATGGCTAAGAGATTGCTTGCTATACGTTGACTATGTAGGGTACTTGAAAACCATACTATGTCACTTCTCATTATTTGATTCATTTTCAAATCTATGTCCTACCAAGTCTGTTGTTGACTATGTGAGTTGTTTGTCAAGTTTGATAAGATGGCAAAATATGATTAGTCGATCTTGCTTACATAGACACCAACTGACATATGTATTTCAACATCAACCCCTATTTGGTCAACAACATAGACCCAATAAAAAGTCACCTTAGTGTGCTTTGAAGTGCATACCACTATCACATGTCATCCTGCATCACCCTAGACTACAATCTCAACTACCACATGTTGTATTAGGATTTGTGCATATCCTACCAAGTTAGTTGTATGGATCACCATATCAACTACCATGTGTCACCTTAGGATGAATGCACCTACCAAATTGAATGTATGGATTGTCATGTTTAACCTTAGGATTCGTCCCACCTCATTTGTACAAACTACCATGTCAAATACCACATGTTACCTCAAGATGGATGCACCTACCAACTTGGTTGTATGGACTGCCACGTCTTCTCAAGAATCATGTCATGTCATCACTCAAAAAGGGTGCCACCTCATTAAATGGTATCATGTCATCATGTGTGCAAATATTGACATCATTAATAAAAATAAGAGGGAGAGGTTCCAACTTAGGACCTCCTTCCTACATTGTGCTAGCATCCCTTGGGCTAACCAAGCGCCCAAGTGCTTGCCTTGGGAGGAAAAGAAAAAAAATCAGTAAAAACATGTTGCTTCAAACCATGTGTCTCCTTTCTTTCTACCTATGATGTTTGCCTACATAAGCATGATGCACACATAGCAAATAATATATTTTCTTGCCAAAACAAAGGAATATTCTCCAAAATATTATAATTTTGAAATTCAAAAATTTAAATTTTGAAGGGAAATACACAATTTTTTAAACATGATTTTAAAATACCTAGAGGTAAAATAACCAAAAGTGTTGACCTATAAAACCCCCTAAAATTTTGCAAAGAGTCTAAAAAATTTTAGGGTTCATCTATATCTATTATATTTTCCCTACACAAGCATTTTTTAAATACAACCAATCAAGCCCTATTCTCATGCCTATTCATAAAAGTGTTGTCGGACCAATTTACAACTTTGTCAAGTGTCTTGGAGGTATTTGCTAAGCACGAAAGCCTACCCATGACTTATATGGCACCAAAGGTCTATCTAAAAAAAATAGTCTCTTCTTTTCTTCTTTCATGATGGCCAAGCAATCTCTCCTCTCATCAATGCTACTATTGGTCATAAAATTCTAGAAGAGAAAAGGAAATAATTTTTTTTAAATACATAAAATATAAATGAGGTTTTCAAACAACCTTGAAAAACTCAATACCAAAACTAGGGAATTCTTTTGGTTATAAAAATAACAAAACAAGATTGAGTGCCAATGAGGGAAAAAAGAACCTACTAGTAAATATTTCTCCTAAAGCAAATTTTTTGGTTCTAGTGAGATCATTGCAATATTGATCCACTAAGATTTTTCTATTTAAAACCCTTCTTCATATTACACTATTAGCTTAAAAAAATCCTCTTCACAAGCCACTCCAAAAATCATCCTCTAGAGAAGTTAGAAGAGAAATCTACTACCAATATATGCAAATGAATAATGAATATTCACACCCACTCTTGTACCATGTCAAATTTCATAATGGTTTCCATAAATGAATGGAATCAAACATTACCCAAAATTGCTTATCAAAATAGATACACAACATGAAAAGACACAGTATATGATGAGGTATTCATAGACACCAAAATATCTTCACTCAAAGAGAATTAAAATTATATGAAAACTAATATTGAAATGATCAGTAAGGAGGGGTATTTATACACATTTACATATTTCCTTTAGATCAATGTTAAGAGACCAACCCTCAAGAATATAATATTAAAAAATTACAAAAAAGAAAAACCTTTTTCAAGGTTTACATCGACCCAAAAGGTAAACATAACAAAAAGTCAGTTGTCGCCTCAAGAGAAGCTTAACCACCACATATTTCAACAAAATTACCTTCCTTTCTATTTTTTAGCAACTAAACTAATGACAAACATAATTTTTCTTTTCAAAGAAATTATAAAGTAATAATAATATTTTTCCCATGAGAATATATTTCAAAACACAATAAAATGCATCTATAGATAAAGGGTACCTGGTAACTTGTTGGAAAACCAAAACAAGTCTGGACAAGTACTCCCAAATTTTGATCGATTCCTTTATTCTCCTTGGGCATTTGTTCTCCCTTCTAGTTTTTAGAATTTCTATCATATATTCATCACAATGGAACACTTCCAACCTCAAAATATTTATATTTTCTCCATCCTATCCAAATCTAAGAGTGTGAACCATTTAGAATTTGACAAGGTTGATGTGTTTGAGGTGTATTCCCTACCACTTACAACATCTTAATTGCTTCTTTCAAGTGGTGCCACCACTACTCATAGACTCTAATATTTCTTCTCCAATAAAACCTAACCACAACAAAAATAGGTTGCAAATGTTTTTTTGGTTTTTGAATGGTTGGCTAAATTTTATTTAACCCCTTAGTTAGGCACTCCAAGGTTTTTCATCATCCCAATGCAATGTTTTTGACCTATAGTATAATATTTAGTCTAAGCTAGTATATTATACCCCAAGATCCATGATAAGGGTCCTAACATTTCATATTTTACCTCCTTAACTATTGTTTCTCAAAGGAAAGAATAACAATGGTAGTTGCAACTTGGTCCTAAGGGTCCCTTGAATCTACATTAGCTTATAACACCTCACAAAGGGTCATTATCACTTCATATGAAGGAATCATAAAAGCTTGTAGTTTAAATATAAATAATGCAAATAAAATTTATGCAACCATTTGAAATTTTAAAACAAAGATATTATAAACACTTCAATCATTAATTTCAATCAAAAAAAATATAGTAATTAAACATGTGTAACATGAAATTCAAAATTTGTATTTATTTTTGTGGTGTGTGCATATTCACAATGTTCTCATCCTATATTAAGTCACTAACTAGCATCTATGCCCTTCTCCTCAATGATACTATCTCTCACATATATCGATTTAGGATGATCTTGTCACACACTTAGACAACAAAATATAGTTAGTCTTGGTACAAAAAATAACATAATTTATTTATTTATTTTATTAATATGGAATAAGGGGTTTTGAAAGGGTCCCCGAACCTTTTACAAAGGGGTTTTAGAAGGGACCTCAAACCTATACAAAACCAAATATTATTCAATAAGCTCTAAATAAGTACAACAATGGGACTGAAACTAGCATCCGACAAGAGAATCCGATAACTAATAACTCATGGATATTGCAATCCTACCTATTCTTCACTATGAAATTTAAAAATTTAAAAATTTAAAAATTAAAAAAATTAAATTTGAAACTAAGCACTATAGGGAATAAAATAATGAGTTTCAAGGCACTCGAGGAAGGCTAGGCTAAAATCGGACAAATTTTTCCTACCTAATCCTAAAATCAAACATTTCCCACCCAAAAAGAATATCAACGAACCTACGATCTTCGATCGACCAATAATGGATTTTAACCATTAACATAATTAAATTAATTTATATAATCAAATCAAAATATTGTCTCATATCTACCCAACAAAAATTTTTGTTGTATTCTCAATTTTAGAGCATGCTCTCTTTTCGTTTGTATGATATAGTGTCACTCCTAACTCTAATATGCTTATTAGTGTGATGGTTGGTAACATCATTTGTATGCTTGAGGTCTAGTGGTCAAATCTACATAATGTAAGGAATCTTTCCTGCATTTTCTATTGGAGTGTATCTTATCTTTTCCCATGTTTATGACATGGGAAAATTTTAGCACTCAACTTGATTGTTGGCATGGTGGTTAGAAGTGTTGGTTGCATCCTCAAGGTCTTTCGTTTAATCCTCCTTGATACCTATTTCAATGATAATGAAGGAAGCATTTTGGAGTCTAATATACTTGACCAACTATTTTTTATATAGGTGGACTACATTTTTAAATATAAAATGCACTTGCTAACTTTGTTATCAGTAGGGGTTGTACAAGACTTTAGTGCTTTAAGGGGTCTCAAGTTTGAACCCCATCCTTCTTAGTTACATTTTTTGACATGGGTGGATGGCATGGTATTGATGTGGCCACATGACAACATCTTTACATACTAAATAAAGTTCAATCCAATCAAACAATTTCAAGTGTCAATTATCAACTCATTGAACAAGAACAATGGAAAACAATGGGAAGAGGATATCTAGCCAGCATAAGACAAGA
This sequence comes from Wollemia nobilis, assembly GCA_028583015.1. NCBI lineage: Eukaryota > Viridiplantae > Streptophyta > Pinopsida > Araucariales > Araucariaceae > Wollemia > Wollemia nobilis. The sequence goes on along the minus strand of JAQPPZ010000521.1, from coordinate 12,884,443 downwards.
GGCACCTTTTAGATAATGACACATGGCAAACAATGATTAGCTCATCTCGCTCTTAAGGATTTAAATTTGATTTTTAAATTTTGAATAATATTATTCCTAAACTTCCAAAGGACATAACTTTTCCATACAAAAAAAAATTAGGCTTTTTTTGATATCGCACAAGTTTTTAATTCTATGCATTAGTGACATCAATTCAAGGACCTATTGTTGTAATCACAATGACACTGAGAGGGGGGGTGAATCAATGTGTTCTTTAAAAACTTCTAAAACAATTAGATTATAAAACCAGCAGCAGATAAAAGAGATACTAAATGCATCAAGAAAGCATCACACATAACACAGCATTTTAACGAGGTTCACCAATGTGGCTACTCCTCAAAAAGACTGCTTGGACTACCATCCAAATCCATTCAATGCAAAGATACAACTTTACATAATCCTTTACCAGCACCAACTGGAAGGAGCACCAACCCCTTAACTTTATCTGCTTCAACAGAATGGAGCACCAACTCCTATTTTACCAGCACCTCCTGGAAAGAGGCACCAACCCCTTAATTTGCCAGCACCAACTGGACAAATTGTTTACCAACACCAACTGGAAAGAGGCACCAACCCCTTAATTTGCCAGCACCAACTGGACTTCAATATTGAATAAAAAATGTTTGACATATACCTTTGTTATTGCAAGACTCTAACTGGTTTACATCACCTTTGCAATATTTGTGCACTCTGCTCTCTCTTGCACAATCACTTCACTACGGTTTGCTTGCTCTTGCTGACCGGACTTTGCAATCAACTTTGCCCTTCGCGCTTCTCTGCACACTCTGCTTTCTCTGCGCACACGCTTCGCACACTCTGTGTCGTTTCACATTCTGCTCTCTGCTCAACACGAACTTCACTTTCACAAACACTATGCTCGCATTCGCACTTTATCTTTTCACACCATTGTTCAAACTCGAAGTACCCTTGCTTTTATAGAAGAATTTTTAGGAATAAACCCTAAAAGAACGTCTGTTGAGAAACCCTAGAATTTGTCAGCTGCCAAACCCTAAAATCCGTCGACCCAGATTTAACTTTGTCGACCTCAAACACTTCTTCCACCTTCGTCACTTTCCTGTAGCTTATTACCTCGAAATAGCAACACGTCGGCCCTTTTAATTTAATTTAATATTTTAATTTAAATTTTAAATAAAATTTAAACTAAATATTTAAAATTAAATATCTTCATCACCGGGGCATCTTTTTCAACGAAACGAAGAGCCAACTTGGGTTTTAAGAAAAACCCATTTCAAATATGTTATCCATGGTTTTAAATAAAACTTTTTATTTTGACTGCCTATTTAAATATCTTCATCACCGGGGCATCTTTTTCAACGAAACGAAGAGCCAACTTGGGTTTTAAGAAAACCCATTTCAAATCTGTTATCCATGATTTTAAATAAAACTTTTTATTTTGACTGCCTTGGTTTTCACAAAAAAACCTTTTCGCTTCTTGACATCTCAGGTTCTGAAGACTTCTTCTTCTCATTCTGAATTATGTTTTCTATTTTTGTGCATCTATCATTTAAGGACTCATGATCTGACTAACTTTTGAACTTTATCCTCTGCATCTGAGTGACTTCTGAAGCCGCTTGTCCATTGCATCATTAGATCTAACCGATTGTATTGACAACAATGACAATCCTCCTGCAACACCTTGCTCAACATCGAACTCCTATCCATTGTACTTTGGCTGCACCTTGTTGTTCAATAAACTCTTGTCCATTGCATCAATAAATCGATCAATTGTGTTGACAACAATGACAATACTTGTTTGCTACACTTTGCTCAACAATCTCCCCCTTTGGAATTGTTGGCAACACATGTGCAATTTTCCTATAAATCTTCTCCCCCTTTGACAATAATACCAAAGGGTCAGGCTGCAGACTCCCCCTGAGTCTATGCACAACATTCTTAGACACAAATTATTACAATTAGCAAATATTCCAAGCATGAACAAGAAGAAAAATAAATACACAAATGCTCCCCCTGAGTCCAAGACCACTTCATTTCACTTATTGACAACATCATGATAAGCATAATAGGCATCAATAAAATCAACAATGTGAATAGCAGCAATAACCGATGAATGACACCATCACCGTCAACTTCACCAATATAACATGTGTAAGAACATGATCGAACCAACTGTCTTCTGTGCAACTACCCTCTGTTACCTTGCAAACTCAAACTTGTCCATTGTTAGTGAAGGCATACAATAATCTTATATAGCCAACTTTTTGTTCTGCAATGCCAGCAACATCTGCATACAACTTCACCATGCATCTTGGATATATTCTCAACAAGCTTGAACCCAATGACAGCTGTTTGTCTCTCTCTGCAGTGAGAATCCAATAGGCTACCTCAATCCACTTTCAACTCTGTGCAAGTACCAAACACTGTACCACAACACAACCAACATATTTTCTCAACCAATTAGGGCTTTAGCAACAATGCTTATAGACAAGGTTTAACCAACATCATTCAACTCAAGATTAACCTTGAAGCATTCAATCAATCACTACATGAAAAGGAAACTAGTAGACATCCTTTTCCTTCCAAAGGTATTTGAACAAGACAGCCACCAACATAAATCACCAAGGCAAAGAGTAACTTGCTCAAATCAAACTCAATGGAGTAAGCCCAAATCATGTATCAAGAAAAGCATTAACTTGATCAAAACAACCACTATGAAAGCAACTCAACTATTCATCACCAGGTTGGAAATCATCCTGTTGCTCATTAAAAAACTTTTTTCTTCAATCTTCCCATTCAACATGCTTGATTTCACTTTTGTCACCGAGAATTGACAAGTGACTCACATCTGTACCAATTTTTGTCCAAAGACTCGCAATTTTGCTGCCAACTCTTACTTTCAACTATGCATGTCGGAAGAAGACATTTTGTCAAACACTTTATGGCCAACCGTAGTGCACCTTACTCGACCTCAAGCTTCTTATCCTTGGACTGGCATTAAATCAATAGTTAAAACAAAGCTGTCTGTGAATTAAATATATTCACCAGGGTGTCTTGAAAGATCTGGCAATCTTCACATCAAAGAGTAAAAACAAATACATGCTTGCTCGAAACACAAATACACAACTAGGGAAAGCATTCTTTCGTTGAGCAAATTATCCGGACTATTATGATTCGTAATTTTGAACAGTGGTATTAAGAATCATCAACAGTACAACAATGACATATCTCAAAACTACCAATGGTGACAACTCTCAAATTAAACACCACACTTCACGGCATTTCCACAAACCACTATATAAACTGAAAAACACACTTTAACAACTATACAACATTAACTCGACTGCTTACCTTTCATCCTCAGATACCTAGACAAATACATAGGAGCATTAAAATAAAACTTTAATATTGCTCCTCCTGAGGATGTGCCACTTGGAGTTGCTTAGAGCAATGGCAGAGTAGCCTCCTTCGATCCAAGGAGACACAATTTCCTTTCTTCTGTCTTTCTCCAGACTTTCCCGAACTTGGGCTTGGGTTTTTCAACAACATCCCTATTTTGCTCCCGTTCGTGAACTTGAACATTTCTCTTGTGGGGTTGTCTCTTGTGCATTCTTGATGGATGATTATTTTCTTTTCTTTTATGCACATGATATGTTCCTTGTCGGTGTTGTCCTCTTTGTGTCTGATGAAATCTAGGGTTTTGCCTTAGATTAGATATAGAAGTGCTTGGACAGAACCTTGCTATGTGCCCTTGACCGTTGCATTTAAAACATTGCACATGTTTTATTCTCTGTCTGTATTGCATTCTATGTGTATGATGAAATCTAGGGTTTTGCCTTAGATTGGATACCAGAAGTGCTTGAACAAAACCTTGCTATGTGCCCATGGCCATTACATTTAAAACATTGCACAGGGTGTTCACTCAAAAAAATAGAAGTATTTTTATCAGCATAACTCTTTGATCTATTGTTCAGTCCACAATAAATTGCCTTGTGACCAAAGTGGTTGCATTTAGAACAATAGCCATAAAAAGCATTATTATTAAAAGAGTGAGAGTGAGAGAACCTCTTTTGCTGTGGTTGCTTTGTCTGTAGATCTTCTTTGATATTTTCTTCCTTTTGAAGATTCGACTTGAGACTTTTCTTGTTTCAATCCTTCAACCGAGGACTTCTTCTTCTCTGCATATTTGGAGGATGAAGGTTGTTCAGCTTCATATCCAAGACCAAACTTAGTTGTGGAGCTTCTTTGTTGATTTATCATTGTATCTAGCAACTCTGTGCTCTTCTCAAATTTGAGATTTATATTGGCCTCTTTTAGTTGTTTCTTCAATGAAACAATCTCTTCTTCTTGTTGGCGAGCATACGAGTCTCTTTCTCATTGATCCGAGACCTAAGAATATCTTCAATCCTTTTGTTCTGTTCTACTTGCGACTTTAGATCAACAATAACCTGTTTATATTCCTCTTCACTTGTCTTGTATACATTATTCTTATTATCCAGCTGTGTCTTCACGGCTTCTTCTGATTTCTTGGCCTTTTGAACTTGTAGGAAGAGATCTTCAATCTCATCCTCATATTCTTCTAATTTCTTGGAAAGTATTTTGTTCTTTTTCTTTTCTATTCTCCACTCTTCAAGAGGAGATATCAACTCTCCTTCAAAATCTACTTCGGCCTCAAGATTTTCATCACAAACTTCAGGATTCACTTCTTCTACCTTTTTCGGTTCAAATTTCTCTTCTACAAGAACCGAAACTGACTGGGATGCCTTTTTGGATGAGGATCTATTCTTCTTAGCCATTGTGTACTAATCCAAGATCAACCCTGACTGATTTAGCCAAAATTGGGAACCTGGCTCTGATACCAATTGTTGTAATCACAATGACACTGAGAGGGGGGGTGAATCAATGTGTTCTTTAAAAACTTCTAAAACAATTAGATTATAAAACCAGCAGCAGTTTAAAGCTAGATAAAAGAGATACTAAATGCATCAAGAAAGCATCACACATAACACAACATTTTAACGAGGTTCACCAATGTGGCTACTCCTCAAAAAGACTGCTTGGACTACCATCCAAATCCAGTCAATGCAAAGCTACAACTTTACATAATCCTTTACCAAGCACCAACTAGAAGGAGCACCAACCCCTTAACTTTATCTCGCTTCAACGAATGGAGCACCAACTCCTATTTTACCAGCACCTATCGGAAAGAGGCACCAACCCCTTAATTTTCCAGCACCAACTGGACAAATTGTTTACCAGCACCAACTAGAAAGAGGCACCAACCCCTTAATTTGCCAGCACCAACTGGACTTCAATATTGAATAAAAAATGTTTGACATATACCTTTGTTATTGCAAGACTCTAACTGGTTTACATCACCTTTGCAATATCTGTGCACTCTGCTCTCTCTTGCACAATCACTTCACACAGTTTGTCTGCATCATGTACAGCCAGACTTTGCAATCAACTTTGCCCTTCGCGCTTCTCTGCACACTCTGCTTTCTCTACGCACACGCTTCGCACACTCTGTGTCGTTTCACATTCTGCTCTCTGCTCAACACGAACTTCACTTTCACAAACACTATGCTCGCATTCGCACTTTATCTTTTCACCCCATTGTTCAAACTCGAAGTACCCTTGCTTTTATAGAAGAAGTTTTAGGAACAAACCCTAAAAGAACGTCTGTTGAGAAACCCTAGAATTTGTCAGCTGCCAAACCCTAAAATCCGTCGGCCCAGATTTAACTTTGTCGGCCTCAAACACTTCTTCCACATTCATCACTTTCCTGTAGCTTATTGCCTCGAAATAGCAACACGTCGGCCCTTTTAATTTAATTTAATATTTTAATTTAAATTTTAAATAAAATTTAAACTAAATATTTAAAATTAAATATCTTCATCACCGGGGCATCTTTTTCAATGAAACGAAGAGCCAACTTGGGTTTTAAGAAAAACCCATTTCAAATATGTTATCCATGGTTTTAAATAAAACTTTTTATTTTGACTGCCTATTTAAATATCTTCATCATCGGGGCATCTTTTTCAACGAAACGAAGAGCCAACTTGGGTTTTAAGAAAAACCCATTTCAAATCTATTATCCATGATTTTAAATAAAACTTTTTATTTTGACTGCCTTGGTTTTCACAAAAAAACCTTTTCGCTTCTTGACATCTCAGGTTCTGAAGACTTCTTCTTCTCATTCTGAATTATGTTTTCTATTTATGTGCATCTATCATTTAAGGACTCATGATCTGACTAACTTTTGAACTTTATCCTCTGCATCTGAGTGACTTTTGAACTTCCTGTCCATTGCATCATTAGATCTAACTGACTATATTGACAACAATGACAATCCTCCTGCAACACCTTGCTCAACACTGAACTCCTATCCATTGTACTTTGGTTGCACCTTGCTGTTCAATAAACTCTTGTCCATTGCATCAATAAATCAGTCTGATTGTGTTGACAACAATGACAATACTGTTTGCTACACTTTGCTCAACACCTATTACTATGGTGTCTTGGCTACTATCTTCTAATTCCTCCAAGGAATTAGCCATGAAAGACAAAGAATATTAAATTTTACAAGCCCAAGTGTAGCATTGCAAAACAACAAAGTTTATAAAATTGATAAAAATTTGGTTGTCTTTAAAGAGGAGTGATTCACTCATTAGTAGACCAAGTAGGACAAGGCTGCATCGATGCCAGGGAGGATCTCATGGAAATCAATTGTTTTTTTCCTTTTATAGCACATAAAGCAATTTAGAAGAATTCTAAGTGGGTTAAATGCATAATTGGGGGCATGTAACATTTGGAGGTGCATCATTTTGGTAAAATATGCCCCCAAATACTAGAAGTAAGAATTTATCACCCAAGGTAACTCAAGGGTGAATTCTTCCTATAAATAGGAGCTGTTGGCTTCATTGTAAATATATTTTGACCTTAAGAGAATCAAAGCTACACTTTGAGCCCCACATTATAATTTCTCTTTCCTTTTCGAACAATAAGAAATTGATGAAACTTTACTTTCCATCAGTGCCCTCCTAGATTGTAGAATGAATGACGATTATGCCACTACCCATTTATCTTTTTGTCATTCCTTTTTAATTCCATTTCATATGCATGAGATCCTTTATCATTAATTGATTTTCTTACGTATTTATTGATCATACACTCTCCTTGGTAAGGTTACAACCATATTTACTTTCAACCTCTCACACCCTAAACTTCAAAATTTACTTTTATGCATTTTAATTTTTGTACTTTAATTTCTATATTTATTTTCCATGCTATTACCTTAGATTAGTTAGATTTAGCAAGGATAGTGGGGAGCCGATCTAAATTTGAAGGTTGAAAGGGACACACTCCCCTTTATGCTAATTAATTGAAATAGAATTGTGGGTGCATAAGAAGTTAGACCTTTTTGCAATTCAACTATTATAGTGTTATAGATAATTTGTTAGTTGCAAGAGGAGTAGGTTTTGTATAATCAATGAAAGGTACAACTTGTTCCTATGAGTCCCTTTCAAATGATAGGAGATGATTATTCAAAAATTAGGCTTTGTTTCATTCAACTATTTTCCTTTAATATTGGAGACAAATTGTGGTCACTATATTGCATATTCACGATATTCTCATAGGAATCCCAGCATCATTGATCTGAAAGATGGAGTCATGACTTCATGTTCAAGGGTGGGTTGGTCCAACCCATGCACCATTGGCAAGAGAAGATAGTAGAATTCATGATGAAGATTCATTGGCTCATTCAAGCATTCATTATGAGAGGGAGGGGGATATGACCATCTCTAATGTTTCCTCTCCTTGGCTTCTTCACTTAGATTATGAGCAGGCGTTGGAATAATACTAATTTGACCTTATTGACTAAGGATGGCAGTTTTGAATTGCCTACATGCTCTTGATGTAAGCCTATGGGCATGTGCAATGTAAGCCTATTGACATTCTCTATCTAAACCTACAAGTAGTATTGATGCATTCACCCTTAGTGACATTGGTGAAACCACTTATATGCTTAACCTTATTTAAGGATTTAATATTAGAATTTAATATTTAAGACAAGTTATGTTGCTTGAGGTTTGTAATTAATTAGAAACTTCATAAAATATCCAAAATGACTAATCCATTATATTAATTTGTGATATGATATCATGGGTGCCTATAAGCACCAACCCCTTATTCTTATTTCGACTATCTCTCTCCTATTTCATCTATATACTTCTTTATTTTTTTGCTCTTCTATGTTTTTGCATATATTTTTGGTGAATGTATGCTTCAAAAAGTATTCAAAAATTCAACATTAATAGGATACACCTCTTGTAAAGCTTTATATGATGGAAAACCACTTTGATATTAGGTGGGCATTTCCTTTATATAGATAGATATCAAGGTTGTTCTCATATGAAGACCCTCTTAGTTAAAAGGTTTTGAGGTACAAAGCCTTATAAATGGATTAAAAAAGGGTCATCAAGATGAACGAATCAATATGTGAATTTTGACACTAGTTCACCCATCTTTGAATTGAGTCATGTTACAAAGATGCAGCCATCGTTGACGATAAATGTTGAATGCAACTTTATGAAGAGCATAGCTAATGTAGCACCGTATGCAGTTTGAATTAATAATAGGCACAAGGGCACAAGAGCACACAACGGAAGCTAGAAGAAAACATTGGAAGTGAAAACAAAAAACTTTTTCTTCAATTTATTTGGAAGCAAAATTTACAAATAAAGAAACTACACGCAAATCTTCAGCTAGGACACTGCATTCAATCAAACAATCTGACATCTCTCCAAGAACTATCTCATACCAATATCCCCCTTCGAATGGAATCCCCATTGAACTTTAATATCAAATTACAAATCATCATTTCCTGCCCTAGCCAGGAAACCCAAATCCACTCCTAGGAAATTAAAAAACAAAATTACAATTTACAATTTCTCACTCAATCCATTAATGCAATGGTCATAAAGACCATAGAATTGCATGCGCAAAGGCCACAAACAATTTTCTTTCTCGAGCCATTGATGCAACGATCATAAATGCCAAAGAACTGTGTACACAAAGACCACAAATAATTGCTAGCCCAAGCCATTAATGCAACAATCATAAGGACCACAAAAATATTTGTGCACAGAACTACATGGTGCCTATCACAACACTATAATTTTTTTTATGTTTTCTCTTTTATCGATGCAATATTGCACAAACACAAGGATGCTCCTGCATTAGACACCCTTACTAAAAATAAAATTTGAGCTTGGGGCTCATATTATGACTGTGCAAATGAATGATTCAGCCACCCAAGTCGGCTTACTTTAGCTTTAGAAATCCACAAGTCTTCTTCAGGTCCATTTGGCATGCACAAAGGCTTGTACAACATCGTGTTTTGTGCTACTCCCTTAGCTATCTGGTACATTCTACACCTTTCCACAATTCTATGCACATATTTACGCAAACTAGGCCAATAGTACCTCTTCCATAATCGCTTGTCTTGTTTGCACCAAAGTGCCCTCTAAGTCCACTTCGTGTAACTCCTTGATGAGATTCTCCCTCATCGAACTACGCAGGATGCACAACTGCTTTCTCCTAAATAGGTATCCCTCTTGCACAAATAAATCCACAAATGGACCTCTATCTCTAGCCCATGGCTCCATGCATGTGCACCATGCATCAACAAAATCTAGATCTATGCCATACAAATCCTTCATCCCCTCCATGCCCACTAGTTTAACTATCATTTCGAACAACACATGCCTTCTACTCAAGGCATCTGCGACCTTGTTTGTACTTTCTACACAATGCTTCAACACAAAAGAGTAACCCTATAGATATTCCACCCATCTCATGTGCCTTTGGTTCAACTTTACCTGACTATTGATGAATTTCAATGTCTAGTGATCTATGTATAACACGAACTCATTTGGCAACAAGTAATACCTCCACTTGTGCAAAGCTTACACTATGGCATATAATTCTTGGTCACTAATAGAATACTTCTGCATAGTCTCATTCAACTTTTTACTAAAGTAAGCTATCGGTCTACCCTATTGGCTCAACACAACACCAATAGCCTTTCCACTGGCATCGCAATCAACTTGGAACACCTTTCCAAAGTCTGGAAGTGCCAACATTGGTTCCTCTGTCACCTTTTTCTTCAAGAGTGCAAAAATCTTGGCAGTTGCAGTCATCCATTCGAAATTTCCTTTGCGCCTACAATGTATTAATAGTGCACAAATACCACTAAAGTTCCTGATGAACTTTTGATAGAAGCTTGCCAACCCATGGAAACTTCTAACCTCAGTTGTGCTGCGTGGTTTTGGCCACTCAACTATTTCGTGGAACTTCTCTGGATCCATATGCAATCCGTCTTGAGATATAAATCCCAAGTATGTAATATCCTTCTTCAAAAAGCTACACTTCTTCATGTTGATGCATAAATTTAACTTCCTCAATTGTGCAAACACCTACTACAGATGCACAAGATGCTCCTCTCTTGTCTTGCTAAACACCAAAATGTCATCAAGGTACATGACCACAAACTTGCCCAAAAATAGCTCCATCCATGCACCATCCTTCTTTGGCGTCAGTATTGTAGGTATTGCGCAAAGACTTAAGCTTTCCCTTATCAACCCTCGTTTCAGTAGTTCGTCCACCTGTTTGTTCAACTATGCACTTATGTTGGAACTCATCTTATGCAGTGCCTTGTTAGGTAAACTGGAACCTAGAATTAGATCAATGCAATGTGACATTGCATGCACTGGTGGCAATCCATCTAGCATTCCTTCGCCAACCACATCTACGAACTCCTTTAGCAATGCCCCAATCTTTGGCTCTTCAAAATTACATGATCCTGACTGCTCTACTTGCATGGGTGTGACTACTAACACATAGCAATCCTACAAGTCTCCCACCTCCTTGAGAAACTCCTTTGCTAACAACATCATCACTTCACCCTTTTACGCACATTCTTCCTCCACTCTCAAAGTTCTTCCCTTCCTTCTTGACGGTGAAGGTATTCTTACACCCATCAAGAATAGCGCTAACATCATATTGCCAAGGCCTTGCCAACAATATATGGCATGCATCCATTAGAATCACATTACACCAAACAGAATTTGCATATCCTCTTATACTAAATGCAACTACACTACTTCGTTACAGTCAGCTAATGTTCCTTCTGCAACCAAGATATCTTATACGACATTGAGTACGCAATCTTCTTCAATCCCAACTTTTGCACCATCTCCATGGAGACCAAGTTGTTTGTGCTGTCTCCATCAATGTTCAACTTGCAGCACTTTCCTCCTGACTTACACTTGGTGTAAAAGAGGCTCCTCAACCATGACTCCTCTTCACACGTGGGTTTTAGCAGTACCTTGTGCACCATCAAGTTTTTCCCAACCTTTGGGCATGCACTTTCTACTTTATCACCTGAATCACCACTATTTGTGTGAGCTACATGCACGCGTTTCTTTGCATGACCCTCATATCACACTTCCAAATATTCGAATTCTCGATGCCCTACTTGACCACATCTAAAGCAGGTCCCTTTGAAACCCTTTGCATGATTTCGAGTAACTTGTCTTCGCCTTTGCTAGAGTTTTGTTTGTGATCAGCGCCTTATGCACTACCACTCGCACTAGTGCATTCCCTGTGTGGGTTGGTCTGCCTTACCCCATGCTTGCTTTATCTGTCATCCTTGCCCTTACCACTATTGTTGTGCATGCATTGTTGTCTACGGGACAACTCTCTATGTAGTAGCAACTGGTAGGCTTCTTCGATAGAGTTGATCATCAACAAACACATCTCATCCTAAATCAAGACACAAAAACCATTCACATACGTCGACACCTTCTCTATGTTGTCCTCTATTTGTCCTACATAAATGCACAGTCTATAGAATTCCTCTGTGTATTGTTGCACGGTGGTCTCCCTTTGGCATAGGTTTTGGAGTTTCTTGATCAAATCAAGCATGTGGTTAGACAACAAGAACTTTCCTTTGAGCTTCGCCACCATCTTATCCCACGTGGATATTGTGTTTGTTCCTCTACACGTGACTCTTTTAGACCGAGTCCCACCATATCCAAAGACTTCATTCATTATTAGACGACAATCCGTTTCGTAAACTCTACCTAAATATTTTCATGTATTTCTTGAGTAGAGTTATCTTGTTGAAAAACTTCAATGTTTACAATAAGACTTCCCAATCACCTTTCTGTGATTAATTGAGAATAAGTTCTCTTTGATTTGAATGTAAAGAACCTTGGGATTTTGACATTTTCCATTAATAAAGAAAAGTTTGTCAAAACTTATATTTCCTCTTGTGAAAGTCACATGGTCTTTTGCTTTTTAATGAGCTCTCATATTTTCATCACTTTAGTTGATTCGCTTGCTTCCTACATTATGAGTGTCCAAGTGTGATTGACCAAATCTTAGTAAATCCTCAATTCCATATACAATATTTGCATGTTTCCAACTATCTCCCATTGTTCAACCATGCGATATTATAATATGTTCCATGATTTCCTACAACCTCTCCCCTTTCCCACTCCCTTGGACATAAAGTTACCAACATGCTCCACATATATTACATCAACATCATATAGTGTTATTACAATTGATTAGCTATTATGCATGTATAGCTTGGCAAGATTCAAACCTAGCTCTTCCCCTTGAAAGTTGAGGAATTCCATTGATTGAGTTAATGCCATTTAATTAAATGCTAAGGTTCGCCCATGATATTTGAACCTTCATTAAGGGTGTGAAACTCTTCATTCCTTACCGATTGTTGTGGACCTCATGGGCTCATTGATCTCTTTGTTATCCTTGCTTCTTGTGTTGCTTTCTACTATAGGGATATGAAAACAATTCAAAAGTGAACTTCAACAAAAATTGTTCAGATAAATGATGGAGTCTCTTGTCATTACATTGTTGTTTAATGGGGTTATTTGTTATGGCATCTAACCTCTTGTTTCATGAATTGCTCATCCCATTCATAAATCTAAAACAATCTAAAGCTAAATAATTACTTAACCTTTGTGAGTAGACATGTATTTGCCAATTTTCACCACAATATTAGACCAAAAGCTTTAGCAACTAACATGGCTCAAGGGAAAGACGACCAACAAGATTGACTATAGTTGTCTAGAATATTGATCACATTTTTATTCTTCTTACCATCTTCAAAGATGATCATATGTTGCTTTGTAAAATTTAGAAGGCCTTTCATTTTATAACTAGATATTTGTCATTATTGATATTACAAAATACTCAAATTTCGATCTCTTAATTAGGACTAATATCGGACATTATGAGACAATGATTACCCACTTGCAAACACCCCATAATTTTTTCAAAGAGGTAAAAAGTATCAATGATATCAAGCAAGAGTGCTCTATCATGTATTTTTATAGAATAGACATTGATCATTTTGAAGACTTCAATAATCGACATACTTGTGAAGAATAACCAAGCTTTACACCTTGTTTTGACTGCTATATTAATTTTTGTTGATAATGTGGTTCTTGCTCACTCTCTTAGGGCCTATGAGACAATTTGATTTCATTTCCAAATTCAATGATCTTTGATAACTTAAATTCAACCTTAATTAGACCAAGATCGTGACCTTTGATGCCTCTAGAAATACCCTCTAAGTTACAATTTTCCTACAAAGCAAGTTTCTTGAAATCATATCATACTAAACCTATTTGGAAATTTAGTGTATGATTCCATCTTCTAACTTCAAACATCCCTCTTAGTAATGACTTTCTACATTATACTTTCTAGATAATACTTTGAAGATATAACTTTTTAATTAACCCACAATTCTTTATGGATTTGAGGGTTAATGGCTACGCTTGGCTTCCATTGAGAATGCATACAATAACTTGAAATCATATCATACTACACCTACTTTGGGGTTTAGTGTATGATTCTCTCTTAACCTCAAATATACCTCTTAGCAATGATTGTAATTATTGTCTTGTGACAATCAACATGTCCAAATGCATTTTTGTAGATACTCATTTGAAGATGCAACTTTTTAATTAACCCATACTTCTTTACGGATTTGAGCCAAGGGCTAAGTTTTGAGCCCATTAATAATGCACAAATTAAGTGGGTCCATACTACATTACTTCAACTTATGATATGCTTTGAACAATGATCACAAATGCAATATCCAAACCAAGTATGTTGCCCACCCACTCCATTTCAAGAACATCTTCAAACTCACCTTCCTTCTCAAAGAGCTTAAGTACATGGAGAATCATGTATCAAGTCTAAAGAACTCCCTGCCTCTTTATTTTGTAATTCACCCTTAGATGTCAAACATTGAAAGAGCCCTGATCAACTATACAAACTAATGAATTGACTTTTCATGTCAACAATATTAGATCGAGTAAATGCCTTTTCCAATAAAACAAATAGCAAAGGCTCTCCTCCATACATCAAATAGAGCAACCCTATCTTTAAGCATTATAGACATCGCGCACACAATTTGGGGGATATATGCATGCATATATTTCAAAACTCCTTAAACCTATAGGATCATTTACCTTGAATTTTTATTAAATATTTTAGAAGATATCTTAAGATTCAACTTGGTCCTCTAAGTCCAAACAACATCTCCTTTGGATATTATATATATGTACATTGATTCTTCAAAAATGATTGCTAAGTGTTTTTGATACTTTGCATATAGATATAAACTAGTGACAAGAATAGTTCTTTGTAACATGAGCTACTTCTATTCAAGAGTTATCCGTTCTAGCTCTTTGTGCTTTTGATGACCTGCATAACACATTCACATAAGCTTTGCACGATACAATTATATATTCTCAACATGGATATAAGCTCACCCCTAAAAAATTCATTGAATCAATAATCCGTGTGATAGGCTTTGTTGCCATCCAATTTTATACTAAATCTCATTGTGAATGATGCCTATGTTGATGATCCATCAAATGGATGGATAGATGAATTCAGTTCTCAACATGGATATAAGTTCACCCCTCCAAAATTCATTGAATCAATAATCAGTGTGATAGGCTTTGTTGCCATCCAATTTTATACTACTCAATCTCATTGTGAATGATGCGTATGTTGGATGATCCACCAAATGGATGGATGGATGAATTCAGCTCGTGGGAAATATATGCATATATAGCATTATTACAATATTTATAATAAGGTTTCTTAACCAACAAGTTATTCCTCTCTACTTTCACATTTGATTCTCTACTTTTAGAATCACCTTTTTTATTTTCCAAGACCTTTTTCACTTTTCCAATTGCTTTTATATCTTTTCCAACTTCTCTTCTTCTCTAAGAAAGCTCTTGCTTGTGCTATTTACATCAAAATTTATTTTTTCCAACTTAAGCACCTCCTCTTCATCCACTCCAAAAATCATTATATACACAAGGAAACCTTTCTCATATAATACAATTACCAAGTAATTCAAAACTTACGTATGTAATTTTAATTCATCTAGTCATCCCAAGGTTAAATATGTAATTTTAATTCATCTAGTCATCCCAAGGTTAAATGTCCTACACTAATTACTACTAGAACACCCATTGCTCCATCAAGGAAATCAAATGATTAAAAGTTGATGCCACAGTCCTTATGACACCAAACTCAATTACATAGATATATGATAGTCAGCCATGTATGTTACCATGTTACTTCAAGGAACTTCAATCTATAAATATATTTAGAATACAGCCATCTTATCATTTGACCAACTACAAATTATGAATATTGCATACTAAGAGAGAAGTTGGTGTCAAATACATAGTTCTAAGGTACTAGGGCAATAAAGCGTATGATCTTTTCAACCAAATACAAATGTTGTATATAAAATCATGATGGAAATAAGTTTTGCATATGAACGTCTTCTAAAGAATCAAAATATCTTGCCAATAATGCTTTGTTCAACATGCGAACAAATGTTGCTTGGCATGTAGAGGAAAAAAAAAGGTTTTTGGCGCTCTCCACATAATGAACTCATATAGACACATGACCATGCCACAAGCATTTCCCCATATGTTCACTAGACTTTAAAACTTTGTGCAAAACATAACACTGCAATTATACCATCCCATCTCCTTGAGGCAAGGAGATTTGAATTTGGCTCTGGTACCAAATGCAAACACCATTGACTCCCAAAATTGTTATAATTTAATTCATTCTTTGTTTCCAGTTGGAAAGATGCAGATATTATTTACAGATAATCTTAGGTTAGTGTCATGATTCCTTTTACAGTCAAGTGTGATAGACAAACATTCATTGCTGCACATCCTTGCCATGTTTTGACCATCACCTAGTCTATGTCGCTTAATGTTTTAACATATGCAGCATGAAGAACTAGCATCCTTGTAGTTGTTTCATTATGCTCCCATTAATTCCTCCATGCCCAGTTTTAGAACACACTTCAGATTATTATCTCCAATTTCTCACATGTCACTCTGAGATGCAAGATGAGATATAACTATGTTTAGTAGGCTTATTCTACAGCAAACGCAATTCAGCTAAAATGACCGGTTCTGTCAGTTGTGAAGGGCAAAGTAGATACATGTGTTATCAGAGTTTGCTGATGTGTAACATTGTATTATGATTAATCGTTCAAAAAAAAAAACATTGTATTATGCTTAGAATTTTTAGTACTGTGAAGTTCTAAGTCTCCATTCAAAGGCTGAACATAACAGTGCTCACTATGAATAATTTATAGGACTAATGTTTTCTTCTAGACTGCAACCATAGCCTGTTATGCAGACATTTAAAAAATGTTGCAACTCTGTTTGTGAAGCAATCATAGCCTGTTATGCAAATATTTTTAAGTTTGCAATTCTGCTTGTCACTGTCTTACTAATAGCAAATCTTTTCCTCTCATGATCAGGGCCAAAATTTCTTTAACAAATAGAGGGGGAAAAGAAAAAAACCTACCCTTGATGCCCTCTTCAACTAAAAACTTACGCACGGTCATAACTACAAATTCGAAAGACAAAGTATCATATTCATCTTCCAAGATTCTCTCTTCATGATCTCAAATGCTTATATATAATCTAAATAAGTTAATAACCTAGTGATTCAATGCAGTTGTCGCATCACAACAATATGATTATCACCTGCATTAATAACACCGTTACTTCAAATACATGTTTCTGTTTAAAAAGTTTAAAGCATGAAAGCCTACATAGACAATACAATAGGTAGTTACCAGGTTTGAAAAATCTGACTCAATCAAGAGGTTAATATATCCAAAGATGTGGAATCTCCAAAAAAGTTTGATAAAAAAAAACAATTCAAAAAGTGTATATATATAGAGAGAGAGAGAGATCAAACTTTGATAATATATAAATGAAAATATATATAATTTTACAGTAATTCAGAAACAGAAATATGCTAAGATGATAGATATACAAGTTTCAAACTTTGATAACAATAAAATATATAATAATGTCCAAAAATTCTAGGTTAAGCTCAAGTTGAAATGAACTTTTAAGTACTAAACATCTACAACATCAACACCTGTTACAAATCAAAATATGTTCATTATCTTCAGATTTTTTATATTTTTAGATGGACAGAGGACAGAACAGACACTACAAATCCAGAGTGATCAGAATATCCAGAACAGACACTACAAATCCAGAGTGATCAGAATATCCAGACCAGATTGGATTTTGTCCAGATCCGTTCGGATCTGGTAACCATGATATAATGCCAAAGGAGCAAAAACTAATCAAAGAAAAACTTCAGAGTCTACAAATCCAGAGTGATCAGAATATCCAGAACAGACACTACAAATCCAGAGTGATCAGAATATCCAGACCAGATTGGATTTTGTCCAGATCCGTTCGGATCTGGTAACCATGATCAGATCCGTTCGGATCTGGTAACCATGATATAATGCCAAAGGAGCAAAAACTAATCAAAGAAAAACGTTCTTATGACTTCCTAAGAAATTGAGTTGATGGGAAGAATCTCTCCCAGAATCCACTTCATGTGCAAATTGTAAAGCAGCCTGTGTCAATGCATGCTAAAATACAATTTCTGTACACACATGCCAAAGTTGCCATAACCCCCAAGCATGGTAATCTTCGCTTGCAATATGTGTCCAGAATATCCTCCAATCCTTGTAATAGTTATGCAGGCTAGATCACATGGTGATTAATGTTTTGGAGAAAGGACATTTAACCTCATCTCAACAAGTTGCAGGAACCATTAGGCCACAAAAACAATAGTACTTAAAGAAATTTAACAGGTTGAACTCCCATCAAGTCCAATATAATGAGAAAAAATCAAAGGCAATGTACACATGTTATACGACAAAATCGCAGAAGAGTTACAATTCTATGTTCCTCGTGAAAACCAAAATAAAATCATCAAATGGCATGAAATCAATCCCCGCTTCTCTTGAACTTCAAACAAAATCATGTGAGGAACCTATCACTTTCCCTATATCTTTAATGCTCAACTTCAATAACTAAAATCCCTCAATTTTGAAGTCTATGAAATGTGATGCTACATAAACTCTTGCAAGCTTTTTGCATCAAATCTAATATTGGTGACTAATGTGCATGTTAAATATGTTTATCTTCAATCAAGTGTTAACCACCGAACAATACGCATTTGAAACCACATATTTGTCATTACCATGTGTCTGCCAATTTGGCAAGAAGAAAAATGCATATGATGAACTTTTTTTTTTGCTTATCTAACGTCATTGGATTCTCTAAATGTTCCCATGAAATGATCTCTTCTTTTGCATTTTCCTTTTTGCAGCTTTCTTTTTTTGCAATTCATAATGTACAAGAAGTGTAATATTTTGGGACTCCCAAATCTCTTCCTTATGAGAGTATTTGTGACTGATTTCTTGGCCATGTTTGTTGTTGCTTCCCAAAATAGTTTTCTAGAATGACGTTTGGGTTTGAGATGTGAGGCAGTAAACTTTGGTAAAGCTAAGAAACAATCGTCCTCTACATGAAATTTTGCATGCACAGGCCTCTCTCTTCTCTTAATAGCATTACACTTTTGCTGTGACATTACTGTGGGATGACATCTATGTGTTTGGGTCGGATCTTCAGTAGAAATTATGTTTGTATGGCTTTCAGAATTGTCCAAGTGCTCAAGTTGTCCACATAGTCGTACAAATAATGCAATAAAAAAACCTTCCATACCCTCAGCTGCCTCTGTTCGCAGAAGATGTTGAGCTACAATTCATAACACAATCAATTAGTCATATCTGAATTAAAAACACTCATAAAATCGAGCAAACATAACAATCACCCACCTCCTTCAAAAACAGGAAGACCTCGGTATGCCCATCCTGTAAATGGTGTTGCCAACTGAAAATTCAAAGCACGAGCATGTGGAAGAACTGAGCTGATAACATCCTCATTCTCAATTTGATGAATAGAACAAGTACTATAGACAACCCTTTCGACATTAGGAACTGTTAATCAATGAGCACATTAAGATTTCATTACCAACAAGAAAATTCTTACAAGGAATAAAAAATGAATGGAACGTCTGAAGCAAGACTACTGCTACATGCATGAGCTGGAAATTTACTGCCTTCGAATATCTCATTTGCATATTCTATGATAATGAAGCCACCATTCTCAGTTATTAAACCGGTCTAAACAGCAGAAAAATAAAGGTAGACTACCAAAATATAAGGTGGCTAAACTGCACACAAAGAAAAAGTTCCTTTTTACCACAATCTTTTAGAAAAAGTCTATTAGTAGGCGTATTACAAATGCAAGAGAAAGAAAAACTTCATTTCACCTTCAAGAAAAAACAAAGATCATATTAATATTTCATCAGTTCAAAGTATATTAGAATGAATGTGTGGACTATTACTAACAAACAAAATTTGGTTCTGTCTAGCCCAAGAATGGAGAAATTTTGTGCAAAAGATCTTTCAAAAACAGAAGCATAACCTCACAAGACAGAAGCATAACCTCACAATCTATTAAAACTGCCGATAATGTGCACTCTTCTTTCATTTCAGATTCAGCTTTCTTAATAAAGTAATAGATAACATATATTCCATTCTAAGGACGGTTATTAAGGAAGATAGGTAGTCAAAAGGAAGGAAAAATGCAATGCACATAAGGATTGTTTTCGTTTTTTAATGGGTTATATGAGATTGAAACAGGCCCCACATGTATTACATCATCACCACATAGTGGTATTATAACAAAGCTTGGATATTATCCATGTATCGTTTGGCAAGATTCGAACTTGGGTCTCCTCCTCGAAACGTTGAGGAATCTAACCAATTGAGCTAATGCCACTTGATATTTTAATGAGTTTACACAGGTTTTTATCAGGGGTCCCGATCCCCTCATACTGAGTGGGGTTTGAACCTTGATCCTCTCAAAGAGAAATGCACATAAGGATTGTTGCAACACTAGAAATAGAAATTATAAACTCAATACGCATGCACTCAAAAAAAATAAATAAATAAATAAATAAGTAAACACACACTATAGGGGTGGGAATAAAGACTAAAGAAAATTGAAATAAGTACTGCCAAATAGATACCACCAACATGAAGGTAGATGACATAATGAATATGTAACCAACAGAGGGGTGCTAGCATACCTCCATAAGACCTCCGTTTCAGCAGTCTGTCAATCTTCACATCTCCAGGACTCCAATATTATTAAGAAACTGCTAGTGCCTATGTGTGATGGTTAAATTTTTGCTTTTATCATATTGACATAATATTTCTAACCACCCACCAAAGAATTCAACTTAAAAATTAATAAACATTTACCACCATTTGCTGCCAGTTCAACTTTATTGTTGTTAAGCTGTAGTTGCCCCTTTAACCAATATTTCCCTCAGACAAGACTTCTTCAAATTATAGAGATCCATTCAACAAAGCTTCTCAACACAAAAACGTGTGATCTTGATATAATTCAAATTTCATAGCTTGCCCAAGGACCATACCAGTAAAAATATTTCCATAATTGGGAAGGGGCAAAATATAGAAATAAAAAATGATTTTAAAGAATCATGTTGACAGCCCTATTTTTAAAAAATTAACCAATTTGTTTTCCAGAAACCAAAACCTTCATAAATATTTAATTTGTATACCTTTTTATTATAAACTTTTAGGCGAATGAAAAAAAAAATGTGGACATGACAAAAGAAAAACGATTTTCCTCATTCTTTCCTTATTTTTTTCTTTTGTCTGAACATATTTTACATCTTTTAAGCTTCTCATTTTTTGTTTTTCAATGAAGATGGCCACTAAGCCAAATTAAAATTCAATACTACCAAAACTTTGGTCATCAATGCCAGCTGATGCATGAACCTTGAGTCAAAAAATGAGTGGTTTTTTTTTTATGATGTTACACATATACACAGAGACCTAAGACCACAAGGAGAATTGTCAAGTGCCAAGAGGACTCAAACCCTTGACCTCTTCACAGCAAGCACCACCCACTCACCACCCCACCAAGACTTGAACCAAAATGAGTGCTTAAGTCACTCAACACCCAGAAAACCAATAGTTGCAATTTGTTAATAGTTGTTATTGACCCAACCCCTACATGCAGTTAAAGAAGCTGAATCCTAACACCTTATAGAACCTAATGACCAATTATGGAGGTACAATATCACCCTAAGAGACATTGCAGCATGACTGATCACCCATCAACCACCTTGTAGCATGCAGCAGTATTCCAATCACACACAAAGAGATACAATGCAACACAGAACAGTATAATTCCATTACATGAGAAACATACAAAATGAGATGAATTCACAGATACATCCAAATATGCAGCACAAAGCATGTGCCCTTTACATTACAATCATTTTCAATACATCATGGTCTGTTCAAGCATACAACATTCAAACTAGACAGACCACACATTTCCATATAAACTACAATAAACACAACAAACATATCTCGACCAAGATAGGTAAGTGTACATATAGCTATCATGAGAACCAATAGGCAGTTGGCAATTGTCATACCTACCTAGCCATATGAAATAAAAACATTTAAGTACCCATTAATGTTACATATTTATAATGTACAACACATGGCATGACTACATAGAACGTATTCAATAGTTCATTACGAAGTTACTGTATCCAACACTCACACTTGGATACTCATATCCACATATCAGATACGACTATGGATATGACACTTCTTAGACACTGTAACCAAACATATCCCAATACATGGATATTGTATTCTAATGTATCTGGATACATGCCCATATATCGTCCATATCTAATATATCCAGATATGGCATGAGCATGTCTAGACAGCATTAGATTAAGAAACATACAATATTTTTAAAAAATTAAATTAAATTTCAGAACAATGAAAATCCTCCTCTTAATTAACAAAAATATCTTAAATAATACTTATATTTGCATGAGCACTTTTTATGTCATATTCTTTTCTTTTAATATTGAAAATAAATTTGTTTTTTAACAATTTCAAATCTAGTTGTAACCATATTAAGTCGTCTTGAAAATTTCTTGTATCAAAATCCAATATAATGTTTCTATCAAATACGATATCCATTTCCATGCAACATAGGTTCATGATTATGTGGATGCTCCCGCTTTTATGTGTCAACTCACTTATACACCACTTGTTCTAAATCATCTACACCAACTTATTAGACCCTCATTTAGACTTTGTCCACATACCCATCAACAAACCAACTAATTGATCTTTTGGGTCACCGCCGTGACCTCACTAATTGGAACATTTGTGCTCCTTCCGCTGCTTCTTATTCCATACATCGTTTACAAAAGTAGAATCTGCAATTCTTTTCAAGCACAACATTGTTTGCCAATCTCTTAATTCATGATGTGTAACTAGCTGCATCACGATTCCAAAAGGTAATCCCCAAAACCTGAATGGAACATTTGCCAAAATATTGGCAATATTGTCCTAATTTTCCCTATCATTGACATTTTGGTGATCGATAATGACAGCATGCCCAAACCACCAGTCACGCTTCAATAGCTTGGATGCAAGCAAAGGTCAGCCCTATCTTGTTCAAAACACTTAAAATGACGTTTTTCACATGAGGGATAGCCCTAAATGAAAGGGTGACAGCCTTGGCCATTGACTCTCTGTCTTGTTCACCTCCCAACTGAAGGACAACATCTACAATTGAATAGACATGTACACTTCAAGTAACACTAAGTGAGTTTGTTGATACAACTTCTACAGAGTAATCTCCAATGGTTGTGATGGCAACTATCATGCACTTGATATCTTCTACAAAAAGAAAGGCTTCAATGATATCAGCGACGATTATCTCTATGACAAGTATGACGGACTTGAGGCCCTAGCAAATGCTTATGCTTCCCCAAACACACGGATGACAATCAAATTGATAGCCTCCACTTTTATCCTTCAAGGGATGACCTTGCCTATTTAAAGTAAACACTCCTACAAGGGGATGGACCCTTCCTTCCAATCATCTGATTTTGAGTACATCTATAATGAGCTGCCCTGTTCTGTGTTTGGTGTTTTTGCAATAACTATGGATTAATTTGAACATGCAATAATACCCAAATGAAAGAAGCCAATAACAACAGCATGCAATGATACCCGGATGGATTTAACATCTGAATAATCGATTTTTATGCAGAACCCATAATCAAAATAGCTTATTAATTCATATCAGCAAATTAACAACAATGTTTAGAAATTCCAGATGGATAAATGTCTTCAGAATATCATTATAAACATACCAATTTGCTATTATCTCCAACGTGATGGACTATAAACCTCTGAATCTTTGATTGAATCACATAAGCGTGAATCCTGAGTGAATTCACCAGCCAAGAACTAGGTTTTCGTCCAGCTCCCTTCTCCAATACTGAGGGTTTCCGTCCTCAGAACTTCAACAATCTGCACATTGTCGATCCCTGAAATGGAACCGATCTGTCCTTCGGGGTTTCGTCCGTCGGGTTATCGATTGGGGTTTGCGTCCCTTTCGATGAAGAAATATCAGCCGCCGGCCTTAATCTCCAAGAGAAGAAATAACATAAACCAGAATGTCTGAAATGAGACCAAGCCACCGAATAAATAGGCTCCTCCTTGGCAAACTCTTTTTGCGCGCTCAATGTGGGATAAACATATTTCTTTCCCTTTAATTATAATATAAAGTTTTAACTTTATAAAATGAATTTAATAATTCACTTAATAAAGCCAAGCTTTGCGCTTTAAAAACTCTGCCTTATGAAACTCCGATTGACCAACTGAAACCTGTTCCGGATACCCATTTCGTTGTAGAACAACATCCCCTTGTCCGCTCGGCAAGAAACCCTAAAACCCGACACTTGCTAAAAATAGCAATTCCAGCATCCTAGCTCCGTTTGATCCCGGAACGACCACCAAAAGCTGAGCTCTAAGAATCCAAAAGTTGTCTCAAATATCTCCAAAGGCTCTCATCCATATGACATAGCCTACGGGAACCCGTGTATAGGCTAGTCTCTATGTGCTCCCACTAGCTGATTAGAAGGGGACATTACAGTCCGCCCTTCCCAAATATTGCTTGTCCTCAAGCAATATGATCTGTATGCCAGGATCCCAAATAAATCTGAAGAATGTCTCATGATGAAGACACTGCCCTGAACTGTCATCCCAGAAACTGAAAACATTGTCAAGCTCTGTCACCAAACCGATACAACCGGCCCCGGTAACTCTGTCGAGCTCTGCCACTCTATAAAACAATCCATCCCTCAGAGGAATTCCTGGATCCCATAGCCAAATAGGGATTTTGTCATTCCCGAAATTTAATAATTTCTGTTGTGCCACTCTGACTACAACTGAATTATTCTGCAGCTCAACGGAGTACCCATTATGGACTGACAAACGAGGAACCCAACAAGAAACTGATTCTACCACTATAGGGAAGAGCACCTCATGCCAAGGTGATACATATAACTCCTTATACCAACCCTTCTTCCCATTCATATATGACATGGTCAAATCATCAACATGTGGACTGAAAGAAAAACTATGAGCATACCTCACTATAGAGTCCATCTGAACTTCACCAACTGGTTCCATGGAAGGGTCTATACAATCACCTGTGCTACAACTCTCAACATTCTGCACACAGAAGTCGGGAGATGTTTCGCCAATCATAACACAAGGAAATGAACCTGCATCAGCATCATACTCGGGCTGTTCCTTCCGAGTGGTTGTAAGAGTTGACCAATTTTCTTCTTTGTGAACAAAACTTAACTCAAGGTTAAGTTTGTTAATTATCTTCTCCTTTTTGGTGAGTTCTTGGTACATCTTTTCTGCAGTTTGGATAGCCAAATCCCTATCAGATAACAATTGCAAGTAATCAGATTTTATTTTCTCCAAAGCATGCTTGATAGTTTCTACCTTAATAGTTTGCACGCTTTCAACGAGAGGAGACATCAATCAACCCTATCTGCCTATCTTTGAGCTGAGCTGTCCACAGAAGATATTCAACAAAGTTGTGTGTGCTATCCAAATGGGTTAATGTTTGGACAATCTTCTCTTCTGTAACCTGCAACTTATCCTTCCAACTTTGCATTGTATCAAGTTCTGGATTGTGATCAGCAGCACACAATAAAGTTTCTGATTTACCATCTTTGGCATAATGATCAGAATCAGCATTCCTTTTGACACTACACTCTCCAACTTCGTGCACTGAAGTTAGGACTGACTCATGCTCAACCCAAGAATTATCAACTGCATGCACATCCTCACCAGCTGCTGATTTAACAATGTCAAAATCAGCTTGCTCTATGATCTCACCACTATCACGAAATTCATTATGCCCCTCACCAAAATGAGATCCACAAGATGAATTAACTTCATCTTCATCAATTTTGCCCTCCTGTACTTCCACACAAGTTTCTTGAAGAGGTGGCATGTTTATATTTTGAATTTCAGCAGTCTGAATGTTCAGGTCAGCACCCTGATCAAAAGGAAATTTGTCTCTATCAATCTTCTCATTTACTTCATCAGCATAACTCTCCAACTCATCAGGAAAGCCACCATCCAACCACTTGCTGGTCTGTTCTGTTTCTAACTTTAACCAGGAGACATCTTCATCGACATCGATCTCCTCATCAAATTTGGAGTCTTCACCATGAAAAAAAACACCATGCAACAATGAACTGTTGCCAGGAAAAATGCAAGGCTCATCATACCTTATGTCCAAGGTCTCACAGACCTCATTGGATTGCTCTGGAAGCAATTCCACAACTGTTGTCCTGTCATTACCCTCGGTACTATAGTTGTCCTGGGACTTGTGGGTTATGGGCCCACATATATGTCCAAGTGACCACTCTTCTTGGCAAGTGAAGCAACGTTGTTCTCTTCTCAACTGATTCTTGCTTTTGAGAGGTAGTCCTGGCATCTGTAAGTCACTCGGTCTCTTTTCCTTCTCCTGTTCCTCCTGTACCAAGAGAGGTTTCAGCTTCTTCTCACACTGCTTGGAAACATTGTCAACTAATTTACGTGCAGCTGAAGAGGTAATCTGTCCTTGCCTCAAAACAGCCATCAACTTGGGCAAGATGGGCTGGGTAAAGTCATCACTTTCCTCAATGATGCGTACCATGATGGTTTGCATGTAAGAGGATATAATGTCTTCATGATCTTCACTGATAGAAGCCATAAAATGTCGAAACATCTGGAGACTAAGATCAGCACAATCTAAATCAAGCAAAAAGACATATATTCTAATTTTTGCCATCACTTCCAAAATTCTAACCTTCTTACCATAGGATCGGTCCCTGATGTTATTCAAACCATGAAAACTGTCAACCATCAGCTGTAATCCCTCCTTCATGATGTCGTCATTGTAGGGTGCTTCCGGAGCTGTAATCCTTATGATCTCACTGAGACAAGAGGTGACTGCAAGTCTCACGTCCCTGTCTGCATGTCTCATAATCCAATGCTGGCCTAATGCAACTATAGGTACTTTCGCTGCCCAATTCAAAACCTCACGATCAGATTGATCTAGTTCAACTAGACATGTATCCATTTCCTTTAGACTGTCAAGAAGAACATCTTTTGACAATTTTTGGGACTCAAGTTGTTTCCCCAAAGCATAGAGCTTACAACTTACATCCATTCTTTTACTGAAATGTTCTGCAGATTGAATCTATTTTCTGTTATTGGATGTGTGATGCTCAACCTTAGCCTTAGAGGGAACCATAGGTGCTGACTTAGGTGACATAGCTACTGTCAATTGCTTTTCCAACTTTTCTGGGACAGCGAGCTCAACTTTATTAGCCGCAATATTAGCTGCAATTTTAGGATCTTGTAAAGTATTTTGTTCAACTCCAACTTTCTTCGGCAACTTTATGAATGAAAAATCAACCTTATCCTGAGGAAAAACTGAAGGTAGAGAAATTTGCATCATTGCAGTTAATTGATCGATGGATTTTTGTATCTCACTCTAAGTCCTATCCCAATCACGCTGTCTCCTAGACCAATCATTATAAGACTCCATGAATCTAAAATTTAATTAGGCTTCCACAGGCTGCCAGAATAGCTCGAGCTCTGAATTAACAATACCCAGAACTCTTAAAGCCCAAATCAACCAAATGGGTATTCAAATCACCAATACCCAGAAACTGGAAACCCTAGATTTGAAAACGGCAACCAAACCCTAACTCTATACTCCGCAAATTTTCAAGCAATATAATTTCAGACAAAGAATTATTTCCACCAAATCAAACCTGAGAATTTTGTCTTCGATAGAAGACTTCACAAAATTCGCAATGAAACCCTGAACAGGCTGGCAGGAAAAACCAGCTCTGATACCATTGTAATGATTTCTGTGTTTGGTGTTTTTGCAATAACTATGGATTAATTTGAACATGCAATAATACCCAAATGAAAGAAGCCAATAACAACAACATGCAATGATACCCAGATGGATTTAACACTGAATAATCGATTTTTATGCAGAACCCATAATCAAAATAGCTTATTAATTCATATCAGCAAATTAACAACAATGTTTAGAAATTCCGGATGGATAAATGTCTTCAGAATATCATTATAAACATACCAATTTGCTATTATCTCCAACTGATGGACTATAAACCTCCGAATCTTTGATTGAATCACATAAGCGTGAATCCTGAGTGAATTCACCAGCCAAGAACTAGGTTTTCGTCCAGCTCCCTTCTCCAATACTGAGGGTTTCCGTCCTCAGAACTTCAACAATCTGCACACTGTCGATCCCTGAAATGGAACCGATCTGCCCTTCGGGGTTTCGTCCGTCGGGTTATCGATTGGGGTTTGCGTCCCTTTCGATGAAGAAATATCAACCGTCGGCCTTAATCTCCAAGAGAAGAAATAACATAAACCAGAATGTCTGAAATGAGACCAAGCCACCGAATAAATAGGCTCCTCCTTGGCAAACTCTTTTTTGCGCGCTCAATGTGGGATAAACATATTTCTTTCCCTTTAATTATAATATAAAGTTTTAACTTTATAAAATGAATTTAATAATTCACTTAATAAAGCCAAGCTTTGCGCTTTAAAAACTCTGCCTTATGAAACTCCGATTGACCAACTGAAACCTGTTCTGGATACCCATTTCGTTGTAGAACAACATCCCCCTGTCCGCTCGGCAAGAAAC
This sequence comes from Wollemia nobilis, assembly GCA_028583015.1. NCBI lineage: Eukaryota > Viridiplantae > Streptophyta > Pinopsida > Araucariales > Araucariaceae > Wollemia > Wollemia nobilis. Next base: position 12,855,767 of record JAQPPZ010000521.1, on the reverse strand, counting down.
CCTAAAACCCGACACTGCTAAAAATAGCAATTCCAGCATCCTAGCTCCGTTTGATCCCGAACGACCACCAAAACCGAGCTCTAAGAATCCAAAAGCTGTCTCAAATATCTCCAAAGGCTCTCATCCATATGACATAGCCTACGGGAACCCGTGTATAGGCTAGTCTCTATGTGCTCCCACTAGTTGATTAGAAGGGGACATTACAAGTACATAGTTGAGTACTCTTATTGACAAATCACTTCATTTCAATCCCGTTTCATAGATGTGATGGCTTCCATGACTAAGGTGATAGATCCTATGAGGTGGGCATCACCTCCCCTTGCACATGAAACACCTTCTCCCCTCGAATAAGTAGAACCTACAGCCATTATGATGGCCTTGGTTTGATATATCTTTTCACCTTGAATCAAGATGTTGTCTTAGATATCCACGGAGTCTTTTACAAGGCACCAATTGTGTTTTGTTCAAGGGGTGACAACCTCCAAGATAGGGACGACCTCCACAAAGGCTACAACAACCACTATAACACAAAGGCACAATGACAACTTCTACAAGCTCAAAGTTTTGGGGGACGACAGATATGAAGGTGACAACTTCAACTTAGGAGACAAAACCAATGTTGATGCTTCCCCCAATTGACCCCATGCCACTCCTTCGAACGACAACTTCCTTCTATATGTTTATTCCTCAAAAATGGGTGATGCCTTTCCTTTTGTAAATATCCCTGGTTCCAATAGGGAGATTGCATACATCTCTTACAAGCACCTCAATGTTTAATTTGAATTGGTGAAGTAAATTTCTCAAGTAGTGATGGCCCCTATGGAGACTAGACTTGGATGCCAATGCCTCCCTCCCAGTGATAGTTTTGCTTATAAAACTGTTGCCACATTTTGCACGGGGTGCCATGTTTTCAAAATTTTGTAAGTATGCTGCTCTCCCTTCCTTCCATCCTTCTTCACTTTCTCCACTTTTCCCTTCTTCCCTTTCCTTCAGTTTCATTCCTCCCTTTTCCCCTTGAACTTCCCCCAGTCAAAATCCCAGAGCCAGCATTCCCTGAAAAATTCTAAGTGTCAGGGCGCAACCCGACTCGCGGCGAAGTCGGGGTGCGCCCTCAAGTTGGAGCGCACTAGGGGATGCGAAGTGCAAAAGCAGGCTAGAAATGAGCAAAATTTGGTGAAGTATGGGAGCGCAACCTGACTTCGTAGCGAAGTCGGGGTGCGCTCCTCTTCGTCTTGCGATTGGGAAGCGATGTTTGCGAAATTCAGCTAAGTGTCGGAGAGCAACCCGACTCGCAGCGAAGTCGGGGTGCGCTCCCCCTTTTGTGCGCAGTCCGAACAGCGGCCGAAACAACCAAGTGCTGAAGTGCGCAACCCGACTTCGCGACGAAGTCGGGGTGCGCTGCTCTGACCGGTGCGCAGTTGGGCAAGATCCATCAAGCAGCCCAGAAATTGGCTAAGGCACGGAGGCCTCCCCAACTGCGTTGTTCCCCACTTGCGCTACCCAATGGCGCTCTGATCCCAGGCGAAGTTGGACAAACCGCATTTCAAGGCAGACGTGTCACTCATCAGAATTCGACAAGTGTCCAGCCTCCGGATTCGAGCCAAGATGTGATGGGAAAAAGGACAAGCATGGACCGCATTACCTACGCCAACTGCCTCCATTTAAGCTGATGCAAAGTTCCATCTACCATAGCTACCCGCATTCCTGTTGACTAGAAGTTTCACCCAACGCACTGCCACGTAGCTATACGGCTTTCAGGGAGACTTTGCTGCAAGTACAGTCCTTGCCGACAGGAGTCAGCATCAGCAGCTCTTCTGCCGCTTTTGTCAGCTATTGTCCGGTCTGGGACTTTGTGCCCGTAATTGTAATCGGGGGGAACTTGGGCTATAAATAGCCACACCATTTCATTGTAAAAGGGGTGGAAGGGGGATATCCTGCTAGGGAACCATTGTAGCTATACGTTTGCCTCTGAATGCAAGACACACACTTGGCTCTATTTTGTTGTTGTCATTCTTTTATGCTGCCTGTACTTGTCATTTTTGCCTCATGTTTCTTATTTCATTGCTTACTGTTATTCTGAATTTTGGATTCCAGTATTTGGTGATTAAGTATTCCTGGAATGCATAGATAGAGGATACATAGGATATATGACAGCGGTAGTTTCTATTGTGTGTTCTGTTTTGGATTGTTGTTAGTAGTGGTGATTGATCGTTGTCGTGCTGCTCATCCCCCCACCCAACACCAATCCTATTTCAATCTCTTTTCGCATTTTTATCTCTTTCCTGTACTCTTAGCTTAAACACTGAAAAAACCCATAGGAAGCCGGCCTTCTCCGGAGATTGGCACAGAAGGCATTCCTTCCTTCCGGCCTTTCAATCTGGTGGGCGAATATGGGACGCATTTAACCAAATCCTTTCCTCATGGCAGATTCGTAACCAACAAAAACATTAGTCTTTTTCTCGTACTTGAAGTTCTAGTTCTTCAAACGATGAATATTGAGGTAATGTTGGCTTTAACAACTCTATGAACATTGTGACAAAGAATGCAAATGGATGAGGTTGTGCTTCCTTGCAATTGCAAATCTACACGCTCAACAACTTTCTTCGTCATAAAAACCTTCTTATCAACCCCTAAGAATACCTTGGTCAGAGGGGAGTACCTTTCAGGAGGAAATCTTATTAAATTCTGCACTTTTAATGTGCCCTTCAACTTTCTCTCATGGCATACAAAATTATTGGACCTATTGTGTTTTGGTCATTAGAAATATTAGTTGATTCATTATGACTAAGTGTATTAGAACTATCTATTAAATGACCTCGACCATTATGGTAGTTACAATATATAAATTAGTTATAACTGACATTTCAGGTACCTCTAGCACCCAAGTGGAAGCATTTAGGTGTTCAGATTCAGCCTAGACTCCAAACTCTTTTTAGGTGTGTACCCAAAATTTTGTCACTCCAACCTGCATCAAGTCTCTTGAACATACATGAGATTCATTCGCAAATTATTTATATTCTTAATGCAATGTCAATTAACATCTTGCTAAGATCAAGCTCCATCACCCAGACAAATGGCTTCATTGTCCAAATGGCATTCTCCACCAAGTTTTGTCATTTGAATGACTTCCTCCATTGTTTTAACCAACCTTCATACTCAATCATGTGGGATGCACCCTCAACCAAACAACACTGCTTGTCTAGATGGCATCCTTTTTTCACCCAAATTGCATTCCTTTTTTCCTTAGTCTTCGAGGCAGTTGCTAGTTTCATGCTTGTCCTCGTATTTTCTCTACAAATATAAACATTCTGCAAAACTTCGTAGTTTTGCAAGGTCTCCAAAACTTGTCTTGTAAACTCCATTTTTAAGCTGGAGGTGGATGCCTCTTGTTGTGTATCCCTTGATGTCTACACAACTTATTCATGGGTGTGCCACTCGCTCCCCATGGCACACTCCACCTTCTTGACATCTACATCATTCTAGTTGATATTATCTATAATTGGTTGCCTAGGCTTTGACTATCCTCATGATTCATAAGCCCTCTTCACATTATTGATTCATTTCGATTCACATTACTCTAACATTCTGATGCAAAGTGCCCCATAGATGACATTTATGACTTTGCATAATGGGTTTACCCTTAGTATCATACTCAATTTGGCTTCTTCTCTTGCCTTAGTGATTGTGACAAAATGAAAAACTATTTGAACCCATTATTGAATCTCCTTTTGATGAGTATACCCCTAGTGACAGTTCTTCAAATTAAAGGGGCATTCCTTCATTAGATGTCCTCCTCCCTAAAATGTACTAACAAATATATGTTTTGCTTCATTGGAGTCATTGCACCGTGATGTCAAGACCATTTTTGAATTTGTGAAACATGCACATCATGTCCTTATGAAGAGTACTTATCAATAGTCCTCCACAGCTCTTGTTGTCTAATTCAATCTCATCCTTCGAGTTGCTCTCGCTCTTGGAGTCATCACTTTCATATTCATGTTTGTCTCCTCATTGACTTCCCAACTCAAACATCTAGATAATCTATTCAAACCACCTGCCATGTTCATGGCTACTTCAAAGGCATCTTGATATGATGTTAGAGGGACCATCTTGATCTTCTTTTGGTAAGTAGGAAAAAGTTGCCACATGAACCACTTGTTGTAATAGGCACCCCTGTTTGCTGCTCTGAAATATCTGAGGGTTTTTTGCTTTGTTTCCGTTTTTTGTAATGTCTGATTTTTTTTTCTGATGTTTTGCTAATAGGTATGATATGCAATTGTTTTGAGGTTTTTGTGCTTTATAATGTGTGGACATATGCATACAGAAAAACTCTAAATTGCATAAACATAAACTGGAATGAAACAAACTGAAACCCAACACCAAACAACATTATTTTATTCAATTTTCTGACCTGGAAATGCAAGTACAGGTCTGATACAAAATTCTGGAAATGAACCATACACAGCTAAACACACCAAAATGCTCATAACTTCATCAAACGGGCTCCGAATGACATGTCGTAAAATGCAACAATCTTGTACAAGCTAGGCGCCAATGTCTGGACAACAAACACACCCAAAAGTTGACTGAATTTATTCACACTTCCCAAGGTAATGGTACGACCTGCTGGAAAAGGTACGGCCAGCAAAATAAATTCACTCCAGCTCCAAACCCTCATCAAAATGCCTCCATTCTCATCGCCCAAACTTGGAAAACATATGCTAGGAAACCCAAAATGAGAAACTTCCTGGATTAAGAGATATGAATGCTTTACATGTTCTCCAATGCACTCCTAAATGGTACGGCCAGCTCCAAGAACCCTCAAATCACACCACAAAACACTAAACTGAAGCACACCCAAATGAAAATGACCAATAACTAGACGACCCAGAAGATCTCCTCAAACACCCACTGAAGTTGCCGAAATCACAAACCCTACCGCTGCAAATCAAGCTCAAGTCTGTGTCCCCTGAAGTAGAAACACCCGGAACTGACTAGGGAGGACCTTTAACCCCCGAAACCGGTGATACCAATGGAGGTTTTTGTCTCCAAAAGCCAAAGTCTACAATTGCTGAAGCAAATTTGACAGAGTTCTGCTATGTTGCCAGAAAGAAGATGATGCAAATGAGCTCCAAAACTCCAATATAAACCCCATGCCTCGTTTTTCGGTTTTTTGGCTCCAAACACATTTCAATATAATATTATTCTATTGCCTTAAGAACTCCTACGCCTAGTAGGACAACGTTGTTTTTAAAAAAAAAAACATAAAAGTTACTTTTTTTTTCATTTGGTCATTTTTAATTAAATAGTAACTTTAATAACTTCCAAATATTTCGCCCAATCTTAGCAACGGAATAAATTCATAAAATAAGGCAACCCGCACACTGCAAATGTGGAATGAAGCAGACCAAAGCTGACACTGCCAAAATTAGCAGTTACTATAAATAGTAACTCCATCAGAATCACCCAACAAAGCCCTTGGAAGGACTCAGAACTCCTTAGCACTACTCTGAACAAAAACCCATAAAATTCATCACCACTGAACATCTCAGCTCCGACTTACTAAAAATAGTAAGTTTCTAAAAATAGTAAGTGGTGGAAGAAAGCTCCGAAACGCCTCGAAAAAGAAGCAGAAGGAAGCTGGGGAAGCACTGATCACCAGGGAACAACTCAAATAGGGTTCCCAATCACTTCAGTTTAGCCTATGGGAACCCAGGAATAGGCTAAATTACCACAACTGACTGACTACTCAGAAAGGGGGCATTACACTTATTCTTCATTCCTTGAAGCACTCCTCAAGTTGGTTGATCAACTCTTTCAACCTTCTATTGTAGGGCCCAAAAGACTCTATCACATGTTGCTCTATTTTTTAAATTTCTCCAATGACTTGATCAACATTGTGCAACTTGAATTCCTTCTCAGAGGCTTCCTACAACTCCTAGGTTTGTGGTACTTGCATTCTGAAAGTTTTGCATACCAGTCTACTACGATTCCATGCAATGTCATAGGGAACTCCTCCAATCTACCTCATTGATCTTCTGTCTTATGATGCAAGTTTTCCAATGTTTGATTGGAACTTTTGTTGCACCACCATGGAACGCAGGACACTTTTGAATCACCCCAACACTATTCATTTTTGATGAATTTATTCAGTTGATGTGGCATACGCAATGGCTACTGCAATGCCAAACTCTCATCACACACCATCAAACATGTCAACTTGTAATTGCTCTCATGTTGGACTCCCATCTTACATACTGTTAGACATGCCAACCTACAATTTCTCATGTCAAACTCCAATCTTGAGTATTGTTGAATGCACCAGTCAATAGTTGCTCCAGTCCTAGACTCTTGTCTTGTCCACCACTAGACACACCATCTTGCATTTGCTCACGTGTTGAATTCCTATCATACACACAACTACATCAGGTGCAATCACTCTCATCCTTAACTCTATCTCATGCACAATCAAACACACCACCTTCCATTTGCTTATTAATGAGATTCCATTTTGTGAAGCCTCTAACACAAAACCCACATCAATCATGTCCAAGATTGTCAATCTTTTTTGCTGAATTAGGTTTTACCTATCTTGAAACTCTTGACTTGGCCCTTTGTTGACATCAAAGAAGTCTCTATAACTATTAGTTTTAGGATCCCATCTTTCCTCCTTTTGAGGGCCAAAGGCATGCTTGGCCTACTATGCTTAGATTTTATTTATTGTCATTGTAGTTTATCTTTTAGAGTGAGATGCTCATTGCAACTTGTTGGTCAGAGATCAGCTTTAGGTAAGGATTTGGTATTTTAGTGCGCCTTATACCCGGCCAACATTGAAAGGCCGAGAGGAAGTAATGCCTCCCGTGCCAATCTCCAGAGATGGGTTGGTTCCCTTACTATTCTAACTGGGGGGATTTGAGATCAAGGAAATGAAAGGAATGGGAAATGACTGAAAGGGGAAATATGGCCACAGGCCGGATAGAGTAGGGGTGATGGACTAACAGCACGAAAACTCTATTGCATTCTGAACCAAATAGCCCTCAAATACAGATAACTAATAGAAATTTAAACCAAAACGTCTAGCATGTATAATCTCCAGGACTACTCCAGAGTTACTACTTAATCAGCAACTAAATCCAGATATTAGAATTCAAGTTACAGTTTAAAGTAAGGAACGATAGAAGACAAGCAATAGAAGACATACACATGAATATAGAAATCCAAGTCTAGAGCCAGACATCAGCTGTATTGATAGCAGAATTCAGGTTTTCATTTAGCCTCTAGCAAACATCCATCCTTTTACAATAAAAGAGCAGCTTTAAATAGAGAATTCTGCCGCTTGAGCAATAAATGCTCATAAACAGAATAGGGCGGTGGAAGCCAAGATAAACATTACAAGGTGATACAGCCGCGAGATATTAAACAGGTATGGCAAGGGCTGGTGACTCCTCAAAATGTCGTTGAATGTCTTCAATGCCCTGACATACTTGACTTGCTGGCGCAGTCTCCTTACTTGCAGGAACCACCTTTGTAGGAGATATGCTTGAATTCCCGAAACGTCTAATCCAGAAGCTTCCCAATAACTACGGGTGACCGGGTAAGGATATACTCCAAATTGCTGAGGTGGAATTCTTCCGGAAGAAACCAGCGCCAAAGTCAATCTAATATACTGGAAGAGTGCGCCCGACCTCTGGCGCAAGTGTGAAGTGCGCCCGACCTCTGGCGCAAGTGTGAAGTGTGCCCAAACTCTGGCGCAAGTGTGAAGTGCGCCCAAACTCTGGCGCAAGTATGAAGTGCGCCCAAACTCTGGCGCAAGTATCCAATGTGCCCAAACTCTGGCGCAAGTGTGAAGTGCGCCCAAACTCTGGCGCAAGTGTGAAGTGCGCCCAAACTCTGGCGCAAGTGTGAAGTGCGCCCAATCTCTGGCGCAAGTATCCAGTGCGCCCAATCTCTGGCGCAAGTGTGAAGTGCGCCCAATCTCTGGCGCAAGTATGAAGTGTGCCCAATCTCTGGCACAAGTTCAGAGTGCGCAGCCTTGGGCGTAACCATGTTGCACAAATGGCAACACCTCTGGCGGATCGCGGGGAAATTGAGCTCGCCTCAATGTCGACATCCCAGGCCTTATTCACTGGGCTCAGAGTCATCATCTTCCTCATAATCTTCATCACTCTCTGATTGCCCGCTGGTAGCAACGGACTGTGCTCCTGACTCCTCACCTTCATGAGTTTCACTGTGCTATTCTTCCTCCCGGCCTGGCACCTCATCTAGGAGCTCATCCTCTTCCTGAGCTAGCAGGTCTTGGGCCGCTCCTTGAGTATCAAGGTTATCCTTAGCCTGAACCCCTTTAGGCGCCTCATTTGTTTCTTGCTCCTCAACCTTCTTTTGTGGTTTATCTTTTTCGCTCTGGGGTACTTCATCTTGAGGCATCTGATCCTTGTTTTGTTGTGGCGCAAGGTTGTTGCCCTGGCCTTCTTGGTGAGTGGGAGGCTCCACTGCATGAATCTCGTCCTAGGCCTGGTTCTCACCTTGCACCCTGCTTTCCTCCCGTGCTTGGATATCTTCCGGTTCGTTGAGGGGAATCGGGCAGCCCAAGCTCCCTTTTAATACGGCAATAGGTCCCTTGGACCAAGGCCCAATCATCGTTATGAACTTCGTTATGTTTTCAGAGCTCTCGAACAAGGTATCCAAATCTTTCTAGATGACGGACCTCGGCAAAATTGAACCTTTCACTGAGATTGACCAGGCAGGCTTGGATTATCACATATTTGGAAGCATACTGCATTGCTTGGAGCTCAGAAGCAGGCTCTTCCCAGTTGTCAATTTCCTGAGTGTCGTTTTCGAAGGAATCCCATGCCGGCTGCAACTGTCGCTCAGTTAAGACATGGCCCTGTTCATCTGTGAAACCCGGAAACCCATTATTGTCCAGAGTCTCAAAATACATGAGAGCAATTTTCCTTTCTCTTTCGAGCATGTTTATGAGGTCTTGAGCCTTTCGCGCTGCTTTTGCCTTCTTAAAGAACGATCTAACGGTTGAATCAACGGCTGCCCACGAGCGAGCCAGATCAGACATTGGTGCAAGCGTAACTGATTTGTCCAAGGCCCGCGCTTTCATGGCCAGCTCTAGCCATTCGACAACCTCTATCTCAGCCTCTTCGACAATGGAAGCACCGTGCGAAACTGCCTCCTTGGCCTCCCAGATGAATGTCAGCACTGAGACCGCTCGGCGCGCCCTATTTCTGAAATTGGCCAGGAAATGAGCATGCGCCTCTTTGGTGCGGTCCTTGGACAGAGCTGAACTAGACTCTGGCCTACTTTCTATCTTGATCTTTAATCGTTGGATTTTGGCTTACAATACCAACAATTGATTTTTGGCTTCTCCCTGTATTCTGAGGCGCACCTCATAATCCTCCTTGGTGTCCTTGAGTGCCCGCTCTAGGTCAAACACTTGCTGCTGCAGCTGCTTCACTCTTAACTGTTCATCTTCAAGCTGTCCACGCGTGAGTGCTAGGGTTTCATCTAGTTGAGCATTCTCGGCCTCAGCGTTGTAGTAGCGGTCTTTGAAATGATCTACCTGAAGATAGAGAGATGTCGCCTCAACATGAATGTTTTCAGCTTTTGTCTTAAGGTCAGCAGTCTTCAGATCCTCCACAGCTTGTCTATAGGAATAATCTGCCGGCGTAATTTCGTTTAGCGGCTTCTGCACCTTGAGTATTTTTTCCGTTTGGAGGATTAGCATATTCTGAGGGTCAAAGACTACCCTTTTTTCTGGACAAGCCAGCGCCTGTTCACTTTTTCTCTTCTGGCCTATGAGCCAGACTGAGGAGTTTTGTTGGGCCTTACGGATACTTTCAGCCATCGTCTCTTCCTCATAAAATTCTAGTTCTTCGGGCTCAGGTTCTTGTATTCCAAAGAATGTGGCTAGGGGAAAAAGAACCCGCTCAGGGTTCGACTGTACAGGCATCTCCGGGGGAAGCTGGGCGACAGCAACCGTGATCGTAGGGGACGCTGGGGTTTGAACTGCCGAAGCCAAAATGTTGGGTTCAGGTTGGGCCGTCCCCATGATGGGTACTTGTGAGGCAACTGAGGGAGCGGGATCGGAAGAAGGTTGGCTAAGGTTTTCAGTAGTTACGGCAATTGCAATAGGAGCTTCCCGACCCTGAGGAGTGAAGGTAGAAGTGAAGGCATTGGAGACTTTTGCAAAAGTCTCAAATGACTGAGAAAATGCCGATAAGGGAGCGAGAGGATGCACAGGCAAGAGGGAGTTGGGAAAGATGTCGGTTGAGGCGCCAAGTGAAAGATGGCTGGACAGTAGGGTTTCGGCACCGGGAAGTGAGATTCCTTCAGAAGTAGCTGAGATAAAGGGGGAAATAAAAGACGTACCAGCGGGCTCGGGCTTCAAAGCCGAAGCGGTAAACTGCTGCGTTTTGGGACTGTCCCTTCTTTCTTCTTCCGCTGCTTCACCCTCCAGGTCAATAAACGCCTCCTTGGCCTGCAGTAGCTGTTGTGCCTTCAAAGCTGACTGCGCTGTCTGGGTGGGCCGTACTGACTGCGTTGGAGTGACGACCTCAGAAACACGCCCTTCTTTGACTGCTGCCGCTGCCAGAGGGGCTGTGCCAGAGACTACGAACCTGATAGTGCGGGACTTCTTCGCAGCACTTTTGAGGTGCAGGTGCATCAGGCGCACTCCTCTTCTTTGGAGTGGTCTTTTCTTCTCGGACCTGTCGCTTACCTTTGCTCTTGACAGGCGGTGCCTGACTAGTTTCTTGTTCTTTCAGAGCGTACAGGTCATCCACTCTGCTAGGGCTCTCTAAGCTCCTGGGTACACGGTCCCCAAAAAATATGGGTCGATAATCATTATGATTTTTCTCAAATAGATCAGAAAATTTTTTATCTATCTGCAGTGTGGGATCAGACAACTTCTTTTTGTGGTGACACCTCATTATCCACCAATTTAAAACCTTCTCTGCCGACCACTGGGGTGCTTTTTCTTTCATGAATGTGAAAATCCTATCATCAGGGTCCTGATGTGGAAACCGCCTAGGGTTGTACTCAGCCTCCATGACATAAAAATCATGCCACGGGGGTAAGGAGAACATCTTTTCAATGTGCCATTCGAGGTCCCGTCCAGAAGGATTATTGCGCTGCTACTCAATCTTCGGGCAAGGACAGCAGTGGAATTTTTCTTTCCCAATCATTACTCTGAATACGCCATCTAGGTCATATTTCCACCGCTGGGGCAGGTCTATCAAACCAAAATCATACAAATTTAATCGCCAGATAATGATTCTGCTTATTCTGCGTCACCTTGATGGGACCAAGCTCAATGGGCCAAGGGCAGGTGTGTTGTTTCTTCCTTCCCTTGCCGAAGACATCATCTGCATAATCACACTGATGAGTGACCTCTTGAGCAAACAGGTATTCGGTAGCGTAATAGGGCAGCAAGAAGGGTTTACCTGAAAACCCAAAAATCCGTATCACAAGCCCTTGTGTTAAACAGAAAATGTCTCCTAGTTGCTGACTTATCACATAATCTTTCATCTTCCTCGACACTCATTCGCAAGTCCCAGTCATAATTTTCAGCGCTGGTCCGAGGAAAACCTGGTTGAAATTATAGTAAGATTCTCACCTTGACAGGACTGAGGTCCACTGATACACCGGGAGCGGCTCACCTTTCTCATTAGTGAAGTTCTTGTCGATGAAGGCAAAGTCAGGCTTTGCATGCAGCTGGTGAAAGAAGTACCACACCAGGAAAGAGCAACTCTGGAACGCCACGGTCCCTTGTTTCATTGCACACAGTTGGAGGTGCAGCTGACAGGACACCCAATCGGCCCAATCGTAGTAGATAGGCTTTATTTCCCGTGACTCAGCATCGGCGGCGTAAAATTCCCTGTGGGATACACATTCAACAACTGTCGCTTGCCAGGCGTTTACTTAGGCATTTGATGCCAGGCCAGTGATCCATGCCAGCATAGAGAAAAGTTCGGAATTCTTGAATTTTCGCAAAGACATGGGGAGCTGCGGCAAGGTTCCTGGCGCGAGGGTTTCCGTGTAATGAGCTTCCATAAAACGCCTCATCTGCGTCGAAAAGCTGTATCTTTGCGCTTGCTCTTTTGTGTCAATTCTTTGGATAATAACATTCTCAGGAGGGCGTCTCCCACAAGCAAAAGCCTCACGGATTTTGTCAGTCGATATGGAAAATAATTTGTTCCCTTCCGAGTCCTTCACAGATCTAGTCTGAGGATCATAGCCCTGGCCGATTGCAAATATCAATTCCGGGCAGGGATGAACGGGTGAACATAAGTACCAGTATAAGAGTGAGGGATAAGCGACTACTCGGTCGTGCACCTCAGATACTTTTGCCCTCATTTGGTCAATATCCATGTGCAACTTTTCTATACTCGTGCGAGTGAGAATACAGTCCCGAATTTTACTCAATTGATCTTCATGTGGGGGCGGCAAGGGTTTATGCTTCATTTCATTCATGGCTCCTTGCTCGCCTTCTACAATTTTCGGAACTGCGCCCCCCTTTTGCTGGGTTTCTCCTTGCCCATTTTTGTGGTGAAAAAACCCTCAAGTATTCTCCAGGGACAAAATTCAGGGACCTAAGAGTGCTTTAGAAGTGAATCTTTAAGTGTGCAGAAACAACCAAGTCTTACCAACAATGGTCAAGAGTGAACGATGCCACAGATTCAGGATTTAAAAGGCGATATTTCTTGAAGCACCTGACCTTTTATAGGTTCAGCTTATACCCACCTGTGTTAATGCTACCTGCGCAGAATTAATGCGCAAAAAGGCCTTAGAGGCGTTGGGAAAAACCCCTTCCAAGGTAAACAATGATGGGGCGCAGATCCCGATCTTAACTACCCAAGACGGGCTCAATCATTCTTGAAAAGTGTGAATTTCGGCCACAGGTATAATTAGTTTCAATCATGGGGCACGCCTTGAGCTGTGTGTCGACGACCTGCGCTAAACTTAGAAAACACGGTTAGGGAGTGCCTCTAAAACCGCGCGCTTCGGTCACCTCGGGATGAGCACCTTCTGCTCCGAGCTGCGTGCCGAAGTGGTGCGCCCAGGTTAGGCCCGCCCCCCTGCGCACCTCCTTGGAAAAAAGTGCGCCCCGACTTGGGCGCACGGCCTGAATGCGCCTCGCCTTGGGCGCACAGCTTGAGTGCACCCAGTCTTGGGCGCACGGCCTGAGTGCGCTTCGCCTTGGGCACACGGCTTGAGTGTGCCCAGTCTTGTGCGCACGGCCTGAGTGCGCCTCACCTTGGTCGCACGGCTTGAGTGCGCAGGCTGCTTCCGGCACGGGGCTCCTTCGTCCATCATGAAACATTACCTGCTTTGTCGCGCGACTTGTCATAAATTCAAAAAATAGAAAGAGGACGTCCATCGGCCTCCCTTCACTGGCTAAGGCGCTTGTAATGTCCCTTTTTAAGAAACAGCAAACCCTTACTACGAAAATGCAAAAATTAAGTACAGCAAGGAAATAACTCAGAAATTGCTCATAAAATAACACAAGTATGAGGAGAAATCAGCCAGTATCATATATTAAATATTGCCAAACCAATACAACAGCTCCCCAAGGCTGAACAGATGCAAAAACTCCTAAAAAATGACCCCAAATACAAGCGTAGGGTTTGGGGCTGCCAACAGATCTGAAACACATGACACAAATGCTCCCAAAAATGCCACGAACTCCTCACGGATGCCTCTTTTTTTGTATTTTTGATAGTTTAGGGCAATAACACCTGCAATGATATTGCCAAGACCCCAACCATGCACCTCCAATGCACTATGGGAATGAGCAAGACCTGCAATCTCAACTCATGGAACCTCTAGGGTTTCAATATTCAATTCTGATATCAACATAACATGCCCAAAATGGGACGTCTCACTCCCTTATATAGGGTGAGGTTCTAATTTGGAGTTGACATCTCCCAACCCTAAAATCACTTAAAGTGCCTTATTACAACATAAAAACATAAAACATAAATAAACACAACTTAAGTTATGTCTCCTAGTCACATGAACCCCTTTTTCACTTTTATAATTAAGTGTAGGAGACATTTACAAAAATATTTATTTTTGGGACATTACAGCGCTTGCCCTCAAAACAAAGCTTCCATAAACATAGAGAAGCGGAGGAACAGCCTTTCGACTGTACAAGAAAACTGGAATGCATAAGGGAAAAACAAGAATATATACAACTGTACAGGAAAATTTTGCACCATCCCTCACTGGTGATACGCCTTTAGGTGTACGCCATTAATTGATAATGGCAAAGCAAACCCATTTAATTCTTGTCGTGTGAAAGAGTTTGTCGGGTGCACTTCGGAGACTTGAAAAGGACCTTCCCAAAACGCATCAAACTTATCATAATTGCCCGGTTTGGACTTTTTCACATTCCATTTTAGCACTAAGTCTCCGATATGGAAAGTGCGCTTGGAAGTCCCTTTTCCGAACCATTTTTTTGTGGCCACTGCATGCCTCATAAAAGCCTCATAGGCTTTCTCCCTCTCCTCTTCTAACTGCAAGAGTTGGGCGATTCTAATGCTGAGCGGATCAAATTCCTCGCCCTCGCCGTCCAAGGATCGAAGAGACTGTAGCGCCGGCAACTCAATATGCGCAGGAAGCACTGCTTCCTTCCCATACACTAAAGAGTACGGGGATGTCTTTATGGACTTTTTGATAGAAATCCGGTCAGCCCATAGCGCAAAATCCAAGTGGAAATGCCAAGTTCTCTTATTGTCCTCCAGTGTTTTCTTGAGAATCCGGAGCAAGTTTTTATTAGTAGATTCCGCCAAGCCATTACCCTGCGGGTAATAATTCGACGAAGTCTTCATATAAATACCATACTTGCTAGCAAATGCACACATCTTGGCCCCAACAAAATGAGAGTCGTTGTCTGTCACTACAGCGTCCGGTATCCCAAAACGGGTTATGAGTCCCTCCAGAAAGGCAATAACCACATCCTGATCTACCTGCTTCGTTGGAACTGCCTCTGACCACCGGGTGAAATAATCAGTAGCGGTTACAATATATTTGTGTCCCGCTGAAGAGTTAGGCTCGATTATCCCAATGAAGTCTAAACCCCATTGTTGAAACGAGGCCTCGACCTGAATCGGGTGCAAAGGTAACGGTGCATTTCTGATGCGGCCTGCATACCTATGGGACTTATCACATTTCCGGCTTACACTGAAGGAATCTGAGAAAATGGTGGGCCAATAATAGCCCGCCCTTATTATTTTCAAAGCCATTGGCCTTCCAACGAAATGGCCCCCGGACATTCCGAAAAGGAATTCATCCAGGATTTTTTGTTTTTCTGTCCCCCTGACACATCTCAAGAGGACGTCGTCTATATTTCGGTGGAACAACCCCTCAGGTAACAAAGCAAATCTGCAGGCTTGAATCCTGAAACGCCTTTTCTGCGAAGAATCAAGGCCAGGAGGGCACTATCCTGTGCCGAAGTACTCTACCAGGTCTTCAGTCCATTCTTTGCCATCTACCAACTGATTCGCCCAATTATACTGTGGTAGTGAATCCTCCCATTGACAAGCCGTTACTTCAGCCACGGCACTCCTGGCAAGCTCTAGGCATAGCGCCCGCCCACGAACTAGTTTCGTGGGCCAGACATCAATATCAAACCCCTGAATCTTTGAAATCCAACCAGCCCTGTTATTACCAAGTTCACCTTGGCTGATGAAGGTCCGCACATCCGAATGTACAACGCACACTATTGTCTTGCTTTGTGAGACGAAATGTCGGAACTTCTGTAGCGCTCGCATCACCGCATGTACTTGACTTTTGATAAAACCGTGTTTTTCCTCATGCGAGAGTATTACCTGGCTGAGGAATGCTATAGGTCGTTCGTCTCCTTCCTTATTCTTCTGAGTGAGCACAGCCGCATAACTTTCTGGTTCCCCGACCGCATACAAAATAAAGTCTTGGGAATAATCAGGATTAAACAGAATGGGAGCTTGGGTAATCCGTCGTTTGATGTCTTTAAATGCCTGTCTCCTCTCATCAGTCCACAGGAATTCCACATCCTTTTTTAAGAGTTGAGTCATAGATTTTACCGATTGAGCAAAATCAGAGATAAACTTCCTAACGAAATTTATTTGCCCAAAGAAGGATTGGAGACCCTTCTTATTAGCCGACAGAGGGAACTTGAGCAAGGCTTTGGCTCTAGCGGGATCAATAGCAAGACCCTTCTCTGATATCAGATGGCCTAAGAGTTTACCTTCTTTGACCGCAAAAATTGACCTTTTTGGATTTATTGATATCCCGAACTCCCGGCATTTTTCAAACACCTATCGGAGATGCGCACCGTGCTCCTCCCTTTTGTGGGAAAAAACCGTTATATCATCCAAGTATATCACAATTACGCGGTTGAGGAGTTCTCCAAAAGCCAAGTCCATCGCTCTCTGAAAGTTGCCCTGGCATTTGAAAGGCCAAAGGGCATGCGCTGATAAGCAAAGGTGCCCCACTTGGTGGTGAAGGCAATTTTATATTGGTCTTCTTCTCTGACCCAGATCTGGTTGTACCCGAAGAAACCATCTAGGAGGGAAAATCTCTGGGCCCCTGCTACTACATGGAGAATCTGGTCTATCTGGGGCAGTGGATAATGGTCCTTCAGGGATGCCTGGTTGAGATTCCGGAAGTCCACGCAGAGACGAATATCTCCATTCTTTTTCCGGACAGGGACATAGTTTGCTACCCAGGATGAATGCTTGATAGGGTAGATTATCTTTGCTTCCAGCATTTTGAGTAGTTTGGCCTTCATCAGAACCTCAATTTTTGGGTTTACAGGCCTTTGCTTTTGTCATACGGGCTTGACTCCTTCCTGGAGCTCGATAGTATGCTGAAAAACATCTCAATTATACCCTTTCAAATCATGATAACTCCATGCAACGATATCGGGATACTCTCTGCAGAGGGTCATGATTTGCTCAATTTCCTTCAGCGTGCAATCAGTTCCCACTTTAATGGTCTTCCCGAACTCCAAGGCTAACTCTTGATACTCTTTTGCATCCACTTTTATTTTGTGAGGCAAGGCCCTGCCATCTTGATCAAATAAACTCTCAAGGGTTATCAAACCCTTGGGGAGGTGGTTGTTCTTCAGTTGGATAAGACCCTCATACTCATCAAGGGATCTATCTTCAATATTTACGACTTCGTTAATCAAAAAATCAACGATCTGCTCGTCATTATCAAAGACCTGCCAGTGAATATTTTTATCCAGTACTGAGGGTCTATAAATAACCCTAATTGTCTTTGGTCTTTGCATAAGTGTCTCGGCTTGAGAGTACCTTGCTCCAATGGACGCCAAAACGTCTGCATGCTTGTTCTGCTCCCGTGAAATAGGTTGGATATTAAGGGCCGAGAAGGATTCTAGCAAATCCCATACTTTGTTACGGTATGCTTTTAAGTAGTGTTGTTTAGCAACACATTTATTTGTCACTTGGTTGCAGATCAGTTCAGAATCCCCGAATATCTGCAACTGTTTTATCCCTAGTTTCTCCGCCTTTCGTAACCCCAAACATAGGGCTTCATACTCGGTTGAGTTATTAGTACAGCTCCAAGCGAGCCTGTACGAATAGGTTCTCTGAATTCCAAAGGGGGAGACAAGGACAACCCCAGCTCCAGCGCCGTTCTTGCATCGGGCGCCATCAAAGAAGAGTTTCCACAGTTTCTCATCCATATGGTCGGTAGCACTCGGGGACAGCCTTCTCAGGCTTGGCGATCGAGTAACATCCTATATCTGATTCTATCATAGCATTAAAATCCAGCATGGAAAACTCATCCTCCAGGTGCAGCTCATCAAGGGTTTCTTCCATCAACCTCACTCCTATTTCCTCTGCCCCATCGATGATATTGACAGAGTCCATGGGTTTCACCACATCCTGTATCCTTTCAATAAGAAAGGTAGAATGTTTCTCATTAAAAATATTTACCCTCTTCCCCCTGAAGGGGACTTCCAGATGTGAATAATCAAGGGACAAATAGCCCCCAAGCTTGGCAGTGAATTCCCTAGATAAGCACATGCTAAAATAGGGCTCCAAGTCAACTACCACAACTTCTTGGATTACCGTAATCTGCGGCATCTTATGCAGCACGATTGGGATATCCTTTATAACCCCGACAGTCCTGACCGGAGTTCCTTCCAACTGGAGTACCCCGAGGCTGCTCCTTGTATACTCCATGCCCATAAATTCACATATAGCTTTAGGCATGACAGTAGTTGCAGTGCCAGAATCAACCATACAATTGTGTACTACCCACCCTTCCATTCTAAGAGACAAGTAAAACGGCGATGGCCTGTTCTTTCCCGTGGCAGAAGTAGTTAGTGGTTGCGCCAAAATGGTTTGGGTTAGTCTCCCCTTGCCTTTAACGGTCTTGAGGGACTCTTGGAGTAGATCAACTTGGCCAGGTAATTGTAATGCGTCGAAGAGACTTACCTTAGCCGGAGTCCTCCTTAGCTCTTCGACAACGTTGTATGTCTCAACGTCTGGTTCTCTCCCGTCTTTGGCGGGTTCATACCGTGTCCGGTATTGCTGAGTGGCTTCCACTCTCTGGCGCTTGGTGATTGAGGGGTATCGTAACTTCTCCCGCGCTTGATCCCTCGCTTCAGCCAGGGGTTTATAGGTGGAGGCTTGTGGCCAAGGGGCTACTGTCTTTGCCCTTGAGGGCAAGTAATCTTTTAATTGAGCATTGTTTGAGGGTTCCCTAGCCAGAGCTGGTTCTTTTCCTTAAGGCGTTGCTGCCTTGTTGGCATGTTGCTGAGGATCGACTGGCACTTTAAGTGGTTCCATCTGAACTGGATCGACCTCAATTGGCCTTCCCGTCTTTGTCAGGACAGCAACCTGTTCAACAAGGGAAACTATACAATCGTGATCATCTTCCATCATCATATTTACCTACCGATCAGAGTCGTTGTCTGAAAGCGTTTGAGCATAGTTCTGGTGGACTACACAGGCTTCTTCATTATGCGGGTCATTGCAAGTAGAGCACCAATCAGCCCTGTCGGATGTACCGACCTCATCGTATTCCAAAACTGCATAATTTCTCTCATGAGGTCTGCCAGTACGAGCGGTTTGATCTCTTGTGATTTGAGGAGGCCTTCGTGGTGGATAATTCTGGTATCGGAATTGGCTTTTCTTCATGATAGCCATATCATTCGCCATACTCTTCAAAAACCCGTACATATGCCTTAGCTCTTTAGCCTGTTGTGGGTTTAGCGAGGCATGAGCCGGAGTAGCTGGTAATGATAACGATGCTACTGGAGCAGGTAGTGTCGGATACTGTGGAGGCGCTGGCAGTTGTGGGACCGCATGGGTAGGTTGTTGCAGCATCTGTACTCGAGACTGCGGCCGTGCACCCATGGCTGACTCGGGTAGGTCAATGATACAGCAAAACCGGGTGCTGCTTGATTTTGTGAGTCATGAACCCACGAATGACTAGGGTATGTCAACGGTATAAAAGAACCAGATGCACTTGGATACATGCTCTGAGGAAAATATGGTAAATCGAAGTTGTCGCCTTAGGGGGCATCCTTCCGATGGCTATCAGGTCGTCTTCTAATTTTTGCGCTTGTTCATACAGATCTGGAAATGTATTAATATTGGAGTGTCGAATGCTTATGCTGATGTCCGTATGGAACGCTCTCAAGTAATAGAATGCGGCCTAACATGGGGTGGGCCGAAGGTCTTCAGGGACTCTCATCCAGGTCCGATCAAACCTGAGATTGAAATCAGGTATTTCTTCTTGGGGATGCCTCTGTATGCCGGTGAACTGGTGTAATAGGGAGAAGGGGTCCGCTTGCTCATGGAAACCTCTTACTAATTTCCCGGCCAGTTGGTCCCACGAAGTGATGGTACCTAGCGCAAGTGAGCGGTACCAATAGAGGAGCTTACCTCTTAAAGAGAGAACCAGCAACTTAACCATGACATCTTCATTGGTAATCTCGTGAATTGTTGCCAATCCTGCAACATCTTGGATATGCTCGGTCGCTGTCTTTCCCGTACCATCGTAGGTGGGCAGTGCTTTCAAGGCCGCGGGAGGTACTCTATGCTAAGCTGCTAGATTTAGGGGGCCCGTATGGTCCCAAGTCACAAACTGCCTGGCAGGATGTGGCTGCGCCATGGGCGGTGGAGGGTTTCCCTGGAGCAGTGGTGGTAATGGCTGAACAGGAACAACGGAAACACTTGGTACCCTGATATCAAAGTCAGGTGCGGCCTCGATGTGTTGACGATCCGGTGAATTAGACGGAACTGGAGGTAAGCTAGTAGTTATGCTGTCGGGAGTTAGACCCCGTGTAGCAACAGTAGCTTCCTGCAAGGATGTTCCGTCCAGTGGGTTGTCCGGCCTGACCACTCTAGGACGCTCTCCAAAGGCGTCAATGTCAAGTTCGTAGAACTCGGCTTCTTCTGAGTTTCTAGCCTGTCGCCTCGTACGCATGGAGGCGTGATCTTTCAGGCTAGTCTGCGAGGCTTGGATATATCGGAGTTCGTATGAGTCGCCAGATGTTCAAATTTGTCAATACTAAGACAAACATCACTTTCTTAGTACTGCTAATGCAGTGGAACGTTTGGGTCCCACCGGGCGTGCCAGAAACTGTTGGTCAGAGATCTGCCTTAGGTAAGGATTTGGTATTTTAGTGCGCCTTAGACCCGGCCAACATTGAAATGCCGAGTGGAAGTAATGCCTCCCGTGCCAATCTAACTGAGGGGTTTTGAGATCAAGGAACTGAAAGGAATGGGAAATGACTGAAAGGAGAAATATGGCCACAGACCGGATAGAATAGGGGTGATGGACTAACAACACGAAAACTCTATTGCATTTTGAACCAAATAGCCCTCAAATACAGATAACTAATAGAAATTTAAACCAGAATGTCTAGCATGTATAATCTCCAGGACTACTCCAGAGTTACTACTTAATCAGCAACTAAATCCAGATATTAGAATTCAAGTTACAGTTTAAAGTAAGGAACGATAGAAGACAAGCAATAGAAGACATACACATGAATATAGAAATCCAAGTGTGCCCAATCTCTGGCGCAAGTATCCAATGTGCCCAATCTCTGGCGCAAGTGTGAAGTGCGCCCAATCTCTGGCGCAAGTATGAAGTGTGCCCAATCTCTGGCGCAAGTATCCAATGTGCCCAATCTCTGGCGCAAGTGTGAAGTGTGCCCAATCTCTGGCGCAAGTGTGAAGTGTGCCCAAACTGTGTCGCAAGTGTGAAGTGCGCCCAAACTCTATCGCAAGTGTGAAGTGCGCCCAAACTCTGGCGCAAGTATCCAGTGTGCCCAATCTCTGGCGCAAGTGTGAAGTGCGCCCAATCTCTGGCGCAAGTATCCAGTGCGCCCAATCTCTGGCGCAAGTGTGAAGTGCGCCCAATCTCTGGCGCAAGTGTGAAGTGCGCCCAAACTCTGGCACAAGTTCAGAATGCGCAGCCTTGGGCGTATCCAAAATGAGGTGTTAGATTTGCCAAAAGCTGAAACTTCATGATCCCATTTTCGGAAGCTTTCTCACAAGACTAATAATACACCATGTTGCAGAAATGGCAACACAACTCCATGTCACCAACTCTATATAGGCAACGACAAGGAGTATCCTAATCGCGCACAAAAAGGTATAATTCAACACACCATTATATAATTAATTATGTAAGTTACAAAATGGGATTAACTCATAGCTACATGTAAATACATAGCACACAACATGTATCATTTACGTTCCATTCATCTACAAATACATGGTCTCATAAGGCATACAACATAAAAACCACAAAACTCCATATTGACAACAATATGCATGACAAACATGCCTCAACCAAGATAGATGGACATACAGACAAATATCACAGGAACCAACAAGCAGTTGCAATTTCCATACCTCCCTAAATTCCGGTATACATAAAACATTAAAATACCCCATAATATTGCATGATATGCAATATATATTCATAACATATAACATATGACATCACCATATACAACTCATTCGATAGTTCATGATTACATTGAGGCTCATGCTTCAACTCTACCATCAAATTCTTGCTGATTACAGCCAAGTAGTTACCTTCACAAGCTTAAAGTGCATTTTTTGATAAGCCATATAACACTTACATCTCCACGGGTTCCAAATATTGAGAGTTGCCAGCATAAATCTTCTGGCCGAAATCTTCTCTTGTTGACCTAAAACTTTAAAAGCCAATTCAAGTCATCTCTTATACTCATGATTAGGAAATGTCCTTTACTTCACTAAATGAGCTTCTCATCAAACCATCAACAAAAAATTTAACTTTCTAAGACAAACAAATTGATCCATTATGGTTGATCCTTTCCTCATGGTGAAATCTACCACTATTACTCTCTTAGGGGAAATCACCTACAAATCACTCAACTTGCAATTTAAGGATGGATGGCCTAATTAGTTTGATCGATAAGGATACCTAAGGCCCATGATGATAATAGGCTAGCAAACTTGATGAGATGAAACAGAAGCTTTTACATATCCATGTGCAATTACTCAGCACCAAAGTTGGATGTGGCATGCAATAGGAATTAGGCCTAAAACTAAATGGAAAGTAGGAATTAGACTGCCACCATTTAATCATTATCGGTAATATGTATGGTTCCTTATGGTTTCATAGAAGGAATCATGTATACCATAAACATAACTCTTGTGAGGTTTACACTTCACAACCGATCCAAGTGATAATTAATTTTGACCCCACACACCTATCTCAACCTTATACATTGATAATGCCATCTATAGTTGGCTCCACTTTTCATGACTTATTCTCTTGTTGCTTGGCCATCACTTCTATTACAAGATGGCCCTCTCCTTATTTGCACTTGAAAAGGTGACCACAAAGGTGCCTCCATACACATGTTTTTTGGTTTTCAAGAACTATCATTTGATGAGAAGTGACTAATAAATGCAGGTTTGTGAAAGGCCTTCAAACGGATGACAGTAGATTTGTGCATCCTTGGTTGCAGGGTCAAGCCTTGAGCCCTTTCATGCCCTTGCTTCAACACATTATGGGCTTCATTGGGTGCCTCAACTCACTTTTCTGGCCAAAGATCAACCAAGTAAAACCGGAAAAATTCCCTTAGTCTGCCCTACTAAGTCATGAATGGCAGGTTACCAATTCATGGCTGCACCCTTTAAGGATTTGGTGACAAGTGGTAAAAAGGTCGATGTACCAGCCCATTGTGGCAACAAAACCAATTTTCTAACTATAAACTATCAACCAATAGAAGATCAACAAATTGCAAAACCAAAGTGCACAAGGAGCAGTGAACAACAACATGAAATGCAACAGCCCTAGGATGTCTCCCACCAAAAATTGATATTTCAAATTAAGAGGCAAAATTGACTTTTGTAGGAGCAATTCTACATAGGGCATAGCTTGACCATATGAACTATGATTTTGGTGTTACTGGGATTGTTGGAAAGCTCGATCCAAGCACTCCAGTTTGGTGGTAGTCTCCGGCAAATTTAAGTTGGTCCTCTAAGGTTTCAATGATCCCAAATATGGGCTCCACTTTAATTATTCCCTTGAAAGTCCAAAAGTATGCTGCATGGGATTTGGATATGGAAAATTACTTAAGGTCTCAGAAGCCTATTTAGGATCACTATATAAGAAGAGGATGGTTTATTATATCCCAAAAACATTGGAAAAAATACACCAATAAGGTAGATAACACACATGTAACAATCAGTCAACACCTTTCCAACACGCATGAAGCATGGATGAAACTCAACAATCTCTAAAATCAACCAAGTGAAGCCAACGTTGTAAAATTCAATTTGGAGCTTGCATTCTTTTATCTGTTAAGCTTTAAATAAATTGAATATTACTAGGCCAAGATAACAAGCATTCAAGTACTGTTCAAAGAATATTGTAAAAAGCATTTGAAAGATGATCCCAAATTGATTAGAATCGTTTTAAATAAGCCCCCTCTACTCCAACTTCTTGACTATGAGATCTATGACAAAAAAGAAAGGTTTGCAAGATGTTGTGCCATTTGAAGAGTTGAAATCTTCTTTCTAAGGAACAAACAAACATCCCTCAAGACAAGGGATCTAATCAAAGAACAAGATCCCTTCATAGAGAAAGACAAAGTAACCATACTCTAAAAGATTTAAAAATTTTGAAGACTCAAGCTTCAAGTAAGATCCATCAGAGGGCATAGTCAATATTTGCACGTATTGCAAGAAGAATGGACTTTGGGAAAAGAGGAGCTACTAAAAGAGGGGGTGGGGGTGCTTGAAGAAGAAGTGCTTCAAAGAACATCCAAGGGATGTAATTAGCAAAAAGCTAAGCCATTTGCCATAAATTTTCATGCTTTGCATACTAGTGCAAATTTGAAGGAATGGATTATGGACACCTAATGCACTCACCATATGGAAAAGATGAGACACTACTCTCTAAACTTGGAAAGGGAATAGACAACAGGATTCTTGTTTCAAATGATGATCCACATACCATTCTTTATAAAGAGTAGATGTTGAGAAGAGTTCCATCAATAATGTTATGATCCATGTTGTGAGGACCTAGAGGAATTGCATAGACGACAACATCCTAGCATAGCTTGTGGGGGTAGATGAGTTCTAATTCAGAGTTGTGCAATAGAACAGGAGACAAGAAATACTTCCTCATACAACAAATCATTTAATGAGAAAGAGAGAACAAGGTTGTTAATTAGGAAATGCAAGAAAATCATAAAATATGTAAATAAATGGAAAGTTTTATTTTTCAGATAGTGCATTTGTAAATAAACAGCAGAATGCAAGGACCTGACGTGGTGAAGCTGGCTTTAACACCAATGCCTAAGCTACAATCAGGAGTGGAGTGGGTGACTAGAGCCTATGTGAAAGTTTGTTGTATGTCGGTTGTTGGACGTCTAGCTCTAACGAATCCAAGGTGTCATGCTAAGCAAAGAGATTCATTTATGCTACATGACTAAGTTATATACAAAATCTAGAGTACAGTTAGAAGAACCTCATTGAACCAAAAATGGTTTATTCAACAACAGTTACAAGAAAGTCAATTGTCATATCATGCAATAGAATTTTGCATGTCTTCTTGTGATGACATGAGCAAAGGTAGTTGACGTGTGTTGATAGCTGGCATGGATTTTCTAGTGGTGGTCACATGTAGATGTTGTCACTAAGAAGTTGGCATCATGCATTAGAGCCTAGCACTTGGCTGAGCGTTGGCACAAGCACCTAGCACAAGACTGGCATGGGTGTTGGCACTCAACACTGAGTTCGTGCAAGACTAGTGTTTGGCAACAAGGGATATGTGAGGGACTAGCATTGCATAGTGCCAAGTTGGTGCATTTGAATTGCTCCGCACAGATCATTTGTCCACCTTTGAGGAGAGATATTTCCTGTTGTCTAACTTCAAATGAGCAAATTGACACTTGAATTGATCAAGTGTGTACCATTTTGCTTGAGTGGCAACCTACTCAACTTGCATTTCCAAGTTGGAGGGCAAGTTGAGAACAAAGGCCTTCTCACATGCTAGGTACAAAATGGTGCAAGGAACATAACATCATGGTTTGATATTTTGGTCTGGCCAACACAAGCATTCCTTCTAAATATGGAGCCAAACCCAATCTCCAACTTAAAAAGTGAAGTCAATATTGTTCATGGTGCTCCTTGTACTTCTATACCACATGGTGGTGTATGTTTTGAATGTGTTGTGGAAAATGCTCAACTTAGTTTCCTTTCTTGATAAGAATAGGCATTTCCCTCTTGACAAGCGCTTGAAAGGCTATGTCCAAGGAAGCACTAGGCTAAAACCTAAGGCACGTTTGGAAAGGATGGTGGCTTGTGAAGTTGCACAAAGCCTGATTGTAGGAATGTTGAATGTAGTGTAGATTGTTATCCCAAGTGCAAATGTGATAATGTTTGTATACCTCGAGCAAGAGTAACAATGTTCTATTAACCATGGTGATCTGTCCATCTATCTACAAATGGAAAGTAGTTGAGTGTTGTAGGCACATGTCAAGCATATCCCACTAATTGTTGCCAAAACATGCTGACAAACTTCTTCTCATAATCTCATACAATGGATTTCAAGATGTCGAAATTTACCCATGATGGAAGAACATTTATGTGATCTAAGTTTAGTTACAACCATCTTCAAAAACCTGTCCACCACAACAAAGATGCAATTGTTTTATTCCTTGGTTGAAGGTGGAACTAAGACAAAATCATGTTGATGGATTCCCAAGGCCTAGAAGGAACAGAAAATGGTGAGAAGAGTCCCTACTTCGTAGTCCTTGGCTTGGCAATATTACAAGAAAAAATTGATTTGATGTGGAGCTCTACCTCCTAGATATAACGCCAATTTTGCAACACCGCAAGGATCTTGCTAATGCCAAAGTGTCTAACTACTTCAAAGTAATGAGGCTCCCAAATTGGGTATTGGCAAGGCCTCTTGACAAGCGTTAGAAAAGTCCATTCCTAAGGTAGTGATTGATGACTGACTTGTCATGCACAAGTTGGTGTTGTTTGAGTAAAATCATAATCGTCGAGATAGAGTAAAGTACCATTGTCCAAGTTGTGATCGAGGGCGTCTAGGATGTCCATGGGAAGGAACTCCAGCTCAAAATTAATAGATATGATAGTGAAGGGCACTGATGTACTTGAGAAGTTGAAGTCTCTTGTTATCACTGATGTGCAAGAGAGTGAGGAACTCCTTGAACTTTTTGTGTATTGTTGGACAGATTGTTTGCGTTGCTGCAGCAATTGATAGAAACATATGTACTTGTTGTCACTTCTGCAACATGGTGTACATTAAGCTTTCCAGTAATTTCTGCTCCTCAGAAACTCTGTTCTATTTTCCAATATGTTTTTATCTCTCCTAAGTTTTCTGCCAAACCCTTGCTACGGAACCTAAAACAGTGTGTAGTTGCTTCTGTCTACTGACCATGCAGGAAAATCCTCCTTCCGACGGCGATGGTGTTTTGTGCCAAGTGCCCTGTTGCCCTTCAGCCCCAAGGACTAAGCAAGAGCAGCATTCCACTTCGGCATATAAGAAATGACAGTATAGGCAGACTTGGGCGCAATGTTTGAGTGCGCCAAGCTTGGGGACAATGCCTTGAATGCACCCGCCTTGGGCGAAGTGCCTTGAGTGCGCCCCGCTTGGGCGCGATGCCTTGAGTGCGCCCGGCTTGGGCGCAATGCTTGAGTGCGCCAAGCTTGGGTGCAGTGCCTTGAGTGCGCCAAGCATGGGCGCAACATGTGGGATGCACCGGTCGACTTTTCATACTCTGCTCTACTCCTGTGGCGGCAAGTGGATCAGTTATGTTTCCTCATCCTTATCTATCCAGGCGCAATCATTTTGAGAAGCTTCCAGATTGGACGTTCCGGGATTTCAAGCATATCTTCCACGGAAGCGGTCCCCGCGAGTGAGGAGGCAGCACCAGCGAGCTGAGTCTGTCAGGGCATTCAAGGAGTTCAACGGCATTTCTAAGGAGTCATCAGTCCTAGCCATGCCTGGTTAATATTCTATGATTGTACTTCCTTGTAATCCTT
Organism: Wollemia nobilis; assembly: GCA_028583015.1. NCBI lineage: Eukaryota > Viridiplantae > Streptophyta > Pinopsida > Araucariales > Araucariaceae > Wollemia > Wollemia nobilis. The sequence goes on along the minus strand of JAQPPZ010000521.1, from coordinate 12,828,210 downwards.
ATCTTGGTTGCCACCGCAATAGGTTGTTGATGTGCATTTAATGTTCAAGCGGCAGAATTTGCTATATAAGCCTGCCTTCTTATTGTAAAACGGATGGGTGTTTGCTAGAAGCTTGCTGTAACTTGGATTCTGCTATAAATACAAATAGTGTCTGGCTCTAACTCTGGACTTTTGATTATGTGTATGTCTTCTATTGCTTATCTTCTATTTAAATTCTTTGGTTTATCTTTAGGCTTGAATTATAATATCTAGATTTAGCTTATGGTAAAACGTGAATTCTGGAGTAGCCCTGGAGATTATGCATGTTAGATGTTCAGTTTTAATTTCTGTTAGCATTTGTGTTAAATGGCTATTTGGTTCGATATGCAATAGAGTTATTGTGTTGTTAGCCCATCACCCCTATTCTATCCGACCTGTGGCCATATTTCCCATCCCTTTCAGTCATTTACATCTCTTTCCAGTTCCTTAATCTCAAACCCCCTAAGATAGAATAGAAAGGGAACCAGCCCATCTCTAGAGATCGGCACGGGAGGCATTTCTTCCTCTCGACCTTTCAATGTTGGCTGGGTCTAAGGCACACTAAATAACCAAATCCTTACCTAAGGCAGATCTCTGACCAACAGTTTCTGGCACGCCCGGTGGGACCCAAACGTTCCACTGCAGAAGCAGTACTAAGAAGTTGATGTTCGTCTTACTACTGACAAATCCGAACATCTGGCGACTCATACGAACTCCAACACCTCCAAGCCTCGCAGACCAACTTAAAAGATCACGCCTTCATGCGTACGAGGTGGCAGGTTAGAAACTCATAAGAAGCCGAGTTCTACAAACTTGACATTGACGCTTTTGGGGAGCGTCCTAGAGTGGTCAGGCCAAATATCCCACTGGACGGGACATCCTCGCAGGAAGCTACTGTTGCTACATGAAATCCAACTCCCGACAGCACAGTAACTAGCTTGCCCCCAGTTCCGCCTAATTCTCCGGATCATCAGCATACTCAAGTTCCACCTGACGTTGATTCGGGTGCTCCAAGTGTTCCCATTGTTCTGGCTCAGCCGCTCCAGCCACCACTCCAAGCAAATCCGCCACCCCATATGGCGCAGCCAAATCCGCCCAGGCTGTTTCCGGCCTGGAACCACACTGGACCTCTTGCCCTACAAGCTCAACACACTGTACCGCCTGCTACCCTGAAAGCTTTACCCACTTATGACGGCACGGGAAAGACGGCGCATGAGCATATTCAAGACGTTGCAGGACTGGCAACTATTCACCAAATTACCAATGAAGATGTCATGGTGAAGTTGCTAGTACTTTCACTTAGAGGAAAGCTCCTCTACTAGTACCGATCGCTCCCGGCCGGCACCATTACCTCATGGGACCACCTAGCAGGGCAACTCACAAGGGGCTTCAATGAGCAAGCAGACCCCTTCTCCCTGTTGCACCAGTTTTCCTCTATCCAGAGGCACCCTCAAGAAGAAATAGCTAACTTCAATGTCAGGTTTGCCTGAACCTGGGAGAGAGTCACTCTCGGCCTTCGACCCACATCTGTGCAGGCGGCGTTCTACTTCCTGAGGGGCGTTCCACTCTGATATTTGCATGAATATCCGGTATGCTTATGTTAACACGTTTCCGGAATTGTACCAACAGGCGCAAAAGGCAGAAGCCGACCTAGTAGCCATTGGGAAGTTGCCTCCAAAAGCGACTACGCCGATTTACCCGGATTTTCCAGAATATGTATCCAAGTGCATCCGCTTCCTCTGCACCCCAAATGTACCAAAATCAGTCGTGGGTTCCTAACCCACAAAATCAGGTACTGACTCCTCATTATCCAAACCCCGCAGTTCCTCAGCTCCCGGTTCCCCCTCAGTTCCTAACATTGCCAGCACCATTAGCACCATTACCATTACCCGCGCTCGCATCTACGGCATCTCTAAATCCATAGCAGTCCAAAGAGTTGAGGGATGTGTATGGGTTTATTAAAACTATAGCGAATGATATGGTTGTCATGAAGAAAAGCCAGTTCAGGGATCAGGGCTACCCGCCAAGGAGACCTCCGCCCGCGATCACAAGGGAGCAAGCTACCTCCACCGGAAGGCCTCAAGACAGAAATTCAGCAATTCCGGAGTGCGATGGAGCTAGCTCATCCGTCAAGACCTACTGGTGCTCCACCTGCAATGACCCGCATGGCGAGGAAACTTGCATGGTTCACATAAACTATGTACAAACACTTGCAGAGAGTGCGCCCGGTGGACAGATAAATATGATAAGGGAGGCTGATCATAATTTCATGATTCCCCCTATCGAGCAGGTCTCTGTCCTGATGCGAACAAGCAAGAAGCCGATCGAGGTTGACCCGATGCAAATGGAACCACTCAAGGTGCCTGTCAATCCCCGACCGCCAAGCGAGAGGGTAGTCGCCCCACAAGGAAAAGAGCAAGCGCAAGTACCATAGCCTGCGGACAACGCTCGGTTAAGAGACTATTTTCCCCCAAGGGCAAGAGCGAGCGCCCCTCAGCCGCAAGCTTTGACCTCTCAGCCCTTGGCGGAAGCAAGAGATCAGGCGAGGGAAAAGTTGCGGTACCCCTCAATCACCAAGCGTCAAAGAGTGGAAGCAACGCAACAGTACCGGAACCGGTATGAAACCGCAAAAGAGGGAGGCGAGTCTGGCGCTGGAGCATACAATGTCGTCGAAGAGTTAAGGAAAATTTCGACTAAGGTAAGCCTCTTTGATGCACTCCAATTGCCTAGTCAAGTTGACCTATTGCAAGAGTCCCTCAAGTCCGTTAAGGGCAAAGGGAGGCCGACCCAGACCGTCTTGGTACAGCCGCTGACCACCTCTGCTACCGGTAAGAACAGGTCGCCGCCATTTTACCTATCCCTCAGGATGGAAGGATGGGTGGTACACAACTACATGGTTGATTCTGGCGTCGCCACCACGGTAATGCCCAAAGCTGTATGCGAATTCATGGGCATGGAGTACACTAGGAGCAGTCCTGGAGTGCTCCAACTGGATGGAAATCCGGTTAGGACGGTGGGGGTCATCAAGGACATCCCGATCGTGCTGCACAAGATGCCGTAGATCACAGTAATCCAAGAAGTTGTGGTAGTTGACTTGGAGCCTTATTTCAGCATGTGCTTATCAAGGGAATTCACTGCCAAGCTTGGAGGCTATCTGTCTCTCGATTATTCACATCTAGAAGTCCCCTTCAGGGGGAAGAGGGTAAATATTTTTAATGAGAAACCCTCTACCTTTCTCATCAAAAGGATCCAGGATGTGGAGAAACCCATGGACTCAGTCAATGTTATTGACGAAGTCGAAGAAGTGGAAGAAGAGGTGGAGTTGATGGAGGAAGCTCTGGATGAGATGTGCATAGAGGACGAGTTCTCTATGTGTGATTTCAATGCTATGATAGAATCAGACATTGGGTGTTACTCGATAACTAAGCCCGAAAAGGCTAAAATGTCGAGTGATGCTGACCCCATGGATGACCAATTATGGAAGCTCTTCTTTGACGGCGCCCGATGCAAGAATGGCGTTGGAGTTGGAGTTGTCCTCATCTCTCCGTCTGGAATTCAGAAAACTTACTCGTACAGACTCGCTTGGAGCTATCCTAATAATGTCGCTAAGTATGAAGCCCTGTGTTTGGGGTTACGAAAGGCGGAAAAGTTAGGAATAAAGCAGTTACAGATATTCGGGGACTCCGAATTGATCTATAACCAGGTCTCCAATAAATGTGTTGCCAAACAACACTACCTCAAAGCATACCGTAATAAGGTATGGGATCTGCTCGAGTCCTTCTCGGCCCTTAACATTCAATTTATTTTGCGAGAGCGGAATAAGCATGCTGACGTTTTGGCGCCCAACGGAGCAAGGTGCTCCCCGACTGAGAATCTTATGCAAAGGCCGAAAACAGTGAGGGTTATCTATCGGCCCTCCATGCTAGATAAAAATATCCACTGGCAGGTCTTTGACAATGACGAGCAGATCATCAATTTTTTGATTAATGAAGTTGGAAGCATTGAAGATAGAGCTCTCAATGATGAAGAATTTGACGGCCTTATCCAGCTGAAGAACAACCACCTCCCCAAGGGTTTGATCACCCTTGAAAGTCTGTTTGACCAGGATGATAGGGCTCTTCCCCACAAAATCAAAGTGGATGCCAGGGAATACCAGGAGCTAGAGCTGGAGCCTGGGAAAATTATCAAGATAGGGACTGATTACACGCCCCAGGAAATTGAGCATATCAGAGTCCTCTGTAGGGAGTACCCAGACATCATCGCCTGGAGCTACCGCAACCTAAAGGGGTATGACAGAAATGTCATTCAGCATACGATTGAACTCTAGGAGGGAGTTAAGCCCACCCGATAGAAGCAAAGGCCTGTGAATCCAAAGATCGAAATACTAATGAAGGCCGAGCTTCTAAAGATGCTGGAGGCAAAGATAATCTACCCCATCAAGCATTCATCCTGGGTAGCGAACCTAGTCCTGATTCGGAAAAAGAACGGGGACATCCGCCTCTGTTGGACTTCCGGAATCTTAATCAGGCATCCCTGAAGGATCACTACCCGCTGCCGCAAATTGATCAGATTCTGCATGTAGTGTCAGGCGCCCAAAGATTTTCCCTCCTGGATGGCTTCTCGGGGTATAACCAAATTTGGGTCAAGAACGAGAATCAATATAAGACTGCCTTCACCACCAAGTGGGGCACCTTCGCCTATCAACGCATGTCATTCGGCCTCTCCAATGCCGGAGCAACCTTCTAGAGAGCAATGGACTTGGCCTTTGGTGAATTGCTCAACCATGTCATTGTAATATATCTGGATGATATGATGGTTTTCTCCCACAGGAGGGAGGAGCACGGTTTGCATTTACGGCAGGTTTTCGAGAAGTGTCGAGAGTTTGGAATATCGATAAACCCGAAAAAATCCATTTTCGCGGTCAAGGAAGGCAAACTCCTAGGGCACCTCATATAAGAGAGGGGTCTTGCCATTGATCCCGCCAGAGCCGAGGCCTTGCTCAAGCTACCTCTGCCGGCGAACAAGAAGGGCCTCCAATCCTTCTTTGGGCAGATAAATTTTGTCAGGAAGTTTATTTCTGACTTCGCCCAAGTAGTGAAGCCCATGACCGAGCTCCTCAAAAAGGATGCGGAGTTCCTATGGACTGACGAGAGAAGGCAGGCGTTCAAGGAGATCAAACACAGAATTGCCTAGGCTCCCATGTTCTGGTAAACCCCGATTATTCCAAAGACTTCATCCTATATGCGGTCGGGGAGCCAGAAAGCTATGCCGCTGTGCTAACCCAAAAAAATGATGACGGGGACGAGCGGCCCATAGCCTTCCTCAATCAAGTCATTCTCCCGCATGAAGAGAAGCACAATTTTATTGAAATTCAAGTGCATGCGGTAATGAGGGCTCTGAAGAAGTTTCATCATTTCGTCTCGCAGAGCAAGACGATAGTGTACATGGTACACCTAGACGTCTGAAACTTCATCAGTCAAGGTGAGCTTGGCAACAAGAGGGCAGGTTGGATCACCAAGATCCAGGAATTTGATATAGAGGTTCGGCCCACAAAGTTTGTCCGTGGTCGGGCTCTATGCCTGGAGCTTGCCAAGAGCGTCGCGGCTGAGGTAACAACTTGCCAATGGGAGGATCCATTGCTGCAGAGCAATCTGCCTAATCAGTCAACAGAAGACAGAGATTGGGCTGAGGACTTGGTGGAGTACTTCAACACTGGACAGTGCCCTATCGGCCTTGACTCTTCGCAAAGGAGGCATTTCAGGCTTCAGGCCTACAGATATGTGTTATTGCCCGAAGGGTTGTTCCATCAAAACATTGACGGTGTCCTCCTGAGGTGTGTCGGGGAGACTGAAAAGAAAATAATCCTGGATGAGTTCCATTCTGGAATGTCCGGGGGCCATCTTGCCGAAAGGTCGATGGCTTTAAAAATAATAAGGGCGGGCTATTTTTGGCCCACCGTTTTTGTCGATTCCTTCAGTGTGAGCCATAAATGCGATAAATTTCAAAGATATGTTGGCCGCATCAGGAATGCTTCCCTGCCTCTGCACCTGATTCAAGTTGAAGCTCCATTTCAGCAATGGGGTTTGGACTTCATCTGAATAATCAAGCCTAATTCTTCCGCAGGGCACAAATATATCTTGACGGCTACAGACTACTTCACCCGGTGGTCGGAGGCGGTGCCCACCAAACGGGCTAACCAGGAAGTCATCATCGCATTTCTGGAAGGGCTAATAACCCGTTTCGGAATACCGGATGCCATAGTGATAGATAATGGTTCCCATTTTATAGGGGCCAAGATGTGCGCATTCGCCAGCAAGTATGGTATCTACCTAAAAACTTCATCAAACTATTACCCGCAGGGCAATGGTTTGGCGGAGTCTACTAATAAGAACTTGCTTCGGATCCTGAAAAAGACGCTAGAAGACAACAAGCGGACCTGGCATCTGCTTCTAGATTTTGCGTTATGGGCGGACACAATTTCTATCAAGAAATCCATTAAGACATCCCCATATTCCTTGGTGTATGGGAAGGAAGCAGTGCTTCCAACGCATATTGAGTTTCCAGCACTATAGTCTCTCCGGTCATTGGATGGTGAGGAGGAAGGGTTTGATCCGGTTAGCGTTAGAATTGCCCAACTGTTGTAGTTGGAAGAGGAAAGGGAGAAAGCCTATCAGGCTTTCATGAAGCATGTCGTTACCACGAAGAATTGGTTCGGCAAGAGGACCTCTGATCGCTCTTTCCAGGTTGGGGACTTAGTACTTAAATGGAATGAGAAGAAATCCAAACCCGGAAACCACGACAAATTTGATGCGTTTTGGGAGGGCCCGTTTCAGGTTTCTCAGGTCCATCCGGTAAACTCCTTCATGCTGCAGGATCTGAATGGGTTTACTCTGCCACTATCAGTTAATGGCATTCACCTGGAGGCGTACTACAAGTGAGAGGTAGTACAGAAGTCTCTTGTACAGCTATACATATTTTAGTGTTTTCCCTATGCATTCCAGTTTGCTTTTTGTACTATCCCTTCGCCTCTCCCAGTGCTAGCTATAGTGCAGTTTTCGGGCCAGAATCCTAATTGGCGGGAGAATGGCGAGGGATGCAATTTTTATTTTTCTGTTGAGCCGTGATCTGAAGCAGGTAGAAGGGTGCGCCCGACTCCGGCGCACATCCAGAGTGCACCCAGGAGGGTCACACAGCCAAGGGTGCGCCCAACTCCGACGCACAACCAGAGTGCGCCCAAGAGGGGCGCACAGCCAAAGGTGCGCCCAAGAGGGGCGCATAACCAAAGGTGAGCCCGACTCCGGCGCACGTCCAGAGTGCGCCCAAGGCCGGGCGCACATTCCGAGGAGACTGTTGCGCTCCTATATGCGGGCGCAGCCCAATTTTCGTTTTCCGTGAACAAGGCACTTTTTCCTCGATATCCTCGGCACGTTGTCCAAAGCACGACACGAGGGAATAAATACTGCAGAGGCGGCACTTCACTTCCCCCAAGGAAGATTGCGCTCCACTTTGGTAGTTAGTATTGGGATGCGCACTCCTTCATTGGTTGCCACGCAGGAGATCTTCCGCAGCGCCCCAAAATCGACCCTGGCATTTACTTGGCTTAGGCAACATTAATGAAGGTAGTTGCAAACTAGAACAATAAAGGACGTATTGCACACCAATCATGCCTTTTGAAGTTCTTAAACTATTGCGTCGCCCACCACTGCTAAGAGTTTCAGAGGATGAGAAGGGTAAGAAGATTTATCGATGAAAATGGGCAAGAAGGGAGAGCCCAAGCAAAAAAAAGAGATGGCCCTGAAATCTACATTGGGCGAATAGGAGCGAATAAAAGAAAAAAAGGAAAAACCCCTGCTGCCTCCACATGAAGACAAGCTCAGTAAAATTTGGGATTGTGTCCTCACCAGGACCAGTATAGAAAAGTTGCGCATGGACGTTGAGCAAACGAAAGCTAAGTTGTCCAAAGTGAACAATCGGGTAGTTGCCTACAACTTCCCTCCCGTATCGGTACCTGTGCACACCTGCCCGAAGTTGGTTTGCGCAATCGCCCAATCCTACGACCCTCAGACTAGGTCGTTGAAGGATGCAAAGGGAAACAGACTATTCTCCATTTCTGCCGATAAAATCCGCTCGGCCTTCGCCTGTGGGCGGCAACCTTCTGGCCAAGTCATTTTTTGGAAAATTAATACCAAGGAGCAGGGGGGTAGATACACCAACTCGCCGCAGAGGAGGTGTTTCATGGAGGCCCATTACACAAAGACACTTGCACCCGAGGCCTTGCTGCAGCTCCCTATGTCCTTGCGGAGATTCAAGAACTCCGAGCTTTTCTCCAAGCTGGCATGGATTGCTAGCCAGGCCTCAAACGCCCAGGTAAATGCCTGGCAGGTGGTCGTTGTTGAATGCGTATCCCAGGGGGAATTCTACGCTGCTGATGCTGCATCATGAGGGATAAAGCCCATTTTCTTCAACTGGGCCGATTGGGTGTCCCGGCAGCTGCACCTCCAGCTATGTGGGATGTAGAAAGGGACCATGTCGTTCCGGAGCTTCTCATTTCTGGTGTGGTACTTCTTCCACCAGCTGCATTCACACCCCCGCTTTGCCTTCATTGACAAAAGTTGCACTAACGAGAATGGTGAGGCGCTCCCGATATACCAGTGGACTTCAAGCCTGTCAAGGCGCGAGTCTTATTACAACCTCAACCGAGTTTTCCTTGGTCCGGCGCTGCAAATCCTTACTGGTGATTGCGAATGAGTGCCGGAAGCAATAAAGGACTATGATAGACCAACAGCTCAAAGACATTTTTCGGCTGGCACAGGGGCTTGTGGTGCGGATTTTAGGGTTTTCTGGTAAACCCTTCCTGTTGTCGTACTACACTACTGAGTACCTATTCGCCCTCAAAGTTGCTCGCCAATGCGACTTCGCAGATGATGTGTACGGCAAGGGGCGGAAAAGACAACACACCTGCCCCTGGCCCATCGAGCTTGGCCCCATCAAAGTGACGAAAAATAAGCAAAACGTTCATCTGGCAGTTACCCTGTATGAGTTTGATCTGATTGACCTGCCCCATCGGTGGAAATATGACCCAAATGGTGTCTTCAAAGAAAATATTGCGAAGGAAAAATTCCACCACTACCCTTGCCCAAAAATCGAGAAGCAGCGTAATAACCCTTCTGGGCGGGATCAAATGGCACATCGAAAATATGTTCTCCTTCCCACTGTGGCACGATTTTTACATCATGGAGATTGAGTACAACCCTATGCGGTATCCAGAACAGGACCTTGATGACCGAATGTTCAAATTCATAAAAGAGAAATTGCCCCATTGGTCGGAGGAGAAGATTAGGAACTAGTGGATAATGATGTGCCACCACAGAAAAAGGGTATCTGACCCAACGCTACAGACAGATCAGAAATAATCTGATATATTTCACGAAAATTATGACTCCTACCAGCCCGTCTTCTTCGGAAACCTTGTGCCCAAAAGTACGGAAAGTCCTAGCAGAGTGGATGACCTATATGCAGTGCAAGAGCAACAAGCTAGTCAAGCGCCACCTGTTGAGGGCAAGGGTAAGCAGCCCTTCCTAGAAGAAAAGGATACTCCACAGAAGAGGAGTGCGCCCGATGCACCCGCGCCCTAGAGTGCCGCGAAGAAGGCTCGCACCCTTAAAATTAATTTCGTTGGCGCAGGCCCTCCAACGACGTCAGCAGTCAAAAAAAGAAGCGCTTCGGGGGTCACTGTTTGGACGCAGCAGGTACAACGCACCCAACCAACGCAGCAGCAGCTACAGGCTGACGTACCATTTATTGACTTGAAGTACGAAGCGTCGGGCGAAGAGAGAGAAGCCAACCCAATAACACAGCAGTTCACCACATCGGCTTTGGATACGTCTGAACCCGCAGGTGCGTCTTCTACTCCTCTCTTTCTCTCATCTGCCCCTTTGGAAACCCCACTTCTTGGCACCGAAACCCTAGTGTCTGCCCACCTTCCATTCGGCGCCCCTGTCGAAGTCTATCCAAACCCTCTATTACAAGCGCAGTTCCATACTCCCTTGCCTGCAATTTCCAAGTCATTCGAGACTTTTGCAAAAGTCTCCAACGTCTTCTTCCTGGTAACTTTCGTCCTTACTGGTCAGAGTTCGGTGTTTTCTGTTACAAATGTTGTGGCCACAATAAGTCTTGGCCAGCCTTCTCTCCCCGCTCCCTCAGTTATTCCGACAATACCCACCATGGAGACGGCTCCTCCTGAACCTAGCATCCCGGCTTTGGTCGTGCAAACCCCAGCGCCCCCCATGGTCTCTACAGTCGTAACTCAAGCCCTTCCAGAAACACCTGTTCAATCAAGCCCTCAACAAGCTTTGTTCCCCCTTACCCCATTCTTTGTAGTACAGGAGTCTGAGGAGTCGGATTTCTGCGAAGAAGGCCCAATGGCCGAGAGCATTCGTAAGGCCCAGCAGAACTCCTCAACCTGGCTCAAAGGCCAGAAAAGGTAAAACACATAGGCGCTGGCCCGGCTAGAAAGGAGGGTAGTATTTGGCCCTCAAAATATGCAACTCCACCGAATGGAAAAGGCCCCCAAGGTGCAGAAGCCGTTGAATGAAATGACACCGGCAGACTACTCCTATCGGCAAACGGTGGAAGATCTAAAGACTGCTGACCCCGCAGAGAAAGCGGGGAATATTCATGTTGAGGCGACATCCCTCTACCTCCAGGTGGATCATTTTAGGGATCGCTGCTACAACGCTGAGGCCAAAAATACGCAGCTTGAAGAGACCTTGGCACTCACGCGAGGGCAGCTAGAGGATGAGCAGTCCAAAGTAAAGCAATTGCAACAGCGAGTGACTGACCTGGAGCAAGAGCTTGAGGACACCAAGAAATATTTTGAAGAACGCCTTAGGATTCAGGGTCAAGCAAAGGACCAGCTGCAGGTGTTGGATGCTGAGATCCAGCAGCTACAGGCTAAGTTGGATAGTAGACCAGAACCCACGGCAACCCTGTCAAAAGACCGTACCAAGGAGGCGCGTGCTCACTTCCTGTCCAACTTTAGGAATAGGGCGCGTCGAGCATCCGTAGTCCTGGCGTTCATCTGGGACGCCAAGCAAACAGTTTCCCACGGCGCTTCCATCGTAGAAGATGGCGAGGCAGAGGTTGACGAATGGCTGGAACTGGCCATGAAGGCGCGAGCCCTAGATAGGTCGGTCAAGCTTGCCCTAATGTCTTTTCTAGCTCAATCATGGGTGGCCGCAGATACAACTCTCAGATCTTTCTTCAAGAAGGCCAAGGCAGCCCGAAAGGCCCGAGATCTCATGGACATGTTTGAAAGAGAGAGGAAGATTGCTCTCATGTATTTCGAGACTCTGGCCCAGAACAGTTTCTTGAGCTTCACCAATGAGGAGGACCGTCTCCTAAATGAAGAACTGCAATTAGTGTGGGACTCCTTCGAAAACGACACTTTGGAAATTGACAATTGGGAGGAGCCCATTACTAAACTTCAGGTGATGCAGTATACCGCTAGATTTGCGATAATGGAAGCCTGTCTCGTGGACCTCAGTGAGAGGTTCAATTTTGCTGAAGTCCACCATTTAGAAAGATTCGGGTACCTAGTCCGAAAGCTTTAAAAGCATTACGCAATGAATGAGGACAACTGGGCCTTGGTCCAAGTGATCTATGACCGCATCTAGGCAGAGCTTGCGCCACCCGAGCCTCCTCAGAAGCAGGAAGATATCCAGGTGCAAGGAGAGATCCAAGCGCAAGAGGAAATCGGGGCACAGGGAGAAAACCGGGCGCAAGGTGAAATTCATGCAGAGGAGGTTCCCACTCACCAAGAGGGCCAAGGCGAAAACCTTGGGCCCCAACAAGACAAAGGTCAAGTGACTCAAGATGAAAAGGACCAAGCGCAGAAAGAAGCAAGAGTGCAAGGAGAAATCAAAACGCAAGAAGGAGATGAGGCGCATAAAGAAGTTCATGCTGAGGAACGTGTTGACGCTCAAGGGGAAGGCCAGGGCGAAAACCTTGAACAAGACGCAGGCCAGGACCCTCAAAATGAGGAGGATGAGCCCCTAGACGAGGTACCAGGACGAGATGAAGAGCAGTACAGCAAAATTCACGAGGGGGAAGAGACAGGAAAAGAAGAGTCGGGAGAAGAGTTCGCTGCTACTAGCAAGTGTTCAGAGAGTAATGACGATGATGACTCTGAGCCCAATGAATAAGGCCTAGGGTTTCGACATTGAGGCGAGCTCAATTTCCCCACGAGTCCCCAAAGATGTTGTCACTTCTGCAACATGGTGTACATTAAGCTTTCCAGTAATTTATGCTCCTCAGAAACTCTGTTCTCTTTTCCAATATGTTTTTATCTCTCCTAAGTTTTCTGCCAAACCCTTGCTACGGAACCTAAAATAGTGTGCAGTTGCTTCTGTCTACTGACCATGCAAGAAAATCCTCCTCCTGACGGCGATGGTGTTTTGCGCCAAGTGCCCTGTTGCCCTTCAACCCCCAAGGACTAAGCAAGAGCAGCATTCCACTTCGGCATATAAGAAATGACTAAGTATAGGCAGACATGGGTGTTTGAGTGCGCCAAGCTTGGGCACAATGCCTTGAGTGCGCCCGGCTTGGGTGCAATGCTTGAGTGCGCCCGGCTTGGGCGCAGCGCCTTGAGTGCGCCCGGCTTGGGATGCTTGAGTGCGCCCGACTTGGGCGCAGTGCCTTGAGTGCGCCCAGCTTGGGCGCGATGACTTGAGTGCGCCTGGCTTGGGCGCGATGCCTTGAGTGTGCCCGGCTTGGGCGCAATGATTGAGTGTGCCAAGCTTGGGCGCAATGCCTTGAGTGCGCCCGACTTGGGCGCAGTGCCTTGAGTGCGCCAAGCTTGGGCGCAACATCTGGGATGCGCCAGTCAACTTTTCATACTCTGCTCTACTCCCGAGGCGGCAAGTGGATCAGTTATGTTTCCTCATCCTTATCTATCCGGGCGCAACATAGAAGCTTCTGGATTGGACGTTCCGGGATTTCAAGCATCTCTTCCACGGAAGCGGTCCCCGCGAGTAAGGAGGCAGCACCAGCGAGTGGAGTCTGTCAAGGCATTCAAGGAGTTCAATGGCATTTCTAAGGAGTCATCAGTCCTAGCCATGCCTGGTTAATATTCTATGATTGTACTTCCTTGTAATCCTTATCTTTGTTGCCACCGCCATAGGTTGTTGATGTGCATTTAATGTTCAAGCGGCAGAATTTGCTATATAAGCCTGCCTTCTTATTGTAAAACGGATGGGTGTTTGCTAGAAGCTTGATGTAACTCGGATTCTGCTATAAATACAAATAGTGTCTAGCTCTAACTCTGGACTTTTGATTGTGTGTACGTCTTCTATTGCTTATCTTCTATCTAAATTCTTGGGTTTATCTGTAGGTTTGAATTCTAATATCTGGATTTAGCTTCTGGTAAAATGTGAATTCTGGAGTAGCCCTGGAGATTATGCATGTTAGCTGTTCAGTTTTAATTTCTGTTAGCATTTGTGTTAAATGGCTATTTGATTCGATATACAGTTAAGTTATCGTGTTGTTAGCCCATCACCCCTGTTCTATCCGGCCTGTGGCCATATTTCCCATCCCTTTTAGTCATTTACATCTCTTTCCAGTTCCTTAATATCAAACCCCCTAAGATAGAATAGCAAGGGAACCAGCCCGTCTCTGGAGATCGGTAAGGGAGGCATTTCTTCCTCTCGGCCTTTCAATATTGGCTGGGTCTAAGGCGCACTAAATAACCAAATCCTTACCTAATGCAGATCTCTGACCAACAGCACTCGTCTTCAAAGTGCTTCAAGTGGTGACTAGCGCCTACAATAATGACAATTTTGTTTTGAGGTATCACTCTAATCAAGATTGCTCTCGCTTTGGTACTAGTGGTTTCCCACCATCATAGAATGGATTGGGACATCTTGAATGCTGCAAAATAAAACTTCTTGGCATCAACAAATTGACTACATGAATATGACTCTAACTGCTTGAGCCAAGTCTCCATCTCCTTGGCGTTAATCTTCTGTTAGAAGATTGGAATGTCAACATTTGTTTGTACCTTAGAGTATTCTTACTCGAGAAAGGAGCAAGAGTAAAGGCAGCTTCCAAACATATCTGAAGACTGAGGCAATGGAATTGCTCAAACAAATTTGCACTCTCTTCATCTAGTGTGTCCTTAATGAGCTTTCGACATTTGGGTCTTGATGTCTTAAGACTTTGCAGATTCAGCCATCTTTGCATGCAAGTGATGTTCTTTTGGATAAACACAAAACTAGTTGTGACACCTTCTTGTACCATGCATGTATGTGAAAGGACATTCCATTGTGAAGTTTATTGAAAGGATTGTACTCTATCAAATGATTTGAAATACAGTAAGAATAGGGGTTGACCAAAGTGATTCACATCATAAGGGCCCAAAGGCATAGCATAGCTCATCTTATAAAGCCATGTGATTATGTTTTAGAGTTTGACAGCAAAACACGACAAAAGAAACACTTTCTCATATAACAAGATGTTAGATGAAAAACAAAATGTTGATCAAGACACACAGGATAACAAAAATTATGTGCAAATGTAAATGGAAAACAAAATACAAGACCCTATGTGCCCAATTTAAATTTCACACTAAAGGTTAGGCCACAATTGAGTGTGAGGCAAGTAGAACCTATGTCTAAAAGTCTATTATGTGTTGGCTACTAGGTGTCTAACTCTAAAGACTCTAAGATATTGTTGCTAAGCCAAAAGACTCCTCTATACTGAATAGACTAGATACAAAACATAGAATATAGTCACAAGAACCTTGTGGAAGTGGCAACGGTTCAGCTTATAGCAATTACAAGAAATATAGTTACGATGAGTCATGGAACAACCTTTTGCATGTCTTCCCATAGCGAAAGGTAGAATGGTGGCTGAGAATGTATGCTAACAGCTGGTGAGGATCTTTTGCACTCGATGCCTATAAATGTTGTCACTTGGAAGCTAGCATGTTGAATTGGTACTAGGCATTGGTGCCTAGTGCTTGGCTGAGTGCTAGGGGGAAAAAATTAGCATTAGCACCTGCACTCAACGTTGAGTCTGGCACAAAGAGTTCAGTGAGGGACTAGCATTGCTTGGCGCCAAGTTGTGTCATGGTCATATACTATGGCGCTTCGGTGCAAGGACTTGTCTCTGCACTCGCTTTTGTTGAATCTTTGAAACAGTGATTATGAGCATTTGAGCAGCCTCTGCTCAACTTGGATCAGTGTACAATGTTCCTAAACTTGATTCCAATGTACTATTTATACAACAAATTATTAAATTTAACAATTTATTATTGTAGCCTGATAAATTTATTGTGAAGAATAAATAGAATGTATTACTTTTATAAGTTCATAAAGTTTCTTGATAAACCTCAAAAGGTTTTCTAATCTGATGAAGATACAAAAATAAATAAAGCCTCCTACAACAGATTCAAAAATAAATAAAGCCTCCTACAACAGATTCATGACCTTAGGACTCCACTTTCACAGTTAAAAACCATGGTCAAAATGAATCTAGTGATTTCTCTAACTTCATATGTAATCAATAAGACAATAGTTGATATAATGTTAAGGTAGCCTCCTCATATACATAAGAAAATGTAGGCCCGTAGAACCTGAACTGGGGTTCAATGACAAGATTACAAAACATATTGTAATAAGAATGGGCTATAATGCAAAAGGTCTTCGCAACGAAAAACAAGAGGTTGGCGTAACATAGAAAGGTAAAGAAATACCTCATTAGATTTTTATATAAACAATAATATCTACCTATCATCTCATCACAAGGGAATGCTAAGGATAATCCGCTTCATCTAAACCTCCTATAGCAAGAAAAGCCAACAAATCCCATCTCCTCCACAGATTTGTTGGTCAGCCTCTATCTATAGCTAGACCCAACATATCCTTAATTAACGAAGGAACGGACCCATGATGTCAAATATAAATTAGGAAAAGTGATGGTTCCCTCAAAACTTTAAAGGAATTGCTTGGAATAAAAGGTCATCCTAGGGGTGAGAAACGATCAAGAAGAGATCCAAGTGACCTGACTATATATGTTGTTAATAGATTCCATCACTGAATACTTTATTAATCCCCCTCTTCTCAAGGAGATAAGAGGTAGCATCATATGAGTATTAGAAAATGTCATCCAATATTTGGAAAAGTCTGCAAGGACCAAACTTGTCTCCAATTGGCAGATTCATAGAATTCACCCGTTCTTAGTGCCAAGGGCTAGGTATGGATATCTTTCTCAATGTGATCCATAATTCCCCCATGGACCTGGGCCTATGGAGATGTCAGATGAAATTGAAGATGCTTTGTAGTTGGCAAGTTGACCGTGAACTCAGCCTGGAACATACAGTCCAATACTTGCACCGATGTGCATACAAATGAACTAATATATATGTATGACACCAATTTTACATAGAGTAAAACAAATTATAAGGAAACAACAACACAAATCAGAAATGATTGATTTTATTGATCAAATGACTATATATATAGCATATACAACAACAACAGGATCCGGTAAGGGTGTAAGACCTTGTACAACTTCCTCTAACACTTCCCTGTATGTTTTACATAAGCTCCTGGTCAAGTATTACAATCAAAGTCCTCTGACCTGAAAATTGGAGCCCTCGCGCTCGCTTAGACTTGTATTTATACCCTCGCTTTGTTGGTTGGGAATCAGAAAGCTCCTCATTTTGGGATTCAGTGAAATTGTTTTGTTTCTCTCTATTTTTTTTTTCTTTGCTTGTGTTCCTTTCCGTTCTCACTTTTCATATCTTTTCTCTTTTGCTGATTTTAGAGATCCTCTAGATCATAATCCCAAAGTGGAGAGGCCCTCGGTCGTTCAACAACTCGCTTGAAAAACTTTCCTCTAGTTAAATCGAAATGCCTATGTTCATGCTTCTCTTAGAATTAATTTGTAGTGCTCTGATCTTTTGAATACTTCTATTGTTTACATTTTTCATTCTCTGGAGTGCTCGTTTTGAAGTGTCTCCTCCTTTGTAGTGATTACTTTATAGGAGTGCTTCTTTGGACGACTTCTTTTGCTAAGATAAAAACCGTAAAGGCCTTGGATTTTAGATCTGCACAATATGGAGTTTCCATAATATTCCGGTGACTGATCATGATGTTTCTGATACTTTAATGATGTCCCTTGCCCATGTCATATGGACTAATTTGGCCTTCTTGACCAGGTTTATGCATCCTAGATAATGCTCTTGTTAGGAGAATAGTATTCAGCTTATGCTTGTTTTTCCATAATAATTTGGTTTAATTTGGTATTTGACATATTTCCCTTAATTTGGATGTCTACTTTAACACTCCTTCCACATGCCATGATGTGATTGCATATATGTTCATTGTTGTGATGCTTGTTGCTTGGATATGGAGCAGTATAAAATGCATCTCCCACAACTGATTACATACAT
This sequence comes from Wollemia nobilis, assembly GCA_028583015.1. Classification (NCBI taxonomy): domain Eukaryota; kingdom Viridiplantae; phylum Streptophyta; class Pinopsida; order Araucariales; family Araucariaceae; genus Wollemia; species Wollemia nobilis. The sequence continues at coordinate 12,810,740 of JAQPPZ010000521.1, read as the reverse complement.
CTGAATCCTTCCACATCCCATAGATGTGAGGCATATGATACTTAATCACCCCTGCAGATTATTTTGCATTTTGCATATTCTTCATGTATCAGTGAAATGCTTCATTAGTGTGCCCTATGTTTGAAAAAAGTACATAGCAATTTTGTGCTGAGGTAATACCATGTGATGTATGAAAACCTCTAAATTTGACTCCCTCATTTTGGCACAGCATCCTCTTTTACTGTGAATAATATCATTTCTATTTTTTTCTTCTTCTTGGTGTGCATACTTGTATATTTGAAGAATTCTTCTTGCATAAGAGTGCTCAGATCTCTGATATCTAATGCTCTTAGTCTTCGTGTGTAAACACCTTTACTTATATGAGAGTGGGTATGCAAAATCTGATTCACCCAGCTCTTTGAAGCAAGTGAACCTGCATGGCTGATGTTATGCCTGCAAATCCTATCAGTATCTCTGTCCAGCTTCCTCATTAAGTATGACATCTTCGAATTACATATGAAAGCGAAAATCGGGCGTGCTTCTGCTTCAAACAGTGTAAGTTCAACATAAAATGTTGATATGAGAGGCAATAAGCGTGGAGAGAAGCCTACACTTACCATGCCTTATTTCTTAATGTTGCTTGAATGCCTCCCCCTACTAAAGCATATGCTTGCAACCCTTACCATCCAAAAAATGGTGTACTGCAACAAGCAATGTGGTGTTAATTTTATCTTGTACTTTCAGAACCTGCAAGCTTGCCTTACAACTTTTGGAATGCATAATTCCTTCTTGGTATGCTTGTGCAAGTGACTTGCATTCAAGACTAATTCCTCTACAATTATTTGCTGCCTGGTTGCATTCAGTGTCTTTTGGTTTGCTAGGGCTCCCATACTTGCTTCCACGAGTGGAAATACCCACTTGCTTCCATAAACAACTGAGGGATGCTGATCATACAAACAAAACAATTAATATACTTTTGTGGAGTGCTTCCCTATCTTCAGTACTTGCATGACATGTTTTTGCATATGTCAAATAAAGACAACTTCTTCAAATCTGATGTTGCAAATACTCATGCCAAGAATGCAAGAAAAACCTACTTACCACTACTTGCTTTGGTGTTGAAGCTATTGGTGTAGAAGATTGTAGCATGTGCAACTATTCAAGTCACACAACAACAAATCATACAATGCAATCAAGTATAAACAATGTAAAAAATGCAATGGGAGATCACTCACATGCACAATGAAATTAAGCACACAACTAGTGATAGATCAAGGCATGAATCCATTATATTGTACCTCTCTAAGACTCGCACTCCGCTGATGAGACCCAAAAGGTCGAAACGCGTTCAGATTTTTTTAGTTGTATAATTCTTTTTTTCGGAAGAAAAAATTCGTATTCAGCATTTTTGTTCCTTCCTAACTCAATCTTTATGTTCTATCATTAAAATTATTTTCCTTTTGTTTCTATCTTTCTCTAAAAATCCCATTAAAAACATCTTGTTGTGGTTATTATGCTCTTCACTTGTGCAATATGTGATCTGGTGAAACAGAAAAACCCATCACTAGGAGTATGCTCTTCACCTGCGCTTAAGGCAACCTGGTGAATCAGAAACTAGCACGTTTTTTTTATTAGAGCACTGCTACGCCATGTTTCCTTCTAAGTTGAATTTTAAACCCTCCTATGGCGCACGCTGCTCTTTCCCTCACTGATATTTCTAATTCTGTTGCTGATTCGTCCCCTATAGTCCCTGATAGTCCCCCTTGTTCCCCCGTTCGATTGTCCAAGAAACATCAACGACGAGAGGACACGCAACAACAGATCATGGATTTGGGAGAGCGAATTTTTGACACAAATAAAATGACAAAATTTTGTAGGGGTTTGGCAGATACAGATGTTTCCTTACAGCACAGGCGACATCCTTCCTCGCAAGACATGAGGACCTTCATTGATGGAATTGACGCAATGAATGATGTCCCACCTAGGCCAGAATCTTTGAATAAACTTGTGGAAACAAAGTTTGATGAATACAAGTTTTTTAAAAAAGCAGAAAAAGGCAGATCTAGACTAAAGTATGAGGAGAACTTGGGGCAAGGGGTTGTTCCCCATAGTCTACGAATTGAAAATCCAAAACTGCATCTACCAAACGAAGATGTAGACAAGCATTTTTGCGATGAAGCCAAACAACTCATGGAGAAATTTCGTCTGGAAATGGCAAAGTTATATGTTGGGAATTTTAAAAAATACACAAAAAAGTTAAATGCCCAAGTCAATGACTTTATTCCCAACAACTTGGTTCCTGCCATTAGGGACTTGCTTTCAAAATCAGTCCACCAACACAAAACAATTTCTCAGGAGATTGCCTCTACTTGGGAAGCACAGGTCAAAGATTTTTTCAATGGCAAATTACAGGCATGGACGGTGGACATGCAAATCCGTAAAGAAGCTCAAGAAAGAGCTAAAGCAGCTCGAGACAATGCAACTAACAAAGTGCCAGAAGTTAATATGAATGAAGCTATCGAGAGTGTTGCAGACCTAGTAAAAAGGGAGATTAAATAACATATGGATCATCTCGAGAAGCTCCTCTCAACTATATTCTTCCATGGTCAACAAAATCGTAGCCAAAGGAGAGGGTCCAAAAGACCACATGTCCCACAACAATAGCAACAACATAGGCCTCCACCGTGAAAACATCCACAACAACAAAGGGCTCAACAAAGGCCTAGGCAATAGCATGAAAACCAGCCACAACAAAGACAACAACATACACAGAAGAATTTAAACTACAATTACCCCTCTTCACGAAGATGGAAGAGGGGAAAGAGCTATCAGAACCACACTTCCTCTATGGCATGGCAGTCACCTCAAGATAATGGAGGCTATTTCTAAAACTTTGATTTCAAGAGATAAAGATAGGATTATGTTCAATTTACGTAGAAGCAAAAAGATCACGGGTCATTCCAGCATCGAAATGGCAGCGAAAACCAAAATTAACATCTTAGGCAACTATTTTTAGCCCTCCGGATTATAGTTGCCATGTTTTTTATAGGAGTCTTATTTGAATAGTTGATGGTAAGATCACTAAACTTATCGTATATAATTTTTCCTCTTGTGTGCTATCTAATTATGAAATTAAAGTTCTCAGCTTGGGATTAAAATTCCTTCCTACCCCTCCCCCGATGTCTAATGATTCCATTGTTAAGGAATTCTTTGCTTTTTGCGGACGGCTTAGACTTGAGTGGTTTTTTGGACCTATAGGAAACCCCAAAAATTCCACCAAACATATTGATCCCTTATGTGTTCCTAACCCAGGATTCACTCCTAAATTTTACAGGCCCCTAGAAGACATCATTTAGTTGAGAGAGAACTTTCTTAAAAATAAGCTTAATGTTGTCAACCCTGTTTGACCTCGAGATTTTCCCTCACATATTTGGTTTACCATATGCTCTCTTGCTAATGACAACTCCATCATAACTAGACCTATAGATAAAAACCTAGGTGTTTGTGTTTTATCTCATGATTGGTATGTCTCAAAAGGTCTATCACAGCACTTAGACCAAAATGTTTATGCCTGTGTTTCTAATGTCCCTTGGTCAAACATCTTTTTTCAACTTCAAGATTTGTTAAACATGGTCCTCCACAAAAACATTGTCGCAGATAACCATTATAAGTTCATGCTACAATTCAAACCATCTTTTGCTTGTGTTTGTATTTTTTACTTATTCCCTAAAATTCACAAGCCTCAGCTCTCTAAGAGACTTGTCTAATATTACTATGGTTTTATGTTGGAACCCGCTTCGAAATAGCTTCATCACCTCCTTCTGCCTATTCTTTTGGAATAAGAATCACTTATTAGATTCCATATCCTTAATTAAGGATTTGTGCATCTATTCCTTTCCTCAATATGTAACTTTATTTTTTCTTTGATATCGAGAGCTTATATCCCAACATCCCAATTGTGGGAGGTCTGTCAACTCTTCGATATTTTTTGAAGGATAAATTTAACCCAGCTGAGACGAACTTCATCATCCAGCTTGCAGAACTAGTATTAACATAATACTACCTAGAATTCAAGGGTAGAATCTATAGATAGAGTAGAGGAAAAACCATGGCGAGCAACTTTGCAATAGTTTATGCTTTGCCCATTTCTTTGCCATCTCGAGGAGCATGTTTTTATTAATGTTTCCATGGAAAATATTTTGTTCTACAAAAGATACATTGATGATGCCATTGGTGTTTGACATGGCTTGAGGAAAAAAGTTGATAAATTTTTGGCTGCTTATGGATATTTCTATCCGAGCATAAAAATATTAGCATCTATTTCAGATTCAGAAGTGACTTTGTTGGATGCTATTTTTTTAAAGGTCATGATTTTGTTTATATAGAGATTTTGTGTATAAATTTGTTTCATAAACCAATGAACGCCTATCAATACATTCCAACTTCTTCTCATCATCCTATCCACCAGTAGAAGACCTTCATTTTAAGTGATCTCAACAAGTTCTTAGTTTGAGAAAGCTTGAGAGAGGGCTTTATTTCTGTTAAATACAAGTTTTTTAATAGACTTAGAGCTAGAGTATATAATATTATTTTTTTGCTTTTGCTATTTGAAAAATTCAAATTTGATGGAAGACCCTCTCTCGTAGCTAGAGTTATTGAAAGAGATGCACACATACAAGGCACCAAAACCAAACATGTTCCACTTATTTTGAAGTTAAATAATTGTGATTTTTCTAGGAGTTTGAACTTGGGTAAAGATGTTATTTCTTCCATGTTCAAAAAGTGGAGTAAGGATAGGCAACTTAAACATATTGCACGAGCCATCATCTACTGGAGGAATCACAAACCTCTCAGATCCTATCTTTGCAAGAACAAAATTTTGTAAGGGGACTTTTTCTCCATCTTGTTTCTCGCATTTTTTAATGCGCCTTTGTAACAGGGTGGGTTTTTTTGGGGGGTTGAGCCTAGGAATATTTAATATGTATTTTTTACCGTTTGGTCTATAAACCTGTGGTTTGTATTTAATGTTTGGGAATAATTTTTTATCCCACATGCATTACTTTTTGGCTCCCCCCTAGAGTTAGGACTATAAAAAGAGGATATTGTACCTCTCTAAGACTCACACTCCGTTGATGAGACCCAAAAGGTCGAAACACATTCGGAGTTTTTTAGTTGTATAATTCCTTTTTCGGAATAAAAATTCATTTTCAGCATTTTTGTTCCTTCCTAACTCGTTCTTTATGTTCTATCTTTAAAATTATTTTCCTTTTGTTTCTATATTTCTCTAAAAAACCCCATTAAAAAACATCTTGTTGTGGTTATTATGCTCTTCACTTGTGCAATATGCGATCTGGTGAAACAGAGAAACCCAGCACAAGGAGTATTCTCTTCACCTACGCTTAAGGCGACCTGGTGAATCAAAAACTAGCATATGTTTTTTTTAATAGAGCACTGCTACGCCATGTTTCCTTCTAAGTTGGAAAATAGCCATGGTCAACCCTAGTGCTCAACACCTAACGACTAGGTACATATACACTTGTGGGGGTGGCAAAGTACAACGATTGCACCCATCCTACAACTTGCTTTTAATAACAATTTTAACATACTCCCAAACAATTATGTATCATTCATGGCAATATGCCATCATTTACTGAATTAAATCAACACAATAAAACAAAACATAAAACATCACCATAGTATGCTTGGTAATCAAGACTCATGAATATAGTTAACATGGTTGTCTACATGTACACCCTCCTATAAACAAGATGATGTTCTTGCCAATGGACCAACTGCATCACCAAATATGATAGAAATGTATCTCATTCCTTTTGCTTCTTCATGTTTCTCAAAGCCTTTGCAATTCTTGTATCTAGCAAGTTGATCCATGTTTTTGCCAATGGACCAACTGCATCACCAAATAGGATAGAAACATATCTCATTCCTTTTGTTTCTTCATGTTTCTCAAAGCCTTTGCAATTCTTGTATCTAGCAAGCTTCCTTTTTCCATTAGTATCTGGCAAGTTGATCCATTTTCTATATCCCTTTGCATGGTGGTTCAGCCAACACAAATCCTCTCTCCAACCTCTCGATTCTCATCATTTGTGGTAAGGGTCGATGCAAAGTCTAGGGGCAACGCCAACACAACTCCTTTCTCCAACCTTTTGATTCTTGTCATTTGTGATAGGGGTCAATGCAAAGTCTAGGAGCAACGCCTGTCAACCTTTGTGGTGAGGGTTATAGGGCTTGACGACCATCTTTGACTTGCAATGTTATTGACATGCTATTGGTTATCATCATTGGTCATAGCAATGTTGATAATGTTAGAAGTTATTCTTGATGACCTCCATCATTGGACGACCCAACCTGAGTTAAAATAAAAATCACAATCGGATTTGACTCAAATGACATACTCTTAGACCATGTGCATTGCTTTTCAAATCGCATTGATGCCTTAGACAACCATTTTCTTGACTTAAACAGCAACTTGCATGACCCACAGGATGGACTCCTAGACTTAGACAACAAGTTCTTGATGACGCTCACTTGGCGTTTCCTTGTTCATGCTTTCTAGAGAATAGGATTCTTGTTCTAGACGAGATGCTTGTTCACTTAAACAACAATTATACTCTTAAGAACACCTTTTTGCATTCGCTTTTTGGACAACATACTTTTCTTAGACACCATGTTTGTTTACTTAGAATAGATGATGCTCATGAGCACTTCTTAGATGACACTTGTCCTTTTGACTACACTCATCTTCCAAAGTACATACTTGGTATCAACTACTCCTGCACAATGAAAGACACATGCTTTTGTTTCTACCCAATATTTAAATTTGTCTTGGATGACAAACATCTTTAATCACTTTGTAGATGGTAGTCTGTTGGCTTACCTTTGCCCTAACCTCTTCAAAAACGCCTAATTTGTGCTTGACAACATTGGTCTAAACAATATTCTCTCATGGATCCACTCTAAGTACTTGAAAATCATTCCACTTCAAATAGATGACATACATTTTGCTTTTGATTGCATTAGGCTTGTATTGGACAACTTGGATAGAGAAGCTCATCTATTAGACAACAAACGTCTTGTGTGAAAAGACACCCATATTTGTCTTCATCCTCTAGATGGTGTTTTATTCATTGGAACCAATTGCACAGTGTAATTTGTCCTCATTGGCCAACACCAACATTGTATGATGTAAACTCTTTTGTACCCTTATGGGCTATCATTGTATTGTGTTTAGTGAGATCATATATTTGTAAGGTTAACCTTATCATACCCTAACCCTAATGTTATGTTGGTTAAGGGTTATGTAATTTATTGAGGTGTTTATATACCTCTTGAACATATCTATTGTATTAGTATGTGATCTTTATGATTATCATTTGTGTCGGTGCCTAAAGGCATCCTTCAATCATCATGTCTCATTATTCTTTCCTTTTGCTCTTTATTCCTCTTTAATAGTTGCTTTTATTTGATCTGGCAACATTGTCTCAAAGCAGCGATGAAACAAAGTTACTTGGTTGTGTGGAGGATTCCTATTTGAAGCATCTATCTCTTCTATTGATCACAAGGGCAAATTAACATATGGCCAATCATAAGTCGCAATGGAATAAGAAACATTAAATGACTATCTTTTTTTTTGGTCTAAAATTCAAATAGGCAGATTTCTTCTTTAGAGGGAAATTTTCAATTTTTTGAAAAAAGGCACCATCATCGTTTTTCCCTCCAATTGAATGGGTGATTCCACTTTTTCAAATTCATAGACCATGTGTTTGAGATTTTAGATCAAACAAGGGACTCTTACCAAGGTACTCCTTCCATGCATCTCTAAAGCCAATGTCAAAAGAGGTTGGCAAAGAAGACAGGTGTTTGACATTTTTTTTTTCTATGGTAGTTCCACATTCAAGCCTCTTCCTGAGTGTGTTTTAATTGATTGTGCTTCCATCTACAAAGTGTTTTTTATGTAAGAAGCCATGGCTTATTCGTACCACGTCATGGGGAATGATAGAGTGGTCTAGGTATCCATATTTGTGCTATATGGAGGGAAGTTTGAGTCCCAACACTGCCATTTTACGGGTTCGAATGAGGTCATGTGATTATATTCAAGGGCGTCATGGACATCGGCTTTGTCAAGGCAGGGCTCCTCCCTCGTTCCACAAATAGTGGAAAATAGGTTGGTTAAACTGTGGGCACTTTAGACTACGCTTGGGAGGGCTTGCTAATTCAATTTGAGACACGCTTTTCACGTAGACAAGTTTGGTTACATGTATTCACTGAGATTGTGTTTAAGCAAGTGTTCTCCAAGGAGAAGCTCCTCCCTCCTTCCCACAAGTAGTGGCAAGTGTGTTGGCTAGTGTGCACAAGCATAGTGCATTGTTTGGATGGTCTTGGGTTTGAATCCTAGCCCTTATTTTTGTTTTTGAGGGATGGGCATGCATGTTCAGCGCCTTCACTCACATTAAGGGGTATGGGCGCCTTTTTTTTCTCAAGGCATCCATCCCCTGTTTTTCCCTCCAATTGAATGGGTGACACCCCTTTTTAGGATTCACAAGCCATGTGTTTGACATTTTTCATCAGACAAAGAGATCTTACCAAGGTAATTCTTCCATGCATCTCTAGAGCCAATGTCAAAATAGGTTGGCAAAGAAGGCATGTGTTTGTAATTTTTTTTTTGGGTAGTTCCACATTCAAGCCACTTCCTAAGTACATTTTCATTGATTGTGCTTCCATCAACAAAGTATTTTTATCTAAGGAGCCATGGCTTCTTCTCACCACTGCATGGGGAATGATAGAGTGGTCAAGACATCCACAATTGTGTTATGTGGAGGGAAGTTCGAGTCCAACACTACCATTTTATGATATCGAATAAGATCGTGTGATTACATTCAAGGGCATCATGGACAAAGGTTTTGTCAAGCCAAGGCTCCTCCTTCATTCCACCAATAATGGAATATAGATTGGTTAAACTGTGGGGACTTTAGACTATGCTTGGAGGGCTTGCTAATTCAATTTGAGACTTCTTTTTCGCAAAGACAAGTTTGGTTGCATGTATTCACCGAGACTGTGGTCAAGCAACTGTTCTCCGAGGAACTTTTCCCTCCTTCCACTGGTAGTGGCAAGTGTGTTGGCTAGTGTGCATATGCGTAGTGCATTATTTGGATAGTCTTGGGTTTGAATCCTAGTTCTTATTTTTGTTTTGGTAGGATGGCCATGCATGTTCAGCGCCTTCGCTCACATTAAGGGGTATGAGCACCTTTTTCTTCTCAAGGCACAGGTGTGGATGATCGGCTAGCTTTGTTAGCCTAAGTCACTCCCCACCCACAAGTCGGATTCAAGCCCTGTAATCTCCATTCGCTTGCCTCTCCTCTTTACATCCTTGGGTCAACTGAGGTGGAAGCCGACATGAAGATGCTGAGGAGGAAGACAATGTGTGTGTGTGCAAGGGAGCCAACCAAAAACAAGTGGCATTCCCTTCTAAGCGCACAATGGCAAACAAGTAGCATTCCCTTCTAAGCGCACAATGGCAAACAAATGACAAGCAATAACTAATTGATTCCTTCCAATCCATGCATGTCATGTAGTGAATTTGGGGTTTGTTGTAGTACTTATAATCTTTGAGCAACTTACTTTTTTATTTTCTTGGCCTTGAGGGTCAATTGGGCAAAAACTTCTAACAACCATAACTTTCTCCTACAGAAGCATTTTGAGCCCTTTTTTCTAAATAGCATAGTTTTTATGAGCTCTTCACATTGATGCCATTGGTTCAAGGATTTATTACAATGCAAAAGATGAATTTGGGTTAAATGAATCCTCTAGCTTATGTTACTCACTTGAATGGGCAAAATTATTGTAATTGGTCAATTCAAATGACTGGTCTATTGAGAAGTAAAAAACTTTGGTGCATCTTCAAAAAAGAAAGTTGCAGAAGTTCTTCACCAAGCATCTAAACAAGAAAAGGCTCTTCATTTGTGTTTGATGTTGATTGCGCCAGATTTCCTTTTCCATATGAAAAACGAAATTAACCTCACCGAGGTGTGGAGCAAGTTGCAAGATTTGTTTGGGAAAGTAAATGCAACGGCAGACAATCTATTATAGCTTAGAGGTTTACATTCTCAAAATAATGGAATTCGATAACAATGATAAATAGATTGTGAGTTTTAGGGCTTTAAGGGCGCATATTGTGCCTTTAGTAGGCAATAAGAAGGATGATGCCGAATGTATCAAAATTGTCCTTTCTAATCTCTCTTCCTCTTTTTAGATAGTTAGAGTGATGGTTTATGTGTTTCCTAAGTTCTTAAAGGAGCAACAACAATTAACCCTCAATGCTCTCTATGTGGTCTAAATAGAATGCCCAAAAATCAAGCAGGATATAAAAGTCTATGCAAGGGAAAAATTCAGGGCAGCAATGTGGACAAAAGAGCTAGGAAGAAAGAAGGTGCACTACCTTGCTAAGTTCAACCCCACATATAAGCATCATCAAAAAGCATATATAGATGCAAATATCAAATGGAGAGCAAAGATGCTTATAGCCCAACAGAAGACAAGCTCATATCAACTCAGAGGTGAGACAGGCAGAAGGTAGAGAGACCTAAAGAGAAATGGGAAGAGAGGACATCTATCTATTGCAGGCAGTGGGAACAAAGAAACACTTCATCTTGGAATGCAAAGCTTATAATGATATATGAGATAGTTATGTTAATATATTAGCAATGGATTCTATGTCTGGATTGTTTCAAGAAACAAAAATAGAGATTCTAGAAGAATTTAACAGCAAGATCAGTAGCAAAAGAACAATTCTTCAAAACGAAAGAATGATGACTCAACTTTGATTTTTCACATAAGCCAAAGGAAAAATGGAAGAAAGAGAGACTTCAAATAAGTTGTGATAAATATATGATTTTGTTTAAGTCAATACTATTTTGATAACAATTTTTTTCAAAGGTATATAATTTCTTTTGGAGCCATAATAATTTATCACTGCTAACATAATAGTATCTTTAATTGCAGCTTATTCACCCCTTTATTAAATTTATAAAAAAAATTAATTTATTTGGTATGAACTATGATTGTGTCCTTTACAAGATGATGCTTTGGTTTAAACAACACCTATCAACACCCCTTATTTCAAGGTGTTCAGTGACAAGGATGGTCAAGGCTCTAATTATATACACATGACAACCCTTACAATCTAAAATACGCCACAGGCACAAAAGATTCAGCACAGAATTCATCATGATGCACAATTTATATGGTTATTTAGAGGGCAGAATAAGGATATCACACATTGCAGTTGATGGCCTTGACAGATTAATACATTATCTTAAAGGGCAGACAAGGGTTGCTTTAAATGGTTATCTCAATAAAAGCCATGCCCTAAATATTTGTTTGCCAATTACTAGCTTCACGACAGTAACAGATAAATTTACTATGATGGAAAGCTCCAATAGGGGTTGTATTCCAAACATCTATTATACAATATCCTAAATGTCTTCACAATCAAATTAAAGACTGATCTCTTTTAAACAGTTTAAATTCACCACTGACCAAAAGTCAAGACTCATTACTCTCTAACTGTGTGATTTACCCTGTAACCTTAACATTTGCTATTTTCAAGATTGCAAAAAGGTAATCAAGACCTATTTCATGATATGTAACATCATTGTTACTTCAATTTCTTATTCAAAAACTAACAATGTGCTCATTGCAATAACTTGGAAGCTGTAATTGAATTGCTTATAACTGAGAAGGAAGATAAGACATAAACACCAAATGCAAGCCATAATAGAATGTGAAATCAACTATAAAGTTTTATTCTAATCCAAACTTGAGATATTAATCTTCTTGATGTACCCTTGAATACCACTAGCATCTATCCAATCGTGAATTAGAGTATACACTTCATAACTACAACCTGCTCTAACCAAAGGAACATATTTTACTTTGAGTTTACAAGCCTCGTCATAGGCACTCAGTTTTTATATTAAAGCTTTCTAAGATACTAATCAACAGTTATAAGTAAATCATAAAATTTAAAAATTTAAAAAAAAAAACAAAACAAAAACAAAAGGAAATTTATACATACAAGATAAAGCATGCAAAAGAGCCTTCTTTTGAAAAGCTGCAAGATTATTTATTCTCTCCAGTTCTACAAAGTCCTTGCCATCACCTCCAATGGAATCTGAATAAAAATCCCCAAATTCCTATCAGACATGCAGGTATAGATGACATTGACAAAAGAAAACAAATGTGATATATATCTGAAAAATAATCAGTTGTATATATTTTTCACAATGGAAAAATGCAGCAAAAACTGGCAAGGCAAATAATAGAAATGATTGCACGTGGAAAAAGAAGCAATAAACATATACTTGTCATCTCAACAAAATTAGAAACATCACAGAACCTTAGTGGCATAAAGAGATTCCATGAGATACTACTAACAAGAAATTTAACCATGGAAAATATCTAGCAGACAACTCAATAATTGCATACTTATGAAGGACGTCAGACAACTCAATAATTGCATACTTATGAAGGACGTCATACAAATGATAGAAGTTCATGTCAAGCACTAGGAGCCAAAAAATACACATATGCAAGCCCAATATAAATGTGTATATTACCCACAGCATTTGAAGGAAGTAAATGGTCCAAACGTTGTACAGTTGTTCCTGAGCCGGAACAAGATGGATCTAAAAGAATAGCTCGAATCTGCAATTTGAATAACAATTAGAGAACAAGATGGATCTACAATAATAGCTAGAATCCACAATTTGAATGACTAGATGCAACAAAAACTTTCAAACGTTGTATGCCACAATCATATGAGGGATCACAATTCAAGGCCCATAGCATTGAGGATTTCCTGATAAACAAAAACTATACTATTATGTTTTCTATTGAATACATTCATATATCCAGATGTCACTCAAGAGCATTAGATAACAGGAAATCCAGAGAACCCATAAAGTTCAGTTTGGGCTTGTAAATGAATAGTGATACTCTCTTCTAATACAGAAACTTGTTTAGATAGCTCAGCTAAATTCTCAAAAGAAATACATCTTCTCTCGATTTTGCCCCTTTAGGCGTGCAGCTGGCCAACATAGAAACAGGGAGTTAACGAAAACAGAAAGAACAAAAAATCCACGAAATAAACGAACGAACCCCAATTCTTTGAATCTGATGGGCACCAAAGTCCATAAAATATATTGTCTAGCTGTAGCCTTCAAACAGTATATGATAAATATAGACATAAAGAACTTACACAAATAATTTTTGCAGACATTAGCAGGGAAACAGGCTCTCAAGTAAGGCAACAACACACTTTTGACATATTAGACTAGGATATAGCAAAATTGTCCATCTATTAATCTTATATGCATAAATCTCTATGACATTTAACATTTTATGTTTGTACAGCATATACGGAGAGACACAAAGCAATTGAGTTCCCAGTATCTAAAAGAATTCTGTAGAAATGGAATACAACAAACCGCATTACCAGGTCCGAGGTGTAAACCAATTTGTTCATCCAAACCCCATATGGGGGCGGAGGTCCAAGGTTCAAATCTCGGGCCTCCCCGGACTGAACGCTTGTCCCTTTCCTGGTGCTTTCAGCGGCGTAAAAGGTTTAAAATGATTGTGGCATGGTGGTTATAGGGGCGGACTGCGCGAAGATCTGTGTGGCGGCTTTTGGGGCGGACAGCGCAGAATACTGTGGCGGCCATAAAAGCTGGACAGCCTGCCCGGATTCGTGGCGGCTACCGATTCCACCATGTAAATTCAAAAAAAAAAAAAACCGCATTACCACTTATATAAACAAAATACACAATGGGAATACTTACAAATACAAATGAATACACAGTGCACACAACATGTATCCTGCACAACAACTATCTGCAATACATCATACTTCAACGAACAATCTACCAACAAGCAACTCTAGCCAACAATACACTTCGGCCAACAACAACAACAACAAGCACTCTTGCATCTCTCACATAGATGCATACTTACAGATATAACAGGACAGATAGGCAGTTGGCAACTATCCAACTACCTCCAAACCACCCGTTTACATAAATCATGTAAAATACCCCATTAAACTACATTATTACAAACACTTTGCCACGTGCAATATTACAAACACTCTGCCACATGCGCATTATTACAAACACTTATCTACACATATGATCAATTTGTTTGCATGCATTCACGCACTCATACAAACATGTCAAATTGTTTATCTACATCTATACCATTTTCTAGACTTGTAGGTGTCCTCGCTGACTTGTCGACTTAACACAGGAGTTAGAAGCACTAAACGCAGGACTTAAAACTCTTTTCATGCCCTGACAGCCTGCTCTGGATGACAGTCTTTGTTGGCTTCATCAACTGCTCCTGAATGACCATCATCGCCAGCCAGATGATAAGCTCCATTGGCCACTCCCAAATGACAACCTCTATCTACCAAAACAGCTTACCCTCAAGCAGCAAACCTACTCCCCCAGACAGCACAATTCCTCTTCCCAATGACATCTCCATAGACGGCCTCTTATAACTTCTAAATATCCTCTTTCACTCCCTACTCCGAACAAGTCTTCCTCTGGTCAGACAACCTTCTCCACACTTCAAACAGCCTTGACCATCTTGCTCTCCTCCCGATTGACCAATGTCATGCTTTGGATGGCTAAACGTCATCAAGTATCTTTGTCTTCTGATCAGATGACTTCTAGTTTGGATTGGGTGACCCTCTCTATGCTCCAAATGGCTCCTATCATAGCCCAAACAGAAAGCCCTTGTCTACTCGGTTTTTTTGTTCTAGAAGACCTTGTCCTGGTCCCAAACAACCAAGGTTTACTTTTGGTTAACCAAGGCTATTTCTTAGACAAGGTGTGGTTGAATGCTATATTATTTGTCTCTGATTATTCACCAAACAGCCATGTGCCATTGACCTCCTCTCACCCTGCAATCACCTCGTAACTTGATCAAGATGGCCTTGGTGATGACCAAAACAGCCTTGTGCCCTCAAGATCATTCTAGTTTGTCGACAGTTAGTTGATTGAGTTGGACGGCCTTCCAATGTTTCCTAAATAGTTTGCACATGATCCTCGTCAGCTGGAATTCTGTCAAATGCTCCACATTTCCTTCTCGGCAACATATTTGCACTCACACAACCATTTTCTTCCCTAAAATGGCTAAATCATCCTAGTCTTATGTGCAAATGGCCTTCCTTTGGCCTTGAACATCCTCAGCTTCTCAAACATAGGGTATTTTCTCCAAACCGACGTTTTCCTTCATTTCTTTAGTCAAAACAATCATATCTTCCTCGGTATCCAGCAATTCTTCTCCCACATCAAACTTTATGCAAACATTCAACCCTTCCTCATTGCCTTGACTTTTTCTCCAATTTGAATGGCTAGGTTTTTTAAATTCCAATCGCTGACTTTGGTAGCAATTCTCCAATATGCTTATTTTCAAAAAGCTTCAATTTTTGACATGCAAAGTGCAAGGATTTTCTACAAGACCCTCTCTTCCTCCATTTCCCTAGTGAGATTCACTTTTACATTGCAGCCACTAATTTTTCCTCCCTTGAAAATTTTGGTTTCCCTCCAATGAAATGCTGGCCCGTACCCTCTAACACTCAACATTTCAGCTCCGACCTAGACAACCTTCTTCAACATCACTTACTTCACTATCTGTACCACTCACTTCGTCTTCTACATCACTTTTTCCGCCATCTATACCACTCGCTTTGTCGTTTGCACCCAACATTTAGTGAAATTCTCTTCTAGAGGATTGCATGTGTCATTCATCTTCATTCAATATGAGCTGCACAATCACTGCATTGTCCACCATAGTCTCTTCATCCACCAATTGCATAGTTCGAACCAATTTTACAATATCAACCATCTACACAATCTCGATTGGTTGTGCCATTTCCACCTCCTATAAATTCTAAACCTCCTCAATTGAAACGAAGTTCACCTCCTCGATTGTAATCAAGTTCATCAAATTCACCTCATTGACTAGAATCCAATTCATGGTTTCCTCGGCTTCCTAGCTCGATTTGTGACTCTTGTTTCACTTTTCGAACCCTCCACACATAGTTTGTCTATTTTGACTTGCAACACTCTAACAATCATGTGCGAAGCGCCACCACAAATGGCATCACCAACACTTCACAAGGTCTGCCCTCTATATCATACTTGATTAGACGTCTTCCAATTCTCTACTGCCCCGTCGATGGCATTCCTCCTTGATAGAGTCTCTCTTTGTTATAATTACCTATAGTGATGACTTCACATCGTTGCATGCATTCTTCATGTCGTACTCATCAAAGTCACCCTCTTCATTGACTTCTCAACCCCAACACTTGGTTGATGCACTCAAATCATCCTCTAAGCTACTTTTGTCCTCAAAATCATTAGCCCCGTTGTCCCAAACACCTTGGTCAACACAACCTCTACCGCCATGTATGCCTTCGTCACATACACTTCATCAATTATACACACATTTTTATAAAAATATTCAGTCGCATGCATGCCTATGAGTGCTTGTCCATCTATGCGTGCTTCTCCTCTCACACAATCCCATCTGTCTATGCACACACCTCCCTCTACATGAACACGACCGTCTACGTGAACGTCTCTATCTAAGCAAATTCGTTTGATTGCAAACACGTCTTCGCTTGCACACATATGGTTGCACATGTTTTCATCGGCATGCACACCTATAGAATTCTTCGTTGGTGTGCATGTAGGCAGGCAAATTGATATGTCTGCTTTTAGTAAAGAAGTTTTGTTATTTGGGGTGTAGTTGTACGCAAAGTGTTTGACAAAATGTGCGTACATATATTTAATAATGTTATAAAGTGGCAATGTCATAATATGATAATGTAATGTGAAATATTAGCATTTACACCAAAGTCATAATGTTAGGAAATGAAATGTAAATGTAAGTTAATGCAAGTGAAATGTAATTTGGGAGAATGATGAGGTGTCAGGTAGTTAGAGGGTGCAACTAATTTCTAGTTGTATAAATATGACCCTTGCCTCATTCATTCATACGTAAGGTTGATGGATGTAATTGTGGTGGACAGTCATAGTGTGTGGAGTTGGCTGACGTGTGTTCTGCACAGGGTTGCAGACTAGATTTTATGTAATGCTATTGTCATACAGATTATTTTTAATATAAGATCTGCTAATTTATTTATCATCTGCTATTGTTGTTGGATGTTTCCTTGTATTGTCATTGCTAATTGCTGCAGATCTATAGATTTATACAAGTAGAAATGTTATTGAGTTTCAATATGTTAAATTTCATTTCTACAGTGCATTTCTACACACATCTTAATTTGCACAGACTTCTTTGCTGGTGCACACGACTGTGTGCACATCTATGTTTGCATGTATATCTTCCTCACTTGTGTACACTTCTTCATCAACGTGCACATGTTCTTGCATCAACCCTTCATCAACATCAACAAGAAAGTTTGCATCATCTTTAGTTGCAAACTCCAATCTTGCCTCTTCTTGAGGGAGACTACGCCATTGTCAATTGCATTGTAATCATCCCATTGGTTTCTATGTACCTTCTCGAGTGATATGCATCACAATTCCATGTCATCAAAACTGACTCAACTTCATATAGGAAATAGAGCCAGAATGTAGAAATAGAATACAACACACTACAATATAATTCCATTACCATTTATATATACAAACATACAAAATGGATATAGTGCACACACAATATGCACCCTACATAGAAACTATTTGCAATACATCATACATCAACGAACAATCTACCAACAAGCAACTATGGATACACTTAGGCCAACAACAAGAAGCACTCTCACATCTCTCACATAGATGCATACTTATAGATATAACGGGACCAGTAGGTGGCTAGTAACTACCCAACTACATCCAAACTACCCATTTACATAAAACATTATAAATATCCCATAACATTACACTTTGCAATCACTTTGCCATGTGCGCATTATTACAAACCACAAATTATCAATTTGTGCACATACATTCACACACTCATGCAGACATGTCAAATTGTTTACTTACAGATTCATATCTGAATGCTTGCATTCTGCATTTTCATTGGACTTGAAGAGATTCGGTCCAGACTGTGCTCAACAGGATGGAATAGTGCACCGAACATCAGAAATGTTCTGGAAGTGAATATTTTGTGATAATGTAAATTTGTCACATACAATCTTATGTTTGAGATTGCTTGCACCTGCACTGATGCGTTTTGCACCTTTGATCTTCAACTGTGAAATGCCATAACAGCTGGACCTAAAGTATATCTCACTCGGGAAAACTCAAACAACTCCAAATGGTACTCCAGTTATACAAAGTTACTCCACTGAAAAGAGCTAAAAGCCTCGAGAGCTAAGAAGCTCCTTTCTTCTCAAAAGAGTGTACTTAGACACAAAACCTACCTTATTATGCTCAAGTTGCAATTACTTGAAAGGATAACAAATGAAGGTTATTCAAAGTTGTAAGGCTTTAATCAAGGATTCCCCCTGGATTGGGCAGGCCTTTGGCCATCAAAATAATAATAATACTCGAGTCCTAGTTGGTGATGGTAGCATTTCTATCTCCTGCTGGAACTGTACAGGAACTATATGGTCTTACCTAGGTACCCCTACCAGAACATTGTCTATCACATAACCTAATTTTCGTTACTAACATCCATGAGATACCAGAAAAAGTGCTTCCTCCAGCAACAAGCCACTTTTGGTTTTTGGCTTTCAAGAATGAACTTACAGCTCTAGGAGAAATTTGTGACTCTAGTGGGGTTGTTTGTCTTATCCATGACTGCCTTATGTGCAAGATGTCGCCTCTTCCCTCAAATATCAATTAAAGATATATGTGATACTAGGTCCACTGGGGTCAATTTCTTCTTTGAGATGTCTTCAATTAAAGACTCTTCATCACACTTTTCCATTTGCCTCCACTCTCCTTCTCCTTTGTCATACACACTGATAGAGATCCATATGTTGACATTTATGGATTATTTGAAGATATCCATTATTCCATTCTGCACATCATTATCTTACTTGTTGACTTCAATTCTCAAAAAGGATGAAAATTGTCTCCATGCAGATACTAGATTTTGCAGTTTCGACTGCAAACATTAGCTGACCGGACTCACTATGTCACGACATATGAGAAGCACCTATTGTTAAGTAAATTCATGACCTTCACATTCTTACTTGGGCATCCGATTTTGCGGGCTTTAGAAGATGTACTTATTTTCTGCGCAATGGATACCTGAGCATGTTGGATTATGTTCTTGTCCATTGGTCTTTGATTCTAGACATTAAATATTTGCAAGTCCCTCTACTGGATCTAGTCAGTGGTCACACTGGCTTGACTTCTACTCTTTGAATCAAAGTTCCAAAGATCATGACCTACAATTTGTCAGCAAGGCCTAAAAATAAATAGTTCAGAAATTAATTGGAAAAAAAAGCAAAATTCAAAAAGCAGTTAGAAAATGATTGTCTTTGGTCATAACCCACACCACACTCATCCTCTGGTTCAACTGCTAAAGGATCAAATAGGAGAAAATGAATAAACAAAACATGTTTGCCGTTTTAAAATTACCTTTTATCAGACTATTTTTTATTTATAAAATCACTTTCAGGCAGGCAGCGGGAGGAATTACCTCTTCTTTCAAAAAAATTGAGATTTAATGAAATTATATGGGTTTCCTGAAACATTTTAACAGGTCCCTTTTGAAAATTGTTATTGTGTGATTTTAATCATTTGTTGCTGATTCTGGTAAACTACTCCGGATTTCTTTCCAATGCCCCCTTAGCTTCCCTAGACTGCATCATACGATGAACCATTTTGGTGTTGAGAATGTTGTTGAATGTGCACTATTTTGCTTGCAGCTTACAGCTTATAAGTGACTGCTACCCATTCTCTTCCATCACAACCAACTATTACTTTCTCTCTAAAGTCCTTTCAGAGGTGACACTAGACCCCGTTCCTCATATAGTTTATCACCCAATCCCACCTTATTTACATGGCTCCCATCCCTTGAACAGGCAGTATGGTAACAAGTTGAAGCCTACACATCAGAATCTCCACTATGATTATGGTCATGACCCCATATATTTTTACCACAAAAGTATTGATGTATCCTTCATCAAAAGAAATGTTAATTTTCCTAAGGTTAGGCGACATGAGCTTCTTAAAACCATCCACCACTTTCCAAAAGACATTCTGGAGAAACCTCCTTTGGACATAAATTCCCAAATCCGAGCATCCTAGCCAGTATTCTCTATAATATACCCAATCAAATAGACATATGTATTGTCACCTTCTCCTTGACTTTTCTTTTTCCTTGGGAGATATACAAGCACAGCCATACAAAAATTATATGCTAGCAGGGCCTTCTAATTTTGAGGCGCTTCAACCAACATTCCTCAAAAATGGAATGGACTTGTAGACCTATTTAATGAGGTTGTTTGCTAGGGATTTCCCATTACCAAGTTACAACACACCAGTGATCCTCCTTACTAAGAATGGACACTTCATACATAATAACTACATAACCATTATTATTGGCCACACATTCACCAACCTACGTGTACATGGCCATGTCAAGAGGCATGATTCTTGATGGTCCAGTTGATAGTAAACATGATGTGTTGTGGCATGTTGTCTTTTGATGAATTTAAAATAATGGCATGATTTGTATATAGTTATTGGGGATAAAGGTTAGTGTAAGGGATATGACAGTTGCACTCTACCACCTTTCAGCTACAGGTGTATATGTACCCAATCATCCAATCTTGAGCATCATGTTTGAACATGGCTGTTCTCTGAGATTTTACAGTAAATTTGTTGAAGAAAACAATTGAATCATGCCTTGACTATGCACTTCCCTTTGTATGTGATTTGATTTCACTATGTTGTCTTTCTTTCAAACGTATAGAATAACATTGCATGTTCAATTTGTTGAATTGTATTGTGTTGTATTATATGGCATACTGTGAATTGTGTGATTTGAACACTCCCATGCACTACATTTTCACATCGTTGCTGACATGGGTTTGCATCAGTTGCTGATTAATGAATGAATATCAAGACAAACATCTCACTTCAGTACAAAGAAGACAATCATGGTGGAGAGACTAAACCACAAGAACATTAGAGATAATTGTAGGCAGCAAACTCTACAAGATGGCACCAGCACAACCATCGCAACATCAATTAGCCATCAAGCTTCATTATGCATGTAATATCGTAGCAGTTTTCCTCATATGTAGGGTTATCACATTAGTTGGCAGGGGCAAAACCAAAGTGTAATAATCTATGTCAACTATAGTAAAGGAATACATTTAATTTTGTGTGCATCTACATGGATGTCTGGCAGTTTGGCAATTGCCAACTACCTCTCAATGACCATTTCCTTTAAATTCACCCCATTTGATCTGTCGGGGATCATTTTCAAGCATCATTTGCAAATGTGTGTTTATGTGTGAAATGCATGTATCAGAGTATTGGGCCAAGCTATTAAAGTTTTGAAGTCCAACAAACAATATTCTCATGGTAACCATTGTAGATTATTGGGATACATCGATCAATATTTGAGTTCAATTTATATTGTTGTATATTAATTTATGTTGCATGTTCCTTTCAATAATGTTACATTATATTCTGCATGTGACTCAGAATACATAAAACCTTTACTACATTTGGTGCGATTGCAATCTCAAATTGGGTCCAAGTTGTCATATCAGCGTTGAGTTCAATTTCATGCCGTATACCACATTTGGTGTCATCGTTATGGTTTGGTCAAAGCTGTCCAAGTAGCAAGGACAAAAGTGGACGACCAATTTTGCACATGGTGTAGGAGTATCAAGACAACGCCAAGTAGGGCGACAAGCCCTTTCAAAGGTCCACGAGGATCACACAATGTACGACCAAAAGGAACAACAAGCATGATAATGACAACTACTTGGTGCAACCACCCCTTCTTCATCCAATTAACAGCAACCACTCCTACATCCAATAAGAAAGTGTATACTTCTATAAAGCCCCATCATATCGCAGGTAGAAAAGGTCTACAAATACTAATGCCTATTCACAACTAGTGATAACTCCATCTTGACAAACAACTTGGCAGAGGGAATCTCATCACCAAAGACATACATGTGGCTCCCTCATGAAGAGGGATGTTCTCATTTAAAAGGTCTGTTTTGCTAACGAGGAGCAAAATGCATACAGAGCAAATTAAGCTCGCTGAAAAACTTTCCTGTTGAAGGTAGAAAAGTAATGTTGAAGTATGTGTAATATGATCTTATTAGGCCAAGGCCAAATGTGTGAAAGAGTGCTTATGAGCACAATTGATGTAGCATACAGACAAGTATGTAAGCCTACGATCATTCTTCGTATAAGCCTACGGGGATCACTTATGTAATCCTTGGGCATTGCTTATGTAAGCCTACAGGCATATCTTCATGTAGGCCTAAAGGTACCCTCCACATATTCAACCATAGTGATATTGGTTAATCCACCTCTATGGATAACCTTGATTAAAGAGTGTAATATATTTATTATTTTATAATTTAAAGTCAAGTCAAGTCGGCTTGAGGTTAACATCTAATTGGGGATTTGGTTTTACTATAAATAGCCTCAAATGACTGATCCATTGTATCAGTGTGATATGTAAAATATTGTGGCACCCACCTCTCTCTCTCTCTCTCTCGTTTATTAATGCTATCTTCCAATCGCTCTTGCATCTTTCTTGATCATAATATTGCAAAGGTCAAACATGTGGCCTCCTCAAGAAGATGGATGTCCTTAATTAAAAGACTTGTTTTGCTAACAAGGAGCAAAGTGCATACAGAACAAATCAAGCTTGGTGAAAAACTTTCTTGTTGAAAGTAGAAAAGTAAGATATCGACCTATAGTTGTATGACATAAAGCATGATGCTTTGCATGACAACACAAGGTGTGCTAAATGCATAACTAACAATGCAAATTATGACAAAGGCATACATGACAACAATGTGTGCAGCAAGGGATTCTATGAAATATAAGCACATGATAACATTGTTTATGACAAGGTTGTAAGAAATGAAGGCAAACTACTAATGACTACACAGGAGATTCTAGCAGAGATGCAAGTGTAGGGAGGTGCATCCAAATATGCATGGGGCATAAGTCTACCACAAGAGCAACCGCAAAGAAGTGGGTCTAAGCGTGTGTGGAATAACGACAATTACATGGAGCCAACACAAGTGTATATGCGATAAAGTTCATGAAGTTTGAGCATCAACATCGAAAGACATCTTAGTGTTCATTTCAAGAGATCAACCAACACAACAAGATCATCAATAGCAAATGTGATGAGTCAAGAAAAATCGGCAAACAATGACCAAACACCTGCTGCCTCAACTCAGCCGCAAATGAACTAAGGTAAAGCAAGTATAAGTGCAATTATTGAGTACAAATCATTGTGGTAAGTGTGACACCATTTGGCATGACAAATGGTCAACGTGACGAGGCAAAATGGATGCAACCATTTTTTGGAACAATTGAAATTGTGGATATTAATTGACATCTATAATTATTGGTATCTGTTGGTTACAAATCTGCCACTAGGATAGGATTTTAATCTATTTGCGCCCTAGATTCACCCAGCAGATTGGAAGGCCAAAAGGAAGGAATGCCTTCTGCGCCAATCTCCGAAGAAGGTCGGCTTCCTATGTTTTCTCAATTGGGGGGGGGTTGAGTGCAGGAAAGAAATTATAAAATACGAAAAGAAACATAAATATGCTTGTTTCGGGTGGGGAAGATAAGCAGCACAGCAACTAACCAATCACTACTATCAACAGCAATCAAAACAACGTATCTAGCAGAAACTATTAGTGTTATTCTATCCTATGTATCCTTTACTTTAGCATTCCAAATATACTTAATCACCAATACTGATATCCAAATATGCAGAATAACAGTAATAAAAAATATAAGCAACATGAAACAGAAATACTCAATAAAGGCAGCATACAAGATAAAGACAGTTAATAGAGCCAAATATACTTTGCATTCAAAAGCAAGTGCACAGCTACAGAAGTTCCTTAGCAATATATCCCCCTTCCACCCTTGCACAATGAAATGAGGCTGCTATTTATAGCGCAATTTTCCCCCCTGATTACAATTTGGGCACAGAATCCCAGACCTAACAAAAGCTGCAGAGGCTGACAAAAGCGGCTGATGTTTGACCTCTGCGGGCAAGGAGTGTACTTGCAGCAAGGTCCACCTGAAAATATGGCAGCTACATGGCAACCCGATAGGTGAGAAATTGAATCAGATTGAATGGGGACAGATGCGGTACAATTTGTCAGTTCACGCTCATCTGTCCTGTACCTTAGTGGCACACCTTCTATCACATCTTGACTCTGATCCCAAGACCGAACACCTGTCAGCATCTAATGGGGGGGGAAAAACCGATCTTAGAAGCTCATCCTTTGTATTTCTATCCCGCCCGACTGCGCACAAAACTGGAGCGCAGCCGGACGGCGCAGGGCGAAAACAGCGCAGTCGGGCGGGCCTTCGTGCCTTAGAATATTTTTGGCAGCTCTTTCCTGTCCTTCCGCCCAACTGCGCACAAATGAATGAACGCTGCCCGACTTCGGTGCGAAGTCGGGCGGCCTGCGTTTTCTCAACAAGTCTACGAGGTGGCCGCCCCAGTGCGCGCTGTCTTCAGGGTGCCACCCAACTTCGCTGCAAAGTCGGGCGGCTCCAACACTTAGAAATATTTGGGCCGCCCTCTCACCTTTGACCGCCCGGGTGCGCACCAAATCCTTGGCGCCGCCCGACTTCACTGCGAAGTCGGGCGGGCCCAAGACTTAGACAATTTTAGGGGCCTTTATCATTAACCCTGCCCTTGTGCGCAAAAAGTGACGAGCACCGCCCGGCTGCGCTGCGCAGTCGAGCGGACTCTATACTTAGAATATTTTTGGGCAATTTTGCCCATTCACAGAAACAGTCAGAAACATGAAATGGAAGATGGAGAAAGTGAAATTTGATGGCCGAAGAGTAGAAGGGGCATGAAGAAGAAAGGGAAAGAAGAAAGAGGGAAGGCAAAGCAGCATCCTTACAAAATTTTCAAGACATGGCAGCCCGTGCAAAATGTGGCAACAGTACCATACGTCACCCAATGTGAATTGAAGGAGGCATTTGAGAATGAATTCAGTCCCAATCTTATATGCCAAGATAACAAGATCATTGTGGAATTGTACATCACGAGATAGTGGAAAGGCAATGATGGGAAACCATATAACCATCAGCTTATGCAACTGTTAGGCAAAATGGAGATTCCATTGTCAAATAGTCTAAAAAGGTGATAGTTTATGAAGGGGCATCTTTCGAGGTTTCGAAAGATGTATATGGTTCCACCCACAATGTACCAAGAGACGGTTGACAAAGCTATCAACTTGTAGAGCGAGTATATGTCTATAAATGGCAAGAATCAAAGTCAGTCAATGAGAGACTTGTAGCACAGTAGTGAGGATTCCCTAGGATGAGGGAATGACAAGTTTAAACCAATGGAATGCAATCAGTAGAAATGAGATATGTCCTATATGGCAACATCCACAGACAACAAGGTGTAGCCTCCAAACGGCAAGTTCAACTAGCTCAAATAGCACACTAGTTTAGACAATGCACTCTAGATGACAAGGTCTAGACTGTAGCTTTCAACTTGTAGTCTCAAACGGCGTTGCTCATGACGACATGACAGCATTCTATGACAACATGACGTTATGACACTGATAGCAATCCTTGACGACGATTGCTCAAACGGCCACTTCACCACACCTCAACGGCTCCCTTTGACAGTGGCATTCATTTGATGTCGCCTACAACCTTGATGGCGACTACAACCCTTGATGACGTTTGTATTACAATCGTCTGAGTTCTCCAACCTGAAAACAATCACCTTGCAATAGAAATCTAACAGTCTAATCACAAGTAAACATCAACACACAACCATACACAATGAGAGCATAGAATGTATCTTCCATTAACAGTTTAGCCTCAATGGCATACAACACAAACATCTATTTATCTCTGTAACTCCCGCATACAACAATCCGTCTTGCTCTTGCTATCGCCCATGCATATATGCAAAATGAAGAAGGGTTACTATTTATAGTGTTGTCCTAGTCGTTAGCAACAAAAATTTCCAAGACACATTACATAAATGATTTTCCCTTCCTACGTAAAACTTATGCCAACCTTACAAATAATTAAATATTAAGGTATGAACTAATGATGGCTACATTTCATTGGCATTTCGTTGCATTTCATTTCATTACATTACATTCAAATTATTTCCTTAATGCTTATCACTTGGTCCTTTCTACAACACTTCACTTTTGCTTTTGTCTAGAACTGGTGCCTACAAGACTCCAACATTGATAGTCATGAGGGAGAAGTGTTCATCAAGATGCTCAGGAAAGAGATGAAGTAGATGATCCACAAGATAAAGGATGACAAGGATAGAAAGGACATCGTGTTCTAGATGTGAGATTATAGGACACGACCAATACCAATTGTTCTAAATGCGCCTACTGTGAAATATCAAAGGTGCATGGACACTCGCTCTCTAAGTGCCCATTTAGCATAAAGAGCAAGAAACATCAAATGTTGGCACTCTAAAAGGAAGTCGACAAGAAGTTCAACAAGTCTAGCACATCAAAAGGTGGTGCGACCAATGGTAGTTATTGGAATAACAACCAACGAAAGAAGAAAGGTGATCAAGGCAACAACAAGAACGAGAAATAACGTAGTCAAATACCATACAACGCAATTGAAAGGATTGTCATCCAATGAAGCAAGTGCTAGGAGTGGGGAAACCATGGGTATTATTGCATGAATGCCACCAACCCCAATGTGCCAATGATATGCAGATATTTACAAACTTGGCAACCATCGTAAAGATTATTGTCTAAAGAAACACGAGCAGGCAACCAAAGTACTCACCACTTGATTGGCATAGAAGCAGATAGGTTTATAAAACATCTTTTGGCCATCACACAAGCCTAGGTTAAGAAGGACAAATACCTCAATCCATCTGTTGAGCAGGAATGATGGTAGAAGGCTCTTACAAGTTTTGAAAATGAATAAACAAATAGAGACAAGATCAACAAAAGATATCATCCATTCCTACAAGGAGGATTAACATCTCAAGACATAGCATGTCAACTCTTACATTAAGCTTCTTGATAAAGGTAGCAATGGTAGGTTATACCTGACTTGCATGAGGTCGTTGGAGAAAAATGATGAATCATTTGGGTGTGATGTGAAAGATAGGCATCATCATTGAAGGAAGAATACAATGAAATACAAGCAATTTAACCCAATAGTGTTGATTGATGTAAGGATGTAGCTAGTAATGCTACACATTGAGTTTCTAGGACACACATTGACCCATGTCATCATCGACAAGAGATTGCTTGTGAATGTGCTTTTGGAAAAGACCTGGTGAGAACTATGCATGCCAACTCTATGGCCACCCAATTTCCGTCGTTTGGGAGCAAATCAGTATGGTATTAAAATGGAGTGCTAACAGGGCAAAGAGTCATTGTTGCCAAACAAACATTTTGTCCTAGAATTTGCATGATCATCTTATAAAATGCATCCTACAACGCCTTGTTGGATTGTGGCTTTTATGAGCAAGACCATTTAATGTTTAAGAAGGGGCAAAATAAGTACATTATTAATTTGAGAAACAAGTAGACGGGCATCCTTTGACGAGTTGGGCTTTTATGAGTTCAATGACAAACCGCACATGAAGGTTGATGCGGATCCAAGCAACAATGGTGTTCTAGAACACAAGGAATGTATAGAGAATGATTGTTACTTTGGTCATGGTCTCCTCCATTGGCAAATGGGAGATAACAAAGAGTTTCAGCCAAGGGGTTGTTGCTTAGATGTTGACCAAGATGGAAGTAAAGATACTAAAGATATGGTATTTGCACTCAACACCTTCAAGGTAGGTACATTGAGAAGTGGTGCAAGCACAAGAACTCAATTAAGTATACCAAGTACGATGCACACCATAATGAAGAAAGAAAAGCAATCAATGTTCATCCCACAATTTGTTAAGTATAGCATTGGCAATCCACAAATTGATGAGAAACCTACGTAATATACTGATATACATAGAGTAGTCAAGAAGATCAACATTATCCAATATCAGCGACCCTAGATGGTGCAAATCAGCGACTTTAGAAATATTGGACAAAATTTCCCTTGGTGAAATGAAGGATTCAAATATTCTCTGTTTGAAAAACTTTGTACTTAAAGCTTAATTTATAAAGTAATCCCAACAGAATTAAAAACTAGACACACCTTTGAAAACTTCAATGCATTTGGATTCAACTTCAAAAAGTCAGTATGGAGGATCTCCACATCTATAAAAGCAACTTAAGGAAACAACAGAAATGATAACCACATATGACGAATTCAGAAAAGAAAATTTACTGAAATCAAATGTATTTCTAGCTATAATTGTATTTATAGTGCTTGAAAATGTGATTCAAAAGTATATTTATCAATGGCTTCTTATTCTAATTTTGATGAATAACAATAGACCTGTATCTAACAATCATAAATTCAAATGAATTAATCATGTGAGAACTAGCTTTCATTTTAAAAAGAAAAAAAAAATCCTTTTCCAAAATACTTTACACTTTCTATGACTTCTGTAACATTTTATTTATTCACTATAAAACCATATACTTTTATATTGACGTAATAATGATGACTATTTCTACCCCATAATGTTTATATTATGAGATGGCCATGACGCCAACATACAGTCATAAATTCAATAGAGCTGACCCCGTACAGATTTTTGGAATCTCCTTAGTTAATTCGAACTGCATGGAAGCTGGTATGGGTAACTTTATAGACTAAGAATGGCTAGGTTGAACAACATCACAAACAATTGAATGTCTATAAGCAGGGGTTGAAGGCATTGCTAATACCAAGCTTGACTATGAACCTATAACAAAAAAACAAAAAAAATTCAAGGCTTCTAAATGATGTGAAACTATATTCATGTACAAGGAATTGTGGAGTGCTGTCCCATGAAAGACAAGAATCAAGAGGCTATAATGTTGATTTCTATGTCTACTGCTCACGAACTGATCGCTCATGATAAAAAAGTTTAGTACAGGTTAAAGACATTATATGAGACATCCACAAAGGCAAGGATCTTGTTCGTAATAAATCATATTCTATGAAAAAATAAGTATATACAACATGTCTAATTGAAGCAGCACAAAGAAAGTTTTGAGATGGATAAAGAATAGAAAGCATAGATAGCTCTTGAACTTATTCACAATGATCTTTGCAAGCTTGCGAAGACGATCAATAGGTGAAGCAAGGCACTTCATTACTCATTGACAACTTCCCTAGAAATACATCACCCTATTTTCATTCTTTGGTTTTCATACTATTAAACAATCACAGAAAAGTGACAGAAACAAAGCTATGAAACAATAAACAGAAAAATTAAGCAGCATTCAGATCCAATATAGTATTCCACACACTGCACAACACATGCTTCCATAATCTTTAATTTAAACAAATTATAACAATAAAAGGATACTGGAAGCTCCTGAAAGTTTCACTGTTTCTTCCAGCCTTTTTAATCTTTGGTCACTCAGCTCACATGCAAAAATCTTTCCCCTTCCTTTCATAAGTCCGGCCAACTGGATAGTTTTATTGCCCGGTGCAGCGCAAGCATCAAGGACCTTCAAAATAAGGCATAAGAGGTCAAAGAACCAAGAAGTCTACCATAGCAACTCCAAACATAAGCTATGTGAAGAGACAAACATCAACTTACTTCCAATAAAGGAGGATGGATGAATACAAAATGAGGAATAAGATACGAGGAATACTATCTTGGTATTATTTGCACAGCATCAGATCTTTGATCAGTGATTAGAATATGAAATTGTTGCTGACAATCATGGCATGCAAAGGCAATGTTTCTTAAATAAGGGGCTGTCTCTCTACAATCTAAACATAGGAATGTCCAGTAAACATTGTAAAGGCTTAAAAATAGAACATTTCTCTTACTCTAAACTACTTAGAATTAGATACATTAAAGAGTGTTTGAGCACTCCATCTTATTATAATATTGTGTTTCGTAAGTTGTCCCATTAATTGCTTTTAGTCTTCAGTTTCATTACCTATATAATGGCTCAAATCATAGTATCCACACAAATTTCTTTTCTTACACAATCAAGACTTCATCAAAAGTCAAGGCAGAATCCAGCATTCTATCACCTCATGTATAATTGTCAGACTAAAAGCAAGTTTACAAAACAAACTGAGTAGGGAAGCAACTAATCTGCCTGTCATGACTAATATATCCAAGAGTAAAAGGTTTTGTTCAGAACCATGGAAAAAGATATCTAACTTAAAGCACTTTTCTTGTCATGGTTGTGCAAGGTCCATATTTAAGTTAGAGTAGGACCTTTCATCCACTGTTAACAATTCTTCACACCAAAACAGTCAACTTTTGCTTTTACAGAAGAATACAAACACAAACATATTAATTCCAAACCTTAATTCCTCCCACACAATCTAGATGACTATGCTCAACTAAAACAAGAGAAAATGACATGTTTTGAATTTTTAAATTTTAGGAAGAACATTAGCAATATGTATAAGACAGAATGGTGCAGGGGAAGGAGGAATAATTAAGTAGAAAAGACTAGAACAATATGTCACCCAGTTGGACAAGAACGGGACCAAAATCTAAGGAGGATCACGTTAGTGGCAATGTAACTGTTGGTTACGAATCTGCCATGAGGAAAGGATTTGGGTTAATGCGCCCAGATTCGCCCACCAGCATGAAAGGCCGGAAGGAAGAGATGCCTTCCGAGCCAATCTCCGGAGAAGGCCGGCTCCTTTTGGGGGGTTTATGTTCAAGCTAAGAGTACAGGAAAGAAATAAATGTACAGGAAGAGATTTACAAATATATTCAAAGGTTGGTGGGGGGAACTAACGATGCGGGAACACACCAATCACCGCTACTTACTGCATATAAACACAAAGCATGACAAAGAAGCTGCAAAATCTAACGTATACTTCCGATACCCAAGCGGTGTACGCACGGCTACAACGGCTCCCTAACGAGACATTCCCTACAAGGAACTAACGATGCGGCAACACGTCAATCACCACCTACGGACACTAACATGGGTAGAAAGCAATCATAGAGATATCGAGCCGGTATATGTGTTTATGTAGAGAATTTAACCGCACGGCTTCAATGGCCCCCTAACGGACATTCCCTACAAGGAACTAACGATGCGGCGGCGCACCAATCACAGGATACGGACCGGCAACAAAACACACAAGCGATGGAGCTGCTACTACAGCTATTCTATGTATCCTTTTAATTCATGAAGTACGGGGGTGCTTTAAACAAGCAATGCTAGAGGCACTTGATCATCAAATGCTGAAATGAATCAACGAGCCATGACACAGGTTAGCCTAAGGCATGAATATAAAGAAAGGCAGCATAAAAAACGAAGCGACGAGAACAGAACCAAGCATACAGATTATATTTATAAGCAGAAGCACGGTTACAATGGGCACGGTGGTTCCCTAACAGACATTCCCCTTCCACCCTTTACAATGAATTCACGGTGGGCTTTTATAGCCCGAGTCCCTCCCGTTACATTAATGGGCACAAGGTCCCGATCAAACATAAGTTGACAAAAGCGGCGAAAGAGCTGCAAATGCTGACCTTTTGTCGGACCGGATGTACCCGCGGCATGGTCTTCTGGAAGGCTGGACGGCTACATGGCGGTGTGTTGGGCGAGAATCTCCCTACGCGGTGATGCGGGTAGGCTGGAGCGGGTGAAACCTCGGATCGGCTTTAAATGAGGCTGCGGCGCGAGCAATGCAGCCCATGCTTGTCCTTTTGCTCGGCACGTTTCGGCTCTAATCCCGAAGGCTGGACACTTGTCGGATGATGGATGATCTTTGTGTGACACGTGTACGCCTTGGAAGGCGATCCGTCCAACTTCGCTTGGGATCGGAGCGTCTCGGGTTGCGCGGGCGAGAAACGGTGCGGTCGGGAAGGCCTTCATGCCTTGGTCAAATTACGGGTTTGTTCCCCTCTGCGCATCTGTCAAGGGCGCACTCCGACTTCTTGCGAAGTCGGGCTGCGCACGAGTGGAGCGGGTGTCTGCCGCCGTACGGACTCTGCTCCGGCCTTTTATCATCTTCTGTCAGCCTGCCAGCCTGTCAATCTGCCAGTTGCAAGGTGCGCCCAGAAAGTGGGGCGAAGTCGCGACTTCGCACAAAACCGGGCGAAGTCTGCTCGCACAACGCATCACACAGGCGAAGTGCGAACTTCGCACCAACATTAGCCATTTTCGGGTAACTTTGGAAAGTTGAAAAATCAGCGGGGACTCCAAGAAAGGGGGAAAGAAAGAGAATGCGGGAAGGAAAAGGAAAGGGAGAGGAGAAGGAAGGAAAATAGGGGAAGAGGGAAAAAGAAGAGCAGCACTGTTACAACACTGAAGACATTGCACCCCGTGCAAAATGTGACAACATTTCTGGCGGCTCGCGGGGTGTCGAGCTCGCCTCGGCGCAAAGAATCCATGCCTTCATCCATTGGGTGCAGAGGAACTTGCCTCCCCTGCCTTTGGCTGCTCTAACTGTCCTCCTTGTGGCAATTCATCTTTGTCAGTTGCCCCCTCAGAATCACCTTTCGAAAGCTCTCCATCTCCTGCTTCTGCTCCGCAAATGCGATCGTATGCGGCCTTGGGTGGGCGCCAAGCTTCTGCTTCAAATGGCCGGCGGTCAGCTACATCTTCTAATGCTGCGTGGAAAGCAGCGACCGCGTGCAGGTCGATGGTGAGGTATCTCTTTTCTAACTCCTGGAAGTAGGAGCTGATCTTGGAATATTTGGCCACCATCTGAGTGACTGTCTGTCTTGAATTGGCTCGGTCCAGCTATCAATTTCAGTGTATCCGCTTCGAAGGACTGCCAATTCCTTTTCACCCGATCTAGGGTGAGAAGCTCGCCATTTTCAACAAAACTTGGGCACCCTAGTTCAGAAAGAGCGTGAAAGGGGCCGGACGGATATCTCTTTCATGTCCGAATGCATCTAGCATTCGTGCGGCAACTCTCACCTCTTCAACTTTTTTGAAATATTTGTGCAAGGTCACCCTTGCACCTGCCCATTCTGCGGCGAATGAGGACACGGGAGAAAATTGGAGGCCGTTGCGCTCGCGCTCCGAAGATTTACCGCCGAGGTCCGGCCATTGCTTCGCACGACGCTCGGCCTCCTCTACCACAGGCTTTCCCTGGGCAGAAACTTCTTGAATTTTGGATGCGAAATCCAGAACTGCCATCGCCTTGTAGGTGTGGGGCTTGCATTCCCGCGGCAAACCAGCCCGCATCTCCTTAACCTTTGTCTTTGAAAAGACCGTCGCTTGAGATGCTCTCTCTGCCAAGTTGCGGCTGCGCTGCTTCAAAGACTCTTGGAGTGAGAAATCTGCTCCAAGGCTGCTTTCTTTTCGGTTGCGGCTTGTTCTTTGAGAAGCGGCCAGTGGGCTTTGAGTTCATCTATTTCTTGCCGCGCCGCTTCCAGTTGCTCAGTGGACCTAGACAGGTCCTCTTCAAGCTGCCTTGTTTTATCCTGCAACCCGAAAAGTTCTTCCTGCTCCTCCAGACTTTTGACAAAGAGATTATCAGCTTTGCGCATGATTGCTGAATCTCATATTGCTTGTTAATGTCGTCAAAGCTCTTCTCCTTTGTCTGGAGCTCGTAGTCCGCCCTGGTCATTTCCCGGAGAGGTTTCTTTACTTTTGGGATTATTTTCTCTGTCGTAATCACTCTCCTCCCGAAATCATACTTTGCGCGTTTTGCCGGGGCGGCTATCTCTTCATGTCTCCTCCGCTTCAGGTCTTGGAGGAAAGAGACAGAATACTCTACAGCCCTCGTTGCCAGGGGCAAGTCGTCTGTATTCTGGAGGTCGTCCATAAAATCTGGTTCCCCCGGCCCTAGGGTTCTGCTGAGACGTCTCTCCTGCGGGGATGGGACCAGGAGGAACCGGACGGACCTTGGAAGAATCGGCCGCTTGTGGGGGCGACAGGGAAATGGAGATGGGAGCAGCTGACACTGCAAGGGTTTGAAGCGGCTGAGACGGAGGATGTGACGGTGAACGGACGGCCTCAGCACTAACCTCAGGCGAAGGGTTTGGAGTTGTGCTCAGAGAAAGAGAGACGTTAGGGTTCTGAGCAAACTGATCAAAAGAATGGGGGCCGCTAGAAGGGTGTGGAGACGGGGAGGGGATGCGGCCATGACTTGCTCGGATTGAGCGGGAGACGGAGTGGGAGTGGGGCTGGGTGAGACCAAAGAGACAGGGGCAGCAAACGTACCTGCGGGCTCCGCCTGAGCCGATGCCGGATGGATGTACGTAGCCTGATTTCGGCGGCTGGCTTAGGACTGCCCAGAGACACTGTCTCTGCGGCGGCAGGACGCGGCTGCGGCTCTGCAACTGGCTGCTGCACTATCAGGCTAGGTCGCCTGATTTTCTCAACTCTCTTCCGCTTCTTCTCTTACGGAATAACGGTTCGATCAGGGGAAGGAGATGAAGCAGGTGCAGCGGCGCGATGCTCCCACGGTAAACTTGTACCGGGGTTTGACTTGCGGAAGGTGCCGCAACCGGTCCGCCCTCGACGGCGGCGGCGCTTTTCGTGCTCGAGGGATTGCCTCGGGCGTTGCCTTGACTAATTCTTTCGCCTTCTCGGGCGCCGTCTTGGAAGCCACGGGCTGCATTGGATCGACCTGGAAGTTTGCTGGGCCACGTCGGTAGTTGCCGAAGTGTACAACTGTTGGGAGGGAGACCCTCCTTTATAGTCTTCAAAGGGACCTCGGGGAACGTAACCTTGATATCCGAACGGCCGCCGGTTGTCATGATCTTGGTCATAGAGAACCGAAAAGTCGTCATCTACGGCCAGGTTTCTCCTTGTTGATTTGTCGTGCTGCGTGCGGCATCTCATCTTCCAGCATTCAGTAATCTTTTCTTTAGACCAGTTAAGGCCTGCTATCTTGGATAGAAATTTTTTGAACCCTGGAGATGAAAACTGGTGGTCCGGGTTTCGCTTGGGGTCATATGTCACCTCCTCGCAGTAGAAATCCTGCCAGGGAGGAGAAGCTTCCATCAATTCGATTTCCCAGTCAAGATCCACATGGACCACATCGCATCTATCTTCGGTTATATCTGCCCGGGGGCAGAGATGTGCGAACTTTCCCCTTATTCCATATGGGTCATACTTCCAGCGTTGCGGCAACAAAACCAGGCCAATCCGGGAAAATTCTTGCTCAAGGTAGACATGCTGTCCTACCTCAAAAATCTCGACGTTTGCCCAGGAAAGAGGATATTGAAAAATCTGTCCTCTCTTCTTTCCTAGGCCGAACTCCTCTTCAACATAGTCCATTTGTCGGGCAACCTCCATCCCGAGCAGGTGCTCAGAGCACCAATAGGGCAGCAAATGGGGTTTGCCCTTGAATCCGTAGATTCGACCACAATTCCCTGCGTCGGTCCGAAACGTCCCCGAGCTTCGATTTATCAAAGCGCTCGTCATTTCTCTCGGGGGGCGAGGAATTTCGCTTTCACTGAAGACGACATGACGAATCCCAGAAAGTTGAAGTTGAACTTGTAGTAGGACCCTTTCCGGTATAAGTCATCCGTCCAGTTATAGACGGGCTGTGGCTCTCCCCTCTCGTTGACCTTCTTCAGGTTCAGGATCGGCATCAGGGAGTGCAAATGGTACAAACAAAGCCAGGCTAGAACAGAACTGAAACGAAAATCGGTAGACTGCCTCTTCTGGATTTTTACCGAGGTGGAATGAACGGCGTAAGCCAGCCGGTCTGCCCGATCGAAAGAGATGGGACGCTTCCCACTTCTCTGTCTTTGCCGGTTCGTAGGACTCTCCACATAGGAGACATTACGCGGCGCTAGGCTGAGTACGGGTGTACCAGCTCATCAGAATCGCAGCCAAGAATAGATGCCAAAATAATGTACAAGTATTTGTTACGGAATTGTGCCAAGGGCATGGGGCCGGTTGGCCTTTGTCCGGTGCAAGCGGGGCGTTCAGCTCTGAATTGAGGAAATCCCTCATCCGTTTTGTTGGCGTGAAACGTCCCGTCTGCTCGCCCAAATTTACCTTTCTGAGAATGGCGCTGGAGTCATACTCCAACCCTGGGGCGAAAGCTGGCTGGACAGTCTCCCTGCGCAGTGTGAACAAGGGTTTACCGCTGGAGCTGCAAATTTGCCGGGTAGCCTGTGCTGTAGTGTCGACAATTAGGTCTACCGGTTCCGGGCATTGGTGGACGGGAGGGCACAAGAATGCGAGCAGATTGGATTTGTACGCCGCTCCGAAATGGTGGGAGGGCGAAACTTTGTCGGCCCAACTCTCCACATTTGCCCGCAGCTTCGTCGGGCTCATAGAAAAAGAGCCGTCCTTGTATCCCGACAAATAATTCACCGGAGGTGGTGGGGCTTGCCCACGGTGTACTTTTTCGTCCGGGACTTTGACTTTCTCTACGGCGGGGTTTCACTTCGAAACGCCCGGCCGCGGTAAATCCTTTGGTTCGCCACTTTATTTGGACTGCGACGACACGGCATCTTTCCTCTGTCCATCTCTCCGAATCAGCAATAATTGCAAGTTCAAGGCGTCTGCGGCGGATTTGTTGTCACGGGGAATAATTTGCCTTTGTCAGGAATAATCTGCATAGTACGGAATGTTTAAAAACATCGACCCCCTTTTCTAGATAAAGACGAGCGCCATTAATGCCGCGCGAGGAGGAGGTAGGTCGGCTGAGTTAAGGCTCTTTGGTGGG
Organism: Wollemia nobilis; assembly: GCA_028583015.1. Lineage (NCBI taxonomy): Eukaryota > Viridiplantae > Streptophyta > Pinopsida > Araucariales > Araucariaceae > Wollemia > Wollemia nobilis. The sequence continues at coordinate 12,773,820 of JAQPPZ010000521.1, read as the reverse complement.
CTGCGCGGGAGAATGTTTGGAAAAAGCGCGCTCGGCGGACGTGCCATGCTCTTTTGCTTGCAATTTCGTTGAGGAACGTGCAATCATCAATTCTGTCTTGGACGCTGCGCCATGGGCGACGTCCTTGCCGGACGCGGGCACCTTGCTCAAGAAAGAATCATTGGTGCGGAAACCCACTTTGGAACGGCTACAAACGCGCCTTGGGCCCGGCTAGGAACCTTTTTTAATTTTTATTCATTTTTAACGTTGCCCCCAAGCGGCAAAACGAGGCGCGGCCGGACTTCGCCGAAGTTGGGCGCGCGAAGTCGGACTTCGAATTTCGGGCGAAGTTCGACTCAGCGAAGTGCGCGTTAGACTGTTCCTTCTCTTTCTTGCTTCTGCGCCCAAGGTTTGGCACGGTCAGGGGTCCTTGCAACCTTCGGGCCTTTGACCACACTTATCATTTTCCTTTAGGCCCGACTTGGACAAGCCGCGCGGTCAAAGGAGGCGGGTTCGGACTTCGGCCGAACTTTGGGCGAAGTACGAACTTGCGCGAAGTTCGCACTTCGCACGAAAGTTGGGCGCAGCGCGGACTTCGCGCGGAAGTTGGCCGAAGTCGGACTTCGCCCGCGAAGTCGGACTTCGGCCAAAGCTTAGCGAAGCCTGTCTTTAGTGTGCCCTTGTGGCTTCCCTCTCGGTCGCGCTTCGCACAGTGGCTGGCCCGAAGCCCGACTTCGTTGCGAAGTCGGACTTCGGCCAACACTTAGCCAATTTTTGCCTTTTTCCTTTTCTCTTTTCTTTGCACAGCCGAACTTCGCCCCTCCTGAGGCGACGACAGATTCGCTGCGAAGTCTGTCTTTCTCTCCCATGCAGCGATTAAGCTCAAAAAACGAAGAAAAACAATTTAAAAGCTGAAAGCGGAAGCGTACATCTGGAAATGAAAAAGCATAAGGAAATTTTTTACAAAGAAGGGCCACTCGGGCACCTTCGACGACGGTAAAGCTTCAAGTGGAACCCGTTAACGGGGATAGGCGGAGGCGACCCTCCATATCCCGCGGTATGTAGGCATTGAGCTGGTTTACCGGGCAATCGATAAGGGCCCTCCCGAGAGGGCATCAAACTTCCCGTGATTACCTGGCTTTGCTTTATATGAGTCCCACTTCAGCACCAGGTCCCCGATTTCGAAAACTCGGGCAGTGGTGCCTTTTGCAAACCAGCCTTGAGTGGCTGCAATGTGATTCGCGAAGGCCTGGTATGCACTTTCTCTGTCTTCTTCCAACTGCAGGAGTTGGCACAGTCTGTCATCCACCGGGTCTCCGTTGCATCTGTCTTCGTCGATCATCCACAGGGCGGGGATCTCGATGTGTGATGGCATGACAGCCTCTTTGTCATAGACAAGCGCGTAGGGAGACGTTCTGAGGGATTTCTTAAATGCAACTCTGTCCTCCCACAGCGCCGGTTCGGGAGCAAGTGCCAAGTCCGCTTGTTTGTCAATGGTCCCTCCGGATGATTTTCAGGAGGTTCTTGTTAGTGGACTCGGCAAGGCCATTCCCCTGCGGGTAGTAGTTAGAAGACATCTTGTGATAGATGCCAAGTCCGCCGGTGTACTCCGTGAGTACAGCGCCTACAAATCCCGGACCGTTGTCTGCACAATCGACTCTGGAACCCCGAAGCGGGTAATCAGGCTCTCAATGAACACGATGACCGTTTCTTGGTCTGCGTTCTTGGTCGGGATCGCCTCTGTCCACCGCGTGAAATAGTCGGTAGCCGTAAGAATAAACTTGTGGCCGGCAGAGGAGTTAGGAGAAATCACCCCAATAAAGTCTAAACCCCATTCTTTGGAACGGAGTCTCGGCTTGAATCGGTTGAAGGGCGGGGGTGCTTTTACGCTTCGGCCGACAAACCTCGGCATTGATCACATTTAGAGCGGACCGCATGCGCGTCTGCCGAACAAAGTGGGCCAATAGTACCCAGCCCTTATTATTTTTAAGGCCGTTGGCCTTGAAGAATGGTGACCCCCGGGCATCCGGAATGAAATTCTCAGAGGACCCTAGGCTGGTCGGATTTTAAGACGCACCTGCAACGGGATGCCGTCGATGTTTTCGAAGTAAAGCCCCTCGGGGCGAAGAGTGTACTTGAGTGCACCTAGCCGAAATCTCCTTCGTTGTGAGGCGTTCGGGTGATCGGGACATCTTCCGGTGCAGAAGTATCTCACCGGTTCATCTGTCCAATCACTCCCCTCCGATAAGGAGTCGGCTAGGTAGATGCGTGTCGCTGTGTCCTCCCACTTACAGGCGGAGATGCCGGCTACAGCGCTTCGGGCCAATTCCTGACACAAGGCTCGGCCTTTGATAAGCTTGGTGGGCCGCACTTCAATGTCAAACTCCTGGATTTTGGCAATCCATCCCGCTCTCTTGTGACCCGGTTCTCCTTGCAAGATGAAGCTTCGAACATCCGGGTGAATCACAAAGACAGTGGTCTTGCTCTGGGAGACAAAGTGCCTGAACTTTCGAAGGGACTTCATGACGGCATGAACCTGCCGCTCTATAAAATTGTACTTTTCTTCATGCGGCGGAGATCACTTGGGCGAGGAATGCTATGGGGCGCTCCTCACCATCGTCTCCCTTCGAGTCAGGACTGCGGCGTAACTTTCGGGTTCTCCCACTTGCATACGGGATGAAGTCTCTGGAGTAGTCCGGGTTTGTCAACACCGGAGCTTGTGCAATTCGGGCCTTGATTTCCTCGAAGGCTTGCTCTCTCTCATCAGTCCATTCGTAACGTGTATCTTTCTTAAGCAGTTCGGCCATAGGCTTGATCACCTGTGCGAAGTCCGGAATGAACTTCCGCACGAAGTTAATCTGACCGAAGAAGGACTGCAGCCCTTTTTTGTCGATGGGGGCTGGCAAGCGAACGAGGGCCTCTGCTCTGTCAGGGTCAATGGCGAGGCCTTCCTCGGAGATGACATGTCCCAGCAACTTTCCTTCCTTTACCGCGAAGACAGACTTCTTCGGGTTTATAGAAATGCCGAATTCTCGACAACTCTCAAATATTTGCCGTAGGTGCGAAACATGATCTCCTCGTTGGTGAGAGAAAACGGTCATGTCATCAAGGTAGATGACGATAATCTTATTGAGCGGCTCTCGGAAGGCCGGGTCCATGGCCCTTTGGAACGTGGCACCCGGCATTAGATAAGCCAAATGGCATGCGGCTGATAGGCGAACGTCCCCCACTTGGTGGTAAACGCCGTCTTATGCTTTGGTCTTCGTCTTTGACCCAAATCCGGTTGTAGCCGGAAAATCCATCTAAAAGTGAAAATCTGCGGGCTCCCGACAACGATATGTAGGATGCGGTCGATTTGGGGAAGCGGATAGTGGTCCCGGAGGGAAAGCTTTGATTTAGGTTTACTGAAGTCGACACGAGAGACGAATGTCGCCATTCTTTTTCCTCACGGGCACCAAATTCGCGACCCAGGATGAATGTTTGATGGGGTAGATGATCTTGGCCTCCAGCATCTTCAAGAGCTCGGTCTTCATCATGGCCTCAATCTTTGGATTCACGGCCCTCTGTTTCTGTCGGAATGGCTTGGCGCCATCCTCTAGCTCAATGGTATCTTTGGATGACAGTTCTGTCATACCCCCTCAAATCCTCGTAGCACGAGGCCACGATGTCGGGGAACTCCTGGCACAGTGATCTGATCTGCTCCAGTTCCGCCGACGTGCAGTCTGTTCCGACCTTGATGGTTTTACCAGGTTCAAGTTCTAGGTCAGCATACTGCCTCGGGTCTACTTTGATTCTGTGGGATATTGCTCTGTCATTACGATCAAAGAGACTTTCTAATGTAATCGAGTCCTTTTGGGACGTGATTATTCCGTAGCTGTATCAACCCCTCATATTGCTCGTCATCGGGGTCTCTACCTTCGATTACACACACTTCGTTAACCGGGAATGTGACGATTTCCTCGTCTGGCCCGAACACTGCCCGGTGGGTGTCCTTATCGAGCCACGAAGGCACATGGAGACGGTGCGAACCGGCTTCGGTTTACGGACAACGTCTTCGGCCGGAACGTGCACTGGCTCCAACGAGACGCCAGAATATCAGCGTGCTTGTTTTTCTCACGCGATATCGCTTTGACATTCAATGAGTCGAATGACTCCATCAGGTCCCAGACCCGATTGCGGTGCGCTCTAAGATAGTGTTGTTTGGATGCGCACTTCTCCGTAACTTGGTGACACACCGGCTACGAATCTCCGAAAATCTGGAGGTGCTTGATTCCGAGCCTTTCCGCCTTTCGCAAACCCAAGCACGGGGCTTCGTATTCCGCCGAGTTGTTGAGTGCGGCTCCGGAGCCAACTTTGTAGGCATAGTCCTTACGGATTCCGGTTGGAGAAACCAGCAGCACTCCTGCACCGGCGCCATTCTTGCATCGCGCGCCGTCAAAGAAGAGCTTCCACAACTCCTCGGGTGCAGGTCCTACTTCTTTTGCAGCCGACACGTCAAGCCTCTCGGGCTGTACAATGGAGTAACAGCCCTGCTCTGTCCCGATTACGGCATTGAAGTCCCGCAATGAGAACTCATCTTCGAGCTGTAGCACTTCGAGGGCTTGCTCAGTCAGCTCCACTGTCACCAGCTCTTCCTCTGACAAGCTGGACCATGCGGTCCAACTCTCCTCCGGGTATCTTCTCTACTAGGAAGGTGGAAGGCTTCTCATTAAAAATTTTCGGTCTCCTTCCCTTGAAGGGCACTTCCATGTGTGAGTAGTCTAGAGGCGGTACCCGCCCAACTCGCGGTGAACTCCCGAGAGAGACACATGCCGAAGTAAGGCTCGAGGTCAACAATCACGACCTCTTGGATGACTACGATGTCGAGAGCTTTGTGCGGTCGGATAGGGATGTCCTTTATGACACCAGCTGTCTTGACGGGGGTGCCGTCTAGTTGCGGCACGCCTTGGCTGCTCCGTGTGTATTCCATCCCGATCTCATCGCGAGACGGCCTTCGGCATCACGGTCGAGGAAGCACCGAGTCCACCATGCGGTTGTGAACTATGTGCCCTTGCATCCGTAAAGACAGATAAAAGGGTGGCGGTCTGTTCTTCCCAGTGGCGGAGACTGTCAAAGGTTGAACCAGGACAGCGGGCTGTATCTATCTGCCGTTCTTCATGTTCTTCGGTGATTCTTGCGACGGATCTACGGCACAGGGAGCGAGAAGAGCATCGTACATGCTGATTCTAGCGGGTGTTCTCTTCAACTCGTCTACAATTTGTGCCAGAGGTACTAGCTCCTTGCTGGTTTTGCCGGCTCATACTTTGTCCGGTCTTGTTGGGTGGCCTCAACTCGTTGTCTCTTGGTCGGAGACGGGTACTTGACTTCTCCTGGGCTTGTTCTTTGGTTTCGGTGGAGGCTGAAGTACGAGAGCTTAGCCGGAGTTGGGGCCTTTCTTTGGAGGTTTGGCTGGAGCAGCGGGCAGCCTTTCCGGAGAAGGCTTGGTGGAGCTTTATCTTTGGATGCCTTCTCCTGGGCTGTGTAGGGCCACAGCCGCTTGTATGGTGGCAGCCCGCCGGGCTGCGGTTTTTCTCTTCTTGCGTAGACTTGCAAAGGCTTGGCCGCATCTGCGGCCTTCGTTTCTTCCTTGGCGGGTGGCGCTAGATTTTCTTCCGGGAGGGCAAAGTTGGCCTCGCCGTCCAAGATCATGTACAGCTCATCGTCTTCTATAGCGCTGCCGGCCAAGGTGCGAATGTAGTCTTTGGTGCAAAGTGCAGTCTTCCTCCGAATGCGGGTCATTGCACGTAGTGCACCAGTTCACCTGGTCGGGAGGACCAGGCGGGTCTTCTATAGCAGCATTTCTCGGAGGCGGACGCCTCTGCGGCTGGTTTTCTGGCGCTTTGTCTTTCGTTAGCGCCGGGGCGCATATGGCCTCCTAGGAGGCGAGGTCCATCCGGGCTGCTTCTTCTTCATAGCGGTCATGTCATTGGACATGGCATGGTATCCGGAGGCCAAAGCCCGCACTTCTTGTAGAATCGTGTTACGGATCTTGCTTTGTCGGGAGGCGGCATTGTGCCGGTGGAGGCAATGCGGCCAATGGAGGAGGGTTAGAATAAGATGCATATTGTGGAGGAGCGGGAAGTGCTGGAAAGTGCGGAGCGGGAGGCGGCGGGTGAGGGTAATGCAATTGAGGCGGGCCGTAAGGAGTTACGACCGGCGCCGGATTCCACTGCTTCTTGGGGTTGCTTGTCTCGATGTGGACGGCGAACCGCGAAGCGAAGGATGCGAGATGCAGGGAAGTCGGGATGGATGGGCTCCTGCACTCTGGACGGAAGCCTGCCGATGGAGATAATGTCAGCTTCGACTTGCTTGGGCGGCCTCGTACGGCGCGGGGAACTCGTCAGTTCGGCGATCTTCGGCGGCGAGCATATGTACGAGTTGAAGGATCTCGGATAGTAGTGAGCAGCCATGCCGGGTGAAGGCCGAAGTTCGCGAGGTACCCGTTTCCGAGGATCTCGCAAACCTAATGTTAAAATCGGACACCTCCTCTTGAGGATGTCTCGGATAGCTTGGACCGATGCGGTAGAGAAGTAGGGTCAGCGGACTCGTTGCATCCTTTTACGAGCCTCCTGGCAGGTCAGGGCCACCACTGTGATGGATCCCTACGCGGCGATCTCCACCGGTAGAGAAGCTTTCCCCTCGGGGAAAGGGCCGGCGACGGGTCTTCACACTTTCATCGGTGATAGTATGCAATGCGGCCAGGGCAAGGATGTCCTGGATGTGCTCGTACGCCGTCTTACGTAGCCGTCGTATGTGGGAATAGACTTTAAAGCAGCGGGGGGCACAGCTTGCTGTCCGACGAGGGCCAAGGGCCCCGTAGAGTCCACGGCAGGGAAGAGATCATCGTCATTCGGGTGTTGAGCGGCCATTTCTTCTTCTTCTTCTTCTTCTCCGCCGTCGGTTGTGTACTCGGTGTCGGTACTTTCCGAGGATGCGGGATCTTCTTCTTCCTCGGCCTCTTCTATTTCGTACTCGGCTCCTCCGGCTTCGGCTTCGGCCTCTTCTTGGATCTCGGCCTCGGCTTCGTCGAAGCGAGCTCGCGGATCGGCCGGCTGGGGATCTCGCCTCGGCGTTGATATCCGGTTCGTAGAACTCGGGCGGGCTTCTCGGATCCCTTGCTTGCCACCTTCTCGTGTGCATGAAGGTCCTTGGGACCGGTCTTCTAGACTCGGAGGATTTGTTCGTGCGAGTCGCCGGGTGTTCGATTTGGAACAGCAATGAAGCGAACACCGGTGCTTCAGTTACGTCGGGGGTGAGAAACTTCCTTGTCTCACCGAGAGCTCGAGAAGCTGTCGGCGCCGGGTGGAGGCGATCGAGAAAATCTCTCTTCAAATGTGGGACCAGGGTCCCACGGGCGTGCGAGAGCTGTTGGTTACGAATCTGCCATGAGGAAAGGATTTGGGTTAATGCGCCCAGATTCGCCCACCAGCATGAAAGGCCGGAAGGAAGAGATGCCTTCCGAGCCAATCTCCGGAGAAGGCCGGCTCCTTTTGGGGGGTTTTCTGATTTAAGCTAAGAGTACAGGAAAGAAATAAATGTACGAGAAAGATTTACAAATATATTCAAAGGTTGGTGGGGGGAACTAACGATGCGGGAACACACCAATCACCGCTACTCTTGCATATAAACACAAAGCATGACAAAGAAGCGCAAAATCTAACGTATACTTCCGATACCCAAGCGGTGTACGCACGGCTACAACGGCTCCCTAACGGACATTCCCTACAAGGAACTAACGAGTGCGGCAACACGTCAATCACCACCTACGGACACTGACATGGGTAGAAAGCAATCATAGAGATATCGAGCCGGTATATGTGTTTATGTAGAGAATTTAACCGCACGGCTTCAATGGCCCCCTAACAGACATTCCCTACAAGGAACTAACAGTACGGCAGCGCACCAATCACCAGATACGGACCAGCAACAAAACACACAACTGATGGAACTGCTACTACAGCTATTCTATGTATCCTTTTAATTCATGAAGTACAGGGGGTGTTTTAAACAAGCAATGCTAGAGCTGATCATCAAATGCTGAAATGAATCAACGAGCCATGACACAGGTTAGCCTAAGGCATGAATATAAAGAAAGGCAGCATAAAAAACGAAGCGGCGAACGAGAACCAAGCATACGATTATATTTATAAGCAGAAGCACGGTTACAATGGGCACAGTGGTTCCCTAACAGACATTCCCCTTCCACCCTTTACAATGAATTCACAGTGGGCTTTTATAGCCGAGTCCCTCCCATTACATTAATGGGCACAAGGTCCCAGTCAAACATAAGCTGACAAAAGCGGCGAAAGAGCTGCAAATGCTGACCTTTTGTCGGACCGGACTGTACCCGCAGCATGGTCTTCCTGGAAGCTGGACAGCTACATGGCGGTGTGTTGGGCAGAATCTCCCTCCGCAGTGATGCGGGTAGCTGGAGCAGGTGAAACCTCAGATCAGCTTTAAATGAGGCTACTGGCGCAGGCAGTGCAGCCCATGCTTGTCCTTTTGCTCGGCACGTTTCGGCTCTAATCCCGAAGCTGGACACTTGTCAGATGATGGATGATGTTGTGTGACACGTGTCTGCCTTGGAAGGCAGTCCGTCCAACTTCGCTTGGGATCAGAGCGTCTCGGGTTGCGCGGGCAGAAAACAGTGCAGTCGGGAAGGCCTTCATGCCTTGGTCAAATTCCGGGTTTGTTCCCCTCTGCGCACTGTCAGGGCGCACTCCGACTTCTTGCGAAGTCGGGCTGCGCACGAGTGGAAGCGGGTGTCCGCCGCCGTACGGACTCTGCTCCGGCCTTTTATCATCTTACGTCGACTGCCCGGCTGTCAATCGCCGGTTGCAAGGTGCGCCCGGAAAGTGGGCGAAGTCGGACTTCGCACAAAGCGGGCGAAGTGCGCACTCGCACCCAGAGCGGGCGAAGTGCGAACTCGCACCAACACTTAGCCATTTTTCGGGTAACTTGCTTGGAAAGTTGAAAAATCAACTAGGGACTCCAAGAAAGGGGGAAAGAAAGAGAATGCGGGAAGGAAAAGGAAAGGGAGAGGAGAAGGAAGGAAAATAGGGGAAGAGGGAAAAAGAAGAGCAGCACTGTTACAACACTGAAGACATTGCACCCCGTGCAAAATGTGACAACAGTAAATTTTGTTGCCTGAAGTGAAAGGGTGATAATGTAAATGAGGCAGCATTTATAAGGCATTTTCAACCAGATTAAGCACATGCGATAAAGTCTCTGCCCCACTAAACAATTAAGTTTCTTACATTTCAAGTGGAAGCTGTAACTAAGGGAAGACATTTTCACCTCCATGCCTCTGCCAAAACCAGTATGGTATGTGGCAAGTCAGGATATGTTGACAGCAGTATATTTACTGAAAGTCCAACTATACATGCCAGGTTCTTTTTCTAAAAATTAAAAATAAGACTTCCAAGTAACTTGCACTTAAAGCATATCAAAATGGCATTAGCTCATCCGGTTAAAATTTCTGGACTTTCAAAGAGGAAAGTCAGGTTCAAATCTTGCCAAGTGATACATGCATAATTCCCAAGCTGTTGTAATACCACTATGTGATCACAATGTAATATGGGTGGGGCCATTTCAATCCCATATAACCAATTTTATAAACTTACATGAAAAGCATAACCTGCAGGCATGTGAAGAGGCAAATTTTTAAAAAAAAAAAAAAAAAAGGCCAAATTTTGTGCTGCCAATGGTATTCCCTTTCCCACTATGCCACCTCGTTATTACAAGGAGCTTATCAAAATTGTTACAGCAACAAGACCTTCATATGTTCTACATGACTGCATCCTTCATTACGTTAACAGACTTGACCTAAATTGAAAGTATGTTCCAAGGACTTTCAAGGTTTTATATTTCAGAGTAGCCAAATTCCAGACGGTCAATAACATAGATTTGCACACTATATGTGACCTTATCAAAAAACCAAAATATTGCACAACTGCTTCCATACCATAGTACATATCCTGGTGTCAACATACAGTAGTGACATTTCAGCAAAATCAGGTACTCAAGCCACCCTATTAATGATAGCAAAGAAGAAAAATTCTTCTTTAACTAGATGAAAGAAATTTGCAATACCTCCCAATCAGGATGTGGACTGAGGGCAACTGCAGCCATGCAGCTAGCCTTTCCCTACAGAAAATAAGATTTCAATGTTTCATGATTAACAGGTTAATGTAAACAAATAATAATAAATTAAATCAGTATTTGTAAATTGCATATGTTATGCTCCTAATAGCAAATGCACATCTATCTCAGAAAAATTATAGATAAATTCTGTTTTTGCATTCCTACTAACAAATTAAAAAAAAAAAAACAGAGAGAATAGAATTATACACAAGATGTAACCAATGCATATAGCAATATGTTAATACTAACAATTTGTCCATGCACTGTATACAACCTCATACTATAAGTCTATCATCACATAGTATTTTGTAGCAACTATCACAATTTGCAATTCATTTTGGCAAAAGCTTTAATACCAAAAGGCCTTAAAACGTAATAATTTAAAATTCATATCTCTAACATGAAATGATTAGCAACATTGTATGGAACACACAAAATTTGAGTTCTGCCTATAACGATGACGAGGAAACTGTGAGGCATTTAATGCCTCTGCTTATTTGCATAGAAATTTGTTCATTTAAATATATTCTGTAACATGCTTTTTAATCTATTTCAATCTAGCGTACCGACAGGGTATACTGAGAAGAAATATGTGAAATATTGCATTTTCAAAGTAAGGAATAACTGGACAGTAAAAACTTGCATCCTTTTCCTATTTATAAATATTCATACACCTTCCCTTCTCTATGGTCCATTGAGCCAAGCTTAAGTGGTTGAGACAGGTCATCTTCCACGGAGAAGGCTCAGCAATGCAGTCTAGAAGAGGGGATCTAATGAAAGACAGTCTCTTCTAGCAGCCCGAACAAACTCACCAAAACCAGCAAATGAACAGCCACAAATTACTTGCATTTTTCATTTTAAAAAAAAAATACGGCAGCAAACAAAATATTGCAGTCACTAAACTTCCCTTGCCAGTAAACTAGAAATTGCAGCAAAACTCAAAACTCCGTTAATTTGCTTCCTTTGCGGGGCCACTGGAAATGCAGCAATACATCCCATTTTATTGTTTAACGTTAAAAATTAAAAAAATAAACATAAACGTTCCGGCCTTTGATTCGAATTATATCATTTAATACGTACGATTATATTAAATGATATGTTTAACGTTTATGTTTATTTTTTTTAATTGTTGGGGTAAGGTTTATAAACATTTATACTATTTACTACGTCCCTGAGAATCGGTAAGCTCACACGATTTCAATTTAATTCATGTGAAGGGGCACGATAATGGACCGAACCTTTTTTCATTCGTCTGCCAATATCACCGGCAAAAGTAGTGGGGCTTTGGCCCTTGGCCCTTGTTCCAAGAATAATTACCTCAATTGCGTGTATCACTCTTTTTCCATTATTCTCTTGAATTCCTCCCAAAAGTTGGACTTTGGATGATATTTTTACTTGATTGTGGGCCAAAGACAAACTTAAACCTAGAATTAGGGGTAAATTACTTACGGCGCACGTAACATCCAACACAAGGTGCATTTGTGCAAATTCAACTACCCAATTTGTAAATGTTGATTTAGTAATTAATATATGATTTTTTATTAATTTGTGTACAGTCGAACCCAAAACGAAACCAAGATAAAAAAAACTTTTGCTGTACCGGCGAACAGGGTTCTTCGAACCCGAATCCAAACCGGAAACAAAAACGAACCGGTAACTTAGGCTAAAGATTGCTCAAATGAACAAAATACAATCTTGAGTTTAAAGTGTCGTTCATGTTAGCATGCGGACCATGACAAGAAGAATTGAACCAACCACACAATTGTCAAGATCAACCTTATCAAGATAGAGGAAACCACTTTGATCATAATGACTCATAGGGGCTCAAACTAAAAAGGCGACATGTGCAGGGCCTGTAATTGAGAAGTAAAGAATGATAATTGAAAAAGAAGAAATCTGTAAGACAATTGTAGTCAAAGCAAAAGTAACCACATAGAAATTATCTGGGTTAGAAAGGCAAATGCAAAAAACCTCTTCTGGTCAACCATCGAATCCTGCCATTACAAAACTGGTATCACAGGCTCCAGTAGCTGCTTAGAAAATGATCATTTTGACACTCTACTAGGTTTCATATGGTGCTAAGCCATATGTCTATGACAGCACAAGCTCTATTCTATGATGATCACAACCTAGTGTCCAATCCTGCCATTATGAAGGGTGACTGACTCACCATAATCCATAAAAATCTCTTGTGCCAAACATTGGCAAACATGGTGGTGCAAACATGTGCCAGGAGAAACTTAGCAAAGATTGAACAGGCCCACACTCTACCGGCTAAATTTTATACTTAAATAATTGAGAAATCCAGTAATCAGCTACTTGGAATTTTGCTCCCTAAAAGGATGCCAAATGGAGAATGTACCTTTATTATCGACTTTGCGGTGGTTTCAGTTAAATCTGGCATACAAAGCTCTGTGAGAACACCAAAAGATTTGCAGATCCAATGACACTCTCAATCTGATGCAGGACTTCATGACAATTGAGCAGGTGTGCAGAAAAATTAGGTACAGATTGACCCCAGTCAACATAGTGGGTGCAGACATTCAACGAATATGTTCACAAAACACTACTAATCTACAAACTTCTAAAATGAACAGATTCTGGACATTTCCTTACAAGTACCTGAAATCCCTCATGTTCCTTGTTCAAATGATATTAAGGAGAAAATTTCCCTTGCAGTCTTCAAAGAGGGACTTGACGTAGGTTGCCCATAAAATCAACAATTTAAGCATGGAAAGTTAGGGGAGATCTTGGTTGTAGTCAACAAGCTCTGACAAAATCAGATATGAGTAAACTGCAGCCAGATGTTCTTCTTCAGGCAATTGAAGTCTCTGGAATTTGTTGAGGTTGCTGATGACTAGTTGGATTGCAAATTGCATAGCCACTTCCTATGAAGAGGATAAAGGCAGTGCTATATATGTTGCTACTTTCTGGTTAGCTCCTCTCATTCTTGATAAGGTTCAGAATAGAATGCCCCAGTGTTATTAGATACTGCTTATGCTAGGTGGTAAAGTTTGGGGAATTCATTCTATTTATTCCCCATATGACACTATTGATAAAATTCATTTGTGGAATTGGATGGATCAGGGTTGTTCTGGTACTTCGTGGGTTTTGGGTGATTCTTTTAACACAGTCAACTTGGATGGTTATTGTGTGGGTGGCTGTGATATCTCTTCATCCTTATCAGAGAACCAAGAATGGTTTGAATGTAGGCTAGTGCTTGGTATGTCTAGCATTGCATGGGGGAAGAAAACTTTAGATTGACTATTTGGTATATGGCCTAACCGGCAAGGAGGATGGAACCAAATATGGACCAGAATTGATTGGTTATGTGTCAGTACATTTGATTCAATTTTTCCTCCAAAGGCGAGAGAGGAAATCTGTACTAGTTTTGACATGGTGCTAAGCCAAATGTCTATGCTAGCACAAGCTCTATTCCCATGACAATGACAATCGAGTGTTCAACCCTGCCATGCTATTATGAAGGGTGAATGACTGGTCATTGTCCCTGTAGATCTATTGTGCAAAACATCAGCAAGCATGTTAAAGCAAACTTGGCTAGTAGCATGAGATACCTTGCAAGGATTGAACAGGCCCACACTTGACCAAATACTTCAAATGATTGAGAAATCCAGCAATCAGCTACTTGGAATTCTCTGTCCTCAAAGCATACAAATTGAAGAATGCACCATTATTATTAACTTTGCAGTGATTTTACCTCAATCTGGCATGCAAAGATCTGTTATGACATCAACAGATTTGTACAACTAATGTGACTCTCAATCTGATGCAGGATTTTATGACAATGGAGCAGATAAGCAGGAATATTAGGCACAGTTTTTGAACCTTTCAAGGACTCCAGTCAACGTAGCAGGTGCAAATCTTCAAGTAACATGTTCACAAAACCCTACTAATCTACAAGCTTATAAGTTCCTGAAACCCCTCCTCATGTTCCTCGTTCATAAGACATTAAGGAAAAAAACTCCTTTGCAGTCTTCGAGGAGGGACTTGACGAAGGTTGCCCATAAAACCAACAATTCCAGCATGGAATATTAAGGGAACTTCTGGTAGTAGCCAACAAGCTATGATCATATCAGCCATGAATAAACTGCGGCCAGACAATCTTCTTCAAAAAACTAAAGTCTCTATATTCGTTGAGGTTGCTGATGAATAGTTGGAATGCAGATTGCATAGCCACTTCCCATGAAGAGGGTAAAGGCGGTGCTATACATGTTGTTACTTCCTGGTTGGCTCCTCTCATTCTGGATAAGTGTGAGGATAGAATGTCCCAGAGTTCTTGGATGCTGCTCATGCTAGCAGGTAAAGTTTGAAGAATTTGCTCTGTTTGTAGCCCAAATGCCCCTATTGATAGAAATTATTTATGGATTTGGTTGGATCACAATTTGTTTTCTACTGAGTGGGTTTTGAGTGATTATTCTAACATGGTCAAGATGGATGGCTACTCTGTGGGTGGGTGTGATATGTCTTTTCATCCCTATGAAAGACAAGACTGGTTTGAATGTAAGCTAGTGCTTGGTATGTCTTAACATTGCACGGGGGCAGAAAATTTTAGATTAGACTGGTGCATGGCCTAACCCACAAGCAGCATGGAACCAAATATGGACCATACTTGATTGGTTTTAAGCAGAGCATTTGGACCCCATAGAAGAATCCTTCACAGGATCCGGTCATTGCACATAACCACCTAACTAATTCTGATAAATGACCTTTGAAATACTAATTCCACCTTTTGAAATTTAAGGAGTGGCTTAGAGCTGCTGCTAGAAGATGACATCTAGTACCTATGCTTGTTTAGAATGACGGTTGGATTATCTGGTGGGAGGCAGCCATTCAACACACAACCAAGTTCCTTACCGACCGGAGCTGAATGGTGGCTAGGGCTAGGAAAGGAAGAAAGCACCGAAGTCTGATGGGAGGCAGCCATGCTCCAATAATTAATATGTGAGCTAAAAATGGATCCCTTCTATAAGGATAAGTCAGCAGTACCTTGTTAGGTTGAAAATCAAATCAGAAAATAT
The DNA here is from genome assembly GCA_028583015.1 of Wollemia nobilis. Classification (NCBI taxonomy): domain Eukaryota; kingdom Viridiplantae; phylum Streptophyta; class Pinopsida; order Araucariales; family Araucariaceae; genus Wollemia; species Wollemia nobilis. The sequence goes on along the minus strand of JAQPPZ010000521.1, from coordinate 12,758,620 downwards.
GAAGAATACAGAGTTAGTGGTCGAATTAGCAGGATGACGGATTGCAAATGGAGGTGCCACTTAAAATTGTATTTCCAATATATGAAGAGAAAGCAAAAAGTAGAAAGAATTCTAGCCCTTCAAGATCCAAGTGGGCTTCTCATGAAAGATGTGTTGAGCAAGGTGCAGCAAAAGTATTGTCATTGTTGTCAACACAGACAGGAATTGATGCAATTGAAGCAGTGGACAAGAATTCAGAAATCAGTCAGATCAAGTACAGTGAAATTCCAAGAAAACAGATTCAGAAATTTGCAGAAAAAGACAAGTAAGAAAACTGTCGCGATTTCGCGACAAAAATGAGGAGAGAGAAGGCGCAGCCGAAAATGTCACGATTTCGCGACAAAAATGAGGAGAGAGAAGGCGCAGCCGAAAATGTCGCGATTTCGCGACAAAAATGAGGAGAGAGAAGGCGCAGCCAAAAATGTCGCGATTTCGCGACATGTTGGAAGGAAAGAAGCAAAGTTGAAAAACTGTCGCGATTTCGCGACAAGTTTGGAGAAGCAGTGCCAAGGACGAAAAGTGTCGCAATTTCGCGACAGTTTCGGAAGAAAAGCACTAAGGGCGAAAAGTGTCGCGATATCGCGACACGTCGGGTTTTCGCGACCCGAAGAGGAGAGAGAATGTACGGCAACAAAGGTGTAGCGATTTCGCTACAAGTCAAAAGTGCAGAACACAAAGGTGTAGCGATTTCGCTACAAGTCAAAAGTGCAGAACACAAAGGTGTAGCGATTTCGCTACATGTAGGATTTTCGGAGGCTGCAACAAAGAAGAAGTGCCAAGTCAAAAAGCTGTAGCGATTTCGCTACATGTCTTGATTTCGCTAGTGCATGAAGCGAGAAATGTACGGATGCGAAAGATGTCGCAATTTCGCGACATGTTGCGTTTTCGCGAGCGAAAAGCAAAGAACAGCGCTAAGGCAGAACAGCGTCGCGATTTCGCGACATGTTCCGATTTCGCTGAGGCTTGTGGAGAAAAGTGTACGGCAGCGAAAAGTGTCGCGATTTCGCGACGTGTTCCATTTTCGCGGCTGCAAGCGAAGCAGAGTGCAGGGAAACGAAAAGTGTCACGATTTCGCGACATGTTCCATTTTCGCGGCTGCAAGCGAAGCAAAGTGCAGGGAAGCGAAAAGTGTCGCGATTTCGCGACATGTTCCATTTTCGCGGGTGCTTGCGAAGGAGAGTTGTACGGAAGCGGAGAATGTCGCGATTTCGCAACATGTTCCATTTTCGCTGTTGCATGCGAAGGAGAGTTGTACGAAAGCGGAGAACGTCGCGATTTCGCGACATGTCTGGTTTTCGCGGTTGCCAGCGAAGAAAGGAACAAGGAGGCGGAAATTTTCGAGATATCGCGACAGGTCGTGTTTTCGCTGGTAGAAGGCGAAGAAGAGTGCAAAGAGACAAGTGGCAACAGCACGCTAACTGACAGCTAACTGGAACAGAACTGCAGTTACAGAGAAAAAGCAGGTGCCAAAATTAGAAAAGTCAACTGAAGACAGTGTGACGGTTACAAGTGCAGTAACAGTTAGAATACATGCAGAAACGTAAAAGCATTCGAACAGCCGTATATGCAGAATTCGAACAACCGCATATGGAGAATCGAAAATGCATTCGAACAGCCATATATGCAGAATCGTAAAAGCATTCGAACAACCGTATATGCAGAATTCGAACAGCCGCATATGGAGAATCGAAAATGCATTCGAACAGCCGTATATGCAGAATCGTAAAAGCATTCGAACAGCCGTATTTGCAGAATTCGAACAGCCGTATTTGCAGAATTCGAACAACCGCACAAGCAGAATAAAAAATTGCATGCACGCAAAGAAAGGAATTCGAACAGTCAGAGTATGTTATTCGACTGCATGCAGGATTAGAAAAGTCATAGAAGACGAGGAGTCTCGATGAGGAAAAGGGGTTATAAAAGGACAATCGTGCAGAGATTCAGAGTTGCTTGCTATGAGAGTGAAATTACTGTGAAAAGAGGGTTAGAAGAGGGCCAAGAGAGAAATAAGCCGAGCCGTGAGAGTGTGCAGAGTTTGTTTAATTGCAAACCAGTCAGGGTCGTGTAAACAGTGAAGACATTTTTATGTCATTATAATTGCTCAGAATTGCAGTCCAAGTTGGTGCTTGGTACTAGGGGTTGGTGCTCCTATCTGTTGTAGCAGAAAATTAAGGGGTTGGTGCTCCTTCCAGTGGATGCTGGTAAAGTGTTTGTAAAATTGGTATTTTGCACTGAGACTGGATTTGGATTGGAGTCCAAGCAGTCATTTTTGAGGAGTAGCCAAATTGGTGAACCTCGTTATATTGTGTGTTGTGGTGTGCTCTCTTGTTCAATTTGTTTTTCTGGTTTTCAAGTTCTTTTTGCTTCAGTTTTAAATGCTGTAGATTTGAATATTAATAGCTACACTGATTCACCCCCCCCCCTCTCAGTGTCATTGTGTGAATATCAAGATGAACTAAAAGTCCTTGAGATTTTCTAATAGCACTTTCAAATAACTTTTACTTTGATTGGCAAGGATACTCCACAAAGGGCTTCTGTTGATCTTGTCAAACAAATTAGCCCTAAAATGTTGAGGGCTATGAAAGATTTTTGCTGTCCAAGAATATGGGCCAAGGAGAATTGGAAGCATTGATGAATATGAAAATTGATAATCTCTACATACAGATGATCTTCTAGTGATTTGTACAAAGGCTTGTGGCATGTTGTCGGTCGATCTTTTCTCAAAATATGTCTAAATTCTATCACTATAGGCATTACAAGAGATCCTATGTCTCATCAATCTTAACCCTAAAGGAACAAAAAGGAAGATAACAGATGGATGGCACCCTATTCCTCTATTAAATATTTCAAATGAAAAATATGGGCCAAAACCATCACTAAATGAATCAAAACTATTGCTTTCAAATATAGTTAGATGTAACCAAAAGGCACATTAATCCATGAAAACATGATTACTGAGTGGAAAGGAACTTCATGAATGATTGAATATAGCAGAAAGCATTTTTTGTTAAAAGACACTCTGACAAAGCTTATGACAGATAATATATAATATGATAATTTTATTAATGTCCATGGATGGCTGAAGTAGGCCAATGGGACTCATTGAAAGGAGCTGTTACAATGCACTGTAGTAACCAAAAAGTAACAAGAAAAAAAGCTAAACTAGAGTAAAGAATCTAGTGTAAACTACACTGAAGTGGAACAATTGTATGGCATAAAATTACAGCCTAGAGGGTTACCCAAAATGGATAAACCCTAACATGTTAAAAGTAATGATGAAGAGAGAACTAGCACTCAAGGTCAAAGTGAGAGAGGAAAAAGCTCCAGTGGATCCAAGCACCTACACTAATCTGTAGTGAGATGTAAAGAAGAAGCACAGTCATCATTGTCACCAACTCCCCAAAATGGCCAACAAAGGATCTAATGATATTATGGTCAGGACTACGATCTCCTGGGAGGACATGGAGTTCAATCCCTCAAACTCTTTTACCATCCATGGCCGTGGAAATAATAGAAGAAGACAGGAAACTAGTAAGCTGCATCTGTATTCAACTCCTTGATACATAAGGAGTGACTGAAACCCTACGCCAAACAACTACAGTCCTGCACTGTTGCATGCAAGAAAAAGAAAGAACTAAACCCCCAGCAGCCACTATTTTATGCAGATAAGGGCACACAGATTTGTTGTTACCATCCGGAAATGTTGTAACTTCAAAGGAGCGCTCGACCACAAAGATAGATTTAGAGTGAAAAATGAGGTGATTAGTAGAGTAGTTGTCAATCTCCACTATAATAACTAACCTTAAAGAATGATAGATTCCCTAAGGTACAAAGCCAAGCATATTTGGTTAGGATAGCTGAAAAATTTGGCAAGCAAACCACCTGAGTCTCTATACAAGCAACAGTACCTTCTTGTTAAGATTTGAAAAAAATAAAATAAAATGCATTCTTGAATAAGCCTTGATTTTCAATGGGAGGTCACTATTGTTGACAGCATTATCTTGCCTCTTACCTTCAAAATCAGCACATCTCTGAACAAAAAAAGGTTCTCATAAACTTTCATTAGCGCAATAAAGGAGACTTAGAGAGCCCCTCACATCTTTGGAAGGTTTTCAGTATTCCCAAAGAGCATGCACGTTAGCAAATCCTGATCTCCACGCACAACGTTTTGCACTTGTTCATATGTAGATCGTAAGACGTGAAGAGTAATGCTCCTTAACATATTATTTTAAGCTATGTCACATGGAAACAGATACGATATCTGATACACAAACAGCATCAGACACGGATATGACAAATTTTCAAGACCCCATATATGGATAGAGCTGGATATGACATTATCAAAAACATGTTTATTTTATTTCTTCAAAATAAAAAACATAGCACATAAAAATATTTACAAAAAGACAAGTTTTAAATAGAATTGTTTCATTAACTAAGAGGATAATTTTCATTTTTCTAAAATTTGAAAGTTATTTTTTTTAGTCTAATGTCATATATACAATTATAAAAATGCCTTGGCCATATCCAAACGTATTTAGTTATGGAACATATACGGCATGTATTCACATACGTTTGAATAATATGTCTATGTATTTGAATACGTTCAGGTATGGTATCCAAGAAGTATCATCTCTCTATACGTATCTGATAGGTGGATACATGTATCCAAGGAGTGCCAGATATGGTAACTCTGCAGTTTTAAGATATCGGGCTTTGGCATATCACATTTTTAATGATCACCAAATTCAGGGAATTAAAAGATCTTTCCAAATGTGTATTAACATGCACGATGGCATTCATGGAAGGATTTCAATTGTGCATGGTCTCAACCAACTGGCCAGCTCTTCAAGAGCTTTGTAAAATGATCCCAAAAGTCTGTCCTGTAAAATTGAAGTTGTGTTGCTTAGGACCTTGCTCGCGAGACTGGATATGATTAATGGGGAAGGCCCTTCGCAATCATGCTAAAAGGAAATTGTATGCTCACTTAAGACACCCTTTCCAGTGCCCTTTCTCTGAATAAGAAGTGGTAAGTTAATGACGTAGTAGGTAGAGGGCAAAAGAGATGTCATTTAATCTAGTAAGTATAATCTTCCTTTAGACACAAAAGTTTCTGGATGGTGGTTTCTTCAAGGATTAGTTATCGAATCACATCTCCAAAAGATTGGTGTTTGACTCCTTTCATGTTTGACACGTAAATGATAAGATATTTATACATGTCTTCTGGTGATGCAATGCAGCTAGAAGATTTTATTTGTGGTTTTAAAATGAATAGCATTTTCTATTTATTTCATCCCTCTCATGACACGAAGCTTTGTTGGGAAAAAATCGGTCAATCCAAGAGAGCTATAGATTTCTTTGGCACTACGCCATTTAGTTGCTATTTGCTTTTTGTGGAAGTCATGGTGCAAGGCTATTCTCCAAGGTAATTCATTTTTTTTCAGCCTATGTAAGTTGTTCAAATTTGGCCATGTTCATTCAGGCCAACTTTACTAGGTTTCCTAAATATGGTGACTCTCTATCTGTTGATGCCAAGGCTCATGTGCTTTTTTTTTCATTAGGCGACATTTCATTGTAATTCTATATGTCTGATTTAAAGCACCTTTTCCTCCCCCCTGCAACCAAAAAAAAAAACAGATACCTTCTTCCACTAAAATACATGATCATGAAGACATACAAATATCAATTCCAAAAACTTACTTGTAAGAACAAACATCCATTCATTACAAGAGGATGATCATGCAAATCTGTCCCTCCTGGAAGCACTAACAAGTCTGTGATTAAATCATCCTGTTTCACCTGCAAAGAACATCATGACACATTAAAGGCCAAGAACAATGATAACATGTTTGATAAATATAATATGCACTTTACATTTTCTATATATTACTCCAATAGAATTGTAACAATCAGTGTGAAGCAGGTTCCAAAACCTTCATACGTCAACATAACTAATGCTTTCAGTCTACACTTATGACACTGGTAAACGTCCAACAATTCCCAAACTTTGCATTGTACTCAGAGCCAGGAATACATGTCTGAATTTTGCATTTTTATTGTATATCTCTACTCACCCTATTCTCAGCGTAAAATCCCTAAAGATAATATTTGCAAAAGCAAATAGCAAAAATATTCCATTGCAAAACCTTTACAGCCAATGTCACAGTATACCATCTCCAGTAAATCCATGAATAAGAAAAACAAATGAAATTATCTAAAACAAGCTAAAGCAGCTTATGATATGAAAACCACCACATTTTTATATACATTAACAACCGAATTTACTCAAATAGCATCAGTTAATTTAAATTTTCATGGACCCTAGAAGACATGGAAGTAACTATTAGCATGGAATAAAGATAATATTACATATTTTCATCAACAAAACTGATGCCTGACATTCCACAATCTATAACACATTGATAGAATGAAAAATGGAACCTTTGATATATTCCCTATCTCTTCCATGTGTTTCAATATTTAAAATTAATCTCAATATGGTTAATGTCTACTGCATATTAAAAAAAGACTACATCGCTTTAAGGCCAACATCCAATAATCTTATCTAAGCAAGAGCACTGAAGAAAGATTTTGGAGGCAAAGGAGCACAACCAAATTATGAAAATACTCAGGCACTTATCCTATGGGCCTATAGTTTTGTATCAATCATATAAACCTCAAGTACCAGTAAAAGCATTGCCCAAAAGGATTTTAATTGCAGCATTTATGTACTAAAGATGGATCGATATGACAGTGGTTATGTATATGCAGATCATAACAAACCAAAAACCTAGGCAAGACATTTTACTAAAAAACTTGAATTTTAAAGGAATCATTGTTCATAAATGAAAGACAGTGCTGTGTGGAACTGAATACAAAATCTAATATGAATACAGGAACAGATAGAATATAGCATATTTTCAAGACCCCCATGATACAGAGTCCAGACACAGCTTGAATACTGCACTTGTAGAATGAACAATTATTTATACATAAATTAAGAAAATATCGAACATAAAAGAATTTTCAGACATATAAGTTGTCAAGAGAAGAGTTCCATTAATTTAGATGAGGTTTTTTATTTTTACTTTTCTTCTTTTTTTCAAGAAATCTTTTGACTACACACACACTCAGAAGCATCTACTCTCAGAGAAGAGCCCTTACAGGGCAGCCCTAATCAAGTTGATTATGTCATTCTTTCAGCTAACCTCAGACAAAGGAGGGAATAAGCATGCATTGAATATCACAGTGACAAGTGCTGAGGACAAATCTGTGAGATGATGCTTTTCCTTGCATGTTGTCGCCTAATCATCACATGCCTCTCATAACATAACCTTTTACAGACCCAGTGTCACAGGCTCTCTGAATCTGTTGAACCATGTCAGGCCCTGCAGGCAGTTGCATACCAGTTTTCTATCCAGTACTGTTTCAACCTTCAATATTAGGAGGGGTTCAGGTGGAAGTAAACCTCTCACCCAACATATTTGCCAACTGGGTCTTTTCAGCTCTGAGCACTTCCCTGTCTCCGTTATTTGTTCTTGTATTGGTCCTTTTGATCTAGTGGATGACTCTGGCTTTTTATCCCAGAATGTCGTTTCAGAGTCTGGTTGTGCTTCATTGTCTGCTTACCTGTGCTGCCATCCACTTCTTATCTAACTGCTACTGTAATTACTGCCTGTTTTAGGGCTTAAACCATTTTGGGTTTACCTTTCTTTTGTCATTGTTCTCATTCCTCTCCCCAATTTCTCCCTTTTCTCTTCCTATGATGGAATTTTGTTCCACATTAATACTCTCTTCTTCCTTTTGATGGGGGTATCCTCTCTGGACCCGAGACTTTCTGTTTAAACATTGTTGTACTTACAGGACCCATTGACCTATTTGTGGTCATTCGTGTACATTAATATAATATCAATATCAATTCCTAAACTTCTCACAATGCCACAATTTGTAATTTGTGATAAAAAATAATAATAATATTGACTAACATGAAAAAATTATAAAGAAAGTAAAACTCTCCATTCTATCACCTTTATTTTCCAGAATTATATGTCATTAGAATTCTTAATTTTACTTAGGAATTTATAACTACATATGGTTTTGTTTAGTGACCACATCAAATATTTCAAAGAATGTGACAACTTCTACCTACTTTGTAACTCTGTTGCAACCAAAATGAAATTACAACCATCAAAAGAGCTAGAACTAATATTATTTATAAAATTAGAAAATGTCAAGGACAGAGTATAAGACGAAGAGGATCATTTAAGCAATGAATAAAGTTCTTCGTAATTTGGCAAACTCTCTAATACCCAACAAAATTATCTCTTTCAAGTGTAGGCAAAAGGTATCAATGTAAACAAACTTGTTTCCAAGTGTGTGCCAACTAGAGTTTCAACCATATATACCCACACAACACTAAAGGAAAACCAAGGTTGCATCTCTTCTCCAGTGCATTAAATCTTGCAATATAAAATACGTCCACCCTGATGGAAAATAATGTCCATTTAGGTTGATAGTTTAAGATTTATTTTGGTCTATAGAGTATATTATCTAATTATTCATATATGAGGTCACCATATTAATAAGGGTTGTTACGTTATAGCCCATGTGGTTCGGGTCAAGAAGTGGAGAAAAATGATTTTTGTAAAAGAGACCAATGTTCCAATCCATGGGTGAACATTAACAATTTATCAAACGGAAAGGGCTCAACTGGTTAAATACGTCAATTTTCAATATGGAGACTATGCTTCAAATCTTGCTAAATAATATATGCATAACTACCAAAAATGTTGTAATACCACTATGTGGTCATAATTTAATAGGGTGGGGCCCAGTTCAATACCATAAAACAAATTTAAAAAAAATAAATAAGAGTTGTTATGTTATTTAATCATAATCAAATGGCATTGTTAGGAGGGAAACTGAAGGGATTAATATTATTGATAAAAATGGTTACAATATATAGGCATAAGCCTATATTCAACACATGACACTTGTCAAGAGAAACTGACAAGTGTCAAGGTGAAGGCATAGTGCACTTTAACTCTAACATTCCCCCTTAAAGTGCACTATCCTAACTAAAGAAGAAACAAAATAAGTCAACATTAGGTAACATTCCCCCTTAATGTTGACTTCTCTAAAACAACCTATCATCCTCTCTTATTGTTGATTTGGTCTAGGCTCGTGCTCTTTGCGCTTGGCTCTCCAACTGTGAATAATGCTAGATTCACTATGTATACATCTCGGTCTGTTGCCTCAGGGTCAGCCACTTCCACGGGTCTGTTGCCACTTTGGGTCAGCCGTCTAAGTGCCTCGGGGTCATCATGGGTGCCTCAGGGTCAGCCACATCTGGGTCTGTTGCCTCTGCAGGTCATCCTCAGAGGATGTTGCCTCTCGTAGGTCACTGACTAGATTCACCATGAGTATGAAATCCCTCCTCATGGTGAACTCAATCTAGAAGGTGTCGGTCTCTGCCGAAAATGCACCTAATGAAAGGACCATGTCATCTGACCGAAATGCATGGGTAACCAGCCGCTGCATTCGCCAAGTGTATAGAAAAGATTACTAGGTACAAGGATCACATATGAAATTACCTTGGGAGTGTCGGGTACAACCAAGAGTGCACTCCAAGGTAAAAAACTTTGAGGCTAAAAAAACTAAATTGAAACAGCCTCAAAATTACAATTTGACACCACCATTGTGTCCGTCACGGAAAAATGTTTCCAACGACTATAAATACCCCTATATTCCACCATCAAAGGGGCCTTCATCTTTTGGAAAAAACATCATGCCTATCTAAGGCAAAAAAAGACAACATCGCTCAATGGCGGCATCGCTCTCAAGCGGAATAAAAACAGTCTTAAAATTTCCCTCGCAGGGGAATTATCTAGGCCTTCCATCTCCATGGCTATTTGGAAAAAAAACTTTAAACAATGTCCAAGAATACTATAAACAGGCCATCTTGTCGGCCAATAAACAATTTCTCCACCATGGTTTTAAAAAAATAAAAATAAAATTTCCCCCCTTGGGAAACTTCAAAGTTTGAAAAAAAATTTAGCCATGTGGGCATTTTCCACGCCACTTGTCATGTGGAACAAAAATAGGGAAATAATTAACACCCCATCTCTTCAAGTTAATCTCGTCGTCTCCTCTGTAACAGCTCCCCTCGCAGAGAAATTACTTCAACTTGCAGAATGGCCACAGAGCTGTCATGAGCTTCGAACTTTGTTGGTGCATGACGTCCATGTGGTCGAGGCAGAGGCAGAGGCGGCGGCGACGGAGGAGGGCAAAAACATGCCGAACACAGACAAAATCTGGTACCTTCCATGAAATAGTACCACCTTCACCTGTATCTCTCTACCGCGGCGGCAAGGTCCATGATATCCTAGTTTAACGAAATGCGGTCTAAAATTTTTAGGTAAATCATCGCCTATTTCTGAAGCTGACGGGATCTGCCCACCATCACGACAAGGCGCCCACCACCATCGTCGAATGAAATTAACACTGATGCCATTCTTTTTCTTGGTGATTAACCTAAAAATAAACCATATGGTACTTAGGATTCGCGTATCTCTCCTTCCATAAAACATTACCGTTATTTTCTCAGCAATATTCTCCTTCCATCAGGCAGCATTTCTTCAGGTCATGGTTCTGAAACACAATCGAAACAATGGACGCCCACTCCACCTCCATCGCACACAATCGAAACATCAAAAAATGTAGCGATGTCGTGCCTGCAATCACTACAATATGGCCAGATTTTAGCCAAGAGCACGCCAATGAGATCACGCGCATTTGACAGTGCCACTACAGTTGCAATTTGGTATTTTGGCTTTCATATTTGGAAGCATCTCTGAATCCAGGCATTCTAGATCGAAGGTTGGCAGAGACATTCGCCGAGTCCCGTATCTCCGCTATGTAACACAAAGAGGGCTCCAAAAATACATCACGTCCACGGCTGCCTATCGGACAGCTCTGCAGCGACAGCGTTCAAGCTGCATCAACGAAAAAATAACACAGCACCATATGGGTGAGCAGACTACATGCCGGACAGAAACTCGGGACCGGGATAGTTACCAGCACGCCTTGTACGACCAGATCTATGAACAAATATCTCCGAAGTGGATGGCATCTTATAATGAAAAAAACAGATCAACATTAGGGATATCAAGCCTACGGGCAGCAACATTTGTGGCAAGCAGCACATTAAAGCAGCCCTCACGAAAAAACAACAAGAGTTTTCTCTCGTTGATTCTGCGAAATATCTCCATGCAACGGCTAGCAACTTAGAGTCTAGCCCATTGACGTTGCCAGATGGTCTGCATCTCTTTTTGTTTGAGTGAAAACAATACATTTGCTGCCTTTATTGCGAGCAGTGATTATATCTGCAACAGTTGGAATTGCAGGAGCCAAGTCCGACGCGATTCGACAAGAGATTGAAGATTGTTTATCACAGCATTGTGCTTGATTATCACAGCATTGTGGATGCACTCAAGGTGGAATCTATGCCTCGTCGTCGTCGCCAGTGTCGTCGTCGCCGCCTTCAAACTGTAGCTCCATAGGTCAAGCACAGAAATTCTGGCGACCACAGTGGGAGATGAACCCACGACCTTTGCGGATGCTGGCCTCCTCCATGACAGTAAAAAAAAAAAGGGCCCATCTGTTCAGTCTTCAAGTTATGGCATCCACGATGTCCATAACCACATCTCACGCATGAAACAAAAAAATGTCCGCCAAGCAGAATGCGATTCACCCGAGCTTGAACAGAAAACTGTGCATAGCGGGCTCACTGTGGCTTCTCCATCAACGAGCTGTGTACATCCACCTCGAATTTTATCTGCTGTTGGAGGTTCTCTGTTGCCAAAACTGCCCTGATCTCCATTCTAGTATCCCGCTTCTCGATGCTGACGTTTCTCCTCCACTCCGAGCACAATGGCCCTCTTCAATTAAATTAATTGGCATCTTTCAGTAGCAGCATCGGTTAGATCCATTGCAAATGAACACCGACATCGTCCATCAATGAAAACGCAGATTCTCTTTGTAAACTTCTGGGTATTGTCCTATTTAACCAAGAAACAGTCGGAGACGTTGAATCAGGGAATCCGCGGAGGGATACATATGGGGATAAATGCATCTAAAAAAAAATTTGGGGGCAGCCATTAATTTTCAAAAATCTGGTTTTTGATTCATCCATCAAGAATGAAGAGCATACTCCCTATTTTGAAAAAAAATGGGGGGAAAAAATGAAATGAGGGGGAGGGAGGATTTCCATGAGGGAAATCCCCCCTCAAGGGATTTCACAGGGCAGGGAAAGCCTGCTCTGATACCAAATGTTAGGAGGGAAACTGAAGGGATTAATATTATTGATAAAAATGGTTACAATATATAGGCATAAGCCTATATTCAACACATGACACTTGTCAAGAGAAACTGACAAGTGTCAAGGTGAAGGCATAGTGCACTTTAACTCTAACAGGCATTAGTTCAACCTGTTGAATTCCTTGTAAAAATGGAATAGAATTCACCACAATATATTTCCATTACCACTTAGATAAACAAAATATACAATGGGAATAACTTACAAATACAAATGGATACATTGTGCACACATGTATCCTGCATAGCAAGTATTTGTAATACATCATACTCCGACAAACAATCTACCAACAATACTTTGGACAGCAGCAACATACACACACACTTCCTTTGCATCTCCCACATAGATGCGTATTTATAGACATAACGGGTTCGGTAGGTGGATGGCAACTACCCATTTACATAACACATTAAAAATACCCAATTACTTTAGATTATTACAAAGACATTGACACATGGACATTATTACATACACTTTGCAGGCATGCATTGTTACAAACACTTTTTACTTAACGCCACATGACAACATAATGACAAACACTTTGTGTGCACACATTTGCACATATACATTCCTATACTCAAACATGCATTCATTTATTCATTCATTATGCAGACATGTCAACTCGTTTGCCTACATTCCTCAACTTTCAAGGAGGAGACCCAGGTGTGAATCTTTCCAAGTATACATGCATAATAGCCAAGTTGTTGTAATATCACAATATGGTGATGATGCAATACAGGTGGGGCCCATTTCAAACCATGTAACCAACTAAAATAATAAATTATCCCATCGGTGAATCTTAATTTAGAAATCAAATGGCATGAGCTCAAGCTGTTAAATTCCTCAACTATCAAGGAGCATGCCCAGGTTTGAATCTTGCCAAACAATCTATACATAATTACCAAGCTATTGTAATACCACTATGTGGTAATCATGTCCGTTTCAGTACCATGTAACCAATTAAAAAAATAATATGATAATAAGCTATAGCTACATGGTTATAGACCCAACTTTCGTGATATGTAAACATGATCATAAAACTTTCAGTTAGATAACTCTATGTCAAGTTCAATTTCAATAAACTTATTACCGGAAGTACCAAATGTGACAAAATCAGAACAAAGACGAATAGGACAAAAATCAGAACAAAGCCGACTAGGACAAAAATCAGAACAGGACAAAATTGGACTTGCAAGTGAAAATTTAAAAATTAAAATTAAAATTAAAAAAAAAAAAGGAAAGAAGGGTTCTCGAACGTGAAGCACCAAGAGTATCTTGAGACAACCAAGAGACATTTTGTTATATGTATATAACTATAATGCATTGTATTGAAGTTGTGTGTGAAGATTTCAAATTCATTTTTTGTCCTATATTGTGTTAATATCTGATTTAGAATACAAGTTCATCATACATACTGGTATTAGAGATTGGAGCGATTGGAGCTTTGAGAATGAAGAAGTGGAGAGCTTGAGGATTTGATTCTCTTTTAACAAAGAATTCAGAATTCAAGTTTGTGGAGGAAAACTTCCTACATTATTCTTGTAGGTGTGATGACTCATGGTAATGCTTCATTGCCCATGCCAAATTTTTAGGAGAAAATTATGATTATTCAAGCACAAATATAAGGACTTTGCTGATTGCCAGGAGTGTGGAGTGATGTGGACAATGAATACAAAGAACCAACAAAATGGAGCATTTTATCAGCAACCAAAAAAAAAAGAATATGGAGGATGCACAAAGAAAAGATGCGTTGGCTTTGTATCATAGACAAACAGCTGTTGATGCAAGCATTTTTCCAAGAATTTCAAGTGTCGAGACTGCCAAAGGAACTTGGGATATCTTGAATATAGCCTGTCAAGTGTCTGATCAAGTGAAATTAGTAAAGTTACAAACATTGAAGAGAGAATATGAACATCTGAAAATGAAAGACAATGAAAATGTGGGAGATTATTGTGTAAATATGCATGACACTATGCACAAAATAGGTATCTATGCTGAAGAACCAACACAGGGAGATGTTGTCAAAAAGGGGTTGATAACATTGACACCAAAGTGAAACAATTGTGCAATAATTATTGAAGAAAGCAAAGATTTGAAAAAATTGGAGTTTTGATGAATTGGTGGGATCACTTAGGCCCTATGAAGAAAGAATTAAAACTAGTGATGAAAAAAATGTGGGGCATGCTTTTGCTTCCAAGGCTAGAGTGTCAAACAATAATGGAGCTAGCTCAAGCTTCAATTCCCAAGGACAAAGAGGGGAGCAACAAAATCAGGCATTCTCCAAGCAGAAGAGACCAAGGTACAAGAGCAGGCTATGGTAGAAGAGGTAGAGGTAGATTTATGGATCAAAGAAATGTTCAATTGTCACTATTGCAAAAGGAATGACCATAATAAAAGAGAATGAAGAATAAAGGAAACCAATGAAGGAGGGAAAAAAGTAAACTTTTTGTAGACACTAGTTCTGGACAAAAACAGCAAAAACAGAAGTAAAACTATACACAGTTGTTTTTGAGTGCAATATGCACTAAGTTTTGGTCAAATTGCAATGTAAATGAAAGTTAAATGATTAGTCAAATATGAGTGAAATGTAAATGAAACACAAATGTCATGTAATGCAGTCATAAGTTTAATATATTGCAAATAGCATAAAGTTGGTATATGGGTCTAATGTGTGTCGGAAGGGGGAAGTAGTTATACGCTTAGGTGTCTTGGAAGCCATTGTTGGCAACGGCCAGGACTAAGTTATGAAAGGAAACCCCATTCATTGTTCAATAGAATAGATGCATACGAGAGCATATGAGAGCGTCTTGTGAGTTTTGTGCTATGTAATGACATTGCCGAACAGGCTGTTAGGAAGTGAAGTCACTATACAGGTGCACCGTCAGCAGAAGCTAAGCTGCAGCAGATGGCTATACTGCTGCTAGACGTCTAGGTCAGACGTCTAGGCAGCAAACGTCTGGGCTGCTAGACGTCTAGGCCAGACATCTAGGCAGCAGACCAGATGTCTGGGCTGCTAGACGTCTAGGCCAGACGTCTGGGCTGCTAGACGTCTAGGCCAGACGTCTGGGCTGCTAGATGTCTAGGCAGCAGACGTCTAGGCAGCAGACGTCTAGGATAGACGTCAGGATGCGGAAGACGAATCGTTTCAGTTGCGCATGGAAACGAACAGTTTTGCGGAGGCTTCCTTTGGGAGAGGAAACGAACGGTTCAGGGTCTTCCCTTTCTGCTCTATAAAAGGGACTTGATCCCTTGCATATGAAAGTAATGTTGTAACGTGAATGTAAATTTTTGCTGAAAATAATATAAAGGAGAAGTTGCCATTGCCCCATGGTTTTCCTGCACATTGCAGGTTTCCACGTAAATCTCTGTGTTACTTGTGTTGCTGTTTTTTGTTCTCTGTCATTGTGTTTCTACTTGCAGGTATAAAATCTGAAGTTTTTTTCCTAACACAGGCAGATTGTTAATGCAATATATCTATTCTCCATATATGTCGGATATTTGTGTGATGACGAGAGTATCCTAGATTGTTAGACTTGTGCATTGTTAAGGTATTATGGTTGCAGGTTGAAGGTTGTAGCCAGGAGTTGCGGCCCACAACCAAGAGTTGCAAGTGCAGACAACAATTGCTGGCGATAACCATCATACAAGAGTCGCCAACTAGGATGATGTTGTCATCGTGGAGTGCAATTGCCATCTAGAGAACTTGATGTCTAGAAGACTTGTTGTCCAGAGAACTTGTTGTCTAGAGGACTTGCCGTCATTTTCTTAGTTGATGTTGTCAAGTGAAGATAGGACTATAGACTAAGTTCAACATGCTGTCTCATATATTGCCACTAAGCAAATGATCAAGTTCATATTGTTCAGTTGTGTTGACTACAGACTTGTTGGCCTCTAAACCTTGTCATTCCATCTCCATTGTGGGGAAACTCACCATCGTGCTACATTTGGCATCGTTGTCGTTGTCGATATTGAATCAAAGTTGGGTCGAATTGGAGAAGAACCAGAACACGTGAAGAATAGAAAGGTGAATGACAGATTCCTTGTCACAAGGCCATGGAAGACAAGGTCACGAAAGAAGCCAGATTCCTGTGAGAAGAAGCACAAGAGTTGCTAGGCAACAAGGTGTTGATCAAAATATTGCCAATCAAGTACTACAATCTCGGAATACAAAACTCAAGGAACCAATGGTACAACGTGTGTGGAATCCCAAGGAAGACGAGAATCCAAGAGCATTACATGAAAGGTGACACACGTTATTAACAACGACAGACGAAGCGCGAAATGAATTGCAACAAACGAAAAAGACATTCGCATGAGTCAAGACACGAATGTGGAGGGTGCACAAGAAGACGACGAGTGGATGCTAATGCCGAAGCAAGCACGGAGGAGATTGACAAAGGGTGCAGAGGACAACAATCAGGCACTAGAGTAACCGCACGTAAGTGCTTGGGCAAGTAGACCAGATCCAACATATGTATATTCGCAAAGATCACAAAGTGAAGGTACACTAGAGTTTGGTCGAAGATTGTTTGCGGACCACAACACAAAAGTTGAGGAAGTACCGACAGTCGAAGAAGTGCCACGAACAGAGGTACCAAGTGAAGAAGTGTCGAGAATAGAGGCACAAAGAGAAGTACCATACAAACAATCATCGAGTGGTGAAGAATCCAGAGAAGAAAATCCACCCTTGATGGCAAATGTTGCGAATATGGCAAGAAAGCAAAAGTGCCCACCTTTTTACAAAGATGGGAGAGAAGACCCCAAGCGTCATATAGGGACCTATACCACCATATGAAGAGCTAATAGGGAGGCTGACCTAGACGCATGGCTGCAATTGTTCCCAGCTACATTGCAAGGAATCGTGATTGATTGGCACTCGAAGAGGGAAAGAACAAACGCCTTTACAACTTGGGCAAACTTAGTGGCTGAATTCAAGAACAAATTCAGGTCATTACGAGATAATAAAGAGATCATAGGAGAGATATACTCCACTAAGCAAAAGAAGGACAAAGATATCAAGTCCTATAGTAGACAACTAAAGGAACCTAGTGACAAAATGGACGCGCAACCAGCAAATGGATATCCCTTCATAAGTGGGTCATACCTTCTTGCCATAGATGCTTCCCACCCAAGACACCCCTTAGGCTGATTATAAGTAATAGGATATCCCTCTACATCCACCTTGGTGAGAAGAACACAAGGTGGAGGCTTTCGACAATGTTCTTATTAAAGGAAATCAATAAGAGGCTTTGAGTAGCCCACTTGGGCATAGGCTTCATCTCAACTACAAGAGTGCCCAAAGGTAAAAACCCATCTACCAAAGCAACATGAGGAACAAAATAAGAATCAAGACATTGGAAACTAAAGCAATACCAATATCCACAACTGAAGTCCAAGGGAAGGAAAAGCAACCTCACTCAAGTAAGTACCCACACATTTGCAAAACTGAACAACATCAACATGCTGAAAGTGAGTATCAAGAAGAACCAATTCTAAAGTGATCAATGTATTATTAAGTGATCCAATAACATATCAGTTGGATGGTTAAAGGGATCCATGCTCATGTAAGGTAAGCAGTATTTACATCTCCATTCACCCATCATTCTATAAACTAGTTGCAGTTCTTTCTATCTTTAGTGAAATATTTTTCATGCCCATGAGAACCACATCAAACATTTTGTCTTCCATTTTGATATTCAGGTCCCCTTTATCCTTCTTTTGTGAATCGAGTTACTGTGTTGATTTCAATATATTATCTAGTCTTTATTGTGAAAATTTTCATTTATAGATGCCCACATTTCAACCCTGAACTCCTTTTGCCTATTTGGGTTTTCCTTTGATTCAATATATTTCTTGCCCATATTACCTTATCTTCTAAGTTTCTCTTTGAACATGAATTAGGTACTTAGGTTGTGGACATACTCACTCTAAATTTTGCACCATCAGTGTCCAACTTTAGACCCTAGTGGCATCAATATTAAAATTAAAAACAAAAACAAACAATGAATAAGATGCATACAAGTTTCATGAGTTTTGTATTTTACTTGCCATTAACAACTTTGTGTTAAAAATATTAAAAGACATGCAAGAGATACTAATCCATGATGGAACAAATATTTTGACATATGTGACTGGAAAATTGATAGTCCCCTCTTGTTTTTGCCCAAAATGTGCCAGACTGGAAGAGGTGAAGAAACCAAACATGTTACTGTATAAAATTAAAAAAATCATATATTTCATGGACTGAAACTTCTACTTATTCTAGAAAATTGATTAACACATTTCTTATTTTTAGTAACATCTTGATCCATTTTGTAGCATATCATAATTTTTCCTTCAGACACCATTTATTTCTTATGATTAGTGGCATTGAAGCTATAGTTTGCAAACCATTGAGCTATATATATTGAACCTAACCTAGAAGTGAGGTGATTGTCCAAGCAAATATGTGCATGAAGATTGTCAATAACTATGTGATGTGTTTTATCTTCAAAGAATTGTTTATCCACTAAACATTATAATACAGGCTTTCCATAAAAATAAGCTAAGGATGTAGCTTATAGAACTCCATACCTGAGTTGTGTCTTTCAAAGTCTGCAAAGCAGACTCCACACCTACTTTCAAGGTATTAACACGAACATATCGAGGTCTGGAAAGACCTGAAAAAACCCAAAAATCATAAGAAAAAACAAGCAGCAAAAAACTAGCCTGACGCAACATAATTATGAAGAGTCTCATTTGACTATAATAAAGATACAGTAGTTGCACCTTATCCCACAGTTAATAAATTAATGAGTAAAAGAGCCATCACACTCCAATAAGTAATCACGCACACGCTATACCAATTAATCATTTATGTACATTTCACCATGTTAAGTTTCTTAAGCAAACATAAATCCCCTCCATAATGGAAAATTTCGAAATAATTGACCTGACTCCATTTCAGGGAGAACTTGCCAGCTCCAACAATGTAAACATCACTCTAAACAGTGACATGCAAGAGTTATAATCACTGCTGATTGTACTAAAATAGAGTAGATCACAACTACATTTCCATATTCAATAACAAGCATACAGTTGATGCAAATAAATCATTAAATTACAGTTAATTAATTTTTGTTTGGCACCATCAATCTCCCAATGACTTATTGCATAGTGTAACGTATTGTGTGCCTAACCATGTTAAAACCAGTTAGTGGTTGCAGGTCCTTTTGGCACTCCTATTTCGTATTGTAACTTTTACTTTCGAGTTCCCTTGACCTACTCTGACCATTAATGGACATTCATATAATTTATTTTTTTCCCCTTCGTGTGTTTTAACACATCAAATCATAAAATATTCTGCTGGTTAGGATATGCATTTAGACGTGCAGGTCATGTCTGAATCATGTGTGTGCATATCACATGTTTAGGAACAAATCATTTCATAGTTCATACGCATTAACAGTAACTAAGGTTTAACTTGGTCAAATCTACATATCCATATTTCATTTTCTATGTACATAAGAAAGTTGTTGTGACCAACTTTTTTTAAGTAGCTTCTAGGATGTTTCAAGGTCCTTATCTCTAACAACTAATCAACCTACCTCCCTACCTTTACTTAATGTTCTTGTACCCCTTTAAACTCTATATATTGGAGGCAATTGGTAGCATGTGAATCAATGTGTTTGAGAGATTTATAACGCATCATCTTGCTGCTGTAGAAAGTGCTTATAAATAAGGCTATCTTGTAACCATGTTAAATCTTATATGAAACTTTCCAAATCTTTGTATTGTGTGTTATCATTTTATTGGTCCTGGTATAATCGCATTATGGTATCAGAGGTTTATTTCATATTTCCTACATATTTTCTGCGGAGTGTGAGTATTTGTTTCTTTTATTCTAGTCTCTTAACCCAGATAAGAGTAGTTATTGGTGTCTTGTCGGAAATATTTCAGAGATTCCACTCTGTTATGCAGAGTTTTTACCAAGGTTAAACTCCATCACCTGGTTCCACTAGTTATCTAGATTGCAGAGCACACTAAGTATCTGAATTTTGCCTCCTTCTATGTTAGATCAAACCCATATAAGAATTTGTCTTGATCTGCAATAATCTTTACATTGTCAGTCAGATCTGACAGTTCAAAAGCATAAAGCAACATGAACCAGCCATTTTGGTCAAAGATTCTGCAGACCACTCACCACATCATTACTTGTTGCTCTTGCCATAGGTTGCAGTCACCATTTGGATCCTGAAATTCCAGAGAACAAATCTCCCTTGTCCAAACTCGAATTCAGATGATTGTTTTCCAGATTGATCAGAATCCCATTCTATACATTTCTGTCTGATTAGA
This sequence comes from Wollemia nobilis, assembly GCA_028583015.1. Lineage (NCBI taxonomy): Eukaryota > Viridiplantae > Streptophyta > Pinopsida > Araucariales > Araucariaceae > Wollemia > Wollemia nobilis. Next base: position 12,737,871 of record JAQPPZ010000521.1, on the reverse strand, counting down.
TTCACGAAATTTCACCATCTGAATATATATATTTATTTATTTATTTTTGGACTTTCCAGACACTATTGATTCTCATAATGGTTTCTGAAACTTCTGGAAGCCAGCACTTAGTCATGTGCGATCTATTTCAGGGATATTTTGTTTGATGAGAGTTCAGTGAATGATGGGCCTTCTCCTCCTTTGCCAAACTCTTCTAGTCCTAGAGACAATTCTTCATTCTTAAGATTGCTTTCAATAATGATGATGTGGTTGAGGGGAAAATCATTGAGAAGCCTCCATTGTTGATTTATAATTCCAACTAATCGAACCTTAAACAGATCCTTTATGAAGGCTTGGAGAACTCTTTGGCTTAGTTCATTTGGGCTCTTATGAAACTAGTCAATAGTGAAACCCTCAATCTTGCATCAAACTACTCTATCATGACCAAAAGTACTCATCTAAGAAAAGGATGGAGTATGAAGAGCCCATAAAAAGATTGATGCAATCTCGATAAAGCAAAATATCTACAGTACAACTAATAACTGCTATACCAAAATAATGTTCAAAAGATAACATAGACAACAACAAATAACATAATGGTTTAACATGGTAAACATTTTAGGGAATAAAACCCACAAATGAATTTACTCAAGCTTCATATTCCATCCAAAATAAAGTGATTACAAGAGTTGTCACCATTAACCTAGCTCTCACTGAGATCTGCAGCTACCAAGCTTTTGTTTGTAGCTTCCCATAGTCATGCTTTCAGGTGACCTGCTATGGATCCATATGGATCACACCTTCCCAATCCTCAAAAACTTATTTATTATGCCTTACCTAATTGAATATTTTTTATTTGCTCAACCTATGAAGTTGCCTTTGCCCAAATGAAGTCCTTCTTCCATCTTGCTAACATGGACTGGCTCTTGCACTCTTTAGAGTCTTGGCTCTATCTCATGTCAATTTGAAGAACACTATAATTCATTTTTTCTTCAAGATTCTCTTCCAAATCTGACCCACCATTTTTGGGTTTTGACACCATTCTCATTTTCCTTGAATTTGGTTTTAATACTTACATTCTCTCATTTTGTTGAAACTGCTTAAGAGCCTTTTCAATTTTTGATCAGCCATAGTCCATTATTGAGATCAGTCAGCTAAATGCAGTCCTCAACAACTGTACAATGGAACTTGAATTTTGGCTTCTTACAACCTAAGGTAGTCCCATTACCCCTTCAACACTATGAACATCCATGTGTTAAAATTGAACATATTGGCCACTTTCCCCTTCATGGTACTCACCAAACTTCAAAGCATACAAATCTTGTGCATGCTCCTAAGCCGACAAGTTACTGAAATAGGATCCATTCTCGTGTACAAGTGGTCTACTAGGTTAAGATGTAGATAAATTGGACTCAATTGGGTCATCCTACAAGGAGTCAACCTATTAGTGGGTATTGGATTCTCATCAAAAACTTAAGCAACATCATCATCCATTCATGGAAAAGGGTCTTGCCCTTGAGAAGCACAAGATCTCCTCAAGGGTTACTTGATTTTACTCATTGTTGCTCCCCTCATCATTCTCCTTGATATCCTCCTTGAAAGTTTACTCAAAGTATTTTGATGTGTCTTTCCTTATGTGAGGATCCATTGCCTTCCTACGTGATCCTGTTGTGCTAGTTCCACGCATACCATGTCCTACTCTTTCATCATTGTCTCGTGTTCCACAAAAGTCTATGGCCACAACTCTTCCTAAGTAGAAGATTGTTGATCTACCTCTCTTAGTTAGGACTAGACAACCCCTCTATGACATTGATATTCTATATCTGTGTTGTATAGATCATCTAGGCTTTAGCATACACGATCAATCATTATTTTTATTAGCTCGGGCTATAGGTTTAATTAGTCGGTCCTTGGACATTAGGGTTAGGTTAATTTTGATTTAGTCTATAAATAGAAAGAATTATGTGTGAGTGGAGATTATAGAATTTATTTGGATTTAAGTCGCGTCTTCCACGCATAAGAGACTTTGCCCTCTCTAAGTGGCTATGAGACTTCGCACTCTATGAGTGGCTGTGGACTTGCATTGATCTAAATCTAAGATTTGAGTATTAGTTATTGATTTTCTGGCAATTAGATTTGAATATTTATTTGTGCATTATTGTTTGTGTTGCTAATTTCTAGGAGTTGCGTAATAAGTGGTATCAGAACCAACTCAGGTATCCTCCAACTCAATGCACAGCAAAGCAACTCAAACAAACTGCAATGCAATAAAAATAGGTGGGCCAGCTAGAGTCTGTTTGTTCCTGTGTAGGTTCGTCTTGATAGAACAATTTGTATCATCCTTTTGTGCTTCCTTGATAAGTGGAATCTGAGAAGGCCAGGCAGGCAATCTTTCCCAATCTCGATTAAGCGAAGTTTCAAAAGAGAAACCATATGGGAATTGCTATGACAAACCTCTTTAAAGGCTGAAATTTCCTGTGATGCTTAGAATTTCTTACTTCCAGTGAGGTGCGGAACCTATTGTTCCATTTGCGAAACCCCAACCCAGCTAAGTGTATCTTCGTCCCAACGTTGTTTAAGTCTACTTGAAGAATTATTTAAGATTTTTCGAGGTTCCGATGAATACTTCCTGTAACATTTCTCCTGCGTTCGAATACTTCGAGTGAATAATTCTTTGTTTTCATTTGATTATTTTTAATATTATATATATATTGATAATCAATTAATAGACTAAAACACCCAGGTGTTGTAGGTGAGTTGGAGAGGAGAGGGCAATCCTCCAAGGGAGGTCCCAGGTTCAAATCTCCACCCTACCAAAAAGCTGAATTGGGTATCCAAAATCCAATTGATAATGTTGGTACGGGCAGGGTCGGGTGCGACTCCCGGGTGACTTTGACGGTGTAGAACCCCCTGTTCGTGGTCTCTCAAACCAAGGCGGCCTCGCAAGGGGTTTTTCGCTTTAAAAAAAAAAAATTAATAAACTAAAACCCCAATGATGGGGAAGGAATAAGTGCCAACATGGCAACTCCTGTGGGGAGGGAGGAATTGCGCACAAGGAGATTGAAGGCCTCGGTGTTTCATGATTAGCAATTGTTCGGATTACTGTGTACGTGGGAAGGTGGAGATAGGACAGACATATAACAGTGGAGATTAGGCAGGAATAGCTGGCAAAGCTACAGGAATTTGCAATCACCACTAGAAATGAAGACCTCTCGAATGCGGTTTTAAGAGGATATGTTGTATACAAGGAAAATAAACCGATGGTTTTGTCTTATTGCAGTTTTGAGGAGTCCTCCTCCTCTGATATGTCGTTCAGTGATTAGGTGTAGAAATGTTTTTCTTTGCAATTTTTGTCTATTCTCTAATTGGGCATTTAGCCTTCATGGGATTATAGGCATGTATATCTGGAGGTACTTCCAAGCTACGGCCCATGTATGGAAGGCCTCGCGACTATGTAATCTGGTTTTTGTTTAATAAAATTTAGTCTTTTTTCACCGACAAAAAAAAAATTAATTACTAAATTATAAGAAAAAAAACATCTTGATGCCCCCATGCATTCACTTCCCCTCACGCACATGTCGCCTTTCCCTTATTCTCTCCACACACGTGTTCCCTTCGTATTCCCTTGCCGCCGCCACCCCCCCCACGCGTTCCCTCCGTTTATAACAAGAGAGAGAGAGAGAGAGAGAGAGAGCAAAAAAGAAAAAATGAATAAATAAATAAAAATAATATATTAATTTTTTTTTTTTAACCATTGTATCGGGAGTAGCCGGACCCTAGGGATTCTTGGCGTCCGTTTCTTCAAGCTGGTCAACAAAGGGTATTTTTCACAGCTCCTTTTTCAAATAGAATCCCAAGTATTGTTGGAGTTTTCCAATTGCCCCTAGTGCATAAGTGAACATGTTGCCCCTACCGATTGGGCACACGTTAATGGTTGATTACAGCATACAGATATTTCATAGGATGTGTGTATGAGTAGAAAGAAGCGCCAACCGAGAGATCCAGGTAAATATCACAACAATCCCTCTAATATCAATAGTTTTGAGTCATGACCAACACCTTCTTTCCTTCTTAAACGCCATGGCTTCTCCCCCATAATATCAATGTTGGAATAATATTATCTCTTCTCATGATCAGTCTAGAAATGATAAATGGATCATTGGAGGGGATTTCAATGCTATTCATAACCTCAGTGAGAAGAAGGGGGGTTAGGAAATTGGACAGAAGTAGCGAAGACTTTGACTCTTTCATTTCCAGCCTCAACTTAACTGATGTGATCCCAAAAGAGGGGCAGTTCACCTGGAATAATAAAAGAGTTGGGAAGGCCTTTGTGGCTGAGAGATTGGATAGATTCCTTGTTACGGAGAGTTGCCTTAAGGCATCCTTTGTCACTAAGTCCTTTATCTTACCAGACTCTCTCACGAACCATTGGCCCATTTCCATTAGTATGCATATATCTACTCGCCCTAGACAGTCTCCCTTTAAATTTGAGAGCATGTGGCTTCTTCACCCGGACCTAGAAGAGAAAGTTAGGTTCTGGTGGAGGGAAGGGAAGCCAAAGGGGGGAACTCACATGTATCTGCTAGCTAAAAGACTCAGTTTTATCAAGATGAAAATTAGGATCTAGAACAAGCAAGTCTTTGGGGATATCTTCAAACAAAGGGAAGCCCTGGACAAGGATGTCATTCTTCTTCAACGCCAAGTGGAGTCCCAAGGGCTTACAGAGGCCCTTCTTAGCCATGAGAAGGATCTCAGTAGACGAGTGGACGAACAAGAGTTAAAGGGAGAACTATTTTAGAAACAAAAGTCAAGGATTAACAGGTTGAAGGAAGGAGATAGAAACTCTGCCTTCTTCCATAGAACCACTATCCATCACAAGAATTTGATTAGAATTTTTAGATTGACTAACTCTAAGGGAGAGATTACTGATCCTCGAGAGATTGACCTATTGGCAGAGAACTATTTCAAAAGCCTCCTAACTGAACCTTTGACTGATAGAGTTCAAGCAAGAGAAAGAGTCTTGTCTACCATTCCCCTGAAGGTTTCGCGTGAGCAAAATGAAAGTCTTACTAAGACTGTTAGTTTAGAAGAAGTGGAAGATGTTTATAGCTTTAAGAAAGGGAAATCTCCTGGGCCTGATGGCTTTCCCATTGATTTCTGCCAATGCTATTGGGACATCGTTAAGAATGACATCCATCAGGTGGTGGAGGAGGCTCGTCACTCTAAGCAGATGTTGAGAACCCTTAACTCCACCTTCCTAACTCTTATCCCTAATACCCATCATGCTACTTGTATGGAGAACTTTAGACCCATATCCTTGTGTAATATTGCTTACAAAATTATTGCTAAAGTGATGGCTAATAGACTCAAGAAGATCCTCGACTCTATCATTTCTCGGGAGCAGGGTGGATTTGTGCAAGGCAAACAAATCCTGGATAACATCCTCATTGCTCAAGAAACTGTCCACTCCATGAAGCACAACAGAGATAGAGGGATGCTTATTAAGCTAGACATGGCTAAAGCTTATGATCGGGTTAATCGAACCTTTCTTTTAACTATTTTGGAAAGCTTTGGTTTCTGTCATGATTGTATTGAGTGGGTGAAAGCTTGCATCTCCTCGGTCACAATGGCAGTTTTGGTTAATGGTTCTCCTACAAGTTTCTTTGCTCCGTCTAGAGGCCTAAGACAAGAAGATCCTCTCTCTCCTTACCTCTTTATTATTTTGGCGGAAGGTCTTGGGAGACTAATCCAACAATATAAGAGTCGGTCTCTTGAAGGGTGTTTTTGCGGCCAGGGATGAGCAGTCGATTTCCCACCTCCAGTTCGTGGATGATACTTTGCTTATGGGGGAAGCCACTCTTAGGGGGGCTCATAGATTTAAGGAAATTTTGGAGGATTATCTAGACGCCTTTGGAGGAGCCATCAATGTGCAGAAGTCTAAAGTGTTTTTCTTCAATACCCCTATTTGTGTCCAAGCGAATATTTCCAAGTATCTCAACTATGAGAGGTCCTCTCTTCCGTTTAAGTACCTGGGCTTTCCTTTATCTAACTCTAATCCTAAAAGACTGGATTGGAATGAAATTCTTTCCAGATTTAGAAAAAGGTTGCAAGGATGGACTTTCAAATGGCTTTCCTCGGTAGGTAGATTAACCCTTCTCAAGTCCGTTCTTCAAGCGCTCCCGGTCTAGTTCTTCTCTGCTTTATTAGCGCCTGCAAAGGTTTTAAACCAACTCAAAAAACTTCAAAAGGACTTTTTTTGGGAAGGTCCCTCTCTTGAAGGAAATGGCCTCTTGTTGCTTGGAAACAAATTTGTAAACCTCTTCAAGAGGGGGGCCTTGGTATCAAAGATTTTCAAATATTCAACAAAGCCCTTAATGGGAAACTGTTTTGGAGATTTTGCAATGAAGAGAACCTTTTTTGGGCCAGAATTCTTAGACAAAAATATATCCCTAAGGTGGACTGGAAAGAGGTGATCAGGCTTGAAAAATTTCCTCCAGGGTCTTCTCTTTGGTCCAGCTTGACGTCCCATAGCGCATGGGTCCGTTCTGCTGCCTTCTGGAAGATCAAGGATGGCAGCCAAGCTCTCTTTTGGGAGGATGCATGGAACTAATATGTTCCTTTAAGAGAATATAATTCCTTGTCTGGTTTGAAGGAGGCCTTTGAAGAGGAGAGTTGGAGCCGAGTCAAGGACTATTTTCAGGACCATTCCATTCCCCATGAGATTGATAGGTTCATGTTGCATGTTTGGAAAGATCCTCGATCCTGGCCTGGTCAAATCAGGGATGTTGATAAATGTGACCTCTGGGGAATCATCTCTGGAAGGAAGCTTTCCTTCTGTAAGGGCCCAGACGTGTTGTGTTGGGGGAGTAGTGGAGATGGAAACTTTACTACCAATAAAGCTTATAATTTCCTTATGGAGGCTAATTTCAATGGGGATTGGAATAGAATTTGACAAAAAACTTGGAGGAAAGGAGTGTGGCCCAAGATCTCTATTTTTGTTTGGCTAGTGGTGCAAGACAAAATCCTAACTGGTCATAACTTGATGAAGAGAGGCTATTATGGCCCCTTTAGATGCCCTAATTGTGAAGCTGAATCTGAAACCACCAACCATATCTTCATCTCGTGCCCCTTTGCTCAGTCTCTTTGGCAAGACTTTGCAAACTCCTGGAGAAAACCCCTCCATAATTTTCAATCTATTAGGGATCAGATAGTGGAGTGGGATGGACGAAAATCTGATCCTGATTATATGAGAGCCATTTGGGAGTGGACCCCCGCTTACATTATCTAGATGATTTGGCTTCGAAGAAATAAAATTATTTTTAGGGAAGAAAGAATTTCCCATTCCCAAACCTGGCTTTCTGAGGGCGGTAGTCGAATCCATTTTGGTCAAGAAGTGGGAGGATTGGGATAAACCCTTGGATAGCAATCTTAGAGATATCAAGAATCAATGGTTGGGCCAACATTTATATGATAAAAGCATTTGGTGCCCACTAAAGAATAATAAAAATGTTAGGAATCATACTAATATCAGATGGCAACCTCCCCATAAAGGGTTTGTCAAACTCAACTTTGATGGTGTGTCCAAGGGGAACCCTGGAAAAGCTGGTGGGGGTGGCATTTATCGTGATGACCAGGGGAATATGAGAGGCTATTTTTTCTTCAGCCTTGAAGATACCACTAATAATCATGCTGAGGCTCAGGCCCTCTTGGAAGGACTGTTGTGGGCCCTTAAACAAAATTGGCAGAATATTTGTGTTGAAGGGGATTCCCAGATGATCATCAACCAATTACAAGACCAGAAACGGTCCTCCTCTCCCTCTAATTGGAGGTTAGCGGATATTATTCAGACTATTAAAGAATTCTGTCACTCGTTTCAGTCCTTGGAAATTTGTCATGTGCGGAGATCTGCAAACAAGGTTGTTGATGCTATTGCTAATTGGGGAGTGGATAGAGGTCTGAGAGAGACCACCTGGATCAACCAGTTTGATGACATAAATGCTCCTAAGGGCATCAAGCATAGAATTATTTCTTTGATCAATAAAGATAAGGAGGGTGTTGGTAGCACTAGTCATGGTGAAAGCAGGATGGAGAAAGCCTTATGATTACTGCTTGTTGCTTTAGCCTTGGGTTTTTTATTTTTTTTGGTCTTGTCTGTTTATTTTCTCCTGTGGTGTTTTTTTTTTATTTTGGTCGTCTGTTTATTTTCTCCTGTGGTTTTTTTTTGTCTGTTTATTTTCCCTTGTGGTTTTTTTTTTTTTTTGTCTAGTCTGCTTATTTTCTAGTGGTTTTTTTTTTTTTTTGGCTTTGTCTCGTTTGTTTTTTTTCTCGTGGTTTTTTTGTTTATTGATGTTTCTGGTTTATTTTTATTTTGTTTTTGTTTGTGTTTTTAGGCATGCTCTTTAGTATGCTGAAGGGTGCAGGCTAGGTGCGAGCCCTGGGCAACTTTTGGCAGAATAGATACCCCTGCCTCCTTGGGTCTTACCTGAAAGTGGCACCCTAAAAGGGATGTTTTCCACAAACAAAAAAAGAAATGAAGCATGCATTCTTGAGTCAGTGGAACCCATATAAAAAGATAGCTAGTTTGAAGGTCACCATCAAAGGATATGAAGAAGAAATAAAAAGGCTTTAGAGGGAACTAAAAGAAATGAATAAAGAGGATATAATAGAAGAAAAAATACAAATGACAATGTGCAAGTTCATGGTTGCATTCAGAAGGAAAATCTTAAGAAGCAAGGATCCAAGGAGAAGCAAGAAGAAGTCCATGGAAGAAGCAAAAGCAAAGTCCAAGGAAGCCTTGTTAGAAGTGCACAAGGATGCACCAAAAGAAGGGTATAAGAGAGAAGATTGTGAAGAAGAATTTAAAATAAAGAAACAAATTGTTGAAGAATCAAAGGAAATAGAATGTTAGGTTAAGGTTGCAGCATATCGGCACCCACACCACCCTGAGCGACAACAATCTTGGAGGCATGGCTTAAGGCATCAATATTATAGATCTACATGGAGTCGGAAAGGCATCAAGTATGGCACTGTTTGGAAGAAAAAGCATTATGTTTTTGGATTTCAAAGGCATGCAACAGCGTCAAGGAACAACAGGAACAACCATTCAAAATATCAGAGCAAAGCAGCAGAAGCATGGAGCCAACAGAGCAGTTATGGATATTCAAGTGGCACAATGACAGCTTGGCATCATCAAAGACCACCACTAATCAAGATTTCACTTGGATGGATGGATGAACAAGATTGGAAAATGTCAAGAAGAAGGATGCTGAATATTTGTTTTTACAAAAAGAATTGAAGAAGACCCAAAAAATGAATATAAAAATTCAGACTTTTTATGAAAAAAGATGTAGGTATCTAGTTATAGCATCTCAATTGAAATGAGAATTGAATATGTTTATAAACTCTTAAGCTTTAAAGGAGAGAGTTGTGATTTGTCAAGGGTGGGGGACCCGCATACAACCCCCTTTTCTCAAGCAAAAAAAAAAAAGATTGGTGAAAGAAACATTTATGGCAGAAATTGGTTTTAACTGAAGCAAATTTCAAATATAAAGATTCCAATTTTCTTTGTTGAAACTCACATTCTAGTTAACTGATACTAGAATATACGCAATTAACATTTAAATCCATCCCATCATAGTTTCTCCAAGAAGGGCAAACTAGTAAACTCTTCTTGCCCAAAGATACATTAAATAATTGCAGCTTTCTACTTTCTTCTCTTCAATCCACATCATAAGATCAAAAGGACATATGAGTTTCAATTTACATCATGAAAAAAACATAACGTGACTTTCTATCCTAATCATAAGTTATAACAAAGAGACTGTCCTTGGATGATAAGTTTCTTCTCTGCTATCCATAATGTAATATAGCAATATCATGTGATTGTCCAGTTGGATCCATGATTAAAACATCAGTTGATTTTAATTATTAAATAGACTTTTTCTTCATTATAAGCTATAACACAAAGCTCTCCGATGATGAATCAAGTAGGAATGCACTACAAACTTTGATAGGATCATTGGACTGAGTCTAGCTGGTGGAGCTAACATGTACCCAAGTTTTTGAATCATTAACCCCTACGATCAAATAAGCCACTCTTTGAGTATTAGTCATGTTGACATACAGGTAAGAATAAGCCTGATCAATCATGCATAATTCTGACATGTAATAGATAATTGTGTCATGATCAACTTACCATTAGTTTCCTTCTTACGAGGTACAATGTCTCGTAGCCATTGCTATATGGAGCAGTACAGTTAGTGAAAGATAATCAATAATGAAGGAGAATAACAATGACAAAGTGACACAAAAATTAAAAAAGGATATTCATGGCAGGTTTTGTGGACAACAGATTTTCCTATAAGCACCAAATATATAAACAATCCAACCACCGTAGACAGGGTCTTTGAACATTTAGTCTTTTGAGTAGAAATGTGCCATGCTAAACCCATAGCAACAATTCTCTTCTTAATGTATATGGGGTTCATGAAACAATCCCCAATGCTTTGTGTAGCACCTAGAGGTCATACTTGCTTTCTTTGTTGGCTTATTCTCCACAATTGGTCAACGTCCAAACACACGTCATACACCTTATTTTCACGTCATCCCAATTGACACCAAGAATGGGTATGAATGTTTGCTGAACAAGTCTAGCTACATTTATTCAGAAAAGTCTATACCTGTTTTAAAAACGTGATCCCATTGCTTTAATATTAAATGAAAATTCTTTTTAAATGCCAATAATGGTTGCTTTTACATGATGTCATGAAAGTATGTTTCAAAATTCAATGATTGATGTTAAATAGCCATATTTGTTTCTCCAAAATTGTAATATCATGTTAATCTCTTCCACTTTTAGAAAAACCCTTTCTCATGATCATAGAGATCTGGTGCACTTTGCCTAGCTTTACAAAAAGATTAAGATATGTGTGTCTACTCCCGAAGTGCATGGATATGATTATAACACCCATTTTGTTCTACATTAATTGTGTGCTTTGTACAAGTAAACATCTTTCACAAAAATAAGTCAACATTGTGGCAGTATCTTGATATTGCTACAACCTATACAAGGGCACATGTGGCTTATCATATAAGGTATTTATCCAAGTAATACTTTTACTTCCATTGAAGCATGAATGCCAACTACTGAATCAGCTTATAGACTGCGCAAATTGGTTTGAGATTCCTGCTAGCTGCTAGGTTTTCTTGGTGCATCCAATTTTATGTTAATCTACAATCCTGCTTTCTATACATCTTGGTTTGTCCAACAAAGCAAAACCTTTAGGCTAAAAAGGTTTAAAAAGAGCAAACACAGCACTAAACTAAAAATCCAAGTATCAACAAGAAAAGATCAGGATATAGCTTGGCTACAAAAGACAAACATCAACTAGCATCAATGACAATAGATCTTATTAGCAAAAAGAGCTGTGTTTAAACATCACCATATTGAACGTACCTCACGAAAAATATGCAAAATATTCACCGGGTGTTAAACATGGCTTTCTCAAATATCTGACGAGAAACTGATAACTATAAGTATAAACTTACCAGGGTCTTTTGGCAACAAGTCTTCAGGACATCTAACATTTTCTTTGATGCATATACGAGCTAGTGTCGATTTTAATAAATTCTTCTGAGAATGTACAAAATGTTCAGCATCCCCTATTGAAACCATTTCCTGTGAACGATGGTAAATCATTTTGCATAAATACACAAAAATAAATATCATGGCATGCAAGAACTAGACTGTTCAGATAGTTCAATAATTTCAACATTTAATGAGATTATACCATACAAGTTAACATGATTTATTTAACATTAAAATTGTTTCTTGGAATATCAAAGATTTGGTACAAAGTTGCAAAGGGTTACCAACATAGCACATGAAGCATTCAAAAGCAACATGCAACATGAACATTGTCATACTTATATACTTCTCTATTCATGCACAAGATGCTTGATGACAAAGAATGCTGTAATGTCCCCTTTCCTAACTAGCCACTAGGTACAATATGGACTTGCCTATACAATGGTTCCCGTAGGCAATGTTGTGGGTTTGGGAGCCTCCAGGTGTTGTGGAGTTACTGTTGGACGTTCAGTTTTCAATGTGGACAGCTTTCAGGACCGTTTCCAGCAGGTTTCAGGGGGACTTACTATTTTTAGTAAGTCGATCAGAGGTAGTATCTTGGGAAGCGGACGTTACGGATGGATTGTTCGGCGAAATGGGTGTCCATTTCCAGTATTTTTTCTTGGGTCCGACCTTAGGAGGATTATTATTTTAATGCCCAAAAGTTATTAATGTAATATTTAAATGTAATGTTTAAATATTCTAATGTTGGGCTTATATTTTATTATTAAGGGGTATAAGGGGGATTTTTGGGAGTCATAAGGTAAGTTATAAATTAAAATTAAGATGTTATCTCCCTAGGAGTTTGGGACGACCCCTCATGGGGCTCTTTAAAAATAAATTTAAATGCAAATGATATTAAAGGAAAAAAAGCAAACTTGGCCAACCCAATTGTGAGAGGGAAATAAAAGAATGAAGTTGAATTCATTTTCACATCTTTGGCTATTCATTCTCTTGGAGCAATTTTGAGGAGTTCTTGCAGAGTTGCAGGGGTTTCGAATTCAGCTTGTTGTGTGACGAAAATCACCAGCAGGGACAACATCCTCAAAGTTGAAAGATATTCTCAGGGTGTTCATGAGCAACTCTACTTCAGGGGTTGCATTGGAGCTTTATACCTGTAGATTTACTGTGGTTTTCAAGGGGTTTGGAAGGGATTTCAAAGCATATTTTGCATACATTGTTGTAGCATTCATTCCTCAAAGATAGTCGTACAAGTGGAGTCATTTATTGTATGCGATTCCATGATTTGAGTTGGGGTTTCAAGTCGACTTGGTTTTTTTGCTTCTACGAGCTCCAGCTGTTCCATTTAGAGTGGATTTCTTATGGTTTCAGGGCAGATTTCAGACATTTCTTGCTGGCCATAATTTCCTCTAGCCTGGTCGTACCATATCTTGCCTAGCATTGAAGGTGGTTTTAATATTCAGAGCTTGGCTATCAATTAATGATTGTGATTGAGGCGTCTAAGGATTGGAAGCTTTCCTTTGCATTGATATTGTAAAAAGACATCTTTTATTTGTTGCTGGGAAAGAAATACATATATTCCTGTGTTGCTGTTCAGCTATAAAGTCGCCATTTTCAGTCTTGTACAGCTTCCGGGTATTTTGTTACTTTCCAAAGTCCTTTAAAGGGTTTATAGTTTTATATAAATATTATCTAAATTCCAAGTTCCGTTGATTCCCGCCAAGTAGTTTGCTAGATATTATTTGTTCAAGTTGGCAGTTTAACTTTTTTCTACATATTCTGTACTTAAATAAATAAATACAAATAAATCATAATATTGCACAAAATCCGAAAACCTTGCAAATTTCCAAAATAACAAAACAAGGCAAAAAATTTGTATCTCAGCTTGGGTGGGATATTACAGTGGTATCAGAGTTGGTTTCCTGCCAGCCTGTGATCAGATCTAAATTAGGGTTTCATGAGGAGGATTCAGCATCCCTGAGTAGATCAGCATTCAAAAATTTTCTAGGCACTTTTGAAGGGTTTGTGGTGGAATTTTGCTGAAATGAAACCTAGGGTTCTTGAACATTAAATTTTTAATTGTGGATCATGGCACTATTGGGCGAAACGAGTTGGTCGAAAGGCTTACTAATGCAGGAAGAAAACTTGGATTCATATCTCAGCCAAAAGATGTTCTCTACTGTGTCCTAGGGGAGGTAGAAGATTGTTTGTATATGATGGATTCATCACCTTCTCAGATATTACAAGCAGCTATGACTCCGGTGGTGAAGTATTTGGGCAAGCCTAGATGGTTGAAACACATGGATAAGGAGGTAAGACTCATGGTCACTTCTTGCTTGAGTGAAATTTTGAGAATTTCAGCTCCTAAAGCTCCTTATAATGATGACACATTAAGAACAATATTTCAGTTGTTTGTTGATAGTTTTGAAAGTTTGGAGGATGTTACTTGTTCTCATTTCTCTAGGAGAGTTTCCATACTTGAATTATTTGCAAAAACTAGAATGGGCAACATCTTGTTAGATTTGGACATGGATGAGTTGGTTTACGAAATGTTTCATCATTTCATTGCTTCAGCTAGAAAAGAACATGCTAATAATGTTATTGCAGCTATGAGAGACATTATGATTTTGATTATAGATGAAAGTGATTATATTTACCAACCACTCTTATCAATGTTATTGGACGTTTGGAGGCAAGACTTGGTTGCTTCCACTACTGCACATGAATTGGTTAATAGTGTTGTTAAACAGTGTGAGAGGAAGCTGAAACCTTTCTTGGACAATGAGGAGATTAGGGGAGAAGAGCAGCCCATGGCAGAAATTTCACATGAGGAAGCTAGTAAAGAAGAGCTTGTGGATCTAAAGAAGAATTCAGTGGAAAATTCTGAAGTTGTACCTACCCTAGACGAAGAAGAATTCAAATCAGAAATGGTTAACCAAGAGATTGAATCACCACATGAGATTGTTGTGAAAGAACATGATGCAGATGAATGTATTAAAGTTCCCAAATCAGTTTGTAATGATAATGGATATGGTCTAGATTTCCAAACTAAATCCTTGGATAGAAGTGTTCACACTAGTTCCAACTCCTTGGATTTGGAGAGTGATGTGTGGGAGAAATCAATCCCTCATGAAGATCACAATGAACATGCCTTTTCAGATCAGCTCCTAGTTCCTTGGGATCCAGGTGTTTTGGTACCAAGGTATGATGAAGGCATGGAGGCCATTGGAGGCTTCTCTTTCGCAGTTTCAGCCTTTGAAGAAAAGCGTTCAGATTTGGAGATCCTAGAAGAGAGCAATACACACCCAAATATGCCAAGTTTATTCATAATAAATGGTGGCAACTATTTTTCCAACCAACCTAGCTTAGATTCAGTCTTGGACAGAGTTGAGAATACATCTTCAGTTTTGGGGTGTTTGGATGAGAACGGCCGCCACTTGGAGTCATCTCTACATCCATTGGTATCATGGATCAGCCATGATATTACTCCCATAAGGTATGAGCTTCATCCTGATTTTTATAGCAGCAGATTGAGATATTTTGGCACTCATGAATTAGTGGCAACAATGTGTTTGATAAGACTAATGATGTATGAGAAGTATGGGACTCTTGCACCACATTCTTCCATGCTGTTAAGAATCATATGGGCTGCATGTTTTTGGATAGTTGGAGCACTTGATGGGACTGTATTAACAAAGGAAGCACTCACAGTTGGTGATGATATGATGCTTGTGTATAAAACTAATTACATGAATGAGGAGACAGAGATTGTTGACTCAAAATTTAAACTCATTCTCACTCATTTCTCCTCAATGTTTGATGGTTCTATTCATTTTTGCATAGTACAGTCTTTGATAGTAGTAAACTGAGTTTGGTTGACGTTAAGGACATTAACAACTTTTACACATTGCTGTTCATGGGATTCACAATGAGCACACTTTGTCAGAAGGAAGGCATCAGCCCTTAAATGCATGGAATCCAGGTGTAAAATTCAATTATGTGTTAGTGGCAGCCATGTATATAGATCAGTCTTCAGATTTGTTCATCACCATCGCTGATTTTGTCAGAGTTTTACATTTCACAACCATAGGAAATGATGAGGAAAGATGTCACATTGTTGTTAGAAGGTTTGTGCCACATATGAAGACTGTTTATGATACACAAAAGATACAATATTTGCTTATTTCAGAGGATGCATTTGCAAGAACAATCTTAGCAGGGACGTTGGGTCAATTGGAGCCTTGTATCACTCAACTTGGCGCACTACATGCCTATGATGAGACGTTGTTGTATAGGAGTTATTGGATGGTTGTGTTGGAATTTGTTACATTACTTGGTGCAATTTGGGCTGCACATGTGAAGACAACTGAGGAGGCAGTATACAAGGAGTTTTGGCCAGCTTTGTGGAGGAAATTTGATGACCAAACAATGTTGTTTTGGATAAACACTTCGCTGATTTTCAAGATTGATTTTGGGACTGTTGTGAGGGAGAATTTTGGTACCAATAGGACTGATTGTCTGCTGATTTCAGAAGCGGCATTTGGGAAGGCTATGAAGGAAGGAACGATGGAGAAATTGAGGTCTCATTTGGCAAAAAAAAGAGTTGCATCTTTAACAACTTGTGAGACAGAATTGGAGACAGTATGGGTTTCACGTAGACTGATCGGTAAGGCACCAACGACTGCACATCACATCAGGTCTGATTTACTTACATTCGCTGAGTTTTCGGTGACGAGGAATTGCTACACCACACGTGTTTTCAGTTTTGCGTGAGAATTGTATGAGGCCTGTGTTAGTCCACTTTGGGAGATATAATAAGGTGTCTTTCATAATGTTAAAGGCTGTTCTTAGAGCTGAGTATGAGCATAAGTTAGTAGTTTACAGGTATGCTCACTTGCAAGACATGAAGAGGGAGCATTGTCAGTTTTTGAGGAAGTTGGAGCAGCTTTTACACTTGGATTTGATGGCACATAATGGAGATAAAGTTGCATTTTCAGTTTTGATACATTGGGGGGCAAGTTGTTTTGGAGTTGGAAACGTGGGAAAAGTAGAGCTTCAGCCATTGACATGCACTTTCAGTCCCATTTTGGAACAGCAGTTAAGAAAAGCATGGAGTGAGGTATGTAGGAGTATTTTGGTCATAAAACTTGACATTTATGATGTTGATAATGTTTCTCAAGGTTGGGGAGTATTGGATTTCCCTTGGGGAAAGGAAGAGGTGATGTACTTGACTTATGCATATGGAGAGCCAGAGTTTGTTGATTATAATTTCCTTTTCACTCTCTTTGGTGTTGATTCATTCATTACCTTTGCAAATTTTATCACACTCTTGCATAGTACAGCCATTATAAATAAAGGAGAACTGAGTTTACATATCTTTGAAGAGATTAAACAGTTATTTACCATTGCTGTACATGACAAATCAGAACTGCTATGCATCACTTCAGATCTGGTCTGTGAGAGTTTGAGCCTATTTCCACTCAGTTTTTGCACAATTGCAGCCTTTGCACAGTTTTGGAATAGCATGAAGACAATCTTTGGTCAGCTTGAAGCAGGTTTGGGAACAGTCTTGGATAAATGTTTGAGGCAACCTTGGGTCCACACATTGTTGATTTGCATCTTGGCCTCACACTCAGATTTTTGTTTTGATTTTTATATAGAAGTGGCAGCTGTAATAATTGTTTTGAGATTGGTTTGGGACCCTGGAATCACAGGTGGTTCTGATTAGGTGATTCTGATGATGTTGATGTTATGTTAAGTATTGCTTGAGGACAAGCAATTTTGGGGAGGGAGGACTGTAATGTCCGCTTTCCTAACTAGCCACTTGAGGACAAGCAATTTTGGGGAGGGAGGATTGTAATGTCCGCTTTCCTAACTAGCCACTAGGTACAGTATGGACTTGCCTATACAATGGTTCCCGTAGGCAATGTCGTGGGTTTGGGAGCCTCCAGGTGTTGTGGAGTTACTGTTGGACGTTCAGTTTTGAGTGTGGACAGCTTTCAGGACCGTTTCCAGTAGGTTTCAGGGGGACTTACTATTTTTAGTAAGTCGATCAAAGGCAGTATCTTGGGAAGCGGACGTTACGGATGGATTGTTCGGCGAAATGGGTGTTCGTTTCCAGTATTTTTTCTTGGGTCCGACTTTAGGAGGATTATTATTTTAATGCCCAAAAGTTATTAATGTAATATTTAAATGTAATGTTTAAATATTCTAATGTTAGGCTTATATTTTATTATTAAGGGGTATAAGGGGGATTTTTGGGAGTCATAAGGTAAGTTATAAATTAAAATTAAGATGTTATCTCCCTAGGAGTTTGGGACGACCCCTCATGGGGCTCTTTAAAAATAAATTTAAATGCAAATGATATTAAAGGAAAAAAAGCAAACTTGGCCGACCCAATTGTGAGAGGGAAATAAAAGAATGAAGTTGAATTCATTTTCACATCTTTGGCTATTCATTCTCTTGGAGCAATTTTGAGGAGTTCTTGCAGAGTTGCATGGGTTTCGAATTCAGCTTGTTGTGTGACGAAAATCACCAGCAGGGACAACATCCTCGGAGTTGAAAGATATTCTCAGGGTGTTCATGAGCAACTCTACTTCAGGGGTTGCATTGGAGCTTTATACCTGTAGATTTACTGTGGTTTTCAAGGGGTTTGGAAGGGATTTCAAAGCATATTTTGCATACATTGTTGTAGCATTCATTCCTCAGCATAGCCGTACAAGTGGAGTCATTTATTGTATGTGATTCCATGATTTGAGTTGGGGTTTCATGGTGACTTGGTTTTCTTGCTTCTACAGTTCCAGCTGTTCCATTTAGAGTGGATTTCTTATGGTTTCAGGGCAGATTTCAGACATTTCTTGCTGGCCATAATTTCCTCTAGCCTGGCCGTACCATATCTTGCCCGGCATTGAAGGTGGTTTTTAATATTCAGATTTTGGCTGTCAATTAATGATTGTGATTGAGGCGTCTAAGGATTGGAAGCTTTCCTTTTCATTGATATTGTAAAAAGACATCTTTTATTTGTTGCTGGGAAAGAAATACATATATTCCTGTGTTGCTGTTCAGCTATAAAGTCGCCATTTTCAGTCTTGTACAGCTTCCGGGTATATTGTTACTTTCCAAAGTCCTTTAAAGGGTTTATAGTTTTATATAAATATTATCTAAATTCCAAGTTTCGTTGATTCCCGCCAAGTAGTTTGCTCGATATTATTTGTTCAAGTTGGCAGTTTAACTTTTTTCTACATATTCTGTACTTAAATAAATAAATACAAATAAATCAGAATATTGCACAAAATCCAAAAACCTTGCAAATTTCCAAAATAACAAAACAAGGCAAAAATTTTGTATCTCAGCTTGGGTGGGATATTACAGTGATCATCCTTATTTTAAGCGAAGTTGAACATCTTAATGCAGATGCAATATAGCTGTCTTCATTATACAAGTTTTAGTTGCATGTAATTGTCTACAATTTACTAACATATGTATCTAACAAAGGAATAATTATACAAGATATATTGTACTTATAACCCTTATAAACTATCATGCATGCTATGTTCCCCATACACATTACTAGAACAACACATTCAGGCAGCTCCACCCAATCGATCCATAAAATTCAACATTTTTTATCTTTTGCCATTCACACATGATGGAAGCATGCGTGCACACACGCATGCATGCACAAAAATCAGAAATGTACTATGGATACATAAATCCTCTTCATATCAATCAAAGAAGACATTTCATTTCATATATTTTGTTGCACTCTCTTATCATGTGACAACTATGTATATTGTTATAGAGCAGTTCTGATGTTCTCATATGTAGATTCATGAATGTTCTGTTTTGTTTACATTGCGTATCTATATCTGCTGTTGCACATCGATAAAATTCCAATTTGGAGCATTCTCACTTCATTAGAATTTGCTTTTGCACCACTCTACTTCTCAGAACAATAGGAAACTAAATGCTCATATTTATAAATGTGTCATCTTAATCCTAAGTAGGAAAACTTCAACCAAGCTCTAATACCAATTTTATAAGACCAATCATACCAACCTAAAACCAAAATAGCATACATCACTAGCTATAGAAAGAGTCACATGCAAAAGCAATCCCTAAGTTTTCTTCGCATCATAGTCATCTTGAAAAAGAACAACAAACGGTGAAAATTTTCCCATGAACTACTAAATTTCTGCACAATAAATGAATAACTTTCTGCAGAGCAACTTAGTTCACATAAGCTGTTGCTGATTGAACTCTATCCTGCCATACTCTTCCATCAACAGGTGCTGCATTCCTCTTCCTAACAGTAGCAAATACACAGGTGCCCATACAAGAAACTAGATTCAGCATCATATGTAAGAGGAATCACCTGCTGAGTAGCAATTTTTCACCAGAATAAGGTTTTTCCCTGCGAAGCTAAGGGAAATTATTCTATGCAGTTACGAATGCTTGCTATGAAATCCCATTTAGAGTAAAACAGGGGCCATTACAAAGCTCCAACAAGACCCTCTTCCAAGACTGATGCCATGTAAATTAATTCTCACCCCTTCGCTGATAACGACTCAAAATTGATTCCACCCTTGCACCATAATGCTATAGGCACGAGGATTGCCTTTGAATTCTATAATTCCAACTAACAAACGACGCCACCAGGACACCAAAAATGGGTTCGGTATCAACAGGCTAGCTAAAGTTACTCACCCTTTGCCTTTACGGCCACCCATCCATGTAGTAAAATTATAAGGAAAGAGAAATAAATCAGACTACTCTAAATATTCAACTTATAGAATATATGAGAGGACAAAACACTGCCAAAGTTGATTCCAAATCTCAGGATGAGAGGTAAAATTGAAGCTCTAGCAATAACACAATTGAATGTTTGGCTTCCAGGAGTGACTCAACTTCCATGGACAACTCTCTTAACTCTTCAACATTTGTGAATGTTATGGTATCTTCTCGGCCTCCCATAATGTTCTGGAATCAGGTCTGCAATTTCTGTGACTTTTCACCATCCTCAGGTGCCTCCATGGCTTCTATAGTGCCTTCATATCAGTTACATGTTGATGACTACATAAATACAGCACTTGCATCCTGATAATTTTCCACCATCACTGGCAAATATCTCGTACTAACACCACCTATTCTTGCATAACATCCTCTATCCTTAAAGGAGACTTGAGCACATATATTTCGAAGCACTTTTGTATATATTGCTTTTTAAGGGAAGGAAAACCTTTACTTTTGATTGTCCTTGGAATGGCCTTTTGACTTTTCAAACACCTCCAATGAGAAAAACGTCAGATTATTTGGTTTAAATGACCTCGCCTCATGAATCTAAGTTAATGATTTCACCCCTTCTCTCCCATTGCTCTCTGATTTATCATCCCTTCAGTCAAATTACCATTTAGTACTAAATCAAATATTACATGGCACTTTTGAATACTTGAAATAAGTAAAGCATTATTTAACAACATAAATTTTGGAATATTGGAGTAGTTAATACATTATATACATAAAAATACAAGCCATTTAAAAACATTCTCTCTAATATGTTCCAAGTTTCCTAAAATTTTTCAAGAATAATGCATTTGAAAGATAGAACAGTTGTATCTCCCAATGGAGCATGCTAATGTGAATCATTTGCATGTGCCCTCTCATCATCAATACTGTCATCTATCACATCTGATGAAGTGTATTACATAGTTAACTAGTCATATTGCTTTTGCCAAAACAGAAAGTAATTCCATAAAATCTGTTATTCTCTAATCAACATGTAAAATTTTGGTTTAGCTGTAAAACATATTCATGATTAGATAAAGCTGTCACAGAATTAAAACAATAAACTGTTTCCACATGTTTGTATTAGTGACTTGCTGAACATCATGGCACAGATCTATATAACATTAGGATAGTATATAAGAACAAACCTGTCCAAAAAGAACGTCATATGTAATTATATAGATCAGTTCAGCTTGCCTCTGCAATAAACATCACACACACAATGTTATTCTATAAGCAATTTGCAAATTCTTTCAATTTTGCAGGAGTTAGAAACTAAATAGACCGGAGAAAAGATGGTTGGATAAGGCCACAGATTCAAAAGCTAGGAAAAGGATTATCAACAAATAATGTGAAAGAAACATACATGGATAACTGCAGAGTGTGCAAGCTAATCAACTTATGACAGTGCAAAGGTTTCATACCTTCCACTTGCAACTCATGAACTTGGTAGCTGATAAAATTTTCTTCAAAATTGGAAGATCTGAAATAAATTTGCAAAATTGTTAATGAGTTATTATGTAACATCAGTTGACTAAATATGCATCGGTGATAAATTATGTTCATGCTAAAAAGGGAGACATTCTAGTTCAAAATTCCAACCTTCAATTCTTGAGATAGTGCAGATTGACAAGTGTATAATTCATCTAGAAGGAACGGTAGCTAAATATTCATCAAAATTAGAAATCATCAAGAAAAGATGTAAGCAATCTTAAGAGTTGAAAGCCTAAATTGATAAAAATCTTTAATTTAAAGATAAATCAATACTTTAATCAACAATAATGTTTTCAATAGAAAAACACAGGAGCTCTATGCCAATACAATGCTTGAAATGATGCTTATGAGAATTACTTGATAGAATGATAGTATCACTTCCCTAGGACTTCACTTCCAGAAATATCTCTGTAGAGGGAAAAGTAGTGAAGAACTTCACTGTAAGTTATATTTTTAGTGTAAATGAAGATGCTATTTGGTACTTAATGTTATTACATTGCCGACCGCAACATAGGAGCACGTGCAGAGTAGTATATATTCATATATCTTGATAATATTCTTGAAAACAGCAGATTGAAGCAATACCAAAAAATAAAAAGAAGAAAACACCAGATCCAAGAAAAATAGAAAGATAAGCCATATTTTGAAGAAAAACTCATCTACATATGGACATGTATTAGATTCCAATATCAGAGATTGGCATGATAGCAGTCTCCACCTAGCTTGAATGATTTGATCTAGTTGAGGAAGTTTCTTTCTTAGGTTATGAAATGCAGGAAAAGAAGATCATTGTTTATATCCAAAGACAGGAATAAATCTTCAATTATCCAAGAAGAATTCCCAAAAAAGAGATCAATTGTTGAGATAACCAAAAGACCAAAGATCAAACCTAGCATTTGCTGGTTCCTTATCCAACCCAATTTGGTTGCATGAAAAACAAAGATTTGATCAAGTGTAACCTTAGTTAGGAGTATTGTTGAGACGCCACTAATATAATGGAGAATAAAGAAAGAATCAGAATTTAAGGAAACATCACAAGGATATGCAAAGTGATAGCTTCCCAAAGGTACAAAACCAATCATCTTTCATTAGGATAGTTGAAAATAGTGGCAAGTGATCTGCCCATATCTCTATAAAAGCAACAGTACCTCCCCTAAATCTCATAATAAATAAACCAAATGTTCTTCACCTTCACTCCTGAAGACCAAAGACAACATACCCTACCTCTCGTGGAATATAGTAGTCTATCTCCACCCACAAATGATGTGGGCAAAATCTGAGTTATCCAAGAGGAATCTTGAGGTTGTGTATCCAATGTCATTAGATATGATCAGAATAAATAAGAATGCACTCCTCAATAGCCCATGAAATGCTCAGTATAGAATGAAAGCTTTTAACTATGAGGCTGAGGTTGGAGCGACCCAAGTGATCTGAATATATTGTTTTTTTTTTTTTTTTTTTTTTTTTTTTTGAGAAATACTTCGTATACACATCCACCGTGGCGATTGAACTTGGGTCACATCACCGATAATGCAAGTGGCATCCTTGCCGGTAGACCACACTCACGGGGATTGATTTGAATATATTGTTAATAAACATCATCTCTGACTACTTAATTAATCACCTTCTTATCAGGAAGAAGGCGAGGAGGAGCATTTAAAGCATATCTGAATGCAGGTAACCAGTCTATGGAGATGCCAGCTAACTAAAGAAAAGAAATAACTTCTGAGTACCAGTGATGATGAAAACCAAAAGTGCTCCTAGAGAGAATCCATTATAAGGAGCAAAGTGCCAAATATGGGACTCTCTCTTGGCCCAAGGTGCAGTGACCCATGGATTTAAAGAAATGAAGTTGAAAAATAATTTTCAAGATGCTCTCAAGGCAAAGAAGATGAGCATCAAACTCAACCTAAACAATATATTGTGAAACTGATCTTTTACATCAAATAAATAGCTGAAGCAAAACAGTCTAGACCACCTTAATACAAATCCAATCAGCACATTTGAGACTCAAGCCCCTGTTAGGATATTTTATTACATTATTATTAGATCATGCATTATTAGCTGGAAGATTATTTTGATATTTCTTCCATATGACGATCTCCTAAAGCGGGAGTATCAATCTTCCAGTTTGTAACCCTAGAGCATGTATTAAATAGGCTCTTGCCTCAATGAATGAATGGATTTTTGCTATCATTGGTATCAAAGCATATCAAGTACTCTTAGAGTACTTAAGCAAAAGTGGGACTGGCCTCACTTTGGTTCTTCAACTACGAGTGTCCTTATGGTAACCTCTCATCCTACCGGAATGCATGGATAACCAATCGCTGCAATCGCCAAGTATAATAGAGTAGATCATTGCTTACAAGGTTCACTCTCTCCAGTAGTTGGGCCACAGACAATAAGTTGTTGGCTAGTCCTAGGACATAGAGGACTTGTTTGAGGGTGTGTTTCCCATCTGGAAGATGAATTGAAACATTGCCTTCTCCTTTCACCTTGTAGGTTTGATTATTGGCATTGGTCACTGGTTTCCCTTCTTTTTCTTCCAAGGTAGCAACCCATTCTGTGTTCCCTATCATGTGCTTGCTAGCACCAGAACAATGTACCAAACATCATCCTTGATTTTGGCGACAATTTTGGTCATGAGTACTTTGTGTGGTTGTTCAGAATCTAAATCTAACTCTTCAATGGCAACATGCCCTTTTTGTTGCTTATGTTTGGTTCGTGGCATGTACTATTGTTGGTGCTTCTATTGAGGTTTGCGGACCTGATCACCTCGTGGGGCAGCATTGTACCGACAATATTTGGTATCATGTCCGTCTCATTCACAAATATGGCAATACCTCTTTTGGTGATGAGGTTGTTATTGTGATGCGGAGGAGGAAGGACCTTTGTTCGAAGAACCCCTTTGTCTTCTTTGTGTCCCAAATTTCTAACTTATAGGTTTCAGTTTTATGAGTGCACTGTTCAACAACTAGTCCCTCAATTTGTCGGTTTCTTCTTCCTGTTGCATCATATTGACCAACTCCTCGAAGGAAACAACTCTGTTGGAGACCTGTAAGGAGTTAATAAGTACACAAAAGGAATCTGGTAAAGCTCGAAGTATGATGGGAACTAAGAGCTTGCCGTCCACTTTTTCACCCATAGCATTCAGTTTTCCCTTCAGGTCTACAACTCTGCAAAGAAATTTCTCTATAGTCTCTCCATATCCCACTCGCACTGTGTGAAGTTGGGAGTGAAGGTTAAGAATAGTGGATTGATAATTTCCTTCATAAATGGTCATAAGAGCATCCCATGCTTGACTGGAAGTTCCTAAATCACAAATGTGTGGCTAGATCTCATCAGTTGTAGCAAGGGTGATTAGCATCAGTGCTTGTTGATCTGCTTCATCATACTTCTTTGCTTGGTCCACGTCTTGAGGTCGCATTTTGATGCCTATCACAATGTCCCATAGCTTCTCCACTGTCAAGATAGTTCACATGCTATGATGGATGCAACTACCCAATGGCAGACCCATAGGCGACAGCCCCAAAGGCAGACCCAATGGCAAACCTAGAGGCCGGCCAACCTGGTGGCAGACCCAAAGGCAAAGCCAATGGCAGACCCAAAGGTTGACCCAATGGTCGACCCAGTGGCCGACCCAGAGGCAGACCCAAAGGCAGAGCCAATGGAAGACCCAGAGGTATTTACCCAAGAGCCAGAGTAGCCAAAGCCATAGCAGCCAGAGCCAAGAGCCAGAGCTAAGAGCCAAATCTAGAGACAAGAGCCTAGACTCCTCTAAATTAAGGGGGGTCCTAATATTTCCTAATCCGAATAATGTAATAAGGGGGGATGTTAGGATATTTTATTATATTATTATTAGA
This sequence comes from Wollemia nobilis, assembly GCA_028583015.1. Lineage (NCBI taxonomy): Eukaryota > Viridiplantae > Streptophyta > Pinopsida > Araucariales > Araucariaceae > Wollemia > Wollemia nobilis. The sequence goes on along the minus strand of JAQPPZ010000521.1, from coordinate 12,712,164 downwards.
TCGTGCATTATTAGATAGAAGATTATTTTAATATTTCTAGCATATGACAATCTCCTAAATCAAAAGTATCGATCTTCCAGTTTGTAATTTTAAAGCATGTGTTAAAGGCTCTTACCTCAATGAATGAATGGCTTTTTGCCATCAACCCCAAATCTTGAATCCATAAAGGATAGTGATTTTGATAATGCAATAAAAAAGGCCCATCTTTGTCAATATATCTTCTAACTATTGTTGTAAACATTGACGTTCTAAGACTAAGAGAGATGTGTATCCCTTACAAACTGATGATTGTGAAGCTAGTCGAAGATTAAGGAACGAACACATAAAATAAACCCCCACGTACATGTCAGTAGTGGTGAACTCAATCGACTCACCCTGAGAAACCAAAACTTCGAAACGCTACTCTTTGATGTGTTGAATATCATCACCTTAGTCTTGCTAAGGTTGACTGCTCATTGTTTTACACTGCAAAAGTGAGCAAGAGCATCCAAGTTTTACCTCAAGCATGCACCATGCAAGTCTTTACTTGAGCATGTAGTGCAAACTTCTCTTCAGCTAGAATTTATTCCTCTTTTCTTTCATGTCACGACAATGCCCCCTTCTTGACTTGCTTTATTCCTAAAACAACTGGAGTGCTAGACATTTTCAAGTAATTAGCACTTCCCATATAGCCTCTTCTACAAGTAAATTTGTAAACCAATAATTTGGACCCCTAATAAACAAAACCAGGCAATTGTTGCATATAGATCTCCTCATGGAGAAAAGCAAACTTGACATCCCTTTAATGAACTTCCCATGTGAAAGATGCAGCAAGGGAAAGAGTCATGCAAATAGAGTTCATGCAAGAGCAAAAGTTTCATTAAAATCAATATCCTCTTTTTGAGGGCACCATACCATCAGCTCTATTCTTGGTCTTATAGCATTTGAGCCCAACAATGTCCTTATCTTTATAGCACCAGTTCCCAAGTCTCATTCATCATAAGTGAGTGTATGCAATAGTCATAGCTTCCCCCCTTTCGAGACACCCTTTGCCTAATTATACACAATAAGATCACCTTCTAAATCTACCTTAAAGAGAAGGGCCTGCTATGTAGGGGGCTTCATTGCTCATTTTTCGTAGAGGGTACACTCCACTAATTTGAAAAGGGTCTTGGGCCATTCAGGCATTTCACTTGCTATACAGGCGAAGGAGTGTATAGAGAAGGAAACTCATTAATAGAAGAAAAACCAAGAACAGAAGCGTCTAAATAATAATGCTTGAAAAGGAAATAATGCACTCACTAGAAGAAACATCCAACGAACTAGAGGGGCCTGTGTTAATATCATCCAAGAGAGGTTCAAGATCAATAAAAAAATAGTGAGATGAATCCTTGCCCTCAAGAAACTTATTGACAGATCTGGATGGCCCATGGGATAACTCCTCGTTGAAGAAAACATCTCTCTAAGTGATTACTTTGTGTGTATCTAGATCATAATGCCTATGAGCTTTCAGCTCTTCACTATACCCAAGAAAGATGCACTTTTGACTCTTCGCTTCAAGCTTAATCTCATGTTGAATTGGAATGTGGGCCCATGCAATGGAACCAAATATCTTGAAATGTGAAGTTAAAGGTTCTCCAGTCCATCTGTCATAAGAAGCCATGCCTTTGACAACATGTGTTGGAATGCTACTAATTAAGTGTGCTACAAAATGCACCACCTCGACCCAAAATTTGGGATCCATTTGTTTGGGGTGGATCATACATCATGCCATCTCCATGATTGCAATATTATTCTATTCAGACCCACCATTTTGTTGAGATATATAATGAAGTCCTACGTCATGTTATGCCATACTCCATTAAAAAGTCATCAAATTCGTTACTTGTGTACGTGTCCGCATGCAATATAGATTGCATGCATTTAAACCAAATTTTCCTTATTATACAAGCTCAAGTTTGTTACTTGTAAACTTTCTGCTTCTAAAAGGAATATGTTTCCCATTTTGCATAAGAAATGTCCTTATGCTTGTACTTGAAGGATCGTATTGAACCACAAAGAAGAGGGAAAAAAAATCTACGAGTGTTAAAACTGAGTTGGATATTATTATTTTTTCATGAGTTCAATGTAAACTCCATTGCCTCTATCTAATGAATTTGATCTTGTTTTTTTAAGATCAATAAAAGGGGTTGCAAGCCATCCAAAGCCTCTTACAAACTTCCTATTGAAACTACATGGACACATGAATCCCCTCAACTGGTATAATTGTATTTAAGTGCAAGTCTCGTGCAGATGGTAGTTAATTGTTTGTTTCATTATGAGCAGTGTCTGGCATGCATTTGTGAAGATAGGGCTGCTCTTGTATAATCACTGACAAGTGGAACTGAAATGGACAAAAGAGTAAAAAATGATAATGAACACTCCAAGAAGATCTTAATTCAAGCCATCGGCAACCAGATTTGTACTACCTTCTTATATTTGATGCTTAGGTGGAATTGTTGCAGGTATATTGACCTCTTTTGATGACATTCATTTTATACTTTGCTTTCCATTGACAGGAATTGCAAGGGTCTATAATAAATATGTATGATTCTCTCATTGCTCCAAATATAATGTTTTCACTAACAACATGCTTGGGACATGGCATGGAGTTCTTTGTCCTATGCAGGATACATTCAGAATATGTCATTGAATATCTCACTTGGTAGGCAACAAGATGCTTAAGTTGAGCAAGGAATGTACCAAGTGCATACGTTGATAGTTTCTATCTCAAATCGTTGTTGCAAATCCAAAAAAGCAAGTATTAGTGCCAAGGTAAGTCAATGAATAAAGTCTCAGGATGTTCTTTGTGGTACCTCAGTCCACATGAACTTTGTTTGGCTCTTCCTTTTCTCACTTAATTTAAGTGCCATGATAGTTGTTGCAGATCCAAAAAGGCAAGTATTAGTGCCAAGCTAAGTTAATGAATCAAATCTCAGAATGCTCTCTGGTTTATTGCCATGTCCCATAGGATAGTATGCATGTGTCATCTATCAATGTAAAAGTATTTGTAACATGGTATGCCTAGGACCACATTGGTTGTATGCACTCCGACAAGAGCAAAATGGTGCATTGTGACTTCATACATACTCTGATGCTTCCATTCCTATCATACTCGGATTTTGAAAATAGCACACCTCAATACCCAAGCATGCCTGGACTGGTACACAATATAATGTCAAAGGTCACACATGATAATATCGACTAACCAAATACATATCATAATGAGGAGGCTTTACATGAGTGGAAGAGGTTAAGGTATTATGCCGAGGCTCATTGCTGTATAGGTACTTAATAATATGGAGCAAAAACTGCAACGACATGGTGAGATGTAAGCAAGCAAAAATTTTCATTTCCATTGAGGAAAGGGAACTCACATTTAAGGGTTTGACAGACGAGGGCGAAGGTGGCTTTCTTGTTGCGGACAGAAGGCTTGTAGACGAGAGATTTGATAGAAGCAGATGCTCTGCGCTGCGAGTGCCCCTGCATAACGCACCGCAGTACCTTCGCCGCTTCCCGCCGTGCGAAATATGCCGACCGCTCTGCCTTGCCCACATCCTTCAACTTCAAACTCTCCCCTTTCTTCTTCATAACACCCTCCCAGAATTCTATTGAACCCAATTCGAATTTTATTTGTCTCAGAGTGTATTCAAAAGACTCTATCACAGTATATAACTCATTAGTTGTGGATAGAGCTTGAGGCTAGTTTGAACCACCCTGCAGGCGCCTTCATATTCTTTTTTCTTTCTTTAAATAATAATGATCTCCAACATAAAATGAAATGAAAGATTTTAATTACGTTAGCCACAATCAAATATGGTTTATGGGATCTCAAATATGAAAGTACAACTACTCAAATTATATCATATGATCTTTAATATCTTTGAGAAGGTTGTTCCTTCTCCTCCTGTTGATTTGGGTTAGCAATTCCCCCAACTTTTTTTATTTTACTGTCTTCAAATATTTGGCCATGGATATCTGGAAACTCGAGCATTTATAAATGAAGTGTTCATCTGTCTCTGCTGCCCCTCTCCCTCTGCTACATAGAGTACATATCCTTTCTTCCCAATGTGTTTTTGGGCGTTGTCCATCTCCTTGTTTCACATAGAAGCCTATGAGAGCTAGTTCTTATCTGAGCAATGAAGATTTTTTCCTTCCACTTGATTTCAGCGCCTATATACGCTTTTTCCTTGTGGTCATAGGGTTAAACTTTGCAATATAATATTGTCTTTTCTTGCATTTTTCCACATTCCACTTCTAAATTTTTTTATTCACATAATTTTTTTTTGTCTTTGTTGACATTTGGGCATTCATTTATGATGATTTTCCAAAGTTTCATCCATTTATTATTTATGCAACTCTTAGTCCCTAGCTGCCTTAGGCCATCTTCGTCCCTAGCTACCCTAGGCCATTGTCGTTTTTCATGTTTTCTATTTTTTCAAGTAACATAACAACTTGGTCATAGCAATTACTTCTAAATGGAACATTCCAATTTCAGCTAGAATAATTTCATAAGGGGTTTTGGCCTTAATTTTGAGAAAATTTGTGATTAGATATTTTTGAATCCTTTCTATTTGCCTCCATTTTGCATTTGTTGTGCTACTAGCTCACACCTCGCAACCATACAACAAAACCGGTGTAACAAGTAGGCCACATAAAACCTTGGTGGTCTTCCAGTCCCACAACTCGCCATTCTTACACCTATTTTGAAGTGCATATAGTGCTCTCCAATAACTTTGAGTTTTGTTCATCCTACATGTATTCCAATTAAGTTTGTCATAAAAGTCTATGCCCAGGTATTTGTATTCTACTACTACCTCAAGCAGTTCTCCTGCAAACTGAAATTCGAGTTGTTGCTTCTCTTTTTGCTGAAAAAATCATAATTTTTGTTTTGCTCATGTTCACCTGCATCCCAACTTCCTTACATAAGAGTTCTAGGGTTCGAAGGTGATCTTCTAGATCTCTGGCTGTTTTGGCCACAAGAATTACATCGTCTGCATACATGAGGAGTTTTACCACATATTTGGCTAGTGCACACCCTCTCCCCCAAATTTGTTTATCCATTCTTCTAACTTGTCAATGTACAATCCAAATAAGGTCGGAGATAGAGGGCAACCTTGTTTAACACCTATGTCACTACCAAAAAAATCAGATAACCCTTCTTGTGAACTGTTGCCCTGCGAGTGAATTGGAACCTCTAGCTCTTCCATTCTGCTCCATAATTTTTTCCTTGGCATTGTGTCAAATGCCTTTTTGAAGTCTACAAAACAACAAAAAACCTCCTCTTTTTTGTCCCATATTTTTTCCACTATGTGTATGAGCGTGATACAGTGATCAATAGTTGAGTGCTTGGGCCTAAAACTCGCTTGCCCCTTTGCTCTCTTTTCCTTTTCTTCTGCTCGTATGTTGATCCTATGCTCTATCATACTTCCAAACAACTTTGCAAAAAGAGGGTTGATCATGATAGTTCGATAGTTTGAGGGATTATTTACATCTTCACTTTTAAACAAATGAGTGGTTGTCCACTTGGTAGGGAAGCCATTTTGTATGACCTCATTGAAAAAAAATTTGAACTGCGATGCCAGAATATCTTCCCCCATTTTATATGCTCTGCCTGAAGATTGTCTATGTCACGGGTTTTACCAGTTGCTAACTTTTTTATCCCTTGAATAATGTCTTCATTTGTGAAAAGTTATTTCTTGACAATGATAGTAGAGGTGTCTCCTGCTAGATACTACGCTAATACAATTGTTTTGAATACTCCAACCGTTGATAAACTGTTATGCTATTTTCAATTTGCATAATTTTCATGCTTAATTCCTTCCAAAATTTCTTTGGTTCATGCTTCCCTAAGTAAATCAATTATTTCCTCATTGTTTTAGTGAATTATTTTTTTTTTGCCCTTACCAGTTTCTCATATGCTTTTCTATTTGCTCTTGTTTTACTTGTTGGTTCCTTTAGTAATCTTCGCATTTTTTTTGCAATCTTCATTGAACCATGGGTTGGTTGGAAGCTATTCCTTTCTTTCTTTATAGGTCTAGCTCTCTTGCATTTGTTTAGAGCTTCTTGGATAACGTGCATTAACCATTCACTCTTATTGTAATCTCTGCTACTGTGAGGTAGTTGTTCCCTTTCCTGTAACTTGTTATTTAATACTGCTCTAAAATTCTATCAATTTTCATCTGTTAAGAGAATGTTTCCTTGTGAGGATATTTGTTTTGATTGCCTTGCAAGTGATTTTCTCTTGGTTTATCTCCATGCATTTGAAGCTTTGTAACAATTGGGTTGTGATCTGACTTAAGGGTGCAACTTATTTTGAGAGACCATGTTATTCACGTTTAAAAAATTAAAAGTAAAAGTAGTCATGTATAAGTAATGTTTTCTAAATGTCATATTGGCACTAAACTTTTCAAAACATGGTATCTTTCCTTAATGAGATTGTCTCATTAAAAGTATTTTAATAGCAGGTTGGAATTTATTGAATTTATTTTTGTTTAGTAGATTAGGGTTTACAGATGTCTTCTATGCCTTAAAAACATCTTAGTACATCCAGGGGTGCAATGCAACGGTTCGGGCTTTGGCTCTTATTTGGTAGGTTCAAGGTTCAAACATCGGCATGGATGAGTGTGTGAGGGGATGGGTGTGTGGTGGCTTTGTGTTAAATTCTTTATTGATAAGTATAGCTCTCGATTTTACGAGGGGTCATGGTTGGGAGGAGACTACTCAACCCTGTGCGTCGATCATAGAGGTTTCTCACAATAACCAAATAAAAAAAAACATCTTAATAAAAAGTAATAATAATTTTATTAAATATATTTAAATATAAATTTTTTAAAGGAATGTGAAACCATCGATGGTCAAATGGATGTCCATTAGATAATTAAACCGGGGACGGATGGAGCAGCAAGGAGGAGGAGCGAGAGGTCTAGGGGCATCAAACCCTAGGTGTGGGACTTCAGAGGGCAGATCAGCAGACGCGGCAGGTGGGGGCTCTGGCGAGATAGCAGGCCCCCAAGCGGAGGATGTGGACAAGGAAGTTCTATTGGAACCGGTCCAAGGGCGTTGGGCGGATGCGGTTGAAGATTTCTCTGAGGGGGACCAGGACTCTATGCGTCAGGATCAAAGGAAGACCCAAGAAGGAGACAAAGAGAAACCTGGCAACTGGAGACCTTCATATCTTAATGCTCTTCGCGGTAAGCAAAAATTATCCGACTCTTGTTTTAATCTAAAATCTGTCAATGGTAGGTTGCACGTCCCGCATTCCTTAGCTCAAGCATGTGGCTATGGAGGGCATAACATCTTTGGTGGCTAAATTTATGGGGGTGAGGCCGGACATGGAAGTCATAAGGAGATGGGCCATCCAAAAATGGCAGCCAAGGGCCGGTATGATGATTAAGGCTTTACCCAAGAGTTTTCTTTTGGTGACATTTCAATGTGAACAGGACATGGAAAGGACTCTCCAAGGAGGTCCTTGGTTTTTTGGGAAAAGGGGCTTGTATCTGAAGCGTTGGTCCCCCGATTTCAACCCCTGCACTCAGTGTGCCGGATTTGGCTCCTATTTGGGTTAAGATGCCAGGATTACCTCTCGCTTTCTGGAACGAACAAATATTGGCTGGGATAGCTACGGAGATTGGAGAACTAATAGCTATTGATCCCGCAACCTTGAGCAAAACAAGACTCCCGTCTCGCTCGCATGTGTGTGTTGGCGGACCTGAGTAAAGAGCTCCCTAAATCCATTATTTTGTCGTCTATGTTTGGCCTTCATACTCATGTATTTGAATATGAAAATATGTCTTTTAAGTGTAGTGTTTGTGGGAAGGTAGGGCACCAGGGTATCCACTGCATTTCCAAGAACCAAACCCCCACTCCAAAATACCGATCCTCAAACCCGTAATAATATCCCTCCCCGCGCATCTCCATTCCTACCCAACCCGGGCCTCAAGGACGTGGAGCTCGAAATCCGAATATCGTAGACCCCGTTCGCCCTATTGTAAGCAAGAGGCAACGTTTTAACCCTCCTCCCAAAAATTCCTATGCCCCAAAACCCTCTCACATGGGAGCCGGTCCCTTTGATGGGAACCCTCAAGCTCAACCTCGCTCCTAAGATGATACAAGCAAGCCTCGTAGCCAAATCACAAAGGAAAGAACCCCATAGATCAACGCCCCGGGGCAAGTAAGTTTGATTGGGTGATACGGGAGGCCTATGGAGGCTCTGGTGGAAGTGGTCCCATGTACCTGCAGAGGAATTTATGGGAAGAAATTCCAAGGAGATCAACATCCCAATGGAGAACAGCTTTGATGCATTAAATCATTTGAAGGGAGATCGGATGGACAGCCAAGAAGTGGAATCCGAGGTAGAGGAGACTCAAGAGAAGGATTTAGAGGAGAAAAATCGGAGGAAGGAGCAGGAAACTAATAATACGAGCAAGGATACTCAGGAGGAAGAGGTGAACCACCAAGATCACTGTAACCCCAAAGCAGGGAAAAAAGAATCTACTAATCAAGAAGCTAAGAGCACGGAATCATCTCCACCGTCAAAAAGACCAGCTTAACCCGGAAAGCCGATTGTTACCCCAAATACCAAGACCGACCTACCCAAGATGGTTACTAGAAGCCAAGTGAATCCCAAGGAACTTCAACCTAGAGCGGATGTATGGGGATATGGTTCGGTGGGAAGAGGGAAACCTAGCAATGCCGCCTTAAGGCGTAAAGAAGCGCAGCGAGGAGTGGCCGATGGCACTCAAGAAGTATTGCTCTTTGGGGCGAAGGCTCGAGGATCCAAAGCCCATAAATGAAGATCCTTTCATGGAATATTCGTGGGAGTAATCCCGCAAAAATAAGAGCTTTGTATGCTCTTAGACAAGAACACAAACCGGATATGATTTTACCGCAAGAAACTAAAATGGAGGAGAGTAGAGTTATTCCTTTTAAGAATAGGACTTGGCGAGAAGTCGAAGTAGTAGGCCAAGAGGCCACCGGAACAGCAGGAGGGTTACTCGGTTATGTGGAACAAAAATGTGATTGATAGTAGAGTGATTCCGATGTCTAGTTGGTTTATTTGTCTCTTATGTGTGGATAAAACCACACAGAAGAGTGGATCTTAACGAATGTATATGCTCCAGCTTAGACAGTGGACCGAGAAGGGTTCTTTGGAGTCACCTAGCTGAATTGAGGGAGACGGTCCCCAACTACCCTTGGATTGTGGCGGGGGATTTCAATTGCTACCTTAATCCCGTAGATAAATTGGGGGGCTCTCAAAGAATAACTGCCGATATCTACGAGTTTAGAGATTTTGTTGAGCAACATGAGCCGATGGATGTGGACCTCGCGTAGATTCTCCTATACATGGTCTAACAAAAGATTGAAGGAAAACCAAATTCAGATAAGATTAGATAGGTTTCTTCTTTCTCAATAATGCCCGGAGAGGTTTGGGGACTCTTCATTAACGGCACTCCCAAGAATCGGGTCCGATCACAACCCAATTCTCGTGGGAAACAGGGGAGGACTCTAAGAAAAGATACATCGGACCCTTTCGATTCGAACTTATGTGGTTCCAACATCGGGATCTCAAGGATCTCGGTTGCCCAATGGTGGGACAAAAAGTATAATGGTTCGAAACCGGCCCAAGTGGCATGTAAACTAAGGAATGTGAAGGCTAACATTAGAGAGTGGAACAAAACTTCCTTTGGCAATATTTTTGTTAAAAAGGCATAACTAAAAGACAAGATCAATGAACTACAGGAGAAGTTGAAGTCAGAGCAGCTTACAGAGGATCTGAGAAACCAGGAGAGGGAGTTGTTAGCCGAATACCACACGATGCTAGGATTTGAAGAAACCTTTTGGAGGCAGAAATCCAGACCGCGTTGGTTAAAGGAGGGTGACAAAAATACAAAGTTCTTCCATGTCTCTACTCTTCGCCACAGGAGTACTAACAAAATTAAGGAGATCAAGATGGCCGATGGGTCTAACACCAAAGATATGGAAGACATAAGGAGGGAAGCGGTTGAGTACTTTAAATCGTTGCTAGAAGATGTAAATCCGACTATTGAAGAAGAGGACTCTCTCGTTGGCAGCCATTCCACCCCTCGTAACCGATAATCTTAATGGATTCTTACTTAGTCCTTTCACAAAGGAGGAAATCAAGAAGGTCGTTTTTGACATGGATGGTAACACCTCCCCAGGACCGGATGGCTTCCCCGGCAGCCTTTCTTCCGTAAGTTTTGGGATATCCTAGGCAATGATGTAGTGGAAGCTATAATTGAGGCTCAAAAGGACATGGAAATCCCATAAGGAGTTAATGCTACTTTTTTAGTTCTCATCCCTAAACTAGTGGGAGCAATGGAATTTTCCAGCTTTCGCCCTATCGCTTTATGTAACACTCGATGAAGATTCTCACAAAAACAATCGCCAATAGGTCGAAGGTTATCCTTCCTTTCATCATTGATATGAACCAAGGTGGCTTTGTGAAAGGGCGACAAATATTGGATGGTATCATCACAATTCATGAGGTTATTCATTCAATGGTGACTAGTAAGGAAGCAGTGTATGTTACTAAAGCTTGATATGAATAAAGCCTACGACCGGGTCTCATGGCGGTTCCTCACCAAGATTTTGGGTAAGTTTGGTTTCTGTCCCATGGATTAAGTTGATTTTTAGTTGTATCTCTACTACAAGATTTTCTCGTCATGGTGAATGGGTCACCCTCCGGTTACTTTAAGAGTGAAAGGGGGTTGCGACAAGGAGATCCTTTGTCTCCATACTTGTTTATTATTTTAGCGGAAGCATTGGGTAGGAACATTTCAGCAAAGGTGGCGTATGGTCAATTGGAAGGTTTTAAACCAGCCTCAACAAGCGAGGCCGTTGTCTCACCAACAGCTTGTGGATGATACAATCATTGTGTCCAAAGCCTCTGTGCCTCAAGCTAGGAAGTTGAAGAGAATTCTAACCAAGTATGAGACGAAGGAGACAAGACATAAACTATAAGAAGAGTAGCATCTATTTCTTTAACACGCCCGGTGGGAGGGAGGAAAGAATAGCTAACCTCTTCGGTTGTGGAAAGGAGCTTCTACCAAAGAACTTATCTAGGCATGCCTATGTTCGAAGGAAGAATGAAGGCTACTTTGTGGAACTCGACCATTGACAGGATCTCCAAAAAGTTAGCAGGGTGGAAGGGCAGCCTTCTCAGCTCCGCAGAAAAGCCTTATTAGTTCAAACTACTTTACAGAGCATTCCAATTTACTGCATGTCTCTATTTAGAATGCCCGCAAAGGTCCGAGCTACATTGGAGCTAATTCAACGCAACTTCTTGTGGTCATGTTCAGAGGAGAGAAAGAGAATTTCGTTGGTAGCATGGAATCAGGTGTGTGTGCAAGCAAGGATCGTGGGGCCTCGGGGTTAAAGAGAATGAAAGAATTGAATCAAGCTCCGATTGGCAAACGAGTATGGAGATTTATCAATAATGATCAATTGGGATGGGTAAAACTTCTTAAGGCAAAATATATCGTAAATAATCGGGACTTCCCGAAAGCCGATAATCTTCCTAGAGGATCCTATTTTTGGAATTGTTTGCTCGAATGTCGGGAGGTAGTCGGAAAGGCATCGGATGGAGAATTGGTAATGGAAGACAAGTGGACTTTTGGAAAGACCCGTGGTTGGAAGAGGCCCCTCCGAAAGATAACTTAGACCTTCGTGTCCTCCAACATAAACTTTCGAAGGAAATGGGAGGAAAAGTAGGGGATTTTATTGTCGTAGCACAGAAACTTCTTCTTGGAAGAAAATCACAGCTCATAATCCGTCGAGCAAGAGAAGGTGGCCCTAACCAAACTCAATGATGCTTTAAGGGTGTTCCCGATCATTCCCGGGGGAGGAAGAGACAAGGCGATTTGGGGCAAAACTACAAGTGGGATCTATTCAATAAAAATCGCCTATAAGTTAATCCACTCAGGATTCAATGGCCGGACTCCGACTTCGTTATTTGGTTAAATAATTTAACCCCAAAAATAGCTTTCTTCTTTTGGTTGGCAGCTCAAAATAAGATCCCGACAACATGATAATCCGCAAAGGAGAGGTTTCCAATTCATCAATCGATGTATCTTGTGTGAGAAAGCAATAGAATCTGTAAGTCATATATTTCTAACTTGTGATTTTTCTTGTACAGCTCTTCCAAATGATCCCGTCCAAATTTCATATAGATTGGGTCTCGTCCAAATAGCATGTCCGACTTCGCATACAATGGGCTTCCCCCTTCCGGGCAAAGCTTTTGACTTGGCTCGGAAGCTCGACTTACCCCATTTTTTATGGGGGATATGGAATGAGAGAAATAAGATAGTATTTAAAGGACGTAAGAAAGATCCCATGTTATGTGGTAATAAAATAATCATAGCTTTGAAAGAAAACTGGAAAACTTTCTTCTTCAAAAATGAGACCATGTCTCTAAGGGAAAGGAGGATTTTGCGGAACTCGGGGAGAGGAACTTCCGGACCTAGACATTACAACCAACCCACGGGATGGTGTCAAGTGGATACCCCCCACACAAAAGTGGGTTAAGTTTAATTTTGACTGGGCAGCTAAAGGAAATCCGGGGCCGCAGGAGCAGGAGGAGTTTTGAGAAATGAGGAAGGAAAAGTGGTCCTTGCCTTTGCAGAGCCTTTGGGAACTCAAACAAATCATTTTGCAGAAGCCCGAGCTCGCATGCGTGCAATGAGAATTGCCAGACTTGAGGGTTATAAGGAAGTTATCTTTGAAGGGGATTCGCTTAATATAATCAAGGCAATTAAGGAGGATAAAGACCCCAACTGGACCATATTGGAGCTTATCCTAGAAGCAAAGATTCATAAATCTCATTTGGTTAATGCCCGAATCCAACACACCTTCGGAGAAGGGAACCAGAGCGGCGGATCTAATGGCAAATATTGCGCTTCGTTGGGGAGATGCAAATTTGGAAGGATAACTTCCCTCAAGAACTATTGGTGTTGGTCGCTAGAGAAGAGCTAAGATCAAACCCGTTAGAGCATCGGGAGATCGTAGGGGCCGATGATGAGTAATCCGACGGATGGAATTAGGCAGAAAAGGCATCCCATTTATCGGGGCCTGGGAGGTGACAAGTGTACAAGACAAACAACCTAGTGTTAGTAAGTGCTAGGTGTTGTTTGGTTTTTGTTTTATCCCGAATAGTCAAGCGACAAGTATAGGACCGTGGACTCTAAGTATGGCTTAATGTGAGTCTTAGAAAGATCCATTTTGTATTTTGATTATACGGGCTTGATGCTAGAACCAGCCCATTTTGACTTTGTAAAAGGTTTGTGGACCTTATAACCACCTCTACCTTATACCAAAAAAAAAATATAAATTTTTTAATTGGTTACATGGTTTAAATAATTAACTATATATATATATATATATAGTTAATTATTTAAACCATGTAACCAATTAAAAAATTTATATTTAAATATATTTAATAAAATTATTATTACTTTTTATTAAGATGTTTTTTTTTATTTTGTTATTGTGAGAAACCTCTATGATCGACGGATATGGTGCGCGCCAAACCGACGATGGTACAAACCCCCAGCGATCGATGGTCTCTATGGTCTCCATCTCACATCGGGTCAACAATGAGACAAATAGGCTATTGGGAGCAATCCCTATGGTTTGAACCCTGCACTTGCCAATTACTAAAAATAGTGGTTATAACCAACTTCCCTTATGTAACAAAAAAATAATGATATTATTATACTTTAATATATATATGTATATATAAGTAAAAGTAATTTTATTTACTTTACGGGTTGGAGGGTCCCGCCCCTTTGTACATATGGATTATTCCTATCAGGGAAGACAACCCAATACCCAGGGGGTATGGATACGCCAACAAACAAAACCGTGCCAAAAACTAACACAGAAAAACAACGCAGAAGTCTTTCCGACCTCATACAATATCAACCACATAAACAAAAATCCAAAAAACTAGGACCACCAAGCCCGCGCAGATCATGAGCCAGACACCTTAATTCCCAGTCTTCTGGGATTTACCGCTCTCTTCATTTCTGGTACTATCCCAGTTTTCAACACTCAGTCTTCTGGGATTTACCGCTCTCTTCATTACCTTGTCATCCACTCCTTCAAACATTCTAAAGAACTTCATTAAGTGCTTGGAATCGAGAAGGGCAGGTCGATCTGCAAGGAAGTTGGTTCGACAATGGCCATGGAGCTGAAGGGGTTCTTGGTGCCGGTAATGGGACTGTTAAGAAAACAAACAGAGTGAAAAAGGGTTACCAACGAATGAATATATATATATCACTTCACAAGATTCAAGCCTGAGTTTAAAATCTTATGTAATCAATTTATTTTATATTTAAAAACATTCTTAGCTTTTATCAAATTTTTATATCATTTGCAATGAGATATAGATATAGGTTTTTTATTTTTTTGGGGATACATAGAAAAGTTAGTTACATTCACACTATTTTTAGTAACTACCAAGTGCAAGGTTCAAACCACAGGACTTATCTCAACAAGCCTATACCACCTTATTATTGTTGACCCAGCGTAAGGGGGACCATTGGTCACTTAGGATTCGTATTGTCGTCATTCCACCTTATTATTATTGATTCGATGTGAGGGGGACCATCGATCGCTTAGGATTTGTACTATCATCATTGGTTTGGTGTGCACTCAAAGGATTCAAATTAAACTACTGCCTTTGCAAACAAACACGCATGCCCCCAAGGTTTGAACCTAGGTCTTATTTTGGTAAGTGTTTGGTCAACAAGATAGACAATTACCAATCCACCTAGCCCTCGGGGTTGATATATGATTTATATCTTAATTAATTGATAAAGATGTAGGATTTATATCTTATTTTTATTTTATTTTTGTTACATAAGGGAGTTAGTTACAATCACTATTTTTAGTAACTGATAAATGCAAAGTTCAAACCACAAGAACTGCTCCCAACGACTTAATTAATTATTGATAAAGATATAAGATTTTTATCAATTAATTATATTTTAAAATTTAAATTTTATACAAACAAAGATTGGGTAAACTATTTGTAACCCTATTTCATTTTATATATATTGACATTTTTTAGATACTACGTTTGTCAATGATTGGGGCAATAAAAATAATGATATTGTTGATCATTAGCCTAAAAATAATAATGTAAGAAGACCTTACGGTTAATGTAAAATGTAAAAAACGAATATCTATTCTTAAAAGAAAAAACATTATAAAAGTTATTGGTCTAAGGCAAATCGAATATATATGTAATTTTATTTAGAATGAACTTCAACATCATGGGGTTGGATAATGGTAGTTAGAATTATTTCTCCACTCAATCAAATATTCAATAGTTGTTATGAAAAAATGATGACCTTCATGGAATAGTAAGTTCAACCAGTTAAATTCTTCGATCTTTAAGGAGGAGGCATAGGTTTGAATCTTGTTAGGTTAGCTTACATAATCATCAAGCTCTTATAATACCATTATACCACTATGTACTCTTGACCTAATATAGGTAGGGCCTTTTTTAATCCAATATAACTAATTAAAAAAATGATGACTATTATACAAGGCAAGAGTAATACCATGCAACTCTTGTGATGGTGTGTGTAAAATTCTTAAATGTAACTAGCACTATGAACACTTATGAATAAACTTAATGATATTTTTTCAACCATCAATAAAAAAACAACTTATTATTAGGATTTTATGTGAAATGACAAGACCATTAGAATGACCAACACAAATACCACTATGAACCTTTTTTAATATAATAAAAAACTCTATCAAATGGCATTTAACTTAATTGGTTAAATTCTTCAATTTTCAAGGAGATCTAGGTTTAATCTTGTTAAGTGATACATACATAATAGTCAAGTTGTTGTAATGCCTCTATGTGATCATGATGTAATATAGGTGGAGTCCATTTCAATCCTAAATAGCCAATTTTAAAAATATATGATACAAAACTATGTCATAGCCCAATTATTTGAACAAGTTAAACTAATTTATTTCCTATAAGAGATTGATTATTCGATAATATGTGACAGTAGTGACTTTGTATTTATAAAAAAGATAACTAACGACTAACTTTGTAAGTGGTGAAGAGTTTCGTCCTTCTATATATAAGATAGGGGTGGACTAACTTTGTTAGTCCTTGGGTAGGATGACGATGAGTCATGTTGGTTGATGATTTTGGTTCTCTCTCTTCAACCAGTTGTCACCTTTCTACCATCTATTCTTGTTGTTTATGCTCACTAACTTTTCCAAAACTTTGAAATAGAGATAAAGGCACAATTAAGGGACATGTTGAAATGTGTCCCCAAAGCACGTGTCCTGAAAATTTGATGAAATTAACAATATTTTCAAAAAACAAAATAGCAAACCAATTTTTTTAGGCGACTGCGACCCAGGAGTGAGTGTAGTTGAAAGCGAGTGCGAGCGTGAACCAGAAGTGAGTGCAATCGAAAGTGAAAAGAGATAAAATGTACTTCCTATTATAAGGACTTCACATGGCTTTGATTTAATGGAGTTATCTTCGCAATCGACTAGGTCCTAGCGAGACCTTATGATCTCCTCTGATGCTTCAATCGAGCTCCCGGAGCTAGACCCACAGAATAAGGATGGAGCTCTTTGCTTGCATATTCTGAAGACCATCACTGAGCAGACGATGACTCGGGGTAATTGTTGCTTGGTAGGAAAATTCCTGGACTCGCGATCGAACATAGATCTGGTGCAAAAGTGGATTAGACAAAAATGGATCCTGAAGGGTCAGGTGGAAGTAATTGCTATGCCAAATAACTATATGCTCTTTAAATTTACCTGCGGAGAGGATCTGAGGAATGTCCTAATGGGAGGCCCATGGTTCTTTGGCAAGTGAGGTTTGTTCTTGGATTGCTAGCACCCTGGCTTCAATCCATTTAAAGATCAAATTGTCTCTACGCCAGTGTGGGTCAACCTTCCTGGTTTGCCCTATGAATTGTGGCACCCACAGGTAATTGGCGGCATTGCAAAATCAATTGGAAAACTAATTTCAATGGATTCGATGATGGAGGCCTGCACTCGATTGATCACAACCTGCTTCTGTGTAATGGCAGACTTGTCTAAACCCCTCCCTAAGTCGATTAAGCTGATGTCTGAGCACGGAGTTTGGAACCAGACTATCGCCTATGAAAATGCCCGTTTCATCTACAACTTATGTGGCAATGGTGGCCATAGTTCGAAGAATTGCCCGGAGCAGCCGAAAGAACAGCCAAAGAAGGCATTTATATGGCACCCAAAAACATGTTCTCAGAACGTAAATCAGAGTAGGCAAGAGGATAGGACTCAAGAGGAAGTTGAGACAAGAACTAGTAATGAAAATGAAGTCGAGGATTTGGAAGAGGGTGAGATACCCCAAGAAGTAGAACAATCAGAAAAGGAGGAAAAAGCTATTGAGTTCAAAGTTGATGAATCGAATGAAGCAAGAATGGATGAAACTAATGAAAAAGAGCAAGGTCAAAATTTGGATGACGGGGAAGTACAAATGAAGCAAGATGATATGGAAGGTGGTGCCATGCAACTATATCAAGAAGCTGACTTGGGTGGGATAAATGAAGAAAAAGATCCTAAGCAGTTCATCAAAATGACAAGAAGTGCAAGGAAGAGTGTCGATGTTGGAAAAGACTCAAGGGGATGCCTAGGTGCCTCCAAAATTTGATTTAAAGAAACAGAAAAAGAGATTGTGAATGGGATGCAAAGGACCTTGGACCTGAGCGGGGGTGGAGCAACCCCAAAAATCCTTAGAAAATGAAGATATTATCTTGGAATATAAGGGGGGTCAACTAGAGCGCCAAACAAAGAATAATCAAAGACATGAAGAAAGACCACGACCCCGACATAATTTTATTATAGGAGTCAAAACTGCAAGAAGAAAACATCGCTAAAACAAAAGAGAAAATATGGAAGAATGCAGGCTTGGTTGCAAAAGTGGCAAGCGCGCGTTCAGGAGGTATCCTGGTGTTGTGGAAGGAGGAATTGATGACAGGAAAGATGCTACATTCTTCAGGTAACACAATTTTTGTATTATTTCAATCTAAGTCAATGAAAGAGGAATTCGTGGTGACAATAGTTTATGCTCCAATACCACATCATGATAAAAATCGGCTCTTGGAAGCGCTATCCATAGCTAGGCAAGCTTGGGTGGATCTCCCCTAGCTCATTGTTGGGGACTTCAACACCCCACTTCTGGCTGAAGAGAAAATAGGAGGAAGACAGGAATTAGGGGAAGTCGTTGAGGACCTACGGAGCTTCATGGCATCTTGCCAGTTGATGGATCTAGAACTGCATGGTTGTAAGTATACTTGGACTAACCGCAGAGTAGGGAAAGACCTGATAATGTGTAGGTTGGACAGAATGATGGCCTCTAAAAGTTGGGTGGAAAAATTTGCCAATTATAATCTGAAATCTGTCCCCAGAATAGGTTCAGATCATAGCCCGTTATCGTATGTAACTGAAGACAGGCTGAGGAAGAAGTATCCTTTCCGCTTTGAGAACATGTGGCTCTCCCACCCAGGGCTGGAAGAGAAAGTTAAAGAATGGTGGCAATTGGAGGTCACAGGGACAAATATGTTCGTGGTGGCAAAGAAAATGCAGCATGTCAAAGCCCAACTAAAAATTTGGAACAAGGAAACCTTTGGGTGGATCAATGAGAAGAAGCAACAGATTAAAGATGACATTGCCCAGGTGGAGATGGCAATCCAAGAGACAGGAAGGTTTGAGGATCTCGTTGAGCAGGAGAAGGAGAAACTATGTGAATTTCATAATATAATTGCCTAGGAGGAGACGCATTGGCGACAAAAATCCCGGGTCACATGGTTGAAGGAAGGTGATCGAAACACAAGATTTTTTTACCTCACAACAATCAGACACAGGGCTGCTAATAAAATCATGGAGATCAAAAAATAAAATGGTGAGTATTCTCAGGACCCTGAGGAAATCAAACAGATGGGGGTGAATTTCTTCAAGGAATTACTCTCTGATGATGAACCAATTGAGGAAACAATAGGGGAGAGCCTGTTAGAACATATTCCCTGCCTGATAGATGAGGATATAAACAATAGTTTATTGAAGCCCTTCACCAAGGAAGAGGTCAAGGATACAATCATGTTCTTCCCAAAGAATAAAGCGCCTGGCCCTGACGGATTTTCGGCAAAATTCTTCCAACACTTCTGGGACATAGTGGGAGAAGATGTTTGGAAGGCGCTATGTGAATTTCAGACCTCTAATGCCCTACTAAAGTCATGGAATGCCACATTCTTGGCATTGATCCCTAAAGTCCAAGGGGCCAATGAGTTCAAGAATTTTTGCCCAATTAGTCTGTGTAATACCATTTACAAGCTATTGACAAAGTTGCTAGCTAACCGATTGAAGCGTCAATTACCCAAGATCATTTCGAAGGAACAGGATGGCTTTGTGAGCGAAAGACAGATAATGGATGGTATTATAGAGATACATGAAGTGTTGCATTCCGTGGATAGGAGAAAGGGGGAAGGGATGTTCTTGAAATTGGATATGCAGAAGGCATATGATAGGGTAAATTGACATTTCCTGGACAAGGTCCTAAGCAAGTTTGGCTTCAGTCCTGAATGGAGAAAATGGATTAGCACATGTGTGTCCTCTGCTTCATTCTCTATACTCATAAATGGGGAACCTGCAGGTTTTTTCCAATCTCAATGAGGACTCCGATAGGGTGACCCGATTTCTCCGTATCTCTTCATCATTATGGCAGAGGTTTTGGGCAGGGCTATTGGAGCAAGGAAAGGTAGTGGCAGGATCAAAGGCCTGCATCCGACAACAAGTTTTCCAGCCACCACGCACCATCAGTTTGTGGATGACACGATGATTTTGGGGCAAGCTTCATTGATGGAAGCAAAGCAAATTCTGGAGGTCTTGAAAGATTATGAACGGGCATCCCAGCAGAAGATAAATTTCAATAAGAGTAAGCTATTCTTTCTAAACACCCCCCACTTAGACAAAGGAGGATTGCTGATTTATTTGGGTGCCAGATAAGCTCCTTCCCTTGCACCTATCTGGGTATTCCACTCTTCAAAGGAAGAATCAAGGAGGATCTTTGGAAAGCCCTCATGGACAGATTTAAAATGAGACTAGCAAGTTGGAAAGGTGCTACACTCAGCCAGGCAGGCAAGTACCAACTCATTAAAACCACTCTTCAAAGCATCCCGGTTTACTACTCTTCTATCTTTCGAATACCAGGCACAGTGACTAAAAATATTGATCAAATATGCAACAACTTCTTGTGGACTAGAGTGGAAGAAAAGAAATGGTTGGCGCTAGTGGCTTGGAAGAAGGTATGCCAGCCTAGGAAATTTGGAGGGTTAGGCCTTAGGAAAATAAAGCATTTCAATTCAGCTTTGCTTGGAAAGCTGGCCTGGAGACTCAGTATTGATGAAAAAACAACTTGGGTTCAGATGTGTAAGGCCAAATACCTAGAGGGGCAGCATAATTTCCTGAGGTTGGAATCCCTCCCGAGGGGCTCAGCCTTCTGGAATGGAGTTAAAGAATGCAGGCAAATGTTTCAAGATCAGATAAAATGGAATGTTAAGGGAGGCTCTCAAGTTTTCTTTTGGGATGATATTTGGCTGGAGCAGGTTCCACTGGCTCAAATCCCAATCTTCAAGGAGTTGGCAGTTTGGGCATCAGGCAATCTGGGGGCTATGGTGAACTCCTATATCTGCATAAGGGATGGTAAGAAAGAATGGAAGCAAATTTCCCCAAAAAGAGAAGAGCTAATGGAAGCAGCAAACACACTCAATAGGAGATTACAAAGGACTTTCATAAGTGAGCTGAGTGGAAAGGATGATCCGTCTTGGCTGGGACATAAATCTGGCTCCTATTCGGTAAAAGAAGGATATAAAGTCTTGACAAGGAACAATCATGACCTAGAGTTTCCCGACAAGAAAGTTTGGATAAAAGGCTTAACGCCAAAAATTGCCTTCTTCTTTTGGCTGGCCTTCCTGAACAAGTTTCTAACCACTGAGAATTTGAGAAAAAGAGGTATGCCATTGCCTAGTTGCTGCATTTTGTGTTTAAAAGGAGCTGAAGATGTGGATCACTTGCTACTACATTGCAACTACTCCAGGAGGGTGTTCTGGGAAGTGTTTCAACATCTGCAAATCACATGGGTCATGCCTCAAATGTTTCAACAGTTGGTATACCAATGGAAGATTCCAAAAAGCCTAAAGAAACAATGCTCCTGGTGGGATATGGCCTTACCGCACTATGCCTGGGCCATATGGAAGGAACGTAATAGAAGGATTTTTAGGGAAGAAAGGCTTGATGAGAATGTGTTGGCCAAGAGGATTAAAATCATGATTGATGAAAATGTAAGCCTTAAACTACAGAAGAAGGAGGAGGATAAGAATGAAGCAAAGGAGGAGGAAGACTTGCAGGCTTGTAATGAAAATGAATTGCAGCAATCATGATAGAAAAGGTGACGAAGCCCCATCCCCGATCCAGTCACCAGACCCAAAAGGAAAAACTTGGAGTCATAATGTGTGGAGTACAACTGGCAAGGAGAAAATTTATCCAAGGATTCAGAGGTGTCAATTGAAGCAATTTTCATTAAAGTCGCACGAGTTTCAAAAGGTGAAAGTGGGAAGGGTAGCGGACGAAACGGAGTTGGAAAGGAAAATGGCTAGACTATCCAGGTCACAGATTGTGTTTGATCGCTGGTCATTGAGAGTTGGAACAGGAACACTGCAATTTTGTTGTTCTTTGGTCATATTTTGTAAATTGGCATTATAATATCTCACTCTATGTAAACAGGTTTTGGGACCCTGTATAAAAAACCTCTTTTTTTACCATTATAAAAAATAATAATAGCAAACCATCGATTCAAATCTTAAACAGAAAGCATAAAAGGACAAAAGGAATAAAAAACAAGAGACATAGAAATTTAGGGTACCCTTAAGCACCATAAGTAATCACTATATTATATGTGAATAAGAATCACAACACTTCAATGATAAAATAGAAAGTGGTGGGTGGTATTTATACCAACACCAAAAACCCAACTAAATGAACTTAACCTTAAGTTAATATAATAAGAAAGACTTTAAGGTTAATTACAAGTTTAGAAGATGAGTTTAACCATAACAAAGTTGACCACGGCTCATATGGATTATCTAATAAAATATTACGACAAATTCAATACATTGTACAATGAATGCCCTTAGGCCTATCCAATATTATATCATACACTATTGACCTTGTCTACGAATCATTTTACAATCTCAACACCCCCTATAATATAAATTGAAGGACCAAGGAGAAAAGACATCAATGATAATAATAGTTTCCCTCTATAATGGATGCACTGGTGGGCCTTTTTAGTTGAGGCAGATCCTTTAGAGTCTCTCTCATCATCTAGAGGATGCCCACCTATCTTCAACAACTCAATTTCAATCCTTTGCAATTTTATAAGCAAATCTTCATTGGGTGTCCTTCTCTCTTGTAGTATTTGCAAATGGTATTCGATTTATTCGAGGATGTAGCCTAGTTCGTAGGCACTTGGGTCTTAGTCTCCTTAGATTTAAATTTCTTTGCATGAGCCTGATTTTGTGAAGTGCCACCACAATTTCTTATTATCATTTGAAAATTAATCGAGGGAGAGAAAAGTTGGTAGAGAGTAAGAGCCTGTTAAGATTCCAAAATCATAAGAATCATATGAACCACGAGGTTCAACATCTAAAAAGAAGATGAGATATTAGCAAGAACAATCTTCATGCATTCTACATCATATTTTTTGCCTCCAAAAGATGTAGTAGTTACTCTCAATGCCTTAAATCTTGCATTATAATCCTATTGAACTAGAGAATTGTCCTAACTTCTAATTTAAGTGTTGCTCCCTTAAATTAAAGTTTCAACAAGGTTGGATGGGTTTGCTAAAGGCCTCCCCTAATGTCTCGAATAGGGTCAAATCCCTACTTTCCTTGTATTAATTTTTAATCTAAACTAATTAGTTTACATAAAATAAAATGTGTGAAAAGAAATGCATGAAAGTAAAACGAGGAATTAAAATGTATAAAGTATAAAAAGTAAATTCATGAATTTTAGAGTGTGAGATATGAAAGCAAATACAATTGTTACACCATAGCAAGTATAGCATGTGATCAATCAAAATATGAGAGCTTGAATAACATCAATATCTAGCCATTTTTTTTACTATGAAATTGATAAGCGAATGACAAGATGGCCTAAAAGGGTTGTACACAACCGTTGTGCACTTAACAAACCACAAGGGTAGTGTCATTGATGGGATGCATAAAGACTTGCCAATTTCTTACAACCTAATGAGTACAAAGCACAATGTAGGTTTCACTAAGTATAGCTCAAAATTATCAAGGCCAAATGATCAATACAATGGGGGCCCTAGGCCCCTACTTATATAAATAATTTACCCCTTAGTTACCTAGGTGAAAAATAATTACTCAAACTAAAAGTAAATATTTGGGGAGCAACTTTATAAAAATTTTGCACCTCCAAATGTTACATGCCTCTAACTATGACTCTGTCAAGCTTAAAAAGATTAAAAAATGCTAAGTACACTATAAGATGCCAAAAATATCACTTTTCGGTTATGAAAATAAGTTATATGAGATTTAGACATTTTTCGTAGGACTGCCCAAACTGCCGAACTCGTTTTGGCCATATCTCACTCATCCGGACTCGGATTGAGCTGAAATTTTGAGGGTAGATGCCTGAAAAACCCTAGAACGTCTCCACCAATTTTCATATCATTTGGAGCAACACAGATCCTAGCGCATCCCTATGTGTGAACGAGATATTTGGCAAGCGGCTATGCGAGGGTTTCATCCGGGTTGAGTGCAAGCGGCTCCAGAGGTTGGTTTTTAGGGCCTTCGGGCCCTAGCGACCAATATTTTTGTGGTTTATGCTCAATATTTTAGCAGGAAATGTTGCAGGGGATCCAATATGGGTTAGAAATTTGTCTTTCAACAGATCATATTGTGAACTTGAGTGACAACGACTTCCAATTTGCTGCACAAAAGAAAAGTGAAAACCATACCTTTCCACGGCGTCTAGGGCAAGGATTAAAGAGATCACGAAACAAGTTTCAAGCGGTTGATCAAAAAATGGCTCATATCTCAAGTGAATCTGGTGCTAAGGTGCACCCACAAAATAATTCTACTGTGAAAACCCCTGTCAAGGGTAAGAATTTCGAAGACTCGGTCCCAAAAATAAATTTTAGGGATGCCCTTCATGGTGGACAACCTCAGCCCAATGCTAATATCAATCTTAGGGCTTCCCATAAACCTCTAAGAATGCCTAAGATTGATCCCAGGAAAACGGAGTCGGGATGTCTTAAAGCAGTGATGGAACTCCTATTGTTAAGCTTGATATGGGTAACATTCAGACTGGCATTGAAGATTTGGAAAAAAGAGGACTAATTTGTCGGTTTGTGGGTTTTCATCCGAGTCTATCTGCTTTCAAAGTCTGGGCGGCAAAAAGCTGGAAAACTAAAGGTGAGTTACAAATCTCTATTTATCCAAATGGTTATTTTCTTGTTTTATTTGCTAATAATGAAGATAGAGAGAAAAATTTTCAAGGGGGTCCTTGGTTTTTTGGAAGGGCGGGGCTTTTCATGAAGCCCTGGCATACTAAATTTAAAGTCGAAGAAGAGATGCCTTCTATAGCTCCCGTGTGGGTTAGACTCTTTGGCCTCCCTATTGAATTTTGGAATCCTACTATTTTTTCTTCAATTGGAAACTCTTTAGGAACTTTTATGATGACTGTTGATTGTACTCAAAATTTTGAACATATTATTTATGCTCGGATTTGTGTTTTAATGGATTTTGACAAACCCCTACCTAAAAATATCACATTACAATTTGGGGAAGACACTTGGGAGCAAGTAGTGGACTATGAGAACATTCCTTTTCGTTGTAGAATTTGCCATGAATATGGTCATTTGGCCAATGCTTGCCCAAATAAAATTCCTGATCAAAAGAAAGAAGATATAAACTCAGCGGGTTTCCAAATACCTAAGAAGAAGAACACTCGAAAAAAACCAGTTATGAAGGATCAATCAAAGTCATCTGCTAATATGTTTGAAATCCTTTCCACAAATGATGTCCCAAGTGAGGAAGAGGAAATAATGGAAACTGAAATCTTAGAAACACAATTTAAATATGAAGGGAAGAACTCGAGAGACAAACCAACAAATCAAAGGTTTTCAACGAGAAAAAAAAGGAGAAAATTTACACAAGAAAAACAATCTTTCAAATGTCAAAACTTCAAATAATGCGAGGTCCCAATATAGACTCCGTTGAACCATCTAGTAAAATTTTGGCTGTGTACGAGCATTCTTCAAGGTTAGAAGCCATCTCGGATTCAATTGGAATAAGTCAAGAAACGAGGGAAAAAAATTGAAGATGGATTCTAATCAAAAAAGGTCGCAAGACCAATCAATATCATATGGTAAAAGAAGGTGAAAAGCTTGTAGAGGAAGGTAAGATTAATGCCCTTCCCAACTTTTTTAGCCCTGGTATTAATGAAGATCATCACTTGGAATATTAGAGGACTCAAAGGGAGTCTTTCAAAACAAAATGAAATTAGAAGAATGATTCGGATAAATCATCCACATCTTGTTTTCCTTCAAGAAACAAAGATGTCAATGGAGGATATGGACTCAATTGCCAGTAAAATTTGGCCAGGTGGAAAAGTGGTTTCCCTCAGTTCCCAAGGGACTTCGGGTGGCATTGCTTGTCTTTGGGACCCAAAAGAGGTAGTTATTCACCATATGGTTGGCAGTTGGGGTTTGTTGGCTATAGCTATTCAAAGTAGACATTCCAACCAGATTATGCTCTGCATTACTGTTTATGCTCCGACTTCTTTGGAGGAAAAAAGAAGACAGTGGAAGGATATTACTCATATTATCTCTCATTTTCCTAAAGCTTGGATCTTGATCGGAGGATATTTCAATACCATCCTCTCTCTGGATGAGAAATGGAGGGAAATAGAAATTTGGACAAAAGCATTGACCTCATGAGCGAATATATTGCAAACCTCCATCTTGTGGATATCCAACCGAGATAATGGCCTTATGACTTGGTCTAACAGAAGGCAAGGCTTAGCTTGTATAATGGAGAGATTGGATAGGTTTTTGCTCTCTAAAAATTTCTTAATCCATGGTCACATTCCTAAAGTGAAGACTCTTAATAATGTTGGTTCGGATCATTGGCCAGTCATGGTGGAAATGTGGAAAACCAATGTGAGTTTCTCTCCTTTTTGTTTTCAATTAATGTGGCTTAGAGACATTTCCTTCAGACCTCGTGTGCAACAATGGTGGAAGGAAGGTAAACCTAGGCATGGGACTAAGATGTTCTATTTTGCCAAAAGACTGCAATACATTAAATCCAAAATCAAGACTTGGAGCTGGAAAGAGTTTGGGGATGTTCATAAAAAAAACATGAAGTTATTGCTCATCTTGAAAATTTGAATAAGAAAATCCGTTTAGATGGCCTCACGAGAGAAGAGAAGTGCGAGATGAAATTAAACTCACAACTCGAGTTAGAGGAATGGGAAAAAAGAGAAGAAATCTTATGGAAGCAAAAATCTAGAATTCAATGGCTCAAAGAAGGAGATCGAAACACAAATTTCTTCCACAAATCTCTTCTAGCTCGAAGATCTCACAACTTTATTTCTTCCTTAAAATCAGATTCTGGAGATGTTGTTTATACTTGGGATGGCATGAACTCTATTGTTGTTGATTACTTTTCCAATATTTTTCCTGCTACTCCTCTTGACTCGACTTCACAACAAAATGTTCTTCAAGCAATCCCTTCTCTTATCACTTCTAAGGAGAACTCTATTTTGACTGCTCCTGTTACTATCAATGAGCTTCAACAAGTAGTTTTTAAAATGCAAAAAGGAAAACCCCGAGGTCTTGATGGTTTTCCCATTGAGTTCTACCAAGAGTTATGGGATATCCTTGTTGCTAATTTATTAGAGGTGGTGGAAGAAGCGAGGAAAGCCAAAGAAATTTTGAAGGTTATCAATAAAACTTATATTACTCTTGTTCCAAAAGCTCAAGAGGTTGATCATATCTCAGCTTTTAGACCTATTGCTTTATGTAATGTTCTTCTCAAAATCATTACTAAAATCATGGCGAGAAAGGTTGAAGCCTCTTTTGCATAAGATTATTTCCCCAGAGCAAGGGGGTTATGTGGAAGGACGTCAAATAGTAGATGAGATAGTTCTTGCTCAGGAAGCCATCCATTCCATGGATATGCAAAATTCTCCTTCCATGTTCATTCGGTTAGACTTATCCAAAGCTTATGACAGAGTGGATTGGCACTTCCTTATCAAAGTTTTGAGGCAATTTGGTTTCTCTAAGGATTGGATGGATTGGATTATGGGATGTATCTCTTCAGTTTCCTACTTAGTTCTTATCAATGGCAGGCCTTCTCGGTCATTCCCAGCTTCCAGAGGTATTAGGCAAGGTGACCCGCTATCCCCTTATTTATTCATCATTCTTGTTGAATGCTTGGGTAGGACTATAACCAAAAAGAGGGAAAACAAAACCCTTGAGGGAGTTACCATTGCTCATGGAGCTAGACCTATCTCTCATCTTCAATTTGTGGATGACTCTACTCTTTTAGGTAAAGCTACTATTAAGGAAGCTTCTAATATTAAGAAAATCATTAGCTATTTTTCTAAGGCCTCCTGGGCGGTTGATCAATGAAGACAAATCTAAAGTTATTTTCTTTCATTGCTCTGCTAGACGAGGAATCCATGGTCTTGGATAAATTAAGATATAAGAAGACCTCTCTTCCAATCACTTATTTAGGTATTCCCATAAATATTCAAAGGCAAAAAAATAAATATTGGAATTGGTTGTTGGACAAAGTCAAGAAGAAAATTGGAAAGTGGACCAACAAGTGGCTTTCTTATGGGGGTAGAATCACCTTGGTAAAATCAGTCCTTCAAGCTATTCCTATTTATGTTTCTTCCATTTTGAATATCCCAAAGGTTGTTCTTCGAGAATTGGATCAAATCGGTCATCGTTTCCTTTGGAGTGGTACTAAGGAGAAAAGAAAATGGGCCTTGGTGAAATGGGATACTTTATGTCTTCCTAAGAGTGAAGGGGGTTAGGATTCCGGTCTTCTATTAATAACAACAAAGCTTTAGCTGCTAAATTATATTGGAGGATGTTGCATAACCCCAATGCTCTTTGGGCCAATAATCTCCGTGCTAAATATATTGAGAACAAAAGTCTTGAAGACCTTGTTCGCTATCAACTTCCTACCAAAGGTTCTCCCATTTTAGCGAGTTCTTAAGAGTGGTGAGGATTTGATAAAGAAAAAATTATTTTGGATCATTCATAATGGTCAACAGACAAATTTTTGGATAGATTCTTGGGATGGTCACAAGCCTTTGATAACTCGGTTTCCCGATTGGAGGCCTTGGATGGAGGAGCTTCACCGAGCTAATTGGATAAAGGTGGCTAATTACTATCGGTACCATATTGGTAATTCAAAGGTTGGTAGATATTGGATCCCTATTGAGGATTGGCCTATTCAAATCCCAGAAAGGCAAAGACAAGATATCCAAGGCATCCTTCATATGAGATCCCTCTCTTGGTCCCATGAAAAAGATTGTTTTGGATGGAACAACACTACTAAGGGTGAGTATTCGGTTGCTCAAGGTTATTTGACCTTATGCCATAATAATCCCAACCATTCTTCTGACATATTTTCTCGATTGTGGGCTCAAAAGCTCTGGCCTAAGGTGAGGTTCTTTAATTGGCTTTTATTGCATCGTAGGGTGCTTATTGGTGAGCAACTTATGAAGCATGGTTTTCATGGCCCTTTTAGATGTGAAATGTGTGAAGAGAATGTAGAAAATCTCAACCATATTTTTATTGAGTGTACTTTAGCCTCTGAGCTATGGAGGAGAATGGCCACTTTACTTGGCTTACGATGGTCCAATTTTTTTACTTTTGAACAACTTTGGAGGGATTGGCCTAAACAAGAGGGTGTTGATCATTTTATTAGGCGATTAGTTTGGATGGGTTCTACCATTCTTCTTTGGAATATTTGGAATGAAAGGAACAACCAAATTTTTAATCAAGATAGGAAGGATATTCACTATATTTGGCAAAAGACCATAGCCAACTTAGTTGAATCAGTCCATCAACTCCTTAATCACCCCCAAAACTCCCACCAAAGATGGGATCAAGTGATGCAAATATTGAAGATTAAATCTTCTAAGGGCAACCAACTTAAAGGGAATGTGAGTATTAGTAAGATGGATAGGACTAGAAATTGGCAACCTCCTCCTAAGGATTTTGGAAAAGTCAATGCTGATGGAGCCTCTAGAGGGAACCCTGGAAAAGCCAGTGTGGGAGGAATTGGTAGACTTTCGAGATGGCTCCCTGGTTTTTACTTTTCTTGAGAATTTGGGTATTCTTTCCAATAACCTTCGTTGAGGGGTATGGTATCCTCGAGAGGCCTTCAGGAGGCTACTAAGGTTGGATGGGAAAAGGTGTTAGTTGAGTCTGACTCTCAACTTATGATTAATCTCTTGAAGACTCCTTCTAAGAATCATAAGGTGGATTGGAGAATAAAAAGAATTATTGAGAAGATTCAATTAATCCAGATGGGATTTTTGAAAGTTGATTACAATCATGTGGTCAGAGATCAAAACAAGAGTGCTTATGCTTTAGCTAATTGGGCTTTGGACAAAGGTGATCTTACTTGTTATGGCCACCCTCCTATATGGTGGGCTTCTCAAATTAGGGAAGCTCTTCTTTCTATCATTTCTTTGGATGGCTCCAGTTCTGGAAGGTACCTAGTTTCTTCTTGCTTTTTTTTTTTTTGCTTCTCTTTGGTTCATTCAGTTTTTTTTAGTTCCCTAGCTCATTCTATTCTTTATTTTGTTTCCTCTGTTGATTCTTGCCTTAATAGTCTTCTGGTCTAGATAGGTCATTGTTATGTTCAATTTTTTTTTCTTTTTTTTTTTTGTTTAGTTTTTTAAGGTGGGTGGGTTCTTTTGTTTTGTTTTGTTTTTGTGTTCTTTGTGTTGTTTTTTGTTGTTCATGTGTTTTTGTTGTTTTGTTTTTTTAATGTTTTTTGTTATTGTTCTTGTGTTTTTTTCGTTCTTGTTCTTGGGTTTCTCTTTGTTTGTGTTATTTCGTGTTTTTATGTGTGAGTGTTTTCTATGTTTTTTGTTTTTGTTTATTGTCTGTTGTTGGTTGTTTTTTTTATTTTTATTTTTTTAATTTTTTAGGTTTTGGTTGTGTTTATTTTTCATGTTTTTTTTGGGTTATGTCTTTGTAGTGTTCTGTTGTTTTTGTCTTGTTTGTGTTTTGTTATGTGGTTCTTGTGTTTTTCTATGTGGTTTGTGTTGTGGTTTCTTTTATCTTATTGTGCGTGTTTGGTTGTGCTTTTGTTTTTGACACACTCAAGGAGCATGTTTTTTATTTTATTTTATTATTTTTGTTGTTATTTACTTATTTTTAAATTGGTTTTGTGTGTTTGTTTGCTCCTTGAGTATGTCAAAGGTGGTAGGCCAGGTCCGAGTCCTGGGCATTTTTGGCGGAATGGATACCCCTGCCTCCTTGGGTCTTACCCGAAAGTGGCATCCCTTTTGGGATGTTTTCCACAAATAAAAAAATATCACTTTCCAAAATATTTTCTTAAAATTCTCATTTATTTTCAGTTGTGTTCCCTATCTAAGTGATTTGCTTAATCCCTTCAAGTGATTCACTCGCATTAGCAAGTAAATTATCCGCATTTTTTGAGTGAATTGCTCCTCCGATCCAATCAGTAGTTTTTATAAGTGAATCATTGCTTCACAAAAAATGAGCTAAATTTTGGATTTTTTGGAAAATTTCCTACCATCTAGCCTCCTATTATTGTTTGTTGCTTCTAAAATAAGCAAAATTTATCAAAGGTAGTGTTGAGGTACTATATTTATGGTGACTTCATGGTATGCCAAGCTTGATTGGCATATTATCCTATATCCTACCTTTATCTTTAGGCATGGAGCATACAAAATTAGGATTCACACTTGTAAAATTTAAAAATTTGATGTTTCTCCTTGGTGTTCTTGACCCCTCAACCCATTTTTGGTGGTAGAAGTTCCAATAAATTTTTCCACTTGTTCTCATTAGCAAGTGCACTATTTCAAGGTCTTCAAATTTCCCTGCCAAATCTTCAAAAGGATTTTTAGATAACTCTTTTCCCTTGGCCACTAGAACCTTTAGCTTGGCATGATTTGGCTTTGGATTTTTGCACGTGTCAAAGGCATTCCCTTCATTGGGTTAATATTTATCTTCTTCAATAATGGCATAGACAACAACATTATCATCTAGGATGTGTTTCTTATCATCAAAGATGTTTGGTAATCCAGTAACAATAAACCCTGATTTTTGTTTCCATTTCTTGGACTTGGGTTTTTAAAGATGTTGGGTTGTCTTTGCAGTTTTATAAGTTCCTCTAACATTTAGGATCTTTCAAATCTTCTTCACCATATATTTAAGGTTTATCCCATGTTTTTATGCATTTGTTGGGGTCATCGATGCAAAAAGTTTTAGAACCTCTTGGTATTTACTTCTTACATAAAGTTATTTTTCTACTTGTTTGATGATGCTCTTAGCTATTTCTAAGTTTTCTCTTATAGAGGATGTTAAACTAAAGTATTTAAAGGTATTTTTTATCTCCTCCTTGATCTAGTCCCACATATCTTTGGCCATCTAGATTTCTTGTGCCAATCCGAGACCTCTATTTTGGCAAGCTTTAAGGCTTCCAACTCCTTAATGTATTGGTCTTGTTTTTTCTGGGTCCTCTCGTAATTTGTCTTATTCTTTGGTCATATCTTACATTAGTTGTTTAGACTTGGCAATTTGGGATTTAAGGTCTTCCACATCTTTCTTCAATTGATCCCTTTCAACAACCTCTTTCTTAAGCCCCTCATTTTCTTGTCAAGGTTGATCTCTTTTAGCCTTAACCTTTACCAATTTTGCTTCTAGTTGTTTATTCCTAAGTTGTATGACCTCATCCTCAACTACTAGTTGGCCATATTTCATTGAGCTAGTTCACTAAATGGACCATTTGGTATGGGCCCAATTTGTCTAGATCTAGTTGTGAACCCTTGCCATTAAGTCAACAAGGGTTGATGTTAGCCAAGAGGGGTCAATTTTAGTGGCCTTAGCAAAGTACACTTGTAGACACCAAAACCTAGCCACTTGTCCTCCATCCAGGTCTTCCCACCATTTCCACCCATTATTCATATATATTTATTTTATATATATTTAAATATTAATATTTTATATATTATATTTTATATATATTTATATAAGTGAATTAATCCCAACCATCCGATTTCACTTAATCCTATCCATCCATCCATATCAATCCATGCCACACCCTAAATTTAATATCCACCCTCCGATATGCTTTTATCTCGACCACACGATTAGTGTCATCAAAACCCTAACATGCCCTAGGTGGGATTATTAATAGGAGCCATTTTGATGGCTCAACCCCTAAATTTTTGCTAAGTATTTTATCCTGAGTCCCCTAGAGTATCCAAGTACTCTCACCTTCCATCCTCGCTTGCCATAGCCCCCGCATCCATCGTCGCCTCCCTCGCTCAACCAGATCTACTTCTATAGACTTTCCACTCAACCATCGAACACCTTCGGGTACTCCCTATCATTCCTAGGTGCCTCTAGTGCTTCTCCTCCATCACCAAGCACCTCTGGGTATCCTCCATTATTCTCGAGCACCCACAGGCATTTCTTATAGCCACCAAGCACCCATGGGTATTTTACACTAGAGTTCTGTAGCCCTCCTAGCCCTCGGGTGATGCTAGGGCATCATCACACCAATCCACTACAACAGATTACATCAGATCATAGAATGATAGATAAGCAAGGTAAATATTTTATTGTTATTTCATTCTATGCACTTTCAATTTTGTTCATGCTATTTACATCATATAGCTAGGGTTTTTGTATTGATTATAGAGGGCCTCACATTGTGGAGCCCTCATAGTTGCTACTAACCTATTTGCTATTTTCTTGTGTGCAGATCTGGAAGTATTACATTAGCATTGGGCAACTGCTTAAGCTAGAGTGGCCCAACATCGGATAATCAAAAGCCCACTCACTTCTGTTGGGAGCAAGAACGCATTTTGAAGACACCACCAACATTGTTTGCTAGGGTTTCGAAGAACCCTAGCTATTGTAAAATTTGTATCAAAGGATTCAAAGATCCTTATTGTAACAATGGAGTTTTGAGGCTCCCCCCATTAATATAAAATCATTCATTGTGCAATATTGTCTTTTGAGTTCAATTTATATCTTGTTATTTGGTGTTGCATTTTTGTCTCTTCAAATGGCGATCATGGTGGGACCCACTAAGGGTTTCTTTTTATGATTTGCTTTGCTAATTTATTTGTTATTTTTATCATCTTGTAGGGTTTTTAGAAGTATAAATTTCATAGTTTTCATTGGATTTAGGGTTTCTGGAAACTTGTAGAAGGTTGTAGAAGGTGTGTGAATGCTTGAAGATGCTCGAGGAACATCCATAAATGCCCAGGTAATTCCAAAAATGCCTAGGTGCATTTCAAAAATACCTAAAGGTATTTTATAGAGAGTTGGAGTAGAAGCATAGGTTATTTTGTAAGTTTACTATTAAAACCCTAACTTTTCTGTTTACGTATTCTGGCAATCTTACATTTTTTTTATATTTCTAAGCTAAAAAGAACATCATTAATTAATCTAGGAAAAACATTCATACTAGCTTGCATATTAGGTTTCATATTAGTCATTTGCATCCATCCACACTTTCTATTTGAAGTTTCTGATTTTCTTTTGTATTCACAAATTGAAAAATATTGCATTCTGATTTCATGTGAATTGAAAAATTGCATAATTAGTTTGCATTATAGGGTTAGGGATTCCTATTTTTGTAGGTCTAAGTAGGAACATTATTTAGATACCAAAAGTATCCCCGTACTTGGGTGATTCCATATGGAGGAGTAGATGAACCCCCCAGCTGTCTAGAGCGGGTCTTAAGCGGTGTACTCTACATCCTTTGGAAAAATTGGTATTCTGGGTATTGGCTTCTGATTTAGACTATCGAAAGTAGTTATCTTTCTAACATTGTATGTACACAATAGCAAATCAAAAATTTTAAAAAGAATCACACATTGCACGCTTCACATTTAATAGTAGTGGCTGGATTTCATCACCAACCATTGCTTGAGATTTGGTGATGGTGGCTTTCATCTCCATCCACCAATATCTACCCTTAGAAACCTTAGGTCACCCCCGAGCAAACTTGTTGGATTTCATCACCAGCAAGAATCTCGTTGCCCCAACTTAGCCATAGTTTTTACCTTTCTTTGATTAATTCAGATTAGCACATTTGAAACACACAAGATCAAAATCTAAAAGAATGAATTCACATTAAAAGGAGATAATCAATGAATGAGGTAAGACACACGTGTTAAACAAACTTAGCATTGATTGTTTATTTTTCTTGTGAAATTTAAATTTTGTGTTTCATTTTATTGTATAATCTATATTTTGGTTTAATTGCTTTATGGTATTAACTAGAAAATAAAAGAAAGCATTAAATCAAGATAATTCAATGGAACCTTCATCCACCTTCCCCACCACTTCTATGGTAGATTCCCTAAATGTGACATAAGATAGATTTGTCTGTAGGTCCCTCACATTCCTTGTCACCCACAACCTTTCATATGGTTGTTCCCCAAGTAGATTCAACCTCACCAACCATTGATCACCACATTACCCACATAGATATGGCATGAGTAGAAGCTCTCATGAAGTCTTCTAACTATGTCTTAGAGTCAGTCCCCAACTCACCTAGATAGGATCCTACTTTATAATAGGAACTTGTTTATTCCCAGCCACCATCCAACTTTACCTAGGTGTACACTAACCCTCTTTTTGAGGCATCAGTTGCACCTTCCTCTCATATGTCCATTCCCCAACCCTCATGTGCTCCTAGCACTTCATACACATCCACATACACTAACCCCTTGTATGAAGCACATGTAAATGTTGCTTCACAAGTTTTAGCCTCACAAGTTACCATACCAAGTGTAACTTTTCCCCTAACCACATCCTCCATACCATCTGCTTCCATACCCTCCACTTCTGATAGAGATATTAATGAAGCATGGGAACACTTGAACAAATTGCTTAAGTAGCATCAAAATGCTCAATAACAAGTACAAGTGAACCCTAAGCCTTTACCAAACTCTACTCAGACTATCCTCATTAACTAGGGTCCATCATGGACACCATAGTCTTCTATGGTTTCTATCCCTGTTCCTCCACCAATTCATACCAATACCCATCCTATTCCCATTGGCCAACCCAACCATAACCCTCATGCATCAACCCCATTCCAAAATTCTCCATATTTTCATCATCAATCTCCCATTCATCAATTTCCATCAAATTCACCTAGTCATCATCACCAATCTCATCATCATTTGGTCACCCCACAACATTTTTCCACCCCACCTCAAAATCATTAGGTAATTTAGGGCTTCCACATTCCTGAAGAAGACCCTTGAATTAAGGCCATGCAAAAATAGATAGATCAATTGATACAATATACTCCTGGTTTGACAAATCAAAAGCCAACCTTACATCAATTGATCAACCAACCTATTCATCCTTCGGTACCATCACCACCATATTTAGTAGATTTCATGGTGCCTAAGTTTGAAAAATTCAAGGGAACTAAGGATCCCAAAGAGCATGTGAGCACGTTTGTACACTCATGTTTTAGAATTCAAAATGACAATGCTCTCATGCTTAGAATATTTCCTCAAACATTAGGAGGAGATGCCATAGAGTGGTATAATCAATTGCCTAGTCATAGTATTTATACTTTTGAGCAATTGATTGACCAATTATTTGAGCATTTTATCCTAAATGTTAAAAAGAAGATCTCATTGTCTGATGTCTATGCTTTAAGACAACATGATGATGAGTCTATCTATGATTTTGGAAACCGTTGGAGGGTTGTCATCACCAAGTTGCCATTCACCTTGCCAATGGATGAGCTAATCAAATTATTCACCAAGAGTTGTTTAAAACCTATCTCTTGGATGCTTCAACTATAGACTTATCATTCATTTGAAGAAGCTCTAGCATAGGCTAGTGTCATCGAGGAAATAAAAATCCAAGAGGGCATACTTAAGCCTAAGAAAAAGGAATGGCAAAACAAGGGCCAATATAAAAGCAACTATTCTGGCCAATCAAAATCAACATAGGCTACCCCATCTAGTCAACCCAATCACGTTAATCAAGTGGTCATGAGCCATTTGGTAATGGCTCAACAACAATCAGTGCAATAATCACCACAATAAATTGCTTATCATGCGGTACCCTTGGTAACTCAAGCCATGCAAAACATAGTGCTAACTGTAGAAAACCATCCTCGATGATAGTCTATCTATAAAATCACCAATATACCCCCTTAGCCGAGTCATATGCTTCCCTTTTTTGAAGGTTGTATGACACAAACAAACTTGCTTTACCCAAAATTAGACTAGATGATCCCGCTAAATGTAGTAAACATTATCGAGAACATTTATTTTGTCCTTATCATAGGCAAAATGGGTATGATATTAACAATTGCCATACATTCAAAGACATCGTTCAAGACCTAATTGACTTGGGGGCGATCAAGCTTGACAACCCCCTTGCTCAACAAAATCAAAACCTTGGTATTTTTCAAACACCACTTCCTCATCATGAGGAGGTGCAACCAAATATAGGAGGGGCTAACACCAAAACTCCTCCTAATCAATTCAATCATGTCCAACAATACCAAGGGTTTGTAGGGGCCATCCATGTGGTCACTAGAGGTCAAAGAAATAATCAACAAAATGCAAGGCAACAACCTCAAGCAAGTGTGTCACAACCTCCCTCATCACCTCCCATTCAAATTTCCCCCAATCCTTCATCACCAATCCACATTCCTAGCCAATCAAATCCTCCAATTCCACCCATCAATCATCCACCATGACCAGTCATCTCATTGAGTAGTCAGTTAACCACAAGTCTAAAGATGGCTTCCACCAAATTGTCAATATATGAGTTAATTCAACAATCTCCCCCACATCATGAGGCATTAATGGATATTCTCAAATCCATTGAACTACAATCTCAAGATTCTAATGCCTTCAACAACTTTTTAGGGAGCATTCAAACATGCATGGAGCCTTCCATCACATTCTATGACTTTGAGATTAAGCCAATCTCATCGGACTCAGTAGACCCTCCATTGCATATCATGGCTCTAATTGACAAGAAGTCATTTAAAAGAGTCCTAATTGATACTGGTTCCTCCATCAATATCATCACCACATCTACCCTTCATCATTTGAATCTTCCTCCATCTCATATAACCAAGTCATCATTCACCTTAAAAGCATTCAATGATGCTTTGTGTTCCACAGTTGGCACTATTGTTTTACCCATTGAAGTAGGGGTCAAAATATTGCACACTATGTTCCACATCTTGGAAGGATCCATGGCATACAATGTACTCCTTGGAAGACCTTGGATGAGGGAAATGAGATGTGTCCCTTCAATATTACACCAATGTTTAAAATATGTTCATGAGGGACAAGTACATTGCATACCAATGAATGTCGAACCATTCAAGTATTGCAATTTCATTTCAAATCCTTATGAATCCATGCTTCCTTCCACCCACCTTTTCCTATCACCATCAACCAATCCATCTACCACTCCACCAATTTCCTCATCAAAATTTCCCATTCTTGAGGAGCTTCCTATCACCAATACCCATCAAGCTCCCATACCCCCATCATCTTCATCATTGACTACATGCACATGTGGTCAAATTCAATCATCAACATCCTTGCCATCCACTTCATCATCATCATCCATCC
Source organism: Wollemia nobilis (assembly GCA_028583015.1). NCBI lineage: Eukaryota > Viridiplantae > Streptophyta > Pinopsida > Araucariales > Araucariaceae > Wollemia > Wollemia nobilis. The sequence continues at coordinate 12,674,148 of JAQPPZ010000521.1, read as the reverse complement.
AACAACCTTCCCAATCCAATCCATCCCCATCACCTAATGTTTCACAAGTCGAATTGATAGATTGTGAGACATCTTCATCCTCACCATTCCTCGAGCCATCATCCAACCATGGTCCTTCCATATCATCCCAAGTCGAGGTCCACCTCACTAATCTCGGTATTGGTGAATATGTGGTCCAAGACATCACCATCACACCACTCACCATTCCTAATGCTAAGGATTTTGGTCACCCATGTGACCCACCTTTATCCATAGGAGTAGTATATAACATGGGTTCAACTCCAAATAGCATAAATTTTGTGTATGGGGGGATTGATTCTTCATCAAATCTAGCTCCCCTAGAGGAACCCAAGGAACCAACACTTGCCAACATTCCAAACATGTCGGGATTTCCATCTCACTATTTTCACATAGTTAATTGGTAAGGTCATGGCCTAGGATTGCATGAATAAGGAGTGCTTCAGCCTATTGATGTTCCATATCAAGAAGTGCATGACCATTCAGGTCTAGGTTATCATTCACTTTCCACCACCTCTTCTCTTGAACAAGCCTTCCAAAGGCTTAATCTAAATTTAGGAGAAGAAGCCCTCCATCCCGATGATTCTGATGATGAAATCCATGAAGAATTCAAACTTATGTCGATAATTTTAGATGAATCTAAAGAAGAATCAGAGCCCATCATTCCCCATACCGAACAAGATGAGTTTTATCTCAAAATGTTCCCCATCCATGAGCCCATATTTCACTTGCTTCTTCCACAAGAGTGAGCTGACCCTACCGGTGAACCACCACCTCCATTCCATTAATCCATTTCATAAGCCAAACTTGTAACATATGTACATAACACAAAAATAGTGGTTTTCACCACTACCAAAAAAAAAAAAATCAAATAAAAACATGTTTTATTTTTAGCATTGCATGTATATATCATTTAGTTAAAATGCATTTATTTGTGTTGCTTGCTGCTATCCAGGTTTACCAAGCTCCTAGCACCGGTTCTTAGGTTCCATCCATTCCATCCAACCTTATCCACTTTGCCCATAAGTCAACATGAATCCTGTTGATTTATTCACCCCACTCCATAATCCATATGATCCGGCTAAACCAATTCCAATTGACATGAGTCTTATTGATATGGATCAGATTTCCTCACCTCCATCCTTTTCTGAGTTTGTCTTGTTCGAGGAATTGTTAAGGGCTTCAGCCAACTACATTCCTCCATCCCCTCCACCTTCACCTTCACCTTCACCTTCGAATCCTGAGGTTTTCTAGGTAGATATAGATGAGGATAAGCTATAAGAGTTTGATGACATCTTAGATGACATTCATCTGATCCCTACGCCCCATCAACTTGAGGAAGGTTCCCATATGTCCATTGAAGATACCATCGATGTGGACCTTAGTTTAGATAAAGATAATCCCCAAATTGTCAAGCTTGGAAAAAGTTTATCACCTGATGAACAAGAGCAATTAATTGCTCTCCTCAAGAGGAAAAAGGGCATTTTTGCATGGTCCTACAAGGACATGCCTGGTCTTGACCCTAGTCTAGTTGTCCATAATCTCACCTTACATCCTGATGCTAAGTCGGTTAAACAAAAACTTAGAAGGATGCATCCTACCATTGCCATCTTGGTCAAAGAAGAGCTCCAAAAGCTTCTAGATGTGGGTTTCATCGTACCCATTGATTATCTCGAGTGGCTCTCAAATATGGTACCCATTCGTAAGCCTAACGGGGTGATACACATTTGCACTGACTTTCGAGATCTTAACAAAGCGTGTCCTAAGGATGACTTTCCTCTCCCAAACATCGATACTCTTGTCGACACTTGCACTGGCCATGAAATGCTTTCACTCATGGATGGTTTTTTAGGATACAACCAAATTCGAATAAATCTTGATGACCAACACAAAACAACATTCACTACACCTTGGGGAAATTTTTGTTACAAGGTGATGCCCTTTGGCCTCAAAAATGTAGGTGCCACTTATCAACGTGCCATGACATACATTTTCCATGACTACATGCATAATATTATCAAATATTATGTGGATGATCTCTTGGCTAAATCTAAAACTCGACAAGAGCACATTGGTGTATTGGAGAAAGTTTTTGACCGACTTCTAGAGCATAATGTAAGGTTGAACCCCAAGAAATGTGTCTTTGGTGTTACCTCGGGCAAACTTCTAGGATTCATTATCTCCAAAAGAGGCATTGAGGTGGACCCAAACAAGGTCAAGGCCATCATGGAGATGCCTCCCCCAACTAACTTAAAGGAATTGCATAGTTTACAAGGAAATATCCAATCGATCCATCATTTCATTGCACAACTTTCTGATAAATGTAGGCCATTCAATCACCTACTACAAAAGGGGGTGCCATTTTCTTGGATAGATGAATGTCAAAAAGCCTTTGATGACATTAAGAAATACCTAGCTTCTCCACTAATCTTAGCTCCTCCTCATTCGAGGGTCCCATTCTATATTTATATTTTAACAATGGACTTTGCATTAGGGACAATGCTTGCACAAAATAATGAAGAAAATCGAGAGCAAGTTGTCTACTACATTAGTCAAACATTGGTAAGCTATGAAACTAGATACGCTTATGTAGAAAAATTATGCTTAGCAGTGGTTTTTACCACTAAGAAACTTTGACATTACATGCTTAGTCACACAACTTATGTCATAGCTAGAGAAAATCCTCTACGTTATATGATGTCCCGCACTTACAATAACACCCACACCGCTAAATGGATAATGCTCCTTACTGAATTTGACTTGGAATTCATTAGCCAAAAATCCATTAAAGGTCAGGTAATAGTCGATCAACTTGTGGAAGCTCCACTACCTAGTGATCATCCTTTGATTATTGAGCTCCCAGATGATTCGGTATTTGTTGTCACTGAACAAGAAGAAGATGTCATTCCAGAGGAAGACATCGATATCACACTATTCTTTGATGGCTCTAAGTGTGCAAAAGGTCAAGGTGCTGGAGTCATGTTTCATACACCCCAAGGGGTACCTATCCCCTTATCATTCAAACTTGACTTCCAATGCACAAACAACACTACAGAGTATGAAGCCTTAATCTTAGGTCTTCAATCAGCTATAGCTATGAGCATTAAGCGTATTAGGATATTTGGTGATTCTCAACTTGTCGTCAAGCAAATCAATGGAGAATACCAATGCAAAGAACCTACCATTAAGCTTTATCATGAAGTAGCAATGAAATTGCTCTCTAAGTTTGATTGGTATGAAATCAATAGTTTACCACGTTCGACTAATAGATTTGTAGATGCGATGGCCTCCCTTGGATCATTGATTCCAAAAGACTCCTTTGGGGAGGTACAACCCCTTATAATTTCAATAGTCTCTAAATCTGCAATTGTCCATGCTGAATCTAAAGATGAAAAGGATGTTTGCTTTATCCATTCGGATCCATATGAGCCTTGGTCAAGCCAAATAGTAGCCTTTCTCAAGTTTGGAACACTCCCATATGACATGTCTCAAACTACCAAATGCACTTTCAAGCAAAAGGTAGCTCATTTCGTTCTCTTGGGGGACGTGTTGTATAAACATGGTTATGATGGAGTCCTCCTTCATTGTCTCGAGTCTAGTGAGGCACAAAGAGCCATAGCTGAAGCCCATGATGGTACTTGTGGTGGTCATTTTAGTGGAATGGCCATTGCAAAGTGTATCTTATGCATGGGTTATTATTGGCCCACAATGGAACGTGATTGTTGCACTTATGTTAAACATTGCAAGAAATATCAAGAACATGCTAATTTAACTCATGTACCATCACAAGCTTTATAACCTATTCAAAGCCTTTGGCCCTTTTCACAATGGGGTCTAGATCTAATTGGAAAAATTTTACCTCCTTCCTTGGGACAACATACATTCATCATCACAACCATTGAATACTTCACAAAGTGGGTTGAGGCAATTCCTCTAACCAGTATGATAGGACCTAGAATTGTGGAGTTTATACTTCATCATATCATTTGTCATTTTGGTATCCCCTCAAAAATCATCTTCGATAATGGTAAGTCTTTCAAGAACAAGGATGTTCGAGCACTTTGCAAGAAATATAACATTCAACATAGTTTCTCGACTCCTTATTACCCATAAGAAAATGGACAAGTTGAAGCTTCCAATAAGACCTTAATTGCTATTCTCAAGAAACTTGTTAAATAAAATCATAGAGATTGGCATACACAAATTCCCTTGGCATTATGGGCTTATCGAACAAGCATCCACACGCCTATAGGGGCAACACCATTTTCATTGGTCTATGGAGCTGAAGCAATCATGCCTCTTGAGCTCGAGATCCCCTCCTTGCAAATTTCTTTGTAGGAATTCATAGATGATGACACTGCTAGACAAGCACGTCTTGACCAACTCACACTTCTTGATGAGAGGTGAGTCAATGCTTTAGAGCATTTACGAGTTTATCAAGACCACCTAAAGCATGCTTACAATGCCAAAGTTCATCTCCATGAATTCCAAGTAGGAGATCTTGTCCTTAAAGAGAATCAACAAAATACCAATGCATTATCGCATCTTCATGATAAATTCATGGCTAATTGGTTAGGTCCATACATTGTTACTCAAAAAGTGGGTAATGGTACTTATAGGCTTGCTAGTCTAGAGGGAGAGGAAGAACCCGAACCACTTAATGTTATACACTTGAGGGTATTCTATGCATAATGATATATATATATATATATGGCTAATACACCAAAATATTGCATATACATACATTTCATTCCAAAAATATTGCATTTCATTTGCATACATTTCATTCCAAAAACATTGCACTTCATTTGCATACATTTCATGCCAACACACTTCAAATTGCATTTCATGCATTCACATCCACATTTCACATTTCATATTAGGATCATTTATTAAGTTCAATATTTTAATTGGTCCAATAAAATCATGTTGCCTTAATCAGGGGCACCTTCACATCATCATCCATTTTTCCACCAAGTCAAATTTATCATTTGCAAAACCACATTTCCATAATTCCTAGGTGTTTTCGGTCACTCAACCACTCCTAGTGTTTTAAGCAACCTCCAAAAATACATGTCAAGTTCCTTTTAGGACCATCACACATATACATTAAGAAAATATTGAGTTTTGGGAATTGACTCCAAAACATTCTTGAACCAAACACAATTTCACATCTTAAAAATATCTTGTGTCAAAGAGGGATAACACCATACTTGGTTTGAACCTCAAAGTGAAAAGGGTCATCCTTGCTAGTCCCATCATGCAACATAGTCCACAAAAATAGTGGTTTTCACCACTATCACAAATTCCAAAATAAAAGAAAGAGTAGGGAAAAATCCCTAAAAAATCTAAATATTTTACATCACACACCATTGATCATTGGGTTGTAAGGATCATACTACATTTCTAGTCATACGGTTAGGTAGTCATCCCCAAAACTTAAGAGATCAAAAATATAAATCGTGGACTATGGAGTTAGCCTCCACCAGAGCTATAGATGCTTGACTGGTAGTGGAGTACGCTCATGCATGGTGACACATCTCTTTTAAAGAGACCTCTGACCGCACATAAGGACAAGCTAGCTTCTTGGATTCATCCATAATAGGTTTACCCAATTTACTCAAGATGAGTTAATGAACTCACTTGCACACACATTGGTTCTTGATTACCTCGAGTCATTACCATACTCTTGATTTGGTAAATGAATTCATTGCACACACATTTGGTCCTAGAGGGATTAGGTAGTTTTAGTGAGTTTGTTTGATACCACTAGTATGTCTGAGTCTCTGCAAAATAGTCAATTTTTCCATATCAACATCCATATCTTCTTCCATATCAACATCCATGTCACTTCATGAGTCATTCACCCCACATACCACCAAGTTTGGTGCCCCTGATTAAACAACAATGCTAGAAACATGGCCAAACAAGATCTAAACTATGAATGATAATTAGAACATCTGCATTCCATATCTTGCATTAATCATCCATATAAACATGCATTCCATAAAAATGCATTACACAAAAAAACATTCACACAAACATATAACACAAAAGGTAAAAGCCATGTATATATATATATGTATAAATATCACATGTACAATGAGTGCCAAAAGGCTACATACAATGGAGCACCAAGGCTCATATACAAAAAGTGCATCTAAGCACTAGCTAAGCCCTCCAAGAGGACCCCTGTGACCTAGAAGGAGCCCTAGACCTAGAGCTATGCCTAGACTCGCTATGCCTAGCAGCCTCAGATATATATGAGGTTGGAGGATCAAGAAGTGGAATATGATGCTCCATCAACCTATCCTCCAATGCCTTGATATACCTATGTCGAGATCGAAGGTGCACTATGTCAACATTATGTCGATGCTCCCTCTCTAGTAGCTCTACTTGGAGCCTCATGATCCTTGCATCCCACTTCGCTACCTATTGCTCCAACCTCACCCAATCCTCCTTGCTTTGATCATGAGTCTCCTCCACATCATCCCCATCTTTACCATCTCCTCCACTCTTAGGATCTTACCTCATCGCACCCTTAGTCCTCCTCCTTTGACTATCTGATTAAAGGTATCTCTATCACTTGGGGGCCTCATGGGTCCCCTCATCCTCAGCCCTATCCCCATATCCATCAGCTACTACTAGAGTTGGTGCCCATGGTGGTTGTGTAGTGAACCATACATCATACTCTAGAGTAGTCCTTACATCATCCATATCTAGGGAGATCTATCTCCTCATCATCCTCATACACCTCCCTCCATGGCTCTACACATGGTAGCCTTATCTCCTCTTGATGCCTCCTATAGAGCATCGGCTCCTCCGGAATCCCCTACCTCAAGCCGAACTATCGGAGTACTCATGAGAACTAAAAATACTTAGCCTCACTCTGATATCTCCCAACCACCCACCTAGCCTATCATACCCATCATAGATGCTCTCCATATCTGGTCCACCTGCTACCCTACCATGGCCTCCATATCACTTGGGTGGATGTTAGTCCAACCCATAAATCTTGGTACCATTGGCTCATCCACATAGGTTGACTCGATTGTACCTCCTTGACCACTACCCATCTCCTAGCGTAGGGCTCCTCCCTACCCAAGCCTACCACTAGTAAGCCCTCTAGTCAAGCCATGTTAAAGTGCTCCCATCCCCAACACTATAACAATAAGCTACATCCTAACCCCTTCCTCCCCTACCTCCTCACCTCATAGAGCTCTCGGTACACCTACACCAATAAGGTAGGAGCCCATGCATACACCTATCGCCTAGTGAGCATATCACTCACTAACCCTATCAGGTTCCAAGGGAACCTACACCTAGTGTTGTTTGAGGCCATGATGTTGGCCAACATGAACATGACCAAAGCATGGAGGGCATCCAACTCCTTGTCCACATACATGGACAAGTAGGGAATACCTCCACTCTCCACCCTCACACCCTACCAACCATCACCAAACATCTTCTTCATCTCTACACCTCGATCATGTCCAACCTCGATGTGCTCCCCCTCCACTAGCACCTTGAGGATGTGATATACATCCTCCAAGGTCAGGGTCACCTCTCTTATGGGGAGCTAAAATGTCCCCCTATCCGGATCCCACCTCTCCACCAATGCAGAGAGGTACCCCTCATCCTCCCTCACCACATCAACCTGGGCTACCTCCGCTAGCCCCATATCCTCTAACAACTCCCACTCCTCCTTCGATACCACCTTCCTCATCCCAGGAATGTAAGGTGAGAACCAGTGTTGAGCCTCCAAAATCCTAAGTTGCAACACAACACAAAACACTTGTCATTTATACATGTTAAAAAAAATCATAAAAACAAAATTTTTGCACAATACATAAAATAGGGAATTACCTCAATAGCTCACACTCTAGCTCTAGCTCTGGCTCCCACATCTACTCCCTCTACCACCATAGCTTCTGCACCCAATTCACTTCACCTCACTTCACTCCACTCTCCCAAACGTAGCTTCTCAAACTCACAAATGCACAAATGAGCTTCATTTCTCATCCTACCAACTATTTATAGCTGCTTCAGGTACCTTGAGATGCCCATGGGTATTTCTTGGTGCATTAAAGTGCACTAGGGTATTTGCAAAATGCCCAAATACAAGTGAGCATTTCTGCATGCCAAAAGTGCCAATGAGCGTTTGGCATCAATTTTGACAAAAAGATAATTTTTTACAAAATAGTGGCTTATCCCCACCAAATCACTCCATATTGCATCCACACATCTGTTTCATCATATTAACAAGTTTTGTGAAGATTCCAACTGATTTGGATGCATAAATTTTGTTTGCGACCACAAATCGCAAATTCACTTAACAAGTTACAAAAGCATTCCAAAATGGTCCAAATCTTCACAAAATGATTGTAATCATCATTCTCATCATTAATACATCATTTTCACATCATCCATATCACAATTTGCATATTTTCCAAGGTCAAACAACATTCAAGTGAACCTTGTACCTAGTGGGTTATTCTATATACTTGGTGATTGCAATGATTTGCATCCATGCAATTCGGTAAGATGAATAACTTACCATAAGGACACTTGGTCATTTTCATCATTCCATATCTCCTTGTTTGAAATCACAATCACATTTGGTACTTCACATTTTGCGTGAAACCTTGCCAAGAACAATTTGCACAAAAGTTATCATTGATGGCCTAGTTCGTGGGGCTTAAAACATGGACAAAATCACATTTCATCATTTCACATCTCCTTGATAGTCATCATGGTGACTGGCCTTAGCTAGGGTGATTGGTTCCGATCATAGGAATTATCTAACAGTCACTAGTTGGCCCTCCGAAGTTGACTACTTTTATTTTTGCATATTCATCCTTGCATATCAATGACGTCGAAAGGCACATTCTTCAACAACATTGAATCACCCCAAATTTGGGGTAACCACATTTGGTTTTGACTTTCCCACAATGGGATACATCTTACATGATCATGAAATCTACACTTGGCAAAAATCCCTTCATCTATTGGGGCAAAAATAGACACATATTTCATCACATTTTTCAAAAATCCCTTCATCTGTTGGGGCAAAAATAGACGCAATCATTTCACATTTTCCACCAATCCCCTTCCCACCATTGGGGCAAAAATGGTATCACATTTACATCATTCATATCATCCATCATTCATTTGCACATATTTTTCAATTGGCTCATGAGATTCATCCGCAAACTCACTCACCAATTGAGGGGGTAAGCTACGCAAAAATCCAAATTCTTTCATTCTTTTGTCTTCAAGCTCATGTTTCACATCCCAAGAGAAAGTTGCTTCTGCACCTAGCCAAAATAGGTGTCTCGTATTTTTGCACTGCATTGTGTTTTACGCAACGTAATACAAAAAGGGGCATCTATAGACACCAAAACCTAGCCACTTGTCATCCATTCAGGTCTTCCCCCATTTCCACCCATTATTCATATATATTTATATATATTTAAATATTAATATTTTATATTATATTTATATATTTAATAAATATATATTTATATAAGTGAATTAATCCCAACCATCCGATTTCACTTAATCCTATCCATTCATCCATATCAATCCATGCCACACCCTAAATTTAATATCCACCCTCTGTTATATTTTAATCTTGACCACATGATTAGTGTCGTCGAAACCCTAACATGCCCTAGGTGAGATTATAAATAGGAGCCATTTTGATGGCTCAACCCCTAAGTATTTTACCGAGTCTTTTGTCCTGAGTTCCCTAGAGTATCCAAGTGCTCTCACCTTCCATCCTCGCTTGCCATAGCCCTCGCATCCACCATCGCCTCCCTCGCTCAGCCAGATCTGCTTCTATAGACTTTCCACTCAGCCATCGAACACCTTCGGGTGCTCCCTATCATTCCCAGGCATCCTTAGGTGCTTCTCCTCCATCGCCAAGCACCTCTGGGTGTCCTCCATTATTCTCGAGCACCCACGGGTATTTCCTATAGCCGCCAAGCACCCACGGGCATTTTACGCTAGAGTTCTGCAACCCTCCTAGCCCTCGGGCGATGCTAGGGCATCATCGCACCAATCCACTACAATAGATTACATCAGATCAAAGAATGATAGATAAGCAAGGTAAATATTTTTATTGTTATTTCATTCTATGCACTTTCAATTTTGTTCATGCTATTTACATCATATAGCTAGGGTTTTTGTATTGATTATAGAGGGCCTCACATTGTGGAGCCCTCACAGTTGCTACTAACCTACTTGCTATTTTCTTGTGTGCAGATCTGGAAGTGTTACATTAGCATTGTGCAACTGCTTAAGCTGGAGTGGCCCAACATCGGATAATCAGAAGCCCACTCACTTCTGTTGGGAGCAAGAACGCGTTTTGAAGACACCACCAACGTTGTTTTCTAGGGTTTCGGAGAACCCTAGCTATTGTAAAATTTGTATCAAAGGATTCAAAGATCCTTATTGTAACAATGGAGTTTTGAGGCTCCCCCCATTAATATAAAATCATTCATTGTGCAATATTGTCTTTTGAGTTCAATTTATATCTTGTTATTTGGTGTTGCATTTTTGTCTCTTCAACACTATATCCCCTTTCTTTGAGATTTGTGAGTGGAATATTATTGAGGCCTTGGAGGTTTTCCTATTGATTTGCTTGTACTCTTTCTTCCACCCTTTTCGTTATATATCTAGTACCTTTTTGTATAAATAAAAATTGAGTGAGCAATAAAAAGGGTGCCCTATGTCATTGAACTCTAAGATGAAGGGTTCAACAAGGTCAACCCAAAAACTTATGCTACTATACTCCACACTCCTTAAAAGATAATCAAATACTTTAACTTGAAAAGACAATGCAAGGAGTCTTTACATATTCATAGGTAATATTATAAATGGTAGTCAATGTTGGCTTATTAGCCAGGTTATCACAGGTTCCAATATTTAGGATCAAATATAAATCATAAGAAAATATATGTGAAGACTCAATTACAACATAATATCAATGTCAATGAATATAATATTCATGAAATATAACAATATCAATGTCAATCAATAATATACTCACAATATTATTGATGAATCAAATATACAAGCTTTATATTCAAATATCACTTGTTTCTTATACGATAATCATATTCAATACATGGAGCTTTGTTTCCATAATATAACCTTAGAAAGGTGACTCTTGGACTCTTTGACTATTTCTTTCCTCACATATCCAAGAGATGCAATATTTCATATTCCACACATAAGACAAACATTTCATGCCTATTAGCTTTACATCTTACCACATACATGTGACTCTACACTTGCATACTTGACACATATGCACACACTGGCACACTTAACTACATGACACTTGCACACATTGTTACATAACACTTGTACACATCCTACACATAGACACATACATTAGGGGAAATATAAACCACACTCCTTAACTATAGACTCAAAACCTATTCTAATATTTACATATTTACAATTGTACCAAAAATATCACGGGGGTATATTAACATGTACCAAATAATGTAATATTCTTCAACACCCCCTTGTATTACATTATTTGGTTATTGAATACTTTAGTATTCAATATTTGTCTTCATATTATACCTTGTGTTCATCCACTACCTTTGTCTATTGTCTGTGTTAGACAATCTTAGACTGTGCTCAATCCATCTTCTTACTTCCTATATTTTGGAGAAATAAAAAAATTCATCATCAATCATTTATTTAGGCAAAAGATGGTATAATATTTCTTCTAAAAATCCCATTGTGTCTAAAGCAATCATTCCATTATTAATGGAACCTGTAGCCTCTATTTTTTTTTTGATTGGTTGAAAGGGTGTTGAAAGGTCCCTGAACCTTGTACAAGTATTTTTTACATGTTATCCAAACCGATCGAAGAGGCCCAAGAGCCAAAGATCAGAGAAAAAGCCAAACACCACAAGAAGAAAGGTGTCGCGATATCGCGACATGTTGCATTTTCGCGGTCCCAAGCATAGAGAAAAAGCAAGGAGGAAAATATGTCGCGATATCGTGACATGTTGCGCCGTCGCGACCAAGGGAGGAAAAGATGTTGCGATATCACGACAAGATGCAGCATCACAACTGAAGGAGAGAAAGTGTCGCGAAATTGCGACATGTTGCAACGTCGCTGCCAGAATAGAAGAAGTGTCACAATATCGCGACAAGTTGCGTCGTCGCCTCCAGAGGAGGAAAGGTGTCGCGATATCGTGACAAGTTGTATTGTCGAGGCCCAAGAAGAAAATATGTCGCGATATCGTGACATGCTGCACCATCGCGGTTATAAGAGAAAAGGTGTCGCGATATCGCGTCATGTTGTATTATCGCGGCCAAAGGAAGAAAAGTGTTACGATTTCGCGACATGTTGCAATGTCGCGGCCAAAAGAGAAAAAGTCTCGCGATATCACGACATGATGTATCATCACGGCCTAAGGAGAAAAAATATCGCGAAATCGTGACGTGATGCATCGTCTCGGCAAAAAGATAAAAAATGTCGCGATATCGTGACATGTTGCATTGCCACGGCCAAAGAAGGAAAATGTGTCACGATATCGCGATGTGTTGCATCATCGCGGCCCAAGAGAAAAAGTGTCGCGATATCATGACATGTTGCGTCATCGCGGCCAGAGGAAAAAAAGTGTCACGATATCGCGACAAGTTGCAGCATCGTGGCCAGAGGAGAAAAAGTGTCACGAAATCATGACAAGTTGCATCGTCTCGGCAAAAGGAAAAAATATGTCGCGATATCACGATATGTTGCATTGCCGCGGCCAAAGAAGGAAAAGGTGTCGCGATATCGCGACATGATGCAGCATCACGACCAGAGAGAAAAAGTGTCGCGATATCGCGACAAGTTGCAACATCGCGACCAAAGAGAAAAGATGTCGCGATATCGTGACATGTTGTAATGACGTGGCCAAAGGAGAAAAAGTGTTGCGATATCGTGACAAGTTGCATTGCCGCGGCCAGATGAGGAAAAAGTGTTGCAATATCACATGTTGCATTATCGCGGCCAAAGAGAAAAAGTGTCGCGATATCGCGACATGTTGCATTATTACGGCCAAATAGAAAAAGTGTCGTGATATCACGACATATTGCATTATCGCGGCCAAAGGGAAAAAGTGTCGTGATATCGCAACAAGTTGCATTATCACGGCCAAAGAGAAAAAATGTCGCGATATCGTGACAAGTTGCATCATCACGGTCGAAAGAGAAAAAGTGTTGCGAAATCGTGACATGATGTAACACCGCGACCAAAGGAGAAAAAAATGTCGTGATATCGCGACAAGTTGCAACGTCGCACCCAAAGGAGAAAGAAATGTCACGATATTGCGACATGTTGCATTTTTGCGACCAAAGGTGAAAAGTGTTGCGATATCATGACATGTTGCATTTTCACTGCCGAAGGATAAGAAGGAAAAGGTGTCGCGATATCATGACAAGTTTCAACAGCATACCAAACCAATCCCTTGGCACCATCTCACATTGTGCAAACATTGAAACTTGTAAGATCGTTCCTTAGGCCAATAGGGAAGGAGTCTCTCCACACTTGAATGTCAGATTCGTCGACTCCCTTGTTAGCAAGCCAGTCGGCAGCTTTGTTTCCTTCCCGATATTGATGCTTAATGGCTAATTTTGGGTAATTGCCAATTAGGGCCTTGAATTCTTGGAAAATCGAAGCAAGGGCCCAAGGAGGCTTAATGGTACCCTTGAGCCAGTTAATACAGTGCAACAAATCTCCTTCGATGATAAGTTTATTGATGGTCAACCCTTCCATGAGGATCAAACTTTGGAACAGGGCCCATGCCTCTGCCATATTGTTGGATTGAATTCCCAGGTTCTGGGCAAAGGCCAAAATTATTTCTCCTCTGTGGTTTTTGAGAATTCCCCCTCCGCCAACCGCTCTTGGGTTGCCTTTAGCCACACCATCGAAATTGAGCTTGTGCCACCCAGTAGGTGGTAAGACCCACTTGATGACGAACCTGTCAATAGAAATACGGGGTATGACAGAGATGTTAGACATATTGTAGCCTCTATTTTGTTTTGATACTTTATGACACATTTTATATTTTCATTTATATATTTGAATTGCACTATTCTACATTTCTCAACCAATTGAGCAACTGAGATAAGATTATTTGATAATCCTTAAACATACAAAACATCATCTAACACAAAATCTAAAAATGGCATGCTAGGTATAATTTTTCTAGATCCTTGAACATAATAAATCTTATCATCTGTAATTTTTAGTGGAATATTTGGTCTAATTTCCAAATATTCAAACCAATGCAAATTTCCAGTCATATGATGACTTGCACCCGAATCTATATACCAGATATCCTTTTATTTTTACATGTTTTGATGAGATTTAAGTGGTCTTACTTTACATCTTTGATATAAATTTTGAAACATTCTTATATCATTTGGCCCTTTGAATTGCTTTGATGCATTCGTCCTTATTTGTCATCTATCCATTTCTTCAAAAAAATTCAAATTGATTCCCTTGGAGTAGAAATCCTTATAGACCCAAATCTAATAAATAATTTCAATTTGTAAATCAAATATTTTAATTTTGAAATTTCTTTTTGAAGTATAAAACCTTCTCTTTTCAAAATTTAATTAATCTAACAATTTTCTAAAATTTTAAAAAATCAAACCATTTTTTTTTTGGTAAATAGTGTAGCTTATATTAAAGGGTTTTTTCCTGGATCCCAAAACCAGTAGTTACAAAAACCTCAAAGGAGGCTAGCAGCTTAGAAGACTAAACTTTAAAAAAGTGTTTTCGTACATGGATAAACACCGTTCACCATATATTGATTAAAAGCCGATAAGCCTAATAGCAAACACCCCAAACAGTATTGATGCAGATAATATATGGACAACACCCCAAACAGGATTGATGCAGATAATATATGGACAACAGACACCCAAACCAACATTGATGCATATAATATATGTAAAGTTAAAATAACCCTCATGAAAACAAACCCTAGTAAGGACCCAGAGAACCATAAACAAAAAAAGACCCACGACCCTCCATCATGCGTCAGCCACCTTCTTCTTCGTAGTGCTTTCCTCAGTCTTTATGAGCTGCTTTAGCTTCCCGCTAATGCTGTCAAGAGTACTAATAAGGCTGTTGATGAAGATGTTGGCAACCTGATGATGAATCTCCTACTTCGGTGCTTCATTGTTGATTTGCCCACTCTTGGTTGGCTTCATTGACAATGTTTGAGGGCGGATTGTTATCCCATACAGTCAAGGAATTCTGATTGATTCCCATGTTTGCTAAGAGGTCAGCCAATCTGTTTGCCTCCCTGTACACATGTCTGCATATCACGTTGCCCTATCTTCTGATCATGTTTTTGGCTTCCCTGATGGCATTCATGACCTTCCACGAAGGATTGGAGTTGTTGTTGATATAATTTATGATGTTTAGAGAGTCCCCTTCTATTTCGTAGTTCCCTTTGTGCTTTTGGATGATGTTGAGACCTCTCCATAGGGCATGGGCTTCTGCTACGTGATTAGTTTGAATGCCTAGGTTCTCCACAAAGGCGACCACAATCTTGCCATTGCTATCTCTGACCAGTCCTCCTGCCCCTACCATTCTCGGGTTTCCTTTAGAAGCTCCATCGAAATTGAGCTTGAGCCATCCTACCGAGGGGGTTTCCATGAAGAGGTGTGCCTTGGGTGGGGATGAGTGACACGAGGATTATCTTCCCTGGGGATATTAAGATTGCTGAACAGAAAAAGCTCCAATCCCACATCAGGGGGTTCTATGCAAGGGATGAGCTGGGAGTTCTCTGTGGCAAAGCTGATGATTTTACTAGCAATGGAGGTAGGGTCCTTGGGAGTGTTAGAGAACACCCTGCTGTTTCTTTCTAGCCATACCTGCCATAAGAAATGGTGAGTGCACATTTTCCACAAGGATTTCAACCGAGGGTTTTTGAAAGGATTGGGCCACTGAGTGAAAAGCTCTACCAGGGAGTTGGGTTGGACCCAGTTGATGTGGAAACTGGACAGTAAGTTACTCATCACAGTATAAGAGAAATCACATTTAGTGAAAAGATGGTTGATGGATTCCCAAGCTTTATAGCATAGGTGGCATCTGTTGGGTACCATCATCCCCCTCTTGATGAGATTATCAGTGGTTAGAATCTTGTTTTGAATTGCCAGCCAGGAAAACACTGCCACTTTAGGGATGAGGTGCTTGATCCAGATTTGGCTAGGAGAGAAGGGAGCTTGTTGTGGATTGAGGATAAGTTGGTAGGCAGATTTGATAGAAAAACATCCATTGTCCATTTCTTTCCAAATTAGAAAGTCTTCTCTTCCATCTATCGGAATCACTGTAGTATTCAACATAAGAGCCAAAGCCCTCGCTGCCCTGGTTATGTGCCCATCATTTGAGTTAATGTTGAGGTCTTTCCAACTTTTAGACCCATTGATGTTTTGGATGAAGTCTGCTACTTTGCTGCCTATGGTGCCATCAAGGATAGGTTTTAGGACATATATCTCATCATCTTCAACTAGGGGCTGATCACTGACCCACCTGTCTATCCAAAAGTTTATGGCAGTACCTATTCCCAGCTGCCACCTTGAACCTTTCTGGAGAACTTCTCTGACCTGAATAATTGACCTCCAAAAAGTTGATCCCTCTTTGGGGATATCTTCATCAGTGAATTCTTTGTGTTGAAGGTATTTCCTCTGTATTATTGACACCCATTCTACATTGAAACTTGTGTGAATTTTCTAGGCTTGCTTAGCCAGTAGAGCAGTGTTCATATGCTTGATTCTTCTAAGTCCCAGACCCCCTTGGTTTTTTGGTCGACAAACCTTTTCCCATCCAACCAAATGAATCTTTTGCTTCTCCTCTGTGCCTCCCCATAGGAATATTTTTTGTATTTGCTCGATTTGGGCGTAAACTGAAGCAGGAGCTTTGAAGACTGAGAGGAAATAGGTTGGGATGCTTTGGAGGCATGTTGCGGTAAGAGTGATTTTACCTGCTTGGGTTAGAAAAGCCCCTTTCCATCCAGCTAACTTTTTGTTTATCCTTTCCACCACATGACTCCACATGGACAATTTGGGATGACTGTAAAAAAGAGGAAGCCCCAGATAGCGAGTAGGGAACTCACCAATGCTACATTGAAGAATACACCCAATTTTAATCTGCCTAGAAAGGGGGGTATTGATGAAGAAGCTTTTACTTTTGTTATAGTTGATTTCTTGCCCAACCGCTTTCTCATATAAATCAAGGATTTTTTTGATCATCTTGGCCTCCACTACTGAAGCATAGGTAGCGAGTATTGTGTCATCCACAAATTGTTGGTGTGACAACGGGTTTAGACTCGAGGCAGCCCTGATCCCTGTGATAGTTTTCTCACTGACAACACTCTTAAGTGCTCTTCCCAGAGATTCAACGAGTATTATAAAAAGGATGGGTGACAGGGGGTCTCCCTGCTGATGCCTCTGTCGCTAGGGAAATAACCTACGGGTGATCCGTTAACCAAGACTGAGAAATGAGGGTTGGATATGCAGCCTCTGATTACATTTATCCATTCCCTGTGAAAACCAAATTTTTGAAGAACAACCAGGAGGAAATCCCTGTTTACTCGGTCAAAAGCCTTACTGATATCTAATTTGAGAAAAAGGGTTGCTTTCTTATTTTGGGAAGCTGAGTGGAGGACTTCATGCAGGGTGATTATGCCATCATGAATGGACCTTCCTTTGACCGAGCTGCCCTGGCAAGGATCTATAATGAGCGGGAGTATTTCTTTGAGTCTTGTTGTCAGGGCTTTGGCAAGAATCTTGTATATGACATTACATAGACTGATGGGTCTGTAGTCATTCATGGATTTGCACTCAGGGCCTTTAGGGATTAAGGCGATGAAGGTGGAGTTGGTGCTTCTGGGGATGGCTTTGGATTTCTGCATGTGAATAATGGCTTTGCAAATGTCAACCCCTATGATATCCCAGTAAGTTTGAAAAAACCTAGGGGAGAAGCCATCAGGCCCCGAAGCTTTATCAGGGGCCATGGAGAAAAGAGCCTGCTTTATTTCTTCATTGGTAAGGTCCTTGATGAGCATGTCATTCATTTCAGGGGATACCAGATTTGGAATATGCTGAAGAAGCTGATCCTGGGCCTATTTGAAAATAATGGAATTTGTTCCCAACATTTTTTCAAAGAAGGTGACTGCTTCATTTCTGATGAGGTGGATGTCTCTCACACTTGTGCCATCATTGTTTATTAACTCCCTGATCTTATTGGAGCTTCTGTGATGAAGAGTGGAAGCATGGAAAAATTTCGTGTTTGAGTCCCCGTCCTTGAGCCACAGGGCTCTAGACTTTTGTCTCCAATACATTTCTTCCTTGGCTAGAATGTTGTGGTAATCGGCAAGGAGCTTTTTCTCTTCATTCCTGATTTGTATGCTCATCTGCCCTTTCTAAATTTGCTCTTCTATGGCTTTGAGCTTGTTGGTGATTTGCTCCTTATTTTCAAAAATGTTACCAAACACTTCCTTGTTCCAAATTTTGATGTGGTCTTTGATTATTTTGAGTTTTTGGGTAACTTGAGCGATGGGGGATCCGTCCACCTATTGTTGCCACCACCCTACAATTTGATTACGTAAATCTGGGTGGAGAACCCACATTGCCTCGAATCTGAAAGGGGTCCTAAAAACTGGAGGCTTGTTAGCTTCGAATAGGAGAGGACTGTGATCCGATCCGATTCTGGGTAGGGAAGTGAGGGAGGCATCACCAAACAGAGGTATGGCTTCTTGAGATAGAAAGAATCTGTCTAGCTTAACTTGGATCAGATTGTTCCCTATTCTTCTATTATTCCATGTGAATTGAGCTCCCTAGATCTGGATATCCATTAGGTTATTCTCAGTGACAAACCCATGGAAGTCCTGAATACTTTTGGTAGGAATGTCATTGCCTCCTGCCTTATCTGACGGGTAAAGGGGGGAGTTGAAATCCCCAGCCAAAACCCAAGGGAAATTTTTGAAAGCCTACCTCATTTGACTTAGTTGGTCCCAAAAGGAACTCCTGCTGAGGGGATTGTTTGGGGCGTAGATATTAGACAGGATCCAACATTGATCCTTGTCTTTGCAAAAAAACATGATATTTATAACTCTATCTGAGGATGATATTACTCTACCATCCACTTTCTCTGGATCCCAAAGGCACAAAAGACCCCCAGATGGACCTTGGTTGGGACTGAAAATGCTTCCACTATTTTTCCAAATGGTGTTGCCCGCCTTGCATGCTTTTGACTGATCTAACTTGGTCTCTTGAATAATGAGGATTGTTGGTTTGGTTTCTTTTCTAACAGTGCTAACCAACCTCTGCTTGGCCGCACTATTGAGGCCCCTCACATTCCATGAGAGTATCCTCATCTGGAAACTTTAGATGATTTCTTGCCCCCTTTTGACTGCTGCATAGGGGGTTTGGGTAATTTGGGATCTTCCTTCGGGTGAGTAAACATTTCAGGTACAAGGGTTGTTTGGACTCCGTTGGCTATGTCCTCGGTAGTTTGGCTTCTTATTTGCTCTTGGATATTGGGCCTTCCCCTTTTCTTGTCATTGCCAACATCGACACAGGATTTTTTGGAGCTTCGAGTGTTTTTGGGACTGAAATCTACTTTTGTTTTCTCGGCAGCCTCTTGGGAAAGAAGATTTTTAGGGGGGATCAGGGGAAGCTAGCTTGACTGGAGATAAGATAGGGCTACTGGTGGGAAGGGGATACTGCAAAATTTCTTCGATGGTGGGGATTTGGAGGTCGACATTTGGATCCGACATATCATTTTCTTGCTGAGTGAATAACCCTTCATTTATTTCTAAATCAGAGTGGGTGATATTTCTTGGAATATCAAATCGATTAGGATGAGCGAATAGGGAGCTTACCTGAGCTTGGTCCTCTGATTGTTCTGGCTGCACTTTTTGCTTTCCTTTGTTTGCCATAGGGTTTTGCCCTGGTGCTTGTTGATGAGGGTTTATGCTGTAGATTTGCCTGTTCTTTTGCATTGGGGGCTTCCTAGGGAAGCGAACACCTTGGTTCCTATAGAGATGGTTGCTAGAATCTACCTCCTTCTATGGTCTGAGCGAGGGTAGTGGGACTTGAGGTGTCCTTGAGTTCGGTATTCGATGCAGAAAGTCGGTTTGTTTTCATACTCTATGGCCTGGCAGTGGCGGAAGGAACCATAGACTAGATTGATTCGAGTTGGGAGCTGGGAATCAAGATTTGCGTTGACGCATATTCTGGCTTGGGTCAACCTAGTGCGAGCTTTGGTGGTTGAATCCATGGCCACCATTTCCCCTATGTATCTGCCTATTCCTTGCAGGATGTCTTCATGCCAAAATTGGCTAGGGAGTCCCGGAAGACGAACCCACACTGGAGAAAAATTTATGCTTTGAGTTTCGGCGTTGAAATCTTCCCCCCATCTACGAATAAACAAACTCTTCTTCCCATAGAACCATGACCCCCTGTTAGAATGCGGGTTGCATCTTCGGGATTGTTAAGGCGGATTTGAAAGAACCCTCTAGGGAGAGCTACAATCTCAAGATTCCCTAAAACTTTCCACCTGGTAGTGGCCCACCATCGAATGGATTCCATGTTCGGTCTGCCACCCACGAACTTCCCAATCAGAGAATGTTCTTCTAGGGAAAGATATTCGGCCATTAGGGTTTCTGGAATCACTAAGTCTTCTCCGACCGCTATCAAAGGGCTTCGGTCCTTGGTATATTTCTGCGATTTGGTACCCATGACCTTTTCAAGATAAGATGCAGAACCGGAGGGCCCAGCGTCGGTCCCCCTACCTTGGGATAGCCCTCGTTCTTGTCCGGGGGTCCTTCCCCGGGTCTTTCTCCCACCCAATGAAAAGGTCCGTTTCAGCATCAACATCTGACTCATCAGTGCCCTCCCCTATAGCAAAGTTGGGGATCTCGCCTGGTTCGAGGTTCCCTATCGTCGCTGCTGCACCCGATACATTCCCGCCAGAACTCACCTGAGATAAAATGCTCACCATAAAAATCAAACCAATTTCAATTTAAAAATACAAACCAATTTCAAATTTTCATTAAATCAAATCATTCATAGATCAATTTATCGTTAACTCTCCAATCCCAAAAGTCTTTTAATAATAAAATTCCTTTTAATTAATAAAGTATTATCTCTCCAAATATATATATATATATATATATATATATATATATATATATATATATATATATATGATTCATAAATCTTTGACAAACATATATGCACCATTTTTTCAATGATTTTACATAGATTTTTATGAGGGGTCATGATCCCATCATACTGAGTGAGGTTTGAACCTTGGACCTCCCAAAGAGATGCCAAATCCCTTACCATTATAGTAAAACAAATATGTACCTTAATTTTCTTTCAAAAAATACCTTAACCAAAGTATTACCTCTCACTCCTACTCTCCAATACTATTGTAATCTCAAAACCTATCACAACGACCATGTCTCATAAATATTCTACACAAATTCTTATGCAAAAATATAACCTTAGACATTAAGAATAAAATATTTATTACAAAAGATGTTATCGACTAAATCAATTCATTGGCTTAATCAATTCATCGGCTTAATCAATTCATTGTACTTCTTTTAAAATAATGAGTATTGAAACCCTATGTTTTTAGCATACCTTAGCACATAATGTTTCATCTTCCTCAAGAACGTCCAGGATGCACAAGTTTGTTATAAATGTAGCTCTACTCTCAAATTTCTTATTCTGAAATGTTTTCCATACTTTATATCAGGTTTCTCATACTATACTCTTCAATAACTTCAATCAGATTTTAGGTAGTAAATAGCATCAAATGACACTTAATCTTCATAAGGGCTTTGTATCTTTGCTCACAAAATCTATCTTGGCCTGGTGTCTCAATATCAATGGTTTTTTGCCTTCTCCTTCAAACTTCTGCCTAAGTATTCTTCAACGTTGGCTTTCTTCCTTTTTCTTCTCATATTTTGGCATGAGTTTCTTCAACATTGGGTTTCTATCTTCCTTGTATTCCTTCTTGAGTTCTCTTCAATATTGGTTATTGCCTTTCTCAGGTTCTTGCCCAAGTTCCTTCAACGTTGGATATCTCTTTTTTCATTGGTTCTTACCTACACTTACTTTTACATTGGATACCTTATTTTCCTTAGGTTCTTTCTTGGGTTTACTTCAATATTGGATATCACATTTTTCTTAGGTTCTTACCTATGTTTACTTCAATATTAGATTCCACCTTTTTTTAGGTTATTGTCTAGGTTTACTTCAATGTTGGATATCACTACCTTCAATACTGCAAATTATATTTTGATGTTTCACTTCAAATTTCCTATCCTTTTTTTTATTATGGTAGAGGGAAGGGGTTTTGAGAGGCTCCCCAAACCTTTTACACTTCCTTTCATAGATTAAACATTAAATATCCATAATTGAAACAAGAAAAGAGGAGACAAAACACCCAACTAAGGAGCCACATAGAAAGACTCCATCAACCAAGACTACCTAAAACATATTACTAAAGACCCAATACAAAATACCACTATAGAGCAATAGTTAATACAAAGAGACCATCCTTATCAATGAATAAGGAAAAGAAAATATCAATCAAGTTCACGGGCCACCAACTCCATTTCCTCACGTGAACTCAAAGAAATTTGTTGTCTTGACTTCGCTTCCTTTGATGAGAGGAAATCACAAGCATCTTTTGAAGAGACAAAAACTAATAGTTTTTCAAAAGCTTCAAAATTCAACACCCGTGGGGGTGGCAACAAAGAAAATGAATTGTAAAAATATGTAGTGACACATGCCACACTTTTCTTTAAGAGAAATATCCCCTCTATGAGGTCTTTATGCATCTTAATTGAATGGAGAGAATTGTTGTAAAATTTATCGTCCATACCATCTAAATGGTGCCTTGCTAATGAATCTAACTCCATAGATGCCACACCATAATTGCTTGAACTTCTCTCAAACCAAGAATTTTCTAGATTGGTAGTAGTGACATTTTGATGTGAAATAAAAAGAGGAAGCTCTTTGCTTCGAGAGGCTGGCCAAGAATCCTAGAAAGAAGCTCTTTGCCACACACGTGAGCACAAACCAACAAAACCATAATTAAGAAGCAATGGTACATATGAGTATCAAACAACAAGGTTCAACAACTACAACATATATCTTGATGATGCTCCAAGCTCTTCCATTGAATCGTTAAATCTGCACCTCATGAAAAAATATTAGAGATAAAAAACATAAAGGACAAGGAGTGCATAAGGAAAGTGAGCCTCCTAATATGACTAGGATGATGCTAGGTCCCATTAGGTAGAGAGTCTACACAAGAACGCTGATGTGTACTTCTTTTATCTAGTTCTAGCCCAATTCTTTTTTTTAGGAAAAACTAAATACCCCATAGAGTCCAACTCTAACATTTATCAATCTAACCCTACTTTGAGAGAGAGTAAAATGGTGCTTTCCCTTACCTCCACCTCTAGGTAAACATGTTGGCTCCTCCAACATAGACTTAAGTAGCCCCTTAGATATGCTATATGTTGTGATTGATTTGCTCATTATGTACACGAGATTTTGAATTTACCAAATCCTAGACCTGACTAGGAAAGCTAGCTTCCCATTTTTGAAAACCATCCAGGATCACCCCCAAGTTTTCCAAGCTATCCACAACCCCATTACCTTCTCTAAAAATGTTTATATTGAATATTCTCCAAAGGGATTATTTTGTGCTTAGCTTTAAAAAATTAATCAACAACACTCCAACTAGTTGGTTGGTTTCCTTTCAAAATATTAATAACATTTTGTGAATCACCCTCTACAATTAGATTTTTAATATTAAGGCTCTCAATAAGATTTAAGCCTAGGAAAGCAACCTTGGACTCAACAAAGTGACTGGTTTGCTCCCCTAAGGCCTCCACATAGGCTAGGATAGCCTTTCCCTTATGATCTCTAAAAATACCACCTGCTTCGACCCTACCTAAATTCCCTTTCACTACACCATCAAAATTTAGCTTCAACTAGCTAGGGGCGGTGGTTTCCACCTTGTGTTAGCTCTTACAAATTTGGATGGTGGAGCAGGGTCTTGGGCCCAAAATTCTAAACCCTAATTGTTGATAATATTTTTTTCTTGATCAAGCTCTTGATATTATCAGCAGTGGCAATGGAAGATATGGCTTTAGTGGAGGTGATATATATTTTTTATCCTTGAATATACGATTATTTTTCTCTTTCCAAGCTCCCCACAAGGCATGGGGGAGGCTTAGCTTCCACAATATTTTTAGTCTCTTGCTTTGAAAGGGGGATTCCCATTGGAGACATATGTCTAGAAGGGAATTTGGAAGGACCCAAGAAACTTGAAATTTGTTGAGCACTCTGTTTAGGATTTTTCTCATGAAGGGGCACTTAGTGAAGAGATGGTTTGTATCTTCCCAATTCTTCTCACACAACACACATCTATTGGGAATTATCATCCCCCTCTTATCCATTGTCAATTTTGTTTTGGATCGATAACTAGTAAAAGTAGGCAATTTTTAGAAGGAGCTCCTTGATCCACACTTTTGTAATAGGCATCTAGCCTAGGCCCTCTCCCTCCAACATGTAGTAACCAAATTTAACTGAGTACTCACCTTCCTTTTGATTCTTCCATAGGAGAGTGTTTGAATTTCTTGTACTATTTAAAAAATAGACTTGTAGCATCTTGTTGAGCTTCCTCAGGCTCTGTTGGTTCCTCTCATCTAGCCCATCTACCTATAGATGCCTCCATCTTTTACCAAATTCATCAGAGATGATGTGGTTTTGCATAAAGGTTCCATTAAAAACAAATAAAACTTGTTCCAACCCAGCAAAATTTGGGTTCTGTCTTAAAGGAATGTTCTTCAACCATATATCCTTCAAAAAATGGACTTGGGATTCAATCTACCAGAAAATTCCCTTATTCAACAAAGGTCTAGTAAGCTGAAGGTTATTCCAAAAATTTGAACCACGAGGTAACTCACTTTCCTCTAGGAAGCTAGAGTGGTTCTTGAGATACTTGGCTTTAAGGATGTGGATCCAAATGAGGTCTTTATCCTTTACAAGTTTTCAACCCAATTTTCCCATCAAGGCTTTATTCATTCTTTTCAAATTTCTGAAGCCCAAGCCCCCCACTTCTTTCCTTGTGCAAACTTGCTCCCAAGCTACCAATGCCATCATTTTTTTACTTTTTGCACCAGACCATAAGAAGTTTCTCTAAATCTGCTCTATTTTGTCATAATTTTTTATTGGCATTTTGAACATTGACATAAAATATATTGGAATATGCTATAAAGATAATTTTACTAGTCGAGATTTGCCAGCTTGGCTAAGTAAAGAACCCCTCCACACTGTAAGCTTTTTTGATAATCTCTCTACAAAGAGATTTGATAATTCCTAATACATGTTTCCTTTGAATAGAGGTATCTCAATGTAGGTTGAGAGAAGATAACCTATACCACAACCAAAAATTCTAGCTAATCTAGCCTACCTGGGCCTTGGTGTATTAATAAAATAAATCTTACTTTTATCATAATTCGCTTTTTGACCAGCTACCTTCTCATATTTTTCCAAAATAGATTTCAATTCTTTGGCCTATGGGATTGAATATTTTGTAGTAATGATCATGTCATCCATAAATTATTGGTGGGAGATAAGGGATAAAGAAGAGGTAGACTTAATTCCCTCAATTTTCCCATTTTATGTAGTAGTAAAGATCACTCTCCCCAGTAGTCAGGAAAGGCATCAGATGGAGAATTGGTAATGGAAGACAAGTGGACTTTTGGCAAGACCCATGGTTGGAAGAGGCCCCTCTGAAAGATAACTTAGACCTTCAGGTCCTCCAACATAAACTTTCGAAGGAAATGGGAGGAAAAGTAGGGGATTTTATTCTTGTAGCACAGAAACTTCTTCTTGGAAGAAAATCACAGTTCATAATCTGTCAGAGCAAGAGAAGGTGGCCCTAACCAAACTCAATGATGCTTTAAGGGTGTTCCCGATCATTCTTGGGGGAGGAAGAGACAAGGCGATTTGGGGCAAAACTACAAGTGGGATCTATTCAATAAAAATCGCCTATAAGTTAATCCACTCGGGATTCAATGGCCGGACTCCGACTTCGTTATTTGGTTAAATAATTTAACCCCAAAAATAGCTTTCTTCTTTTGGTTGGCATTTCAAAATAAGATTCTAACAACGGATAATCTGCAAAGGAGAGGTTTCCAATTCATCAATCGATGTATCTTGTGTGAGAAAGCAATAGAATCAGTAAGTCATATATTTCTAACTTGTGATTTTTCTTGTACGGTCTTCCAAATGATCTGTCCAAATTTCATATAGATTGGGTCCGTCCAAATAGCATGTCCGACTTCGCATACGGTGGGCTTCCCCTTCCGGGCAAAGCTTTTGAATTGGCTCTGGAAGCTCAGCTTACCCCATTTTTTATGGGGGATATGGAATGAGAGAAATAAGAGAGTATTTAAAGGACGTAAGAAATATCCTAGGTTATGTGGTAATAAAATAATCAGAGCTTTGAAAGAAAACTAGAAAACTTTCTTCTTCAAAAATGAGACCATGTCTCTAAGGGAAAGGAGGATTTTGCGGAACTGGGGAGAGGAACTTCTAGACCTAGACATTACAACCAACCCACGGGATGGTGTCAAGTGGATACCCCCCACACAAAAGTGGGTTAAGTTTAATTTTGTTGGGGCAGCTAAAAGGAAATCCGGGGGCTGCAGGAGCGGGGAGGAGTTTTGAGTAATGAGGAAGGAAAAGTGGTCCTTGCCTTTGCAGAGCCTTTGGGAACTCAAACAAATCATTTTGCAGAAGCCCGAGCCTGCATGCAGGCAATGAGAATTGCCAGACTTGAGGGTTATAAGGAAGTTATCTTTTAAGGGGATTCACTTAATATAATCAAGGCAATTAAGGAGGATAAAGACCCCAGCTGGACCATATTGGAGCTTATCTTAGAAGCAAAGATTCATAAATCTCATTTGGTTAATGCCCGAATCCAACACACCTTCGAGAAGGGAACCAGAGCGGTGAATCTAATGGCAAATATTGCGGTTACGTTGGGGAGATGCAAATTTGGAAGGATAACTTCCCTCAAGAACTATTGGTGTTGGTCGCTAGAGAAGAGCTAAGATCAAACCCGTTAGAGCATCGGGGAGATCGGAGGGGTTGATGATGAGTAATCCGACAGTTGGAATTAGGCGAAGAGGCATCCCATTTGTTGGGGCCCGGGAGGTGACAAGTGTACGATACAACAACCTAGTGTTAGTAAGTGCTAGGTGTTGTTTGGTTTTTGTTTTATCTGAATAGTCAAGCGACAAGTATAGGACTATGGACTCTAAGTATGGCTTAATGTGAGTCTTAGAAAGATCCATTTTGTATTTTGATTATACGGGCTTGATGCTAGAACCAGCCCATTTTGACTTTGTAAAAGGTTTGTGGACCTTATAACCACCTCTACCTTATACCAAAAAAAAAATATCACTCTCCCCAAATATTTAGCAAGGATAATGAAAAGGTAGGGAGACAATGGATCTCCTTGATAGAGTCCTCTTCTATTATAGAAATACCCTACTACTAAACCATTTACTAAAACTAAAAATATGGCTGAAGAAACACATGCCTTGATTAGCTTAATCCATTCTTGATGAAAGCCAAAGTTGTTCATGGTATTGAAAAGGAATTCCCAAGAGACCTTGTTGTAAGCTTTATTCATGTCCAACTTTAACAACATCCCAACATCCCCACTCCTGTCTATGGAATGAATCACCTCATGAATGGTTATAATACCATCCAATATTTGTCACCCTTTAACAAAACCACCCTAATGGGGGTCAATTATGAAGGGTAGAATTATTTTAATTTTGTTGGCTAGGACCTTGGACAAAATCTTGTATAAAGTATTGCATAAACTTATAGGATAAAATTCAGAGAAGGTCCTAGCACCTTCCACCTTAGGAATGAGAGCTAAGAAAGTTGAGTTGACATCTCTAGGAATTTGTTGTGTTCTTTGAACCTCCATAACAACCTGGGTAACATCTGCCCAAACAATGTGCTAGAATATTTGGAAGAAAACAATAGGAAAGTCGTTTGATCCTGGGGCCTTATCACCATTCATGTTAGACATTGTCTTTTTAATTTTATCCTTCATGAAGAGACTAAGGAGATAGTCATTGAGGTGGTTTATGATCAATCGGGGTATTTTTTATAGCATGATGTTCATAGAAGCATCATCTTGAGGCTCCTCATATCCTATCAAATTGACAAAGAAGTTAACAACTTCCTCTCTAATTTGAAGGGGGTCATTAGTAATGAAGCCATCCATCTTAACAATTTCCTTAATCTTATTGTAGCTCCTATACCTTAAGGTTGAAACATGAAAAAATGGTATTGCAGTCCCCTTATTTTAGCCAAGTTACTCTTGATTTTTGCCACCAGAAGATCTCTTTGCAAGCCATGATATTGTGATAGTTAGCCAATAGTTTCTTCTCTTTGTCCCTCATTTTGCTAGTAAAAATATCTGATTGCAAGGCCTGTTCAATGTCTAAAATTTGTTGCTTCATTTTGATTTCTTCTTGATGAGATGCCCAAAAACCTCTCTATTCTAGATTTTTTTAAAAATAAACCTTAATTTTTTGGCTATTTGGGTTAGCTTCACTCCAAAGAAATATTGCTTCCACCACTCTGATATTTTACCCTCAAGCCCTTCATGTTGCAACCACATCTTCTCAAACTAAAAAGGGCATTTGAAGATTCTTTTCCTTACCTCAGTCTCCCAAATAAGGGGATTGTGATCAGAACTCACCTTTGGAAGAGCAGTTAGAGTTGTGTCTCCAAAGGATAGTAGGATTTCCTTTGAAAAAAGAAAATGATCAAGCCAAATTTGGATTAATTGGTCCCCTATTCATCTATTGCTCCAAGTGTACTTAGCCCTTCTTAGTTCTACATCCATCAACTCATTAGCATTTACAAATTGGGAAAAATACATCATTCATTTATAAATGGATGAGTTTCCTCCCTTCTTGTCTGATGGGTAAAGGGGAGAGTTGAAGTCTCCTGCTAGAACCCAAGGTAAACTAGAAAAGGCTTCTCTAAGTTGGCATAAATCCCTCCATAGATTCCTTCTACTTGTTCAAAGCATAAACATTAGTGATTATCCATTGTTGATCCTCCTCCTTTGAGTAGAAATGAATAGCTATAAATATTTCATTTGACACTATTAGCCTTCCTTCAATATTGTTATGATCCCACAAGCACATAAGACCTCCTGAGGCCCCTATTGTAGGACAAGCTACAAATTTTGCTTCCCTCCAAATTCTTTATTTTATACTTTCAGATTTTTGGTCATCTAATATTGTCTCTTGTAAAAGGATAATTTAAGGTTGAGGTATTTTCTTAATGATTACATAACTCTATGCTTAGAAGGGGCATTGATACCCCTTACATTCCATGAGGTAACTTTCATTTTTTGGGTTTGGATTGTTGTTTCTTTCCCACCCAGGTCTAGAGTTGTTTGGGTGCCATTTGCAATCTCCACCTCTATTTATCTCTGTTTGATATGTTTTTTGTTGGTCTCCCAAATATGGATTCAAATCCAATATCTATTGACCCTTTTTTTATTCCTAGTTATTCTACTAGGTGTTGCACTTGCTTTACCTTTCCTAGGTCCCAGGTCACATAGTAATATCTCTTTATCCCTGCCTTGGATTGATATCTCAAAATCATTGTCCAAGGTAGAATCATAGTGATTTTCAATAACATAAATATTCTTATTTAGGTTAGATGAATCAGGAGGTAAAATTTCCACACATATATCAATAGGATAGGGCAACACATCCTCAAAATAAGCAAAGGATTTGGGTTGAATAAATTCATTCATGGAGACAAATAGGAATGAAATTTTAGGGCATACCTGGATATTTCCTTCCAGGATTTCCCCCTCCTCCATAAATGATATTTATGAGTATGTAATTAGGGTTTCCTTATCTTATTATTGCATTGTTATCTTCTTCTTTTAGGTACCTAGATCTCCCACTTAAGAGTTCTTCAAGTCTGATGACTCCTTCCATTGTCAGACTTTATGCAGGTTGCTTTCCTTCTTTTTATTGGGACAAAAAGCTAAAGTGTGCCCTAATTTCTTACACAAATCATAGCGAGAAGGTCGGTTCTCATATTTTATAGCCTACAACCAACTTCCTATATTAAAGAGGAGTTCAATTGAGCAAATAATATCCACTTTTAAGTCTACTTTTACACACATTCTTACATAAATTAGTCTCTACTTGTCAATGGTTACAGAGTCAATGACTACTAAATCCCCTATCTCCTTCACTATCCCCATGAGGATATCCTTGTACTAGAACTAGAAAGGCAAGCCGGATAGTTTGATCCATATGGACGCTTTATGAATGCTTTGTGTATTTGAATCAAAATTTGGCCCTCACTTTTGCAGAAATAGCCCCTGTTGACAGAAAAACCATGAACCTTATCGAAGGATACGATCAACATCTTTGTTGTAGTTAAGTTTAACCATAAAAAGCCTTTTGGTAGTGTTTTAATCTCCATGTGTCCCATAGGGCACCATTTTGTGAATTCCAAAATTTAGGTCTGAACAAGCCCCTTCAAAATTTTCAACCAGATTCATCGCACCTTGGGCCTTTGTAAAATTTGTTAGGGTAGAAGGAATATGAAGTTTACCCTATTCAAGATATAGATCAAAATGATTCACTATGTCCTTAAAATTTCCCTTAATTACATTCAACCATGACCTATCCCCTAGGTCAAATGACTTCTACAGGATTCTTGGGTCCTGTTGCGAGCCTATTGAAAGACCCATCCCCAAATCAAACCCTAGGGCTTGCAAAACCTAGTTCGTGTTGCCCACCTCCTTATCGCTTCTTGCTGTCTAATTTTATGTCAATTTTATTTTAACAACAATTTCCTACCCTTTTCTTTTCAATATAATAGGTAGTAATAATATAGAGGCAACACACACACACACACACAGATATATATATATATATATATCGGGTCCCCCATCCTTGAAAAATCACATCTCTATTTTTTAGATCATGAGAATTTACAAACAGATTCAATTCTCATCTCAAATAAGTTGGTATAGCTAGAAACCTACATCATTTTACAGAAAATTTATGAATTCTTGATTTTTATTTTCTAGAACTTTTCAATTTTCTATGTGAATACAAATATTCCACAGTTCAACATCCTTCTTGACATTTTCCTATAGTATCCTTCATAATATAAAAAGTTCACCTCTACTATCTATGCATTGCATCTTAGTAGAGTAATATTTCTAAAACATCACACTATCATAGCTTGATTTACTAGATCCGGATTGCTAGTTTCCTTCCTTAAGCACAAGTGCAACCACAAAAATTATAATAAATAGTATATATGAAAGCACATTAATGTTATAAAATAAAGCAAATATTACGAATGGAAAAAATTAATGTAAATATTAATCATTATTTGATTTAGACAATCAACATATTCTTGTTAGCTTCAACTAAACTTATTACTTCCTCTAACCAAGGAAAAGATAATTTATCTTCATGATCCTCAATTAAAATCTCCTCTATTGGCTAGCCTATCTACACATTTATTTCCTTCCCTTAATGTATGTGTAAATCTAATTTCTTCAAAATCTATAGCAAGGTCTTGAATTTCTACAATTATCTCTTGTATGTTCCATGGAGCCTTTTCTTTCCTCAAAATTGCATTTATAACTACGAGTGAATCACCTTTCATCCATATTTTTTTCATTTTATTTGTTTGCATGTTTGTAACCCTTCCAAAGCTGCCCAAGCTTCAACTTCATTATTTATTTTAAATCCACTATTGAAAAAGTAGTGTGACAAAATCTCTCCTTTATCATTTCTAATTATTCCTCTTGGATTTCCTTTAGATGCTCCATAAAAATTCAATTTGACCAACTCCACATCTAGTGGTTTCCACTTTATATTCTTTGCCTTCTTTTTGTTTATTCTATCACCAAAATCATAATTCCATTTGATGACTTGATTCCATCTATCAAGGCTCTTTGCTACCAAATTAGGGATTGGGTGAGTTAGTAGGGTTGGTTTAGACTCTTGTATGGCTAAACAAATATTCATTTTCATTACCTCTAGACTACTTTCCTTTCCTTTAAATATTCTTCTATTCCTTTCTAGCCAAAAAATACAAAGTATTATATCTTTTGATATATCCCAGAGTGTCTATAAAGTATCACTTTTAAAAGTGCTTTGTCATTACTTTAACCATTCCTTAATTCTTCCATTTATCACTGCATTTACCAAACATATTAAGAATCTATTGCCATAGTTTTCAGACTATTGAGTAGTCTCCTAAGATATGGTCTATAATCTCCTCCATTTTACAAAGAAAACATTTTTAGGGGCCATGAAAACACCTTTTCATAAGGTTTTCCCAAGATAAAATTATTCTATGACCTACTAGCCAAACAAACATTTTGACTTTAGGAATGCTCGGGCTATTCCAAATATCTCTCCATATTCTTGTGATATTCCTATTTTGATGGTGCTTTATATTATATCCACTTCATGTTATGCATTATCCTAAGCTATTCAACTCCCAAATCAACTTATCCTTGGGTCCCCTCAGAATAATCATTGTTCTTATCTTTCTATTCAACTGCCTCCTAGAATCAATGTCTTGTATAATTGTAAAAAATTCTTCTTTCCATTTGTATCTTCCTTACTGATCCTTGTACATAACGTTTGAAACCCTATTACCATATATATCTTGAAGTAATATCATCCATGGTTTCAAAAATAGATCTAAATTGAGTGGTTTTTTATCACACCAAGTATCCATCCAAATATATTTTTTTCTCCAGTTCTCACCACCCATCTTAAACCTTTAATCACTAGATCAACTGATTTTTTAAAAATATTCCATAGTGCAAAACCATTTGGTAAAGAGAATGTAGTAAATATTAAGCTCGGATCATTAGGCTCAACATACTTAGAATAATTCTTGCCCATTGTCTTTGACTCTATTTGTACAATCTCCAAATTACCTTCCCCTAAGAGCTAAGTTTGCATCTATAAGAACTCTTAAACCGAGACCTCCCCTAGTTTTATCATCACACACCTTACTCCATTTCACCAAAGAAAATTTCCTTTTATAATGTAATCTTGGCTACAAAAAAAAATGTATAATATAGATTAAGTTTTTTTCGATTGATTTTGGTATAGTATACAAGAACATAAAATACGTTGGAATGGCCTGTAAGATTGATTTCATTTGTTAAACTCTTCCTACTAACAATAACCATCTTCCTTTCCATATTAGTAGTGTTGGATATTTTGAATCAAAGTTTTCAATGATGTCAATAAATGAAGTTGTCATTGATGTCAAGGAATAAGCTACGATTGATGTCAAAAGGTCAAAAGGAATAATGCGAGAGGTTGATTGAAAAGATGTCATAATATTATTTTTATATTATGTGAGGCAAAGATAAAGGGTTTTTATTAAAACGATGGTGGCAAAATGATTTTTTATTAAATCATTATGAGCAACAAAAAGTTTTTATTTAACCCCCAAGGAGGCTTTAATTTTTATAAAGCCAAAGGTTACAAAGTTAATTTATAAAATTTAAATTCTAAATAGAATTTAAATGATTTATAAATTAAGTATGCATATTATAAAGGCACCGACGTCCAAGTTTAATACACCACCGATGTGCAATATTTGGAAGGCAAAAGGTATTTAAACCTTTGCCTAAGTTCAAAACCAAGTATTAGAATTTCCTTCGATTATTTTTGCATCGAAAATCGTGCTAAGATTCATGGAGAAAGTGCCAAGGAGCAGCGAACAAAAGGCTCGTGCATTCAGTGAGAGGGAGCACATCAAACACGCTACGTGGCAAGAGGAGAAGGGAGCCAAGGGCTCTAAAGGATTCAACAAAATATTAAAGTGCCTTCTACACTTTTAGTGGGCACGTGAGCGCTTGGCTCACATGGCTAGCAAGCCACGACCAAGGTGCTAGCAAGGGAGAGAGTGCAGGATCAAATCCCGTGAAACGCAGAGTGGGAGATATAAAAGGTTTTTATATTTTATATTTAATTTTTGATTAAGTTGCTAAGGTTGTGGAGAGATAAGGGTTGTTAATAGAAATAAAAATTATTCTTTTCTTTGCTAAGGCTAGGGAGAGATTATGGGTAAATTGGTTATAATATTTACCTAAGTGGTAAATGGAAATTTACTAGGGTAATATTGTTTTTACCTTAGGGAATTAAAATTAAAAATTGATTTATTGCATATATTTGGTAAAGTGACTTAATCAATTATTGCAATATTGAGAAGAGTAAGGTTTGTTTGATCAATTATTGTTGATGGATGATTTTTTTAAGATGGAGTAATAAGGTGTATGTAAGTTTTGATATTTACATTGTATATTTGAGAGAGTTTATCATCTTATAACTTCTTTGAGCTTGGAAAAAAAGTGTTTGTGGTTGTGGCAGATTTTTGAGGTTCCTTCATCATCAAGAAAAAGGTATGGGTATATTCTTCCATAGTTGAGTTGATTGGTTGGTTTTCTGGAAAACAAGTTTGGAGTGAAAAGGACTTAAGTAGGTCTCCTTATTGAGTGTGTTGAGTTAATGCTTCAAGGTTTTCTAGAATAAAGAGTTGTTGTTAAAACCTTGTTTTATAAGCATTTTTGTTGAAGCCATTGGTTGAGTGAAGAACTTGAACTAGGGTTTGAAAAGAACATGAGTATCATTGTTATGTGAGATTTCTTTATAAGCATTGTTATTGAAGACATTGGTTGAGTGAAGAAATTGAACTAGGGTTTGAAAAGAACATGAGTATCATTGTTTTTTTTAAGCGAAAACCCCTTACGGGGCTGCCTTGGTCTGAGAGACCACGAACAGGGGGTTCTACACCGTCAAAGTCACCTGGGAGTCGCACCCGATCCTGCCCGTACCAACATTATCAATTGGATTTTGGATACCCAATTCAAATTTTTGGTAGGGTGGATATTTGAACCTGGGACCTCTCTTGGAGGATTTCCCTCTCCTCTCCAACTCACCTACAACACCTAGGTTGAGTATCATTGTTATGTGAGATTGGTTGATAAGCATTGTTGGAAATATTTTGAGTGAAGATTCATATGCTGAGACTAGGATTTGTAAGCAAGGATTATTTCATTGAGTGATTGGTTGAGTAGAGTTGGTTGAGCCTAGTCAAGTGGATGTGTGAAATGATTGTTCAAGTTTTATAAAACAAACTATTCTATATTCTGAATTGATTTGAGGAAGTGGTTGAACATTGAGGTGAATGTGAAGCATATTGAGTCTAACAATTCTCCGTATGTTTCTAAAAGAGTGATTGAAATTAATTGAGCATTGTGATGAGTATAGAGCATACTGAGTCTCTAACAATTCTCTTTATGTTTCTATGAGATTGGACAAGTTCTAGTATGGACTTGTTGAGCAGATTTGAGGTAAGTCTGAGAAGACTTGTGGATAGATTTGGGTAAGATTTTGTGGAAGCTTACAATACAGATTGAGAACATATTTGGATAAGTTCTTGTGAGAACTTGTTGAGCAGATTGGACAAGTTCTAGAGAGGAATTGAGGACAAATTGGTGTGAGCTTTAATGGAAGATTACAAGGTAGATTTGAGACAAGTCTTTGAGAAGAATTGAGAGCAGAGTTGATTGATTGATTTGCTCAAAATTTGAGTTAATATTTGGGGCAGATCCAACATAGTTTATTTGAGATTGAGTCAATATTTGAATTAAGGCTTGAAGA
Organism: Wollemia nobilis; assembly: GCA_028583015.1. Taxonomy (NCBI): domain Eukaryota; kingdom Viridiplantae; phylum Streptophyta; class Pinopsida; order Araucariales; family Araucariaceae; genus Wollemia; species Wollemia nobilis. Next base: position 12,638,278 of record JAQPPZ010000521.1, on the reverse strand, counting down.
TAGATATTGAGGACAAATTTGTGCTAGATCGAAGGACTACGTTTAGTACAGATTCGAGGACAGAGTTTGGTGCAAATTTGAGGATAGGTTTGTTCCAGACCAGAGATAGAGATTGAGGATAGATTTGTGCTATATCGAAGGATTGTGTTTAGTAGAGATTTGAGATAGAGCTTTGGATATGACAAAGTTGATGATAAATATCTCTATCCAAAGCAGGGAAGATAGGTGTCTTCTATGGATAGAGTTCCATTTTCTAAGAGCAGTGGAGGCAGATGTCTTCTAAAGGATCACCAGCCAGAGTAGAGTTAGGAGATTGGTGTCTCCTAGGGATAGAGATCCATGAACTCTGATTAGGGGATTGGTGTCTCATTTGGATAGAGATCCATAAACATTGTAATGGGGAAAGGATTCCCAAGAGATTGATTGAGAAAATTTTAGTGAAACATTTTCTCCGTGGAGTAGCCCACATTAGGTGAACCACGTAAATTTTGGTGTCTCTATTGTGTGTGGTGATTTGTGCATTGCTTTGATTACTGCTTTTGATATTTTTGTCTATATATTGCATAATATTGATTGGGAAAGAAAAGTAAAAAGTGATCTTATACTGTTCACCCCCCTCTCAGTATAAGATTGTGTTCTTTAGGTAGTTTATTCTAAAATTTACTTATAATTGGATTCCATAATTCTATCCTCATTCTCCCCTAAAATAAGGGCATCCCTATTGAAGTTTCTAGAAAATTTGCCTCATCCATTTGAAGTAACTTGCATATCCCTGCTTTGATTTTAGTTGGGATGTTTAGGAAGTAAATTTTCAATTTTGACCTATTAAATTTTTGCTCTAATGCTCTTTTGTATTCCTTTAATAAGTTATTCAAATCTTTGGCCTCATTTATCCTTGCCCTACCAAAAAGGGTTGTATCATCTACAAACTATTGATGGGTGATGTTGCCGATGTTATTACTAGTCTTGAGTCCACTTATAAGCCTGTATTTGTAAGCCCTGTTCAGATTCCTATCCAAAACCTCTGCCATAATAATGAACAAATATGGTGATAGAGGATCAACCTATCTAAGGCCTATCTTGGTTTTAAATGATTTTATTACCAACCCATTAACCAAAACTGAATATGAAAATGTAGAGATACAAGTTTTAATCCATCTAACCCATTTCTTCCCAAATCCAAAATTTTCTAATACTCTAAAAAGAAAAATCTCATTTAACCATATCATAGGCCTTATTCATATCAAGTTTTAAGATCATTGCTTTCTCTTTTCTTGAAGTTTCTAAATGCATAACTTCGTGAGCTACTATGATTCTATCAATAATTTGTCTCCTTTTCACAAATCCTCATTTCTCTTTTGAAATAATTTTATCTCATAATGGTATGATTCACCATCACTTTGGAAATAATATTATATTTCATATTACATAGGCTTGTGGGTTTAAATGAATCAAACAATCATGCATCCTTATTCTTTGGAATAAGATATGTTACATTTATTTTATAAGGAATGTATTGTTTTACCCTATACTATTTCATTGCCACCAATAAAAAATCCTTCACTATATCCCAATTATGTTGATAGAAAGTTGTAGGGATCCCATCAGTTTCCTATTGTCTACATTTTTTATAACTGAAGGAACTTCTTGTAGAATTTTATCATTAAGAACTTCAAAGTCCTCTGATCCTATATTATTTTGATCAAAATACCTTACCTCCTTTGTGGTTTCATTATGGTCTTCAATCCAAACCCCTCCTACTGATTTAATTCCACTAATTTTGGATGTTGACCTTTGTACTATTTCCATCCTATGAAAAAAAAATGTTTTTATTTCCTTCTTTTAACCAAGTCTATCTTGATTTTAATCTCCAAAAAAATTATTACTTAGTCAAAATATTATGATATTCACTAAGTAACTGCCTTTCATCTGAGCTTGGATTATTATGATCACATTTTTTAAAATTTGAAAGTTTATCTTTTAGTTCTTTCTTCAAAAAAATATTTCCAAAAGTGTTCTTGTTCCATTATTTTAATTTAGATGCCATTGATTTAATTTGTTTTGGAAGTGTATACAACCCGTAATTTCCTAAAGAACTCCACATTTATGCTATCATATCAAGAAATCGAGGATGGTCTTCCCACGTCTTCTCATATTTAAAATATGATATTTTTTGAATTCACTTACCACCATTTTAACTTTTATTGGCTAGTGATTTGAACCAATCCTTGTCAAGGTATTAATTTTAGCACATGTCCCTTCATCTAGCCAATGATTTGAGAGAATACATTTATCTATTTTTTTTTGCTATTAGGTTCTAGGCTTTCCTATTGTTGGTCCATGTATAGTTTTCTTCTTCAATCTCAAGCTCCCATAGATTATTGTTTTGAATAAAAGTTGAGAAATCTCTCATACTTTGTGTTAATTTCTTAATTCCCCTAAATTTTCAATCCAAATTGGTTATGGCATTAAAATCTCCTATGATCATTAATTGGGTTTCTTGGTCTTTAATTCTAACAAAGGCTTCAATCCCCACTCCAAAATTCTAATCTACCTGATTGAGTTGTAGGTCGATAGACATTTATAAGGATGAAATGAATATCTGCAAAGAAGCATGTGACTAAATAAGCTATCCAATGCCTAGTTTTAAGAATGGTTATACAAGAGATTCTAATAGGATTCCAACAAATCAGAATTTCCCTTATGGCTCCTTCAAAATCTACAGAATCCCATCACATATCGCCCAAAATGCTTTCATAGTTTTGGAAACTTCTTTTGTCGATTTAGTTTCTTGGATACAAAGGATATTATGTTTATTACATAAACAGAAGTCCCTAATACACCTATGATTTGAGGGGGCATTAGCACCCCTTATATTCCATGAGATGGTAATCATGTATCATTAGGGGCTATTGGCTCCACTTGCAAATTACCAATATCATTTTGTTGTTTGGTAAAGAGAAGTTCAACCTTTAGTTTATATTCCTTTCTCTATATTTGCTCTTGCTTCCTTGGATCTCGCTTGATAATGTGATGTTTTTCTCTTTTTTCCTTGCCTATATTAGGAGTAGGTCTTATTATTATATTCCTCAATATTATTTAACAACTTTATTTTTCCTCTAATTTATCCTTTCCTAGCTCTACTATGGAAAATTTTGGCTTGTCCTGCTCATTTTATGATATTTAATTATTAATGGTAGATGTATTAACATATAACACTACATTTTCTTTACCAATTATTTTATCCTGAATGGTGCATGGTACTTCAATAGAGTCTTCAAAATTTGATTTGACATATTCCTTAGGTTCATCAAGAATGTTTGTCCCTAAATCATAATCATACTAAATAGATGATTCTTTATTAATATGTTGAACTTGTTGTACTGTGTCTTCTAAGCTTAGATATATTTTTTCTTCATAGGCTAAAGCCTCAAAAAAGTTGGTATTTCTTCCAATATCCTTCCTTACTTGTCTCCACTATTTATTTGATTTCATTTGTCTATTTCTATTTTTTGGAAGTTGAAAACCATCCTCATCCATATCCATTTGTAATTTTCTCTCATAGTTTCTATATATGATTACACTGGACTCTTCTTAGGGCATATCTCTCAATATACCCCACCTCATGATATTTTCTACATATAAAATAAATATTTTTATAATCCATGATTTGGGTCCACATATTATACCCATACTTAAGAATGATTGGTTCTAGTAAAGGTTTACTTATATCAATCATGACCAATATTCGAGCATAAATAGCCAAGAATCCATCTTGTGTAGTTTTTGAATTATCAAGGAATTCTCTTAGAGTGTTGCCTATTGCCTTGAAGGTATCCATATCCAAAAACTCAATGGGAAACCCATACATCCTAACCCATAATGGTACTAGGGATATATTTATATTTTTAGGTCAGAATCCTTCATACGAGTGGGTAAGGAAGAGTCCTGCTCTTCCAATAAACCAAGGACCCCCTTTTAATATTCTATCTATTTTTTCCCTTAAACTAAAAATGGATAGGAAGAAACCTTTGGGAAGAAAGGATAGAATCACTCCTAGAGACTTCCAACTCTTATCAATCAAATTTCTCAAGTTTGAAGTCCCTAGCCAATACGCATTATATTTACCAAACACTGCCCTATCTTTGAGCAGCAAGGATCGATCCTCTATGGTTTTCTCACTAACCTTTACTACTATAGATGATTTTAATGATTTAGCTATAAATTGGTCCATGGAAAGGAAACTAAAACTCAAAATTTACTAAACTTTACCAGAATATCCTATAGCAAATATAATATCCGATAAATAATAATAATAATTTGCAAGCAAAAATTCCAAAATAAAAAAGGGAAAAAGAAACTTAACTAAAAATTTCTATGCCCAGACAAAATGTATTGCCTCATCAAGGCCCTATCCCTCCATTGCTCCTCCCATCATCCAAACCTTGGCTAACAAATATTTGTAATTTTGTTTTTTGCGACTTGAAAAATCATCATTGCCCTTATTCCGGATGGTTGACTTCACAAGGTTGTATCTCCCTCAATATTGCTTGAATTCCTTTATATGACCACTAATTTTTAAAGCTCTTCAAATTTTTTGTGTATATATGTGTGTGTGTGAGAATCAATTTTTTCAATATCAAATCCTTAATGTTTTTGCCAATAATCAATTTGAGTTATAAAATCAATCACAATATCAATTATTAAATTCACACTAGATTTCTTCTTTGATGCTAGTTTTTAACCTACAATTTTTTGCCTTCATAAATTCACACAAGAGTTCTCTTTGATGCTATCAATATAGTATACTTGAGGTAGCTTTGATAAATTCTACACGATGTAGCTCTGATATCACTATTGGATTTTTAGCCAGGTTATCATAGGTCCCAATATTTATGATCAAATATAAATCATAGGAAAATATATGTGAAGAATCAATTAAAACATAATATCAATTTCAATGAATATAATACTCATGAAATATGGCAATATCAATGTCAATCAACAATATACTCACAATATCATTGATGAATCAAATATACAAGCTTTGTATTCAAATTTCACTTGTTTCTTTGATGATAATCAAATACAATACATGGAGCTTTGTCCACATAATATAATTTTAGAAAGATGACTCTTGGAATCTTTGACTATTGCTCTCCTCACATATTTGGGATATGTAACCTTTCATATTCCACACATAAGATAAACCTATCATGCCTCTTGGCTTTACATCTTACCACATACATGTGACTCTTCACTTTCATATTTGACACATATGCACACACTTGCACAGTTAACTATGTGACACTTACACATTTTCTCACACTACACACTTGCACACATTGTTACATTATACTTGTGCACATCCTACACATAGACACATACATTAGGGGAAATATAAACCACACTCTTAAACTATAGACTCAAACCCTATTCTAATTTTTACATATTTACAATTGTACCAAAGGTAGCATGGAGATACACTAGCATATACCAAATAATGTAATAATATCCAATAGCCAAAGTAGCAATATATTGGTAGTGTTTGTAAGTTTTTTTATTACTATCATAAGAGGTTAATACCTTTAATGTGGCCTAAGGAATGTCATGGAGATTAGGGAGGGTAAGGGGTCCATAACTGTTCTAGGATGGATATATACATCTGACCATGGCCTCAAGTAGGATGTATTAGGATGATTTGGAAGTTATTAATCCACAAAATTTCTTTGAGTTATTTTTCCTCTGGTCTTTTCACCATGCAATTTTAGAGCTCATTTCCCTAGCAAAGTTGTCAATCTCTTAGATTTTCAATAATGGAGTCGCTAGGTAAATGGATTTGTTGATCTTAGAGATCAAAACTTCACCAATATTCTACTCCATCAATATTTAAATCTTCTAATTAGGAGAAGTGATATTTGGGTCCCATCGGGTATGCCAAAGCTCTTGCTTGTCAATTTTCCTATTGTGGAATATGCACCCTAAACTACAACCAAGATCGGATGACTCTAAATTGCTTCGAAATCAACCTTCAGAGGAGGCCAATTCCTTGTTATGTTAAAGAAATAAAAGGGGTTTAATACTAAAGACAAAAAAATAAGGGTTAGAGAGAGATAGGGATTAGAAATTGGTGGAAATGTGGTTGGGATCTAGTTAATAAAAATGAGGCTTGGCATGCAATTCCTTGCATTTGACTATAATAAAAATTTAATAGACCAACTACCATGTAAAGTGTTCCTAGAAATATTATGGGCTCAAATTATACATCTACCATTCCAAGGACTATGCAAGAAACCATCCAAACAATAATCTAAGCTTTTAACAGAATTTGCTTAACGTAATTCTTTCTATGCAAAGTATAAACATAAATGAATAGCTATATAAAGGTAACATACATATTTTATCTGAGTTGTAAGATTACTCAACCTTTAACTGCTATTCCTTTTTATCTTTGACTATCTCAACCTTTAATCGCTATTCCTTTTTATCTTTGACTATCTCAACCTTTAATCGCTATTCCTTTTTATCTTTGACTATCTCAACCTTTAATCGCTATTCCTTTTTATTGCATTGACTTGTTAGAGATACAATATAGCTTGACTATTCTAATTTGGGTAGCGAAGGAGTGCCCAATTGGTTCAAGTTTTTGACATGCATGATCCTTACTGAAAAGGACATGTTCGAGAGCCATTTATCTATTTTTAGGGCTCAAAGATGTTGATGGGATATTTTGATTGCTACAAGGGCCTTAGAGGTCAAGTTGAGAATTTTAAGGAGCTTTGTTGATATCATTGTTTGAAAACCCAAACCACTTTTTATTCCAAACTCTTGCTATCGTAGAATGGGTTTGTTGAAGACTTTGATTGACGTCATTATTTGACATCCCAAAATTTTTCTCTACTAGGTCAAACTTAGGCATACCAAACTTTTTTTGAACTTGGTATGATATCCACGCTTGAAAATCCTTGGATTGCTTCATTCTGAGCTTTTTTTTTGTTAGACTCTTCAAACTTCCTTTGTTCTAGACTTTTTATTTAATGGGTTGGGATTTCCTTAACACTGTGTCTGAAAAGTCTAGAATTTCTTTATTATGGTATTTTGCTTTGTCAAAAACTCTAGATCCTTTAGATCCCTTGTCACTTTTAGAAACATGTTAAGACCCTTTTGCTTTGGCCAATTTTTGGGCTCGACAAGCTAAAACCTAGATTCTGGATACTTCTATAATCCTAGACCTTCTGAGATGTCCCTATCAATTTGGAATTTGGACCCAAGCAAATACATTTGGATCTATATCAACTTATGCAAAACTGATAATATCAACCACATTCTAGAATCTTGTGTAAGAAAAAAAATTAGTAAAAATCATAGTCTGGCATGGCTTGCAAGGGCTTACATATTTTGGCAATTGCACTAACCCATAATCTCCAATATCAATATTGGATTTGGTATAAGTGCTTTATGTTCTAGTTATAGACTCACCTCTAATATACCTATGGGATCCTCTTCCTCTAGAGAGAAACCAAATGCCTCCTTATGGAAAACCAAATGCCTCATTATGGGAAACCAAATGCCTCATTATGGGAAACCAAATGCTTCACCTTCCTTTGACTCTTTGTCTTTAAAACCTTTATTTTTCATTTTGGATTCTTTGTATATTAAGACTCTTCTAGAGAAGTTGTTTATTCATGAGGAACACACATGGTGACAAATTCGCTAGGAAGTTATCATTCATCGATTTTAATTCTTTCAAGTATGGCATAGATTTATGTTTCACATGGTATCCAAAAGATCTAGTATATCTCTTCTAGAATTTCTTCTTTGAAGAAGTTAAATGGCTTCATATAAGGGGATGTACATGTAAATTCTTCATATCTTGTAAAATTTCTCTTCTCTTCATATTGTTGCTTAGTTCCTCTTTCCATTGCTCCTACATGCCCCAATTCATCATTTAAAAGAAGCATTAATACCTCATGTTTTGATTGTAAACTTGTACCTATTACTTCCATACGATCCCCATCCTCAAAGTGGAAACCAAATACCTTGTATTTTGGATTGATTTTTGCTCCCATTATCGACCTTTATCCTTCTAGGGGAAATAAACACCTCACATTATTTAATAACCTCTAAATCATTATCTAACGAAGGAATAATTTATTCACAATATTCAAAAACCTTTTATATTTTATCTTTAAAATCCTTATATTTATTCCTAAGTGTGTTATCAGACCATAGGAGAAATATTCCTTGATGAAAGAATTGGAAATATCCTATAGGAATTATTGATCCATTACTATTTGAATATATTCTCATTATCCCAAGTTCTCTCTTCAAATAAGGTAGTATGATTCCTTGTATGTAGGTAGAGGGTTCTTCATAAGAGTCACCAATTTTCCAAAATGAGAATTGTACACTATAACACTTTGAATAGGAAGGTAACACATGCTCATTTTATGAATTCTAAGGAATTGCATATGCTTTATCACATTGATTTGAGGTGCAACCACTTGATCTACTAGTGGTTGGTTTATGGTGAGTTGATTAATCATTGATTGAAAAATTGCAATGTGTTGATTTACTACTATAGGTTGATTTATCACTCATAATTCATTGTCAAAACATGGTGGATGGTTGTAGCATAATTTATCAAATCATGATCCATATTATAAATGTAACAACAGAGTGCACTTAATTCTAAATTCACAATTCTCATGTTATGCATTTGATTGGTCACTATGTGCTTTCCTACTAGGGTATTTATCAATTCTCCTATTCAAAGTTATAATCATGTGCCCTAGACATATTCTATTAATGAAATGGCTCAAGGGTTGAAAGCATGTATTTGAGCTAGTCTAGATCCATTTGATAGTTTTGCATGTCCTATTGATTATGAGGATATTGTTGATATTGTGGAGTCATTTGATATTTAGTAATTTTTAAACTCTACAAAACGTGTTGTGGACCTTGGAGGAGCTATGGATACTAGATCAAATGAGCTAGATAGTTTTTATGTAAACACCATTAGGATTTTTTAATGAATTAATTAAGACAACTAAGATGTTCATTTGTACTCTATTTATGGACCATACTATTCTTGATCACATGACATTTTGTACATAGATTTTCTTATTGAGACATATGTTGGTTGCTATCTAAGATATTGAATCAGTTGTTGATTTTGCTTAACTTAAGAATTTTGGGCAACCACCTATTTTTGTTATTGTATGAACTATTGATTTAGGTTTGGCATTGGTTGTTAGCTTTCATATACCTATTATATAGCAAAATTCTACAACATCTAACAAGTCTACATGTTCAACTAATTTTGAGGGGATTGCTAATAATATGGAATTTTTCTATTTAAGGTAATATTTAAATTCTAAAAAATTGTTGTATACCTTGGGAAATTTGTATATAATGAGGTAATTGAGGATTCAAAACCCATGGCATGTTCTACATCATTTGAGGTAAAACCCTAGTTGAATTACCATGATGCTACCCAAAACCCATAGTTGTAGAAGATGAGGCCAAAGACTGTATGATACCACTTGTTCAGGGATCATTTCAAGGTAGTGCCTTGAATATTTTGGGGTATTTTTTGTTTAATAATGTGGCTTCTATTAGCGGTCACTCCCATTACAAAAACAAAGCATTACATTGCTCTCACTAAATTTCTATCAAATTAATTAAATCATATCAAACCTACCTTTCTATCAAAAATATTCTTCATTTGCCTTTCTTATCAAAGAAATTTGCCATCTTCCTCACTACTAAGTTTCCATAACAACTTCTTTTTATCATTTCATACAAATGCCTTCTAAAATTGAAATTTTGTCAAGATAAAATTCAACACCATGAATGGCTAAAATATTTGTTGCCCATTTTTCATATCTATAAATATAAATATATTGTCTATAACAATATGAGAGTTTCTTAATACCTTTTTTAGGGTTCTTATTCATGCCCCTAATATTCTATATTTTCACTATTATTTGATGCTTTTATTTACGGGTTTAGCCCCACTTTTTTTTTTTTTAATTGCTTATATGGGATTGAAATGGGCCCTTCCCATATTGCATCATCACCATATAGTGGTATTATAACAAAGCTTGGATATTATCCATGTATCGCTTGGCAATATTTGAACCTTGGTCTCCTCCTTAAATATTGAGGAATCTAACTGGTTGAGCTAATCCCACTTGAAAACCACACTTCTTGTTGACACTTGTGATATTTTATTTTGTTTTCCCATATCAATATCCCTTTGGGTTTCATTTTATCTTTGTTTTTGCTTCTTGGATCTTCCTCTATTTTCTTATTTTCCACCAATACTTTCATCTTCATCCATATCTTCAATCTTCTCACACTGCTCAAAGTAAGACTTATCATGTATTGCTTGGCAAGATTTGAACCTTGGTCTCCTCCTTAAATGTTGAGAAATCTAACTGGTTGAGCTAATGCCACTTGATAGCCCCACTTCTTGTCGGCACTTGAAATATTTGCTTTTGTTTTCCCATATCAATATACCTTTGGGTTTCTTTTTCTCTTTGTTTTTGCTTCTTGGGTTTTTCTCTCTTTTCTTTATTTCCACCAATACTTTCATCTTCATCCATCTCTTCAATCTTCTCACACTTATCAAAGTAAGACTTATCATTTATAGGTTTGTCTTGTTGTGCAAGATTTATAGAGTAAGAAATAACATCAAATGCACATTCTTCTTTATATTACCCTAGAAACCCTAAACTACAAGGATTCTCTTCCAAAGTAATTACCTTCTTATTCTATTCTAAAAACCCTAAATTGTTACAAAATTCTTCCTTACTTGTTTCTTTGTTATGTTGTTGTTAAAACCCTAAAGTGCAAGGGATAACCTCTATGCCACTTTCACTTTTACTACCAGGAGAGGATTCTATACTACTTGAGGAAATGAAGATTTACCTAGAAGGATATTGACCTCTTATGTCTTCTTTGTGTTTGAATTTTCCTCCACATTTTTTTTTGCTTGATAATAAGGGGTTAATTTTCTTCCACATTTACCTTTGCACATTTAATTCATTTTGAACTTGAACTTACATATTGTACTTTCTCATATCATATATCCTACTTTTTTTCTTCTAATTATTGATCCAAGTGAGTTATGGTGGCCTTTTCCATAATATGTTGTAGATAGGATTTATTTGCCCTTTCTTTAGGAGTGGAATATCCTTGATCTAATCTACCTTCTATTAATGTATTATTTCCTTTCTTCACCTTGAAGTTTTTCTTATGACCAATTTTTTTGTCTCTTTCTTCATAGTTTTCACTTTGAAAACTCTTGCCAAGTGGCCAGTATCATAACAATTGCAACAATGAAATATGATGTTTTCATAATCCACTTGTTGAACCCATTCTCTTGATTTAGATTTAGTCTTAATTGATTGTGGCAAAGGTTTTAAAATATCCATAGCAACACATTCTAATATATATATATATATATATATATATATATATATATATATATATAGCATGCTTTTGCTCCTTAATAGTTAGTCTTTCCTTGATGAATTCTCCTAGGGTATTTCCAATATTATTCAAAACATCCTTATTGATAAGTTGATATGGAAGTCCAAAAAACCTAACCCAAATTAGAAGCTTCTTAATAGTTTTTATCTCAATAAAAAATTTCATTCTATGGTCTTAAATAAAGGGTATATCTCCCCCTAAACCATGGGCCATCACTCAATATTTTATCCATGATTTTTGAATTAGAAAATATGAAAAGGAAAAAATCTTTAGGAAGAAAAATCATAGAGCAATTTGAATTCAATCCCCACTTCCACTTGATCCAATATTGAATCTCTAAAAAACCTAGACAGGATCTATAGAATAACCCCATGCTATTCAAAACCATTATATCATGCCCAATCATCTCATCTTTGATGGTAACTTCTGGTGCAATATCTGCTACTTGGATATAACTTTCCATATATTGAATATTTTTCTTATCTTCAACTTGGGCATCCATACTTCCATATAGGGCATCCTCACTTCCCATTAGGGTTTTCAAATATAATTATTCTTCCAAACTAACTAGTAGGGTTGGGGTTGGGGATCGCTCCTGGATTGCACTCCCTCTTAGCTTGCACTCACTATGGGCTTGCTCTTCCTCCTAGCTCTCACTCCCTACTAGCTTGCACTCCCTTGGCTCACACTTGCTCTTGTATCCTCTTTCTCCCAATATTTCTTTGCTTCAATTTTTTTTTGGAAACAATATTCACCACATTCATGGTAAGAGTTTGAAGCATTAATACACTTTGAACGGATTTGCTGCTCTTTTACCCTATCTGAAGATCTCAAGATTATATCGCACTCCCTCTCGACTTGCACTCACTCTTGGCCCACACTTCCTCATAGCTCACACTCCCTCTCAACTTGTGCTCCCTCATGGCTCACACTCGCTCTTCTCTCTTCTTTCTCCCTATATTCCTTTGCTTAGCTAATTTTTTGTAGATAATATTCTTCTCATTCACGGTAAGGGTTTGAAGCATTGATAAATGAATTCATTGCTCTTCTACCATATTTGAAGATCTCAATATTGGCTTGTACTCCCTTTTGGTTTGCACTCACTCCCGACTCACACTTCCTCCTAGCTTGCAATTCTTCCTAGCTTACCAACTTTCCTATTTCTATTTTTTAGGGTCTCTTTTATGAATAAATAAAAAATATAATAAAAAAGGGAAATCATTATTTTTTTTAATAAGCCAAAAAGAAAATCATTATTATATGAATAAAAAATACCAAAATATTTTTGGTAAATCATAATTTTTTAGATTGGCAAATTGCCATTCTTAGTGTTTGAAATTTTTTGCTTTTCATAAAAAAATGATAAATTGAACTTTACAAAAAATGGTGAATTACCAATTCTTACTCACAAATTGTCCTAATTTTGAGAACTTGGTGAATCACCAATTCACTAGTAGTGAATTTCCATTTTACACAAAAGATGAAAACTTTATAGTCCAATTGATAACTTGTTAGTGGAAAATGGTGAATCGTCTATTTCACAATTAGCAATTTTTTTAAAAAGGTCAAACCACTTCTCTAAATTTGAAGGATTTTGTTGGGTTTTCATAATGGAGTATCTATTCCACAAATTTCTTATACACATGTAAAAAACTGGTTTAGAAATTATTTTTCATAAAAAATTACTAATCACTATTTGTAGAAAGGACAGGTCACTGAAATTTTACTTGGAAAATTTTTAGCTTTAACAAAATTTGATGAATCACATTTATTAAAGAAATGGATTGTTGTTTCTATACTTAGATAATTGCCTCAACCAAATTGCTTCCTTAGTTGCCTTAATTGCTGCTCTATATTCAGCCTCTACTGAAGATAATGAAATTGTGTTCTGCTTCTTGGTGCTCCATGAAATAGAGTCCTGACCCAACTGAAAAAAATAACCTGATGTGGATCTTCTAGTTTCAGGACAACTAGCCCAATTTGAATCTGTGTAGCTAATCAAAGAAAATCATTACATGATGTATACATAAGGACATGATGAGGAGTGATCTTTAGGAATCTCAAAATCCTCTTAAATGCTATCCAATGGCTCTTCTTATGATCCTGCATGGATCTGGAAACAAAGCCAACTGAATAGGAAATATCTAGTCTAGTTGAAGTTAAGTAGATCAAACTTCCAACTAGCTGCTTGTAAAGGGTGCCATCAACCCTTTCTTCATCATCACTATTAACCAATTTCAACCTGGTTTCCGTGGGATTGAGGGAGGGCTTACACTCTTCCAAGTGAAACCTCTCCAAAATAGAATGAATGTATTTAGCCTGTGAGATAAAACCTTACTAGGTTGTCGTCATACCTCTATACCTAAGCAATAGTGGAGGAGGCCTAAATCTGTCATATCAAAATTTTTACATAAGTCCTCTTTGAGCAATATTATTCCTTCTATGTCATCACTTGTAATGAGAAGATCATCCACATACAATGTAACCAAAATGATGCAATTCTTCCAATGTTTCACATAGAGAGTAGATTTTGCTGTAGATCTAATGAAACCAAGGTTGATGAAATAGGAATCAATATTTGCATACCAAGCTCAAGGTGCTTGCTTCAACCCATATAGAGCTTTCTTCAATCCGAGGACTTTGTTTTCTTGGACTTCAATTGTGTACGTTGGTGGTTGGTTCACATACACATCTTCCTTCAAGTTACCATTGAGAAATTTACTTTTGACATCCATCTGATATATAGGCCAATGATTTTGAGCTACCAAAGCAATAACTATCCTGATTGTAGTCATCTTTGCCACAGGAGCAAAAGTCTCCTCATAGTCAATTCCCTCTTGTTGCTTATAGCCTTGAGCTACTGGGTGAGACTTGTAGTGATATAATGATCCATATGCTTTATACTTTGCCTTGTACACCCATTTTGTACCAATGGTATATTTGCATTGGGGTAAATCAACTAACTCCCAAGTGTGATCCCTTTCAATGGAATCCAATTATTGATCCATGGCAAGAGCACATTTAAGATCTCAAAGTGTTTCTTTGACATTATAAGGTTTAGGTCGGCTAAGGACTTTGGCCATGAGGGCATAATTCACTTGGTGTCTTAGGGCTGAATGCCTTTTACCTGTATAAGTGGACAAATGAGTTTGGGCTTCATCTATGGTGGCTTGAAACCACTTAGGTAAAGGATTGGATGATGTGGCTTGATTATTAGACGACGGAGTAGGAGATGGAGTACATGGATCATTTGTGGGGAGTTCTTCAAGTGGAGGAATTTATTGATTTATGAGTGAAGAGGAAGGAGTAGATGATATTGTATGTATCAAGGGAGCAACGATTTCATTAGTTAATTCCAAAGTGGGGGTCATAGGAGGAGGATTAGATGGGGGATACTCATGAAAGGTAACATCCCTAGATAGAAATATCCTCTTGGAAACATGCTCATACAACTTATAGGCATTGGCACTATCACTATAGCCAACAAAGATGCATTTTTGGCTCTTATCATCAAACTTCTTCCTTTTCTTATGAGGAATGTGAGCATAGGAATCACATACAAAGACTTTGAAATGGACCACATAGGACGTCCTTCCAATCCATGCTTCTTCAGGTGTTCTATCATGTAAGGCCTTTGTATAGGACCTATTAGTCAAGTATGCAGCAGTAAGAACAACTTCTCCCCAAAATGAGTTAGGCAATGTAGCAGCAAGTAACATTGATTTTGCCCTATTTGTGATTGTTTGATTCATCCTCTCAGCTACTCCATTTTATTGGAGGGTATAAGGATTTATGAACTGCCTCCTTATCCCATGGTACTTGCAAAAATTGAAGAATTCATTAGAGACATATTCTCCACCATTATATGATCTTAAGATGGATATTTGGTAGCCACTTTCTCTCTCAAAAAGTGCCATGAATTCATTGAACTTATCAAGGGCTTGCCATTTGTACTGAATTAGGTAGATCCATACCTTTCTTATATAATCATCAATAAAAGTGATGTAGTATTTAGCCCCAGTATAAGATTAAATAGGCATTGGCCCACAAATGTATGAATGAACCAATTGCAATGGTCTATTGGCTCTCCAAGCTTTTCCTGACTCAAAGTGTTGTCTATGGTGTTTGGCTATAACACATGGCTCACAAAAACATTTTGACTCCTTAATATATGGAAGTCATTTTACCAAACCTTTCCTTACCATCATTTTAATATTATGAAAATTTAAATGCCCCATTCTTTCATGCCACATGTACTCTAAAGAAAAAGTAGTGTTGTATGCAAAGATTTTTGAGTTAAATATTTGGTAAGGAGGTAGTAAACACCATCCTTTTTGACTTCCACGACTTTGATAGTACTATTTGGTTCCTGAATGTAGCACTTATCTTTTTAAAAATAGATAGTATAGCCCTTATCTGTAAGCTACCCAATAGAAAGAAGGCTCATTTTAAGACCAGACACATACAAAACATCTATTGTAGGAACATTATTCCCATCATGCAAGGCAAATGGTGCCTCCCCAACACCTTCAATGAAAAGGGCACTTTCATCACCAAAAGTAATGAATTGATTAGAAGTAGGTTGAACCTTGGTCAACCAGTCTTGCCTTCTTGTCATGTGCTTCACTGCCCCTGAATCAATATACCAACAATATTTATCTTCAACATTAACTTGGTTTATTGCATACAATGTGTTGAGATTATTATCTCGTGGACCCCTTTGATCTCTTTGTCTTTAATAGCAATTAGTGAAATTATGATTCCATTTGACATAATAGTCACACCCTTGTTGATTGTTGGTTTGAGGCCCTCTATTTTGATGAACCTCTTGAGGAGGTCATGTTTGCCATCTTGGCTGTTTATTATACTATTGCTTACTTGACTAATAGGTCCTATACAAAGGCCTTACATGATAGAACACCTGAAGAAGCATGGAGTGGAAGGACACCCTATGTTGGCCATTTCAAAGTCTTTGGATGCTATGCCTATGCTCACATTCCTCATAAGAAAAGGAAGAAGTTTGATGATAAGAGCCAAAAATGCATCTTTGTTGGTATTGATGCGTGAAAAGTTTTTCGAAGGGCTTGGGGCCATAAGTTTAATATTTTTCCCACTTAAATAATTTCATTTTAATACGTCAATGGACATCTTTTATTGTTTGTTGTTAAACAATGTCGGTTTCATGGCCCAAGAGATGGATAAGGGGCCACTTTATATTTTTTATTATATGGAGAACTTGAGTGTGAAAATGGCTGACAAGTTTTATTTAAAAAGGAATCATTGGCCATTTTTTAATGATTTTCCACAAGAAGTCTGGATGGCCAAAATAACACATGTAATTCCCCTTTGAGGGAAAATTTGAAGACTATTTTTTATTCTGTCAGGGTGCGATGCCAAGAATATTCTAGATTCCTGATGTTGTTATTTTTCCACAAGATGAAGGTCCCTTTGAGATTGGAACATAGGGGTATTTATAGTCATTGAAAATATTTTTCACTTCAAAGAGCGATTGTGAACATTGTACTTGGTTCTTCACTACAGTAGCAGTTGCGACAAAATTTCCCTTCGTAATTCGATCAAAGCATCCAAGCGCATAATACAAGCTAAGCACAACACAACAAAATGGATGACTTCCTAGACCAAGTGTTATTTATGCCTTCTTTCTGGACTGAAGTAGCCGACGGGAAAAAAAAACCCCGTGGGAATACAATGGTGCTTCCAACAACAACAATGGCTTAAATAATAATACTTAGAATCTCTAACAACAACGTCGACCTCAGCAGTAAAAATGGTGGAGATAAACAGTGATAAGTAGCAGGTGGATCTCTTCAATATGTTAGCAAATCAGGATCTTCAGCTCCGTATCCCGTCTCTTTAGCTCGGACCCATGTCATGGTGGCCATGATCCACCTAGAAAATTTGGTAAGCCTCAAGTTTTTAGAATTCCAGATCCCAACCTAACTTTTGTGCATCGGGAAGGAAATTTCTACGATAAGAGGAGTATCACATGTGCATCTACAAATCATAGTGACCTTTCATTCTTCTTCACAAAGTTCAACAACAATTCCTGTTTGCAATATAGTCATTTACCACATCCACAATCATCGTCCATGATCACATCCACGATCTCATAAAAAATTGTGGTAATCTAGTACAGTGTAGAACACTATTAGTTTCTGTTAGCAGCTTCAATCACCATAGCACCAAAAAATAGAATTCGCGTGTGGCCCTCCTTCTAGCACCAAATTGCCAACCATGTGGCCCCTCCTCGATTAGTTGAAGCACTTTGGCCATTGACCCCATGCACCAAAAGTGGGTAACCGATTAGCCATTTCACTTCTGCAATCACCTCCTCCAGTAAAGTATTATTTTTCACCATGCTGGAAAGAGAACTGGATTGAGCTATAGTGGGACCATCAATTTAGGATGAAACGATGCAACACACATCCAAACGTGAAGGGCTTTCCTCTATCATGATCTGGGTGAGCGATTGTAGGTAAAATAGATGTAATGTCCCCTACACTCATTACTATAGCATAAAACATGGTTCATCTGTGACTATAGTGGGAGACTAACCCACGATGCAAGAAAAAACAAAAAAAATATTAAATCTCGCTTAAAACACCAAAAAATGGATGGCTCTTTCCTGGCATCGATCACGAATGTGCATCACCATGGGTCTAAATGTTTCACCTCGAGTATCATTGCTTCATCTGACCGTAGCATCAAAATGCAAACTTCCTCAACACAAGCGGCCACCACAATGGCACCACACTTCCTCAACACTAGAGGTGAAGCATTTTCAAACTCCTCAAATCAGGAAAACTCCATAGGATATCAAAAAATAGATCTTCAAACTGAGCCACCAAAACTTTCCTCCGTCGCTGAAAATAAATTGCAAGTGCAATTTAAAAAATAGTCACAACACTGGGTGAGTTTACATAGATGCAACTCATTTTTCATGATCTCACTCGAGCTGTCTTCAAAAGTTCACCAAAGTTCAACCCCAAAAATACATATTCTTCCTAAAAATCATTCAAAAAAATATGGCTACCAGCAAAATGGAATAAAAAAAATAAGTTTCCCATTTTTTATTTGTCTTTTGAGATATTACTTCTACGGACAAAGTCTCCCATAAATCTATCAAAAGAAAATCATATTTTGGTAGCCATTAATATTTCAAAAATCTAGTTTTTGATCCATCAAATTATGGAGAGCATACTCCCTATTTTGAAAAATGGGAAAAAGAGGGAAAAAAAATGGGGGGGAGGGAGATTTCCATGAGGGAAATCCCCTCTCAAACTAACAGGGCAGGGAAATCCTGCTCTGATAGAAAATATTAGGAATGGGAAAGATGAGATGTAATATTACACATGAAAAGATTACAATATATAGGCATAATCCTATATGAAAAACATGACAAGTTTCAATAACAAGGCATAGTGCACATTATATTCTAATAGAAATGTATGGCACGATTGTGGATGATATTAACGATGTAAATGTGATACCATTTTTTCCCCAATAGTGAAAGGGAGTTGGTGGAATATGCATGTGATGGATTCTATTTTTTTACCCTAATAAAGAAAAGGGATTTTTGCCAAGTGTAGATGCCATGATCATGTAACATGTATCCCGTTGTGGAAAAATCAAAACCAAATGTGGTTGCCCCAAATTTAGGGTGATTCGATGATGTTGAAGAATGTGCCTTTGGGCATCATTGATATGCAAGGATGAAGATGCATAATACAAAGATTCAACTTCAGAGGGCTAGCTAGTGACTGTCATATAATTCCTATGACCAGAACCAATCACCCTAGCTAAGGCCAATCACCATGACGAATTTCAAGGAGATGATGAAATGTGATTTTGTCCATGTTTTAAGCCCCATGAATTAGGTCATCAATGGTAACTTTTATGCTAATTGTTCTTTGCATGGTTTCACTCAAAACATGAAGTACCAAAGGTGACTTATGATTTCAAACAATGAGATGTTGGATGATGAACATGACCAAGTATTCTTATGGTGATTTAGTCATCTTACTGATTTGCATGGATACCAATCGCTGCAATCGCCAAGTAGATAGAATAAATCACTAGATATGAGGTTCACTTGAATGTTGTTTGAACTTGGAAAAAATGCAAATGTTATGATTTATTGATTAGAAATGATGTGAAAATGAAAATGAAATATTGATGATGAGAATGATGATTATGGTCATTTGTGAAAATTTGAACCGTTTTGGGCTGCGTTTGAATTTGATAAGTGATTTTACTCCTTTTGGGCATAAACTAAAATTAGGTGTCCAAAGCAATTTGGACCTTCACAAAACCTGATAATATGATGAAATGGATACATGGATGAAAATTCGAGTGATTTGGTGTGGGTAAGCCATTTTTTTGCAATGGTTTTGCATTTTTGTCAATTTTGATGCCAAATGTTGGTTGGCACTTTTGGCATGCACAGACACCTGCCAGTGTTTGGATGCTTCACAAATTCCTCGATGCATTTCAATGCACCATGAATCACCTATGTGCACTTCAAGGTGCTTGAAGTAGCTATAAATAGCCTACAGGGTGAAAATTTAGCTCATTTGTATGTTTCTAAATTTGTGAAGCTGCGTCTAGGATATTTGGGTGGAGTGAAGTGGAGTGAGGTGAAGCGAGGTGAGCGTGAAAGCTATGGTAGTGGAGGGAGCAGATGTGAGGACTGAAGCTAGAGCTAGAGTGCAATTGGCCAAGGTAAGTCTCTTTTTTGAAGCTATTTTTGTTTTTGTACAAAAATTTGATGTTTTTGTGATTTTTTTATGAACATGTATTAACAAAAAATGTTTTGTGTTGTGCTGCAATTGAGAATTTTGGAG
Source organism: Wollemia nobilis (assembly GCA_028583015.1). NCBI lineage: Eukaryota > Viridiplantae > Streptophyta > Pinopsida > Araucariales > Araucariaceae > Wollemia > Wollemia nobilis. The sequence goes on along the minus strand of JAQPPZ010000521.1, from coordinate 12,617,915 downwards.
GCTTGACACTGGTTCTTGCATCTCATCCTTGGGATGAGAAAGGCACTACAAAGTGAGGATTGGGATTGGTTGGAGGCTATGGGGCTAGTAGGTTTATCTCGAATAGATGTGGTGAGGGTAGATGAAGGGTACCTCTTTGCCTTGGTGAAGAGGTGGGATCCAAAGAGGGGGAGCTTTCAGTTTCCTACTAGAGAGGTGACCCTCACACTTGAGGATGTATATCGCATCCTCAAGCTACTGGAGGAGGGAATTCATGTCGAGGTTGGACACAACCAGGGGATGAATATGAGGAAGATGTTTGGACTCAGCTGGCAGAGTGCGTGGGTGACATGCGAGGGTATTCTATATTTATCCATGTATGTGGACAAGGAATTGGATGTCCTTTAAGCTTTGGTAATGTTCATGTTGGCCAACATTGTGGTCTCAAAAAATATTGACTATAGGTTCCCTTGGAACCTCATAGGGTTGGTGAACGATATGATCGCTATACCATAGGTGTATGCATGGGCTCCTACCTTATTGGCGTAGATGTACCGGGAGCTATATAAGGTGAGAAGGTAGGGGATAAAGGGATTGGGAGGTATGGGAGTGAGGTTGAGTATATTCAGTTCTCACGAGTGCTTCGGTAGTTTGACTTGAGGTAGGGGGTTCTTGATGAGCCAGTACTCTATAGGAGGCATCGGGAGGAGGGAGGGTTACCTTGTGTTGAGCCATAGAGGGAGGCTTACAAGGATGACAAGGAGATAGATATCCTTGATGTGGATGATGCAGGTACTACTATGAAATACAATGCATGGTTCACTTCACAACCACCATGGGCACTGATTCGAGTAGTAGCTGGTGGATATGGGGATGAGACTAAGGTTGAGGAGACTGAGGAGGCTCCTAAGTAGAAGAGGTACCTTCGATCATATAGTCAAAGTAGGAGGGATAAGGGTGCGACGAGGTAGGCTCCAAGGAGTGGAAGATATGGCAGAGATGGGGATAATGTGGAGGAGACTTCGAATGGACCTCTAGGTCGGAGCAAGGAGGATTGGGCAAGGGTGGAGCAATGGGTGGCAAAGCAAGAGGTGATGGTGATGGCTTAGGATGACAGGATTACAAGGATCTAGGAAGAGCTGCTAGAGAAGGAGCATCATCATAATGTTGATATAGCATGCCTTCGGTCTTGATAGAGGTATATCGAGACATTGAAGGATAGGTTGATGGAGCATCATATTTCACTTCCAGATTCTCCTACCTTATTTGTATCCAAGGCTGCTAGGCATAGTGAGTCTAGGCATAGCTCTAGGTCTAGGGCTCCTTATAGGTCACAAGGATACTTTTGGAGGGCTTAGCTAGTGCTTAGATGCACTTTTTGTATATGAGCCTTGGTGCTCCATTGTATGTAGCCTTTTGGGCACTCATTGTACATGCGATATTTATATATATACATGGCATTTACTTTTTGTGTTATGTGTTTGTGTGAATTATTTTTATGAAATGCATGTTTATATGGATGATTAAAGTAAGTGGTAATGTTATGGATGATTAATGCAAGGTATGGAATGCAAATATTCTAATGATCATTCATAGTTTAGATTTTTTTTGGCCTTGTGCTAGTATTGTTGTGTAATCAGGGGTACCAAACTTGGTGGCATGTGGGGTGTATGAATCATGAAATGGTATGGATGTTGAAATGGTAGAAGATATGGATTTTGATATGACTATTTTATAGAGACTCAAACATACTAGTGGCATCAAACAAACTCACTAAAAACTGCCTAATTCCTCTAGGACCAAATGTGTGTGCAGTGAATTCATTTATCAAATCAAGAGCATGGTAATGACTCGAGGTAATCAAGAACCAATGTGTGTGTAAGTGAGTTAATTAACTCATATTGAGTAAATTGGGTAAACCTGCTATGGATGAGACCAAGAAGCTAGCTTGTCCGTATGTGTAGTCATAGGTCTCTTTAAAAGAGAAGTGTTACCATGCATGAGCGTACTCCACTACCAGTCAAGTGTCTATAGCTTCGGTGGAGGCTAACTCCATAGTCCAAGAATTTTTATTTCTTAAGTTTTGGAGATGAATACCTATCTGTATGATTGAAAATGTAGTACGATCCTTACAATCCAATGATCAGTAGTGTGTAATGTAAAATATTTAGAGTTTTTGTTAGGGATTTTTCCCTACTCTTTCTTTTATTTTGAAATTTATGGTAGTGGTGAAAACCATTGTTTTTATGAACTATGTTGCATGATGGGGCAAGCCAGGATTACCATTTTCACTTTGATATTCAACCCAAATATGGTGTTATCCCTCTTTGACACAAGATGTTTTTAAGATGTGAAATTGTGTTTGGTTCAAGAATTTTTTGGAATCAATTCCCATAACTCAAGATTTTCTTAGTGAAAATTGTGTCTTGGTCCTAAATAAAATACAACATGTACTTGGAGCTTGCTTAAAACACCTAGGAATTTTGGACATGTGACTTTGTAAATGACAAATTGGCTTTATGGAATGGTGTAATGACATGGATGATGACTTGAAGGTGCCCTTGATTAAGGCAAAATGACTTTATTAAACTAAATAAATGATTCCTAATATGAAATGTGAAATGTATGAAAGTGGTTGTGAATGCAATGTATTAAATGCAATTTGTGAAATGAGAGTTGTAAAATGAAATGTGTGCAATGCAATGTGTAAAATGAAATGCAATGTTGTTTTTGTGTAATAGCCATGTATATATACATATAAAAATCACAATATGCATGGAATGATTTTGAGTGTATGATGTTCAATGGCTCGGGTTCTTCTACTCCCCCTAGCCTGGTAAGCTTATGACCAAAGGGATTAAATACCTTTGGAGCTTTTTGAAATTGATATTTGACCAAAGGGATTAAATACCTTTGGAGATTTTTGAAATTGAGATGTGACCAAAGGGATTAAATACCTTTGGAGCTTTTTGAAATTGAGATGTGACCAAAGGGATTAAATACCTTTGGAGATTTTTGAAATGGAGATGTGACCAAAGGGATTAAATACCTTTGGATATTTTTGACATTAATATGTGACCAAAGGGATTTGGGTTCCTTTGGAGTGTTTTGAAATTGAGATGTGACCAAAGGAATTTGGGTTCCTTTGGAGCATTTTGAAATTGATATGTGACCAAAGGGATTATGTACCTTTGGAGCTTTTTTAAAAAATTGAGATGTGACCAAAGGGATTAAGTACCTTTGGAGATTTTAGAAAATTGAGACGTGACCAAAGGTATTTAGGTTCCTTTGGGCCTTTTTGAAATTGAGATGTGACCAAAGGGATTTGGTATCTTTGGAGCTTTTTTATTTTGTGAGGAAGGTGCGATACCTTAAGCATCCTTAATTTGCTTGATGATTGATTATGTGAGTGACTAGGAGGATGTGATATCCTGAGAATCCCTAGTATGCTTGATTATTGAGTTGGTACCATTGTCCTGATCAAATGGATTGGATGAACCATTTGTGGAAAAGACTTTCATATCAATAATATCTTGGATAATATCTTTAAATGCATAACAATGGTTGATGTCATGGCCCACTTGTTGATGATAAGGACAATACAAGTGCTTCTTATAATTATTTCCATGTGGCTTGTTAAGATCACTTGATTTGATTTCTAGAAGTGCAATCTCTTGTGCTTCATAAAACCTTCAAAAAATGGTTGAATAAGATTCTGAAAGCATCGTGTAGTCTCGACGGGGCTTTGTAGGATACTTGGTGCATTTATCTAATTGTGTTGGATGTTTAATTTGTGATACATGTATCATAACCTGAGATGTGGATTGTGGAACTGGGTGTTGCAACTATTGTGGTTGCTGACATGGATGATGATAAAATTGAAGATGACTCAACTGTAACTCAATGTTAGTGAGTTGAGTTAAAATCTATTGCAAAATTAAAGTGTGTTGACAATATGATTATAAGCCTTGATTTGATTCTTGAGTATATTGATATGTGGCGGATGGATAAATGAATGGATGAGATTGAGTGTGTTGTCAGAGATATGATGAATTGGGGGCATGGATTAAAAATAATAATGATGAGGTTGGTGAAGAAATGATTGTGAACAAAGAAAATGAGATGATGTGTGAGGACTATGGATGGGTTGGCTGATGGGAATAGAATAGGTTGATGGAGATATGGGACTGAAAACCATAGACGATTATGGTGCCCATAATGTACTTTGGCTATTGAATATGGGCTAAGTGGAAATTGGTTGAGGCTTAGGGTTCACTTGAAATTGTTATTGAGTTGTCTACTGCTTCTTAAAAAAATTGTTCAAATGTTCCCATGCTTCATTAATTTCCATATCATCATTAGAAGGCATGGAGGAATATGGAACATTTGATGTGGTTAGAGGATAAGTGGCAATGGGAATTGCAACTTGATTGGAGGAAATGGGTACTTGTAAAGCAGCATTGATTTGTGCTTCATACAAGGGTTTGGTATAGGTGGATATATATGATGTGCTAGGAGCACATGATGGTTGAGGAATGAATACATGGGATGAAGGTGCAACTGATACCTCAAAAAGAGGGTTAGTGTACACCTGGGTGAAGTTGGATGGTTGGGAAGGAACAAGTTCCTACTGTAAAGAAGGATCTTGATCCGGGATATTATGGATGGGTTGTAAGACATAATTAGCCAATTTGTAGAAAGCCTCTACTTGGGCCATGTCTATGTGGGTAATGGTGTGGTCAATTTTAGGTGAGGATGATTTGGTTTATGGAAGAGATGTGGAGGTGTATCTGTGTGAGACATCAGTAGTCTGGACAACGTGTGATGGACTTGTAAACAACTGTGTACAATCTATCTGAACCACACTAATGAGATTTACCATAGAAGTGGCAAGAAATGAATATGAAAAGTCCATAGATGTATTATTTTGGTTTAATGCTTTCTTTTGATTTCTTGTGAAGACCATAAGCTACTAAACCAAGATACAAATTATGTAATAAAATTAAATGCAAAATTAAAACTTCACAAGAATCAAAATAAAAAATCAATACTAAGTTTGTTCAACACATGTGTCTTACCTCATTCATTGATTATCTCATTTTAGTGTGCATTCATTTTTTTTTAGATTTAGATTTTGTGTGTTTCAATGTGCTAATTTGAATTAGAAATGGGTGAAGACTAAGGCTAGGCTAGGGCAACTAGATTATTGCTGGTGATGAAATCCAACAAGTTTGATCCGGGGTAACCTATGGTGTATAGGGGTAAATATTGGTGGATGGAGATGAAACCCACCATCACCAAATCTCAAGCAATGGTTGGTGATGAAATCCAACCACTACTGTTTAACATGAAACATGAAGTGTGTGCAAAATTCCTTTTAAAGGTTCTATTTTTTATGGTGCACATACAATATTAGAACCAACTAATTTCATTAGTCTAAATCAGAATCCAACATTAAGAGTATCAATTTCTCCAAAGGATGTGAAGTACACTGCTTAAATCCCTCTCTAAAAAATGGGGGGTTCATCCACTCCTCCACCTGGAATCACCCAATGCGGGGATACTTTTGACACACTAATAATGTTCCTAATAAGATAAAAAAAGGAGTTTCTAACCCTATAATGCAGTCTAATTTATGCAATTTAATAATTCACATGCAACCATAATGCAGGATTTTTTTCAATTGCAATACACTAGAAAACTAGAAACTTTAGATGGAAAGTGAAAATGTGTGAATGAATGCAATGACTAATCTAATGCCTAGAATGCAACCTAAAATGATTATTTTTACCAGATTTATTAGTGATGTTATTTTTAATCCAGAAATCTAAAAAAAAATGTAAAGAATGCCTGTATACTTCCAAATCTACACAGTAAACTTATAAAGAAGCCTATATTTTTATTCCTCTTCTCTCTAAAATGAACTTGGGTGCTTTGAAAATGCACCTGGGTGCTCATGAAATGCACCTAGGCACTTCTCGAATATCCCACAAGTGTCGCTGGCCATCTGTGCACTTTTTGCAACTTCTGCATCATTCTAGAAACCTAGATTCTATGAAAATCGCATGATTAGTGCTTCTGAAAACTTGCAAGATAAAATAGAAAACAACAAATTAAATGACAAGATAAATCAGATTAAGAAACCCTTAACGTGTCCCACCGTGATCACCATTTGAAGAGATAAAAATGCAACACCAAATATATAACAAGAAATAAATAAATAAGCAGTGACACAAGAAATTGCACAAAGAATAGATTTTATATTAATATTGTTGGTGGATCTCAATACAATCAACTGTGACCCAAATGGGGGTCTACACTATTTATTTGATACAAATAATACAATATGCTAGGGTTCTCCGAAACCCTAGCCAACAATGTTGGTGGTGTCTTCAAAGTGCATCCTTGCTCCCAACATAAGTGAGTGGGCTTCAGATATACATTGATCGGGCCACTCCAGCTTAAGTAGCCACAGAATGCCTGTATACTTCCAAATCTACACATAGAGAATGGAAAAAGAGAGTTAGTAATAACTATGAGAGCTCCATAGTGTGAGACCCTTAGAAATTAATAAAAATCCTAGCTATCAAATGATAAAACTGCATGCAAATATGGAAATAATAAAATCAATAAAATAACAAAATATTTACCTTGTGAAATTATCATTTTCTGATCTAAAGTTGTTGTTGTAAGAAAATAGTGCACAGATTTCCCTAGAAACACCTGAGGGTTATTATGGTTGTAGGACTCTGTTCTGAAATGCCTGCGGGCACTCGACAGTAGTAGAGAATACTCGTGGGTGCTCGGGGATGATGAAAAGTGCCCAAAGGCACTTGGGAGTAGCAGACGGGTGTTCAATAGTAGCATAGAGGCATTCAAGGATTGAGGTAGAGTCTATAGATGCATATATGCTTCAAGAAAGGGCTATGGCAATGGATATAGTGGCAGATGCAAAGGCGAGGGCGACAATGGATGAACTCCTTAGGAAGCTCAGGGCAACAAACTTAGGAAATTCTCATATTGGTTAGTCACTTCAGGGCTAAGTCATAAGAATGACTCCTCTTTATAATCTCTCCCTAGGGCACGGGGTTTCAACAACACAATATGTGCATTCAAGATTAAAACGTGATGGAAGGTGGAGATTAAGTTTGGGTAAGTGGTGTGGATCAAGGTGGATGAACGATTGGGATTAGGCTAAGATGGATGGTTGGGATTAATTTACACACACATATATACATTTATTAAATATATATAAAATATAATATTAAATATTAATATTTTAATATATATTAAACAAATATACCTAAATATATGTAAATAAATGGGTAAAAATGATGGGAAGACCTGGATGGACAACAAGTGGCTAGATTTTGGTGTCTACACTTGGATTTTAGCATCTTTCTCCTATAATTATTCTAGTATTGGGACCTCATTGCAACTATTAGATTTGGTTTTTAAGGCCTTTATTGTGTATTTTATTGCTCAAGGGCCTTGGTCAACCATGGCTAAAATGGCTTAGAATGCTTTAAAATATGGGGAAGGTATGAGACTAGATTATTGAGAATTATCCAAGCGTGAAATAATAACCACTTTAGGATGAGGTTCGATGGGTTTTCTTTTGGTGGTTATAGACAAGGAGAAGACAAAGGTGGAGGAGTTAGTTGAGGATATGATGAATATGAATGAGCATAGTGAGGTAGAGACGATTGAGAAGGGGAATAATGTAGATGTTCAAAGTGAAGAGGGGAAGAAGAAGGTAGAGATAATGCACCTGATCATTGTTTTGTTGCTCCAAAATGGTCCTTGGCCAATGGAGGTATCATATAGACCTTTATTCTCTTTTTTTTATCCCTTGTTTCTCCAAAAGGGACTATGACCTTTTTACTTTACCATTTTTTCGGTTGCTTTATATGAGGCTTTAGGAGCTATGAGACTTATATTTTTATTGGGAAAGGTTCAAAAGTGTCATCACCTAGTCCAAATTTACCCTTATAAGGTGGTGCTTGAGGAGGATTTAGAGGTCTAGATGCTATAGGACATAGGCCACCACTAGTGTAACCCATATTATTTATTATATTTGCTCCCATTGTATATGTTTGTTATAATCGATCTTTAGGTGTGGGTGATGGTCGAGCTTTCTACCACTCTAAAATGGCCATGTCTAGAACTTATTTCTCCTTGAAGGTGGGACCTCTGGATATATCTCTATCTATTCTAAAAATTTTTATATTTTGATGGGAGGTAGTACAACCACAAGATGTAGGATAACTAATATGAGGTAACTATAAATCTAACAACATAATAATATACAGGAAAATAAAGAAATGAACATATGCAAATAACTTAGAAATATACCATTAATGAGAATGATAAAAATAATACAATGCTATATAATGGAGGACATGAACACTCCATGAAAATATATGAAAGAACTACATTGTACCATACTACATCTACTACACACTGTATACTTACTATATCACTCTTCCTCTCTCATCTACTACTACACCTATGAGGCCTTTATATAGAAAGATAGATTGTTTGGCCTTTACTCTACCTAGGACTCATGTACATGTGGACTACATGCACATTGACACTTGTGCATTTATTATAATACTTGAAGTAACTAGCTAAATTTACTCTGAAGTAAACTCCTACTCTATATATGTACCAAAGGTGGTACATTTACATGATCCAAATGATGTAATATACTCTAACACCCCCCTATATTACATTATTTGGGTATTGAAGACTTTAGTATTCAATATGGATCTTTTATCTGGTCCTAAAATTTGAGCTCTTTTCTCTAGGTTTCTTCATTGTCTTCTTTTAATCTTGATCTGATCCTTTATAATATATTTAGTTCACCTATCACTGTATGCCTCCTTGACCTTGTTCCTTTCCTTCTTTATCCTTACCTTTAAATGTGGTTTCTATGTTTTCATAGGTGGTGTACTATCACCTGATTCTTGCAAGAGTATCTTCTTTATGCCTGTTGGAGCCAATTTTGACTCAACTTCAGATACCCCTAATTTTAAATTTTTGGTTTCAATAAATTTACCAAATGTTGTTGGTCTCTATTGCATTCCCCTCTAAGAAATTGATTTTCAATGATGTGATCCCTAAGAACAACTATAAAAATATTAATCTTAATCAAGTCTAAAGTCGTGGCCTTAACCATTAATAAAGTTGTCTTTATGACCGTTAATCTTATCCGATAAATCAAACATTCACTAAAATGCCCTTGATCATTGAAATCATTCGATTATTAAACGGGTTATAAAATTTGATTATTGAAATATTCACTAAAGCAAACCCCTAAGTCCTTGGGTCATTGATGATTTTGATTAAAACATTCAGACCTAAGTACACAAGTCTAAGGTTAAAAATTATCACATAAGAAATTGAGGGTATGCACCCCCTTTATGATTAAAGGTCATGCAGGTCCAAAGATTTGGATGGTAGCGTCTCACCCTTCGAGATTTGATGGATGCGCTCGCGCAATCAACCCAAAAGTTAAACAAAAATAAAAGACCATAGTTCAAGTTATATAACCCAATGTATTAGATATATTAATTAATTAAAGGCAAGTAAGGGCCTCACACCCCATTTAGGTAAACATCAGACACTTTTGATAAATCCAAAAGCAGCGCTCAAATACATCTTTATTGGACAGACGTGCTCTCATAAGTAATCTGAGGGTTAAACAAAACAAGTCAATAATATGCCATGGTCAAAAATATTTTAAACATAAGGCCTAAAGTGATTAAATTTATTAAAATTCTTGAGGGTATGCACCCCCTTTGGGTAAAATCCATGCAACTTTTCTAAATCTAGACGGATGCGCTCGATTCCCCAAGATCTGGACGGGTGCGCTCACATAAACCACTCTAAGGTTAATTAAATAATTGCATAGCTGAATTTTTATAACCCAAATTCTAAACGCAACCAAATTAATTAAAATAAGGGTTACGCACCCCCTTTGATTAAAAGTCATGCAAATAAAAAATATCCAAGGGTAGCGCTCCATTGTGATTAAATCAGACGACCATGCCCACTCAAAATATCAAAGTGTTAACATTGGATAGGTTTAGCGCCTCAAGAATTAATTAAACCACTAATCACAATTAACAAGGGTCCTAACACATTGCTAATCGTTTCCATTTCGCTTAATCAAAGATTAATAAAAATTAAAATATGTGCCATTTGGTTATTAGTCTTGTAGGTTAGAGAAGATCCACGACTGCGCTTAACTAGGAGTCGATCCAACGGATGTGCACTCTTCAAAGAAGTCAAATTTTGTCATGTGCCCATTTGACTAAGGCACTAAGAAATTCTAAAAGATCCAATGATAGTGCTTACTTCGCCTCAATCCAATGAACGTGCGATTGCCAAAAATAACCAAGGTTAAGTGAAAGTCTTATATGTGCTCATTGTTTAAATATTGTGCAGATCTAAAGAAATCAATGTCTGCACTCATTTTGAGATGATCCAACAATCATGCATGCAGAAATATAACCTAAAAATAACAACACCCTTTGAGTGGTAAAAAGGCTTACACCTTTATTAGATCTGACAGTGGTGCACACTCCAAAGCAGATCCAATGGTAGCACTTCCACAAAATGTTCAAACTCTAAAAATATTGGGATGTAAAAGCATACATTATAAGTAGATCCAACGACAATGCTTGATTCTACCTAGATATGATGATAGCACTTTTCTAGAGCAATTGGAAGCTAAAGAAAATCTACGATAGCGTTTAAACCCGCCAAATCCGATGACTATGCACCATTCAGATTGATAATCATTAACGTTGGAAGGTTTAAGCGCCCAAGGATTAAATGTTTAACTAAACTGCATTAGCTTTCAATAAACATGATTAATGAGGGTCTTAATACATTGTTAATTTTTCCCCTTAGATTAATCAATGGTTATTTAAAATTAAAGGTATACGCCCATTAATTAAAGTTTGTGCAGATCTCAAGATACCAACGGCTACGCTCAACCGTCAGTTGATCCAATGGTAGCACACGTAGGAGGTTGACCTATCATTAAAGCTCTGATTAAAGCAGTGGATGAATGTCTTTGCATATTCATCAGATCCGATGGTGGCACACACTCCATATCAGATCTAACAACAATGCTTTCACTGAAGTGGTCGAACGATAACAACCAAGAATCCATAAACTAAAGTCAAGGTATGATTAAAACAAAGCTAATTCTAATTGACAAGGGCTCTAAATGCATAATAAATTATTCCCCCTTGGGGTTAAAAGCACATAGCTTTGAGATCTTAACGACAACACTCACTCCCGCTTAGATCCAACAGGGCGTGCTCCCAAAGATGCCCGAAGGTTAATACTCAAGGTTTTATCAGATAATTAAACGAAAGCTTTATTAATAAATTTTATTTATAATCATGATTAATAGGGGTTTAATATGTTGATGACGCCCCCCCTTTCGCTCGGTTAACCCACGTGCATATCTAAGAAATTCAACAGACGCACACGTCCATTATTTGATCTAATAATAAGTGTGTGGGGAAGTAATCAAAATTTAAAATACTTGTGGTTTAATCAAAAACTATTCACCGATCAATTTTAATAAATCTGGATTATGAATGGGATTAATGCATTAATTAATAATAAGATTACACTAAGAATTATAAAGCTTTGGGCCTAAGTGTTTTTAATCAATTTGTTGTTAATCTAAGTTTTTTGGCCTAATGCTCAAAGTTAATTAATTGGGCATTTATATATACCATTGGACTATTGACCATGCAGTTTCAGGATCTCGATGGCAATACACAAGGTAAACTAGATCTAACGGTAAGTGCTCTCCTAAGTGCTCAGATTTTAACTGATAAATGTTTCACCTAAATGCCTTAATTCTTGATTAACCATTGATTAATTTTAAGATAATCAAGTTTAGGCAAGGGTCTAATACGTTGTAAATTTTCCCCCTTTCGGACTAATCAATGTGCAGTTTGATAAATCTTGATGGGCGTGCACCTTCCTGAGTAGATCTAACGATGAGCGCCTGGAGAGGTGATCGGTTTTTAATGATATATGTTTTTGTAAACATTATGAATATAGTTTTGAGCCTTGTATGGCCTAAGTCAGATTTAATAAAAATTAAAGGATTTAAAATATTATTCGAAGATTAAATTGCTTCTAATATGTTATCCACGAAGATAATGGAAACCAACTTTTAAGGGATAAATAATTAAAATGTTTATTTTATCTAAGATTTGAACATGAATTATTAAATTAATGATTATTTTAATTTGACTTTCGTCGAGGGCCTAGGTTACGAAAGATTTAAATGAATTAACTGAGCCCAAAGTCTGAACATTAATATATATGTATCGTATACTTTGAAAAAATCCTCATGCAGGTTCACGTGATCTAACGGAAGCACTCACCTCAAAGAAAAATCTACGGATGTGCATGTTCAAAACTGTAAGGAAAATAAGAGTGTTTATTGTAAGCGTGTTTTCTAAGGTCAATGTCGAATACATTTATTTGTTATACATCAAAATTTTTATCTCTGGTTAATCCTACTGTAGGTTAAAATGATCTAACAGACTTCATTTGAAGTAAATTCGATGATACGTGCATCACAATATGAACTATTTTTATCCTAAAAAACACACAGTCAACAACGATATTGGTACCAGATCAAACCAAAGTACGATCAAATGCTCAATAACAAAAATACTACAAATTCAAATAGTAGCAGAGGAAAGGAATGTTCAAACGATCAAACTAAATCCCATGACTATCATTAGAGAAATTCCTAAAGGCTACCAACATAGAATATCTGATCATGAAAAAGATAGATGAGTTTGATTGTGAACCTGGTGATGATAAAGAGATGGCCAGACATGCTACATTCTTGATTGATACTATGCATGGAGGCTCATTGAGAAATAAATGAAAGAAACCAGAGTACGAGGTCTACAACTGAAGCTAAGCATGCCTCCAAGAGAATAAATAAATATTACTAAAACATACCAAAGTTCAAAAATAGGGAACCAACCAGAAGAAGAAGTTAAAACATGGGAAGACTATTCATCAGAGGCACAATCAACTGATTAGTAAAGCTAGTCAACAATAAATCACAATGTAGATGAGTGTCACCTTTTTGAAAGAGATCATAATCAAATCCAACAACACAAGCAAAATAGAGCAGTGGGAGATAGATGTACATTATTTGAAGATCAAAAGATATGGTGACAACTATAAGGCCTAGATGAGGCCAAAAATAACTGAATCAAGAACCAAAGGCTATAAAAGAAAGCATCCACGTTCAGAATCGACATCAAGCATTAGAGATAGCATTTTTGCTAAGAGGTATACTTGAGTGCCCTGTGAATTGTGTTGTTGTATCCTTTGTTTCAATTTTTGTCTATCATCCCTCATTCTTCCCCTTTGCTGTGTAGGTTTTGGTAGGATTGCGCTTGAGAAGCTGAGAATATTTCCAGTTATTTTTTAGCCTGAAACTCAGAGATTTTTCCAGTTACTAGATTGGAATGGGAGAATTTGAAGAAATCTTGTTACATTACTTGAACAAGATTTTATCATTGTATTAAAAAGCTATAACAGAGTTCAATGGCATTCTGCCAACTTTGCATGTAATTTCTTTGAAAAATTAATACAATTTTGGGGTTCAGTTCTATCATTTTTGTCTTCAGCTATGTGTGTTACTTCATAGCAGATTACATTATTTGAATGTGTTATGAACGTTTCTTTCATTGGTCAAACTATTAAATTTGTTACGATATTCGAACGAGTTTAATAGAGCCAATTTATATTTTCTCCCTTCTCTTTGTTCATATTTTAAAGCATTGTTAAATTGCTATAACAACCCAATGAATCTAGGCATCGGTCTACATAAGGCATAATAATAGTTGTCTTTGCTTGGTCATTTTAATATAAGTAGTGTAACTAAAATATGGAGTGCTTAAACTTGTAATATATGAAGTTTATCACAGGAGTTTCCTTACTCATTATGGTTATTTTATTTAGCAATATATCTTTTATCAGAATAAAGAGGTAGGTTGACTAGAGCCTGTAATAGCTCGTTGGTTCCAAACGATTTCACGTAGCATGACAACTCAACCCTATGGATGAAAGAATTTTTTCCAACAATGCCTTTGTCCCTTTTATCATGAATAGAGGCTTCTGCATAAGTACTTAAGGCATCAAGATAAGATTTTGAGTTAGTAGAACTTGGAGTATCAATACTGCATGAGGATTGAAATATTTTCTCTAGATATGATGCATCCATTTCTGTTTTCTTTTTAAATGATTCTATCAATCCTTTTTGTTCTACATTCTCATCCTTGTAACATTTTAACATAAGTAGCGCCATGTATAATATGCTACCAAAGTCTAAAGGAATTTGAATGTCACTTTTTCCATTATCAATTGCTTCAATGAATTGAGCATGTAGATAGTATTCCATAGTTTCAAAGTTATCTCTTAAGGCTTCACTATGAATCACTTTTGAAGTAAGGTCTAAGTCTCCTTCAAAATTTATAAGTAAATTCTTGATTCCACTTTTTATGACACTTGCTCTTTCTTTTCTAATAGTGTTATTCATATCATTGTTCACTATGTTCCTTGAGGTAGACATCTCTCTTAGTTTTAGATTTTATGTTTTAAGAACACTTGTGTTAGATCATTTGTAGTAGACTACCTTATGGCTCCCTAGTAGATTAATTTTATGATAAAACTACAAGCTATGAAATTTTTGACATGTAGTATTCTTTTTGTTTCTTTAAAACTTAGATTAAGGATTTGTAGAATCAAGTAAATTGAGTATATGATCCAATTTGTTAAAACCATTTTTAGACTTAGGTTTTTTGGAATTCCTTATGTCTCCCTAGTGATTAGAGTAAGCTATAAGCTTAATAAAGTTCTTAGTAAATAATAGTTCACTTTTGAGTTGATTTTGTAATGTTTTGTAAGTAACAATAATCAACTTCTATTTCACCTTATCTCTCCTAATGAACTATGCACTTAATTTGAAGTTCTCTATGGTTGGATTTCTTGTGTCCCTTTAGTATGAATATGAAACAAGTGCAAGTATATAATTCAAACTTCTTTAAGTAAATGAAGAACTTCCTTTTATAACCCTTAATGTCCAATAGTTTAATATTTCTAAATTCCAATAAACTATTTTGATATGGTATACCTTATAACTCCCTACTTTGGAATATTAGAAAATAATAATAATAATAGTATATGCAAATTTAATATTTTTGGTTTACTAAGATTGAAAATCTTAGATCTCCTACTTGGTGATTTGCAAATATCTATAATTTCTTCTACTTTTGTTAGGATGGCTTCTTTGCTTTCTAAGGTTGTTATTTTAATAATAGTAATCAACCTTATGCTTAACACCTTATAACTCCAAATTTTAGAAAGCAAATAATTAAATAATATACTTATCTTCCTTAAATTTAGGCGACTCAACTGGCAGTGAGTATATGACACTCTCACTAGACGATGGTAATAGAATAGGTTTGTTCTCCCTTGATGGTTGTGATGTAGGTGGTTTTGCTCTCCCTTAACCATGGTGATTTAAGTGGTTTAGCTCTCTCTTGATGGTGGTGATGTAAGCTTTCACTGGATGTTGGTATTATCTTTTCCACCCGAACATTTAACACCTATTGGAATCGTTGATTTATGATAGGCTTTTAGTGGACGTTCTTTGACTCCTTGGCTTCGGGCTTTCAATGCATATTTATTGTAAACTTGCTTCTATTCTCTAATCGAACTACGCTTACACTTGCTTGGTCTTCACTATAATTGCTTGGACTTGGGTGCTTATGTAGCTTCTCCTCTCCTTAGACTTGCACCCATGTGTTACTACTAGTTGGTGAGGTGTTATTATAATGCTTTAGCCTTTGAGTAGTGCTCCTTTATTTTTCAACTGATGAGAAATGATGATGATGCTCTCAATGATGCCTTTCAACATTCGAAACCTAGATGTTATCTTGAGTGTTTTATTTTAGAGCATTACCGAATGCTCTATTGTATGTGACAAGTGATGGTTTGCATGAAATATTCCCTCTAATACCTTTCTTAACCTATATACTCCTCTTGCCAATATAAATCTAGTTGGTTTCTTACTCTCAACGCTTCTTCAAAGGATCTATTCTTCTCAAGATGTTGGCTCTTGGTTTGATGGAGGTCCTAGATGTTTTAGAGATGGTCTTATGATGCTCCTTTAGTGATTGCAAAGTGCTATCCTTGGATGCTTTGATGAATCCCCTCCTAGTTGGAAATATGATGCTAGATTGAGGTAATATTATGTGGCCTTCACTTTGCTTCTACGTAGATTCTTTCATTGATTGAAGAACACAAGCTTATACTAAGAGGGGGTGAACAGTATAAGACCACTTTTTACTTTTCTTCTCAAATCAATATTATGCAGTGTATATATAGCAGTATCAATAGTAGTAATCAAAGCAATGCACAAAACACCACACACAATAGAGACACAGATTTAACGTGGTTCACCCAATGTGGGCTACCTCAACAGAGAAAATATTTCTTCTAAATATTTCTCAAATGATCGCTTGGGAATCCTTCCCAAATTACAATGTTTATGGACCTCGATCCAAAAGAGATGTTGATCCCCTAATCTCAAGTTCATGGATCTCTTTCACAAGAGAACTATTTCCCCTTCTACTCTAGCTAGTGATTTTTTAGAAGACTCTATCTCTATGCTGCTCTGACTAGTGGATCTCTCTCCACTTGAAGACTTCTCACTCATATCTGTCTTCAATTATCCTGGCTGTTGGATCTCTATCCTCTGAGACTCTGTCATATCCAAAGCTATGTCTCAATACTATACCAAACATAGTTCAGTCGGTCTAGCACAATTTTTCTCAATCTCTTGCACTAAACACAGTACAGTCGGTCTAGTAAAATTCTGCTCAATAGGTTCACTTAGAACCTGCTCAAATCTGCTCAACAGGTTCACACAAAACTTGTCTAAATCTTCTCAACAGGTTCACACAAAACCTGTCTAAATTTGCTCAACAAATCCTCTCTAGGACTTGCTCAAATCTGCTCAATAAGTCCTCTCTTGGACTTGCTCAAATCTGCTCAATAAGTCCTCTCTTGGACTTGCTCAAATTTGCTCAAGCAAGCTTTCACAAAAGCTTAACTCAAAATAGTCCACAAGCCTTCTCAAATACTTGTCTCAAATATACTTAACAAGCTTACACAGAACTTGTTCAATCTCATAGAATCATAAAGAGAATTGTTAGAGACTCAATATGTTCTAAGCTCAAAGTACAATCAATATCTCAATTCAATATCATATAAGCATAAAGATAATTGTTAGAGACTCTATATGTTCTATACTCAAATCGTAATCTCAACTCAAAATAAACATAAAGAGAATTGTTAGAGACTCAATATGTCCTATTCTTCAATATCAATATCAACTCAAATCAATCTCATAGAAGCATAAAGATAATTTTTAGAGACTCTATATGTTCTATACTCAAATCCCAATCTCAAATCAATAGAAGCATAGAGAGAATTGTTAGAGACTCAATATGTCCTATTCTTCAATCTCAATCTCAACTCAAATCAAAATATATAATAGTTTGTTTTATGGAACTTGAACAACCATTTCACACATCCACTTGACTAGGTTTAACCAACTCAACTCAACCAATCACATCAAAGAACAACCCTTTCTCATAAACCCTAGTTCAAGCATGTATCAACCAACTCAAAATGTTTCCAACAATGCGTTATCTCAAATATCACATAACAATGATACTCATGTTCTTTTCTAGATCATATTCAAGTTCATTCATCATCAATGGGCTTCAACAACAATGCTAATGAAACAAGGTTTAATTACAACTCACAAATCAGAAAACCTTGAAGCATTCAACCAACCATCT
The DNA here is from genome assembly GCA_028583015.1 of Wollemia nobilis. Lineage (NCBI taxonomy): Eukaryota > Viridiplantae > Streptophyta > Pinopsida > Araucariales > Araucariaceae > Wollemia > Wollemia nobilis. The sequence goes on along the minus strand of JAQPPZ010000521.1, from coordinate 12,599,997 downwards.
TCACAAAGGAAACTTCAACTAATCCTTTTCACTCCAATGATATTTCAAAAATCAACCACCACAAACAATAAATAGGAGAATGTGCCCATACCTTTTTGATGCCAATAAGTTGTTCACAAAATCTGCCACACTTAATCACAAATTTCCTTTTCAATATTAATAAGGGTTAGTGGTCTTTAAATAATCACAATAAAAGCATAACTTAATTTACACCCTTTTCACTCCAAATTCATAAACACATCCACCAAGGTCTATTTTAATAAAAAACCTTATTAAAAATAACCCACAATAAATCTCTCAAAATCACTTTAACAACAACTCCTTATTTATCCTAAAATCAATTCTCCATTTCCATAAAAATAAAACATAAATCAAATATGCTTTTGCAATAATAATCACAACCCTAATGATAAAATTTAATTCCCATTAAATACCTTATAACTCCAAACTTTAGGGCTAATAAAAATTATTAAAGGCAAAAATGTAAATACCTCTCAAGGGGATTCAAACCCCTGTCCGCCACACACTGTGAGCATCTTAGCCATGGCTAAGATTCCAATCGAGCCAAAGCACTCATTGGAAAAGCAAAGGCCAAAAGGGCCTTTAATCTTTCTCCACCTGCCTCAAAGGACAAAGTGCCAAAGCGCTTCCCACACGCTATCGTCAAGGGGATTCGATCCTTGATATTTGCGCTGCCCACAGTCTTAGAAAAATCGATACACAATGCGCCATACCTCATACCACGTTTGAGATTTCCAAATCGTTGCACTTTCTTCTCTACTTCCTTTTCAACAATTCGCACGAGCTCTTTCGAATTCCAAGGCAATTAACACACAAGAGCAAGGATAATATTTGGTTTAATTGCCACCCCTTTATATAGTGTTTAATAACACTTTGAAGACATCGACGAAAATATTAAAATTGTATTTGCATGATGACGTCAATGGGAAAATTTCCATTTAAATTTGAATTTAAATTTTAAATAATTAAAATTTAAACCAAACATTAAAACTCAAATAACTCCATCATCGGGGCACTTTTTTCGACGGAACGAAAGCCCAACGTGGGTTTTAAGAAAAATCTAGATAAAATATGCTATCCATGGTTTTAAATAAAATATTTTATTTTATCTTCCTTGGTTTTCACAAAAACCCTTCATAGATCCTTTTGACATTTATTGCTCTATTGACATCAATGACAACATTTCAGCGTAGTGACTCAAAATGTCCAACATTGATATTCTACCTTACTTTTCAACAAAAATGTAATGGTTCCAAGGCTTCTAATATTGCTGCAAGTTGAAATTATTTGTAGATGCTTGCTTTGGCGATTGGAATGGTGTTTCTAGACACCTAAAACCAGTGCTTGTGAACCCTAGATTGGTTCTCCTTCTGCCTTCGTTGCTTCACCAATAGTAGATGTAGAATACCTGTTGTGTTAGTGTCTTTAAGACACTTAATATTCTATCCTCCTTATGAGGAATATGGTGCACCAATGTAGAATGAATAAGAAACTTTATTTTGCATCAAAGTTTAGTGAGCTCCTTGTCTCCTTTTGATGTTATTTTCTCCTTTGATATGATGGCTTCTTGTTATGTAGATAGATCTTCTCCTTGCTGTATAGCTTGAGTACAAATGTATAAGAATTGAAGCTTTTCCCTTACTTCTTGGATACAACCGCTACTTGCTCTATTCCTTGAGAGCAATGTATTGTTGCCTTTCTAATCAGACAACACTAACTCCTTCACTTGGATAGTTTAGTAACAATAAATCCAAGCTAATAATCATGCAAATAATATGCTTTTGAAAGAGTTATTTTTGCACTAACTTTCACCTTTAATGAAACCCTTAGTGCACCTTAAATATGAGACTCTCCAAGTCTCGATTTGTAGCTTCTTTCAATGATTTTAATGGTGGTTTTCTTCTCCACTCCTTGGAGGAATATGAATATGTTTGGTGGCTTCTCTAGGCCACAATAGATTGCAGATTTTGTGCACTGAATAGTGTCTCTAAACACTTTGATATTTTGAGCTTTGTGCACTTTGGTTTATTACCTTAACTCAATCAACCAATGCACATAATAATATTTAAGAGTAAATAAGTTAGACAATCTAGAATAGTGCAATAGTAGACTCACCTTATTGCTCCTTTAATGCACTAATAGAAACTCTTAAAGAACTCTCAAATGCACTAATAATTTTTGCAACTCTCTTAAGAGTAATTATAAAGAACCCTTAAAAGTAATATGTAATATGCACTACAATCAATGTTGTAGGATGTAGTCTTCTTGATTCTTAGATAGACAATAGGTAGATGATATATTTCTTTTTGTCAAAATATATCTAACTCCTATTTAATGTGCAAATAATAACCTTAAAAGTAACTTCCTTCTACACTCCTTGAAGACTATAAAATGCAACCTTCTCTTTGCAACTTTTGAATTCTAATAAGGTGCTTTAATGGAACTGAATAATAACCCAAATTAAAGTTCAACTAATGAACCTATTTGCACCCAAGTTGCTTACCTTAATGATCACTATAGATGAAGGATTGTAGGTGATTAGATTCACCTTATTGCTATCCTTTTACTGGATGAATGTGCAATTATTCTTGGTTGTCCTAAATAGCTCCTTAACTCACCAATTTGTAGCTTAGTAACTCCTCTATCTTGCTACCCTTTAATCTATAGTAGGTGACTCCTATTAGCCTTCAAGATGAACTCTGAAACTCCTAAAGTTTTGCAGCTAGTAATGTTGTCTTAATTGCTGCCCTTTCGTAGTCAATTTCTACATTGAAATGTTGTTCTTGAAACTCATAAATTTGGTAGGGAGCTCTCCCAAATCATAGCTAAGTTTTCCTTCAAGGACCCTTTTAGTATTTTGTTGTAGATTCAGCAAACCCCTATCTTTGAATGAGCCTTCTAGCCTCCAAAGGTAATATTCAAACCTTTTTGGTTTGGTAGTAATGTCTGGCTCCTTTCTCTTTGTCAAATTCTAACTTCAATCTTGGTCTCCTTCTCAAGAATCTGAATGTCTTGAGGTCTTTAGTATTCTCCTTCAAGATTTGGCACTCCTTGCCAAATTCTTCTCCTTTTGGGCTTGTTGTCGGATGGTGATAATTGTCCCAAATTTTGCTCTATCAATAACTCCTCCTTGCTGGTAGATTTCTCCAATGAGTTCTTCTAGGAACTCCTTTAATGGCCTTCTTTGAATTCTAAAAATAAGGCTCTCCAAGCCTTCTCCTTGTTTCTCCTTGAGACCTCTCCAAGGTCTTCAGTCTTGTAGCTTCTCTAGTCTTTCGAATGAGACCTTTCCTTCAACATTTTGCTATGGAAGTGTTGGTAATGAGATCTTTCTCATGGATATTTGAAATATGGAATTTGTAATAGGACCTTTAATGGTCCTTATTTACTTCTATAAACTATAGGCTTTAATGGAGATCACCAACCTCCAATATTCCAAAACTAGAAGTTTTGTAACTGGACCTTCTAAGGGTCTCTTAATCTTCATCTGGATGATTTCTTCAATTTGTTATCTGTAGTCTTTGATGGAGATCACCAACCTCTAATATTCTTCTTGAATCTTTTATAGAGTCTCTTGAATCAACAATAAGGCTACTATGGCATTTTCTTCTTCTACACTCTTGTAGGTCTATGATCTCTAGTAATGAGACCTCTCCTCAGGTCTCTAAAATCTATATTCTACTTATTTATGCAAGTGCTAGAATGATTCTAAGAAGATATTATTCCTAGCTCTCTTGTAGGAAGCTTCCCAACCTTTTTTTGAATCTCCTTTTCCTACAACAAGATGTTAGAAACTAAAATGGTGGAAATTGTAAAATCTAGAGATGATGACTCTTCACTAGTTGATTTGTCAATCTAGTGGGATGAATGTTGAGTCCTAGTCTTCATGAGTTTTTTTGCAACTCTATGGAAAGACTCTAGCCAAATGCAATCTCAAAATTTTTAGCACTGAGATTTGCTTCTCTCCTCTCAACCTCTCTTATGGTGGTGTTTGCATGCAATGGTGCACAATGGTGGATCCGGTTTGCAAAGATGCAATAGAGTTCCTTGTGGCTCTCCCTATTCCTATTGATCTACCATGTGCTCTGATACCACTATTAGATTTTGATGGGAGGTAGTACAACCACAAGATGTAGGATAACTAATCTGAGATAACTATAAATCTAATGGCACAATAATATGCAAGAAAATAAAGAAATGAACATCTACAAATAACTCAAAAATATACCATTAATGAGAATGATGAAAATAGTACAATGCTATATAATGGAGGACATGAACACTCCATGAAAATATATGAAAGAACTACATTGTACCATACTACATCTACTACACATTGTATACTTACTATATCACTCTTCCTCTCTCATATACTACTACACCTATGAGGCCTTTATATAGAAATATAGATTGCTTGGCCTTTACTCTACCTAGGACTCATGTACATGTGGACTACATGCACATTTACAACTTGCACATTGATACTTGTGCATTTATTATAATACTTTAAGTAACTAACTTTACTCTGAAGTAAACTCCTACTCTAGATATGTACCAAAGGTGGTACATTTACATGACCCAAATGATGTAATATACTCTAACAAATTGTTGGTTTCTTCCTTATAATATTCTTCCAAAATGCTTTAGTATTTAGAGTTGCTTCTCTACTTATCCTCATTTTTAGGATCTTTGCCATAAGAATCTTCAAATGTTTGATCAATATTTAGACCATAACCCTAGCTTTGAGTGTCAATTTTGCATCGAAAGATCCACAATTCCTAAATTTTCTTCTTAGACCAATGCTTTTTTACCATAGGATCTTTGCTTTTCTTCTTTGATACATGGCTTGGGTTGCACTGAGGGTCATAACCATTTTATCTTCTCATAAAATATTCTTCATGGAGGGCTATTATATTTTAATGGTGCTACTTTAGTTCTTACATCTATGAGGTTTCTTTTCTTTTCTATCTCTAGCCTAGAGTTATGCTAGAATATCAAGGGCTTATTATTCAATTTTGCAAGGTGATCCTTCAAAACTCTATCTAGGTCGTAACTCCACTTGTGTGGTAGTATTTTTAGCATTAGGCGTAGGATCTTCTACTTTAGTAAGTCAACCATATTTTTGCATTTGAGAGTGATTGGCTCTTGACTCAAAGGTAAGCTATATAGGGCTATTTTGTTTGCTTCCACACCAATGAGTTCATTTGCATAATCCATTTGGCAGTAAAATTATAAGCCAAAAATCTAGTCTATAATATAATAATTAGGCAACACAATTGGTTCTCCAAAAAATATGTATAGCCTAATTATAGTGTCTTATGGTATGACATACTAGTATCCCTCCTATGTTTTTGTTATTTGTAACCAATATTTTGCTTCCATGATTATTCAAGAAGTTAGTCCCTTTATGCAAGAAAGAGTAGGGCCAAGGAAAATTTATTAAAATTTAAAAAGGAACTTGTGGTCTTGTAGTGAAGATTCACTAAAATCCTACCAAGTTATTGTTGACAATTTTGTCACATTGCACAATGGGGTAGAAAAAATCAAAATTTTGTACAGTGTTTCTTTTGTAAAGTATTTCTTTTGTCGAATATTTGTAAGTTGTAGCAATTTTGGCTTTCCCTGCCACCCCCTTTGTACATAAAATAAATATGAAAGAGCTTCGCTATTAAGCGGACTAAGGAAAAAAGCTTCGCGGGAAGAGGTAAATAGCTTCGCCAAAGGAAGAGATGAAGGATGAAAAGAGCTTCGCACCCGAAGCACTTCAAACAGCTACTTCGGGCGAGAATTTTGCGAAGCGGTGTTGCCGAAGAAGAATACAAGGAAGGCGTAAAAGAAAGCTTCACACCCGAAGCATTTCCAGAAGCTACTTCGGGCGATAGTCTTGCGAAGCGGCATTTCAAAAGAACAGCTTCGCCAAAGAAGGAAAGTCTAAAATCGCGGTCCGAAATCGCTAAGGCAAGAAAACTACTTCGGGCCCGAAGCACTTCAAACAACTACTTCGGCCAAAAAACTTGCGAAGCGGAATTTGAAAGAGCGCAACATTGAAAAGTACTTCGCCAAAAAATCACCGAAGCACCCACTTCGGGGCTATCCACCAGCGAACCATTTCCACTTCGCCGAAAGTTGTTGCGAAGCATCTGCTTTGGCTAGCTTTCGTCCGAAGCACTTTCACCCGAAGTGATAGCAACCATGAAGAACGAAACATTTTTTGAAGGCAAGAATGTGCTTCGGCCCAAACTCCCCCGAACCGCAGTTTTGAAAGAAGATCGCAGCGAAGCATTTCTACAATGCATCAGCGAAGCAATTTTGACAAGGAATGAAAAACCCCATTTTGAGGAGGAAATATGCTTCGGCACTCACCACCCCCGAAGCAGTTTTGTGAAGCTCCACCATGCGAAGTGCAAACCAAGAAGGAGGATCTGCTTCGGCTCAAATCCATTGCGAAGCGAAGTTGCGAACGAAGATCTAGCGAAGCGCTTCAAGGGCACGCACTCCAAGCCGAGTATTTTCTCGAGGCGATCAAGTGCCTCATAAATGCATTTTTACGTGCCCGATAAGCTCGTTGCTCATTTTTAGCAATTGGAAATGAAGTATCAGTCCTTGAAGAAGAGCCCGACGAGCATGGCGGCCACTCGAGCACTGCACCCAGAAGCCAAGGACGCTCAGACGGCTCATTAATGCATGTTTCCATGGCTGACCCGGTCGCAGTTTCCAGTTTTGGTAACATATTTGAGAGCTCAGTCACGAGGGCTGCGAAGAGCCGACTTCTCAGGTTTCGAGGGTGTACTCCTCCATTTTGTGCATTAATGGCTCAGAGGGTCGGGTCCTCTATAAAAACCTAGGCATTGTAATGTAAGAAGGGGGGAACTTTCTGCTAGAAAGTTGCTGTAACTTAGATTCCTGCGATTAATACTAAAGAGCTTTGGACTCTATTTCTCTCTTTTATGCTGCCTTCTACGATTATTTCTTTTATCTTTTCTTCATTTGCATACTGTAATTCTGAACTCTGGATTTAGGTGTGTGATTGGAGTGGAACCCTGAGATTTTCTCGAAGGATACATAGGGGAGGAAAACGTTGTATTAGTTTTCTTTTATGTCGCTCGTGGATAGTGTTTCTGTCATATTCACTCCTTCTTCGTCGTCGTAACTCTGAACTCTGAATTTCGACGAGAGGGAAGGGTAATCCTGGAACTCGTCTAGAGGATACATAGGAGGATTAATATTGCATTCATTTCATTTATTCTTGGTGTTCTTTGCTGCTGTTTCAAGTTATTGGCTAGCAATCGTGCTTCTGGTTCTTTCCCACCATTAAACTACTAAAATTTCTTCCCTTACTCTTTTATTTCTTTCCTGCACCCTTACTCTGTTTATCTCTTTCCTGCACCCTTATCTTAAAACATCAAAGTAGTTTAGTATAGGAGCCGGCCTTTCTCCGGAGATTGGCATGAGGGGCATCTCTTCCCTTCGGCCTTTCAATGTTGGTCCAGGTCTAGGGCGCATACACTTACCCAAATCCTTTCTTGGGCAGATTTGATGACCAACAGTTTTTGGCACGCCGGTGGGACCCGATCAGTCTCACCTTGTGAGTGGTAGTGAGAACCGATGCTCTCATTACCGAAAGACTCTTAGCATCTGGCGACTCTGTCTACCCGAGAATATTTAAGTCGTAGAGACCGGTATCGAAGTCTGTGCCTTCATGCAAACAAGATGGAGAGTTAGGAATAGAGGAGAGGAAACTGAGTTCTTTGAGCTAGATATTGACGCCTTTGGGGAACGATCTAGGTTGGTCACCCCCGAGTCTCTGTTACATGGAACATCCTCGCAAGAGGCCACTGTTGATGAACAAGGCCTAACTTCCGATAGCACAACGGCTAGCTTTCCTCCTAATCCTCCCAACTCACCGAAGCATCCTAGTGCCTCCATTCCTATTGGTCGTCCTGTTAGCAATCAAGGAGGAGCTTCGAGAATTCCTGTTTCTCAAAATCCAAGAGTAAATATGGCACAACAACAACAACAACAACAAATGCAACAACAACCGCCACCCAGATTATTCCCAGCATGGAATTCTTCAGGACCGCTAAATCTAGCGGGACAAGGGCAAGTGTCGCCTGTTGCTATAAAGAAGATCCCAACGTTCGATGGAACTGGGAAGACTACTCTGGAGCACATCCAGGACATAGTTTCTCTGGTGGTGATCCATGACATCATAGAAGAGTGGGTTATGGTAAAGCTTCTGGTTCTGTCTCTTAGAGGGAAACTCCTCTACTGGTATAGATCTTTACCACCCGATACCATTACGGGATGGGACCAGTTAGCTGGATAGTTGATGCGAAGCTTCAATGAGTCCGTCGATCCGACCTCTCTCCTGCATCAGTTCACAATGATCCAGAGACATCCACAAGAAGAGATCATCGACTTCAATGTTAGGTTCGCTCGAACTTGGCAAAGAATACCAGTTGGACTTCGGCCAACTGACGAAGCTACAACATACTATTTCCTTCGGGCTTTCAATCTTGATATCAGCGTCATGGTGAGGTATTCGAATATCAATACCTTCCCGAAGTTATATGAGTTAGCCCAAAAAGTGGAGATGGATCTAATAGCTATGGGTAAGCTTCCCCAAAGGATGTCGATGCCCATACTTCTCGATTTCCATCAATCCCAGTATGCGAGCGCAGCCACTTTGCAGATCTTCGCAACCCCCGCATACCCGATCTCATCTTGGAACCCGAATCCCATTGTATCCCAAATCACCGCTCCACAAATTCATTTTCCCACTTTTTTGACTCCACAACCCATGGTCACTTCGGCATTCCCTGTACTGCTAGCACCACTTCAACACCCCGCCCTACCTCCAATACCAACAATGGCTCCATTGCCACCTATTCCTAAAATCGATGATATGCAAGCCAAAATACTGCAAGAAGTTCAGTCCCTGAACTCCACAGTGCAAACCTTGTCTAATGACATGACCATTATGAAGAAGAAGCAAGCGCAACAAGAGTTTCTACCAAGAAGATCTTATCCTACACCTGCGCTTACTAAAGATCAAGCGGTCCAGCAAGGAAGAGCTTCGACAAGAAATGCTGCAATAGACGAAGCACCGAGCACTTTCGATTATATACATTGGTGCTCCACGTGTAATGACCCTCATGAAGAGAATACCTGCATGCTGCACCAACACTATGTACAAACACTGGCGAGCAGTAGTCATGGCGGTCAAGTCAACGTCATCAGGCAATTGGATCAGAACCTGGTAATTGGTGAAGAAGAGCCAGTTGCAGTCCTTACCAGAGGAGGCAAAAGGTCGATAGAGGTGGATGCTACTCAAATGGCTCCCTTAAAGGTGCATGCTCATCATGAGAAAGGACAACAACCTCCTCTAGCCCCGAACGAAGCTCGACAGCCTACACCAATCAAAGAGAAGGCCCAATAGGCCCCTGCAAATCCACCGTAGGTGGAAACTAAGGAACAGGCTAGAGAGAAGCTCAAACTTCCTTCGTTGACCAAGCGACAAAGGGTCGAAGCTACGAAACAAGTATCGCACCAGATATGAGCCGAGGAAGGAACCTGAGGTGCCCAATTCCCTAGCGTACAACATTGTAGATGAGCTAAAGAAGATTCCAGCCAAAATCAGTCTGTACGATGCACTGCAACTACCCGAACAAGTGGACCTATTGCAAGAATCATTGAAGATAACCAAAGCAAGAAAAGCAGCACCACTTGCCCTAGTGCAGACCCTGTCCACATCCATTACGGGGAAGAATAGGCCACCGTCATTCTACATGTCTCTACAGATGGAAGGGTACGTTGTACATAACTGTATGATTGACTCTGGGGCCACGACAACAGTCATGCCCAAGGCAGTGTGCGAAGAGATAGGGATGGAATATACGTGAAGTAGCCATGGCGTGCTCCAGTTAGATGGTACTCCTATGAAGACTGTAGGAGTGATTAAAGATATTCCTATCCGACTACACAAAATGCCTCAGATCACAGTTATACAAGAGGTGGTGGTTGTTGACCTTGAGCCCTACTTCAGTATGTGCTTGTCGAGAGAATTTACGATGAAGCTAGGAGGATATCTATCTATGGACTACTCGCACTTGGAAATTCCATTTAAAGGAAAGAAGATAAAAATTTACAATGAGAAGCCTTCTACCTTCCTCGTAGAAAAGATGTCCGAAGGGGAGAGCAGTGATCCTGTGCACGCGATAGTGGAAGGGATAGAGCAGGTGGACCTGGTCGAGGAGTCCCTCACACAGTTAAGTTGTGAAGATGAGTTTTCATTGGCAGACTTTAATGCCATGATAGAAACCGAGATGGGATGTTATGCCATCGTCAAGCCTGAGAAACACATCAAATCAGAAGATAAAGTCTTCGCCCAAGGATTATGGAAATTATTCTTCGATGGCGCCCGATGCAAAAATGGCGCCGAGGCGGGGATTCTTTTAGTATCACCTTCTGGAGAGCAAAAGGAATATTGCTATCGGTTGGTATGGAGCTGCACCAACAACGCAGCAGAATATGAAGCATTATGCCTAGGACTCAAGAAAGCAAAAAAGTTAGGCATAAAGCATCTCCAAATCTTTGGAGATTCCGAATTGGTATGCAATCAAGTCACAAACAAGTGCACTTCAAAGAAGCACTATCTCAAGTCATACCGAAATAGGGTATGGGACTTGTTCGACCAGTTCGAATCTCTCAATCTGTAGTCTATTCCAAGAGAAAAGAACCGACATGTCGATGTTCTAGCATCCATCGCAGCTAGGTACTCTCCAGCAGAAGATATAGTGCACAAGCCTAAAGCTGTGAGGATGATTTATAGGCCCTCCGTCCCAGACAGAGATCTGCATTGGCAAGTTTTTGACAGTGATGAGCAGATTGTGAATTTTATGATTCAAGAAGCAGCCACAGTTGAAAGCAGAAGCCCTGACGAAGAAGAATATGAAGGGCTAGTTCAATTGAAGAATAACCACGTTCCCAAGGGATTAATTACTCTTGAAAGCCTCTTTGATCAGAATGATCGAGCAGTTTCTCACAGGATCAAAGTTAATGCAAAGCAGTACCAAGATTTAGAACTTGAACCTGGGAAAGCAATAAAAGTTGGAACAGATTGCACTTCGAAAGAGCTAGAACAGATCCAATCCTTGTGCAAGAAGTATCCCGACATAGTGGCTTGGTCTTATCAAGACTTAAAGGGATACGATCGACAACTGATCCAGCATACAATTGAGTTGCAGGAGGGAATCAAACCCTTTCGACAAAAGCAAAGGCCTATCAATCCGAAGATCGAGGTCTTGATGAAGGCCGAACTCCTGAAAATGCTCGAGGCGAAGATAATTTATCCCATCAAACATTCTTCTTGGGTAGCGAATCTAGTCCCATTTAGAAAGAAGAATGGAGATATACGATTATGCGTGGACTTTCGCAACCTGAACCAGGCTTCTCTCAGAGATCACTACCCTCTCCCGTAGATCGATCAGATCTTGCATTCGATGGCTGGAGCTCAACGCTTCTCCCTACTCGATGGTTTCTCTGGATACAATCAAATCTGGGTCAAGGACGAAGACCAGCATAAAACCGCATTCACGACCAAGTGGGGAACATTTGCTTACCAACGAATGCCATTCGGCCTTTCGAATGCAGGGGCCACTTTCCAGCGGGCCATGGATCTAGCTTTTGGCAAACTCTTGAATAAGGTTATTGTTATCTATCTAGATGACATGACCGTCTTCTCCCGAAGAAGGGAGGATCACCCCTTACACTTACAACAGATTTTCAAAAAATGTCGAGAGTTTGGCATTTCAATCAATCCGAAGAAATCCATATTCACAGTCAGCGAAGGGAAGTTGCTGGGACATGCGATATCAGAGAAGGGTCTCACTGTAGATCCTGACAGAGCTGAGGCTCTGATGAAACTCCCACTCCTAGTGGACAAGAAAGGACTTCAATATTTCTTCGGACAGATCAACTTCGTGAGGAAGTTTGTCCCAGATTTTGCCCAGGTCATCAAGCCGATGTCCAAACTTTTGAAGAAGGGTGCAGAATTCATCTGGACGAAGGAGAGAAAAGGAGCATTCGAAGAAATAAAAGCCCGAATTGCTCAAGCACCGGTCCTGACCAACCCTGACTACAATCGGGACTTCATCCTATATGCTATAGGAGAACCTGAGAGCTATGCTTGCGGTCCCGACACAAAAGGGGGAAGATGGCGAAGAGCGCCCCATCGCGTTTCTAAGCCAAGTGATAAACCCTCATGAAGAAAAATATAATTTCATAGAAAGGCAGGTGCATGCAGTAATGAAGTCTCTTAGGAAATTCAAGCAGTTCATCTCCCAAAGTCGGGTTACAGTCTTTGTCATTCACCCTGATGTGCGCAATTTTATCATCCAAGGAGAATTGGGTAGTAAAAGAGCCGGTTGGGTCAGCAAGATACAAGAATTCGACATCGAGATCAAACCTACAAAACTGGTTCACGGTCACGCATTGTGTCAAGAACTGGCGAAGAGCGTAGCGGCCGAAGCTACAGAATCTCAGTGGGATGACTCTCCAGTAGAAGGATGCTTCGCAAACCAGGAAGAGGACGAGAAATACTGGGTCAGTGAAATAGTCGAATACTTCAACACCGGCAGATGTCCTTCACATCTAAATGCTTCACAACGAAGGCATTTCAGGATGCGGTCCTCCCGATATACTTTGCGCCCCGAAGGCCTATTTTTTAGAAACATTGATGGCGTCCTTCTTAGGTGCATAAAAGATGATGATAAAAGGAGAGTCCTGGGAGAATTTCATTCAGGATTATCTAGAGGTCACTTCGCAGGGAGAACAACGACGCTGAAAATAATCAAAGTTGGTTATTATTGGCCTACACTCTTCGTCGATGCCTTCGCAGTTTGTCGCAAATGCGAGCAGTGTCAGAAGTTCACCGACCGAAGCAGAAATGCTTCAATGCCTCTCCGATCGATACAAGTAGAAATGCCTTTTCAACAATGGGGGCTGGATTTCATAGGGGTCATATCACCGAACTCCTCCGTTGGGCATAAGTTCATCCTGACCGCAACTGATTACTTCACCAGATGGGCCGAAGCAACACCCACGAAGCATGCAGATCAGGAGACCGTCATCGCCTTCCTAGAAGGATTGATCACCCGGTTTGGCATTCCAGAAGCAATCATCACGGACAATGGTCCTGGCTTCGCAGGCACCAAAATCAATGAATTCCTTTACAAATATGGGATATATCATAAAGTATCCTCCAACTACTATCCATAGGGCAACGGATTGGCAGAATCCACCAACAAGACCTTGTTAAGGGTGCTAAGAAAGCTCATAGAGATGAACAAAAGGACTTGGCATCTCCTTCTAGATCGTGCCTTATGGGCCGATCGAATTTCTGTCAAGAAGTCAATCAAGACTTCACCTTATGCCCTGGTCTACGACAAGGAGGCCATCTTACCTACCCATGTAGAGATCCCTGCATTGCAGTTGTTAGACGAGGAAAATGGAGTTAATCCTATGGAAAATAGACTGGCTCAACTATTATAGCTAGAGGAAGATCACGAGAAGGCCTACCAGAGCTTCGCTAAACATGCCCAGATCACCCGAGACTGGTTTAAGAAGAAGTCCTCCGATCGCACTTTCAAAGTGGGAGATCTAGTATGGAAGTGGGATTCTTGGAAGGCCAAGCCTGGAAATCATGACAAATTGGACGCATTCTGGGATGGACCATTCGAAATCGTGAAGGTAAACTCGACCAATTCTTTCATCCTCAAAGATGCAGATGGCCAGGTATTGCCAATTTCTGTCAATGGTCTTCACTTGAAGACTTTTCATCACTAAAGATGTAAAAAAAAAAAATGTTACTTTGTACATAGTTTTTCATTCTTGTATATATTCTCTGCTTCGAGATCTTCGAGAGGCTAAGTGTTACAGAGATAAACTCCAGCTTCACTAGCCCCGCTGAACATGACAAAAATATCCTTCGGGAAATTTTAGTGCGAAGCAACTAACGCGAGATGCTTCGCAGTGAAGCACTTTGGCTTCCAAAAGGTCCTCGGAAGACCGAGGGAGTCATCAAAGAGAGAAGTAGGGGACGAAAAGAGCTTCGCACCCGAAGCATTTCAAGCAGCTACTTCGGGCAGAAGTTTTGCGAAGCAGTTTTCAAAAGGAGCCTAGCGAAGCATTTTCCAAAGAAGACGAGCTTCGAGGGGCCAACATTCCGCGAAGCAAAAAAGTGATGCAGCAAGGAAAAATTACTTCGGGCCCGAAGCACAGAAAATAGTCTTCCACCGAAGGTTCACCGCGAAGCATTTTCAGCCCTGATTTCGACTTCGCCAATCCAAAAGCGCGCAAGGCGGAGACATTTAAAATGTGCCTAGAGGAATGTGCCGACAGCCACCTTGAAAAGCATTCGAAGCAAGTGAGTTTAATGCAAAGGTGGCGGAACACATCCCGAGAGGATTCGGTTAGGAGAAAAGCTCACGCCCAGGTACGAGGTGGCAGCAGGTTGCGTTTCCAATGCAAGGCATAATCATCGAAGCGCGTGGCCCCACGTACTACGCCGCCGGATAGCCAATCAAATGTTGCAACGATCTCCCAGGTCAAAAATGTAAATTCAATTATGGCAGGAGCCATAAATACAGGTAGTTGCCTTCTAAGGCTATAAAACGCAATCCTTGGCAGCAAGAAGGCTATTTGCCCACCGGTGCATGCAAGATTAGGAGCTCCGTCGCTTAGCCTGTAATTCTCCCGCCTTCGCATCAAAATCCTTGCATCAAAATCCTCTGTGCTGTAAATTTGCTTCTGCAAATATTCACCATGGGGAAGAAAAACTCCAAGGAAAAGAAAAAGGAGCCAGAAGTCACTGCCCCCAAAAAACAAAGAAGGGTCAGGAGGAGAAGAAACAGAGACCCAAGAGGGTCGACCTGAACCTCCGCCCAGAAAAGCAAGTTGTGGAGGAGAAAGAAGATTTCGAAGATGAACAACCTGTAGAACCACCAATTGATGGGTGGGATAAGATTAGGGACACAGAACTCTCCAAGAGCATGGAAGAGCTCAAATACACTATCGAGTTCATGAGGAGTAGGCTCTCAACAAAAAATAAAAGGGCCGCCGCATACTATTCTCAGATATACTGGTATCTGACCCCGCCCGTGCATCATTGTCCCGAGCTAATCTCTGCCATTGCGTAGAACTACCAGCCCTCCTCCAGGCAAGTGTTAGACGCCGCTGGGCATAAATTATTTTCAATCTTGAAAGAGGATGTGCAAGCAGCCTTCGCGCCGCAACAGGGGCCACCTAAGGGGTACACGGTTCGCAATGTCATCTTGAGCGAGCAAATGGAGAGGTTCACCTCCTCCAACTACATGTTGAAGTTTTTGCATGAGAACCTCAAGAGTGGGCTCCCTTCAGGCAAGCTGCCCCAAATGCCCCTACCCTTGGCAGCCTTCAAGAACACTGATATTTTCTCTATCATTGCATGGGTGGCGGGCCTGTCAACCGATGCTTCGGTGCACCCCTGGCAGGTGTCTTTGGTCGAGTGTATTTCCAGAGGGGAGTTTTATGCCCCTGATGCTGCGAGGCCGAACACCAACCCAGTTTTCTTCGACTGGGCAGAATGGGTGGCCCGAACCTTGCACACGCGGCTTACCAGCATGAAGAACACTGGAACGGGCCAGTACTTTGGGCCCTGCTCTTTCCTTGTTTGGCTATTTTTCTACCATGTACATAAAAGTTTTCCCCATATCGCCATTTCATCAAGCGGCAAGGATGGAAATCCTCTGGCTGTGTACTAGTGGACTCCCCTCCTATTGAGGAAAGAGTCTTATTATTCTTTTAATCAACAATTTTTGGGACCCGCTATGCATTTGTTGATAGGGTCATGCCCTCGGGTCCCCCTCAGTTTAAGAGACAGAGTGGTGCAGGAGAAGAAGGGAGATGTGTTTCAACTGACTCAAGGGCTTGTGATTCACCTATTCGGCTTCATAGGGAAGCCCTTCCTGCTGCCTGTCTTCCCCTCCGAGTACCAGTTCGCATTAGAGGTCGCTCGATAGAGCGACGTAACAAACGCCGTGTACGGCCACGGTCGAAAATGGGCGCACACTTGCGACTTCCCCTTCAGAATGGGGGTAATTGAAGTGTTTGCCCTGAAGCAAAATGTTTTCTTGGAGGAGAAGCTTGCCAATTTTGGTTTGCTCCAGATTCCTCAACAATGGCTCTATGATCCTTTGGGAGTGATGAGGGACCACCTCCGGTTCAAGAACTTTCATGTCTGCCCTCACCCTGAAATTGTGGAGCAGAGGAACAATCCCAATGGGAAGGATTTGGAATGGCATTTGGAAAGGATGAGGACATTGCCTCCCTGGCACGAATTTTACCCTATGGAGGTCGAGTTTGACCCTGACCAACATCCCTTCCCAACTCCAGACTCCACGTTTTGGAGAAAGGCGAAAGATGATTTGAAGGAGGAATTGAAGAATTGGGGCGAGGAACAACTAAGGGAGTGGTGGATAATGAGAGTCCATCGCCAAAATATGAATTCCTATGGACTCTTGGCAATGGATAAGGACTTCGCAATTGTTTACGAAGCCAATGCTGGGACTTGGAAGCCCATATCCTTCGTCGACTTTGTTCCTCCAGCTACCCCAGGATCGGGCGAAAGCCCAAGAAGAGCTGACGATGCCTCGAAACAGGAAGAGGAAGCCGAAGCTACACCAGAGGCACTACCACAGGGACCGTCGGAGGGCCATGACACAAGTACCGAGGGGTCGACACAACAAGCAAAGAAGAAAAGGAAGAGGCAAGAGCGAGTTCAAGTGCCTCCGAGCCACCCGAAGAGGCCCCGCACGAAGCTTCCAAGTGCTCCTACCGGACAACCTGCATCAAGCCCGACCGAAGCAAACATTGAGGGTGCGGTGGCACAAAGTACCGAGGCAGTCCCAGATATAGACATCATTGATGTGGAGGAACTCCTACAACAAGAGGGAGGCCCCGAAGTAGAAGTCATGGAGGTCGAAAGTGCCGAAGTCCAGAAGGAGCAGGAGCCGATTACACAAGAAGTCACCATGGCCGCTCTGCCAGGAGGGCACATAGGTACGCACTCTCCACCCTTTGCCTTGGTCTCTCACATGTCCACTATGGTCCCAATCGAAGGTTCTCATCAGTCTCTCCCACCCATGCAAAGTCAATCACCTCCTCGTGTGTTACCCGTTGCTATTCCAACTCTGCCTCGTGATCCCGCTAGCCCCACTCCACTCGAGTCGTCTGGCCGGGACAAGTCTGTTGGTACTACTTCGCCTCCCCATGCAACCATTCCTTTGGTCCTCAGACAGGGTGAAGATAGTACTCCAACGCCGAACCCCATTCCTCATTCCCCTGCCTCACATGGCATTGTTTCACTCGCTGGAACTCCTAGTACACCTGTCACCGAACCTACCGGTGAGGCATCCCCCATTCATTCTTTGTATTTGTTTACCCCTTCGACTGGAGATCCAGCCTTATTTGAATCAGAATTGTCCATGATAAAGGAACGCCCTCTAGCTGAAAAGCTACTCCAAGCCCGGCAAAACACAGAAAAAATGTTGAAGGAGGCGAGGAAGAAGAGAGGGCGCTCTCTGGCCCAGGTTGAAAAATGCGTTGTCTTCGATTTGAAGGTCGGGAAGTTGCACAAGGTGAAAAATATCCCCAAGGTCCAGAAGCCCCTGGATGAAATGACTCCAGTGGACTATGATTACCAAGATAAATCCAAGGACCTGGAGCATTTAAATGTAGATAATGAATCTGCATCCATGCACGTCAGGATCGAAACTTTTTGAGCACATGCAAACATCGCCAATCAGTGCAGGTTTGAGGCTGAGAACGCCAACATCAAGTTGGAAGAAGAGCTAGCCAGGGTCCGCTCCAAGCTGGAAGACTCAAAAAAGCAATGTGAGCAGATAAAGAAAGAAGCAGACGCTCTGAAACGACAAATAAGACAACTGCAGAATGCAACCAAAAGTCAAAGCCAAATACAGGCCAAAGCTGATCTAAGGGCCAAAGAGTTTGAAAGCAAGATCTTGCAGTTGCAGCAGCAGTTGCATGAGAAGGAAAGCCTGGAGCTGTTTGACAGAGGCAGAATCAAAGAGATTCGCTCACACTTGCTCAAGAATTTTAGATCTCGGGCCTCAAGTGCCCTATCAATTTTAACTTACATCACCGAAGCACAGCGTGCCGCTGTCGAAGAAGGGCCAATCATAGATGAGGTCACCCAAAAAGCTAGAGGCCGACTCAAATTAGCCTTTGATGTCCAAAGCACTAAATATCAAGACTTGCAGGTCGCTGCAATGAGTCGGACGGCTAGGGATTGGTCTACAGCCCAAGCCACAGTTCGCGCCTTCTTCTCCAAGGTGAGGAAAGCACAGAAGGTGAAGGACCTCCTGGATGTGTTTGAAAATGAGCAGCGCACATCGCTAGGCTATTTCCAAGATCTCTCTTCCTTAGGTTTCCCGAGCTTCACGGATGATGATGGAAACCTTTTGACCAAGGAAGAGCTTAAGCCGACATGGCTTCATTTTGAGAGTGACGTCTCGGAGGTAGACGAGTGGGCGGAGCCGATAACAGAAAGGCAGGTCACAGATTTCATTCTGAGACACTGCAAGATTGCAGCCTGCCTGAACGATCTGTACACCAGAGCCAAACATGCTGATATCGGGCAGATTGATCGGTTCCACATTTTGGTTAAGGCATTGCAAGATCAAGAGCCTTTCTCGAAGGGTGCCTGGGCTCATGTCCGCTGAACCATGAAGCGCATCCGCGATCGCCTTGCCCCATCGCCACCGCAGGAAGCCGCGCCAGAGGAAGAAGAAGAAGAAGAAGAAGAACAAGCTATGGAAGCGCCCCAGAGATAGAAAAGGGAGAAGGGTCTGGAGGTAACTCTGGCCCAACGGATCAAGGCTGAGGGTTCTCCCACCGAGATGAGCTCGTTGCCCCGCGAGCCACCAAGAATGTTGACAATTTTGTCACATTGCACAATGGGGTAGAAAAAATCAAAATTTTGTACAATGTTTCTTTTGTAAAGTATTTCTTTTGTCGAATATTTGTAAGTTGTAGCAATTTTGGCTTTCCCTGCCACCCCCTTTGTACATAAAATAAATATGAAAGAGCTTCGCTATTAAGCGGACTAAGGAAAAAAGCTTCGCGGGAAGAGGTAAATAGCTTCGCCAAAGGAAGAGATGAAGGATGAAAAGAGCTTCGCACCCGAAGCACTTCAAACAGCTACTTCGGGCGAGAATTTTGTGAAGCGGTGTTGCCGAAGAAAGAATACAAGGAAGGCGTGAAAATAGCTTCGCACCCGAAGCATTTCCAGAAGCTACTTTGGGCGATAGTCTTGCGAAGCGACATTTCAAAAGAACAGCTTTGCCAAAGAAGGAAAGTCTAAAATCGCGGTCCAAAATCGCTAAGGCAAGAAAACTACTTCGGGCCCGAAGCACTTCAAACAGCTACTTCGACAAAAAAACTTTGCAAAGCGGAATTTGAAAGAGCGCAACATTGAAAAGTACTTCACCAAAAAATCACCGAAGCACCCACTTCGGGGCTATCCACCAGCGAACCATTTCCACTTCACCGAAAGTTGTTGCGAAGCATCTGCTTCGGCTAGCTTTCGTCCGAAGCACTTTCACCCGAAGTGATAGCAGCCATGAAGAACGAAACATTTTTCGAAGGCAAGAATGTGCTTCGGCCCAAACTCCCCCGAACCATAGTTTTGAAAGAAGATCGTAGTGAAGCATTTCTACAATGCATCAACGAAGCAATTTTGACAGCGAAGCGACAAGGAATGAAAAACCCCATTTTGAGGAGGAAATATGCTTCGGCACTCACCACCCCCGAAGCAGTTTTGCGAAGCTCCACCATGCGAAGTGCAAACCAAGAAGGAGGATCTGCTTCGGCTCAAATCCATTGCGAAGCGGAGTTGCGAATGAAGATCTAGCGAAGCGCTTCAAGGGCACGCACTCCAAGTCGGGTATTTTCTCAAGGCGATCAAGTGCCTCATAAATGCATTTTTACGTGCCCGATAAGCTCGTTGCTCATTTTTAGCAATTGGAAATGAAGTATCAGTCCTTGAAGAAGAGCCCGACGAGCATGGCGACCACTCGAGCACTGCACCCAGAAGCCAAGGACGCTCAGACGGCTCATTAATGCATGTTTCCACGGCTGACCCGGTCGTAGTTTCCAGTTTTGGTAACATATTTGAGAGCTCAGTCACGAGGGCTGCGAAGAGCCGACTTCTCAGGTTTCGAGGGTGTACTCCTCCATTTTGTGCATTAATGGCTCAGAGGGTCGGGTCCTCTATAAAAACCTAGGCATTGTAATGTAAAAAGGGGGGGAACTTTCTGCTAGAAAGCTGCTGTAACTTAGATTCCTGCGATTAATACTAAAGAGCTTTGGACTCTATTTCTCTCTTTTATGCTGCCTTCTACGATTATTTCTTTTATCTTTTCTTCATTTGCATACCGTAATTCTGAACTCTGGATTTAGGTGTGTGATTGGAGTGGAATCCCGAGATTTTCTCGAAGGATACATAGGGGAGGAAAACGTTGTATTAGTTTTCTTTTATGCTGCCTATGGATAGTTTTTATGTCATATTCACTCCTTCTTCGTCGTCGTAACTCCGAACTCCGAATTTCGACGAGAGGGAAGGGTAATCCCGGAACTCGTCCGAGAGGATACATAGGATGATTAATATTGCGTTCATTTCATTTATTCTTGGTGTTCTTTGCTCGTTGTTTCAAGTTATTGGCTAGCAATCGTGCTTCCGGTTCTTTCCCACCATTAAACTACTAAAATTTCTTCCCTTACTCTTTTATTTCTTTCCCGCACCCTTACTCTGTTTATCTCTTTCCTGCACCCTTATCTTAAAACATCAAAGTAGTTTAGTATAGGAGCCGGCCTTTCTCCGGAGATTGGCACGAGGGGCATCTCTTCCCTTCGGCCTTTCAATGTTGGTCCAGGTCTAGGGCGCATACACTTACCCAAATCCTTTCATGGGCAGATTTGATGACCAACAGTTACAATTGAGAAATAATGCAGAGTCCAAAGCAGAGACAGGGGCATTTTGACCTTCATAAACTTTTAGGAATTCCATGTCAAAAATCACCAAATATATAACTCCAAAGAGTGAAGACAAGTGTAAAAAAACTTACACTATGCAAAAAGGTCGATCACTACCCATAATTATTTTGCCTATCCCTTTAAGTGATATATGAACTAAAATTTGTTTTGGATGGTGGATAATAAGACTTTTTGATGATAACTAAAAAAGTCCCACCATTGGTAGTTCAACCTATAAAATGGTCATGGTTGAGCCAAAAGAATTAATTCTCATCTACATTTTTTTGGGACCACAAATTTAGGCTCCTCATGCCTCATCTCTCCACCACACCTTTAAGATAGTATCTTATGGTGATGGATGGCTCAAGGAAAATTAACAACTAGATGAAGAACACAAGAACTTGTAAGAGCTCTACATCATGAGACCTCATGAGATGTCTACTTCCCCACATTCAACAAAAATGCCACCAAGGTAAAGCTTCTTTGTACCAACCACTTATTTAGTAGGGGGAAAGATAAAATAATAATAAAGTTGTTGACATGCAAATATATTGGGTAGATAGTCCCATAGACTAAATACCATTATCTATAGTTTGCATTATGTATGACTCCAAAGAACCCTGCCTTAAAACAAGATAAGGAAAACATTTGTTCAAAAGGAAAAAGTTAGTGAAATTTTTGGAGGCATGAACAAAGAATAATCAGAGGTTTTTGGGGAAACAGGACTAGGCAAAAAATAAAATTCTGATAAAAATACCATAAGGACTTGTGACAGCTTTAAAGTAAAAAGAGATAAAAAAAAAATTATAAGTGGGTGCTATTAGGTAAAACCTCAAAGAAAAAGAAAGAAATTCCAAAAGGATTATCCATCTAACAAATTGAGCTCATTGGAATAAAAGGAGAAGATAAGAGTAATGGTGCACAAACTCCTAGAAGAAGTAGTTGAGCTAGAACAACACACCATTACTATGAAAGGATAGAATCATCTACTAAAAAGAACTTCAACTTGATAACTCAAGAATAAGTAGGTGAAATATTAAAAAATAAAGAGATGGCATTTGCAACAATGGCAACTCCAAACTAATACAAGATATGACAAAGGATATCCACATTTAATTTTTAGAATCCCAAAAAAAGGTAGTTGAAAGAGTCAGAGTCACCTGCAATTTTGGAGGGAATTTTTTCCTATTGTATCTATAAATATTAGTAGTCTAGGTTGAAAAAATGATTTACAAGTTTGCATTTGTAATCTTTTGTAATATTTCCTTTCATTTCTTTCTATAGAGTAGTCATCTCCTAAGCGGCTTGTAGGCAAATCAAACCCCCGCTTCTGGCACAATATTTAAAAAATTATTTTCATATATATATGGAGGCCTATGTAAATTTTCTAACTTGCCATCTATGGATCTTATGTTGACCCTTTTTGTATGTGTGCATGTGTTTATAGTTTTTACATGAATCTTGGGTTTTATTTGCATGTGTGTGTTTGTGAGGCTTGCATCAATTTTTTGGGTAGATATCTATGGTTCCCATGATCTAACCCATATATTTATTCACATATGTGTTGATAACTCTCATTTCGGCTTATCTATGTTGAGGAGAGGAAGTGTTCACCATTGACACATAGCATTCAGACCTATTATGCAAGAAGATCTTAGTGAATCTTTGGTGCATCACATTTTACTTTTGTTGAGTTGTTTTTTATTTTTCATCTCTTGCATCCCTTTTCGCTTGAGTTTAAGTGCACCTAAATATCACATCATAACAAGTATCCAATATTATAAAAAATCTCAAAGGCCCTTGATTGAGCCAAACCCTACACTCTCGATCGAGGCCCTACCATGTCACTCCACGCTAGGAGTGATAATTTTTACTATAATAATCGAAGAGGACAAAAATATTGTTGGCATGCATAGTGGGACCCCGATGACATATAATTGGTCCCATAATCACAATAACAAGTTAAGCCTAGACTTGGTGAGGGTCTTTACATATTTTTACTTATTGAAGCATCTCTTACTCACCTAGCGACTCTAATCTAAAATGAAAACTAGAGGTCATTATTTGAAGATACTACAATGAAGACCTTATTCTATTTGATTCCAAAGCACAAGTCGTATTCATATGGTGGCTCCACTTCAAAAAAATAATCCAAAGATATCTTGATAGAATTGGTGTGGGTTTTTGTGCCCCAAAAAGTAACAAGAGTTGCAGGTCATAACGTGGTTGCTCCACCACCACCACCTAGAATATTCCCTACATGGAATGACAAGGTTCTTTGGCACCTCTAGTTGCACATGAAGTATGGTATGAGATACCCCAATCCACGTTGAAATCTCTCACTAACTTTAATAAGGAGGATCTCACTACTTCAATTGAGCATCTAAACCATGTGGTAAGTCTATGCATAATTCATAATATATCAAAGTAGAATATGGTTGTAATACTGCTAAAAACCTCTTTTAGGGGAAAAGCCCAAGATTGGTATCTTACACTCTAATTTGGTTCAATAGCCAATTGGTATCAACTTGACAATGTATTTATTGAAAGGTTTAAAGAGAAGGTAAACATGGTATCACTCTTGGAACAACCCTCGGCTATCAAGTTATCTCCCATGGAGGCAATAGAGGATTTTAACTGTAAATTTCATAAGTCCTTGAACATAATACCTAAAGAGCTTTGTCCTCCTCCAACTATGGTATTTGTATATTATTTAAAGGCCTTAGATTCTAAAATCTCATTAATGATTAAGGCCTAAGGAGGTTCTCTGCTAGAATCTTATGGAATGGCCATTCAAGCCGAGCATTATTTTATTCAGATTGGAAGGCTAGCCCCTACATCTCTTATGTTATTGTATCCTAACCAACCTAATCTAGTTCTTAGCCAATAACCTTTTGGTCATCCTTAGTCTCACCCAAGATCATTGTTGCCCCATAATTTCCAACCCCACCTACTCCAAAGGACCCAAAAAAGGAAGCATCACACAAGTTGCTATATTAATTCCTAGTAAAATTTTAGCCATAAGGAAGGAACGAAATACCCAAATCTACTCTTATCAGAACAATTTGATACCTCTTGTCTGGAAAGGAAACAAGGGCTATAGAGCCCCATCCAATGGGTATCCTAGGCCTTAGTTTAAAGGGAACAGGGAAAATGTTAAATTCTAAGGTCAAAGTCATGAAATAGTCTTGGTGGTGACTCCTCTATAAATAGATCTCCCTAACCATGCTAAGGAAATAGCTCCTATTGAGAAAAATTATGTAGAAGAGTCTACCTCCTATTATTACCCCTTTTCATATGTAAATTCTAGTCAAAATGAAATGTCTTTAGTCCTTGCTACTGCAATGACTAAAGTAATGTCATCTTAGGCATCCAATTCATATTTAGGAAATGGGAGCTAGATGCTAGAGTAATATACCTTTGCTTACTCTATCTCAAAGCTTTATTATTCCCTACAAGAATGATTTCTAGTCACTTGGAATGAAGAAGAGACTATAGAGTTGTCGTTACACCAAAACCTCAAGGCGTTAGTGTTTAATACAATATTTGTATTTGAACACCTCACAAGGTGGTTAGTCCTAGGGCCTAGGGTGGCAATTAGTCCACTAAGTCAAATCCCCGAGGTGCAATGGTTAGTCCAACACCCCCTATTTTTTGTGACTCAAAGGGATTTGATTTTGGGGTGAGGCTCTGATACCACTTAGCATGCTACTAGCCTTATCCATCAATGTTTTTTTCATCTGTTCTATAACTCCATTCTGTTGTGGAGTATTCGGAGTTGTTTTTTGCCTTTCTATTCCATAATCCTTACAAAACTACTCAAATTAATTAGAGCAATACTCACCACCATTGTCACTTCTCAAAACCTTTATCTTTTTCTCTATCTAATTTTCTAAAAGAGCCTTAAACTCTTTAAATTTATTGAAAACATCAAATTTATTTTGTAAAAAATATACCCAAGTCTTTCTTGAAAAGTCATCTATAAATGTAACAAAATAGATATATTTATCTAACGATGGTACTTTTGCAGGTCCAAACACATCACTATGAACTAGATACAAAATTAATTTAGATATTGTAGCACTACTAGGAAACGTGACTTGGATTTGCTTTCCAAAAACAAAGTGCTCACAAAAAATAAAATTTAATGGGCAATCAAAAATTCCTTCAACCATACCTTTCATTTTTATGTTCGAAGGCCTTTGTCACCAATATGCCCCATGTGTTGATGTCACAACATTGTATTTTCTATAGAAATACTCGGAGCTACTTGTATCGTGTTATTCTCCTCTACAATAGAAGAGTTATTTTAATCAGTGCTTACAGTGCTAGCCTCAAGATTGAATAGAGTTCCTGTATGAACTCCCCTTACCAACACCAAGACTCCATGAACCATCTTGCAATTATCCTTATTTAATACCACAATCACACCCACATCATTCATATTACTCATAAATATTAGATTCCTTTCCAAACCCAAAATATGCAACACACCAGGAAGGGTTTTAATTCTTCCATCTTTTAACCTCAACTTGACTCTTCCTTGACCTATTATTTTATATGTCGAATTATCTCCCAAGATTACTTCACCTCCATTTATCTTTTAATATTCATATAACCCCTCCTTATGAGGATTCATATGAAATAAAGCACCTAAGTAAATCAACCATGAGTCATGGCATTCACTTGAGCATGTTGCAACTAAGAATAAGCCCCTAAATCTTCATTTGTTGTATTCATTTTTGCAAAATTTCCTTCATTAGATGATCGACTATTATCAACCTTTTTAGATCTACAATATCTTTTATAATACCCTATTTTACCACACTTCCAACATTTTCTCTATTCTAGAGCAACAAATTTACCCCTATATCTCAATTTTCTTCTCCTAATTTTTTTTTGCTTATTTCTTGAGAACCTCGCACAACCAAGGCATCCTTCTGATAATAATCCTTAGAAGATTTTCATCTCATTTACTTGGATAGTAATGTTCCTACTATATCCTCTACTTTCAATGTAGAAGTAGTATTGGTGATAGCCATAACTAGGTTATCCCACGGATCAAGTAATGAATAAATTAAAGTAGTACGTTTTTTCTCTTTGTCCATTTTTACTTCAACAAAGTTAAATTGACTTACCATAGTGTTAAAAGCATTCAGATATTCAACCACAGAGTCACCATCATTCATTCGAAGAGAATACAAATTCTTTAAGAGGATTTTATTTATTACTAACTTTATCTAATACAAAATTCTTAGCTTATCCTGTAACGAATTTGTCGTGGTCTTTGTTGATACATTCAACAATATCAAATCAAATAAGCACAATTTGATAGAACTCCTTGAATTCCTATCGATATTCAACCAATCCTCATATGTCATTAGATTTGGTTTTATTTTAGAGACCATAATACACTGATCCTCCATCTTGATTTTTCATAATTCAAAATTTTATCCATTAAATTTTTCAATCTCTTCCTATGTGCTTCCCATCATTTTCCTTCACCCAGATTCTTCCACATATGACTCCCACTCAAGAATTAATTTATCATAGGGTTGAAATCCTTACTCCTCAAACAAACCTAAAAAATACAAACCCTAGCATCTCTCGCTACCAACTCACATGTGCATGCAAGGTGACACCTCATCCTTGGACTTTGAACCATATTATAGATGTGTGATTATATAGATGTGTGTAATTTTGTAGCACAAACAATGTTTTTCTACACAACCTTTCATGGGAACAAGCTAAAATTAGTTCTTTCGAAGATAAGAAGCCTTAACCTGGTTACTACTAGTCTTTATGCCTATAACTTCTACCAGCCTTCTAAACACATTAGCTTCACTTGTTATCCTTAGTCATATACCGATAAGGTAACAAAAAATTCCAAAAAATCACTTTTTAAATAATACAAATATTACTGGAGCTAACTCTAAGAACATTGCACTAGGCAACCACCACTAGCATCCACACCATTCTCTTTTGGACATAACTACACCAGTTATAGTAGCATTAATAGCCCTACAAGCTACACTAGTTATAGTAGCCAATAATCCAACTACACTAGTTATAGTAGCTTCTTTAAATATAAGCTACACTAGTTACAGTACTTAATACTTGCCCCAAACTATGGTACAACCAATAAACCATCTCAAAAATTCTTCAATAACTTTGCAAAACATAGATCTAAGGTTTTAGATCTACACAACACACTAAAATAGGAAGAATACCAATTGCAAAATGAAACCTCATGCATGGACACCTCTGCAACTTGCATAATAAAACCACTAGAATAGGCATTTCCAACCTTAAACTCTAGCACCTATTCAAAAAATAAACATCTAAATACAAATAAAACATAGTGTCATCATCGAAGCTCACTAGGTCTACCACTATCGAAGCTCACTAGATCTATCGTTGTCAAAGCTCACACATAAAAAATAAATATCTGAATACAGATAAAATGCAATATCATTGTCGAAGCTCACCAGGTCTTTCACTATCAAAGCTCACTAGATCTACCATCAGTAAAGCTCACCAGATCTACCACTATCAAAGTTCACTAGATATGTTGGTGTCAAAGCTCACCAGATCTATCATTGCCAAATATCACCAGATCTACTACTATCGAAACTCACCAGATCTGCCATTATCAAATTTCATCATATTTATCACTATTGAAGCTCAACAAGATTTAAATATCAAACTCTAACATTAACAGTCCTTATATAGATCTACCATTATCAAATCTCATAAAATCTACTACTATTTAAGCTCACCATATCTATCACAAGCCATAAACCTTGCATATCTTCATACAATGCCATAAACTATCCAAGTTCAAGACCATAGGCTCTAATACCAAATGTAGAGTTATTGTTACACCAAAACCTTGAGGTGTTAGTGTCCGATACAATCTTTGTATTTGAACACCTCATAGGGTGGTTAGTCCTAAGGCCCAAGGTGGTAGTTAGTCCACTAAGTCAAATCCTTGAGGTATGGTAGTTAGTACAATAAATATATATGTCATGATTGATGAGATGGACAATCTAATTACCAAAAGACCACAAGTCTAATCAAACTATCTAACATGGTCTAAGAAATGGGAAACAAAGGAAATGGACAAAGGCAACTCACTAACCCTTGGTAGTTGGTACAAGCTAACCCAACCATAATAGCAACCACCAACTACAACTTCTCAATACTTAAGAGCACATGTGCCTTCTACTATCACTCAGTAAAGCAACCAAAAGGCTTTAGGTAGCCAGGCCAAGATAACCAATGACAACTCAAGATGTCTAGTAGTTACATTATCAAAAGTCTTGAAAATCACCAAGCAAAGCACCCTAGTGGTCCCAAGGAAACAAATATCACTACAAGAACCAACCAAAAGCACCCAACTAGTTAAATAAAGGCTACAATTCATCCCATAAAGGGTGGTGTCTCTTAGATATTTCACTGTAGTGGATCACTTGAAAAATTCCATAGTACCAATCCCAATTTGCGACATCCTAGCCATTCTAGGACAAAAGAAGCACCTATAGAAATACCTGAAAGAAGAATAAATAAGTGAAATGCAACCACAAACTACCAAAGTATTGTAGATATCATCCCCATAGACTTAGCAAGTCCAAACCCCCTCATTTTATCCGGTCCTTGTCTACCAAGACATTGATTTACAACTTCATCATATATTTTAGAGCCAACATATCCATTATGTCAAAAGTAGTAGAAGATGCATTGGGTTTAAGATATCAGCCCATAGATAAAAAGGTTGTCTAGCTAGATGGAAGTTGAGTTCAAATATTAGAACTAAAGGATTGCACAAGATGTATAGGTGCCTTTGGCAGGTTGTGGTTGCCTTAGAACTAAAATATTTTTGCACTCCCTATATGCCTGCCCAAGCCAAATGATTGTGCAAGATGTATCTATAATTGATATCCCCCAACCTTCAATATTTTCCTATTAAAATACTTTGCTACAAAGCTGGGAGGATACTTATTTTTTGATTTGCCCCTTATGATCTTGAGGATACCACATAAGACTAGGATTAAAATTTTGATAGAGCCTCTGTATCCTTATCATGTAGAAAATCCACCCTTTTTAGAATGGAACAATGATAAGATCCTAATAACTAAGGAGTGTCTTGACCCTTGTGAAATGATAGATGAAATATAGCCATGCATCCTAGAGGACCACATGAGCCAATGGGCAACAGAGAGTTGGGATTCATATCCCCTAAAGGTATACAAAAATACAGGTATATGATAGAGATAAACTAAAAATGAGACCTAACCCCTAGGGGGTCATGTAAATATGTAAAGAAAATAATGCAGATGAATTTTTATAAAATGGAAGTAGTTGCATCAAGTAAATATTAAAGGTCAAAATATCAATAATGAAGAGTAGAATTATATACGAGCAATCAAACATGTATATCAAAACCAATATAATAATGAAACTAACATTCACTTACAATATCAAATATGAATGTAAATGGCCTAAATTATTCATGTACTATGCATGAAGAAAACTTACAATATTAATTATTCAAAATCTATATACAAGATTTATTCACTTTTTTGTATCTTCCTCTTTACAATTGGATAATTGGATATTCGGAGTCACTTCTCATGGAGCTTTGTCTCCATAATATAGACATAGAATATGACTCTTCATGTGACTATTGCTCTCCATATGACAAGTCTCGTGACCTTTGGCTTATAATCTTACCACTTTCATAATAGACTCTTCACTTTATTTTTACATGCACACTTGACTCTATGACACTTGCACACTTCTACATGACTCTTACACTTCTAATATAATACACTTGTGCACATCCTCACTTTACATATTTGCACACTTACATACATGACACTTGTGCACATTCTCTCAATACACACTTGCACTCTAACTTACATGACACTTGTGCATTTCTTGCATGTTACACTCTTACATGGCACTTGTACATTTATTGCATATTAACACTTATATAAAAGGATAAATATAAATCACTCACCTAAACTAAAGACTTAGACCCTAAACTATTACATATTTACATTTGTACTATGGAGGTACCATGGGGTACATTAGCATGTACTAAATAATGTAATATTCCTCAACAATATATATTCCACTATTGATAAATTTCTTCCATCCTCATCTTGCTTTTGAATTTTTATGCTAAGGAAGGATTATGGCTTGCAAAATAAGAAGATCCAGGCTAGGTAAGAGGGACATCAAAAAAATCATACCTAATTTAATTATACTAACTACTCATGAATTTGATTGTTAAAAAATAGATTTCATTCAAACTAGAAAGTGTTTTAGGGGTTGGTTATTGCATAGGCCATGGCTATTTGACAATTTTATACATACTTATTTGAATTTAAGCCAAAAATTACAATCATCATAGAAATTTCATGTGCATGGGCTTGGAAATCGACCAAATAATTTGGACCTTCAAGAAGAGTTCTTACAAGTTTGTTTAATTGCTTGTTTAGCCAGGCTTTAATTTATCGTTGCAATAGGTTGTTTGAATTTCCTTATCAAATTCCTTGGGCACACATGAGGGAATAGCCCCAAAAAATGTTGTTATCAAAATTTTAGGTTTAAGAGAAAATAGTACTTGGTTTGCAACATTCTTGATAGTCCTCGATTCTACATGATAATGCTCAACAACTGCCTAGACCAACTCTAGGTAGTATGTACCCTTCTTGGTATGTATTTCCCTAAGAAATAATACCATGCACATGAAGCATGGTGGTATCTTAAAATTTTTGTAGCCTTTTGCTCCACTTAATCTCTTAGATATTTTTTTTTATTGGTCAATACTATGTCAAAAATATCCCCTTGACGGTCTTCGAATGTCTTAGACTCCTTCAATTCTATGGTTGTCCTCATAGAGATTTCACGATATGGGAATGAACAATTGCTCTTAGCTTCTTCTCATGATGGTTTGATGCTCGAATGTTTTCGTGAGATGCATAAGGATGGGGATTTATCTTTATAAGCTTTACTAAATGGAAAGTGTCATAATTGCATTAAGGCACATGTGGTCATCTACTATTAATTAACTATACGAGCATCTTTATCCAGTTTCTGCTTTAATAATACTAAATTTATTAATCAATAGATATTTAATAATCTATATTTTATTTTAATACCATTTATTTAGAATATAATACATGTCTTTGATGTGCTTTTGCATACCAGATGTTTCAAACTTTGTGCTTATATATCGAAATCAACAATATCTAGACCAAAGTGATACAAACTTATGTTGCTCTCATGTGTTTTATTTTTAGAACACTTGTCTTGTTATAGCCAAAAAATTATGGTTGCTTGGCTTTGATATGCAACAAGTCCTCCAATATGTGTAAACTATTGCATTGATATCAAGCATAGAGAATTTATTTTTTGTCTATGACTCTTCTATTAACTCCTCTAGGTATTCCAAATTCTCTTCAATCTTCCCTTCAAGGGACTTTGGGTCATCTTTGTTAGAGATATTACATTATTTGGTAACATGTGGTACATTTGTAAATATTAGATTAGGGAGTGTGATTTATATTTCTCTAATGTATGTGCCAAATTGTGAGAAGTATCCAAGCATTAAAGTGTGCAAGGTGTAAGGTGTGTTGTGAGAGTGCAAAGTATCATGTAAGAAACTCAAGATTCATAGGATTTAGGTGTCAAATATACAAGTGAAAGGTCACATGATATATGAAAAAATGTTAAATAAAGAGTCATGAGAGTCACATGATATGTGGTAAGATGTAAAGTGAAGAGTCATGAGATTTTTGTCATATGTGAGGAATAAGAAAGGATGCATCTCCCGAATGTTTAAGGAGAGCAATAGTTAAGTATTGAAGAGTCGTATTGTAAGCTTATATTATGGAGGTAAAGCTCCATGGATTATATTGAAGTTGAATGGAAGATTGTACATTTGATGATTTATAAATAATATTGTAAGTTTGATTATTGAGAAATATTATTGTTATTATATGAATGAAATTTATTAATATTAGCCATTGAATTGTATGCTTTAATATTTGTTATTCATATGTGATCCTTGATAAAATTAACTATGAGATAATATGGTGAAATAGCCATTAGTGGTATTAGAGTTGCACTCTGGCCATTTAATATTGATGTAAGGAGTATATTGAAGGAGGAGAAGAATTTGAAGGATGGGTTGATAAAGAATGCAGTCTGATATTGTTGGAGAAGGATGTTATTAAGGAATACATGAAGGATATTATTGAGGAAGTGATACTATAGAGGAAGATTTATGTTAAAGGACAAATGAAGAAATAAGAAGTCCTTGTTGGAAGAGGTTACTATTAAGGTAGTCGTGTTAAGAATGAGACCTACATTGAGTGGAGTCTATGAAAAGCTAGACTATGATTATGTAAATCCAAGTTGAGATATTGTGGAGAAATTCAAGCCAAGATCTTAAGGAGAAAAAGTCGAGTCGATAACTTGAAGAGATAAAGCTGAGTTGACAGATTGAAGAGATAAAACTGAGTCGAGAGCTTGAAGAGATAAATTCAAGTTGAGAGATTGAAGGGATAAAGTTAAGTTGGGATTCTATGAATAAATTGAGTAATGAGACAAAATCTTATAGAAAAATTCAACTCAAGAGCCTATAGATAATTTGATACGTTGTTCAAAAGCCTAAAAAGAAGCCAAGTTGTTATCCATGAACCTATGGAGTACATGAAGAGGTGAGTAAGGAGAGAGCTCTAACCAAAGGTTGGAGAAAATTTGAAAGTCAAACATAGAATATTCAAGATGTTACTATATTTACCACTTACTATTAGCACCAGAGAACATAACAATTACTATTCCCTAATTATAGAGTGATGTGAAATGTGGCAAAAAAAAATGTAAACCTTTGACTTATGAATTTCTTCAAAGGGTTGATTATAATAATTATGAATGTTTGATTTATTTGAAATTTATAAGTTTTAAAAATATTTTTTAAATTAATTGGAGATTTAGGAGATATAAGGGACATAAATTATTTGAAATATTTGATTAAAGAATTCAATTAAGGAAAATAATTAATGCAATGGAGATATAAGAAAACAAATAATTTAAAATTTTCATTGAAGTTTAACTTTAAATTGGAATTAATTGGAGTGAGAGTGAAATAAAATTTGGAGTAATTGAAGAAAATAATTAATTTGGAGAGATAATAATTGATTGATTGAATGATTGATTGATTCAAGAATTTGAGAAATTGAATGTAAAAATTTGGGAGATAAAAGGAGAATTTAAATTTATAAGTTAATGAATTGAAGATTAAAGAAGGAATTTAAGATTGAGTGATTTGAAGATTGCATTTGAAGATTGAAGAAATTTTTTAGTTAAATTTGGGAGTTATAAGAAGATGATAATTTGAAGATATTATTGATTTCTTGATTAAAGATTGAAGAATTTGAAATTATTTTTGAAAAAATGCTTCAAGAAATTAATCATAAAAATGAGAAAAAATAAGGAACTCTACTTCAAAGGAATTAGTTTAAATAATTATTTAAAAAGTTTGAAGAAATTTATATCATGGATAGAAGGCAAAGAAGAATGAATGCATCACAACAATCATATGAATTCAAAGGGCCAAATAATATGAGAATAAATTTTTAGAATCAAATATTTTATCAAAGGCATGAAACAAGATTACATGAAACTCACGAGAACATGATAAATGAAAAAGACACATGGTACATAGATTTAGGTGCTAGTCACAACATGATTGGGTACTTGTTTGATTCATGCAAGTCAGAACAAACATTCCATTGGAAATAGTGGATGACAAAATTTACCATGTGCATGGATCTAAAAATGTTACACCTAGTTTACCATATTTAGGATTTATGCTAGAAGATGTATTGTATGTACCAGGTTTAACAAATAATTTTTTCTTTATAGCCTAATTAGTTGATAGAGGTAGAACAGTGGAATTCAAATATATCAATGGAAATAAAAAATGTGTCATCAAGAAGCAAAATAAAGTTGAAGCTATGGGTTCCATCAAGAATGGAATATTTGCTCTGGATACAATGGGATTATCACAAGAAATTTTAGATCATCTTTTACCACAAGAATAATTTAATGATGATTTATTTGACTTCTCCAAAATATAGGAAATATGACAGTGGATCAGATACAATGCAATATTATCAAGCAGAATCAAGAGGGAGAATTGGATAGATACAAGGTGAAAGTAGAATATGAAGATTGAAAGTATTCACACCAAATAATGTAATACGGAGGGTCTTATAGATATCAAATTTTTTGGAAGCATGTGGTACATTTGTAAATATTAGATTAGAGAGTGATTTATTAGATTAGGGAGTGTGATTTATATTTCTCTAATGTATGTGTCAATGTGTGAGAAGTATCCAAGTGTTATGTAATAAAGTGTGCAAGATGTGAGGTGTGAGTTGTCAGAGTACAAAATATCATGTAAGAAAGTCAAAATTCATAGGATTTATGTGTCAAATATACAAGTGAAAGGTCACATGATATGTGGTAAGATGTAAAATAAAGAGTCATGAGAGTTTTGTCATATGTGAGGAATAAGAAAGGATGCATCTCCCACATGTTTGAGGAGAGCAATATTTGAGTATTGAAGAGTCATCTTGTAAGCTTATATTATGGAGACAAAGATCCATGCATTATATTGAAGTTGAATGGAATATTGTATATTTGATGATTTATAAATAATATTGTAAATTTAATTATTGAGAAATATTGTTGTTATTCTATGAATGAGATTTAACAATATTGATCATTGAGTTGTATGCTTTAATATTTGTGATCCATATTTGATCCTTGATAAAAGGATCTATGAGCTAATCTGGTGAAATATCCATCAATATTTAGCCAAATGGATGCTTTTCTCCTCAATGGTATCTATGTGGTATGGGCTAGGTTTCTACACATAGATCTAGACATTTCTTCCCTTGCATGAAATCACCATGTGAGTGTAGTCCAAAGATAAATACCACCCAAGCTTTTGTTGTTAACTCTCTTGACAGGCACAATCTAAATAGAGGTGGGAGATTCACAACTATTACCTCTTGAACCATTGTGATGTCCTGAATCTTGTGTAGCACCATCAAAATATCTTTTACTATTCCCACCATCTAGACTAGGGTCCCATCCAACTGAAGTACATCAAAACTACTCTCGATGTATTCCATACCCATTATGACATAAATAGCCCTAGGCATGACTATTACGATAGCTCTAGAAACCACCATGCAAGTGTGCACCACCCATACTTCCATGCATAAGGAAATATAAAAGGGTACAAGTTTATTTTTACCCATTCCAAGCATTTGCTAGCCTTAAGCTAGGTTCAAATTCAAAACGATGAATCCACCTAATGATGAACTTTTGAGGGTTGCTCTTCATATTGAGTTGTTTAGGAATCAACAAAGCATCATACATGATGGTCCTTAAGGGAGTATTAGTTATTAATGATTTGTATTAAAGGCTTATGATATCCTTTCTTCCTTCTTGATTGGCTCCTCGAATCTCTTATGGTACTATTGAGCCACTTCTTGCCTTTGTTTCCTCATGATTGAGGGAAATCACAACCTCATAGCTTGTTCTCTGGTCTCCTCTTGAAATTTTTTTGATACTTCTAGCCTTGGTTGCTCCTTAAGTTTCTCCTTGATATGTTCTTCCTATAACTGTGTGGAAGCTTCTAGACTATTTGGTTCTCAAGGATCTAATAAAAGAGGTATTTTCTTAGATTTGGTTAGTATGTGGACCACACCATAAGTTGAAGGCTTTTAAGCTATGATATTTGACTCTAAATACATGAGCATATCAACAAGTTCTTTTGATTCTTTCTTTTATTTCTAGATTGCATCCAACTAACATTGATGTTGATAGACCACACACGTATCAAAATTGTGGGGATTATTGCAAACTAGACACTAATAATCTTCCCAAGTAGTGGATGTTCCCTCCTTTTGACTTTTGGCAATTACAAAGTTGCTAATAGAATCATCTTAGTATTTTGTGACATAGGGGTGTCTTATTTTCTAACATCTTTCAAACCTCCTTTCATAATTTTGTCACTCCAATATAATGAGCTTATTTGTCAAGTTCTTGACCATAAATTTTAGCTCTTGCATATTTGCTAATTCTTTTGGCTCTAGGGTAGGTAGGGCTAGTACAAAAATGGATGGAATAACATGTTGAGGATAGGGATTGGATGCTATAAAAGTGGCTATTGAAGAGGATGACAAAGTTGGAAGTGAAGCTTTATTGGCTTAGTTGAGGGATATCTAGGAAATATGGCATTACAAATTTTGAGGGGAGTTTTCCAATTGAGATGAGTGTGTTATCTATTGAAATGGTGACCTAAAATATCTAAGAAAATTTTATCTCATTGGACTAATATATTTATAAGCTTAAGTCTAGAATAAATTCTCAGAGGTAGTAGATGTAGGCTTAGTCATGAGATGGCCTTATATCCTAAGGGATTCTTCTCTAGGTTTTACTGAACCAAATGTTAAAATTTATGATGTTCTATTGAGGGTGCCTTTATATGGAAGTAATTTGTGTGAGAAATGAAAAGGAATCTCTAGGTTATTTAACTAAAATATAAAAGGCTCAGCCAGGTCAGCCCATGTATTTATGTTGCTTTCTTCTAAATAGTGGTACCAAGCCAACTCTTTTCCTCTAAATGATAAAGCTAACAACCTCACCATTACATCTTCATGGATAATATTATGCATAGTAGCAAAAGTGGCTATATCTTGGTAACGTTCATAGGTCATATTTTCACTACCATCATAGGAGGGCAAAGCTTTTAGCACAACTTGAGGAATATCATGGAGATCTGGGAAATCAAGGGGTTCAACACTATTTAAGCCAAGGTATATATGTTCGACCATGTTTTTGGGTAGGGATCTAGTAGATGGTTATGGGGATATGTCCTACAAATGAGTGGGTATTTGAATGGAATAATTATGGACATGTGAAAGAGATTTACCTTCTCTAGATTTTCAAAACACTGAAATCTCACCAAATTGTAGGGGTTCTTTTAGCTTATTGGCTTTCAATATTATAATCATGCAATTCTAGGGTTGCATCATTCATCAAAGTCATAAATATCTAGTTCTTTCAATATTAGAGTTACTATGTGAATGAAAATTTTATTCGATTATAGGACCAAGATCTTTACCATAATTTTGATTGTCTAGAGATGCAGGTGTGCCAGATGTTCTTATGCGCACGGTGGATCTAAATTTTTTATTTTGGAATTTTAATCAAGGTATTCTTATGCTTGATGCCATCGATGATTCTTTGTTGAGCAAACTAGATTGGTTTGGTCTTGGTGCTCTTCTTATATATATACATGAAATTATTTTATGTAGGATGAAATAATGAAATTTGATCCCACCAGGCATGCCAAAACTCTTGATGCTTTGACCTACCTAGGTATGATTGTGAGCCCTAGATCAAAGTCAAAATTGGATAAGTCGACCTCTAGAGGCGGTCGGTTCCTAGTGATATTATCATTGGGTGAAGACTAAAGAAAGAAAATGGAAAGAGATGAGATAGAAAAGGGTTATAGAGATTGATTTGAGTGTAGACAAATCTTAGTTAACAATATTATTTTCAGTTGCATGAGCATCGACTACTCAATACAAGTAAAGTATAACATACCATACAACCAATATTATGCATAAAATACATTATGCTTAGATGTTACAACTCTCAACATTGCAAGTACTCCAACCAAAGAAAGCCAAATTAATAGATAAAACCTCAATGCCTAAAGTATACCAAACAATTTTAAATATAACAAAAATACTTTGATTAAAGAAAACAATAAATTTTGAAAGTGCAAATATTATATTAATCTATTATTTTGCACACATTAATTAGGGTAAGTCAAACAACTCTTGATTACATTAGAAGAGCATTAACATATAGCTTACCATAGGCAAACACCAAAATATCCAACCCTTTTCAATGAGGGTTATTCCCTTGTTTATAGTTTTTGCTTGGCTAAAATAAAATTACTACTATGTACAATAATGAGCAAAAATGAATCTGCATGATTGAGGATGAGCTGGCACCACTCAACATCTTTAGCATATCTTTTGTTAGGCTTCAATTATGCTTCATTGAGATGGCTATCAATTTTAGGTTTTGACCCTTGCAATCATGAGCCAACAACTTTTAGTCCAAGGTGCTTGTCACCTTTTCTTCTTGGAGAAATTATGGTTTGCATTTGTGCCAAACATTTTATATGTTAACATTATTTGCTATGATAAGAATATTCAATCCAATTAACTAATTTGTTTGTCCTTTCTCTTTAGGCTCTTCTTGTGCTCTTTGAATTGTTTTTACTAAGTATATCAAAACTTTCAGGGGCTTGAACTAATATCAACACTTAGAAAAATTTGGCTCATTTCCCTTCCCGAATGAATATTTTAGTTTTAACATCTTAGCATTGTGTCAAAGTTTTTTGTGGGCTTTTCTAACCTCGATAGGAAAAGTTTTGGTACACTTTCTTTATATCTTTCTTACGACTTATAGACTTGTAAGGGTAGCAAAATTTTGATTGAATCTCAAGATTTCTCCTCTATGATTGGTCTTGACCTTTTGGAGCTTATGTTGATATTACCGTGAAAAGTTCCAACTTGCTATTTTCTAGGCATGAGCATTCTTTGCTTTGCTAGCTCTTTACCTTGCGCTTTTGACTTTAGTAGAAAATAGTCTTGGAACATTTAAACTTTATGAGTCTAGCAAAGCTTATTGCAAATATAATCTTCTACCTTGAGAGAATTAGGAAATTTAACAGCTTGGACATGCTCCCTTGGGGCCTAAAAGAAGGAATTAAAAGAATGATAAATCTTGGATAGCTACTCAAGCTTCAAGATTAAATAATATGCAAATCCAACAATGCATGTTTGGACTTGTAAATGTAGACAAATGATTTTGGCTACAACTCCTTGTAGGAATTTGAAGGTAGTAGCCAAAATACTATAATTAGCACACTATTGCAAACACTCAATCCATCAAAGTATGGTAGGTAGAGTTATGATTTTCTCAATTATGGATTCCTTCCCTTAAATATCTAAGTTATTTTTCTTTAAGAAGTGCAATATGACTGCCAGGTCTATTATCTTATTGCTTGAGTTTATTCTCTTGGCATTTTAGAGCTTGTCCATTATATATTGTAATATTTTAACATTAAGAGATGTAACAAATTTAATTAGTCCTTCCTTGGGTTTGCTTTGTTTGGCTCCATCATCCATCTTGATTGGTTCAATGATGTACCCTACCATACTATGGCATACACTAAAGAGAGCAAAAATTAATGTTTTGATAGTCCCATATATACCTATGACCACTTCTATTTACTGTACTTAGGCTCTAGTTATTTATACTCATTCATCAATTTTTGTGTTTTTTAGTTTACCTTGTTAACCATTTTTTCCCATTCTAATAACCATAATATCTTGTTTGCTTTCTTGTAATTTAGTTTCTTAGTGCTACAATTGGCATTGCTTCTAGATAAATCCATATATTTATGGTGGATACATTGATCCACCTTGTAAATTATTAGAAGATCAAATTATTCTTTTATGGACTAATTGGATTCATCAAGTAGTCCATCAAAACTACCCATATCCAGGCCAATAAAAGTGACATATACTTGTACCTTGTATGGATTTAACTTCAAACCATTCATAGGTCCAATGCATGGTTATGTATTATTGTTATAGATAGAAAATCCTATTATATAATAGCTCAATTATTTCAATTAGTGTAACCTATATAATATTTGCATTCCTCGACTCCATTTTGTATTTCTTATCAAATAGTAAAATAAGGTCCTCTTTCTTGAATGACGTTCTTATTGAGTTCTTGACATGATGACAATTTCATCATCATTGGTCTACTACAATATCCCATTGTGTCATCACCATCTATTCAACTAGATAACTTAGTAGAAAGAGTGTTTTGTGCATTATCACTTTGAATCTTAGAATTAATATTTTCCTAATATGGTAGCCTCCTACATATATATTAGTTGAAATTGCATTGTAGCTAATTGTCTGCTTATATGTGGTATTGAACATCCATTAGCTTGTTAGTAGTTTATCTTTCTAATAAACATCTTCAACTTTATAGGAAATTTTTGTTTTTGGTGGAAAACACCCCAATTGGAATGCCACTTTCGGGTAAGTCCCAAGGAGGTAGTGGTATCTATTCCACCAAAATTTCCTAGGGCTCGCACTTGGCTTGCTCGCTTTGGCACACTCAAAGAGCATGCCTAAAAAAAAAAAAAACACAAGAACACAAACAAACACAAAAAAATAAAAACAAACACAAAAAACACAAAAGACAACAAAAAAATATTTAAAAAAAACAACAAAAAACAACAAACAATAAGAAAACACAAAACACACAAAAAAACCACAAAACAAGCTAAAGGATAGAAAGAAGAGCTTCCCTTATTTACGAATCCCACCATCTAGGAGGGTGGACATAGTAAGTAAGATCACCTTTGTCCAATGCCCAATTAGCTAAAGCATCAACACTTATGTTTTGTTCTCTTACCACATGATTGTATTCAACTTTCAAAAAGTCCATTTGGATTAATTGAATCTTCTCAACAATTCTTTTTATTCTCCAATTAGCCTTATCATTCTTAGGAGTCTTCAACATATTTATCATGACTTGAGAGTTAAATTCAACCAACACCTTTTTCCAAATGACCTTAGCAGCATCTTGAAGGCCTCTAAGGATACCATACCCCTCAACAAGGTTATTGGAAAGGATACCCAAATTCTCAACAAAAGTGAAAACCAAGGAACCATCTGAAATTCTACCAATTCCTCCTCCACTAGATTTTCTAGGGTCCCCCCTAGAGGCTCCATCGATATTGACTTTTCCAAAATCCTTGGGAGAAGGCTACCAATTACTTGTTCTATCCATATTTCTATTACTCACATTCCCTTTAAGTTGGTTGCCCTTGAAATAGAATCTTCAATCTTTGCATCACTTGATCCCATATTTGGTGAGATTTTTTTGGGTGATTAGGGAGTTGTTGGACTAATTTAACTAAATTTATAATGGTATTTTTCCAGATATAGTGAATGTCCTTCCTTTCTTGATTGAAAATCTGGTTCCTTCTTTCCTTTCGAATATTCCAAGGTACAATGGTAGAACCCATCCAAACTAGTTGTCTAATAAAATGATCAACACCCTCTTGATTAGGCCAATCCCTCCAAATATGTTCAAAAGTAGAACAATTGGACCATTATAAGACAAGTAAGATGGCCATTCTCCTCCATAGCTCAAAGGCTAAGGTACACTCAATAAAAATATGGTTGATAGTTTCCACATTCTCTCCACACATTTTGCATCTAAACGGGCCATGAAAACCATGTTTCATAAGTTTTTCACCAGTAAGCACCTTGCGATGCAATAAAATCCATGTAAATAACCTCACCTTAGGCTAGATATTTTGAGCCCACAACTAAGAAAATATTTCATAATATTGGTTGGGATTATTATGGCATAAGGCCAAATAACCTTGATCAGTTGAATACTCACCCGTAGTAGTGTTGTTCTATCCCAAACAGTCTTTATCATGGGATCAAGAGAGATCTCATATGAAGGATTCTTTGGATGTATTTTATTTGCCTTTTTTCCATTTCAATAGGCTAGTCCTAAAAAAGAATCCAATATCTACCAACCTCTAAATTACCAGTATGGTATTGATAATAATTAGCTACCTATATCTAGTTAGTTTGATGAAGCTCCTCCATCCAAGACCTCTAATCAAAAAACTGAGTTATCAAAGGCTGGTGACCATCCCAAGAATTTGTCCAAAAATTTACCTATTGACCATTATGAATGATCCAAAATATTTTTTTCTTAATCAAATCCTCACTAGTCTTAAGAACCACTAAAATGGGATAACCTTTGGTAGGTAATTGATAGTGAACAAGGTATTCAAGACTTTTGTTCTTAGCATATTTAGCATGAATATTCTTGGCCCAAAGAGCATTGGGGTTATGCAAAATCCTCCAATATAGTTTAGCAGCTAAAGCCTTATTGTTATTAATAGTAGACTGGAATCCTAACCCCCCTTCATTATTGGGAAGGCATAAGTGTCCCATTTCACCAAGGCCCATTTTCTTTTATCCTTAGTACCACTCCAGAGGAACCGATGATTGATTTGACCCAATTCTCGAAGAACTACCTTTTGGTATATTCAACACAGTAGAAAAATAAATAGGTATAGTTTTAAGAATAAATTTTACCATGGTAATTCCATCCCCAAATGAAAACCACCTATTGGTCCACTTTCCAAAAAAATTTTAACTCTATCCAACAACCAATTCCAGTATTTTTTTATCTTTGAATATTGATAGGAATTCCTAAATAAGTGATTGGAAGGGAGGTATTCTTATATCTTAATTTATCCAAGACCATGGATTCTTGTATGGGAGAGTAGTGAAAGAAAATTACTTTAGATTTGTCTCCATTGATCAATTTCCCGGTAGCATTTGAAAAACAACTAATGATTTGCTTAACTCTAGAAGCTTCCTTAACTATAACTTTACCTAATAGAGTAGAGTCATCAACAAATTGAAGGTGAGAATTAGGCCTAGCTCCATGAGCAATGGTAACTCCCTCAAGGGTTTTGTTTTCTTTGTTTTTGGTCATAGTCCTACCCAAGCATTCACAAGAATGATGAATATATAATGGGAGAGAGGGTCACCTTGCCTAATACCTCTAGAATCTAGGAATAACTGAGAAGGTCTACCATTGATAATAACATAGTAGAACATCGAAGAGATACATCTCATAATTTATTCCATCCAATCCTAAGAGAAGCCAAATTGCCTCAAAAATTTGACCAGGAAGTGCCAATCCACTTTGTCATAAGCTTTGAATAAGTCTAAACGAATGAACATAGATGGATATTTTTGCATTTCCATGGAATGGATGGCTTCTTGATCAAGAAAAATCTCATCCACTAATTTATGCCCTTCCACATAACCCCCTTTTTAAAGGGAAATAATATTATGCAAAAGAGACTTCGACCTTTCTACCATGATCTTTGTAATGATTTTGAGAAGAACATTACATAAAGTTATAGGTCTAAAAGTTGAGATATGATCTACCTCTTGAGCTTTTGGGACAAGATTTATATAATTTTTATTGATAACCTTCAAAAAAATTCTGGATTTCCTAGATTCTTCCACCACCTCTAATAAATCAACATGAATGATATCCCAAAACTCTTGAAGACATCTCCAAACTTCTTTAAG
This sequence comes from Wollemia nobilis, assembly GCA_028583015.1. Classification (NCBI taxonomy): domain Eukaryota; kingdom Viridiplantae; phylum Streptophyta; class Pinopsida; order Araucariales; family Araucariaceae; genus Wollemia; species Wollemia nobilis. The sequence goes on along the minus strand of JAQPPZ010000521.1, from coordinate 12,556,549 downwards.
TTCCAAATATTGATTTTATATTTAATGTATTGCAACCTTTTGGCAAAATAAAACATCTTAGTCTCATACCTTGGTTTACCTTCCTTCTACAAATACTACACTCGGGGTCTAAAGGAATTATCTCTAAGCCACATTATCTAAAATCGAAAAGGCAAGAAACTCACATTAGTTTTCCAAATTTCCACCATGACTGGCTAGTGATCTAAACCAAGATTGTTCAGAGCCTTCACCTTATAAGTGTGATCATGGATTAAAAATTTGTCAGAGAACAAAAACCCATGCAATCTCTCCATAATATAAGTTAAGCCTTGTCTTCTATTAGACCAATTCGTAAGGCCATAATTTGGTTGGATGTCCACAAGATGAAGGTTTGAAATATATTCACTCATGAGGTCAGTGCTTCTGTCCAAATTTCTATTTCCCCTATTTTCTCATCCAAAGATAGGCTGGTATTGAAATATCCTTTGATCAAGATGTAAGCTTCAGGAAAGTGAGAGATAATATAAGTTATATCCTTCCATTGTATTCTCTTTTCCTCCAAAGTAGTCAAACTATAAACAATTATGCAAAGCATGATTTGGTTAGAATGTCTACTTTGAATAGCTATAGCCAAAATACCTTAGCTACCAACCATATGGTGAATAACTACCTCTTTTAGGTCCCAAAGGCAAGTAATGTCACCAGAAGTCCTCCGAGAACTGAGGAAAGTAACTTTTCTAGCTAGCCAGATTTTACTAGCAATTGAATCCATTTCCTCTATTGACATATTTGTTTCCTAAAGGAAAACAAGATGTGGATGGTTTTTCTGAATCATTTTTCTAATTTTATTTTATTTTGAAATACTCCCTTTGAGTCCTCTAATATTCCAAGTGATGATCTTCATTAATACCAGGGCTAAATAAATTATTAAGGACATTAATCTGATCTTCCTCTACAAGCTTTTCACCTTCTTTTACCACATGATGCTAATTGGTCTTACGACCTGCCTTTTGGTTAGAATCCATCTTTAGTTTTTTTCCCTATTTCTTGACTTACCCTAATTGAATATGGGATGGCTTCTAACCTCGAAGAATGTGTGTACAAATCCAAAGTGTTATTGGAAGGTTCAATAGAGTCTATCTTGGGACCTGTATTATTTGAAGTCTTAACATTTAAAAGATTGTTTTTCTTGTGTATATTTCCTCCATTTTTTCTATTGAAAATATTTAATTTTTTGGTTTGTCTTTGAGTCCTTCCTTGCATCTTTAAATTGTGTTTCTAATATTTATGTCTCCATTATTCTCTTCCTTACTTGGGATATTATTTATGGAAATAATTTCGAACATATTAGTTGATAACTTCGATTGATCCTTCATAACTATTTTTCCTGAGTGTTCTTCTTCTTAGGCATTTGGAAACCCGTGAAGTTTGTATTCTCTTTCTTTTGATCTAGAATTTTATTTAGGCATACACTAGCCAAATGACCATATTCATGGAAAATTCTGTAATGAAAAGGAATGGTCTCATAGTCCACAACTTGCTCCCAAGTGTCCTCCCCAAATTGTAATGAGATCTTTTTAGGTAGGGGTTTGTCAAAATCCATTAAAACATAAATTTGAGCATAAATAATAAGTTAAATTTGTTTAGTACAATTAGAAGTCATCATAAAAATTCCCAAAGAGTTTCCAATTGAAGAAAAAACAGTCATATTCCAAAATTTAATTGGGAGGTCAAAGAGTCTAACCCACATAAGACCTGTAGAAGGCATATTTTCTTTGGCTTTAAATTTAGTATGCCAAGACTTCATGAAAAATCCCACCCTTACAAAGAAGCAAGAACCCCCTTGAAATATTTTCTCTCTATCTTCATTATTAACAAATAAAACAAGAAAATAACCATTAGTATAAATAAATATTTGTAACTCATCTTTTGTTTTCCAATTTTTTGTAGCCCAAAATTTGAAAGCAGATAGGATCGAACAAAAACCCAAGAAACTACAAATTAGTCCTCTTTTTTCTAGATCTTCTATGCCAGTCAACATGTTGCCCATATCTAGCTTAAAAATCATAGTTCCATCAACTGCCCTAAGACATCCCAACTCATTTTTCCTATGATAAATAAGCCCTAAGATTAATGTTAGCATTAGGTAGAGGCTATCCACCATAGAGGGCATCTCTAAAATTCTAAAATTCATTTTTTTGGTCAATTATTTGAAATACTTGCCCTTGAAAGGGGTTTCCATAGTGGATTTGTTTTGAGAGTTCTCCTTAGCACCAGATTCTCTTGAGATCTAAACCATTTTTTTGATTATTTGCTTGAAACTTGTTTCGAGATCTCTTTAATCCATGACTTGGATGTCAAGGAAAGGTATGCTTTTCACTTTTGTTTTATGCAAAAAATTGGAAGCCATTGTTAATCACATTCGCAGCATGAATATATGTTGAAAGATAAATTTCTAATCCATCTTAGGTCCCCTGCAACATATCCTGCTAAAATCTTGAGCGAAAACCACAAAAATATTGGTCGCTAGGGCCCAAAGTTCCTAAAAAACAACCTCTGGAGCCACTTGCACTCAACATATATGAAACCCTCGCACAATCGCTCACTTCTAAAAAACCATCAACCCTTCCCCTTCTAAAATATTTTCTTTTCTCTCAACTTTATAAGACTTACATACCACAAATATGAGCACTTTATTTATTTTCTTCACTTGATTGTTTTATTAGGATAGTATGTGTTGGACCATATGTAATAGATGTGGAAATTCAATATTAACCTTTGGATATTTTGGTAAATAAGAACTTTTCAACAATATAACAAGATTAAACTCTCATGCAATGATATGCACCAATATTCACAAATGGATAAACCCATTGTATTTCATGTATTACACACTTATTATTCTAGTACCAATGGCATACTTAAATTTTAATCCTAGACTCTCATATGCTTCCTCTATATATAGCCTTTACAAAGACTTGAAATTTCAACTTCAACAAACTATTCATCTTCTTCAATCTTCTAGGAAACATGACTCTTCATATTTCTCATATGAGAAATATATTTTATTGACTCCTAATAATGACAAACCTCTAATGATTACTAAATGACAAACTCTAAATGACTCATATTTATAAGACCACATATATACAAAATATTTACAAGTATCAAATAATGTAATAAACTCCAACACCCTTCATATTACATTATTTGGTAAGCTTTCAATCTTTTATTCTAGTCTTGGTCTTTCTACTTTGACTCTCATAGTGACTTTGGCCCTTACATTCTTTCCAACTCTACTTTGGGTTCTAATTTTATCCTTTTTGTTTTGACTTGTATTTATTCATGGCTCAATTATAAATTCTTTCTTTTATGCATGTTTAAGTGTCAGTTCCTTTGTGAGCACAATCACTGTAGATCTATTCATGAATGAATTTATTCCTATCAAACTCTTTTTCTTTTTGTAGAAACACTTTAGCATTTCCATAATTCTATTCCATTATGTTCTATGATCAACTTTATTTTTCTTTTCTTGATAATTTATTTGAGATTGATTGTTTTCTCTACAAATTTGATAACTATAGAGGATCCAATATTTATTTTTTTGGAAATATTTGATATAACTAATTCTTGTTCCTTTTTAAATAATATTGTCTTTTTTTCAATATTATTTGTGCCCCCATTTCCTGTTACACACTAATGTTATCGATCCCTGTTACAAATTTGAAGTCATTTTTTCCTATCATAAAATCATCCTTTGTGTGTCCTTTAAGCTCTTCATTATCTTGACTTAAATACAATAAGTCATTATTAGAATAATTAACACAACTTGGATCATTATTGACAAGTTTTCAATGACTTATATCATTACTATCTTTGTTATAAATAGAAGACTTCAAATCATCAACATATTGTCTATCAATTTGGTCTAAGCTTTATGTATAATCAAAGTATTCATTTCCTATACTATCATTATCAAATATGAATGGATCTATAGTTATTTTTCCTATAAGTGCTATGTGAGTTGGTTCATGTTCTTCCTCATTGTTGTACTCTATTTATTATACTTCTTGGACTATATTTCTTCTTTGACTTTTCCATTTTGGATGTTGTTTTTGTGGCCATGTATATCACTATTAATTAGATTGATATTGTCTCTATTGATATCTTTGAAAATTTCTATGCATTTGATTCCATTGATTTAGAAATTTATATTTTAAATATATAGTGATACAACCTTTTTTTTTAATGAGTTATATGGGATTAAAACAAGTCCCACCTATAGTACATCATCACCACATAGTGGTATTACAACAAAGCTTGGATATTATCCATGTATCATTTGGCAAGATTCGAACCTAGGTCTCCTCCTTAATATGTTGAGGAATTTAATTGGTTGAGCTAGTGCCACTTGATATACAACCTTATTTGTTACATATGTGACAATATCTTCTTTTCCATTCAAGTTGATTTTGTGATGATGAGATAGCAGAGTTTCTTATTTTTTTTATAATATTTTTATCAAAATAAAAGCATTGTTTATCATTACGTATCTTGTTTGGTTTTCTATTTCATATTCCTAAACTATGTTGACCAATTCTTCAAATGACACTTTTTTTTTAGAACTTGAAGGGATGTGACCAATGTTTTAAATGTTCTAGAAGCGATCTGAGTGTAACTTGGACAAGAAAATTGTCTTCCACTTTCTCTCCCATAGTTTGTAGCTTAGATTTTAATTCTGCTATCCTTCTAGGAAAATATTTTATGATTTCACCATCATGAACTTGTAGTGAATACAATTATGATCGCAAGTATAAAATAGTTGCTTCATTATTTCCTTCAAAGATGGTGCATAATTATCCCAAGCATTTTTAAATTTTAAGCTTCACTTATGTGTGCTTGAATCACATCTAATATACCAATTGTTATTAGCATCAGTGCCTTTTCATCTTTATCTTTATATTTTTATTTCCTATGACATATTCTAGAATGGTTTTTATCTCCAGATACTACTTTCCAAACTTTTTCAACAATAAGTATTGATTTCATCTTATTTTTCCATGAGTTGAAGTTTGGTCCTTTTAATAACTAAGATTTTGAAAGAAAAAACTTTGTATTTGCATGGTATTTTTAGAAAGTATTTTTGCAAATTTGCTTGGCTAAAAAACTATCTTAAGTGGAAATCCTTTTAACTCCCTGATTCAATATTTCAAATCTTCTTGTCTTCAAAAATAATTCTTCAATAGTTCTTTTCAATTCTCATTTGAATAATAATTTCCTTTCTTAATATTTCTTACTGTAATAATTTTCTTTAAATATTTGTTTTCTTTTTAATCAAATATTCTTCTCCAATTCACCTTAGTTTTTCCTTTAATGTTTTTATCTCAAATATTTCAATTATCCTCTTCCCAAATATTTCACTTTTAACTTATTCTTTCCAATGCATTTTCTTGCTCTTCAAAAAAAGGTTTATTTAATTATTTGAGTTATTCTCCTTTAAATATTCTTTTCTTCACCTTGTACCTCAATCCTATTTTTAATATTCCAACATTGTTATGTGCCCTTTTAACTATACTTTGTTGTTACTCAAATTACAATAAAAGGTAAATTTAATTTACGTTGGGCACTTAATTCTTTTCAAATATTTTGTTCCTCCTCCTATCTTCAAATTAGGTTGTATTATCCACTTTCTCCACTTTACGAGAACTTATCTAGAAAAATCACTTGAGCATTATTTGAGCTCAATAATACTTTTAATATTTTATCTGCTTCGTTTAATCCAACCTCTATTGTTTTCCTACTTGTTTTTATCAATGTTCTCTGACTTTATCTGTTCTACCAAGTCTGCTATCTTCCTTGCTCCATCTCATTTCGTTATCGCCTCAGTCCATTGCTTTGGCTCTCTTTCGCTCTTACTACCTTGGCTTCAAGTATCTATTCTTTTTGTTTTATTCTCACTAGCCTAGATTATTTGACTCTCTTCCACTCTTTTTTTGGTAATTAGAGTATTTGTATTATGTGGGTTTTAATTGGGTCCCAAAACCATATACATCACTTTTAATCAGCATGAGTTAGCAGCCATGAACTACTATGCCATCAGGGAAACCACGCAGGGAATCCGTAGATTGGGATAGGACCAAAGCCAAACAATGTATTACAATTCCATGCATTTTGGTGCTTACAAAAACCCTTGTCAAAATTGACTGCAACTTCATATACAAAAAGAGACACCAGCCAGTGCTGGGAAGAAACTGGAACTACATAGAGGACAAAAATCCTAGACGTACCACTGAGACTGGACACCATTAATACCAACCAGGGAAAAACATAAGCATATATCAAATCCCTACACAGGGGATGAAATACGTTTGAAGACCACATAAAAAACCAATACAGAAAACAAAACCAACCACGCAAGCCTTTCCGTCATGCATCGGTTAAGTCCTCCTTTGCTGAGTTGCTTTCAGTAGCGTTCTTGATCAGCTGCTTCAGGTTCCCGCTAATGGTCTCCAGGGTGTTGATGATGTTGCTGATGATGATGGTAGCAACTTTGTGGTTGATGTTTGAGCCATGACCCGAGCTACCGTTGTTGTCATCAAAAATGCACTCCGAGGAGTTTTCACTCGTTTCTTTCTTGACTTTTTTGATGCGGGTCGATCTACGAGTCTGAGTGGTGCTTTCCTCCAATTTGATTTTCCTTTTGGAAGGCAGGGATTGGGAAAGGCAGCAAGGGAGGCCCTACTTTTGGTCAGGGTTTGAAACTTAGGGGACACATCTGAGTCCATAGAGTCCTCAGGGAGGGAGCGAGAGGGGCTTGGAGCAGAGGGAGATTGACGCAGATTGGACTGGAGGGGGAAGACGACGATGGACGAGGGTTTGGCTAGGGCATGGTAGTACAAAATGGCAAACAGACCTTGGTGAGTGGGATTGTTCGAGGATTTCCTCTTGTGAGCATTGTGGATGGACAACCTGATCGAGCGAAAGAGGAAATCAGGGATGTTGATGGGTTTGAACCCTCTCAAGTGGTTAACCAGAGCAAGGTGAAAACTTAGGAGGGGCTTGGAGGGATCGTCAACTGTAACATACTACAAGATAGGAATTAACAGAGAGGACCAGGGGGAAGGGAGGGATTCACGTTCGAGAGCTATACCTTTCCATTTGAAAATCTTGGAGTGGTTGGGAAAACCTTCAAGCTCCGGATCCCAGTTGTGCTTGTCCCTACGAACGACACGACCAACCATCGGTAGCTCCGTAACCTCTGCAAGCATCTCCACTATCACACAAAAATGAAGGTTCCGAACCTTAACGCTGCCATTGTTCCATGAATTCACAAAGTCATTGGTAATGTCTACCTCAGCTCCTTTGAATTTTTTGAAGAAAGGGATGAATCCCTGGGCTTCGAAGAAAGACAGAGCCAAGGGTTCAATTTGGAACTCAGAGGGTTCTAACAACGCCATTGGGAGGAGCTTGACTGGGTATACAACAAGGATTGGGATGAGGAGCTGAGCAGCAAGGATTTCGTAATCAAAGGACATGAGCCCAGTGATAGAGAAGCTATTTAAAAACATTTGGGGAGGGGTATTGCAGAGGCTAAGGACCCAGAAAACCGTACAGTTGGCATTGGTGCATTGGATAAAGCTTCTTTGGGAAGGTCCATCATCATTGGCAATCGAGGTGGCAAGATCACACTTAATTTGGAAGTAATGAACCTTGCTCATGTGGATCCACCTACATGAAGTGATCCTGAATGACCCATCTCGAAAAATCCCATGCACGAGTTTCTCTGCAGATTTTTTGGAGGAGGACATATGATTTTGATTGGAGATGGTAATGGGAGGTGAGCCCTCTTGAACCCCACCATCATTGGAAATAGTGGGAGCACCTACGGAGAAAAGGAGCTTGATTTATGGATTATGGGAGCGTTTAATGCGAGAGAAATGGAAATGAATAATTCCAAGACTGAGCCAACGTCATCTTGAAACCAGATAGCTTTGGAAGAAACACTCTCTAGGGAGGCAACGAACAAAAACCCCATTGACATGGATTAGGGGTGGATATAAATGAATGGGCGAGACCAAAAGGGTGGTGAGGTGGCCCAATGGGATGGGGGGAGGGTGAAAATCAGATGTGCCCATGACTCGACCAATCCTTTTTTGCTTCATTGATGATATCTTGAGGAATATTCCTATCCTAGACAATCAGAGAATTTCCATGAACTCCTCTGTTGGCAAGAAGGTCAGCCACCTTGTTGGCTTCTCGGTACACGTGGCGGTAGGTGACACTGAGCTGACTTTGGATCAAAATTTTGACCTCTTGGATGGCATTCCTGACACTCCATGAAGGGATTTTGTTGTTGTTGATGTAGTTAGTAACATTGAGGGAGTCCCCTTCAATTTCAAGTTTACTATTATACATTTGGATGATGTTGAGTCCTCTCCATAATGCATGGGCTTTGACAACATGGTTTGATTGAATTCCTAAGTTTTTAGTGAAGGCGACCAAAATTTTACCTTTGTGGTTTCTGACAAGACCTCCAACACCTACCATTCTTAGATTTCCTTTGGATGCACCATCGTAATTGAGCTTGAGCCAACCTTCGGGGGGTTTCCAAGAAGTAAATTGTCTGGGATGGGGAATGGGAGGGGATGAATTGCTTTCCCAAGGAATGTTGAGCCTGATGAATAAATTTTGCTCTATTCTCGGATCGAGGGGTTTGAGGCAGGGGAAAATATGAGAATTCTCTACAGCAAAGCTAATGGCTTTGTTGGCAATGGTTATGGGGTCCTTGGGGGAATTAGAGAAAACCCTATTATTCCTTTCAAGCCAAACCTACCACAAGAAATGATGAAGGTAGATTTTCCACAGGGCATGGAGGTGGGAATTTTTGAAAGGGTTGGGCCACTGAGTGAAAAACTTGATTAGGGAATTGGGTTGGACCCACTTTATGTGAAAGGTGGATAGAACATGGCTCAGAATAGAGTTGGAGAACTCACACTCAGTGAACAAATGATTGATAGATTCCCAAGCTTTGGTGCACAAGTGACATCTGTTAGGAACCATCATCCCTCTCTTGATGAGATTATCAGTGGATAGGATTTTGTTTTGGATAGCTAGCTAGGAAAAGGTCTCAACTTTGGGAATGAGGTGTTTAATCCAGATTAGGTTGAACGGAATAGATACTTGTTGAGGGTTGAGAAGAAGTTGATGGGTAATTTTGATAGAGAACATCCCATTATCAGTTTCTTTCCAGATGGGATGGTCATCTATTCTATCCATCGGGATCACTATTGTGTTCAGCATGTGGGATAAAATTCTCACAACATTGATTATTTGCCCCTCAGTTGAAATGATGTTGAGATCTTTCCACTTTTTAGAGCCATTGATTGATTGAATGAAGTCCACCACTTTGCTGCCTGTAGACACATCTAGGAGGGGTTTCAACAAGGATATTTCATTGTCTTCGATGAGGGGTTGATCTCTGATCCATCTGTCTATCCAAAAATTTATAGAAAGACCCGATCCCAATTGCCATCTTGATCCCTTCTGAATGAGATCCCTGGTTTGGGTTATCGACTTCCAAAAGGTAGATCCTTCCTTGGGGATGTCTGCGTCCATGAAGTCTCTGCCTTGAAGATACTTCCTTTTGACAATTGACACCCATTCTGAATTAGAGTTTGTGAAGATTTTCCATGCTTGCTTTGCCAACAAAGTGGTGTTCATGTTGCTGATTCTTCTGAGGCCCAGTCCTCCCTGGCTCTTAGCTGTACAAACCTTTTCCCATCCGACCAGGTGAAACTTCTTCTTGTCTTCTGAGCCAACCCACAAGAATATTTTTTGAATTTGCTCTATCCTTGAGTAGACTGAAATGGGAGCTTTGAAAATAGAAAGGAAGTAGACTGGAATGCTTTGGAGGTAAGCTGAGGTAAGGGTGGCTTTGGTAGCTTGAGAAAGAAGAGCTCCTTTCCAACCTACCAACTTTTTGTTGATCCTCTCTATCACGTGGCTCCACATGGAATCTTTGGGGTGTTTGGTGAAAAGAGGGAGGCCCAAGTAGCGGGTAGGGAACTCACCGATACTGCACTAAAGAATTTGGGTAATTTTGACCTGTCTGGGGTGGGGAGTGTTGATGAAGAAACTTTTGCTTTTGGTGTAATTTATCTCTTGCCCTACCGCCTTTTCATATAAGTCAAGGATGTGCTTGATCATTTTGGCCTCCATAACTGAAGCATGGGTGGCGAGGATTGTGTCATCCACAAATTGTTGGTGGGATAGGGGATTTAGATTCGATGCAGCCTTGATTCCCGAAATGGTGCCCTCGGAGACAACATTCTTGAGGGTTCTTCCCAATGATTCAACAAGCATAATGAAAAGAATGGGGGAGAGGGGGTCACCTTGCCTGATGCCTCTACCACTCGAGAAGTATCCTGCAGTGGATCCATTTACTAAAACTGAAAACCATGGGTTTGAGATACATCCTTTGATTAAGTCAATCCAGTCCCTATGGAAGCCGAATCTTTGAAGAACAACGAGGAGGAAATCCTTGTTGACTCTATCAAAAGCTTTGTTGATGTCTAGCTTGAGGAATAGGGCAGCCTTCTTATTTTGGGATGTTGAGTGAAGGACCTCATGCAAGGAAATGATGCCATCATTGATAGATCTTCCTTTGACTGAACTGCCCTGACATGGATCAATGATGTGGGGGAGGATTTCTTTGAGCCTTGTTGTCATTGCTTTGGCTAAAATCTTGTAAATTACATTGCATAGACTGATGGGTCTATAATCATTCATTGATTTGCACTCAGGCCCTTTTGGGATTAAAGCAATGAAAGTGGAATTTGTGCCTCTAGGAATAGATTTGGATTTTTGCATGTATTTGATGGCATTGCAAATATCTTCTCCAATGATGTCCCAGAAGGTTTGGAAGAAGCGAGGGGAAAACCCGTCAGGACCTGGGGCTTTATCTAGCACCATGGTGAACAGGGCTTGCTTTATCTCATCATCAGTGAGGTCCTTGATAAGCATGGCATTCATTGCAGGAGTGATCAAGCTGGGAATGTGTTGGAGAAGTTGATCTTGGGCCAGCCTAGGACAGGGGGCACTAGCTCCCAGCATGTTTTCAAAAAAAGTGGCAGCTTCTTCCCGGATGTTGAGGATGTCTCTCGTTATTGTACCATCACTTTTGGTTAGCTCTTTAATTTTTTTTGAGCTTCTGTGGTGAAGGGTGGAAGCATGGAAAAATTTTGTGTTTGAATCCCCTTCTTTGAGCCATAGGGCTCTAGAATTTTGTCTCCAAAATATTTCTTCCTTGGCCAAAATGTTGTGATATTCTGCAAGGAGTTTGTTTTATTCATTTCTAATTTGGATGCTCATCTGACCCTTCTAGATTTGTTGCTCTATTGATTTGAGTTTGTTTGAGATTTCTTCCTTGCTTTCAAAAATATTTCTGAATACTTCCCTGTTCCAGACTTTGATGTTTTCTTTGATTATTTTGAGTTTCTGGGAAACTTGGGATATGGGAGATCCCCTTACTTGCTGTTGCCACCACTCAAAAATTTGGTTTCATAGATCAGGGTGCTGGACCCACATTGCTTCGAATCTGAAGGGGGTCTTGAAGATGGGGGCTTTATTTGCTTCAAACACAAGAGGGCAGTGATCTGATCCAATTCTTGGTAGGGAGTTGAGAGAAGCATCACCAAAGAGGGGAATGGCTTCTCTGGATAAGAAAAATCTATCTAGTTTAACTTGGATGTGTTGGTTCCCTATTCTTCTGTTGCTCCAGGTGAAGTGAGTTCCTCTGATCTGAATATCCATAAGTTCGTTATCAGTAACAAAGTCATGGAAGTCTTGGATGCTTTTGACTGGGATGTCATTGCCGCCTGCTTTGTCAGAGGGGTAAAGGGGGGAGTTAAAATCCCCAGCCAAAATCCAAGGGTAGTTGTTGAAGGTATTTCTCATTTGGCTCAGGGAATCCCATAAAGAGCTCCTACTATGAGGGTTATTGGGGGCATAGATATTAGACAGAATCCAACAAAATTTCTTGTCTTTGCAGAAAAACATTATGTTTGTTACTTTGTCCAAAGATGAAATAACTCTACCTTCCACCTTCTCCGAATCCCACAGGCACATTAAACCCCCAGATGAGCCTTGGGTGGGACTGAAAATATTTTCACTATTTTTCCATATGTTTTTGGCTACCTTGTGAGCTTTTGCCTGATCAATTTTGGTTTCTTGCATGATGAGGATTGTAGGTTTGATTTCTTTCCTTACAGTGCTTGCGAGTCTCTATTTGGCCGCACTGTTGAGCCCTCTCACATTCCATGAGAGGATTCTCATTTGGAAACTTTGGTTCCTTTCTTGCCCCCCTTTGAATGTTGCAAGGGAGGTTTGGATAGTTTGGGATCATCTTTCGATTGGTTGAAAATTTTTGGGAATAGGGTTTTTTGGACTCCATTGGCTATATCTTCTGCAGTTTCTTTCCTGTTTTGCTCCTGTAGATTTGGTCTTCCCCTTTTCTTGTCCAATCCATAGTCCACCAAGGCTTTTTTGGAGCTTCGAGTATTTTTGGGGCTGAAATCACCTTTGGCTAAAGGGGACTTTTCAGGCTGCTCTTGCCTAGGGAGGGGATCAGGGGGAGGGTCATAAGGTCCTGATCGGGATGGGGAGAGGGGTGGACAGAGACCATCGAAAGGGGGAAACCCAACCTTTGAAGGGGGAGGGGTTGGAAATCTTCTTCAGTGGGGGGTTTTGGATCTCATTTGCAGCGGCCAGGATGTCATCGTTTGAGAGGGTAAGAAAATCTTCATTTATTTCAGAATCATGATTGGTGTATCCAGAAGGAATATCAAAATGATTGGGGTGAGAAAAAATGGAGTTTACCTTGATTTGGTCTCCTGGTTGTTCTGAGCTCATGATTTGCTTCCCTTTGAACAGGGGATTCTGGATGCTTGCTTGCTGGTAGTGATTCCCATTATTTTTTTGTCTACCCTTTTGAGTGTGGGGTCTGCCTATCTGTCATCCAACTTGGGTTCCATTTCTTCGATCATTGTTATCCATTTCTTTCTACTGCTTGAGAGAGGGGCATTGGGTCTTGAGGTGCCCTTGGGCTTGACATTCAATACAAAATGCTAGTTTATTTTCATATTCTATTGCCTGACATCTATGGTAGGATCCATAGATGAGATTGATTCATGTTGGAAGCTAGGAATCTAGGTTGGCATTAACACAAATTTTGGCATGGATCATGCGAGTGCAGGCTTTGGTGGTGGGATCAATGGCTACCATTTCCCCTATGTATCTTCCAATTCCTTGTAGTATATCTTCATGCCAAAACTGGTTGGGTAGGCCTGGAAGATGGACCCACACCGGTGCAAAGTTGATGCTCTGTGTTTCAACATTGAAATCCTCACCCCATTTGTGAATAAACAAGATTTTCCTTCCATAAAACCATGGTCCCCCTATTAGGATGTGGGTTGCATCCTCTTGGTTGTTAAATCGGATCTAAAAAAATCCTCAAGGGAGGGCAACGATTTCTAATGCTCCCTAAGATGAAGCCCATATTCGGATGGACTCCATATCCGGTCAACCTCCTACAAATTTCTCGATCATGCAAAGGTTCTCCAGGGATAGGTAGTCAGTCATTCAGGTTTCTGGGATCACTAGATCTTCTCCTACCGGGACTAAGGGACTACGCCCTTCAGGGGTAATCTGGGTGTTGATTCCCTTGACCTTTTCAACATATGATCCAGATGGGAAAGGTCTGTGAAGGGCCCCATATTTGTTGGTATTCCTATCGGGTTTGTTCGGAGGCTCCTTTCCCCAAGACTTTTCCTTCTTCCTAGGGGATTTGTCATCTTCCGGATCTGGGTCTGAACTCCCTACATCATCCCCTACAACAGATTCGATGATCTCACCTAGTTCAGGATCCCGAGAAGTTGTCCCTCCCATCAAACCCTAGTTCCCACCTGAAATCGCCTGAGCCCCTTTGGTCACCATTCTCCTCCCCTCCTCATCTCTCTTCCACTCTTATCATCTATTAACTTCAATGTTTTCCTTTTCAATCTACACATTCATTTCCTCAAATATCTCCTTCTTAATTTGTACGTTTGTATCCTTGAATGTCTCCTTCACAATCTGCACGTTCATTTTTTCTCCTTTAATGAATGTTGTCATCAAACTTGCACACCTTGGTTTTGGAAATGGTGGCTTCACACAATATCTCTCTTCTCTTATAGTTTTTTCAACATGGTTGTCTCTCTCACAAGACACTTTGCTCTCTATTTCACCAAGCTTTTCCAACTTGGATCTTTCTTCCACTTTACTCTATCTCTTTCTCAATCGTGGCTTCTCTCAAATGCTACTCTCTCTTTCATGGGATTCTCAACATGGCTCTAATACCAATATTAGAAAATAAACACTTTTCAACAATATAACAAGACAAAACTCTTATGTAATGATATGCACCAATATTCATAAATGTATAAGCTCACCATATTTCATGGATTATACACTTAGTATATTAGTACGAATGAAGTACTAAAATTTCAATACATAAGTCTCATTTGATTCCTCTACATGTAGCCTTTTCAAAGACTATTGACATTTTAAATTCAAGAAACTATTCATCTTCTTCAATATTTTGAGAAACATGAATCTTCATATTTCTCATATGAGAAAATGTTTTAATGACTCCTAATAATGACAAACCTCTAATGATTACTAAATGACAAAATCAAAATGACTCATGTTTAGAAGACCACATATTTACATAGTATTTACAAAATATTTACAAGTACCAAATAATGTAATTAAATCCAATAGGATCTCTTAGTTCATAAATTGTATACCGTAAGAGGACATAGTGAAAGGAGGGAGTGAAAGAATTTTTTGTGGTGGCTCAGGCGACGACAGGAGTGAAAAAATTACAGTGTTGCAGAGATCCACAGACATATTTTTAGGGTTTATTTTTTCATGGTGGCTCAAGTGGTAGAGGGAGTGAAAGAATTGCAGAGATCCACAGATGGGTTTTTAGGGTTTAATTTTCATAGCAAGAATTTCTCAGGATGGTGGGTGTTTCTCCTCGAACAGGATAGTCAAATAAACAAAGTTGAGTGAGAATTCCTACGATGAGAGTCAAAGAATTTGAATTGAGTAATGGTGGGAGGGAGCAGGTAGGGCTCGGTGATGGGTAGAAGGGTGAGGTTAGTAGCGGTCTATAGGTGGTGGTAGGACAGGGAGTGAATGCCGATTCATAGGATTCGGGCGGTCAGGTAGCTGCTAGCGGGTAGGAGAATGGTGAGCAAGTGGCCATTCCTAGGGAGGTGAGTTTACCTGGCAAGTCAGGCTCTGAGGGCCCGATGATTGAGGTAACTATTCTCGGTGGTGAGTCTCCCAGCTCAGTGGTTCATGAGACTCCATTCACTAGTAATACAGGTGGGTCCCCAAGTTTTGGTACCTTCCTCAAGCCAGGTAAGTTATCCTTTGTCGAGATCACAACTAAGGGTTTTGGGTCTCGAAACTCTTGTTCTCTTTTTGACCTCTCTCCTACTGGAGATAAGTTGGTCATTCTGGATGATCTTATGGTGGTCACCATGGAGGAGGGCTCATGGAACCTTGTCGGCAAATTCCATGGTGGTAGACCTGATATTGATGCCATAAGGAGATGGGCGATGGTCAAATGGAAACCGAAAGGTTCTCTGGACATTGTTGCGGTTTCTAACGCATTCTTCTTGATTAAACTCAATTGCGAGGACTCAAAGTGGATCCTTGGAGGGGGTCCCTGGTTCTTTGGAAGAAAAGGGTTGTTTCTATGCAAGTGGGGGCCAAATTTTAATCCACGAACCCAGAAGATCAATCTGGCTCCTTTATGGGTACGTCTTCCTGATTTGCCCTTCCATATCTGGCATGAAGACATCCTAAGGGGTATAGCTAAGGTGATTGGTGAGTTAGTGTTAATAGACTCGACCACTAGAGCAAAATCTAGAATGATTTTTGCTCGGATGTGCGTAATGGCAGACCCAAAGGTGGAGTTGCTAGGTCATATCGATCTTATTTCCAAACATGGTGTATGGACTCAAATGATAGTCTATGAAAATAGGCTTCTTAAGTGTTCAGTTTGTAGGAGGCTGGGCCACTCGACTGGTTCATGTTCGACTAGAAAGGAGGTTCCCAAGGGGAACTAGGTTAGAAAGTAGGGAAATTTTAAGTCTCAGGGCCATCCTCAGTCGGGGTCGTCTGAGGCCTCAGGCCCCAACCAGTTTGCTTCAGAGAACTCAGGACCCAACCAAATTGAGAATGATTCTAGGGCGATGGAAGTTAGCAACCTAGAACTGACTACTATCAATCAGTCTAGTATTTATTCTAGCCTCCCACAGGTGGATAGAGTAGAGCTGGTGACTGAAATAGGTATCCTATCAAATTTTCTTCATAATTCCTTTGAATGCTTAAATCTTGAAGATGCTAACCCTAAGGAGGAGAAAGGAAATTAGGATGAGCTAGAGGTGCTTGTCTCACCTCAAAAGATGGTGAAAGACTCTAGCTCTTCTCCCAAGCCAAATATGACCAAGTCATTGAAGTGGGGAGAAGGTTCATCAGGGGTGAAATATTCTCATCCAAAAACAAGAAGTTCTCGAAAGGGATTGGCTGATGTTGGAGTGCCCAGGAAGGTGGGTAAGCCCTCTAACAAAAATGTAAGAAATAGGGAGGCAGAAGCAGATATTGCAGATGGCTTGCAAAGCCAGTTGAAATTTGAGAAAGAGTCTAAAGGGAAGCAACTTAAACTGGATTCATTTTGTCACTCGCCCCATTCTCCTGAGGGGGCAATCACTCCAAATATCATAAATGAGACTCATCACATGGAATATTAGAGGCCTGAATGGGACTGCTAAACAAAGAGCATTGGCCTCTCTAAGGAAAGAGTTTAAGCTGGATATTATTCTTGTACAGGAAACAAAAATGGATAGTTACAATGTTGAATTAGTTAAAAATAAAATTTGGAGAGAATCAAATTTTGTTGCCAGCTCGACAAATGGAGCTTCAGGAGGTCTGTTATGTATGTGGAACCCAAAATCTGTTGAAGGATCGACTCTGCTAGTTTCTGATAGAGTTATAAATATTTTATTTTCTTCCAAAGTCTCAGGGGTCAAGTGGGTTACTTCGAATATTTATGCCCCTAACTCTCCTCAGAATAGGTTGGTATTCTAGGACTCCTTGCGAGTTATGAGAGATATTTTTAACAAGGAAGCATGGCTTTTGGTAGGAGACTTTAATACCCCTTTATACCCATCTGATAAGAAATGAGGGACTCTAGTCTGCAAAAGCATGGAAGACTTTACCTCTTTTGTGAATTCCCAAGAGCTTATGGATTTGGAGCTGAAGGGGTCTAGGTATACGTGGAGCAATCGATGATTGGGATGCCAAAATATTCAGGTCAGGCTAGATAGAATCCTCATATCTAAGGAAGGGCTACCTTTTTTTGGAGATGCATCTTTGCAGTCTCTTCCTAAAGTGGCCTCCAATCATAATCCTCTGGTGCTGGAGCAAGTTCAGAATTATCTATTTTTTCCTAGGCCCTTCAGATTCGAGGCCATGTGGCTCCCTCACCCGGACCTAGAAGGTAAGATCAAGGAATGGTGGGCTAAGGGCTTTTCGGGCCACCCTATTGCTCAAGTTGCATCAAAGCTGAGGTATATTAAGGCAAAGCTGAAGGAATGGAATAAATTCATTTTTGGTAATATTTTGTTAAGGAAAAATGAACTCATTGAGCAACTCAAAGAAGTGGAAGCCATTTCAGCCAGGTCGGAGGTAGTGGAGGTGGTGAGATCCAAAGAAAGAAGTCTTCTTGTAGATTTGCACAATGTCTTGGTTGAAGAAGAGATTATGTGGCATCAAAAATCAAGGAATTTATGGCTCAAAGAAGGAGACCAAAACACAAATTTTTCATACGTCTACATTGAGGCATAGGAGTCACAACAGGATCAAGGAAATCAGAAAGGTGGATGGTGAGGTTACTAAGGAAATTAACAAAATTAGGGAAAGTGTTGTGGAGTTCTTCAAAGACTTGTTATGCTCCTCGGTTCCCAAAAACTTGCAAGTAGAAAATCATCTTCTCTATAACATCCCGATGCTGGTCTCTGAAGATATGAACAAGATCCTGTGTGATCCCTTCAATGATGATGAGATCAGAAAGGTGGTATTCTCAATGGGAGGTCTTAAGGCTCCAGGTCCAGATGGTTTCCTGCCTATATTTTTTTAGAGGTTTTGGCATATTCTGGGTCTTGATATTTGTAATGCAATCAGAGAGGTCCAAAGATCTAATTTTATCTCGATCGATGTAAATTCCACCTTTTTGGTTTTACTACCTAAATCATCGGGTGCCAAAGGATTTATATATTTTAGGTCGATTAGCCTGTGTAATACGATTTTCAAAATTTTGACTAAATCCATGGCCAATAGACTTAAACTTTTGCTCCCTTCAATCATTGATGCTCTATAGAGTGGTTTCATGCCCCAATGATAGATTTTGGATGGTGTTATTGTTGTTCATGAGATCATCCACTCTACTGATAAAAGTGGGAGGCCCGAGACTCTTCTCAAGTTGGACATGAACAAGGCATATGATAGAGTGGCTTAGGATTTTCTTCTTAGGGTCCTTGATAGGTTTGGCTTTGCCTAGTGCTGGTTGAGACTGATTAAATCTTGTATATCTTCAGCCATGTTTTTAGTAATTATTAATGGATCTCTGATGGGCTACTTTCGTAGCAATAGAGGTCTACATCAGGAGACCCTTTATCACCCTACCTTTTTATTCTTATGGCTGAGGCATTGGGTAGGTCCATCAAATCTAATCAGGTTATTCAAGGTTTGAAGCTAACCCAATCGATAGATCCCATATCCCATCACCAATTCATTTATGACACTCTTCTTTCCTTCATGGCATCAATCCCTCAAGCTAAAGTGGTTAAATCAATTTTGGTGGATTTTGAGAATGCGGTAGGTTAGAAGGTGAATTTCAAAAAAAGTTTATTTTTTTCTTTCACACCTTGATTGATAGGTAGAGGAAGATAGCAGATATTCTAGGGTGCAACATTGGTTCCCTTCCCTCGGTTTACCTTGGGATGCCACTGTTCAAAGGTGCATCGAAACCATCATTGTGGGATTTAGTAGTTGAAAGAGTTCAAAAGAAGTTAGTGGGGTGGAAAGGTGCCCTTTTAAGTCAAGCGAGGAATATTTTATTGGTCAAAGCCACTTTACAAAGCATCTCGATGTACTTCCTCTCCTTGTTCAAGATTTTGAGGAAAGTTATCGATAAGTTAGAGCAAATCCAACGATCCTTCTTGTGGTCAGGGGCTGAAGAGAAGAAGAGATTCCACTTGGTGGCATGGGATCAAGTCTGTAGTAGGAGAGAAGAAGGAGGCTTAGGTTTGAGAAGGCTGAGAATATTGAACAGAGCCTTGATTGCAAAATAATCTTGGAAATTAGTTCAGGATGACAATGTCAGCTGGGTTAAGATTGTGAAGGCTAAGTATCTTGGCGGTGGCAGCAATTTCTTGAAATCCCAAGCTCTCCTAGTGGGGTCTACTTTTTGGTCCAGCATAGTTGGTAGTCGGGTGGATGTGCGTAAAGGCCTTCGTTGGGTGGTGGGGGATGGTTATTCCATTGATTTTTTGGGAGATTCTTGGGCCTCGCCATCCCCTCTTGAAGATTGCCCAACCTTCACCTATCTGAAGCCAATCACAGATAGGTTCTTTGGTCCCAAAGTTTTTGACTTTTTAGAATTATTCAATGGTCATCTTCGATGGAAGTCCTTTGACTTCCCAAATATTTCTCAGGAGGAGAAACTTGCTTTTATAAATTTAAAAAACTCCATAAAATGGTTCTTAACCCCGGGTATTGGTCTTCATGATAGGTTGGTTTGGGGTCCTGAGAAAGATGGCTAGTTTTTAGTTAAGTCTGCTTATGGCTGCTTGGACTATGATTCGGATCCCTGGTTCCCAATGAATCAAGTCTGGATTAAAGGCCTGATGCCTAAAGTCAATGTGTTCTTCTGGTTGGCAATTCAGGGAAAGTGCCTTACTCTTGATAATCTTCAAAAATGGGGAATGATTTTCCCTAATAGGTGCTTCCTATGTGGTAGGGCTTTTGAATCACCTTTCCACTTATTTTCCCATTGTGCCTATACCCTTGAAGTCTTTCTATCAGTTCTTTTTGGAGTTGGGTGTTGCTTGGGTTCTTCCCAACTCGTTGGAGGACCTGGTTGTTCAATGGGTCTCCCCCTTCTCCTCTCCCCACCTATGCTAGTTTTGGAAATTTGGGTTACCCCATATTTGGTGGTGGGTGTGGAAGGAAAGGAATGCCCATACCTTTAAAAATATTTGCCATCTTGAGTCATCGGTCTCCTCGAGGGCCATTGTAGATATAGTGGAAAATGTGAAAGCTTTAAAACTAGATTCGATAACTTGTGAAGGGGAGATCGGTTTGGAGAGATCGTTGGGTTTTTTAACTCAGCCTCAGAATACAGTGAGCAGGGTGAGTCAGGACAGGGCTAGCACGATTTGGGAACCCCCTCCATCGGGTTGGCTGAAATTCAACTTTGATGAAGCTTCTAAAGGGAACCCGGGTCCAGTGGGTGTGGGGGGTTTGTTTAGAAACTCAAAGGGCAAAATCCTTCTTGCCTTTGCTAAAAACTTGGGTCACCAAACCAGCCATTTCGTTGAAGCTCGAGCATTATTTCAGGGTGTTTCCCAACTGAACTTGGTGAATTGCAGGAAACTAATCATAGAAGGAGATTCACTCAATGTTATCAACATGATTAATGGCAACCAAAATCCCTCCTGGACTATTGCAAATTTTATAATTGAAGCCAAGAGAATGATTCAAAATTTAGAAGAAGTCCAATTCAAGCACCGGTTCAGGGAAGGTAACAAAGTTGCGGACTTCCTGGCTAATCAAGGTCTTACGCAACAAGATCTTCACATTTGGATAGGTAATTTCCCAGATGGCCTTAGATCATTGGACAATGAATTCAAGCAAAGGTCAAACTCGAGTCAGAATACTTAGGGTGGGTGGCTGGAACCCTCCCCATTGGATGTTGCTTTTTGAATGTTTTGGTCGGGCCTGCGTGCCCAATTTTTTGTCTCTGTTTATCCATGCGGGCCTGCGTGCCCAACTTTTATCTCTGTTTGGCTTATGTGTCTGGGTTTGTTCGGCTAGTATATGTTGGTCTGGGTGTAGGTAGTTGTGTCCAAGGGCTGGTTGGCTTTAATGTTTGAAGTGTCCTCAGTCTCCTAGTGGCTGGAGATTAGCTTCTTTTTGTTATAAGGTTTGGAGGTCCTTTCAAAACTCCTTTCATCCAACTAATAAAAAAAATAGTGTATACCATAATTTCTCATGATCCAAAAACTTATAACAATTTTCTAAGAGACAAATCTAGTTATGCTTCTAGCTAATTTGTTCAGTAATGCTCATCCCCATCCACTTTATAAAATACTCACTAGTGACCATAATATACTTGTTTCTCCATATTCAACTAGGATTCAATGGTATGGTGAGTTCTAAACTTTATTATTCAAATATATCTTAGGTTTGAGATGAATGGATGACATGAAGTATCCTCTACTAAGTAATACCTTCCTTGTTATTGTACTAGGTCATGTGTTCTATTTATCATTCCTTCATTCATATCCTTTAAGACACTATGTAGTTATTTGTCATCATGCATATGTATAGTATAAATTTATATTTCATCTTGTACAATAATCCCTCAAGCAACTAGAAAGGTTTTGACTTTAAAATTATACTCCTTTTAACTATTGATGTATCTCTTGGTAGATACTTGTTGATAGGTATTTTACCTATGTGGTCATATGAATATGATATGATATATGATAATGTGAGATAAGTTGATACATAAGAACTCATATAACACCCCATATTATGTGTTTTATCTTGATATTATAAATAATTGATTGGAAATATTATTCTTTTTCTTAATGTATAAAACTACTCAAAAATAGGTTTGAGGGCCAAGCCAATTGGTCAAAACATTCGTGTGTGTAATGAACCACAAACTCAAACCAAGGGAGAGAGCTAAAATTTTTTTAACAAGGATTAGTTGACAAATAAGACCTAATATTTTTTTTAGTATAAATACAATCACTTTTGAGTTCATTGTCACTGAAGATGACACTCAAGTGAACAGGAGTGATCAACTTCATGTAATCATCTAGGGTTCATTTTTCTAACCTCACCGTTAGAAAATACACCATTAGTGGTCCCTACAATTTTTCCATACACTCACGTATATAGGACAACTTGACCATGATGTATGTATTACACTTTAAGGCCCATAATACTTAAAGGTGATGCTTATTTCCTAACCCTAGATAAGTTCATCTATGTAGGATCAATCTAGTGTGATGTGTTAGTGATTAGTTAGCTTCACCTCTTTGTGGGCTAACTAAAACCATTACCACTCACTTGATAATGATCATGGTCATGCTTACCTCACCGTAAGGTGCCACCACTATATTACCTTGTGAATGAGTTGGTGGATTATCCCACACCAATTCATTGTTAAGATTCGTAAGCCTCACTACTAGGAATACATCCAAGCATCACAGCTAGGACTTGTCCAAGCATCATCACTAGGACTACCTAAGCCTCACCATTTTATACCATCCAAGCCTCATCACTAAAGGTGTATCATTCACAAATACCTAGTTTATTGCCTCATTGTAACTCAACTAGGATTATGTACATATTGAATCAATGGGTTACTCATATGGCTCTAATACATGCCCAAAACAATCCCCTTCCAACCCAAGGGTCCCAAAAATTATAATCATTTCTCAAAATAAAATAGAATGCCATATTATATTATAATTAAATTCAATATAACACATTGCTAAAGACTAAGAATTTAAATACTTCTTCAATCATAACACTAGAATTTAGCATTTCATTTATTTACAATGAAAGGATAAAATCAACATCTAAAATAATCATAACCATAATTCATATAACGCAGCCTTTCCATTTTACAAATTAGTAACTCTTTCCAAGAACTTTTTTTTCCAAATAAAAAAGTAGCTTTTCAATTAATCGAAAAAATAGATAACAAAACAAATTACAACAAAGGCCCAGTAGACTCAACTCAAGCCATGACTAAGATAGGAACTATAATGCTAGATAAACCAAAAAATAGTTTAAGGATAAGCCCACAAAAAATCCATACCAACCTAACAACCAAGCTACACTTTAGTCAAAAAACTAATCTAATTGTAAAAAACACACACAACTAAGGACTTCGCATGGCTCTAATTTAATGGAGTTATCTTCATGATTTACTGGGTCTTGACAAGATCTTCTGATCTTCTTTGATGCTTCAATCGACCTCTTGGAGCTAGAACCACAGAATAAGGATGGAGCTCTTTGCTTGCATATTTCGAAGACCATCACAGAATAAACAACGACTAGGGGTAGTTGTTGCTTGGCAGGAAAATTCTTGGACTTGTGATCGAACATAAAATTGGTGTAAAAGTGGATTAGATAAAAATAGATCCTGAAGGATCATGTGGAAGTAATTGCTATTCCAAATAACTATATGCTCTTTAATTTTACCTACGAAGAGGATCTGAGGAATGTACTAATGGAAGGCCCATGGTTCTTCAGCAAGTGAGATCTATTCTTGGATCCCTAGCACCCTAGATTCAATACATTTAAATATCAAATTTTATCTGAACCAGTTTGGGTCAACCTTCCTACTTTACCCTATGAATTATGGCACCCACAAGTAATTGGTGGCATTGCAAAATCAATTGAAAACTAATTTCAATGGATTCTATGATGATGACCTGCACTTGATTCATCACAGTCGACTTCTATGTAATTGCAGACTTGTCTAAACTCCTCCCTAAGTTAATTAAGTTTATGTTTAAGTATGAAGTTTGGAATGAGACAATCCCCTATGAAAATGCATGTTTCATCTGTAACTTATATGGCAATGGTGGCCATAGTTAAAATAATTTTTAAGAGCGACCGAAAGAACAACTAAAGAAGGCATTTATATGGTGCCCAAAAACACATTCTCATAATGTAAATTAAAGTAGGAAAGAGGATAGAACTTAAGGCAAGAGGATTTGGAAGAGGGTGAGATATCCCAAGAAGTATAATAATCGAAAAAGGAGGAAAAATCTATTGAGTTTGAAGTTTATGAATCGAATGAAACAATAATAGATGAAACTAATGAAAAAGAGCAAGGTCAAGATTTGGAGGATAGGGAAGTACAAATGAAGCAAGATGATATGGAAGGTGGTGTCATGCAACTATATTAAAAAATTTAAATTGGGTGGGATAAATGAAGAAAAATATCCCAAAAAATTCATCAGAATGACAAGAAGTGCAAGGGAGAGTGTCTATGTTGGAAAAGACTCAAGGGGACACCCAAGTGCCTCCAAAATTTGATTTAAAGAAAAAAATTAATTAAAAGGATGCAAAGGACCTTAGACCCGAGTGGGGGTGAATCAACCTCAAATATACTTAGAAAATAAAAATATTATATTGGAATATAAGGGGATCAACTCAAGCACCAAACAAAGAATAATCAAAGACATGAAGAAAGACCATGACCACGACATAATTTTATTACATGAGTTAAAACTACAAGAAGAAAACATTGCTAAAACAAAAGAGAAAATCTAGAAGAATGCAGGATTGGTTGCAAAAATAGCAAATAGACATTTAGGAGGTAGCTTGGTATTATGGAAGGAGAAATTGATGATAGGAAAGATGCTACATTCTTTAGGTAACATGATTTATGTATTATTTCAATCTAAATCAATGAAAGAAGAATTTGTGGTGATAATAGTTCATGCTCCAATACCACATTGTGATAAAAATTGACCATGAGAAGGGCTATCCATATCTATACAAGCTTAGGTAGATCTCCCATGGCTCATTTTTATGT
Organism: Wollemia nobilis; assembly: GCA_028583015.1. Taxonomy (NCBI): domain Eukaryota; kingdom Viridiplantae; phylum Streptophyta; class Pinopsida; order Araucariales; family Araucariaceae; genus Wollemia; species Wollemia nobilis. The sequence goes on along the minus strand of JAQPPZ010000521.1, from coordinate 12,531,609 downwards.
AATTCAACACCCCACTTATGGCTAAAGAGAAAATAGAAGGAAGACATGAATTATGGGAAGTCATTGAGGACTTGCAGAGTTTCATGGCATCTTGTTAATTGATGGATCTAGGACTGTATAACTGTAAGTATACTTGGACTAGTCGCAGAGTAGGGAAATACCCGATAATGTGTAGGTTGGACATAATTATGGCTTCTAAAAGTTGGGTGGAAAATTTTAGCTATTATAATCTAAATTATCTCCCCAAAATAGGTTCATATTATAGCCCATTATTGTAAATTATTTAAGACAGATTGAGGAAGAAGTATCCTTTCTACTTTAATAATATGTGGTTCTCCCACCCAAGGCTAGAATATAAAGTTAGAGAACGGTGGCAATTGGAGGTCATAGGGATGAATATGTTTGTGGTGGCAAATAAAATGCAGCATATCAAAGCCCAACTAAAAATCTGGAACAAGAAAACCTTCAGGTGGATCAACAAGAAGCGACATATTAAAGATGACATTGCCTAGGTGGAGATGGCAATCCAAAATATATGAAGGTTTGAGGATCTCATTAAGTAGAAGGAAAAACTATGAAAATTTCATAATATAATTGCCTAGGAGGAGACACACTAGTTATAGAAATCTCAGGTCAATGGTTGATGGAAGCTGATCGAAACACAAGATTTTTTGTCACAATAATCAGACACATGGCTACTAATAAAATCACAAAGATAAAAAAAAAATGGTGAGTATTCTCAGGACCCTGAGGAAATCAAATATATGAGGGTGAATTTCTTCAAGGAATTACTCTTTTATGATGAACCAATTGAGGAAACAATAGGGGAGAGCCTATTAGAACATATTCCCTACCTGATAGATTAGGATATAAACCATAGTTTATTTAAGCCCTTCACCAAGGAAGAGGTCAAGGATATAATCATTTCCTTCCCAAATAATAACATGCTTGGTCCTAAAAAAAATTCAAAAGAATTCATCTAACACTTATGGTACATAGTGGGAGAAGATGTTTAGAAGGCGCTATGTAAATTTCATACCTCTTATGCCCTATTAAATTCATGGAATACCACATTCTTGGAATTGATCCCTAAAGTATAAGGGGGCAATGAGTTCAAGAATTTTTGCCCAATTAGTCTATGTAATACCATTTACAAGCTATTGACAAAGGTGATATCTAATAGATTGAAGCGTCGATTACCCAAGATCATTTTGAAGTAACACGATGACTTTGTGAGCATAATACAGTAATGGATGGTATTATAGAGATACATGAAGTGTTGCATTTCATGGATAGGAGAAATGATGAAGGGATGTTCTTAAATTTGGATATGCAAAAGGTATATGATAGGGTAAACTGGCATTTCTTGGAGGTCCTAAGCAAGTTCAAATTCTATCCTAAATGAAGAAAATGGTTTTGTATACTCTACTTTATTATTTGTACTCATAAATAGGGAACCTACATATTTTTTCCAATCTGAACGAGGACTCTGACAGGGTGACCCAATTTCTCCATATCTCTTCATCATTATGGTAGAGGTTTTGGGTAGGGCTATTGAAGTAAGGAAAGGAAGCGATAGGATCAAAGGCCTGCATCCAGCAATAAGTTTTCCAACCATCATGTAACATTAGTTTGTGGATGACATGATAATTTTGGGATAAGCTTCATTGATGGAAGTAAAGCAAATTCTAAAGGTCTTGAAAGATTTAGAACAAGTATCCCAATATAAGATAAATTTCAATAAGAGTAATCTATTTTTTCTAAACACCCCTCCACTATTCAAAATAAGAATCAAGGAGTATCTTTGGAAAGCCCTCATGGATAGATTTAAAATGGGATTGGCAAGTTGGAAAGGTGCTACACTCAACCAAGAAGGCAAGTACCAAATCATTAAAACCATTATTTAAAGCATCCTAGTTTACTGCTCTATCTTTTGAATACCAAGAATAATGACTAAAATGATTGATCAAATATGCAACTTCTTATGGACTAGAGTGGAAGAAAATAAATGGTTGATGCTAGTGGCTGGGAAGAAGGCATGCCAATATAGCAAATTCGAAGGGTTAGGCCTTAGGAAAATAAAGCATTTCAAATCATCTTTGCTTGGAAAGTTGGCCTAGAGACTCAGTACTCATGAAAAAATAACTTGGTTTTATATGTGTAAGACCAAATACGTAGAAGGGCAACATAATTTCCTAAGGTTGGAATCCAAACTGATGGGCTCAGTCTTCTAGAATGGAGTTAAAGAATGTAGGCAAATGTTTCAAGATCAGATAAAATGGAATGTTAAGGGAGGCTCTCAAGTTTTCTTTGGGATAAGATTTGGCTAGAGTAGGTTCCATTGGCTCAAATCCTAATCTTAAAGTATTTGGTAGTTTGGTCATCAAGCTATATAGTGGCTATGGCGAACTCCTATATCTACATAAGGGATGGTAAGAAAGAATGGAATCAAATTCCCCCAAAAAGAGAAGAGCTAATGGAAACAACAAACACACTCAATAGGAGATTACAAAGGACTTTCATAAGTAAACTAAGTAGAAAGGATTATCCATATTGGTTGGGACATGTGGGTGAAATTGTATCCCTCTTCACCCACTCTTCTTTGTGAAAGATGATGGCCAAAATAAATGGCTAATTTTTGGAGCCAATCTCTTGCATTAGTGGTCGGGTAGAAAACGAAAGCAATAGAACAGATGGATGGAATATTCAAGGTGATCGAGTAACTAAAGTTCCATAAGTCTACCAAAAAATTGAGGATTCTCTAAGTGGGTGAGGTGGAAAACATGCAAGGTGGACACTCAAGGATTGCCTTAGGGTGGAACTTTCCTAAAACACCATCCGATGGTTGGGTGAAAACTTTGATTGGTTAGCAAGGGTAGAAATATCACAAATCCCCACCTCCGAGGAGAATGAAAACCCCCACTCATGGTTGGGTAGAACTTTGGAACATTAGTTGGGTGGAAATTTGGTAAATGCCTACCCTCTATAGTGTCACCACGGTTGGAAGGTTGTTATCTAATGAAGCAAGTAAAACAACTGCCCAACACCTAAACTCCTGCCATCATCTAGAATTTCAAAAGGGAGGTTGCTCATGCATGAAGGTGTTGATTTGAAATGTGCTACTCCCAATATAATTAATCCCATTTATTCATCACCTAATTGGAGGACCGTCTATCGGTTTAAGGGATATATTAAATGAGAATTAAAGAGCTGGGTAGAAATGAAAAAGTGATCAAGGGCTCAGATTGGCGCAGATGAACCTAACCTCTTCCAAACAATTGCCATGATCCTGAGGAGTAGAGTACCAGTTGAGAGTTTGTTTACTTCGGCATTGTCTTCCCACCTAACACCATTAATGCTTGTAATTTGAATTTATTGTAAAATTTCTATAAATACTGGGATGATAGATATACCAGGTTTAACTCTTTGGCCATTACAATTCATATGTAATACTTCTCGTCACTTTGTAAATACAAGGATACTACTGTTTGGTCTCTAATCTGGTCTTCACGTCTCTATGTTTGATTTCATATATTTATTTCTACTTTAGCTATCTAAGTAGATCTCATTTAATTCTATTATCTGTATTTCATGGATTTTTCTTAGTAGTTATGGAATTCGCATCATTTTTTGGGTTAGGGGTTTATTTTTGCTAATGTTGGTCGAGTAGAAGTGCTACAATTCTAAATCCTAGATTTCATGCACCTATCCATCGGTTCTGGAATTCACCTTTTGACCCATCGTACTGAAGTGTTGAGTGAGGTTTCGGTTAGATGGTCTGTTAGGTAGTATGCCTATGTTTTCATTGATGGGGTTTAGTGAGCATATGTCTTGATGTGGCTATATCCCATCCTTGTAAGTTTTGGCTACAACCTCCCTTTCTTTCATCTCTTTCATGCTCCCTTTTTCCCTCTTATGTTTTAGATGTAGGTAGCTAGGACCTCCCTCTAGGAACCAGTATTCTTCGAATATCGACCACCTTGACTCCCCCTTGGATGCGATGGTGACCATTCAATGTTGGCACTAGTCTATGCTAGTGTTGGATCTTTGACCAATAGTTTTGGTGACTCTACTAGGGACTCAAAAAAACTCCATTATTTTAGGAAATCAGAGTTCAACGATGCTCTAATTTTCCAATATCTTCTCAAATCACCTGACGAATCCTCTAAGCAAACAAGATCTAGATTTGAAGATTAGTTGTCGCTTCTATGCCTTGAAAGGCCCCAATATCCCGAAGGACTCAATATTTCATGACCTATATTAACATCATAGGCAGAGAAAGTATGCTCATCTAGTGAATTTTATTTTGATACAAGAACCGAAACTCTTGAAGACTCGTGCCACCATGGCTCAGCTATGCTTTCCTTAGTAGGAGGAACCTGGTCCACTAAATCTCCAATACAGGCATGAGATTCCTAAAAGTTCCCTAAAGGTCCTAACAAGATATGATGGCACTGAAGAAATTTCTCAAGAGCACCTAGAATATATTTATGCTCTAACGACCCTCCATGGTATCACGCATGAAGATGTCATGATCAAACTTCTGATCTTGTCTCTTGAAGGGAGGGCATTATTGTGGTACCGGTACCTTGGGTGGAAAAGTATCTTCTCATAGGTAGACTTGGCAGAAGATCTTGTTGACACATTTTATGGCTCTATGTATCCCTTCCAACTCTTGATGCACCTCTCATTAATCAAGATGACCCCTTATGAATCTATCACAAACTACAACACACGATTCAAAAGGAGTTGGGAAAGGATTCCCTTTGAATACCAGTTGTCCCCTACCTAAGATCATTTGTACTATATTTAAGATTTTAGTTCGGATATAAGCCTCTTGCATCAATCTGGGGAAAAGAAATTCCCTCAAATCTTCCAGGAGTCTTTACAAGTTGAGTAAATCTTGCTTCAAGCAGGAAAAGTATCTTCAAGAGATTTCGCTCTCTAGTCCTCTTTTTAGGTCATTGTTGTTCCCCTCGTCACTACACAGTACCATAATGGATATCATCTAAAGTTGTGCAGGAACCGAGGGTACAGTTATGTGAAACACAAAGGTTGAATCACTTCTTGGGCTCATACAGAGGAGATGCAAGCACTATCCCTCCAATAAACACTTTTATTGCTTGCAACTTCTTCCAACAAACAAAGGATCTAGACCAAATTGAGAATCCCTCTAACAAGAAGGGCATAATTTTACACCCTTTTGTATCGAGGAATATGCTGAGCAAAAGCAAGATCGCTCAGCCAGTCAGGAGGAAAAGAACATCCCAACAGTAGGAGTACTACTTAGTGGGCCCCATTATCAAACTTGTGTGGAGATATTAAAGGAGCATGAAGCAAAGATTTCACATCAAGTGGATCCTAGTAAATGGTGCCATTGGAACGTATTTCTAGATGAACCATTACCTAAGGAGGACTCCCATGTAGCAATATTTATTGCCACATTAGTCATCGATTGCATAAGTATTGGTATGTATGATGACTCTTTGAATTGTGGATATACATCAGTTTGAAAATTTTTTAGGCAATATCAGCTAGATTACAAGGAGTGCCTAAATTTCAATACAATTTGATCCAACCACTATAGATTCACTAGATGATTTCTAAAGGAAGTCATTAGTTGTGATGTGCCAATCACACCATAATTTTGTGTAAATAGGTTGACATCTAAATAAAGGTGTAGTAGGCACATGGTTAGGTGACATCATCTTGTACCATGGTGACCCAAGAGGAGCTTCCAAAAAGTGCATCCCTTTGAAGCACTTTCCCTCATACTCTATGTTCATTCTCATGTTGTGTTGTTATGACCTCGTTGCCCAATGGATTAAGGCCTCAGATTCAAACATCATTTTACACAATCCCTAGAAAGATATCTACTACATTTTTGAGAGCAGTAACCACTCCTCGATCAAATGGTAAATTGATCTATAAATAGTAGCCCAAAAGGTAATAGTAGCATGTATTCAGAAGGATAAAGTTGAGAATCAGAATGCAACTGAAGATTCCCTATAAGAGTGATGATGAGCAAATAGAGTTTTTGTGTGATAGCGTCAGAAAAATGTGTTGTATCAAGACTGGCAAATACCCTTGGCATTATGTCTATTCTTGAATTGACCTTGGTCCTTAGTGGGGTATGTTGATGGGAGCACGATCTGCGAGGGTGTCCCATGGATCACATTCCCTTTTGTTTCTTTTTTTTTTTCATTCTTCCCTTCCTTCTCTTTCCTCAGTTCCTTGTTACCACTAACCAATGAGGTTAGTGGTCATCATCTTCTTACCTCTGTTGTTTCCTGTGTTTCCCTCCCTCCCATCTTCCTCTCTTGTTCTCTTTTTTTGGTTTTTTTTTTTTTCGCTTGTGGTCCCCCCTCTTTTCTTCCCTTTCATCTTTTCCTACCTTCCTTTCCATTCACCTTTGGTCACCTTCCTCCATTTTTTTGCAGCCTTTATTGGTTGCTTTTGTTTGTGCCCCCTTTGTCCCCTTCCTCTTTCCTATTCTTGAGTGTTTCAAGGTGTAGCTTTCTAGGTTCTCCTTTTTTGTAGGGAAAAAGCCCTTATGAGTCACCAAGAGTGTGGATGAAATTTTGTCCCCTTGCACCCACTCTTCTTCATGAAAGATGATGGCTGAAAGAAATTTCTAAGTTTTGGAGCCAGGCTGTTGCATTAATGGTCGAGCGAAAGACAGAAGCAATAGCACAGATATGTGGTGAAAAATAACATATGGGTAGAAGATTTAGGGTGGCTAAGTAACTGAAGTTCCATAAGTCTACCATAAATTTGAGGATTATTCGAGTGGGCAAGGTGGAAAATGAGTAGGGCAAACACTCAAGGATTACCTTAGGGTAGAACTTTCTTAAAACACTGCTCGATGGTCAGGTAAAAACTTTGATCAGTTAGCAAGGATGAAAATATTGCAAATTCTTTCCCTCGATAAGGACGAAAACCCTTGCCCATATTTGGGAAAAACTTTGGGATATTGGTTGAGCAAAACTTTGGTAAATACCCACCCTCCTTCATAGTGTTGCCATAGATGAAAGATTGTTATCTGATGAAGCAAGTAAAACGATCGCCCAACACTTGAACTCCTACCATCATCTAGAGTTTCAAAAGGGAGGTCATTCGTGCATGAAGATGTTGATTTGAAATGTGCTACTCCCAAGATAATAAATCCCAATCATTCACCACCTAACTGGAGGACCGTTGATTGATTGAAGGGGTAGAGTATATGAGAATTAAATAGCCATGCATAAATGATAAAGTGATCAAGTGCTCAGATTGGCGCAGATGCACCTAACCTCTTCCAAACAATCGCCATGATCCTGAGGACCAGAGTACCAACTGAGCGCCTGTCTATTTTGACATTGTCTTCCTGCATAACACCATTAATGCTTGTAATTTGAATTTATTGTAAAATTTCTATAAATAAAGGGATGTTAGATATCCTAGGGGTGGCTCTTTGGCCATTACAATTCATATGTAATACTTCTCGTCGCTTTATAAATACAAGGATACTACTGTTTGGTATCTAATCTAGTCTTCACATCTCTGTATTTGATTTAATATGCTTTTTTTTTTTTTGGCTATCTAAGTAGATATCATTTAATTCTGCTATTTTTATTTTGTGGGTTTTTCTTAGTAGTTATAGAATTTGCATAAGTATCGGGATAGGGGTTTATTTTTGCTAAGGTTGGTCAGGTAGGAGTACTGTAAATCTAAATCCTAGATTTCATGTACCTATTCACCAATTCTAAAATTCTCCTTTTGATCTGTCACATTGAAGTGTTGAGTGAGGATCTTATTAGCTGATATGGTAGATAGTACACCTGTGTTTTTTTTTATGAGGTTGGGTAAGCATATGTCTTGATGCGGCCATATGTCATCCTTGTGAGTTCTGGATATGACCTCCCTTTCTTTCGTCTCTTTCTCGCTCCATTTTCCCCTCATGTATTTTAGGTGTAGGTAGCTAGGACCTCCCTCCAGGAACTAGCCTTCTCCGAATATCAATCGCCCCGTCTCCCCCTTGGACAAGGTGACAGTCGTTCGATGTTGGCGATGGTCCGTGTTGGTGCCAAATCTCTGATCAACTGGACATAATTTTGGCTCTTATTCAGTAAAATAAGGATATAAAGTCTTGAAAAGGAACAATCATGACCCAAATTTTCTCAATAAGAAAGTTTGGATAAAAGGCTTAACACCAAAAAATACCTTCTTCTTTTGGTTTGCCTTCCCAAACAAGTTTCTAACCACTAAGAATTTGAGAAAAAGAAGTATATCGCTACCTAGTTGCTCTATTTTGTGTTTAAAAGGAGTTGAAGATGTGGATTACTTGCTACTACATTGTAACTACTCTAGGAGGGTGTTTTGGGAAGTGTTTCAATATCTACAAATCACATGGGTCATGCCTCAAACGTTTCAATGGTTGGTATACCAATGGAAGATTCCAAAAAGCCTAAAGAACAACACTTTTGGTGGGATATGGTCTTAATGCACTATGCCTAGGTCATAAAGGAACATAATAGAAGGATTTTTAGAAGCATACAAAGTCTTGACAAGGAACAATCATGATCCAAAGTTTCTTGACAAGATAGTTTGGATAAAAGGCGTAGTGCCAAAAATTGCCTTCGTCTTTTGGTTGGTCTTTCTGAACAAGTTTCTAACCACTGAGAATTTGATAAAAAGAGGTATATCATTGCCTTAATTACTACATTTTATGTTTAAAAGGAGTTGAATATGTGGATCACTTGCTACTACATTGCAACTACTCCAGGAGGTTGTTCTGAGAAGTGTTTCAACATCTACAAATCACATGGATCATACCTCAAACATTTCAATGGTTGATATGCCAATGGAAGATTTCAAAAATACTAAAGAAATAGCACTCCTAGTGGGATATGGCCTTACCACACTATGCTTGGGCCATATGGAAGGAGTGTAATAGAAGGATTTATAGGGATGAAAGGCTTGATGAGAATATGTTGTCCAAGAGGATTAAAATCATGATTAATGAAAATGTAAGCCTTAAAATATAGAATAAGGAGTATAAGAATGAATCAGAGGAGGAGGAAGACTTATGGGCTTGTAATAAAAATGAATTGCAACAATCATGATAGAAAAGGTGATGAAGCCCCATCCTCGATCCAGTCACTAGATCCAAAAGGAAAAATATGGAGTACAAGTAGCAGGGAGAAAATTTATCCAAGGATTCAGAAGTGTCAATTGAAGTAGTTTTCATTAAAACCACATGAGTTTCAAAAGGTGAAAGTGGAAAGGGTAGCAAATGAAATGAAATTGGAAAGGAAAATGGCTAGACTATTTAGGCCGTAGATTTTGTTTGATCATTGGTCATTGAGAGTTGGAACATGAACATTGCAATTTTGGTGTTCCTTGGTCATATTTGTAAATTGGCATTATAATATCTCACTCTATGTAAATAGGTTTTGGAACCTTGTATAAAAACCCTCATTTTTACCATTAAAAAAAAACTACACTTCAATCATGGGCTTTAACAATAGTTCTAGTTTCCATATCTGATAAAAAAGGGTCTGAGCCTAAAAAAAAATTGACCTCCTACCCTTCGTACCTTACTTAGTAGCAAGTAGATGTCTATAGTCAGTCTACTCAATAGAGAGTCTTTATAAAATTTGATATGCACAACCAAATTCATGTTGTTGATTTAGATCAAGGTTATGTTTAACTTTGTCAAGATATGTATAGTCTTCTTTGTATATTGATTTTTGCTCCACATTATTTGGAGGAAAAGAACTATTGACTGTTCCACAAAGGATCTCAGAGTCATGTTCAAAATCTTAAATGTTTCCACGATCTGCTCCACAAAGCAATGTTGGTTTCTTGCTTTCCAAATCTGCCACATGAGACCTTGTGATCCATTTTGCCACAAAGTTTTTATAAGCTTGTTGTTCCACTATTGGTTTGATATTTGAATGATATCTCAAAATTTAGTTGGCTCAAGTTTATGTCGATTGAAAATATCAAGTAGGCTTCTCCAAATATCTTTAGAAATATTGCAAGTAAATAGCAAATGATTAACCATTTCACTATCCTTCTCATAAATAAAGCATCTATTTGAGCCCTACACACCCCTTTTCCTTCTATTTTTTTCTATCATAATAGAGCCATGCACTACCAACCAACAAAAGACCATAAATTTTGGAGTTGAAGATCCCTTCTAGATGAAATCCTATTCACATTTTTTATTAACATTTCTAGTACTTTATTTCAAAAGATAAGAGTAAGCCCTCTTAATTTTTGGTTCAACAAGTCTATTCTTCTCTGACCACATAGGAATATCCTAACCCTCTTGGATAACATACAACTATTTTCAAGAACTTAACATAAAATAAAAACATTATTTAATATTTCATTCTTTGAAGAAATATCAAAATAATATTACATATTTTCCTTCATCATAATCCTTACATAGCATAATTTTCATATAAGATACTTTCCAAGTATTTTTTATTTTCAATTACAATATATTAACATAAGTATACATGAATGGCCTCTAGTCCATATTCTTTCTCAAAGTCCTCCACTTGATAGGTCTTCTCCAATGAACATTGAATGTAAGTTTAGGGATCATGATAACTCTTGTAAATGAAGATGCAATCCTAACATGCATCATGCAATAAATTCATACAAGAACAATACAATATTTTAGTCTTGATAGAATGTATATGCAAGCCTAACATGTATCATATAAATAAATCATTCTACAATTCAAGATCTCAAATTCATGATAAAATATATATGCAAGCCTAACATGCATCATACAAATATAATCATTCAATAACAATGCAAGATCTTAATTCCATAATAAAATGTATATGCAAGCCTAACATACATCATATAATTAAAATATTTCAACAATAATGCAGAATCTTAATTCCATAATAGAATTCAAAATATTCTTCTGATGGAAAGGCTCACTCTTCTAACCCATTATGACGTGATGCCTTAGTGAATAGTTAGTTTCATTCCCTCCCATGAACTAACTAAGACCATTACCACTCATCTAGTAAATATCATGGTTATGCTTACCTCTTCACAAGGTACTACCACTATACTGCCTAGTGAATGATCCAGTATATTATCCCATACCAATCCACCATTAATATTCTTAAGCCTCATTGCTAGAACTTATCCAAGCCTCACTTCTTAGGACTATCCAAATCTCACCACTTTGGGCCATCCAAGCCTCACTGCTTAAGATGTATCATTCACAATTACCTAGTAGGATTATTATGGCATAATGCTTATTAGTCATAACAAGAGAAGCCCATACTTCTCTCACTCATTTATGGATCTATTGCTACACAATCCATATCCAAATAAAATCATGCAAGAACAATGCAAGATCAAGAGAATTACATACTTTTCTCACTTATTTATGGATCTATTGCTACACAAGCCACATCCAAATCATGCAATAACATTGAGAGAATCCCATACTTCTCTCACTCATTTATGGATCTATTGCTACACAAGCCACATCCAAATCATGCAAGAACATTGAGAGAATTCTATACTTCTCTCACTCATTTATGGATATATTTCTACATAAGCCACATCCAAATAATGCAAGAACATAGAGAGAATCTCATACTTCTCTTGATTATGGATTCCTTAGCTACTCAAGCATCATCCATATCTTAGAAAAATTACTATTTAATACTTGAATAATAACTTCTCCTTTCCTAAAATTTAGAATAAATTCCATACATTGCTCCATTTCCAAATTGTACCGATCCTTATATCTTGGAATATTGCTTCTCTTAATGAACCAAATTATAATCCATATTTTCTACAAATTAATATTAACTTTTGACAATAATAAATAAGACAATTAAATTACTATTAATTAATAGTTTCATCCTTATGATTCAATAATACTATTAATAAGTAAAACAAAACAGTACATTATTTAATCAATAGTCAAAAGTCTTCAATATTGTTTAATAGATTCATCCCTAAAACTATTAAATAATTACTTAATTAATTAATGCTAATCCAAAACAATTTATTATTATATTAAATTAAATACTTCAATCTTTTTCATCCATTACCCATTGTTTCATCGGACATTATATCAAAACATCTCTATAATCGAGATTATATTAATGCTCTTATTCTAAGTTCTAGATTTAGACATAGCGTTTATTCTATTACCTAATTCGATAATGCAAAATAGTAGTTTTAAAGCTATCTAATGAAATATTTTTTTTGATAATTATGTGTTTGTATTTATAGCGGGTTTTAACAAGGATCCCAAAACCTGATTACATAAGCAATGGGCCTAGGGCATCAATCCCTTGAAACTGAACACCAAAACGTAAATCCCGCCCAACGGTAACAGTAAGCATGAAACAAACCCTCTCAGCGAGAAACAAACAAATAAGAAAAAAGTAGTTTTGGAGATCCCGCCCAGCGGGGAGTAGCCAAAAACCACCATCGAGAAGATCCCGCCCAGTAGGAAGCAAAGAAAAACCGTTACAATAAAATCCTGCCTCGCGGGAAGCAGTCAAAACCACCACAAACAGTCCCGCCTAGCGGGAAGCAACAGGGAAATCCCGCCATTCGGGAAACCGGCAGAAAAGAAAGGATACCGCCTCGCGGGAAAACCGACGGATTTGGCGGATCCCGCCCTATGGAGAAACCATCCCGCCCACCGGGAAAACATTCATTTCAGCGAGAGACATCCTGTAGGAAGCCGACAGCCAGCACAGAGAGGATCCAGTCCATCAGGAAGTGACCAGAGAGTTGCACCACAAGGAACCCGCCCCGGGAAAACAGAAGAGGATCCCAGCAGCAGGGACCAAGAATCCCGTCCAAGCACAGAGCCTGTCGAGGATTCACAAGAAAAAGGGGGAAACTGTCCAAACCCTAAACCGTCACCTCCACCGCACTGAGAAACACAGGGGACCAGATCCACGTGAATCACCTGCAAAAAACCCTAGGGGGAAGCCTGAGGGAAAAAGGGAAGGGATCCCCAACCAAACAGGGATCCCTGGGAAGCACCAGTCCGAAAAAACAACCAAGGAAACCCTAGCCGGTCGGGAGGGGCGCAGATAGTGGAGAAGGATCTCCCCCAGGAGATCATCTGCAAACAACCACTCCCCGGGAGGGATGACCTGGGTTGAGCCAGGGACTGGGCAGAAACCAAAAGCCATGGGAGGGGGAGCAGGGGAGGGACCAGAGCCCTCCCCTCTCAACCCTATCAACGATCCAGCTTTTTCCTATCTAATGAAATATTAATCATAACTAATGCATTATAATTTTGCTTTTATAAATAATGCACATTATCCATTCCCATGCCATGCATTCAATAGTTAATACATGTTAATACTAATAGTAATATGCTCCTACAATAGTAGTGGTAAGTCCTTGGGTTTTCATTCAGGAGATCCAAGTTCAAACCCTGATAAGAGGGGACTAGGAACCCTCATAAAAATCTATGTAAACTTAAATTTTATAAGTTCCTAAGTGCAATTGCAGGTCGGGAGGGAGTGCTAGAAGCGAGTGTGAGCGAAGCCATAAGGGAGTGTATAAGTGAGTGCAAGCTCAAGCTGGGAGGGAGTGTAGTAGTGAGTATGATCTCAAGCCAGGAGGGAGTGTAACAGTGAGTGCAAGCTTGAGCTAGAAGGGAGTGCAACTAAAAGTGAGTGCGAGTTTAAGCCAAGATGTGTAGTTGGAAGTGAGTGAGTGAGTGCAGCTAAAAGCGAGTGCAAGCATGAACCGAGAGTGAGTGCAATTAAAAGTGACTGCAAGCATGAGCTAAGAGTGAGTGTAGTTGGAAGCAAGTGTGAGCGTGAGCACAAGCCAAGAGTGAGGAGGAAGTGTGATGAAGAAGTAGAAAGCAAAGTGTGATCTAGTTGAAGAAAATTCAGTTGGATCTAGGAGGAAGTGCGATCTAAGAGGGATTGCAAGCCAAGATTTAGTCATGGCAAAACAGAAAAGGTTTCATCCAAAGTGCATCAATGCTTTAAACCCTTACCACAAATGCATGAAACATTATTTCCAAAAAATACTGAAGTGAAGGAATGTTGGGAAAAAGAAGAGACAAGGGCTATTGTGAGCCAAGAGGGAGTGCAAGTTGGAAGCAAGTTTGAGGTAGGAGAGAGTGCAAGTCAAGAAGGAAGGTGAGCCAAGAGGGAGTGCAAGCCAAAAGAAAACCCCATTAACTATTATGGAAGGAAAGTCTTATTTGAAATCCCTGATGGGAAGTCAGGATGACCTAGTTAGAAATATGGAGGTCCAAGTTGAAGATAAGTAGAAGAGTTAATACATGGCAAGTTCGATCCAAGTAGCAAATGTTACACCAAAAGTGTGTAACAAGGATGAGATGATTGAACATAATATAATGGTTCTTAAGTTCCATAGATCATGGCCAGGGTTTTTGGATATTTCAAATTGGATCAAGTGGAAGTGGGGATTAAATTTAAATTACTCTATGACTTTTCTTCCTAAAGGTTTTTTTCTCATCATCTTTTCTAGTTTAGAAACTAGGGATAAAATAATGGTCGGTGTCCCATGGTTTACAAGAAGAGATGCACTTTATTTGAGACCATGGAATGAATTTTTTTCTATTGAGACAAAAACTATTACGAAGCTTCCAGTATGGGTTAGGCTTTTTTGACCTCCATATCAACTTATAAATAAGGATGTTCTAAAGAATATTGGAAATATCTTAGGGGAATTCATCAAGGAAAGAACTACTAAGGAGCGAGATCATGCTATATATACTCGAATACGTGTTGCTATGGATATTGCAAAACCTTTGCCACAATCCATTAAGATAAAATCTGAATCAAGAGAATGGGTTCAAAAAGTAGATTATGAAAATATTGCATTTTTTTGCCACAATTATTATGAGATTGGACACATGACAAGATTTTACAATATGGAAACTATGTATGAAGAAAGAGACACAAAATTCTAGCCATGATATAAACTTCAAGATAAAGCAATAAAATCATACAATAATAGAAGCTAGATCAGATCAAGGATAATCCAATACGAAATAAGAGGTAAAGAAAACTTATCTACATTATTATTTGGCATGTTTTGAAGGAATAAAGGTGCAAAAGAAGATGTGGAAAACAATCCTAAAAAAAATCCAACAAAAGAGGTAAAGTTTATTCTAGGTAAATCATCTTCACTTTCCTCAAGTAGTATAGAATCCTCTCCAAGTAATAAGAGTGAAAGGGATGAATATGCCATCCCTTGCACTTCAAGGTTTCAAGAGCAACATAATAAAAAATAAGGATGGATGAAACCCATAACAATTTAGGTTTTTTAGAGTGAAATAAGAAGGTAATTGCTACAAAAGAGCATCCTTGCGCTCTAGGGTTTCTAGGGCAACATAAAGAAGATTGTACTTTTGAGATTATTCCTTACATTTCAAAACAAGATAAAATTAAATATGATAAGTCTTACTATGAGCAATGTGAGAAGATTGAAGATATTTATGAAGATGAAAGTATTGTTGAATATTTTTTTTAATTAGAAATACCTGGGAAGAAAAAACAAAGAGAAAAAGAAACCTAGAAGGATATTGATATGGGAAAACAAAAACAATTATCACAAGTGCTAACAAGAAGTGGGGTTAAACCTACAAATAGAATAATAAAATAACAATGAAAATAATATCTTGGAATATTAGGGGATTGGATAAGACCCCTAAAAAATGGTATTAAGAAATTTTGAGGTTGTTATAGACAAGATATTTATAGATAAAGAAGTTTAGCAACAAATATTTTAGCCATTAGCGATGTTGAATTTCATTTTGGTAGAATTTAAATTTTAGAAAGCATCTGATATAAAAGAGTTGATTGTGGAAACTTAGTAGTTTGACGAAGATGGAGATTGATAGAAAGGTTGAAGAAGAATATCTTTTATCGAAATGTAAAGTTAGATATGCTTTTATTAACTTACTAGAAATGTAACTAGAGCAATGTAATATTTTGTTTTTGTAATGGGAGTGGCCCTGAAGAACACAAGCTTATACTGAGAGGGGGGGTGAACAGTATAAGACCACTCTTTACTTTTCTTTTAAATTCAATATTATGTAGTGTATAGATAGCAGTATCAATAGCAGTAATCAAATCAATGCACAAAACACCATACACAATAGCGACACCACAGTTTATGTGGTTCACCCAATGTGGGCTACTCCATGGAAAAAACCTTTTATTAAAACTTTATCAATCAATTTCTTTGGGAATCCTTCCCAATTACAATGTTTATGAATCTCTGTCCAAAGGATATGTTGATCCCCTAATCTCAAGTTTATGGATCTCTTCCATAGGAGAACTCTTTCTCCTTTTGCTCTGGCTAGTGATCTTCTAGAAGACTTTATCTCTCAACTACACTGACTGGTGGATCTCTCTCCACTTGAATACTCCTCACTCAAATTTATCTTCAATTGTACTATCTTATGGATATCTATCCATTGAGACTTTGTCCTCTGTACTTTGTTACCTCCAAAGATTTTTCAATAGGATCACTTAAAACCTACTCAATAGGCTCACTCAGAATCTGCTCAACAAGCTCACATAGAACTTGTCCAAATCTGCTCAACAATATCACACAGAACTTGTCCAAAACTGCTCAAAAATCTCACATAGAACTTGTCCAAATCTGCTCAACAAGCTCACACAGAACTTGTCCAAATCTGCTCAAGCAAGCTCACCAAGAACTTGCCCAAATATGCACTAGCAAGCTCACCAAGAAATTGCCCAAATCTGCACTAGCAAGCTCACCAAGAACTTGCCCAAATCTGCACTAGCAAGCTCACCAAGAACTTGCCCAAATATGCACTAGCAAGCTCACCAGGAACTTGGCCAAATCTGCTCTAGCAAGCTCACTAAGAACTTGCTCAATAATTCAATCTCATAGAAGCATAAATAGAATTTTTAGAGACTCAATATATTCTATACTCAAATCCCAATCTCAACTCAAATCAATCTTATAGAAGCATAAAGAGAATTGTTAGAGACTCAATATGTTTTATCCTCAAATCTCAATCTCAACTCAAATCAAGAATATAGAATAGTTTGTTTCATGGAACTTGAACAACCACTTCACACAATCACTTGACTAGGCTCAAACAACTCTTCTCAACCAACTACCACAAGGAACAACTCTTTGTTACAAACCCTAGTCCAAGCATATATCAACCAACTCAAATGTTTCCAAAAATGCTCAACCACAAATCTCACATAATAATGATACTCATGTTCTTTTCAAGTTCAAGTTCTTTGCATAACAAATGGGCCTCAACAACAATGCTAATAAAACATTCTTCACATAACAATGATACTCATGTTCTTCTCAAACCCTATCTCAGGTTTTTTACACTACTAATGGCTTCAACAACAATGCTTATAAAATAAGGTTTAATAGCAACTCTCAACCCAGAAAACCTTGAAGCATTCAACCAACTACTTTCGAAAAGGAAACCATAATTAATCCTTTTCCCTCCAATGATATTTCAGAAATCAACCACCATAAAAAATCAATAGGAGAATGTGCCCATATCTTTTATGAATATGAAGAAGCATTTTGGTTGTCCACAAAATTTGTCTCACTCAAAACACTTTCTTTTTCAAATTTCAACAAGGGTTAGAGATCTTTATTAATAACACAACAATAACATCCAAATAACACCTTATTACTCCTACTCAATAACATACACCATGTCACTTCATAAATAAATTGATCTATTTTGAAAAATAACAAAGCAACCTTCACTTTTGAACCTCTTTACAAAATCAAAAATATCTCTTTACACACACCTTATTTCTCTCTCTAAGCAAGTTAATCAAATAGCCCCCTCAGAATAAGCTTTCCAACGATATATAATATGATATACTTCTAAAAAATAAATCACCAAAAATCTCTCCTTTTTTTAAACATGCATCATAACCCTTATTCCTCCTAGGGCAACTTTAGAAAAATAAAATATATCTAAAAATTATTAACTTGCCTTTGTCCCTGACGGGATTCGATCTAGTGACCTTCCTTGCTCAACGTCTTAACCACAGCCAACCTGTCGTTGGTCCACACGCCTTCACGTGCTCAAAAAGAGCACACAACAAAACCTTATGTCGCGAATATCTGCACCCTTCGAAAACAAAACGTGCTTCACACGTTTCAACATAGCAAAACACCTCTGGCAAGAATCGAACGCAGGAGCTCCTGCTTCACACACAGTGCATGAACCACTAGGACAAGGAGGCCTATACGTTTGGCTTTACTCCACAATAGTCTCTTCAACGAACGCAAAAATTGTAAGCCTTTTAAAACCTTTTTCACACACACTTCGACACACGATGCGTAGGCTCTTTTACCATTCGAATCCAAATATCAAATCGAGCGCTTAAAGAAATAAATCGAAACTTTGGGCATATATATATATGTCCTCCTCCTTTCCTTTGACGTCGGCGCTATAATTTAAATATTAGTTTTATGCCTTTTCCTTTCTTTGACGTCGGCGCTATAAATTAAATTTTAATTTTAATTTTAAATTTAAATTTTAAATAATTTATAATTTAAATATTTAAAATTAAATATCTCCATCACCGGGGCACCTTTTTCGACGAAACGAAAAGCCAACCTGGATTTTAAGAAAAACTCATTTCAAATCTGCCATCAATGGTTTTAAATAAAACCTTTTATTTTTCCTACCTTGGTTTTCACAAAAACCCTGTATATATCCATGCTCTCCAAAATATCATAAATGCTTATTTATGAAATGCTTTGGCCACCAAAATTCAATGTGATCCATGTGACATCAATGACAACATAAAATCACTCAAATTTCCAACAGGCCCCCAATAGAATCCACACAGCTTATTAAAAAGAAAATATGGTCCTACGAAAAGGTTAATGAGAATATCTCTTCTCTATTTCAATAGGTACCATCCTACAAGTTGAAATATTATTTTTAAAATATAGCCTAACATATTTTTTATTTTTGTGCATTAGAAGATACTTTTTAAAACACATAACTAGTCATGAAAAAAAAACTATCTTCATTTCTATTGGTCAAAAGTTGTTAGCTTCATCTCACCATACTTTGTTATACAATTAAGATGGCAAAAGTTGTAGTAGCTAAATACAAAAGTAAAATTATGTAAATATAAATGACCAGACTATATTAGTTTCACTCACAAAGAGTATGAAGTATTAATGTGAAAAAAATATCATAATCCTTAGATTATTATGCATTCCACCAATAACATGCTTTAGTTATTATTATTTTTTAAATTATTCACACTTCAAACAAGAAAGCTTGCTCCAATCAACATTTTCATTCACTCATCCATACATCCAAAATAAAAAAAATGTGCTACAACAACAATAATTGTATGAAGAGGGAAGAACTATAGTCTCTTACTATGACACGATCCTAAAAGGAATTTAATCACTAATTTGAAAGTTACACCTCAAAATGTATAAATGAAGCTACTACCACTAATATGTATGTTAGCATGGAAAAAGGGTTACAATTTTTTGTTGCACCCAAGTGTCATAAAGCTACACCTAGGTATTCTTTTTAAGAAAAATGTAAGCCTTTATTGCATTCATGGATCTAGTCCAGGATAGTCATAGTCACAAACCTGCATTCATACAATAAACATACTCTACTTACATTTATCCTAAAACCAATTTTCCCAAACAAAGCCATGCAACAAAGCACACATACTTAAAAAATAAATAAAACTGCCTTGATGATAACCATCATACAACCATGTATGAACCATGGAATTTTCGATTCTACACAACATTCATAAAAAGGTTCTCTAAGTAGCTAAATGGGTAAAAAGCTCTATCGATTTCCTACCATGAGACAACTATCCTTCTAAAAATAGTATGGATGTAAGTATTCAAAAGGACAACTTCTCAAGAATAAAAATATTTTTTTAATTATATAATAACAAACATACGAGCATCTTTTCATTCAAGAGGACCAGAAGGGAAATACCTTAGCAACAACTCCAAGTATTCTTCCCTTAATATTTTCCTTCTCCAATATCCTCTCCAACTAACGATTAACAACCCAAATCTTGGTATCAAAAGATCAAATAATGCTTAGAGGAACAAAAGGAAGATCAAGGGTTAGAAATGACTTCTTCATTCCTCAAAATACATGCTTGCCACCTAACCACCCATTATCTCTAACCAGAGAATTACACAAATAGGGTAACGCTTCAAAATTTTAAGTTGAAAAAATTTCCAATATTGCCAACTTTCCAACATTATTAAAATATGAACTTTATTCATATTTATTTATTAATGAACTTCTCTTTTTACAAAGTTTTTAACTCATTAAACCTTACCTTAATTTACTAATACTCTTAACTCTAGCTTTAATAATTTTCAATGAGTTTACATAGGTTTTTATGAGGGGTCCCGCTGCCCTCATATTGAGTGGGGTTTGAACCTTAGACCTCTCAAAGAGAGACCGACGCCCTTACCACTGCAATAAGCTTACAACTAGTCTAGCTTTAATATTTAAAACACTCACTCATCTCATTAATTCAAATTTTTTTCTAATGCTAGAGTTAATTACTAATATTAGTGTAATATAATAATAATTAAATTAAGAAAATGTGTGAGCACGAGCTGGGAGTGAGTGTAGTTGAAAGCGAGTGTGAGTGAGTGCAGTCAGAAGTGAGTGGGAGTGAGTGCAGTCAAAAGTGAGTGCAACTAGAAGCAAGTGTGAGTGTAGCCAAAAGCGAGTGTAGTTAATACAAGTGCAAGTGCATGCAAACTAGGAGTGAATGCAGTCGAAAGCGAATGTGAGTGAATATGGTTGAAAGTGATTACGAGTGAGTGCAATTGAAAATAAGTACGAGTTAGGAGTGAGCATCAAGGAACAAGAGACACTTTTTGTTCCAAATATTAGGAGAATTTAAAGGATTCAATTGAAGAAAATCCAAAAGAGAGTACAAGTTAGGAGTGAATGCGATTCGAGATGGAGTGTGAACCAAGAGGGAGTGCGAGCTAAGATTCAATCATGGTGAAATAGAAATAGGTTCATTCGAATTGCATCAGTGCTTCAAACGCTTACCACAAATATGTGGAACATTATTTTCAAAAAATTGTTGGAGTGAAGGAATACCAAGAAAAAGAAGAGACAAGGGCAATTATGAGCCAAGAGGGAGTGCAAGGTGGGAGTGAGTGTGAAGTAGGATAGAGTGCAAGCTAGGAGTGAGTGTGATTTGAAAGGGAGTGCAAACTAAGAGGAATTGCGAGCTGAGATTCAATCATGACAAAAGAGCAGCTAGTTCATTTGGAGTGCATCAATGCTTCAAACCCTTATCATGAATGTGTGGAACATTGTTTCCAAAAATTTGTTGAAGTAAAAAAATACCTAGAAAAAGAAGAGACACGGGCTATTGTGAGCCAGGAGGGAGTGTAAACCAGGAGCAAGTATGAGGCAGGAGAGAGTGTGAGTCGAGAGTGAGTGCAAATTGAGAGGGAGTGCGAACCAAGAGGGAGTGAAAGTCAAGAGCAAGCCCCATTAGCTATTGTGGAAGAAAAGTCATATTTGAAAGCCCTAATGGGAATTCAGGATGCCCTAGCTAGAAATCAATATGTCCTAGTTGGAATTATGGAGGCCAAAGTTGGAGATAAGTAGAATAACATGGCAAGTTCGATCCAGGTAGCAGATGTTACACTAGAAGTGAGTATCAAGGATGTGATGAATGAGAATGATATAATGGTTCTTAAAATAGAGGGTTAATATGTAAGTTCCATAGATCATGGTCAAGATTTTTTGGGATTCAAAATTGGATCAAGTGGAAGTGGGATTGAATTCAAATTATTCTATGACTTTTATTCCTAAAGATTTTTTCCTCATCATATTTTTCAATAAAAAAATTGGGGATAAAATAATGGTTGTTGGCCCATGGTTTAGGGTAAGAGATGCACTTTATTTGAGACCATTGAATGTTTTTTTTTTTAGATAAAAACTATTAACAAGCATCTAGTGTGGGTTAGGCATTTTGGACTTCCATATCAACTTATAAATAAGGATGTTTTGAAGAATATTGGAAATACCCTAGGGTAATTCATCAAGGAAGGACCAACTGCTGAGGAGCGAAAGCATGCTATATACACTCGAAGATGTGTTGTTATGGATATTTCAAAACCTTTGCTACAATCAATTAATATTATCAAGAGAATGGGATCAACAAGTAGATTATGAAGTTATTGCATTTTGTTTCTAAAATTGTTATGAGATTGAACATATGGCAAGAATGTGCAAAGTGAAAACTATGAAGAAAGAGACAAAAAATTCTAGCCATGAGATAAACTTCAAGAAGTAAGGAAATCATACAATAATAGAAGGTAGATCAAAACAAGGATATTCCACTCTAAAAGAAGAGGCAAAGAAAACCCATCTACAATATCATTTGGCAAGTTCAAAAGGAATTAAAGATGCAAAAGAAGATGTGGAGATAAATCCTAAAACAAAGACAACAAAAGAGGTCAAGTTTATTCCAAGTAAATCATCTTCATTTTTCTCAAGTAGTATATAATCCTCTTCATGTAATAAAAGTGAAAGTGGTGAAGATGTTATCCCTTGCACTTTAAGGTTTCAAGAGCATAATAATAAAGAAATGTGGTTGGAGGAAACCCATAATATTTTAGGGTTTTTAGGGCAAAATAAGAAGGTAATTACTATAGAAGAGCATCCTTGCACTAAGGTTATTCCTTGCACTTTAGGTCCTTCAGAACAAGGCAATCCTAAAGATGATAAGTTTTACTAAGAGCAGTGTGAGAATATTGAAGAGATTGATTGAGATGAAAATATTGTTGGGAATAAAAAAGAGATGAAGACCTAAGAAGCAAAAAAAAAGAGAAAAATAAACACAAAGGGATATTGATATGCGAAAACAAAAGCAAATATCACAAGTGTTAAAAATAAGTGGGGCTAAACCCACAAATAAAATAAAAAATAACAATGAAAATATCTTGGAATATTAGGGGAATGAATAAGAACCCTAAAAAAATGTATTAATAAATTGTGAGGTTGTTATAGACAAGATATTTTTAGATATAGAAGTTGGACAACAAATATTTTAGCCATTCACGGTGTTGAATTTCATCTTGACAAAAAAAAATTTTGAAGGCATTTGATATAAAAGGAGTTGATTGTGGAAACTTAGCAGTTTGAGGAAGATAAATAATATTTTTGATAGAAGGGCAAATGAAGAATATCTCTAATAGAAAGACAAAGTTGGATATGCTTTAATTAACTTGTTAGAAATGTAATGAGAGCAATGTAATGTTTGTTTTCGTAAAGAGAGTGGCCCCCAATAGAAGCCGCACATAGCTTATTAAAAATAATAATAATTAAATTAATCATTCACCTAATTATTTAATATTGAATGTTTTTTTTACATGGTGAAATCGGTAGCTGCCACAAATCCAGGTAGGTTGTCCAGCTTTTATGGCCTCCACAGTATTCTACGTTGTCCACCCTAGAAGTCACCACATAGTTCATCGTACAGTTTACCCCTATAACCACCATGCCATAATCATTTTAAACCTTTTATGCCACTGAAAGCACCAGGAAAGGAACAAGCATTCAGTCCAACGAGGCCCGAGATTTGAACCTTGGACCTCCGTCCCCCTTATGGGGTTTGGTCGAACCAATTGGTCTACACCTCGAACCAATTTAATATTGAATGTTTATATTAATCATTAACATAGATATTTTAATATTTTAAGTATTGATAATACCAACATTATTAATGTCTCACTTGACAAAATTATTAACCAAACAATTTCCATGCTTCAAAATACATGCAACAACACAAGTGCTCTTGTAAATCAAAATACGTCCAAACAATATTTTCCTTAAGCAAGAGGCTTTACAATAATTTCAATGTTATCACCGACCTAAGAAGGATCCCCTAAGCATAGGGTAAGGGCTCTTTTGCTTTTATAACAACCTCCTTGCCCAATGATGCATTTTAATCAAACATATGCAAATGCATCTACATGAGGTTACCTTTGTGGCTCTTGATGATAATTTATCGATCATTTCTCATTTTTTCTCAACTTTGGTGGTTGTCTCTATAGACACCAAATCCTAGCCATTTATAATATATTCATCATCATCAAATCATAGCCATTCACATATACATATATATATATATATATATATATATATATATATATTAAAGCCATTCATCAAAACTCCATCTTAACATGCCATGTGGCAATCCTTGGCACTCATTAAATGCAATTTGTGTCACTTATCAAGTTGCAATCTTAGTCGCTCATCATGTTTTAATCTTAACCATCCATTTATCGTCATCAATACCCTAATCTTAAGTGAAGGGTTATAAAATATTATTCACTTTTTGTGAATAAGGGTCAAAAACATTTGCAAAGAGATATCATTTATATTTTTGCATAACCCTAGCCATCGTCACCTCTATCGTTTGCTCGCTGTAACTCCAATGAACCAGATCCAGACTCTGTTGAGCATTCACCACAACCTGCAAATACCTTAGGGTGTTTCACAAATGCTATAGGGCATCCATCAGATGCTTCAGGGTGTTTGCCAAATTTGAGAGGGCATCCAGCCAACCCTCGGACGCTGTCGAGCATCCACATAATCACAGTTCAAGCTTCCAACATTACAGATCACAAATCAGGTATTTTTGACAAGGCATTTGTTATTATTATTTAATTTATGTTTTTCCTATATTCTGTTATATATTCTGCAAACATTCAGTTAGGGTTAGTAGATTTATCTGTTATACTGAAGAGGGCCTCACATAGTGGAGCCCTCATATGTGCTACTGATTCTCTGGTATGTTTATTTGTATACAAGTGTAGAAAATACTTTTTTTTACAGTTGTTGCAGCTTGGAGTGACCCGCAAGGATATTCAATAAGCCCACTCAATCCTTGTTTGGAGAAAAGAATATTGGAGAACACCATAGTCATTTGGTTGAGCAAGAGGGTTTTATCCCTTTTGTAATCATTGTACTATCAAAATAAGCAATATTTAGCAACCCTTGTGATTCGGGGTATATTGATGTGTAAAAGTGGATTCAAGGATCTTTAATCCAATAATTAATGAATTATTCTTATCATGTGCACAGTGCTTGTTTTGGTTTATTGTTATTTCTCGTATTCATATTTTTCTCTTCACAAAGTGGTGATCACGGTGGGACCCATAAAAGATCTTATATTTTGATTTGCCTTGTTATAACCTCATTCACTAATCTATGTTTTTTTATTTGTTGTAGGTTTTCAAAGCTTGATCGTGAGAAAGTCATAAAATTGAACTTAAGGTTTATGGAGCTTGCAGGGTTCGTTTTGTGGTTACATAGATGTTGAGTTGCATCTGGGGGCCAGATCATATGCATCACTACATCTGGGAGATGCCACACTGTGTTCAGGAGATGCAGTGTCGCATCTAAGGAGCTAGGGGAAGAAAACATAAGGCTTCTAGGTCAGTTACTTTTCAAAACCCTAGCTAGTTTTTATTTTTCCTTTTAATGTTTGTTTATTTCTTTTTAAAATAAAAAGAAGAAAAATAAATGTTCATCTTTTTGTTTAAAAAAAAAGAGAAAGGGGCAATAAATTAAGCATTTTGGTAGGCATTTTTGAAATGAAAAGTTCATTCTAGGGTATTAATTTATTTGATTATAAACAATCATATAGATTGCATTTAAATATAGATCTACATCTTTAAACATATTTTTAGATTGCATTAAGGTTTTAAATTTACTATATTTTATTTTTGAACCTATGTTTCAAAAATATTTTATGGTTATTTGGAACTCATTTACTGCATTTTGGCTCAGGTTTTCTATTGTTTTAATGTTCTATTTTCTATTTTGTATGCCCTTGTATGTGCTTTGATTACATTTATAGGCAACAAACCAGAATTGCATAGTAGTTGCACTCTATAATAGTTTTTTTGCATTTTATTGTTCAAAAACACAATAGAGAACAAAACCTTAAAAGGAACTTCACACACTGCATGATTCACATTAAACATCAGCAAGTTGGATTTCATCACCAATCGTTGATCGAGACCAGCGATGGTGGGATTCATCTTCATCCATTGGCTCACCCCCTAGACACCATAGTAGCCCTAAGTGAGTGGATTTTTGGATTTCATCACCAAAAAATCCCTTACTTTTGGGTGAGCCCAAAGTAGGAAGGATTAGTAAAGCCCTTTTACCACAGGGCTCAATAATAAGCGAAACACAATTGTCGTTCTTGTCCAAGCATGCCCGAGTGTGAAGCAAAAGTTTGGTTGGGCAAGTAGCAAGACTCAGATAGCATGACCTCTCTCGAGGGCTGATTTTGATTCCTTAGGTTTACCTTGACCCAATTAGCCCTTAGGAAGCCATTTTTAGTCATTCATGATTTACCCTTCATCAAAATGGTGGGTTCAAATACACCTTCTTAGTCGCATTCCATCATTCACCTTACATAGTTTTTATAGGTTGAGTTTCAACATAAAAACACACAAAACACACACACACACACAAAAAAGAGAAATTTTGCAAAGACATCAAAAACATTTTATTTTCTTGAGTGATTTACGTGTTATTTATTTTTATTTTTGCACCACAATTCTTACACACATTCGTTACTCCAAATTGCTTTTTAGCTTATGGTATTGACCAAAAATCAAGCCAGAGCTATGAGTTAGCCACTCACTAGCCAACCACTTTCCTCTATGGAGTGCTCCACTCCTTCCCCGACTACTTATGTGGCTAACCTAACCTGTGTGGCATAGAAATACATTTTTACTTGTTTGCTAGACCTTCTCATCTAGCATCCACTTTGGATGTAGATGTGATGCATAGGATAATCCACACCTCCATCCTCGAAATTGAACCATCCACATTGTTCGACCACTGCATCGCTTATATAGATTTTGATGTTGTTAGAGCCTATTTGAGACCAACCAATCTAGTTTTGGAACCCCTTACCATTCCACCTCGATTTGTTCCTACGTTTTAGTAGGAACCTTTGCACTCACACCAAGTTATCGCTAATCCTCTCTTTGAGGTCACATCTACACCTCCACACCAAAAATTTTCCATAATCATTTAGCCAATGCACCTCTGTTCCATCTATCTACACTACCACCCATTCCAACCCACTCTACAAAGCACAAGTTAATGTTGCTTCGTAGATAGCATCAACCATTCCATTAACATCATTTGGGTCTGTTGACCTAACCCAACATACCATTCCTCATTTAGGTACAACTTACCCCCCACCATCTTCAACCAATATTGCCAACACTCACACCATGCCAACCTTCGCTCCCAATACAACCACACAATCAACATTTGCATCTGTCATACAACAAGCATGGAGACATTTAAACCAATTACTTATGGGTAATTAAAATGCTCATCCTTGGCCACAACAGCAGTCGCAAGTAGCGAATTTCAACCATCCACTCACATCCACACAAAATATGTTTTCACACCTAATTAATTTTGGGTATCACAACCACCCACGATCACATCCATGCCATCTCAACTACCCAAAACACCACCATCCCCCAAAATCCACATCATCAACCCCCACCCCATCAACATCAACAATTTCATAACCAATTTTAATATCATACAACACCATCACATGCCCACCACCATCAATCCATTAGCCAACCAAAACCTAATTTCATCACAATAGTTTGTCACCCAACACACACCACCCACGTACACTCATCACACAAACCTGTGCTTCTAAACACCAATGGAAAATCCTAAAATTTAGTCTATACAAAAGCAGATTGACAACTTGATGTTGCACACATCGGGTATGGCATATCAAAAATCCACATTAATATAGATGATCAATCACCACCCCATTCATCCTTTGATACCATCGCCACCATGTCCTGTAGATTTTACATTATTAAATTTTGATAACTTTAAAGGGATAGAGGACCCTAGAGGGCATATAAGTGCATTCATCTACACATGTTTTAGGATTCAAGAGAATGATGCTCTAATCCTTCGCACATTTCCTCAGACACTTGGGGGGATGCCTTAGAATGGTACAACCACTTGCCACATCATAGCATATATACATTTGAATAGTTGGAAGACCAATTCTTAGAAAGATTCTCCCTCAATGTTAAGAAAAACTACATTAACTGACTTATATAATTTACGACAATTTGAATAAGAGTCAATTTATGACTTCGAAAACCATTGGAAGGTAGTCATTACCAAATTGCCATTTTCCCTCCCAATCGACGAACTAACATGAATGTTCATGAGTTTTCTAAAACCTATCTCCTTGTTACTTCAACTACAACAATATAGAACATTCGAGGAGGCTCTCGCCCAAGCCCAAGTTATTGAAGAAATCAAGATCCAGGAGGGTGAGATTAAGCCCAAGAAAAAAGAATGGCAAAACAAGGGCCAAAATAAAGGAAATTATAATGGCCAAACAAAATCTGGGTAAGTTAACCAGGTGGTCTTGAGTCAACCTACCATGCAAAATCAACAATCTCAAGTCCACATTCAACAATCACAACCGCAACCACAAAAAATAACATATCAAGCGGTGCCACCCCCACAACAATTACAAAACCAAGTATCAACTATAGATAATAACCAACACTGACAACCCGCTCGACAAACTCGCAATTACACACCATTTTCTAAATCATACGCATCCATCTTCAGAAGGTTGTATGATACACATGCCATTACCTTACAAAAAATTAAACTAGATGATCCAATTAAATGAGGCAAGGGCTTTAGGGAACACTTTTTCTACCCCTTTCATCGGTAGAAAGGCCATGACATCGACAATTGCTTGATATTTAAGAACATCGTGCAAGACCTAGTAGACCTAGGGGTCATTAAGATGTGTAATCCCTTAGCACAACAAAACCAAAATTTGGGTATTTACCAAACACTTCTTCCTCATCACGAGGAAACACAATAGGCAACGGGGGATCAATTGATATAATTCCCCCTAACCAAATTAACCATGTTCAACAATACCAAGGTTTTGTGGGGGTTGTCCATGTGGTAATCCAAGGTCAAAGAAGCATGAACCACCAATAGCAGTTGGATGAGCAACCTCAAGCGACATAATTCCCTATGGCACCACCAAAAAATGTGTGTCCACAACCGAATCCTATCAATTTGTCTCAACCCATTCATCTTCCAAGTCATTTGCAACAGATAGGAGTCTTCAAAGACCCCTTGCCAACACATGAAACTAACACAACACTTGCCAATCAAGCAAAGCAACCTAAGCAGGTGAATCAGGTGCATGATAGTCCACCTCACCAAGAGTTTGTGGGAATGATCAATGTTGTGATAGAGGACCAAGAATACCTAAATCGATCTACACAACCTGTAGCTCCTTCCAACATTCCCTCCATGCCATAAGTGTTGCTACCACCAAATAAAATCACACCTACTCCATCTCACTTGACATCTCCATAGAATCAAGAACAGGTGTACACACTACACCAAAGTGGAACTAATCCAACTACCACAATTGAACATTCCAAGTAGAATCAAGAACATGAACATGTGGATATACCCATTAGACAAAATCATCATGAACCATCGATATTGGCTCATATGTTGAGGACTTTCGGTCCACATCTACTTAATTATTTTTTATCACTTGCACCCAGTCCACCTTCGCCACCTACTAATTGCCAACAAATTTCATCATCTATCCTACAACCCCCTCAACAATACCAGCAGCTACCGCCACTGGATTTACAACAAATCTTGGATCGGTTAGCTAACATCGAGCTACAATCAAGTTGCCAACACACTCCAATTCTGCAATAAATTTTAACTCGACTTACAAACATTGAGTTACATTTGATTCATCATCAATCTCATCAGCATCCATCTTAGCAACCTCAGTAATTGCAACATCCATTTTCACAATTCACATCTCAGGTTACAATAACTATGCCACAAACTCAAAATCAACCACAATCGGACAACCACACCAAACATCCTATGAAGCTCCCTTGTGACCACACATCGCTTTCAAAGTCTTATTCAACCATATTTCAAAATCTTTATGAAGCATAAGAGATTTCATTACCAAATATAAGACCAAGAGACCTCAACAAGCCATATGGCAAGAATTATAAGAAGCACTTGTATTATCCATATCATCAACAAGTGGGCCACGACATCAACAATTGCTACGCATTTAAAAAGGTGGTCCAAGATCTACAATATAGGGAGAGCATCCCCATTCCCAACCCACCTCATTCAAAATCTCAATTCTGCAACTATACCCCTTTGTTCGAGCCCATGTCGACCATCCTTCAAAATTTGCAGGAGGCAAAAACAATTATTTTACTTGATGTGCACCCTCTCGATCCAAATAGATTTAAATCCAAGCCGTATCAAGATGATCATTATTGCCTCTATCATAGGCAAACGAGTCATGACATTAATAATTTTTTTATATTTAAGAATATTGTTCATGATCTTATTGACAGGAAGACCTTTTCCATAGACGGTCTGCTCACCTCATATGATCAGGACCTTGGTATCAAATCGAACAGTAGTGGGGATGCTCAAGGTATTGTACCTTCCTAGTCATCCACATCACCAACCATCAAACAAATTGGGGATTCTCAGGGTATCGTACCCTCTCCACACTCCCAAAAATTGAACAAATGGGGATTCTTAGGGTATCGCACCTTCCCCACGTTCACCAGTCACAAAACACTTTAGGGATGCTTAAGGTATCACACCTTTCCCATATAAAAATTCATTGTATTTTGTGCATCTTTTCATGCATTTATTCCAATCACACTGCATTCACGCATTCAAATAATTTGCATCCATTCACATAACCTATCATATTATTTGTCATTCGCTTAGTTGGGATAATTGTTAGTCCAATAAGTCTTGTTGCCTTATTCAAGGGCACCTTTGATTTACACATCCAACCCATTTTACCATTTCATAAATTCATATCATAATTTATGATAAAATCTCATCACCACGAGAGTGTTTTTGGTCACTCAGCCACTCCTAGTGTCTCAAGCAACCTCCATTGCATGTCAAGTTTTCTCTAGGACTAAAGCACATTTTCACTAAGAAAATCTTGAGTTCTGGGAGTTGACTCTAGAATTCTTGAACCAAACACATATAACACTTATTAATAATATCTTGTGTCTAAGAATGATGATACCATGATTGGGTTGAACCTTGAAGAAAAAAAATCATTCTTGCTTGTCCCATTATGCACATAGTCCACAAACAGTGGTTTTCATCACTTAAATGTAATGTAGTCCAAAATAAAAATAGTGGTTTTCACCACTTACAACACTTTTAAATAAAAGAGTGAGTAGTAAGGATAGGGTAAAATTCTCATCACACCTCGGTTGAGAATACGATTTCCCAAAACTTTAACTCTTTTACACACCACAAGATAGGTCCCCAACTAGTAAGGATAAGATTACACTTCCATCCAGATGGTTATGTAGTCTGATTCTCCAAAGCTTAGAGATCATACAATTGGATTATGGAGCTAATATCCATTGAGGTTATAGATGCTTGACTGGTAGTTGAGTATGCTCATGCATGGTGACACGTCTCTCTTGAAGAGACCTTTGATCGCACATAAGGACAAGATAGCTTCCTGGTATTCTCTATGATGGGTCTCATCTGACTTTACTCAATATGGGTAAATGAATTCACTTGCACACACATTTGTGCTTTATTGGTTTGAGTCATTACCATGCTCATGATTGGTAATGAATATCCATTGCACACACATTTTGGTCTCTAATAAATTATAAAGAGTTTAAAACATGAGTTTGTTCAAAATCACTAAGATGTTTGAGTCTTTGAAAAAACAATTCTGGATATGTTATCCATAAGTTAAAATAGCATCCATACCATAATCACATCACTACATGAGTCTTCCACTTCATATCCCACCATTAGATGTTGATGTCCTTGATTAAGCAACAAAGATAAAGTTGGTCAAGCAAGAGTCTAAATTTTTTTATGAATGATCATTAGAACATGATACCATTCATTTATTTATATTTATCAAACAATCATCAAGCAACTTGGGGGTGCTTAAGGTATCGCACCTTCTCCATCAGTCACATAAAAAAATACTTGGATATGTTCAAGGTATCACACCTTCCCTAATTAAAGAATCAATCCACTTGGGATGTTCAAGGTATCACACCTTACCTAAGAAAACAATCAATCCACTTGGGGATGTTCAAGGTATCACACCTTCCCCAATAAAAAAATCAATCAACTAGGGGTGCTTAAGGTATCACACCTTCCCTATCAGTCCAAAAAACAACTCAATCAATATATCAATCGTTAGGTTCAAATGGTTGTGCCATTTGCCTCACATTCAATCAATCAATCCATCATCAACCCTATCATACCAAGGCAAATACAACATAATCCAATCAACAACCCTATTTTGTTGGGGTAAAAGCATAATCAATCCATCCATCATAAGCCCTATCTTACTAGGGCAAAGGCAGCATCATCCAATCAATAGCCCTATTCTTCTAGGGCAAAAGCAAAATCAACCAAACCATTAATAGTCCTATCCAACACTAAAATCATCCAATCAATAAGAAGAATGATATGCACTTACTCCATATCATTCCACAAAATCATCAAATTAAAACACTGTTGCATCCAACAACATCATCTCCCTTCATCATCATCAAGTCCACCTACATAATCAAGTGAACCTCGTATCTAGTGATTTACCCTATTCCCCTAGCGGTTGTAGTGATTGGCTATCCATGCATTTCGATAGGATGGGTAGATCACCATAAGGACGCTTGCTCAAATCATCATCCCGTGTAATCTTGTTCAAAAAAATTGATGGTCCTTCTATTTGTAAATGCGATTGTGATCACGAAAATTTGCTCAAAGCTATCATTAGCCCTTTTCTCAGGCAAAATGTGAAACTCTATTACAAAATTCCAATTGCATCATTAGTATTCTTTATGGGTAAAAATTGGAACTCCCTTACAAATTCCACTTGCATCATGCCAATAGTTAGGTCCAAAAGTGTGGTCCCTTGAAGTGAGGTCCCTGCCTCCACCACATGTTCACCAACGTTGGCTAATTTATCCACAACAACATTGCACATCGTGCTAAAAGCAAATTTTCAACAACATAGATCAACCTCAAACTTGGGGTAACCAAACTTGACTTTGATTTCAATATTTGCATACATCATACACATCCATTGCATTGTCCACATTTGGTCAATTGGCTCGTGGGTTCCATTCTTCACCCATTGACCAATTGAGGGGGTAAGCCAAAATCCCAAAATTTTCAAATCTTCTTGCACGTTGAGTCCATTCCATCCAACCAGGTGTCTCTTGTTTTTACACCACCTTGTGTTTCACGCAATGTGATACAAAATGGGGCATCTGTAGACACCAAATCCTAGCCATTCATTGTCCACTTATCATCATCAAATCATAGCCATTCATCATTAAGTTATATATATATGTGGTCTATTCACTAAAACTCCATCTTAATGTGCCATGTGCCAATCCTTACCACTCATTAATCACAATCCATATCACTTAACAAGTTACAATCTTAGTCGCCCATCATGTATTAATCTTGGCCACTTGTTGGCATCATCACAACCCTAACATGAATGAGGGCAATCATAAAATATTATTCACTTTTCATGAATAAAGGTCAAAAAATATTTGCAAAGAGAGATCACACACATTTGCACGATCATTTCGCATAAACCCTAGTCAGAGCCCTCGAACATTTTTGAGCATCTACGCAATATCGTTTCGAACCCTCAAAAGCATAGATCACCATCAGGTATTGACAAGGCATTGTTTATGTTATTTTATTTATGTTTTCCTGCACTTTTTACTATCTGCAAATATTTTATTTAGGATTTGTAGTCTATATATATATATATATATATATATATATATATATATATATATATATATATATATATATTTTTATATAATGTCAGTGCTACTAAACCTTGTTTGTTGATTGTGTGCAGGTTATAAATCATTGATGCAGCAAAGAGAGTGGCCCTATAGAGGATACACAAGCCCACTCCACAACTTGATTGTAGTAGAGAAGATCGAAGACACTATAGTTTGTTGGATCTAATCAAAAGGGGTTTCTCCCTTTGATCTATTTGTAATCTGAGATGAGCATACATTTTTGTAACCCCTAATACATTTGGGGTAGAAAGCATTGTAAACGAAGATCAAGGGTTTATTAAAATTCAATACAAATCATTCTTTTACATTGTGCATTGCTTGTTTCAATAGTTTATTGTTTAGGTGTCAATTTTCACTATTCACGGTCCCATACCAATCCACCAATGAGAGTACCTAGTCGTACAATGACAAAATTCATCAGCAGTACCATATTCTAAAAATAACATAATCTAAATTTTAAAAGGCATAAGTACTATCAACTCAATTTGATAGAATATACATTTAATATCAACACATCAATACATCAATCAAACAACAAGGAGAAGTCATGTCAAAATGGGCCATTACACCACGAAAGTGTGGAGACCCTGGTTCGAATCCTCGGGCCTTGTAGTACCAGAGGTCATATTACGCCAGCATTGTCAACTATGTTAAAATTTTACCCGATGCAACTAGAGGCTATAGCGGCAGCAAGGAGTAGGATTCGAACCCATGATGAGGTGATGATAAAATATTACAAGTTATCATTATTCTAGTTTATGCAAAAAAAAAAAACTACTCAAAAAATAATTTCTTGTAAAGAGAAGCAATTGATTAAGTTTTTCATGGATGGTTGACTTATTTATCAAGTAGAAGAGTATCTAATGATTGAAAAATAAAACAAAATATTCATATGAAGATAATGGTAAAATATTTATACATTGTACACCATCCTTAATACCTCATGTTTCGTTATCTTGTAGTTCTTCATGCATGACATTAATATAAAATAAATAGGTTTATCCAATCCATAACTTATTATTTATGCAAATTCATATATGATGGTAAAGTCTAACACAACAATATGAACATGGAATTCATTATTCTAGTCTCGAAATACCATAATTGACATAGTGATAAGCATATATTTTAACTACTTAAAGGTATTTTGGTGTTCCTTCCTCCACTTGAATTGAATATATTTTTCTATGATTTATTAAGGGTATTGTACAACTCTATTATTTTTTTAATGAACCTTTGGTAATACACATATTTCCTAAAAGGGTTTCTATGAGTTGATGTTTTATGGTTTCCCCATAGTCACACCAACATCAATCTTGTTGGGATCCATCCTTGGCTGGTTTTGATAGACATAATGAGCCAATAGATTCTTGTAGGGAACTATCAACATTATAACTCTTGGGATTTAGTGGATTATGGGAATCCATAAACTATGTGTATTCCTCCAATGCCTTAAACTGCTTCTTCTTTTACTCGTATATTGAACAATAGACCAAGAAGACTTTGAACTTCCTAGTTAACATTTATACAAGACTATATTGGATGATTGTTTGGAATATTACACAACCTAAAATCATTTAATTGTAGCATAATTCTATTTTCATTGTAAAGGTGGTATTTAGCATATTCTCATTTATAATACTCATTTACTTAGTTCTAAATTATATGACAATAAATGAATATATTTTATGTCAAGCTACTTCTAAAATTTAAATATTAAATAAAATAAGTTATATGATAGCTATCATTTGAAGTCCCTTTATAAACCCTAAATTACTTGATGATTGTAAGGAGTGTGATTATGATTTAGAATTTTTTGATGCACTATAAATAGGTTAATATAGTCCATGTAGAAAATTTAATATGTAGACAACTGTTAATGTTATTTTCCATTTAAATCAAACACATCTATTATATTATATTTTATTAAATATAATTTACTAAATGATAATGTGAAAAAGTAGAAGATCCTATCATTTTTAACGAGATTCTTGATGGACATAATTGTAGTTCATGATGATTATATTTTTTGAAAATATATGAATGATTTGCAAGGATGTATTAAGAATTTTTTGTATAAAAACTAGAAAAAATATGATTGCAAGTTCATATTATAAGGGATGATAAGAAAGTGTATCTAAATCCATGAGACATCTTAATACCAAGGTAAAATTTATTAGTCACTGCTTGAAAAGTATCAAAATAAAAGTACTAATATGGGTTAGGTCTAGTGTAATAGTTTTGTACCATGGCAAATGAAAATAATTATAAAAGTAAATTACATGTAAATACCATGATATAAGGACAAATATAAAAAAATTTAAGCTCCACACTTGAAACTTTTGATAGTCAACACATAATTGATTTTGTGATCAACAAAGGATGTTGATTTTACAAGAGAAGTGAGCGATGAAGTTTTGAATCCATGCACGTCATTGATCTTTTAGATCTATGATAGACATTGTTTTGTTGCACAATAGAAATTTGACAAAGTTTTGACACTACATGGGTCATCTAATCTTCGATCAACAATAAGTGTTGATTCAAGAAGGTAAAAATTCCATGATAATTCTTGAGCCTGCATGACCCCTTGATTAAATTAATATCCAACAACATACCCTAATTCTTGAAAAATATAGTTTGCGAAGGAGTAAGATTGCATGCATCATTGATCTTTCAAATCAATATCAGACTTTGATTCCACAAAAGGAAGGTCCATCAAGGGCCTTAAATCCATGTAAGCCATGGATTGTTCATTTGATGACCCATGCCACTTTATAAGACCATCAAAAGAAATTTCAAAAGAAATTTTAAAAGAAAAGAAGTAATTGTCCCATCAAAGAGTGCATCCAAGGAAGATCTATCATCGATCTTAGATCAAATGATCTACAATTTTTTTGAGGGATAGAAAGGCATGTGAATCATAAATTTATGCAAGCTATTCAATTATAGTGTTCAAAAACCCATAACATCTTCTCTAAACTCTTAGTAACAACCAAAGTGCCCTTCCATTGGTTGAAATATAGCAAAATCAACACCCATATATTAGGTTCCTCTACACTTGATTGAATACGTAGTGACTAGACACATGGAAAATAAGTGAGCTATCCTAATTAGGCCTAATATGATGGCTTGCATGTATTAAGTGCATATTTGAAAGAGCTCCACCAACTGTTTGATCAAGAAAAAAACCATCTAACCTGATAGATCTAAATTTTGAAAGGGACAATAACGACAAATTAAATTTATCAACAACCTTTCTCCTTATGTGGAAAGGAACCTCCATGACCAATAGACATCTTTATTGTAAGCATGAATTTCTAGATAAGTAGTTGGTACCTTAGCAACAATTGTTGTTGAAGCTCTAATTACAGGGACCTCAAGTTTGATGAAATTAATTACAGACTTGTCCCACGACCACTCTTTGAGAGAATTTCTAGTAAGGGTAGTTGGTAGTAGTAGTAGTGAAAACCTCAAATCTAGAGGCCTCAAGTTTTACAATATTAATGGCTCTAGATCTAGAGACCTCAAACCCATCAAAATTTTATGCAGGCCCATCCCTTGCTCAATCTAGGAGGGAAAATTTTGAATTATTGTACAACTTTTGAGGCAAGTAGGCCCTACTTTTAGGTATAAGTAGTAGTTTGAGTTATACTGTAAGGCATTGAAAGTTGTCTACTTGTACCTATTACTTGGCCTTGTGCATATATTTCCTTTTAACTCCCTTCTATGTATAATTTGGCTTGAATCTTGAATAATTTTGTTAATAGCATCAAGCATATTCTAATCTAACATATCTGTAAAAATAATATGTGATATATACATATGAGATTGTGGCTAATTTTGCTTTAACTTTTTCTTATGTGTGTTCATTTTGTGCATGGATGCTAATGTCAGATTAGGGCCATATTTATTTTCTAGCTATTATGAGATGATAAATGTGTTAATTTTATTTTAGCTATGCATAGAGGGGACCTTTTGTTATTGGCACATTGCTAGGTTAACTTAGGATTTTATTTTTTGCATTTCTCTTCCCTTTTACTTTGAAGCAAGTGATTTAGGAAGGTGTGATAAAGATCACATCTAGTGAGGATCCAAACTCTAGCAAAATATTAGAGGTTGCCTTGTAAGCGAGTCCCTCACAGAGCTTCCTGACTATGTCGCTTAATGCGAGGTGTGCCTAACACATCCAATTTTTGCCATGGATGCCTTGTACATACTAAGCAAGCAAAAATTTTGTTTGGCATACCCATGGGGATGAACCTGAACAATCCATTCCATGAAGAAAAATTAGGATTAATTCATCGCCTAAACACATGCATATACAACATATACCATTTTGGTCATTAACATGGTTCTTGTTGTTGGGAAACTTCACTTGCATGTACCTCTATCAAACTTTGTTCTCCAAGGTCATCCCAAAGTGGATTTTCAACACACAAATGTGGTCGATTCTTTACATATTTTTTTCATCATCGATATTTATTATATTTAAATCCAAGTGAACTTCACTACTTGTAGTACTATCACCAATTCTAAAACATATAGAAATCTCAAAATGTTTACCATCATCTAAGAAGAAAAGAGTATTGTTATGTACAATGATATCTTTGCTAATTACAATCTTGTTAGTATATCAAACAATCTATATGCCTTGGATTATTCACTAAAGTCAACAAATAATATTTTTTTGCTTTTTACATCTAACTTTGTTTTTTTATTAGGAATTAATACAAAAACAACAAAATAAAAAATATGAAAATAACTAATCAAATTTTTTCTTCCAGAAGTTGCTTCTTTAGGAGTAACATTATACAAAAATTTACATGGAATTGAGAATGAATACTGCAATATTTACTACTTGTACCTCGTAACAATATGGTATATTTTGACTGTACACTATGCATTTGGTCATCTCTATGATTGTCTTATTCCTCCTTTGTACTATATTTTGTTCTAGATTTTAAGGAGTCATATATTTCCTACAAATACCCTCATGCTTGCAAAAATTCTAAAACTATTTTGAGGTAAATTCACCTCCATTATTTGATTTCAAGATCCTAATTTGCTTTTCAAATTATTTATCGATAAAATCCTTAGTAGTTTCAAAGTATTTATTTAATCTCAAGATCCTAATTTGCTTTTCAAATTATTTCTCTACAAAATACTTAGTAGTTTGAAAGTATGAAACACATTCATACTTATACTTGAGGTAGTTTACCCACATCTTCCTTGAATAATCATCACCATTTGCAAAAAATATTTTACCTCACAAATAAAAGGTGTATTTATTGGACCACATAAATCAATATGCACTAAATCCAAACCACCTTGTGCATGCTAAGACTTACCCGTCTCAAATAGTTGATAACACTATTTTTCAAGTTAAAAATCTGCACATAATATTGCTACTCCATAATGAATCACAATTCATGAACCATGTTAGTGAAAAGTCACAAATACTTATAATTGACGTGACCAAATCTCTCATGCCAAAGTACATAACTATTATCTTCATTTGCTAAAGAAAATATATTGGTAAACTTGGCATCAACTAATTTGTATTATCCCTTCTCACCTATACTAAGATTAATGAACTTGTTTTTACCCACATGCATCACCTCACATCTATTTTTATGAAAATGCACAACAATTTGATAATTCCTAGTGATTTCAGTAATAAAAAAATATTTTTGTTCATATCAAGAACATACTAAACATTCTTGAAGGTGTTTGTAACATTGTTTTTCAATGTCACAGTAACATCACCACACCTTTCAATAAAGTATGATCTACCATTGTCAAGTGAAATATACTCATCCTTAATTAGATCTTCAACGAAATAAACATACTAGTCTTTTTGACATGTATAATGTCTAGATGCTCTAGAGTCAAAGTACTACTTGGTAGATTGACCAGATAAACTATAAGTTATTATAAAAACAAACTTCTTTTCGCGATCTTCTATCTCAGCAATATTTACTTGTTTCTTTCCTTGTTTACTTTTTTTTATTGAACTTACTACAATCCCATTTGAAATGGCCAGGTTTCCTATAATAAAAATAAAATGACTTGGGTTGCTTTATATTAGAATTTTTACCATGCTTCTGATTAGATGATGAGGGCTTGACATTTTGATTGTATTTATGTTTGGCTATAGCAATAAATGCACTCTTCATACTTCATTAGGTGGATACTTCCATCCATGATTATCTTCTCTATTTGGTAAACTCAAGAAAACATATTTTCAAAATGAAAAGTTTTATTATAAACAAGCAAATATAAAGACTTAACAAAAGGTTGATAAGGTGGAGGCAAACCTCACAAAATAATGTTAACCATGTTCTCGTCATTGACTATCTTCTAAATATCAGACAATTGATCTCTTAGATCCTTTAGATGCATAAGGTACTAAAAAATAAACCCTTATTCCTCCAACTAGGAAGAATAGAGAAGATTATGCAAAAATAAAGCACGTCTTGTTTTAGATCTTTGATACTTATTTTACAACTTTCTCCATAGTGTTGTAGCATTATCCTCATTACAAACTTTAGGAACTAAGTCATCTATAATAAACAAATTGATAAGCATTAAAACTTATCTATGTCACTTGTTGAAGTTATTTACATCATCTTCTAGTTTAGTTTCTTTATTAAAAACTATATTTGTCGAATCTTGATACTCACAAATTGTAAGTATCTTACGTCTCCACACATTATAATTTCTTCTAGTCAATTTCTATGAATTTCGAAGGATTTGAGTTTGAATATTTGTCATTCTTCCACTAATAATAACCCCGAACAACAAACATAGATTTTTTTTTTTTTTTTTTATTTAATAAGTTACATGTGGCTTCTATTGGGGGCCACTCCCATCAAAATACCAAAATATTATATTTGTTGTAGCATACCTTTTATCATAGTTTTTAATTTCTTTTTTTCTTAAATATATTCTTCAACTTTCTCAAAGTGCTATGTTTCCAAAATCAGCTCCTTGACATCATTTTGATTAAGACATAAAATCTCACTTGGCCAATTGCCTTCTAAAATTTGAATTTCATCGGGATGAAGATCAACACCATAATTCGCTAATTTATTTGCTACCCGATTTCCTTTAAATGTTACCAAAAGATTTGACATTCCATATCTTCATTTGCTCCTTTAAATATTTCAACTTTTGAACAAACCTGTATATACATGATCCTTCAAATTTTGATTCATCCCACCATAACATAACCATTTGGAAAAATGAGGGTCTTGGAGCCACATAGACTGGAAGCAAATTGGCTTTAGATGACCATTATCAAGTAACTCACAAGTCAAAAGAAAGGATTCATGATTTAATATAGCTCACAATAAAATATTTGAAGAGATTGTATACTTTATTTGCAACCATTTATCGGATAACAAGAATCTATCCAGTCTTTCTACCATTTGATTTTTCCCAATGCGTCTATTATCCCATGTATATTGAAAACTTGAGGGACTAACATCCCAAAGATCATTTGAATTGACAAATGAAGCAAAATATTACATTTATTTAGTCCATCCTATACTGCCACCCTTATTTTCCAAAGGAAATAAAATAGTATTAAAATCACCCCCAAAAATCCATAGATCACAATGAATCGTCATTGTATTTGATTAAAATAG
The DNA here is from genome assembly GCA_028583015.1 of Wollemia nobilis. Taxonomy (NCBI): domain Eukaryota; kingdom Viridiplantae; phylum Streptophyta; class Pinopsida; order Araucariales; family Araucariaceae; genus Wollemia; species Wollemia nobilis. Next base: position 12,489,940 of record JAQPPZ010000521.1, on the reverse strand, counting down.
GCTAAGGTCCTTCCAACATCTTTCATGAGGAGTGACTATAGTTGGAGCATATACATTGATAACCCCAACTTTGATGTTTTTCTCTATCCTGCAAAATGATCCAACAACCCAATTACTTTTTGCTTCTAGTAGTTGTCCCATATTATTGCAATACTACTCGAAGCTCCTGTAGAAGAACCGCTAAACAATCACATGTCTTCCAAATCTTCTTAAAAGCATCCTTACATTCCTCACTGCTTAATTTTGTTTCGTATATTAAAATAAACTCAAGGCTATAACAACCTATTAATCCTTAATAACTATTTTTCTTGGGGTTTTATTCATACCCTTAATATTCCATGATATCATTTTTATCAACACTTTTATTTTTATTAGTGGTCTTAACCCCGCTTCTTGTTAACACTTGTGATATTTTTATTTGGCTTCCCAAATCAATATCCTTTTGAGTTTCTTTTTCTCTTTGTTCCTGCTTTGGTGACCTTCCTCTCCTTCTTCTTTTTTCGCCAACACTCTCATCTTCATCATTCTCTCCTAATTTTTCATATTGTTCAAAATAAGACTTATCTTCTAAAGATTTATGTTGCCCTAAAGAGTCAAAAGTGCAAAGAATAGCCTCATTGGCATTTTTATATTTAAGTTGTCTTGAAAACTCTAAACTGTATAGATGATCCTCCATAGTCATCACTTTCTTATGTTGGCCTCAAAACCCTAAATTTCCTTGGATATCCTCCATAAGATTTTATTTACTCTACTGCTCTTGAAATCCTAAAGTGCATAGAATGCACTCCGTACTACTTTCATTTTTATTGTAAGGAGAAGATTTTATTCTACTTGAGGATAATAAAGGTGATTTGCTTGGATTAAGCTTGACCTACTTCACCTCATTTGCTTTAAAAAAATTCTTCCTATTTTTTCTTTTTTTAATTTTCCTTCCCCTCTTCCTTCGTACTTTTAGCTCCTATAATCGAACTTGTGCATTGTACTTCCTCATCCCCTATATTTTTTTTTCTAATTGTTGAATCAAGTGAACTATAATGACCTTTTCCATCTGATGATGTAGAGGGATTTTTCTAGCCACTTTATTAGGAGTGGAAAATCCTTGATTTGGTCTAGCTTCTCCTATGATATGATCTCCTTGTTTCAAATTGAATCTACTCTCCTGCCCAAAAGTTTCCATCTCTTCCTCCATTTTAAATTTGTAGTCTCTTGCCATGTGCCTAGTTTCATGACATTTACGACATCTAAATACAATGTTTTCATAATCCACTTGTTGATCCCATTCTCTTGATTTAGATTTAATCCTAATCGATTGTGGTAAAGGTTTAGAAATTTCATGGGAACACATATTCGAGTGTATGCAACATGCCTTCTCTCCTTAGTAGTTGGTCCCTCCATGATGAATTCACCTAGAGTATTACCAATATTCTTCAAAATCTCCTTATTGATGAGTTGATAAGGAAGTCCAAAAAGCCTAATCCATATCGAAAGCTTTTTAATAGTTTATGTGTCCATAGAAAAATTCTCACTCCAAGGTCTTAAATATAATGCATCTTTACCCCTAAACCATGGGCCTCCATCCATTATTTTATTTCATCACTTAATTGTGAACTAGAGAAAATAATGAGGAAAAATCCTTTTGGAAGAAAATTCATGAAGTAATTTGAATTTAATCCCCACTTCCACTTGATCCAATTTTGAATCTAAAAAAACTTGGCCAATATCCATGAAACTTACATATTAACCCTCTAGTTTTAAGAACCATTATATCATGCTCAATCATCTCATCCTTGATAATCACTTCTGATGTAGAATCTTCTACCTATACTGGGTTTGCCATAGATTTACTCTTCATATTTTGTTAGCTAGGGTATCCATACTTCTAACTTGGTCATTCATACATTCAGTAAGGAATTTCACAAATGACTTTCTTTCCATGTTACTTGGATTTTCTTCAAATGAATCCTTTAAATTCTCATAAGATCTTAAAAAAGAAGAGGCACTTTTTCCTTGATCACACTTTGCTTTCTACTTTTTTCTTACTTGCTCACACTTCCTCCTCACTCCTCGTTCGTGCTCACCCTCACTTTTGGCTACACTCACTCCTAGCTCATGCTCGAACTTGCTTTCGATTATAGTTGCACTCACTCCTGGCTCGCACTCACACTCGCTTTCAACTACACTCACTCCCTACTCGCACTCACATTGTAACATCCCAATTTTTACCCTACTTTGTGTTTGCATTATATAGCTTAAGGTTTGATTTCATAGAGGTAATTATGAAATAAAAATAGATAAAGTATGCTTGGCTAAACTAGGAGAATTTGTTGCTAAATATAAATTGTTAGTGGCATTTAAGGCATTTACTTGGAATGTTTCTTTGTCTCCTTAGTTAGTTGAGAAATTAATTGCTAAGATTGGTTTACTTGGTTAATCAAGATCTTTAATTTGTGTTAAGCTTGATTAGTGGACAACATTAAAGAAGCATTAAATCTAGTGCTATTTTGTCCCTAGATTAGTTACAAGTTAATTGTGATTAATTAAGTTAATTAATTAGTTGCTTAGCAATGAAGAAAATATTAGTTGAAGAATTGGTATGTGTTGGGTTGTGATTGGACCACCTCATTTTCAAAGTCAAAATAACTCCAATTTCTAGATAACATTTATGATGGGCTCATCTTCAACAATTTTTAATAATAAAAAAATGGTTATGGGGGGAGGGTGAGTTCCATTATAAATAGAGGCATTTGGGAAGGCATGAGGGAGCGATATTTGTGGAGTGAGATCAGGGAGTATGCTCTCCAATAGAATTGGATCAGAAACCAAAAGTCTCACATTTTTTGCAAATTGGTTTTGGAAATCTAGAGGTTCCTAGGGAGTATGCTCTCCGGGTTTTACTCGGATCAGAAACTAGAAGGGCCTCATGATTTACCTTAGTTTTCCTCGCCTCGTTACTTTGTTTAAAAAAAAAAGAAGCACGTGTGGGACAAAGAACTGGGAGACTTGCCAGAGCTTGGGTCAAAGGAAGTCAACGAAAGATCCAGGTCAGGATTATGAATTCCAGATACCATATAGATAATGAGTATGCTTGATTAAGGAATGAAGAGATAATATAGAAGTAGCCTTACTATTGTAAGGGATAAAGGGTTTAATGGAGTATAAAGAAAAGCTTTGAGTTTAAGAAGTTTGTTGTTCTACAATTTATGAGGGTTCTTGTCTGAAAACATGGTTTGCATTAGCTTTATAAAAAATGTTCTTCTAAATAATTTAGAGGATTCGAGTTTAATGGACCATTTTATAAAGAAACTTACAAAATTGAATATGACTTGATGTGAGCTTGCATGGGTAAGGTAGAAGCTTACGTATAGTAGGCACAAGGGCTAAGTCTAGGTTTTATTGTAAAAAAAATAGTGACTCTTGAATGTGTTAAAGATAGAGTGATCTCAAGTTTTATATAGAAGAAGCCCTATTCTACGATCTTGAGCGCAGGTTTACCTTCGGTAAGAGCGCTCAAGCTCCATTATAGGACTCTCATGCCCTGTGTAGTATGTTTTGGGTAGCCATATCATAAACCGAGCGATCTAGTTGTGGATGAGGGACAAGAATCACTCTACTTGTAGATATGAAGGTCATTGGTGATGTTTAGATTCATTTGCCATCTAGAGGGGGTATGTCATAAAAAATGTAGACGCTATGGTCGACACCTTCGTTAGAAATTTCTTGGATGACGTCTTTCGGATGGGATGCAATGCATCCTCTGGACAAACGTTGAAACCTTGGTCCTGTTCGACGAGTGCAAGGGACTTCCAATTCGACTTGGGTTGGGTTTTAGAGAGAGTTTACGTGATGCAGATCGTGTTCGAAAGAAACACAGTCGTTGTCCTATGAAAGCCTGAAACGACATTGATTTTTGGTAAATTAAAACTTAGGGTTATTTCCCTAAAGGTCTTATGAAAAATATAATAATAATTCTAACAATGACAAACCTTAACCGTCGATGATGAAACCCATCTATGACTCAGTTTGCACCACTTGTCACTACCCGGTTGGTTGCTTAGGGTTTGAGCTCCCCATGCATGAACGAAATGCACGTAGGCGTGAGGCTTCAAGCAAGATCCGAGGGCCATGTCATCGAAAGGCTTCAGGGAGGCTACCACCTCGAGTAGCATGCTAAGCGCTTAGCCGTTAGGCTAAAGCGCTAGCACCTAATGTAGGCCTTCCCTTGTAAAAATTAAAATCGATGGGAAGAATTTTCCTATCAATAGTAATGCTTTAAGGAAGTATGATAAGAGTTCAGTTAGAGTATGGGTGGTGAAATGAAACAAGGAGGTGTAACAAGGTTTGTGGATAGGAATCATAGACCTAAGTTTTGTGATTATCACTTTGAGTCTTGGATTTGTTATTAAATAAAAAAAAAAATCTTTGGAAGCTTTGTTCTAACTCAAATTAAGACAAAAAAAGAAGTTTAAGTTCACCCAAGGAAAATTTATATGGGTACCTTGTCCATTTATGGTATAAAGTTTTGAAATGTTCATGAGTCTATGAATATCTCTAGTCATGAACAATATTAATATGACACAAAACTATTTGATGAAATCCAATGCTACATATATATGTATATGTCACAATATAAGAAGTTAATTCTAGGTTGAAACTTAGAGTGACTTACATTAAAGGGAATAATCCTTTTTGAAAATATGTGGTAAACATAGTTTGGTCTACTCTTAGAGAGTTTGATTGATTATGATGGATGTTTTTGGCCAAATCTAGCAAAGATGCTAGTAGTGGATTCTTTTGACATTGTGATTTTATGTTATGAACAAGATTGTTTAAATGTTATTTCTGGGTGCTTATGTCTCTTGAGTCTTGGTAACAAAAATGTATAATGGCACATTTTACCATACTGTGATTCCAATGCATTGTACAAATAGAATCATGTATATGCAATCATGCATGCTAAATTAAGAAATGAAATATTGTGATGGCATAGTCTAATATGGGAGAAAGGGTAACTGGGTTGCATTTCTCGGGAACATATGGGGGTTCTCCGTAGCCATGTCAATGGATGCAGTTAGTATAGATTTAAGAGCATGTTTCCTGTGTGATGAAATATGGGATGAAAGGAATGGGAAAAGTTTCATTCTTAGGAAAGTATGGGATTTCCTACTCTTGAATTGTGTTGAATGCTTGGTTGTTGAAAAATTGTTTGCATTCTATGGATTACTATTGCATGGCATTTTGTAGTTAGATATGCATGTTCATAATTTGGATTGTCCTGATCCCGAGTAACCTATCACCTAGTACTGGTTGGACTGAGGCAACTATTCCTGAAGTACCTGATGAACCTGAAAGAGAGTTGAAGACCAGAAGAAGTTGTTATTGTATTCAACTCAATGAGGCTATTGTTGTAACATTAAGAGCTTTCTGCAAAAGAAATGATGTAATAGCTTGTAGGAATTTATGATTCATTGAAAAAGGTTTCATAATGTAACTTCCGAATATCTGATTGTATAGGCTATAATCAATGTAAATCTCTTTGAAGTATTATGTTCTAAAAACAAATTGTTTACCTGATCTAATATATATTACTTGAATTCTCAAGTGGATGCTTTGAGTATGAATGGTTAAATTAGATCTTTATAATTCTGTAAGTACAAATGTGGAAACACAGGATGAACATAAACATATCAAAGATTATACAAATGAGAGATCTAAATAGTTAATAGTCAATGAGATAAAGTGGTAGACAACATATGCCTACGAGAATCGGTTGGATGATTCCCTTAACAAACCATATGGGGTATGGTTGGTTGGTTAAGCACTGCACCTAAAAATATTATATCATTGGAAAACAATGAGTAGTCATCAAGGCATACACTTAAAGTTAGGTTGAAAGATACCTATGGTTAGGTTGAAAGATACCTATGGTTAAGTTGAATGATACCCATGGTTAGGTTGAAAATATACCTATGGTTGGAACTAGTTTAACTTAGGGTTAAACTTAAAAAGGGAAATGAGCGTTCTGGTTGAAACAGACTAGAAAATTCTCATTGATCATTATGGGACACTGGCCACTCCCATACACATGGATAAAATCTGATCAAGTTGATTCATGTGTGGTGCATAGCCTTGGAAACTCATGTGACTACTTATTCAATGGAAAAATATATAAAAGACTCTCATACGTATGTAAGTTTGTAAAAAAAATGATGATGATGGTTAGTTTTGGTTGGGTAATTTGGGGTTATTACAGTTGGTATCAGAGCCTAGGTTAGATAGGCGCAAAACTCTAAATTTGATGTCTCTAAATTTGATATGTAAAGTAAGGATAGAGAAATGGTGCGGATGTAGAAAATGAGCAAGTCTTGCCCCCCATGTTGAACCCCTGGTGAATCAAATTGGAAGAGCTAGATGAACCCTCCACTAACGTGGGTCTTAAGTGGTGTACTTGATGCTCTTTTGGGGATCGTACTTGCCATTTGAAGCTCTAAACCAAAATTCTTCCTTACTTAGTCAAGATGTTGATATTCAACTTAAGTCATCATATAGAAAGGAGAAATACTTTAGAGCTAACAAAAAACTTTAGTTAGTATAAGCCTTCGGTATAAGATTGCAAACTAATGCATCTCTTTAACCAGGGATTATGCCACCAAAACTTGGTAGTGGAGCAAAGATGCCTCCTCGAAGATCTCGACTAGCTAGTCTTGATAATTTTGGAGAGGGTCATGTGGGAGAGAGTTCAGGAAACCCTAAGGGGATGGAGAATCTCACAAATCTAGTTCAGAATATGCAAGGTGAGATGTCAACCTACAGAGAGTAGTTGACACGATAGAACAATTTGTTGGAAGTTCTTAGGGAGAAAATTCAAAGAAATAACAATAGGGCACCCGAAGCTCCTGCTGAAGCAGTTATGGAAGAACCAAATGACCCTGATCAGGCAGTTAGAACTCGTATTAATGCCAAATTAGAGAAAGACCTAAAGCATGTTAAGGTTAGAAAATTTTTAGGAAAGGAAAGTGGAGATTCTACCGAATCATGGTTAAATGAACTAGCAATTTACTTCTCTATGAGAAATTACTCCTCAACCACAAAGATAGTCTTTGTCATAGGACTTTTGATAGAAGTTGGGTTGGAATGGTGGGAAACTTACTGCAAGGATAAAAATATAAACATAATTCATTATGAGTGGGACGTGTTTGAAAAAGCATTTAGAAAGATATTCCTTACTGAGCAATACTACGCCAGGAAGCTAGATGAGTTTACTCAGCTAAAGCAAAGGGAGCAATCAGTGGATGTATACTATAGGAACTTCACTAGACTCCTTAAGTACATTCCAGCTTATGAAAATGATGATAAAATGAAGGTGCATCAATTCCTTTCAGGATTAGATCATCAGCTTAGGATCTCTGTCAACATGTTCAAACCCACCAATTTGGAAATTGCATATGATCTAGCTTGTCAAGCAGAGTACAATCACAAAAAGAACAACAATCCCATCCAAGGATTCAAGAAGAACTACCAAGACCCATAGAAAATAAAGTGGAATAATGAGCCAAATCAAAGGAATAAAGAAGGGTTTAAGTTTGGTAAAAGAAATGATGGGTCAGCAAAAATATTTAAGAAGAAGTTTTAGTCTAAGGATAGAAACTTTACCAATGTGGAGAAGGCCAAACCCGTGAATCAGGTAGAACCAACTCCTACTAAAGGTAAGGAAAAATTAGTTCAAGGTTCGACTCAGAATTTGAAGGTTGGATGCTATGAGTGTGGGGGACCTCACTATGCCAAAAATTATCCACGACGTATAGGAACTAACCAGAAGGCAAGCTATAAAGGACATCAGATTTATGTTGCTACTAGAAATCAGAATCTTGATGGACAAGTGACCCCTATGCTCTTACAGGGTAAGTTTTTTGATAAAAATGTTAGAGTTTTGATAGACAATGGTGCTACGGATAGTTTTATCTCTAGTAGTTTTATTAGGGATATGCCAGAGAATCCAAAGTCTTTGGAAAAAGGGTGGAAAGTCGAGTATGGTTCTGGATAGACCTACTCCATAGACCAATATTATCCCTTGATAGAAATCTCCCTACCCACAAATTCTATCACTTGGCAATTCTATGTAGCTCCATTACATGCCTTTGACATAATTTTAGGGGTTGATTGGTTAAAGGACCACAAGGCCTTGGTCAAATTTCAGGAGAGATGGGTCGAATTCACTGATGAGAACAAGAAGAGGATTAGGTTGTATAGTGAACAAGGGACATTCAAACCTATATTAATCTCTGCTATGCAACTTAAGAAGGTGATTAGAAAGAAAGGGTTGGTTTACGTGGTCAAGGTAAAGGAGGTTAAAAAGGAGGAAATATTTGAGAAATTCCCCATCCTTCAAGAGTTTAAGGATGCCTTTACATCTAAAATACTTGAGATACCCCCTAAGTGAGAATTTGAATTTACTATCAATCTAATACCCGGTACAGAACCTATAGATAGAGCACCATACATGATGAACTCTATAGAGATGCAAGAGTTGAAAGTGCAACTACAAGAGTTGTTGGATAAAGGGCTAATTAAGCCAAGTGTGTCTCCCTAGGGTGCACCAGTTTTGTTTGTAAAGAAGAAGGATGGATCCTTGAGATTATGCATCGATTATAGGATGTTGAATAAATCTACAGTTAAAAATAGATATCCTTTACCACGGATAGAGGATTTATTTTATCAACTAAAAGGGGCTACTATCTTCTCAAAGATAGACTTGAAGTCTGGTTACCACCAGTTGAGAATCAAAGAAGAAGATACACATAATACAACATTCAAAACTCTATATGGACACTATGAGTTCATAGTTTTACCATTTGGGTTAACAAATGCACCCACAACTTTCATGAACTTAATGAATAGTGTGTTCAGAATATAGTTGGATAAGTTTATCTTGGTATTTTTAGATGACATCTTGGTCTATTCTCGCAGCAAGGAGGAGCATGACAAGCATTTGAAAAGAGTGTACTAAGGGTGTTGAGGGAAAATCAGCTATATGGAAATTTGTCAAAATGTGAATTTTATGTGTCACAAGTACATTACTTGGGACATGTCATATCTGCAGATGGAATTGTAGTTGATCCTAAGAAGATAGAAGCTATTTTAGATTGGCCAACCCCTACAAATGTAATAGAGGTTCAAAGTTTTATGGGCCTATCTAGGTATTATAGAAGGTTTGTGAAATATTATGCCAAAATATCCTGTCCTATAACCAATCTTCAAAGAAAAGGGAAGTCGTTCCAATAGACGGACAAATGTGAAACAACATTCCAACTACTAAAACAATTATTGACTACCGCTCCTGTGTTAAGGGTTCCAGACCCTCAAGGTAACTTTTTAGTCTATACTGATGCTTCCTTAGAAGGTTTGGGAGGATTTCTATCTCAATATGGAGCAGTGGTGGCTTATGAGTCTGAGAAACTAAAGAAACATAAAGTAAACTATGCCACACATAACTTAGAATTGGCCATAGTAGTGCATGCCTTAAAAGTTTGGAGACATTACCTACTAGGAAGACCCTTCTAATTAAGAATAGATCACCAAATTTTGAAGTATGTTTTCACTCAACCATTGCTAAATGCATGTCAAAGAAGGTGGATTGAATTTTTAGCAGAGTATGACTTTGGGATTGATTACATAAATTTTAAAGAGAATAAGGTTGCAAATGCACTAAGTAGAAGAAGGCATATCTGAAGAACATAAGCTTATACTGAGAGGGGGAGTGAACAGTATAAGACCACTTTTTACTTTTCTTTCCCAAAAAATATTATGCAATATATTAATGGCAATATCAACAACAATAATCAAAGCAATGCACAAATCACCACACATAATAGAGACACCAATTTAACATGGTTCACCCAATGTGGGCTACGTCCACGGAGAAAATATTTCACTAAAATTTCCTTAACAATTCTCTTGGGAATCCTTCCCTATTATAATGTTTATGGACCTTTGTCCAAAGGAGATACCAATCCCCTAATCAAGTTCATGGATATCTATCCACAAGAGAACTCCTTATCCTTTGCTCTGGCTGGTGATCCTCTAGAAGACTATTGCCTCCACTACATTGGCTTGTGGATCTCTCTCCACAGAAGACTCTATCCTCACTCAAAAGACCTCTATATTCATTGTCCTGGATAATGGATCTCTATCCACTGGAGACTATTGTCCTCTTCTCTATCATCTCCAAAGATTGCTCTTAGCTCTGCTCAACCTCTATCTCAAATCTGTACTAAACATAGTCCTTCGGTCTAGCACAAATCTGCTCAATCTCTATCTCAAATATGCACTAAACATAGTCCTTCAGTCTAGCACAAATCTGCTCAATCTCTATCTCAAATCTGCACTAAACACTATCCTTTGGTCTAGCACAAATCTTCTCAATATCTGTCTCAAATATGCACTAAACATTGTCCTTCGGTCTAGCACAAATTTGCTCAATCTCTATCTCAAATCTGCACTAAACACTGTCCTTCAATCTAGCACAAATTTGCTCAATCTCTGTCTCAAATTTGTACTAAACATAGTCCTTCGGTCTAGCACAAATATGCTCAATATTTATCCTCAAGCCTTAACACAAAGCTTGACTCAATCACAAATAAACTCTTCTAGATATGCTACAAGACTTAACTCAAAGCTTGAACAAATCAATCAATCAACTATGCTCTCAAGTATTCTCAAAGGCTTACCTGAAATATGTCCACAAGTCCTCCCTAGAACTTGTCCAATCTACTCAACAAGGCTTCATCAATACTTGCCTCAAAACTACTTGTAAGCTTCCACAAAAGCTCACACAAATTCGTCCTTAAGTCCCCTCTAGGACTTAATCAAATATGCCCACAAGCTTTCACAAAGCTTGCTTAATTCTGTCCTTAAGTCCCCTCTAGGACTTACTCAAATTTGTCCACTAGATTTCACAAATCTTGCTTAATTTTGTCCTTAAGTCCCTTCTAGGACTTACTCAAATCTATCCACTAGCTTTTACAAAGCTTATTCAAATCAATTGCAAAACTTGCATACACAACTCAACTCAATCCTTTCAGAAAACCTCTTCAATCACACAAACAAGTTTCACTAAGAATCTTGTTTAATCATATAAACATATAGAGAATGGTAAGAGTCTCATTATGTTTCACACTAACAAAACACTCTATCACTTTCAAACTCACTTTCAAATCAATTCAGAAATAAATAATAATTTGTTTCACAAATCTTGAACTATCACTTCAATGCTCTTAATAAATAATGCTCAATCAACTTCACTCAACCATACTCTCAATGAAACACAACTTGCTTACACACCCTAATCAAGTGTTTCACCAAACTTCCAACAACTGACACTATGGAACTCAAACCTTGACTCAAGATGATTCTAAACTCACATAACAATGATACTCATGATCTTTTCACAAATCCTAATCATGCACATGAAAGCTTACTCAAATATTTCCAACAATGCTTATAAAATAATATCACATAACAATGATACTCATGTTCTTTCACAAACCCTAGTTCAAGATATTTCTCAATTTCACACTCAATTGCTCTCACAACCATTCACCAATCATGTATATGAAAATCACTCAAAAATACTTATCAAGCAAACCTTTTCACTCCAACTTTATATTTCACAACTTCAATCAACAATATTTTACTCACAAGGAAGACGTGCCCATACCTTTTGTTTGATGGAGATATATCTTCAAAACCCTGTCTCAATCACAATCAAATTCTCTTTGCTATTCTTAAGGTTTTATAGCAACAATTTATTTCAAAATCTCCACTCAAATGTTTCCTTCAATAATTATCTCACCATACAAAAATACTAGCTCTCAAGTACACCTTATAATCTCCAAACTTCACACAAATAATATTCAAATCATGATCAATCAAAACTTCTTTAAAACACTTTATAAATCCAATTTTCACACTTATAAAATTAATTCCTTTGGTTAATCCTTTTAACTCCAATCTTCAAACAATAATTAAACTCCCTTATGACTCCCTATCTCTAACCTTAGCAATAATTAATCAAAGCACAATAAATAATTCACGTGCCCCCTATCACAAATCACACCTTGGCAAAAATAAAACAGCCTTTTACCTTAAATGGTGGCTCACGATAAAATAATGCCCTCACGATTGCGTTCGACTCAAACCCGTAACCAATCGTCACTGCAATACCTAAGCCTTACGGCTTGGCTGTCGTTGGGCCACACGCACATGACAAAACCAAAGGTGCACGATGCACCTTTTACCTTGCTCTCCAACGCCTTTCGAAAATGAATGAAAAACCTTTGACACCATCAAAACGAAGGGGATGCGAATCGAACATTTGACCTATCTTGCACAAACGCCTTAACCAACTGTCGATCGCCACTTGCGCTACCAAGCGCTTGGTGATATTTTAATGCTCCACTTTGTCTTATACAAGGTCTGCCCTTCTTATTTTTAACACATGCAAATATTTCTCTCTTCTCTTCGGTGCATGATTTTCTTTTCTCTTTAGGGCTTCGAAAATGCATGGATAATTTGAAATAAAAAATATTTCCTCCTTTTATATCCTTTGCAAAGTATTCCAAAACGTCGACGCTTTCCAATTCGAATTTTTAATTCAAATTTTAAACTTAGACTTATGGCACCTTTTATATTTATTTAAATTAAAATTTTAACCTATGGTTAAAATATTTTAATTTAAATAAATTAAATAATAATCTTTACATTCTGCCAAATGGGTCTTTTTGAGACTTTATATTTTAAAGAATCTTTGGAAATTATTTTTTCTCCACTTCAAATTTTAGCCCGAAATATTATAATATTATTATTCCTTTTTAAACCTGCTTCTCATTCCTTTTAATCTTTTAGGCCGCTTTAGGCATATAATATTAAAATAATATTATATTATATTTCCTTTAACCTCTTCCTTGCCTTTTGAAAAAACCACCTAATGACATTAATGACGACTAAACTTGAACATCAATTTCTTGACATCAATGACAAGAAAACTTGCTCATATTTTTTACAATATCACTGCTTTAACTAGAAGTCATGTGGACCTGATGGATCAGGTTAAGAGAGCTCAACTTCAGGATCCTTATTGTAGGGAAGTGCAAGAGAAAATAAGGAAGTATAGGTCGAAAATAGCCACATACTTAGTAAAATTTTGTAGAATTTTGCCTAAGTGATAAAGTCATCATTTCGCATACCTTGCAGTGCACTTTGAAACAGATCCAGGATAGAAGATATGAACCTGTCCAATAGTTAGTGAAGTTTTCATACTTGAAGCGATTTCGGGTGATTTCTTTTCGGCTTAGGAATAGTGGCAGGTCTCAAATCAGCAAAAGTTCCAAGGAAATAATGACATCACCAATGAAAGAATGCAGATTGACATCTTTGCAAGTGGCTAAGTATGGGAATGCCCGATTTCGAGAAATTATTTTGTTGCTCAGCTCCAAATTAGCGCTACCCTCAAATTCGTAAAATTTTCAAGGAAAGGATGACGTCAGCGACGAAGAAGTGTAAATTGGTGATTCAGAGGACGAATGAAGTGTTTCCTTTTCGAAATGAAGACAAGGCGAGATAATGGAACGATAAAAGTGTGGATTTACAACAAAGGGTTATATGACTAACGTCGGACCCAGAATGGTGACATGGTAGAGTGTTTTATCATGAAGTTTATTCGGAATGGAGGAGTGACCTCACACCATGGTGGGCCCGAATCGACGATTACATTCCTGTGCACTTGTTCTACCCGAAACGAAATTCGCAAAAGCAACAGGGAAAGGATGACGTCATCAACATTCTAATGCAGATTGAAGAAGAGGATGTGAAATATGATGTATTCTGAATAACTAAGAGCAGATTTGATGTTCAGATATTAGGGATCTGGATTGGAGATTCCACAGCTTCTGATATAGAAAGACGACATCATCAAAATTTTAAAGCGGGATGGCACTTGATTCTCCTCGCCATTTTGATAAAGCTTATGCAAACCGTACAATGAGGAGAATCAACGATGGAGGTTATATCAATGAATCTTGGATGTTTAAGGGACATTTTTACATCGATATTGTAACAGTCAGTTGGAAGATGAAGCGTCGAAGGTTTTCTAGAAGATCGAACTAGAGGTGATTACAAATCGATGGTGGCAGATCACTCCCAAGAATAATCAACAGAAAGGCATGATCTCCAATAACCTGAACTCTAGTTTTACTGAGTGACCAGCAAGTTGCAGAGGCCCCAAGTTGCCATGGCAGACCTTCTTTCGGCAAATTTCTCAGAGGATGAACTAGTGAGCTGATTCCAGCTAGATCTTTCTGTTGTGCTGTCAAAATAAGATCATTGTAATGCTTCTTGATTATTTTAAATTTTCAAAACTATAAGTAGAGGTCAAACCCTCTTTTTTAATGGTTGACTCTAGCATGTTTTCCTGTGCTATTGTAAATATTCCTGAAAAGCTAATGGAAGGAGCATTACATTGATCTTCATCTCAAATCTATGTTCTCATGCTTGATATCAGAGGTTCAGATTCTTTAGTTGTATTTTTGTAAATGCTTTAATGGTTAGTTTATGTCTAATTAATGGATTACTAGTTGTTACAGTAATTGAAATCTTCTTTTGAGTTTATTCTATGTTGTTAGGGAGTACATTTTTGTGAAATCTAGGTATTGGTGAATTCTATTATTTGGATTATCATTGCCTAGATATTGAAATTGCTTGTTGCAATATTTCTCTGTTGTGCTTTAATAGATAAGAGATAATCATTTTTTAGATAATATTGGTTTGAGTATATATCTCTGATATAGTTTTTGGGAGCTTTTCATGGTAGTGCAATGCTGTTAACTTATCTGTCCATTGTTATTCACATTTCTCTAACCCTAATCTTCTCTTACCCTAAACCTCAAACCCTAAGTGAGCATAATTGTGTCAACAATCTGATAAGTTGACAAGGAACCAACCTACTCTAGAGGTTGGATCGAAAATCCCTATTTTGGTCCATCCAATGTTGAGTGTTGAGTTGTACTTATCAAGTGCAAGCCTGGACAGAAAATAGGAAGATAGACAGCCATAGTGTCAAGTGAAAACTTGGTGCAATTCAGTGCCCAATAAGAAGGACCTGAAGATACCCCAAGATTTTGGCTTCAAAGATGGATTCTTATGTTTCAAGGAATGGATTGTTGTTCTGAAAACAAAGGATTTGCATAATCTTATCATGAGAGAGGCTCATATATCCCCTTATTCTACTCATCTTGGAGAAGCTAAGATGAGGGATAATATGAAGAAAACATTTTATTGGTCGGGGATGAATAAGGATATTACTAACTTTGTGGCTAAGTGTCTATAATGTTAGAATGTGAAAGCAAAGCATAAGCATCCTGTTGGCCTGCTATATCCTCACGATATGCCCATGAAAAAATGGCAAGTAATATCTATGGACTTTATTATGGGACTACCAAAAATGAGGTATCAACATGATATCATAATGATAATAGTTGACAAATTGACCAAAGTCACACACTTCATTCTTGGCAGTACTACTGATGATGCAGTAGTTATTGCTAACAGGTTTGCTAAGAACATCTTCATATTATATGGATTTCTAGAAATGATCATCTCAAATAGAGACTCAAGATTTATGTCAAAATTCTGGTAAGCTCTCCATCGAGAAATTGATACTTCACTAAATATAAGTTCTGCATATCATCCTGAGATGGATGGACAAACTGAGAGAGTCAATAAGGTATTAGAGGACATGCTATGCATGTACTGCATGGACCAAAAGTCTCATTGGGAATACTTCTTGCATCTAGTTGAGTTTACCTATAATAATGGGTACCATGCCTCTCTAAATATGGCTCCTTTTGAGGCTTTGTATGGCCGTAGGTGTAGAACTCCATTATCATGGGATAATCCTAAATATCGGGTCACTGTTGGATTAGAATATTTGAAGGATATGGAGGAGCAACTAAAGATAATTTGTTAGAAGCTCACGAAAGCTTTTGACTGCCAGAATAAATACGAAAACTTGAGGACACCTTTGGAATTTTTCGTAGGAGATAAGGTGTTCCTGAGAGTCAAATCTATGAAAAGTGCTATTAAGTCCACTAAGTTGGATTCCAAATATGTAGGACCATTTACCATACGAGAAAATATCAGTCTTGTTGCTTATAGACTCAACTTGCCACCTAACTTGGCAAAGATTCACAATTATTTCCATGTGTCCCTTCTTAGGAAATATATATTAGATCCTACTCATGTTGTGGATGTTTCTAAGTTGCAGATGACGGATCCAATATACATCAAGGTCAAGACCATGAAGATTCTTGATTTTCGCACTAAAACAAAACCTGGAGCAATGTAAGGTCCAATGGGATCTTTACTCTGAGAAAAATGCCACCTGGGAAAAGGTGGAAGACATGAAAAACACTTTTCGTACTTATTTGAGGAAACTGCGGAGTGCCTAAATTTAGTTGAGACTTTGTGATAGCATGATGGACACTTATGCAAATTAAGTAGACTGATGGATTTTATTATTCTATGTATGGATTGACTAAATTTTATGATGCTTGATGTTACTATGTAAAACTTAAACACGATTATGCAAAATAAGTACTTTATATTTTTAGAACATGATACTGCTAATGTCTGTTTACTACATTTTAGGTCTAGCTACACTTGTTAGGTGGGAGAGGTTGTTCTTCTCATTTGAAAGAAGGAATTGCTCAACCACTAGGAATGAGGAACTAGAAAAAGGGAAAGGATGACAAAGACAATCGAAAAAATTGCCTTCACATCACCATGACTACACTATTGGACCGTGATGTCCTAGACTAGTCTCCTAATGGAATTGTGATAGTTGACTATCTTAAAAAAGCCAACCACAAGAAAAACAATAATGTGGAAATGGGGTTTGCATGATTAGCTTGGCTAAAAGATTCCATGATTTGAATGTGGTTGCAAAAAGATATATTAGCTCAATGCTTGATTTGTTCTTTGTGATGAATGAAATGCAATTGACTAACCCTGAGAACAAAACACAGATGATTGTATTTAGCCTATGGGGGGAGTATGTAACATCCCAATTTTTACCCTACTTTATGTTTGCATTATATAACTTAAGGTTTGATTTCATAGAGGTAATTATGAAATAAAAATAGATAAAGTATGCTTGGCTAAACTAGGAGAATTTCTTGCTAAATATAAATTGTTAGTGGCATTTAAGGTATTTACTTGGAATGTTTCTTTGTCTCATTAGTTAGTTGAGAAATTAATTGCTAAGATTGGTTTACTTGGTTAATCAAGATCTTTAATTTGTGTTAAGCTTGATTAGTGGACAACATTAAAGAAACATTAAATCTAGTGTTATTTTATCTCTATATTAGTTACAAGTTAATTGTGATTAATTAAGTTAATTATTTAGTTGCTTAGCAATGAATAAAATATTAGTTGAAGAATTGGTATGTGTTGGGTTGTGATTAGACCACCTCGTTTTCAAAGTCAAACTAGCTCTAATTTCAAGATAACATTTATGATGGGCTCATCTTCAACAATTTTTAATAATAAACAAATGGTTATTGGGGGAGGGTGAGTTCCATTATAAATAGAGGCATTTGGGAAGGCATGAGGGAGCGATATTTGTGGAGTGATATCAAGGAGTATGCTCTCCAATAGAATTGGATCAAAAACCAAAAATCTCACATTTTTCACAAACTGGTTTTGGAAATCTAGAGGTTCCTTGGGAGTATGTTCTTCGGGTTTTACTCGGATCAGAAACTAGAAGGGTCTCATGATTTACCTTACTTTTCCTCGCCTTGTTACTTTTTTTAAGGAAAAAAAAAGAAGCACGTGTGGCACAAAGAACTGGGAGACTTGCCAGAGCTTGGGTCAAAGGAAGTCAACAAAAGATCCAGGTCAGGATTATGAATTCCAGATACCCTATAGATAATAAGTATGCTTGATTAAGGAATGAAGAGATAATATAGAAGTAGCCTTATTGTTGTAAGGGATAAAGGGTTTAATGGAGTATAAAGAAAAGCTTTGAGTTTAATAAATTTGTTGTTTTGCAATTTATGCGGGTTCTTGTTTGAAACCATGGTTTGCATTAGCTTTAATAAAAAATGTTCTTCTAAATAATTTAGAGGATTCGAGTTTAATGAACCATTTTATAAAGAAACTCATGAAAATGAATATGACTTGATATAAGCATGCATGGGAAAGGTAGAAACTTATGTATAGTAGGCACAAGGGTTAAGTCTAGGCTTTATGGTAAAAAAAATGTCTCTTGAATGTGTTAAAGACAGAGTGATCTCAAGTTTTATATTGAAGAAGCCTTGTTCTATGATCTTGAGCGCATGTTTACCTTCGGTAAGAGTGCTCAAGCTCCATTTTAGGACTCTCATGCCCTGTGTAGTACGTTTTGGGTAGCCATGTCATAAACCGAGTGATCTGGTTGTGGGGTAAGGGATAAGAATCACTCTACTTGCAGATATTAAGGTCATTGGTGATGTTTAGATTCATTTTTCGTCTAGAGGGGGTATGTCATAAAAAACATAGATGCTATGGCCAACACCTTTGTTAGAAATTTCACAAACAACGTCTTCCAGATGGGATGCAATGCATCCTTTTGACAAACATTGAAACCCTGGTCCTATTTGACAAGTGCAAGGGAATTCCAATTCGACTTGGGTTGGGTTTTAGAGAGATTTTACGTGATGCAGATCATGTTCAAAAGAAACACAATCATTGACTTGTGAAAGCCTAAAATGACATTGGTTTTTGGTAAATTAAAGTTTAGGGTTATTTTCCTAAAGGTCTTATGCAAAAAAAATAATTCTAACAATGACAAACCTTAACCGTCGATGATGAAACCCATCTATGACTCATTTTGCACCACTTGTCACTACCCGGTTGGTTGCTTAGGGTTTGAGCTCCCCATGCATGAATGAAACATGCATAAACGTGAGGCTTTGGGCAAGAGTCGGGGGCCATGTCATCAAAAGGCTTTAGGGAGGCTATCGCCTCGAGTAGCATGCTAAGCGCTTAGTCGTTAGGCTAAAGCGCTAGCGCATAACGTAGGCCTTTCCTTATAAAATTTAAAACCGATGGGAAGAATTTTCCTATCAATAGTAATGCTTTAAGGAAGTATGATAAGAGTTCAGTTAGAGTATGGGTGGTGAAATGAAACAAGAAGGTGTAACAAAGTTTATGGATAGGAATCATAGACCTAAGTTTTGTGATTATCACTTTGAGTCTTGGATTTGTTATTAAATAAATAAATAAATAAAAGAATCTAATTGGAAGCATTAGACAACTATCCTAAAATGACTCAAATTAAGACAAAAAAAAGAAGTTTAAGTTCACCCAAGGAAAAATTTATATGGGTACCCTGTCCTTTTATGGTATAAAGTTTTGAAATATTCGTGAGTCTATGAATATCTCTAGTCATGAACAATATTAATATGACAAAAAACTGTTGATGAAATCCAATGTTACATATATATGTATATGTCACAATACAAGAAGTTAATTCTAGGTTGAAACTTAGAGTGACTTATATTAAAGGGAATAATCCTTTTTGAAAATACGTGGTAAACATAGTTTGGCCTACTCTTAGAGAGTTTGATTGACTATGATGGATGTTTTTTGCCAAATATAGCAAAGATGCTAGTAGTGGATTCTTTTGACATTGTGATTTTATGTTATGAACAAGATTGTTTAAATGTTATTTCTGGATGCTTATATCTCTTGAGTCTCGGTAACAAAAATGTATAATGACACATTTTACCATAATGTGATTCCAATGCATTGTACAAATAGAATCATGTATATGCAATCATGCATGCTAAATTAATAAACGAAATATTGTGATGACATAGTCTAATATGGAAGAAAGGGTAACTGGGTTGCATTTCTCGAGAACATATGGGGGTTCTCCATAGCCATGTCAATGGATGTAGTTTTTTTTGAAAAAAATTGAAAAACTTGTATTAAAACATTGATTAGTTACAATTGGGATAAGATATATCCCAGCCGAAAATAATGAAAGCACATGATTACAAGAGAAGAGGAAGAATTGCACTGGATCGAAATCTCTTGAACCAATACCAAGCTAGCTAAGAGAGCTGATAGGTCAGTTACAACAACTTATCGTGAAAACACGCAGCAAACACCAACTTCACCTCTATCCGCAAAAAAGCTACAAGTCACGAAATCGTGACACAAGACACCTCTGACCGAAAAAAAGTCAACCTGGCGCAAAATCGCAACATGTCGTGAAATCGCGACAAAAATCCAGCAGCAGCCACAATGACGCAACACGTCACGAAATCGTGACAACTTTCCTCCAGCGGCCGCGACGGCGTAACATGTCACGAAATCGCGACAACTTTCCTCCCTTGGCCGCGACGGTGCAACATGTCACGAAATCGTGACAATTTTCCTCCCTTGGCCGTGCCGGCGCAACATGTCGCAAAATCGTGACAACTTTCCCTCGGCAGCAGCGACGGTGCAACATGTCACAAAATCGTGACAACTTTCCATCCTTGGCCGCGACAGCGCAACATGTCGTAAAATCACGACAACTTCCCCTCGGTGGCAGAGACGGCGCAACATGTCACGAAATCATGACAGTTTTCCTCCAATGGCCGCGATGGCGCAACAGGTCACGAAATCGTGACAAAAATCATACTTAGCTTTTTCATTGATCATTTGTCTTAAGGATCTTTCAACGACAACTTCCCCTTGGTGGCAGCGACGGTGCAACATGTCGCGATATCGTGACAACTTTCCCACATCGGCCGTAATAGCGCAACATGTCATGATTTCATGACAACTTTCCCTCGACGGCAGCGACGGTGCAACATGTCGCAAAATCGCGACCACTTTCCTCCCTTGGTAGCGACGGCGCAACATGTCGCGATATCGTGACAGTTTTCCTCCAATGGCCGCGATGGCACAACAGGTCACGAAATTGTGACAAAAATTATACTTAGCTGTTTCATTGATCATTTGTCTTGAGGATCTTTCAATGACAACTTCCCCTCGACGGTAGTGACGGCGCAACATGTCGCGATATCATGACAACTTTACCACCTCGGCCGCAACAGCGCAACATGTCGTGATATTGTGACAACTTTCCCTCGACGACAGCGACGGAGCAACATGTCGCGATATCACGACCACTTTCCTCCCTTGGCAGCGACGGTGCAACATGTCGCGATATCGCGACAGTTTTCCTCTAATGGCCGTGATGGTACAACAGGTCACAAAATCATGACAAAAATTATACTTAGCTTTTTCATTGATCATTTGTCTGAAGGATCTTTCAACTACAACTTCCCCTCGACGACAGCGACGGCGCAACATGTCACGAAATCACGACAACTTTCCCACATCAGTCGCAACAGCACAACATGTCGCGATATTGCGACAACTTTCCCTCGACGACATCGACGGAGCAACATGTCACGAAATCGTGACCACTTTCCTCCCTTGGCCGCGACGGTGCAACATGTCGCGAAATCGTGACAACTTTCCTCCAATGGCCGCAATGGCGCAACAGGTCACGAAATCATGACAAAAATCATACTTAGCTTTTTCATTGATAATTTGTCTTGAGGATCTTGCAACGATAACTTCCCCTCGACGGCAGCGACGGTGCAACATGTCATGATATTGCGATAACTTTCTCACATAGGCCACAACAGCGTAACATGTCGCGATATTGCGACAACTTTCCCTTGATGGCAGCGACAATGCAACATGTCGCGATATCACGACAACATTTCTCCAGCAGCCGCGATGACACAACATGTCACGAAATCGCGACAGCTTTTCGCCAATGGCCGCGATGGCGCAATAGGTCGCGAAATCGTGACAAAAACCATACTTAGCTTTTTCATTGATCATTGTCTCAAGGATCTTTCAAGGCTTTGCCTAATCACCTCATCTGCAATAGGCATGTCACTGTGCAGCTGCACCCCTACCTCTTTCGCAGCACCCATCTTAACCAGAAAATCGATCGCTTTGTTGAAATCTCTGCTTACATATATGGGAATCACATCATCTAATTCCCTCCATAATTTCTTGATTTGAGAGACCAGAATCCTCAACCTCCAAGCGTTCAATGAAAATTTCCTCATGCAGTCTAGAGCTCCAACCAGAATTTGAGAATCAGATTCAAGAATTATCCTCCTGGGACCCTGAGTAACTGCCCAAATAAAGGCAGATTTAATAGCAATGGCTTCTACTTCATTATTTGTGGCTCTACCCAAACCCTGTAATTCCCAATAAAGCACTGATCCCTCTTGATTTCGGTAGACAACACCAATACCGGCTCTACCCGGATTGCCCTGTGCAGCTCCATCAGGATTGATTTTAATCAAGCCTTCTAGGGGTGATTTCCAACTAATTATGTTCTGTCCCTCTCTCTGGTCAACTCCCTCTGCCATTGGTCCAGGAACAACTTGAGTTTCCTCTTTAGCGTAGACGGCAACAGTTTCGGTGACTTTGCTCCAGATGACCTGCCAAACTCCATCTAACGAGGAAAAGGTTTCTCAAAAAATTCTAGCGTTTCTCTCCAACCACACTTGCCACCAAATGAAGTTTAAACCAAGCTCCCACCCAATTTGAAGAGCGATGGATGTAAATCTACCCCACTTCCATCTTTCCCAAATATTAGTCCGATTCATGTCACCATGAACCTGGATTTTATAATGAGATAACCAGCGCTTCCAAATCTGACGCGTGAAAGGGCACTCAAACATCAGGTGATCAGTTGTTTCTTCGTTCTTATGGCATAAAACACATTGATAAGGGCCGATAATTCCTCTACATCTGAGATTGTCAAAAGTGAGAATACCATTGTGCATAAACTGCCAAGCAAAAAAGTTTACTTTCGGCCAGCCCTTAGAGTGCCAAATCTTTCACCAATCCTCAATCGAAAAGAAATGGGGGGGAGGGTCTGGGAGGATCTTGTCATACCCATCCTTCACTGTATAAACACCAAGGCTCCCATAGCCCCAAGCTAATTCATCCTCCTCGTCTCTCCCAGTGAGAAACCTTTCTGTTAAGATTTTGGATAAGATGGGTGCCAACTCCGGGGGGATAGGAATTGGCCATTCCTCCAACCGCTTAAACTTCTTAAACCTATACTCCCCCAGCTGAGAAGTATTGAAATAAATTTCAATATGGACCCAACCCATGATTTCTATGGCAAATTTTATTGGAAGTAACTCGGGGAACTCAACAATGATGGGTGGATACTAATCCCAAGAATCAGTCCAGAAATGGGCCTTCTCCCCTCTCCCCACTTTCCAAAACAGCTGATCTTTAATAACTTGAGATCCTAGCTTGAGAGCCTGCCACACTAAGGATCCAGTACCACCCAGAGAGAAACGGCCCACCTCATTGGGGTTAACTTGACCCAAATATTTACTCGTGAGAATTCTACTAAATAAGGAAGTTGGTTGGGAAATCGAACTCCAGTACAACTTTCTAGCCAAGGCTTGATTATTTAACTTGGATCCTCTCAGTCCCAGTCCACCTTTTACCTTAGGCTGAGTGATTTTATCCCAACCCACTAAGGCCCACTTTCTTTTTCCGTTAGTTCCTTCCCACAAAAACTTCCTAGCCATCCTGTCCAACTCTTTCCAAATTGTAAGTGGGGCAGCCATGATAGAAAATTTGTAGATTGGCATGGCTTGAATGACAGACTATAAGAACGTTAATCTGCCACCATAACTTAACCACTTGTGAGACCAATGATTAATTATGTCCTTGATACACTCCAACATATTCCTCCAAGTGTCTAATTTCAGCCTTTTGAAGTGCAAGGGGATACCCAAGTAAACCACAGGGAGAGAAGTCCTAGTGAATCCCAAGATTTCTAAAATTATGTTCTGAAGCCTGTGCTCCAGTTAAAAAAGACCACTTTGGATTTCTTGTCATTAATGACCTATTGAGTAGCCCTAAGATAGACATTAAGAGTATCTCTAATCGTTCTAGCTTCCCTGATGCTGGCTACTCCCATCAAACCAGTGTCATCCACAAACTGCAGGTGCGATACAACTTCATCCCCCACCCTAATACCCATTAATCTGCCTTGTTGTCTTCTCCTCATTAAAATTCTGCCAAGACCTTCAGCCAAAATGAGAAAAAGATAAGGGAAATAGGGATCCCCCTGGTGCAGACTCCGAGAAGCTCCAAAAGGTTGCGAAAGAAGGCCCTTGATAAGCACAGAGTAAGTCAGAGAAGAGACACAACTCATAATCCACTCAATCCAGTCTTGAGAGAAGCCGAAGGCTGCCATCATTCTAGCCAGGAGGCTCCATTCAACCCTATCATAAGCCTTTGACATATCCAATTTAATGAACATCCCTTTATTACCAGAAGTGTGCATTGAATGAATTACTTCCTGGGCCACAACCACCCCATCCGAGAATCTGTCGTCCTTCAACAAAGCCTCCTTGCTCAGAGGAGATAATGTTGTGAAGAAGAGGTTTGAGGCGCTCAGCCATTACCTTTTTGAGTATTTTGTATACCACATTACATAAGGCAATAGGCCTATAATCTGAAATATGAACCCCCTCCTCCCATTTTGGAATCAAGGTAATGAACGTGTGGTTTATAGCTTTAAGCATTCTCTTATTTTCTCTGGATTCTTCAACAACAACCCTTACATCTTCCCCTAAGCAGTCCTAGAAATCCTGAAAGAACTCAATTGGGAAGCCATCTGGACCAGGAGTTTTACCAATGCTCATTCCAAAGACCACGGTTTTCAATTCATCCCTATCAATGGGTTTAAGGAGGGCCTGATTTTCATCCTTCGAAATAATAGCAGGTATGACATAAATAACTTCATTTTGGGCCTCTACATCTTGAACCACACTTTCCTTAAAAAGCTTTGAAAAATAATCTATAGCATGGGAGTGAATACCTAGAAGAGTATCAAAGGAATGATTGTTCTCATCTTGAAGGGCCTCCATCTTATTCATCTATCTATGAGCACAAGCAGTCCGATGAAAGAATTTTGTATTTCTATCCCCTTCTAATAACCAGGAAGTTCTTGCTCTCTGTTTCCAATAGATCTCCTCCTAGTTGTCAATGTCCTCAACCGCAGAACGTAAGGCATCATCCTCAACTTTGAGCTGATTAGTTATTACTCCTTCTCTAAACTGTTTTTGGACCTCATCCCAGTGGGCCACCAACGGAGCTCTTTGGGTCTGGAAGTCAAATTTATTAGAATGCCTCCAATACTTCAACTGAGATTTGACATAGTGAAGTTGTTTATGGATTCTAAACATAGCTCTCCCATAAGTTGGGCGACCCTCTTCCCACCACTATGGAATTTTCTCGCGAAGTTCTTCTTTCTGAAGCCAAAAATTCTCAAATCTAAACGATTTGTGATGTATCTCCCTCCTAGTCCCGTTTTCCAACAGAATAGGACAGTGATCGAAACGAGGCCTGCCAAAATCTGAAAATTGATATTCCATTTTACAAACAGCTCCTCTGAAAGCAAAAAGCAATCAAGCTTCACCTTCCTACTATGGGGCTCCCACATTTTATTAGTCCAAGTGAAGTTATTTCCAGGACACTTAATGTCCACTAAGTGCAAAGCCTGGACTTGAGCAATCATGAACCGGTCCCCTGGATCCAAAAGAGGTGATCCCCCTTCCTGGTCTCTAGAAGATAATTTAGCGTTAAAGTCCCCCGCTATAATCCAGTCTATAGCTTCCCTTGATGCTCGCATGTCATGCACGACCTTCCACCGCCGCCGTCGACCCTCTAGAGTTTGAGAACCATAAAAATTAGTGACAAGAATGAATTCTCGCAAAGACATTATTCCTAAACAGGGAAGTGAGAACACCCCTCCGGGCAAGGTGTTCTATTGCGGACCATTCCGAGAGAGTTCCACAGAGTAACAATCCCTCCTGAGGCACTTTGGGCAGCCACATCCATATGACCAGCACCCCTCCAAATTCTGTGGACTGTTTTAGACATAAGATCCAAAGACATCTTGGTCTCTTGTAAAAGCAAAAAATTAGTATTGTTATGCTCTAATAATATTTGAACAACAGATTGATGGGTTCTGTTGTTTAAACCCCTCACATTCCAAGATTGTATAATCATGGGTTACCCAGGGAGCAGTAAGAGTCAATTGTCCTCACCAATCCTCCCATGATCAATTTGTCTCCCTGGGCTACTAGCAACTCCTTATTGGATCTTCTTCCAGCTCCCTGAGAATTACTATTTTTGGATCTTTTTTCTATCTAGGTTATCCCCAAATATGGCCTTTCCCTATTTTTCTCTACCATCCCCATGCGAACATCCTAAGAAACTATCTGCTCCTGGGTATGGACTACTAAGGCACCAGAACACACTGGCTGTGATACCTCAGAGGGATCAACTATCTGCTGAATGATAGGAGAAGATGAGAGGGGGATTTGCCCAGAAACAACAGAGGATTCTTTGAAACCCTCCAAGCCATCCATAGAGTGATCCTCGTCATCAACCAATGACTTAAAAATCTCATACCTATTAGCAGGCCTGAGATGAGATTGCTCCTTTCCCTTCTCTTTCTTTGTTCGTCTTTTTCTTTTGGGTTGTTCAAAACCCTCTCTCTGAACTTCCTGGCCCTGACTGGTGCTAATAGGATCTTTATTGGGTGCAGCCTTATCCTCTTTAGACGAGTTTGGCACTCCTGAGGAGGCCTCCATATTGGCATTCATATTAAGAGGACAAAAATGGGCCAAATGTCCATGCTTGTGGCAAACCCGACATCTAAAGGGTAGGGCCTCGTAGTCCAACTGTTGAATCTAGGAAAGACCTGCCAATTCAATTTCCAACTCTGTCAACAGAGGCTGGCTCAGATTCATCTCCACACATATGCGAGCATACATCGCCATGCTCCCTTCAATAGTGTCTTTGGCAACACCGAGATGTCTACCAATCGAATTGCCAATCATTGCCAGTACCTGCTCATCCCATAATTCCATAGGAAGAGCATATAATCGAATCCACACTGGGACAGCAGTAGGTTCAACATGAGGATCGAAACCTACCCTCCAGGGTTGAACAAAAAGCCCTGTCGGGCCATGGTTTTTCCTCTCTGACTCAAAAGCCTTATTTCTATCGGCCAGACCCGATAAGCTAACAATAAAATAACCATTACTAATAAACCATAATGAAAACTCACCGTGGGGCTCCCAGTTCTGGCGAATCCAAGAATACAAAAAGCTCAGGGACGGGCGAATACCCATGAACTTGTAGATTAAATCATGTCTAGCTCTATAAAGGACAAACTCCTCCACCATGCTGGGATCAATGACGATTTTTGGCCTGGAATCGGCCTGCGGTAAACAACCATTCACACGCCGTGCTGAAAACCTATTCCCAGCAGTCGTGAAGAGCTTTCTATATGCCATATTTTGGGCTTCGGCATTCTTCGGAGGAGAATCCTCTTTAAACAAATCAGCAAAAGAGCTAGTACTTCCTGGAGGAGTCCCCATTGGACCCTCCTGGGGCACCGATCGAACCTTCAGAACCACCGTACCCCAAAGACACCTCTACAAGCCAGCAGAAGCCATACATTTTTTGAAAAACCAGAAACCCTAGTTCAGATTCAAAAATCGCCAGAGCTCATTTTCCCGCTCCTAACCGTTTCCATATCGTCAATGGATGTAGTTAGTATAGATTTAAGAGCATGTTTCCTATGTGATGAAGTATGGGATGAAAGGAATGGGAAAAGTTTCATTCTTAGGAAATTATGGGATTTCCTCCTCTTAAATTGTGTTGAATGCTTGGTTGCTTTAATACTATTTGCATTCTATGGATTACTGTTGCATGGCATTTTGTAGTTCGATATGCATGTTCATAATTTGGATTGTCCTGATCCCGAGTAACCTATCACCTAGTATTGGTTGGACTGAGGCAACTATTCCTGAAGTACCTGATGAACCTGAAAGAGAGTTGAAGACCATAAGAAGTTTTTATTTTTTTCAACTCAATGAGGCTATTGATGTAACATTAAGAGCTTTCTGCAAAAGAAATGATGTAATAGCTTGTAGGAATTTATGATTCATTGAAAAATATTTCATAATGTTACTTCCGAATATCTGATTGTATAGGCTATAATCAGTGTAAATCTCTTTGAAGTATTATGTTCGAAAAACAAATTGTTTACCAGATCTAATATATACTACTTGAATTCTCAAGTGGATGCTTTGAGTATGAATGGTTCAATTAGATCTTTATAATTCTATAAGGACAAATGTGGAAACACAGGATGAACATAAACATATCAAAGATTATACAAATGAGAGATCTAAATAATTAATAGTCAATGAGATAAAGTGGTAGACAACATATGCCTACGAGAATCGGTTGGATGATTCCCTTAACAAACCATATAGGGTATGGTTGGCTGGTTAAGCACTGCACCTAAAAAGATTATATCATTAGAAAACAATGAATAGTCATCAAGGAATACACTTAAAGTTAGGTTGAAAGATACCTATGGTTAAGATGAATGATACCCATGGTTAGGTTGAAAAGATACCTATGGTCGAAACTAGTTTAACTTAGAGTTAAACTTAAAAAGGAAAATGAGGGTTCTGGTTGAAACAGATTGGAAAATTCTCGCTGATCATTATGTGACACTGGCCACTCCAATACACATGGATAAACTCTGATCAAGTTGATTCTTGTGTGGTGCATAGCCTTGGAAACTCATGTGACTACTTATTCAATGGAATAATATATAAAAGACTCTCATACGTATGTAAGTTTGTAAAAATAAAATGACGATGATGATTAGTTTTGGTTGGACAATTTGGGGTTATTACACGCATGCACTTTTGGTTGCACTCACTCCTGGCTCACGCTCACACTCACTTTTGATTGCACTCACTATCGGCTCATGATTGCACTTGCTTCTGATTGCACTTACTCATGAATTGCGCTCATATTCACTTTTGGTTGCACTCACTCCTAGCTCACGCTCGCACTCACTTCCAACTAACAAACACAAAATTTTGGATACCAAACATGCCTTGGATATAAGAATTAAAGTACCAAATGTCAAACATTGCACTTTGTTCCACCCAAGATCAAAACTTGGGTAAACTCTAAGTTACACTTTGTCTAAGCTAAAAACATGAACCTCTAGTCGATGCTTTGCCCAAGTTAGAAATGTGGACAAACTCCAAGTTGTGCTTTACCATAGCCTGACTAAACTTTGAACGTCACAAGCAACAACTTTATCAAGTGAGGAGAAAACCACCAAATGTCAAATATCCAAGCATCAAACATCATCTATCAAATCCAACAGATCGAAACACAACACTTGAGAAAACCTTAGTTAACAATACAACACCACCAAAACTCACTACAAAGTAACAATTTACAGTGGCATTGACTACCAAAAACAAAAAAAAATTGCTTGAAACGAATGGTATGAGACAAACTCCTTTATCCTTTTTATGGCTTTGATACCATAAAAGAGTAACATAACAGAAGATCTCTTTTTGCATTTCTGAATTCCAATTTATAATTATTTACGATCTAGTAATTATTCGGTGCTAAACCATATCCTAAAAATCTTAACAAGTTATCTTACATATCTTAACAAGAAATTTCTACATACCGTTGTAACAAATAATACAATAATACCCACATGTTGTAGGTGAGTTGGAGAGGGTAGGGCAATCCTCCAAGGGAGGTCCCTGGTTTGAATATCCACCCTACCAAACGCACATTGGGTACCCAAAATCTAGTTGATAATGTTACAACTCTCGGGCACGACTCTCAAGTGATTTTGACGGTGTAGAATCCCTTGATTATGGTTTCTTAGACCAAGACGGCCCCGTAAGAGGTTTTTCTCTAAATTAAAAAAAAAAATAATACAATAATAAAAATTCCTATTATGTTTATTTATTCTAACATATTATAATTGATAACACTACATCTTTGAAATAAAGATTATTTAACTTTGAAAATTCCAAAAACCTTATATTATATCTTAACCTTTAAAATTAAACTTTAACACTTTAAATCCAATTAAAGTAAAACAACTTTTTTTTTTTTTAATACCAAAAATAACTTTTAATATCGAGTGCACTACTCTATACCATAGGCTATCTTGTGTATAGCCTTATGCCTTCCCAAATTTGAACCTTGAACCTTTTATTTAGAATTCTAAAGTCTTTATTGTTAGGCCTAATCAAATTGTACATTGAAATAATGATGAGTGCGAGATATATATATTTTTAGTTACATAGGAGAGTTGATCACAACCACACTATTTTTAGATATAATGAAGAATGAGAAATGCTTACTATAACAAAAGTTTAAACTTTTTAATCTTAAATCATTGTAAGTGAATACCATTTTTAATTAAAAATGTTTAATTAAAATTATTAAAATTAATCATAAGAGAAATTGTAAATAAATATTGTGAATGGTGAAAAATAGGACAACTAGTTCCTGAGTAGTTGAAAACAAATGTTTATGTAAAATTTTAGTTGGTTTATCCAAGAAATAGTTATGGAATGTGATAGTAAAGTAGGTTATGGAAGGTTTTAATCCCGAATTCTTTTAAATTTCTTTATTGGGATGAAAAAGAAACATATATAATAAAAAAATGTTTTCGGAGGTTTGCGTTTTGCTTTGAGACGTTGACCTGCAATGTTTTTTTAAGAATTTTTTTTATGAAGAATTGTGTTTCCGGAATAATCCGAAATTTACTAAGTTGAAGGGCTTCGGTGGTTAACTTTTATTTCCAAATAAATGATAAAGCATGTGGCAAAAAGTAAAAACGTTGTAAGAGTGGGAGAAGTTCTGGAAATTAACGAGCAGTCACGGAATAAATGTCCGTTGGCGTCATCAAAGGAAGAGCAGGGATATAAAACAAGAAGCTGGTTGCCATAGGCACGAAGGGAGCAAACAACAATAATTTTAGTATATTTTATTTTCCCTTCTGGTGATTCTGCGGCGGCACTTATTCTTAGCTATCGGATTTGGATTTAAACAGAACGCAGGTGGAATCGCTGTCTGATTTTGTTTTTAGGTTTCACGGTTCCTGCCATCGGGCCTTCTCAAATTCAGCCATGGATGACGATTGGGGTGAGTTTTCCTTTTCCTTTTTCCTCTCTGTATATATTCGGTTTTTCTTTTATCCTTGAAATTTGATCTATGTTAAATTCGATCTATGTTCTGTTATTGGTCCTCCTATGTAGATCGGATTGTAGGGCAGAAGGTCGCGCTTTTATACTCGGCTTTTGTGATTTTGGCTCTTGGATTTTGAATCTTGTGCGATGCATCTTGAATTTGCGTTCAAAACGGCTTTGAGGAAATTATTGATGCAAAGAATATTCTCAGCAGTGGTCACGCGTTCGATCCATGTCAAATTCATGTCACCCTAAAAGTAATCTAGGGTTTCAGTCACTTAGGTTTTAACCATTTTTTTAAAAAACCGTGGAATGTTAATTCGAATTGTTCCAACAGGCACCACATGGTTAATTTTTCTTCTTGATCAGCGTGAAATTCGAAAATAAGGGAGCTAAAAGTGACAACAACCACCTTTCACATGTAGAAGAGAGTTTTCACAATTTTGGGCCTATGTATATGAGAATTTTATACAGTATAAATTATCTCCTTTTGATAGAATGCTTAGTTCAATCAAGATGATCTGACATGGAGTATGTCGTATAATCACAAGAATGACTTGGAGATTACCCATACAACATGCCAATATGTGCACTTCAAGTATATTCCATGATTTAGAAACACAGAAATCAAAAGATTATTTTAATGTCAAAACATTGTTGTGGAGGGAGACGGTACTAATAATAATAAGTTATAACAGCTAATTAGCGATGCGCAAAAGGAACTTTAACAACCGAATTTTTTTTGTATATAAAGTTTGAACTAGGAAGCAATAGAAACGAAGCGGTAAGAATCGTAAACCCACATAACCGTAATGGCAAATTCGTGATTAAGATTATCTTTATGAATAACCGAAAACTTGATGATGATTTTCTAAATGTCTTTTCTGGGGAGTTATCAATTTATGGGAGGATATAAAATCAAGTATGGTCCTTTTTTTTTTTCCAATTTTAATCTGTGTGTTTTTCTAAGTTGGTTATATGGGATAGAAGTGGCCCACTCATATTCCATCATATTCCATCATAACTGCAGAAAATCGAGAAAGAATTATGAAAAAAAGAAGCATTACATCAAGATGATGTTGTTTGTGAACTTATATATTATAAACTTTGAAGATTTTTCCTCATTAATTAATGTTTCAATTTTTTTTCTGGATATTGCCAATATATTGCTGATCACAATTTTCCTGAGTTTGCTATCGACAATGTTGTTTTCCTTGATAGAAATTATTGATCAAAAACTTCAAGAGACTTGGGAGTACTCACCATGGTCTAAGTTCCTGGCGAGAATCTTACTCTTGGGCTTGTGAAGCGAGTACTCCCAAGTCTATCGTAGTAAAGGATATACCTCATAATTCTGAGTGTATTATTCCATGAGGTATAAAAAATTTACTTCATACATGCCCTAGTTTGTGTATGCCTTTTTTAAAAGTTCTGAATTCTTACTTAAAAAAAAAAAAAAAGTTCTTAATTCTTTCTTTAATCTAATGTCCATTAATTGCCTAACTGCAAGACAGGCCATATTTCCTGATAGAAAGCAACAGTAATGAAAGTTCTGATTTGTTGTATGACATTTGGGAAAGCTCTCTGGTGATTCTTAAATTTGGCTCAATGATAGAAAGATATTCCAGCTGGAGGACCAAATCTCTTTTTCTGACAGGAAAAATAGTTTTGGATGGGTGATTCACAACGGCTCAACCCCCTGAGATTTTCCTTTTAGGACCTCTTTGAAAAAAGCTCTAATTTGCACTAGTGTGATATCATTCTCAGACTATGCAGAACGTTCTGGCTGCTAGTGTGTTACTATTTTTTAACCCCTAAAAATGGATTTGCAGACCTTTTTTTGAATCAAGAATATCTTTTAAAGAGCACTGTGCAGCATAGATCGATATGCACAACACAAAACTCTATGAGCAAAGGCACTTGCCAAACAGAGAGTCAACAATTGCAAGTGTGTCACTTGTCATAAACTAATGTTGCCAGATATATTGAACTAAAATATAGATTTTATTATTAATTATAACAGAAATAAACAACACAATAGAAGAGCAGAAAATATTTGGGAGCGTTCCCATCATGAATTGTGAAAGAGGATGTACCTTGTAACCTTAAACAATGGCTTTTCTATATAATATCCTGACTGTGTAATGTAAAGATATGCTTAATACCTTCTTCAGTAGAACACAATACAGTTAAAGACAATATGTGCTACCTATTATATTGTATGAGACCTATATAAATAGCCTTACTTAAATAAGGCTAGGATAAGAGTATATCATAGCCTGTTATTTTTGTTTTAACTTTAACTTTAACCACACTTGTAACACGTCTGACAAAAACTAGGTTAGTGTTATGTGCCACATGTTAGGCTCTGTGCCACAATGAAACTTAACGAGATAGCATATAACTTGAATTTAATTATACATGAACTACTAATCATGCCCCAATGAATTGTACCAGACTAAAGGGACATGCACTCTATAATATCATGAGATTATGCTTGTAGCCTGTACGTATAGTATTGAGTCTTGGACTTGGCAAATGTGTTCTTTTTGAGTCAGACTTAGTTTGGGGCAAAAATCAGAGAAAAACTTGGCAAGGACTTGGAAAATAAAACTATCACTATAGTAGATTTTATAGAAAGAGACTCTGGTAGTGTTAAAATGACTCATCCACGTCACTCAGCTTGCAGACTTGCTAGTACTTGCAGATTCGGGGAGAGTCTCAACCCTATGGTTGTAGGTACAACATATACAATTTTCAAAGCCATTAATTTCAAACTGGCCTATTGCTGGAGTCACAATTAGAACATTATGGTTGGAGGTTGAAATCTCATGGTTGTTTTACAAAATGGAGGTCAAATGCTACCTAAAAAAAAGAAGAACATTTTATATTTTAATACATTGAAGTTCAAAACACATGTAATGTGTGTCTTGAAACTATGTTAGTTGGGGGATCAAAACATTTGTTGTAGAACTTTGTAGGTGTAAGGCTTATAGATTCTTAAATTGCTTCTTGAGGGATTGGTTAGTTATCTATGAAATATTTTTGTATACTTAATGACAGGTCCAAGTTAAGGGGTTTGTGAAAATATTGACCTTTGTTGAAATGCTTAGATTAATTAGGGTGGAAGGTCCAAGTTAAGGGGTTTCTGGAAATATTGGCCTTTGTTGAAATGCTTAGTTTAAATAGGACGGAGCAAACTTCTTGGTTTTTTTCATTTTTCCAGTTTAAGTATAATTTGAAATGTCCAAAAAAGGAAAACCTGGTTATTTTGAGTGTCCTGGATCACTGGGTGAAGGAAACATCTCTTTACCTTCTAAGGTTAATTGCTTTTGGGTGAGGTTTGTTGGAGCTTGACTGATTTCTATTATTAGTGTGTTTTTCTATTTTCATGGGGCAATATTCCCTGTGAATATCTCCAGTTGTAATAGGTAATATTTAGGTGGTTTGGTGTGATGTTGAGAACATTTGATTCTCATATATTTGTTTTCTTTACCCACTTGAAAGATTCGTTCTGTCTTTTACTAACTTGGAAGATTCGTCAGTTACATTCCCAAGCTATATATTGTAATGGATTATCATGAATTAATCAGTTCAGACTAATTCTGGCTCACATGTGGTATCAGAGCGTATTGAAGATTCAATTGTTGGGATTAAAAATCCTGTGGAATTTTTTAGTGAAGAGCTATCTGGAATTTATGAAATTTTAGAAAAGCTGTTTGTGAGGGTGTGCCTGAGAGCTAGTTGCATTGAGAGCCCGCAAGTTGAAGTTGCTCAAGTCTGCGTTGAAGGAAGACGGAACGCTGCGAGGTGACGATTTTTTGCAATTTAATTTGAATGAATAGAAACTTCATTGTGGTACGCGACTGCCGGTCAAAGATTAGTCGAAGATTGAGCTACGCGACTGGCGGTGAAAGCAACGAAGCTTGCATCTGAAATAAGACGAGGAGAGCTGTAATTTGCTGACAGCAATTGCAAGCTAGGACGTCTCGGTTCTACTGTTGCTAAAGATCGCAATTCTACGTGATCAAGGAGGTATCTACTGACAAGGCGAGAATTTGCTGCCTGCATGAAAGGAAACATCAAGTTGTTGTGACGACGCGCGCAGGCATCTATGCGTAAAGATGATGCGATGTTGTTGAGTATCTGCGTGGAGTTCCGGGTAAGCACGGAGGATTTAAAGTGGACGATTTTGATTGTTTTAATTTCCTGTGAGCAAGGAGAAAGCCGTGAGAATCACGAAGATTTGAGCTACTGTGAGTGAGACAATTGCAAAGGAGGCTGTGTTGCTATTTCCAGCCAACTGCGTTTGTGAATCGAGGCGTGACGTATCTTCTTTTGCTGTATTGCTGTTGTTCTAGATCTGTGTTGATTGGTCAGTAGAGGAGAGGATTGAAAGATCTGCTGTGCGTAAGGAGATTGGCATGAAGACGAGAGGAGGTGCGATTCAGATTCCAGTGCGATTCAGTGCTATAACTGGTATTTTGCGTGCTGTAACGAGAGGCGATGGAAAAGACGAATCGCGGAAGAAGAAAAAAAAATTGCGTGAAAGTTTCTGATGACTGCGCTATTTGGAAGAAAGTCGACGACGACGTCTCTCTGAGACAAGCATTAAAGATCACGTGGAAGGCGTGAAGAACGTGCTGTGCATGAAGACAACAATTGACCGGAGATTTCAAAAACTGATTCTCGGTGTGGAGGATTGACGGACGGCTGAGTGCTTCAAATAGCAGATATTGATGTGTTGATTTACGCGAAGTTGAGGCAGATTTACAGGTGCAACCCCAAAGCCATTAATATTCACAGAGATAGCAACCATGTTTTAAGACTTGCTTGTTCCCATATTTAATGGTGAAAAATATGCTTATTGGAGCATAAGGATGAAGACCTTCTTGATCGTAAAAGATATTTGGAACATTGTAGAAGAAGGTTATGAAGAACTTGAGAGCTGGAGCAACCTTGTGGGAGAAGAAAGAAGAAAGAAGAAAGAGCAGCAATATGAAAATTGCTTTACTCATGGATTTGAGGAAAGGCACGATAGAGACAACTTTACCTCTCATTATAAAATGTAGAACAACCCAAATGGCTTGGAAAGCATTGCAAGATGCTTATGAAGGAGATATGTGTAACAATCCCCAAAGCAAGGAGGAGCCTTGTTTCTTTGAAGAAATT
This sequence comes from Wollemia nobilis, assembly GCA_028583015.1. Lineage (NCBI taxonomy): Eukaryota > Viridiplantae > Streptophyta > Pinopsida > Araucariales > Araucariaceae > Wollemia > Wollemia nobilis. The sequence continues at coordinate 12,453,569 of JAQPPZ010000521.1, read as the reverse complement.
TTTGAAGAGTCTTATTGTGAAGACGCATGTGAAGACATGTCTTATGAAGAAGGCATGCATGATGAATTCTTCCTTATGGAGGAAGATAATGATGAATTTCTTCTTGAAGAAAAGAGAGAAGAAATGCCTCATGTACATGAATGAGAAATGCCTCATGGAGAAGGCATATTGTGAAGAATGTCTCATGGAGGAGACATATGAAGAAGAGTGTCTTATGGAGAAGACACCAAATCAACTATTTTTTGAGGAGTGCTTCATAGAGGAGGCACAAAATTTTGATGAAGCCATTCTCATGGAGGAGAATGATGAAGACAAGCCATGGCAAGATAAAGATGATGGAGAAACACTCATCATGGAGTGTTGCATAGCTAAAGACCACTCAAATGGAGTGGAGACAAATGAATATGCAAAGGAGAAAGCTCACTCATATGGAGTGAACACTGGTAAGGCTCAAGTTATGTGGGATGTTGATCCACATGAAAAGATTGATGAAGAGGAGATGGAGGCTATAAGCTCCATGTTTCAAGATCACTCATCAAGAGTGAAAACTATTTTGTATGAGGAAGACTATCTCAAAGGGGAGATAGAAAATAGTGAGATAGTCATTGATGGACTTCATGGTGTAATAGAGGCAATTGTGGATGGAGATCACTCACTTGGAGTGACTACAGTGAAGGATGATGGTTGTCTTGAAGAGGCAACATTGTGTGAAGAATCATCATTACAGCAATATGGCATCTTGGCAAAAACAAAGGAAGGCTTCTGGATATCTACTCAACAAATCATTGGAGGTGATACTTTTTTGTTATTTGATTCATTTTTTATTGATTTCTTTGATAGATATGTTGTGGATAGTTTTGGAGTTGTTGTTTTGAAGAAGAAAGATGGAGAATTTCTTATCAAGACATCATATGAAAACTTGCATTGTTTGCAAGAGGCACATCTCTCATGGAGAGCACAATTAGCAAGTTTTGAGACTTGCCTTCTGAAGATTTCTTTTAAGACAAAGTTTGGGAGCTTGAGTCACTTGGACTCAAATGAAGGCAAAGAAAATGATGTGTTCAAAATTCCTTGGAAGGAGGAATATTGTAAAGACATTGTGAGGTGTGATTTTTTGAGTGATGATATGTGTGAGGTTGCATATGTAATAGGGTATTTCATGTCCATGTTTGTTTTGATTTTTTGTGTGGGGATTTGTGAGAGAGTAGTTTGGTATAATCATCAGTATGAGATGATTAACACATACTCATGCGAAGTATGGTATTGTAATGATGCAAAAGATGATGATTTGCAAGAATGGTTTAAAGACCATAATGAAGATGAGAGAGAGTGGTTGTTGAAAACCACAATCCAAAAGACTTTTGATGAAGGGGAAGCTGATCATCAAAAGGCACCCAATTTTATTTTGTTGAAGAAAGCAAACTTAATGGATAGCCCGCAAGAAGAGCGGAAGTGTGGTGGGTGCCAACAAAACTTTTTTGAGTTCTTGAATTTTCTACTTCAAAATTGGAAGAAGCATAAACGAAGATCAGTTCATCAGTTTGTGAAGCTTCAGAACTCATGGAATGAGTCCTTTCAGCATCAAGGGGGAGAATGATTGAATTGCATCATTGCAGCACTGAAGACAACATTGCAGATTTGTTCACCAAGGGAGTTGTCAAAGCTCAATTTTTGAAGCTGAGGATCTTCCTTGTCAGTCCCCTCAACTTCAAGGGGGAGTATGTTGGAGCTTGACTGATTTCTATTATTAGTGTGTTTTTCTATTTTCATGGGGCAATATTCCCTGTGAATATCTCCAGTTGTAATAGGTAATATTTAGGTGGTTTGGTGTGATGTTGAGAACATTTGATTCTCATATATTTGTTTTCTTTACCCACTTGGAAGATTCGTTCTGTCTTTTACTAACTTGGGAGATTCGTCAGTTACATTCCCAAGCTATATATTGTAATGGATTATCATGAATTAATCAGTTCAGACTAATTCTGGCTCACAAGGTTCCTCTGGCTAAAAAAGGAATGTTTCATAAGTTCCATAATAACAGGGAGACTAGAAAACATGGGCACATGTTCTCAAGCCCTTTTGATTGCATCCCTGGGTAAAGTAGGTCTTAGGTGATATGGTAGAGAAAATCAACCATAGAAGTACAAGATATTTTGGCAATAGATAGAAGCATTTCACATCAGAAGAAAATCCTGTGAACTAGCATGAGTGCAATTGACTGTATGTTTGGTCAATTGCATTTGCCAGGCAGTGGTTATGCATGTAAGCATCGCAAAGCTAAGGTGCTTTGTCCTTCATTGCACATGAGGACATGAATGCTTTCTGTCTCCTTTGGGTAACTTGGGGATTTGTGGATTTTTCTTCAAAGCAAAATCCCTAATATACATAGGGAGAACAATCATTAGACTTGGGCAAGGTTATCTGTCATGAAGTTGAGTATGCTTAGGATACAGAGTGCAGAAATCGTCACCCATGTTTCCTTGGAAAATACAAAGATATCGTCACCCATGTTTCCTTGGAAAATACAAAGATATCGTCACCCATGTTTCCTTGGAAAATACAAAGATAGATGACTAATTTAATAATATATGAAAGAAGGTCTTTTCATCTGATAACTTCAGCATATTGAAGCATAGTTTTAATTGACGTTTTGATTCAATAGTTTTACAGGCTGATTCTGAAAGTTTTGGTTTCTAGTAATTATAAAATAATTGCAATGCAATAATGAACTTAATGCAATATGATTTTTTGGTATGTTCAAGTTCTTCTTTTGATTAAGTCTCTGATTCAATAGTATTGCAGGTTTATTTTAAGGTTCCTGTTTCCAGTTCCACTAATTGTAACTAGTTGCAAGTTTATACGTAAAATGATTCTTTGGCATTTTCTTTATTTTGCTAGTTTTTCATTGTCATTTATTATAGGATTTTGCCTTTGAATTTAACAATTGCTTGCAAATAATGTGCAGAATCAGAAGATTTTGTGCCAGTTGCTCCTATAGTTGCTAAGGAGAAACCAAAAAGCTCATGGGATGATGAAGATGCTGAGGAGGAAGATGTAAGGGAGTCATGGGAGGATGAAGATCAAACTACTCCAGTAAGATCTCTTCAATTTATAAAAACTACTTACATATTTTTTTGGGAAATTTATTTGTGTGGTCTTGTTACAATGTTAGTTTGGTCAATGAATCTTGAGAATTATACAGTGTGATGTATACATGTGTGCATTTAATTGGTTACATGGGCTTCACATGGCCCAACCCGTATTACATTGTGACCACATAGTGGTCTTACAACAGCTTTGGCAATTATACATGTATCACTTGGCAAGATTTGAACCTGGGTCTCCTCCTTGAAAGTCCAAGAATTTAACTAGTTGAACACATGCCTTTTGATGTGATGTGATATATTATATCACATAATGTATTTAAAATTTTAAAACAATGAAGTGAACTTGAGAACCATGACTTCTGCTTTCCATTGTAGACTATTGCTGATTTTTGGCACTGATGAATATGGCAAGATGCGTATTATTTACCTTACATTTGTGAGTGAGATATGTGGGTGACTCATTGGATTTTAAAGATGATATCTCTGCCATGTTAGAACCAAAAAATAGATTCTAATTTCCAGTCTTTAAAATAATTTCTATGTTTGAAATTAAATAATTCATGTCCACAGACCTAAGCAGAACAATGGGGCTCATAAGTATAGTAAATAAAAATAGCTTGAAGGGACTCTAAGAATAAAATCAAAGTGACTACAACAATAACAAAAAAGAATAAAACTGAATAATATAGGGTAGACTAAACAGGTAAACCCTAGACAAGTCAATATGTACAAATGCCAAACCATAGGGAAAATGGAGGAGAGGAGCAGCGGAGAAATTTCGAAATTTTTAGGCGGGAAGAGCAGAGAAGGCTCGGAGGGTTTGGGTAGGACCCTCGAGATTGACCCAGGCGAGGATCCAGAGGATGGGAGGCCAGCGGCGGCAGGAGGGGTTGTCCAGAGAGAGCGCGACCCTCCCCAAAAAGATCCGGACAAAGGGACCCAGATGGGCGGTGCGGGTCCCGGAGGAGGCCGGTCCTTTGCGAAAACTGTCAAGGGGAGAAAGAGTGTTTTTCTTTCACTCCCGCCCCTCATCCCGGTAAATAACAGGATAATGGCACCTACTGATTCGATGGGGCCATGTTTAGCCATGGAAGAGTTTTCATTAGTGGGCAAGTTTCTGGGTGGAAGGCCAGATATAGAAACTATTCGGTCCTGGGCCCTATCCAAATGGAGAACGGTGGGTAGTATGGAGGTTGTTGCCCTGTCCAGGGGGTTTTTTATCATAAGATTTAACAATAAGGAGGATGCGAACCGCGTTCTCACTGGAGGACCCTGGTTTTTAGGGAAACGCAGTCTTTTCCTCAGGAAATGGGGGGAGGATTTTGACCCTGAAAAATAGAATATCAATACTGCTCCCATTTGGGTTCGGCTCCCCAACCTACCAGCTCAGTTTTTCAATGAGTATTGGCTGCATGGCATCGCCAGAATGATCGGAGAACTGGTGTCCATAGATCATGCAACCTTGGCTAGGACAAGGATGACACATGCAAGACTATGCGTCAACGCTAATCTTGAATCTGAGCTGCCAAATGTTGTGGAGCTAGGGTACGACAACTACCTAAGAAAATAGGCGGTGGAATATGAAAACAAGCCAGCTTTTTGCCCTGAGTGTAAATCCCAAGGCCACCTACAAAATCAGTGCCCTACTCTAGCAGCCAGCAGAGACAACCACAGATCGAAAGGCAAACATGCAAATGAGAAAGGGTTTCCTAGGAACCCCCCTCTAAAAAGAGGCCCTGTTGGCAAAGGAGGGTTTAGGCCATTTAAAAAGAACTACATTTATCAGGAGAAGGACAAACAGGGTGCAGGGCAAAATCAGAGCAAAGACAAGCAACATCTCATCGAAGAACAGGAAAATCAGGTAAGCCCTAAATTTCCAAGCTCAAATAAGTTCAATATTTTAGCCGATCTAACGGTAGAAGGGGAGAGCGAGGAATTAGAAGAGGGAAACAGGCAATGTGAACTCCCTGAAACCCTAGAATCCCCATCAAGGGCGGGTCCATCAAATCCCATAACAAATAACCCCTCAAACCCCCAGGGAGGGGTAAGGCTAAGCCCCAGAGAATATAGAAAAAGGGTGGAGGAGATTGAGTCTTCGAAACCAGACCTCCCCAACATCATAGCCAGAAGCCCGCCAAACCATCTAGAAGATTCTTTACAAAAATCAGGAGAATACAGGAAAAATATGGAGGAGTTAGAATCAAGGACTGAGCTGGTAGAAATGGATGATTTTGAGGAATGCGTGAGTCCGGTTCTACAACAGTTAGATCCCCCACAATTTAGCCCCAAGAAGACCAGGAGTACGACCAAGTCACCTATTGACTATGGCTGTGAGAGAAAGAAGGGGAGGATTTCAAATGCAGAGCACAACAGAATGAGGACTGACAATGAGATTGCCAGCGGTAAACAAAAAACTCTGATACAACAAGTTATCCCAGGGCTCGAAGATAACAAATCAGGAAAACCTCCTCAGGGAAGGGGGAAGGGGAAAAACTCTAAACAATCTAAATGAAGGTTCTCTCATGGAATGTGAGAGGCCTCAATGGCCGGCCCACTCAGAGAGTGGTTAGTTCGCTAAGAAGGCAATACAATCCAACAATTTTGATGTTGCAAGAAACAAAATTAGACGAAGCCCAGTCAAAATCAATAGCAAAAAAGATGTGGAGTCAAGGGGAAATGGTGTTTAAACCGGCTAGAGGAACGTCAGGGGGGCTCATGGTTCTTTGGGACCCTCGGGTAGTGGAAGGCAGTATCATCCAAGAGGACGACAGGGTGTTGAGTGTTTTTTTCCATGATATTGACAACAATAGATCGTGGATCTGCTCCAATGTTTACGCTCCTAATTCTGTTCAGGGGAGAGCTTCTTTGTGGGAGTATCTGGGCAAACTGGGTGATGCTTTCCATGACATCCCGTGGGTGGTGGCAGGAGATTTCAACACGCCTCTATACCCATCAGACAAAAAGGGTGGATCAGGGCTCCCTACCAGAAGTATGGAAGACTTCAATGATTTTGTTAACTCGAACCAACTGATGGATGTGAGGCTAAGAGGAGCCAAGTATACTTGGAGCAACAGGCGAACAGGAAGCCAACTTATCCAGGAAAGACTTGACAGGTTTTTCTTATCAAAGGAGGCGATTGCTGGTTTTGGAGACTCTACCCTGCAAACTTTTCCCAAAATTTCCTCCGATCACAATCCCATCCTCTTGGAGGTCCCAAAGTCAAACTCTTTCAAAAAACCCTTTCGTTTTCAGTCAATGTGGATCAGACACCCGGATTTAAAAGAAAGTATTTCCAAATGGTGGCAGCAACCCTTTCACGGAAGTTCAGGTTTCATACTTGCTCAAAAGCTGAAATTAGTAAAGAATAACCTTAGAACTTGGAATAAGGAGGTTTTTGGGAACCTGTTTGAGAACAAGAAACAAGTGGGGGAAAGGCTGCAGGTCATTGACAACACGATACAGAATGGTATCAGTGATGAAGCTACTAGGAAGGAGGAACAAGCCAATCTGTCAGAATATCACAATATTTTAGCTTGTGAGGAGACATACTGGAGACAGAAATCCAGGGCTTTATGGCTAAAGGATGGTGACTCGAACTCAAAGTTCTTTCATGTCTCAACCTTGAGGAACAGAAGTAATAATAAGATCAGAGAGTTGACCAAAGCCGATGGATCCAAAACCCAGGACTTAATTGAGATCAGGGAGGAAGCAGCTGCTTACTTCAGCTCCCTTCTCGGGGATGAATCCCAGTGTAGAGAGGAAGCCAAGGAAACCCTCCTCCAGTCCATTCCGAGTTTGGTTGATGAGGCCATAAATGGTAAGCTTCTTGCTCCCTTCACTGATGAAGAAATCAGAAAGGCTCTGTTTAGCATGGAACCTGAGAAGGCCCCTGGCCCTGATGGGTTCCCTCCTCGGTTCTACCAAGTTTTTTGGGACACTGTTGGAGAGGATGTCATCTCTGCAATCAAAGAATTTCAGGCTTCAAAACATATCCCGAGAGGGTTCAAGTCCACCTTTATCGCCCTGATTCCTAAGGGCCCAACACCAGAGACAATGGCAGATTTCAGACCGATTAGTTTATGCAACGTGTCCTACAAGATATTATCAAAAGCCATTGCTAACAAGATGAAAGAAATTCTGCCCCTCATTATCGACCCTGGCCAAGGCAGCTCTGTTCAGGGGAGATCAATTTTGGATGGTGTGATCACAGTCCATGAAGCATTGCACTCTGCCAGACAAACCAACAAGGCGGTCTTAGCCCTAAAGCTCGATATGAACAAAGCTTTTGACCGCATTAACTGGGATTTTTTGACGGCTGTTCTTCTGAAGTTTGGCTTTCATCCTCAGTGGGTCAGGCTGATAAAAGAGTGCATATCCGAACCCTGGTTCTCAGTTCTGGTCAATGGCACGACAGCTGGGTACTTCCAGAGTCACAGAGGGCTCAGACAAGGAGATCCAATAAGCCCAATGTTGTTCATCATTGTGGCAGAGGCACTGGGTAGAACTATTAAAGCAGCATGCAATGCTGGATTAATTTCGGGGATCAAAGCCACCTCTCTCATCAACCCTATTAGTCACCAACAATTTGTGGATGACACTTTGATGTTGACTCAGTCGTCAGTGGTTGAAGCAAGAAGGATTAAGCACATTCTCCAACTCTATGAGGATGCGGCGGGTCAGAAGGTGAATTTCAACAAGAGTAAGCTTTACTTCCTTAACACCCCAAATCAGAGACAAGCCAGAATAGCAAAAATTTTGGGATGTTCGATAGCGACTCTCCCTACCACGTATCTAGGCCTTCCCCTTTTCTATGGTTCTCCGTGTGAATCTATGTGGGATAGAGTGGTAGAAAGAATCCAAAAAAAATTGGCTGGCTGGAAAGGACATTTTTTATCACAGGCCGGGAAACTCACCCTCACTAAGGCTTCCTTACAGAGCATTCCGGTTTATTTTCTTTCTGTTTTTAGGGCTCCAACCAGAGTTCACCAAAAAATTGAACAGATTCAAAAGAAATTTCTCTGGTCTGGGTCAGAGGAAAAATAGAGGATCCACCTTGTGGGCTGGGGCAAGGTTTGTAGGCCGAAAGAAAATGGGGGGCTAGGACTGAGAAGAGTTGCTCATCTAAACACAGCCTTAGTAGCTAAACAAGCTTGGCGTCTTATTAACAACGAGGAGAATGAGTGGACTGCCATAATTAGAAGGAAATATCTTCAAGGTTTCGATTTCCTAGATGATACGGTGCACAGGAGAGGTTCTGCGTTCTGGAAAGCAATCTTATCAAGCAGAGAGGTCATAAAGAAAGGCCTAAGATGGGTCCTAGGTAATGGATAGAAGATCAGGTTCTGGGATGACAGGTGGGCCAAGGATGAAGCGTTATCTCAGGTTCCTCACCTAGCGAGGATCAAAAGAATCACAGAGGATCTCTTTGGAAGGAAAGTAGCTGACTTCATGAGGCAGGACAGAGGAAGGCTTATTTGGAAATAGATAAGGATCCTAGGATTTGAAGCCGAATCAGAAGAAATCCAAAGCATCTTGCATCAACAATTCATCTCCATGAGTCCTGGGCAGGATCATGTAATTTGGGCAGCTTCCGAAAATGGGCAGTTCTCAGTCAAATCTGCATACATGCTAATGGTAGATACTGAGGACCCCATTCTCCAGACTCAGTTGGTGTGGGTCAAAAAGCTTATTCCTAAAGTTGCAATGTTCTCGTGGATGGCGATCCAAGGCAGGATTCTTACGATTGACAACTTGATAAGGAAAGGTATGATAGTTGCTAACCGTTGTTGTTTGTGCAGGGCCAATTGGGAGTCCACCCTCCATATTTTCCTTGAATGCCCGGTCTCTTTGAGCATCCTCAATAGGTTATTTCAAGCCTTTAGCATTTGCTGGGTCAGACCAGCCACCATCATTGACCTCTTCCACCAATGGCCAAATCCCTTCGTTAGCCTTAGGTTGAGGTTTTTTTGGAAGATCTGTCTCCATCATTTTCTTTGGCAGGTTTGGCTTGAACGAAACCATAGAGCTTTCCATGAGTCGAGCCATGATGTCACCTCCATCACCAATAAGATCCTTACCTTTGCCCGTGAAAATGTTAGCCTTATTCCTCATGAAGCTCGAAATCCTCCCCTCTGGGAGAGACTGATCGCTCATTCCTTAAATCTTACCCTGGTTGAGAAACCCGTGTCTCCCAAGATCAATCCTAGAGTAGATGTCAGGTGGAAACCGCCCCCAGTTGGATGGCTCAAGCTCAACTTTGATGGGGCTTCTAAAGGTAACCCTGGCAGAGCAGGGGTTGGAGGAGCAGTGAGAGACCATCAAGGCATTCTGGTGATGGCCTTTTCTGAGCAGTTGGGAACAAGGACTAACAACGAGGCGGAAGCAAGAGCGTTATGGAGGGGTCTTCAGATGGCTCAGGAGATTGAAGATAAACTAATCATCGAAGGAGATTCTCTGCACGTCATAAACCTTATCAGCAATGGGAAAATTCCTCCGTGGTGGTTTAAGACTGTCATCGAAGAGGCTAGGATCCTCTACCAAGCCAGGAATGAGCGAAGGGCCCAGCACGTGTTTAGGGAAGCCAATAAAACTGCTGATATCTTGGCCAATATAGGGGTGGAAGCCGATGGGTTGGTCACTTGGGAACTCGGGGTACCAAGTGATGTGGACAAGATTATCCAAAATGATCGCCAATGATGATGCATCTGTGGGGTTCGGAAAAAGGAAGAGGAGTTTTCTGTTTCCTTTTTTGTTGTGTCGCGATTTCGCGACATGTTGCTCTGTCGCGGTCAAAGCAACGAGAACGAGCAAGATGGAAAAATCGTCGCGATATCGCGACTTTTTGAACTTTCGTGGCTCGAAGCATAAAGAAAAAGCTAAGTTGGGAAAGTGTCGCGATATCGCGACATGGTGCTTTTTCGCGGTCAAAGCAATGAGAAAGAGCAAGAAAGGAAAAGCGTCGCGATATCGCGACACGTTGAACTTTCGTGACCCGAAGCAGACCTGTCACGATTTCGCGACAAAAAAAGGCAATAGCGACCACGGACCAAAACTGTCGCGATATCGCGACGTGTCGCCGTATCGCGGTCAAAGTAGAGCAGGAGAGGTTTTGACCGAAAATTGTCGCGATATCGCGACTTGTCGCGTTATCGCGCCCAAAAGAAGCAGTGAAGAGCACAGAAGAAAACTGTCGCGATATCGCGACGTGTCACCGTATCGCGGTCAAAGTAGAGCAGGAGAGGTGTTGACCGAAAATTGTCGCGATATCGCGACATGTCGCGTTATCGCGCCCAAAAGAAGCAGTGAAGAGCATAGAAGAAAATTGTCGCGATATCGCGGCATGTCGCATTTTCGCGACCTATTGCGGTTTCGCGGTGTTCAATGCTGGAAAAAGTTAAGTATGGAAAGATGTCACGGTTTCGCGACCGACAGTGGCAGAGGGGAGCGCCCAACAAGAATGTCGCGATTTCGCGACGTGGAGGCGGCAACGAAGCAGAAGGCTGAAAGATGTCACGAAATCGTGACATGTCGCATTTTCGTGACTTGTCGCGAAATCGTGGAGATGATGAAAATGAAGCAGAAGGCAGAAAGATGTCACGATTTCGTGACATGTTGCATTTTCGTGACTTGTCGCGAAATCGTGGAGATGCTGGAAAATGTAGCTGAAGGCAGAAAGATGTCGCGAATTCGTGACATGTCACATTTTTGTGACTTGTCACGAAATCGTGGAGATGCTGGAAAATGAAGCAGAAGGCAGAAAGATGTCGCGAAATCGCGGTGATGCATGAAGACGAAGCAGAAGGCAGAAAGATGTCGCGAAATCGCGACATGTCGCATTTTCGCGACTTGTCGCAAAATCGCGGAGATGCTGGAAAAGGAAGCAGAAGGCAGAAAGATGTAGCGAAATCGTGACATGTCGCATTTTCGTGACTTGTCACGAAATCGCGGTGATGCTGGAAAATGAAGCAGAAGGCAGAAAGATGTCGCGATTTCGTGACATGTCTCATTTTCGCGACTTGTCGCGAAATCGCGGAGATGAGGGAAGATGAAAGCAGAAGGCAGAAAGATGTCGCGAATTCGTGACATGTCTCATTTTCGCGACTTGTTGCGAAATCGCGGAGGTGCGTGAAGACGAAACAGAAGGGGGCTTCAGAAGGGTACTAGTAGCGAAGGACAGTCTGTCCCTATTGAGTTTTTGATCCGTAACAGCACAGTGCTGATTCTTGTAAAAGGTTTTGGGTCAACCTAGAAAACCCGATTGCAATGAATTTGATCCTTAATTACCAAAAAAAAATATGTACAAATGCCATGTAATAAGAAACAAGTATTGAAGGAAACAAGTTCAATTACAATGATTATTGGTTTCAAATGTTTATTGAGGAGTGCCAACTATCTCTTGTTGACAGAGATAGGTCGTTTGATCATTTGAGCAGGTCCTCTTATGTTGGAATTATTGAGCAAGTGTCAGTACCTATCTGCTTGCTTCTCCTAGTTGAGCAATGATTTAAAACGATTGAATGATGGCATATAATCAGCTTAACCGATTTTAGTTCCAGGGAAATTTTGAAACTCTCAATTTGAATCAAGCCCAACCTAAAAAAATGAAAGTCCTAGCAGGCAAGCAAAATTCTATATATTTATCTTCCATTGCTTTCAACCATATACATTTTAGTTTCAAATGTTCCATTGTTAGTATTTCCTATGGAAACTAATCAATTTACAATAAACATGAAATGCTTTAAACTATTGAAAGCTATGTTCCACGGGGATGTGTCTTGGGCTTTGGGGCCATTTTGGAGATGCATCTCAATTTTCTGGAAATGCTCTTGACATATCCCAGGCTATAAACGTTTGTATTGAGGCAAACTATTCACTAGATGTAAACAAGTCAGCGAAAAGAATTTAAGTCTAATTTATGGGGCTATAAATTTTAATATGAAGGCAAACTAGACACTAGATGTAAACTAGTTAGTGAAAAGATTTAAGTCTAATTTATGCATATGTCAAATAATAGAGCTAGTCTAAACATTGCATCTTATCTTTTTTTCTAATAACTAAGTGAGTTTGGCTTAAAAAGGTAACCATCCGATGTAGCCATGTCTATCTTTACTTGCTTGGCTTGGGTCCTTAGCAAAGGATAGTTGACTCTTGAGCATTAGGGTTAGGTTTTGTTATTTTGATTAACTATAAATAGGAGAGAATGTGATGTAGTTGAATCATCATTCATTTGTCTAACTTTTATTGCCTCTGGTGCACATAAGAGACTTTGCCCTCTCTAAGTCTCTAGGAGACTTTGCCCTCTCTGAGTGGCTTGGACTGTTTCTGAGAATTGGAATTTGAATATGTGATACTTATTGGATTTATTGTTTTGGAATTTGATTCTGCTGTGGATATTCTAGTGTATGCTGTTTCTGTTGTTATTCTGAAACTTATTGTTGAAATTACTGTTTTATGGAAGTGGGGTCATTACAAGTGGTATCAGAGCAACAATTGTGGCTCCCATCAGTGGTGAGAAAGGGCAACAAATTTGTGGATGAGCTTGTTTTAGAACCCCTTAAGGCAGATTTACATCTCATAATCGTGTAATTTCTTAGCATTTTTTTCTGCTAACAATATTTTGGTGTAATTATCGTTTGTTATATTGTGATTTTGACAGAATCGTTTGTGTTCCCCAATTCCCCCTTCCAAAAAATATAATAATAATAATAATAATAATAATAAACAAGAGTATCTGGTGTGCTAAGACCTTGGTGGGAGATCTATCTCTAGTTGATCATCTTGTCAAGCTGATCAAAACAAGATATATCATTGGTAACCCTTTTTCTGGACAGTTTTGAGGTCTACTTGGACATCCTTGTTTGACTAATGGTGTATGTTTGATCCTACGATTTCCAAAGGTTAGGAATGAATCAGTTGATGCCTACAAAGGACAAATCTGACTAATGATGATTGAATGATCTGTTAAGAAGCATCATCCAAGAAATCAAGGCACCATGGCATCACGAGGGCATCAACAACTTTAACCCTCACGCTCGATCAACCATTCCCACCATGAGTTCCTCTTCCACTCCTGTAGACATCCTAGAGAGCATCAATAACATTAACCCTCACACTTGATCATCCATTCCCACCATGAGTTCCTCTTCCATCCCTCTCGTAGAACACCTTAGCTCATTCAGTCCTTCCCCTCTAAACTTAGAACTAGAGGTTTGCCAGGACATTTAGACAATGGAAAAAATATTTATGCTGTAGGATTGATTTGACAGGATTGATTTGATTGGATCTTGTCAAAACATTTGCACATAGAAGCTGGATATGGTCACTAGAAAGACAATTGAAGGACCTTTTTGCTTAACATCCTAGAGGGCAGTAGGACCTTCACCTTCCAAAAAGAGAGTAGGCAGTGGAAGGCTAATTACAACAAATTTTCCTAGAGAAAATTTGGATCACTGGAAGGAACCTAAGATCCCCCAAATCAACACTTGTTGGGCACTTCCAACCCTAGGATCTAGGGCTCTTCTCGAGGATGACTTTTGGGTAGGGTTCTAGCCTTCTAGGCACTTCCAACGGATTATTTTCGGGCAAGATCTAGGGAATTTCCAGCGGATAACTTTCGGGCATGATCCTGGGTGCTCTTGTTTTGCCTAGATACATGCTCAACCTTTCATGGGAAATCATATAGGCATGATTGGTGATCAATGGGATTTTGCTTTTGATTTGGATTCCATAGATAGTGGTGTTGACTATCTTATTGATTGGCCCATGATGTTTTGGTCCCTTGAATTGGTATAGCGATTTTTAATGGCGAAGACCCACACGAATGGATTTCCAAAATGAAGTGTCTCAGACGCTTGCATAGAGTTCTTGAATAGTGCAAACTACTCTTGCTGCATTTAAGTTGGGTATCCATGCTTATCAATGGCTTCATTGGGAACTGCGGTATTAGGGCTGTCATCTTTTATGCCCACAATTTAAAAATATAATCTTGATGAATTTTGATAAAGGTCCCTATATGTTTTGTGTGGTTAGGTTAATGCAAACAAAGCAAACAATGACTTTGGAAGAGTATTGCACAAAATTCGAGAGCTTTCTCATAAACACATACCATCTAGATTCCAGAGTGGTGGTTTTAGCATTTAGGCATGGTCTCAAGGATGAAATTTGTGGGAAGGAGATAAAAACTTTGGGATGTTGAATGTGTGGCCTGAACAATTGAAAAGAAGCTCTAGTTGCCTATATATCAGCCACAACATGATTTCATTTCCCACAAGACTTACTTCAATAACCGCATCGAAGATTTGCTCAAAAGGTTACTTCAATTTCCAATGTCGATCATGATACCTACAAAATCAAGCATGTCAGGAGTAGTGAAACTTCCACATGGAAATTATGACGTTGAGGAGGTCCTTGCATCACCACATCAATAGGAATCAACCAAACTCGACAATCTTGAACAAGGCATGGGTGCTATGGCCATCTTAGCATTTGCCCTAATGGGAATAGAAGCACATAACATTGTCAAGGTTAGTGGGTTAATTTTTGATTGATTCAGACAACACACAATTTCATTAGCAGTGATACGGTCAAAGCACTAGGGTTGTATATCAACAATACCGACAAAGATAAATTCAATGTTTTGATTGCTAATGATGGTAATGCTCAATGTGTGGGTTGCATTGTTGATGTCCACATGTAGATGTGATACCTTTACTGGGATCGAAAGCCTATATGTGATGGATTTGGGAAGTGTAGATGTTATCCTTGGCCTTCAATGGTTGTCTCAATTTTGTGATGTTACTTTAAACTTGCAACATTGTATGTCTAGTGGATAGAAAATGACATCAATGTTTCCAACCCCCACCATCCAAGGTGGTCATCTCCCACTAGATGGAAAAGATATTGAAGGAGGGCAACAAGGGTATCCATCCTTGCCTAACTTTATTGTATGGAAATCATGGTCATGGACCTCCTGTTCTTCCTTTTGAAATGCAGTCTCTCCACAACAAATATGCTTAGGTCTTTGAAGAACCCAAGGGTCATCCTCACAAATGTGCACATGATCATACTAATCACCTTATTTGAGGAAGTCAACCACCCAGTGTTCGTCTCTAGTGCTATCCCTAGCCTTAGAAGACAAAAATTGAGAAGTTGGTTCAAGATATGTTGCAACAAGGTATTACCCGCCCTAGCACTAGTCCCTATTCTTCCCCAATAGTCATGGTCAATCGTAAGGATGATTCTTGGCAGATGTGTCCAAATTTTAGACGACTCAACAAGATCATTGTCAAAGATAAGTTCCCTATTCTTGTTATTGATGATTTGTTCGAGGAATTGCATGGTGCAAAGTTTTTTGACCAAGCTAGACTTGTGTTTTGGGTTTCATCAAATTAGGTTTAGAGAGGAGGATATTCCCAAAATTGCTTTTCATATTCATCGGGTCATTATGAGTTTCTTGTTATGCCTTTTGGTCTTACAAATGCCTCTTCCACTTTCCAAAATCTTATGAATTCGATCTTCTATCCTTTCCTTTGAAAAATTATCTTGTGTTCGATTTAATTTTGTTCGATAATTTTTTTTTTTCCTTTTTTTATGACATCTTGGTCCATAGTAAGTCTTGTGAACCCCATTTGTATCATTTCAAATAGCTGTTCCAAGTTTTGGAGAGGGAACAACTATATGTCAAAAGGTCAAAATGTTCCTTTGGTGTGTCTGAAGTAGATTATCTTGGTCACATAGTGTCTCATGAAGGTGTCAAGGTAGACCCTACCAAGATTAAGGTCACGCAAGATTGGCCAATGCTTAAATCTTAAGAGTTTTAGGAGTTTTCAAGGGCTCATTGGGTTCTACAAGAAATTTGTCAAGAATTTTGTGAAGCTTGTAGCTCCCTTGACAACTCTCATCATGAAGGATACCTTTGTGTGGTCCAATGCGGCCAAAAGAGTCTTCATTAACTTAGACAAGCCCTTTTTATTTGAATGTGATGCTTTTGGAACAAGTATTGGTGTCATGTTGATGTAGGAATGTCATCCCCTAGCTTATGAAAAAAACAATTAACTCTCCAAAAAGAATCTTGGTTGTTCTACATATGAGAAGATGTTAACCATCTTGCATGCGGTGGATAATGGAAAGCCGTACTTGCTGTTCCTACATTTCATTATCAAAACTGATCATAGCAAGTCTCAAGCACTTCTTGGAACAATGTCTCTAGTTTGGAGCAAAACTAATGGTTGGACAAGCCTTTGGGCTATAACTTTGAGATTGAATATAAAAAAGGGAAGGAGAATGTGGTTGTAGATGCTCTTTCTCATAAGTATGAAGATTCTGTATTTGTCAAGGGAGTGTTGCAAGGGTTTTGATGTAACCACAACAATTATCTTTACTTTTTTGGATCGGGTAGGTGGCCCTTGAGCATTAGGGTTAGGTTTTCTTATTTTAACTATAAATAAGAGAAAATGTGATGTAGTTGAATGATAATTCGTTTGTCTAACTTCAATGACCTGTGTTGCACATAAGAGACTTCACCCTCCCTAAGTGGCTAGGAGATTTTGCCTTCTCTAAGTTGCTTGGATTTGTTTTTGACAATGCAATCCCACACGAAGCTTCTAGAGTTGGATGAAGAAAGACATGTTGAATTGAAGTCAAAAGTAGCATTAGAGCTGCGGGTCCGTAATCTATGGTTTGGTTAGGTGTAGGAGCTACTCATCAAGTGGCAGGATCTCATGAAGAAGATGCGATATGGGAACCAATGATCATTCTTCAAAGCTTTTCGAGGGCGGGGTGGGGGTAGCTATGTAATGCCTTGATGAAGAAAGACATGTTGAATTGAAGTCAAAAGTAGCATTAGAGCTGCGGGTCCGTAATCTATGGTTTGGTTAGGTGTAGGAGCTACTCATCAAGTGGCAAGATCTTCATGAAGACGATGCGATATGGGAACCAATGACCATTCTTCAAAGCTTTCTAGCTTTGAGGACAAAGCTTGTCGGGGGGGGGGCAGCTATGTAATGCCTTGATGTATCCACGTTGGCTATCTTTACTTGTTTGGTTGGGTAGGATAGTCAGCCCTTGAGCATTAGGGTTAGGTTTTGTTATTTTGATTAACTATAAATAGGAGAGAATATGATGTTTTCGAATCATCATTCATTTGTCTATTGCCTCTGGTGCACATAAGGGACTTCACCCTCTCTAGGTGGCTAGGAGACATTAGTCTTTTTGAGTTACCTGGATTGTTTTTGATAGTGAAGGAAAAATCTCAAAGTTCTAGTGAGAATTTGCATTTCTCGCAGGTTTTTGGCTTGGTGAGAAAACAAAGTATTTTCTTGGTGCTTGAGAAATCATTGATAAAATCACAAAAAATTGTCGGTTTCTTGGGAAAATCTTGGCTGAATTTTGGTACCAATGGCCAGAATGCAGAAAATGAAATTAAAAGGGGGGAGAACCCCATTTTTCAACTTTTTGCCTTCTGTTGCTTGTAACAACGTTGTTGGGTGCACGGGTGCGGGGGAATCGCAGGTGTGGGTGCCCCCCCTAAAAACAGGGTTCATTGGGTGCGGTCCCCCCAAAAACAAGGTCCGCTGTGTGCGGGTGACGCTATTTTTTATTTTTATTATATATATTCATTTTTAATTGAAAAAAAAAAATAAATCATACACATTGTGAAATAAAATAAATCATAAACATTGTAAAACAATCAAATAAATCATACACATTGCAAATTGAAAAGAAATGCCAAATTTGAAATGTTATTATTATTATGATATTCAAGTACAAAAATGACAAATGTCAAAGTCATAAAGAGATAACAATATAGTAGTGTGTATGTGCAAATATAAGATCAGATATCTGATATCTCTCATTCCTCACATTGCTCATCATCGTCTCCCAAGCCCCTCTGTAGATCTGAAAAGCCGTCACACTTGCAAGTCCTCTCTGTTGTCGTCAAGAGGTGCATCCCAACGTGCAAAAGGGCCCTCTATATAACCCTTTTCCCTATGAGACATGAGTCGAAGAATACTATGGACATACACGATGTTCTTTGCCCTACTCGCCTCCAATCGACCTCTCCTCGCTGAATGGATAAATCCATAAGTACTCCAATTCCTCTCACAAGCTGAGGAACTGGCCCCCTGAGACAATAAACGACATGCTAGTCATTGCAACTGTGGCATCCCATGTCTGTGCAATGTCTACTAGAATATGGGGTTCTTTAGACTCTTGTCATATAAGGCCTCAACAGATTGGAATTCACCTCGTGCCAAACAAAAGTTGCAAACTGCTCTCTAATCTCTGTTGCCTTCTGTCAAGTGCCATATATGTCCTTGATTGCTCGGAGAAACCCTGCAGTCACCTCTAGATCCTGATTTGGTGCCCTCTTCCTTGTATTGTCTACATCATACCACTTCGGGTTAAGAGCATAAGTTGCCATGTGAAGTGGTGAGTTGAGGGCATTCCACCTCCAATGAATGATGGTTTGTAATTGAGGGTACAAGTTAACATCTTGAAGATTAGTAATGGATTTGATCTTCTCACACATGGAATCCATACCCTCGTATAGCTCTCCTAGGCATTCAAAATCTATATCAAAAGTACGGAGCGTATTTGCAATTGGCTCCAAAAACCGCAAAAAAAAACTTGACATCCGTCCAAAATCGAGTAGATATAATTAGATTTTTGACTGTCTCCATTGAGACCATTCTCTATGGAAAATAGTATGCCCCAATGATGCGTTAACTTCCACCAACCGCTGCAGTAGAATATAGTATGAGGCAAATCGAGTGTCTGTCGGTTTTAGCAAGTCTAATTGGGCATGCTCGTGGTAGATCGCTAGTGCTCGATGGTGGTTACACAAACATTTGGATGTCTCTCCCATCCACAATCAATTTTGCCACCCAATCAATTCTACCAATATCCTTCGAAATATTATTTAATGCACGAATGCAGCCTGGAGTCCAAAAAATATGTTGGTATTTATCATGGATCAACATACCTGTTGCTTTGCAAACTGGTGTAGCATCCGTGATTACCTGCACCACTTTGGCCTGCCCAATCTCATCTATGGTTGCAGATAATAGACCGGCCTAGAACTCTTCATTCTTCTCTTGCCCTGAATAATCCACAACTATCAGAAAATAGGGGCCAATAGTAGAAGAGACAACGATATTAAGGGACGACTTCATGCATCAATCTAACCGTCCATAATAATGTTGTAGCCATTCGTTGACCACGTGCTTTGAAATGGCTCCAACGACTTGTGGACACGATCCCTCACACTCTCCAACAAAGTGGTGCGGATCCTCTCATATGTCGGAGGCACATATCCTGCAGGGTCATTATTGATGGCACGAACCATCCTTTCGAAATAAGGGGAATGGGCCACGTTAAATGGGATTCCACATGCATAGAAAATTTTTGCAACAGTGCGGTCAAGCTCCTCCCTACCCTCAACATCAAACATGTGTTGTATGGGATTGGCCCTAGGTGGTGCAACCCTCCTTTGTTTAGAAGACTCTGGAGGTGGTGTCATAGATGCAAATGACATAGACGGTCGAGAAGGTTTTGCATAGTGGCCTCCCTGAACAAAAGCAGAAGATGGGGTTGGTGGTATCCTATCTGCTCTCATTTGCTCATTAATGAGCCCTTGACGTTGGACATTATCGATTTCATTACATATCTGAACCCCTTGCCCCTTAAATCCACAAAAATGAGCCTTCACGCTGTGTATGATCCTGTGAAAGTTATGTCACAAAAATTGCACAAAAACTTGCATGTGCCACCTGCTCCCTTTATCTTTTGGTCCACAACACACATATTTCCATAATGGGCATTTTGAAGAACCAGATGCACTCCTTGCACCAAAAAAGAAGTTTAAAAGCCTCCCTCTCAAGTCCTCTTCTTAAACTACTCTTCTCAAGCTCCTCTCAAGTTCCTCTTCTCAATTTTTTGTCTTTCACTCTTTCTCCAAGCTTATATGTTCTTCCTTTCTCCAGTCCAAAATCTGCCTTTCACTCTTCAGTGTTTTCACTCTTTCTTCAAAATTTGCCTTTCACTCATGGTAAGAATGAAGTAGAAACCCTAAAAAAAGGGTTTATATGATAAGAGTGGACTCCAATTCACTGTACAGTGAATTGGAGTCCATATTAATAAAAAAAAGTTATTTATTTATTTATATTTTTATTGTTTTGGGCCCTTTTGGGCATATGGTGCGGTTGGCTGAACTAAGAGGGTTTGGCTCGACTAAGCCGCCCCACACCTCCTGCGCACTTGGAGAGGGTGTGGGTTCGCATTCGGGCTCGGGCACCTGGCAGGCAGGGTGTGCGAACTCGGTAACGCTGTTGTAGAATGAATTTGGAGGATAATTTGACGGATTTAACAACTCTTTTCAAAGATTTCTTTTCTTGGCACAAGTTTTCAGATTGAATTGCCCAAGGTCCGTAGGATACTGTGTTCACTCCAGTCTGGAGGACATCGAGGTGTTGGACATAGGAAGCATAACATACTCAAGGATTGGAGGAACTATACAATGATGATCCTATGCCTAAGGAACCTCCAGTTCAACCACCTGTCCAAGCATCCAGTTCGAGGGGAAGAAAGGGAAAGCAAAGAGCAGTTTAAAACTGCTTTAAGTTTAGTATGTTGTATTTTGTTGGTTTTTGATGATCATTCATGATCATGAATTGTAATTGAACTCTTTTTATGAAAATCTAATAGAAAATCAATTTCCTGGCTCTCTAATTTTTGTTTTAAATGTGATTTTTATAAATTAAATTATTTTCTTTGATGTTTTTTTGGTCAAGTTTCCTGAGTTTCCAAGAAACTCTTCAAAATTGGAGTGCCAAGCTTTTACCAAGTTGCAAGTTTTTGTACTATGGTTTTTGAGACTTGGAATTTGGATTTGTGATACCGTATTGGATTTACTGTTCTAAAATCTGATTCTGTTGTGTATATTCTGGTGTATGCTGTTTCTGTTGCTGTTATTCTGAAACTTATTGTTGAAATTGCTGATATCTGGAAGTGGTTTCATTAGAAAAAACAATTTCTGATTTCAAGCAAATTATCATAGGGAGATTTGCAGAATCAGAAAAATGTGTAGCATTGGAGAAAAAGCTTTTCAGGATTTTGTAGGTACTTTATGGAAGGGGAAAAAACTCTAATAACTGCAAAAATCTAGGAATCTATAGTTAGTTGTTTAACTTTTGAATATTTTTCAAATAAGTTGATAATGTTGACGATATTTCAAGATGATGTTTTTTATTTCATTTCAAATTCTATGCTAGATATCAAGAATGTTTGGAAGCATATGTGAGAGGTGTTTCACAGAAAGTAAAAAAAATGAATTTTTGAAAGATGACCATCTCCTTAGTGAAACCACATTCATTCCTTATAGAGTTCAAGATTAATAAGCTTTTTGGTAAGTAAGTTATTTACTGCCTATGTAAACATTTCTGCAAGAAAGGAAATTGAATTAGAGTATGTAAAACTGAATTAGAGTATGTAAAATTGCAAAAGCCGTAATAGCTTGAATCATGTACCTTTGGATCTCCTCTTATTCTGATAGAGATTTTAGCATCTCGTAGTTTTATATAATAATAGATATTCTAGCAACATACTTTTCCTTTAAAAATGGTTATACGGGATTGAAACAGGCCTCACGTGTATTATATTATGACCACATAGTGGTATTACAACATCTTGACAATTATGCATGTAATGATTTGCAAGATTTAAACCTGTAAACCTGGATCTCCTCCTTGAAAGTTGAGGTAGTTAAGTGGTTGAGCTCATGCCATTTGATGTATAAAGTTAAGGCTCAGCCCATGAGATTTGAACCTTGGTTAAGGGTGTGAAACTGTTCTTTCCCTACCAATTGCTCTAAACCTCATGGGTGCAACCTTTTTAACCAATTACATCAAACCTCAATTCAAATATGTTTCCTCTTGCTGTTGCTAGTTTCTTCAGTGTGAGCACTTTGTTTTAAAAATAGATTGTTAATGCATATATTTGGTGGGATTATGGATGCCTCAATGTTGGAGTAAAAAACAAGGGGAATGTCTCTAATATCCAATGCTTTTTTGATATAAATGAAATTGCAAAACAGGTTTAAGTTATAGATTGCCAATGCATCTTTGGTGGGATTATGAAAGGCTTAATATTGGAGGAAAAAATAATGGTAATGTCTCTAATAGCCAATGTTTTTTTGATATTAATGAAATTGGCAAAAAGGCTTTGGGAGAGTAGCAAGAGTTGGTTGGAGCATTCAGGGAAACTGACCCCTCAATGAGGTGGATGTTTTGAAGACAATAACATTTTAATGGAGGAGGCTTGCTTCCCCGAATCAAATAATTGATGGGAGTAATCGAAGGGAGTCATCAGGCTTTGGTGGGATTATGGAAGCCTCAATGTTGGAGGAAAAAACTAGGGAAAAGTCTCTAATATCCAATGCTTTTTTGATATAAATGAGAATGCAAAACAGGTTTAAGGAATAGATTGTGAACGCATCTTTGGTGGGATTACGAAAGCCTTAATGTTGGAGGAAAAAATATGGGAAATGTCTCTAATACCCAATGCTTTTTTGATATAAATGAAATTGGCAAAAAGGCTTTGGGAGAGTAGCAAGAGTTGGCTGGAGCACTCAGGGAAACTGACCCCTCGATGAACAGGATGTTTTTTGAAGACAATGACAGTTTAATGGAGGAGGCTTGCTTCCCCAAATCAAATAATTGATGGGAGTAATAGAAGGGAGTCATCAGGCAGTTTGATTATCAGGTGTAACTGCTAATGACCCTGACAAATTCTCAATCCCCCAAAAGTCCACCGATTGTCTTAATAAAAGGGTGGAAGACCTGTCCACCTTCTGAAGTTTCCTATCTATATCTTTTGGTGATGGGGTTGAACTACTGATAAATTTAACAGCCTGTAAAAGTCTGTCATAGAAAGTGGAAATGCCTGCTTCTACTCTCAAGCTTTCTATATTGATTTTTTAAATCCCAATTTCTAGTGGGTGGAATGGTATGCCTGCCTCTTATGGTATTGTGCCTCATTGTCCTCGTCCTTTACATTGTCTCCTTTCTCGTATGAACAGATATCTCAAATCTATTGAAGGATTTTGTTATGTGGATTGTTGTGTTCCTAATAGTCGTATATTATTAAATCACTAGCATCACTGTTTATTTTACTCTTTTACAGTTTTTCCACATCTCCTTTTGCATATTCCAGTTCCGAGGATGCTAGATACTTGAAGCATTCTGATATTAGTGATAGTTTACTTAGTTTCGTCTGTATATGTTTTTCCAAGATTGCTGTGTTAGGGTTTTGTTTCATTGTCATCTTCTTTTGTATTTTGTGAGTCTTAGTTCAAACAAATTTCTCAAAATTATTGTGGTTTCTTTGTTGTGTGTTTTGCTTGGTCTGCTAAGGTTGCCACATGTTACTAGATCAATGTTGGCCCTGTATATTTTACTGCTTTAGCAAGGTGTTCTGCATTCTCTTCTTTAATATCCCAGCTTCATTCTGCCCATTCCCCAAAGAGATTGAAATTGGAATCCTCAAGGTGACAAATTTGGAGTTTGAGAGGGATTTTGTCCATTTATTGTAGAATTTTGTTGGTAGTCAAACATATAAAGGTGTCTATCTGCTGGTCAAATATCTGCCTAATCAACAAATCTACGTTTGTGCGCCCTAGACACGACCAACATTGAAAGACCTGAAAAACGAAATGCCCCGTGTCAATCTCCAGAGAGGGCTGGTTCCCTTACTAAGATCCTACACTGGTTAAGATAAGAGTTGCAGGAAAGAAATTTAAAAGATGCAGAAAGAAATGGGAAATATGGCCACAGGCTAGAGTGTAGGATTTGGGGCAGACTAGCAGCAAGAATTCCACCAAGTTTTATAACAGCATATAACAGAGAGAAAACAATAGAATTTCACTCACACCTTTGCAGAGACAACCCCCAGATCACATTTCAAAACCTACCCACTAACCAGCAATGTTTGAACTCAGAATGCAGAATTCGAAACTTAACAACAGGAACATGAGTATAAACAGAAATGCTCAAAAATAGAAGGAAATCACACACATAAGAATGCTTGCAAATTTTAGAAGCCAAGTCTCGTCTATTGATGCAGAGAACTTAGAAAGTTTTCTTGCAAAATGTCCAACCTTCTTTACAATGAAATTTGCTTAGTATTTATAGAGGTTTGCGCCTCTTTCATTAAATACATGAAAAGACCCAATGTTCATGAATTGAAATATAATGAGTCATCATTTCTTGGAAATCTTCTTCTGACAATCACGATACGGAAGTGATTTGGAGTGACGAGGCATTTTGATCACCACGGCATTAAATTTTGGGCACCTCCATTGTCTTGAAAATCAAACATATGCTTCAATAATTTACTCCTCATTAAATTTATTTCAGAGAGGAAGTAAAACCTTCGAGAAGATATTCTTGAAAATAACACAAATGCTTTCCCACTTCGCCACCAACATTAAATTGCAACAATAATTTAAGACATATCTTCAACCGAAAAATCAACCTTCAATATTGCCCAAGATGATGGCAATTAAAGATCAAATCCTGCATCATTTAATTCAGCATATGTTTTCCATAATTTATTCTCGGGTGCCGCGAGCAACTGAAACCTTTTAACAAAAAATCTCCTTCGCCCGAACTGAGAGCTTTAATTACGTTCGCCCATTAAAGAAACGAATGCAATTGTTCTTCGAAACAACTTCGCCCCTTCCTTTTAAACTTCAACAACACTCACCTGAAACAAGGGGTGAACGTGATTTTTATTTGAAACAATTTAAAATCACTCCCACTTCAAATGCTTTCGCCAAATGGAACTCCTAATATATGTGTTCGCCCCTTGAAAAAGGTGAAACATATCTCTGCCGAGGTGCAAAGGTAAAATCAATTTTCATTTTCTTTGTTGCCCAATTATACATTCCAATGCCATTCACCCCAATCATGCCATTCACCCCCAAAAGGGGCGAACGAGCTTGTCGCCCAAATTTTGGATCGACGACGATGTACATCTTGAAATTGTGTTCGCCCGAATGAAAGACGAACACGACGTTCACCCCTTTCACGAGGCGAACGTGATTGCATTCTTTAATATTCAGCGCCTGACTTCCCTTGGAATGCATTCGCCTCAACAATAGGCGAACGTGACGTTCGCCCTTCCAATGGGGCGACCGTGATTATGTTCTAATACTCGGCTGAATTTTATCATTTTTTCCTCTTTCTTTGTTGTTGCTTTGCTTCTCGACCGCGGCTTCTGGGGCAAAATTCATTTTCTCTTCTTCCCTTTTTTTTCTGTGGGTGATTCAATCAAATCCATTTGAAGTCGATTTCCAAGCCGTGATTGGGGTTAGACTGTTTATTTTCAGAATGAAAAATTACA
Organism: Wollemia nobilis; assembly: GCA_028583015.1. Lineage (NCBI taxonomy): Eukaryota > Viridiplantae > Streptophyta > Pinopsida > Araucariales > Araucariaceae > Wollemia > Wollemia nobilis. The sequence continues at coordinate 12,428,064 of JAQPPZ010000521.1, read as the reverse complement.
TAAAAAACTGAAATGACTGCAATGTTTTTAAACATTCTGAGCAAGATGTGAAATCATGAATTTTTTACATTACAGTCAGCAATTTATTTAAAACCAATGTGGCATAGTGCAAAACTGCCAACACTATCCAATCACCAAAGGATTGAGGTAGAAAAACTTAAGGAGGATTGTTCTTCCTCAATTGGCTTACAACAACCATGGAATTTTGGGGAGTGATCCTCCATCCCTAGACTGTCAACATTGCTAGGAATTCTACTCGGTAATTGAACTTTTTGTATGACTCTTTTTCGTCGATTCTGTTGCTGCAATCAATGGGCTGATTGTGGGGAGTGATCCTTGTTCACTGGATTTAGGAGTTGCACCCAATTAAGGTAGCAGTTGCCATAAATACTTTTAAAATCTAGTGTTACCCTGATCTTGCTATGAAATTTCATTGCATAAAAAAACATTGGTTATGAGAGGCAGGATCCCTTGTTTTCAACCTGGTTTAAGGCTTTTGTGATATTTTGGCAGTGCCATAGGCAATAGACATCTAGACCAGGAGTTAGTACTAACATGCAAGGTACTCACAATGCCAAGAGAGGAAACTAATTCATTAGGCTTGTTGAAATGGATTAATATGGGCAGAAATTACTATCATAATATTAATATCAAAGGATAAATTGCTAAAATCTTTAGGTTTACTGAGGAGTATAATCAGGAATGTGGGATTCAAACAATTGGGGCTGAAGAATTTTTCGCACTGATTCAAATTTTCTGTGTAAAAATGCTACATACATATAGAATGAAAGACTTTATATGATTAAACATATTTATGTTGATATCTATTTGCGTTATGCTCATAGTTTCGAGGTGATCAGTGTGTTTTAAAAGTTAAATTTGCGTTTTGCGAAAACATGGGTTCCACCTTGTTGCTTGGTGTTTATATTGATATACAACAAAGAATGTGATTGCAATATCATGAATTTTATCATTGTTCTTTTAACAAATATGCAAAAAATAGATCACACAAAGAAGCATGTTTAAGTTTGTGTATTCTGTAGTTTCCATCTGTAGGAAGCATGTTTAAAGTTATTTATAAAGTGGCCCCTTTTTTACAACGTTATAAGTGACCCTTTATAATATAAAGTACAAACTTTATAAATATTAAAATAATGTCACTTAATGAAATTAACTTCGGCCATTAAAATACTGGACCTCCGCTTGTCAGAATGAAAAACTGTGAACAGTTCTGGATACCCAATTCGCCGAAGTGTAATCCTGCAGTTGACCCGTTGACCGAAACCCTAAAAACGACCACTGCTAAAAATAGAAATCCCGTCAAACGACCTCCGAACGAGCCCAAACGACAGTCAATCAAGAGCTCTCTGGGTTTTGTCAAAGATTCTGATATCTCCAAAGGCTCCCCTACATCCGATTTAGCCTACGGGAGCTCATGTATAGGCTAATCTGCTCTGCACATTGATTGCCTAGAAAAGGGGACATTACAGTCCGCCCTTCCCAAAGATTGCTTGTCCTCAAGCAATATGCATACATACTCCAGTCAAGTGTCTGCATCCTGGCTGAGGTCCATCAAATCCTTGGATCCCATAACATCCTCAAAAAGAAACCACCACGTTGACGCTGCGCCACTCTGATCACATCTGGAAATCCACTGTGCACAATTAGCTCAAGGCTAAACTGCAGCACCATAATATGATCATTCTCCAGCCTGAAAATAAAATGCTAGTCTAAGTTGGAATGAAATATCTCACGCCAAGTAATATCTGTGAAATCTCCATCATAGGCAACTGCAAGAACAACTCTGAAACTGCCTTCATAATCACCATCTAACAATCTCAACTCAACGCTTGTCCACCTGACGTAAATTGGGTGATCCCATGTCCCAAAATCAACTACAACCAACAAAGCATCCTCTGAAAAGATAGCGTCCATCATCATAACTAGATTGTAGTGATCGCTACTCAACCAAGTGGGGTGTAAATTAAATTGCATGTCACCTGAAAAATTACCCACACCCTGCTGCCCACTAACTAAGAGGGTCAGAATCTATCTGCTCATAACTTGTCATCTCTACAATCATCACCAAAATGAATGGACAACAACAAACAAGTTGGGATACTCCAGCAAATCTCACCATGACGACCCAATTGAGATGCAAATCAATCTCCTCTCTTTGTGGTGTGTCCACAAGATCCCTCACCATGCCACCATGATCATGATGCATCTCAAAAAGTGGGTTATCAAAAGATGTCTCATGATCCATTTTAAATAATGGATTGTCGACCCACTGAAAACTGTCATTATCCTTATGCTCATCCCAATCAACCTGCTGATCCACAATAGTATTCTCTGACTGAACTAATTTGAAGTCCTCCCGTATGCTATCCAGTTCTTTAATTACTTGTTCAATCTCCTTTGCTCTTTCCTTGTTCTCTTGATCTCTGAAATTTATGATAGCAGCAAGTTCCCTTTTTGTTTCATGTAACTCCATCTGAACACCTGTCAAGGAATCTCTAACTGTGCTAAGCTCAAGAGTGAGCTCATCCACCTCAACCTGAGTTTCCCTGTCATGAAATAAGGCCTCATCTGCAATCCTGATAGCTGTATCCTTGTCTTTGATCATGTGCAAGAAGACTGATTTCATTTCATGCATTGTACTCTCAAGTTTTTGTAAATCAGCAATGGAAATGTTTTTGTTTGATTGGGTTTTAGGTGTCTTTTGGATGAGAGTTTCAACAAGCTTCATTGATTCATCCAAAGTAGATAACATGTGCACTTCATTTTCAGCTGACACCAACAACTTGTTCTTCCAGTTATCATCAAAATTATCAAGATCATGCAATATAAATGGACTGCTGATATTATTTAAATCATAATCAGAATTAGTTTCATACCTTTCAGCAGTGTCTATAAGGCTGCCCTGATCTTCAAGTGTCTCTTCATGAGGAATTACCTTACTAAAAAATTTGTCCTTCAAATCAAGGAAGGTGTGACTATCCTGAACTCCCTTATCCACATGCTCTATCTCATGAGAAATGAATTCTTCTTCAACACAATCTTCTGATTTGATTTCTTCTTCAGCAGTAGTCTTTGAATCTTCAGCTTCATCATCATTGTGTTTGGATTCTTTGTTCATCTTCTCAAGAAGTTTCATTTTTTCATCTCCATTTGGTTGTTGCCTCATACGTAAATCAATGTAATCTTCACAAGTCATTAGGGCACGAAAACCATCATCATGAGCCTTCCACTCCTGCTGGAACTGATCAAGTAATTCAGTGACTGTAGGCTCCACCTTTACCCAAGGAGGAATTGTAGGTGGAGAATCTGTCATCATAGCAGCCAACTGATTGATGGATTTCTGCAACTCTCTCTGACCCTGCCAAAACTCACGCTGAAACTTATTCCAATCACTGAGTGGCTCCATCTTCATACCGGACTAACCAACTCTCAGCTGAAGAAGTTATGAGAAAACACACCAGATATGAACCCAAACAGGCTGGCAGAATAAGCTGAGCTCTGATACCACTGTAATGACCCTCCCCGGTCTAATTTTCAATCTTTTTATTTTGCTGATACAATTTGTGTGAAAACACAGACAATCCAAAAATATAGAGGTATTTTGTTTTTTTATTTCAAATACTGAACTAGGGCACAACAATTACAATGATTTCAATTCTGGAAACATTAAATCAATACAATAAAATAAATACCTCTGTAAACCCTAGCTGATCTGATCTCTGTATAGATAAATATGAAGGCTCAGCCCTTCAGATTGGAACTCTGTGTGGTGTCCCCGCTCCAGATATTCCCCTGTATAAAGCTTTGTGTCCCTGTGTGGAAACCCCAACTCCAGAAGACTGAATAATGAAGTCCGAATGTATTCCCTGTATGGAAATACCGCTGATTGGCCTGAGGGTAATCTTTCAACCCCGAAGTCAATGTCCCTGTAAGAGGTTACCGACTCTCACAAGCTCCAGAATCTCTGCAATGTCTCTGCTAGAGAGTTCTCCAAAACCCAGAGGGAAGGAAGAAAAAATAATCCACGCATAATCCAAATGATCTCCCAAAAGCCTTTTTAATCTTTCCTTTTAGGGTTCTCCCAAATTAGGGCAAAATTAGGGTTGTGCACACAAAATAATTTAATTTCTAATTTTCTCTTATTTTCCCTCAACAAGCCCCCTTGTGCACTAGGTTCAACCACTTAAAGTTATTTTATAAAGTGGCCCCCTTTTTACAACGTTATAAGTGACCCTTTATAATATAAAGTACAAACTTTATAAATATTAAAATAATGTCACTTAATGAAATTAACTTCGGCCATTAAAATACTGGACCTCCGCTTGTCAGAATGAAAAACTGTGAACAGTTCTGGATACCCAATTCGTCGAAGTGTAATCCTGCAGTTGACCCGTTGATCGAAACCCTAAAAACGACCACTGCTAAAAATAGAAATCCCGTCAAACGACCTCCGAACGAGCCCAAACGACAGTCAATCAAGAGCTCTCTGGGTTCTGTCAAAGATTCTGATATCTCCAAAGGCTCCCCTACATCCGATTTAGCCTACGGGAGCTCATGTATAGGCTAATCTGCTCTGCACACTGACTGCCTAGAAAAGGGGACATTACAGGTCACTAGAGGCCCTCCCTAAGATCTCAGAAGATATTTTGCAAAGAAGGGGATATCATGGACCTTTTAAATGTACCTTGTGTGAGGACTTGGAAATATCAGATATATACTTCATTTTCCCTTTGCTTGTACTATTTGGGTTTGCTTTCTCATGAAAATAAGAATCTGCGAGGTTACACCATTGGCATTGGAAGAGTTGATGAAGTATTGGATTAGTTGTTTCAAAACAAAAACATAAAACATTTTCCTTTTGCTTCTACTATTTAGCATTGTTTTTTCAAGAAAATAAGAATCTGTGAGGTTACACCATTATTATTGGAAGAGTTGATGAAGTATTGGATTAGTTGTTTCAAACAAAAACATAAAAACATTTTGTGGAAGATCGATCCTGCTATTACTTTTTGAATTCTTTGGTTTGAAAAGAACAATAGAATTTTAAAAATCAAATTTTGGAATCATATCCAAAACTGGATTTGTATTGTTACCACTCTTGTAGAGTGTTCGTAGGCATGGTGCTTATCATGGAAAGTCCTAGGTCTGGTGAGGTGCTCGTCCCTTGGTGAATATACACGTAGGGCTTTATGCGGCAAATGGAATTAGTCCAAGGTTTTGCATTGATTGATGGTAAAGAAAAAAAAAGGTCATGAAGATGGCTTCATCAAACTTAATTTTGATGGTGCTTCCAAGGAAACCTTAGGAAAGGTGGCGATTTTTAGAATAATGAAGGTGAAATTCTCTTCACCTACTTAAAATCATATGGAAAATGAACTATGCAGTGGCTAGGGGCAGTTCTTATAGGGATCAAGATTGCCATTGAAAAAACATGGGGATATATTTTAAGTGAGGGCAATTCATAACTTATTACTATCCATGTTTTTTCGAGTGAGGAGATCCATAACTTATTATTATTATTCATGCTGTCAAGGGAATTGGATATGGAGATAAGATGAATTATAACATTATTTTCAATGTTCATCAATCATTGATGGAGCCAATATTTTAGGAATGTCAGCATATTTATAAATAATGAAATAGACTGATAGGTAATTCAGCCAGTCATTTTGTTGATATTTGGTGAGATGAATTTCAAGTTCTAGAAGGTTACGTCTCAAGGAGATTTTAAGTCTTAATGAATTGATATCAAGGATTAGATGAAAAAGTAACATCTCAAGGAGTAAAGGAGGAAGCTAGGATCCTTTTTTGACAAAAAGCAATGTTACCGGTTCGGCCTCCCTGGACCCTGGATACGGGTACGAGCCGTACCAGGTCCGGATCCGGGTCCGGTTCGTTTGTGGGTCCGCCCAGGGTTCGGCCTGGACGGACCTGGGACATTAGAACTTGTCCAGGTCCAAATTCCGTGTCAAAGTCCGGCATTTGCTGGTAAAAATTTACATTTTCGAAGACGGAATTCGGCAAGCATAGTTTTTCCTAACAGCAAATCGTCCGAGTCCGACGCTCTCCGACAGAACTTTGCATTCGTCCGAGTCCGGCGCTCTCCGACAGAACTTTGCATTTTCGAGGGTGATGTTAATAGTCTTGAGAACCATGTCGCAGCTGATGCAGAAATCGTTTTTGGCGTACCAATTCCCGACAAAGAACAGGGACGCGGGGTTCTCCGTCCGGACACAGTCTTCGCAGGTGAAATTTAACTGAAAATTTGGATTTACCAAAACTAATCCGGGCTCCAGTCTTCGCAGGTGAAAGTTAACTGAAAATTTGGATTTAACAACCAGTCCGGCTTGCCATGTCGTCGGCCATAGGCCCTGAAAAGACCTTCTGATTGCAGCGAAATGGGCAAAGTCATCTTAAAATTATTTTTCATGGGTATATGTACGTTTTTTATATTTAATATTAATGTTTTTTTATATCTAAACGTATTAGACGGTGAATGTTTTTTAATTTTAAAGATAATAGTTATTTCTTACGATAAAATCAATACATTTTAATATTACTAATAAATATATATATAATTAGCATTATAATATGATTATATAATTTGATAATCCTTAAAATTAACCTATAATTTGATAATCCTTAGAATTAATATATTATTATAGTTTAATTACTGAATTTAAAGCTTTAAAATAAATTAAATGAAATAAAATTTAAATAATCCTTAGAATTAACCTATAATAAAATAATTTAAATATTATAATTAAATTTTTTTATTGAGGAAATACTTCTTATACATATACATATCCGCCGTGGGGATTGAACCCGGGTCACATCACCGATAATGCAAGTGGCATCCTTGCCGGTAAACCACAACTTAGTTAATTAATATGAATTTTATAAATAAATTAAAAATTATTAAATTTAATTATAATATTTAAATTATTTTATATAGAATTAAGATAAAAATTTTATATAATGTTATAATGTAATATATTTCGCTATGTTCTTTAATTATAATTTAATTTAGATAGATTTGTAGATATAAATAATGTAATTATGTTATTTTAGTTTTTTTTGTTATATTTTTATTTGTTTATTTATTTTTTTACTTTATTTTCTCTCGAGCTGTATATGTCTTACTTTACAGTCCTATTGACCTCTTTTGGTCACCGATGGACATTAATACAAATTCAAATTCAAATATATTTAATAAATAAAAATAAATACTTGAATATTTATATATATTTATCAATTTTTGTACGGCCGAACCCAAAACGAACCCAAGATTAAAAAAAAATTTGCCGTACCGGCGAACCGGGTTCTTCGAATCCGAACTCGAACCCAAAACGAACCGGTAACACTGACAAAAAGGAAAGCTGAAAACTATTCATGGAAATTTGTATGGATACGACCTAATTGACCTAGACCTGATAGTAGATGTAATCTTTTGATGTTTTGATGGGAGTGGTCCCAAAATAAGGCGAATATAACTTAATAAAATAAAGAAAACAAATAATTTATTTTAATGTTTATGAGCGACCAAAGTAGGCCAGTGGACTCAAAAAGTCCACTTGGTTAAAATAGCATGGGCAAGATGAAAGAAGTGATCCCAAATAAAAATTACGAAATACAAAATCCAATTCAAATTGGATGAACCATGATATATAGTAATCAAAGTGATTGAACCATGATGTATGGTATAGTGTGGTACCTCACAATTGGTACCATATTTGGGAAAATCACAGATTTGCTGCTATTTCTCACGAAACTTTTGAGAAATTGTGGGCTGCAATTTTTTTATTTAAAATTTTTGGTGTTGAGATGTGATTTTTGCGTCGTTTTCTCACCAAAAACTTGGTGAAAATTGTGTTTTGTGGAAGAAATGGGATATGATGTTTTTAAAAGCAGTTTTGGCCCCATTTTACCTTTTTCCTTCTTTTTTGCTCAGAATTTTTTTCGAAGTGGTCAACCCCGAACCTTAAACTATGTTTGGAGATCGATTCAATGGATTTAACACCATCCAATGGAGATTTCGTTCATTTCCAAGAGATTTCAAAGTTTTGTTTGGAGGGGGAGGGACACAAAATCTTGGGTTTTTTTCAATGTTTTCTTTTTGTTTTTTGTTCCTAAAGTATGTGGGCTAGGCCCTAGGGCATTTGTTTAGTTACTTATTTCTTCTTTATTTTCCTCCTTAGGAAAAATAGATGGATTCTTTCGGTGAGGTCCATGGAATCATTGTTGGAAGCAATGAGCCAAATCCTTCAAGTTCAACCCCAAATCCAAGTCAAGGGAGGGACCTAATGTGGAAGCATGGGATTAAAGGAAACTTGTTGAATCAAGTATCTTGTAAATATTGCAACAAGGACATGTAAGGAGGTATCCATCAGCTCAAAATATCATTTGATTGGGCAAGTAGGGCATGATGTACCCTAGAGCAGACGATATAATAAAAAATGAGGTGAAGGTTTGGATGTACAGAAAGGAGGCAAAAAAATAGAGCACGAAAGGATGAGGGTTGCAGTTGCACATGGCCGTGGTCCTCTTTTTATGGGGATGAGGCTGAACTCTGGGTTGTTAATGGACCTCTTTTTATGGGGATGAGGCTGAACTCTGGGTTGTTAATGCCCTTTCCAGAGAGTTTGTTCTTAGCCCTCGCATCGAGTAAGGTAGTAGGAGTAGGAGGAGTTAAGAGTGTTGGTCAAGGGTCAAACACAAGATAAACAACCCTTTAGAATACTGCATGGGTGAAGGAGAAAGTGAAGAAAGTAGGAACAATGTTGATTAATTTTTGGTATTACTACAACTTTCCCTTCAATTTTGCAAAAAATCCCTATTGGGAAGCCCTAGTGAGGGCATTGAATGAGGCTGGCAAAGGGGTTAAGGCACCTTCAACAAAATATTTCAGTTGGCCATTGTTAGAGTGTGTCATGAACATGTGTTTTTGTAGAAGAGAAAAAGGAAATATGGAGGAGAAAGGGTTCTAACAGTATCTTTGATGGATGAACAAATGCGAGGAACTACATGCTCCACTTCATGGTGGCCTCAAGTGGATTTATGGTCTTCTTGAAGTCGGTAAATGCCTTGTGAGAGGTGCACATACTCTATTCAATTTGTTGGAGGAGGTCGTGCTAGAAGCAAGAGTAGAAAATGTTGTCCAATTTGTGATGGACAACATGTGTTTGCCGGTAGGATTTTTGAGGAGAAGCACCCAATTTTCAGGAGTCCATGCATTGCCCATTCCATTGATGATTGATGTCATGCTTGAGGACATTGGCAAATTGACTTGGGTGAAGACCGTGGTGGAAGAGGTGATGAACATTATATGGTTTACATACAACCACATAAGGGTGCTCAACTTGATAAGGGAGCATAATGAGGGAAGGGACATTCATCGCCTAGGGATCACATGATTTGCCTTAAATGTCATTGCCTTGTAGAGCCTTCTAGCGGCATCGCTTGCTTTGAAGTGGATGTCAATGAGCAAGTAATGGTATGCCTTGCCATTTCATTTAGAAAAGGAGGGGGAGCAGGTCTGAGGCAAGTTTTTAATGATTCATTGTTGGTGAGCATGCAGGAATTTCTCAAGGTAATTGGTTGTTTAAATTGAAAATCATAGTTTTTGCTTAAAATTTTTAGCTCCCCCCCCCAAATTTTTTTTTTAACTATAATTACAAATTATGTTTTTTAAATTTTAAGTAAATGTATTAAGTAGATTACAAAGATTAATTTTTATTGTTCAATTGTAGGGGACATAACCCTTGGTAAGGGTCCGTTGCCTTGTATATGGGTGAAAACATAGCACTGGATTATCTATATGAGGTGAAGGATAGAGGAAAAGAGGCCATCTGCCACTATTATGGTGTCAACCAATGCAAGTATGAACCAATTTGATTTACCATTGATAAGAGATAGATGAGGCAATAACATCAACCTATATGGAACAAGGTACTTCTTGAACCCCAATTTTTCTTTTACATTGACAATGTTTATGCTGATGAAGAGGTCTAGGTGAGGTTCTATAAATGTACAAATATGGTAATAGATGACCTCGCCAAACATCGCCTCATCCCTCGCAAGCTGCAAACCTAGAAGGGTGCTTTGGGAGCTTGTTTTCATCCTCCTATAAAGAATCAAGGTCGACCTTGTGACCTAGTAAAATATTCAAACTTTTAAACATTTTTTCTTTGTAGTTTACGTTTTTACGACACAATCACAAATGTAAATTAATAGTTTAAAAACATTTTTTTTTTTTGTAGGTTTATGTTGTGAGGATTATGGTTCAAAAACACCGAGTCTGAGGAGGATAACAATCCGCATCTTGAGTCAGCCTTATAGCACTTCTGGTTGTCAGCGTAATTGGTCTCTGTTTGAGGCCGTACACACCAAGAAGCACAGTAAGTTGATTCAGGAGCGCCATGACCTGGTGTTCATACAATACAATCTTCGCCTTTGCACCAAACAAGTGGATGCGAATGAATTTGATGCGATTGACTTGGATGAGCTATATCCCCTATTAGATTGGATTGCCGAAATTGGAGTTTCGTGTTTATTTGGAGTTGCAATTTTTCCAACTATGATTGGTACAGATAAAGTACAACCGAGGCTTAATTACCCATGCAAATTATCCATTCCCAATGAAAGGATGCTAATATGTTTTACATCATGGGTGGAACTGTCACGTATATTTGTCTGAGACTCTTAGTTGATAGGTGAAGTATCAATATTGTCACAATCACTATGAAGGGACCAATGTAAGAGTTGTTGATTTACAAAGGAGAATATTTGGAATTCAAAAGGCTTGGCCTCATTGGAATGATGTCCGTAAAATACCACAAGGCTGAAGATTTTCTTTATGCAGAGAGGAAAATGAAATGCTTGTCTTGACCTTCTGGACTATGCATGGGGGTGATGCTAAAGGATGAGCTATCTTGTCTATTTGAAGGTCCCTAGTAGCTGCCTTATGAGAAAGGGACTCTCTAATAGATTTAACATTGGATTTTGAGCTTCTAGCCAACCAAGCACGGAATATTACATTTTCCTCTAGAGATTACTAGTCTCAAGAAGTGAAATATGAGAATATATCTGATTGTCAAACTGTTGGGAGACCAAATGTGGATGGTGAGAACTACGTCCAAATTCCTGATGGGTGGAAAAGGAGCTACCAATGGTAAGAGGGTTGTCCTCATGTAAAATGTTCTAGTACCCCCAGTAAAGGTAAAAAAACTATTTGTATGACTCTTAAGCTACAACCCTTTTAGGAGAGTAAATTGTCCGTGCATATGCAGTTCTCTCCAAATTCCAGCTTTCTTCTAGAAAAATGATTTGCAGAAGAGATCAATTTGCTATAATTTAATAGAACTAAGTGCTGGGAGAATCTCAAGTTAGGAACAGGAAGTCTTGAGTAAACTATTATAGGGATGAGTAAAGATGCTTGGTTGTTTAAATATATAAACTGGTGTTAGCCGAGTGCTATTTTTAAAGAGGAGCATATTGGTTAAAAGATTCGCAATTGAGATAGACAGTCTAACTTACAACAGAGGCAAAGATGCAGCTGATTTCTTGCTTGTGCAAGCAATATAACATGAAGGACATTGAAAGTCCTGGCATAAAAAAGCTCCACGTGCTAGGAGGATGTGTTTTAGGTGGGACTTGGCCAGATACATTGACAAGGAAGTCTTCCGGTAATGGGAAAGTCTATTGTTCAACATTGATGGCTGTTTCAAAGTTTAATATTTTAGCTACAATTGTTCTTGGGTGGGAAATCGTCAAATTACGTAGCAATGCTTGACTTTTAGCATTTGCTGTAAACATGATACTTGATTGATGGGATTTTTTTTGCAGACTTTTAAAATCTATTAGAATAGTATCATAGCTGTAAATTGTGTTATACCACTCATTCCACAATAGGAGAATACATTTATGGTCATGCAAGTTTCTAGCATCTAGTTTGGCTTTAGAAGTTCCTTATGATCATGATTAGATATTGTTGCTACTTCATATTATCTTACTTACAAGATATTACCCTTTGGAACATTACATGGAATCCGTCAAATAGCTGAGGAATATGATTATATGTTTGGCCATAATTTGGAACTCACATGCAACTTGCAATTTCTTGTGATCATGCTTGGGACTCGCTGCTAATTTTGCTGAGTAATTTGCACTGTTTTTTTTTTTTTTTTTTTTAAATTTTGTTGACAGAGACAGCTTCAAATTTTACATCCATGAAAATCTAATAGAAGATCAACTTCTAAGCTCTCTATATTTGTTTTTTAATGCTTTTGCAGGATTAATATATGTTATTTGAATGTTCTAATATATAAATAAGGCCAAGACTTTGTTGAGTCCCAAGTATGAGTAAAAGTGTCAGGTTGCTGAGTAATTGTAAACTTGAGTTTTCGAACTATGGTTTCAGCCAATCTATTCTTTTTTACTTATTTAGTCCATCATTGCTCATCAAGTCACACTCCACTGCGTATAAGATATGCCATTTTAATTGTTTCTTGTCTAGTATCAGATGTCATGGGAATATCATAAAAATTGTTCTATAGTCAAATCTGATCAATTGTCATACATTATGAATTTGCTTCCATTGGAAATGACATTGAAATCAATTGATTTAGACACTTCCCGAGCAGAGAGAACATTCCCATTTTCTTGAACTTTGGATTATAGTAGAAAAAATAATAGCAGAATATAACTTTACAGCATTTGGGTCCATGTACTCCGCAACAGCCAGGACAAAATTTTAGTTGAAGTTGATTTCTCTTGGTTGCAAAATTGACCCGACACAGTTTTTGTTAGTCTCACAATTTTTTAGGAGGCCGTGCATTTTCTTTTTTCCCCAAAGTGGCTTGGTGATCTTGTGAGTGAACACATCAACTATGCCTTGCACAACTGTAGATAAATTTGATGTCATTGTAAGGCGCACTTAGATCTCTTTATATGTTATACGCATCAAGTTAGATGCATTAAAGATCCACTTCTTAATAGTTGGTCAGGGGTTTGAGAGATGGCTCCACTTCTTAATAGTTGGCAATTTTGTTCTTTTGGTGGTCAGGATATTTTTTAGCAGTGACAGAAATTACAAGGTGAAATTGTGTAACCCATCGGTATTTTATGGCTGGTATCTGTTAGAATTATAGTTGAAAAAATCGGAATCAGATTGGAATAGGACTGGAAAAAGAATTGAGAAAAATTGGGAATTGGGAAAAATATCGGCAAAAAAAACCTGAAGAAAATGCGATTTCTCATTGGAAAAAGTTTTTTTTTTCATGCACATCACAGTGAATTAACATTATGCAAATCAAATATCAATACTGTAAGTGATACAAAGCTTAAACCACACATGAAAGTGGCAAGTGATACAAGTTTAAAACCTTAAACTACACATGAAAGTGACAAAATACATCTTAAATAAAGAAATTTTAATACGTCCAAAATTCAAATATTCTTGTATTGCTTATAATATAAAAAAGGTACAAATTACAAAATGTGTCATGAGTCATGACAAATACAATGCCTCAAGATCTTTGAATGCCTTTGCCCTTTGCCCTAGTAGAAGCTATAGTCTCTTTTTGTTACTGGGCCGATGCTTCTTCTTGTGCCTTGGCTGTTAACGCTGTTGCCACCTGTGTCGGGGGTTGAGGGGGCGGAAACCCCCTTGCGGGGTTGAAGGGCAGCACCCTTCACGTGTACCCATTAATACGTTCACTATCTAAACTGAATTTTTCTCCTTGTTTGCATTTTGATGCAGAAAAGATGCTGCAATTAATAATATGAGACTTAAATAATAGGCTGAATAAAACACCAACAAATTAACTTAAATGATGATTGTGATTGGTTTTAACTTTTTTCTATCTCTTAAGACCCATGTGGTCTAATGAACATACAGAACAAATAATCACTTGTGTTTTAAAATTTTACTCCTATATACAAGAAGCATATTGAGCAATAAGTTTGGACTGATAGTTCAACATATTTTTATGGAGAATTTCATCAATTAATAATGTATAGCATTGCTGTTGGTGGCTGCCAGATTTTCTCATGAAACATAAAGGTGTGATTGAAAATATGAAAATATGTATGATCTGGGATACTAAAGGTCACAACATGGGAAGTGACACAAAACAACATTAACAAGCAATGACTGTTGTACCTAGGTTTTTGGTAGGTAGATGCAAAAGTATGGTGGAATATTCTACAAAGGAGACATTCTTTTTTTCAATTTCTTTGGTATTGCTATACTTGGTTATAAACAAACTGGAATTCGACCACTTTCAATTTTTTTTCTAAAAGCTATGTGTGACTTCTATCAGGGTCACTCCCATTAGAATAACAAAATATTACATATACTGTTAGGTCAATTAAACCATTTTAGCTTTCCTTTTTATCACGTGTTTTTGAATGAATAGGAATTTGACCGCTTCCATTTTTTTTAACTATGTGACTTCTATTGGGGGCCACTCACATTAAAATAACAAAATATTGCATTTACTGTTGGGTCAATTAAACCATTTTCAGCTTGCCTTTTTATTAAAGATATTCTTCATTTCCTTTTCTATCAAATATGCTTTTCATCTTCTTCAAACTGCTTTGTTTTTGCAATGAACTCCTTGACAACTTTTTCTTTAATAGAGAAAATCTCACTTGGCCAGTTGCCTTCAAGGATTTGAATTTTTTTGTCGAGACGAAGATCAACACTTTGATTGGCTAAATTATCTGTTACCCGGTTTTCTTCTCTATAGATATGCTTATATTTCCAAGAGATTGCCTTCACCAATAGTTGATGAACACCGTCAATAATGTTTGTTTTTATCCGATCGCCACATCTATTTTTTGTTGATAGTATTAATGATAATTTGTGGATCCTCCTCAATTGAAATATATTTCTATCCTTTTTCAATCACAATTTTGATCTGTGTAAAAAGTGCCCTAGCCTCTTTATAATTGTTAGTTCCATATAATTCTGAGTAGGTGAGGAGAATTTAGCCTTCGTTATTTCAAAAAACACCACCTCCACCAGCTTTCCTTGGATTTGCTTTGGAATCACTATCAAAAATAATTTTTATAATCCCAATTTATGGATGTTTCCATTTTACCATAGATCAAAGCAAATGCTTTGTGTTAACCCAATTATCGTAGGTGACCCTTCCATGTATGTCCAAATCCTGTATCTAAGAGGCTAGCACCTCTTCTTCCATACAAGACTTCCCATGAGGAGCACCATATCTGTAAACATAATGCAAGAGGCAATAATACAATTCAAAATTGGGAATAATTTTAAAAAATTCAATTATTCCTTTCATGCATTAAATTCCAATCAATAGTAGCAGATTAGTCTTGCAGAGAATGAATGCTGCTTTAGCTTTGAAATAATTAATCCAACATTTTGTCAACTCCTTCAATGTTCATGGAGCTACCCAATATATTCTCATAATTTTGAAGAAGCAGCCACAAATGGTGTAAGGGAAGGGACAATGAAGAAGTAAACAATCTGATGTTTTTAGATCCTTCTCACACAAGGCACACCTGAAAGATCCGTGATATTCTTTTCTTGGTAGACTCTCTCTTGTAAGAATCTTGCTTGGGACTGCTTATCAAAGGAATGTTGAGGCCTTAGGGAGGGCCTCTAGTGATCAAACATTCTTTTAAGGGAATTCATTGGAAGTAAGAAATTTTGATAGCTACAAATCCTCATATCCCAACTTGATTGAGTACCCACCATCTTTTGATAAATTCCAAACCAACTCATCCTTCTGCATAGAAATAGGTGAATAGAACTTTTGAAATATGTTTTGAAGCTCTTCAGCTGTTTGCTTGAGTTCCTCTCTTTAACCAGGTTACTAATAGAAAACCGTTATCGGGATTGGTTGCTCACATTAATATACTCTTTGACCTTTGGACTAAAAGCTAGAGCTGCTCGAGCCAATGGTTGTCATTTTGAAGCTGAAATAAGAAAGA
The DNA here is from genome assembly GCA_028583015.1 of Wollemia nobilis. NCBI lineage: Eukaryota > Viridiplantae > Streptophyta > Pinopsida > Araucariales > Araucariaceae > Wollemia > Wollemia nobilis. The sequence goes on along the minus strand of JAQPPZ010000521.1, from coordinate 12,412,077 downwards.
GGATAAGGCTTCAACCAGGCATTGGACCAAAAATTTACAGAATCACTTTCATTGATTGATCATCTAATATGTTTCTTAATCAACTGCAAACTATGTAATACGAAGTTCCTTGTTGGCGATCCTTTAGGTAGGGTTTGCTTCCTAAATAGTTCCATTGCATCAAGAGAACCTATATATTTTTGAAGTAACATTTCTTGCTCAACTCTTTCCTTCATCTTTGAATAATCTCCAGCTAAGTTTCGGTCCCAAGGCCAAACTCGTAAGTCTGCAATTCTGCAAGACCTGCCCTTCCCATATTATTTCCTTTACAAACTTTATCCCACTTACAAAGAGGAAACATAAATTTCTCCTCACATCCTTTCCAAATAAAATCTATTTGAATTTTATCAAATTTAGATGCTATACCTGTTGGCAATCTTGAAAGTGACATCATATGTATAGGGATGGATTGCAATGTAGTCTTTATTAGTTGTAGCCTTCTAGCCATGGTTAAGAATTACCTTTCCAACCTGCCAAGCAAGATTTGGTTCTATCCAAAATTGAGCTGCAAAGATCCTTCTTCCCTTATGAGACCAAGGAATACCCAAATATAATAATGGATTTTTTTTGAATTTTAAATCCTAAAATGTCATCAATAATCTATTTTAAATCTAGGGCGATGTTAATGAACAATATTTTGGATTTTATAGTATTTTTTTTTTTTTTTTGAGTAATACTTCTTATACACATCCACCATGGGGATTGAACCCAGGTCACATCACCGATAATGCAAGTGGCGTCCTTGCCGGTTGACCACACTCACGGGGATGGATTTTGTAATATTAACCAACTGTCCAACAACTTTCTCATAGCATGATAATATTGATTTAAACTCTATGGCCTCATTGATTGAGGGATGACCCAAGAGAAAAGTACCACCAAGAAATTGGAGATGAGATTTGGAGGGACCATTTGTCGCAAGCTGAATACCTTTCATTTTTCCTTCAATTTTTTCCTTTGCGAGAGCTCTCCCTAATGCCTCCACACGAATAAGAAATAGACAAGGAGCTAGTGGGTCACCTTGGCGAAGTCCACGAGATGATCCAAAGTATCCAGTAGGGATTCATTGATCAAATTGAATATTTTGAAGTGCTATAGCATCATCTTATCCATTCATACCAACCTTGATCAAAACCTTTTTTTTTTTTTTTTGAGAATATCATGTAGAAAACTCTAGCAAATCCTATCATATGCTTTGTTTATATCTAATTTCATAAGCATACCTGTTTCATGAAACAAAGAGAATGTATGGCCTATTATGTAATGACCACACCATCAAGAATTTGTTTACCACAAACAAAACCACCTTGTTCCTCGGTGATAACACAATGTAGAATGCATTTCAATCTGATTGCCATAACTTTTGAAATGATCTTATAAATCATATAACAAAGGCTTATTGGGCAAAAATTATCAAAATATTTTGTCTTGCCTTGCTTGGGAACTAATGTAATAAAGGTGGCATTGATCTCACTTAAGTAGCCTTCTTTTTTTTTGAGACTCAGCAAACACAGCCAACATATTAGTCTTCAACAAATCCAAATTTTTTTGAAAGAAAATTGTAAGAATTCCTTTAGGGACAGGTTCATTCTTGGGATGGAAAGAGAAATCTGCCTTATGTAGCTCCACCATATAGATCTTCCTCATCAGGTTTTCATTTTGTGCATGTTCAATAATTGATGGAACATTTTGCAAAAGCTTACCTTGATCCTCCTTATCTTCTCCAAAATCTGATAAAATATCTTTGAATTAACTAATTGCTTCTTTTCTAATATCTTCTTCTTCCCCAATATTTCTTCCTTTCTTGAGCCATCTCACCCTAGATTTTTAGGAACAATGTGACATCTCCTTTTTTAATACATTATGATAATAAAAAAGTAATTGTTTTTCTTTTTCATAAGTATCCTGGCCCATTCTATTGATTTTTACTCTTGTAAATTTTTAGCTTGGATTCAATTTCCTCATTTTCTTTAAATATATTAGCTTGTATTAAAGATTCAACATTCCAAATCTTCATTTGTCCTTTTCTCTTTTTTTTGAGTAAAAGGTAAAAATTTTATTCAAAAAAATTGATCAGCTTATACAAATCCATTTTGATATCCTGCCTTTCTTGGCAAGGCTCAAAATGCAGTTTTTCTGTTTTCTTTTATCTGCCCAGGATCTCTGAATCCCCTGTTCTTTAAACTTTGCCTCCTTCTTAACTGTATATGTCCTCTTCCAACAAAGATTACTGAAGCCCTCTTTGTTCTTTTTTCTATTCCTGATAGCTTTCATGTTGCATTTGATTCCATAGTTGTGCCCAAATGTCTTGTTCTACCTCTGTCATCGGAGATTCTTCCTGTACTTTGGTCTGCATTGTTTCTAATAACTTCCTTAACATAATCCCCCAGGTCCTCTCTTCTGAACCGAATTCCTCTTTAAAAATTCTGTTGTTCCGTTCCAACCATATTTGCCAGCAGATGAAGCCAATCCCTAAATTCCAAGCTGTGCTTAGTGTTTTGGATTTGAAGGTGTTATGTGACCAATAGTCCCAAAAATTACTACCATTAGGAGGATACCATTCTGTTTGGCTAAAGATGGAGTACCACCAATTCCAGATTGTGTAAGCATAGGAGCAATAAAAAAGGAGGTGGTTTATAGTTTCTACCTCTTGGAAGCACATTACACATCTACTGGGTCCAATGAACCCCTTTCTCCTCATATTGTCCTGAGTCATAATGCTTTTGTGAGCAACCAGCCATATAAAACCATTAACCTTCGGCCAACCTTTTGGTTGCCATATTTCTTTCCAGGGATGTTGTTGTTGGGGTTGGTTCTTGCTACTTTGGTGAGCCTTATGGTAGCCTGCTTTCACTGTGTAAGTGCCTTGTTTCCCATATCCCCATGCTAGTTGGTCAGGTCCATCTTTCCATAGCCATGTTCTTTTTTCTAGGATTTCTTTCAGTTCACGTTTTTCGGCTTCCCATTCTTCACCTAGCCACTGGTCCAAATTTTGCCATCTTCCTGAAGCTGCTAGTTGTTGGCTTGGGGGGATGAGATACTGAGATATAAGAGTTTGGCCATGATTATGAAGAGTCTCTCTGATGCCACTAAGATGAGGGTATTGTTTGATAATGGGGGGGAAAATTCCCAAGAATCATCCCACAAACTGACTTTTCTCCCATCACCTACTTTCCAATGTAAGTCTTCCTTAATCAGTGAGGCCCCTCTTTTGAGTGTTTTCCATATCTCTGATCCCACACCTGTAATTGGCAACCGTGGGACATCCTCCATTTCGTGTGCAAGGTAATATTTAGCTTTTAGAACTTGACTCCATAACTGATCTGGGTTTGTGATCCACCGCCAGTATAACTTCCCTATTAGTGCTAGGTTATTTGTTGTTGCAGCTCTGATTCCAAGACCTCCCTCTTCCTTTGGTTGACAGACTTTCTCCCAGCTTACCAAAGCATTTTTCTGATTTTCTTGTGCTCCTGACCATAAGAATTTTCTCATCAGTTTTTCCAAATCTTTGAGTATGCTCTTTGGGGCTGCTAAAATGGAAAATTTGTAAACTGGCATTGCTTGTAACACTGACTTCAAAAGTGTGACTCTGCCTCCAAAGCTTAACCATCTATGAGACCAGTGTGACAACTTTGAGAAAATTTTATCTTTTATGGATTTCCAATCTTTCTTTTTTAGGCTTTTTTCTATTAAGGGAATTCCCAAGTAATCTAATGGACACGAGGCCATTGAGAACCTAAGAATGTTTGCTATCCGATCTCTGATTCTCTTATGTACATTAAAGAAGACAACTTTGGATTTTTCTTCATTTAGAAGTTGGCCAATGGCTGCAGTGTAGCAGTCTAATATTTCTTTGATACTGGTTGCTTCTTTTATTGTTGCTTCCCCCCATAATCCTGTATCATCTACGAATTGTAGATGAGTGATAGCTATATCTCTATTTATTTGAATTCCTGTAATGTTGTTCTCTGCTTTTTTCTTCTGTATGAGTCTTCCCAGTCCTTCTGCAAAAATAATGAACAAATATGGAGAGAGAGGATCTCCTTGTCTAATTCCTCTGCTGGCCTTGAACAGTGGGGAGGGGGTTCCATTGATGAGCACTGAAAAGGAGACTGTGGAGATGCATTCAAGTATCCAGTTGATCCATTCTTTTTGGAATCCAAATCTTTGCAAAATTTGATCCAGAAATTCCCAACTCACTCTGTCATAGGCCTTGGATAGATCTAACTTCAGGAACATTCCTTTGTTCTTTCTTTGGCCCATCTGATGTATAGTTTCTTGTGCTATTACAATCCCATCTAATATTTGTCTGCCCTACACAAATCCCCCTTGTTCAGGAGATATGATATTTGGTAATATAGCTTTTAGTCTGTTGGCTATTACCTTGGTGATGATCTTGTAGATCACATTGCAGAGGGCTATTGGTCTGTAATTGGTTAGATTCTCCATCTCTCCTCCCTTTGGAATCAAAGCTAGAAAAGTATGGTTGAGGGATTTGAGAATCCTACCACTGGATCTGGCTTCTTCTACTGCTCTAGTTATATCTTCTCCTATAATATCCCAAAAAGCTTTGTAGAATTCTATTGGTAATCCATCAGGACCTGGGGCCTTTCCTGATTGTATGGAGAAGATTGTTTCTTTCACCTCTTCTTCTTTGATCTCTTTCATAAGCTCCTCATTCTGCTCTTGAGAGACTAGTCTGGGGATACTTCCCAAGATTTCCTCCTGGGATTGTTTTGACAGATGTGGATCTGCAGTAATCTTCATTTGTCCTTATAGATATTTCATCATTTGAACAAAAGTGGACATATGTGATGCTTCAAAATTTGCTTCCTTCGACCTTAACATAATCATTTGGAAGAAATCAGGGTCTTGGGGCCACATAGACTGAAAGCGAAATTGTTTGGGATGACCGTTATTGAGTAAATCTCATCTCTAGAGAATGGGTTTGTCATATGATCCTGCTCTCAACAAAATTTCCGAAGAGATTGTATACTCTATCTGCAACCATCTGTGGGATATTATAATTGTTAGGTTATACAACTTTGAATATTGTGTGCATCCATTTTAGAGTAGATTGCATCCATCCATCTTTTTTTAAGCATAATATTATTTTTAATTGGTTATATGAGATTGAAATGGGTCCTATCTATATTACATCATGACCACATAGTGGTATTACAATAGCTTGGTTATTATGCATGTATCGCTTGACAAGATGCAAACTTGGGTCTTGTCCTTGAAAGTCGAGGAATTTAGTTGGTTGAACTAATGCCATTTGATTTTTGGTGTAGCATATTATTGTATTGATATTTTTATGGATTTTACATGTAGGATCTATTGATCCTTCGCAAACAATGAAACCTTTATGTATTTCCATTACAGCATTCCACATATTTCATGCTTTGCATGCAGACCGGACTATGTTGGTCTATGAGGTAGCAAAACACAAACCAGCACCTGCAGCAGTGAAGCCTGGGAAAAATAAAGTTGTGGAATTGTTTAAACTTTATGGATTTTACCTATAGAACCTATTGATCCCTCACAAACAGTGTCACCTTTATATATTGATCCGTCACCTTTATATATTGATCCCTTACAAACAGTGTCTCCTCCTTGAAAGTCAAAGAATTTAACTGGTTGAACTAATGCCATTTGATTTTTGGTATAACATATTATTATATTGATTTTTTTATGGATATTACATGTAAGGATCTATTGATCATTCGCAAACAATGAAACCTTTATGTATTTCCAGTACAGCATTCCACATATTTCATGTTTTGCATGCATACCTGACTATGTTGGTCTACGAGGGAGCAAAACCCAAACCAGCACCTGCAGCAGTGAAGCCTGGGAGAAAGAAAGTTGTGGAATTGTTTATGAATTTTATCTATAGGACCTAGTGATCCCTTAAACAGTGTCACCTTTATATACTTCCATGACAGCATTCCACGTATTTCATGCTTTGTACTGTGTATCACAATTTTATGTATCAGTTTCATATATACGTATATTAGCAAATATGCTGATTAAAATTACCGGTTGGCTATTTGAATATAAACAGATATCCTGATAGATTAATGTTGCTTTCCATATATAAATATGCTGAGTTTTGCATGCCAGCCTGACTATGTGGACATTTCAGGTAGTTAAACCGGAACCAGGACCTGCGGTAGCAAAGCCTGAAAAAAAGAAAGACGTTGAAAGCAAAGTGAAAAATGCAAAAGTTCAGGAAGAAAATAAAGCCATTTCAATGAAGGGGAAATCTGCAAAAGTGCAGGATGAAAGGCTTGCAGATCCGTTGGCAGAGAAGCTTCGTCAACAGAGGTGTGCGCTTCAGCAATATAATTTTGTCAACAACTTTATTTAACATTTTATGGTCCATTCCCATTATGTTTATTCCTTTAAATTGAATGATTTGTTTGTTTGTATAACAATAACAGACTTGTTGAGGAAGCTGACTTCCAGGCAACGACAGAGTTATTTCATAAACACACTGGAGAGAAGTCATTGGACAACTTCATACCAAAATCCGAAGCTGATTTCCTTGAATATGCAGAGCTAATTGGGCACAAATTGAGACCATACGAGGTATCTAGAACATTGCAAACAACTAAGTTTGAGTGTTGCTACTCAAGACTGATGTCTAAGATAATGATCTTTGGCTATATCTAATTTCTACGTTCTGTAGTTTTTGTAATTTCTCATTTTGGATTCTGGCATCTTTCAGAAAAGCTTTCATTATCTGGCACTGCTTAAAGCTGTTATGCGGCTTGCCATGACTTCCCTGAAAGCTGCTGATGCTAAAGAAGTAGCATCATCTGTTACAGTTATTGCAAATGAGAAAATTAAGGCTGAAAAGGAAGCCACAGCCGGAAAGAAGAAGACTGGTAAAATTTGTATGATCTTTTTAGTATATGTTATATAAACTGGATTTTCAACGCCGAAAATTAGAGCCATGCTTCAATGGTTGTGCTTATGTTTATTACATTTTTTATATAAAGTTCTATTAAAGAACACTGTTAGAATCAGGTTTGTTAGTCTTTTCTAGTCATGATAAGCTTGTTTTTGGTTGGCAGGATCCAAGAAAAAACAGCTACTTGTTGATAAGGCAGATGATGATGCTTTTGTTGGTGCTTATGATGATATAAATGATTACGACTTCATGTGAAGTTATTTTTTGTCCTACATTGCCAAATAGATTGTATTTTTCTTGATTTATGAGCCCAATCCTCAACTGGTTGGGAGAGGCCTGCAGCTTCAGATCTGCCGATTCAGATGAGTACTTTTATCTTTTACAAGGGAATATTCCCTAGTGACTTGTGTCAATTCTTCACAAAATTTTGAATATAAAAAGAATTTGAGGTATAGTTTTCATTTCTCTCTAGATTTTTAGGCGTCTATTGGATATACTTGACCCATTTGGTGTATTGTTGTAATATAAATAATTGTCCATCTATCTAAAGCGTATTAGGAGGAATGCACGGTAGTGTTCTGCAAATGTTGTGTTTTGCAAATGTTGTGTTTATGCTAGGACAAGGACAATTATTGTCTCTGCTATATATTCTAAAAGCTAGTTGTTTTGAATAGTTCTTTCAATATCAACTGGTTTGTTTAAATGCTGATTTTCTGAAACCCCATCTTTTATTTTTACTTCAAATTTTACTAACCAATTATTTTCCAGATAATTTGATCCTTAGGTCTGATCATTTAATAGCAGTGTTTCCCTAGTGCATTCTATGAACATGTAGAGATTGTTTGTGGGCTTTTAGTTAGGGTGCTTATGCCCCATCTGCTATTTGTTTGAAGATGTGTGAGGTTTTCTTATCAATCATAACTGTCTCTTCAGACATTTGTCATCAAGTAGACTCCTTTTGGAAGTTATCATTTTGATTTTGAAGAAGGGTCTATAGTTAAACACCCAATGTTTGCATTTTTATCAAGTTGGGATGGTGTGACCTCATCTTATGAAATTTATGGCTGACTTAACTCTACATTTTGTTTCTTTTTTCTAATCGTGGTAAAGCACCTTCTTAAATTGGTTGGTTGGACCATTTCTGGTGATATACATTCTCGAAGCTGTACGTATCCACTAAAAACTAGGTATATCAAAACTGTGTGACTTGATAGAGGTGTCATGTTAGCATCCGAAAATTTAAATGCAATGAAGAGTTCTAAATGGTTTTTTTTTTTTTTGAAAAAATTGAAAAACTTGTATTAATACAAAGAGCAGATACAAAAGGGAGAAAAAACATCCCTACCAAGAACCAAGAAGCAAGATTACAAGCACAAAGTGCAAAAAGACAGCACTTTCCACCGCAGAGCACTAAAAGACAACAAGGCGCGAAAACGCGACATGTCGCGATATCGCGACAGTCAAACCAGCCGAGGCCGCGCCCGAGCAACCGGTCGCGAAATCGCGACAGCCAAAGCCAGCAGCACCTGAACACCAAAAGTGTCGCGAAATCGCGACGAGTTCTCCACTTGGCATCCAGTCCTCAAAATTGTCCGACGAGTTTTCCCCTTGCCACCTCTACGCCAAAAGTGTCGCGAAATCGCGACAAGTTTTCCCTTCGGCAGCAAATCCTCACAAGTGTCGCGATATCGCGACGAGTTATCCACTTGGCGACCATTCATCAAAAGTGTCGCGAAATCGCGACGAGTTTTCCAAATAGCGCCAGTTCGCCAAAAGTGTCGCGATATCGCGACGTGTTTTCTCCTCGGGGCCCAGTCCTCAAAAATGTCGCGAAATCGCGACAAGTTGTCCCTTTGGCGCCCATTCTTCAAAAGTGTCGTGATATCGCGACGGTTTTTCCTTTTTGTGCCAATTCTCCAGAACTGTCGCAAAATCGCGACCACATTTCGCCTTGGCACCGAAACGCCAAAAGTGTCGCGAAATCGCGACGACTTTTCCTCTTGACGCACAAGCGCCAAAACTGTCGCGAAATCGCGACGTCTTTTCCCAAAGTCGCCAGTCCGCCAAAACTGTCGCGAAATCACGACAGTTTTTCCTTTTGGCTCCCAGTCTTCAAAAATGTCGCGAAATCGCGACGATTTTTCCCCTTTTCTCCGATTCACCAAAATTGTAGCGATATCGCGACGATTATCCAATTCTAAATGGTTTTTTAGGTGTCAATATTGCATTAAAAAAAAAGTTGAACCCCGTTTTTGAAATACGCATCCTAAGTGTATCTATCCAAAAAAAAAAAAAGCGTTTTTATTAAAACCTGTACAACTTCGTGTAATTGCCATGTTGGCATCCCAAAACTACGTGAAACTTGGGGGGATATAGCCTTACTTACAATTTTTTTGGCGTGTACCATGTGGTATAATGTAAGAACTTTTCTGACAATCACATAGCCTTGTATGTATTAACCGATGTTGTAAGAAAAAAACAATTTAATGATGTTTTTAACATTGAAAGGTTACGAAGAATTGGGTATTCTTATGTCATGATCACAGATATGGAAACTTAGCTCAAGGCACATAATTGAGTTCCACATCCACTAAAAAAATATGCATGTTATATTAAAACGTGTACAATTTTGCAGTATTTGCTATGTTGGCATTTCAAAATTACATACTAACTTTCGGAAATAGATATACTGTACGATATGTTTTTTTGGATGTGTATCATCAGCTACAATTTTGCAGTATTTGCTATGTTCCTTTCAATTTTTTTTTTTATTAGTTTTTTTCGTGTTAAAAATAAACATAAAAAAGATGATGAATAAGGTTTTACAATATCATGATCACAACAATGCAAATAATTAAGGTCATCTGAAACGTGTAGAAAAAAAAAAATTAATGAATATTAATTTTAATAAAAAATTAATGAATGCGGTGGAGTAAATGCATTGTTATTGTGAATAATTGGTTCAGGTAAAGCCTGAATGTAGTGGAGGGAAAATGCATTGTTATTGTGAATATTGCTTTAAATAAAGCATAAGTATTCATGTAGGTGATGGAAAATGCATTGTTACAATGAATTAATTTCATGAGTTAGAATATATGCAATTAGCTTAAAAGCTTGCTTGTGTTACCTTGGTTCCACCAATTGAGCAAGATAATTGATGCTTTTCGTAGGTATTAGGAAAGCTAATATTTTTTACTGTGCTTGAAGAGGTATGGAGTGTAGATATGCTTGAAGCGGTATTATTGAAAAGACAACACTCACGGGTTTTGATATGCAAGGCTGAAAGTTCTTTACAAATACACAACCATTTGCAGTGTAGAATAAACAGCAGGGAAGGTTGTCTTACTGCTTGTCACTCATAGAAAATCAGTTTTAGGTTATTGTATGCTTATATTTTTGAATGCACCTTGCAACTCCTAGAATTATTTGTTTTTGCTTGCTTGAGAGGGGTATCCCAAAATTCATAAACCCTCCTTAAAATTGCATCTCCTAAAATTCATAGGACGAGTGATCTTAGGCTTTATGAAGTTGCATTAGTTTTAAACAAAAAGCTTAATGATTTAGCCGATATTTTCAAAACTAACTTAAGTTATATTATTATTATTATTAAATTGGTTATAAGAAAACGTGCCTTTGGTCATCATCATATTTCCATGGTATTTCAAAGAATTGTATAGTGGTATGTAACAAATCATATTACCATGATATATAGAGAATTCAGTATTGGAAGGCTATTTATTTGTAATTCAATCCTTTTCACCTTTTTACTAAGACTTCAATCCCATAGGCTAATCAAATTCTGACTACAGGTATTGATTTGATGTAAAGCTTATCTTCTACTAAAATAATTTATTAATGTTAACCACATATTCAATAATTATTTAATCATAAATGTATGAATTGAATATTAATACAAACTTTTATTGTAGTACAAAGTAATCTACGTCTTATTTTGGATTTTGATTTTAATTTTTTAATAACATATTGTAAGGTCGATCTACATTAAAAGTTTTCTATATATATGAGAATTTTCTATTATATAACAATGAAATAAAGAAAAACGAAAACATATAGGCTAAGCATTTGTTTGTTCTATATGAGAATTATCTATTATATAACAATGAAATAAAGAAAAACGAAAACATATGGGCTAAGCATTTGTTTGTAATTATCTATTATATAACAATGAAATAAAGAAAAACGAAAACATATGGGCTAAGCATTTGTTTGTTCATATTCTAGAAGGTAGAAATGTGTTGCTTTGTTATACAAATATTTCATCTTATGGTTATGAAAAGATATATTATTTAATCTTGTAGTGCTGAATGAATTTTGTGTTATAGTTATGAATTAATGTTAAATTTAAAGCTTTTAGTATTTATAATATCACATTGTTTAAGAGTAACTACTCCTTTGTAGTGTCTTGTGTAATAAAAATTGTGGTAGAAATGTCATGGAATAGATACCATTGAATACTATTAAAAAAAAGTCAAAAATGAACTTTTTCATTTAATTTTTGAACTTTTGAAATGTTTTATTTCACATAGCCTTGGGGAGAAGGTGGGTAGGCCTTCTTTAACGACAACAGATCTCTAGTCCTAGTCTTATGGCATCAATTAGTTGCTATAGCCTTGATCATAGTTTTATTTTCTAGAATTTAATTTCCTTGAAAAACGTCTTGAATATTGGTTGTCAAGCATTTTGAAAGTTGTTTAAGTGCTTGAAAATATTAAATAAAGTAAAAAAATACATTTTTCATTATAGACTATAAGTTTGAAACAGTACATAAACATATCAATTGGGAGTAATATATCATTTAAAATATTTAAATTTAATTTTATGGTAAAATAATATACTAAAAATCAAATGACACGAAGGAGAAGACAAGTTTGAATCTTGCCAAGCACAATATGTAAACATATCAATTGGGAGTAATATATCATTTAAAATATTTAAATTTAATTTTATGGTAAAATAATATACTAAAAATCAAATGACATGAAGGAGAAGACAAGTTTGAATCTTGCCAAGCACAATATGTAAATGTCAAGCTATTGTAATATTGTGATATAGGATCCCGTATAACAAATTAAGACAAATTTATACACTTTAAAGGTTCACATTCACATAAACCTATAACGAATTGATATGTTTGATTCACATGTTTTTAGTAGTTGATATATTCTAAGGTTAAATTCACTGAAAATTGTTTAATTTCAGTACTTATAGACACCAAACTTAATTTTTAGTTTTTCTATATACGTTTACTCTCCTCTCATTTTATGGAACTTCACAATTTGAAAATTAAATGCTATTTAAGGAGGGTATATGAATTTTGGGATTGCCCCTCTTCCTATTTTCTACATTCCAATTCGGATCCTAAATCCATAAATTGATTGTTATCTAGTCTAGCCTTGCTACCAACTTTGGAACACTATTTATAAGTAGGAATTAGACAAAAATGGGCTACATAACACCATCATGTATTGACAAACATGGATTGTTCCAAGGTTGAGTTTGGAGGACAATTAAATTGTTAAATGTCATACCATGTCGTCCATTCTCTTCTGCTAGGGCTCTCAATATATCTTGCCTTTGTCTCAAGGTTAATTGGGAGGTAAAAAAAAATGTCATTAATATTAGTAATGCGGATTGACCTTAAATCTCCATGTATGCTTTTTACTGTCCTTTGCTTTTATATGTTGCATCTTAATTTGCTTCTTTTACCATAGTGCCTTTTGCTTTTTACTTTACTTGCACTATTGTTTGTCCTATTCCTCTAGTCTTATGCTTTAGATTATAATCACTTAGATTTTGACCTAATCATCCTCATGTTTACCTATTTGAAGTTGTATTGGTTTGGCTTGGCTTGGCTTGACTTGGCTTGGTGAAGTTTGCAAACAATTTCTTGTGTACATATTTGCTAGATGTAAGATGAAACCACTTCTTCTAAGTGGGAAACCTCAACATTTCTCCATTTATTCAAATATTTACCAAGAATATTGAAAATCTAATTGGGAATTGCACAAGTAAATAAGCAATCAAGCTTACCATACTTTTAAAGTCTATATAGTTGGTAGATGTGGCTGTATTGATAGAAGTTAAGAAAATGAAAACCAAATAGCCCCTTGTGAAGAAGCTCAACATAGAAGGATAAATAAAGTAGTTTTTAATGTCTATGAGGTCATAGGCCATTTGGAATGATCCTCATTGAGGAGGTTGTGTGCCCAATATGTTTGTCCAACCATATTCTAATTACGAGAGCATGGTGATCAACTCTAACTTGTTTTGGATTTAAATCTTGGACCTCCTTTTTGGAGATTTAAAACCTTCACCATTAGGTTCACCTAAGTTGTACATTGCCTTAAAGATGCTTTCGAACCACTTGATAGAGAACCTAAGTTCTATGCATACCATATTATAAACACAAACATTCTTTAGAGGAGTGTGATAACTCGTTCAGTAAAGAAGATGGTGAAGATAGACAAAAGGTTCAAAAGGTGGAAAGTTATCATTATAGCAATTGTCAATTAAATAATAACGAAGCTCACATAACCATAGAAGAGATGTTACAATCAAATTTTACACTAGCTTATTTACCAAAATGTGAGCAAGAAAGGGTATTATAAGAAATGCATGAGTAAAATCATGAAGTCCAATAAACTGATAGGGCCAATAAAGAAACAATGAAACTAGACTAATGCCTTGGTAGCCTTCCAAGGGTGAGCCAAGAAGAGATTTTACAAAATTGTAAGAAAAAAACTACCTACTTAAAATGAATATGAAAACCATTAACACAATATTAGAGACCTAAAACAAAAAGTGATTGTGAAGGATTAGGAATTTTTTTTTTTTTTTTTTTGAAAAATGTCTCATCTTCTAGGAGCCATATCTTCGTGAAGGGTTATCCGATTTAGCTGATTCTTAGACCAACTTGTGCAGAATTGAATAGCTTTAAAATGAGTGGTCATATGTAGGAATCCAATCAATATTGAAGGATATATGACCTTGTGAAGTCAACCATTTGGAACAAGGGTAGTGACGATTTTTCAAGTTGTGAAAAATGAAATTGCAAATATTTGTGAGCTAGGATTCAAATGATGGGAAAAGCAATGAAGAGGTAGGACTTCAGTGAGGCAAGACATTCTATCTGGACATATAATTTTTTTGAAGTTTTTTTTTCCTTCTTTATCTTAGAAATTTTGCATGCAAATTATTATAATTTTTTATCAAATATAATATTTTCTATATTTCCATGGAACAATTTATAGTTAAATCCTTAGAATCATCTCTAGTGGTAGAGGTTAGTGAGCACACCTTAGAGAGATCCTTGTTGCTCCAAGATAGGGTGATTTTTGGTAAATTTAATGGGTATTGGCTAGGGGCTTCAACTTTGAGAAAAAGGATTGATGGGAGTTGGAAGCCTCCAGGAGTGATTCTATCCTTTCTTCCCAAAGGTTTCTTCCTAGCCATTTTTTGTTCTAGGAAAGAAAAAATAATCCTAAAAGAGGGTCCTTGGTTTATGGGAAGAGCATGACTCTTCCTTACCCACTGGTATGAAGGCTTTTCACTTGAAAATGTAAGTCTATCCCTAATACTAGTTCGGGTTAGGATGTTTGGGTTGCCCATTAAATTTTAGGAAAATAGATACCTTAAAGGCAATAGACAACACTCGAGAGAATTCCTTGAGATTTCAAATACTATGAAAGATGGATTCTTGGCTATTTATGCTCAGATATTGGTCATGATTGATATAAGTAAAGCTTTACCAAGATCATTCATTCTTAAGTCATAAGAAGAGCCCAACATAATAATGTGTAGAAAATCGTAAGAGAAACCTACAAACGAATATGGATGAAGATGGTTTTCAACTTCCAAAAAATAGATCTAGAAAAAAAAAACAGTGGAGACGAGTAAGGAAGGGTATTGGAAGAAATACCAACTCTTTTGAGGCTTTAGTGTATGAAGAAAAAGTAGATCAAAACTTAGAGGACACAATACAATAGGTTCAACATATTAACAAGGAGCTGTCTATTCAGTATGATCATGATTTAGAGAAGAACATTCTTGATGAACCTAAGGAATTTGTCTTATCAGATTTGGAAGACTCTCTTGAAGTACCATTCACCATTTAAGAGAAAAATTTGATAAAGAAAAATGCAGTTTTAGAAGTTAAAACGTTTGCCATTAATAAGGAAATACTAGAAAATAAGTAGGACAAGTCAAAAGCTTCTATACCAGAAAATAATATTGAGGAATAGAATAATAAGACCTACTCTTGATATAGGCAAGACAAAAAGAGGAAAAACCTCAAATTCTAAAGCAAGATCCAGGGAAATAAGAGCAAACATAGAGAAAGGAAAAAAAACTAAGTTGGTTGAACTTCTCTTTACCAAAAAACCAAATGATATTGGTAATACACAGGTAGGGCCAATAGCCCCTAATGAGAAATGATTATCATTTCATGGAATATAAGGGGTGCTAATGCTCCCTTAAAGTAGAGGTGTATTAGGGACCTCTGTTTAAGTAATAATCCTGATATTCTTTGCATCTAGAAAACTAAAATGATAAAAGAAGTTAAAAAAAATATGAAAACTATGAATTCTAACTTGTTGGAATCCTTCTAGGACCTCATGTGTAACAATTCATAAAACTAGGCATTGGATAGCCTCTTTAGTCACTTGCTACTTTGCAAATATTCATTTCATCCTTATCAATGTCTATGGACCTACAACTCAATCAGGTAGATTAGAAGTTTAGAGTGGGATTGAAGCCTTTATGAGAAGTAAAGACCAAGAAACCTAATTCATGATCATAGGAGATTTTAATGCCATAATCAAGTTGGATGAAAATTTTGGAGGAATTAGGAAATTAACCCAAATTATGAGAGATTTCTCAGCTTTTATTCAAAACAATAATTTATGGGAGGTTGAGTTTGAAGAAGATAACTATACATGGACCAACAACATGAGAGGTCAACACCTAATAATAAAAAAATTAGACGGATGCATAATCTCAAATCATTGTCTAGATGAAGGAACTTGTGCTAAAATTAATACCTTAACAAGGATTGGTTCAGATCATTGGCCAATAAGAATTAAAATGATGGTAAGTGAATTAAAAAAAGATCATATTTTAAATATGAGCATATGTGGGAAGACCATCCTCAATTTGTTGATATGATAACACAAACGTATATTTCTTTAGGAAATGGTGAGTTGTATGCTTTTCCAAAACAAATTAAATTTATGACATCTATATTAAAAGAATGGAACAAGAACACTTTTGGAAATATTTTTAAGAAGAAAGAACTAAAAGATAAACTTTCAAAATTATAAAAAGGTGATCATAATAACCCAAGCTCAGAGTAAAGGGAGTTGCTTAGTAGATATCATAATATTTTCAGTAAGGAAGAGAAATTATGGAGATTAAAATCAAGACAAACTTAGTTAAAAGGAGATAAAAATACAAAGTTTTTTCATAGGATGACTATAGCATAAAGATCAAAAATCTAGAATTAGTAGAATCAAATCAATAGAAGGGGTTTAGATTGAAGATCAAAGTGAAATTAGAAAAGAGGCAAAGTATTTTTATTAGAATATTCTAGGATCAGAGGAGATTGAAGTTCTTAATGATAAACTTCTTTAAGATGTACCTTCAGTTACAACAAATGAAGACAATAAGAAACCGATGGAGCCTATTACTCTAGAAGAAGTTCATTTAGCTCTTTTCTCTTTTAATAAGGATATAGTGAAGGATTCTTTATTGGTGGCAATGGAACAGTCTAGGGTAAAATAATACATACCTTATAAAATAAATGCAACATATCTTACCCTAATTCTAAAAAAGAAGGATGTTGAATTGTTTGATTCTTTTAGACCCATAAGCCTATGTAATATGGCATATAAGATTATCTCCAAAGTGATGGTAAATCTATTAAGGCCATTGTTAGACAATTATTTTAGAAGAGCAAGGAGGATTTTGAAAGGGAGACAAATTCTAGACTAGATTAGACAAAATTATTTTAGAAGAGCAAGGAGGATTTGTGAAAGGGAGACAAATTTTGGATGGGATCATAGTAGCTCATGAAGTTATACATTCAATAGCTTCAAGAAAAGAGAAAGCAACGATCTTAAAACATGATATGAGTAAAGCCTATGATAGGGTTAAATGATATTTTCTTTTTGCAGTTTTAGAAAAGTTTAGATTTGGAAAGAAATGGGTTAGATGGATTAAAGCTTGTGTCTCTACAGTTTCTTATTTAGTGTTGGTCAATGGGTTGGTAACATAATATTTTAAATCCAAGAGAGGCCTTAGAAAAGGAGATCCTCTATATCCTTATTTGTTCATTATTATGGCATATGTTTTGAGTAGGAACTTAAAGAAGGCTTACAAAGATGGGCTTATAAGTGGACTTAAGGTTAGTAATAACATTGACAACATCACTCATCAACAATTTATAGATGATACAACCATTTTTGGAAGGGCAAGGATAAATGAGGCCAGAGCTTTGAATAAATTTTTAAAGGAATACAAAAGAGCTTCAGGGCAAAAAATTAATAGGACAAAATCCAAAATTTACTTCCTTAACAATATAGCTAATATCAATGCAAGAATTTGTAGGTTACTTTAAATAGGAGGCAAATTTGCCAACAACTTATCTATGGATGCCTTTATTTGAGGGGAGAATGAGGATAGAATTATTAAATCCAGTTATTAGTAAAAATTAGAATAAACTACCAGCTTGGAAAGGTATATGGTTATTGTTAGCAGGAAGAGTGTAGTTAATTAAGTCAGTCTAACATGCCATTCCAACATATTATATGTCATTGTATACTATGCCAAAATCAGTTGAAAAAAGTATAATCTATACTATGCGATCCTTTTTATGGTTAGGTTTACATGATAAAAGGAAGTTTCCTTTGGTGAAATGGAGCAAGGTGTGTGATGATAAAACTAGGGGAGGTCTTGGTCTAAGATTTATTACAGATGTAAACTTAGCACTTAGGGGAAAAGTAATCTGGATATTGTACAAAGAGAGTCAAATACTGGGCAAGAATTCTTCTAAGTATGTTGAGCCCAATGACCCAAGTTTAATATTTACTCCATTCTCTCTACCAAATGGTTTTGCTCTTTAGAATGGTTTAAAAAATCTATTGATCTAATGATTAAAGGTTTAATATAGGTGGTGGGAATTGGAGAAAAAATTCTATTTGGATGGATATTTGGTGTGATAAAAAACCACTCAATTTAGATCCAATTTTGAAACCTTGGATGAGATTGCTTCAAGACAAATATGGTGATAGGATTTCAAATATTTTGTAAAAGTATTAGGAAGGAAGATACAAATTGAAAGAAGATTTTTTTACAAGTATACAAGACATTGATGCTAGGAGGCAATTGAATAGAAAGATAACAATTACTATTTTGAGGGAAGCCAAGGATAAATTGATTTGGGAGTTGAATAGCTTAGGAGAATAGACAACAAGAAGTGGATATAATGCAAAGCACCAAAAAAATAGTAATATCTAGAATATGAAGAGTTTGAGATAGCCCAAGCATTCCTAAAGTCAAAATGTTTGTTTGACTAGTAGGTCATAGAAGAATTTTATCTTGGGATAACCTTATGAAAAGGGAGAAGAGTATAGACCATCTTTTGGGACATTGCTCACTAGTATGGAAACTATGAAAAAGGATTCTTAATATGTTTGGTAAATGTATGGTGATGAATAACATAATTGAAGAATATTTAAAGCAATGAGAGAGAACTTATAAGCATGAGGCTTTATAAACAATATGAGATATATCAAAAGATACAATACTTTAGACTGTATGGCTAGAAAGGAATAGAAGAATATTTAAAGGAAAGGAAAGCAATTTAGAGGTAATGAAAATGAAGATATGTTTAGCCATAGATGAGTCTAAACCAACCCTATCAACTCATCCAGTCCCTAATTTGGAAGTAGAGAGCCTTGATAGATGGAGTAAAGTCATTAAATGGAATTATGATGTTGGGTAAAAGAGAAGCAAAAAGAAGGCAAAGAATATAAAGTAGAAACCATTAGATATGGAGTTGGTTAAATTGAATTTTGATGAAGCATCTAAAAGAAATCCAAGACCAAGAGAAGGAGGAGGAATAATTAGAAATAATAGAGAGATTTTTTCTCGTTAAACTTTAAAAAGTGGATTTAAGATAAACAATGAAACTAAAGCTTAGGCAACTTTAGAAGGGTTAAAAATATGCAAACAAATGAAATGCACTAGAGTTTGGATGGATGATGATTCTCTCATAGTAATAAATGCAATTTTGAGAAAAACAAAGGCTCCATGGAACATACAAGATATAATTGTGGAAATTAAAGATCTTGCTAAAGAGTTTAAAAAAATTAGGTTGACACATACATTAAGGGAATGAAACAAATATGCAGATAGGCTAGCCAATAGAGGGGTTTGATTGAGGACCGTGAAGTTAAACTATCCTTTCTATGGTTAAAGGAAGTAGTAAGTTTAGCTGATGCTGACAAGAAAATGTTGACTGCTTGAATCAAATAATGATTAAGATTTACTCTAATGTTTTCCCTTGGTAATATCTACTTTACTTTATAACATTAATGTGTTTTCATATAAACTATATATTATATTTTTTGTGGTTGTGTAACAACCCTACTAAAAAATAGCTATTTGATTTATATTTATTTCAAGAACAAGGTATTGCTAATGGACGGAGTCAAGTCATTAAATGGAATTATGATGTTGGGTAAAAGAGAAGCAAAAAGAAGGCAAATAATATAAAGTAGAAACCACTAGATGTGGAGTTGGTTAAATTGAATTTTGATGAAGCATCTAAAAGAAATCCAAGACGAGGAGAAGGAGGAATAATTAGAAATAATAGAGAGATTTTGTCTCGTTACACTTTAAAAAGTGGATTTAAGATAAACAATGAAGCTAAAGCTTAGGCAACTTTAGAAGGGTTAAAAACATGCAAACAAATGAAATGCACTAGAGTTTGGATGGATGATGATTCTCTCATAGTAATAAATGCAATTTTTGAGAAAAACAAAGGCTCCATGGAACATACAAGAGATAATTATGGAAATTAAAGATCTTGCTAAAGAGTTTAAAAAAATTAGGTTTACACATACATTAAGGGAAGGAAACAAATATGCAGATAGGCTAGCCAATAGAGGGGTTTGATTGAGGATCGTGAAGTTAAATTATCCTTTAACCAATAGAGGGGTTTGATTGAGGATCGTGAAGTTAAATTATCTTTTCTATGGTTAAAGGAAGTAGTAAGTTTAGCTGATGCTGACAAGAAAATGTTGACTGCTTGAATCAAATAATGATTAAGATTTACTCTAATGTTTTCCCTTGGTAATATCTACTTTACTTTATAACATTAATGTGTTTTCATATAAACTATATATTATAATTTTTGTGGTTGTGTAACAACCCTACTAAAAAATAGCTATTTGATTTATATTTATTTCAAGAACAAGGTATTGTTAATGGATGGAGTCAAGTCATTAAATGGAATTATGATGTTGGGTAAAAGAGAAGCAAAAAGAAGGCAAAGATTATATAGTAGAAACCACTAGATGTGGAGTTGGTTAAATTGAATTTTGATGAAGCATCTAAAAGAAATCCAAGAGAGGAGGAGGAATAATTAGAAACAATAGAGAGATTTTTTCTCGTTACACTTTAAAAAGTGGATTTAAGATAAACAATGAAGCTAAAGCTTAGGCAACTTTAGAAGGGTTAAAAATATGCAAACAAATGAAATGCACTAGAGTTTGGATGGATGATGATTCTCTCATAGTAATAAATGCAATTTTGAGAAAAACAAAGGCTCCATGGAACATACAAGAGATAATTGTGAAAATTAAAAATCTTGCTAAAGAATTTAAAAAAATTAGGTTTACACATACATTAAGGGAAGGAAACAAATATGTAGATAGGCTAGCCAATAGAGGAGTTTGATTGAGGACCGTGAAGTTAAATTATCCTTTCCATGGTTAAAGGAAGTAGTAAGTTTAGCTAATGCTGACAAGAAAATGTTGTCTGCTTGAATCAAATAATGATTAAGATTTACTCTAGTGTTTTCCCTTGGTAATATCTACTTTACTTTATAACATTAATGTGTTTTCATATAAACTATATATTATAATTTTTGTGGTTGTATAACAACCTTACTAAAAAATAGCTATTTGATTTATATTTATTTCAAGAACAAGGTATTGCTAATGGATTTATGGCTGCAGGAACATGTAATCATCTTTTTAGTAGGTATATTAAGAGAACCTAGCATCTCCTATAAGCCTAAGAGGAAGAAAAATCATGAAAGGTAAGATGGAGATATGATGACAGTGTGAAATACCATTGCAATAGGTTAAATTACGATTATAGGGATGAAAAGGTCCTATTAGCAATACACTCGTTAAAAACCCTCATGTAGTTGCATCCATACAGTTGCATTTAGGCAATTTGTGCATTTGGGTGATTGATAAAAGTTCACACATTTTATTTCTTTAATATTACATTTTTTTTTATATAATAAATAACAATATATATAATTGATTGGAACGAACAAAATGTGACGTGTTGGCTAATATAATAAATAATTATAAATAAAAAACATTTATAATGATAAATATAGAATATAACCTAAGAAAGGAACAAGATTTAGCATGTGGGATAATTGCAATACCACCTGGAAAACGATGGAAATAGATGGTTGCATGAGCCATACAGATGTCGGCCACACTTTTATTTTACCATTTATTTTAAGAAAAATAGGAGACGAAATTAGACATACTTGTTTGTGGGTGGTGTTGAGTACGTTGTTTGAAGGCTCTGTCTCTGAAAGTAATACATCCATAACTCGTCAGGTTGGTTTTTCTACATTTGAATGTCTACGTGTAAATGTTTGAATTTTATATTGAATGATCTCTTTGGTTAAATAATGGATTTAGATTTCAGACCACATACTTAGGTCTGACATGCCTCTTTGATGAATAGAATGTGATACAACTGACTCTCACTAAGTTCTTTATTATTTTGTTTGTGATATGTATATGTGAATATTTGGTGAATTTCCTATATATATAAGTGTTACTCAAAAGTTGTAAAGAAATACTGCTGTATGTTAATTAAAGATAGACAAAAAATCTATGATTTTGTGGGCAATGTCTGCACTGCACTTGTTTAAATTTTAGTTTTGCATACATCTTAGGTAGGCCGTTCTGAATCCTCCATGTCCAGGTTCTTATTCCACCCACTCACTACTTGAGGTAGAGTAGCTTACTGAGGATCGAGCGAAGTTGACACTGAGCAATAGTAGAAACCAGGACTTAGGCATAGATAAGTCACTTGTGCACTTTAACCTATTCATAAATAAGCTCAACATTCTATTTTTGGCAATTAGACTCTCGGGTTTAATTATGGCATTATTTAGGAAGATTGTCTGCATCTGGTTTAGCTAGTTGATTTGAAGTATCCTATAAATTATAGAGCTGTTTATTACAAATTGTAAAATTGTAAACCTATACATTTTGTAACTATACATTATGTTGTGTCAATCATATTTTTAATGCGACTATGGCTAAGCATTTTTAAAACTTATCTGCTCTTGGGATGTATGATGCTAGGTTGTAAGGATATTTTTTTCAAATGTTGCTTATATACTGTAATATTAATGGGTCACTTGAAGGGTTACACTGGTTCATGCGTGTTTCTTGCGTATATTAATCTTGTGCTGCACCGAACCATAATCTAGGAATAAATCTACTTATGCTATGTATATACATCAATTAATTAGGCACTGTAGTTAAGGGTCACTCTTGATGCTTGTTTAACGAGATAAAATTTAGTTCTCTTACAGGAAACATAGATATGTATTAATGAGTATGGGTTAATTTATTTTATATATATATATCGATTAAAATTAATTTGAATTTCTTTCTAAATAAGTGTAGTCTGCTTTTGCATGCTCCGTTGAGGTGATTCCTAAATTCATATGATAGGAAAAACAATGCATATCTTTGGGTATAAAATAGAACTGAGCCTTACAAAAAGCAAGCTAAAACTCATTAGGGCTCCTAACCAAAATTTTAATGAAGCTTTAGATTTTTATGCTTGCATAATATGTTCTTATATTAGCACCTGGAGCAAAAACATAATAAAATTTAGATATCACCACATAAACTAAAAAATAGGTAACATCATTGTTATTTATCATTAAATGGTTTGCGAATGCTTTGAATGTGTCGCAACACATGCTCATAAACTCTAAGTATTAGAATTAATTCCAATTCGATTTAAAAGAAACAATTTAAAGCTAAATAAATTTATTATATTCGCCACAACATGACTAACGACGTGATATAATCATAATCGATTTTTATGTAGAACTTGTATCAAATAATGTCAAATTAATTTTATGAGCCTTTTTCCTATTGCAATGATTCCTTAAAAACAACATAATGTAATTCATTTAATGTCTTATCTTAAATACTTCGTCTCATATGGTGATTGCTAGATATGCGAAAAACTCAACCAAGATACTTAAATAAGGAACTTAGGTTCTGGAATAATTCCCATGGTCTTGAATTAATTAGACCGATAAAATTATGTTAGTTCGAATTAACCTTGGAAACATTGAGAATATAGAACAATGTTACTCTACGAACAAGTTTAAGATTTGGTTTTAAAATTTATTTATCCGAATCCTTGATCATACAATCAAACCTGGATTTTCTTCCTTCCTTAACCTGCTTCAATAGGATTAAGTAAATTTATTATCAAAGGTAGGAAGTGGCGTTTATATAGGACCACATAATAAGTTATGCAAACCCTTCCTTAACTTTCAAGCCTGGATTTATTATTTAGAACTTTATACCTCTCTTCCTTGCATTTATGTAGTGCCACCTTTAGGACTAGGGGTATATCTCCTCATAATAGCAGTTGATTTTATCGCCTATCTAATTAAGATGAACTTATGTTAAGGGTTACACCCAACCTTTCCTTTATGAAGAATTTACAGTAATACAATAAAAAAATATTGGACCAAATATTATCTTCTTATTATTTGGAATAATTCTGGTAGAGTTTCAGTACTGTATTACAATCTCCTCATAGGCTCTGGAAGAGCTCACACACTTGCTACAATGCAATATTCTTTTTCATAAAAGAAAACCCTAAAACTGCCTTAATTAAGAAAAAAAAAGCAAACCCTAACCCTAGCAAATCACATCCGTCGAATCTACATCGACGGTGTTTATTACATGTCTTAGTATTTCGGCCATAACTTTTGACTCGGGTGTCTTTTTGAGCCCATTTTTTTCTAGATTGCACAGGATTTTGAAGCTCTACGATTTTGTTTTGTCTCCTCTAAGAGGAGACACTTTCCAAGGCTGAAAACGTCATCTAACGGCCTGAATTTTCATTTTAATGTATGGTTGGTCAGATTTCCAACACTTTCCATTTTAATTGCTCAATTATTCATGTGGAAGGGCTTAAGCTTTGTAATTTAATCCGTTGACCTATATATATTAGGCTTTATAAAGTGACTTAATACTTATATAACTCTTGTGTAGTGACTTAACATTTATAAAGCTTTTTGCTTGGTTCGTGTAAAAGTAGGTCTTGAACATCTAATTGGGGATTGACATGTCTAGGTAGTATGTTTAGATAAGGTATTTTTATTTTATAGCACATATTGAAATTTACGTTTATGTTTTAAAGACTTTTTCATAACCTAAGGCCCATTTTTGGGTTTATATGGTTTAGTTAGCTGGATTTCTAAAGTCTAACTATATTAGAATCTAGTTTTAACATATGTGGAAATGAAATGTTCCTTTTTGCAATAAGGTTTATATTTAAAAATTAAACTTTTTAAACGTGGGTCCATATAAGTTCTTTTAACAAATTTCGAAAAACAAGCTTGGGTATCAAACAGAAGATCCAAAGGATAACCCTTGCTGCCTTATTGAAACGTGGAAACGGTTGAATGTATATGTAGGTGATTTTTATACTTTGATGTAGAAGGATTAACTATTTGAATGAAAAGTTCTTTAAAAATAATAATTTATAATTATATGGCTTAAATAAAAGTATTCTTTGAAAAAGTTTAAAGGGTGCTTTTCAGGTATAGGAAATACAAATGAAATCAAACAAAGTAATAGTTAATAATGTGTTATTTTAACTTAGGGACAAATGGATGAAAACATAGTTCCAAAGCCATAAAATTACTCTCTTCCTTTCAATTAGAAAGTGATTAGTTATTTGGTAAAGTTTTATTTTTATTTGCTCAAAATAATGTAGATAGGTGGTCATTTTGAGCTTTGTGAAGATTATAAAGTTAAGTTATTTTAAAATATAGAAGTTCGAATATTTATGTGTTAAATTCCTTATATAGCTATTTATTGAAAATATTAAGGTTAGATTTATATGTGTGAATAGTTTATTTTTTTGCTTGATAATAAGGGGTTGTACTCGGGTCCCCCACCCTTAAAAAATTACATCTCTCTTCTTTAGAGCTTGAGAGTTTACAAATAGATACACTTCTCATCTCAATTGAGATGCTATAGCTAGAAACCTACATCATTTTACATAAAATGTCTGAATTCTTGATTTTCATTTTTTGGATCTTTTCAAATCTCTGTATGAATACAATTACTCCAAAATTTAGCATCTTTCTTGACATTTTCCTATAGCAACCTTCACAATGCCAAAACTTCACCTCTACTATCTATGCCTTGCATCTTAGTAGAGTAATATTTCCAAAACATCGCACTAACATAGTCCGCTTTACCAAATCTGGATTGCTAGTTTCCTTCCTGAAACACAAGTGCAACCACAAAAATTATAATAAATAGTCTAAATGAAAACACATTATTGTTACAAAATAAAATAGATATTACCAATGGAAAACATTAAAGTAAATCTTAATCATTAATTGATTTAGGCAATCAACATTTTTGTCAACTTCAACTAAACTTTCTACTTCCTCTAACCATGGAAAGGAGATGTTAACTTCATGATCCTCAATCAAAACCCCTCTATTGGCTAGCTTATCTGCACATTTGTTTCCTTCCCTTAATATATGTGTAAACCTGATTTCTTCAAACTCTTTAGCAAGATCTTGAATTTCCACAATTATCTCTTGTATGTTCCATGGAGCCTTTGCTTTCCTCAAAATTGCATTTATTACTATGAGAGAATCACCTTCCATCCATACTCTATTCCATTTCATTTGTTTACATATTTTTAACCCTTCTAAAGCTGCCCAAGCTTCAACTTCATTATTTGTCTTAAATCCACAATTGAAAGCATAATGAGATAAAATATCTCCTCTATTATTTCTAATTATTCCTCCTCCTCCTTTGGTCCTTGGTTTCCTTTAGATGCTCCATAAAAATTCAATTTAACCCACTCCACATCTGGTGGTTTCCACTTTATATTCTTTACCTTATTTTTGCTTCTCTTGTACCCAACATCATAATTCCATTTAATGACTTGACTCCATCTATCAAGACTCTCTGCTTCCAAATTAGGGATTGGGTGAGTTGATAGGGTTGGTTTAGACTCCTCTATGGCTAAACATATCTTCTTTTCATTACCTCTAAACTGCTTTCCTTTCCTTTAAATATTCTTCTATTCCTTTCTAGCCATATAGTCCAAAGTATTGTATCTTTTGATATATCCCATATTGTCTGTAAAGCCTCACTTTTATAAGTGCTCTACCATTGCTTTAACCAATCTTCAATTTTGCTATTCATCACCATGCATTTACCAAACATATTAAGAATCCATTGCCATAGATTCTAGACTATTGAGCAATGTCCCAAGAGATGGTCAATACTCTCCTCCTCCTTATTATAGAAAACACATTTAGAGGGGCCATGAAAACCCCTTTTCATAAGGTTATCCTAGGATAAAATTCTTCTATGACCTACTAGCCAAACAAACATTTTGACTTTAGGAATGCTTGGGCTATCCCAAATATCTCTCCATATTCTAGTGATATTATTATTATGTTGGTGTTGAACATTATATCCACTTCTTGTTGTGTATTCTCCTGAGCTATTCAACTCCCAAATCAATTTATCCTTGGCACCCCTCGAAATAATCACAGTTGTTATCTTTCTACTCAATTGCCTCCTAGCATCAATGTCTTGTATACTTGTAAAAAAATCTTCTTTCCATTTGTATCTTCCTTCTCGATCCTTGTACAAAATGTTTGAAACCCTATCACCGTATTTGTCTTGAAGCAATCTCATCCAAGGTTTCAAAACTAGATCTAAATTGAGTGGTTTTTTATCACACCAAGTATCCATCCAAATAGAATTTTTCTCCAGTTCCCACCACCCATATTAAACCTTTAATCATAAGATCAATAGATTTTTTAAACCATTCCAAAGAGCAGAACCATTTGGAAGAGAGAATGTAGTAAATATTAAACTTGGGTCATTGGGATCAACATACTTAGAAGAATTCTTGCCCATTGTCTTTGACTCTCTTTGTACAATCTCTAGATAAATTTTCCCCTAAGAGCTAAGTTTGCATCTGTAAGAGCTCTTAAACCAAGACCTCCCCTAGTTTTATCATCACACAACTTGCTCCATTTCACCAAAGAAAATTTCCTTTTATCATGTAAACCTGACCATAAAAAGGATCGCATAATAAAGATTAAACTTTTTCAACTGATTTTGGCATAGAATACAATGACATATAATATGTTGGAATGGCTTGTAAGACTGACTTAATTAACTGCACTCTTCCTGCTAATGATAACCATCTACCTTTCCAAGCTGGAAGTTTATTTTGAACTTTACTAATAACTGGATTCCATAAATCTATCCTCATTCTCCCCTCAAATAAAGGCATCCCTAGATAAGTTGTTGGTAAATTTGCCTCCTCCATTTGAAGCAACCTATAAATTCTTGCTTTGATATTAGTAGGAGTGTTAAGAAAGTAAATTTTGGATTTAGTCCTATTAATTTTTTGCCTTAAAGCTCTTTCGTACTCTTTTAAAAATTTATTCAAAGCTCTGGCCTCATTTATCCTTGCCCTTCCAAAAAGGGTTGTATCATCTACAAATTGTTGATGGGTGATGTTATCGATGTTATTACTAACCTTAAGTCCACTTATAAACCCATATTTGTAAGCCTTATTTAAGTTCCTACTCAAAACTTCTGCCATAATAATGAACAAATAAGGAGATAGAGGATCTCCTTGTCTAAGGCCTCTCTTGGCTTTAAAATATTCTATCACTAACCCATTGACCAACATTGAATAAGAAACTGTAGAGACACAAGCTTTAATCCATCTAACCCATTTCTTCCCAAAACTAAACTTATCTAAAACTGCAAAAAGAAAATCCCATTTAACCCTATCATAGGCTTTACTCATATCAAGTTTTAAGATCATAGCTTTCTCTTTTCTTGAAGTTGTTGAATGTATAACTTCATGAGCTACTATGATCCCATCCAAAATTTGTCTCCCTTTCACAAATCCTCCTTGCTCTTCTGAAATGATTTTGTCTAACAATGGCCTTAATCTATTCACCATCACTTTGGAAATAATCTTATAAGCCATATTACATAGGCTTATGGGTCTAAAAGAATCAAACAATTCAACATCCTTCTTTTTGGAATTAGGGTAAGATAAGTTGCATTTATTTTATAAGGAATGTATTGTTTTACCCTAGATTGTTCCACTACCACCAATAAAGAATCCTTCACTATATCCCAATTATGTTGGTAAAAAGTTATAGAGAGCCCATCTGGACTAGGGATTTATCCTTATTAAAAGAGAAAAGAGCTAAATGAACTTCTTCTAGAGTAATAGGCTCCATCAGTTTCCTATTGTCTTCATTTGTTATAACTGAAGGAACATCTTGAAGAAGTTTATCATTAAGAACTTCGGTCTCCTCTGAACCTAGAATATTTTGATAAAATGACTTTGCCTCTTTTCTAATTTCACTCTGATCTTCAATCCAAACCCCTTCTATTGATTTAATTCTACTAATTCTAGAAGATGATCTCTGTACTATAGCCATCCTATGAAAAAATTTGTATTTTTATCTCCTTCTTTTAACCAAGTTTGTCTTGATTTTAATCTCCAGAATTTCTCTTCCTTACTCAAAATATTATGATATTCACTAAGCAACTCCCTTTCCTCTGAGCTTGTATTATTTTCATCACCTTTTTGGAATTTTGAAAGTTTATCTTTTAGTTCTTCTTTCTTCTCAAAAATATTTCCAAAGGTGTTCTTGTTCCATTATTTTAATCTAGATGTCATAGCTTTAATTTGGTTTGGAAGAGCATACAACCCACCATTACCTAAATAATTCCATGTTTGAGCTATCATATCAACAAATTGAGGATGGTCTTCCCACATCTGCTCATATTTAAAATATGATATTTTTTGAATTCACTTACCACCATTTTAACTCTTATTGGCTAGTGATCTGAACCAATCCTTGTTAAGGTATTAATTTTAGCACAAGTTCCTTCATCTAGCCAATGATCTGAGAGAATGCATCTATCTAATTTTTTTGCTATTAGGTTTTGGCCTCTCTTGTTGTTGGTCCAAGTATAGTTGTCTTCTTCAAACTCAACTTCCCATAGATTGTTGTTTTGAATAAAAGTTGAGAAATATTTCATACTTTGGGTCAATTTCCTAATTCCCCAAATTTTTCATTCAGCTTGGTAATGGCATTAAAATCTCCAATGATCATGAAATAGGTTTCTTGGTCTTTACTTCTCATAAAGGCTTCAATCCCACTCCAAACTTCTAATCTACTTGATTGAGTTGTAGGACCATACACATTGATAAGGATGAAGTGAATATCTGCAAAGTAGCAAGTGACTAAAGAGGCTATCCAATGCCTAGTTTTATGAATGGTTACACAAGAGGTTCTAGAAGGATTCCAACAAGTTAGAATTCCCCCTGCTTCTCCTTCAGAATCCATAGCATCCCATTCACATCTTGCCCAAACTGCTTTCATAGTTTTTGAAACTTCTTTTGTCATTTTAGTTTCCTGGATACAGAGAATATCAGGTTTATTACTTAAACATAGGTCCCTAATACACCTATGCTTTGAGGGGGCATTAGCACCCCTTATATTCCATGAGATGATAATCATGTCTCATTAGGGGCTTTTGGCCCCTCTTGCGTATTACCAATATCATTTTGTTGTTTGGTAAAGAGAAGTTCAACCAACTTAGTTTGTGTTCCTTTCTCTATGTTAGCTCTTGCTTCCCTGGATCTTGCTTGATAATTTGAGGGTTTTCCTCTTTTTGCCTTGCCTATATCAGGAGTAGGTCTTATTATTCTATTCCTCAATATTCTTTCACAATTTTGTTTTTCAACATATTTATCCTCTCCTGGCTCTATTATAGAAGCTTTTGACTTATCCTACTCATTTTTTGGTATTTCCTTATTAATGGCAGAGGTATTAACTTCTAAAACTACATTTTCTTTACCAATTATTTTCTCTTGAATGGTGCATGGTACTTCAAGAGAGTCTTCAAAATCTGATGAGACACATTCCTTAGGTTCATCGAGAATGTTCTTCCTTAAATTAGGATCATATTGAATAGATGGTTCCTTGCTAATATGTTGAAATTGTTGTCTTGTGTCCTCTAAGTTTTGATCTACTTTTTCTTCATAGGCTAAAGCCTCAAAAGAATTGGAATTTCTTCCAGTATCCTTCCTTATTGGTCTCCATTATTCATTTTCTTTTATTTTTCTAGATCTATTTTTTGGAAGTTGAAAACCATCTTTATCCATAACCATTTGTAAATTTCTCTTACGATTTTCTACAAATGATTATGTTGGGCTCTTCTTAGGGCATGATCTCTCAATATGCCCCACCTCATGACATCTTCTACATCTAAAAGATATGTTTTCATAATCTATAGTTTGGGTCCACATCTTATCCCCATACTTAAGAATGATTGATTCTGGTAAAGCTTTACTTATATCAATCATGACCAATATTTGAGCATAAATAGCCAAAAATCCATCTTTTGTTGTATCTAAAATCTCAAGGAATTCTCCTAGAGTGTTGCCTATTGCCTTGAAGGTATCTATTTCCTAAAATTCAATGGGTAATCCAAACATCCTAACCTAGACTGGTACTAGGGATAGATTTACATTTTTAGGTGAAAAGCCTTCATACCAATGGGTAAGGAAGAGCCCTGCTCTTCCCATAAACCAAGGACCCCCTTTTAGGATTCTTTCTCTTTCTTCCCTAGAACAAAAAATGGCTAGGAAGAAACCTTTGGGAAGAAATGATAGAATCACTCCTGGAGACTTCCAACTCCTATCAATCCATTTTCTCAAGGTTGAAGCCCTTGGCCAATACCCATTAAATTTACCAAAAATTGCCCTATCTTGGAGCAATGAGGATCTCTCTGAGGTGCGCTCACTAACCTCTACCACTAGGGATGATTCTAAGGATTTAACTATAAATCGATCCATGGAAAGGAAACTAAAACTCAAAATCTAATGAAATTTATCTGAAAGTTCTATAGCAAATATAATATTTGATAAAAACTTTATAAAATTTTCATGCACAATTTCTAAGATAAAGAAAGGGAAAAAGAACTTAGCTAAAAAATTCTTTGTCCAGATAGAATGTCTTGCCTCACTGAAGTCCTAGCCCTTCATTGCTCTTCCCATCGTTCGAACCCTAGTTGGCAAATATTTGCAATTTCATTTTTCGCGACTTGAAAAATCGTCACTGCCCTTGTTCCGAATGGTTGACTTCACAGGGTTGTATCTCCCTCAATATTGCTTGGATTTTTGCATATGACCACTCATTTTAAAGCTATTCAAATTCTGCACAAGTTGGTCCAAGAATCAGCTGAATCGGATAACTCTTCGCGAAGATATGGCTCCTAAAAGATGAGATGTTTTTAAGAAAAAACCCTAATCCTTCGCACTTTGCAATTTCGTTTTTCGCGACTTGAAAAATCGTCACTGCCCTTGTTCCGAATGGTTGACTTCACATGTGTGAATAGTTTATTAATAGAAGATAAAATAATTATTTTATGATGAATATTATTGAAAGAAATGCTTTTACATTATCATGATTTCTAAACCTTATGGAAAGTTCCTTTGTCAGAGAAGCTTAAAGATGTAAACCCACTAGTTATTTAAACCTACCCATCAAGAAGGATGGTGAAGCATCAACATCCAAAACTGGTGATTGCAAGTAAGGCAATCATTGTGATTTGAGTGCAACTGCCTTCTTGACGAGCAAGGTCAAGATGGGAATGTAAAAGAGGGGTGGTATGAGATGCCACCTCTAGGCCGTCAAACGAGTAGTATAGTGATGGGTATCTTGATATTTAAATGGTTAAGATATGACTAGTAGAATAATGGTGCTAGGATATAGCTAGCATATTCTAGTGCTAGTGGACTCAACAACGACATGGTATGGGATAACTCTTTGTTAACTATGCCATGACAAATGATACCATTTCCTGAGCTAGAGTAATGGTGGGCCCTTGTTGACTCTAAGAGAGGTTGGAATTTTAACTAGGCATAAGGCATATTCTACGCTAATCCTTGGCATAAATAAAAACTAGGATAGAAATTAGGTTAAAGGAACCTAAGTACTCCATGCTAAGGAACGTGGAACTATGCATTCAACCTTTAGATGTTATGGGCCCTAGAGAAGAAACTCTAGTTGTGAACCCCTGATCTCAAGGAAGGAGAAGATATGATCACAAAAAGGCATCTCATATGAGATTTGGCCAATCTCAACCTTTTGAGAGACCATTTACACTGATCAATATTCTCAAAATGATTTCTCATTATGCCTTCATACTAATAAAATGTTGGGTGAACGATGGAAATATTACCTCAAGTCATGTTTGGACCTTGAAATCAAGCAAAATTTTCACTTGGTGATGTTATTATGTAAGAGTAGAATGGAAAACTAGGTATGCTAGATCTGGGTTGTTACAATTGGTATCAAAGCCCTAGGTTGTGAAATTCTAGGCTTACAAAACCTTAGGTCATAGGATTCTTTGAAATAATCCCCAAAGTTTGGGAGAACTTAAACAAAACACAGATCCTAGCCTTCTTTTGTATCTAGGAAAATGGCTCCAGAGTTAAATAGTAGTTCCTCAAGGGATCCTGTAAATGCCCAACCTGAACACCTAGCTATAGGTTAAAAAAAATACCCCGAAAGGTAGCATAAAAGGAAACTGAAAGAGAAGTAAGGGTTGAGGATGTAGATAGACGTAAAAGGGTAAGAATAATAAGAGAAACCAACACATATTAAGCTAGTGAACCTATTAGGGAGGATGGGAATCTAACAAAAATGATCCAACTACTACAGAATAAAATTGACCAACAAAAAGAACAAATAGAACAATAGAGGGTCCAAATGGATCAATAGCATGAGTTAATAGTTCAACAAATAAAACTAATAGAAAACTTAAAAAAAGGAAAAGAACATGAGATCGATCGGGATAAATTAACTATGGGGACAAAAGAGACTAGTAGGAAAAGAGTTGGGACTGAATTGGCCAAGGATCTAAGAAATTTAGACATCTCTAATTTTGAAGGAAAAGGATATGGAGACATAGTAGAAAATTGATTGAATGAGGCAGAGATCTACTAATCCGTAAAATCCCTTGCATCATAGTCAAAAGCCTCATGGGCAGTCGTTCACTTAGTCCGACCAGCTTTGGATTGGTGGAACACATACAAGAAAAGAATAAATATTGAACTAGTTGACCTTCCATGGGAGACCTTCCTAAAAGAGTTTAGGAAGAGATTTTTTACCAAGTAGTTTTATGTAGAAAAATTTGTTGAATTATCCAATTTACATCAAGAGAATTTATATGTTAATGAGTATCACCAAAAATTCATACAACTATTAAAGTATGTCCCTGAGTATAAAGAAGGGAAGAGCTTAAAGTGAATTTTTTTATCCTAGGACTCCATCCAAGAATAGGATCCATGGTCAGATTTATCAATCTTGAGGACCTTTATAGAGCATATGATTTGGCTCGGTAGGAGGAAACAAATCAAAAGAATAAAAAAGTATATTATCAAAAGATATTTGAGAAATATAAGGAGGAATACAAGAAAAGAAGGAATGCAATATTGGTAAAAGGGGATAAAAATCACAATAAAAGGTCTAAGGATGGAGATAAGACTAAGTTTAAGAATAGAAACAAAAATAGAAATAGGTTTTAGGTAAATAGGAACAAACAGGATAAATTTTTTAGGGATAAACAAGTAGAGACCACAAGTACAGGGTAAAGGAAAAGAACAAGCTCCTCAAATAAGAAGTGATGATAATAGGAAAACTAGGGCTCCCTCTAATGGATGTTATGT
The DNA here is from genome assembly GCA_028583015.1 of Wollemia nobilis. Lineage (NCBI taxonomy): Eukaryota > Viridiplantae > Streptophyta > Pinopsida > Araucariales > Araucariaceae > Wollemia > Wollemia nobilis. The sequence continues at coordinate 12,377,756 of JAQPPZ010000521.1, read as the reverse complement.
ATGTAGATGCCCTCACTATGTAAGCCAATGACCATAATGAGATAACAAAAAACAGATATCAGAAGAACCCACCCATAAAATATATGCTACTATAGGTAATCCTACCTTAGATGGTCAAGCAACACCTTTCCTTTTGAATGAAAAAATACATAATAAAAATGTACGAATATTAATTGATAGTGGATCTACTGATAGTTTTATTTCCACTAGTATAATAAGGGATATACCAAAAAGACTTGGATTTTTGGCTAATGGGTGGAAGTTCTAGTATGTATTAGGGGAAATCTATACAGTTAACCAATATCTGTTTGACCCCCATATTACCCTACCTCAGGGGAAAACTAGTTGGCATTTATATGTAGTCCCTCTACATGATTTTGACGTCATTTTAGGCATACACTGGTTCAAGGTCCATAAAGCTCTATTAAACTTTGAGGAAATATGGTTATATTTTATAAACGAGTCAAAGCAACGTATTTGGATCCACTATGATCAAGACTAATTTAAAACCCACTTTTTGATAGGCATGCAAGTAAAGAGAGCTATGAGAAAGGGTAGAATGATCTATATAGTCAAACTAAACAACAAGGAAGAAATCGAGTCCAACTCATGTCTTTATCAGGAGTATCCCATATTGAATGAGTTTAGGGATGTGTTTCTATAATATTTACCTAGTCTTACACCAAAAAGAGAATTTGATTTCTCCATAGAAATGCTATTGAAAGTAGCACCCATAACGAGATCACCATATATAATGATCCTTATAGAATTGTAGAAACTCAAAACTCAGCTCTAGGAAGTATTAGAAAAAGGACTCATTAAACCTAGTGTTTTTTTGTGGGGTGTTCCTGCCCTATTCGTTAAGAAGAAGGATGGATCTCTAAAGTTGTGCATCAATTACCAAATACTTAACAAGGTAGCTATAAAGAATAAGTATTCCTTACCTAGAATCGATGACCTCTTTGACCAATTAAAAGGAGCTACAATTTTCTCCAAGATTGACCTTAGATCCAGGTACCATCAGCTGAGAATTTGAGAAGATACCCACAAAACAATCATCAGAACCCGATAAGACCATTTTGAGTTCATAATTTTACCTTTTGGCTTAACAAATACCCCAAAAATTTCATGAAATTTATGACTAGTGTATTTTAAGAACAATTAGATCAATTTTTACTTGTATTCTTGGATGATATATTGATCTATTTCCAGAACCAGGAAGAACATGATCAACATATGAGGGTTGTTCTTGAGATTCTTAGGAAAAATTAGTTGTATGGCAAGCTGTCTAAGTGTGAGTTTTACACCCCACAGGTGTAGTATTTGGGACTCATAATTTTTGGAGAAGGGGTTGTTGTAGATATTAAGAAAATAGGAGTCATTATATACTAGCCCACACCCACAAATGTTATAGAGGTACAAATTTTTATGGGGATGGCAAGATATTATAGATATTTTATAAAAGGATTTCATGAATTATGCACCCCATAACAAATATTCAAAGGAAGGGAAGGGATTTTAAATGGTCAAATCACTACGAAGAGGCTTTTTAAAACTATCAAGGAGAAATTAATGACTTCATCCATTCTCAAATTACCAGACCCTTCTAAACAATTCATTGTCTGCATCGATGCTTCCATTGAAGGACTAGGAGGGGTCCTTATGCAAGAAGTAGTTATAGCCTATGAATCTCGAAAACTAAAGAAGCATGAGGTCAATTATTCCACTCATGATCTAGAATTGACTACAGTCATACATGCCCTCAAGATTTGGAGGTATTATTTACTTGGAAAACCTTTTGAACTGAGAACAAATCACCAAAGTCTCAAATATATCTTTACCCAACCATTATTGAATTAGAAAACGATTTTGGATGGAGTTTTTGGTAGAATACAACTTTGGTATTGAATATATAGAATAAAAGAAAAATAAACTAGCAGATGCCTTGAGACGAAGAAAGCACATAACTTCTATGTATCAGTGTCATTATGGTCTAATTGGTCAGGTAAAGGAAATGTAGATGAACGATAAATTTTGTTTGAAATTTTGAGCTTAGGTTGAGTAAGGATCTAAGAAGAACAAGGATTTTAAGGTCAAGGATGACCTGTTGTATTTAGGGAAATATTGATTATTCCAAATGACTAAGAATTGAGAAACATTAATTTGCAAGAGGCACATTGTGCTCCTTATCCTGCGCACCTAGGAGGGGTAAAATACGCAAGAATATGAGGAAGGAATTTTAATGGCCAAGCATAAAAAATTATATAACAAATTTTGTGTCTAGATGCCTAGAATATCAAAAAGTTAAGGTAAAATATTTGCACCTTGCAGGTCATCTATACCCTTATGAGATCCCTACTCAAGAATAACAAGTCATATATGGATTTCATTGTCAAATTACCTAAGACCCAATTTAAGCATGATGCTATCCTTGTGGTGGTCAATAAATTGACTAAAGTTATCCATTTCATACCAGGAAATGTGTAGGATGATGCACCTACCATTTCATATAGATTTACTAGAAAGGTGGTACGATTTACATGGTTTCCAAAAAATCATCATTTTAGATAGGGACTCCCGATTTACGTCTGAATTTTGGAAAGCTTTACACAAATATTGGGGAAAAATACTTATCATCAACTCAACATATCACCCAGATACATATGGGCAGACAAAAAGAGTTAATCAGGTCCTAGAAGATATGTCATGAATGTATTGTATGGACCAACAGACTAAGTGGGAAGATTACCTATACTTAGTTATGTTTGCATATATTAAAAACTATCATGCCAATTTAGGCATAGCTCCTTTTGAAGCCCTATAGGGTAGAATATGGAGGACACCTTTATCATGGGATAATTCTAAAGATCGAGAAATGATCAGATCAGACATTGTCAAACAAATTAAGAAGCAATTAAAAGAGATATGCCAAAGTCCCAAAGAAGCCTTAGATCTTAAAAGAACACCTAGGGAATTATCTGTAGATGATAAAGTATTCTTAAGGGTAAAACCCTCAAAGAGCTAAATTAAGTCTTCTAAGCTCAACCCTAGGTTTGTAGGATGTTTTGTTTGTAGGACCCTTTGAGATCATAGGAAAAATCAACCTTGTTACTGATAAGTTGGCCTTGCCACCCAATTTATCAAAAATTCATGACACCTTCAATGTGTCCCTTCTCAAAAGATATGTTGCTAACCCCTCTCATGTTTTGGATATTTCTCATTTGCACATAACCAATCCTAACCACATTGAATTTCATCCAGTTAAGATTCTTGGTTTTAGGACCAAGCAACTAAGGAAGACAAACATAGACCAATTTAAGGTCCAGTGGGACCAGTATTCTAAAAGGAATGTCACATAGAAAAATGTGATTGATATGAAAGAATAATTTCCATATCTGTTTGAATGAAAAATAAAATATTTTTGTAATTTGAATATGAACTCATTTGATATGGCATTATGTATAATTTATTTTTGTTCTATTTAACACAGATTTACAAATGAATATGAACTTATTTATGGTATCATGATATGATAATATGTGTTATTTATTTGAATATGCATGGCAAGCACATGGATTGTGTTTATTCTTAGTGGGAGCAAATATAATAGCCCTACTTAAAAATAACTATTTGATTTATATTTATTTTGAGAACAAGGTATTGCTAATGTATTTATGGCAGAAGGAACAAGTAATCATATTTTTGATAGGCAAATTAAGAGAACCTAGCACCTCCTATGAGCATCAAAGGAAGAATGATCATGAAAGGTAAAATTGGGACATGATGGCGATGTGAAATACCATTGCAATAGGTTAAGGTGCAGTTGTAGGGATGAAAAGGCCCTACTAGAAATACTCCTGTTAATGACCCTCATTTAGTTGCATCCATATAGTTGCATTTAGGCAATTTGTGCGTTTGGGTGATTGATTAAAGTTCACACATTTAATTTTTTTAATTTTACATTCTTTTTTAATAATAATTTTTTTATATATATATATATATATAATTTATTGGAACTAACAAAATGTGACGTGTTGGCTAATATAATAAATAATTATAAATAACAAATATTTATAATAATAAAGATAGAATATAACGTAAGAAAGGAACAATATTTAGCATGTGGGATAACTACAATACCACTTGTTGGACAATGGAAATGGATGGTTGCATGAGCCATACAAATTTCAGCCACAATTTTATTTTTACCATCTATTTTAAGGAAAACAAGAGATGAAATTGGATATGCTTGTCCATGAGTGGTGCTGAGTACATCATTTGAAGGATCTGTCTCTGAAAGTAATACGTCCATAACTCATCAAGTCAGTTTTTCTACATTTGAATGTTTGCGTGTAAATGTTTAGGGTTTTATATTGAATGATCTCTCTGGATAAATAATGGATTTAGATTTCAGAGTATGAACTTAGTTTTGACCTACCACTTTGATGAATATAATGTGATACAATTAACTCTCACACAGTTCTTTATTATTTTGTTTGTGATATGTATATATGAATCTTTGGTGAATTGCCTATATATAAGTGTTACTTGAAAGTTTCAAAGAAATACTACTGTATGTAAATTAAATATAGGTAGAAAATTTATGATTTTGTAGGTAATGTCTGCACTACACTTGTTTGCATTGATAGGAGTAGTTTTACATACATCTTAGGCAAGTCGTTCTAACTCCCCCATGTTTAGGTTCTTATTCCACCCACTCACTACTTGAGCCAGAGTAGCTTACTAAGGATTGAACAAAGTTGATGCTAAGAAATAGTAGAAACTAGGGCTTAGGCATAGCTAATCCACTTGTGCACTTTAACCTATTCATAAATAAGTTTGGCATTCTCTTTCTAGCAACTAGAATCTTGGGTTTCATTATGATGCTATTTAGGAATATTATCTACATTTGGTTTAGCCAGTTGATTTGAAGTATCCTATAAACTATAGAGTTGTTTATTACAAATAGTAAAATTGTAAACCTAGCTATATTTTTCACCCATATCAATGATTCTATTTTGTAACTATACATTATGTTGTGTCAATCATATTTTAATGAGACTTTGGCTAAGCACTTTTAAAACTTATTGGCTCTTGGGATGTATGATGCTAGGTTATAAGGATATCTATTTTAGATGTTGGTTATATACTGTAATATTAATGGGTCACTTGAATGGATTACACTGGTTCATACGTGTATCTTGCAGTTAATAATCTTGTGCTGTGCCAAACCATAATCTAGGAATAAATCTACTTGGTTGTAACAACCCTCATTTCCAACCCAACTCAGGAGAGATTTTTTTTTTATCATAACATGTCTATCATCTATGTAAATCATCAATGTAAAGTTCACAATCAAGTATGTTTAAACCAACATCAATTAGGATAGCAAGTAACCAAGAGAATTACGACATGGTCAGTGTCAACTCTTGTGATAGGAGTGACCAAGTCTTATCTAACCTTACGTTCCTTCATGATGTTTATTAATTCCTTTATTTAAATGTTTCTTTCTCTCTTTTAATTAGGAAGTTTCATTACTTAATTAATTGATAGCAAATCAATTATAAACTTACTTCCTGATTGAATAAGCAAACATATCTATTGCAACGGAAACCATACATTCATTATTAATCAATGCATAAATATTACTTCATTCATTTCAAGACTATTACTTGAACCATTGCATAAAAGCATAAACCTTTGCATCATACTCAATAAGCATTCCTTGGAAATAAATGTAACATCCAACATTAAGTTTAATAAGCCTCAAGTTCAATTGTAAATTAATCTAAAATAGAACATTGCTTGTTAACAAAATCATGCATCATATATAACCATATAATTACAATACACATTTTAAAAGTCAATAGCAAGATCACATGAAAAGAACACATAACACCACATATATCCTGGGAAAACCCCAATGGGGAAAAACCCAACCTCAAAATATGCATCCTCATATTTCATTAATATTTTAGTCTCAATTTACAATGATATAAAGAATCCTAAATATTCTTTTGAACCATCATTAAATACATGGCTATAGGATAATCCCATACATTCCCATTTTCAGGTCATCATTACAATTGAAGCTCATAAATGAAATGCTCATTGGATACATATAAATTGAGAATGAAGAAACCTCATGGTTTCCTCAAGAATGAACCTTACATTCATTCTTCAAACCTAGATATCATTAGTCCATTTAATATAAGGTTTTATACTACAAGGAGAGACCCCATAATCTCTTCAAGATTAGATTCCACATCTAATATTCCTACATTCATTCATGTTTCCACAAAATGAATCCTTACATGCATTCATCATCAGATGCATTTCTAAAGTACTATGTAATCTACATAAGTACACACTGATAGGAAACCCTATATTTTCCTCAAAATAGGTTCCTTATCCATTCTTCCCAAACTAGACATCACTTGATATACCAACAAGATTGTATTATGATTCTCACTAGTTAGTCATAAATTTGCCTTGTAATTTATCCAACAAGATTACTTTAATTTCTCTCACAAATTGTCACATACTATAATTTCCAATATTCTTACCATAATATTTTCTTAGTCTCTACAAATTTTGCCTTAAATTTGTATCATAATATTTTAATAGAATTAAGCTATAGTTTTCACCAAAATTTCCATAAAACTATCTCATAATATTTCAAAGAATATTATACAAATTTTGTCACAAATTTGACTCGCAATCTATCAAACATGATTACGCTATAGTCACTTTCAAATTCGGCCACCAATATGATTCACCTTATAGTCTTAATAATCTATTCATATTATTATGCTATAGCCTCTACAAATTTTGATATAATTTTCTCTAATACTTTCTTGGAAAAAGAAAAACTATTAGTTCCCATATTTGCATTCATTTATCTCACCAAAGGATTTACCAATAATTATCAAGTTTACACCCCAAATTTGATCTTGAATTTCCTTATTGGTTTTACAAGATATTAACTTTATAGTTTGGAATAAGGACGAGTGATTTGCAAAAACAATGAAGATGTCCTTTAAAAGAGTAAGGGAAAACCTTTCAAATGAATAATTATTTGGACCCAAAATAAACTTGGGTTAAAGGACAGTTTAGCTAATCCTCATATTTATTGACCATTGGATTCTTACCTTAATATGGCTGAGAGTATCATACCTACTAGTCATTTAAAACCATTAATAAAGGTTATTTTAAGACCCTTATCACAAGGAGTAGTCACTACCAATTCACATTCAACCTCTAACAACTAATCATCAATACCTTAATCTTCATGATTAAACCTTTAATTGTTAGCATCTTAGTCATCGTGACTAACCCTACAAAAAGGTTTTACCCTTATGCGATCGAGGGGTAGGGTAAGCTATTCAACCCAACCAAAATAATTCAAACGATCAACATCCAATGTTGGTTTAACTTCATTAGCACCTAGTCACTAGTGCCTAGTCTTCATGCCTAGGCCTAACGCTTTAGCCATAGGACCACCACAATGTGGTCAGTGCAATAGAGGAGATTTTTACTATAAATTTACCTCAATTGCTCCTATGGAATTAGTGTGGGATGAATTTCATAAATTATACAAAAAAGGTTTTGTTCCTTTACGGCCATAAGATCCCAAAATATCAAAAGGGACCAATAATTAACCAAAATCTACCTACCATCAGGCAATCAAATGTAATCAACAAACATAATATGCCCAGGCTACTGTACGGTGACCATCGACTAATGGTTACTACAGTAAGGGAGACTTAGTAGTTATAATTGGTTTATAGTCACCCACACCATCGATGTGGGATCATACCCACCATAAGAAGTAGAAAAAGAACTCTCAATCTATGCGTCAGGAAGCCAACCATGTGTCCTTATCAAATTAGAAAGGTTGTCAACGATAATTAACTTATCAAAGTAGTAAGCATGATGCCATCTATCACTAACTCGATCACCAAAGGATGATCCATAAGCCTAGGGATTTAAGCTTCCTTTAATGTCTTCCTCTGTTTAAGCGTATCCCATGTGGGACATTTCATACAGAAGGCCTCTCAGTAGCCTTCCACCTAAGCGAAGTGGACCACAACATGTGTGATTTGACTACTCAGGGATCATTTTTCTAAGAACTAAACCCTTATAGTAGTATCCATTGGGTATACCCATACATTTGACATGTACTATCTATAACATTAAAGGGTAATCTAATCAACCTTAAGGTACATGAGATGCATGAGAATATTATTTGTTAGAGAGAGATAGTTACTTTTTGGAAGGATTTTAATAGTGTCAATCCATCCATAACAATTTAGAAAACTTAAACTATTGCTCTAGGTCTAGACGTGGTTAAATTTATAGGTTTACCAGTTCAATCACAATACATTCAAAGCTATTTAATGATTGAAACATCATAAATCTACCTGTTATCAATGGCTGAGCAAGGTTGCCCCCAAGTGTTCATTCATCGGGGTATATGGATAGTAAATGAAACAACTGAAGCTTCTAATACTAATGGGGTTAAAGCAATATCGAGAAGTCTTATCTCCTAATTGCTTCATATAATATATAAAGAAAAACTATATGTAGGCGGCTATAACGAATCAAAGTCTTAATTCAAATGGTTCAACCAATTATAAAATTTCCAATCCTATGTCTTAGAATAAAGGGTTTAATTATTTTATATAATTCACATCGACTAGGTTCCTTACAACAAAAAATAAACATTTAAATCTAGCCATCAAAATAAGCTTTCATCAAGAATGCAGAGAAGTGCATCACAATTAATTTAAATCTTAGAAATCTTACTCATTTACGAAGAGCCATATGTTCTTATTCTAACCTCCTCCTCGTGCCATTATTTCACCCTTTTTTCTTCATGAATTTCCTCCCAGGGTTGTCTCCTCCAATCACCTCCCTGAAATCTCTTTCATCTTCTTCTTTTATTATTCTTCCCAGATTCCTCTTTTTCCTTCATGAGTAAGAAAATGAGCTTATTATTAAATTATTAAATGGTGCCTTTTTGAAGTCAACCCATATGAGGTAAATAGTGAAATTAATATTTTAATAAAAAAATATTCCAAAGGATAAGGTGGGAGTACTTTGTTTATTTTGGGCCTCCCCTTTCCTAGGGCAATTTACAAGGTTAATAATTTTACTATTTGGAAGTAGGAAGAATTCAATATTAGAACTACTGGAGGTAAGGGAGAGAATTTCTTCTACATATTAATCATTATGAAGCAACCATGTGGAAGAAAGAATAGTTCATCCACTAACAAAATAATCCCCTTTTTTTAGAATGATATTGCTCTTTTGGGTCCAATTAAAATTGGATAGGTGTGATAAGGGCATATACACCTAACTACCCTTTTTAATTAGTTGTAGTTGGACTAAGTGAATATGTTAAATTTAATTTCTTTTTGCAAAAGATAAATCCTCAAATTAATATTTCACAAAAGCCCTATTTAACTTCTCTAAACTATTCAAAATCCCCTAATTTCCCTCCAAAACTCTCCAAATCAGTTTTGTAGAGTGCAATAGTTTAATTAAGGGTTTTGTAGGAAGGATTAGGGTCTACAACCCTTTTAATTAGGTATTAATTGCTCCTTCAGATCAATTAATAACATTTTTTTAAAAGTCCTAATGAGTGGGTTGTGACATTGGTGGTTTGTATATACGTTAATTAGCTAGGCATTGTAGTTAAGGGTATTTCTTATATATATTGATTAAAATAAATTTGATTTTTTCGAAATAAGTGCATTATGTTTTTGCATGCTTCGTCATTCCTATTTTTGAACCATCAATTTTAAAACCGTATTTCAGAGGTGATTCCTGAATTCATATGATAGGAAAAAGAATACATATATTTGGGTATAAAATAGAACTAAGCCTTACAAAAAGCTAGTTGAAACTCAGTAGGGCTCCTAACAAAATTTTTAATGAAGCTTTAGACTTTTATGCTTGCATAATATGTTATTATATTAGCACTAGGAGCAAAAATATAACTTTTGGTAGTTTTGTTACTTTGCCACATTGAATTTGGTCAAATTCGATTGTAAAATTTTGATAAGTCTATCAAAGAAAGGTGCTACAGTTTTGTTGTTCATTTTACTGTATTTTTACCTCTTTTAAATAATATTTCATTATTGTAAATAAAATGGAAATCATGAATGCAACAAAGAATTTTGTTGAAAATGTTTAAGCAGTAAAGGTGCCAACATGGAATCAATTTTGAAGGGAGAAGCGCATCAGGAAGAAGAAGCAAGTTATTTCACCCTTGTCGAGGGTGAAAGTCCTTTTGGCCTCTTTTAGAGGTGGAACTTAGCACAAAATGGTTTTGCCCAGTACAACGTAAAGGCAATGGAGGAATGCTTGTTTTTAAATTAATGGCAACATTTAAAGGAGCAACGAAGAAAATTGCTTTCATCCCAAGCTGCACTTGCAAAGGAGTTTCACCCCCCAAAAATGTAATGAAGATCGTGATTTAACTCAAGAGTAAATTGGAAAAAGGAATAGAGGCAGTTTCACCCCAATTTAGGGGTGAAAACCCCTTTCGTCCCTCTTGGAGATGAAACATAATTGAAACAGTAAGTTCGCTCAAAAAAGCAAAGGAAGCCAAAGTCTTGAGTTTAAAATGGAGAAAAGCGCTTTCACCTCAAGAGAGGGTGAAACTCCCAGTCGTCCCTCTTTGGGGTGAAAGTTATTTTAAAGTGCAAGTGATTGTGAATTAAAAGTTAAGGGTGATTTTGTCCCAAGTGGGGGTGAAACTCCCTTTCGTTTCCATTTTTGGGTGAAATATAGTGTAAAGGAAAATTTTAAAGTGGCACTTCGAAGATCAGGCACTAACAAAATTGGAGGTCATTTTAAAAGTGATTTCGCCCCAAGAGAGGGGTGAAACTCCTTGTCGCCCCTCTCTGGGGTGAAACACATCCTAAGAGAAGTTTTGAAAGGTAACATAGCGTAAGACCGATGTGGGCGTGTTGCAGCAATTTTAGAGAGCATTATCACCCCAAATGAGGGGTGAAACTCATTATCACCCCTCTTTAGGGAAAAATAGGATTTCAAATATCTTTGAAAGGTGAAAGAAATGAATGGTGATATAGGACCCATTCCAAGAATATTGGGTGTTTTAGACCATGATTGGGGAAAAAATTAAAGTAAGGTGCTCGATGCAATGTCGGGACACAAAAAATTGAAGGCGCCCCTATTGTGAGGTGCAATGTGGTTTCACCTCTCCAGGGGGTAAATGGAGCTTTAAGATTTTATTTCGGGTGAGAGCACTGCATCACGATCTATATTGGTTTAAATTAATTAAAAGTAATATCATCTCCATCAAAAGGTGAAAGTCCCTGTGGCTTTTATCTAGGGCAAAAACAAAGAAGATAATTAGAAGAAGAGGCAATTAGTGGGTAAAATTGTCAAGACATCAATCTGCAATCGAACCAAGCAGTGTTGTCATCCATTGTGGTCCCGAAAAGGCTATTTTACCATGTTCTTGGGAAAAATCGATTCCTTAGCATTAAATTATTAGGTGCATTGCTTTCAAAGGCACGATTTTGTAGATTCTATTGGGAAGAGGTGAAGAAAGATAAAATTTAATTTTTGGAGCAATGCAAGTGGTGTTTATAGAATTTTCGATTTAACATTGTGAGATCAGAGGCAATTATTATTTATTTCCAATGCACCACTTGTCAACTTTACCAGTTTTCAAAGTATATTTAATGCTCGGTTGACTTTATTTACGAAAGTCAATTTCCAAGGCATAGAGGCGAAGCAAATCCAATGACCAAGCTCCTGATTTCCAGGTGATTTTGCTGTGACTTGAGGCACCGACGTCCAAGGTTGCTTCTTAGAATTTCATCATGCTAATTTCTCTGTGTGATTCTCCCACCAAAGCTAGATTGTGGTTTTCATGGAATATATTTTAACCAGAATATCACTGATACCAAGGAGAGAATTATTCTCGCTGGTCTATGATATGCCAACATTTTTTTGTAAGCACATTAAATGAAAGAGGTGCAACCCTCTATAAATAATAATCATTTTTTATTGTAAAAGGAGGATGGAAATTATACAAAAAACACTCCAAGATTTTTGCATCAATAGAAACACTTCGGCTTCTAGTTCTTTGAGTGGTCTTGCAGTTGATAGTTTTTTGTATGTCATTTTTGAATGTTTTTATTCCCATTATTTGTTGTGTTTCAATTTTGCTTCTAAATTTAATTTTTGCTGGTATGGGAGTGAACACTAATATGCTCTTCGGAGGTTATCATTGCATAACTATGAGAAGTTTCTATGCTTATATTTCTATTGTATGTTGCTGATTTTTGCTTGGTGGAATTTTGGCTATTAGTCTATCCCCATCCAATATTGCTAGCTTATAACCATATTTACCTGTCTTTCCTATTACCCTAAGCTTTCAACCAAAGTATATTAGGAAGGCATCTAGCCCTCTTTGGAGATTGGCCTAGAAGACATCTCTTTCTTCCAGCCTTTTAATGTTGGCCAGGTCTAGGGCGCACAAGACATAGAATTTGTAACTAGGTGGATTCATGACCAACAATTTTTGGCACACTCGATGGAACTCTCAAAAGGTTTCACTTTTAATAGTATTAAAGTTTGATGTTCACCTGGTACTATATGATTAGAACATTTGGTGACTCATATTTATGCAGAAGCCTCCAAACATGAATTGAGCAAGAGATTTATTCATGATTATAAGATCAAAGGCCAAAATTTTTGAAGAGCCTATTGAGTTCTACAAACTTGACATCCAAGAGATAGGAGAGCACCCTAGGTTAGTTACTCCAGCTACCCCATTAAGTACAACATATTATCAATTAGATGGTATTTATTTTGTTCCTTCAAGTCCTGCTAGTACAACTACTAGTTTTCCACCTCCCAACCACACACACCAGTCCACATGGCTCAAAATCCACCACCACAATAGCCACCACCAAGGTAGTTTCCAACATGGAACCATTTTGGACCTCTAAATATGCAAGCTTAAAACCTAATCCCACAAGTGGTAATGAAGGCTTTGCCAACTTATGATGGTACAAGAAAGACAACTTATGAGTATGTTCAAGATGTAGCTACTTTGGTGATGATTCATGGTATCACAAAAGAAGATATAATGGTAAGATTACTTGTTCTCTCTCTTCGAGGGAAATTTATTTATTGGTACCAATCGATACTACCTGCAACCATCACTACCTGGGACCAGTTAGCTAAACTACTAATTAAAGGGTTCAATGAAAAAGCAAATCCATTTTCCTTGCTACATCAGTTCACTACTATTCAAAGGCATATGCAAGAAGAAATTGTGGACTTTAATGTCAGGTTCTCCCAAAATTGGCATAGGGTTCCCAATGATCTTCGATCAACTCCCAAACAAGCAACCTTTTACTACCTTCAATCCTTCAACTCTAACATCAGTATGGCCATATGACAGTCTAGTGCTAATACATTTCTTGATATGTATACCGCTGCACAAAAAGCTAAAGCTGATCTAATTACTATCATTAAGATTTAACCAAAAATGGCTATGTTGACCTTCCTTGACTTTTCACAATATTTGTATGCCAACGCATCTTCTCAACCTTTTACCATGTCACCCATGTACCCAATTCCTTCATGGAACCCAAGTACATCCCAAATAATAGCAACAATATTTATTCCATAATTACCTACTCTAATCATTCCATAATTACCCACCCCTCCTTCTATCCCAAAATTACCTTCTTTTCCAATACCTTTACCTTTGCTAGCACCTCCAGTGCTCTCAAATCCCAATCCCCATATGAAATTATTGTAGGATATGCAATCACTTAATTCAACAGTGAGGACAATGTCAAAAAAAATCACATCCATTAAGAATTAGGTTAAAGCTGGATTTCGATCAAGAAGATTTCAAACAACATCGATTACTAGAGAGCAAGCATCTTCGACTAGCAAAAATGCTAAGAGAAATACAATTGTATTGGTTAATGAAGAAGCTGGTACATCAGAGTGGAAACATTGGTGCTCTACCTGTAACGACCCTCATGGCGAAGAAACCTGCATGGTTCATTTGAACTATGTGCAATAATTGGTAGAAAGAACTTCTGGTGGTCAAGTTAACATGATCACAAAAATTGATCACAACTTTATGGTTCCATATATTGAGCAAGTATCAATTCTCATAATATATAGAAAGAAAACGATCACTATTGATCCAACCGAGATGGAGCCGTTGACGATCCCCTCTGAGTAGAAGATGCAGAATGAAAAGAGGTAGTCTCAAGTGAAAGCACTTGTGCTAGAATATAAAGTAGATGAGCCTGTCTTGCTGAAGGATATTTTGCCTACTTCAGTAAAGTATATAATACAAGCAAAAGCATCGACTTCGCAAGCTTCCACTGCACAAGCATAAAAAAATAAAGGAACAGGTGAAGAAAAAGCTCAAATAACCATATTTGACCAAGCATCAAAGGGTAGAAGCTACAAATCAATTCCAAAGTAAATATGAAGTTGTTGGTAAATCAAGGGAGCCTAAAACATAGTCATATAACATCATCAAAGAACTGAAAAATATTCCCACCAAGGTGAGTCTCTATGATGCACTAAAATTGCCTAGATAAATGATCTGTTGCAAGAATCATTGAAATTCGTGAAGGATAAGAAGAAAAATCCTATGCAAACAATGCTGGTTTAGATGCTACCCACTTTGGCCATGGGAAAAAATATACCTCCCCCATTCTATCTATCTCTCAGGATGGAGGGTTGGATTGTACACAAATGCATGATTGACTTTGGCACAAAAACAACTGTTATGCCAAAGGTAGTATGTGAAATTATGGATATGGAGTATACAAGAAGTAGCCCAAGAATCTTGCAGTTGGATGGCACTCAGATAAAAATAGTGGGAGTGATCAAAGATATCCCAATTGTCTTACACAATAGGCCATAAATTACTATCATTCAAGAAGTTGTTGTAGTAGACTTGGAGCCGTACTTCAACATGTGCTTATCAAGGGAGTTCATAGCTAAGTTGGGAGGCTACCTATCTCTGGACTATTCTCACCTGGAGATTCCATTCAAAGGGAGGAGAATACATATTTACAATGAGAAGCCCTCCACATATCATATCAAAAAAAATGAGGAAGAAGAAAAATCTATAGACTCGATCAACATGGTGATCAAAGAGTTGGAGAAGATGGATCTGATGGAGGAAGCTTTGGATGAGCTTCGGTTAGAGGATGAGTTTTATATGCTTGATTTCAATGCAATTATGGAGATCAATATTGACTACTATACCATCACTAAGCTTGAGAAAGGTGAGGAGAAGATGTCTCACGATCTAGGTTCTTCCCCCGATCAATTATGAAAAATGTACTTTGATGGTGCTAGATGCAAGAATGGTGCTAGAGCTGGAGTAGTATTCATCTCCCATTCAATAATCCAGAAAACATACTCGTATCGATTGACCTGGAGCTGTACAAATAACATTGTTGAATACAAAACACTGTGCTTGGGCTTGAAGAAAGTGAAAAAGCTCGAGATTAAAGAGTTACAAATTTTTAGAGATTCCAAGTTGATTGTCAACTAGGTGACTAGTAAGTGTGTTTCAAAATAGCACTACCTAAAGGTGTACCACAATAAGGTATGGTATTTGTTCAAATCATTTATTACATTAAATGTTCTAGCAATTTTGTGAGAATGAAATAAGTATACAAATATCTTGGCATACCTTGGTGTGAACTTCTCTCATGTTGAGAGTATGGTACGAAAGCCCAAGATTATAAGGTTAATTTATAGACCTTCAGTCCCAAAAAAGAATATATACTAGAAAGTTTTTGACAACGATGAGAAGATTGTAAAATTTATGATTAAAGAAGCTAGTACTGTAGAGGGAAGGACACTAGACAAAGATGAAGCTAAATGTTTAATCCAACTCAGGAATAATTACATCCCAAAAGAATTGATTACATTAGAGAGCCTCTTTGATCAGAATGATAGAGAAGAAAAGCATAGGATCAAGGTGGATGAGAAAGAGTATACTGAGCTGAAGTTGGAACCTGACAAGATCATTAAAGTCAAGACATATTGCTCTCCAAAAGAGCTCACAAACATTAAGAATCTGTGCTCTGAATTATCTGATATTGTTGCATGGAGTTATCATGATTTGAAAGGGTATGATAAAAATGTGATTTAGCACATCATCAAATTACAAGAAGGGGTAAAACCTTTTTGGTAGAAGTAGCGGCCTATTAAATATCGAGGTGCTTATGAAAGTAAAACTGCTAAAGATTCTAGAGCTAAAAATAATTTACCCCATAAAAAACTCGACTTGGGTAGCGAACTTGGTTCTAGTATGAAAGAATAATGGAGATTTTTGTAATCTAAACTAGGCATCTTTGAAATACCATTATCCCTTGCCATAGATTGACCAGATCCTCCATGTTGTTGCTGGAGTGCAAATATTTTTACTACTTGATGGTTTCTCTGGCTATAATCAAACCTGGATAAAGGATGAAGACTAGCATAAAACTACATTTACTACCAAATAGGGCACTTTCGCCTATCAAAGAATATCTTTTGGTCTTTCCAATGCCAGTGCCACTTTTCAAAGAGCAATGGATGTCACTTTTGGTGAGTTGTTGAATCAAATAATTGTTATATACCTTGATTAAATGACTATTTTCTCACATAGTAGGGAAGAGCATGGATCTCATTTAAGACAAGTGTTTGAAAAGTGTCAAGAGTTTGGCATCTCCATTAAATCGAAGAAATCTATCTTTACTATCAAGAAGGGAAAGCTCTTGGGACATGTGATTTTGAAGGATGGGTTAGCTATTGATCCTATGAGAGTAGAAGCACTCTTAAAATTACCACTACCAACCAATAATAAAGATCTACAGTCATTTTTTGACCAAATCAATTTTGTCTAAAAAGTCATTGTCGACTTCGCTCAAGTGGTGAAGCCGATGATTGAAATCCTAAAGAAAAATGTAGACTTAAAATGGATAGAAAAGAGGAAGCAGACATTCTAAGAGATTAAAGAGAGAATAGTTCAAGCACCAGTGTTGATCAATCCAGACTATTCTAAGTATTTTATCCTTTACACAGTAGGCGAGCAGGAAAGTTATGCTACCATCCTTACTCAAAAGAAAGATGATAAGGATGAACAACCTATCACTTTTCTACGCCAAGTTATTTAGTTGCACCAAGAAAATTACAATTTTATTGAGAAATAGGTTTATATAGTTATGAAATATCTAAATAAATTATGACATTTAGTCTCATAAAGCAAGAAAATTGTCTATGTTATTCATCCAGATATCAAGAATCTTATCATCCAAGGAGATCTTGGTGATAAAAGAGTAGGCTGGATATCTAAGATCCAAGTTTATGATGTAGAGATTTGACCAACCAAATTGGTTTGTGGTCGGGCACTCTATCAAGAGTTGGCTAAAAGTGCAGCTTCTTAGTTGCCAATACCATTACATGATAAAGTTATCAGTGAGAGTAATATTGCTAACCAAGTAGCAGGCGATCATTACTAGATAGAAGACCTTGTCGAATTATTCATGTCTGGAAGGTATCCATCTCACCTCAATTCCTCTCAAAGGAAAATATTTAGGCTATAGGTCCTTAGATATATTTTTCTGCCAAGTGGTTTATTACATAAGAACATAGATGGAGTACTCCTCAAGTGCATCAAAGAGTCTAAAAAATAGAAAATTTTGGAGGACTTTCATTCTGGATTATCTGGTGGACACTATGCATGGAGGTTTATGGCCTTGAAGATCATCCAGACTGGATACTTCTGGCCCACTATTTTTGCAAACACACACAAAGTGAGTCAAAGCTGTGATAATTATCAATAATATATCGACATGAGTAAGAAGGCAACCTTGTATTTACATCTGATCCAGGTAGAAGCTCTATTTCAATAGTGGGGCTTAGACTTCATTGGGATCATTGATCCACATTCTTTTGCTAAACATAAATATATTTTGATAATAAATTACTACTTTACTTGGTGGGCCGAGGCCATCCGAACAAAGAAAGCATACCAAGTGACAATTATCTCTTTTCTAGAAGGGCTAATTACTCATTTTGGTGTACCAGATGCCATTGTTATTGATAATGAGACTCCCTTTATTGGAGCGAAGATTACTGAGTTTGCAAGTAAGTATGAAATTTACCTCAAAGTATATTATAATTATTACCTGTAGGGGAATGGTTTAGCTGAGTCCACAAATAAGAACTTGCTTTGAATTTTGAAAAGAACACTTGGTAGCAATAAAAGAAGTTGATATATGCTGCTGGACCAAGCTCTATGGGTAAATTGCATATTGATAAAGAAGTCCATTAAGACTTCTCCATATTACCTAGTGTATGGTAAGGAAGTAGTGTTGCCTACCCACATTGAACTTCCAGTCCTCCAAAATTTGCATTTTCTTAGTGATGAGGGTGACAAAATTGACCCTATGAGCGCGAGACTAGCACAACTCTTGCAGCTCAAAGAAGAAAGAGAGAAGGCATATAACACTTTCATGGAGCATGCCAGAACAACACAAAAGTGGTTCAACAAAAAAACATCCGAAAGGGCATTTAAAGTCAAAGACTTGGTGCTTAAGTGGAACTCAGATAAAGCAAAACCTAGAAAGCACCATAAATTTGAGGTAATTTGGGAGGGTCCATTCTAGATTTCAGGAGTAAATTCAGTTAATGCTTATTATCTTCGGGACATGGATGGTTGAGAGCTACCAATTCTGGTAAAATGTCTTCATTTTAAGGCCTACCATCACTAAATTTTTTGGGCACAAGTATGTATATATGTATAATTTTTTTGTTTTATTTTTCAAATATATTATGTTCATGTGTGTGTAAAAGAAAAGAAAAGAAAAGAAAATATGGTTTTATTTTCTCCCCAGGCAAGTAGATTTGCCCGAAACCAAATCTTCAGGGATAAAAATTGATTTTACCCTGAAAAAGGGTTTACATGATTTTTATTTTTAATTTTGAGTGAAAATCAATAAATAGCTTTGAAAAAAGCAACTTTAGTGAATTTTTTTTAATGATGCAGTTAAGGGGAAAATAAACAAGAAAAGAAAAGAAAATATATATATATATATATATACATGTATAGAAAAGAAAAAGAGACACTTTCACCCCAAGTAGGGGGCAAAAGTCATATTTGCCTCCTTTTTAGGTGAAAAGGAATATAAAAAAAAAGAAGGCAATGATTTTGTTTTAAATTTCATCCGAAGTTATTATATCATGCAGTTCTATTTAAAAGTAGGACAAATGTCCATTTTAAAAGCACAACTCTAAAAGCAAAAGAGAAAAAGAAAGGAAAATCTCATGCAAAGGAAAAATCTCAAGTTAAAAGATTTATCTTTGGCAGAAGGACAAAATAGAGTTATTTTGCTTTTCCTCGAAAAACAATACCAATTAAATGCATGTTTTTTTAGAAAAGCCCTTTTAGGGTGAAATCAAGGAGGAAGAAATTTTTTAAAAGGCATTCAGGCTTGTTATTTTCACCAAGAAATAGGAAGAACGACTTCGAAAGCGTGAGTGTTTGGAGAAAGAGCAAGTTGTAGATTATTTTTGCTTGAAGAAGATTTTTATAAAGCAAAGCATGCCCCCTAGAAGTTTTTTTGGCAGGGAATGATTTCAGAGTGCCTTTAACGTTATTTTAAAAATAAGTGCACCCAAAAAAAATGGAATTTCACCCGATTCGTCCTAGAAAGAAGTTTTTAATATTTAAGGTGTTGGAGTTAATTTGTTTTTCATCCCGAGGAGCGTCTTTCACCAACACTTAGAAATTTTTATTCTCGAGGTTACCTGTTGATGTTCGTGGCTATAAAAAAACATCTATAGTCATTTTTACGTTTTTTCTTTTGTACATCCTTAGAGTGAACCCTAGGTGGCCAATACCTTGCACCCTACTCTCTCAAAAAATTACCTTGCTTCCAAAAACCACTTCAAGGAATGGCCACCACTTCGTCCCCTACTTCCAGAATTATCTTCAAAAACATTTTATGCCCTAACATTTCTGATATGTTAACCACACCCACATACGACCTTACTTGGGTCAATAACATGGGATTGTAGTATTTAGTTTCAATGCCTCATTTTGAAATAGATAACCATGTATTACTAAGCATTATGGATACCTATGAAAATGATATGACCATATTCAATATGACAATCCAAAATAATATTTGTTTTACAATCAAACTCTCAAACATGGAGAGAATAACAGGTCTCCCTCACAAGGATGCTGATATCATTATTTCAAAGTTCTAGCTAGCTATTGATGACAAAGCATACCTAGAGATCCAATTCAATCTCTCTTCAAAATTGTTGTTAGGTATAATTGTTTATGTTATTTAAAGTTCAAAATGTAAAATCTATGATTTCTAAACTAATGTTTTTTTTGCAGTTTCTACCACTAAGTCCAAAAGGAGCTTAACCAATTCATCTATTGAAAATAGAATTTTGAAAACTGTCATCAAAATTTTTCAAGAAAGACTCATTCTACAAGAAAGACCAACAAATATTCCATTTTGGGGATTAGCCTATCTAGTTCAATGTCTTCACCACTAGAAATTTGATTGGTGTACATATATTTCATAGTGCATCCGATATGAACTACATAACATTCAAATAAGCACAATGATAACTATGATGATGTGTAATTTTATTAATTTTAAATTTACACCTAAATGCAGAGAAAAAAACCACAAGCACAACCAAACGAGATGTTATCATAAGTGGTTTTATGCCAAAATCCATTGGTGATTCTTTTGACACACAATTAGAAGCAACACCCTTGTAGAGGCTTCTAAAATATTTGAGGTATGTTTCTTCTATTGTAATTTTTTGTCCACATGTGCTTGCACATATCATGCAATGTGAATCTAGTGAGGCCACCCCCATGATAAGTGAGTTTACTATTTTGAGCTTCTTTGTATATATTTGTGTAGTTGAAATTATTATAATTTTTATTTCTTTTTTCATATGTTTTCAATGTTATGTCACAACCACCCTTCCCATCACACTCGCATTGACATACCTTCACAGGTTGGAGGGTAGCAACACATCTCATCTTTGTCGAGTAAGTGTATTTTTTTAAAATTAATAAAATAATTTTATTCCATTTATTTTCTTTAACAAAATTTTATTACAATTTTTTTAGGCACCTCCCCACAATTTACTAAAATAAGGTAGCAAATGATTTTACCACCACCACCACCACCTCACCACCACCACATCCACCACAACAACAATTAATGAGAGGTCAATGTAAGGGTGGCAAATAAATTTTTCTAGTGATATCGTGGGGTGCACCAAGCTAGACTATGTCTGAATTTCTAAATATATCATTTTCAATAAATTATTCATTGCATATATCCAAAATTTGAGCTCAAGATTATATAATCCTCCAATAGATGAGGATTATTTGTTATATGGAAATATTCTAGGGTTCAAATTAATAGATGTGCTTTAAGCATAACAAATACAAGAATTTTTTGCACTTAACAAACCTTATTGTCACCTTCTGACACCAGCGACCTTGGTCCTCGAACTAAGGATGAAAAAGTTAAATTTTTTGAAAATTTTTTAATGGCTGATAATTGTGAAGCACTACTAAAATATACTTTACTTCACGATGTAAAGGAAATGAGGGATTATAAATTTTGGGTCAAGGTCCTTATCAAGGAGATAAATGCTTGATATAAAGATTTTGATAAAAAGGAAGATAATTTTTCTTTGATTGAAAACAAACCATAAAAGCTCGATGGTCTGTTAAATCAAGCTAAATCAAGCTCAGTGAATGCTACGTTTTTGTACAATGATAATATTTTAAATATTATGTTGAATATATTGGAGAACCTTAATGTTGAATCCCAAGCATATTTTAAGCAACGGATTTTTGATAAGAAGAAAGTTGCAATTGCTGAGGCTTCAAGGGATGCGGTTGAGGTGAGATTTTAGTTGCAATAAATTTTATGGTTATATTTTGTCATATAAATATCAACTGACTTATGTTTTCTTTTATTTTTTGCAATCAAACTCTAATAATTTTAAATAAAAAAGTTATTAGCATAGATGTTAATATCTGCATGGCAAAGAAAACACTCGAAGGTGCAATAAAAATAAAGAAAACCTTACAAGCCAAGGTCAGAGATAATAATTATTTAATAAATATTATAAAGGAGCATAATATGGATCCATATACCTTTCTTAAGAAGAAGCGTACATAAAACATTTCTACAGTGCAAGAAGATCCAACCCCAAAAGAAAGAGTGTTATTGGGGAGCATACATAAGGCAGAGAAAGGTCTCATCTGGATCACTGCCATCATAGGCTATTGATAAAGGAGATAGGGGAAAAGAACTTATAACTTCAAGAGAATATCAAAATCAAGGTGATCCAAATACACAAGGAGTGACCGAATCTATCTCACAACCTCCATCTCAAAATTATGAAATTGTGAAATGTTTACTAGTTAACATCAAATTTTATTGCATTGAAGTCAACAATTTTGTACAATATATATTTGAAATACAAATAATAATAATTTTTTATTAATTTGTGTCTTCTATAATTCAATGGTTGTTTTCATTTATATTATTGTGTTGCTTTTAAATTTACGATGATTCAATATATTTACTATCGTAATTTTAAATAACAAAATATTACTATGATATAACTCAGTTGTGCTAATACATTAATACCAATACATTGACGATACTATAATATAAAACATAAGGTTTTATCAATGAACACAGTGAAGACACTACGTAGGCTACAATATAAAACATACAATTTGACAAACAACGTTGTGATGTAAAACATACAATTTTATGAGCAAACAATTTTTTAATTTTGATATCTGAGTAGGATGAAAATGATAAGAAATAAAGTCAAATTTATCAATGTTATTAAATCTTGTAAATATTACAATTGAGGTAGCTGAAACAAACACTTCTCAACTTGTCCAAAATCACTTGTAAGCATAGCGGATATCTGTGTCTCTACTATCTGATCATTGCAAGCATCATTATACTCATTATTATGTGTATTAGTGATACCCCTTCTATATGCTAAGGATTTCCAGTATGCCAATGCTTTGTCATAGGGAAACTTGTCCAACTCATACGTTGACACATATATTTTCAAACAATTTTCTAAATTTTTATCCAACCTATTAGGAAAATAGATTTCACAAAATATAGTGTACTAAAAACCTTTTCATCTTCCACAGATCTTAAAATCATTGTTTAACATAATTCATATAAAAAAAAATATTCACTGATCGTATCTTGTAAGACACTACTTAGATACAATTTTTTTTACAAACATGTAATGGAACTAGGCTCATGGAAGTTACTCAAACGTGACGTTTGATCAACCATTATTATTTCAAAATACGATAACTATTGTGTTAAAATTTCTTTTTGAGAATACCATTGATGTCAATACCATTGACTTCCACACTTTTACTGAAATGTTTAACAAGTGTACCCATATATCTAATAAAAACCTTATTTTTAGAATTGTAGTCAATACAAAGACCCTAAAACACGGGGTTAACCACACCCATGGCATCAAGCAAATCATCTCTTTGAAACCGATCTCTTATTTCATTTGTCAACGATTCTGCTATTTTTAGCAATTTAATCTTAATATTGTGTAAAACTACTTCAAATCCACTATGTTATGGGAATTTGTTCAACATCATTCGTAACTATATTTGACCACCTTTCAAAATAATATAGAGGTATCATCTTTTCATAAATATTAATACAAATATGATCATTGATGTTGAACTTCAAAATTTTTTTTGGATCATTCACGTTAGTTAATGTTTTCCAACTATCAAACAAAGTATCTATAAATTTTCCTTCAAACATGTATATTCTATCAATATGCATACATATTGGTTCTGTTATCTTGATGAAATCAACAATATAGATGGATATTTCTTGTGCAAGTTTAATCAATCTATTCATTTCTTGCAACATTGGAAGAATACCACATAATGTTAGAAGTGTTTCCAAGCAAATATTTTACATTATCAACTACCCTACTATTTTCATACAAACACCCCAATAAGGATTGATATTCTGTAAAAAATTTGTATGCAGGTTGATACAATGAAATCCACCTTGTATCCACATCTTTTAATAATTTTCTTCCTTCTGTAACTCCTAGTGCAAATTGTTAAATAAATGCAAACCTTTTTGGATTGCACGAAAAATAAGCATATATTTTGCGGATGAGTTCTTCCACTCTCACAACATTATCGATAGTGTTCACTATTTTGTATACAAGATTCATTCTATGAGCCATGCAATGAATGGGTATCAAATATGGGGTAATTAATGTCTAAAGTTAAACACAAAGACCACTCTTGTGTCCTTGCATTGTAGTAGCACCGTCATCCCCAATGCATATTAACTTTTTGGCTATTTATATATTATTTATTTTTGTAATATCTTTTAAACTAGTTACAACAACATTATAGAGGTTTTTTGCATTACAATTTTCAACCATATTATGTAATGTTAGCAAACTAGGATGCCTTACATGATTTTGGAATGTGTACAAATGCATGCAAATCCAATATGTATTGTCAACAACCATCACATCATTAATTGAAAATGAAATGAATTTGGTATTTTTTACTTTCTCTCTTAGGTCCTCAACCAATGATAGACATTTTATGATTTTCTAACCACTTCGATCTGACCAATGGGAACTTGGAAGGTTTTACACATCAAATAGTTAAAATAGGTGCTTACAATCAATAAAATAGGATATGGGTCTACCCTTTTTAAGAACACTATACACGATAACAAACTGTAAAATTTTTGAAGCCAAAGTGGTCTTATGATTTTTTTGGAACTGGACTTCAATTGTTCCACCTTACTCAATAAGAGATTTTTGTACCTTCATTTATTTTTTATATTCTTGTGAATATCTAACATGTATGCAATCCAATGCATCCTTCCACCTAATTTGTTTCTTAATTTTTCATCACTTTATTTAACTATTGAATAAACTTTACCATAATATTTTTCTATTGTATTTAACTTCAGTTGCATCTTATTATCCTTACCTACATCTACATTATGTTGGAAATTCATTATTGTTCTCTAGCTAGACTGGCTCTATAAAGGGATATGTTGATGACCGATCAAGTTGAAATGTCCTTCCAGTAGTCCACCTTGTTAACTTTCTACGTTTAGTTTTTTGACTTGAAGATTCCCTAGAAGCCTGTATTGTATTTGAATTATCATTTTTTTTCAAGTGACATGTCATTTTGAGGAATATATTTGAGTGTTTGGTGGATGTCATTTCTAAGAGAATTTTCATTTGGAGGCATCTCTTGGTGAGAAAAATCTTCAAGTGGAGGCATATCAAGGTTACTAGTGTATTATGCATACACTGATATTATTTATCATTTTATGATGTAAGAGAACAAATTTTTACAAATATAAAAATATTTAGAGAAACCCTAAGTTTGTTTACGATAACTTGAATTTATGTAGATTTTGATGGCTCATTAGATTTCGATATATGACTAAAATATTTGTGAAGAAAAACATGTTTTATTTAAAAAAATTAATAATATGTTGAACACATCTTAATATAATGTTGATATATTATATTGTAAATAGAATAAACAGATGATTGGTTGGTAGACAATAGATAGTGATTTCTAGTTAGACAATATCACAATTTTTTCAATGTATGCCACTTCTCTCTTTTATGGAGACAAAATTTTTTTTGCACTTGTATTTATTCAGTAGATAGACAATACATACATACATACATACATACATACAAACATATATACATATATATATATATATATATATATATATATATTTTATATATATATATATATAAAAAATCAAATCTGGAGCAAAGTACAAGAATTTCTACAATTTAAAAAAAGAATGTATATGGATACAAAATATAATTAGAGTTAAAATGTGGAACAATACCAAATTTTACTACTAAATGGACTCAAACTCATAGTCTTAGTGGAATAGACAGAGGATTGATAAGCACCATGTGCCATGGAAGAATTTGCAAAACATACCAATTTGTAGTCAATTGTTATTTTAGATTGAATCTTTATATCTACTCACTGCCCTCTTTTTAGATGATATAAATTATTTTTCTTTTGTGTTTCTTCAGCTGATAGACAAAATGAGGATACAAATCATATGATGAAAAAAGAGAGTAGAGAATCTTATATTACTTAGAAAAACACTTAGTGATTGAAATCTAGAGAAAATTTCAGATCTTACTACTATAAGGCCTTAAAATCAAATTCTAACTAGAACATAGAACCTGCAACATACCAATTTGTAGTTAGTCATTATCATGATTTTTGGAGCTCAAATCTCTATATCTTTGATATTTCTCTCTTTTTTGGCAATACATAATTTTTTGCATTTGTATTTATTCAGGTGATAGTGTAAATGAAGATAAAGAATCAGAAGATGAGCAAAATGAAAGTAGAGAAGTTTGATTAATTTTAGGTAAAAAAAGAACAAGTCCTTTAACTCATAGTCTAAATATATATAGTTGTAATAATAAGTCCTTTAACTCATAGTCTAAATAGAAAAATAGAGGATTGGTTCTTCTATATTTGCATTTATTTAGCTGACAAACAAAATGAACATACAAAATCAAATGATGAACATAACACAACTACAAACACTTATAGAATTTTGTAAAAAAGGTACCTATATCACTTAGAAATAGACTTAGAAATTAAAATATACAAAAAATATCATATCTTACTACTACAACTCATTGAACTCATATTATAAAAAGAAAAAAGAGACGATTCATCAGTACCATGGTAAAAATTACAACATACCAATTTTTTTTGCAAGTGATCACTCCCAATAGCCTTCTAGTTGCTATCTTCTCTCAGTTAGAGTTCATATGGTTTTTGCATCCAATTGGATATCAGCTAGTTTCTACACCTGGTGGGAGTTTGGCTTGTTTCAACACCCGATCAAAGTTTGACTTGTTTCTACATCTGATCGAAGTTCAACTATTTCTACACCCAATCATATATCAATCTATTTTTTCATCCCAATCGATGTTTGTATTGTTTTTGCACCTGACCAGATATAGGTTGGTTTTTGCACTAGATCAAATTTTAGCTTATTTCTACACCTAGCCAGATATCATCTAGTTTTTTCACCCGATCGAAGTTTAGTCTATGTTTGCACCTGGTCATAGTTCAACCTATTTCTACACCCGACCAAATTTTGGTTGTTTTTGCACTTGATCAAATATTGGCTGGTTTTCACACCTAGATGAATTTTAGCTTGTTTTAGCACCCGATCAGAGTTCAACTTGTTTTAGCACCCAATCAGAGTTTGACTATTTTTGTGCCTGATTGGTTTGTTCTGTATCCATCGATGATCAGTTAATTTTTTGAAACCAATCCGTGATTGGTTGGTTTTTGCAACCGATCCATTATCCACAAGTCTCTACAGCTGATCGATTTTTGACAAGTCTCTACAATCAATCTATTTTAGGTATTATCTTTTTGTTGGAAGGTTTTCACTTCTACACCTCATTTTTCAAAGAGTTTGAATGTTTTACATGAATAAGTATCTATTGCATTAAGTATATATACTGGTGGTATAAGAGGTAAATTTTGTGGGAGATATTTTTTTTATAATTTCAGGCAAAAATGTCCAGATTTAGGTGGAAGTGTTGGTGATTTAAAATATATATTTTTAAATTATTATCAATGTGGGGTGAGCCAACCCCTAAAATAATTTTATACCTAAACATTTTGGGTGAATGGGCCAATGTCCAGGGTCCTCAAAATTGCCAATTTCAAATTAAAAAAATGCTAATATTTGTGAATTAACGATGATTCACCACTATGCATAACCTTGAATGTAATATTCTCCAACAATATTGATCTTATTTATCACTCAAGATATTTTAATCCCAATTATCAAGAATGTTTTGATATGACATGCCCTAATAATCATTTTCTAAAACTGTCACCAATGGGCCACTTTCTCAAGTTGAAGATATTCTTTAAATATTTTTATTACAAGAAAAACAAGTCTCAAAAAATAACATATGCCTTCTAGAGGCTATTATATTTGGATCTCATAATATCTATAAACTCAATTAAAATAATTTTAATAAATTCTTCACCTTCAAGTATCTAAAGTATTTTAAAAAATAGATTTCTATTAAGGGCATTCCAATTTCTCTATCCTATAGGGATAACCTTAGTAGGAAATTATTACAATTATGTTTCCTTTACCTATCCACTTTTACCAAATTGTTTGTCACTTTTTCATTCCACTCCATGTATTCAATATTCAACTTTACTAAAACTAAGCATGAGGACATCAATGAGTAGAAGCAACCATTGAGTGTTATTTGCTTGTAATTATGTTATATTTTATCTCTTAATGATATAATTCATAATTTTATTATATTTTTGCTAGGCACTTAAATAGGATTGGAAAAGTTTGGAATAAAATTTGAGCTTAGGTGGTGTGTTATTTTTTAAATTGGAGGTGAGTTGTACCTTTTCATAATGATGGATTAAAATTATCTACTAACAAAAGTATCTCTTGTCATCATAAAAAATCTAATATTTTTTTATGATAAAAAGAGGAACTCATAGTTGATGTAACTCCATAACCCTCATAACATCTACAAAATAAATTGTAGGGATTACAAATGGAGCAATGAAATGATATATTAGACTTGTAACTTATGATCAACCCAATCCCATCACCTCCATAAAAACAATAGAACTAGTCTTGGGGTTGCCAATGAGTTGATGAAAAAATATATTTGCTAACTATAACTTAAGTAAATTTGTCACTCTTGTAACAACTATGGAACTTGTCTTGAGGGTTAGCAAAGGATTCTTGCAAGGATCCAACACTAAGAAAAAAGAGAGAATATGCAATTTTATTATATTCAATCAAATATTAGAAGCAATGTAGTTAAAGCTTAGGTCAAAATAACAAAAGTCCTAAGTATTAAAATATGATATGAAAATCTAGTTGTGGTTTGTGAAGAAACCAAAAGCCTAGGTGAATGAAATATCACTTGTGTAAGGAGAATTACAGAATGTTGTGTTAGTTCAAAGTAAACTTATCACTTAAGCACCCAAATAAAATCTCCATCTATTCATTTCTATTCACCTCTTAATGTAAAATTTATATAAAACAATATGTAGGTCTCTTGAATTCCTTTATAACTGTTTTCATTAAGTCTTATCATTAAAAAATTAGTATTTTATTTTATTGCCCATAATTATATATCCTTTTATTGTTCTATTTTACATACCATTTATCATTATGGATTTAAGCCTATTCAGTTTATTAACTATCATGTCATTTTTACTTTTTATATCCCTACTTATTATAATAAAATCAATTCTATACATCATAGAAAAAAAAAAGTACGTATCTTACAATAATCATTCATATCATCCTTAATTAACATATTTTATGTCCTTTTTTATTTTATCAAACTTGGGACACTTAAATTTTTAACTCTTGAATATAATGATTTCATTGGTCTTGTTTATATTATTTGTCACCATATGTTGTCATGTTGATCACTTATCATATTGAAACTAGTCTTATAAATTCATTTTTATCAAACCACTTGATCAACCAATTGCGTTCTACTAGTTTGAATAAACTAAATCTCACTAATCCAATCAATCATGATTGACTTCCAATCTTATCTTATAAAAAACTAACCAATTAATGCTATAAACATTAATCCCATCAATAATTTTGATGAAATTCAACTCCTCTATATATTTATTTTTTATTTCCACTTATATATTTTTGTAGGATATTTAGGACAAGTGATATTTTTCTTCCAATGCATTATGGCCTCACTTCACTTCATAGTAGATTAGGGAGATATTGGGAAAAAATATGTATAATTAAAAAGCACAAGGTAAGTGTTTTGTTCAATTTCTTAAGACCTAATAATTTTTACCTATAATTTGAGGTGAATAGGTTGTGAGATAGGAACATAGTAAAAAAATTCTATAAAGATCCCTCGTCATAGTCTCATAACATCATTCAATTGTCATACAATAGTTTTGGTAATAATTTTTTTTTTAAGTGAAAAACCCCTTGCGGGTCCACCTTGGTCTGAGAGACCATGACCAAGGGGTTTTACACCGTCAAAGTCACTTGGGAGTCACGCTCGGCCTTGCCCACACCAAAATTATAAATTGTATTTTGGGTACCCAATTCAACTTTTGGTAGGGTGGAGATTCGAACCTGGGACCTCACTTGGAGGATTGCCCTCTCCTCTAAAACTCACCTACAACACTTGGGTAGTTTTGGTAATAATTTAATATTAAAATCAAATCTTGCATTATCCTATATATTAAATAGGTCTAGAATATTGAAACCTTAAAATTTTCTAATGTGATTAAAAATCTAAATAGGGGTAAAATATTATATATTTTACAAATTTAAAATAATTCATAAATGCATTAAAGTGTACATTTATCATATAAAACATTTGCTTTATATTTATGGTAAATGAATGTACTATAAGGTCCACATGAAGCCATATCAACATGATACCTTCCATTTGCTATTTTCTAGCTTACTTTTATTGACCTATTCTAGAATCTAATTCACTAAATTTTTTCTAATTATGGCCAACCTTACTCAACAAGACTTGATGCTTAAATACATATACATATAGATTTCACATCTTGTTTTGTCACCCTTGGGCTTTGGATGTAGTACATTAATTTTGGATCAACATACCCATTGGACCTTGATAATAGTTTTAACATGAGCATTTTGTCTATGTTCATTTTAAAACCTAGATGTTCTTCTCTCTTTTTTATTGTTACATATGATCATTTTAGCATGTGCTACGAATGTTCTCATAAATCCAATATTTATTGGTTAATATGGTCATTTAATATGTTCTATATAGGTAACAAATGACACAAATTCAAATATTTAAGTACCTTAACTTTCAAGGATTTGAATCTTGCTAAAAGTAGATGCATAATTGTGTTGTTATAATACCCTTATATGGTTATGATATAACACAAGTGGGACCCATTTCAATTGCATAATCAATTAAAAATAAATATGCTATGAGAGTTGTCATAAATTTGAGATCAATTACTATGTCTAATAAACATTCCTCTTAAGAAAAGTATTTAAATAAATTAAATATAAAATTGAAATGTCCATATGTTCTACAAAATTTATTTGCATGAAATATGTAGATAGCATTCCATATTCTTCATGTGCATCTTCACTCAATTGTATAGGTGCATTTGAGTGATAGCATAAACCACTTCGAACTAAATTATTTAAGATATTTACATTGTAGATAAAATCCATGCAAATGAGAGGCATTTATATGGAAAATTTTGGCATTGGAATAAATGCTACAAAATAAAATAATAAAATAGATCACAATGACTTAACATAGTTTTGTTGAAAGTGTAATAAGACTTATGGCCAAGGCCAATGTTGTATGATGCAATATTTAATAGGTCTACGAGCAATCATTGTACAAATGTATTTGATCTATTGTATTATTTTATTATGTAAGTCCTATGGACCATGGTTAACCTTGTTATGGTCAAACCCATATTATAACTTGTAATTATCTTAAAGCTCTCTTGTTATGTCATCTTAGGTTAACTTATGTAATTAGGGTTTTTGTATTAGTACAAATACCCCCACCACTCCATCCATTGAATCAAAGTATTCTATGTATTATTTAAGGATAATATAGTTATTATTTATGGTTCTATGGGTGCCCAATATATCTTTTTGTATTTCATCCATTTAATGCTTTTTGTATAATATTTGAGTGGATGGATTACTTCTGTTCATTTTTGGAAATAGGTGTAAATTTTAACATGGTATCAAAGTGGTATGGAACAAAGTCACGTGGCTATGCATAAAGTCAACTTGAAGCCTCTTATCATTCCTCCAATATTTAGGATAAATTACTGTTTAAAACTTCATAAGTATTTTCGACATAAGAAGCAAAGAGGAGATCCTTTTTTGTAGCTCATTGTTTATTTTTCAAAATATTTGTAATAAATATTGCTTCATTTTTACCAAGGTAATTCTTATCCACCATGTATAATTTCAATTTATTTTTAATGCCCTTATTATTTTTTATTGCATGAAGGAGAAAGGAAAACTTTAAATCTAGAATTGATGACTAAAATTTTGAATTCAAAATTTGTGCCATGTATATTGCATCTGTGCTTGTCATTGTGCAAACACCTTCAATTGATAATTTTAGTGCTTTCGTAGTATGACATGGTCTTCATCAAGGTAGATACATGGTTTATTGATCAATTATTGAAGGTACTTGGATGACTAGGCAAAGGTGCTATAGGGTGGATGACATTAAAAATTCAAGGTTCAAATCCTCAAGTCTTTGTTTTTTCTATAGATTGGAGGGAAGAAATAGTAAAGGGGACATCATGACATGTGGATCATAAGGCTTTATTTATTTTGTGTTGGAACTCACAATATTTACTCGAAATAAATATAAGCAATCATGAACTCAAATATTATACAAAAAGTGAAAAGGACAAAATAGATGGATATGATGGGTACTAATAGGAACCATAAATAGTCATTGTATCCAGAGATAATATTATAAAACACTTTGATAATCAAATGAGGAGTGGGAAGGAGTATTTATAGCAATACCAAAAACCTGGTTACATAATAAATTTTAACCTAAGTTGATATAACAAGAGAAATTTAGGTTAATTACAAGTTATAATGAGGGTTTAACCATGACAAGGTTAACTGTGGCCCATAGGAACTACATAATTAAATATGATCTATAATTAAAAACATTATACAATAAAATTCCCTTAGACTTATCCAATACATCTCATAATGTTGTCCTTGGCCATGAATCCTATTACAATTTCAATACCCCCCATAATCTAAATTGAGAGGCCAAGGAGAAAATACATCAGAGACAATAATATATTCTCCACATAATGATTGCTCTTGTGGGTCTCTACAGTTGAAGAAAATCCTTTAGAATATCCTTCATCATATAGAAGGTGCCGACTGATCTTCAAAAACATAACTTTAAACCTTTATATTGTTAATGACCAATTTTTATTATTTGTCCCTCCCTTTTATATTATCCACAAGTGGTTTTTGACTTATTTGAATACTTAGACTAGCCCTTGAGCCCCTAGGTCTTAGCCTCCTTAGATTTAAATTTCTTTGCATGAGCCTATATTTATGGAGTCACACCAAAATTTTACATTATTATCTGAAAATGAACTAGGAGAGAAAAAGTTGATCAAGAGTGAGTTTTTGATATTATTGAAATATAGGAATTATATGAACCATTAGGCTCAACGTCTAAGAATAAGAGGAGAAATTTTAGGATCATTTTATTATTATTTATTTTTTTGGCAAACTCAAGTTTGGAAGCGGCTCTCTTATTCTTAATTGCACTAGTTTTTGCACCTCTTGCTTCCCTCTTCTCAATGGATGAGTGGTAGTCAATCAATCAAAGTGAACCTTAGGGTTTTTAAAAAATTAATTTTGGAAGGTATCCCTATTTATTTTAGGGTTTCCTTATTTCTTAGCTATGGTTTTTGTGCCTCTTGCTTTCCTCTTCTCAATGGCTAGTAAGGATCCTGCCTAAATCTCCTTTGTTTTTTATTTCTCCTCTTGCTATGTCGATGTTAGCTTCTCTTTTCAAACCTTATGGTAATGACATCTTAATTATTTTCTCCCAACATATGCCTTTCAACTAGAATAAAAAGGATAGTATGGCTCAAATTCTTAATGCCCGCCCTCATTGATCAACTACACCAAAACCATTCATCTCAAGATCTTTTATGGTGAAAATCGATGAGGTACTCATTTTTGAGGTGTCTCTAGACCTCATCCAACACCCAATATTGGTTCTTTTAGCTCAAGCATTGGTATGCAAATTTTTAGGCATGTGGCCTAGCCCATTAACAATACAAAATTGGATAAAAAATACCTGGGACTAAAAAATATTTAGCTTTGAGTTCATGATGATTGGACATGGGTATTTTTATTACCTTCTCATCCCTTAAAGATTGAAACATAGTTTTCCATGGTGGCCCATGGTTTCTAGGATCTAGTCCTTTATACATGACTCCTTGGACACCGGGTTTGACCCACAAGAAGAGGAACTTGAAGAGGTGGAAATCTGGGTTTGGCTCCCATTTTTACCCTTGCACCTATGTAATAAATCTAGAATGAAATTGATAGAAAAATTAATAGATATGTACTTTAATTAGGTCCCTCCAAAGGTTAATAATGCAATATGTGCTTGTATATGTGTAAGGGTAAACCTAAAAAAGGACTTCCAGAGAGAAATAGAATTAAGGTTCTTGATTAGATTCACACCTAGCCAACTGAAGGTCTAAAGAAGTCAAGATATCTTGTGTTCTAAAAAAGGACTATGAGCACATCCCTTTTAAATGCATTTCTTATCACCAACATGGACACTTCTTTCAAAACAATCCAATAAAACCTATCCAATCTAGAAAGGAAATAGAACTTGAATTCCAACCTATCAAGAATGGAAAGTCTCACAGATCAAGAAGCCAATGAAGGAAACCATAGGAAAAAATGGATCTACAAAATCCAAACAAATTTGCCATCCTCACATCAGATGTGGAGGAAGAAATAGAAACACCAAATTACAATGGAAGTCAAGAAAAAGGTAAATATATTATGGGGGAACCCCTCAATAACCACTCAAATGACACACAAGAAACACAATAGAAGAATTATGAAAAATACTCAGAGCCATAAAATGAAGACATGAAAGAAGGAATTCAGGAAACTTTACAAGTGGAATTAGTTATACCAGGTGCAACTCCAGCAACATGCTCAACAACCAAAGGTAGAAAATCCAACCAAATCCTAAGAGAAGAAGAAACTCTGAAGGACATCCAGAGCAAAATTTAGACCACTTTGGAATTTCTAAAAATGGTTGGTAAAAAGTGATAGTTTTACCATGGAATTGCATATAATTGTGTAATTGATGTGGGAAAAACTCTTAATAAACAACATGAAATGACACAAATGAAAACTGTTAATTGCATTCAACAAAAACATATTTATAGGCATGTTTGCCTTTACAAGGAGGCATTTAATATGCACAATCCATGTCAATATTAAATGTAATACATGATCTATATCAATATTAAATGCAATACAATACTAATCCCTATCATTCCTCCCCACTGAGGAAGCATTGGTCCCTAATGCGTACAAGTGTGGAAAAGAAAATAGAAAATAGATGTTGGTACTGAGTCAGGCTCAGAAGAACCTTTCCAACAACTATAAACATTGCTATGCTGGCGGATGACTGAAACAGTCCCTCAATTTGATAGAAGAAGAAAATAGTAGGTGATGTGGCAAAAAAAATATCAGTGCGTAAATTAAGTGAAATGGAGCAGAAGCTAAGGCAACGGGCAATGCGAAAATTCGAGGGCAATGGTCAACACGGGGTGTGAAATTCAACGACGAAAGTTATGGATTAAATTAAATTAAATTTAATTTAATTATGGGTTTATGGATGATTGGATTAAATTAAATTAAATTAAATTTAATTATGGGTTTATGGATGATGTGAATGGGCAACGGTCAATGGAGATGGAAGTGATGGATTAAATTAAATTAAATAAAATTTTAATTTAATTTAATTATGGGTTTATGGATGATGTGAATGGGCAACGATCAACGAAGAATATTTAATTTAATGCATAATTATGGTATTTAAAAATAAGTGCGATATTAAATATTATAATTTTAAATTAAATTAAATTTAAAAATTTTCTAAGGAAAAGGGAGCAACGACTATTGTGGAATGACAACGGCTAATTTGATGGCAACACGAGCAAGTGGCAAGTGGCAGGCATGTTTGACCAGTGATAACGACTAGCAACCAACACAGGATGAGAGGGGGAGGCCATGGGGGTGCATGGGTTAGGGGAGGTAGATTGAAAACCCAACAAAAATAAGTGGCCATAAGAATGAAAATGGGGCCTAAAAATGGGTAGTTGGTGCTAAAAACATAAATCCATTGTCGAAATACGGGAAAGACAAATGAGTGCCATGGGGAAGGATCTTGACACTGTGGAATCTTGTCAAAAAATAATAGATTGGTGGAATCTTGAGAATAGTGCTAAAAATATAAATCTGAATACCGAATAGGAGATGCATCGAGAATAGCAATGAATGCTGGAGCTTCATTGTTTGAAAACTTTTGTGATTGTTTTCGAGAACAAAGAACTAAATCTTATTTAAAAGTAGAATGAATTGACAAAAACTGTTTTCTTCTTCATCACAAAAAACTAAAAACTTTTGGCATGTTCTTCTTTCGGGAGATCAATAGTAGACAAAAATTCAATATTATGAGCAACATCATCTAAAAGTCAAACAAGTTTTCCTTCAGTAATTATTTGAATAATATCTTCTTTCATAGTAGGAACATCAGTAGCAACAACCACTTTGGCGAGTCTAGCAACTTGGATATGTTGAATTTCCATAGTGAGATCTCTTAGCTGGTGTGCTTTATTAACAAGAAGAATTTTATTAGCAGTATTCATGGCAAGAATACTTTTAGCTTGGATATATTGGATTTCTGCAAAGATATCCCTAAGTTGGTGAGAGACCTCATTGAGCAAAAGCTTAAGGTTTGACATCATGGTGTCAAACATGGAAACTATAAAAAATGTAGATCAGATTGAGTGAAATAAAAAAGACTACACAATAGCGTGAGCTAAGGGTCAAGGATCAGAGAGACCCTAGCTATGAATAGGATCAATTACATAGGTCGATAAAAGATATGTATAGAAATGTCTTTGGAAAGAAAACAGTGGGCATATTGGCCTCACTTGTATTGGAAACTGCAAAAGTAAATGTAGATCAGATCGAAAAAAATCTAAAAGACTACATTACAGTGTGAGCTGAGGGTCGGGAGTTAGAGGGACCCTAGCTAGCCGAGGGTCAAGAGTTAGACAAACCCTAGCTAAGAGTTTTTAAAAATATGAGTGCTCAAAAGTGTTCACAATAAGGAAAGAACATTCACCCATCAAGATCCAGGGGTTGGATTTCTCATTCCTTTCTAAACCAATCTGGTCTCAAGAAGAGGATACTTTCCAAAAATACTTTCACCTTGCTCTAATACCAATTATGTGGGAAACACTCTTAATAGATGACATGAAATGGCACAAATGAAAATTGTTAATTGCATTCAATAAAAATATATTTATAGGCATGTCTACCTTTACAAGGAGGCATTTAATATGCACGATCCGTGTCAATATTAAATGCAATACATGATCCATGTCAATATTAAATGCAATACAATACTAATCCCTATTATAGTCCCCTAAAAAAACTACCTTTCAGATTTAGTGAAACTTTATAAACCTCTTGTTATTTGTTTACAAGAATCCAAAATGGTAGATCATGTAGTGGCACTAGAATGGAATAATATTTGGAGACAGTCAGAGCATGAAGTAGTAAGTTCATCAGGTGCTTCAGGAGGGCTTATAACAGCTTGGGATTCCCAGCAGTTAACTTGCATAGCAAAACATAAACAAAATAATTGGCTTGCTTTAAAATTCAAACTTCTTAGTGGCACTTGCATCACTATTGTCAATTTCTATGGGCCAAACAATCCAGTGCACAAAAGAGAGGCATGGAATCAATTGCATCACTGGATCATCCAAGAACAACCTGAGAACCTTCTTATTGGAGGAGATATGAATGTCACATTAGAGTATTGGGAAAATATAGGGGGAAACAGGAATCATGATTCCAACAGAGACCTAGTTAAGCATATAATTGCCCAAGAAAATCTATAGGATATCATCCCTCAAAAAGGGAAGTATACTTGGACAAATAGAAGATCAGGGATTCATTACATTGCTGAAATACTGGACAAATTTCTAGTTAGTGAAAATATTCTGTCCATTTACCCTCTTCTAACTAGTCACATCATCCAAAGTGCAATATCTGATCATAAACCAATTCTTTTGGAAAAAGGATAGAATATTCAGGAAGTTAGAAATATTCCATTTAAATACAACTCAGGATGGGCAGAGCTAGATTCTTTTAGACCTCTAGTTGAGAACAATTGGAAATAGGAAACTACTTCAAAAAGACCACAAGACATCTGGAAGGAGAAAATTCTAAGACTTAAAAAAGAAATTAGAAAATGGCTATCTAAAAATCCACCTCAAAGAAAAGAGTTGATTTTACAACAACTTGATAAATTGGAAACAGAGTTAGAAGATACTTCTCCTCTTCCTCAGCATGTTGAGAAAAGAAATGAGTTGTTGGCTGAACTATGCAAGTTGAATGCTGCAGAAGAGGCCCAATGGAGATTAAAATCTAGGATGGTATGGTTACAAAAAGGGGACAAAAACACAAAAAATTTTCCATCTCAAAACTCTACAAAACTATTGTAGGAATACTATTAGAAGTATTGAGGAGGATGACATCATCTACACAGAGAAAGAAAAATTAAAAGAATTGGCTAAAAATTACTTTTCAAGGTTGCTCACTCATGAACCTGGAGATCTTCAAGCCCAAGATCTTTTGCTTCAGAATATTCCATCTTCTCTTACTCAAGAGGACAAAGCTAGTTTATGTGCCCAAGTTACTAAAGAAGAATTAGAGTTTGTGGTGCATTCTCTCCCTAAAGATAAAGCTCCAGGACCAGATGGTTTCACTAATAATTTCTATCAACAATTCATGTATCTTATTGGTGATGACCTGTTGCACATGATT
Source organism: Wollemia nobilis (assembly GCA_028583015.1). Lineage (NCBI taxonomy): Eukaryota > Viridiplantae > Streptophyta > Pinopsida > Araucariales > Araucariaceae > Wollemia > Wollemia nobilis. The sequence continues at coordinate 12,338,886 of JAQPPZ010000521.1, read as the reverse complement.
GAAGATGTCAGAAAGAAAGGTACTCTTTCTGGAGCCATTAATTCAACATTCCTTGCTCTAATCCCCAAGGAGAAGAATTCCACTACTTTTAACCGATTCAGGCCAATTTCTCTTTGCAACTGCTCTTATAAAATCATGACAAAGATAATTGCTAATCGAATCAAAAAGTTGCTTAGAAAATTGATCTCTAAAGAACAAGGAGGCTTTATCCCTAGAAAGCAAATATATGACAACATCATTATGGTTCATGAGACTCTTCATTCCTATTCCAATCTCAAATCAAAGAAGATTGCCATAAAATTGGATATGGCAAATGCTTTCGATAGAGTCAACTTACAGTTTTTGGAAAGAATTCTCATTAACTTTGGGTTTCCAGCCCAAATGGTTCAATGGATTGGAGCTTGTATCAAAGCTCCTTGGATATCCCCTTTGATCAATGGAGAACCTTCTACCTTCTTTCAACCTTCTAGAGGAATTTTCTAGGGCTGCCCTCTATCTCCTTATCTCTATATTTTACTTGCTGAAACTCTTGGTAGAGCTCTTAACAACTTGCATAGAGTTGGGGAATTAATTGGAATTAGAGTTGTTCATGGTGTTAGACCTTTCACGCATGCCCAATTTGTTGATGATACCATATTTCTTGGAGAAGCAACCAAGCACAACATTAAGAGCTTCAAGAGTTGTCTTAACTGCTTTGAAGCAGCCTCAGGTGCCTTAATTAATTGTAGCAAAAGTCAGTTTTACACAATTAACACCACTCTAGCAAAAAATAGAGGTTTTGCAAAAATTCTTGGATTCAAGGAAGGATCAGATCAATATTTTAGATACTTAGGAGTTCCTATGGGATTTCATCTTAAATCTAAAAATAGTTGGTTACCAACCATTGAGAAAATTCAGAAGCGAATTCTTACTTATAGTAATGGTTGGTTGAGTTTAGCTGGAAGAAGAGTGCTAATCAGATCTATTTTATCTGCCCTTCCTATATATCAACTTTTGGTTTATCATGCTCCTAAAAGTATTCTTCAAACCATTGATAGGCTGGTTAGAAACTTTCTATGGCAAGGAGGTAAACAGAATGAAAAAATAAATTTCATTTAGTTTGTTGGGAATCAGTTGCTACAAGAATGAATCAAGGGGGACTTGGTATAGTTCATGCTGAAATAGTATGCAAGGCTTTAGGGGCTAAATTGTTATGGCATCTATCTCAGCCTCTAGACACCCCATGGAAAAGGATCTTAAAAATAAAATATGTTGCCTCAACTACAGGAATGCACCTAATGAGAAATTTGAATATGAGGTTAGGTGCTTCTTTAATATGGAAACATATTGTAGAAGCCAAGCAATTGATTCTAGACAAGGCCTCTTGGCTTCCAGGTGATGGCACTCAAATTGACCTTTGGCATGATCCCATTCTTGGCAAGCCTCCTCTTCTAAGCAGTTGCAACCCAACTCTCAAAGAAGAGCTACAACATTTACAAATCTCTAAGCTCTCTGAAATTTTGTATTGGCACAACAATGTTGTGGAATGGAGAGAACCTCCTCTGCCATCTCCCCTAACTGTTGAATGGGAATATTTCAAGAAACAACACACTAATATGAAACTGCTACGACAACAAAATATGGACCAACTTATTTGGGGTGACATCAATAAATCTGGTGTTTATACTGTTCAGATGGGTATTCAAATGCAACTTGTTGGAATTCCCAATAAAATATTGGCTGCGATTTGGAATCTAAAATTGCCTCCCAGGGTACAAATATTTTCTTGGTTAGTTCTTCAAAATAAGATCCTCACAGGTGATAACTTACAAAAAAGGAATATTGTTGGCCCCCATGTGTGTTCAAGATGTATGAAACACAATGAAACTATGCACCACTTATTCTTTGAATGTAGCTCTACTACACCTATATGGTTAAAGATAGCCCTCCAATTTAGCTCTCCCATGTCTTGTTAGAACATATCTTAAGTTTTTACTAGGATATTTATCTTTATTTGGAGTTATAACTCTTGCATGAGGTTGGTAAAATCCTACTTATGATTGGCTGAGATCTATTCGATTGTTATGGTTCGATGGCTCACATTATTCACCTTTGTTATTTATGCAAGGTTCCTCTCATAGAATAATCAATTAGTTGATCTTATCTCCAATATTTTTGGGATGTTTTGCATTTATATTCACCTAGGGCTTTAATATTATTTACATGGTATCAGAGCTAGGGTAGATTATTTGCAGATATACGGAGTTTTTGAATTTTTTTTATTTGGTTCAAATTTATTCTTTCCTTTTTGAATTTTTGGACGGATAGTCAGTTTTTTTAACTGACAATTGTTTTGGTAGACATGGATTAGACACTGTGTTTTCTCTTTTTTTAAAACTATTTTTCTCTCCACAACCCTTTTTATTTTTATTTTTTTGGTTCACACAGTTAGGTTTTACTGAGCGCCCACTATTTTTTTGCTATTCAAAAAAAGGGGACACCGGTATTTGTTCTATTTTTTACAAGTCCTTATGAGTATCACGTGACTATGCTATTACATGGTGCTTTATGTAATACAACTAGCAGATTCGTGGTCATGTGGTCATAGCATATTTAGCCTATCAACAAAAATTAGGCCAGGAAATTTGGTAGTTAAAGACTAAGCAATATTCTTGCTATGGATTCGCTGCACCTAGAGATCAGACGATGCATGAGAAACGTGATATTTTGGTCTTATACGTAGCTTGATGCCCTTGACATAGATGTTTCATCTAGAGAAATCTACAAGATAATTTTACACATGAATCTAATAAAACCAAATAAGATATTATCAGTCAATTTTTTCGAACTCCGCAAGAAGAATTTTTTTACAAATCTTTTTGAAGGTTCAGTTTCTTTGGTGAAGTGGCTCTGCAGAGTTTATTCCAGTCTTCTATGACACCAATATGGACCTGGCTGTTGATGAAGGTTATGTTGAAGGAGGTTATCAAGATATTCACATGATTGGATTGATGTGCTTGTCTTTGCAAGGTGGTACATTTGTTCAAAACTGCTCACAAGGATGAGTGAGATATCAAGCGATAACTGAATTTTTATAGAAATACATGCACCTAGAATGCCTACACAATGTACTCTATAGTGATGTTAGGAACCACCTTGGAAGATCTCTAATTCACCAGCTCTAGTGGAGATGCATGCCTGCATAGAATTTTGAGTGGCACCATCTTCAATGTGGTGGAGTAGAAGGGCAGGTTTGAGGTCATCAGGCTACAAGCGAAGGAAAGATCAGATTGAATTCTCCATGTGCATAGAAAGCTCTAGAATGCATACTGACAAAGCTGCAACTGATAAAGGATGATGCAATAAGCATAAATATGGGGAGGTGAATTGTGAGAATACATGATGCCTCACATGTAGGAATTTCACTACACTTGTAACTAGAATACATTTTTTAGTTCTTGCGATCCTCGTTCTCTCTAACGGATCCTGATAGATCCTACAACAAAAAAACTACTTATTATAGTGTTGTGAGATTGAATCACAAGTTTTATTCTAGGGAGTCATGATATTTCACCATAAATGCACAGTTTCAACCAATAGTTGGAGTGTTGAAGGTGATGGCATTGGCGGCACCCCTGGAGACATTTTTTTATGTTTATTTTTTTCAAATATTTGCAGAGCGAACAATTGAATCCAATGAAATTATTGAGTGGCATCTATTAGTATTGATACTTATCATAAAATAAATGCCACAAATTCTCCAATAGATATTTTTAATGGTCAAAATAGCTGCATAAATAGATTCAATCAACCTCCCTGAAACTAGAAGCCTATCATCATCTTCTATGACTCTCTTGTAAAGTGATTCAACGATACTCAATGAAGGAAAATGAGGATTTGGTTGTAGAATACAAAAATATTTTTGGAGTAGCTCTACATTGGTGGCAATCACATCGTATTATCTCCTTGTGTATGTAGAATCCAGTGCAATCGATTATTGCATGCTGACATAGATTAAGGAGGATTGCGCTTCAAAGGATTGCATGTTGATATATTCAATAGAAGATATCATATTGACAATGATGATCTGGGTTATGAGCATTTGTGTTTCTTATTCTAGAGCTTGTTAATATTATTTTTAGATATTTTTGAGTTTTTGTTTAGTTACAGCATTGTTTCTTACCAACAACAACCCAAACCTAGATCCAATCGTAGACCAGGACTCACATGCTACTATTGAAATTTTCTCTTTGCCTTTGTGATGCAGCTTGAACGAATATTACCGTACCCCAAAAAATTAGTTAGACTACGTGCATGCAACATAGTGGACATGCATTTTAAGGAACATGTGCTTGTATATTTTTCAAATTTCATCAACCTATTTGCAGTTTGAGTCAAGGCAAAAAGGCATAATTTTTGTTGCAGTCCTGATTTTCAGATCCTAACATCAAATGGTTTTACAGCATGGCCAAAGTGTTGCAGTACCTCTATTGTGGTGATGTTTTTTGTGATAGGATATGTTTTGCTACCATGAGTAACTTATTTTGTGATGGTCTGAATCATCTCTAGATATCCATCACCATCAGATGATGAAGTCGATCCAGGTTCTCGACCACCACAAGCAACAACAAATTTTTTAATCAAATCGAGTCCATCAAAGGGTAGATATTTTATTTTTCTATTTTTGTGTTCAAAGACCACCTGTAAAGTTGCATTTTACTCTTCTAATTAGTTGTAAACCTATTCTATAAAGGTAAATTTTCATGACTGCTCATTCCTTGTAAATAAATATAATAAATGTTTTTGAGGGAGGGTTGTTGGTGCTGATTTTTGCACCTCTTTGTTGCTTGGTTCCTTACTTTGTTGCAAAGATGAATTCTCTAACACCAAATTCAATTGAACCACTCACTCCACATAATTATCATACCTGGAAACCAAGGATGCTAAATCTAATTGCACAAAGAGGTCTCTCTCACCTTCTAGAAGAAACACAACCTGAATTCCAAAAAGAGTATGAAATATTTGTTCACAAAGGAAAAATGTATGAAGCAATGGGATTAATAAGCATGAATGTAAGTGAGAGCTTGTGGTTTCACATTGATGAGTGTAAAACTCCTTTTGAGAGTTGGGACAAATTAAAAAAGTTATTTGGTAAAGTAGACCAGATTAGATCTATGCAGCTTGAAGTAGAATTAACAACATTATCACCAGATGATTACATCACACTTGTTGAATTCCTCACAAAATTTAAGGAACTCTTGACATAGTTAAAATGAAGTGGAAAAAAAAATAGAAGATGAATGTATCTACCTAATTTTTGTGCAAATTAAGAGGGGCCTTTCAAATATTTGCAACAACTTTTCTCTCAAAAATGGATGCTCTTGGCACAAACTTCAAAATACCCACATTAGAAGAGTTTTGTGATAGGCTCACTAGGGAAGAAATGAAACTCTCCAATTTTGAATCCTCCACCTCTTCATCAAAAGATTTGGTAGCATCCAACTCTAAAAATAAAGGAAAATTCAAGAAAAAAGAGAAATCATTTGTATATTGTACCCATTACAAGAAAGAAGGTCATTTAGTAAATAGATGTTGGAAGAGGTTACAAGAATTAGAGGCAACCATGAAGAAACATAAAATTTATGTCTCAAAACAAAATGGAAAAGCTTTAAATGTCCAAGAAGGTCTATTAAGTCTTTTTCCAATCACTAGGTTCTGGATTCAGGGGCCACACATCATATGACTTCTTCTAAAAAGTCATTTGCTTCTCTTTCTTCAAGTTCCACTATTAGCATCGAAGTTGGTGATTCATCCTTAATTCCTATAAAAGGCAAAGATGATATTTCGATAGATGGTGGTCTCATAAATAATGTTTTCTATGTTCCATATATTTCTACCAATCTCCTTTTTGTCTACCAAATTTATAAATCTAGGATGGGAAAAATTATTTTGTTCACACCCATAGGAGTTGAAATTAGAAGCTTGCAGGAGCCAAATTCCTTATTGCAAAAGGGGTGGTTGATCATAGTGCTAGACTGTATCACTTTGAAGGCTTTGATGACACTACTTTAGCTACATGCTTTGTTGCTCATGCAGATATTGAAAGCAAACTTTGGCATGAAAGGTTTGGTCATCTCAATTATAGGTACTTGAGGGAATTGAGTCATCATGACATGGTCATTGGTTTACCTAAAGTCTCTTGTGTTGATGGTGTTTGTCCTAGTTGTGCTCTTGGGAAAAAACACCAAGATCCTTTTCCCAAAAGTAAATCCCAACGAGCATCCTCACCTTTGGAACTAGTTCACAGTGATTTGATGGTCTTCCCACATCCCTTTTCACAGGAGCTAAATATGCTTTGACATTCATAGATGATTTTTCAAGACGTACTTGGGTATATTTTCTCAAGTACAAAAGTGATGTCTTCTCTCACTTCAAAATATTTAAGTCCTTGGTTGAAAATCAGGCCTCATGTAGCATCAAAAAGCTTCATACAGACAATGGGGGGAGTACTTCAGTAATGAGTTTTCAGATTTACTTTTAGCTCATGGTATTATTCATCAACATTTTGTCCCACATACACCACAATAGAATGGTGTGGTCGAGAGGAAGAATAGATCTTTAAAAGAGATGGCTAATTGTATGCTACACTCTAGGGATTTTTCACCTATTTTTTGGGCTGAGGCAGTTAACTGTGCAAATTACATTCAAAATCGCACACCCCACAAAGCTCTTGAGCATTTGACTCCAGAGGAAGCGTGGTCTAGCTCCAAGTATGATGTCTTGCATTTTCAAGTCTTTGGGAGTCATGCTTGGGCCCACATCTCGAAGAAGAAAAGAAAAGCTTTAGAAAAGAAAAGCAAGCAACTTATCTTTGTTGGCTATTGTGAGGATATGAAGGCTTATAGACTCCTTGATCCTACTACTCATGAAGTATTTTTTCACAAAAATGTTCAGTTTTATGAGCACCTTCCACCTCATGATCCTCATCCATCTTCTTCTTCTTCTTCTGCTCTCATTGATTCTATTGACCCTTCCTTTTTTTTAGGACCATTCTTATGAAGAGCCTATTGTTGAAGATACAACACCAGATGCCACAAATGATGCCCCACCTACCATTTTTCCTATCACCATGCCAAAATGGGCCTACACCACAGTTGAGGAAGCAACACCCTTCATCAAAGATCTTCCCCCTTCTAGAAATGTTCATTCCTCAAGTATTGGTCTTGTTTGTCAATCAATTTCTAGTGATCCTCAAAACTTTTCACAAGCTCATGGTATAAAGGAGTGGGATGATGCAATGGTAGATGAGTATTCCTCTTTGATGAAAAATAATACTTGGGATCTTGTTTCTCTTCCTAAAGGAAGAAATTTGGTTTGTTGTAAATGGGTTTACCAAACCAAGTATGCAGCAAATGGATCCATTGACAAGTACAAAGCCTGCTTGGTGGCCAAAGGTTTCTCACAAGTTGAAGGTGTTGATTACACTGAAACCTTTGCCCCTGTTGCAAAATGGATTATGTTAGACTTGTACTTGCCCTTGCTACATCACAACATTGGTATGTTTTTCAAATGGATGTCAAGAGTGCCTTCTTGCATGGGGACTTAAAGAAAGAAATATATATGGAGCAGCCCATTGGTTTAATTAAGGATTCTTCCCTTGTTTTTAGACTAAAGAGGTCACTCTATGGTCTCAAACAAGCACCTCAAGCTTGGTACGAAAATATGGATTCCTTCCTTCTCTCCACTTGTTTTTTTCATTATGAATATGATACTACAATCTATATTTGGCAATATAGAGAGAACATCACCATTATTATTCTCTATGTTGATGATTTTCTTCTCACTGGTAGCTCCACTTCTCACATTCAGACTATTCAAAACTCTCTTTTTGAGAGATTTGAGATGGTCAATTTGGGATTGGCTCATTACTTCCTTGGATTTTAGATCACTCAGATAGATTTAAGTATTTCATTATGTCAGAAAAAATATACTCTAGATCTTCTTTAGCAGTTTAGGATGGTTGATTGCAAGCCATCACCTATGCCTTTCTAGATTGGAGTTACTTTGACTTCCTCTTGCACTTCACCCCTTTGTGATGCTACTATGTATAGACAGTTAGTAGGGAGTCTTTTGTATCTCACTCACACTCGCTGTGATATTTCCTATGTTGTTGGCTTGATATCTCATTTTTTCTAGGTCCCTCATAATAGTCATTGGTAGGCAACCAAGTGGATTCTCCGCTATCTGTGAGGCACTACTAATATTGGTCTACGCTATGGTAGAGGCTCTACATAATTAGTGGGATACATAGATTCAGATTGGGTAGGTTAAGTTGATGACAGACGATCAACCTTTGGCTATGTTTTTTGTCTTGGTTGTTCTCCTATTTCTTGGTCGTGCAAGAAGCAACAAGATATTGCATTATCTACTACAGAGGTAGAGTATAGGGATGCTGTTACTACTAGCCAGGAGGATATTTAGATTTGTTAGTTATTGATAGAGTTTAGTTTCTCCCAGGTTTAGCCTATAGTGCTTTTGTGTGACAATCAAAGTATGATTTATATTTATTACAACCCTGTTGAGCATCAATGTATCAAGCATTTTGAGATCCACATGCACTTCATGCGATAACACATTCAGGATGGACTCCTCAGCTTAGAGTACATTCTAACTCAAATTTAGATTGTAGAAATATTTACAAAACCCTTTGCTTCCCCTTGCTACATTCAGTTGCGTGGGATGCTTGGGGTGATGGAAGTTGTCCTTGGGGGGTGTTGATGAGGACCTCTTCCTCTCCATCCTCTTTCTCTTCTTCTTCTTTCTCTTTTGGTAGATGGTTTTTGCCCATGTGGTTTTTCATCATCTCTCCAAAATAATTTCTTATGGATATATTGTACATGAGTACCTTATCAGGCCTTGTTATTGGGACTCATATATGTGGATATGCTACTTAATTATTTCCTTTGTTGTTGGTTCTCACTACGCCTAGTATCACTTAAGGGGGGTGTTAGAATATATCTTAAGTTGTTACTAGGATATTTATCTTTGTTTGGAGTTATCACTCTTGCATGAGGTTGGTAAACTCCTAGTTATGATTGGCTAAGATCTATTCGGTTGTTATGATCTGATGGCTCACATTGTTCACCTTTGCTATTTATGCAAGGTTCCTCTCATAGAATAATCAATCAATTCTTGAGCTTCTCTTAAATATATTGTGATGTTTTGCATTTCTATTCGCCTAGGGATTTAATATTATTTACATATCTAGTACTCTCAACATGGAACAATGTTTAATCAATTGACAATCAAATTATAAGTGGAGTCTTAAGGGGAAGCCTCTAATAAAATCCCTTTAGAATGCCATAACTTCTTTGTTATATGGAATATTTGGAAGAATAGGAACAATTTTATAATTGAAGGTAAAAAAAATAATAGCATCCTTAATGAAATAATAGTCAAAGAAATTATGACCAATTTCAAATCCACATTCAAATATAAGAAAAATCATCAAATTTTAACTGTGTAGGAATTGAATCTTTTCAGTCAAATTTAAACTGTGTAGGAATTGAATCTTTTCAGTCAAATTTTAACTGTGTAGGAATTGATCTTCAAGAATTCATATCTACCAACATGAATGTTTTAGATATAATTCCCTAAATATACATTACCCTACCTTGTTATTTGATGGGGCATCGAGGTCTAATTCAGACATAGCTATTGTGGGGAGAGTGATCATGAAAGAATATGGGAGGCTTACCCTCAATTATTGTATCAACCTTGGAATTTCTTCCAACAATGTTGTGAAAGCTTTGGCTTGTAATTTTGGATTGAAGTTGGCTATTAAGCAACATATAAGACACCTACACATTTATGGGGACTCTACCCTTATTATAAATGCTCTCTCCAAGGACAATTTGGTTAGCTCCATTCAAATTCAACTCATTTTGGTTAGAATGAAAGAGCTAATTAAAAATTTTACTCAAGTGCACTATTTCCACATTCATTGGGAATTTAACAAGACTGCAAATGCACTTGCCAATAGTGCTATTAAAAGCAAATATTCCAATCTCAGAATTACTAGGAATAGAGCTCAACAAAGAGGAGGATGCATGTGAGCTTCATCCGTTATAATAAAAAGAAAAGGTTTCTTTTATACTTTTGTGTTGGTGGTTCTGCTTTTTATTTTTCTTCTTTTTCTAAATGCTAGCATCTTATTTTTTGTGTTTTTTGATTTCTAGTGACCTTCTTGATGTCTTTTGTATGCTGGAATCCTATGTTTTCTAGCACCTATTGTTCCTTTGTATCTTTTCTCTCTAATTTAATTAAATATTTTATTTAAAAAAGAGGATGAGAGATTATTGATGGCAAGCCGGGATTCACACAAACACATTCACAGTAATTTCATGGTAATTTCATTAAAAAAAAATAGCATAATACGGGTTACAATATTCTCTCCAGTATACCACTTCTCCCCCAATCCCGAACTTCACCATCCCCTTTCCCATACAAATTTTCCCCGTTTTAATGTGGTCTCGGCCTTCCCTGTAATTAATGCTCCCGCCCAAAGACCAATTCGAATTTCATTTTCCCTCCGTTGAAATTTCAAGATTTTCCTTTCCTTTTGTTTTCTGCCATAAATGGCAACTGTCCGATCCGTCCAGAGCCTGCATTCATGGCTTCCCATACCCTGCACCCGCCGTTTTAATCTGACTGTCTTTAAATATCGATGTCTCCGCCATTAAGTCTTTCACCTGTAACTACGGTTCCTCCAGAAACGACATCCCAAGATACTTAAACTTGGTCGACGTCTAAATCTCTCTCCTCCGATTACGTGGCCCTCAACCTCATGATCTGTTACAAGTGTGTCTCCACGTGTCAAAATTAACTCTATCCCCCACTGGTCGTGTTGCCTTTAAGACACGTGGCAACCACGTGTCAATTTCACCCTGCCCGACCGTCCGCGTGTTTATTCCCGTTTGACTTTTTCTTGGGCCGCGATATCGCGACATGTCGCGATATCGCGACCCAACTGACGTCCGCCCTCAGCTTTGAAACATCGTCGCGATATCGCGACCCAACGGTCACCTCTCTTCCGTTTGCAAAAGATGCCGCGATATCGCGACGTCGCGATATCGCGACCAAAACCTTCTCCCCTTCTTCGTGTGCACCGAGCCTTTGATTTTAATTGCCAACTGTTCAACGCTGTTGAAGTCGAAACATGTCGCGATATCGCGACGTCGCGATATCGCGACTCAAACTGGCCATTGCCCTTCCGAAGCTTTGGGGTCGCGATTTCGCGACCCCAACGCAACTTGTGCCTTTACACTAAAACTTCCTCTTCTTTTTACAAAACCTCCCTCTTGGTCCAAGATTCGAAACAAACCCAACACAAGTACTTAGAAAATAAAAGCAAACAATAAAATGATTTGGAGGATGCAAGATTGCTCCTTGACCACCGGATGCTCCTGCATCAGACACCCAGGGTAGATAAAAAAAAGTGACCCTCACTTTTGTTTGGCTAAGGGGAGACCCAAGCGGTCAACTTCCGTCTTCGACAACCAAGTCGCATCTTCAGTTGGTCTGCCCCTCCACTTGATCAAATACTCAGTATACTGTCTGTTTCGGGTGCTCCGGCCTTCACGGGTATCTAATACTTCCTCGGCCTCATCTGTGCTTGGAGTAGAGGCTGGAAATTGCCATGGTTCTGGACTTTGCATGTCTGTACTTTCTCCCTCATGATATTCCACGAGATCTGAAATATTAAAAATAGGTGAAATATCAAGCCAACTCGGCAATTTCACTTCATACGCATTTCCTGACTCCCGCTTTCCCAGTATTTTGCATGGCCCAAACTTTTTCATCTTCAATTTATTGTAAGTCTTGGCGAGGAAATCTCTCCTTCCCGAGATACACCATAACCTCATCTCCAATCTCGAACTCCTTGAACCGCCGCTTCTGGTCTGCCCTTGTCTTATATTGACTGTTCATTTTTGTAATCTGTCTTCTTACTTCCTCATGCAGACTTTTTATATGCTCTGCAAATTCTTCTGCCTCGGCACTACATTTTTCTCTTCTGTCCAACTTTCTTAGCTCAGACACATTCCTCGGGCTGTTTCCATATACTATCTGGAACGGTGATTTATTTGTGCTTTTATTAACTGAACTGTTATATGCAAACTCTGCCTGTGGTAAGACCAAATCCCATCCCTTGGGTTGATCCACTATCAAACACCGCAGTAAATTGCCCAGGCTTCTATTGACCACCTCCGTCTGTCCATCTGTCTGTGGATGGTATGCTGAACTGAATTTCAAGTCTGTCTTCAATTTCTTCCACAGAGTTCTCCAGAAATACCCAACAAACTTTGTATCTCTGTCTGAAACTATACTTCTCGGTAAACCGTGAAGTCGTACCACTTCTTTGAAGAACAACCCAGCAATGTGAACTGCATCACTTGTCTTTTGGCAGGGAATAAAATGTGCCATTTTGGAGAACCGGTCCACCACCACAAATATTGAATCATTTCCTCTCTGTGTTCTCGGCAATCCAAGAACAAAATCCATGCTTATGTCCTCCCATGGTCTCTCAGGCACAGGTAATGGTTGGTACAGTCTCGTATTTTGTTTTACACCCTTTGCCATCTGGCATATTCTGCAACTTTGCACAAACTTCCGTACATCTTGCCGAAGTTGTGGCCAGTAGTAATTTTCCTCAATCAAGGCAATGGTCTTATCCCTACCAAAATGCCCATCCAATCCTCCGCTGTGCTTTTCTTTGATTAAATTCTCCCGCATGGAACTTCTGGGAATGCACAACTTACTACCCTTGAACAGCATCCCGTCTTGGATTAAGAAATCCAACCATTTTGTTCTATCCATGGTAAGAGGTATTGAGCAAGCCTTCCAGGCTTCTGCAAAATCCGGATCTGCAGGGTATAGACCCTTCAGTTCTTCAAACCCCACTACTTCCACTGTCAATCTGGTCAGCAGAGTCTGCCTTCTGCTTAAGGCATCTGCAACCCTGTTTGACTTCCCACTTCTGTGCTTTAGTACAAAGGTATAACTTTGGAGGAACTCCACCCATTTCATGTGCCTTTGGTTCAGTTTTGTCTGACTGTTAATGTATTGCAAAGCCTGATGGTCAGTAAACAGTACAAACTCCTTTGGTAATAAATAATGTCTCCACTTTTTCAGGGCCTGAACTATAGCATAAAATTCTTGATCATAGACAGAATACTTTTTCCGAGCATCATTTAACTTTTCACTGAAATAAGCAACTGGCTTGCCTCCTTGACTCAGTACCGCCCCTATTGCACTGCCACTGGCATCACAGTCCACCTGAAATACCTTGTTGAAGTCTGGAAGTGCCAAAACAGGTTGTTCTGTAACTTTTCTCTTCAATGTGTCAAAGCTCCTTTCAGCCCCTGATGTCCATTTGAACTCCTTTTTATCTCCCCTCATTGTCTCTGTGAGAGGTGCACAAATACTGCTGAAGTTCTTTATGAACTTCCTATAAAAATTGGCCAGACCATGGAATGACCTCACTTCTATTGTGCTCCTTGGAGTAGGCCATTCAATGATGGCTCTCACCTTTTCGGGGTCCATCTTCAGGCCTTCTGCTGAGATTACAAACCCCAAGTATACCAATTCCTTCTTGACAAAATTACACTTTTTCAAATTTATTAATAACTGTTCTTCTTGCAACTTTTCAAAGACTCTCCTGATATGCATCAGGTGTTCCTCCAGTGGTCCGGCTAAATATCAATATATCATCTAAATAAACAATAACAAACTTTCCCAAAAATTCTTTCAGTACTTCATTCATCAGCCGCATGAAGGTACTTGGTGCATTGGACAGTCCAAAGGGCATGACTAACCACTCAAACAGGCCTTCTCTTGTCTTGAAGGTTGTCTTCCATTCATCCCCCTCTCGGATACGGATCTGATGATAACCACTTTTCAGGTCAATCTTTGTGAAGTACTCAGCTCCACTTAAACAGTCCATGATATCATCCATTCTTGGTAACGGGAATCGTACTTAATAGTAATTTTGTTGATGGCCCGTGAATCTGTACACATCCTCCATTCCCCATCCTTCTTTGGCGCCAAGACCTGCGAGTCAGTGCATGGACTCAAACTTTCCCGAATTAATCCCTTTTCTAATAATTCTTGGACCTGTCTATTTAACTCCTCAGTCTCTACAGGTGTCATCCTGTGTGCAACTTTATTTGGCAGGCTTGATCCTGGTACTAAATCTATATGATGGCTAATTTTTCTCACAGGGGGTAAGCCCTCAGGCACATTGTCAGACACAATGTCTGGAAATTCCTCCAGCAGATTTAGAACTTCTGTTGGGGTATCCCGGCATTCCTTCCCCCTAACTCTAGGGATTATTGCATAACATAAATGTTCATGCTTTAACCCGTTCAGAAACTCTCTCCCCTCAACTAAACAGACTCTGGAAATATTACATACCTTTTCATCTCGTATCCTTCAAGGGCTTTAGTTTATGGCGTACACCATTCTTTGTCAATGAGTAGGTGTTGGCACGGCCATCATGTACTGCACTCCGGTCAAACTGCCAGGGTCTCCCCAGCAACATGTGGCAAACATCCATGGGTAAGATGTCACACAGGACCTCATCACAATACTTCCCAACGTTAAATTTAACAGAACACTGCTCATTGACCAAAGCTCCGTGGTCCTTTTGTAACCATGCGACCCGGTATGGGTGTGGGTGTTTCTTCCTCTCTAACTGTAACTTTGTAACCATTTCCTCTGAAACCAGGTTATCCGTGCTACCATTATCAATAATGATATTGCAAACCTTGCCCGCACATTTACATCTAGTGCGGAATAAACTTTTCCTCTGGTCTGTGTCCTTCTCCTCGTTCAACAGGACTCTTCTTACAACCATTGTTTCTCCTCTCTCCGCTTCTTCGAAATGCTCAGATTCAGCATCCTCCTCTGCCACAACAGCTCTGGCTGGGCCCTCAGGCCTCTTGTTTGTTCTTTCTCGGTGTTGTGGACATTCAAATGCCCTGTGTCCTTCTTCACCACAGTGGAAACATGTTCCACGAAATACTCCCCTTCCAAACCCTCGTCCAGATCCACCCCGTCCTCTTGGGTAGCTGTTTTGATCTCGGGGCTGATAAACATCTTCTTCTTTTTGGTCCTGGTTACTACTGGCTTCCCCAGTCTTCTTCGGATCCTTGTACTTTTCTCCACTGGTCCTCCCACCAGTCCTTCCACCTCGGCCTCTTCCTCTTTGCTTGCCTTCAAACCGTCTGTTTAGCTTTTCTTCTACCTTCAAGGCAAATTGATAAGCATCCTCAATGGTGTTTACTCGAACCAGGCTCAGTTCTTCCTGGATACCAAGCCTCAACCCATTAATGTAACGGGCTACTTTCTCTTTATTTGCCTCTAAATGCCCTGTTCTAATAGAAATTTTGTAAAATTCTTCGAGTGTACTCTTGGACGAGTTTTGTTTGTCTGTCTCAAGCTCTGCATTTTTCTTAGCAGATCCAACTCGTAATCTGTCGGGATGAACTGTCTTTTAAGCTTCTCCACCATTCTATCCCATCTTGTTATTCTTTCTTTCCCTCTTCTGTTTCTCTCCAACTGCATTCCCCTCCACCAAATGCTGGCATGACCCTTTAACTTGGTCTTAGCAAATCTGACCCGGTTAGGGTCTTCAATCTCCTCATACTCGAAATATTCCTCTAAATCATTTATCCAGTCAATCACTTCTTCTGGATTCAGATTTCCCGAGTAGGTAGATACCTCCATTTTTGGCTGTTTTCCAATCTGAGAGATGGCCTTATACAACCGGGCCTGAGCTGGATCCACAGCTTCTGCTTCTTCCTTAGTCTGTTCTTCCTCTTCAACTTCATCTTCACTTTCCTCTTCCCCTCCGGGTTCGCGCCTTCTACGTAACTCTGCTTGCAAGGCTTGAACTTGTCTTTGCAAGGCCCGGAAGTCTTCGGCCGGCACCACATTTCCTGCTCCGCCACGGTTCCTTCGTGGAGGCATGATATTTTCTCTGTATTATTATTATTTTTTTTTAGAATTCTTCCACAGATCCTGGTGCAACTGCCTCTCTCCGGCGATCTGTTACACGCTCAGGAGCTCCCGCTCTGATACCACTTGATGGCAAGCCGGGATTCACACAAACACATTCACAGTAATTTCATGGTAATTTCATTAAAAAAAATAGCATAATACGGGTTACAGTATTCTCTCCAGTATACCACTTCTCCCCCAATCCCGAACTTCACCATCCCCTTTCCCATACAAATTTTCCCCGTTTTAATGTGGTCTCGGCCTTCCCTGTAATTAATGCTCCCGCCCAAAGACCAATTCGAATTTCATTTTCCCTCCGTTGAAATTTCAAGATTTTCCTTTCCTTTTGTTTTCTCGCCATAAATGGCAACTGTCCGATCCGTCCGTAGCCTCGCATTCATGGCTTCCCATACCCTGCACCCGCCGTTTTAATCTGACTGTCTTTAAATATCGATGTCTCCGCCATTAAGTCTTTCACCTGTAACTACGGTTCCTCCAGAAACGACATCCCAAGATACTTAAACTTGGTCGACGTCTAAATCTCTCTCCTCCGATTACGTGGCCCTCAACCTCATGATCTGTTACAAGTGTGTCTCCACGTGTCAAAATTAACTCTAACCCCCACTGGTCGTGTTGCCTTTAAGACACGTGGCAACCACGTGTCAATTTCACCTCCGCCCGACCGTCCGCGTGTTTATTTCCGTTTGACTTTTTCTTGGGCCGCGATATCGCGACATGTCGCGATATCGCGACCCAACTGACGTCCGCCCTCAGCTTTGAAACATCGTCGCGATATCGCGACCCAACGGTCACCTCTCTTCCGTTTGCAAAAGATGCCGCGATATCGCGACGTCGCGATATCGCGACCAAAACCTTCTCCCCTTCTTCGTGTGCACCGAGCCTTTGATTTTAATTGCCAACTGTTCAACGCTGTTGAAGTCGGAACAAGCGTCGCGATATCGCGACGTCGCGATATCGCGACTCAAACTGGCCATTGCCCTTCCGAAGCTTTGGGGTCGCGATTTCGCGACCCCAACGCAACTTGTGCCTTTACACTAAAACTTCCTCTTCTTTTTACAAAACCTCCCTCTTGGTCCAAGATTCGAAACAAACCCAACACAAGTACTTAGAAAATAAAAGCAAACAATAAAATGATTTGGAGGATGCAAGATTGCTCCTTGACCACCGGATGCTCCTGCATCAATTATCAAGGACAATATTTACACCTTTTGCATATTATTTTATTTTTCCTCTAGAAGACGCAATATAAAACCTCAATGCCTTTAATATCATAATATAATCCTTAATGTTACCAAAATCAACCAAATTAAGAGAGAAAAGCTATAGTTTTAAGTGACTTACTTTAGTATTATTAAATTTTCCAAAAATTTAATGCTATTTTGACCATACCTTCTTAGGGTCGCTCTCCTATTTGATGTGAAAAAGTAATTTTGGGTCAATCAACAAGGAAAATGGGCTAAAAGCCTCTTTATCTCTCTAACGATGAGTTTCTTCATCAAGAACAACTACTTTATCCGCTTGAAAGATGTACCACAAGTTCTTATTGTGTAGCAATCTAGTCATTTGGGTTGATAAAATACTATAATTTTATGCATTGAGATGAGTAACTATGGCTTAGTGATCCATTATATATAATCTAATCCCTAACACCATTAAAGTTCCATAAGTTGATGTCACCAATACCTAGAGCTAGAAAAATTTTCATTTGAAAAAAATGGAATCAAATTGCTTCCATATGCAAAAGTTATGGCCTCCAAAATTTTTGCCCTAATGGGCACAAAAATATAAAAAAATAAATTCAAAGTTTAGTAATGCATGAGCCAATCTTGACCTGCCACTTGGCAAATTATAATTTACTACTCTTCAATCATATTTTACCACTTTAGCTCCTTTGGTTTGCTTGATTGTTGACACTTGAATTCCCTAATTGGTCCAAAGCATATATATGAAAAATATTGGTATGCATGCAACAAAAGTCAACCACGTTAGCTACCAAGGTGACCTTCATATTTTCATGTGCTTGAGAAAATACCAAAATTGAGTTTTGAACCTATTTTACCTATAGGGTAAGTACCTTGTGCTAGCCAAACATTCCTAAACAAGATATAAGTGAATGTACCTATTAAAGTGAGATATACAAGCTCAATAAAACAAATCACTATGATTTAAACTTGGTATGTCAAGGTAGTGAATGCCATATCATGCATAAAATAACCAATTGCACTCTCTACTCTATGGAACCAAATATGGAGAAGGACCTATATGGTTCTTCATGTGAACTATCCATAAAATTTTATCCTCCTAAACAAAAAAGAGATATGCATTTTTCAATCTTGGAAACATGCACTATATTTTCTATTTAGTTGCTAGTAGACCACACTGTCATGCCAAAACAACTATACTGCAAAAATAACTTAGGTTAAACCTTGTTTGGTCTAAAGAAAACAAAATAATTATGCATAGGCTAAAAAATGTGATCACCTATCTACAATGCCTTGATTTCCATTTTGCTAGACATTGTGCTATCTTATTGATGGTAATAGAGTGATAACATCTAAACTTTATGAATATGGATATTAATGCATTCAAAAAATATATTCATGACCATCGGAGGAGCACACATGCAAAATAACATGTACACAAGGTTGGAAAAACTAATTCAAATTTAGAATATTCTCTTTCCTTTATTTATTGACCTAAGAGGTAAATCAAGACCTAAATTCAAAATAGCAGAACAGAGACTGGAAATACATAAAAACATTAAGAAAAAGTCATATAAATAAATCTTTTCTCCTTATGCTAGAAAAGCTAATGAAGCTAGGAAGAGTAATTCACCCTAAGAGTCAAAAGAAGAATTAGAGGCTATAAAAGCACTTTTCAAGTGACCAAGAGATGTTGGTCCATACTTGATTTAATGCCATGTTGGAATTCACAATATTTTCTAGAAATGAATAGAAGCAAAACATGTTCTCGAATATTTTACAGAAAGCAAAAATGAGGAAAGAGAGATAAGTTTGACACCTATAGTCACCATAAATAATCACTATATCCATAGATAATATTATACAAAACTCCAATAATAAAATGAGTGAGAGGAGGGTACTTATAGCAATACCAAAACCCCCAATTACATAATAAATTTAAAACTAAGCAAACATAACAGGAGGTATTTAGGTTAATTATAAGTTATAATAAAGGTTTAACCATAACAAGGTTAACCATGACCCATAGGTATTACATAATAAAATATTATAAATAATTAATACATTGTATAATAAAATACCCTTAGGCCTATCCAAAAAATCATAGAATGTTAGCCTAGGCCATGAATCATATTACAATTTCAACATTTGGGATAGTGTGTCCAACACATTCAAGGAGGCATGGGTGCTTTCCATTGCTGAATGAGCACTACATAGTTGGTTGACTTATCTTTGCTATGGAACTAGTGGCACAAACTACCAGGGTTTGAGTTTATATGGTAATTGCCTCTTTTGACTACATCTTTCTCTTTTTGGATAGCTTTAAGGCTTCATTATTAAATCAAGTATTCACCCATCACATGTGCAAGGTGAGTGTATGGGTTATAATGATGTCCAAGTGACATAGACCAAGTGGAATACACCTAAAAATAAGCATATGACACATGAAGGAATATTATTAGATGTTATTTTCCTTAGGTTTGGATGGTTAATTTTTAATTTCTAAGGATTATTAAGGAAAATATTATGAAAGCCAAAAATTTAACATAAAAAGTGTTTTTGAGTCCTTTTTTCTTTTCTTTTCTAATTGTATGATTTTCAACCTCTTTACATTGGCAACATCAATTTTAGGATTCGTTACAGTATTAAAGGCCAAATTGTGTAAGCTAGCCCTCAATTTCTATTGCCTTATTTTGAAATAAAAAATACCATATGGAATTGATAAGAATTTTTTATTTACTTATATGAATGATACAGTTGGATTTGTGATAGTTGCAACAATTTTTGAGCCTTCTAGGGACATATAGGAAAAATATTCAAAATATGCTTTTGTTAATCCCTCTTCCTCCTTTGGGATATTGATTCAACTTATTCATGAAGATGTAATATTTCATGATCTATTCTTATTTTATTCTTTGTCTAGGTGCTTTTTGAATTTTGTAATGAATTTTATCATAAATAGGTCCATGCAAAGCCTCTTTTGGTAATAGAAATTAGGTGGTCTAAGGGCAAGTTGAAGTTTGAAAATAGGGTGATGTATACTATAAAAGGGAAAGATATGATTCCAAGCCTGACCTTATATGACTAAGAATATTGGCATAATTTTTAGAGGAAGTATTCTTGGTTTTTCTTTCTCATAAAAAGTTATATTGAAGTTGTTCTTTGGATATATTTTGGAGTATCATATATTTATGGTGATGACTATGTTGGAGTATATTATATTATTTAGTACATTCTAATGTATCCCCATGGTACCTTCATGGTACATTCATAAATAATATATTACGGTTGAGTCATAGTTTGGAGTGTGAGTTATATTTTCCCTTTTATGTAAGTGCGAATGTGAAGGAAATGCATAAGTGTCATGTAAAGTTGTAATGTGCAGGAAATGCACAAGTTCCATATGAGTTAGTGTGCAAGTGTAAGTTGAGTCTATGTGCACAAGTATATTGTATGTATGAGAACAAATATGTAATGTAAATATGTGCACAAGTATCTTATATTAGAGTGTGCAAGTTATAGAAGTGTAAGATTCATGTATAGGTGTGCATACAATATAGATTCAAGTGTTCATAAAGTATGCAAGTGTCAAGTAGATAAGCCAAGAGTCATGAGACTTGGCATATGGAAAGGAATAGTCAAGTTTACAAAAATTCACACTACTATGGCTATATTATGGAGATACTCCATAAGAAAGTATCATATACAAATACATATAGTCATGATCATTACTTTGTAAGAGAAAGAAGTAATAAATATTGCATACATTTTGAGCAATTAATATTGTAAGTTGTTCTACATGCTTTTTACATGTATGATTAAGGCTATTTACATTCATATTGTGGCATATTATTGAATGATATTTGATTTATTATAAGCCTTGGCATACATATTAATTTGTTTATATTATTCTTCTCTTATCATTATGTTGA
Source organism: Wollemia nobilis (assembly GCA_028583015.1). Classification (NCBI taxonomy): domain Eukaryota; kingdom Viridiplantae; phylum Streptophyta; class Pinopsida; order Araucariales; family Araucariaceae; genus Wollemia; species Wollemia nobilis. The sequence goes on along the minus strand of JAQPPZ010000521.1, from coordinate 12,317,693 downwards.
CCTTATTATATTGTGGCTATATTATATTCATTCGTGTGATATGTTTTTGATTAGATGGACGAAGGAGTTTTGAAAGGAACTCCAAAAATTTTACAAACAAGATCTAGTCATCATTCTTGGAGAAGCAAGAAAAGTGATAGCACAAATACAACAGAAAAAAATCCTACAAACCTTGAAATAAACTAACTTCAGGTTTCCAACAACAACAAACCTAGAGCAAAACTAAGATAAAACAAAATCAAAACCAAGGAAAAATAACATCCCACGTAAGGGAGGAGATAGAACCAAAAAATCGTAGATAACTACAACCCACACAAGGGAAGAATCCCAGGAACAACAAAACTAAAAGGGATGAGAAACCAAGTAGAGAGAAGTGAATATTCAATACTAGTCAAGAACATAACACTCAATTTTTGATTCCACTGGGCCCTGCACCATTATCCTCTCCATGCTCATTCATCTCCCAAGGTTCCCAACCCATTCATGCACTATTCATGTGATATTTAACTTGTGATATTTGTGGTAGTATTAAGGCTTAAAAATCCATCAGAATATAGTCCGACCTGAGGATATTATTTTGTAGAGTTATTTTTGCATTAGTGAATTTCCATATGATGATGAGAATCTCTAAGTCTTCCTAAATTGTGAAATCCCACTAGAGAAACCATTGTTTGAGGAGGAGAAGAGATTATTGTTACTAATGTATTCTCTCCTTGGCCTCTTAGTTCATATTATGAGGGGTTGTTGGAAGTATAATCTAAATTATGGCTAATGTTGACATTATATGATATAATCTTATATAGATCTATAGAAAATAATTACATAAATGTATTTAATTATTGCATTATTTAACTATGTAATCCCTATGGTCCATGATTAAACTTGTTATGGTTAAGCCCATATTATTGGTTGTAATTATCCTAAATCCCTCTTGTTATGTTGACTTAGGTTAACTAAACTCATGTGATTAAGGTTATGGTATTTGTATATATACCCCCACAACACTTCCTCCATTGAATCAAAGTGTTGTGTATCTTATCTACAAATAATATAGTGATTATTTATGTTCCTTATAGGTGATCACTGTATATTTTTCTCTTTATTTATTTTATCATTTTTATACTTTGTTGTATAGGATTTGAGTGGACGGATTGCTTATGTTCATTTCTATAAATAAATGTGTGGATTTTAACAAATTTATAACAATCTAACCTTAATGTAAAATCATAATTAAAAATTATTACATTAAAATAATTTATGGTTATAGCTATAACCCTCTCTACTTGAAAATTGATGTTTAAATATAGTTAACTAGTTGTACTTTCCCTTCACTTTTATATTTAGAACATATAATAATATCCAACTCTAGAATAAACGGATTCTTAGATGATAATATTTTTGGAATATTCTTAAGTATTTGATTTCTCTTTTGCTCCTTGTGTTATACAAATGAATGACTTGCAACTTCTATAAAATCCTATGTAATGTTGCTTGGGACAATGAAATGAATTTACTATATTTTTATGCAAATGAAATTATTTTCTATGTCACTAGTCAATTTTCAAGAGTAAACATCACAAATTTAGTTTTTTTTAGGATTGTGAAAGACATTGTATATGCATAGTTGGTGAGGGTAAATAATAAATTAACCATCCACATCGTCTCAGTGTAAATAATATATGGTAATACAAATAGTGGTATCATATCAAGGCTATGAAGAGTTGTATACCTTGACCTGAATCTAGGGAACTATTTTAGGAGATAAGTATTAATTACATTATGTATGCATAGTTAGACTCATGCTTAGAAAGTTAATCATAATATACATTATCTAAATATACAAAAATAGACACAAGAAAAGGATTCAATAATAGATCAATTGCAATATTGCATAATTAAAATATATACATGGGGTTGAAAAACATGAGCAAGTAAAAAATTCTATGATGTTCACCATATTTACATTGTAATGATTGAGAAAATATGAAGGATTCAATAGGAAGTGACCATAGTATATCAATGCACTATAATTGAGAAGTATAATATAAATTTTAGAGATTTTAGTCCTTATTTGTCTACATTCTTGGACAATATTTATCATTCTTATTAATGAGAATAATATTTATAGGAGGAATCTTTCCCTTATATCCTTCAAGTGAGGTGTCACTCATTCATACATGAAGAAGTTATCTTGACACCTCTTATGTAACTCTTGTAATATGTTAGTAAGAGCATTTTTGAATGACACATAATAATATAGGTGTCATGTGAGTTTAAATGAGAGTGACACATGTTATGGAACTCTAAGTTATATTTCACTCAATATTCCATTGTGTAGGGAATTTTATAACAATTAGCCTCACACAATTGGAAAGGTAAGAAGCCATCTTGACAAGATTTTAAATTCTTTATTTCTCTTATACATGCTAAATAGATGTAGGATGTAGGAGTTATTATAAAGGAAAAATACAAGCTTATATTTGCAAGTCTCTAGTAGATCCATTATTTGAAATTTGGGAGGATTGTTGTAACCTTGCATAGCAAGGATTTGAGTAATTTGCCTTGTAATTCATGAATATATTTTTCTCTTGTGGTTTTCTTAAAAATTATTATCCTATATTTATGTGATTCCTTATTTTATGTACAATATTAAATAATATTTATTTTATTTACTCTTTGTTTCTTAACATGGTACTAGAGATGGCTATTATTGATATTGTCGTGGACATGAGCTCAACTCATCAAATTGAAAACAATATTTTTTATTATTTTAATTTTTTTATTTTTCTAAAAACTACTTGACTAAAATTTTTCCCTCTAATTTTAAGGATGCATTACAATTTTCTACTTTGATATGTAGGTTATGTCGAGAAAATGTGAGCATTAGTTCATGTATTGATAATAGAAGGAAATATATAGTACATGTGATTAGCCCAACAAACTTATGGTTGGAGCGCATGGTTACCCCAACGGAATTGCCCTAACCAACTAATCATCTCCTCTAGAGTATGAACTAATAAAGACTAATGAAATATAATGTAATAAAATACACTATATTCTAACATCCCCCCTTATTACATTATTTTTAAATACAAAGAGTGTTGCAAAACAATTCAAATTTGACACATCCAAGTACCTTAGTGAAAATATCCGCAACCTGTTCATTGGTGGAAAAGTACTAGAGCTAGATATTGTGTTTTGGAACTTCATTACAAATGAAATGACATTGTGTGTCAATGTGTTTGGTGCATTCATGAAATACTAGATTCTTGACAAGATTCAAAACACCTTGGTTGTCACAAAACAAATGAATTGAAAGTTTCTTGGGAAGACCCATACTTGAAAGAATGCGACGTAACCATATCACCTCACAGACTGCTCCATGTGCTACGTGATGTTCTACCTTTGTAGATGATAAAGCAACCACTTGCTGATTTTTACTATATTTATCAAGTCATCTTTCACTGTATTTATCATTTTTTTTGAACTTCTAGTGATAATAAGATTATCAACATATATTACTAATATCACTATATCAGAACCATTTTTTTAGATATAGATATTAGCATGCGAAATACTTCTACTGAATCCATACTACAATAGGTGACTATCCATTTTTATGTACCAAGATCAGGGAGCTTGTTTTAACCCATACAAGGATTTAACCAACTTGTAAACTTTTTGCTCTTGGTATTCAACCATAAATCCTTTTCGCTAAGTCATATACAATTCTTCCTACAGATCACCATTTAAGAAGTCACTTTTGACATCCATCTAATGGAGCTTCCATTCAAATTGAGTTGCCATAGCACAAAGTACATTAATGGTAGTCATTCTAGCTGTGGATGCAAAAGTATTCATAGTCAATACCTTCTTTATGTGCATAGCCCTTTGCAACAAGGTGGAACTTATGCTTATCTATTATTCCATATACCTTATACTTCACTTTGTACACCCATTTTTAGCCAATGGGCTTCTTTCTATAAAGTAGATCAACTAGCTTCCAAGTATTATTTTTCATGAGAGATATATTCTCTGCATCCATAGCAGCCTTCCACTAAGGCTCACTAAATGCATCTTGAACTAAATTAGGTTCATCCTCATACAATGAAGTCATATAAAACATTTCATCATCCACATCCATATCTTCTTCTCTATCTTCCTCTGCATCAATAGAAAGTTCATAAAATTGGTGGAAAATATCATAAACCTCTAAAGTTGATGCTTTTGCTCTCATCTACTGAGTCATATTGTGTGTACAAGGTTGATCTAGAGTTATATCTGGAGGTGTAGTTAGTTTTGAATCTCTCATTATGCTAGTATACCATTTTGGAACCTTTTTCTATGGAGGTGGAGTCTCTTTCTTAGGCTCCTCTTCATACAGGTATACAATTGATTATGTGTAATCTGATGTGAAAGCTTCATCAAACACCACATCTCTACTTATGTGAGTTTTATTGGTTTTAGGATCTATCAACCAATATCCTTTGGAATGCTCATCATAACCAAGAAAAATACACTACAAGTTTTTCTCATATAACTTCTTTATATTATGTTTTGTAATGTGCATGAATGCATTACACCCAAAAATCCTTAGATGAGAAATTGAGGGTTTTCTACCACTCCATGATTCTTGTGGAGTCATTCCCTCAAGATCTTTGGTGGGTGCTCTATTTAGGAGGTATGTTGCTATACTGATAGCTTCTGCCCAATACTATTGCTCAATATGTGCCCTTGTAAGCATACAATAAACCATTTTTGTGATGGAATGATTCCTCCTCTCAGAAACTCCATTTTGCTATGGATTATAGGCAGTTGTAGGCTTCCTCTTAATCCCATGTGAATTAAGAAATGTGGAAAATTATTTTGAGGTATATATCCCCCTCGATATAATTGGAGGGTATTAATACAACATCCTACTGCTCAACACTTTTCTTGAATTGCTAAAAATATAGAAAAGCCTCTGAATTTAGTTGCAAAAACAATACCCACATATTCTGTGAGTAGTCATCAATAAGAAACTAAAAATATCTCTTTCCCCGATATCTATTCGGCATAGGACCACACAGATTGATATGTACCAAATCCAAAGGTTTTTTGGCTCTTTAAGAGCTCACCTCAAATGGTAATCGATGTTGATTCTCTGCTAATAAATCCAAGAAAACTAGAAAAATGGATGAAAGGTTGGGAAGTCCTTTCACCATCTCATATTTACTTAACTCAAGTAAATATCCTGAAATTAGATGCCCATATATCTTATGCCAAAGAGAAGTGGCCTTCTTTATGTTGATCGCCATGGCAACATGAGGCATATAAATGGCATATAAAGTAAAAAAAACCATACTTGCAGGAACCTATGGCAACATGCTTTCCCTTCCCTAGTGATGAAGCATCACTTCTTTCCATCCTCAACTTTGAAATCAATAGCCATGTTTTTATCCAAGATCTGAGGGACTAAAAATAAATTGTTTACCAATCCAGGAACATAGAGAACCTTCTCAATATGCCATTGTCCATTTGTAAGAGTGATAGAAACATCTCTTTTACCCTAGACTTGGTAGGTCTTATCATCAACTATTGTAACTAGTTTGCCTTCCTTTGCCTCAAATATATCAAACCATGATTTATCACTAGTCATGTGTTTGCTAGCTTCAAAATCAATATACCACATAGGATCCTTCTGCTAAGAAGATGTGTAAGTCATGAGCACCTTGTGTGCTCTCTCAGAATATGATTTTGATTCCTCATAAGCAAAATTTCCCTTAGGTTGCTTATTCTTCTTTTGTGGTTTGTATTTACCCTTGTCATTTTTCTTTTGATTTTGATCATGGGGTTGTTTATTCTTAAACCAACACCTATTGGTGTCACGGTTATCCATATCACATATTTTGCAATACTTCTTATCTTTCTATTGAGGTTGTTTCACTTTTGAACCTTTGGAAGAAGATCCTTCCTTTTGAAAGTTACCCTATCTTTTGGATCCCTATTTTGAGTAAAGTGTATTATCTGTCACTTCATCTCTTTGAAGATGATTTGCCTCCTCAGTTTGAAATAAATTTACCAACTACACAAAAGTAACCTGTCTTATGGAAACTTGAAGGGATGTGATAAAAATCTTGTAGGAATATGGTAAATCTTTCAAAATGACTGAATTCAAGAGTAGATCCTCTACTTTTTCTTCCAAAGCATTCAACTTGGCTTTCAATTCTGCCACTCTGCATAGGAACAGTTCTACTAATTCACCAGAATTCATACTGAGATTATGAAGTTGAGATTGAAGGTTAATAATAATTGACCGATTCTTCCCTTCATAGATCCCAAGCTTCTTTACTAGTTTTAGCATCACAAATGTGAAGCTATATCTCATTAGTAGTAGCAAGGATGATAAAAATGAGGGATATTTTATCCTTTTTATCATATTCATACTAATATGTACCTAGTGTTGTAGGACATTTTGTAGTGCCAGTCACTACATCCCACAAATCTTCAACCTAAAGAATGGCTCTCATATTTGTTTTCCATGGTGCAAAATTGGAACCTTTGAGCAACTGCGAATCTGAAAGATATTTGTGAACAGAGGCCATTGTGAAGGTTCCTTATCTCACCAAAATGGTCCCCATTTATTTATAATTATAAAGAGTATGTGAAAGGAAATTCACTCAAATTGATGACACCTACCTCAAAACCCTTTCAAAAAAGGATGATGAGTTGGAGGAGTTTAAGCCAAGCAATAGGAATGAATGAGGGTATATAATGGAGTGAATCAAAAATTGGCTTTCCTTATTTATCCCCAATGATTTATAGAGAACAATAGCTTAGACGTTGTTGTTGCAGCTATATTAGGAATTAGATACAGTAGCCCAAATCATGATAGCATTACCTATAAGTGTGGGCCAGAGGTATCGTATATACCAAACACTATTGTGCAATAAATTGCACAAATAGGTGTAAAATTTGGGATCTTATTTGTTTTTGAATTTTAACTTATGATTGAAATGCAAAAAATAGGAAATTAAATGCAATAAAAAATCACAAGTTCACACAAATTTAAACTATAGGTGTTAGTTTCCACCAAAAATGCACCTACTTACAATGCCATTTTTTTAATATGTCAGTTTCCATAGAAAATGCACCTTTTGTTACAATACTTTTTGCAAAATATTTGAGTTTTTTTTTGCAAAAATGATATCCAAATCCATAGATTTTCCTCCCTTGTGTTATAATTTTGCAAGAAAAAATAATGCTTTTATCCCCCCTTTTTATTGCAAAATAAACAAGGTTTGAAATTTTTTGATGTACCCTTTCAATATGCAAAAGAAACAATGTGCAAATTTGTTTTCTTATCCCTCCATGGAAAAATGCACTAAGGTTCCTTTTCTTGGTTTTAGTTGCAAAACAAAAAATACTTCTTTCTTGCTACCTTCTTGTGCAAATTTTACAAAAAATAATAATTAAGGTATTAAAAAAATACCTTCTTTGCCTCGTTTAGCAAAAAAATATCTTCATGCGAGTTGAACCCACAACCTCATGCGTAGCTTCTTAGTACTCTTCCCTCCCTGACCGTCTTAGCCATGACTACCAATGAAACTCAAAGGGAGTGTGGAAATATTTATCACCTTGCTAAAAAATGCATAAAAAAAATGAATGAATGGCTAGTGCTATGGGATATTCAAACTCGCAACCTCTATTGTGAGAATCATAGCTTTGAACTGCTAGCCAGTCAGGCTACAATGCCTTATGAGAGGTGAAGAGAAGCATGTCTTATTTATTGTATTCTAGCCCAAGAAAGAAAAATAAAATTGGGATTATTATCCCACATGTAGCATGTTGCTGCCTTTGCATGGGAATAAAAACAAAACTGCTCACTTTGTTATTTGATTGCCTTTGGGAAATTAGAACCTTTATTGATCCTTTTGTCATTCTACCACATGCCTATCACCATAAGCCATGTAAGACACACTGGACTACTACCACATCAGATGCATCTGCCAACTACTGCCATGTCACCCACTAGCCACATCAGCCACCTCCAACTACTACCACATCACCCATGAGCCATGTTAGCTAATTCTACTGTGTCCATCTTGGAGTGAGTTCCCACTAGCCAATTATACCATGTGTCCATCTTGGAGTGAGTGCCCACCAAGTCAGCCTACCATCTCTATTTGTGCACCTACAGAGTTGCTATCTTGGTCCACGTACATAAGTCATTATCCTCCAGTTTAGGGGTCCTGTGCTCGAGATTTGTACCTTGACCTCATCTCAGGAAACGTGCCAAAAACCATGTCCTTCTCCCTACTTTCGCTATACCCAGATCATATGCGATCTGATACCATGTTGAGAAAATGTGAGCATTAGTTCATGTATTGATAATAAAAGTAAATATATAGTACATGTGATCATCCCAACAAACTTATTGTTGGAGTGCATGGTTACCCTAAAGGAATTGCCCTAACCAACTAACCATCTCCTCTAGAGTATTCGCTAATAAATACTAATGAAATATAATGTAATAAAAATACACTATATGCTAACAAGTTCTCTCTATTTTTAGATTCATAGATACAACTATTTATTTATTTGAAGAAATATTTGTTAAGTTTGTATTTGTTGTAGAAAAAGTTGGTAAATATTTTGCAATATTTGATAGTTTTCACCAAAAAAATGTGAAGCTAATTGAATGTTGTATAAGGCTATAAATTGTTGAGCTTCAAAAAGACTTGAAAGGATATTAATTTTTTAAGTTCTTGTATATGCTAAAATCACCCTACATGGAATTTTTTTCAACTTCACATTATAATTTTTATGATATGTTCATGGTAACTTAGTAATAGCTATATTTTATATACTATATTTTTTCCAATGTCATCATTTCTATAGGATTAGTAATTGCATTTTGTCATTGTGGTATGACAACCAAAAAGTGGTATTCGTTCATTATACAAAGACTAGACTATTTTCCAATGTGGAGTTTCATGTCATAGGTGATTAGAAAAGATTGTTAAAAATTATACAATATTAGTTAGGGAATTTATTTATGCTACATTGTATAACCCCATATTTAGATATTTGGCTACAACACCCAGTGTATTTAGAGTAATTGATGTTGAGATATATGTACTCTAATGCTACTTGTCAAAGTAAATGTTATATGATGTAGTAATGTGTGTGCCTATGTAAAATTACTATATAATATACTTAATTAATATTACTTAATGAAATTATCCTAGTGATCCCATGCTTAAACCTTCACTATAATTAAGCTTCACTAAAACCCTATTAACCTAATGTGTTTTGGTCAAAGTTTTAGTAACTTGTAATTAATATTTACGACTTCATGTTATGTTAGCATGGGGTTAATATGATATGCATTATTTTTTGTTGTGATTTAGTATTTGGTATAAGTACCCCTCAATCACTTTATCCATCCTATTAATGTGATCTTATTTTAATCATATGTGCTTAATTCTTAAGGATATCTATATATTTTTTTCTATGGCATTTTATTTCTCTCTAATATGGTATTAGAGTGAGTTTGAAGTGTCATTTCTTGGCCATGAAGTAGTTTTGTTAAAACCTCCTATTCTTCATCTAAATAATAGGATAAATTACCATCAACTATTTCATAAGCAAGTGTTTATATAATAAGTAGGAGAAGAAACTATTAAGTTTACAAGAATTATCTAAGAGTACACACCCTTATGAGGGAAACTAAAAATTTTATCCTTCTATATCTATGATTTTTTCCTCTTCCTTTCTATTATCCATAGATATTGGGGTGTGGTTATTGATAATTTGGTCAAGGCAAAATACTTAATGTCCTCCCATGTTGATATCTTCATAGGCATGCTTGATGGTGGAATTATAACTGGAATTAGGGATACTTTTGTAGATAAGTGAAGGTGGAGGCATAAATGTGAATTATCCTAGTAGCTTCCCCATTATTTCTCCCATCTAAGAATATGGTAGCTTGAATAGTAGTGCACTATTGAAGTGTTTGCATGAGGATGGTTCCAACTTCTACACCCTCTACTTATTATTCAAGCTATACAAATATGTCAATGAGTTATTCATGTGTGGATCAATTTCATTTCATTTTCTATGGGGTGGGGGAAGTCCTATGGTTAAAACTATTTAGTGTGATTTTACAAATAATTAGAAGCTTGTGTTGGTTATTGGATGCAATAGTCACATGTTTGAAATGATCATCTTTTTAGATCTTGGGTCTTTCAACATATTCCTTAGTTAGGATCAAGTCTTCAAAGATTGCATTAGTCATAGATTGTAGTCAATAATATTGAAGTGATGGATAGAGTGTATGCTATGGAGAATTTGCACTACATATCATAGGTTAGAAATATTTTATTTCCTAAAATGATTAAAATTATAGGGAGGATTGTGTATTATACACTCTCCTTTCATTACCAGTGCATGCCATGAGCATCCATCTAGTGCAACTTGTATTACATATTGGGTACTCAATAGGTATGGGTTTGATCCATACCACCTTTACCCTTTGTAATGAATGTAGTTTGTGGATAATAGAAGTTAAGGTGATAGTCAATGTAGAATATATAGAAAAACAACAAACACATACATAGTAACAAGACCAGTCAAATCATCCAAATGGAAAACCATGAATTGTTTATTGTACATAATGATAGATATGTATTAATAGTGTGATAGGTTACCTCTTATCATTTTATGACAAGTGGTACATATTGGTTGAATGATTCTTGGATAATGTCGATTGCATTCTATTACTTTCTCTATTGAGGATTAATAGGATGAACATTCTAGAGGCCATAACTTTAATATATATAGAAGTATTTTGAGGTTTTTCTTCAAATTGATGCTTTTTAATGACCTTCACATTGTTAATATTTGTTCAAGGACTTCATACAGATTAAAGGACATATCATTGTATTAAGGTTCTTGAGATACATTGTGGGACCTAGGATGTGTTGGAATGGAGGACAATATATAGAGGTAGCTAATAATACTTATAATTTATGTTACAAGGAAGTAGGATGCAATAAAGTTCTATTACTTAGAATAGATGAATAAATACACCATAAAAAACAACAAACACAATGGATGATGATGATGCAAATGCATTGCAGATTACAAGACTCTTATATTAAATATTAAGCAACTATACAGATATTTAATGCAATGGTGTAGCAATATAGAATGCAAGACACTCTATTCATTGAATAGATAGAGACATAGTTATGAAAATCTACATTTAATCCCGGTCCAATCTAATTTTTTTTATTTAGCAAGGTTGCCGATTTAAATCAAATCCAAATCATAATTTTAAAAAAGGGCAATTTTTGCCCATTTTTTCCAAAAAATTATGATATGCATGAAAAATTCTATTTTCAATGAAAATTGTATTTTCTTCATTTTTTTGCCAATTTTTTTGTTAAATTTTTTCCAATTCTTTAGCGAATTTTTATTTATTTATTATTATTTTTCCATGTCAATTTTGGTCTGATTATGATTTTCTCAACTATAAAAAGAGAACCTTTTCAATATGTTTCTAGGAAGAATTAGAATATAGAAAAATAGAAGAGAACTTCAAATATCAAGTGTTGAAAGTGTATTTTGATTCATGGCCAAGGTCGACATTATATGATGTAATATAGAATAGGCTTAAGGTCTTTCATTATACAATGCATTGAATTTATTGTAAATATTTTATATGTTAACTGCATGGACTATGGTTAAACTTGTTATCGTTAAACCCACCTTATAAAATTATAATTAACCTTAAAGCATTTCTTATTATGTCGTCTTAAGGTTAAGTTCATTTATGTATTTAGGATTTTTGGTATTGGTATAGATACCCCCCACCACTTCTCATTTGATCACCATATCATTGTGATTATATGGATAATATAGTGATTATTGATGGGGCATATGGGTTCCCATTATATATTTGTATATTTTATCCTTTATTACACTTTTTGTATAATATTTGAGTGGGTGTATTACTTCTATTTGTTTCTAAAAAATAATACGAATTGTGACATGTATTAGGTATAGAGCCACCCAACTTGGTTATGCAGAATTATTATTTGGAGCCTTTGATACCTCTTTCAAAACCTAAGAAAATTTCCTCCTAAATGTCTCATAATACATTTTTGCATAAGAGGCAAAGAGGAGTTCTCTTTTTATTCTTTATCTATGCTTTTGGGAGTATTGGAAATAATCATTTTTCTTCTTTCTAAAACAAGTTTCTATAAATCACAATAGAGGCTACTTGTTCAAAGGGAGAAAAATGGAAGAAAATTTTGAAATTGAATCTCATGGATTTCCCATGCATAGGCTTTGGCTTGGTGCTCAAAATTTTTAGAGCATACAAATCCCTTCTTCAAGGGGAAGTAGCATGCTCAAACATACCTTGATGGGCATCCATATTAGCTAGCAAAGCATGACTTAAGACAAATGAAATCAACCCAAGTTTGAGTCATTGTGAGCACCATTTTTTGTTAAGAAGATCACTTTTCCTATGATGAATTTGAAGGTAAATATGAAATACTAGAACATTCCTTGAATTCGTCTCATTGATGTCATGATGTGGTGGTTAGTCTTGTGATTTTTGAAGAACACAAGCTTATACTAAGATGGGGGGGTGAACAGTATAAGACCTCTTTTTACTTTTTCCTTTATACTTCAAAACAGTAAAGCAATATACCCAAAGCAATATCAAAGCAATGCACAATATCATCCACAAAGTGACACCAATTTTAACGTGGTTCACCTGAATGGCTGGGCTACGTCCACACAAATTTTCTCTAAAATTTATCTCAAAGTTATTTGGGAATCCTTCCCAATTACAATGTTTATGAGCCTCGGCCCAAAGGAGATACCTTCCCCCAATCAAAATTTATGAACCTCTGCTCAAAGGAGATACCTTCCCCCAATCAGAATTTATGAGCCTCTGCTCAAAGGAGATACCTTCCCTCTCGCTCCGGAAATGATCCCTCAAAAGATCACCGCCTCTACCTCTTGCCGACGACGTGGAACTCCTTTCCACCGAAGACCTCCTGTCCTCAATGCTTAGCCTAAGAGACCTCTGCCTTTTATGATCACGTCCACAGTAGCTCAGCAACATGTACAAAAAATAGTCAGTTGGTCTAGTACAAGTCTTCCTCTGTCTATCAGATCTATCCAAATCTTGAACAAATAAATCCTCTGCATACAAGCCTTCTCAAAGACTTGCCAACTCGTCCTCAGGTTCTTCTCATAGAACCAATGCACCTCTGTCCTCAAGTTCTCTGATAGAACTATCAAACTCAGCTCACAAGTCCTCTACTAGGACCTATCCAAATTTGCTCACAAGTCCCCACCAAAACCTATCCAAAAAATGCTCACAAGTCTGACGGGGCACCGGGAACCCACACTTCAACAAACTTGCCTTTTCATTAAAATTAAAAAAAAAAAAATTTACAAGCTTGAATGGAACAGCCCGCAGGCTTACAATGGCCGAGTTCGGCTCTGGTACTACCTCGGTACCACTCCTCTGTTCTCCGGTCCACCGTCCCGATTAAAACAATAAAATGGGTTTTTATAGAGGCCCCGACCCTCTCACGCAATTAATGCTCCACCAAACAAGATCTCCAATTTTGAATTTCCCTCCTCGGGTTTTCAAAATTGTCATTAATGGCAATCTCTGCCCGATCTACACTGTTGTTTGCATTCGTGGTCTCCCTCGACCTACAACCACCGCCGTACTCTACACTGCCGTCTCCTCCATACCGGCCATGCTCTGAAATAGCTGTTTTGTCGAAAAGACTTTCAAATGGTGGTTCTCCCCCTTTAATGCACATGGCTGTTCTCATTAATTTGAATACGTGTCCTCCACTTTTTAATTTAAACACGTAGCTAACCACATGTTTAAATTCGGCTTGGCCTCTCCTTAATGCGCAATCTTCAAGGCACGTGCCCTTTACAACTTCGAGGATACACATGGCAGTCCACGTGTCCATTTCGAACAGTATTCGAAAACATCGTTCCCGCCATATTTTTCTCTTCCTCCCGTGCCATTTTCTCTCTCCGTCGTGATATCGCGACATGTCGCGATATCGCGATGTTTCTGGCTCCTTGTGCTTGCTTCCCATTTTGGTCGCGATATCGCGACATGTCACGATATCGTGACCATTTTGCTTCCTGCCCCTCCGCTGAGAAACTCGTCGCGATATCGCGACATCGTGATATCGCGACCATTCTGGCTCTCTGCACTTGCTTCTCATTTTGGTCGTGATATCGCGACATGTCGCGATATCGTGACCATTTTTCCTCCGCACCCGCTTGTCCAATTTGCGTCACGATTTCGCGACGTCGCGATATCGCGACCGTTTTCTCGTTCTCCCCTCTGTTCTGCAACCTATCGTGATTTCACGACATGTTGCAAAATCGCGAGTCATGATTTCGCGACATGTCGCGAAATCGTGCCCCCTTCTGCGCCTTCGTCCCTCTCCGGAAAAATGTCACGATTTCGTGACACGTCGCGAAATCACGGCCCCTTCTGCTGCACTTCCTCCTTGCCAATTTCTGTCGTGATTTCGCGACATGTCACGAAATCGCGACGGTTTTCTGACTTGGCCATTTTTTCTTCCTTCTTGCTTCCTGCTTCTTCTTCTCTCGACTCTTCAGCATGATTTTTCTTGAACTTTGCTGCTTCTGCTGCTGGTGCTGCCGGATGCTCCTACATCAGACACTCGGGGTAAGTGAAGAAGTGATCTTCACTTATGCTGGGTCCGGTTGCTGCCTCTCGCAACACTTCCGAACTCATCTCTGTCTCTGCAAACTGCTTCGACCTCGGCTCTGGGCCCACACTTCTGTCTTCAACCGGACAGATTTCTCCATTGCTGCAAACTTCTGTTGTAGCCTGCGGTATTTCCTCTTCTTGCATAGAAAAATCTATGCTTTCTTCCGGGCAGGTCCCGATACTGCTATACTCCTCTACAACCTCCTTCATATTTTCTTCTTTCTTTCTCTGTCTCTCTTCTCGCCTTTTCTGTCGTTCTTCTTTCTCCCGTAATTTCATTACGGACCATTCCTTTTGCAAGGCTTTTAATTGCCGTTGCAATGCTTTGACTTCCTCTTCCGACACCATGTCTTCCTCCTTGCTGTCCCGTCTTCTTCGGGAATACATTTTTTTTTTTTTTTATGTCCTTGCTTTTCTCACAAGCTTTAATCGATCCCGGTGTAGCTGCCTCACGTCCGACGGTCTGCTAACACGCTCGGGGATGCTAAACTCTCTCTTTCTCTCTTTCTCAAAACCCTCCCGTTGGTCCTGGCACAAACTGCCTCACGACCAACGGTCTGTTTACGCACTCAGGAACTCCCGCTCTGATACCACTGACGGGGCACCGGGAACCCACACTTCAACAAACTTGCCTTTTCATTAAAATTAAAAAAAAAAAAAATTTACAAGCTTGAATGGAACAACCCGCAGGCTTACAATGGCCGAGTTCGGCTCTGGTACTACCTCGGTACCACTCCTCTGTTCTCCGGTCCGCCGTCCCGATTAAAACAATAAAATGGGTTTTTATAGAGGCCCCGACCCTCTCACGCAATTAATGCTCCACAAAACAAGATCTCCAATTTGAATTTCCCTCCTTCTCGGGTTTTCAAAATTGTCATTAATGGCAATCTCTGCCCGATCTACACTGCTGTTTGCATTCGTGGTCTCCCTCGACCTGCAACCATCGTCGTACTCTGCACTGCCGTCTCCTCCATATCGGCCATGCTCTGAAACAGCTGTTTTGTCGAAAAGACTTTCAAATGGTGGTTCTCCCCCTTTAATGCACACGACTGTTCTCATTAATTTGAATACGTGTTCTCCACTTTTTAATTTAAACACGTAGCTAACCACGTGTTTAAATTCGGCTTGCCCTCTCCTTAATGCGCAATCTTCAAGGCATGTGCCCTTTACAACTTCGAGGATACACGTGGCAGTCCACGTGTCCATTTCGAACAGTCTTCGAAAACACCATTCCCGCCATCTTTTTCTCTTCCTCCCGCGCCATTTTCTCTCTCCGTCGTGATATCGCGACGTTTCTGGCTCCTTGTGCTTGCTTCCCATTTTGGTCGCGATATCGCGACCATTTTGCTTCCTGCCCCTCCGCTGAGAAACTCATCGCGATATCGTGATGTCGCGATATCGCGACCATTTCGGCTCTCTGCACTTGCTTCTCATTTTGGTCATGATATCGCGACCATTTTTCCTCCGCACCCGCTTGTCCAATTTGCGTCGCGATTTCGCGACGTCGCGATATCGCGACCGTTTTCTCGTTCTCTCCTCTGCTCTGCAACCTGTCGTGATTTTGTGACATGTTGCAAAATCGTGAGTCGCGATTTCGCGACATGTCACAAAATCGTGCCCCCTTCTGCGCCTTCGTCCCTCTCTGGCAAACTGTCACGATTTCGTGACATGTCATGAAATCGCGGGTCACGATTTCGTGACATGTCACGAAATCACGACCCCTTCTGCTGCACTTCCTCCTTGCCAATTTCTGTCACGATTTCACGACATGTCACGAAATCGTGACGGTTTTCTGACTTGGCCATTTTTTCTTCCTTCTTGCTTCCTGCTTCTTCTTCTCCCGACTCTTCAGCACGATTTTTCCCGAACTTTGCTGCTTCTGCTGCTGGTGCTGCCGGATGCTCCTGCATCAGACACCCGGGGTAAGTGAAGAAGTGATCTTCACTTCTGTTGGGTCCGGTTGCTGCCTCCCGCAACACTTTCGGACTCATCTCTGTCTCTGCAAACTGCTTCGACCTCGGCTCCGGGCCCACACTTCTATCTTCAACCGGACAGATTTCTCCACTGCTGCAAACTTCTGCTGTAGCCGGCTTTAACTCTTCCTCTTGCATAGAAAAATCTATGCTTTCTTCCGGGCAGGTCCCGGTACTGCTGCTCTCTTCCTCTACAGCCTCCTTCATCTTTTCTTCTTTCTTTCTCCGTCTCTCTTCCCGCATTTTCTGTCGTTCTTCTTTCTCCCGTAATTTCATTACGGACCATTCCTTTTGCAAGGCTTTTAATTGCCGTTGCAATGCTTTGACTTCCTCTTCCGACACCATGTCTTCCTCCTTGCTGTCCCGTCTTCTTCGGGAATACATTTTTTTTTTTTATGTCCTTGCTTTTCTCACAAGATTTAATCGATCCCGGTGTAGCTGCCTCACGTTCGACGGTCTGCTAACACGCTCGGGGATGCTAAACTCTCTCTTTCTCTCTTTCTCAAAACCCTCCCGTAGGTCCTGGCGCAAACTGCCTCACGGCCGGCGGTCTGTTTACGCACTCAGGAACTCCCGCTCTGATACCACTGACGGGGCACCGGGAACCCACACTTCAACAAACTTGCCTTTTCATTAAAATTAAAAAAAAAAATTTACAAGCTTGAATGGAACAGCCCGCAGGCTTACAATGGCCGAGTTCGGCTCTGGTACTACCTCGGTACCACTCCTCTGTTCTCCGGTCCGCCGTCCCAATTAAAACAATAAAATGGGTTTTTATAGAGGCCCCGACCCTCTCACGTAATTAATGCTCCACCAAACAAGATCTCCAATTTGAATTTCCCTCCTTCCCGGGTTTTCAAAATTGTCATTAATGGCAATCTCTGCCCGATCTACACTGCTGTTTGCATTCGTGGTCTCCCTCGACCTGCAACCACCACCGTACTCTGTACTGCCGTCTCCTCCATACCGGCCATGCTCTGAAACAGCTGTTTTGTCGAAAAGACTTTCAAATGGTGGTTCTCCCCCTTTAATGCACACGGCTGTTCTCATTAATTTGAATACGTGTTCTCCACTTTTTAATTTAAACACGTAGCTAACCACGTGTTTAAATTCGGCTTGCCCTCTCCTTAATGCGCAATCTTCAAGGCACGTGCCCTTTACAACTTCGAGGATACACGTGGCAGTCCACGTGTCCATTTCGAACAGTCTTCGAAAACACCGTTCCCGCCATCTTTTTCTCTTCCTCCCGCGCCATTTTCTCTCTCCGTCGCGATATCGTGACATGTCACGATATCGCGACGTTTCTGGCTCCTTGTGCTTGCTTCCCATTTTGGTCGTGATATCGCGACATGTCGCGATATCGCGACCATTTTGCCTCCTGCCCCTCCGCTGAGAAACTCGTTGTGATATCGCGACGTCGCGATATCGCGACCATTCTGGCTCTCTGCACTTGCTTCTCATTTTGGTCACGATATCGTGACATGTCGCGATATCGCGACCATTTTTCCTCCGCACCCGCTTGTCCAATTTGCGTCGTGATTTCGCGACGTCGCGATATCGCGATCGTTTTCTCGTTCTCTCCTCTGCTCTGCAACCTGTCACGATTTCGTGACATGTTGCAAAATCACGAGTCACGATTTCGTGACATGTCACGAAATCGTGCCCCCTTCTGCGCCTTCGTCCCTCTCCGGCAAACTGTCATGATTTCGCGACATGTCGCGAAATCATGGGTCGCGATTTCGCGACACGTCGCAAAATCATGGCCCCTTCTGCTGCACTTCCTCCTTGCCAATTTTTGTCGTGATTTTGTGACATGTCGTGAAATCACGACGGTTTTCTGACTTGGCCATTTTTTCTTCCTTCTTGCTTCCTGCTTCTTCTTCTCCCGACTCTTCAGCACGATTTTTCTCGAACTTTGCTGCTTCTGCTACTGGTGCTACCGGATGCTCCTACATCAAAGTCCCCATCGAAACCTATCCAAAACTGCTCACAAGTTCCCACTGGAACCTGTCCAAAAACTGCTCACAAGTCCCCACTGGAACCTGTCCAAAAACTCAGCAAGCTCACCAAGAAAAACTTTCTTAGTAGGAAATCACAAAGTGAATTGTTAGAGACCCAATGTGATTTGTCAAACTCATAGAAGCATAAAGAGAATTGCTAGAGACTCAATATGTTCTATACTCAAATCCCGATCTCAAAACTCAACTCAAATCAACTCAACTCAATCTCAATCTCAAATCTGAAAACTCAACTCAATATCTGAAATGGATAGGATAGAATGTTTTCTTTCAAGAACATGAAACCCCAACAATTGCCAACTATGCAAAGAATCACATAACAATGATACTCATGTTCTTTTCATCATCAATTAGGGTTTCAACAACAATGCTCATCAAACAAGGTTTAGTCAACCAACACCACTCAACTCAACATCAACCTTGAAGCATTCAACCAATCATCACAAGAAAAGGAAACAAGTAGAAATCCTTTTCCCTCCAAATATATTTGAACAAAACAGCCACCAACACAATATTACCAAATGTAAAGAATAACTTGCTCAAATCAACTCAATGGAGTAAGCCCAATATCATGAATCAAGTAAAGCAATAACTTGATCAAACAACCTCTATGGAAGCAACTCAACCATCAAACTCAAAACAGCCAACCAACGGTTCCACCAACTCAATGCAAGTAGCAAGACTCACAAACATAAACCCTAGTGCACAATGCTTCCACTACCTCAAACCAGAATTATGCATTCACCAAAACTCTCATCAAGGATAACAATGCATAAGAAGTCTTCAACAAACCAAAAAATAGGATTTACACCCAACCAAAGGAAACCTAGTTGAAAACCTTTTCACTCCAACCTTATTTCAGAAAACATACACCAATCATACTCATAAGGAAAATGTGCCCATACCTTTTTGGAGTAGAAGAAAATTGATCCTTAAAGCTGTCACCACACACAACCCTCAAACTTCCAACCAAGTTAGGGTTAGAACCAAGATAAATGAGCATATATAAAAACTTTCCTTAATACACCTTTTAGCTTCTCTTTTTTAAAAACAACCACCAAAGAAGCCAAAAACACAACCAAAACTTACACCTTATATCTCCATTTTTAAATTTAGCATAGCAAAATACTAATCTCAAAAATACAACCAAAGAAATATCCCCTTATTTCTCCTGTCTTTTAAACAATGCTAAACAATGCCAAAAATCATATCAAGAAAATAATCACACCTTATATTGGCTGCCCTTGAAGAATCCGAAATTCGCGGCACAAAACATGTTTTAATAAAAACGTGACTAATCCATGCACAGCTCCCTCCGCGAGGATCAAAATGCAGACCTCCGCCTATGCAAGGCCCAAACGCAGCCTTCGCTGCCACTAGCCC
This sequence comes from Wollemia nobilis, assembly GCA_028583015.1. Lineage (NCBI taxonomy): Eukaryota > Viridiplantae > Streptophyta > Pinopsida > Araucariales > Araucariaceae > Wollemia > Wollemia nobilis. Next base: position 12,297,540 of record JAQPPZ010000521.1, on the reverse strand, counting down.
ACAAGGGGCTTACGAAGTCCAAGACGGACTTCCTTCCACATAAACGGTCAAGCTTTCCGAAAGATTTTCAAACCACGAGCTCTCCTCTTTCGCAGCGTAAACAGAACATTCAATCGCAGCCAAACCAATTAATTGCCTTTTATTTTTCCAAGAGGTTTTAACCTTAGGAACCTTCTCATATTTATAGTCCATACGTGGACTTTAGAACACGTCGACTGCAAAGAAAAGTAATTTCGAATTTAATCAAAATTTGCTTTCTAAAGGGTTTAAAAACCCTTAAAGTATTTTTAATAAATTAAAAATAATTTCTCCCTTAATTAATTAAATAATTATTTAATTAAAACCTTGAAGGGTTTTAAATAATAATTAAATAAATAATAAAGAGAACCTCCATTGGTTTTAATAAAAACCATTTCCAATGGAATCTCTCCGGATTCTCTTAAAAAGATTCTCTTAGAATCTTCCACCTTTGAAGCCAACACATCCTCTTAACATTAATGTCATTTCCTTTTGACATCAATGACAACTCATAGACAAGAAGCTAGGATCTCAAACCCAAAATTGCCAACACTTTTAATAATACAGGTTACATGTTTGATTCATGATATAATTTTTTGAATGATAAGGGAAGTCATTTTTTTCATATGGAGGAGGAGTGTTCCTAATCACCATTGCTTGTGGTAGTTTTTGGATAGAAGAAAAATCTTAGAAGGTGATGAATACATGTCTAAATCCCATTCCTATAATATTTGATTGTAAGGTATGGATCCACCTAGGCTATTACACTTTGAGAGGTGTTTAAGTGAAAGGGAATTCCTTTTTCTTTCAAAATTCATGGATGCTAATATGGTTATCACAACAAACCTTATACTCATGAGACAAAGGTTTGAATCTCTCTAGTGCTACTTAGGCTTTTAGAAAAATTACAATGGAAGACTGACATGGTGGTTGACGTGGCACCCTTTTGTGCCATGTAATCAATATTTTCACATATATTTTTAACTAATTAGAAATTGATAGATATTAGATTTTAAACATGCCAGTGGATCCCAAGTGGTGAAGAATAAGTGATCATCAACAATAAATGAGTATATGACACATGATAGGCTATGATTTGATATCACTTTTCTAAGGTTTGACGAGTTAATTTTTTCATTTTTTGAGGATTATTAGGGAAAATATTTTGAAGGTCATAAAGTTTTTATATGGAACCATTTTGAGAATTTTCTTTAATTGCATAATTTTTCAAAGATCTATGCATTGGTAACATCAATTTATAGATTTTTTCTAGTTTTAGGGGTCAAATTATGCAAAATAATTCTCAAATCCTATTGCCCTATTTTAAAAGAGCAAGTTTGTCATATTTTTTGTAGTAAAAGTCTTTGACTATATGGATTTGTGATAGTTGAAATATATTGAGTATTTTGGAGGCCTATAAGAAAATAATGTAGGATGTGCTTTAGTCAATACCTCTTAATCCTTTGAGTGATTGATTCAAGTTATTTATGAATATCCAGTTATTCATAATATTTTCCTTCTTATATTTCTTGTCTAGGTACTCTTATAAGTTTCTTATAGTTTTCCTTTATATAGGTTCATGCAAAGCCTCTTTTTATGGTAAAAATTAGGTGGCTCAAGTGCAAGTGGAGGTCTTCAAACAAGGTGATGTATGCTATACGAGGAAAATATATCTTCAAGTCATACCTTATGCAAATATGGAAGGTTGAAAGAGTATTTAGAGCAAGTGATGATATTGACTTCTTTTCTTCATTTGAAGCTCTAGCAAAAGTTATTTTTGGATATATGTCGGAGTATCTAATAGTGGTGGTGATGACTATGTTCCAACCTAAGAAGAAACTTATGCCGAAATTATTTTTTCACCAATGGATTTTAGATGATGTGGAGGATTCAGATTAGTCTACCTCAAAATGTAAAGATACACTAGAGAATTCATTAAGGGGGAGATATTATTGTTACTAATGCCTCAACTTCTTGGCCCCTCAATTTAGGTTTTGAAAATGTAATTTGATTCATGGCCAAGGTTAACATTGTATGATGTAATTTTGGATAGGCTTAAGGGAATTCATTGTACAATGTATTTAATTTATTAGAATATTTTATTATGTTATCCCTATTGACCATAGTTAACCTCGTTATCATTAAAGCCACCTTATAAACTTGTATTTAAACTTAAATCCTTTATCTATATGTATTTGGTTTTTTGATATTGGTATAAATACTCCCTCAATTCCTCATTCAATCATAAAAGGGTTGTGATTCTATGGATATTATAGTGTTTATTTATGGTTCCTATGAGTTCCCACTATATGTTTTCTCTTTCATCCTTTCTTATGATTTCTATATAAGATTTGAGTGGATGGACTACTTCTATTTATTTCTAAAAATATTGTTAATTACAATATCAATAATATAGAAAGAATTTTCCATATGAATATATATACAATATATGTACATAAGTTATAAATAATTTGAAATATAAACTACTTTAGATTCTAATTGATCAAGAAGTAATTTCAAAAATAATTTGTAAGCTACCTATTCAACTTCCTATAAATTGGGTAAATATTTGAGAATAAATAGGTAGATGAATTGGACCATAATAGAGGGGTGTTATGCATAAAATAATATTGAGTTCTATTTTTCTCTAAGCCAGATGGTGACATGTGTAATTAGAACGAAAGATTTTTTGTCTTCTACATGTTGGCATTGATGAGGTTAGAAAAAAGTGAGACTTGACACTAGATCATCGAGTTAAGAATCAATATTGGTATCAATTACTCCAAGATATGCTCATGCTCCTTGGGAATTTAAGAAACCCTACATTTGATTAGATTATTTTCCCCTTGGGAATCAATGTTTTCCATTTTTTCGGTCTCCAACTATGAAAAATTCTTTATTTTTTCAAGTGTATACCACTTTTATTACGATTAAATATATCATTGTTTGAAACATTAAAAAGGTTGTGTATCCCTTAGAAATTACTATTGTTGGACACATCAATAATCTAATTTAGTATGAAAAATTCTAGATATGCTATATTATATCCACATTTTTTGGATCGTATACTACCACTAGCTCTAATAAGGAAGGTATGACTTGAGGAGTTCTACATGAAACACTTAATGTATACTTGATAAAGGTAGCAATTTAGGGATAAATGTTCTCACCTACTTGGTACTAAATGATGTAATTATTATAGTGCAATGGTATGGACCATAGTGAAATGATATGATCTTTTGATATGGGATGAAGATATATTTCTTTTTTAGATGAATCTAAACCTTATGTTTATTTTAAATTGAATGGAGGATTCTATGTTGATTCTTATGCTCTCTATAATTTTACTATTAGCACTACATGATATGTTGAACCCATGTTTAATTGTTACATCTATTATATAAATTTATTAGACTTGTCTATCTCTTTGGATTGAGTTTGTGAGATGATACCAAAATATGAAAGGCAATGTCCACTAGGGTTCTAAGCTAAAAATCCAAGTACACTTGATACAGGCTATGACATATAGAAGCCCTATTATAGGAATGCTAGATATATGGTAGGCTCTCATACCATGTGTGAGGGTGATTATGGTTGTATATCCTAAGTAGATGCACTAAAGTTTTACTAACCATCTTTATTTGTCCATAATTTTATGGATAGGATATAGTGAAAAGATAGAGTTAGTGTACAAATTATTATAGAGATGACACCAAATTTTTCTTAGGAATGTATAATATTTTTATAATATAATTAATTTAGCCAGGCCAAAATTAACCTAGACCTACTAAAATAGTAGATGAGTGGTTGCAAAAGCATCAATGATCTTGTTACCTAATGCCATGGTACCATTTTACTAAATCTATTTATGACCATAAAAATGTGATTATGCTAACTCTTAACGATCTGTAACCTTGAGAAAAATCCTTACTAATGGGATTCTAAGGTCTAAAAGAAATTTATAAAGAAGTGTATAGTGTATATATTTCTATTTACTAGTTTTTAGATGCTATCGAAAACATAAAAATATACATACGACTCCATTTCCTAGCACATGTGTATCTAGTAAAAGTATTGTAGTTATACTAGAAGTTTCTTGCTGATGCCAAAATACCTAGCTACTTTTGAATATGGTACATTATAGATCAATAGTAAGCATGGTATACTAAATGCTACGTAATAATTTTCAAGACGGTACAACAACCCATCCTAAATATGGTGTTATGGAGTTGAATTTCTTTATGTTATTTTATGATAAATAATGACAAATTTGTCATCTAAGGAATAATTTGGGTACCAATAATTGATGCTATATACTTTAGCATGAAGAAAAAAATTATTCCTACATCAATGGGAAGCTTAGATGATTCTCTACCTAGTTCTTATTTCCCTTATGATGTTTGATCACAAAGTGAAATTGCTATACATAAGTCATTCATTTCATATAATTAGAAATTTCTAATTTGATTTATAAATAAAGGAATTGCAAAGACCTATTATTTGATTAAAAAGTAATATCCTTATCCATAATGTAATGACACCACTATCATACTAAGTTATATAGCTCTTTCTTGTATGTGGAATAACATTAGGACATGTTTAAAAGTATCTCAAAATGTTATACACAATATGTCCATTCTAGGCCAAGATGGTACCAAGTGCATAGTTTTTTTTTTTTGTACATGGTGGAATCAGTAGCCGCCATGAATCCAGGCAGGCTGTCCGACTTTTTATGGCCACCACAGTATTCTGTGTTGTTTGCCCCAAAATCTGCCACATAGATCTTTGTGCAGTATGCCCCTATAACCACAATGTTGCGATCATTTTAAACCTTTTATGCCACTAAAAGCACTAGGAAGGGGACAAGAGTTCAATCTGACAAGGCCCAAGATTTGAACCTTGGACCTCCGCCCCCCTTACGAGGTTTGGGGAAATCAATTGGTCTACACCTCGAACCTTCAAGTGTATAGTTAGATGTACCATTATCAAGCTCAATTGGCTATATGGTGTTTAAGATGGCTAAAACCAGCATGCAGTAGAGGCATTATTTCAATTCTTAAACATTTGATATTATTGTGAAGTCTAATGGAACTTCACCTTCCCATATATGACTTGGTTTAGAGGGAATGAGACATGCGATAAATCCAATATAAACATGTGGTAGAAGTTGTGAAGGCTAAGGAAACTTCTATGATTTGTCAAATTTTTATGTGTTGACCACTTTCAAATGATAAAATTTTCTATAAGTCCACATGTATTCCCTCCTAGTCAATGATACAATCCAAGTAAGAAATATTTGTGATGTCAATGGTGTTAGAGTATATTACATTATTGGGTACATGCTAATGTACCACCTTGGGTACATAACTAGAGTAGGAGTTTACTTTAGAGTAAATTTTGAGTTACTTCATGCAATATAATAAATGCACAAGTGTTAGAATGTGCAATGATGTAAATGTGCATGTAGTCCACATGTACATGAGTCATAGGATAAGGTAGATGAAGAGTCATAGGTAGAGTAAAGGCCAAGGCACATATCTTCCTATATATATGCCTTTATGTAAGTAATAAGAGAGAGAGAGTGGAGAGAGATACAATGTTACTATAGTGAGTAGTGAGTAGGTACAATGTAGTTCTTCATTGAAAATTTTGGAGTGTTCAAGTCCTCCATGATATTGCATTGTACTATTTTCGTGAGCTTTCATTAATGGCATATTACTGAGTTATTGCAGAAGTTTATCTCATTATTTTCTTGCATATTATAGTGCCATTATCATATACTTATCATAGCTTACTTATTTCACATCTTGTGGTTGCATTTCCTTCAATATACATCCTCAAAAGCTAACAGTGGTATCAGAGCACATGGTAGATCGATAGGAAATAGGGAGAGCCACAAGAGAGATTGAGAGGAGTTCAAAAATCTCATTTGCAGAATTTTTAAAAATACATTTGGCTGGAGTCTTTCCATAGAGTTGCAAAAAAACTTGTGAAGACTAGGACTCAACATTGATTCCACTAGATTGACAAATCAACTAGTGAAGATTCAGAATCTCTAGATTTAGAGATTTACCATTTTCTAGTTTCTAACACTTTGTTGCAGGAAAAGGAGATTCAAAGAAAGTTGGGAAGCTTCCTACAAGAAAGCTAGGAAGAATATCTTCTTTGGAATCAATCCAGTAGCTGAAGCAACAAAAAAGATTTGGAGACCTAAAAGAAAAGGTCCCATTGCAAGAGTTGTAGACCTGCAAATTGCAGAAGAGAGAAAAAGCTAGAGGAGCCTTATTGCAGATTGAAGAGACTCCAGAAAAGATTCCAGGAGAATATTGGAGGTTGGTGATCTCCATTGAATATTGAAGACTGCAAACCAAGGAGGAGGTCCTAGAAAGAAGACCCCATTGAAGGAGGAAGAGACTCAAGAAAAAGAGTCCTGAGAAGATTGGAGATTGGAGATCTCCATTGAAAAGTTGAAGAGAAGACCCATAGAAGGTCTCATTGAAGAATTTCCAGTCTTGGAAGACTAAATATTGAGAAGGACTAGCAAAGGTCCAGTTCCAAATTCTAGAAGCAATAGATTTTAGAGATCCAAGAGGGAGATCTCATTGCAAAACTTCCACAGTTGAATATTGAAGGAAAGGTCTCATTAAGAATACCAGAAGCTATGAGATTGAAGACCCTAGAGAAGAGGTCTCAAGGAGAAAGAAGGAGAAGGCCATTGAAGCAGATTTCAGAGAAGGCCATTGAAGGAGTTCGTAGGAGAACTCATTGGAGAAATTTACTAGGAAGGAGAAGTTCCTGATAAAGGTTTTTGGGACAATTGTCGCCATCCGAAAACAAGCCCAAAGGAGAAGAATTTGGCAAGAAGTTTGCCAAATTTTGGAGGAGAATAGTGAAGACCTCAAGACAGTCAGAATCTTGAGAAGAAGGCCACCAGATTGGCCAAGATTGAAGTCAGAATTTGACAAGGAGGTTGAAGGAGAAAGGAGATAGAAAAGCCACCAAATCTGAGAGATTTGGGGATTGCCATTAAAGGCTATTTTGGAGAAAGGAGATTGTTGGTTTTACAGCAGAAAAGTGAAGGCTTCTTGAAGGAAAATCTCAGCTGTGATTTGGAGGAGTTTCCTACCAAATTTGTGAGATTCAAGGACAACACTTCCAAAGGAGAAATTGACTACGAAAGGGCAGCAATTCGGGCAGCATTACTAGCTGCAAAACTTTAGATCTAAAGAGTGCATTATGAAGGAAGAGAAAAGCCACCAAACTACAGTTTTAGGGCAGCAAGTTAGAGGGTTTCAAAGCTGCAAATAGGTGAGCTAAAGAGCTATTTCGGACAGCAAGGAAGAGCTGCGATTTCATCCATTACAAGGCAGCAGTTAGGTGATTCAAATCACCAAGACAACCATCATCTACAGAGATCATTAAGGTAAGCAACTTTGGTGCAAAAGGTTCATTAGTTGAACATTACTTATTTGGTTCATTATTAAGTTTCATTAAGCACCATATTAGAGTTTAAAAGTTGCAAGAAGAAGGTTGCATATTAAAGTCTTCAAGGGAGTGCATAAGATAGTTTTTACAAGGGTTATAACCTACACACAAAAGGAGGAGTTAGATATATTTTGAAAGAAAGAAAAATATCAACATCCTACCTTCTAATTAAAGCAAAGAAGACATTATCCATAAGTGATAGTTGCATAGTTTATAGTGCATATTTCAAGTTACTTTTAAAGAGTTCACTTACAGGAGCAATAAGGAGAAATTGCTATTGCACTATACTAGTTATTACAGGTGGATTAAGTATTCAAGTTAAGGGTGAAAATTAGTGCAAAGTTAAGTTGCATGATTAAGAGCTTGGATTTATTATTGCTAAGTTAACCAAGCAAAGGAGAGAGTTGTCTAGCAAGGAAGACAACATCAAATCATCACTTGCCACCAAGGAGTAGTGCAAAGAAGCCACCTCATCAAGGAAGAAAGAAAGCTTGCAAAAGGAGATTTAAAGATCTCAAATATAGGTGCAAATTTAAGGTATTCTATTCTAACTATTGCAAAGAATTTTGCATTAGATTATTGCACCATAATATTCTTGTCCTACGTAGAAAAATAGGATAAAGCTAGAGTGTCTCAAAGACACTACAACAGCTTGCAAAGCATATCTACAAAGCGGCCATTTCAGCAAAATAAAGGAGCAAATTTTAGGCTAAGGAAGAGAGCCAACGAAGGGCTCACATTAGCCAAGTTTCAAGGTGTCTAAAGACACCATATCCATCATCGAATCTAGTGCCTATAGCAGCATTAACCTACAACAACAAGACCTACGTAAGGAGCTCATCATCTATTGCATATCGATGTAGAGAAGATAGCGCTAAGGACAACACATTGCAAGTATAAAGAAGCAAATTACAAGGTGAAAACAAAGGTGCATTACCCAAGCTACAACTTGGATGAACCACTAGCTAAAATGAAGCACCTAAAGCCACCGTTGGAGCACCATAGAACCACCATTGCAGCGCTCTTGAATCACCATAGCTGGAGCCAACCTCACAACATCACCATTCGCTTGGAAAGAAAGCGTTGAAGACAAGACACAAAGGGCATCCATTGGCAAGAAGTATACAAGGAATAAGAGATGTTGAAGGGAGTCTTACATGCATGAAATTGGAGCACCACTTACAATTTAGATCCTAGGCATCTTGTGCCACTTGGCACATCCGAACAAGGCGCCCATATACTCCTTAACGTATGCCTAGGAAAGAAGCGCTCAAAGAGAAAGTAATACCTATTGTTGAGCATTGAATAACATCATTTGGAGGTTACAAGGCATAATCATCATAAGGGAGAAATGAGCATTGAAAGAATCTAAACCAATGCCCATCAAGAATGTAACTCTCAAGGTGCCACTTGTCTAACATTTCAAGGAGCATCCAAGCTATTTAAGCACCCAGTCTTGAAGGAGAATGCAAGGAAGAACAGAAGTGCATAGTCAAGCATTAAAGAAGGGAGTCAAAGCACCATTAAGGAGGAGAAGAAGGTACCCATGAACATTGATTGATCTCTACCATACACAGTGAAATGTGGGCACACATTCTTTAGCCCAAATGTGATCATTGCAAATCCGTAGGCAATAAGCGTATTCATTGGACCTTGGGGTTTCAAAATGCTAAAGTTGAAGACACCAAACTATTGCTGACATTGAAGGAGGAGAGATAGAATACATCACTCATTTCGAGCATGTAAACCATTACTTGCACCAATACAATGAATGAATATTCAAAGAGGACTTAATATAGTCCAAGGTGCGTAAGAGGAGAAAGTTTATGCACAAGCATCATACGTTGGAGATTGGAGCCAATCAATGCACACATATTGCAAGTAAGGTATAGTTTTACCTATATAATATTTACTTTCCTAAGTTTAGGGAGTTATAAGGTGCCTAATACAAGGTTGAAAGTTATTTATTAATGCATTGAAATATCAACCTTAGAAAGTGAGAAAGCAATTTTAGCAAAGGGAGTATATCCTAGAAGATATTATAAATTGCTTGAGATTTAAACATTATAATATTTGCAAATATTTAATTTAGGAGATATAAGGGTTTCTACCTTGGATAATTAAAATAATATTTTGCAAATATTATTATTATTTTCTAAAATTCCAAATTAGGGAGTTATAAGGTATACTACTTCAAATTTTAGTTTCTTGGAATTTAGAAAAATTAAACCATTGAAAAGGGAAGGTTAAAGGAGCAAAACCATTAATTGCTTAGAAGTTGGAAATAGCATTTTGCATTAGTCTCTTACATTAATTTTTGAGACATTAATCCAACTAAAAGGTCTTGAAGGAAAAGAACCTTATTAAAACTTGAAGGTGCATCACTATTTATCTTTAGCTTTCTACTTACTAATCAATAGGGAGACATAAGGCAAGAAAGTGAAGTTGAACATTAGGGAGACAAAAGGAATTCAACTTAAATTAAGAAAGCTAAGCATACTATCAAGTTTCATAGTGCATTCAAACACTTGCTAGATAGAAGCACTTTACAAAACTTGCTAAATTGGAAAGTTCTTAGCAAAGTTGAACATATACTTGAAACTAGGGAGTCATAAGGTAGACTACTACAAAGGATCTATCAAAAATATTCACAAAATACTAAAGAGATAAAAAAATTCTACACTGATTTGATTCAGCCTAGAATTCAGATAGAAAGATTTAATATTCTCAAGTGACAATAATATATTGACATTAAAGAGGTAGAAAGATGTCAACATCAAAGAATATAGTGATCAATGACATGAAAACAACTATTAGAAAGGAAAGGGCAAGTGTTATAAAAATTGGAATCAAGAATTTACTTATAAAATTTGAAGGAAACTTAGATCTTACTTCAAAAATAATTCATGGTAAAGTTTTCGAAGAAAAATTTGAAACCTTGGAATATTATCTACATGCTCAACTCAATGAAGCAATTTATAATGGATATAATGATATTCAAATTCCTTTAGAAATTGGTAGCATATTATATATGGCATTACTTACATTCAAATGTTACAAGGATGAGAATGTAGAACAAAAAGGATTGATTGAATCACTTAAAAAGAAAACAACAATGGATGAATCCATTTTAGAGAAGATATTTCAATCCTCAGGAAGTATTGATACTTCAAGTTATACTAACTCAAAATCTTATCATGATATCTTTAGTGTGTGTTCAAAAGCCTCTGTACATAATAGAAATAGTACTCAGAAGGGCAAAGACAAAAAAAAGTACTTTTGTAGGAATCATGTGATAGCACAACCACTTATGAAAGTATTGTTGTGGCTGATCCACAACACACCCCAAACTTGGGGACCCACATTTTTTGCATGCTTTCACAGACAATCTCAGTGACCTAGATGCTAAAAATCAAGAAAAAGGGGCAAAATTGCACAAGGATGAAAAGTGTCGCGAAATCGCGACATGTCGCAAAATCGCGGCCAAAAATGAAAAAGTGTCGCGAAATCGCGACAGGTTGCTCTATCGCTGCCAGAAAATGAAAAGTGTCGCGAAATTGTGACATGTCGCAAAATCGCGATCAAACCGGTCAAACGGGGCAGGAGGCAGAAAGGTGTCACGAAATCGCGACATGTCGCAAAATCACGGGTCAAACCAGTCAAACAGGGCAAAGCAGAAAAGCGTCGCGAAATCGCAATAAGAAACGACAAAGGAGCATGAAGAGGAAATATGTCACGAAATTGCAACATGTCGCGTTTTCGCGGCTCCAAACGACGAAGTTGTACGAAACGAAAAGGGCGTAGCGAAATCATGACATGTTGCAAAATCGTGGTCAACGACAGCAGCTAAGCAGCCCGAAGTGGAAAAACGTCACGATTTCACGACAGGAAAGCAGCGAAGGTGCATGAAACAAAAAAACATCGCGAAATCATGACAGAATCGGGCGAAAAGGCATGAAACAAAAAATGTCACGAAATCGTGACAGAAACGAGCCGAGTTGTACGGAAAGCAAAATATGTCGCGAAATCACGACATGTCGCGTTTTCGCGGCCAAGAAGGCGGACAAGGCTGCATGCTATTTTTTGGACGCGATTTTCATGGAACCGTTACAGAACGTGCAGAAAAGTGTGGGACACGTGGCGTACAGGCTGCAGAAGCGTTACAGAGAAGATCAAACGTCTTAATGTCGAGCATAAAGCTAAAATACGAGCAGCCACTAGAAGATGAAACGAACCGTCGTGGAAGGAGAATCAATTCAACAACAAGTTTAAAAGCAGAGGCGCAGATTGGTGCAAGGGTCGGAAACCGCTGGAGCAGAGTTGCAGTGCTAGAGGCCAGAGGGTCATTCCGGGCTCGCTTGGGGCTGTTTTCTCTCCTTTTTGCTTGGTTTTGAGAAAACCAGAGAGTCTGCTATTGTAACATGATTTATTTTTAATGCAGAGTGTTCAAAAATTTGCATCTTGTTGGCAAGAAAGAAGGAGTTATTTTCTGCATGCATGTTTTAATGTTTATCTTTCCCTTTTTCGATTTCTAGGCTTATAGATGAAGTTTAATGCAAGTTCTCTTGGTTGCTTCATGCGAATGTCTAAATCTAAAAAATAACAGTAAACCCCAGAGACAAGCACTTAACTTATCTGGATTGTGCATGTTTGCAGGTTCAATAGGTTAGGTTGCATGCATGGAAACCTCACATCTTCGGTTTTGCCAGGACGGGATGGCATCAAACCGAATGCAATTTTAAATTTCTTTTCTTTTGCATTTTATTTTTCTTCTTGCTGCATTTTATTTTCAGAAGTTCCAATTTTATTTACAAGCATTAAAATAAAATAAAAAAATTAAAAAACTCCAAAATCCATAAATAATTCCTTCATGCTATTGCATTTCATCAATTTACATTTTGAAGTTACAGCATGGTCATTTAAGGATCAAATCACATTTACTTTATCAGGGTTCAATGAACAATCATTAATTTTTCACAGTAAAATAAACCACAGTGCCCCTTGTTTTCAGTTACTTGCAACCACTAAGGTGTTCCAAGCATTTAAAATAAATATCTTCATTTAAGATTATTAATACATAGATGCAGAATGCTAACATAACAGGAACCTTGGAGAAATTGTTTCTTTGCAAGCAGAGGATTTAGAACCCAAATCCTATCGGAGAGTGTGTTTTCACAATCGGGTGAAAATACCACTCAACAGATTGGCGCTAGAAGGAGGGCCTGAAATGTTTATTTTATCGTGATTTTTAGATGCTACGGGTTTATAATTATTTAAGAATTTTAAATTGCTAAATATTTCAAGCATCTTCGGCCTCTAACACCACTCAACGGATTGGTACTAGGAGGGCCGAACGGGTTTATTTTTAGTGTTATTTAAATTTAAATTTTTTATGCTTTAATCCTCTAACACTCAGCAGATTGTAAAAAGGACGGCTTGAATTTATTTACTTTTTCTATTTTAAGCAATTCAGGTATGTCGTATATTATTTTTTTGATTGTTCATACAGAATTAAGGTGATTTGATTTAATTTTTTAGAATTTTGGTCTCATGCAATTACTTTTCATTTGATTTTAATGAATACATCTCTTAGTTGATGCTAACTTGATTTTTTTTTTTAAATTGCAGGTTGAATATTCAACAGATTTGGTTCTAAAATTACATTTTAAGTTTCACTAATGGCAACACTTGAGGAGCAAAGGGTATCCCTGAGAGCTGAAATAACATCTCTAAGAGAGAGAATGGTATTAATAATGGAGGATTATTATGAGGGTTTACATGTGATACCCTATCATATTCCTACAATGTTATTGGATTTTTTATGGTGTTTTAATCAAGAGGTGCCACTAGGATACTTGCAAAAACTGCATGTCTACAAGGATGCATTATGTAAATTCCAGATTTTTTATGAGGAGGTAGCTTGTAAGTTATTTGCATACATTTTGGATGATAGACCATTCTTTTGGTATAGCCAACTACCCATGGAGGTTAGGACTTCTTGGATACAATTAGAAGCAGCCTATCTTCATCATTTTGGTAATCAAGTCGACTTAGAAATATTGAAAAATCAGTTTACCTCCATATGTAAAGAGCCTAATGAATCCTTGAGTCAATTCAATGGAATATTTCGTGAGTTGCACTCCCAAATGTGGGAAAATTTTAACACATTGGAAGAGGAAGCCATGGAAGTATACCTAGGAGCCATACACCCCACACTTGCTTCACTCATTGAGGAAAAGCTGAGTGGTTTGTCCCTAGAGAAAATCCATGAGGTCTTAGAAGAGATAGAACGACAAGGTCTTGAAGAAGAAAAGGCACAACATGTTCACATGAGAGATTGTTCTTTTGATGCCAACCTACACCAACCATCAAACATAGCACCCTCCACTCCAATGATACCTAAGGTGAATGATCAAGGGGATGAATTTGAATACCCAAATTTTATGACCACCTTAGATGTAGTCCAAGAGGAGGTGCAAATTGCTAAGACAACATCCACTAGTGAGGATCATGTAGAGATACATGATTATCTAGATGAAGGGGTTCTAAATTCAACAATGTTTGATATATGTGATAAGACGGAACCCACCATAGAATTAAATGAAGTGGTTGAAAGTGAAATTGGAAGAAAACCAATAAATGAATTTGAAGACATGATAGAATTTCACCACTTGTTCTTGGAAGATACTATTGATGAGATGTGTAAAATTAAGGATCAAGAAATTCTTCACCCTCCAAATTATGATAAAATTGAATCATGGGTTACTAATTTGGACAATGATAGCCTTATAAATTTGAATTCAAGAAATAACCCACTTTTGGAAATAATTGAACCATCTAAGGAAGGTGAAGATGAATTTGATGAGAAACACATTGATGATTTGGAAGATGTTGAAGAAATAGTTGAACGTCACCACTTGATTTTGAAAGATGATTATTATGATGCTTGGAAGAAGTGGGAAGATTTCACTCATTCCAAAGCTACTAATGAAACTTGTGTGCCAATTGATATGCAGGACAACATAATTGCCTACTCAAAGGAAGATATTACAACTCCTGTACAATTTGAGGATGTTTTGGAAGAGGGTTTCAAATCTCATCAAATTTTGGAAGATTATAATGATCCTATTGCCAAGGACAAAGAAAGAAGAGAATCTATGAATGAATCAAAAGATCATGTCACAAATGCCATGGAGTTTCATCCCACAAGTTTGGAAGATAATTTTTATAATGGTTGGGGAAGATATGATAATGCATTCTTTTCTCACATCCCTATAAATGAAACTCATATTTCACTTGATATGCAGGATGTTGAACCTTCTACATCATACGAAGATCTCATATTCACAAGATTTGAAAAGGTGACAAAATTTGATCATGTTGAATATAAATTCATTGAAAGTGTGGATGCAAGTTTGCATGATGATTTGGAGGATTCAAATGAAGAGATACCATGGATAGTGAACAAAGAATTAGAACCAAATGACAAAGAGATTGATCAATTGGAAGCAACTCAAATGAAGGATCATCAAGATGAGTCATGGGACATACACTTTGACCAAGAATGTTTGAGGATTGAAAAGGATGACCATATTTTGAATTTAAATAATTTGAATGATGAAATGTCATTAAAGGTAAATGAAAAACAAGGTATAATTTTTAATCACACCTTTAATAACATGGTTTTAATGAATGGAAAAGAAGTTGATGCACTTGAATTGTTAAACCAAATTCATCAACAATTACTAATTGAATCTAGGATAAAAACTTTTAATGATCCTAATTTAGTAAATATCCTAGATGCTTGTAAATTGTTACACAAATTTGATTGGCCTACAAATTTGGAAAATGATTTGGCTTTGAAATTTGTAGAAATAGGCTCCTACTTACAAAATTGCATATTTGAAAAGGATAGCCTAATTCTAAATCAAGGAGGGGATTATGAAGTTTACATTTTAAAGAATAGACATGATAAAATTGAAAATCATTTATTGTCTAATCATTTTAGTAATTTGATGCTCACCTATGGGAGTATTATTGGAACTAAATCAAATTGGTATGGTGAGCATGGAAAGTGGAAGTTTGTTGCATTGTTTGGTCTAGTGTTGTTTTTGTGGGATTCCCGCAACATTTGGCATGCATATCACGTTATATTTTTGTTGAAATGTTCTAATCATGTTTGGGATCCAGGAAAGTGATAAGCCAAGCTTTGCATCATCTTGTATTATAGTGTACATTTGTATATAGATTTTGGTTTTTGGTTTTTGGTTTGTGTTTTCAAATTTTCATTTTTGGGATTGCAGTTTGGTTTTGGATTGAATAAGTTTTAATTTAAAGTTGTGTGTTTATTTGACATTTTTTGTTTGTTTATATAAAAAAAAAAAAGAGATGAAAAAGTTGCCTTGAGATGCTAACTTATGTTCTAGATCGGGAGAATATGGAACATTGGAATTGTCTTGTAGAAGCTCCACAAGTAACACAAACAATTTAATAATATCGTTTGAAACTTGTGATGCATGAAGTAGTCAGTTATATGGCAACATTTCATCTGCATTTCAAAGGACAATGCATTCATATTACATCTCACTTTGCAAATACATGCCATCTTAGTTGCATATGCATTTCAAATACAAATCATTAAAGTGTGTCAAATCCTCTTAAGGTTATGCTATCACATAAATAAGAAGAAAATCCTAAGGTTGGGAACTGAGTCTTGAGATATCTAGAACCAAGCACGTCTTATACATTAAAAAGGATCTTGAGTAAAATGATCAAAACCTAACTTGGAAGAAAAGGTTGGGCGAAAGAAGTATTTCATGTCTATCCTATTTATGCAACATGATCCTTAAAACAGTGGTTTTGACCACTTCCATAAAGCTTAAAGCCTAAAATCAGAGTAGTAAGGATAGGGCTAAATCCTCATCGAACTTAGGTTGAGGATCCAATTCCCCAAAGCTTTGATTTGACCTACATGGAGTAGTAAGGATAGGGCATAAATTCTCATCTCGCTTAGGTTGAGAATCTGATTCCCCAAAGCTCCTATGTCTCATTTCATAATAAATCTTGGATTGGAAGGATCGTACTATTTGTCCTCTGCAAAGGATGGGTAGTCATCCCCAAGGTCTAAGCAATAAAATTAATATTTTCCATTTACATCTAAAGTTTGGATTGGAAGGATCGTACTACATGTCCCTAGCAAGGATGGGTAGTCATCCCTAAGGTCCAAGAAGTAAAAAATAAAATTTTCCCATCTCATATTTATATTGGATTGGAAGGATCGTACTACTTGTCCTCTGCAAAGGATGGGTAGTCATCCCCAAGGTCCAAAGAAATGAAGATAAGTTTTGGATTGTGGGGTTAGATATGCCCATGCATGGCAACATGTCTTGTCTAAAAAACAAGACCACCGATTGTCCAAAGGGTTAGACTAGCATGACCATTTCTTCCATAATTGGTTAAATTATTTTGCTCAAAGTGAGGTAATGAATTCTAAATCAGAATAGTAAGGATAGGGTTAAACTCCCATCTCGGTTAGGTTGGGAGTCTGATTCCCCAAAGTTCTGATTTCACATTCACTTGCACATGGGTTCAAGATAGTAGGGACTCATAACCAACTTTGGGATATAATAAGCAATTCATATAGTTGATCCTAAGAGGGTTTGATAATCTTGAATGTTTGTGTATGATACTAGAAGAAAGACTATGCCTTTTATAAAAGCAAAATCTCTAAGCATATTTATTAGGTTACACAAATCATTCACAATCTCACATATGCATTCATGTAAAACTGACAATGGAATGTTGATCAATTTCAAACGATAGGGAATGAAATTCATTGCACACATCGAGCTAATACTTGATGATTCTGATGATTCATATACTTCTGATCTTTGGGCATTTGTTTATATTTGTTTATGTGCTAACACATGTTTTCGTGTTTGTATACTTCCAGGTAGGGTTCTCACTAAAATGCTCAAGAGCATTTGACAGCAGAGTCGCCATTTGTTGTGGCTGATCCACAACACACCCCAAAATTGGGGACCCACCTTTTTTGCATGCTTTCAAAGAAAATCTCGGTGACCCAGATGCTAAAAATCAAGAAAAAGGGGCAAAATTGCACAAGGATAAAAAGTGTCACGAAATCGCGACATGTCGCAAAATCGCGATCGAAAATGAAAAAGTGTCACGAAATCGCGACATGTTGCTCCATCGCTGCCAGAAAATGAAAAGTGTCGCGAAATCACGACATGTCGCAAAATCGCGAGTCAAACCGGTCAAACGGGGCAGGAGGCAGAAAGGTGTCGCGAAATCGCGACATGTCACAAAATCATGGGTCAAACCAGTCAAAGAGGGCAAAGCAAAAAAGTGTCACGAAATCGTGACAAGAAAGAAAGGAGCATGAAGAGGTCACGTTTGCGAAAAGGAGTGTACGAAGAAAAGGATAGCAAAATGTGAATGTCGAAAATCATGAGTCACGATGAGTAAGGCCGAAGTGGAAAAACGTCGTGATTTCGTGACAGGAAAGCAGCGAAGGTGCATGAAAGAAAAACGTCGTGATTTCATGACAAAATGAAAGGCATGAAATGAAAAACGTCATGATTGTGATAGAAAGAGCGAGTAGGAAAGCAAAATATGTCGCGATTTCGTGACATGTCATGTTTTCACGGCCAGGAAGGCGGACAAGGCTGCATGCTATTTTTTGGTCATGATTTTCATGGAACCGTTACAGAACGTGCAAAAAAGTGTGGGACACATGGCGTACAGGCTGTAGAAGCGTTACAGAGAAGATCAAACGTCTTAATGTCGAGCATAAAGCTAAAATACGAGCAGCCACTGGAAGATGAAATGAACCGTCATGGAAGGAGAATCAATTCAACAGCAAGTTTAAAAGCAGAGGCACATATTGGTGCAAGGGTCGGAAACCGCTGGAGCAGAGTTGCAGTGCTAGAGGCCGAGAGGCCATTCTGGGCCTGCTTGGGGGTGTTTTCTCCCTTTTTGCTGGTTTTGAGAAAACCAGAGAGTCTGCTATTGTAACATGATTTATTTTTAATGCAGAGTGTTCAGAAATTTGCATCTTGTTGGCAAGAAAGAAGGAGTTATTTTCTGCATGCATGTTTTAATGTTTATCTTTCCCTTTTTCAGATTTCTAGGCTTATAGATGAAGTTTAATGCAAGTTCTCTTGGTTGCTTCATGCGAATGTCTAAATCTAAAAAATAACAGTAAACCCCAGAGACCAGACACTTAACTTATCCTGGATTGTGCGTGTTTGCAGGTTCAATAGGTTAGGTTGCATGCATGGAAACCTCACATCTTCGGTTTTGCCAGGATGGGATAGCATCAAACTGAATGCAATTTTAAATTTCTTTTCTTTTGCATTTTATTTTTCTTTTTGCTGCATTTTATTTTCAGAAGTTCCAATTTTATTTACAGGCATTAAAATAAAATAAAAAATTAAAAAACTCCAAAATCCATAAATAATTCCTTCATGCTATTGCATTTCATCAATTTACATTTTGAAGTTACAGCATGGTCATTTAAGGATCAAATCACATTTACTTTATCAGGGTTCAATGAACAATCATTAAATTTTCACAGTAAAATAAACCACAGTGCCCCTTGTTTTCAATTACTTGCAACCACTAAGGTGTTCCAAGCATTTTTATTAAATATCTTTATTTGATATTATTAATACACAGATGCAGAATGCTAACATAACAGGAACCTTGGAGAAATTGTTTCTTTGCAAGCAGAGGATTTAGAACCCAAATCCTATCGGAGAGTGTGTTTTCACAATCGGGTGAAAATACCACTCAACAATTCTATAAAATTGGATTCAATGACAAGAATAAAGAAGAAGAATAAGGGTCCGAAGGATTGGTTCAACAATTAAAACACTTTTGTAGGAGTGTGGAGACCAAGGTTCCAATCCCTCAGGCCCTGTAGTACCGGTTGGCATGTCGCATCAGCATATTTAGCTATGTAAAAGGTTTTACCTAATGCAACTGGAGGTTATAATGGTGACAAGGAGTGAGATTCAAACCCATGAAGAGGTATAAAAAAATCTTACTGAGTTAACAATTCCTCTATTTTAATAAAAAATAAGAAGAATAAGAATAAGAAGAAGAACTAGATCAAGGAATGATACAGTGCAAAATAAATTAAAGATAATACAAAGGATGGGATCAAGCTAAAGAACATCTAAAGGACGAAGATTTATGTTGAATACTAAAGTCTTCAATACCCAATTAATGTAATACAAGGGGGTGTTAGAGTATATTACATTATTGGGTATATGCTAATGTACCATCTTGGATACATAACTAGAGTAGGAGTTTACTTTAGATTAAAGTTTGAGTTACTTCATGCAATATAATAAATGCACAAGTGTTAGAATGTGCAATGATGTAAATGTGCATGTAGTCCACATGTACATGAGTCATAGGATAAGGTAGATGAATATTCATGGGTAGAGTAAAGGCCAAGGTACATATCTTCCTATATATATGCCTTTATGTAAGTGAAGAAGAAGGTGAGAGACAAAATATTACTATAGTGAGTAGTGAGTAGGTACAATGTAGTTCATTAAAAATTTTGGTGTTAAAGTCCTCCATGATATTGCATTGTAATATTTTTGTGAGCTTTCATTAATGGCATATTACTGAGCTATTGCAAAATTTTGTCTCATTATTTTCCTGCATATTATAGTGACATTATCATATACTTATCACAAATTACTTATTTCACATATTGTGGTTGCATTTTATTCAATATACATCCTCAAAAGCTAAAAAATGGTATACTTACCTATATCTAGTTGGATGTTATGCAAACACAAAGTATCTAAAACTTGGCACACATGTTTATTAATTTGTATGTCTGGTTGAACATGATAATATCATCCAAGTAGACAATTATGAAGGATCCTATGAATAGATATATGATGTCATTCATAATGTGTATGAATTCTTCGAGGATGTTGGTCAAGATAGAAGGCATAACTAACCACTAATACAATCCTTCCTTTTTCTTGAAGATTATCACCTATATGTAAATGGTATCAATAGGTACTTGATCATAATCTTACTTGAGGTTGATATTATTGAAGTATCATATCTCTTGGAGTTGTTCTTATCAATTAATGGTAAAGTATGCCTATTTTTGACTTGATTTTTTTGAGTATCCTATGGTTTATTAGGTGCCAAATCCATCATTCTTTGATGTTAGAATAATGGGATTACCATATGATAATAGGGTAGCACTATCTTCCTTTGGTCTATTGGCCCTTATATCTAGTTGAATGTCATTTTCTCCCAAAATAAATAGTGGTACAAAGGGATTTTTGGGCGAGATGAATTAGAATAAGGTGAGTTTGATACTTCATTGAGTAGTGTAATGAAACTCCCTTGGGATCCTAAAAAATATTAGATTGTGGAAAAAGTGGGAGATCCATTATTGAGATAAGGGTGTGACAATGGTGAACTTCTTAACACTATGGCTATTAGGACAAACTATAAGAAGCACAAAATCTTAGGCATAAGAAAAAACTTCATGTATTGCTTTATAGAAAATGTTTTCACCTTTTTCTAAGGGAGCTACTTTGCAATCTTATATATCATCTCTCTAATATGCACTAATAATTGCTATAAACAAACTTATTAGGTAACTTGGTTATAAAGAATTTAATATCTTCCTAGAAAGACATTATAAATATCCAATAATGCCATGTCATAGATGACTATGCCATACATTGATTTGATACCTTATAGGATTGTATATTTCATCAATCTCAATCTCAAAGGGATGAGTAACATATGACAAGGCCAACACCGATGTTCAATAGAGGTACTATTTTATTTCTTCAATTATTACCTATTATTGTGAAGTCCAATGTAACCTCACTTTCTCAAACATTAGGGGTCATGAGACATGTGAGAAATCTAATATAAACCTATGGTAGAAGTTGGAAAGTAAAAGAATAATTTTAAGCTATATTAGGTTCTTGGGTGTTGGCCACTCCTAGATGATGCATATATTATGTGCATTCACATGCATTCCCTACTAGTTAATGGCATACCCTAGGTGAGAAATTTATGTGATGCCAAAGGTATATTTACCTATATTTGCTTGGATTTCATGCTATCATAAAGTTTCCAAAACTTGGAATGAATTCTATAGATGTTATTCCCATATTTAGTTGAACATAATAATATCATCCAAGTAGATGATCATTAAGGATCCTATGAATAGACAAATATTGTTATTCATATTGTACATGAATGTTTTCAGGATGTTGGTCAAGCCAAAAGGTATAACTAGCTACTCATTCTCTTTCCCTTGTATTAAATACCATATTCCATATGTCAATGAGGTTAATAGATATACGATCATTAATTAATTTGAGCTTGAAGGATAACTATTTTTTATTATAGTCCAATAGTAATAATTATTTTGTAGAGAAGGATATCTATTATTGATTGTAATTTTTACTCAGCATCCTATAGTTGAAACATATTTTTTGTCAAGTCCTATCATTATTTTGTGATAGCATAATGAGACTACCACATGATTATGAGATAGTTTTTATAAATTTTTAGTCTTTCAACTTTTATATTTAGCACCAATTATCATCATTCTTCTAAAAGGATCAATAGTAGAACAAGTTATTAGAGAGAGATGAGTCTAGAATTAGGTCAATTTGATGCTTTATTGAGTAGTACAATGGAACTCCCTTGGGATCCTGAAAAACATTAGATTATGGATGAAGTAGGGAACCTATGTATTGAGACTAAGAAAATTATTGTGTTAGCACAATAAGGAAATATTTCTTGGGGCTATATTTCATAAGGTAAAGCATAAACAACACAAAATTCTAGGTCTAAGAAATAAAAATTTTGCATTGCTTTATAGAAATCAAAATTATTCTTTTGTAAGGGAGATACTCTAGAATATTGTACATCATATCTCTAATGTGCACTAACCATTATTATAGAAAAATAGGGTGACCAAAGAGATAAGATATTCCTAGCAAAACATAGACATATCTAATGATACCACATCATAGGTGACTATGTCACACATCAATTTGATTCCATACTGAAGAGTAGATTACTTTATAGCTCAATAAATTTCCCTATATGAAACCAAATTAAAGAGTAATATAAATGATTTTCCATGGTTTGAAAGCCTAGGTTCTTGACTATGTCTTCCAAAATGACGTTTTTTTTATTCGGATGCCAATGATGATGTGGAGAGGGTTACCATTTATCTAATGATAGGTGTGGAATAAATACTCTCATTTTTTTAAATATGATTAATATTAAATCATATCCTATCTATTGATATTTTGTACTAATGAATGTGGTGTTTGTTTTTTGTTCTCTATCATATGAGGATGAATAGTCATTCACCTTTGTATGCACCACTAATATGTAATATTGTATGATGAAATCTACATCACTATGCATGTGGGTCTTATGGTAGCTATACCAATAATTATACACCTTTTCTTTACCATTTTTCTATGCTATAGGCAGTTTGGGGATTAATAGTATTAAAGGTCCCATGGGCACTAGCATTGTAGGAATTTTGGCAATTGGAGGCTTCTAATTTGGTGTTCATATTTTATATTATGCTAAAGTTAGGCCCTTCTATTTGTATTGAGATATCTCTTATAGATTTTATGTGAAGTAAAATTTATATGCTAAGAAGTATAATTAAAAGTATTTCATATCTACGTGAAGATGATACTTTAATCTAATGACATATTTGAGTACTTGCTTCTTGATGGTATTAACTATAAGGTTATTGAGAAGTTCAGTGAAATTGTTAGTGTATTTTTGGATAGTTTCATCCATATTTTGGTGCAATTATTAAAATACAAATAATTATCTTTGTTATAGTGTAAGTGATAAGACCAATCACGAGCCACATTAACAAAGGATTCCAATGATTTCACTATTCCACTTCATATTTTATCCTACTGCTTGTGTATTCCCATCGACATGAAATCAACGTCAACATACTTAGGACTATGAATACAATATTTTTAGAGTCTATAAAATGATTAGGTAGCATAATGAGCTTTGGTGTAAGTTATAATACCAATCATGAGCCATATTAACAAAGGATACCAATAAATTCACTATTCCACTTCATATTTTATCCTACTGATTGTGTATTCTCATCAACATGAAATCGACTTCAATATCCTTAAGATAATGAATACAATTTTATTAGAGTCTACAAATTGATTAGTAGCATAATAAGGTTTGAGATGCTAACTCCACTTTTCTAAACCATTGTAATTAATCTAACTAAGAAGATTGAAATGCCAATATTTATCCTTACATTTAGAGGGATGTGGATTTAAAAAGACATAGGGTTAAAATTTGAGGATTTGAATCTTATATTAACTATGAGATTCCAAAATTGCCTAAAGAAAATATTTCTATGTTATTTTAGAGTGTCTTAAATTATATTCTTAACTTTTGGTGCCTTTATCTCTAGTTACATAGTTAATTTATCTATTCTTGAAATTCCTTTGTAGGTGTGACTTTCCTCATCATACTCAGAAACAAAACCTTATGTGGTGTCTTTGTTCTTATACCACAAGCATGTGTGAAAAAGCATCCATTGGTGAAGTGTACTGCAAGGTTTTATTATGGACAAGGATGCCTGCAAAGACAAATGATATAAAGAGATTCAATGAGCAAGAAGATAGTTATGGTTCCACTTGATATGCATTGTAGGACCCATGGCATATTGGTATGGATTGACAACTTATAAAACTAGCTTATGGTACTTGCAAGTTATATTAGAATTGCATAGCAAGAAAGCAAAGCATATGGATGTTCTTTGGACTCAATGAAGAAATACACCATACAAGACAATAAACACAATGGATGATGATGTAAATTCACTACGTAATACAAGAATATTGTATTAAGTATTAAACTAATGTGTAAATATCTAATATAAGGGTGAAATATTGTAGGGTGTAGAACACTCTATTTTCCTAGACAGGTAGAGACAATATGTAGGACAGATCATTAAGAAGAACCAAAAGATTGAAAATAGAAAATATTTCCAAAGAAAAAGTAGATAGCATTAATTTATTTCACTAATATTTATACAAGATCTATACATAACCAATAAATTAATTGAAAGATGAACCCATTAGTTTCAAACTGGCCAAAAAGTAATTTTAGAAATAGTTTGTAAACTATCTCTTTAACTTTATTTATGTTGGGTACCAATTTGAGAATGAACATGTGGCTAAATTATGACATCAAACATTACTAAGTGCTATGTATTTTATGTCTATATGGTGATATGTATAGTTGGCACCAAGGATGCGTCATATTATACACATTGGCACATAAGAAGTCATTGATCCATAGTAAGATTTGGTGCTAGCCTATTTAGTAAAGAGTATAGATAGGTTCCACAACCTACAAGATATATTGGCCTTGGTGTCATACTCTTTAGAACTTTGAACAACCCTTTCTTTTCTCAAGTTAGTGTTTAGGACTTATAGTACCCATTTCAAGGGAAAATATTATAATATATGTAAAATATTATAAAATAAGGATCTTTGGCCAATAGTTAAAGAAAAATTCAAGACATAAAAGTAAATATTGTAATTTTTTGTTTCTATTTATATGTGAAGGAATATGTTTCTATAACCCTTTATACACTCTTCTCTCTTCTTATTTAGTTTTTTATGAGTAATTATGACATTCCTTATTCAAATACAAGATTATAATATCGAAGAAAAATCTTGAAAGAAGTTGAAAGCCACTTGTAGATTCTATTATATGGAAGGACACCCTACAACTAATTGATTAATATGAATATAAAATATTGAGACATAGTTTTAAAAGATATAATTTTTTTTCCAAATAATGCAGTAGATCAAAATTATTTCATCCCACTAGAGCATCCATTATAGATGGAACTATTATCTTCAATAATGTCTTCTATCCTTGACCTCCTCAATTTAGACTACAGGGGATGTGGAGATGTGTAATCTGACCATTTTGACCAATGCCAACATTATATGATGTAATCATGTGAACACCTATAGAAAACATTATGAAATATGCTATGTTATTGTTACTTGATGTAATTAGCCATATAGTCCCATGGTTAAACCTTTATTATGGTTAACCTTCAATAAAACTCTATTACATCCATGTGTTATAGGAAAGGGTTTAGTAATTTGTAATTAATATTTATACCTTTATGTTATGTCAACATGGGTTAATGTGATACTATATATTGTTGAGATTTAGGTACTAGGTATAAATACCCCTCAACCACCCAATTTATTGTATCAATGTAATCTCATTTTAATTAAATGTACTCAATGCTCAAGGGAATTCATTCATTTCTATTTATTGCTATTTTATTTATCTCTTTATTGCATAAATTTTGAGTCAACATTTTACTTCTATTCATTTTATATGACACTTAAAAAGGTAATTCAATTCAATAATTATAATGGAGGAAATCATATGGTAGAAAATGAATAGTACGAGCGATGGAAAGGAACAGGAACTGTCTGAGTAGGAATTCCAAAATTCAAATTTTTGGAGGTGGAAATGATGGTATCGAGGAACCTGGTTTAGGGATCGAGTTAGGGGATCTAGAGGATGCATAGGATGGATAGGAAAAGGGTTTTAAAAGTGTTTAAGGTCTTTGGGGTGGGAACCACCTAAAAAAGTGTCGCTACCACATGGTATCGATAAGGAAACCACTCATGAGGGACCCACTAATGAGCATCCCAAGGCTTTATCGTTCGTTGAAGCTATTGCTAGCGAATGACACCTCTCTAAGGAATATTCCTCAAACCTTATTTCTGAAGGTAAGAAATTATCCATTTTTGAGAGCATAATCTCCAAATATCTCTCAATGGAGACCTTTTCTCTCGTCGAGAAATTCATAGGTGGAAGACCTGACATGGAAACCATTCAAAGGTGGGCCTTTTCAAAATGGAAGACTCTTGGTAGCATGGAGATTGTGGCTCTATCCAAAGGGTTTTTTGCTATCATATTAAGCAATCAGGATGATGTTAATCACATCCTATCTAGAGGACCATGGTTTCTTGGCAGAAGAAGCATTTTTATTTGTAATTTGGTGGAAGACTTCAAACCTGACACTCAGAGCATAAATTTTGCTCCCATTTGGGTTTGTATGCCTAAACTTCCCTTTTAGTTTTGGCATGAGGATATCCTCCAAGGAATTTCTAGGGTTGTTGGAGATATGGTAGCTATTGACCCTGTAATGTTAGCCCGCACTCGAATGATTCATGCTAGGATTTGTGTCAATGCAAATCTTGATTCTGAACTCCCTACCTTTTTTGATCTCGAGTATGGTTCCTATTGCCATCGTCAACCCTTGGAATACAAGAATAAACCCACTTTTTATGTGGAATACCACACTCAAGGGCACCTCAGGAATCAATGTCCAGTTATTAAATCTCTAAATTTTGAAAATATAGACCTCAAAAAACAATAAGGAAAAGACATTCCCAGGAAGGAAGTTCATCCTAATCGGTTCCAAGGGAATAGAAATCCACCACCTAAAGGGTATATTAGACAGAATAGAATGAGATAGGATTTCAACAACAAAGGTCCTCGGAAACCACCCATAGGGATGGGTAACCAAGGCCCTCTCCAATCCACTGATAAAGGGAAATAGGTCATCACCTCTCCTTCAATGACTGATCAAGAAAATGTATGCTCACTATTTGCCTTCCCCAATAGATTCCATATTCTTTAAAAATCAAATATCCTTGACCAAGAAGATAGGGATAGCCTTCTATTCCCTAAATCTAAACATCCCTACCAGGATAGAACCAACATTGATGATTCTCCATCAAGGTCTGGTCCATCTCATCCTCCTTTAGAGTCTCCCTCTAGGAACCATAAGGAAGTTGAGTTTGGGAGTCCTTGCCTTATCCCTGAACAGTTCAACACTAGTATGGCTAGTCCCATTTTAGAATAGATTGCTCCTTGCAAGTTTAGCCCCAAAAAAACAAGAAATTCCAAAAAGTCTCCCATTGATGTTGGAAGTGACAAAAAAAGAGGTAGGATGTCAACAAATGAACAAAGGAGAAGAGGCACTAAGGAGGATATTGCAAATGGAATCCAGAAAACCCTCTTTCCATTAGTGCTGAGTCAGCCAAAAGATGAAAGTAAAAGTACCAAACCTCCCCAATATCAAGGATGGGGAGGCAAAAGAATATCCAAATATTCCAAATGAAAGTTCTCTCATGGAATGTGAGAGGACTTAATGGACTAGCTAAATAGATACTTGCTAGTTCATTGAGAAAAGAACTAAAACCTACTATTTTCATTATGCAAGAAACAAAAATTGATGAGAATGCATCTATCAAAGTAGCAAAGAGAATATGGAAAAAAGGAGAGGTAGTTTTTAGCCATGCTAGAGGCTCATCTGGAGGACTGATGTGTATATGGGATCCAAGCAAGCTTGAAGGCAAAATGATCCACTCAACTGACAGATTAACAAGCATCCTATTTCATGATAAGGATCTTGACACTTCATGGATATTGACCAACATTTATGCTCCCAACACTCTTTTGGGTAGAGCTTATATTTGGGAGTTGTTAAGCAGATTAAAGAATTCCTTTTCTAACATACCTTGGATCCTAGTGGGATATTTCAACACTCCCCTCTATCCTTCGGATAAAAAAGGGGGAAATGGCATCCCCCTCAAAATCATGGAAGACTTTGATGACTTCATCAACTCCAATGAACTCATGGACGTTAATCTCAAGGGGACCAAATTCACATGGAGTAATAGAAGAAGTGACCACCATCTCATCCAAGTAAAATTGGATAGATTTTTCTTTTCTAAGGAAGTTGCTATGTTGTTCGGGGATGCAAGCCTCCAGGCCCTACTCAAAATTGGTTCTGATCATAATCCTCTTATCCTAGAAGTTGAGAGGAAACACCCTTTCAAAACCCCATTCATATTTGAAAGCATGTGGCTTCATCATCCTGACCTCAAAAATAGAATCTTTGAATGGTGGTAGCAAGATATTCAAGGAACTCATTCTTTCAAGCTAGGCCAAAAACTCAACATCATTAAGGAGAAACTCAGGATCTGGAACAAGGAAGTCTTTGGTAACCTATTTGAAAATAAGTAATTTATAAAGGACAGATTGGTAGTAATTGAAGCCAAATTCCAAAATGGGTAGGCTGATGACCAAACCAAGGAGGAGGAAAGACATATGCTATCTGATTTCCATAACCTTTTAAAGTGTGAAGAAAATTTTTGGTGACAGAAATCCAGAGCAATTTGGCTTAGAGAAGGATATTCCAATACAAATTTTTTTCATGTTTCTACCTTGCATAACAGGAGCTCAAACAGAATCAAAGAACTCTAGAAGGATGATGGCTCTTCCACTAAGGATATCTTTGAAATCAGATCGATGGTTGTTTCATATTTTAGTTCTCTCCTAGGTAATCCTAATCCTTGCTCAACCCTAGCCAAAGAGTCCCTCCTTCAGCACATTCCTAATTCTATTGGTCCTAAGGTCAATTCCAGATTAATTTACCCTTTTTTTGAGGATGAAATCAAGCAAGCCCTTTTCTCCATGCATCCTGATAAAGCTCCTGGACCGGATGGTTTCCCACCAAAAATTTTCCAAGCCTGTTGGGACATTGTAGGTCCTGATGTTTGTTCAGCTATCAAGGAGTTCCAAGAGTCCAAAGCCATCCCTCGTAGGTTTAATTCTACTTTCATTGCTTTGATTCCAAAAGGACCCATTTCAAAATCAATGGCTGATTTCAGACCTGTAAGCCTTTGCAATGTGGTGTATAAAATCCTTACTAAAGTGATGGCTAACAGAATGAAGGACATTCTTCCCAACATCATTGATCCATGTCAAGGAAGTTCAGTCAAAGGCAGATCCATTTTTTATGGAATAATAACCATCCATGAAACTTTGCATTCTTCATCCCAAACCAAGAAACCTACTTTTATTCTCAAATTGGACATGAACAAGGCTTATGATAGAGTCAAATGGGACTTCCTCATTGCTATCCTTTTGAAGTTTTATTTTCATCCGGATTGGGTTGATCTCATCAAAGGATGTATTTCTACTCCTTGGTTTTTAGTCCTTGTCAACGGATCTACTATTGGGTATTTTTAGAGTGCTGGAGGATTAAGACAAGGAGATCCCTTATCCCCTCTTCTCTTCATTATTGTAGCTGAATCTCTTGGAAGAACTCTAAAATTAGCTTGCAGAATGGGTCTCATATCTGGTATTAGAGTGGCTTCATAGCTTAATCCTAGTGACACACCAACAATTTATGGATGATACGTTAGTGGTGACTCATGCTTCAATTTTTGAGGCTAAAGTCATCAAACACATCCTACTCCTTTATGAATAGGTTGTAGGTTAGAAGATAAAATTCCACAAAAGCAAGGTATACTTTCTCAACACTCCTCATCAATGTCAAGTTAAAATAGCCCAAATCCTTGAGTGTGCAGTTGCTTCCTTGCCTACCACCTATTTAGGTCTCCCATTGTTTGTGGGAAATCCTACTGATTCAATGTGGAATAATGTAATTGAAAGGATTCAAAAGAAATTAGTAGGGTGGAAAGGAAATATGCTATCCTAGGTGGCCAAAGCCACTCTTACTATGGCTTACCTACAAAGCATCCTGGTTTACTTCCTTTCTATTTTTAAAGCCCCTACTTCTATCCTAGTCTAAAATTGAGCAAATCTAAAAAATATTTCTTTGGTCAGGATCTGAAAACAAAGAAATATTCCATCTAGTTTCCTAGGATAAAGTTTGTAGAGCCAAAGCCCAAGGAGGAATTGGGCTTAGAAGAATACAAAGACTAAATTTTGCCTTGATGGCTAAACAGGCTTGGAGAATCATTTATAATGACAACTCAGAATGGGTCACCATAGTCAAGAGGAAGTATCTATAGGCTACTACTTTCTTTGATGAGATGGTTCCAACCAATGGATCAGCTTTTTGGAAATCCATGATTCACACCAGAACTATTGCATAAAGTTTTAAGATGGTAGCTAGGAAATGGTGAGAGTATTGACTTATGGTATGACAAGTGGATCAGAGGAGTACCACTTATTGAAGATCCTAGCATTTATATCCTCAAAAACCTCATTGATGCTTTGTTGGGATGAAAAGTTTTTGATTTTATAACCCATTCCCATTTCAGGCCATCCTAGAAATTGTTCACTTGTGAATCTTATCCTATTGAGTCTGCGTCCCTGGCTTCTCTCCTCAATTCTATGGTCATCCCTTCTAGTAATTCTTTAGATCATCTTATTTGGGAGCATTCTAAAAGTGGGGTTTTTTCTATCAAGTCTACCTATCATCTCCAAGTGCAACCCTCTGAAGCTTCTTTCCCCTATCACCTTGTTTGGCCCAAACATCTTACTCCCAAAATATATTTCTTTTCCTAGTTGGTCATTCAAGATAGAATTCTCACCTTCGATAATCTGATCAAAAGAGACCTCTTGATTCCCAATCGCTATCACTTATGCCTGTCTGATTGGGAATCTATTCATCATATTTTCTTGGGTTGCTCCTTTTCTTCTTCCATCCTTGACAATTTATTTTAGTTCTTTCATATTCTTTGGGCCAAACCGCAATCCATTTTAGATATTTTCACCCAATGGCCTTCACCCTTTTTCAATTCCTGCCTCAGGTCCATTTGGAAATTCTACCTCCATCATTTCTTGTGGCAAGTTTGGCTTGAAAGAAATAATAGGGTGTTTTCCAATGTTTGCAAGGATCCTACCTCTTTAACAAACATAATTATTTCTTATGCCAAAGAAAATGCCCAACTTTCTCCTTCCACCAAACCCACCATATCTAGTTTTGAAGCTTCCTTATTGACTTCCTTAAACATTCCCATTCAGGATGCCTTATCTACCACCCCTCCCAAGGTCAGGATCAATACCAAGTGGATCCCTCCATCGGTAGGATGGTTGAAATTAAACTTTGATGGTGCAGCCAAAGGAAATCCAAGTTTGGTAGGAGCTAGTGGCATTCTCAGAGACCACAATGGGGACACTATCATGGCCTTTGCTGAATGTCTTGGTTTTCAATCCAATCATCTTGCTGAAGCCAAAGCTCTTTGGAGAGGGTTGTCCTTACTCCCACCAAATTCCAATAGGGTGATCATTGAAGGGGATTCTCTCAACATCATAAATTATTTGAGGAATAACAAAAATCCCTCTTGGAAGGTGAAGAATTGTATTGAAGAAGCCAGGAAAATCATAGAACATATGTGGGATCCCATCATTCAACATGCTTTCAGGGAAGCAAACAAGGCAGAAGATATCTTGGCCAATCATGGTACCAGCATCGATGGCCTTGTCACGTGGTATGACTCTCTCCCCCAAAAAATATCCAATGTGGTTAATACGGATAAAGCCTCTATCCTTCATAACCCATGAAGCCAATATTCACCTTCCAATCAAATTTGCAATGGGCAATTGTAACATGCCAAGTCTGGTTCCTAAGTTTTTGTTCGTTATTCCTTGGTCTAAGCATAGGCTTGTCAGTGCTTTATCCTATTATGCTAACTCTGTTTACAAGAGATGCTTTTTTTATTTTGCTTCTAAGGATATTCCCTGAGATAATACCAATCCACATAATATCATCCTGGAGGACAATGTATCCATAAGCCCTATTTTGACCCTACTATCCAGGAAAAGGAAATCCATGGGCTCTAACAAGAAAGCCAAGGCTTCAAAAGGAAAGAAGATTAAGGTCAAGAAATTGGTGAGCATGAATAGGTCATCCATTCACCTCAGGAAGAAGATGTGTTGGAGCTTGAACTCATACTAGGAGATGGTTTCTGATGACGATGGTGATGACCACACGACGGAGGCTTTCCAGAAGCTTGTAATCCAAAAATTTTCCATGATGATCTCCCAAATTAGAGGATTTCTTGGCTACTTTGAAGGAGATGCATAATTCTATAAACTTGGTTTTTTTGTAAGATGTTCACAGGTACTACTACGAAAGAACCTAAGATGTCTAACAAACCTAAGGATGCTACTATGGTGAAACATGGATGCAAGGATGTGGTACAGGATGGCTTCAAGGATACAGAGTAGTTGTTGCCATTGGGGATGGTTTTGTGGATGTGCTTTAGGATGGGTCTTAGGATATTTTTTTGTAAGCCTATGGAATATGAGTGTTTGGTTTGTTGGTGGGTTTCTGCTTGTTTGGGTATTTTGCCCTTTCATTTTATTTTTTCCTCTACCCTGCATGACTTAGTGATGTTTTTGTAACAAGGTTATGGGATCCTTTCAAAACCCATTTTAATGAAATTTTTACTTAAAAAAATAATAATAATGGAGGAAAGAATATATACAATATTTAAATTGCTTGTACAAGAAGAATGATATAATTTGGTTAACTTGTTGAATTATTCAAGCTTTGGTATGGACATAACATTGAAAAAGATATATTACATCTTATGTATCACTAATATATTAGTTCCACTAAAGAGAAGTGTTGCAAAGGAGTATCAAAGGGGTTTCCTAAAGAGCTTTTATTTAGAGTCTTCTATTATATTACCATGACTATATGCTTTCTCTTTTCTAATTTTTATATCTCATGCAATTCCTATATTACCGTGGTGATACATTAACCCCTACACAGTTCCTTTGCCATTATAATATTTTTTTCATAATTAAATTTAAGTATATTCCATGTCATACATGTTTCTATTGGATATTACCATCATTATATTCCAAATGCCTGATGGTTACATACTTATTTAGAACTTACTATCTTTTATTTTGCATAGTTTTTTACTATTTTTTAAAACTATTTATATGAGTTGAAATGGGCCCCATCCATATGACATCATTACCACATTATCATTAAATTATAAAATCTTGGCAATCATGGATATATCCAGTGGGAAGATTTTAACCCTAAAGTTGCCTTGAAAGTGGACATATTTAACCATTTGAGTTCCTGTCATTTGATAAATGATAAGGTTCAACCATGGAATTTTTATCTTAGATTATGGTGTGAAACTCCTCGCACTCCAAAAATTGTTCTAAATTTGATGTGTCAAATGCTAATGTTCACCCAGAATATTGTAACCTTGGTCTATGATATGATTTTTTATTTCCCACTACTTGTCCCAAACCCCTTGGGCTTGATATCTTTGATTTTTAATGTATATAAATATCATCATAATTTATAAAATTTGATCAATGATAAGGTCTGCCTATGGGATTTATACCTTGGATTATGGTTTGAAACTCCTCACTCTCCACCACTTGTTCTAAATCGCATGGGCCAAATGTTAATGTTCACCCATGGGATTGTAACCTTGGTCTAAGATGTGAAAATTTTATTTCTCCACTTCTCGTGATAAACCTCTTGGGGTTGACAAGTTTAATTTTTTATGTATATACACATAATCATAATTTATAAATATATTCATAAATAAAATTAACACATTGCTCTTTATATTTTGTATTACTTGATCGAGTTCTTGCACTTGATGCACTTTGTTTGATAGTTTTTAATTTTTTTGTAAAGTTACTTTTTAGAAATTAACCCTTTAAGGGTTGTAATTAGAAATGAATGAATATTATATTTAAATTTTTTAAAATTTTTAACTTAATTATATTTTATAAACTTTTTGTGCATTTTCTTTTTCTAATGGTAAATAATAGGGTTTTGAAAGAGACCCTTTTTACAAGTCTTGGAAATCCAAGAAAAACAAATGAATCAATCCAAGCACAAAAAAAAACTTATCTTCTTACAAATCGAATTCTATATTTTTTGAACAATACAACCTTTTATGATCAAAAGTGCAATGACCAAAATAGTAATAGTCTAAACAAACAGCTAGACTTCTAGTTATAATTTTTTTCAACAACAAGAAATTATTAAATTTAGTTTGCAAATCATGTGAAATTATTTGCTTCCCATTAGCTACATCCTTAAAAACATCTACTGAATAATGTTAATATTTTTATTTTTATTTTCTCTCATAGCCAATGATTACCACATTTTACTGAGTGGTTTCTCCTAAAAACCTTGCGTCTATAATATTTTTCTTTAGCCCTGCTAGAGTGTGGTTATTTCTCAATATTCTCTTCTACATGCAAAGAAGAATTATTTTCCTTTTCAATCAAAGCCTCAGTCAATGGTTTATCAATACATCCAGGTTGAGTTTCCAGAATAAACTCTTCCCCTCCAAAAATGCCATCACCATAAAGGGTAGCAAGAACATCAAAGCTATTTGGATATGGACCCTTACTACTTTCACCAATTTCTTTTTGCCCCATAACTTCTCCTTGCTTAGTTTTATTTTTCCTCCAAACCCTCAAAGGTTGTCTAGTTCTATTATTCATAACTTTCTCCTTAGGATTTTTTGGGTATGTTTTCTAAATATGCCCTACCCTTTTGCAAATGTTACACAAGGGAATATGACTTTTATATTGAATCTCTTGTTCCCATTCCCTATAATTTAAAACTAGCCTAATAGATCTAGGTAATGGTTAAGCTAAATCTACTTGTACATAAAAATAGGTCGTTATCATTCTGATCTAGTATTTAGTAGTTGGATCAAAAGAAATTACTTTTCCAATCACTTTAGCTATCTCGAGAATAATACTACCATCCCAAAATTTCATTGGAATCCTTGGTAGACTCACCCATAAGGTGCCAATTGAAGAGTGGATTTGGCTAGATTAAAGCCTTGGCTCTATTGTCATAAAAATAACCCTCTCCTCCAAAAAAACCATGGGCCTCTCAAAAAACATTTGCCATATTATCTGAATTTGCAAAGTTAAATAGCAAAACATTATTAGAAAAAGCCACCACTGCTTCCTACCCCGCAAGTTTCCATTTATCTTGAAACCACTTTGTTATTGTATCCAAATTTGGTTTGTTGCCCGAAAATTTCCCAACCAAAGATTTTTTCCTTTCTAAATCACTTTGTTAGCCAATTTTTTGGGATCTTAAGAGTAAAACATTTTTCATCCTAATCTGGAGATAGAACAAATCCCTCTTTTTTTAAATTTTGACCTCTCTTCAAAACTTGCACCCAAGAAATACATCCCTTTGACCTTTCTACTACTACTGAATTTGGATCTACTACTCATGGATCCAGAGGGTTAGAATTTCTCCTATTCGTATCCTTAGGGGATTCTACCACAATAGAACCCTCATCTATCACATTTTATGCTCCTCCTTCAAAATACTTGTATACCTCATCCTTTCTCCTCTAGGGCTTCCTTTGGCAAACAACCACCATCTACATTACCTTATTAACAATGACCATTACGATATCGTCGATGCATGTCGTCGACAACCTTCAGACCTAGATATTTTTTGTGAATTATTTTTTAGTAATCTTAACCTTTATTAATTCATTTACTTAGTTTAAGTTTAATTTTTTCATTTATTTTTTTAAAATTTAAAGGCTTTGAAAACTAATATTTTAATAATTAAATTATTTTTAGTAATAAATTTATTTTTGATATTATATTTTTAATTTTAATAAATTATATATATATATATATATATATATATATATATATATATATATATTTTTTATATATATATATATATATATAATAAATATATATATATATATATATATATAAATTTATCATCTTTAAGTTTTTTAGATTCTATGTAAGAGGATTTTTTTATTTTTTTTTAGTATACTTTTTTAATAAGCTATATGTGACTTCTATTGACAATCACTCCCATCAAAATTACAAAATAGTATATTCTCTATTAGGCCAATAAAACCATATCCAATTTTCCCTTTTATCAAAGATATTTTTCATTTCCTTTTCTATAAAAAATATTCTTCATCTTCCTCAAACTGTTATGTTTTCACAATCAACTCCTTGACATTATTTTCTTTAATGGATAAAAACTCACTTGGCTACTTGCCTTCTAAAATTTCAATTTCACCAAGATAAAATCTATTTTACCTTCTATATAGATATACTCACATTTCCAAGATATTACCTCCAATAATAGTTGATGAATATCAACACTAATGTTATTTTTGGAACCCCACATCTATTTTTATTTATAGAATTAATGATAATTTGTGAATCCCACTCAATTAAATTTCCTTCCTTTTTCAATTACAATTTTAGTCCTTATAAGTAGTGCTCTAGCCTCTGCATAGTTAGTTAAATATCCATATGATTCTAAGAATAATTTCACCTTCATTATTTTGAAAAAGGTCACCTCCATCAAATTTTCTTGAATTTCCTTTGGAAGCACCATCAAAATTAATTTTGATAAATCCAATTTCTAGACATTTTTATTTTACTATAGATTAAAGCATTTCCTTTGTGTTAATTCCATTTTTGCCAATGACCTTTCCATGTATATTCATAGTATGTAACGAAGAGTATAACACATATTTTTCATTTTGGACACTTCTCATGATGTGCACCATGTCCATAAACATTCTATATGAGAGGTAATAATATGGTTCCAAACTTGGTTATGATTTTAGGTTTATTTTTTAAAATTCTTCTCTTCCTTTCAAGCCATAAAGTTCAACAAATAATTGTAAGACAAATACTGCATAGAATAGATAATGAATTAGCTTTGAATAATTAATCCAACATTTAGTTAACTATTTTGATGTTGATGGAACTATGTAATATAGTCTCATGTTTTAAAAAATGGCCCCAAATGGTGTAAGTAAAGGGACAATAAAGAATTAAATGGTTTGACATTTCTAGATCTTTCTCACACAAGGCACAACTAAAAGGTCAATGATATCCTCTTCCTTATAGAATGTCTCATGTAAAAATATTACTTTGGACTACTAACCAAAGAAACGTTGAGGCCTTATGAAGGGCCTCTAGCAACCAAACATTCTTCTAAGGAAATCACTAGAAATAGAAAATTTTGATTTCTCTATATCCTCATATCCCAACTTGATTGAGTATCCATTTTTTTACAGATTCTTAACCAACTTATCCTTTTACATAAAAGTAGGCAAATAGAACTCTTGAAGCATATTTTGAAACTTTTCTACTATTTACTTGAGTTCCTCTTCTTTAACTAGTTATTAATAGGAATTCATGTTCTAGAGTTATTGCTCACATTAATATAATATTTGACCTATGGATGTTTTGTTAGCTTTTGATGATATATATTTAAGGAAATGCAACCACAAGATCTAAAATGAGCAAGCAATGTTAACTATATGATAATGGCAATATAATATGTAGGAAAAATATATGAGAAACTTCTGTAATAACTCAAAAAATAGCCATTAATGAAAGATCATAAAAATAGGACAATGTAATGTAATGGAGGTCTTGAACTCTCCAAAAATTCATGCAAAATCTACATTGTATCTACTTTCTCTTCTCATCACTATAATCTACTATTCTATATGCTTCTCTCTATTGCCCTCCCTTTTTATTTACTCTATCAAAGGAATATATAGGGAGATATGTCCCTTGACCTTTCATATACCCATGACTCTTCATATTCCTATCCTATGAATCATGTAAATGTGGACTACATGAACATTTACATCATTGCACATTCTAACACTTGTACATTTATTACATTGCATAAAGTAAATACTTAATCCTTAATCTATATTAAACTCCTAATCTAAATATGTAACCAAGGTGGTACATTGTTATGTACTAAATAATATAATATATTCCAACACCCCCCTGTATTACATTATTTGGGTATTGAAGACTTTACTCTTCAATATAGTCTTCATCTTGGTTTTGGAATTTAAACTCTTCTTTTATGCTTTCTTCATTTTTCTTCCGGTTTGTGTCCTAATCAATTAAATAGTTAGTATCTTCATAAAATACTATTTTTGCTAAGATAGCTTTAACTTCATGTTCATCTGTAGGTTATTCTAGTTCCTAAATTTCCTAAATCTCTTGAACTAAGTGTCCTTTTATTTCCCTTCTCTATATTATAGTTGTGGATAATTATATTTATTCTGAGAAGTATATGGATGGTAAAATTATTGTTGATGAGGATTATATTATTCTAATATTATCTTGGTTGGAATGGCCTATTTTATTAGCTTCCAAAATTTGTTTGATTTCCTTGATACTGGTTTTTAGGATTGAATCTGCAATAATTGGTATTATGTCCTTTCTTATTGCATACTTGACAATATCTTTTGTTCCATATTGATCTTCCTTTTGGGAATGAGGTAACATTTCTCTATGGATTATCTTCTGTAACCAAGGAATTGTTAGTCATTTCATATTTTATTGATTTTCCACCTCATATTCCTGTAGAATATTGACTAACTCATCAAATGATGTATCTTTACGTACAATTTGTAAAAATATAACTAAATTTTTGTAGCTTTCTGTAAGTTCTCTTAGGGTTACTTAAATAAGAAACTTATCTTCTACCTATTCTTCTAAAGTTAACAATTTTTCTTTTATATCTACTACTTTCCTTAGGAATAGTTCTATACTTTCACCACTATTCAATTTTAAGTGAATGCAATTGAGTTTGAAGATTCAAGATAGTAGCTTTATTATTTTCTTCAAATATCTTGGCTATAGTTTTCCAAGCTTCTGTAGAAGTTGTTGTTGAACTAATATATGGTTGTATTTTATATGTAATTACAAAATTTATTATCATGAGCACTTTTGCTTCATTTTATTCAAACTTTTGAATTTCACTATATCCTATAGTAGGTTTAGTTTTTTCTCCTTTAACAATATCCCAAAGCTTTTCAACTATCAATATATTTTATTTATTTATTTTTATTTTTTTAAAAGCAAAAAACCCCTTGTGGGGATGCCTTGGTATAAGAGACCACCAACAGGGGGTTCTACACTGTCAAAGTCACTCGAGAGTCGCACCCGACCCTGCCCGCACCAACATTATCAATTGGATTTTGTATACCCAATTCAGATTTTTGGTAGGGTGGAGATTTGAATCTGGGACCTCCCTTGGAGGATTGCCCTCTCCTCTCCAACTCACCTACAACACCTAGGTTTTCAACTATCAATACTGACCTCACTTTATTTTTTCCTAAAGAGTAATTAGGTCCTTTAATAAGTTGGTATTATGTAAGAATGAACTTATTTGTTGTCATGATGATGCTTGTAAGATACTTTATATCTCCCTAGTTTAGAGTATGCGATTAACCTTGATAAGACCTTTTCAATTTCTCAATTTTGTAGTACCCCTTATATCTCCCAAGTGTTTTGGATGTACTATAATTTTGATAAAGTGCTTAGCTTTCTTTAAATTTCCTTTGAGTTGAATCCCTAATGTTATAATGTTCAACTTCTATATTTCACCTTATCTCTCCCTATTTGTAAATGGAAAGCTAAAGATAATTTTAATGCACTTTTCAATTGATGAAGTTTTCTATTTTCAAGACTCTATAGTTGGATTCCTTTTGTCCCTTCAAATTGTATAAGAGACTAGTACTAACAATAATTTCCAACTTTCAAGCAAGTCTATGTTTTTCTTCCTATATGGTTTAATTCTCAATGATATGGTTTATAAATTTCAATATATTTAATTTGGTATTGAAATCCTTATATATCCCTAATCATAAATTAAGAAAATGATAATATTTGCACAATAATGCTTCAATTTCAAGGTAGAAAACATTATATCTCCTAGTTTAATAATTTGCAAATATTTCAATACTTGAGTCTTAAATAATGCAATTTTGAAAAAGCTCTTAAAGTTATAATCTCCTTGCTTTAATTTCCTTTCTAATCCATCAATTATCTAAGGTTGTAATTTCCTTATATCTCCATATAAATATTAGCTAAACTTAACCTTAGGAATAATAGACCTTATATCTCCTTAAGCTTGATGGAAAGCAAATATTAATTTAATGTCAGTATACCTTTGATGTGAGGTGCTATGTGTTGATTGACTTCTCCTTTGACCACACTTTCAAACTATTTGAATGTTGTAATCTCCTTAGACTTCAAGGCATGGCCATGCTACATTAATTGTTGGAAATTTGAGTGATTTTATGTTGTCATTGATGTCACATGGATCATTGATGTCACATGGATCACATTGAGTTTTGGTGGCCAAAGCATTTCATAAATGAGCATTTATGATATTTTGGAGAGCATGGATATATACAGGGTTTTTGTGAAAACCAAGGCAGGCAAAATAAAAGGTTTTATTTAAAACCATGGATGGCAGATTTGAAATGGGTTTTTCTTAAAACCCAGGTTGGCTTTTCGTTTCGTCGAAAAAGGTGCCCCGGTGATGGAGATATTTAATTTTAAATATTTAAATTAAATTTTAAATTATTTAAATTTAAAATTAAAATTAAAATTAAAATTTAATTTATAGCGTCGACGTCAAAGGAAAGGAGGAGGACATATATATATATATATATATATATATATATATATTCCCAAAGTTTTGATTTATTTCTCTAAGCACTCGATTTGATATTTGGATTCGAATGGTAAAAGAGCCTGCGCATCGT
Organism: Wollemia nobilis; assembly: GCA_028583015.1. NCBI lineage: Eukaryota > Viridiplantae > Streptophyta > Pinopsida > Araucariales > Araucariaceae > Wollemia > Wollemia nobilis. The sequence goes on along the minus strand of JAQPPZ010000521.1, from coordinate 12,256,534 downwards.
GTGTCGAAGTGTGTGTGAAAAGGGTTTTAAAAGGCTTATGATTTTCGCGTTCGTTGAAGAGACTATTGTGGAGTAAAGCCAAATGTATAGGCCTCCTTGGCCTAGTGGTTCATGTACTATGTGTTGCACAAGAGGTCCTACGTTCGATTCTTGTCGGAGGTGTTTTGTTGTGTTGAAACACGTGAAGCACGTTTTGTTTTCGAAGGGCATAGATATTCGTGGCATAAGGTTTTGTTGTGTGCTCCTTTTGAGCACGTGAGGGCATGTGGCCCAATGGTAGGTTGGTTGTGGTTAAGGCATTGAGCAAGGAAGGTCATGAGATCGAATCCCATCAAGGACAGAGGCAAGTTAATAATTTTTAAATATATTTTATTTTTCTAAAGTTGCCCTAGGAGGAATAAGGGTTGTGATGCATGTTTAGAAAAAGTGAGATTTTTGATGATTTAATTTTTAGAAGTATATCATATTATATATCGTTGGAAAGCTTATTCTAGGGGCTATTTGATTAACTTGCTTAGAGGGAGAAATAAGGTGTGTGTAAAGAGATATTTCTGATTTTGTAAAGAGGTTCAAAAGTGAAGGTTGCTTTGTTCTTTTTCAAAAGAGATTAATTCATTTATGAAGTGACATGGTGTATGTTATTGAGTAGGAGTAATAAGGTGTTATTTGGATGTTATTGTTGTGTTATTAATCAAGATCTCTAACCCTTGTTGAAAGTTGAAAAAGAAAGTGTGTTGAGTGAGACAGATTTTGTGGACAACCAAAAGGCTTCTTCATCTTCATAAAAGGTATGGGCACATTCTCCTATTGATTGTTTATGGTGGTTGATTTCTGAAATATCATTGGAGAGAAAAGGATTAATTGTGGTTTCCTTTTCGAAAGTAGTTGGTTGAATGTCTCAAGGTTTTCTGGGTTGAGAGTTGCTATTAAACCTTGTTTTATAAGCATTGTTGTTGAAGCCATTAGTAGTGTGAAAAACCTGAGATAGGGTTTGAGAAGAACATGAGTATCATTGTTATGTGAAGAATGTTTTATTAGCATTGTTGTTGAAGCCCATTGGTTATGCAAAGAACTTGAACTTGAAAAGAACATGAGTATCATTGTTATGTGAGATTTGTGGTTGAGCATTGTTGGAAACATTTGAGTTGGTTGATACATGCTTGGACTAGGGTTTGTAAGAAAGAGTTGTTCCTTGTGGTAGTTGGTTGAGAAGAGTTGTTTGAGCCTAGTCAAGTGATTGTGTGAAGTGGTTGTTCAAGTTCCATGAAACAAACTATTCTATATTCTGGATTTGAGTTGAGATTGAGATTTGAGGATAGAACATATTGAGTCTCTAACAATTCTCTTTATGCTTCTATAATATTGATTTGAGTTGAGATTGAGATTTGAGGATAGAACATATTGAGTCTCTAACAATTCTCTTTATGCTTCTATAATTTGATTTGAGTTGAGATTGTTTGAGTATAGAACATATTGAGTCTCTAAAATTTCTTTATGCTTCTATGAGATTGAATTATTGAGCAAGTTCTTGGTGAGCTTGCTAGTGCATATTTGGGCAAGTTCTTGGTGAGCTTGCTAGTGCATATTTGGGCAAGTTCTTGGTGAGCTTGCTAGTGTATATTTGGGCAAGTTCTTGGTGAGCTTGTTGAGCAGATTTGGACAAGTTTTGTGTGAGCTTGTTGAGCATATTTGGACAAGTTCTGTGTGAGCTTGTTGAGCAGATTTGGACAAGTTCTGTGTGAGCTTGTTGAGTAGGTTCTGAGTGAGCCTATTGATAGAGCTTTGGAGGTGATAGAGTATAGAGGATAGAGTCTCAGTGGATAGAGATCCAATAGCCAGCATAATTGAAGATAGATCTGAGTGAGGAGTCTTCAAGTGGAGAGAGATCCACCAGTCAGTGCAACAGAGAGACAGAGTCTTCTAGAAGATCACTAGCCAGAGTAGAAGGGGAAAGAGTTCTCCTATGGAAGAGATCCATGAACTTGATATTAGGGGATCAACATCTCCTTTGGACAGAGATCCATAAACATTGTAATTGGGAAGGATTCCCAAAGAGATTGATTGAGAAAGTTTTAGTAAAATATTTTCTCCGTGGAGTAGCCCACATTGGGTGAACCACGTAAACTGTGGTGTCTCTATTGTGTATGGTGTTTTGTGCATTGCTTGATTACTGCTATTGATATTGTTGTCTATACACTACATAATATTGAATTGAAAAGAAAAGTAAAAAGTGGTCTTATACTGTTCACCCCCTCTCTCAGTATAAGCTTGTGTTCTTCAATTGGTATCAGAGCAGGTTCCTTCAGAAAGACTAACAAGCTTGAAGGTAGATTCTACTAGGTTATAGGATGGATAGATGGTATATTGATAGTGGGTGCTCTAGTCATATGACTGGGTATAAAGAAAAGTTCATTTCTCTAAAAAGGAACAACAATGGATCTGTGAGATTTGGTGATAATGCTTCAACTAAAATCAAAGGGAGAGGAACTTTAAGTTTGGATGATGGAAAAACTACTACATAGGGTGTACTCTATGTTGAGGGTCTAAAACACAATCTACTGAGTGTAAGTCAGCTTTGTGATCGAGGGTACACAGTTACTTTTTCCTCTACAGGATGCAAAATCAGGGAAACAAAAATAGGGAAGCTTGTTGCAAATGTAGGAAGAACCAATAACAATCTCTACATGTTCAACGAAATAAAAAGGGAAAAATGTCTTCTATCTCAAGAAGAAGAAAGTTGGTTATGGCATAAAAGGTTGTGTCATTTGAACTTCGACAACATAGTAAGGATAAGCAACAAACAAATTGTTAGAGATCTACCAAAGATAAAAAGACCTTCAAATACAATTTGTGCACAGTGTCAGTATGGAAAGCAGACAAGATCAAGTTTCAAGGCAAAAGAATATTCCTCTTCCAAGGTTTTAGAATTGATTCATACTGATTTATGTGGTCCTATGAGAACCAAAAGCCTGCAGGGTGAAAGCTACTTCATGTTGTTCATAGATGATTATTCTAGAATGACTTGGGTTGTTTTTCTGAAAGAAAAATCAGAGGCATTTGAGCATTTCAAAGTATTCAAAGAAATGGTAGAAAATGAAATAGGAAAGAAGATCAAGTGTTTATGATCAGATAGAGGAGGGGAATTCATCTCTATAGAATTCATTGAGTTTTGTGTAGAACATGGAATCATAAAAGAATACTCAGCAGCCAAGACTCCTCAGCAAAATGGAGTAGTAGAAAGAAAGAATAGAACTCTTGAGAATATGGCTAGAGCAATGCTAAATGAATCAAGAATCTCATATGGGTTTTGGAAGGAAGCAATCAGTACAATAGTCTATGTTATGAATAGAGCTCAAGTTAGAACAAAGCAACATAAGACTCCATATGAGTTTTGGAAAGGAAGACCTCCCACAGTAAACTACTTCAAAATTTTTGGAAGTAAGTGTTATATCAAAAGAGAGGATAAGGACTTGGGCAAGTTTGATCCTAGATGCGATGAAGGTATTTTTCTTGGATACTCTACAAAGAGTAAGGCCTACAGATGCTACAATAAAAGAACACATACCATGGTGGAAAGTATAAATGTCAGAGTTGATGAAAGAATAGGAATAAATGAGCCACCTTAGGAAGATATTCTTGAAGAAGAAGAAAGTTGTCAGGAAGAAATGGGTGAAGATTCAGATGAAGAAGATGTGCAGAATATACCTTCCAAAACTTCATCAAGATATATTCAGAAAAATCATCCAGAGGACTTGATCATTGGCAGCCCTGATGTAAGATGGACAAGAAGAGGAATCATAGGCTCAATAGAACAAGCAAATGTTTCACTACTATCGAAGATAGAACCAAAGGATTTTAGAGAGGTAGAAAGTGATGAATGTTGGATTAAAGCAATGAAGGAAGAACTAGATCAGATTGAAAAAAGTAAGACTTGGGAATTAGTTCCAAGACCAAAAGGAAAAAATGTAATTGGTACTAAATGGGTCTACAGGAACAAACTGAATGAAGATGGTCAAGTCATCAGAAACAAGGCAAGATTGGTGTGTAAAGGGTATGCACAAGTAGAAGGAATTGATTTTGATGAGACCTTTGCACCAGTTGCAATATTGGAAGCTATACAGATGTTTCTGGCACTTTCAAGCTACAAGAATTTCAAAGTATATCAGATGGATGTCAAATCAGCATTTCTGAATGGTCACTTAGAAGAAGAAGTTTACATAGAACAACCAGATGGGTTTAATCAAGCAGATAAGCCAGATTATGTATGCAGATTGAAAAAGGCTCTTTATGGCTTAAAGCAAGCTCCCAGAGCATGGTATTCAAGACTGGATAAATATCTTCGAGAGCAAGGTTTCAGAAAGGGAACAATTGATAGCAATCTGTATATTAAAAATAAGGGAAATGATTTGATGATTGTGGAAGTTTATGTGGATGATATTATTTTTGGGGGTAGCAATGACAGAATGTGCCAAGAATTTGCAAGAAACATGACTAATGAATTTGAAATGTCTATGCTTGGTGAATTAACCTTTTTCCTCGGACTACAGATTTCACAATTAGAAAAAGGGATATTTCTTTCACAAACAAAGTATATAAAAGAGATGTTGAAGAAATTCAAAATGGAAGATAGTAAGCCAGTTAGCACTCCAATGGTTACAGGGTGCAAATTAAGCAAAGATGATGAATCTCCTGATGCAAATCAAACTCTATACAGATCTATGATTGGTAGCCTGTTATATGTTACAACCACAAGACCAGATATAATACAGGCAGTTGGTTTAGTGGGAAGATTTCAAGCAGCTCCAAAAGAATCACATGTGATAGCAGTGAAAAGAATACTCAGATATCTCAAAGGAACAATGGAGTATGGTCTATGGTATCCTAGAAGTAGCAAGTTCACTCTCATAGCTTACACAGATGCAGATTGGGCAGGAAATATTGATGATAGAAAAAGCACAAGCGGAGGAGCATTCTTTCTTGGTGATTGCCTAGTTTCTTGGCTAAGCAAGAAACAACCATCAGTGTCACTTTCCACAATAGAGGCAGAATATATTGCAGTGGCAACATGTTGTTCACAGGTATTATGGATGAAACAGACTCTTAAATATTTTAGTATAGAACATGATCATCCCATTCCTATTCTATGTGATAATACTAGTGCTATAAGTATCTCGAAGAATCCAGTAATGCATGCCAGAACAAAGCACATTCCAATCAAGTATCATTTTTTAAGAGAGCAGGTTACAGAGCAACAAGTAAAATTGGAATATGTTCCTACAAAATATCATATTGCAGACATATTTACAAAACCATTACCAAGAGAAATGTTTGAGCATTTGAGAGAACAGTTGGGAGTAAAAGTACTCCCACCCCAAAATTAATCACCTCAAGAGAGAAGGTGGTGAGGGGGCTAAGCTTAAGAGTCATATCTTTTAGCCCCATAGGTGTCCCTTTTGCCATTGATGTCAAAGGGGAGAGATTTGAGTAAGGGGAAGAGCATTGAGTTAGGGGGAGCAGCCTCCAAAGAGAGCATTGAGTTAGGGGGAGCAGCCTCCATAGAGAGTATTGAGTCAGGGGGAGTAGCTTTGATTCTCAGAGATGGTTTTTGCAGTGATTGTGGTGATTTACAATAGAGGTGTTGCCATCAATGACAAAGGGGGAGATTGTTGGAAATTTGAGTGATTTTATGTTGTCATTGATGTCACATGGATCATTGATGTCACATGGATCACATTGAGTTTTGGTGGCTAAAGCATTTCATAAATGAGCATTTATGATATTTTGGAGAGCATGGATATATACAAGGTTTTTGTGAAAACCAAGGCAGGCAAAATAAAAGGTTTTATTTAAAACCATGGATGGCAGATTTGAAATGGGTTTTTCTTAAAACCCAGGTTGGATTTTCGTTTCATCGAAAAATGTGCCCCAGTGATGGAGATATTTAATTTTAAATATTTAAGTTTAAATTTTAAATTATTTAAAATTTAAATTTAAAATTTAATTTATAGCGTCGACGTCAAAGGAAAGGAAAAGGCATAGAACTAATATATATATATATATATATATATGCCCAAAGTTTCGATTTATTTCTCTAAGCGCTCGATTTGATATTTGGATTCGAATGGTAAAAGAGCCTACGCATCGTGTGTCGAAGTGTGTGTGAAAAGGGTTTTAAAAGGCTTACAATTTTTGCGTTTGTTGAAGAGACTATTGTGGAGTAAAGCCAAACGTATAGGCCTCCTTGGCCTAGTGGTTCATGCATTGTGTGTGAAGTAGGAGGTCCTGCGTTCGATTCTTGTCGGAGGTGTTTTGTTGTGTTGAAACGCGTGAAGCGCGTTTTGTTTTTGAAGGGCATAGATATTCATGGCATAAGGTTTTGTTGTGTGCTCCTTTTGAGCACGTGAGGGCATGTGGCCCAATGGTAGGTTGGTTGTGGTTAAGGCACTGAGCAAGGAAGGTCACGAGATCGAATCCCATCAGGGACAGAGGCAAGTTAATAATTTTTAAATATATTTTATTTTTCTAAAGTTGCCCTAGGAGGAATAAGGGTTATGATGCATGTTTAGAAAAGGAGAGATTTTTGGTGATTTATTTTTTAGAAGTATATCATATTATATATCGTTGGAAAGCTTATTCCGAGGGCTATTTGATTAACTTGCTTAGAGGGAGAAATAAGGTGTGTGTAAAGAGATATTTCTGATTTTGTAAAGAGGTTCAAAAGTGAAGGTTGCTTTGTTCTTTTTCAAAAGAGATTAATTCATTTATGAAGTGACATGGTGTATGTTATTGAGTAGGAGTAATAAGGTGTTATTTGGATGTTATTGTTGTGTTATTAATCAAGATCTCTAACCCTTGTTGAAAGTTGAAAAAGAAAGTGTGTTGAGTGAGACAGATTTTGTGGACAACCAAAAGGCTTCTTCATCTTCATAAAAGGTATGGGCACATTCTCCTATTGATTGTTTATGGTGGTTGATTTCTGAAATATCATTGGAGAGAAAAGGATTAATTGTGGTTTCCTTTTCGAAAGTAGTTGGTTGAATGTCTCAAGGTTTTATGGGTTGAGAGTTGCTATTAAACCTTGTTTTATAAGCATTGTTGTTGAAGCCATTAGTAGTGTGAAAAACCTGAGATAGGGTTTGAGAAGAACATGAGTATCATTGTTATGTGAAGAATGTTTTATTAGCATTGTTGTTGAAGCCCATTGGTTATGCAAAGAACTTGAACTTGAAAAGAACATGAGTATCATTGTTATGTGAGATTTGTGGTTGAGCATTGTTGGAAACATTTGAGTTGGTTGATACATGCTTGGACTAGGGTTTGTAAGAAAGAGTTGTTCCTTGTGGTAGTTGGTTGAGAAGAGTTGTTTGAGCCTAGTCAAGTGATTGTGTGAAGTGGTTGTTCAAGTTCCATGAAACAAACTATTCTATATTCTAGGATTTGAGTTGAGATTGAGATTTGAGGATAGAACATATTGAGTCTCTAACAATTCTCTTTATGCTTCTATAAATTGATTTGAGTTGAGATTGAGATTTGAGGATAGAACATATTGAGTCTCTAACAATTCTCTTTATGCTTCTATAAGATTGATTTGAGTTGAGATTGGGATTTGAGTATAGAACATATTGAGTCTCTAACAATTCTCTTTATGCTTCTATGAGATTGAATTATTGAGCAAGTTCTTGGTGAGCTTGCTAGAGCAGATTTGGGCAAGTTCTTGGTGAGCTTGCTAGTGCAGATTTGGGCAAGTTCTTGGTGAGCTTGCTGAGTAGATTTGGACAAGTTCTTGGTGAGCTTGCTTGAGCATATTTGGACAAGTTCTTGTGTGAGCTTGTTGAGCAGATTTGGACAAGTTCTGTGTGAGCTTGTTGAGCAGATTTGGACAAGTTCTGTGTGAGCTTGTTGAGCAGGTTCTGAGTGAGCCTATTGAGCAGGTTCTGAGTGAGCCTATTGATAGAGCTTTGGAGGTGATAGAGTACAGAGGATAGAGTCTCAGTGGATAGAGATCTAGCACCAAGCACAATTGAAGACAGATCTGAGTGAGGAGTCTTCAAGTGGAGAGAGATCCACCAGTCAGTGCAGCAGAGAGACAGAGTCTTCTAGAAGATCACTAGCCAGAGCAGAAGGGGAAAGAGTTCTCCTATGGAAGAGATCCATGAACTTGAGATTAGGGGATCAACATCTCCTTTGGATAGAGATCCATAAACATTGTAATTGGGAAGGATTCCCAAAGAGATTGATTGAGAAAGTTTTAGTAAAATATTTTCTCCGTGGAGTAGCCCACATTGGGTGAACCACGTAAACTATGGTGTCTCTATTGTGTATGGTGTTTTGTGCATTGCTTGATTACTGCTATTGATATTGTTGTCTATACACTGCATAATATTGAATTGAAAAGAAAAGTAAAAAGTGGTCTTATACTGTTCACCCCCCTCTCAGTATAAGCTTGTGTTCTTCATTAATTTCACTTCTTTATATGGCACACTTTTAGACTGTCTTCTTCTCCTCTTCAATGCTCTCTGACCTTGGAAGCTTGATTTTTACGTACTCTTCAGGCTTGGGCTATTAATACTTCACTATATATTTTTGTATTGCATGCCACATGGAATTTACATTTCCCTTGGATGTCATTCTTTCCTATTAAGTGGTGTAGAGATGTTGTAATCTTTATATGACATTGATTTAGGTGATGTAGTCACTATTTAAACCTTTGGATATTGAAATAATGATGATTTATTCTCTCCTTTCTTGTATGGAGCATTAGTAAGGTCTGTTGATATTTGATGGTGCAGGTGCAAGTGTTATTTCAAAATTTGAATGATTATTCCCTCCTAAGGCATTACTACGAATTCACTGGCACTCTTCTCCTTTGTACCAACTGACATATGATTCCTTTACTTGTTGTGACTAGTGGTGACTTCTTCTCTTGCATGTAACCTAGCGCTCAACGTTCCCTTCTCTTCCTTAACATACATGCAAACTCAATGTAATTTGTTTGGTCTTCTCTTGTAACAACAATGTGCTTCTTGATCTCCAATGTATGGTGGTGGATCCCCTTCAACGAAGGTGGATATTCCTTTGGTGGTGTTTCGTTGCTCCTTTCCTTGGTGGTTGTTCGACCAAGCTTCTATCCTCTTTCTCTTGGGTAACACTTGTTACTTGTGTTATTTTCCTTGCTATTTGCACCTTCATCCTTGCTTAGTCTTCATCTCTCATTACAGGTTTCTTTTTGTAGGTTTTTTTTTACTGTGGGCACTACCTTCTTGCTACTATGGGACCCAATTTGATGTATTTAGATACCTTGAATGAGATAACTTTGAGCTCTTAGTCAACTCTTTCTCCTTCACTTTGTAGTTTATTTTTTAAACTTGATAATGATACCACTAATTATTGCAATTTATGTGCCTCTTTGGTGTCTTAAGATACTTCAACTTTTGTCTTCCTTTTTCTACTTAAGAAAAGATAAATATGGTGCTATATTAAACTAGAGATAAATCTATTTTAAAATATGATAAAGTACCTTTATTGCACCTGAGACATTTTTAGTCTCCTTGTGTAGCTTCACTTCTTATGTTTAGTATGGTTGCACCTTATCTACTTCTTGGTGGTTGTAGTGATACTTTGGCAGATTCTCTTCACAAAGACTTGCTGCAACTTTACATGTGTTTAATGGTGTCTTTTGACACTTTAACTCAACCTTGTTTTGTGCACTATTCTTCCTTCTCTTGCTTAATATCAATAAAATTTGATAGCTCTTAGATATAACCAATATTAAGCACTATCTATTTCTCCTTATTGATCCTTTTAATCAACTAACTTGTGTTGATGTATTTTGGAGGTTTTAGGATGATAATGCTACCTCCTTACTTAACTTGAAAACCTTTAAAATCAAACTCCTTATTGCTACCTTTAAAACTTTATTATGGTGTTTTGAAGGAACTTAAATAATACTCGAATAAGAAAATTTATTAACACCAATTATCAAACCTTATTTTTACCTCATTGTAGCAATCTCGCTTGGTGATTTGGTTCACATGTTTTCTGCCCTAGATTTATAGACTTTGTAGCTTCAACTTCTTGTGCTTTGCTGCTCTAATATCCTCTATCTGGTAGATTTCAATGTTTCCTATATTCCTTCAAATTGTTGTTCTAGAACCCTAGAATTTTCAACTATTAGTGATGCCTAAATTGCTGCCCCTAACTCTAAAATTTTTAGATTCTAACACAACTTATTTCTCCTTTGATTTTTTATCCTCGAATCTCTTAAATTTTCTTGGAAACTCCTTGAATTTGCAGTTGAATATTGTCTTCTATAACCTTTCAATTTTGTTGTTGTAATAGTTAGCAATCTCCTTCTTCAAAATCAGCCTTCAAACTCTTAGATTTGGTGGCTTCTTCTACCTCCTTTCTCCTTCAATATTCTTATCAAATTCTAACTTCAATATTGGGCTCTTTTTTGTCCTTCTTCTCAATAATCTAAATGTCTTGAGGTCTTCAAGAATCCTTTCCAAAGTTTGGCAAATTTATTACCAAATATTTCTTCCTTTTGGGCTTATTGTCAAATGGCGACAATTTTCCTAACTCCTATTAGGAACTTCTCCTTGCTAGCAATATTCTTACTTGAGTTCTTCTCAAATTTCCTCCAATGGCCTTCTTCAAATTCTCCAATGAGGCTTTCCTAGCCTTATCCTTATTTCTCATTTCAAGTATGCTTGATACCTCTTCTCTTGGATCTTTAATTTTGTAGCTTCTCTTCAATAGGACTTTTTCTAGTTATTTGTCTTCAATATTTAATCTTCAAAATCTAGAAGTTCTTCAATGGTACCTTTCTCTTGGGTCTTGTTGAGTGGCAATTTTGCCCAATTGCAAAACCACACTCACAGTTTGGATTTTGAGGCAAAAACCTCTCTTGCAAAGAAATTAATATTTTTCCAAGGTTTCTTTTACTTAATGTGTGCTTGTAATCTTGTGAATATGTATCAGATAAATGCTAAGAATACCTTAGTGATTTGCAAATAACTGTTAACAAGAGGCCTGTGTTGGTTTAGTTTAGTTTATTATGTTATGTTATTGTTTGTTCATGAAACTTAAAAGAAATGAAAATATGATTGGCCCTCATATGACCATGATGTAAAAGCCTTAGTTCCTTTTATCTTGAATTATTTTAGGTAGATTTTATCTTCTTTTGGTTAAGCAGTTTTTAAACAAGTTTTATCTTCCTTAAACCCTGCTTTGAACATAAAAGAGAAGATTAAAATCTATCTTTGGAAATACAAATTTTGAATGATGATTGGATTCATTTTATGTTGCTTTGAACATGAAAGTAAAATAATCTACATGCATAACTTGGTAAATGAAATAGCCTGTGACATATCATATAAATTACCCCTCTTTGATGAAATTATGATTTTCATAAAGAGAAGTTAATTTATTGCTCTAAAAATAATGGCCTTTGAAATGCCATATAAATCACTCCCCTTTAATGAAATTATACTTTTCATAAATATAAGTTAATTTATTGCTTGCCAACAAAATATAAAGCTTGAAATTTGATTTACCTTCAAAATGTGCAATTATGTCCAATTCTGAAATTACAACATGCCTGTAAAAACAACTTTGAGCAATTTTTATAATTTTGAAATGGCTTCAAAATGAAATTTAACTTGTTCTAAATGGAGCGTTAAAGCTTGTTCTAGAGACCTGTGCATCTATTTTGGGAATTTTAATTTTTTCAATTTTTATTTTAATTACCGAAATTTAAAAAATGGAAAAGGGAAGGGTTAGAAAACCAAAAATAAAAATAAAAAAAATCTGGAATATGGAGGAGAATATGGAAAACAACCAAAGAGGAACTACAAATCCCTAATCAGCCCATGCTGCAAAAAATGTTAGATCCTGAATATAAACACAACCGGGTTAGACCTGCATCCACACAATCTAAGATCTGGTTATGGTGAGAGTCTAAGGAATAAACATGCATTAAAGTTATCCAATGATGCTACCGACTTAATGCATAAAACACCATTAAAATAACTCTAAAGCATAGAGAAATATGGGCAATAAGAGCATATTTTATTCAAAATATTCCATTTTTGCATACAAATGTGAAACCAGAATATTGACAACAGTTCAAAAAGCCTTCCAATATTCTTCCACCTGATTCCTGTTCCAAACTTCTAGCCTGTGGATTTCAAAAAATATCTAGCCCTTGTGCTTGCATTTTCCTAAGTTTTTAAAACTACAAAAGACTTTTTGCTCCCCCTTTTCCAAATATTGGTTTCCATATTCCACTGTCAGGCTTTGCTCAATTTTCTTCATAATGCCTCCTCTTTTTTTTAGTGTAACCATCGTGTAATCAAAACTATTGCTTTTCCTTTTAGGTACTTTATTTACTTTAAAGGAAACTTAATTTATTTTGAAAATACATTTTATAAAATGCATTCCTTGTTCCTTATTGTTCTTAATTATGAGCGGATGTAAAATATATATAATATGGAAATGAACATGTTCATGTCATCCAATGATTACGACTACCAATAATGCGTCTCTCATCAGTAGGACGAACATTGTTGTCTGAACTATAATCAAATGGTCTCTCATGGACACCTAGTGCGAACATGTCCTTATTCACTAACCTTCAATGCTAAACGCTCCTATATCTATGCTCCTATCTCTACTACTACCCAATACATCCAGTTGGTCACTAACATGAGTAATATTTAGGTTGTAACCACCGTTGATACCCCTGTAATCTGGGTGTTCTATTTCAGAACACATATTTGGTTTCCCTAAAAATCTCTTTTGTCCCTATTATTTTGAATTTAAAATGTTACGTGACCATCCTCACATGGTAATTAAACCTATGTTCACATAAATGATGTTTTGAGGTCTGATATTAAGCTTTATTTTCTTGTTTGTGAGTTAAGTCCTCTGCAATAGCAACAGATAATGTCAATATTGATAGTGTCCACACGTCATTTTCCCCATCGATGAACCGAATTAAGTTCTATAGAAAATACATCAAGAAATCATCTTAGTTGTGCCTACCAAAAAGACAAACCTTTCATGGCGTGATATTTTGAAACTCTTCAAAAAAATTTGTTGACTATACACATCCTGATCGGGGCTACCATGTCAGTTATCTCCATTCGAAATCCTTGCATCATTCACCTAGGATTCATTAGTCCACGCGATTCACATCATAGTTTAGGTGTCATGGTCTACATGTTTTCCAAGACCTCCTTAAGTCATGGTATTGCTTCACTATCAGTATCTCTGCGCTCATCAATTTTTAAATGTTTCAATCGATGTCATTGTTTGATTATTGGATGAAAAACTATTGTTCCACTACCATCCATGATATTAAATGTTACACTGACCTTGATCAAAATAAGCTTCATTTTCAATTCACTCTATGAGCCCCTTCATCAGTATCGATCATTGTGACTCTGTGCCATCAAACTACCCACTATCAATTCCTATCCACTGCTGTGAATGACAACCTATCTTTGTATTACTCCATCTTCATAATAGTCCTTATCATCACTATCATAGTGTCCATCATAAACGTAGCCCGACAACTCCACATGGTTTAAATCGATGATCAGTGAGTGGCCCTTTCTCTATATCAAATTATAGTAGTCTCATTTTATTTTGCACCATCCAGTTTCCATCGTCACCCAATACACCCCATCCATCGCTACCAAACAAGCCATTGTGTCAAAATTTAACCAATCGCATCCCTATCACATGACATTTTAAGACTTGCATTGTCCAATATACTGCTATATCCATTTAAATCCATGTTTGCATGATAGTTCTATGGCTATATTCATTACTCATATGACCTGACAATTCCATCTCCATTATGGTCAACATGTATAAGTCCATGTTTGCCACTTAGGGGTCCATGCCATGCCTGCCAACTAGGTTGAGAGACAATCTGTTATTCCTCTTTTGTTCATCTATGCTAAATCCTCCATAATATCTATTTTTGCTACTACCCTCACATCCAATAAATGGGGTCCATGTCATGAAGCTCACTACCTACTGCGTGAAAAATAAAATCCCATGCTGCTCAACAAACTTGGCTTCTGACTAACTCAATGGTACCACTTCAATTAATGCTTCTTTGGACCATAACATTTTTTATCACCCATAACATCGAATGCATAGGATGCTTAACTTTTTGTGTGCCAATGTGCCACATCATCAACAGTATACTACCACGCAAACACTTGTTAATAATTCATTTAGGTATGCATCCAATAGTATGGTCCACATCTGAGTGCTAATCTCCAGCCCATCAACTATGTCTGAATTTGACACATTTTCCTGTCTACCACATCATGTAGCATCAAATTTTCTCTCCTCTAGTTGTCCACCGTGGAACCTCAACACCACATCAACCTTATTTTCTCATTTGGTGATACTCGCTAAATACCTAAATGCTAGCTGGTTTGGGCTCTAGTGCCACATATGTCCTTGGAGTTCATGCCCAAATTAGCTGATGCCTAGTCATCTGAGTCAGTGGGATCCATCCTCATTGCCACAGTGTTGTAGGCATCATCCTCATCTACATCAAGAGTTCGTATTGTTGATGTATGCCTTGATATTTTTGTCATCGCGCCTTCATGTTTGCCTAAAAAAATAAGGCCAATCATATATTAGAATCACATAAAAAATAAAATAAAAACATTAAAGGCAAATTAACTATCTAATAACTTTAACCTAAAATCTAAAACATAATATTAAAATAAAATAACCTACAATATATATATATATATATATATATATATATATATATATATATTCTTTTTTATTTTTATTTTTTATTTTTTTATAAATATATAAATATATATTTATAATTTTTTATTGCTTAAAAAAATCATTTTATTTTATTTTAATTTAATTTAAACATTTTAATTAATTTAATGTCAAAACATTAAAATTAATCAAAACATTACCAAATAAAAATCATGAAACACAACCCAACCAACACGTAGAATACTTTCAAACTACTATAAGAAGATACTATAAACTAAGGAACCTTGGAGTTCGCTTGGTGAGCTCATGGCTAGGGTCCTAGCAAACATGATCACTTAAAGACAACCGAAGTTCCCAAAACAACAAAAATAAAATATGGGTCCCCATATTTGGGGCTAGTTGTGCAATGGCCACAACAGGAGTCCTTCTATATCTGCTTTCTTCTCTCTTCACTCTAAAGTCTTCAATATTTGTATTTCTATGAGGACCTCCTTATTGGTTCCCCTCAATATTAAATCTTCAATGGGGCCTTCTTAAGCCTTCTCTTCAATATTCAATCTGTAGTCTTCAATATTCTATGGAGATTTCTTTCTTGAGTCTCCTCAATATTTTATTTTCAAATCTGTAAATCTTGCAATGGGACCTTTTCCTTAGGGTCTTCAAATCTTCAATCTTCAACTTGTTGCTTCAAGTATTGGATTGATTTCAAAGAATATATTCTTCCTAGCCCTTATAGGAAGTGTTGGAACCGATTCTTGCATCCATAGGATTTTGATTGTCACGCTACAAGAATCCATTTGAAACCAACGAGCTATTATAGGCTCTGGTCGACCTACCTCATGTTCTGCTAAACACAAATATTGCTAAAGAAGACTACAGAACGGGTAAGGAAACCCCAACGGTAATTCTTTGATTAAACTTCTAATTACACGCTCCAGATTTATTAAGCTATAAGTATTCTTTTTAAAATGACCAAGCATGAAAACAACCAACTGTTATGCCTTATGTAGACCGGTGCCTAGATTCATTGGGTTGTTATAGCAATTTAACAACAATTTTTAATTATGAACAGAGAGAAAGGGGAAAAGAAAATTGGCGTTCAAAGCTTCATTCGAATATCGTAATAAAACCAGGAGTTAACCAATGAGAGAAACGTATATAATGCATTCAAATAATGTAACCCATTATACAGTGACACACAGTACTGAGACAAAGATATAATAAAAATGAAACTCATAATTGTATTGATTTCAAGAAATTTTACATGCAGAGTGGGCGGGATGCCTTTTAACTTTGTTTCAATAAAAATATATCAATACAATGAAGAAATCCTGTTCAAATAATGTAACAGGTCTCTCCTACTCTACTTGTTCCAATATGGTAACAATAGAATCTCTGAATCTTAGGCTCAATAGGATAGGAAATGATCTCAACTTCTTGAGCACTTTCCTATTACAATCCTGCACAGCAAAGGGAAGAATAAGAAATGAGAAAGAAAAAAGACACAGAAGGGGATACAACAACACAACTAACAGGGCACTCAAGTATACCTCTTAGCAAAAATGCTATTCTCTAATTGCTTGATGCAGAATCTAAACCTGTCTGCTTCCTTTTATAGCTTCTGGTTCTTGATTCTGTTATTCTTGGTTGATTTCTAGCCTTACACCTGTCAACATCTGGTCAGACTTCAAAAATTGGTACAACTGGCTTCCACTGCCCTTACTGTCTTGGTTTTAGCCTTTTTTAGAACAAATATTCAATTCAACCGATGATGGTGGTGTTAGGTGAACCCACTTTTTCTTCTTCAATTGTTTCCCTTTGGGCCTCTTTCTCTTGAACAACTTCTTCTACTGTCATAGGAACTCCTTTTGTAGGTGCAGGTTTCTGTTGTGATGAACCTGCTTCCTGTTGTTGACTATAGGTATTAACCTTTTTCCCCTTTTGGCTTTGTTGCAGCCATCTAATATGTTCATCAATTAATCTCCAAACTCCTGTATCAAATGTGGTTGCAATCCTCAACATGTTCATTTCTTGCAAAATTCTATTCTTCTGAACAACAATATCAGGCATGTTCCTTTCATACTAGAAAAGTAACATCTCCACAGTATTTACCATAGATGTAGTTTGCCTAATCATTTCTCCTTCATCACCCGGTTCACACTCAAATATTTCAATGGTATCTTTGAATACCTCTTCTATGTCTGAGGCTTCTAAGCATTGGCCTAAGGATAGGCCAATGTCTACCAATTTCCCTGTAGCATCTTTTATCAAGTTATTTGTTTCAGTCACCAAATTGATCCATCTTCCCCTATTTGCTCCAAACAGGGCTGCTTTGAAGAACTCAAAATTAATCTGAATCTTGATACCATCAGGTGTTATTATTTCTTGCCCTTGTAACTCTTCAAAATGGTCTCCTATAAAATCTAGGGTAGGGTGAATGATTCCAAAATCCTCTTCTCTTTCTTGTATCAAGGCTAGAATCTCTTGAGCAGTTATTTGAATCACCCTTATTTGTCTGAACATTTCAGTAAAGCCCCTGGCATGAGCTCTTATCTTTATTGACATATTTTTCTTCATAGCATTAAGATAATATACATGATCTTGAATTTTCACCATTGGAGGGGGTTGTGCACTTGAAATATATTTTCTTGCCAATTCTTCCTGTTGCTTATTTATTAATGCCTTTAGCTCTACCTTTTCCTTTCCCTCTTTCTCCAATTGTTTCCTTAGCTCTGTAATTGTTCCCATGAATTGATCTATGGCTTGATTTTGCATTGCTTTGACAACTTTGGCCACTTCACCTTCTTTCCCTAGTACCGATGAGCCCCTAATTTCTTCATTGACTCTGAAGACTAGTGGGTCCTGTAGAACAGGAAGATTTATCTCTGCAATATCTGATATAGGCGCCTCTGATTTATATTCTTCTATGAATTATCCTTCTATATTCCCCATCCCTGCTACTAACTACAATTCTTGCTCATCTGCAATAGTGAAGGTAGTCTGTTCATCTGTTCTTTCCAGGACAACCTTTGTAGAGGGTAAAGATAATGTGGGTTTCTTCTTTTCCACATGAGTTACATCTTCTTGGTTCTTCACTGAGTGACTTCGAAAGAGGCCACCCAATCCACCAGTTCTCCTAGGATTCATTTGTATTACTGATGGAATTTTAATCTCCTATCCCTTTATTGTTATAGTGGTAGGGATAGCCATGGGCGCAAATTTATTTACACTTGTTACAGTTAGAACCCTATCAAAAATAGGAACTATGGCTTATTTCGAGAGGGGAGACTCTTGAGTTGGTGTTGTTGCAATCTCCTTCCCTTTATCTATATTCTATGTTTGGGAAGCTTCCTGGGAAGTGCTTGGTGTTGCTTCTATCCTGAGGTGAGTACTTTCAGAAGGCCCAACCTGTTGCTCTACTATATCTATAGTTTTGATAGTGACTTCCATTAAATCAATACCCTGTTCCTCTATCAACTCTAACAAGGGGTCTTCTTTGATCGCTTGGCCTGTTCCTGGTATAATTGGTGCCACAACATCTACTGAACCTTCTCGAAGCCTCCTTAACTCTGTGGGGTAATCATAGGCTTCACAAACTTGTGTGTTGCCCCTCATTTTAGGAGGGAAATCATCCCATACTTTTTGCAAATCTAATCCTTTTTCCATAGCCTCTAATAAGCTTTCTTCAAAAGCATCTTCGCGGTGTAGTATTCGGGCGTATTCTCTTTTCACCATCATTCTGTTGTATGTTCCTTTTGGGTCATAAAATCTCCAAGTTACTTCATCGAATCCCCTGTTATCCAACTCAAACATTCCTTTGAGCAAGGAGGGGTAGCCAACAAATATAAAATCTCCAAAGTGACAGGGAACATCGAGCCAGGGAACCTTACCATGTTTCTTCACCAACCTCATCTTAGCCTCTTCGGCTACTTGCCTACATAATTCCAAAGCTGCTAGGGATAATGGGCAGTACCTCGGTAGTAATTTAGGGGGAATTTTAGCCCCATATAATCTGATATAAGTAAAACTTTCTGTAAAGAAAAAATCCCCAATTTCCTTCTCTTTGATAAAGGCTCTCACCCCTGGCCCTAACCTCTCAGGGACTAATCCTGTTAGAGCCCAATGAATTTCTACCATGAAATGATCACAAAACCAGCCCATGTGAGTTCTTCCTTCATGTATTCTCTAGAAGCTGTTCTGAACATAGGGGTTGTCAATGGCTCTTACCCTCTTACGGGCTTCTTCTCCCAATTGACCCGCTATTAGATGGATAAAAATTGAATATTGTGAAAAATGGGGCATCTCCTGCCTCTGTTCGAAAACTGCTTTCCTTAATTCTACCATTTATTTATGCATCTGGGTACTTAATTCCAATTCCCAGGCGTATATTGGAGTGTTATGTGCCCTATTGCATTGTGCAACTAAATATAAAACCCTTTTTGTTATTCTACTGAGATCTTGTACTCCCAAAACTATGTTTATCATATCACAAAAATCTTGGACCCATGGCTTAAAGGCATTTTTCCTAATTGGGAATTTTTTGTCTATTCTCTCATGTGTATCAAACAAGTTTTTAAAGACTTCCATATCTGTAAACATACGAGATTGGTGTTCGATTACCTGGTCTACCAAAAAGGTGGTATACGTTATCAATTTGAAAACTTCTTGGATGTGCTCGACCTTGATGTTGAACACCGATCGATTTTTATTGTCTCGAAATGTCTTTGTTCTTTCATCATATGCCACCACCAGCCATGCCATCAAATCTGAGGAGAAGTGCACTTTCGGACATACCAACTTCCCAAGGTTGTTGTTCCATCTATTATTTCTTGGAAAACCCCTGTATTGCAACCTATGAGCTTTATGAAATAGGTCGGCCATTATCCATGGGGTCCGGTCATCGTTCTCCATTACACGGGAAAAACTATTTATACATGCATTGTTGATTTCATACTGCTGGGTTGGAGTAGGTCTTTTATCAGCTCCACACTTCTGAGAAAATTCATACATGGTGGTACCGAGAACAAGTGGTCCAGAGATCATAGAGTATGGTGACTTGTTTGTGATGAATTGTACGGCTTCTCTGGTGTCTTCGGGTATGAAAACATCTCCCCATGATGCCATTGTTCTTAGAGTAGCTGATAAGGTCTTTCTATGACTGTGAAGCTTGAAAATCTTCTTCTCTCTGTGTTTCAACTTCTGTTCTTAATTCGCCAGGGTAGTAGCCTCGACTATTTTTGTGTGCTCATATACAGGGTGGTGGAGTGTGCTTGATAAATTTACATGTTTTGTCATCAACACGATGCCACCAACTGCTATTCAAAATTAGCCAATGAAATTATGCCAACTTGTCTTTTTTTGGGATTTAGTGTTTATGATGGGTAATGTTCTTCATCTTACGTGTCTTGGGACCCTTTGATCCATGTGCCTACAATAATTTAAGATTTTGTTTATTCATCATTGGGAACCTTTTAATATGATGTGGAACTGGTATGTGCAATGAGGATAGTGTCCTTTTTGAACCTCGTGCCACCTCAGATCTGAATGATAACTAAATCTTTGGGATTGATTATGTTTCACTTAGGTAGTGATCACCCTCAAGATTTTTACAATATTCGTTCTTTGGTGTGAGTGTCAGCCTTTATTACCTCGAATGTCTCCTTTTTTCTAAGTCAACTATGATTGAGCGCAACCGTTGGATTGATCTGAGGTGGAGCGCATCCATCGAATTTAGGTGGTTGGTTTCTTTCTCGGATATTTGATTTGTGCGCTATCATCTGATCTCAGAAAGGTATTAGCATGGTCGTTGATGTCCTGGGACCTGCATGATAGTTAGTATACCTGTTCACATATAAAACTTTAGTTGATCATGCTTACTTAGTCTAAACCTTTTGGTGGATAATTTATAAATGATAATTAAGGCTAAAGACTATACCTTCATTGGGTGGTCTATCGAATAATGTGGTATATTAATCATTATTTCATTGTGTTTAATCAACTCTAACCTGGTGATTACATCATTAACCTTATTCTATAAAACCTTTAGACAACATAGGAACCATTTATTTTATCATGCGACCATCGTAGGATCATCTCATGATGAGAGCGCTACCGTTGGATCATATATATGCACACAATTTTTAACAAAGGGGGAAAAACCATACGTACCTTGAATTAATTAATCATCTGTTTGAAATAAAACTGCTTGGACTAACCTCCTATCAATTTTACGCATGCGCACCATTGGATCTGAGAAGAGACGAGCACCACCATTAGATTTACATGTTATTTAATGTCTTTTTTTCTTTGTATCTTTTATTATAGACCTTCGCATCCGTTGATCTTTGGTCTCGTTTGGGCACCGTCAGATCTCCTGTGAGGTGCATACTATATAGCCAAAAACAAAAACCCTTTGATTTTGATTAATCATGATTAAGCCAAAATGGGGAATGATTATTCAACGTATTATACCCTCGCTAATTACATAATTAGTTTTCACTTTACCTTCGTCTTACCCAGTATTTTATTGTTTCTTCATTTTGGTGCGACCGTCAGATCTGGGTTGATGTTGGTGCAACCGTAGATTTTGGTCAACCTACGGGTTAGTTACCAAAGGATGCATAATTTTAATTTTGATTAAGTTAAAGGGGGTGATTATCCGATGTATTAGACCCTTATTAATTCATTTTAACCAGCTTAATTAATCTTTCAGGACTTTAAACTTTTTAATGCATCTTTTGTGAGCGTGCCACCGTTAGATCAGATCTTGATCGAGCGTTGTCGTTCGATATTTTTAATTAGATCGATGATTAATCCAAAGGGGGCATACATTTTAATGTTTGATTTAATTGAAGCAAGTGCAACCATTGATTTTGAAATTGATTGAGCAGTATCGTCCGATCTATCGAACTTGTTCATGGTTTAACTAAGTTTGACCCATGATGACTTGTTTAAAGTTTTGACTTCTTGGAAAGTGTGAACCATTGATTTTGCTTAAGCGCATCCATCAGATCCTTGAGAGCTGCATGGATTTTAATTTTTATTTATTATTGGTCTTTGACTTAACCCTCAGACTTTATCGTGAAAGCGCGTTCGTTGGATTACTTCTTGATGAAGCGTTGTCGTTAGATTAATGATAATTAGCTCGATTAAAAATAACCTTAGGTTATAACTTTTAGACCTTTTGCTTATCATATGGTTTCTTTTGAAAGTGCATCCATCGGATTATATCTGGATCAAGCGTGACCCTTGGATTAATTCTAAGGTGTTCATTTGTTAGCTTAATGGGGTGCATACCCTTAGGTTTTATTTAATATTTACTTTAGACCTAAGTTTTTTGGATCTTTAGACCATGATGAATAATTAACCAACTTAGGATTTAAGGATCTTATCGGTCGGTTTAGGCCCAAGGGAACTTTTTAATTGAATGTTGGATTTCGGCTTTAGAGATTTAATTAATAGAACCTTGCCCTATCCACTTTGAGATACTTGAAAAATGAGGCATACATTATTAAAATCCAAGGTTAGACTTCATCAAACCAATCAATAAAAACTCAAGCAACTCACACCACCTGAAGAAGTAACTAGCATTATTAACAATTTTGATTGAAACCAAAAATTTAAATTTGGGGGTTTCAAAGTTGAGTCAAATTTGGCTCCAACATAGGCTCTGACTAGGACAAGGTGTTGAAATCATGAGGCACTTGAGAACCACAGAATCTCCTGGTTTATTTGCAAAAATTTGAACAAAAATTTAACACCTTTTGACTGCTAAGTAAAGCTTGAAATACATAAAAGAAAACTTTTTTTTTCTTTTTTTTTATATATACTGAAAAATGTAAGAACAACATGATATCAAAGCAAATAGAGTATGGAAAATTGTAGATCCCTTTTCATTCAATTTGGAAACAAAGGTTAGAAATTTTAGAAATCAATGAGTTTTATTTTGAAATATTGTAATGCTTGTTTTAGCTAAGTCTTAAGATATGATTACACAGATTTTGTCACAACCGCTTGTTTCATCATATTTTTGCCCATGTGTGTGTTTGTGCATTCTTTTTTTGGATTTCTAAATCTTTCAGAACTTTACCATATCTGAGAAAAATAGTCAAGCCTAATATGTGATTTCACTCTTTAAAAATTTTCACCATTCTTAGGGCTCCACTGCCAATCAGGCATCTATAGCCTCGGTGGAGTTGCTTCTAATCCCATCTTAGTTTTACCCTACTGCCAGTCAAGCGTCTATAGCTCCGATAGAGGTTTTCCAAGATATCTCAGGTAGTGACTCAGTTTTACTTTATTTTTTATTTTTCTTTCTCGTGAGAGAAGTATTTGGATATATAAGCAAATTGTGCAATAAGTATGCCTGAGTTGAGGATTAGTTTCTGGCTATAAAATATGAGTGTAATGATTTTTGGCTCAACTACCCTCTCAAAGATAACTCAGTTCTTCGGACCTTTGAAGTCACCTTAAGTATCATTTGTAATGTGAGGCTTGACATGATGTTTCAATCAACTTTGTTTTCTTTCTGTTTTATCTCATATCAAACAACTATTGCATAAACACTCATATTTGAAAGAATTGTAAACCTCATCAGAATCTAAAATAAATCCCTTTTTTCTTATTGTCTTTGGTGGAATAAATAGTTAGATATACTCATCAAACTAAGATATCATGTGTACAATAAACTCAAAATTATTCAAGAACAAAAGGGAAGCTTAACTAATACACAAAATACACCACTCTATTTTTGGATTTTTGTTTTTCTATTTTTTTTTATTTTTTTTTAGTATAGTACACCTTCAATAGGGATTGTACATTTTGAGGTGTTGGCCATTAATAGGGATAGCCATTATTTCTCCCTACAAATTCTGTAGCTTGTAAGTATTCTGCCCTATAATATGAGCTATTTGATATGGTCCAATCCATTTAGGTTCAAACTTACCCTTTTCACCATGCTTATCATTTTTAGGATCCCAATAGATGACTATATCTCCTTGAGAAAAAGGAGTACCCTTAGCTTTCTTATTAAACAATTTCATGGTTTTTTTGGTTTGTTCCATCATTCTATTGAGGGTCTCTCTTCTTTGTTCTTCTAACAAGACAATTTGGTCAAGCCTTCTCTGAATGGGATTGGGGTCTTCATGGTCTTGCAATAAGAGGGAAAGTGCCATTTTTTCTATTCTTGGGGGTAGTAGGGCTTTCTCTCCATAAACCATCTCATAAGGGGTTCTTCCTGTGTTTCTTTTAACAGACAACCTATCAGCCCATAAAGCAAATTTAAGTTCATTATCCCATCCCCTTTTGTTCTTCCCTAATGACCTTTTCATTCTTGTTATTACATTTTTATTTGATGACTCAGCTAGACCATTTCCTTGGGGGTAATAATTAGCAGAATGAGATAATTCAATTCCATATTCAACACAAAATTCTACCATTTCATATGACACAAAATATTGAGCATTATCAGTTACAAGCTTTTTAGGAACTCCATACCTGGTCAAGATGTTTTCTTCTATGAATTGATGACTAGTGGCAGTTGTAGATGTTCTCAAAGGTGCAACTTCCACCCACTTTGTGAAGTAATCTATTGTAGTTATGATCCACTTATGCTGGCCAGACAAATTAGGCTTGATCTCTCCAATCAAATCAATACCCCATTGAGTAAATGGTGCTTCAATAATTACTGGCTTGAGGGGCATGGCTGGTAGATGCTTTTTCCCTACAAAAACTTGGCAGTTATGACAATTCCTAACATATTTATATACATACTTAAAAATGGATGGCCAATAATATCCTGCTCTCATGATTTTATTAGTTGTAGCTCTTGGAGCAAAGTGTCCTCCACAGAAACCATTATGAAATTCATTAATTATTTTTGGGACTTCTCTTTCATATAAGCAGACTAATAATACTCCATCAGGATGTTTCCAATATAATACTCCATTTTGTATATAATACTTTTGAGCTTGAAGTTTGACTGACCTCATTCTATTTATTGACATATCTTTGGGAAAAGACAACGTTTGTAAGTATGACAAAATTTCTTCATACCATTTACATTCTTCATTTTTTATTCTTCTGTCATCATATGTCTGATCTATGGTGAGAATATTTTCAGATCCTACTTCTTCTTTGTTAGCCAACAATTTAGCTAAACCTTGCCCTTTGACTGTTTTAACTATTTTGAATTCAACATCATATTGCAAAAGTTTTACCATCCATCTTGTTGGTCTTCCTAATGGCTCTGATTGAGAAAATATATCTTTTATTGCTATAAAGGGAATACAATAGTAAACTTTATTTGAGCCAAATATACCTTTGAAGTGTTCTAAAGATTGGATGACTGCATAAGCATGTTTTTCTAGCAGGGTGTATTTAAGATGTGCTCCTTTTAGTCTTGAGCTCATAAAGGCTATTGGCCTTTCATTATTTTCATTATCTTTCTATGAAAGAACTGCAACAATAGAGTGTTCAGATGCATATGAATAGATATTAAAATATTTTGCATAATCAGGGCAACTTAAAGTTGGAGTGGTTGATATGGCTTCTTTGATCTTGTTAAATGCTTCCATATTTTCTATTGTCCATTTTATTTCTCCAGTTTTCTTCACCATATCATTTATGGGTTTGGTCATTTCTGCAAAATTTGGGACAAATATTCTATAAAATTTATTTTTCCAAAGAATGACCTTACTCCTTTTAGGTTCTTGGGTGGGGGAATTTTAGAAATGGCTTCTATCCTTTCTGGATCAATGCTTATCCCCTTTTCTGAAACTATATGACCTAGCAATTTTCCTTGTGTAGTTCCGAATATGCATTTTTTTGGATTTAGAGAGATTCCAAATTCCTTGCACCGGGAAAAAACTATAGTCAAATGTTCTAGATGATCTTCTAGATTTTTAGAAAATATTGTGATATCATCTAAGTACACTACTACAATTTTGAACATTAATCCTTTGAAAGCAAAGTCCATCGCTCTCTGGAAAGTAGCACCTACATTCATCAATCCAAAAGGTATTCTTAAATATTCAAATGTGCCCTAGGGTGTGGTGAATGTTGCCTTGTGTCTATCTTCTGGATTTATCAAAATTTGATTGTACCTTAAAAATCCATCTAACAGGGACAATCTAGTTGAACCTACTATTGCTTGCAATAGTTGTTCCATGTTAGGCAATGGGTAATTGTCTTTTAGTGAGCTCTTGTTTAAATTTCTAAAATCTACGTAGAGTCTAATGTCCCCATTCTTTTTCCTAATTGGTACTAAGTTGGATATCCAGGAGGAAAATCTTACTTTTCTTATTATCTTGGAGTCCAACAATTTTTGTACCTCTTTTTGCATTACTGGGTGCAGAGTTGGATTGTATTTCCTTTGTTTCTATCTGAATGGCTTGGAATCTTCCTTCAAAGGTATTATGTGAGTCATTACATCTGTCTTGAAGGTTTTGAGGTCTTCATAAGTCCAAGAAAAATGTTCTTTGTTCTTTTTCAAGAAATTGATATATCCAACCTTTTCTTTAGCAGGTAAAGCCATGTCTACTTTCACTATTCTAGGTTCTTTCATTGAGCCAATATTAATATCTTCAGATATCACTTCTCTACGTATAGGTTTATAAGCTTTGTCAAAGTCATCAAATAGGCTTTCAAGAGACACTAATCCTTTGGGTATTCTATTAGTTTTCAACTGGATTACTTCTACTGGCTCTCCTATTTGATTTTTTAATTTTTCTTCATCCTTTTGTAAAGTCATAAAATCCTTAATATCTATATCATCTTGAAATACTTATAGATATACTATGTTATCTGGCATAGAAGGTTTATAAACTGAAATAGTTGGGAATCTATCCATATATTCTGTAGTTATCTCTAGGTGATCTAGACCTGAGGCATTTACAGCTAAAATATCTGCAACATGATTTTGTTCTCTAGGAATATATGAAATATTGAAAGCTAAAAATTTATCAATTTCTTCCAATATTGCATTTCTATATTGCTTAAGTCTAGGATGCTTGGTCTGATATTTACCTTTGATTTGTAGTATAATAAGTTTTGCATCCCTTATTATAGTTAAGTAGTTAATACCTAGCTCTTTTGCTTTCCTTAGCCCTAATAGTAAAGCTTCGTACTCAGCTACATTGTTTGTGCAAGGAAATTGTAATCTGTAAGGGATACTAAGGTAGTTTCCTTTAATATCAGTCAAATTTACACCTGCACCTACTCCATATTGGGATTTAGCTCCATAAAATGACATGGTCCACATTTCTTGGGTTAATACTCTATCTGATTCAGCATCAATTATTCTCATATCTTCTGGATCCATGTTCTTTGCATCTGGTACTTCCACCAGGAATGGGTTGTGCCATATTGAATAGACTCCCATCCCTTTTTCTTCCATAGAGTTAACTAAGTTAATCATGGTTTCATCTATTTGAATTAACTCTATAGAATGTTTGTTGAATGGTTCCCTTCTCAAAATTATATTCTCCTTATCTGATATGGGGATGGTAGCATAAGACCAGTCTAGTTGTATTGATCCCCCTAGTTGTTCTGCCCAATGCCTACTGAGTAAAAGTGAGAAGAATGGGTCAACATCAACTACTGCTACATCCATGACAATGCCCTTTTTGGGGTGTTGGTCTAGGTAAACTAATAATCCAGTTATCACCCCTACACAAGGAATTTGTCTACTATCCATTACAAAAATAGGAGCAGAATCTCTAGTATAGATTAATCCCATTTGGTCAGCTATTAGCTTAGGCATGATATTATGTGAAGCTCCACTATCTAGCATGCAATTATGAATCACATATCTTTCCCCTTCATCTGAATTATATCTTAATGACACATAGAAGGGTCTATAGAAGATGGTGATCTTGTATCATGTTGATTTTGTCTAGCAGCATGACAAGTAGGGTCTTCTTTCTGCTCTACTAATCCAAAAGCTCTGCATACTTGTTCTCTGTATGTTTGAACTTTCATAAGTTCACCAAATGTGATATTAACTTTTTGCTTACTGAGTTCTGACCCAACATCAAATTCTATCTTCTTTATATCCAATGGTTTATTACTTTCTTCTTTGGGAATCTCTTCCACTGATTCTATTACTTCAGGAGTAATCTTGTTAGGGTTCCTATCAGTTTTCTCTTTACTGATATTTTTATTGGTGAAAGTTTATTTTCTTGTTTCATTTGTAGATGCTTTCTATGTTCTTTCAGGGACTGTTCTATTCCTTAAATTTAAAACATGGGTTGCCTCTAATTCTTCAACCTCTTGAGTAGTGGGGATCAATTTCCCTTGCTTCATCTTATCATATCTTGACTCATGTGATTTCTGCAAGATTTTAGTTCCTTCGAGTTACTAAGATCTGAGGATGATGATTTGAAGCATATTTATCCATGTCTTCTTCAAACAACCTTTCTCTGGATTCATCTTCAATGGACCAACATGCATTGATTCTTATATCCTCTTCTGATTCTGCATGCATATCTACATTACGCTGATCACTTAGGTGAATTCCACATGCATCAGGGTTATGGGGTGCATCACAAGTAGAGCAAAAATAAGGAAAACCTTCTGCTACATTGGCAGATGGCATTGGGTTAGGGACATTGTTCTGATCCCTATCAGAATCTCTATTTTCTAGTTATTATTTCCATTACCCCTATTCCTATTCCCTTCTTCAAAACCATTGTTGTTTCCCCAATTCTTATTGTAATTTTTCTTAAAGGGGGATGGTTGTCAATATGTGGTCGCTCTGTCTGTGAAGATTCACCGTTATTTCCATTTCTTTCAATTCTTGCTAACTTGTTACTCATGTTGTTGAACATTTCTATCATCTGACTAGTCAACTTCTCCACAGGATCAATTTTAGTTCTTCTTTGTATATCAAAAGCCACTCTCTTAGGTTTTCTCTCAGGCATGTTAACCTCTAAAGAATAAGGCTTCATATTACCATCGTCAAGCATATTTCTTTCTATATCCATTGCTTTTTCCATACAACCATCAATGGTAGTGGCTTGTTCTTGCCTTAATTCATAGTTAAACTCTCCTTGAAAAGCATTCTTATAAAAACAAATAGACTGAATATCACTAGGCCTGAGGTTGGCAGGGATTTTGTTTCTTGTTTTTGAAAATATTCTATTAAAATCACTAACAACCTCATTTTCTTTCTTCTTCATAGTGGCTAGCTCAGTTAACAATGATTGTTCATTTTTCCTTTCACCATACTTCTTTAGGAACACCTCTTCCATTTTGGTGAAGTCTGGGATATCATTGTTAGGAAGAGAATTAAACCATTCTCTGGCATATTTTTCTAAAGTCTGTAGAAATAGTCTTAATACTACATCTTCATGTTCAACTTCCAGACTATCCATTGCATATAAGAAACTTTTGATATGATCCTCTCCAGTTATTGCACTATTTCCTAAAAACTTAGGGAGGTATTTGTGAGCTTTACTGGGTAAGGCATTTAAATTTATTGGTAATGCAAAAGGCCTATATCTATTAGTTCTCCATAAATGAACATTAACCTGAGCCATTGCTACTATAGAATTCAATTTCATAGTTGTAGTACCTACAGTGGTATGGGTCTGGGCAGCTTGAATGTAAACTGATGGATTATCTACCTTTGAATTATTATTATGAGAATAATCACATATATCTTCTATCTATTGATTTTAAATCTTCTTCTACAGTAATATCAATAGTAATAGAATTCTAAATTTTCTTTATGTACCTTTTACCACTAGAATTTAATCTACTGCTATAAACAGTATTCTTGAAAAGTGGAGTTTTCTGGGTATGTATAAATACCTCTGGATTCTCGAGTTCTAGAAATAGCTCCTTACCACTTCTCCTGGTGTTAGCTAACACGTTCTGTTCTCTCCTTTTTTATATTTTTCTTCTGGGTTCGTCAATAGAGTCACCAACATTGGGGTGTAGAAAGAACAATGTGCACTTTTACCAAGAATGCTTGATATTACCACTCATCCTCATAGAAGTTGGTTCTTGGGAAAATTCAAGAACATCAAGAAAAAAAATTTTCAAGAAAATCAAGAAGTGGAAATTCAAGAAGATCAAGAAACGTAAAGAAAATAATATTGAAAAACTATGGGTAAATAAAGAATGTTAGAAAATGTAAAAATTAAAATGCAAGTTCTTTATTTTAATTTGGCTACTTGTTGATTGATAATAATGTCATGAAATCCAGGTTTAGAATGTAAAAATTCTCCTCGAAATGGTGCCAAAAAATTGTTGGAACCGATTCTTGCATCCGTAGGATTTCGATTGTCATGCTACAAGAATCCGTTTGAAACCAATGAGCTATTACAGGCTCTGGTCGACCTACCTCATGTTCTGCTAAACATGAATATTGCTAAAGAAGACTACAGAATGGGTAAGGAAACCCCAACGGTAATTCTTTGATTAAACTTCTAATTACACGCTCCAGATTTATATTAAGCTATAAGTATTCTTTTTAAAATGACCAAGCATGAAAACAACCAATTGTTATGCCTTATGTAGACCGGTGCCTAGATTCATTGGGCTGTTATAGCAATTTAACAACAATTTTTAATTATGAACAAAGAGAAAGGGGAAAAGAAAATTGGCATTCAAAGCTTCATTCGAATATCGTAATAAAACCAAGAGTTAACCAATGAGAGAAATGTATATAATGCATTCAAATAATGTAACCCATTATACAGTGACACACAATACTGAGACAAAGATATAATAAAAATGAAACTCAGAATTGTATTGATTTCAAGAACTTTTACATGCAGAGTGGGCGGGATGCCTTTTAACTCTATTTCAATAAAAATATATCAATACAATGAAGAAATCTTATTCAAATAATGTAACAAGTCTCTCCTACTCTACTTGTTCCAATCTGGTAATAATAGAATCTCTGAATCTCAGGCTCAATAGGATAGGAAATGATCTCAACTTCTTGAGCACTTTCCTATTACAATCCTGCACAGCAAAGGGAAGAATAAGAAATGAGAAAGAAAATATAGACATAAGGGGATACAACAACACAACTAACAGGGCACTCAAGTATACCTCTTAGCAAAAATGCTATTCTCTAATTGCTTGATGTAGAATCTGAACTTGTCTGCTTCCTTTTATAGCTGTTGGTTCTTGATTCTATTATTCCTGGTTGATTTCTAACCTTACACCTATCAGCATCTGGTCAGACTTCAAAAATTGGTACAATTGGCTTCCACTACCCTTACTGTCTTGGTTTTAGCCTTTTTTAGAACATAGATATTCAATTCAACCGGTGATGGTGGTGTTAGGTGAACCCACTTTTTCTTCTTCAATTGTTTTCTCTTCAATTGTTTCCTTTGGGCCTCTTTCTCTTGAACAACTTCTTCTACTATCATAGGAACTCCTTCTGTAGGTGCAGGTTTCTGTTGTGATGAACCTGCTTCCTGTTGTTGATTGTAGGTATTAACCTTTTTCCCCTTTTGGCTTTGTTGCAGCCATTTAATATGTTCATCAATTAATCTCCAAACTCTTGTATCAAATGTGGCTGCAATCCTCAGCATGTTCATTTCTTGCAAAATTCTATTCTTCTGAACAACAATATCAGGCTTGTTCCTTTCATACTGAAAAGTAACATCTCCACAGTATTTACCATAGATGTAGTTTGCCTAATCATTTCTCCTTCATCACCCGGTTCACACTCAAATCTATCAATGGTATCTTTGAATACTTCTTCTATGTCTGAGGCTTCTAAGCATTGACCTAAGGATAGGCCAATGTCTACCAATTTCCCTGTAGCATCTTTTATCAGGTTATTTGTTTCAGTCACCAAATTGATCCATCTTCCCCTATTTTCTCCAAATAGGGCTGCTTTGAAGAACTCAAAATTGATCTGAATCTTGATACCATCAGGTGTTATTATTTCTTGCCCTTGTAACTCTTCAAAATGGTCTCCTATAAAATCTAGGGTAGGGTGAATGATTTCAAAATCCTCTTCTCTTTCTTGTATCAAGGCCAGAATCTCTTGAGCAGTTATTTGAATCACCCTTATTTGTCTGAACATTTTAGTAAAGCCCTTGGCATGAGCTCTTATCTTTATTGACATATTTTTCTTCATAGCATTAAGATAATATACATGATCTTGAATTTTCACCATTGGAGGGGTTGTGCACTTGAAATATCTTTTCTTGCCAATTCTTCCTGTTGCTTATTTATTAATGCTTTTAGCTCTACCTTTTCCTTTCCCTCTTTCTCCAATTGTTTCCTTAGCTCTGTAATTGTTCCCATGAATTGATCTATGGCTTGATTTTGCATTGCTTTGACAACTTTGGCCATTTCACCTTCTTTCCCTAGTATCGATGAGCCCCCAGTTTCTTTATTTACTCTGAAGACTAGTGGGTCCTGCAGAATAGGAAGATTTATCTCTGCAATATCTGATATAGGCACCTCTGATTTATATTCTTCTATGAACTATCCTTCTATATTCCCCATCCCTGCTACTAACTACAATTCTTGCTCATCTACAGTAGTGAAGGTAGTCTGTTCATCTGTTCTTTCCAGGACAACCTTTGTAGAGGGTAAAGACAATATGGGTTTCTTCTTTTCCACATGAGTTACATCTTCTTGGTTCTTCACTGAGTGACTTCGAAAGAGGCCACCCAATCCACCAGTTCTCCTAGGATTCATTTGTATTATTGATGGAATTTTAATCTCCTATCCCTTTATTGTTATAGTGGTAGGGATAGCCATGGGTGCCAATTTCTTTACACTTGTTACAGTTAGAACTCTATCAAAAATAGGAACTATGGCTTGTTTTGAGAGGGGAGACTCCTGAGTTGGTGTTGTTGCAATATCCTTCCCTTTATCTATATTCTGTTTTTGGGAAGCTTCCTGGGAAGTGCTTGGTGCTGCTTCTATCCTGAGGTGAGTACTTTCGAAAGGCCCAACCTGTTGCTCTACTATATCTATAGTTTTGATAGTGACTTCCATTAGATCAATACCCTGTTCTTCTATCAACTCTAACAAGGGGTCTTCTTTGATCGCTTGGCCTGTTCCTGGTATAATAGGTGCCACAACATCTACTGAACCTTCTCGAAGCCTCCTTAACTCTATGGGGTAATCATAGGCTTCACAAACTTGTGTGCTGCCCCTCATTTCGGGAGGGAAATCATCCCATACTTTTTGCAAATCTAATCCTTTTTCCATAGCCTCTAATAAGCTTTCTTCAAAAGCATCTTCGCGGTGTAGTATTCGGGCGTATTCTCTTTTCACCATCATTCTGTTGTATGTTCCTTTTGGGTCATAAAATCTCCAAGTTACTTCATCGAATCCCCTGTTATCCAACTCAAACATTCCTTTGAGCAAGGAGGGGTAGCCTACAAATATAAAATCTCCAAAGCGATAGGGAACATCGAGCCAGGGAACCTTACCATGTTTCTTCACCAACCTCATCTTAGCCTCTTCGGCTACTTGCCTGCATAATTCCAAAGTTGCTAGGGATAATGGGCAGTACCTCGGTAGTAATTTAGGGGGAATTTTAGCCCCATATAATCTGATATAAGTAAAAATTTCTGTAAAGAAAAAATCCCCAATTTCCTTCTCTTTGATAAAGGCTCTCACCCCTGGCCCTAACCTCTCAGGGACTAATCCTGTTAGAGCCCAATGAATTTCTACCATGAAACGATCACAAAACCAGCCCATGTGAGTTCTTCCTTCATGTATTCTCTAGAAGTTATTCTGAACATAGGGGTTGTCAATGGCTCTTACCCTCTTACGGGCTTCTTCTCCCAATTGACCCGCTATTAGATGGATAAATATTGAATATTGTGAAAAATGGGGCATCTCCTACCTCTGTTCAAAAATTGCTTTCCTTAATTCTACCATTTCTTTATGCATCTGGGTACTTAATTCCAATTCCTAGGTGTATATTGGAGTGTTATGTGCCCTATTGCATTGTGCAGCTAAATATAAAACCCTTTTTGTTATTCTACTGAGATCTTGTACTCCCAAAACTATGTTTATCATATCATAAAAATCTTGGACCCATGGCTTAAAGGCATTTTTCCTAATTGGGAATTTTTTGTCTATTCTCTCATGTGTATCAAACAAGTTTTTAAAGACTTCCATATCTGTAAACATACGAGATTGGTGTTCGATTACTTGGTCTACCAGAAAGGTGGTATACGCTGTCAATTTGAAAACTTCCTGGATGTGCTCGACCTTGATGTTGAACACTGACCGATTTTTATTGTCTCAAAATGTCTTTGTTCTTTCATCATATGCTACCACTAGCCATGCCATCAAATCTGAGGAGAAGTGCACTTTCGGACATACCAGCTTCCCAAGGTTGTTGTTCCATCTATTATTTCTTGGAAAACCCCTATATTGCAACCTATGAGCTTTATGAAATAGGTCGGCCATTATCCATGGGGTCCGGTCATCATTCTCCATTACATGGGAAAAACTATTTATACATGCATTGTCGATTTCATACTGTTGGGCTGGAGTAGGTCTTTTATCAGCTCCACACTTCTGAGCAAATTCATACATGGTGGTATCGAGAATAGGTGGTCCAGAGATCACAGAGTATGGTGACTTGTTTGTGATGAATTGTACGGCTTCTCTGGTGTCTTCGGGTATGAAAACATCTCCCCATGATGCCATTGTTCTTAGAGTAGCTGATAAGGTCTTTTTGTGACTGTGAAGCTTGAAAATCTTCTTCTCTCTGTGTTTCAACTTCTATTCTTAATTTTCCAGGGTAGTAGCCTCGACTATTTTTGTGTGCTCATATACAGGGTGGTGGAGTGTGCTTGATAAATTTACATGTTTTGTCATCAACCCGATGCCACCAACTGCTATTCAAAATCGGCCAATGAAATTATGCCAACTTGTCTTTTTTTGGGATTTAGTGTTTATGATGGGTAATGTCCTTCATCTTACGTGTCTTGGGACCCTTTGATTCGTGTGCCTACAATCATTTAAGATTTTCATTTATTCATCATTGGGACCTTTTAATCTGATGTGGAACTGGTATGTGTAGTGAGGATAGTGTCCTTTTTGAACCTCGTGCCACCTCAGATCTGAATGATAACTAAATATTTGGGATTGATTATGTTTCGCTTAGGTAGTGATCACCCTCAAGATTTTTACAATATTCGTTCTTTGGTGTGAGTGTCGGCCTTTATTACCTCGAATGTCTCCTTTTTTTTAAGTCAACTATGATTGAGCGCAACCGTTGGATTGATCTGAGGTGGAGCGCATCCGTCGGATTTAGGTGGTTGGTTTCTTTCTTGGATCTTTGATTTGTGTGCTATCATTCGATCTCAGAAAGGTATTAGCATGGCCGTTGATGTCTTGGGACCTACACGATAGTTAGTATACCTGTTCGCATACAAACCTTTAGTTGATCATGCTTACTTAGTCTAAACCTTTGGTTTGGTTATAATTCATAAATGATAATTAAGACTTAGAGACTATACCTTCATTGGTTGATTTATCGAATAATGTGGTATATTAATCATTATTTAATTGTGTTTAATCAACTCTAACCTGGTGATTACATCATTAACCTCATTTTATAAAACCTTTAGATAACATAGGAACCATTTATTTTATCATGCGATCATCGTAGGATCATCTCATGATGAGAGCGCTACCATTGGATCGTATATATGCACATAATTTTTAACAAAGGGGGAAAAACCATACGTACCTTGAATTAATTAATCATCTATTTGAAATAAAACTGCTTAGACTAACCTTCGATCATTTTTATGCATGCACATCGTTGGATCTGAGGAGAGATGAGTGTCATCATCAGATTTATATGTTATTTAATGTCTTCATTTTGCTTTGGATCTTTTTCATCGTTATAGACCTTCGCATCCATTGATCTTTGGTCTCATTTGGGCACTGCCATCAGATTTCCTGTGAGGTGCATACTATATAGCCAAAAACAAAAACCCTTTGATTTTGATTAATCATGATTAAGCTAAAAGGGGGAATGATTATTCAATGTATTATACCCTCGCTAATTACATAATTAGTTTTCACTTTACCTTCATCTTACCCAGTATTTTATTGTTTCTTCATTTCGACGCGACCGTCAAATCTGAGTTGATGTTGGCGCAACCGTAGATTTTGGTCAACCTATGGGTTAGTTACCAAAGGATGCATGATTTTAATTTTTATTAAGCTGAAAGGGGGTGATTATCCAATGTATTAGACCCTTATTAATTCATTTTAACTAGCTTAATTAATCTTTCAGGACTTTAAACTTTTTAATGCATCTTTAGTGAGCGCGCCATCGTTAGATCAGATCTTGATCGAGCACTATCGTTCGATATTTTTAATTAGCTCGATGATTAATCCAAAGGGGGTGCATACCTTTTAATATTTGATTTAATTGAAGCAAGTGCAACCATTGATCTAAATGTTGCTTGGGTGCGATCGTCCGATCTGTCGGACTTGTTCACTATTTAACTAACAGTTTGACCCGTGATGACTTGCTTAAAGTTTTGACTTCTTTGGAAAGTGTACAACCATTGATTTGGCTTGGGGCAAGTGCATCCACTCAGATCCTTAGAGCTGCATGGATTTTAATTTCTTATTTATTATTGATCTTTGACTTATCCTTCAGATTTTATCGTGAAAGCGCGTTCGTTGGATTACTCCTTGATGAAGCGCTGTCGTTAGATTAATGATAATTAGCTCGATTAAAAAGACCCTTAGGTTATAACTTTTAGACCTTTTGTCTTATCATATGGGTTTCTTTTGAAAGTGCATCCGTCGGATTATATCTGGATCGAGCACGGCCCTTGGATTAATTCTAAGGTGTTCATTTGTTAGCTTAATGGGGTGCATACCCTTAGGTTTTATTTGATATTTACTTCGGACCTAATTTTTGGATCTTTAGACCATGATGAATAATTAACCAACTTGGGATTTAAGGATTTTATCGGTCGGTTTAGGCCCAAGGGAACTTTTTAATTGAATGTTGGATTTCGGCTTTAGAGATTTAATTAATAGAACCTTGCCCTATCCACTTTGAGATACTTGAAAAATGAGGCATACATTATTAAAATCCAAGGTTAGACTTCATCAAACCAATCAATAAAAACTCAAGCAACTCACACCACCTGAAGAAGTAACTAGCATTATTAACAATTTTGATTGAAACCAAAAATTTAAATTTGGGGGTTTCAAAGTTGAGTCAAATTTGGCTCCAACAGGAAGCTTCTCAAATTTCTTTGAATATCCTTTTCTTTGCAACAAAGTATTAGAAAAAATGAAATTCACTAGTTGATTTGTCAATCTAGTGAAATCAATGTTGAGTCATAGTCTTCACAAGTTTTTTGTAAATCTGTGGAAAGACTAATAAAATTTAATTTTAAAAATTCTAAAAATAATATTTCTTATCTCCTCTTAATCTCTTTTTTGGCTCTCTCTATTTTCGATCAATATTCCTTGTGCTCTGATACCACTGTTAGCTTTTAATGATATATTTAAGGAAATGCAACCACAAGATATAAAATGAACAAACAATGTTAACTATATGATAATGGCAATATAATATGTAGGAAAAATATATGACAAACTTCTACAATAACTCATAAAATAGCCATTAATAAAAGCTCATGAAAATAGTAAAATGTAATGTAACGGAGGTCTTGAACACTTCAAAAATTCATGCAAGATCTACATTGTATCTACTTTTTCTTCTCATCACTATACTCTACTATTCTATATTCTTCTCTCTATTATCCTCCCTTTTTATTTACTCTATCAAAGGCATATATATAGGGAGATATGTCCCTTGGCATTTCATCTATCCATGACTCTTCATCTTCCTATCCTATGACTCATGTACATATGGACTACATGCATATTTACATCATTGAACATTCTAACACATGTGCATTTATTACATTGCATATACTCAAACCTTAATTTAAGATAAACTCCTAATCTAAAGATGTATCCAAGGTGGTATATTGGCATGTACCAAATAATGTAATATATTCCAACACATTTACAACCTAAACATGCTAGATCCAATGGTTTCCATTTTGAGTAAGAAATAAGAATATAAATCCTCAACCAAGCTTCAAATAAAAAATAAAAAATCCCCTTAATTAATTGACCATGTACTATGTTTCTTGATCAATTACAATCTATCAGATATAAAGTTCCATGTTGGTAATATTTTAAGTAGGATTTGTTTCCTAAATAATTTTATTTCAACAAGAGAACCTATATACTTTGAAGTGACATTTTTCCTAACTCTTTCCTTGATCTTTGAATAAAATCCAACAAATTTTCACCCCTAAGTCCAAACTCATAAGTTTACAATTCTGCAAGCTTGTCCCTCCAACATTCTTTCTCTTGCAAACCTATCCCACTCATAAAGAGAAATCCTCAAAATTTCCTGATATTCTTTCTAAAGAAAGAAAGTCTGTTTGAATTCTATAAAATTTAGATTCTATACCTATTGGAAATATTGAAAGTGACATCATATATATAGGAATGGAGTGTTAAGTATCATTAACTAAATATCAATAATAATTTTTTGTTATAATATTTTTACAAATATTCTATTTTTGTGTAGTTCTATTCTTTTTAAGTCATAAATTTGTGACTTAATTTTAATTTTAATTTTTGAAATAATTTTTTTTTTATGTGATTTCTTTATGCTATATTCCATGTAAATACCATAAAATTCCAAGAATGGAATCCCACCTAATTTTGTAACCAATCCTTCTAATAATATGAAGTGATTACCAAGACAACTACTATTTTATAAGAAATTGTTGGTCATCAAATCTACCTAGGAAAGGATTTTGGGTGAGTGTATGCGCCCTAGACCTGGACCAACGTTGAAAGGTCAAAGGGAAGAGATGCCCTTCGTGCCAATATCTAGAGAAAGGCCAGCTCCTATACTAATCTACTTGGGTGTTTGAAGATAAGAGTGTAGGAAAGAAACAAAAGGGGTTATGGGAAGAGAGATCGGTGATTTAAGGTGGGGAAGAACAGGAAACACGATCACTAATAGGCAAATCGAATGGAAGCAAAGAACACCAAGAATAAACAAAGGATACGTAATATCAATCTTCTTATGTATCCTCCAGGCGAGTTTTAGGGTACAGTCCCCGATTGCACACCGGATGTAGGGTTCAACTTTCTCAATATGCAAACAAAGAGAGACAAAAGAATCAAGCACAAAAGGCAGCATAAAAGAAAACCAATATTATGCTTTTCCACTCCTATGTATCCTTCAGAATGAGTTTCAGGGTACAATCCTTGATTGCACACTGGACACAAGGTTCAACTTTCTCAGTATGCAAACGAAGACAGATAAAAGAATCAAGCAAAGAAGGCAGCATAAAAGAGAGAAATTGAGCCCAAAGCTCTTTAGTATTAATCGCAGGATATCAAGTTACAGTAGCTTTCTAGCAGATAGTTCCCCCCCATTTTCCATTACAATGCCTAGGTTTTTATAGAGGACCCGGGCCTCTGAGTCATAATTACACAACA
This sequence comes from Wollemia nobilis, assembly GCA_028583015.1. NCBI lineage: Eukaryota > Viridiplantae > Streptophyta > Pinopsida > Araucariales > Araucariaceae > Wollemia > Wollemia nobilis. Next base: position 12,217,252 of record JAQPPZ010000521.1, on the reverse strand, counting down.
ATGAGAAGTACTCCCTCGTGCCCTGAGAATTTGGCTCCCTGAGACTCTCGTGATCGAGCTCTCAAATTCGTTACCAAAACTAGCAACTATGACCGGGTCAACCATGGAAAGGTGCATTGATGAGCCGTCTGGATGCCCTTGGTCTCTGGGTGCGATGCTCGAGTGGCCGCCATGCTCACTGGGCTCTTCATCATGGGTTGATACTTCGTTTTTGATTGCCAAAAATGAGCAACAAACTTACCGGGCACGAAAAATTACATTTATGAGGCACTTGATCGCCTCGGGAAGATACCAGACTTGGAACGCGTGCCCGTGAAGTGCTTCGCTAAGTTTTTGTTCACAACTTTGCTTCGCAATGGTTCTGGGCCAAAGCAAAACTCATCTTTGGTTTGTACTTCACAAAATTGAGCTTCACAAAACTGCTTCAGGGGTGGGGAGTGCCGAAGCATATTCACTTTGCAAAAACGGGTCTCTTTGCCCTTGCCACTTTGTTGGCAAAATTTCTTAGTTGATGCCTTGGAGAAATACTTCATTGTGATCCTCTTTTAGAACTGTGGTTTAGGGAGATTTTGGCCAAAACACATTCCTGCCTCCAAAAATGCTTCGCTTCTCTCGGCTACCAGAACTTCGGTTGAAAATGCTTCGGGAAAAAACTAGCCGAAGTGAATGCTTCGCCATGATTTTTGCCAAAGTAGAAATGGTTCGAGAATGAGGAGGCCTGAAGTAGATGTTTCGGCAACTTTCTGGCGAAGTAATCTTCAATGTTTCTTTGAGTTTTGCTTCGCTGATTTTCTGACCGAAGTATTTGTTGGAAATGCTTCAGGACCGAAGTCTTTTTACCTTGGTCTAGACTTTTCTCCTTTGGTGAAGTCGCTCTTTGAATGCCGCTTCGGATGACCTTCGCTCGAGGCAGTGATTTGAAATGTTTCGAGCCCAAAGCTCCTTTTATCGGCCCTCTTGCATTCTTGCTTGGAAAAACTACTTTGCATAATTTTCACCCGAAGTAGTGCTGGAAGTGCCTCGTGTTGGCAAAGTGTAGCAAATAGTATTTTCATTGTTGTCAACATAGTCAGACAGATTTATTGATGCAATGGACAAGAGTTTATTGAACAGCAAGGTGCAGCCAAAGTACAATGGATAGGAGTTCAGTGTTGAGCAAGGTGTTGCAGGAGGATTGTCATTGTTGTCAATACAGATCGGTTAGATCTAATTATGCAATGGACGAGCAGTTTAGAAGTCACTCGGATGCGGAGGATAAAGTTCAGAAGTTAGTCGGATCATGAGTCCTTAAATGATAGATGCACGAAACAGAAAACATAATTCGGAATGAGAAGAAGAAGTCTTCGAACTTGAGATGTCAAGAAGCGAAAAGGTTTTTTGTGAAAACCAAGGCAGTCAGAATAAAAAGTTTTATTTAAAACCATGGATAACAGATTTGAAATGGGTTTTTCTTAAAACCCAAGTTGGCTCTTCGTTTCGTTGAAAAAGATGCCCCGGTGATAAAGATATTTAATTTTAACTATTTAGTTTAAATTTTAAAGGTTTTTTGTGAAAACCAAGGCGATCAAAATAAAAAGTTTTATTTAAAACCATGGATAACATATTTGAAATGGGTTTTTCTTAAAACCCAAGTTGGCTCTTCGTTTCGTTGAAAAAGATGCCCCGGTGATGAAGATATTTAATTTTAAATATTTAGTTTAAATTTTATTTTATTTAAAATTTAAATTAAAATATTAAATTAAATTAAAAGGGCCGACATGTTACTATTTCGCGACAATAAGCTACAGGAAAGTGACGAAGGTGGAAGAAGTGTTTGAGGCCGACAAAGTTAAATGCGGTCAACGATTTTAGGGTTTGGCAGCTGACAAATTCTAGGGTTTCTCAATCGACGTTCTTTTAGGGTTTGTTCCTAAAACTTCTTCTATAAAAGCAAGGGTACTTCGAGTTTGAAAAGTGGGGTGTAAAGATAAAGTGTGAATGCGAGCATAGTGTTTGTGAAAGTGAAGTTCGTGTTGAGCAGAGAGCGGAATGTGAAACGAAACGAGTGTGCGAAGCGTGTGCAAAGAAAGCGAGTGTGTAGAGAAGCGCGAAGGGCAAAGTTGATTGCAAAGTCTGGCTGTAGCAGTGCAGCAAATTGTGTGAAGTGATTGTGCAAGAGAGAGCAGAGTGCACAGAGATTGCAAAGGTGATGTAGACCAGTTAGAGTCTTGCAATAATAAAGGTATATGTCAAACATTTTTTTATTCAATATTGAAGTCTAGTTGGTGCTGGCAAATTAAGGGGTTGGTGCCTCTTTCCAGTTGGTGCTGGTAAATAATTTGTCCAGTTGATGTTGGCAAATTAAGGGGTTGGTGCCTCTTTCCAGTGAGGTGCTGGTAAAATAGGAGTTGGTGCTCCATTACGTTGAAGCGAGATAAAGTTAAGGGGTTGGTGCTCCTTCCAGTTGGTGCTTGGTAAAGGATTATGTAAAGTTGTAGCTTTGCATTGACTGGATTTGGATGGTAGTCCAAGCAGTATTTTTGAGGAGTAGCCACATTGGTGAACCTCGTTAAAATGCTGTGTTATGTGTGATGCTTTCTTGATGCATTTAGTATCTCTTTTATCTGCTTTAAACTGCTGCTGGTTTTATAATCTAATTGTTTTAGAAGTTTTTAAAGAACACATTGATTCACCCCCCCTCTCAGTGTCATTATGATTACAACAATTGGTATCAGATCCAGGTTCCCAATTTTGGCTAAATCAGTCAGGGTTGATCTTGGATTAGTACACAATGGCTAAGAAGAATAGATCCTCATCCAAAAAGGCATCCCCGTCAGTTTTTATTCCTATAGAAGAGAAATTTGAATCGGAAAAGGTAGAAGAAGTGAATCCTGAAGTTTGTGATGAAAATCTTGAGGCTGAAGTAGATTTTGAAGGAGAGTTGATATCTGCTCTTGAAGAGTGGAGAATAGAAAAGAAAAATAACAAAATACTGTCCAAGAAATTAGAAGAATATGAGGATGAGATTGAATATCTCTTCCTACAAGTTCAAAAGGCCAAGAAATCAGAAGAAGCCATGAAGACACAACTGGATAATAAGAATAATGTATACAGCACAAGTGAAGAGGAATATAAACAGGTTATTGTTGATCTAAAGCTGCAAGTAGAACATAACAAAAGGATTGAAGATATTCTTAGGTCTCAGATCAATGAGAAAGAGACTGTATGCTACCAACAAGAAGAAGATATTGTTTCATTGAAGAAACAACTAAAAGAGGCCAATATAAATATCAAATTTGAGAAGAGCACAGAGTTGCTAGATACATTATAAATCAACAAAGAAGCTCCATAGCTAAGTTTGGTCTTGGATATGAAGTTGAACAACCTTCATCCTCCAAATATGCAGAGAAGAAGAAGTCCTCGGTTGAAGGATTGAAACAAGAAAAGTCTGAAGCTGAATCTTCAAAAGGAAGAAAATATCAAAGAAGATCTACAACAAAGCAACCACAACAAAAGAGGTTCTCTCACTCTCACTCTTTTAATAATAATGCTTTTTATGGCTATTGTTCTAAATGCAACCACTTTGGTCACAAGGCAATTTATTGTGGACCGAACAATAGATCAAAGAGTTATGCTTGATAAAAATACTTCTATTTTTTTGAGTGAACACCCTGTGCAATGTTTTAAATGTAATGGCCATGGGCACATAGCAAGGTTTTGTTCAAGAACTTCGTATCCAATCTAAGGCAATACCATAGATTTCATCATACACATAGAATGCAATACAGACAGGGAATAAAACATGTGTAATGTTTTAAATGCAACAATCAAGGGCACATAGCAAGGTTCTATCCAAGCACTTCTATATCTAATCTAAGGCAAAACCCTAGATTTCATCAGACACAAATAGGACAACACCGACAAGGAACATATCATGTGCATAAAAGAAAAGAAAATAATCATCCATCAAGAATGCACAAGAGACAACCCCACAAGAGAAATGTTCAAGTTCACGAACATAAGCAAAATAGGGATGTTGTTGAAAAACCCAAGCCCAAGTTCAGGAAAGTCTGGAGAAAGACCGAAGAAAGGAAATTGTGTCTCCTTGGACTCGAAGGATGCTACTCGCCATTGCTCTAAGCAACTCCGGGTGGCACATCCTCAGGAGGAGCAATATTAAAGTTTTATTTTAATGCTCCTATGTATTTGTCTAGGTATCTGAGGATGAAAGGTAAGCAGTCAGGTTAATGTTGTATAGTTGTTAAAGTGTTTTTTTCAGTTTATATAGTGGTTTATGGAAATTCCGTGAAGTGTGGTGTTTAATTTGAGAGTTGTCACCATTGGTAGTTTTGAGATATGTCATTGTTGTATTGTTGATGATTCTTAATACCACTGTTCAAAATTACGAATCATAATAGTCCAGATAATTTTCTCAACGAAAGAATGCTTGCCCTAGCTGTGTATTTGTGTTTCAAGCAGCATGTATTTGTTTTTACTCTTTGATGTGAAGATTGCCAGATCTTTCATGACACCTTGGTGAATATATTTAATTCACAGACAGTTTTGTTTTAACTATTGATTTAATGCCGATCCAAGGATAAGAAGCTTGAGGTTGAGTAAGGTGCACTACGGTTGGCCATAAAGTGTTTGACAAAATGTATTCTTTTGACATGCATAGTTGAAAGTAAGAGTTGGCAACAAAATTGCAGTGCTGGACAAAAATTGGTACAGATGTGAGTCACTTGTCAATTCTGTTGACAAAAGTGAAATCAGCATGTTGAATGGGAAGATTGAAGAAAAAAGTTTTTTAATGAGCGACCGAGATGATTTCCAGCCTGGTGATGAATAGTTGAGTTGCTTTCATAGTGGTTGTTTTGATCAAGTTAATGCTTTTCTTGATACATGATTTGGGATTACTCCATTGAGTTTGATTTGAGCAAGTTACTCTTTGCCTTGGTGATTTATGTTGGTGGTCGTCTTGTTCAAATACCTTTGGAAGGAAAAGGATGTCTACTAGTTTCCTTTTCATGTAGTGATTGATTGAATGCTTCAAGGTTAATCTTGAGTTGAATGATGTTGGTTAAACCTTGTCTATAAGCATTGTTGCTAAAGCCCTAATTGGTTGAGAAAAGATGTTGGTTGTGCTGTGGTACAGTGTTTGGTACTTGCACGAAGTTGAAAGTGGATTGAGGTAGCCTGCTGGATTCTCACTGCAGAGAGAGACAAACAACTATCATTGGGTTCAAGCTTGTTGAGAATATATCCAAGATGCATGGTGAAGTTGTATGCAGATGTTGCTGGCATTGCAAAACAAAAAGTTGGCTATATAAGATTATTGTATGCCTTCACTAACAATGGACAAGTTTGAGTTTGCAAGGTAACAGAGGGTAGTTGCACAGAAGACAATGGTTCAGTCATGTTCTTACACATGTTATATTGGTGAAGTTGACGGTGATGGTGTCATTCACTGGTTATTGCTGCTATTCACATTGTTGATTTTATTGATGCCTATTATGCTTATCATGATGTTGTCAATAAGTGAAATGAAGTGGTCTTGGACTCAGGGGGAGCATTTGTGTATTTATTTTTCTTCTTGTTCATGCTTGGAATATTTTCTAATTGTAATAATTTGTGTCTAAGAATGTTGTGCATAGACTCAGGGGGAGTCTGCAGCAGCCCTTTGGTATTATTGTCAAAGGGGGAGAAGATTTACAGGAAAATTGCACATGTGTTGCCAACAATTCCAAAGGGGGAGATTGTTGAGAAAAGTGTAGCAAATAGTATTGTCATTGTTGTCAACATAGTCAGACAGATTTATTGATGCAATGGACAAGATTTTATTAAACATCAAGGTGCAGCCAAAGTACAATGGATAGGAGTTCAGTTTTGAGCAAGGTGTTGCAGGAGGATTGTCATTGTTGTCAATACAGTCAGTTAGATCTAATGATGCAATGGACAGGCAGTTTAGAAGTCACTCAGATGCAAAGGATAAAGTTCAGAAGTTAGTCAGATCATGAGTCCTTAAATGATAGATGCACAGAAATAGAAAACATAATTCAGAATGAGAAGAAGAAGTCTTCAGAACTTGAGATGTCAAGAAGTGGAAAGGTTTTTTGTGAAAACCAAGGCATTCAGAATAAAAAGTTTTATTTAAAACCATGGATAACAGATTTGAAATGGGTTTTTCTTAAAACCCAAGTTGGCTCTTCGTTTCATTGAAAAAGATGCCTCGGTGATAAAGATATTTAATTTTAAATATTTAGTTTAAATTTTAAAGGTTTTTTGTGAAAACCAAGGCAGTCAAAATAAAAAGTTTTATTTAAAACCATGGATAATAGATTTGAAATGGGTTTTTCTTAAAACCCAAGTTGGCTCTTCGTTTCGTTGAAAAATATGCCCCGGTGATGAAGATATTTAATTTTAAATATTTAGTTTAAATTTTATTTTATTTAAAATTTAAATTAAAATATTAAATTAAATTAAAAGGGCCGACATGTTACTATTTCGCGGCAATAAGCTACAGGAAAGTGACGAAGGTGGAAGAAGTGTTTGAGGCCGACAAAGTTAAATCAGGGCCGACGGATTTTAGGGTTTGGCGGTGACAAATTCTAGGGTTTCTCAACCGACGTTCTTTTAGGGTTTGTTCCTAAAACTTCTTCTATAAAAGCAAGGGTACTTCGAGTTTGAAAAGTGGGGTGTAAAGATAAAGCGCGAATGCGAGCATAGTGTTTGTGAAAGTGAAGTTCGTGTTGATCAGAGAGCAGAATGTGAAACAAAACAGAGTGTGCGAAGCGTGTGCGTAGAGAAAGCAGAGTGTGCAGAGAAGCGCGAAGGGCAAAGTTGATTGCAAAGTCTGGCTGTAGGAGTGCAGCAAACTATGTGAAGTGATTGTGCAAGAGAGAGCAGAGTGCACAGAGATTGCAAAGGTGATGTAGACCAGTTAGATTCTTGCAATAACAAAGGTATATGTCAAAAAATTTTTTATTCAATATTGAAGTCCAGTTGGTGCTGGCAAATTAAGGGGTTGGTGCCTCTTTCCAGTTGGTGCTGGTAAATAATTTGTCCAGTTGGTGCTGGAAAATTAAGGGGTTGGTGCCTCTTTCCAGTAGGTGCTAGTAAAATAGGAGTTGGTGCTCCATTCCGTTGAAGCGGATAAAGTTAAGGGGTTGGTGCTCCTTCCGAGTTGGTGCTTGGTAAAGGATTATGTAAAGTTGTAGCTTTGCATTGGTCGGATTTGGATGGTAGTCCAAGCGGTCTTTTGAGGAGTAGCCACATTGGTGAACCTCATTAAAATGTTGTGTTATGTGTGATGCTTTCTTGATGCATTTAGTATCTCTTTTATCTGCTTTAAACTGCTGTTGGTTTTATAATCTAATTGTTTTAGAAGTTTTTAAAGAACACACTGATTCACCCCCCCTCTCAGTGTCATTGTGATTACAACACCTCGGGTGCGAAGTAGTTTCATTTTCCTCCCTTTGCATTTTACTTCGGCAATACTACTTCGCAAGAAGCTCTACCCGAAGCAGTGTTGAAAATTCTTCGGGTGTGAAGCTCTTCTCATTCTCTTTCGGCGAAGCTCTTTTCTCTAGCTTGTTTGACAGTGAAGCTTTTTTTTTTCTACTTTATATACAAAGGGGTGGCATTGAAAGCCAAAATTGCTGCAACTTTCAAATAAAAAAGACAACAAAGAAAAAACTTTACAAAATCTATACAAAATTTGATTTTCTTTTCTACCCCTTGAGAAATGTGACAAAATTGTCAACATTCTTGGTGGCTCGTGGGGCAACGAGCTTGTCTCGATGGGAGAACCCTTTAATTTTTATCCATTGGGCCAAAGTCCTTTCTCGATCCTTCTCCTCCTTCTTCCTCTGGGAGCGCTTCCATAGCTGGTTCTTGTTCTCCTTCTTCTTCTGCCTCTTCTTCCTCCTCTGCTCCTTCGCATGCTGGCGTGGCTTCCTACTGTGGTGATGGGACAAGACGATCACGAATTTTCTTCATGGTTCGGCGAACGTGAGCCCAGACCCCTTTCTAAAACGGTTCTTGGTCTTCGAGTGCCTTGACCAGAACATGGAACCGATCAATCTGTCCTATGTCGACGTGTTTGATTCTTGTACCTAGGTCATTCAGACAAGCCACGATTCTGCAGTGTCTCAGGATGAAGTTGGTGACTTGTCCCTCTGTGACTGGTTCTTCCCACTCATCAATTTCAGAGACGTCACTCTCGAAATGGAGCCACGCCGGCTTAAGTTCTTCCCGGGTGAGAAGGTTCCCATCATCGTCTGTGAAACTTGAGAAACCCAAAGAAGAAAGGTCTTCGAAGTAACTCATTGATGTGCTCTACTCCTGCTCAAATATATCTAGGAGGTCCTTCACCTTTTGGGCTTTCTTCACCTTGGAGAAGAAAGCGCGAACAATGGCTTGGGCAATAGACCAATCCCTAGCCGTTCGACTCATAGCAGTGACCTGCAGGTCTTGGTATCTAATACTTTGGACCTCAAAGGCAAGCTTGAGTCACCTCTTGATTTTTTGGATCACCTCATCTACTACTGGTCCCTCCTTAGCAATGGCATGCTGAGCTTCGATGACATAAATTAAAATCGATAGGGCACTGGAGGCCCGAGATCTGAAACCTTTGAGCAGGTGTGAGCGGATCTCCTTGATTCTACCTTTGTCGAACAGCTCCAGGTTTGCTTTTTTGTACAATTGTTGTTGGGCCTACAGGATCTTGTTCTCGAGCTCTTTGGCTTTTAGCTCATTTTTGGCCTATTTTTGTGTTTGTTGCTTGGTCGAAGTCTGCAATTGTAGAATTTGTTGTTTGAGGGCATGTGTTTCCTTTTTCAACAACTTGCACTATTTCTGCGAATCCTCCAGCTCGGAGCGGATCCTAGCCAGCTCTTCTTCCAACTTGATGTTGGCGTTTTCTGCCTCAAACCTGCGCTGATTAGCAATATTTGCATGTGCTCAAAAAGTTTCAACCCTGACATGCATGGATGCGGATTCGTCATCTATATTTAAATGCTCCAGATCCTTGGTCTTCTCTTGGTAGTCGTAGTCAGCTGGAGTCATTTCATCCAGAGGCTTCTGGACCTTAGGGACCTTCCTAACCTTATGTAACTTTCCGCCCTTCAAGTCGAAAACCGCACATTTTTCAACTTGGGCCAGAGATCGCCCTCTTTTCTTTCTTGCCTCCTTCAGCATTTTCTCTGTATTTTGTCGAGCTAGGAGTAGCTTCTCAGCCAGGGGGCGCTCCTTTATTAAAGATAAATCTATTTTAGAAAATGCCGAATCTCCAGCCAAAGGTGTGAACAAATATAAAGAACTAACGGGGAAGGATTCCCCTAACGGCTCTGGGACGGGTGTAGCAGGGGCTTTGGCAAGCGGGACTATACTTTGAGCTATGGGAGAGTGGGTTACGGGGCTTGGTGTTGGGACACTACCTTCGCCTTGACCTAGGATTGAAGGAATGGTGACATGGGTAGGCGAAGTGGTTTCAACGGGCTTATCTTGGTCAGACGACTCGGGAGGAATGGGGCTATGCGAGATTGGACTGGCAATGGGCGGTATCTGAGTGGGGGATTGACCTTGTAGGGGATGGAGAGATTGATGAGGACCTCCAATATGGACTGCCGTGGATGTGTCAGAGACCAAGGTGAAGGGAAGAGAATGCGTACCTGCGTGCCTTCTTGGCAAAGCGGCCATGGTGACATCTTGGGTGATTGGCTCTTGTTCCTCTCGGGCTTCAACACTCCCGACCTCCACAACTTCTGCTCCGGGGTCTTTCTCTTGTTGGAGGAGTTCTTCCACATCGATGATATCTATTTCAAGGACCGTCTCAACACTTGGTGGCCCTGCATCTTCAATATTTGCTTCAATCGGGCCTGATGTAGGTGATTCAACAGGAGTACTTGTAGGCTTTGTGCGAGGGCGCTTTGGGTGGCTCGGAGGTACTTGAATTTGTTCCTACCTTTTTCTTTTCTTTCTCTCCAATGGTTGCTCTACCTCTTTGGCACTTGTATCATGGACTTCCGATGGCTTCCGTTGTAGTTTTGCAGGCGTAGCTTCGGCCCCTACTTCCTTTTCTTCCTCCAAGGCATCCTTAACGCCTCCTGGGCTTTCGCCTGACCCTGGGGTAGCCGGGGGAACAAAATCCGCAAAGGATATAGACTTCTAGGTTTCGATATTGGTGTCATAAAGAATCGCGAAGTCTTTATCTGATGCTAAGAGTCCATAAGAATTTGCTTTTTGACGATGGACTCTCATTATCCACCATTCTCGAAGCTTTTCCTCGCTCCAGTATTTTACCTCCTCCTTCAAATCGTCCCTTGCCTTCTTCCAAAAAGTGGAGCTTGGAGTCGAGAGGGGGTACTGATCAGGGTCGAACTCGACCTCCATAGGATAGAATTCATGCCATGGAGGCAATGTCCTCATCCTTTCCAAATGCCACTCCAGATATTTTCCATTGGGGTTATTCCTTTGTTCCACAACCTCGGGGTGAGGGCAGATGTGGAAGTTCTTGAATTTCAAATGATCCCTCATCATGCCCAAAGGATCATAGAGCCATTGCTGAGGAATCTAGAGTAGGCCAAAATCGGCAAGCTTTTCCTCCAGGAAAACATTATGCTTAAGGGCAAAGACTTCGATTACACCCATCCTGAAGGGGAAGTCATAGGTATGTGCCCACTTTCGGTCGTGACCGTATACTGCATTTGTAGAGTCGCTCTGTCGAGCGACTTCCAATGCGAACTGATATTCAGAGGGGTAGACTGGTAACAGGAAGGGCTTCCCTATGAAGCCAAACAGGCGGATCACCAGTCCTTGTGTCAATTGGAAAACATCCCCCTTTTTTCCCTGCACCACTCTATCTCTCAAACTGAGTGGTACCCGAGGGCAAGATCCTTTTAACAGATGCATGGCGGGTCCCAAAAATTGTTGATTAAAAGGATAATAGGACTCTTCCTTCAATAAGAGGGGAGTCCATTGATACACTGGCAGAGGATTTCCATCCTTGCCGCTTGGAGAGATGGCGATATGGGGAAACCACTTATGAACCTGGTAGAAGTACAACCAGACAAGAAAGGAACAGGGTGCAAAGTACTGGCCTATTGCTGAATTCTTCATGCTAGTGAGCCTTGTATGCAGGGTTCGGGCCACCCATTCTGCCTAGTCAAAGAAAACTGGGTTGGTGTTCGGCCTTGAAGCGTCAGGGGAATAAAACTCCCCTCTTGAAATGCATTCGGCCAAAGACACCTGCCAGGGCTGTACTGAAGCATCTGTTGACAATCCCGCCACCCATGCAATGATGGAGAAAATATCGATGTTTTTGAAAGCCTCCAAGGGTAAGGGCATCTGGGGCAGCTTGTTTGAAGGTAGCCCGCTCTTGAGATTCTCCCGCAGGAATTTCAATATGTAGCTATTGGAGGTGAATCTCTCCATTTGTTCATTTAAGATGACATTGCGAACAAAATAGCCCTTGGGCAGGCCCTGCTGTGGTGCGAAGGCTGCTTGTACATCTTCCTTCAGGATGGAAAATAGTTTGTGACCCGAAGCATCTAACACTTTCCTGGATGCAGGTTGGTAATTCTGTGCGATAGCGTAGATCAGCTCGGGACAATGGTGAGCAGGCGGGGTTAAAAACCAATAAATTTGGGAGTAATACGTAGCAGCTCTCTTATTTTCTGGGGTGAGTCTGCTTGTCATGAACTCTATGGTGCGTCGGAGATCAGATACACCTTTAGAGAGCTACGTGTCTCTGATCTTCTCCCACCCATCAATTGGTGGTTCCACAAGCTGTTCTTCTTTCGAGTCGTCCCCCTCTTCCATTGGCTGCTTTTCGGGTCGAAGGGGGAGACTTAGCTTCTTTGAAGTACGCTTTTTCTCTTCCTTGCCCTTCTTAGTTTTTTTGGGGCCTGCAACTTCAGGCTCCTTCCCCTTCTCCTTGGAGTTTTTCTTCCCCATGGCAAAAATGATAGCGGTGGAGTTCTTGATACAGAGAGCTTTAATGCGAACGATCGGATGCAAAGGACAGGAAGGTTGCAGAGTATCTGAAGGCTCTTAGTCTAGCTTGAACTGATGGACAAATAACTTCCCTCTTGCTAGGAATTCGCTTTTATAACCTAAAAAAGGCAACCACCTGAATTTATGGCACCTACCAAAATTAAATTTACACCTTGGACGGAAGAGGTTACCGTATTCTTAAATTGATTCTGCAGCGACATGGTACACAGGGCTACACGCTTTGATGATTACACTTTGTATTGGAGACGCAAATTGCTGCCACCTCGTACCTTGGCGCGAGCTTTTCTTTCCCTTTTTCTAACTGAATTACCTCGAGAAGTGCTCCACCACCTTTTGCCTTAAATTCGTCCGCTTCGTACTCCTTTCAAGGCTGTTATCGGCACGCTCTCCGAGGCACATTTCAAATTCTCCATCTTGTGCATGGTCGGTTCGGAGAAGTTGAACCTAATGCTTCGTGGTGAACCTTTGGTTCGGACTGCCCTTTCGATGCTTCGGGCCCGAAGTGCTTTTCCTTTTCGTCGTGCTGCCGCTCTGCTTTGCGAAGGTCGATTACCGAAGCTTTACCCTTTTGGAAGCTGCTTCGCCAAATTCTGCTTCGAAAACTACCTCGCAAGGGCCCTTTTAAAATCTACTTCGCAAAATGGCTGCCCGAAGTAGCTGTTGAAAATGCTTCGGGTGCGAAGCTCTTTTCGTGCCTTTGGTTCGGCCCTTTTGAGAATAGCATACTTCGCAGCGAACCTCCTTGCACTTGCTACTTCGCATCAAAAGTCCCTGAAGAGGATCTAGAAGTGGTACTTGGCTTTTGCGATCTTGGAGCAGGATGTACATACAAATGCAAATTATATACAAAAGCACATATACAGTCACTTCGGAAGAAAACTACGTGAAGCAGTTGCTTCGCCAGAATTTCCCCGAAGTAGTTCTACTTCGGCAGCTTCTTCCCTGAAGTACTTACTTCGGGGGTAGTGTTCTCCGAAGTAGATTTACTTCGGCACTTTGTTCTCCGAAGTAGCTACTTCGGATGTTTTTTCGTCGAAGCTCCTCCCGAAGCTTATAAATCGCCAAAGTTTATTTGTCGAAGCATTTCTTTTGACGTGATATATATATATATATATATATATATATATATATATATATTTTTTTTTTTAAGCACAAAAATTGTGTTTTACCTTAGCGGTGAAAAGTCTTTAGATGAAGACCATTGACAGAGATCGGCAAGACTTGGCCATCTGCATCTTTGAGGATGAATGAATTGGCCGAGTTCACCTTCATGATTTTGAACGGCCCATCCCAAAAGGCATCCATTTTGTCATGATTTCCAGGCTTGGCCTTCCAGGAGTCCCACTTCCATACTAGATCTCCTACTTTGAATGTGCGATCAGATGACTTCTTCTTGAACCAATCTTGAGTGACTTGAGCATGCTTAGAGAAGTTTTGGTAGGCTTCTTCGTGATCTTCCTCTAGTTGCAGTAGCCAAGCTAATATGTTTTCCATCGGACTAACTCCATCTTCTGCTTCTAACAACCGCAATGCAGGGATCTCCACATGAATGGGTAAGATGGCCTCCTTGCCATAAACCAGGGCGTATGGTGAAGTCTTGATTGACTTCTTGACAGAAATTCGATCGGCCCACAAAGCCCGATCTAGAAGGAGATGCCAAGTCCTTTTGTTTGTCTCTATGAGCTTTCTTAGCATCTTCAACAGAGCCTTATTGGTGGATTCTGCCAAGACGTTGCCCTATGGATAATAATTGGAGGATACTTTGTGATATATCCCATATCTGTAGAGGAATTCATTGATTTTGGCGCCTGTGAAGCCAGGGCCATTGTCCGTGATGATAGATTCGAGAATGTCGAACCTGGTGACTAAACTTTCTAGAAATGCAATTACAGTTTCTTGATCTGCATGCTTTGTAGGAATTGCTTCGGCCCACCTGGTGAAGTAGTCCGTTGCGGTCAGGATGAACTTATGTCCCGTAGAGGAGTTCGGTGATACGACCCCTATGAAATCTAGCCCCCATTGTTGAAAGGGTGTCTCTACTTGTATCGAACGAAGGGGCATTGCAGCATTTTTGTTTCGATCGACGAACCTCTGACACTACTCGCATTTGCGACAAACTGCGAAGGCATCGACAAAGAGTGTGGGCCAATAATAACCCGCCCTGATGATCTTTAATGCCGTTGTTCTTCCTGCAAAGTGACCTCCCGATAGTCCTGAATGGAATTCTCCCAGGACTCTCCTTTTATCATCATCTTTGATGCACTTGAGAAGGACACCATCAATGTTCCTGAAAAATAGGCCTTCGAGGCACAGAGTGTATCTGGAGGACCGCATCCTAAAATGTCTTCGTTGTGATGCATTTAGATGCGAAGGACACTTGCCGGTGTTGAAATAGCCGATTATCTCACTAACCCAATCCTTCTCGTCTTCTTCCTGGTTAGCGAAGCACTCTTCGGCTGGTAAGTCATCCCTCCGAGATTCTGTCACTTCGGTCGCTACGCTCTTTGCCAATTCTTGACACAATGCATGGCCACGAACCAATTTTGTGGGCTTGATCTCAATGTCAAACTCCTGTATCTTGTTCACCCAACCAGCTCTTTTGCTTCCCAATTCTCCTTGGATGATGAAATTGCGCACATCGGGGTGAATGACAAAAACTATGACTCAACTTTGGGAGATGAACTGCTTGAACTTCCTCAGTGATTTCATTACTGCATGCACCTGACGTTCTATGAAATTATATCTTTCTTCGTGGGGATTGATCACCTGACTCAGAAATGCGATGGGACGCTCTTCGCCATCTTCCCCCTTTTGTGTCAGGACAACAGCATAGCTCTCGGGCTCTCCTATGGCATACATGATAAAATCCCGACTGTAGTCAGGGTTGATTAGGAATTGGCGCCTGAGCGATTCGAGCCTTAATCTCTTTGAATGCTTCCTTTCTTTCTTTCGTCCAGCTGAATTCGATGCCCTTCTTAAGGAGTTGAGACATTGGTTTGATGACCTGGGCGAAGTCAGGGACAAACTTTCTCACGAAGTTGATCTGGTCGAAGAAATATTGAAGCCCTTTCTTGTCTGCTGGGAGTGGGAGCTTCATTAGAGCCTCGGCTCTGTCAGGATCTACAACAAGGCCCTTTTTTGATATCGCATGTCCCAGCAATTTTCCTTCGCTAACTACGAATATAGACTTCTTTGGATTGATTGAGATGCCAAATTCTCGACATTTTTCAAAAATTTGTTGTAGATGTAGTGGATGATCTTCCCTTCTTCGAGAGAAAACGGTCATGTCATCCAGATAGATGACGATAACCTTATTTAGAAGCTCGCCAAAAGCAAGATCCATCGCCCTATGGAAAGTGGCACCAACATTCGAAAGACCAAATGGCATTCACTGGTAAGCAAATGTCCCCCACTTGGTAGTAAATGTTGTTTTATGTTGGTCTTCATCCCTGACCCGGATTTGATTATATCCAGAAAAACCATCGAGCGGGGAGAAGCGTTGAGCTCCGACCACGAGTGCAAGATCCGATCGATTTGTGGGAGGGGATAGTGGTCTTTGAGAGAAGCTCGATTCGAGGTTGCGAAAGTCCACGCATAATCGTATATCTCCATTCTTTTTTCTGATGGGGACTAGATTCGCTACCCAGGAAGAATGCTTGATGGGATATATTATCTTTGCCTCGAGCATTTTTAGAAGTTCGGCCTTCATCAGGACCTCGATCTTCGGGTTAACAGGCCTTTGCTTTTGTCGAAAAGGTTTGACCCCCTCCTGTAGTTCGATTGTGTGTTGAACCAGTTGCCGATTGTATCCTCTGAGATCTTGATAGGACCAAGCAATTATGTCAAAAAAATTTCTGCACAAATTTTGTATCTGTTCTATCTCTTCTGAAGTGCAGTCGGTTTCGACCTTTATTGCTTTTCCAGGTTCAAGCTCTAAATCCTGATACTGCTTTTCATTGACTTTGATCATGTGAGAGAGTGCTCGATCATTCTGATCAAAGAGGCTTTCAAGAGTGACCAATCCCTTGGGAACATAGTTGTTCTTCAATTGAACCAGCCCTTCATACTCTTCTTCATCAGAGCTTCTGTCTTCGACTGTGGCGGCTTCTTGGATCATGAAATTTACAATCTGCTCATCGTTGTCGAAGACTTGCCAATGCAGATCTTTGTCTGGGACAGAGGGTCTATAGATCATCCTCACAGCTTTGGGCTTGTGCACCATGTCTTCTACTGGAGAGTACTTGGTTGCGATGGATGCCAGAACATCGGCATGTCGGTTCTTTTCTCTCGGGATAGACTGCAAATTGAGAGACTCGAACTGGTCAAGCAGGTCCCATACCCTGTTGTGGTATGACTTTAGATAATGTTTCTTCGAGGTACACCTGTTTGTGACCTGGTTGCATACCAGTTCAGAATCTCTGAAGATTTGGAGATGCTTTATGCCTAACTTGTCAGCTTTCTTGAGTCCTAGGCATAATGCTTCGTATTCCGCTGCATTGTTAGTGCAGCTCCATGTCAACCGATAGCAATACTCTTTTTGCTCTTCGGATGGTGAAACTAGAAGAATCCCTGCCCTAGCGCCATTTTTACATCGGGCGCCGTCGAAGAACAACTTCCATAGTCCTTCTTGGGCACTTGTTCTATTTTTTGTTTGGGTGTGTTCTTTAGGCTTGGCGATTGCATAACACCCTATCTCGGTCTCCACCATGGCGTTAAAGTCTGCCAATGAGAACTCATCTTCATAACTTAATTGCACAAGAGATTCCTCGACCAGGTCTATCTGCTCTATTTCCTCTACTAATGCATTCACTGGTTCGTTGCTTTCTTCCTCGGACATCTTCTGCACAAGAAAGGAAGAAGGTTTTTCATTGTAGATCTTCACCTTCTTTCCTTTGAATGGAATCTCTAGGTGAGAGTAGTCCATAGATAGATATCCGCCCAGCTTTGCCATGAATTCCCTTGACAAGCACATACTAAAATATGGCTCTAAGTCGACTACAACTACCTCTTGTATGACTGTGATCTGAGGCATCTTATGTAGCCGGATAGGAATGTCCTTGATCACCCCCATAGTCTTCACTGGAGTACCATCCAACTGGAGTACACCTTGGCTGCTTCGCATATATTCCATCCCTATTTCTTCGTAGATTGCTCTTGGCATGACTGTTGTAGCGGCCCCGAGTCGATCATGCAATTATGCACAATATACCCTTCCATTTGTAGGGACAGGTAGAATGGAGGTGGTCTGTTCTTTCCCGTGATGGATGTGGATAGGGTCTGCACAAGAGCAAGCGGTGCCACCTTTTTTGCTTTAATTGTCTTCAATGATTCTTGCAGCAAGTCCACTTGTCCAGGTAGTTGCAATGCATCGTACAAGCTGATCTTGGCTGGGATCTTCTTCAACTCCTCTACAATGTTGTACACCAGGGATTTGAGCACTTTAGGTTCCTTTCTGGGCTCGTATCTAGTGCGATACTGCTTTGTAGCTTCAACTCTTTATCGCTTGGTCAGGGAAGGAAACTTGAGCTTTTCCTTAGCCTGTTCCTTAGTTTCTGCCTGAGGTGGCTCGACAGAGGCCTTTTGAGCCTTCTCTTTGATCGGTGCAGGTGGAGGAGCTTCATTCGAAGCCGAAGAAGATGATTGTCCTTTCTCGGGTCGAACTTGCGCTTTTAAAGGAGCCATCTGAGTAGCATCCACTTCTATTGCCTTCCTTCCTCCTCTGGTAAGTATTGCAACCGGCTCCTCTTCACCAATGGTCAGGTTCTGACTCATCTGCCTAATGACGTTGACTTGACCATTATGACTATTGTTTGCCAGCGTTTGTACATAGTGTTGGTGCAACGTGCAGGTATTCTCCTCATGCGGATCATTGCACGTAGAGCACCAATATACATAGTCGGAAGTGCTCGAGGCTTCATCAATCGCAGCATTTCTCGCCAAAGCCTTCCCTTGTTGGACTGCTTGGTCTTTGGTAAGCGTAGGCACAGGATAAGATCTTCTTGGTAGGAACTCCTGTTGCGCTTGCTTCTTCTTCACAATGGTCATGTCATTTGACAACATTTGAACTATAGAGTTCAGAGACTGCATCTCCTGTAGAATTTTAGTTTGTATATCATCGACTTTTGGAACGAGTGGCAATGAAGCCATCGTCGATATTGGAGGCAGGGCGGGGTGTTGAGGTGGTGCTGGTAGTACAGGAAATGCCGAAGTGACAGTGGGCTGTGGAGTTGAAAATGTAGGGAAATGAATTTGTGGAGCAATGATTTGAGACACGATAGGATTTGGGTTCCAAGATGAAATCGGGAGTGCAGGGGTAGTAGAGATTTGTGAAGCGGCTGCGCTTGCATACTGGAATTGAAGGAATTCGAGAAGTATGGGTGTCGGCATCCTTTGGGGAAGCTTGCCTATGGCTATCAAATCCATTTTTGCCCTCTTGGCTAACTCATATAACTCGGGAAAAGTATTAACGTTAGAATATCTTACCATGAGACCGATATCGGGATTGAAAGCCCGAAGGAAATAGAGTGTTGCGGCTTCGTCGGTTGGCCGAAGTCCAACTGGCACTCTCTGCCGAGGTTCGAGCAAACCTAACATTGAAATCTATGATCTCTTCTTGTGGATGCCTCTTGATCGAAGTGAACTGATGTAGAAGAGAGGTAGGATCGGAAGACTCATTGAAGTTTCCCATCATTTGCCCAGCTAATTGGTCCCATCCCGTAATACTACCGGGTGGTAGAGATCTATACCAATAGAGGAGTTTTCCCCTAAGGGAAAGGACCAGAAGTTTTACCATAATTTGCTCTTCTGTAATGTCGTGGATCACCGCCAGAGATATTATGTCCTGGATATGCTCCAGAGCAGTCTTCCCAGTTCCATCGAATGTTGGGATCTTCTTTATGGCAGTAGGTGGCACTTGCCCTTGTCCTTCTAGATTCAGTGGTGACAAAGAATCCCATGCTGGGCACAACCTGGGCGAAAGTGGCTGCTGCATTTGCTTTGTTGTTGTTGTTGTTGTTGCTATGCCATACTTGCTCCTAGATTTTGAGAAATAGGAATTCCCAAAGCTCCCCCTTGATTGCTAGTAGGACAACTAATAGGAATGGAGGGACTAGGATGCTTCGATGAGTTGGGAGGATTGGGAGGAAAACTAGATATTGTACTATCAAAAGTTAGGCTTTGTTCGTAGACAGCTGCCTCTTGCGAGGATGTTCCGTGTAACAATGATTCGGGGGTGACCAACCTTGATTGCTCCCCAAAGGCGTCAATATCTAGCTCAAAGAACTCGGTTTCCTCTCCTCTATTCTTAACTCTCCATCTTGTTTGCATGAAGGCACAAACTTTTGGTATTGGTCTTTACGACTTAAATATTCTTGGGTAAACAGAGTCACCAGATGCTAAGAGTCTTTTAGTAATGAGGGCATCGGTCCTCACTACCACTAATCAGGTGAGACTGGCCGGGTCACACCAGGAACTTGTTAGAGCTATGGACCCTGATGAAGATGGGTTTAAGATTTAAATGTTGAGCAAGGTGCAACAAAAGTATTGTCATTGTTGTCAACACAGACAGATAGATCAGTTGATGCAGTGGACAGGAGTTCAGAGGTCAGTGAGAGCATGTACAGTGAATATCCAAGAAGACAAAAGTGGCCCAGATTCAAAGGATCAAAGAAAAAGACAAGTAAGAAAACTGTCGCGATATCGTGACATGTTTTCTGTCGTGATATCGCGACATGTTGAGAAGAAAGAAGGCAAAAAGAAAAATTGTCATGATTTCGTGACATATCGAAGGAGAGAGAAAAGCTAGAAAAGTTGTCATGATTTCGTGACATATCGAAGGAGAGAGAAAATGTTGGCAAAACTGTCACGATTTCGTGACATGTTAGAAGAGAGAGAAAGGGCAAGGAAAACTGTCACGATTTCACGACATGTTGGCAGAGAAGAAGCCAAGTAGAAAAACTATCACGATTTCATGACATGTTGGAAGAAAAGAAGCCAAGTGGAAAAACTGTCATGATTTCACGACATGTTGGAAGAGAAGAAGCAAGTGGCAAAACTGTCACGATTTCGACATGTTGGAGGCAAGTGGAAAACTGTCACGATTTCGTGACATGTTTGAGAGAAAAGAGCTTGCAAGGAAAAGTGTCACGATTTCAGACAAGTTTGCAAGAAGGAGGTAGGAGAAAAGTGTCATGATTTCATGTTGAGAGAAAGAGCTTGCAAAAGAAAAGTGTCACGATTTCATGACAATTTGCAAAAGGAAGCGCTAAGGAGAAAAAGTGTCACGATTTCGTGACATGTTGCAGTTTCATGACCCGATGAGAAGAAAAGCGCTAAGGAGAAAAAGTGTCATGATTTCGTGACATATTGAGAGAGAGAGTGTAAGGAGGAAGTGTGTCACGATTTCGTGACATGTTTTTGGCCAAAGAGAGAAAGAGGAGAAGGATGAAGTGTCATGATTTCGTGACATGTTTTTTTGGCCAAAGAAGAGAAAGAGGATAAGGATGAAGTGTCACGATTTTGTGACATGTTTCAAAGAGAGAAAGAGGAGAAGGATGAAGTGTCACGATTTCGTGACATGTTGTGGATTTGAGAAGAGCACAAGGAGCGAAAGTGTCACGATTTCATGACATGTTATTTTCGTGGAAGGCAGAGAAGTGCAAGAAGCAAAAGTGTCACGATTTCATGACATGTTTTTTTGGGCAAAGACAGAAAAGGCACAAGGATGAAAGTGTCACGATTTCGTGACATGTTCCGTTTTTGCGGGCGAAAGACAGAGAAGTGCAAGGAAGTGGAAAGTGTCACGATTTTATGACATGTCTGGTTTTCATGGGTGCAAGCCAAGAAGTGAACAAGGAGGCAAAAATGTCATGATATCATGACATGTCATGTTTTCATGGGTAAAAGGCGAGAAGAGTATAAAGAGATAGAAATGTCATGATTTCATGATAGGTCGCAACAACACGATTACGGATAGTTAACTGAAGTAGAACGATAGTTAAAGGGGCAGTTGTAGAGGAAAATCATGCAACCAAAATAAGAAGAGTTAACTGGAGTGAGTGAGACAGTTACAGGTGCAGTTATAGATAGAAATCATGCAAGCTAAAATAAGCACAGTGCTTTAAAGATAGAACGATAGTTATAGGGCCCGTAAAGCAGTGTAACCATCGAGCGACAGTTATACTGAAAGTCCCACGCAAGAGACAGATCTATTAATAGGATGCATGTAATAAATACTGTGCTATAAAGGAGTTACTATCAGCAGTGGCTATTAATAGGCTGCATGCAAGATTACAGAAGTTACAGAAGACGAGGAGTCTCATTGAGAAATAGTGTTATAAAAGGGCAATCACGTAGAGAATTAAGTTGCCACTGAATGTGTGAAAGTGCTACCGAAAGAGGGTGAGAAGAGTGTTGTAAGAGAGCGACAAGCTGTGCAGTAGGTGTGTACTATGTTCTGATAAATTGGAGACCAGTCAGGGTCTTGCAAAAGTGAAGGCATTTGTATGTCATTAATATATCTTTCAAAATAGTGATCCAAGTTGGTGCTTGGATAGGGGTTGGTGCTCCTTTCTGTTGGTGCAGATAAATCAGGGGTTGGTGCTCCTTCCAGTGGGTGCTGGTAAATAGATTGTAAAATTGGTGTTTTGCAAAGGCTGGATTTGGACCGTAGTCCAAGCAGTCATTCTTGAGGAGTAGCCAAATTGGTGAACCTCGTTACATTGTGTGTTGTGGTGTGCTCTCTTGTGATTATTGCTTTATCTATTTTCAAGTTCTCTTTGCTTCAGCTTTAAGAGTTGCAGATTAGATTTTAAATAGCTACACTGATTCACCCCCCTCTCAGTGTCATTGTGAGAATATCAATTGGTATCAGAGCAAGGTTCCTGAACAAGCTTAATCAGCTAAGGTGATCTTGGAAGGAACACAATGGCAGGTGGTGAAGGATTCTCATCAAACAAAGCTCCTTTGTTCAATGGAACTAATTACTCATTCTGGAGACTCAGGATGCAGACATATCTGAGTGCATTAGGATACGACATTTGGGAGTCAGTAGAAAGTGGATACACAGTACCCGCTACTCCTCCAACAGATACTGTTGAGAAGAAAAAGTTTGAGAATAACTCCAAAGCAAAGAATGCCATAATGTGTGGGCTAGTAGACAGTGAACTGATAAGGATCATGAGCTATAAATCAGCAAAAGACATGTGGGACAAACCGAAGAGCATCCATGAAGGAGACAACAAGATCAAGGAAGCCAAGCTGCAAACGCATCGAGCTCAGTTCGAAGCATTACAAATGAATGACGATGAGAACATAGAGGCCTATATGCTGAGAGTCAATGGAATCATTAATGCAATCAGAGGACTCGACGAAGAGATCGAAGATGCGGTTGTCGTGAAAAAGGTACTTAGAACTCTTCACAAAAGATTTAATTCTAAAGTTTCTGCAATAGAAGAGGCTAAAGATCTAAACAATTTTAGCATGGATGAGATGCATGGTTCCTTGACTGCATACGAAATGAGAATAGGACAAACTAAGCCCATAGACAGAGAAGCTGCTTTTAAAGCACACAAAAACATAAAAGTTGAACAAGAATCTGAGGATGAAGAGACATCGGATGAAACAAAAGCTAACTTTGTTCGGAAACTTATAAAGGGAAAAGGAAAATATAGAGGAAAGTTACCGTTTAAGTGCTTCAATTGTGGAGGGGTCGGTCACTTTGCAGCCAAGTGTCCAATGAATGAGAAAACCAAAAGTGATGAAGGGTCACACCAAGAAAGAAGTGACTGGAAGAAGAAACCAAATTTTAGAAAAAGCAACTTCAAAAAGAAAAGTTTCATATCAAAGAATGTCAGCTCTTCTGAAGATAGCTCAGGTGAGAATTCTGAAGAAGAAACAGGTGAAGCTCTGTTCATGGCATTTGAAGAAGAAACAGAAGAAAAATAGGAAGGTGATAAAAACATTAAGGATGAGGCTGAAGTATATCTAGAAGGAGAGTTGGTTGCTGCACTTAAAGAGTTGAGTACAGAAAGGAAAAAGAATAAAAAGGTCTCAAGAAAGCTTGAGGATGCGAATGATATAATAAACAGTTTGAAAGTGTAGACAGAAGAATTTAAGAAAATGTCTGAAGAACTAGAAGTACAATTAACCATGAAAATAGATGAGTGCAGCAAACTGGAAGAAGAGATTGTTGTCTTAAGAATGCGGTTAGAAGAAAAGAATAAAAAATTGAGTTGCTATCACAAACTTGAAGGAAGTTCTGCGAAGCTTGAAAAGATTATAAGTAGTCAGAGGACTACAGGCATCAAATTTGGCTTGGGCTTTGTCGAAGGAGAATCGTCAAGTGGATCAAAGGCCATAACTATAGAACCAGTCAAGAAAGAAGAGAAGATCAAGGTTGATCATGCAAAAGAAAGCAACAGTGCCAGGCACGAGAAGAGTACTGACAATGAGGGATTCACAAAAGTCACACATCAAAGGAGAAGAAAATTTGTGGCTCCTACTACAAAATGGCAAAGACCAACTCCCAGGTTCAATCATTCCTTCTCTGGTTATTGTTTTAAATGCAATGCTTACGGTCATAAGATTTCAGACTGCATTCATAATATAGGACAAAGAAATTTCACCAAGTAGAAATGTCTTTTCACCCTTGATGGATTATGCAGTAGAATGCTATAACTGTCATAACTTTGGACACATTGCAAGAAACTGTAGAAGCACATATGCAGAAAATAAATATCAGGGAAGAAGATCTCAACCAAACAGTTTAAGGCAAAACAAAAAATTCCCAGAAAAACATGCACAGGCTACTGACAAAGAAAAGTCTAAACAAGTGACCAAAACTGTAGTCAAACCAGAATGGAAAGAAAAGGAGCGACCCAAGGAAGAAAAGGAATCCTTGATTGTACAGACTGCATTCAAAGCACAGAACAAATCTGCTCCATGGATATTGGATAGTGGATGCTCCAGCCACATGACAGGAGATAAACAAAAATTTGAAAAATTACAGAAATATGAAGGGGGCTCTGTAAAGTTTGGAAATAATGATGGAGCCAAGATAGTTGGCAAAGGATCAGTCAAGATAAGTGATGGAAAGATCAATTCCAAAGAAGTTCTGTTTGTGATTGGTTTGAAGCACAACTTACCGAGCGTAAGTCAAATCTGTGACAAGAGGTCATGAAGTCATCTTTAAGAAGTAGGGCTATGAAGTCAGAAAAGCACACAGTGGGAAGCTGATAGCTACTAGATCGAGGACTTCTGGAAATCTATATACTCTCTCAAAAACTTCAGAAGGAGCATGCTTGATTGGACAGGAAGATGAAAATTGGTTGTGGCACAAGAGGCTCGGTCATATTAGCTTTGACAATCTGGTAAAAATAAGTTCAAAAAGGGCAGTAAGAGATATACCCACCATTGGCAAACCAGTAAATAGCATCTGTTCTTCATGCCAAAAAGGGAAGCAAACTAGATCCACATTTAAATCAAAGGAATACTTCACCAGCAAACCTTTGGAGTTAATACATACTGATTTATGTGGACCAATGAGAACACAAAGCATAAATGGTGACAAATACTTTATGTTGTTCATAGATGACTACTCCAGGATGACATGGGTACTATTTTTAAAGCTTAAATCAGATGCCTTTGAGATGTTCAAGACTTTCAAAAAATAGGTTGAGAATCAAACAGAAAAAGAATTAAATGCTTAAGATCAAATAGAGGAGGAGAGTTTATCTCAGAGGATTTTGCAGAGTACTATCAAAAATATGGGATCAAAAGACAGTTTTCAGCAGCAAGGACACCTCAACAGAATGGTGTTGTAGAAAGGAAGAACAGGACAATGCAGGAAATGGCACGGACAATGTTGGTTGAGAACAAAATAGCTGACATATTTTGGAAAGAGGCAGTCCATACTATGGTTTACATCCAAAATAGGTGCATGCTAAGGACGCATGAAAGCAAAACACCTTATGAGCTATGGTTCGATAGAAAGGCAACAACAAGATATTTCAAAGTGTTCGACAACAAGTGCTACATCAAACGAACTCGAAGATAATCTCGGTAAGTTTGAAGATAGAGCCGACGAAGGTATTTTTCTTGGTTACTCGACAAAAAGCAAAGCCTACACATGTTACAACAAGAGGCTAAAGAAAATTGTGGAGAGTGCTGATGTTAAAGTTGATGAAGGTAGAGAACGAGAAATTACTTATCAAGAAAACTACCCTATTTATGAAGAAGTCATTGAAGGAGATGAAGAAAAGGAAACAGAAGAAAATCAAAAAATTGACCCAGATGATTTAAGAATTGACTCAAAAGAAGAAGAAAACAAGAAATTCAAAATAGGCAGCTGGCAGAAAAATCATCCCAGAGAACAGATTATTGGGGACCCAACAGTTGGTATTCAGACAAGAAGAGCAGTAGTACGGAACTACTCTCTATTATCCAGCATTGAGCCCAAAAATATTGCTGAAGCAAGCATAGATGAAAGTTGGATGAAGGCAATTAATGAAGAACTAGATCAGATTGAGAAAAACAAAACCTGGGAGTTAGTACCAAGACCAGCAAATAAAAATATAATCGGTACTAAATGGATTTTTCGAAACAAATTGAACGAAGATGGACAGGTTGTAAGGAATAAAGCAAGACTAGTCTGTAAAGGCTATGCACAGGTTGAAGGTATTGATTTTGAGGAGACCTTTGCACCAGTAGCTAGACTAGAGGCAATCAGAATGTTTCTAGCTTTAGCAGTTCATAAAAATTTCAAAGTATATCAAATGGACGTAAAATCAGCATTTCTGAATGGAAAACTGGAAGAAGAGGTTTACATTGAGCAGCCAGATGGTTTCCAACTAGGTGATAATCCCAACTTTGTTTGCAAGTTGAAGAAAGCTTTGTATGGCTTGAAACAGGCACCCAGAGCATGGTATGCAAGGCTGGATAACTATCTTATTCAACAGGGGTTCAAGAAAGGTTTGGTGGACAACAATCTGTATGTCAAAACAGAGAATGGCCATCTTATTGTCCTTGTTGTTTATGTAGATGATATCATTTTTGGAAGCAGTCATGATAAGTCTTGTAGAGACATAGCAAATAAAATGAAGAAAGAATTTGAGATGTCTATGATTGGTGAACTTTCTTATTTCCTCGGACTGCAAGTCAATCAAAGTGAAAAGGGCATTTTTATCTCTCAAGTTAAATATGTGAAAGAAATGCTGAAAAAGTTCACAATGGAGGATAGTAAACCTGTTAGCACTCCCATGACAACAGGTTGCAAGTTGAGCAAGGATGACAAATCTCCAGATGTAGATCAAACCATGTACAGATCTATGATTGGAAGCCTGCTGTATTTGACAACTACCAGACTAGATATCTTACAAGCAGTATGCATGGTAGCAAGATTTCAGGCTAGTCCCAAAGAGACTCATGTGACAACTGTGAAGAGGATTTTTAGGTACCTCAAGGGTACTATGGAGTATGGGTTGTGGTACCCAAAAGGTAAGGACTTCACTCTTATTGCATATTCTGATGCAGATTGGGCAGGATGTATTGATGACAGAAAGAGTACCAGTGGAGGAGCATTTTATCTTGGAGACAGGCTGGTAGCATGGCACAACAAGAAACAAGAATCAGTCTCTCTATCCACAACAGAGGCAGAATACATTGCAACAACAACATGTTGTACACAGATATTATGGATGAGACAAACCCTGAAAGATCTTGGTATTCACTTCAAAGAGCCAATTTTAGTTAAATGTGATAACACCAGTGCTATTAACATATCAAAGAATCCGGTTATGCATTCTCGAACCAAACATATTGCAATCCGGTATCACTTCTTGAAGGATAAAGTTGCAGAAGGTGAGGTCAAATTGGATTTTGTTCCAACTACAGAGCAAGTAGCAGATATATTCACAAAACCATTGCCCAAGGAAGTTTTTGAGTACCTTCGGAGTAAGTTGGGAGTGGTCACATTTCCCAAGAACTGACTATCAATTGGGATCACATTCTCGGGGGGAGCATTTATGCCTATGCTTATAGTTTTGCTCATATTCATGATTTTTGCTAACTATAACAATGTTTGTCTGAGAATGGTGTGCATAGACTCAGGGGAGTCTGCAGCAGCCCTTTGGTATTATTGTCAAAGGGGGAGAAGAATTACAGGAGAGTGCATGAGTGTTGCCAACAATTCCAAAGGGGGAGATTGTTGAGCAAGGTGCAGCAAAAGTATTGTCATTGTTGTCAACACGACATATAGATCAGTTGATGCAGTGGACAGGAGTTCAGAGGTCAGTGAGAGCATGTACAGTGAATATCCAAGAAGACAAAAGTGGCCCAGATTCAAAGGATCAAAGAAAAAGACAAGTAAGAAAACTGTCGCGATATCGCGACATGTTTTTTGTCACGATATCGCGACATGTTGAGAAGAGAGAAACTGTCCGATTTCGCGACATATCGAAGGAGAGAGAAAATGTCGGAAAATTGTCACGATTTCGCGACATATCGGAGGAGAGAGAAAATGCTAGCAAAAATGTCGCGATTTCGTGACATGTTGGAAGAGAGAGAAGCCAAGTGGAAAAACTGTCACGATTTCGTGACATGTTGGCAGAGAAGAAGCCAAGTGGAAAAACTATCACGATTTCGCGACATGTTGGAAGAGAAGAAGCCAAGTGGAAAAACTGTCACGATTTCGTGACATGTTGGTAGAGAAGAAAGCAAGTGGCAAAATTGTCACGATTTCGCGACATGTTGGAGGCAAAGAAGCCAAGTGGAAAAATGTCACGATTTCGTGACATGTTTGAGAGAAGGAGGCAAGGAAAAGTGTCACGATTTCGTGACAGTTGCAAGAGGGGAGAAAATGTGTCACGATTTTGACATGTTTGAGAGAAAGAAGGAAAGTGTCACGATTTCATGACAATTTGCAAGAGGAAGCGCTAAGGAGAAAAAGTGTCACGATTTCGTGACATGTCAGGTTTTCGCGACCCGAAGGGAAGAAAAGCGCTAAGGAGAAAAAGTGTCACGATTTCGCGACATGTGTTGAAAGGAGAGAGAGTGTATGGAGGAAGGTGTCACGATTTCGTGACATGCTTGTTTTCGTGGCCAAAGAAGAGAAAAGGAGGAAGGATGAAGTGTCACGATTTCGTGACATGTTTGTTTTCATGGCCAAAGAGAGAAAGAGGCAGAAGGAATGAAGTGTCACGATTTCGTGACATGTTTGTTTTCGTGCCAAAGATAAAGAAAGGCAGAAGGCAATGAAGTGTCACGATTTTGCGACATGTTGTTTTCATGGGCGAAAGGCAGAGAAGTGCAAGGAAGCATGAAGTGTCACGATTTCGTGACATGTGTTTGCCAAAGACAGAAAAGGCACAAGGCAACGAAAGTGTCATGATTTTGTGACATGTTTCATTTTCACGGGCAAAAGGTAGAGAAGTGCAAGGAAGCGAAAAGTGTCACGATTTCGTGACATGTTTTTTCTGGCCAAAGATAGAAAAGGCACAAGGTAGCGAAAGTGTCACGATTTCGTGACATGTTCCGTTTTCGTGGGCGAAATGCAGAGAGAGTGCAAGGAAGCGAAAGTGTCACGATTTCGTGACATGTCTGGTTTTCACGGGTGCAAGCCAAGAAGTGAACAAGGAGGCAAAAAATGTCACGATATCGCGACATGTCATGTTTTCACGGGTAAAAGGTGAGAAGAGCACAAAGAGACAGAAGTGTCACGATTTCATGACAGGTCGCAACAACACGATTACGGATAGTTAACTGAAGTAGAACGACAGTTAAAGGGGCAGTTGTAGAGGAAAAGCATGCAACCAAAATAAGAAGAGTTAACTAGAGTGAGTGAGACAGTTATAGGTGCAGTTACAGATAGAAATCATGCAAGCTAAAATAAGCACAGTGCTTTAAAGATAGAACGACAGTTACAAGGCCCGTAAAGCAGTGTAACCGTCGAGCGACAGTTATACTGAAAGTCACACGCAAGAGACAGATCTATTAATAGGATGCATGTAATAAATACTATGCTATAAAGGAGTTACTATCAGCAGTGGCTATTAATAGGCTGCATGCAGGATTACAGAAGTTACAGAAGACGAGGAGTCTCATTGAGAAATAGTGTTATAAAAGGGCAATCGCACAGAGAATTAAGTTGTCGCTGAATGTGTGAAAGTGCTGCCGAAAGAGGGTGAGAAGAGTGTTGTAAGAGAGCGACAAGCTGTGCAGTAGGTGTGTACTGTGTTTTGATAAATTGGAGACCAGTCAGGGTCTTGCAAAAGTGAAGGCATTTGTATGTCATTAATATATCTTTCAAAATAGTGATCCAAGTTGGTGCTTGGATAGGGGTTGGTGCTCCTTTCTGTTGGTGCAGATAAATCAGGGGTTGGTGCTCCTTCCAGTGGGTGTTGGTAAACAGATTGTAAAATTGGTGTTTTGCAAAGGCTGGATTTGGACCGTAGTCCAAGCAGTCATTCTTGAGGAGTAGCCAAATTGGTGAACCTCGTTACATTGTGTGTTGTGGTGTGCTCTCTTGTGATTATTGCTTTATCTATTTTTCAAGTTCTCTTTGCTTCAGTTTTAAGAGTTGCAGATTAGATTTTAAATAGCTACACTGATTCACCCCCCCCTCTCAGTGTCATTGTGAGAATATCATTAAAATATGGGGCCTTGACTAGTTATGGATCTTATTGAGACAGACACAGTCAGTCCCACCAAGCGTGCTAGAAACTGTTGGTCATCAAATTTGCCTAAGAAAGGATTTTGGGTGAGTGTATGCACCCTAGATCTGGACCAACATTGAAAGGCTGAAGGGAAGAGACACCCTTCATGCCAATATTCGGAGAAAGGTTGGCTCCTATACTAATCTACTTGAGTGTTTGAAGATAAGAGTGCAGGAAAGAAACAAAAGGGGTTATGGGAAGAGAGATCGATGATTTAAGGTGGGGAAGAATAGGAAGCACGATCAGTAACAGGCAACTTGAATGGAAGCAAAGAACACCAAGAATAAACAAAAGATATGTAATATCAATCTTCTTATGTATCCTCCAAGCAAGTTTTAGGGTACAGTTCCCGATTACACATCGGATACAGGGTTCAGCTTTATCAGTATGCAAACGAAGAGAGACAAAAGAATCAATCATAGAAGGTAGCATAAAAGAAAACCAATATTACGCTTTTCCACTCCTATGTATCCTTCAAAACGAGTTTCAGGGTACAATCCTCGATCGCACACCGGATGCAAGGTTCAGCTTTCTCAGTATGTAAACGAAGATAGAAAAAAGAATCAAGCAAAGAAGGCATCATAAAAGAGAGAAATTGATCCCAAAGCTCTTTAGTATTAATCATAGGACATCAAGTTATAGTAGCTTTCAGGTAGATAGTTCCCCCCCTTTTTCCATTATAATTCCTAGGTTTTTATAGAGGACCCGAGCCTCTGAGTCATAATTACACAGCAATGAGAAGTACTCCCTTGAGCCCTAAGAATTTGGCTCCCCGAGACTCTCGTGATCGAGCTCTCAAATCCATTACCAAAACTGGCAACTGTGATCAGGTCAACCATGGAAAGGTACATTGATGAGCGGTCTGGATGCCCTTGGTCTCCGGGTGCGATGCTCGAGTGGCCGCCATGCTTGCCGGACTCTTCATCATGGCCTAATACTTTGTTTTCAATTGCCAAAAATGAGCAGCGAACTTACTGGGCACAAAAAATTATATTTATGAGGCACTTGATCGCCTCAGGAAGATACCCAACTTGGAACACGTGCCCGTGAAGTGATTCGCTAAGTTTTCATTCACAACTTCGCTTCGTAATGGTTTTGGGCCAAAGCAAAACTCCTCTTTGGTTTGTACTTCACAAAATTGAGCTTCGCAAAACTGCTTCGGGGGTGGGGAGTGCCGAAGCATATTCACTTCACAAAACGGGTCTCTTTGCCCTTGCCACTTTGTTGGCAAAATTGCTTCGCTGATGCCTTGGAGAAATACTTTGTTGTGATCCTCTTTCAAAACTATGGTTCGGGGAGATTTCGGCCGAAACACATTCCTACCTCCAAAAATGCTTCGCTTCTCTCGGCTGCCATAACTTCGATTGAAAATGCTTCAGGAGAAAACTAGCCGAAGTGAATGCTTCGCTATGATTTCTGCCGAAGTAGAAATGATTCGGGAATGAGGAGGCCCGAAGTAGATGTTTCGACAACTTTCTAGCAAAGTAATCTTCAATGTTTCTTTGAGTTTCGCTTCGCTAATTTTTTGACCGAAGTATTTGTTGGAAATGCTTCGGGCCCGAAGTCCTTTTACCTTGGTCTAGACTTTTCTCCTTCGGCAAAGTCGCTCTTTTGAATGCCGCTTCGGATGACCTCCGCCCGAGGCAGTGATTTGAAATGTTTCAGGCCCGAAGCTCCTTTTATCGGCCCTCTTGCATTCTTGCTCGGCAAAACTACTTCGCACAATTTTCACCCGAAGTAGTGCTGGAAGTGCCTCGGGTGCGAAGTAGTTTCATTTTCCTCCCTTTGCATTTTACTTCGGCAACACCGCTTCGCAAGAAACTCTACCCGAAGCAGTGTTGAAAATGCTTCGGGTGCGAAGCTCTTCTCATTCTCTTTCGACGAAGCTCTTTTCTCTATATTTTGACAACGAAGCTCTTTTATATACAAAGGGGTGGCATTGAAAGCCAAAATTGCTGCAAATTTCAAATAAAAAAGACATCAAAGGAAAAAACTTTACAAAATCTGTACAAAATTTGATTTTCTTTTCTACCCCTTGAGAAATGTGACAAAATTGTCAATAGTAACTATTGAATTGTAGAAACACCTCATAATTCTATTTCAACAAATTGGAAGAGAGATAGTGCCTCTCTCAACCTTCATATTGATATTGGCTCCCTATTATCCTTTCTAAAATTTAACTAATTTGGAAGAAAGAGATAGTGCCCCTCTCAACATCTATATTTAGATTGGCTCCCTATTATCCTTGCTAAAATATAACTAATTTAATATAGTTACTAAAAAATAAATACAATAATTTAAAGTATGAAAAGTAAAATTCATGAAAATAAATTTTTAAGTAGAGGGTGTGAGAGATTAAAAGTAAATGCAGTCACAACTATAAAAAGGAGAGTGTGTGGTTAATTAATACTTGAGAAAATTGAATAAAAAAAATGGATTCCCATGAACATAAAATAAAATTAAAAAGGAATAATAATAGGACAAAAGGGCATAGCAACAATTGTCATGCATTCAACAATCCTCAAGGACAATGCCACTAATAGAAAGTAAAAATTCTCATTGACTTATCATTAATCCAAAAGGAAAGAGTAAGTAACGTGTGCCTCAAAAATATTAGCTTTGATTTCTTTCCTAGAAATTTGAGCATGTTGTGTTGTCATTGATGTCAAGTGTTTGGTGCAAGGTAAAGTTCAATCTACTACAAGAAAATTGGTAAAAGGAAATGGTTATAATATTTTATATTATAAGCCAAAGAGGTTGGTTAAGTTGAAGGTAAAATTTTAAGAGAAAACATTATAATATTTTAATATTATAATAATTAGGTCAAAAGGGCTTATTAAAAGGAAAATGAAAAAGTGCTTTGGACAAAGGTTTTAAAAGGAATCAAGTTGATGAAGGACTCCATGCAAAAGTATTGTTTAAATATTAAATTTAAATAATATAATATTTTACACAATTTTAAATATTATATTAAATATAAAATTAAATTTGAAATAATCAAGGCACAAAAATTCAAATTTAAATGGAGGTAAATAAAGGTTTTCACCGACATCATAGCAATGCTTCGAATTCATATAAAAGGAAGGAGCTAAATCATTTTCAAATGTTACAAATGTTAATGCGCAAGTCTAATCGATTGTGGAGTGCAAAGCAAAGTATCCGAAATATTTTTCATTGAGAAATGGGTAGCAAATAAGATAATAAGTTGCACATTATATTCGGTGAGTGTGGGTAGCCCAAGTGGTAGGCAGGTCCTGCGTAAGGTGTGATAGAGAACAAGTCACGGTTTTGACTCCCTGTGATAGCAAATTTTTATTTTTAAATCACGTTTGAGAAGGGAGGAAGGCATATTGGCATTGGTGCACATTTCTATTATAGCCGTGGGGCCAGCCTAGCTGGCATGCTAGATCATGCTAGAGTGTGGGCATTGTGTGGTTCAATGTTTAAATTTTGGAAGCAACGATGGTAGACGCGAGTAAGGATGATTTTTTTTTTTATATTTGATTAAGTGCTTAACGAGGGAGTTATAAAGTTTTGTTTTTTGTAATTAAAAGTGCTTTAGTTTTAAGGGTTCGGAGATATAAGGGTAGTGGTTTTTGATTTTGAATATTATGAGGATATTTTGAATTGTTAGAATATGGTCATTGTTTTATTAAATTGAAATATATTTTGAGAAAAAAGGAGCAATAAGGTAGTTGAATATATTTTATATATGGCATGCACTTAGGGGTATTATTTATGATATTGTAATATAGGTGGATTTTATAAGTAGGAGCGATAATGTAATGACCCAAAAAATACACAAACAGAAAAATATAAAAATAGAAAAAGTTTTTTTTTTACTAAGGAGAGAGGTGCATGAACCCCTAACCCACTAGAATATCCTAAAGTTTCAATCTCCTAATTTTCCTTGGAAGTTACATCTTACGAAATACCCTAACACAAATCCATCTGTGTAGGCGTATAATGTGTTACTACGAATAAGTCCATCTATTTCATCATCCTTGATGAGCTAGACTTATCACCCTTAGTCCATCGAAGGTGTACATGCATCTCCATAAAATACACAAATTCTTATGTGTAGGTATGCTATGAGTACCATGAGTTAAGCTATCTATCTCATCTCCACGACGAGCTATCTTAACTTAGATCTAATCTCTTCCCACTTAGTCCTCTATCTCCCTAAGGGGATCTCAATTCCCTTAGGTAACCTACGTTCACCTTAAGGGGTTATAAATTCCCTTAGGCTACCTCTGATTTCACCCTAGAACTCTACACTAGATTCCCTATCATCATGCAATCAAACAATAATACGTCTACATGCTACCACATCAGAAAACAATCAAACAATAATAGAGAAAATGAAGCAATCTTAACTCTAAAATATAATCTACTACATGACATAACCAAATACAAAAATATAGTAAAATTACTTTCATTAACCCAATAACAATTACCTCATCATCTCTTGCATAATAAGACTTTCCTACTCAAAGGTATCACACTAATTGCATTTGGGATATCTCCCCAAAATTCTAATCTATGGAACATAAGTAAATCAACGTAAGATGCAAATACCTATTCTTTGTTTCCATTCGATTCCTTGCTTCCCTTTGGTTCTTTGAGGGTAGTAGGATATCAGGATACTCATGGTTCAGGATAGGCATGCCTTTAAATGCATATATTCATCTACTTTGCCAAATTGCAACTATACAATATTCCATTAAGTCTCTAACCATCTAATGCATAATGGACATCATAAAAGAAACCTTACTTTTATTTTCACCTCCCCAAATCCCCTTGGAGAGTAATACAAATATGCTATCACTTAGATTAAGGTTTAACTTAATTTAATTCCATTCATGTCCTAAAGCATTAAAGTCCCATACCCTTAACCTTTAGAACAATCATTCCTTCATCCCTAAAAACCAAAGCCCCATAACTTCAATTTAAAAAATAAATCCACATTTCATTTATTTAAAAACTCCTAAGATAATCAACATTAATCCAAGGGTTCTCTTTAAATTAAAACCTGCCATATATTTCCCTAAGATCAAAGGTTCCTTTTAATCAAAACCTAACATTTACATATCCCATATAAATCAAAGGTTCTTCTATTAAAACTCTAATATATGCCTCATATAAATCAAAGGTTCTAGATATGTCTCACATAATTCAAAGGTCCATTTAATTAAAACCTAATATATGTCTCATATAAATCAAAGGTTCTTTTAATTAAAACCTAATATATGTTTCACATAAATCAAAGGTCCATTTAATTAAAACCTAATATATGTTTCACATATAAATCAAAGGTCCATTTAATTAAAACCTAATATATGTTTCACATATAAATCAAAGGTCCATTTAATTAAAACCTAATATATGTTTCACCTATAAATCAAAGGTCCATTTAATTAAAACATAATATATGTTTCACATATAAATCAAAGGTCCATTTAATTAAAACCTACTATATGTTTCATATATAAATCAAAGGTCCATTTAATTAAAACCTAATATATGTTTCACCTATAAATCAAAGGTCCATTTAATTAAAACATAATATATGTTTCACATATAAATCAAAGGTCCATTTAATTTTTTTTTTTGGTAAGTTGGAATTATATTACAAGCGGGTTTTGAAAGGATCCCAAAAACCTTCTTAAAATAGGTCAAAAGACCAAATCGAGGGTTAAAACCCAAATGACACATCCCACCCAGTGGGAGACTTATTACAAGGATGAAGATAAAATCCCGTCTAGCGGGAAACATCCAAAGACCACCACAAAGGAAATCCCGCCCAACGGGAAAAATCGACAGTCAAAAAGGGAAAATCCCGCCCAGTGGGGACCCTAGCAAATTTAAAAACCTTCCCAACAGGGAAAACAATAGAAAAAATTACAATCCCGCCTCATGGGGAAAAAACCGCACAATCTGGAAATCCTGCCATGAGGGGAAAACAAGCATGTTTAGGAATCCCGCCAAGCAGGAAAGGCACGCAAACCCTAAACCAGCATGTTTGAGAAATCCTGCCTAGCAGGAAAACCAACAAAATTGGAAGATCCCGCCTGCGGGAAAACCACCAAACCAACCCTAAACCGGGTGTGAAGGGTCCCGCCCAGCAGGGAAAAAAAATAGCAGCAAGGGAAGGTCCCGCCCCGCGGGAAACCCAACAGCAACAGGAAATCCCGCCTTGCAGGAAAAAAAATAGCAGCATGCCCAGAATCCCGCCTTCAGAGAAACCAGCAAGAGAAGGAAAAATTGCCCAATGGGAAAAACCAACAGTACGCCCAAGACCTATAGACAAACCCATGACCCCCGATCGGGGAAAACTAGCATGCCTTGAACCTGCAGAAAAACCCGCGAACTCATGGATCCCACCCAGCGGGAAAACCAACAGCATGCCCAGAAGAACACAACCCCTGTCTAACAGGAACCCCGATCTAGGATGCAAGCTGTAGAGAAGAGACAGGGAAGCTGTCCCGTGAGCGTCCATGACTGAGAAGGATTTTGACGAGTAGAAAAAATAGAGGAAGCCATTGCATTGTAAGATCTTGAACCCCCATCCCAAGATCAAACCCTGCAAGGAAACAAGCCATTAAAACCACCATCAAGAAAACTTCTAGCCCCACCATTGTTTGTCAGGGAATGGATCCAAGGAGAGATGTAGCTGCATGCATGGGCACCCCCCCAGAACCCAAACAACAGACTACAGAAAGATCCCTGAGATCCATCCACAAGAACAAACAAACCTCGGATCTACAAGGAGATCCCGAAGACAAGGGTTTCATGGGGCGACTGAGAAAACCATCTATGGGAAAATGTGCCCCCAAAATCCAAAAGAACACAGATGAAGATCTCGAGTAGCAACCAAAAAACCAAAGCCAACCCTCTTCCAACAGCCCTGAAAGCACATTGGAAACCCGTCGAACCAGGAAACTCAGGGCAAGAAACCACCAAACCCTCCTTGCAGACCAGCAACCCCATCAAGAGGGAAACCTGAGAAAATAGGGGAACCTAGAAACTAGGCCTGAGAGCAGACCCGGGAAGGGGGCAGGGAAATGGAGAAGTGGGACTGGTCAGTCCCAGGGAACCTGGTGCTGAAGCCATCCCTCCCTTGCCCCCCTACCCAAGGTCCATTTAATTAAAACCTACTATATGTTTCACATATAAATCAAAGGTCCATTTAATTAAAACCTAATATATGTTTCACATATAAATCAAAGGTCCATTTAATTAAAACCTACTATATGTTTCACATATAAATCAAAGGTCCATTTAATTAAAACCTAATATATGTTTCACATATAAATCAAAGGTCCATTTAATTAAAACCTAATATATGTTTCACATATAAATCAAATGTCCATTTAATTAAATCCCAATGTATGTTTCACCTATAAATTAAAGGTCCATTTAATTAAAACCTACTATATGTTTCACATATAAATCAAAGGTCCATTTAATTAAAACCTAATATATGTTTCATCTATAAATCAAAGGTCCATTTAATTAAAAAATAATATATATTTCACATATAAATCAAAGGTCCATTTAATTAAAACCTACTATATGTTTCACATATAAATCAAAGGTCCATTTAATTAAAACCTAATATATGTTTCACATATAAATCAAAGGTCCATTTAATTAAATCCCAATGTATGTCACATATAAATCAAAGGCTCTTTTTAAATTAAAACCATAATTTAAAGGCTCTTTTACGTATTGCAAAATCTATAGTCAGTGCTAACACCATTCAAGGCATGCTAAGCATCCAAGGAACCCAACATCCACTAGAGCTAGGGACGTTCTGCCGATGTTGACCGGTTTCTCAACTTGCACTCCCTAAAACCTAGGGGGACACTACGTTCCACTTGTAGAATTCCATTCCAAAAGCAAACAGAGCACTTGATGTTGCTTTCAACAACACTAGACAAGCACGACGCTCTATCATGGTGCCAGAGGGTTTCCAACTTAAATGCAACACAGAGCGCTTCCAAGGCAGAGTGGTCTCTAATTAACAACACCTCTCTCCCATGCAAGGTGGTTTTCAACTTAGGCATAGTGCACAATGCTTCCAAGGTAGAGTGGTCTCTAATTAACAACACATATCTCCCTTGCAATATGATTTCCAACATAGGCACAGTGCAAAGTGCTCACTAGGGCAGATTGGTCTTAAACTTACACATAGTGCATAATGATTCCAAGCATGGTTTCAAACTTACACAATGCACAATGCTTCCAAGCAAGGAGGTTTCAACCTACACACAGTGCACAATGCTTCCAAGCAAGGAGGTTTCAAACTTACACAGCGCATAGTGCTTTCAAGCACAGTTTCAAACTTACACATAACACACAACGCTTCCAAGAAAGGTTTCAAACTTACACACAACGCACAACACTTCCAAGTAAGATTTCAAACTTACACATAGAGCATAGTGCTTCCAAGCAATGTTTCAAGCTTACACACAGTGCATAATACTTCCAAGTAAGGTTTTAAGCTTACACACAGTGCACATTGCTTCCAAGCAAGGTTTCAAGCTTACACACAGTGCATAATGCTTCCAAGAAAGGTTTCAAGCTTACACATAGTGCACAGCGCTTCCAAGCAAGGTTTCAAGCTTAAAATATATTTAAATAAAATCCATAGTTCAGTGTAGAATAATCCAACTTGTTTGTTTTGTTGAGATGGAGGTCCAATGAAGTTTGCTGCCTGGTGCGTTTCCTGTCCTCTCCTTTGTCCTCACTTCCTTTGTTTCTCCCTTACGTTTTATGTTTCTCCTTCCTATTCATTCTACATTTTTTCTCCATTACATGCCCCCTCACATAGGTGGTCTGTCTGCCACCCTCTCGAAGCTTGCACCACCGCATTCCTTTCAATGCCCATCTCCTATCCTTTGTGCATTCTTCCCAAATTTTCCATCTTTGGAAAGTTAATAGCCTCATAGGCTCTTCCATAGGTTGCACTTGTATCGCCCAAATTTTTTGCACCCTTACCTTCAGGGTAAGGGATCCATACCCGAAGGGGGGTGAGAAAAGGATGGAACAATACCTCGGATGGAGAGGCCCTTTGAAGGTTGCGCCTCTCGGGGGAGGGGTATAAAGGTGAATTTTTGACGGATGGTGGGGTTCACCAGGAAACTTTGAGTGGTAGTTTCCATGCCTAGGTTGAGAATGGGTTTGATTTGTTCGTTTTATGTTCAATCATTTAGATTCCTAGGTTGGCCAAAATGAAGCTAAGCTATTCTATATGAAGATTATGATTTATATGAAGACAACAGACATAAATGAATCCTAATGCGATTGAATACAGAGAATATATTAAATGGAGAAGAGTACACCTGATTTTTGATGTCTGATGAAGATTCTGAAGCTTGTAGGAGTCCAGATCATCTCGGATATGACAGGATCATCTGTAATTGTACAGAATCATCCCAAATCATAGGCGATCATCCGAGATCACCCAAGATCGTCGACGACTCGACGAATTCATTAGGTGAATTCATCAAAACTTGCAATCAAGAAAATAGACACCAAAAACCAAAAATACAATTGCAAAAATGATGCAAAATGATAGAAATAAGAGTATAGATGTTTGAATGATAAATCTAGATATCAAATTAAATGAGATGCACTATTTTGGAAACTTATTTTGAATTTTATCATGCAATTACGCTAAATGAGGTGAACTCCAAGATGCAAAAATAGAAGTAAATTAATCTAATGCACCAATAAATAAGGAAAATAAGATAGAGAATGCAAACTCGGGCTCTGATTGCCCCCATAGCTGAATTGCAGATCAGATCGTCTATAATCGTACAAGATCATCGCCGATCTTGACAGGATCGTCTAAAATTATAGTTGAATCACCTACGACGATCCGAGCTACCTCCGACTGAAACACAGTGAAATCCAACAACAAAACTTGAAAACACAAGTGCAAATGATGGGAGAAGATCACAAAAAAACTAAAATTGCAGGGAAATAATCAGTCAAGCAGCCAGGTAGGGAGTCAGGTAGGGAGTCAGGGAGGGAGTCAGGGGGATAAATTGGGAAAATCCTAGTTTATATAGGATTAGGGGGAGGTTAGGAGGTTGGGGATCATCCCAATCTGGGAGATCCTCAATGTGGGAATCTCCAACCGCGCAGACACGCTTCTGCCCAAGTTGGAGAGGTCGTTGGAACAAAAGCTAATTGTAAAAATTTGGTTTTGGGACGAAATCATCTAGACGTTCTATTCCAGACGAATTCGTCCGATTTGGGATGATATCGTTAGATCATCGACGATATCATCCAACGGTCACAACAACTTCTAAAAATGGCACAAAAAATGAGGTGAGCGATTAACGGGCGGTTTCGGGGTTAAAATTCAAATTTCTACTTTTTATTGATGGTTTAACTGTGCCAATTTTAGGGTGCTACATTTTGCCCCCTCTTTAGCAAATTTTTTGAAAAAAATACGTTAAAGATGAGTTCTTCATGCTTTACGAGAAAGCAAAAATTTATTCCATTTTTTAGACGATGATTCTAGGTCGAATCGTACGACTATTTACTATGGTGCCCCCTCCGAGTTTTTACCCAAATCGAATGTTTGAGGTAAAAGCGTGGAAAAGAAAAAATTGAAAAAATGTCATTTTTGAATAAAAATAAGAAAAATAGGGTAAAACCCTAATTCATTTTTACTGTTCACTTTCGCTGTTTCAGAGCTCTACAAGCGAAATGGTGGAAACAATGCACAAATCGATAGAGGTCCGACGCGGGTTGCGGGTAAGGATCTAAACCTAGTTTACTATGTTTTTAACTTTGATTTACTTGATTTTTAACTTGAATTTTAAGTGTTTTTGGGTTTCGTGGTTGTTTGTAAGCCGTGGACGAAATCATCTCTATATTGCCAATTTCATCTAGGGACAAAATTGGAGAAATGGAGGCGATCTCATCCAAAAAAAGGGTGATCCCCAAATTGAATAATGGAGACGATTTTGTCCTATTAAGGATGATTTTATCTAAATTTGGTACGATATCGTCCAATAATGGGTGATATCAATTTTTATGGGATGATTTGATTTTAATTGATTTTTGTAATGATTATGTACTAATGATTTTTGTTGTTTTATTTCTTATTTTGCAGAGGGGATTGCTAAAGAGTCAGGAGTGGAAATACAAAGGTCTAAGATATGATTTGTCTGTGCTCGATCAGGCCGAGTGAGACAGACTGGCAGAGGTAGGACTACAGCATGTGGCAGAGATGCCACAAATTCCTACAGACATGGGGCTACTGACAGCCCTAGCAGAGAGATGGTATCCGGAGTCATCCTGCTTCTGGCTATCGACAAGGGAGATGACTCCCACTCTAGAGGATGTATGGAGGATCTTGAGGATCCCCATATATGGTCGATTCATGATCCCTTCGGCAAATCATGGCCATGCTATGATGAGATTGTGCAAGGACCCGAGCTTTGTCCTAGAGAAGGGCAGAGTGAACATCGAGGCTTTGAGGTGGATGCCTAGGGCATCTCGGTTGACCCAAGTTTTTGTAGGGGTGGTGGATGGCCTTCTTCTATGCCACCAAAGTGGATGTAGATTACCATGGCTACTTTTAGATGTGGTCTGTGACATGAGAGACCACGAATACAGGTTTGCTTGGGGTAGCTTTGTATTGTGTCGCTTGTATAGGATCCTTTACGGGGTCGTATACAAGGGGGGTCGATGTCTGGTGCTGACATCGCTTCTACAGGTTTGGTGCTGGGAGCACATTGCGATGTGGAGGCCGGTAGGGCTTCCACTGATAGGAGTTGATCGGGAGAGACCCTGGGTTTTCTATTGGTGGCTCCAGAGAGGGTCACAATGATGGATAGATCTGTCGATGTCCCGGAGGTTGTTGGATGACCTCACCCCAGATCGGATCACCTAGAGACCATGGAGAGAGCATCCAGGGTGGGTAGAGGATGGACAGGAGTTGGCTCGCATCAGGCGAGTCATATGGTTGAGGACAGAGTGAGGAGAGGTAGAGCTCCACCGCTACGACCAAGTTTTGAGGTAGTTCGATCTACAGTAGGGGATCCCTACTCTTAGGGATTATGAGTACTCTCGAACTGTGCGGGATAGTACCACACTAAATGAGGCTCTAGACATGCAGCGGTTCTAGAGTCAGGATGCTGATGATGCCCCCATTCAGCCAGTGGATGGGGATGATGCAAGGATAACAAACGGATATGATTCCTGGTATGTAGGCATCCACCCTCCTCGGATGATGAGGGCATAGGGTTCGATGCACGCTATAGTGCAATGGATGGAGAGGCGGTGCCAGGCTGCCATCGATGCAGTGAGGGGTCACGAAGGGAGGGATCAGCGATGGCCTCCTCAGGAGAGACGTCGAAGAGTACCATAGGCTCGAAGGAGACAGCAATAATCAGAGAGGAGGGAGAAGAGGAGAGAGGAGAGGAGAGAAAGACTCCCTCCTCAGCATATGGATAGGCCACCATTGCTCGATAGGGGCAAGGGTGTCAAGGTGGGGGAGAGCAATGAGATGGCAGCTCTTCGAGCGAAGAATGCCCGCCTACGAGCTCAGGTGCAGACTCTACAGGATGAGGCTACATGGCTCAGGGCTCGAAGCGGAGGGGCGAGCATTATGGAGCTGGCACGGTCGGTTGCTCAGACCATGTTCTATAAGGGAGTGTACTACCAGCTGGTTCTAGAGGGCCAGAGGATACAGTTTCCAGCCAGCATTGTGGAGCCGATCAGGATGGGGTCATCGAGGACATCATCACGATCGACATCGAGGACCCACGATACAAGATGGGATTCGATGGGACCACCTCCTCCACCTCAGGGTGGGAGAGGAGATGAGGCTGAGAGCTTGAGGTCTTCTCGAGACTAGATGCACATTGTACATAGACTATTTTTGAGATGATTGAGTATGCCAGGGTATAGATTGTGGCATACCAATCCATTTTGATATGATGTATATACTTCTTGATATATATATTGATGTTCTTTTTGTGATATGACTTGTGCATATGTTTTATGATGCTTTAATATTTTTAATTGTTGATTGACTATTCATGTAATTATGTCGTTGAAAATATTATAATTTTATGTCATGCTATAAAATTAAATGAAATAATCTGATGTAAACAAACTGGTTGTTGTGGTGTGTTTTGATGAAAATAAAGTGACTTCTAACAATAATTTCAAAGGACATTATCGTTGTTACATGACCATTTCATGGAGTCACCGCTCGCTAGGTCATCAAGCTAATCCCGGTATGAGAGAAATATTGCTAAAAGTAAAAGGGTGCTTAAGAGACTTTCTTAAGACTTTGTGTTGTGATGATGAAAAATGATGATAGTGATGATTTGTTTTCAGATTTCCATGAAAATATTATGCATGAAATATTAAAAATATGATTTTTGCTAGGCATAAAATTCCTAAGTATGATAGAAATTTGAACAATTCCCTAGGAATTATACCATCGTTGCAAAAAAAATGAATGTTGACATAATGAAATGAAATAGGAAAGTTTTCGTTCTTTTTTAAAGCACAATTGTG
Source organism: Wollemia nobilis (assembly GCA_028583015.1). NCBI lineage: Eukaryota > Viridiplantae > Streptophyta > Pinopsida > Araucariales > Araucariaceae > Wollemia > Wollemia nobilis. Next base: position 12,173,996 of record JAQPPZ010000521.1, on the reverse strand, counting down.
TAACATAATGATTTAAGCCATATGCTTTTATGGATTAAATAAATGGGAAATAAAATTAGAATGATGGTTTGCGCTAGGCATAGAATTTTAGGTATAGACTTATACCATCATCACGAAATCCAAAGAAGAAATTGATATAATAGTTTTATTGCATAGTTGATTTTTGATTTTGAGATAAACAGAAAATATAAAAATGAGGACTTGCACTAGGCATAAAATTCCAATTTAGGTTTAGGAACTATACCATCGTCACGAAAGTCGAAAATATATAAATGTGACTTTATTGCTAGATTTTTGAACATGTTTTGCAAGAAAATTTTGGATTTTTGAAAAAAATGTATTTAATTGATTTTACGCTAAGCAGATATTCTCAAGTAAGAAAGTCAAATTATTCTAGAAGATTTGAATAAATATTTTAAATTATCTCAAAGACAAAATTTAGATTTATAAGGAACCCCGTGTGCATACGTGAGTTCATTGCCGATCTTGATCTATCATAATGATACAAAATCTCTCAAACACAAATGTGTGTGCAATTGTAATGTTCATTTACCAATTTTGAGCAAGATAATTTGATACAAGTAATTTGAATTAACCAAATGAGTGTTCGTTGACCATGATTTATATGCATGTAACCGTACCAGACTACTATGTAAGTCGGGTCATCAAGAGCTAGCTGATCCATAAGCGGACATAGGTCTATACAAAAGAAGGTCGCTAATGTGACAGACATATCACCACGCTAGGAGTTACCCAATGTCAAGCAAGTTGGGCACAAATCACCTGTTATGGGGTTTACCTCACAGTTTTCGAATAATTGAGAATTCCAAGGATTCAAGATTCACACTTCCTTCTTTCAAAGGGGGGGAAGGGATTTATTGCTTTTTGCTTTTTCTTTTCTTTTCTTTTTCTATTTTTTTTTCTTTTGCTTGACACTGAGATAATGCTGAAATATTGCTTGAGATGGTACAAAATGATACTTGAAATAATGCTTCTAATAATTTCTCTTTTTCTCATGATTTTTCTTGATTTTCTTTTTCTTTTTCTTTTTCTTCCTATACTAGGGATACTTGCTCGGATTGGTTGTAGAGCAAGGGATTTTTATTCTAGGCAGGGGTGAGCTTGTCCTTTTGTCAATTCTCAAAGATTCTAGACCATGTGCATGATAGGATAGCAGGGGAAACTTTTCGCTCAAGAGACCACTTCTACTGTGTAGCATCGTTTTGAATTTGCAATGAAATCATTTTAATGTGAAAAGGTGTACTTGGTTCAAGTAAATAACAAGATCAGTTCTCTATGCTCAAAACTTTATTTAATTCAACTATGGACTTCGATATAAGAGAGATTAATAATCATACCAAATAAGATCAAGATATTTATTCATGTGAGTGTGAAAGTGAGGGATTCTAGATAAATGCTAATTTATCCAAAATAACTGAAAATATAACTGCAATACTTCAAGAATTGACAGGTGCAAAATAGAAGATGTTTTTGAGGATTTTGATGATTTTGATTTTTTTTATATTTTGATTTTAATTTATGAATTGAGAGAATACATAATATTACTATTTTTTGAAATTTTTATATGAATTACTAATATGAGACAATATGTATAATATATACAGTGATGAAATTACCGATTTATGCATAATAGCGCTTAAGATGCATAATGTTCATAGGTTCTTTAAGATCTTTACCATCTAAGGTAGCTAATCTGTATGCTCCCGATCCAAATTTAGTAGTGATAATATATGGCCCAAGCCAGTTAGGCTCGAATTTGCCTTTAAGGTCTTTAGTTGCATTAGTATTTTTTTGATTTTCTTTTAAGATGAGGTCACCGATCTCAAAGGATCGATTATGAACTTTCTTGAGATATGCTCGTTTGAGCTTGTTCTAGTAGGCACGAAGATGCTCCAAAGCATTAATGCGCTTCTCATCTAGGAGTTCCAGCTGACTAAATCTGCCAGCATGATATTCATCTCCTACTTCAGTATCTTGAAGTAGTAGAGCCAAAGAAGGAACTTCTAGTTCAAAGGGAAAAACAACTTCAGTGCCATAAACCAAAACAAAAGGTGAAGTGCCCGTGGGAGTACGAATGCTAGTTCGATAAGCCCACAAAGTAGGATATAATTGAATGTGCCAATCACGGCCAGATTTATTGACCAGTCTCTTGAGGATTTTAATTAATGTTTTATTAGATGCTTATGCTTGGCCATTACCCTGAGGATAATAGGGAGTGGACCAACGATGTTGAATTTTATATTTTTGACATAGTTTCTTTACATCTTTGTTTTTGAAACAAGTTCCATTATCCGAGATGAGATTTGCAGGAATTACGAACCTACAAATAATTTGATTAAGAATAAACTTGGAAACTTGCGTTCCAGTGCAAGAATCTAAGGGCATAGCTTCGACCCACTTCGTAAAATACTCGGTGGTGGTTATGATGAATTTGTGTCCATCAGATGACACAGGATTGATTTTTTCGATGATGTCTAAGCCCCATTTTGAAAAGGGCCAAGGAGATGAAATAGCCTGCAGTTCTTGTGCAGGCGCATGGACAAGGTCAGCATGTTTATGGCACTTGTCGCAATGGTGCACGTAATCATGTGCATCATTCTCCATGGTAGGCCAAAAATATCCTATCCTAAGGAGCTTCTTAGCAATGGCGCTACCACTAAAGTGTCCCCCACAAGATCCATCATGGGCTTCACTCAAAGCTGATCTAGACTCTTCTAGATTCAAACATCTCAATAGGATACCTTCAAAAGATCTCCTATATAATGTATTGCTAATTATTACGAAGCGACTTGCTCGTCTACGTAATAACCGATGTTGGTTTCTATTAAAACCTTCAGGGAAGGTCCCATTTTGAAGAAAATTGAGGATGTCAGTGTACCAAAGTTCAGGAATAGTTTCGTTGATTAGAAACATGTCCAAAGGTTCCAAGCATGATTTAGTTGAAGCGGGTTCCTGGAGTCGACGAATAATGATGGTAGCATATTCATCATCTAACTCCAAGGGTAAAAGAGATGCAGCTATGGCCATAGCGTCAGCCGCACGATTGCTAGTTCTAGGAATAGCTTCCAAGGTAACTTGATCAAATAAAGATATTAATTGTAATACATATGCTTTATATGGGCGCAATTTATCATCTCTGGTCTAATAAACATCGTTAATTTGATTTATAACAAGTTGAGAATCATCGAAAACTAATAGATTTTTAATTTTCAGTGCCAGGGCAGCTCGTAATCCAAGGATTAGAGCCTCATATTCAGCAATGTTATTAGTACAGGCAAATGTTAATTTAAAGGATAGAGGTATGAGATGTTTCTATGGAGATATCAAAATAATACCTACACCAGCCCCACTCATGCATCGGGCTCCGTCAAAGTATAGGGACCATTGCTCTGAATGATCCACCTCTAGGTTAAGGCATTCGTCAAGAAACTCAATGACGAGGGGATGGGTGGACTCTAAGGGTGCAACAACTAATTGATCTGCTATGATTTGACCCTTAACAGACTTATGTCCTATAAACGTGAGTTCAAACTCGCTTAGAGCAAGAACCCACTTCATTGTGCGACCAGATAAATAAGGTCGACTCATGAGATACCGCAAGGGATCGGATTTAGCAATAACGTATGTTTTTTGATTGAGCATATAATGGCATAGTTTCTATGTAGAAAATATGACTGCTAGACATAACTTCTCTAATGTTGTGTAGTGGGTTTCATAACTAATTAATGTTTTGCTAATGTAATAATTAGCACGCTCTCTTTTCTCATCATCAAGTTGAGCTAACATAGCTCCTAAAGCAAAATCTGAAGCAAAAATATACAAGATAAATGGGCGATCAGGTTTAGGTGGCGAAAGTACAGGTGGGTTAAGAAGATATTGTTTGAGGAGTTCAAATGCTTCCTTACATTCGTCATCCCAATGGAAAGAGACATCCTTCTTAAGAAGCTTAAGAAAGGGTCCAGTTTTATCCTCCGACTTATCGATGAAGCGACGGATAGCTTGAAGCTTACCTTGTAGACTCCGTAATTCAGATATATTTGTAGGTGCGGGCATATCAGTGATAGCCGTAATCTTGAGAGGGTCAATTTTGATGCCACGTAAAGAAACTATAACCCCCAATAATTTACCTGACTTAACTCCGAATATACATTTGGTTGGATTCAATCGGATAAGATATTCCCTTAACCGATCAAATACTTTTCTCAAGTCATCTAAATGGTCATCTTCTTTAGTAGAACGAGCTATAATGTCATCTACATAATCATGTAGTATATCATGCATCATATCATGAAAGATATAAGTCATGGCTCATTGATAGGTTGCACCTGCATTCTTCAAACCGAATGGCATCACTTTCCAACAAAAAGTCCCCCAAGGGGTAATAAAGGTTGTTTTAGCCTGATCTTCAGGAGCTATCCTGATCTGATTATAACCAAAAAATCCATCCATTAAGGATATCATTCCACTCCCAGTAGTAAAATCAATGATCTGATCCATATTGGGAAGGGGAAAATCGTCTTTAGGGCATGCAACATTAATATCTCTAAAGTCTGTACAAACCCTAATCTTAGTAGCTTCTTTCTTAGTTACTGGAACTACATTCGAGATCCATTCAGCATAATCAATGGCTTGTATAAAAATAACATTCAAGAGTTTTTCTAACTCCCCTTTGACTAGTAAGGCCACTTTAGGATGCATTTTTCTAAGCTTTTGCTTAACAGGTTTAGCATCCGGATGCACTACTAGGTGATGCATAACTACAGAAGGGTCTAAACCTGGCATATCTTCATATGTCCAAGCAAAAACATCTTCATATTCTTTAAGAAATGCAATGTATTTATCCTATTTTTCTTGACTCAATTCTGATCCAATGTTGATTATGTGAGGGTTATCCTTGGTTCCAATGTTAATTTTTATGACATTTTCTACTTCCATGTGTAGATCTCTCTCAAAATTAGGTGGGGCGGGTGAAACGCCCAATTCTTGTAATTCTTCCAAGGTTAGCTTGGATAATTCATCTTGAGGAGTCGTGGCCTCAAGCTGGGCTATACTAGGTATAGAGCCATCAAAATAAAATCCATTATGTAATAATTCCTCAATGGAGACATCGTGAAAGATATCTCCCTCCAACTCATCGTCGGATTCAGCGATCATCTCAGGATAAGCTATAGATAGCATATTACATGTGAATGTCTTATTCGTTAAACGCAAAGCATCGCGTTCATCTAAATAATCTTGGTAACATATAAGATGGTCATCATCCTCAAATGGGAATGGCTGACCCTTACTAGAAAATAGGCCCACACCACATCGGGCGGGCCACGCTTCTACCTCAAAAGGTTCTTTCATACCATTCTAGAAAGGTCCCAAACCTTTCCCTTTATATCCCAATTTAAGCATTATAGGTTTGGCTTTAATATACTCATTAGTAAAATAACATCGAGCATATCCATCATAATGAGTTCTGATGTTTCTGGGTATTCTACCCGAGTCATATCCCTTATAAATAAAGGCACAACTCCCGACTTGGTAAATACTTCCCATAGGTTGTGGGAGGCCCAAGGTATGAGGAGATGGTGGCAAATTATTTAAAATAAGGGAATCTTGCATAGAAGCATTCGTTTCTTCTGATATAAGAATTTTAGATAGATCGGGTAAGAGCTCGTCAGTAAGAGCATAAGAGGTAGAAGGAACATTCCCTACGTCTTTCGATGCAGAAAATATGAATTTGGTGGATGTAGATGGTGTAGAGGTGTCGATAGATGGGTCTATTATAGGTATGGAAGTTATAGGAGTAGAACAAGAGACATTGGTTGTGGGATTAGGATCTTTCTTAGGTCCTAATGCGGTTTGTTCAGAAGATGGTTGAGCTATATGTGGAGGTGCAATTGATGGAGAAGAAGTAGATGACGTTGTGGGTGTGAGTTTCACACGTTTAGATGGATAATGAGAATTAGGATGTGTGGATGATAGAGCGGGGCAAAATTGAACTCCAATAGGTTCTGCCAAAGCACACATATCAAAGGGTCTTGGATCACCATGAATGGTAACCAACTGATTCTTAAATTTGAACTTAACACATTGATGTAAAGTTGAGGGAACAACTCGCATCGCGTTGATCCAAGGATGACCCAAGAGTATATTGTACGATGCAGGGCAATGTACAATAAACACGATCGTATCCAAGGTTCTTGGACCAAGTTGCAATGGAATGGTAATAACTCCACACATTTCTTGTGTTTCGTCATTGAAATATTTTATGATCATATCAGTTCTTTTCATTTCATCACTTCTAAACCCAAATATTTGGTAGAAGTCAAAAGTGCAGATATTTAAAGATGAACCATTATCAATCAAAACTCGTTTGACTGCTACATCTCCAATTAAGGCAGTAATATACAAGGGGTTATCTTTATGTAAACTATGTTGCGGTATGTCTCTATCCCGAAAGTCAATACAATCAACTTCACGAGTTATTATAGTATCGGCCATGGCTTCGAGGTTGAATGTCTTGTGGTACCATCATCTGACTTAATGTGAGCATTAATTCATCTCTATGTGTAGGAGAAGATCTTAAAAGGTCCAAGAGAGAAATTCTAGTTGTAATATTTGATAATTGTTCATTAATATTATAAGGAGGTTTAGGTTGAACATTAGGTGAATGATTCCCTTTATTAGGAACCTTCAAAACAAATGGAGCTGATCCACCATTCTGAATTTGATCTTGTTGAGAATTTTGAGCCTATTGTCTAGTAACAGCTTCGATGGTACCCACAATATTATTCTACGGATGATGAATGGGTCTTGGTCTAGCGTTTATAGCTAGCTCATTAGAAAGTAATCGGTGAGACGATGGTCTAGTAGTGACTCTTCTTGGAAATGGCTCTTCTGGAACCATATAACTTGTGATAGGGTGAATAGGATCCGATTCATCTTTAGAACTATTCGATTGATTTGATGTGATTTCCATATCACTCTCAGTCTCGTATTTTGTATCACTAAGATCAGGTATCTGAATATTATATAGAGGCCTGGTTGTAACCACGGATAAATTTGTGTCAAATATTTCTAGATCATGAGCAGGTAAATGCCCACTAATAGTTCCTACATATCGGGCAGGAGGAGGGACATTATGATGTTCAACTTGATTAGCCACCTCCTTACCATGTTTTGGTAAGGGATGTTGAAATATGTCCAATGACTGATTGGCATTCTGATTCTGGTTTTGTGGGGTGTTCTTTTGAACATTATTAGGAGGATTTTGCTTAGGTTGAAAGGCTTGCACCTCCATCTCATTGTTATCAATCAAGTCCTGTATTTTATGTTTTAATATTTTACAAGAGTTGGTAGTGTGTCCAGGTCCTCTATGGAAGTCACGGTGTAAATTTGCTCTGTATCCGGGTATAGTTGGATCAGGTTCCCGAATATTTGGTAATTGAATCAAACCTCGTTCTAATAATTGCGGTAGAATAGTTGATAAAGGTTGATTTAACCTAGTAAATTCTCGAGGAGGTCTATCAGGAGGTTTCAGTACAAACTTCTTCGTTGTCTTCGCAGCATTAACATTAGCAGTATTTCTGCTATCGGTGACTCCATCACCCACAACTTGTTTATTCTTATATTGATTTTTGGATGTTTTCTCATCGTCTCTCTTTTTAAGTTGGCCTCTCCTAATGAGAGCATCTTCCACTCTTCGGGCTAAGTCTATAGCTTGATCGAAGGTGGTCAAGGTAGCAGTTGATAATTCGTAAGATAGTTGCTCTTGCAAATTATTAATAAATATGTCCAACATCTCCCTATAAGGTAACACAAAGTGCAATTTTCCTATCAACTGTCTCCACCTAGCTAGGAAATCAACAAAGCATTCATCTTTGCCCTGTTTTAAGTTATACAAATCTTTAATGGTCACATGTCTTTCGATGTAGGCACTAAATTGATGAACAAAAGACTCGGCAGTTTCTTCGAAATTCCTCAAATAATTAGTGGGTAATTGATAATACCACTCTAATGCCATTCCTCCCAAGATTTTTGGGAACATTTTTAGTAATAACAAGTCATCATGTGATATATCATGACATGCTATCCTAAACATACGAAGATGCTCTATGGGATCTTCGGTTCCTTTATATATGGGAAGAACAGGCATAGGAAAATGTTTAGGATACGGCTGTGCTACGACTATAGGATCTAAAGGCTGACTACACATCTCTCGATAATTATATGAGGGACGGTAGGGATCTATCTGGTCCATGCGGGAAACTAACTGTTTCACCACGGCTTCAAGATTGCTAGTTTGTCCACCATATTGGTTCGGTGGCACATAGGTATGGGATCTATGAGTGTATGATGGTGTGACATAAGGATTAGATGTTATATTGCTATTATGCAAAGTGTTGGTAGGAAGAGTATTATGAAGGGGATTTGTAATAGTATTATGTTGTACCTTAGATTGTTGGTAATTGGTGTTCGGTTTTGTTTTGGGTTTTTGTTGATTTGAGGTATGTTGATCAAGAGCTTGGTGAAATAGAGCAGTAAATGATGGTTTCTTTTGTGCGGGAATGACCCTAGGCTTGTTAACAAGCACTTTAGATTGTTGGGTAACCTGCTGTTGTTGCATGCTCTGGATCGTAGCTACTATATCCAAATTGGATGGTCCAGCTTGATCACTCTCTTGTTCAATAAAGGACAAGGGATTAGTGCATGTTTGAAATACTTCTTCTAGAGTTGCTTGAGTGTCACTAATTCGATCCTTGTCCATATGGGTTGCTCTATTAAAAACACCAATATTAGTGTTAATGAACTTCTAGAATTGTTCCATGTTCTCAAAAGTGATAGCTCCTCCCGGAGACATTTTAGGGGATGAGGATCCTTCCTCTCTAATAGTTTCTTCTTGTTCATTTCCTATAGCAAGCTCTTCTTCTTGTTGGTCTAGGGTTTCTTCTTCCTGAACTTGGTCCTCAGGAGGGACATTTTGGTCAGTTAATGGTCTTCCTAACCAATCTTCATCTTCTTCGGTTTGTTTTCCATTCCTAAGTCTAGGCATTGTGCTAAACTTAGGTTTTAGCAAATATATATACTTATATATATATATATATATATATATATATATATATATATATATATATGCGATAGGGTTGAGAGGTATATATTTTAACTATATACCTACTATAATACTTTAAAAGGAAATGTTTTGTTGTTGCTTTTTTTTGTGATTTTATTATATTATTATTTTGCGAGAATAAAAATAACAAACAACATGCTAATTGTAAGAAACAATAGTAGAAATAATCACTTAGCTTTCTATGAATAGTTTATGGATATCATTGATAGGGTCAATTTCATCAGGAGTCATGAAATGCTCCTCTTCAAATTGGAAGTTGTTTTTCAAGAACTTGAAAAAGTGTGCTATGGTAATATGATCTATTTCAGACTCTGACATGTAAAAATAAAGTTCATGGCAATACTCTCGATACAACATAGCTCTAGGAACTCTATTCCATATCTTTCTATCTGTAATAAGAACTTCTTGACCCTCTACACGAGATAGAAATTTATGTACTATAACTATTGTTGTGGCTGATCCACAACACACCCCAAAATTGGGGACCCACCTTTTTTGCATGCTTTCAAAAAAGATCTCAGTGACCCAGATGCTAAAAATCAAGAAAAAGGCAAAATTGCACAAGGATAGAAAAGTGTCGCGAAATCGCGACATGTTGCTCCGTCGCGGCCGAAAATGAAAAAGTGTAGCGAAATTGCAACATGTTGCTCCGTCGCGGCCGAAAATGAAAAAGTGTCGCGAAATCGCGACATGTTGCTCCGTCGCGGCCGAAAATGAAAAAGTGTCGCGAAATCGCGACATGTTGCTCCGTCACATCCGAAAATGAAAAAGTGTCGTGAAATCACGACATGTTGCTCCGTCGCGGCCCAGAGAGGAGAGAGAAAGACAGAATGGAAAATTGTCATGAAATCGTGACATGTCGCAAAATCGTGGTCAAAATAGTCAAACGAGGCACGAAGCAGAAAGGCGTAGCGATATCGCGACAAAAATCAGCAAAGGGGCACGAAGCAGAAAGGCGTAGCGATATCGCGACAAAAATCAGCAAAGGGGCATGAAGCAGAAAGGCGTAGCGATATCGCGACAAAAAATCAGCAAAGGGGCACAAAGTAGAAAAAAGTCGCGATTTCGCGACAGGTTGCGGCCAAAAGTGTACCAAGTGAAAAACGTCGCGATTTCGCGACGGGTTGCAGCCGAAGGCATACCAAGTGAAAAAGCGTCGCGATTTCGTGACAGAAAGCCGCAGGATAGCTCCGAACGAAAAAGCGTCACGATTTCACGACAGGAAGTAGCCAAGGCGTACGGAGATGAAAAACGTCGCGATTTTGCGACAAAAAAATAGCAAAGTGTATGGAACAAAAAAGTGTCACGATATCGTGACATGTCGCCATTTCGCTGTGCATGAAGGCAAGAAAGGCTATTGACAGAAAAACGTCGCGATATCGCGACATGTCGCGTTTTCACGATGAAAGCAAAGGAGCAAAGCTGCATGCATAAAAATGTCACGATTTACATGGGGCCATTATAGAACGTGCATAGGAAGCACGAAACACGTGGCATACAGGTGTCAGGGTTACAGAAGCGTTACATGAAAACAAAAAATATCAAACATTTTGGCATCGAGCATGAATTCAAAGCAACGAAAAGGCGGGAATACGAAACGATGCATTATGGGAGGTGAAACGAAGCGACGCAGGGAGAAATAGAGAGCCGCGCCAGACAGTATAAAATCAGAAGCGCAGATTGATACGAGGGTTGGAAATTGCTGCTAGCGGAGTTGCAGAGACAAAGGCGACCAGCCATTCTGGGCCTGCTATTGGAGCAATTTCCTTCACTTGTTCTGGATTTGTTAAACCTGGAACATTCTATCATTGTAATTGATATATTATTTTAATACAAAAATACAGAGAGTTGGCATCTCATTGATAAGAAAGGAGTCATTTTTGCATGCAAGATTTAATGTCTTACCTTTCCCTTTCAGATTTCTAGGCTTCTAGGTGAAGTTTAATGCAAGTGTTCTTGGTTGCTTCATGCGAATGTCTAAATCTGAAATTACAGTAAAAACCCTAGAAACCCGCACCTAGCTTATCTGGATTGTGCGAATTTGTAGGTTCAATAGGTTAGGTTGCATGCAGAAAACCTCATTATCTTCGATTTTGTCAAATCGAGATGGTAGCATTCTGGACGTAGTTTAGTTCATCCTCTTTGCATTTTTTTTATTATTCTCAATTCTTTATTTTATTTTTTGCATTTTAATTACCGTCATTTAAATAAATAACTAAAAATCCATCAAAGCTCGAGATCGAATATATTCATCTCTTAGATTTATTCACTTTGAGTCCATTGCAATTTCAAATTAAAATAAACCATAGTGCCCCTTGTTAACATTCACTTGCAACACTAAGGTATTCCCAGCATTTAAATTAAACAACATCATTGGTATAAAAAGGGCTAATAAAAAAGGAACCTTGGAGAAATTATCTATTGTAATTTCTTTGCAAGCAGAGGATTTTGGGACTCAGATCCTACCGGAGAGTGTGCTTTCACAATTGGGTGAAAACACCACTCAAAAGATTGGCGCTAGAAGGAGGGCATGAATGGTTTACTTTATTTTGATTTTCATACATAAGTAATATCTTTTTGATTCGATTTTGAAATTATCTCTTAAATCTCACAAACGGCTAAACTGCAGCATTTGTTTTTTTTGTTGCAGGTTTTCTTGGAGATAACCGAGAGTTTCATCAGGCAGGCTGGACCCACCACGTCGTATTGCGACTAGGTCCCAAACAACCAGGGAAACCATATTCCATGACCTTACACTCACTGGTACTCCCAAGAATAAAACCAAGCAAGTTGTAAGCTTACCGGTCACAAAAGACCTTTTTGCTCCAGGAACATCGAGTGGACCTACACCGATAATATCAGTTGCCACTAGTGTACCTATTATCAGTAATATTTCCACTGCTCTTGTAGGGTTGTCTTCATCAATTTTGAGTCAAATGGCTCAACCTCCAGCGACTCCTTGGTATGGAGCTAATAATATTCCTTTGAACATTGCAGGGGATATCCATGAAATCCCTAAGAACATAGAAATATTTTTGCCTAAATACAAACCAGATGGCCCAAGAATAGCAGAAGAACATATCCAAGCCTATAGGGATGTTTTAATAAGGCTACAAGTCCAACATGAGGATGTGGCTTGCAGACTTTTCCCCATGAGCTTAGATCCAATAGCATATGAATGGTATATATGCTTGCCAACTGGTTCAATCACTTCATGGGCACAAATGGAGAATGCCTTTGTTAATCAATTTAGGTCACCTTTGGATCCCGCAACCATCTACAATCATTTTATTACATGCAAAAGGGGCCAGGGTGAACCTATCAGAACCTTTAATCAGAAATTCCAAAAATGCTATAATAGAGTAGTTCGACATTTTGCCATAGATCCCGCAGTGGCCTTGCAAATATATTTTGGGGCATTGGATCCCATGACAGCCATGTTTGCGAGACGAAATCCTCAAGTCACCACGCTCGCTCTAGCCTACAATGAAGCCATGACCATCGAGCAACAAATGACACCACAGGGCTATGGATTTCCCCAGATGCCTATGATGGGACAATATGCTCCATATGGTCAAGCTCCCTTGGCAAATCAGATCATGGCACCGCAAATGCCAAGCATGAATGCCTTCCCATATCAACAACCGTATCCACCAGCACCTACGTATGCACCCATTCCAATCCAACCAATCACATCCATTCCACCTATTCCTGCATTTTTGTAGAATAGTCAATCGACTATGCAAGGAACCAACCAAGTTAATTCTCAGGCTATAGTTCCTTTCCCAAATCCAACTCCGATTCAAAGTGTCAATCCATACGGGAATCAAATTCCTCAAAACCCAACCCAAATGTTGAATCAAGACCCCACCAATTATGCAAATCCAACGGGGGTTAACAACAATGTGATTCCACCGAAGGAGATTTATTCGGAGGTCGAAGAGCTCAAGAAGATAGTTCATAAACTGAGCAATGACATGGTTCAAAAATAGAAGTATGAATCCCATGCCCCTCACTCAAATCAAAATTTTAACAATAGAGGGAGACATTGGAACACAAAGCCAAACAATGGGGGAGTACCCGCCCCCATTGCTAATCAACTAGATACTTCTGCAGGACCTAGTCAATCCAATTCCCTTTTGAATATTTTCGATTTGGCGTGGGAAAAGGGGTGTAGGTTGCACAACACAAAAGAACACAATGAGAGGAATTGTCCTGAAATTGCTAGATACACTCATTGTCTTTAGGCCCAAGTTGATGATTTGGAACTGGTATCAAATGAGGGTCCATCGCAACATCAAGATGATAACATTATGGTGGTGGAAACTTTATATCGTCAAGAAGGTGAGAGTGAGGAAGAAGAAGACGAAATTTTGGAATAGGAGGTGCAAGCTTTTCGAGATTTTAGAAAGGGGAATCACGGATACCATTTGAGAAGTAAATCTAAAGCCCCTAAAACCTCATCAACACCACCAAACAACTCTATCCTTCCTCCGGATACTAAAGCAGATAATAATCCTCCTCCTCCACTTAGAAGAGAAATGTCTAATGACGTGCAGAAGACAGTCAAATTCGAAAAACCAAACTATGACATAGTGGAGGATCTAAAGAAGTCCAAATCTAGCCTTTCATTCTTAGACGCGGCTAGATTGCCTGGCCAAAAGGAGGCGTTGATAAAGGCTCTAAACTCACCCGATCAAATGTGGAAGGGAAAAGGAGTTGAGTCCCATCTGATTTTACGAAAGGAGAGACGGGATGTCCCGCCATTCTTATTGACTTTGAGAATTGCGGGTAAGAATTTGCATAAGCTGTTTGGTGGACACGGGTGCCACGAGCAACCTCATGCCTTCGGAGATATGTCAAATGCTAGGTCTACAACTCTGTTTCATCCAAATGCAAGGTCCTGCAATTGGACCGATCAAAGGTAAATGTGGTAGGGACCCTATATGATGTCAAAATTCAATTAAATTTTGAACCCAAGGTCCAACAGGTTGTCGACATTCTGGTTGTTAATATCCCAAGTAGATATGGAATGCTACTTGCAAGGGATTGGATGAAAACTCTAAATGGCTATTTTTCAATAGATTGCTCACATATGTGGCTACCCTGGAAAGGAATTGCAAATCAAATCAGAGTGGAAAATGAACCGAGGCTTAAAGAAATCATAACAAAATTTAACAAGATGAATGAAGTTCAGTTTTCTGAGCCAGAACTAGGGTCTATGCACTTGATGTTGAGGAAGCTACTAAAGAGCCTAAAAAGGAAACATGTCATGGTGGCTCTTTTGAGGAAAATGATTTCACATGGTTGCTCAGGTTTGATGGATCCAAATCTAGACAGGGAGCAGGAGCTGGAGTCGAGCTCACTAGTCCAGGAGGTAAACCATTATTGGTTGCCTATAGATTGCAATTTCCTTGCACGAACAATGTGGCAGAATACGAAGCATTGATCTTTGGTTTACGTCTAGCATTGAGCAAGCAAGTTAAATGCTTGAAGGTATTGGGAGATTCTGAGCTAGTAGTCAAGCAGATCAAAGGACAGTATACATGCCATGACAGGAGACTGAGCCTTTATAGAACTAGGGTTATGGACCTCATTGAGGAATTCGACGCATTCAATATAGCCCTTATTTCTAGAAAAGGAAACCGAATAGCAGACTCTCTTGCGGTCGTCGCGGGCATGTTAAATCCAGGTTGACATAAAAAGGTGTAAAAAGTTCTCCATTGAATTGGTTCCTTGTCCATCAATACCTCGATAATGTCAAGAATTTCTGGGTTTTTGAAAATGACAGACACATCTTCAAATTTGTCACGAACTCGGGTATTTTTGAAAATCGGGTGATTGATGAGGAGCAAAGGTGGCAAGATGAAACGAGAAAACGAGAGTGAAACCGCATGTCAATCTAAAAAAATACCTAAAGATGTGGTTTCATTAGAGAAAATGTTCGACATGGGATACAAGACAAGAAAAGGAAAAAGGGTCCCACTCCCCAAAGATGCGTGTGATTCAATTAATCTAGGAAGTGCGAGACAATCCAAAGGAAGTGTACATTGCAAAGGCATGTACAGATGAAGAAAGGAGCAACATAATACAGGCATTGAAGCATTATATGGATTGCATTGCTTGGAATTACAATGAGCTAAAAACATACAACCAAGACATCATCACACATACCATCCCTCTAAAGCCGGACTCCAAGCCTTTTAGGCAAAGACAGTGAGTTGTTAACCCGCTATTGGAGCCCTTAATAGAAAAGGAGGTCAAAATATTATTGGAAGCGAAGATCATATTTCCTATTAGGCACTCAACCTGGGTTGCTAACCTTGTTCCCATAAGAAAAAAGAGTGGAGAGTGTGCATAGATTTTTGAAATCTTAATAAAGCCTCTCAAAAGGATAATTATCCATTGCCATCCATTGATGAAATTCTACAAACGGTAAATGGATCTGAAATGATGTCTTTTCTGGATGGGTATTTTGGATACAACCAAATTCTTATACATCCAAATGACAAGATGAAAACAGCCTTCACCACCAAGTGGGGGACATTTGCCTACAAGAGAATGTCGTTTGGACTGTTAAATGCTGGTGCAACATTTCAACATGCCATGGACTATGCATTCAAAGGGCTTATAGGCAAATGTATCATCGTGTATGTGGATGATATTCTAGTATTCTCAAAGAAGAGAGAAGACCATGTCAAAGATTTGAAGAAAGTGCTTCAAAGATGCAGAGAACATGGAATTTCCTTAAATCCCAAAAAGTGCATTTTTGGAGTAACAGAAGGAAAATTGCTTGGTCACATCATTTCAAAAGAGGGCATATCCATCGACCCAGAAAGGATACAAGCTATCCAAAACTTACCTCTCTCGGGTAGTAAAAAAGAATTGAGATCTTTCTTTGGGTAGGTTAATTTTGTGAGGAAGTTTATCTCAAGCTTTGCTGAGATAGCCAAACCTCTGAACAAGATGCTCAAGAAGGATGTAGATGTCAAATGGAACGAGGAAAGTAGGGTGGCCTTTCAGAACATCAAAGATGCCATTTCCAGAGCCCTTGTCCTCATAAGTCCAGACTATTCCAAACCTTTCTATATTTATGCTTTCGCATCAGAACACTCTTTTGCGAGTGTCTTGACCCAGAAAGGTGAGGATAGTGCAGAAAACCCCATAGCGTTTTTAAGTGCCCCTCTAAAAGATGCTCAATTAAGGTATTCCATCCTTGATAAGCAGATGTACGCACTTTTTAAAATGGTAAAAAAATTTAGACATTACATTGTGCACAACAGAGTTATTGCCATCGTGCCTAACCCTGCTGTTAAGACCATGTTTTTACAGAACGAACTAGGTGAGAAAAGAGGGAAATGGATTTCCACCATCCAAGAATTTGATCTCAAAAATCCAACCTATGAAACTAGTTCGAGGACAGGAACTTGTGAAGGCGATCGCTGAAAATAATCCACAAATGACATGCCAATATTCGAATATAGAATACATTTCTAAGGATGACTGGTATGTTGATATTGTGCAATTTTTATTGAATGGTAAGTGTCCTTCTAATCTGAATTCAACCCAGAGAAGAGCTTTAAGGCTTAAGTCTGTCAATTATCTGATGAAATCTGGTGTTCTTTACAGGAAAAATCATGAAGGGATCTACTTGAGATGCCTGAACAAAGAAAGAAGCTGCCAAGGTGTTGCAAGAATTTCATGGGAAACATGGAACTGGTCATGGTGCGGCAAATGCTACAGCGCATCAAATCCTGAGAGCAGGATACTACTGGCCCCACATTTTCAAAGATGCACATGCCCATGTACGATCATGTCATATTTGTCAAGTGGCCGCCAATAGAGAAAGAAATGCAGCCATGTCATTACAACCTGTAGTTGAGATGAGACCATTTGCACAGTGGGGACTAGATTTCATTGGGGTTATTAACCCAAATTCTTTTGATTCTCATAAATTCATACTAACGGCTCCAGATTACTGTACAAGGTGGACAGAAGCAATTCCTACTAAACATGCCACCACAGACATTGTAATAAAATTCCTTGAGGACCACATTATAACAAGATTTGGAATGCCCGATTCTATTGTCAATGACAATGGTAAAGCTTTTATTTCTACACAATTTGCAGATTGGGCATATGACAACAAAGTGAGCTTAAAATTTGCATCTAATTATTACCCTCAAGGAAATGGTTTGGCCGAATCTTCAAATAAAAATTTGTTGAATATCATTAAGAAATTGCTGGAAAAGAACCCTCGGGATTGGCACGACCAGTTGAAGTTTGCCCTTTGGGAAGATAGGACCAGAGTAAAAGAATCCATAGGGAATACTCCCTATCATTTGGTCTATGGGCAAGATCCGATATTTCCTACAAATTTGAAGTTGCAAACCTTGCATTTCATACAAGAGTACTTGGGGACAAATGATCAAGTTGAAGCCAGGTTAAGTCATTTGCTACACCTTGATGAAAAGAGGGAAGAAGCCATGAGTCACATGAATAAACACCAGGAAGTTATCAAAAGATGGTTTGATAGAAGGGCTAAAATTAAGTCCTTCAGAATTTCAGATTTGGTATTACTATGGGATAAAAGACATGAGGAAAAAGGGAATCATCAAAAGTTTGATTGTCTTTGGTTAGGACCCTATCAGATTTCAGAAATTCTCGGGAAAAATACCTTCAGGCTAAAAAATTTAGAAGGGAAAGATTTTATGTTATCGGTTAATGGGCAGATTTTAAAGCATTATTTTAGCCCTTAGGTTGTAAGAGTTTGATGTTATTCTTTTCGGTTTTGGTGGAGATTTTCAGATTTTGTTTTCATTTTTTAGGATTGTTAGTCTAGTTAGGATTTAGGTTGTGGGTTTGATTTCAATTGACATGTTTTGTTTATTTTTATAAAAAAAAAAAAAGAGGAAGAAAATTGAGATGTCAACTTATGCTTAAGACTAGGAGAATATGAAACATTGGAATTGTCTTGTAAAAGCTCCACAAGTAACACAAACATTTTAAGTTATATCATTTGAAACTTGTGATGCATGAAGTAGTCAGTTTTGTATGGCAAATATTTCATCTGCAATTCAAAAGATAATGCATTCATGTTACATCTCACTTTACATATACATTCCATCTTAGTTGCATATGCATATCAGGTATAAATCATTAAAGTGTGTCAAATCCTCTTAGGGTTGTGTTATAACATAAATGTAAAAAAAATCCTAAGGTTGGAAACTGAGTCTTGAGATATCTAGAACCAAGCACATCTTATACACATTAAAAAGGATCTTGAGCAAAATGATCAAAACCTTGCTTGGAAGAAAAGGTTGGGCGAAAGAGGTTTTTCATGTCTATCCTATTATGCAACATGATCCTTAAAATAGTGGTTTTGACCACTTCCATAAAGCTTAAAGCCTAAAATCAGAGTAGTAAGGATAGGGTTAAATCCTCATCGAACTTAGGTTGAGGATCCAACTCCCCAAAGCTTTGATTTGACCTACATGGAGTAGTAAGGATAGGGCATAAATTCTCATCTCGCTTAGGTTGAGAATCTGATTCCCCAAAGCTCTTATGTCTCATTTCATGATAAATCTTGGATTGGAAGGATCGTACTACATGTCCCTAGCAAGGATGGGTAGTCATCCCCAAGGTCCAAGAAGTAAAAAATTAATTTTTTCCATCTCATCTTTATATTGGATTGGAAGGATCGTACTACTTGTCCTCTACAAAGGATGGGTAGTCATCCCCAAGGTCCAAAGAAATGAAGATAAGTCTTGGATTATGGGGTTAAGTATGCCCATGCATGGCAACATGTCTTGTCTAAAAAACAAGACCACTGATTGTTCAAAGGGTTAGACTAGCATGACCATTTCTTCCATAATTGGTTAAATTATTTTGCTCAAAGTGAGGTAATGAATTCCAAATCAGAATAGTAAGGATAGGGTTAAACTCCCATCTCGGTTAGGTTGGGAGTCTGATTCCCCAAAGTTCTGATTTCACATTCACTTGCACATGGGTTCAAGATAGTAGGGACTCATAACCAACTTTGGGATATAATAAAGCAATTCATTAGTGGATCCTAAGAGGGTTTGGCAATCTTGAATGTTTGTGCATGATACTAGAAAGTTTAGGCCTTTACAAGAACAAAATCTCTAAGCATAGTTATTAGGTTACACAAATCATTCACAATCTCACATATGCATTCATGTAAAACTGACAATGGAATGTTGATCAATTTCAAACGATAGGGAATGAAATACATTGCACACACCGAGCTAATACTTGATGATTTTGATGATTCATGTACTTCTGATCTTTGGGCATTTGTTTATATTTCTTATGTGCTAACACATGTTTTTGTGTTGTATACTTTCAGGTAGGGTTCTCACTAAAATGCTCAGGAGCATTTGACAGCAGAGTCGCCATTTGTTGTGGCTGATCCACAACACACCCCAAAATTGGGGACCCACCTTTTTTGCATGCTTTCAAAAAAGATCTCAGTGACCCAAATGCTAAAAATCAAGAAAAAGGCAAAATTGCACAAGGATAGAAAAGTGTCACGAAATCGCGACATGTTGCTCCGTCGCGACCGAAAATGAAAAAGTGTCGCAAAATCGCGACATGTTGCTCCGTCGTGGCCGAAAATGAAAAAGTGTCACGAAATCGCGACATGTTGCTCCGTCGCGGCCGAAAATGAAAAAGTGTCGCGAAATCGTGACATGTTGCTCCGTCGTGGCCGAAAATGAAAAAGTGTCACGAAATCACGACATGTTGCTCCGTCGCGGCCCAGAGAGGAGAGAGAAAGATAGAATGGAAAATTGTCGCGAAATCGTGACATGTCGCAAAATCGTGGTCAAAACAGTCAAATGGGGCACGAAGCGAAAGGCGTAGCGATATCGCGACAAAAAATTAGCAAAGGGGAACGAAGCAGAAAGGTGTAGCGATATCACGACAAAAATTAGCAAAGGGGCACAAAGCAGAAATGCGTAGCGATATCGCGACAAAAAATTAGCAAAGGGGCATGAAGCAGAAAAACGTCGCGATTTCACGACAGGTTGCGGCCAAAAGTGTGCCAAGTGAAAAACGTCGCGATTTCACGACGGGTTGCAGTCAAAGGCATACCAAGTGAAAAAGCGTTGTGATTTCGCTACAGAAAGCCGCAAGATAACTCCGAACAAAAAAGTGTCGCGATTTCACGATAGGAAGCAGCCAAGGCGTACGAAGATGAAAAACGTCGTGATTTCATGACAGAAAAATAGCAAAGTGTACAGAACAAAAAAGTGTCGCGATATCGTGACATGTCGCCATTTCACTGTGCATGAAGGCAAGAAAGGCTGTTGACAGAAAAACGTCGCGATATCGTGACATGTCACGTTTTCACGATGAAAGCAAAGGAGCAAAGCTGCATGCATAAAAACATTACGATTTACATGGGGCCGTTACAGAACGTGCATAGGAAGTGCGAAACACGTGGCATACAGGTGTCAGGGTTACAGAAGCGTTACATGAAAACAAAAAATATCGAACGTTTTGGCATCAAGCATGAATTCAAAGCAACAAAAATGTGGGAATACGAAACGATGCATTCTAGGAGGTGAAACGAAGCGACGCAGGGTGAAACAGAGAGTCGCGCCAGACAGTATAAAATCAAAAGTGCACATTGATACGAGGGTTAGAAATTGCTGCTAGCGAAGTTGCAGATACAAAGGCGACCAACCATTCTGGGCCTGCTATTGGAGCAATTTCCTTCACTTGTTCTGGATTTGTTAAACCTGGAACATTCTGTCATTGTAATTGATATATTATTTTAATACAAAAATATAGAGAGTTGGCATCTCATTGATAAGAAAGGAGTCATTTTTGCATGCAAGATTTAATGTCTTACCTTTCCCTTTCAAATTTCTAGGCTTCTAGGTGAAGTTTAATGCAAGTGTTCTTGGTTGCTTCATGCGAATGTCTAAATCTGAAATTACAGTAAAAACCCCAGAAACCCGCACCTAGCTTATCTGGATTGTGCGAATTTGCGGGTTCAATAGGTTAGGTTGCATGCAGAAAACCTCATTATCATCATTTTTGTCAAATCGAGATGGTAGCATTCTGGACGTAGTTTAGTTCATCCTCTTTACATTTTTTTTATTATTCTCAATTCTTTATTTTATTTTCTACATTTTAATTACCGTCATTTAAATAAATAACTAAAAATCCATCAAAGTTCGAGATCGTAATATATTCATCTCTTAGATTTATTCACTTTGAGTCCATTGCAATTTCAAATTAAAATAAACCATAGTGCCCCTTGTTAACATTCACTTACAACACTAAGGTATTCCAGCATTTAAATTAAACAACATCATTGGTATAAAAAGGGCTAATAAAAAAGGAACCTTGGAGAAATTATCTGTGTAATTTCTTTGCAAGCAGAGGATTTTGGGACTCAGATCCTACCGGAGAGTGTGCTTTCACAATTGGGTGAAAACACCACTCAACAACTACGTTCTCAAGGTATTCCTCAAAGGTGTATAATTTAGAAGACACAAGTGCTCTTTTATTGGCCAACCACCTATGGCAAGCTCTCTAAAGTTCATGATACAAAGTCACCTGATCAGGATCCAAGATTCTATCTAGGAAAAACCTCTTAATTTGCCTAATTTCTATAGATCTAGATTTAATAATACCCAATCTCCTATCAATTTTGTCCCACAAAGGTTGGGCTCTATATGTTTGAGGTACTCTAAGCACAGAAGTAATCTCTATGGTCGTTAATTGATTTTCAACATTTATGGATACAACTCTTCTATTATAATCTACCATCTAAGTATGATATGCAAATTTAACAGTTTTCTAATGATTCTAGATGTTCTTAATAATGTGTTTTTTTTTTTGGATTGTTTTCAAAAGGTGTTTTTAGTTTCACATTGGGTTCACCAAAATGTATCGCCCAAATTTTTGCACCCTTACCTTCAGGCTAAAGGATCCATACCTGGAAGGGGGGTGATAAAAGGATGGAACAATACCTTGGATGGAGAGGCCCTTTGAAGGTCGTGCCTCTCGGGGGAGGGGTATAAAGGTGAATTTTTGACGGATGGTGGGGTTCACCAGGAAACTTTGAGTGGCAGTTTCCATGCCTAGGTTGAGAATGAGTTTGATTTGTTCGTTTTATGTTCAATCATTCAGATTCCTAGGTTGGCAAAAATGAAGCTAAGCTATTCTATATGAAGATTTTGATTTATATGAAGACAACAAACATAAATGAATCCTAATGTGATTGAATACAAAGAATATATAAAATGGAGAAGAGTACACCTGATTTTTGATGTTTGATGAATATTCTGAAGCTTGTAGGAGTCCAGATCATCTCGGATATGACAGGATCATCTGTAATTGTATAGAATCATCCCAAATCATAGGCGATCGTCCGAGATCACCCAAGATCATCAACGACCTAACGAATTCATCAGGTGAATTCATCAAAAACCTACAATCAAGAAAACAGACACCAAAAACCAAAAATACGATTGCAAGAATGATGTAAAATGATAGAAATAAGAGTATAGATGTTTGAATGATAAATCTAGATATCAAATTAAATGAGATGCACTATTTTGGAAACTTATTTTGAATTTCATCATGCAATTACGCTAAATGAGGCGAACTCCAAGATGCAAAATAGAAGTAAATTAATCTAATGCATCAATAAATAAAAAAAATAAGATAGAGAATGCAAAATCAGGGCTCTGATTGCCCCCATAGCTGAATTACAGACCAGATCATCTGTAATCGTACAAGATCATCACCGATATTGACAGGATCGTCTAAAATTATAGTTGAATCACCTACGATGATCCGAGCTATCTCCGACTGAAACACAGTGAAATCCTGCAACAAAACTTGAAAATGCAAGTGCAAATTATGGGAGATCACAACAAAACTAAAATTGTAGGGAAACAATCGGTCAAGCAGCTAGGTAGGGAGTTAGGTAGGGAGTCAGGGAGGGATTTAGGGAGGGAGTTAGGGGGATAAACTGGGAAAATTCTAGTTTATATAGGATTAGGGGGAGGTTAGGAGGTTGGGCATCATCCCAATCTAAGAGATCCTCAAAGTGGGTATCTCCAACCGCATAGACACGCTTCTGCCCAAGTTGGAGAGGCCGTTGGAATAGAAGCTAATTGCAAAAATTTAGTTTTGGGATGAAATCATCTAGACGTTTTATTCTAGACGAATTCGTCCGATTTGGGACGATATCATCAGATCGACGACGATATCATCATATTGTCGATGATATCGTCCAACGGTCACAACAACTTCTAAAAATGGTGCAAAAAACTAAGCGGTTAACAGGTGGTTTCGAGGTTAAAATTCAAATTTCTACTTTTTACTGATGGTTTAACTATGCCAATTTTAGGGTGCTACAGCACCATGTAGGAATGGGATCATGACATATTATTTTATTTTATATAGTAAAAGATATTTATAATGTCTCTATATATATTATTTTGTTTAAATGAAAGATCATTTTTCATTTATTATTAGTTAATTAAAACCTTTTAATGAATTTTCTCTTATCATTAAAATAATCATTTTTAATTAATCTTCAATGAATCATAATCACTTTTAATTAAAATCACCACTTTTAATTAAAATAAACCCAATTAATTAAAATAGCTAGTTTTAATTAATTAAAATGAAAACTCCTTAATTAATTGCAAATGAAGTTTACAAATGAGCTCTAATGAGCCAATCATTATTTTTTAAAACTTCATTAATTAATTTAAAAGCATCTAAATTTAGCATATGACTTAATTTATTTTCTTTCACAAGGAGGGTGCTTTGTTTTCATTTTCAATATGAAAATTAACCTTATGTATCTATAATCATCTTGTAGTGGTTCCTATATAGGAACTAAATCATCAAACTACTAAAGCTATGATGTAGTAGAAGAAAACACATTTATACAATTAACCAAAGAGGGAGTTTTTCCATCAATCCAATCACCCATATTAGCCATATATTTTACGATAGCTTCTAGGCTATCAAATAAAGCTCAAGGTGATCAACTATCGATGATTAACCCTTCCATAAATGCATTCCTATATTAAGGTATCTATCAATGTTACCTCTGATTATCTTAATTATCATTTCCCCTAATCTTTGGGACCTTCGTTTTTAGTGGGTAACTCTGCTTGTTCCACCTATGAGTGTACCTGATCCTGCACACTTGAAAATATGTTAGCAATAACATACCCTTAAAAATCAACTAAACATCACATAGATGGTTCAATTGTTCAAAGTAAGTATCACCACATATTAGGTTATTACATTGTTTTATTGTGCCACAAAGTCATCTAGGGAGGGTCATGATAGATAAGGTATTATTGTGGTTTATTTTGAATGTGTATTTTTGATGAAATGAAATATTAGGAGAGCTTGTTTATGATTAATATTCTCATGAGCATATTTTGAGGAAGGATGTTATGGTTGTTTTGAGAAAGTATCTTGCAATATAACCTTTGAAGTGGCATTAGAAAAACTAGTTATTTATGAGACAGGTTTTGAAGACATATCTCCATAAGAACAATTAAGAGGTATGGGCATATTTTTCCTTCTTGAGGTGTGTTATAGAGCAAGGTTTTCTGGAATGGTGGATATAAAAGGATTGCTTGATAAGTATTTTTGGAAATATTTGGGTTAGGATTTTATGCTTCTATAGTTGAAAGAGGTTGAGATATTTGTGCTAGATATTGTGAACTACTTGTGCTAGGTTTGAAGATAAGTTTTTGCATCTTTGAAAAATCCTTTTGAGCATGTGTTATATATAGTTATGAGTATATCTTAGAGCAGATATTATGAGCAATTTAGAGGTAGATTTGTGAGTAAGTTAGAGGTAGGTTCTGAGTAGGATTTGAGATAGAATTTTGAGCAGGTTTTGAGATAGACTTTTGAGCAGGTTTTAAGATAGACTTTCGAGCAGGTTTTGAGACAGACTTATGGGCAATTTTTGAGATAAACTTATGAGTAGGTTAGAGGTAAACTTGTGATCCAGTTTAAACCATGTCATGTCCATATTTGTAAGTAGTTTTGATCAGAGTTGAGTAGAGTAGAGAAGATAGAGTTCTCCTATGGAGAGATATCCACAAATCATAGCAGTGGGAACAGAGGTCTCCTATGGAGAGAGATCCACAAACTAGAGTATAAGGGGATTGGTGTCTCTTTTGGACAGAGGTCCATAAAATATTGTAATAGGGATTTGATTCCCAAAATATTTATTGAGAAAATGTATAAAGAATATTTTCTCTGTGGAGTAGCCTACATTGGGTGAACCATGTTAAATTATGTCTCTCATGTGTTTGATGATGTGTGCAATGTTTACTATTTTAGTATTACTATTGTTATCATTTGGATTGAAAAGTAAAAAGTTTTATCTTATACTATTCACCCCCTCTTAGTATAATATTATGTTCTTCAATTGGTATCAAAGTGGGTTCCTTCATGAAAAGCCTAACATATTGAAGGAAGATCCCACAAGAACATACTGTTGGATGTGTCTCATCCTTTACAGATGAAGTACTGTACAGTAGGCCTATGCTTTGGCGGTCTTGTTCGTCAGTGAGCGGCCCTAGGCCCAAGGTGATGGCGAAGCCCTCCCAAGGAGATTCGGGGGGGTGAAGCCCCCCCCCCCCAAATTTTCCTATTTTTCCAAAGCAATTTGCAAAGCGATTTATAGGATTCCTATGATTGGTGGGTATGGGTGGTTTTAGCCCATGGTATTGTACCCACGGTATTCTAATACCACATTTTGGTTTAGGGTTGTAAGAGTTTCCTTTAATATTGATTATAATGTCCCATTATGGGTAAGGGAGTGAATAATAATATCAAAGAAGGTGTGGCTCTTGTTTGCTGGAGTAGCCCATATTGGGTGAACCAGGATAAATCTCGTGTGTTCTATGTGCATGATTTATTGTGAGTTGTTATATTCTTCTGAGTTATTTATTTCTACATTATTATTCTGGAATAAGTCTGGTTAAAACTCTTCATTTGGTATATGTTAGGATCCCACATCCTAACATTACTTATTAATTATTATTTATTACTTTAATTATATATCATTATTATTTAAAAGTTGTGGTTGAAAAGTCATGATTGCAAAGTCATGATTGAAAAAATCTATATATGATATGAGAAGAATCCATATCAAATCATCCAAGAAGAAGAATATATAATTATTTATTGAATGCATTGGAGGGACCTTCCTACCAGTGAAACAGTGATTCTTTATAAAAGTGATTCTTTTAATTTAGATGTTATTTTAATTATTTCTTTATAAAAATTGTGCTATAACCTTTAGGTTTCTACCATTTGGTATCAGATCCATGTGGGACCCAACCATGTGGGAATTGATTAAGGTTCTTCATCAAAACATTACTGTGCGTGAATATGAAATACAATTGAAGGATATCACCAAACACAACACAGGGTTGGCTAAAGTATTTCTCATATATTGCTTTCTTAATTTATTGAAAGAGGAAATTAAAATGAAGGTGATGAATTTCAAACCCTATACCATGATGCAAACCATTGGATTAGCCAAAATAGTGGAAGATAAATTAAATGATCAACATGGAATAAGAAGGAATGAACAAGATTATAAAAGCAAAAGCATTGAAATTATTTTTGATACAATTTGTAATAAGTTGGAGTATCTAATAAATACCAAAGTGGAAGCTAAGTAATATGAGAAAGATGAGGAATATGTATAGAACAAGGATAATAAGCAAGAAATGCCAAAAATAACTGATCCCACCAATGTTAGCAATAGGGTTGATATGTCGAAAGTGATTGATGCACTAAGAAAGGATGAGGTAGACATACCTGAAGTGATCAATACCAGCCAAACATACACTCTACAAGACCTACACACACCTTCCTCACCAATAGTGAGTTCTCACCACATGACCAAACCTATTTGGAACCAATGCAGAGTGACTACACACTCCTCCGTTGGCTCTACCAAGGAACCACAAAAGGATATGAAAGCGTTACCATCACTTTTGATGCATCATTCTAAAGTGTTTGAGGAACCCCAATGGTTTCCATCCCATCATCATCATGATTTTCCTAAGGAATATTCTACTATTTTTCTTAGCAACCCATCACTAACACTTCGACCTTCAAGATATCCCTGCCTTTGAAAAAGTGACATTAAGATAGTACAATAACTTGCACAAATTCAACTAGCAACGAATCTCCTTACTTTGAGATTTGAGGACAAAGCTCTTTTTAAGGAGGGTGGCATGTTAGGATCCCACATCCTAACATTACTTATTAATTATTATTTATTACTTTAATTATATATTTCATTATTATTGAAAAGTCATGGTTGAAAAGTCATGATTGAAAAGTCATGATTAAAGAGTCATGATTGAAAAGTCATGATTGAAAGATCATGATTGAAAAATTCTATATATGATATGAGAAGAATCCATATCAAATAATCCAAGAAGAAGAATATATAATTATTTATTGAATGCATTGGAGGGACCTTCCTACTAGTAAAACAATGATTCTTTATAAAAGTGATTATTTTAATTTAGATGCTATTTTAATTATTTCTTTATAAAAATTGTGGTAGAACCTTCAGGGTTCTACCATTTGGTATCAGAGCCATGTGGGAACCATCCATTTGGTAATTTATTAAGGTTCTTCATCAAAACACTACCGTGCGTGAATATGAAATACAATTTAAGGATATCACCAAACACAACACAAGGTTAGATAAAGTATTTCTCATATATTGCTTCATCAATGGATTGAAAGAGGAAATTAAAATGGAGGTGATGAAGTTCAAACCCTATACCATGATGCAGACCATTGGATTAGCAAAAATAGTGGAAGACAAATTAAATGCTCAACATGGAATAAGAAGGAATGAACAAGATTATAAAAGCAAAAGCATTGAAATTATTTTTGATACAATTTGTAATAAGTTGAAGTATCTAATAAATACCAAAGTGGAAGCTAAGTAATATGAGAAATATGAGTAATATGTATAGAACAAGGATAATAAGCAAGAAATACCAAAAATACCTGATCCCACCAATGTTAGCAATAGGGTTGATATGTCAAAAGTGATTTATGCACTAAGAAAGGATGAGGTTGACATACCTGAAGTGAACAATACCAGCCAAAAATACACTCTAAAATACCTACACACACCTTCCTCACCAATAGTGAGTTCTCACCACATGACCAAACCTATTTGGAACCAACGCATAGTGACTACACACTCCTTCTCCGTTGGCTCTACCAAGGAACCATAAAAGGATATGAAAGCATTACCATCACTTTTGATGCATCATTCTAAAGTGTTTGAAGAACCCCAATGATTGCCCTTCCATCATCATCGTGATTTTACTAAGGAATATTCTACTATTTTTCTTGGAAACCCATCACTAACACTTCGACCTTCAAGATATCCCTGCCTTTGAAAAAGTGACATTAAGATAGTACAAGAACTTGCACAAATTCAACTAGGAAAACAAGCAACGAAGCTCCTTACTTTGAGCTTTGAGGACAAAGCTCTTTTTAAGGAGGGTGGCATGTTAGGATCCCACATCCTAAAATTACTTATTAATTATTATTTATTACTTTAATTATATATTTCATTATTATTGAAAAGTCATGGTTGAAAAGTCATGATTGAAAAGTCATGATTGAAGAGTCATGATTGAAAATTCATGATTGAAAGGTCATGATTGAAAAATTCTCTATATGATATGAGAAGAATCCATATCAAATCATCCAAGAAGAAAAATATATAATTATTTATTGAATGCATTGGAGGGACCTCCATACCAGTGAAACATTGATTCTTTATAAAAGTGATTCTTTTAATTTAGATGATATTTTAATTATTTCTTTATAAAAATTGTGCTAGAACCTTCAGGGTTCTACCATTTTGTATCAGATCCATGTGGGACCCATCCATGTGGGAAT
Source organism: Wollemia nobilis (assembly GCA_028583015.1). Lineage (NCBI taxonomy): Eukaryota > Viridiplantae > Streptophyta > Pinopsida > Araucariales > Araucariaceae > Wollemia > Wollemia nobilis. The sequence continues at coordinate 12,144,871 of JAQPPZ010000521.1, read as the reverse complement.
TGATTAAGGTTCTTCATCAAAAAACTACCATGCGTGAATATAAAATACAATTTAAGGATAACACCAAACACAACACAAGGTTGGATGAAGTATTTCTCATATATTGCTTCATCAATAGATTGAAAGAGGAAATTAAAATGGAGGTGATGAAGTTCAAACCCTATACCATGATGCAAACCATTGGATTAGCCAAAATAGTGGAAGATAAATTAAATGCTCAACGTGGAATAAGAAGGAATGAACAAGATTATAAAAGCAAAAGCATTGAAATTATTTTTGATAGCATTTGTAATAAGTTGGAGTATCTAATAAATACCAAAGTGGAAGCTAAGGAATATGAGAAATATGAGGAAGATGTATAGAACAAGGATAATAAGTAAGAAATACCAAAAATACCTGATCCTACCAATGTTAGCAATAGGGTTGATATGTCGAAAGTGATTAATTCACTAAGCAAGGATGAGGTAGACATACATGAAGTGAACAATACCAGCCAAACATACATTGTACAAGACCTAAACACACCATCCTCACCAATAGTGAGTTCTCACCACATGACCAAACCTATTTGGAACCAACGCATAATGACTACACACTCCTCCGTTGGCTCTACCAAGGAACCACAAAAGGATATGAAAGTGTTACCATCACTTTTGATGCATCATTCTAAAGTGTTTGAGGAACCCCAATGGTTGCCCTCCCATCATCATCATGATTTTCCTAAGGAATATTCTACTATTTTTCTTGGCAACCCATCACTAACACTTCGACCTTCAAGATATCCCTGCCTTTGAAAAAATGACATTAAGATAGTACAAGAACTTGCACAAATTCAACTAGGAAAACAAGCAATGAAGCTCCTTACTTTGAGCTTTGAGGACAAAGCTCTTTTTAAGGAGGGTGGCATGTTAGGATCCCACATCCTAACATTACTTATTAATTATTATTTATTGCTTTAATTATATATTTCATTATTATTGAAAATTCATAGTTAAAAAGTCATGATTGAAAAGTCATGATTGAAGAGTCATGATTGAAAGGTCATGATTGAAAAATTCTATATATGATATGATAAGAATCCATATCAAATAATCCAATAATAAGAATATATAATTGTTTATTGAATGCATTGGAGGGACCTTCCTACCAGTGAAACAGTGATTCTTTATAAAAGTGATTCTTTTAATTTAGATGCTATTTTAATTATTTCTTTATAAAAATTATTCTAGAACCTTCAGGGTTCTATCAGTATTAGAGCCAAGTTTTTAGCCATAGAAGGGTGCCTTTATTTCTAGGGTTTCAATTCATTTGAAGAGGATCTAGGATCTCTAAGAGTTAGAGAAAACCTATTTTGGAGTGGGAGTTTTACACAGAAGGATATTGAAGAAAAATGATGGGAAATCAATCAAGGATAGATATTGATAATTTTTATGGAAAAATATTTGAGCTATGGAAGTTAAAGATGGAGGATCTATTCATGGACAAAGATTAGTGGGCTTTTATCTCTGAAATAAAACATGCCAGTACATCCGATGAAGATTGGGAAAATTTGAGTTAAAAAATGAGGAGTCTAATTTGATTGTGTCTTACATATTTAGTCCTAATAAATGTTTCTAGAGAAGCTACTGCAAAGGATCTATAGGAGAATATAGGGGCTCTGTATCAATCTAAATCTCTGGTGAACAAATTATTCCTCTAGAAGAAACTATATAATATCAGGATGAATGAAGGGGATTCAGTATCAGATCATCTTAATGCATTCAATACGATAGTAAGTCAAATTACATCTATTGAAATTAAGTTGAGTGAGGAAGATAAATGTATTACTTTGTTATGCTCTTTACTAGATTCGTGGGATAACCTGGTTGTAGCAATTGGTAGTACAACTTCAACCACACTAAAGTTTGAAGATGTTGTGGCATCTCTATTATCAGAGGATATGAGGAGAAAAGCCATGGAGGGCACATCAAAGGATGCCCTAACAGTGAGAGTGTGTGCTAAGGAAAAATATAGAATGAGATTTGGTGACAGATCTAAGTCTAGAGGTAGATCCAAGTCTCGAGGAAAGTTTGAGAGAAAATATTGGAAATGTGTTAAGACTAGACACATGAAGAAGGATTTTAGATCAAAGAATGTTGATTATAGAAAGATATTTGATGAATCCACTTCTAAATAGATAAATAAATCTATTGATGAAGGAGGGGATGTAAATTTTGCATCTTGCTCCACATGTTCAGATAGAAATGATTGGTTGATCGATATTGGTGCCTCTTTTCATATGAATCCTCATATGGGGTAGTTCAATGAATATGAAAGATATTATGGAGGGGAGGTACTGTTGGGAGATGATTCACCACTTAGAATCATTGGTCATGGAAGGGTGAAAATATTATTGCAGGATAGTAGGGTTAAAAACCTCCCATGTGTGATGTATATTTCGGGCCTTGCTAGAAATTTAATTTCTATAAGAAAAATTCTTGATGCAGTAGTAAACATTAGTTTTAGTAAGGATTCATGCAAAATGGTTCATGGATATATGGTTTTAGCAAGAGGAGTTCATATTGGAACATTGTATAAACTATTGGGAAGCACTATGACAAATGAGTGCAATAGCTCAACTATCCCTGAGGTTAAATCAGATAAAATTTCAATGCTCTAACATCAAAGAATGAGACATATTAGAGAAAAGATATTGCATACCCTGTAAACGAAAGGTATGGTTCAAGGTATCCCTAATTGCTTAATGGTTTTTTATTTCTATGAACATTGTATATATGGCAAGCAAAATCGTGTGAGTTTCCTATCTGGTGTTGCAATATCAAAAGCGGTATTAGATCTGATTCATAGTGATATCTTTGGTCCTGTTCTTATACCATCCCTTGGAAATCATGGTAGTATGCTTCTTTTGTTGATGATTTTTCAAGATATGCATAGATTTATTTTCTTAAAAGTAAAGATGAAGTGTTTAATAAGTTTAAAGAATTTAAAGCACTTGTTGAAAATCAAACTGAGAAAAATATTAAGGTGTTGAGGTTTGATAATGGAGGAGAGTATTGTTTAAATAAATTTGAGAATTTTTGTAAGCAATGTGGTATTGCAAGATAGAATACTACTCCATATACACCCCAATAGAATGGAGTTGCTAAGAGATTGAATATATCACTAATGGAAAAGGCTAGAAGTATGCTCAGTGGTGTAGGTCTGGCACAAGAATTCCAGGCAGAGGTAGTGAATGTGGCATGTTACTTGTGAAATCAATCTCCTACATCAGCATTACTGGATTAAACTCCATTTGAAGCATGGTTTGGTAAGAAACCCTCCCCTTCACATATTAGAGTTTTTAGATGTGATGCATACATGCATATTCTAAAGGAGAAAATAAGTAAGCTTGATAATAAGGTTGTTAAATGTATCTTTATTGGTTATAAATATGGTGTTAAAGGATATAAAATTTGGAATCCAAAAACTAAAAGTACATTTTACAGTAGAGATGTGGTGTTTAGAGAAATTAAAAGTGATCACAGGAAGGAAGTAACAGAAGAAGAACCTGAAAAGGTGCAATTTGATCTCATGGAAGAAGAATCCTACTTAGAAGAAGAAGAAGAGTATGAACCAGAGGTTCATACACCTATGGTAAGGAGATCAAAACGAGAAAGAAGACAACCTGATAGGTATAGTCCATATGATTTTCCTTCTTCCTTTATTTTATCTGTTACTGATGAAGATCCTAGAACAGTTAGAGAAGTTAATTATGAAGAGGTAAACCTTTAGAAAGAAGCCATGAATGAGGAAATGATGGCCCTAAAAAAGAACAATACATGGGATCTAGTAAAATTACCTAGTGGGAGAAAAGCAATAGGTTGTAAATGGATCTTCAAGAAGAAGAAGAATGTTGAAGGAAAAGTGGAGAAATATAAAGCTCACCTGGGTAGAGGAAATTGATTATGGTGAAGTATTTTCTCCTGTTGCAAAGCTAACCTCAATAAGATTTATTTTATCTGTGGCTACTACATTTGATCTTGAAATAGAGTAAATGGATGTAAAAATTGCATTCCTTCATGGATATTTGGAGGAATAAAATCTATATGAGATAGCTTGAAGGGTTCATTGTTGAAGGAAAGGAGAATTTTGTATGTAAGTTAAAGAAATATATGTATAGACTAAAACAGTTACCTATAATTTGATATCAAAAATTTGATACTTATGTCTTAGGACTTGATTTTGTTCGTAGCAATGCTGATCATTGTGTATACTCAAATAAAATTGGTAATGCACTTATCAATATAGTTTTATATGTTGATTATATGTTACTAATTGGCAAAAATAAGAAAATGATCAGGGAAGTGAAGTATCAGTTAGCATCATAGTTTGACATGAAAGATCTTGGCCCTACAAATTTTATTTTGGGTATGCAAATAAATATAGATCATTCAAATAGAAAGTTGTGGCTAAATAATAAAAAGTATGTTGAGACAGTTTTGAAGAGATTCAGTATGCATGATTGCAAACCAGTGAAGGTACCTATTCCTTTGGGTGAAAAAATATTTGTTGAACAATGTCCAAAAATAGAAGAAGAGGTAGAATAAATATCCCATGTTCCTTATGCTAATGTTGTAGGGAGTTTTATGTATGCCATGGTATGTACTAGACCAGATATTTCCCATGTGGTGGGATTTTTGTGCAGATATATGTCTAAATATGGTAAATAGCATTGGACTAATGTAAAAAGGGTTTTTAGATATTTGCACGGTACATATGATTTTTTAATCTATTTTGAAGGTATAGGTAAACAAAATAAATCCTTGGATATATAAGGTTTTGTTGATGTATATTGGGTTGGAGATACTGAAAATAGAATATCTACTAGTGCATATGTATTCAACTTGTTTGGGGGGATATTAGTTGGATGAGAAAAATGTAAACTATTGTTGCTCTTTCAATCACTGAAGTTTAGTACATGGCAACCACTGATGCAAGGAAGTAGTATGGCTACAAAGACTATGTGCTGATATTGGGTTCTTTCAAGGAGTTGTGAAGATAAATTGTGATAGCCAGAGTGCTATATTTTTGGCAAAGAACCCTTCTTACCATTCAATAATGAAGCACATTAATACAAAGTACCACTTCAATAGGGACATGATTGAACAAAAGAAAGTGTTGCTGGAAAAAATGGATACCAAGGAAAATGTTGCAGATGCTTTAACCAAGGCAGTTAGCATAGAAAAGTTCATTTTTTGTACAATTGAAATGGGTCTAGAAAGACCAAGTGGTGGAACTAACATTTATTATAGCCTTTATGCAAAGTATTCAACAAGTGGTAGAATGTTGGATGTGTCTCATCCTTTGCAAAGGAAGTATTGTAGAACAGGCCCCCTCTTTGGTGGTCCTACTCACCGGTGAGTGGCCTAGGGCCTAATGGGGAAGGCAAAGCCCTCCTGAAGGGAGGACAAAGCCCTCCTGGGGGGATTTGGAGGGGCGAAGTGCCCCCAAATTTTTTTTCCTCTTTTTAGAGTGATTTGCATAGTGGATTTTGATATTCCCGTGATTGGTGGGTATAGGTGGTTTTAGCCCATGGTATTGTGCCCACGGTATTCTAATACCACATTGTGGTTTAGGGTTGTAATATTTTCCTTTAATATTGATTGTAATGTTCCATTATGAGAAAGGGAATGGATAATAATATCAAAGGAGGTGTGGCTCTTATTTTATGGAGTAGCCCATATTGGGTAAACCAAGGTAAATCTCGTGTGTTCTATGTGCATGATTTATTGTGAGTTGTTATATTCTCTGAGTTATTTATTTTTGCATTATTATTCTGGAATAAGTCTGGGTAAAATTCATCACATACAAGATGTCATAAAATGGAGAAGAGGCCATGATCGACATACGAGAAGAATTTATTGCTGCTCTTAGAAACTTGGAAAATGTTAGAAGGAAGAATTCAAGTCTGAAGGATCAAATCCAAGAGGATGAGGAAGCAAAAATAGAACTTCTACAAAACCTCACAGAGCTCAAGGTAAAAGTTGAAGAGGGAAGGAAAATTAAATAGGATATGGCAAAATGGTTAAAGTAAAAAGAGTTAGAATGTGAAAGATTGGAATTTGAAATTATCTCTGTAAAAAAGGAAGTTGAAAGACTAAGGATAAGTTACAACAAGATAAAAAGTTAGGGAAACAGAAAGAGGATTCAAGCTCCCAAGGAACAAGGATATCAAAAGAAGAAAAGCGCAAGGCAAAAGCATCAATAAGGAAGAAGGCAAAGAAGATCCATGGACAAAAGTCAATTACAGGAATAGCAAAGGAAGAAGCATGCAACCATATTACTCAAGGCACTCTAACAGGTTACAAAATTTCTTCCATGGCTATTATTTTTCATGTAACAAATATGGTCATAGAGCTATACATTGCACTATTTATGTGAGAGATAATATTGATAGAAATTTCAATTCTTTGGCACCTCTCATGAATGACAATATCATATGTTATAAATGCAATAACTTAGGGCACAAGACCAAATGGTGTAAAATGGTATTTCTTTAATTAAGTAAAAATAAAGAGGATCAGAAGGCTCAAAATAATACAACCTCAACAATTAGGAGAGAGAGAGAAAAGAGCAAGAAAAAGAGAATTCAATATTGGTACAAACAACTCTTCATGTGCAAGATAAGAGAAAATAGTGGTTTCTTGATAGTGGTTGTTCAAGTCATATGACAGGGGACAAGAGTAAATTTCTTTTACTTAAAGAAATCAATGGAGGATCAGTAAAATTTGGTGACAATTTTTCAAAAAAAAATTATGGGAAAGGAACATTGAGTTTAGATAAATGAAAAACAAAGACAAAAAATGTATTGTATGTCAAGGGATTGAGGCACAATTTACTAGTTTAGATAAAGGAAAAACAAAGACAGAAAATATATTGCATGTCAAGGGATTGAGGCACAATTTACTAAGTGTAAGTCAACTTTGTGATCAAGGGCACACGGTAACTTTTCATCCAAATAGATGTGAGATCAAAAAATCTATAACTGGAAAGCTCATTGCAGATGCAAATAGAACTACAAACAATATCTATATGCTAAGTGAGATGAAGGAAGAAAAGTGTTTCTTATCACAAGAAGATGAGAGTTGGTTATTACATGTAAGAATGGGTCATCTAAACTTTGACAACATAGTGAATACAAGCAACAAGAAGGTAGTTAGAGATTTACCCAAGATAAAAAGGCCACAAAACACAATTTGTGCACAATGTCAGCATGGAAAGAAAACAAGAACAAGTTTCAAGTCAAAATAATTTACATCATATGAATCATTGAAACTAATTCACACTGACCTATGTGGTTCTACAAGGACAAAGAGTCTACTAGGTGAAAGTTACTTCATTTTATTTATAAATGACTTCTCCAGAATGATGGGTAGTTTTCTTAAAAGAAAAGTCAGAAGCCTTTGAGAAGTTCAAGTCATTCAAAGAATTAGTAGAAAATAAAACAGGTAAAAGGATTAAGCATTTAATATCAGATAGAGGAGGAGAATTTACTTCAGGTGAATTCATAGATTTTTGTGAACAACATGGGATGAAAAGAGAATATTCAGCAACCAGGACTCCTCAAAAAAATGGAGTAGTTGAAAGAAAAAATAGGACTATTGAAAATATGACCAGAGCTATGTTGAATGAGTCCAATATTTTAGATTATTTTTGGAGAGATGCAGTTCATACAGTAGTATATATTATCAATAGAGCTCAAGTAAGAGTAAATCATCACAAAATCCTATATGAGCTCTTGAAAGGGAGACCAACTACTGTAAAATATTTTAAAATTTTTGGAAGCAAATGCTACATAAGAAGGGAAGAGAAAAAATTGGGTAAGTTTGATTCAATATGTGATGAGGGTATTTTCCTTGGATATTCCACTAAAATAAAAGTCTATAGGTGCTATAATAAGAGGACACATACAATTGTGGAAAGTATAAATGTGACAGTTGATGAACAGACAGGGTCAAAAGAACCAGCTCAAGAGTTTGAAGAAGAAAGTTGCCAAGAAGAATTAGAAGAAGAATAAAATCAAAGAATACTACCTAAGAATCCATCCAGGTATGTGTAGAAAAAACATCCAAGAGATCTAATTATTGGAAATCCACATGAAATATAGACAAAGAGGAAGATAATAGGAACTAGTGAGCATGCAAATATTTCCTTTTTATCTAAAATTGAGCCCAAGGATTTCAATGAAGCAAGAGAAGATAAGTTTTGGGTTAAGGCAATGGATGAGGAATTGGATCAAATAGAAAAAAGTGAGACTTGGGAACTTGTCCCACGACCAAAATATAAGAATGTAATTGGCACTAAATGGGTTTTCAGAAACAAGTTAAATTAAGATGGTCAGGTAGTCAAAAATAAAGCAAGATTTTTATGCAAAGGTTATGCACAGGTTGGGATTTATTTTGATGAAACATTTGCTCTTGTTGCACGACTTGAGGCCATAAGGATATTTTTAGTTTTATCAAGTTTCAAAAACTTCAAAGTATATCAAATGGATGTTAAATCAACTTTTCTCAATGGTATCTTGGAAGAAGAGGTCTACATTGAGCAATCTAAGGGGTTTAGCCTAACTAATAATCTAGATTATGTACGAAGATTAAAAAAGGCTCCTTATGGACTAAAACAAGCTCCTAGAGCATGGCATTCAAGGTTGGATAAGTATCTTTAGGAATAAGGTTTTAGGAAAGGAATCGTTGATAGCAATTTATACATCAAAAATAAAGGAAATGATTTACTAATTGTGGTTGTTTATGTGGATGATATCATTTTTGGAGGTAATAATGATAAGATGTGTCAAAAATTTGCAAAGAGTCTACAGAATGAATTTGAAATATCAATGCTTGGTGAGTTGTCCTTCTTCCTTGGACTACAAATTTCACAATCAGAGAAGGGTGCATTTCTCTGAAGAAATTAAAATTAGAATATTGTAAACCAGTAAGTACCCCCATGGTTACAAGATGCAAGCTGAGTAAAGATGATGAATCTCTTGAGACAAATCAGACATTGTATAGATCTATGATTGGCAGCTTACTATATTTTACAACTACAAGACCAGATATAATGCAGGCAGTGGGACTGGTGGCAAGATTTCAAGCAACTCCAAAGGAAACACATGTATTTGTAGTAAAGAGAATTCTTAGGTATTTAAAAGGGACTATAGATTTTGGACTTTGGTATCCCATAAGTGATAATTTCACTCTCATAGCATATACAGATGTAGATTAGGCAGGCAGTATTTATGGCATAAAAAGCACAAGTTGAGGAGCATTATTTCTTAGATATTGTTTAGTCTCATGGTGAAGCAAGAAACAAGCATCAGTATCCTTATCCATAGTAGAGGCAGAGTACATTGCAATGATTTCTTGTTGTACACAAGTGTTATGGATGAAGCAAAATTTAAAGGACTTCAATATAGAGCATGATCATCCCATTTCCATACTATGTGATAATACAAGTGCTATTAACATTTCAAAGAATCTAGTGATGCACTCTAGGACCAAGCACATTTTGATAAAATACCATTTTTTGAGAGAATAAGTGATGGATAAGCAAGTCAAATTGGAATATGTTACTACAAAGGAACAAATTGTGGACATTTTCACTAAGCCACTTCCAAAAGAAACTTTTGAGTATCTTAGAAGGAAATTGGGAGTAGTTCTACTCCCACCCCAAAATTAATCACCTCAAGGAGAGGAGGTGGGGAGGGAGCTAAGCTAAGAGTATTATATTTAGCCCCAAGAGGAGTCCCTTTATTCAGATAAAGGGGGAGATATTTGAGTAAGGGGGAGAGCATTTATTCAGGGGGAGGAGTTTCTCAAGGAGAGCAGATTTGGAATTAAATGGTTTGGAAAGAGGAGTTTTTAGAAAAGGGTTACCATCAATAACAAAGGGGGAGATTGTTGGAAATTTGAGCATGTTGTGTTGTCATTGATGTCAAGTGTTTGGTGCAAGGTAAATTTCAATCTGCTACAAGAAAATTGGTAAAAATAAATGGTTATAATATTTTATATTATAAGCCAAAGAGGTTGGTTAAGAAGTTGAAGGCAAAATTTTAAGAGAAAACATTATAGTATTTTAATATTATAATAATTAGGCCAAAAGGGCTTATTAAAAGGAAAATGAAAAAGTGCTTTGGACAAAGGTTTTAAAAGGAATCAAGTTGACGAAGGACTCCATGCAAAAGTATTGTTTAAATACTAAAGTTAAATAATATAATATTTAACACAAGGTTAAATATTATATTAAATATAAAATTAAATTTGAAATCATCAAGGTGCCGAATTTCAAATTTAAATGGAGGAAAATAAAGGTTTTTCTGACATAATAGCAATGCTTCAAATGCATATAAAAGGGAGGAGCTAAATCATTTTCAAATGTTACCAATGTTAATGTGCAAGTCTAATCGATCATGGAGTGCAGATAAAAGTATCCAAAATATTTTTCATCGAGCAAGTGGCAGCAAATAAGGACAAGAAGGTGCACATTGTGTTTTAGCAAAGGCAGGTAGCCCAAGTGGTAGGCAGGTCCTACATAAGGTGCGGTAGAGAATAGGTCATGTTTTTGACTCCCCACGTCAGTAAAGTTTTGTTTTTAAATCACATTTGAGAAGGGAGGAAGGCATATTGGCATTGGCATGCGTTTCCATTCCAACCATGGGGCCAGTCCAACTGTCATGCTAGATCGTGCTAGAGCGTGGGTTCTGTGTGGTTCAGTGTTCAAATTTTGGCAGTGACGGTGGTGGACAAGGGTAAGGATAATTATTATTTTTTGTTGAGATTTGATTAAGTTCTTAACGAGGGAGTTATAAGGTTTTATTTTTGGTAATTAAAAGTGATTTTGTTTTAAGGGTTCGAAGATATAAGGGCGATGGTTTTTTATTTTTAATATTATGAGGATATTTTGAAATTGTTAGAATATGGTCATGTTTTATTAAATTGAAATATATTTTGAGAAAAATGAGCAATAAGGTAGTTGAAGATATTTGATGTATGGCATGCACTTAGGGGTATTAAATTGTGATATTGTAATATAGGTGGATGTTATAAGTAGGAGTGATAAGGTATTGTTGTGGTTTATTTTGAGTGTGTATTTTTTATGAAAGAGAATATTAAGAGAGCTTGTTTATGATTAATATTTTCATGAACATATTTTGAGAATGGATGTTATGGTTGTTTTGAGAAAGTATCCTGCAATCTAACCTTTGAAGTGGCATTAGAAAAATTAGTTATTTGTGAGACAGGTTTTGAAGACATATCTCCATAAGAACAAATAAGAGGTATGGGCATATTTTTCCTTCTTGAGGTGTGTTATTGAGCAAGGTTTTCTGGAACATAAGGTGGAGATAAAAGGATTGTTTGATAAGCATTGTTGGAAATATTTGGGTTAGGATTTTATGCTTCTATAGTTGAAATAGGTTGAGATATTTGTGCTAGAGATTGTGAACTACTTGTGCTAGGTTTGAAGATAAGTTTTTTCATCTTTGAGAAATCCTTTTGAGCATTTGTTATATACAGTTATGAGTATGTATTATGTCAGAATTGAGCAGATATTGTGAGCAATTTAGAGGTATATTTATGAGTAGGTTAGAGGTAGATTTTGAGTAGGATTTGAGATAGACTTCTGAGCAGGTTTTCAGACAGACTCTTGAGCAGGTTTTGAGACAGACTTCTAAGCAGGTTTTGAGATAAACTTGTGAGCAATTTTTGAGATAGACTTGTGAGCAGGTTAGAGGTAGAATTGTGAGCAGGTTTAAACCGTGTTTTGTGCAGATTTATGAGTAGTTTTTACCAGAGTTGAGTAGATTAGATAGGATAGAGTTATCCTATGGAGAGAGATCCAAAAATCAGAGCATTGGGGATAGATGTTCTTGTGGAGAGAGATACATAAACCAGAGTATCAGGGGATTAGTGTCTCCTTTGGAAAAAGGTCCATAAAACATTGTAATAGGTATTTTATTCCAAAAATATTTATTGAGAAAATTTATAAAGAATATTTTCTCTATGGAGTAGCCCACATTGGGTGAACCACGTTAAATTATGTCTCTCATGTGTGTTATTATGTGTGCAATGTTTACTGTTTTAGTATTACTGTTGTTATTATTTGGATTGACAAGTAAAAAAATTTATCTTATACTATTCACCCCCCTCAATATAATCTTATGTTATTTATTATTAAAGGTAAAAAAATGTCAATAATGGATCCCATGGCTCATATTTATAGTGATAATTTATCCCTAGGTTACCTTAGGTGAGAATTTATTGCTTCTATTAAAAGTAAAGACTTGAGGGTATTTTTATCAAAACGATGCACCTCAAAATGTTATCTCTAAGTACATTCCTAAACAACTTAAAAGGATTTTAAAATTCTTAGTGGCACCATTACATGCCAAAATATTACTTTCCCAAAATCCTCCTTAGGAACAGTGCATATCCTTTTGTACTTTTATCTCCATGAGCAATTCACTCCAAGAGAGGAGCAAATAACTCCTATTTAGGAACACTTCACTCTATTTTCCTAGTGCTTATCTTTTGGGAACCAATCATTTTATATTATCTAGCACTTCACTTCTTTTGAGCCAATCACAACATCTTGAGAAAATTTGTCCTCGAGTCATCATATTGTAAAACTGAGTTTTGGAGGCCTCAATTGGTCAAAAATATATTTTGTATATATCTAAAATGGGTGGAATCCCAAGGAAGTAAATTGTTACTACATTTTTGGTGGCTTCATGGGCTACCAAGCTCTATTAACAAGAGATTCCAGATATTGCCTTTATCCTTGGATGTAGATTATACAAAATTGGGATCATTTTACATAAAATAATAAAATAGTTGGTTCTCCCTATCCTCTTAAATACAATAGCTATAAATTCTAACACACCTTATCTCCTATAAACTTGATATTTGTGAGGTCTTTGATTTTTCTTTCTAAATACCCATATGGTTTTTTTGATAGCCCTTACTTTTTTTTCATCATTCCATATAGCCTATTGAGTAGAGCCTTCAAATATTTAATAATTTATGCCATTACTTCAACTTAAATTGTGGCCTTCTCTTCAACCATTGCATTGATGATGATGTCATCATCAATGATTATCTTCTAATTATTGAACATATTTGACAATCAAACATCAGCTAACCCTTGAATTTCCTTCTTCATTTCCTATATTGGAATTTCCAAAGAAACCATTATATATTTAATAGTTTATAGGTATCTATAGGTGTCAGGGTTTTTATTTATCTTTCTCACTATGTCCTTCCTATCGATATTTATTTATTGTGCTTGCAACATTTGATAAGGTGGCCAATTGCTTCAATACATTATATTACCTCTCTTGCATAACTAATTTACCCTCTGTCTATTTTATTATCCTTTACAATTGGTTAAGGATGTTCTTTGTGTTGGCCATAAATTTGAAGTACCTCTTGGATGTTGTGGCTTCAATTTTAATATCATACCATAGGGACTTCAATTTCAACCTAGGTCAATTACTGCTTCTTCCTTCAACTTCAATTTTTTTCTAGAGATTAGATATATTTTTATCCTTATCTTACTAGGATGTCTATAGTTGTTCTATTCATTTCAATATCTATAATTTTTCTTGTTTAAATTGTTGTCTTAACTAGTTCTATCTCTGAACAAGTTGATAAATATATATTTTATTTATTACTCTCAAAATGTTAGGATTTGAGGTTCTCAACATGTTATTACAACTTATATCCTTCAATAATGTCCTTCCTGAGGGCTTCAATATCCTGATGTTGTTTCTACTTTTATATTTTTGGTTAGGCTACTATCATTTCATGGTTTGCCACTCTCTTATTTGCTATTGTAGACATGGAAAATTGACCCACCCAAGTGATTCATTTTGCCTAAAACCTCATAGATACCCTCCAACTTGTCGAAAGATAAGTTTTGACCCCTCTTCTCCCCTCTTTTCTCTTTTTTTCCTAGTTTTTCTAAAATTATGATTGGTCCTTACGGGGTGTAATTTTGGTAAGTTAGGGTTTTCTCTTAGAAAACCTAACTTTTGAGCCAAATTATTTGAATTTGGTCCTCCCTTAATTTTTTCCCACCCATTAGTGTTTCAAATCCCTTATAAATAGAGGGTTTTAGATCTCCTTTTCACCTAAAAAAAGAAGATATATTGAAATATATCAAAGGTAAGTAATAACAAGCATTCTATCTAAAGCAATTTAAATTGTAAGCTCTTTGATAAGTTTCTTTTGGTGTTATTATGTTGAATTGTTAATTTTTGCCCTTAGTGGACAAGTGTTGGAGCCTTGAGGAGGATTCAACCATATCGTGGAGGTTTTCATCCTTTATTTTCTTCTTTCGCTACAACCAGGTTGTTTCATGCATTTTTGTCATTCCTAGATTATTGATTGCATTTCATTTTTGCTTATTTTGCATTGATCTATTATTTTATTTGGTCTGTCATGAAATCATACCTCATATTTATAAGGCACAATTTTTGAAGAGTCAAGATCATGGACACCCTATATAGGGTGTGATTTTGGTTGCATAAAACCTAGGGGCAATATTTTCTCCCAAACCCTAGATTTGTATTTCATATTGCATTTAGGACATAGTACTATTATTTACATGTTTTTTGCACTGTTCTATTTCATTGCATTTTTTTATCCATTTTTGAAAAATATTAACATTCACTCTTGATTTATAAAGGTCAACTAAAAGGACCTAGGGGGCTTGAATGCTGCACTCTCAAGCTCTGCTACATAGTGGCCCAAGTAGACCCCCTAAATGTTGATTATATTTTCTAGGGTTTTGTGAAGCTATTTTGCAGGTTGAAGCTATGGGATATTTCTAGATACAAGATAAAGATTGGATCAAACACCAATTCAAGTAAGTGCCCTAGTAGATCTCTAGGTTGTTTGTTTATTTATTTTGTTCAAACCTTGAATATAAATAAAAAGGAAGAATGTTTGATCATATTTTAGGCATTTGAAAGGATAAGAGCATATAGTGTGCATCTAGGATTTAATCTTATATGTGCATTTCATTTGTGCCCTTTTTAAAAAAAAAAAAAATCCATTACTACAACTTAGGTTTAGAGATAATTAAATCAAAGAATCATACTAGGTTTAGATATTGCTTTCTTGCATCTCGTGTGTTTTGCATTATTCTCTTATTTGCATAGTTTAGCTTATAGAGGTTAGACATAGGTGATTGCTTAATTGAACAAATCAAATATTCTCACCCTAGATTTGGAGCAAGTCGTAAAATCATTCTTGGTGAATCTATTCCTTTTTGTGTCCTTGAATGTAGAGAATATAACACACCCCTATGATCACCTTGACTCTCAGTGGATCCAACTAAGAATCATACACAACATGGTAGTTTCCCCCTCTACATTTTTGGTGAACCAATGAAAAAGTCACATGTCTTAGTGGTCAAATTAGGAGACCTATTTCTTTGCTTTATTTTGAAAATTTTAAACAAGACCACTAATTCTATTTGTTTAAATAAAAAATATTAAAATAATCTTAAGAACCTCCTTGTGTGTCTTTCCTTAGTTTTCTCCTCTATCCTTTCATTTATCCTAATGGCTTCATTCCTTAGGAGTCAGTGAAGGTATCTAGAATCTTATCAAATTCCTCAAGAAAATGATCAGGTTGATAGAGAGAATTCTAACCTTGATGTAGAAGAGCAAGAATATGTTGAAACTAATACAAATTATGATCCCCTTGAGGGGCCTAATAGTAGCTTAAATTTTACACCATTTTATGATGTTTGGGTTTTCATGAAACACCATAGGATGGATTTGCTCGAAGCTAAGTATCAAGAAGCTCATATCGAAAGGGGTGAGACTCCCCCTCCTCCAACTATCTCTCCTACAATAGCTCATGATAACACATTGTTTGAATATTTACATCATGATAATCCTTCACATAAACCAACATATGCTACTATTATGACCACCAATGTTGGAAGGGTTCTGCAAGTCCCTCCAACTAGTAATACATATAAATATTATGTTTCATTACCTCCTCATTCTACTCATCTCAACATTCATGCTTCTATTCCTCCAAATGTTAATCGTTCTCCATAGTATATACCAAATATCACAACCCTTACCATAACAGTATCAATATCTCCAAAATTCACCAAGTTCCCTTTGGATAGCCTCCCTATATCCCTCAAAAAACCTAAGGATATTGCACAACAAAAAACCTAAAATACAATCTATCATAGAAAACCTCTTCAATCATACAAACAAGTTTTACACAGAATCTTGTTTTAATCTCACAGAAACATACAAAGAATGGTTAGAGACTCAATATGTTTCACACTCACAACAAAACTCAATCACTTTCAAACTCTCTTTTTTAACCATAAAAACATATGGAGAATGGTTAGAGACTCAATATGTTTTACACTCACATAATACTTAATCACTTCCAAGCTCTCTTCAAATCAATTAAGAATAAAGAATAATTTCTTTCACATAACTTGAACTATCACTCCAACACTTCCAATCAACTAAGCTCAATAAAATCCACTCAACCAATCACTCAATGAAACACAACTTGCTTACAAACCCTAAACAAGTGTTTCACAATACTTTAACTCACATAACAATGATACTCATGTTCTTTTCACAAACCCTAATCCAAGATAGTTCTCAACTTCTCACTCAAATGTTCTCACAAACATTCACCAATCATGCACATGAAATCTTACTCAACAATGCTTATCAAACAAACCTTTTTCACTCCAACTTAGCATTCACAACATCCAACCCAACAATATTTCACTCACAAGGAAGATGTTCACATACCTTTTGTTTGATGAATAATTTACCTCAAAATCTATCTCAATCACAATCAACCTCTTTGCTAATCTCAAAGGTTAGGTAGCAAAAACCTTCTCAAATTTTCATTCAAATATTTCCTCAAAATATTTCATCATACAAAACATTAAATCTCAATTACACCTTATAATATCCACACTCTTAAACACTACTCAAATCCCTAGATCTCAAATTAAATTGGCAAAAATAAACTCCTTAAAAATATCCTTATAACTTCTTTCTCAAAAATTAAATCACTTCTTTAATATTCTCAAAAATGCAAAAATTAAACTTTAATAAAACACCTTATACCTCCCTTTAACTCAAAAATTCATGCCACATTAAAAACCTTAGGATCAAAATTTAATTAAGAATTAAATACCTCTATTGCCCTTGGCGGGTTTCGATCCCCTGTTGCACTACCACTAGAACCCTAGTCGTGGCCCAAATGCTGCATGATCTAGGCACTCATGTTGGTAGATAAAAGTGCCTTGTGCACTTTGTATCACTTGTTGGGTGCCAAAACCAAAATGAGCGCCAACAAAATACTCCCAAGCCTACTACTAGGATTCAATCACAGGACCTCCTGCCTGTCGACGCTTCAATGCACAGCCACTTTCCACTAGCCCAATAAACAGGTTGGTAATGAGGCTTTAAGTCTCCACTTTCTTATCCCTTCGATGGCCATCGAACCTTTTTCTTGCACATAGATCACAAAAATTTGTAGGCACTCGCAATGTTATTTGATCGAAGGTTAGAACTTAGGCAACCAAATGCACATGGTATTTATACCATTGTGCCATATCCCTTTGGACATTGGCGGAGGGGGAAAATACATATGACGTCGGTGCTTTTAATTAAAACTTTTGCCCTTATAACCCTAACCTTAGGGTTAATTAAATTAAATTATAAATTAATTTATAATAAAATTATTATAATTAATTTAATAACTTTAGGTCTTAACATTAGACCTTTAATATTATAATAAAATATTATAATATTATTTTTCTTGGGCCTTCCTATTGCTCCTTTAGACCTTACCTGACTGCCTTGAATATTATAATAAGAGATTATAATATTATTTCCCTTAGGCCTAGAAGAAATCTTTCTCTTGCACTGCTTACTAAAACTAACTCTTGACATCCTTCCTTTTGCACTGCTCATTGAAACTAACTCTTGACATCAATGACAACAAATATTGCTCATATTTCCAATAATCTCCCCCTTTGTCATTGATGGCAACCCATTTACCTTTTACCATTTCCTTTACCTCTTTATGTTCTGCTCCCCCTGACTAAAATCTCTCCCTCTTTGACATCAATGTCAAAGGGCCACCTTTGGGGCTTAGGTCTAAGAATGAGACTCTTAGCTTCGCCCCTCCCCCACCTCTTCTCTTGAGGTTGTTAATTCTAGGGTGGGAGTATAACTACTCCTAATTTTCTTTGAATATACTCAAAAGTCTTTCGAAAGTGGCTTAGTAAAAATATCCACAATCTGCTCCTTTGTAGTAACATATTCCAACCTGACTTGCTTATTTATCACTTGTTAGCTCAAGAAATGATACTTGATGGAAATATGATTTGTCTTGGAGTGCATCACTGGATTATTTAAAATATTTATAGCACTTGTATTATCACACAATATGGAAATAGGGTGATCATGCTTTATCTTGAAGTCCTCTAGAGTTTGCTTCATCCATAATACCTGTGTCCAACAAGAAACTGCTGCAATATACTCTACCTCTACTGTGGATAAGGATACTGATGCCCATTTCTTAATTATCCAAGAGACTAAAAAATCTCCAAGAAAGAATGCTCCACCACTTGTGCTTTTTTTGTCATCAATGCTGCTAGCCCAATCTGCATCTGTATAAGTTGTGAGAGTGAAACTATCACTTTTGGGATACCAAAGCCCAAAATCCATAGTCCCTTTCAGATACCTAAGAATCCTCTTTACTAATACTACATGTGTCTCCTTGGGTTCTACCTGAAACCTTGCCACTAATCCCACTGCTTGCATGATATCTGGTCTTGTAACTATGACGTACAATAAGTTGTCAATCATATATCTGTATAATTTTTTATTTTCCTCTAGAGATTCATCATATTTACTTAACTTACATCATGTAACCATGGGAGTACTTATTGGTTTGAAATATTCTAAATTGAATTTCTTTAGCATCTATTTTATATACTTGGTTTGTGAAAGAAATACTCCTTTCTCTGATTGTGAAATTTGAAGTCCAAGAAATAAGGACAACTCACAAAGCATAGACATCTCAAATTCATTCAGCATGCTCTTTACAAATTTTTGACACATCTTATCATTGTTACCTCCAAAAATGATATCATCAACATAAACAACCATAATTAGTAAGTCATTTCCTTTATTTTTGATGTATAAATTACTATCCACTATTCCTTTCCTGAAACCCTATTCCTGGAGATACTTATCCAATATTGAGTACCAAGCTCTAGGATCTTGTTTTAGTCCTGTTGGCATTTTTGCCACATTGATCCCTATTTGTTGAAGTACTAACACGTAAATTTTTGCAGATATTACTTTGATACTAGCCTTGATGCAGCTTTGGAGCAAAAAAGAAGCAAAAAAGGAGCAAAAAAATACTAAGTCCAGAAAATGCAGCGATTCGCTGACATGTCGCGAAATCGTGGTCAACACGGTCAACGCATGCAGCTAAGAAGAACCGTCGCGATATCACGACGTGTTCTATTTTCGTGACTTCAAATGAGCAAAGGAGGAAGAGCGACAAAATGTCACGAAATTGCGACAAAAAGTTCAGTCGAAGACACAAAGTTAAATGCTGCAGCGATTCGCTGACGTCTTATTTTCGCGACGCAAGCGGTTGAAAAAGTCTAAGTACTCAAAAGTGCAGCGAATCGCTGCATGTCTCAAAGTCGCGGGGGTTTGGTTGACAAAAGAGTTTAAGCTCAAAGTTGCAGTGATTCGCTGCACGTTTGCGAAAGGGAAGTCCAAAGTTGAAAAGTGCAGTGATTCGCTGCATATTGGTCAAGAAGGAGGTCTAAAGACGAAGTTGCAGCGATGCACTGCATCTTTCGAAGCCACGGGGAGTTCGTTGAGAAGGCAGTACAAAAAGTGAAGGTTGCAGCGATTCGCTGATGTTCCAAAATTGCGGTAGTTTGTTGCAAAAGGTCTAAGAGGTGAGGATGGTAGCGATTCGCTGCACGTTTTTTGAAAAGGGTCCTTCAAAGGGCAAAGACGTCGCATTTTCGCGGTTTATCAACAAAACCGTACAGAGTGCCCGAAGATGCAGCGATATCGCGACAGGGAGGATTTTCGCGGGTCCAAGGTAGCAAAAGTGTACGGCATCAAAATATGTCACGATTTCGTGACCCGTCGCATTTTCGCGACCTGCAACAGTTTCCCACCAAAGCACAGTATGAACGCCCGATAAGGTTTTTTTGATTTTCGAGGATTAAATGCCTGCCCGAATTTAATGTTTTGCGGATTTCCAAGGTAGTCAAGGTTGAAGAAGCGTCCAGGCCACAAAAATTGAAGATTTTATTTGTTCGAGGCTGCTGTTCGTGGATCATTCTAACGGTTTCTTGTATATGTCAAGACATTTAATGAAGATGACCGCTGATTGCATTCAATTTTGTGGTGCTTCAAGGCTGCGATTAAGGGGATCATGTGCTTATTTTCGATGGCATAATTGTAGATCTCAAGAAGGTCGGTGGCAAATATTAAATGCTGCAAAGAG
Source organism: Wollemia nobilis (assembly GCA_028583015.1). Classification (NCBI taxonomy): domain Eukaryota; kingdom Viridiplantae; phylum Streptophyta; class Pinopsida; order Araucariales; family Araucariaceae; genus Wollemia; species Wollemia nobilis. Next base: position 12,124,283 of record JAQPPZ010000521.1, on the reverse strand, counting down.
GACGGCCCTCTATAAAAACCAATGTAAATCTCATTTGCAAAGGGTTGGAAGTTTTGCTAAAAACTGGAAGTGCATTTGTGAGAATAAAGTATTGGCTTCAGCTTTTTTTCAAGCAGTTGTTTAGGTGATTGTCTTTTCTGTTCCTTTTTCATTTCTAATAGAATTTATATTCCTTAAGTGTTGTTACATTCAAATTCTGCATATTGGATTTGAATCTTGCTTGTAAGGATATGATTCCTAGAGTGTAATCTTGGAGAGATTTTCTGCATACAGTTGTGTGAGAGTTGAGTCATTATCTTCTGTTGCTTGTTGTTGCTGCACTTTAAGTTTTCTGTTGTTGTTCTTTCGATCCCATAACTCCGGCCTGCGGCCATATTTCCATTTCTTTCTGCAACTTTTAATTTCTTTCCAGCAACCCTTATCTTCAAACAAAAATTTAGATTAGTAAAGGGAACCGACCCACTCGGAGATTGGTCCGGGGAGCCATTTCTTGCTTCCGACCTTTCAATGTTGGCCGGGTCTAGGGTGCACTTGTAAAAATCCTTTCCTGTGGCAGATTCGTGACCAACAGTTTTTGGCACGCCCGGTGGGACAGACTTCTTCTGTCTCAAAAGATCCATAAGTTTTATTGTTTAACACCCGGAGGTCTCAAGATTTTGATGAGCTGTCTTGACCTCATAGCGGAGATTTGTAAGTTCATCTGGCAACTTTGCTAAGTTGAAGATCCAAATTTCTTGATCGTGGACGCCTGCCTTTTTCAAGTTCAAAGAATGTTCATTTGGCGACTTTGACTTAATGGCGATAGTTGTGATCCCACAGACCACTGCTACAAAGGCGAGGGATTTTCCTAGATGGGATGATCCTGGCCCTCTGAATCTCCAAATCCGGCATGAAATTCCCAAAGGTGCCCTGAAGGCCCTAGCAAAATATGATGGTACCGAAGGCATGGCTCTGGAGCATGTTGAAGATATTGCTACTTTGTCAATGATCCATGTCATAAATCATGAAGATGTCATGATCAGACTTCTGGTTCAGTCTACAGACTGCTCAGGCGTCAAAGCATCAGCTCATGGGATGATCTAGCGGGAGCACTAATTAGAATATTTGACGAAGATCCCTTTTACAGTTCTTTGGATCTCTATCAATTTTTAATGTACATCAAGAGAGCACCTCAAGAGAGCATCACGGACTTCAATGTCCGATTCTTGAGAAGCTGGAAGAGAATTCCAAAAAAGATCCGACCATCACCCACCCAAGCCCACCTCTTCTATGTTTGAGCTTTCCATTCTGACATAGGTCTCCTCTTGCTGCAATCAGGTGAACAAAGGTTCCCTCAAATCTTTGAGGAAGCAGTGCGAGCAGAACAACTTTTGCTCTTATCAGGAAAATTACTGTGGGAAGAAACTCCATCACTTTCTCTAGTAGTTGCTGCTCCTGTCTATCCCGTGCAGTATTTTTCATGCCAGATCCCTTATACTGAGAAGAAACTTGAGATGCAGTTGTGTGGAGCTCAAGGGACAGATCTCATCCAAAGCCAAGGATTGGACTATGCAAGAAATTTCCTGGCAATGAACAATATGGTTGCTTGCAGTTTTCATAAGGAGATGGATCTAGAGGATATAAGCGAAGAAGAAGAAGAGGTTCAAGTTCAAGAACCTGAGCACCAAGAAGGCATAGCTATGCATGACATGCAAGTATTTAGTCAGAACCCGTTAAATATGTCAGATCAACAAGTAGAGTCTGAAGAGATCCTGGAGAAAGGACTGTTGCTGGACAATTCTTGTGATCGGATCCAGGAATTGGAGGAACCTGTTCTCAGTCCATAATCATAGAACCCTTCAAGATGGTGGGATTGGCTTCAGTCATTACTACAACTGGTACCTACGGGATCCCGTCATATGGTAAATTTCTTTGCTCCATTATTTGTCAATTGTGTGGGTACTGGCATGCATGATAACTTGCCCATGTCTGAAGCATGGAGAACTTCAGGAAGAAGCCAGCCCAATTTCAAGGACCGACTCAAGTATGATCAGATCTGGTCAGGACACTGCAAATTTATCGGATAACTTTCTGAGACTGGGTGTCTGGTGGCGACATGCCAATCATGTCGTGAACTATTGTATATATTTAAAAAAAAAACAAAAAAAATAGAAAAGAGAAAAAACAAAAAAGAGGTATTGTTTTTATTTGTTCATCTCGGCTCTTTTTGCATGCGAGCCGTAGGTGCCCTTTTTTTTTTTCTCCTCCCAGCAGTTGGTGGCTTTCTAGAAAATTCTTCCTTCCCCTTCCCTTTTCTTCTGTTCTTTCCTTCCTTTCTTCATCTTTCTCCTTCTTTTTTCTTCTGCAAATAAAAAACAAAACAAAAAAAAAAGCGCCACGGCTGTTGTTTCTTTTCCCCATTCTTATTGTTCCCGTTCCTTCTTATCCCTTTCTTCTAAGTTCTGTCATTTTACACATTTATTTACAGTTCAGTTCATTCTCATTCCACAGCATTCATATTTCCATTTCCATTCCATTAGTTCATTTACTTTTATTTCATTTCCTTTGTAGCTGGTAGTATAGCAGCATTCTGTTATTGTGTCTACCACATCACTTTATCACGACATCATTCCATAATTTTCACTATTCCATTTGCATTTCACTGCCTGCGCATCCGCAGGATCTCATTCCATGCATTTCCATTCCATGTTCAGTTGAGCCAAATGCAGATTTCTTTAACTTTTGATTATTCAACAAAAGTTTCTATTGCAGCATTCTACTGAGATGTACCACAATAGCCAGCTTTTTGTTCTAAGTTTTCATGACTCTGTTGCCCAATGGATTCAGGCCTGGATCCTTGCATACAGCGAGCTGTATACCCCGCGAGCCGCCAAGAATGTTGGCATTTTTGCCACATTGATCCCTATTTGTTGAAGTACTAACACGTAAATTGCTGCAGATCTTACTTTGATACTAGCCTTGATGCAGCTTTGGAGCAAAAAAGAAGCAAAAAAGGAGCAAAAAAATACTAAGTCTAGAAAATGCAGCGATTCGCTGACATGTCGCGAAATCGCGGTCAACATGGTCAACGCATGCAGCTAAGAAGAACCGTCGCGATATCGCGACGTGTTCTATTTTCGCGACTTCAAATGAGCAAATGAGGAAGAGCGACAAAATGTCGTTAAATCACGACAAAAAGTTCAACCGAAGACACAAAGTTAAATGCTGCAGCGATTCGCTGACGTCTCATTTTCGTGACGCAGGCGGTTGAAAAAGTCTAAGTACTCAAAAGTGCAGCGAATCGCTGCATGTCTCAAAGTCGCGAGGGTTTGGTTGACAAAAGAGTTTAAGCTCAAAGTTGTAGCGATTCGCTGCACATTTGCGAAAGGGAAGTCCAAAGTTGAAAAGTGCAGCGATTCGCTGCATATTGGTCAAGAAGGAGGTCTAAAGACGAAGTTGCAGCGATGCACTGCATCTTTCGAAGCCACGGGGAGTTCGTTGAGAAGGCAGTACAAAAAGTGAAGGTTGCAGCGATTCGCTGACGTTCCGAAATCACGGTAGTTTGTTGCAAAAGGTCTAAGAGGTGAGGATGGTAGCGATTCGCTGCACGTTTTTTGAAAAGGGTCCTTCAAAGGGCAAAGACGTCGCATTTTCACGGTTTATCAGCAAAACCGTACAGAGTGCCCGAAGATGCAGCGATATCACGACAGGGAGGATTTTTGTGGGTCCAAGGTAGCAAAAGTGTATGGCATCAAAATATGTCGTGATTTCGTGACCCGTCGCATTTTCGCGACCTGCAACAGTTTCCCGCCAAAGCACAGTATGAACGCCCGATAAGGTTTTTTTGATTTTCGAGGATTAAATGCCTGCCCGAATTTAATGTTTTGCAGATTTCCAAGGTAGTCAAGGTTGAAGAAGCGTCCAGGCCACCAAAATTGAAGATTTTATTTGTTCGAGGCTGCTGTTCGTGGATCATTCTAACGGTTTCTTGTATATGTCAAGACATTTGATGAAGATGACCACTGATTGCATTCAATTTTGTTGTGCTTCAAGGCTGCGATTAAGGGGATCATGTGCTTATTTTTTATGGCATAATTGTAGATCTCAAGAAGGTTGGTGGCAAATATTAAATGCTGCAAAGAGGACGGCCCTCTATAAAAACCAATGTAAATCTCATTTGCAAAGGGTTGGAAGTTTTGCTAAAAACTGGAAGTGCATTTGCGAGAATAAAGTATTGGCTTCAGATTTTTCAAGCAGTTGTTTGGGTGATTGTCTTTTCTGTTCCTTTTTCATTTCTAATAGAATTTATATTCCTTAAGTGTTGTTACATTCAAATTCTGCATATTGGATTTGAATCTTGCTTGTAAGGATATGATTCCTAGAGTGTAATCTTGGAGAGATTTTCTGCATACAGTTGTGTGAGAGTTGAGTCATTATCTTCTGTTGCTTCTCGTTGCTTGCACTTTAAGTTTTCTGTTGTTGTTCTTTCGATCCCATAACTCCGGCCTGCGGCCATATTTCCATTTCTTTCTGCAACTTTTAATTTCTTTCCAGCAACCCTTATCTTCAAACAAAAATTTAGATTAGTAAAGGGAACTAGCCCACTCTGGAGATTGGTCTGGGAGCCATTTCTTGCTTCCAGCCTTTCAATGTTGGCCGGGTCTAGGGCGCACTTGTAAAAATCCTTTCCTGTGGCAGATTCGTGACCAAAAAGTCCATAAAGTGCCTTCTTCAATCTGCATACATAGTTTGATTTACCAGTTAAGTTGAATTCCTTTGGATACTCAATATAAACCTCTTCTTCCAAAACACCATTTAGGAATGTTGATTTAACATCCATATGATATACTTTGAAGTTTTTGAAACTTGAGAAAGCTAAGAATATTCTTATAGCTTCAAGCCATGCAAATGGAGCAAATGTCTCATCAAAATCAATTCCCTCTACCTGTGCAAAACCTTTGCATACTAATATTGCTTTATTTCTAGCTACCTGACCATATTCATTTAACTTGTTTATGAATACCCATTTAGTACCAATCACATTCTTGTATTTTTGTCATGGGACAAGTTTCCAAGTCTTAATTTTCTCTATCTGATCTAGTTCCTCATTCCTTTCCTTAATCTAAAAGTCATCTTCACTTGCCTCATTGAAATATTTTGGCTCAATTTTGGATAACAGAGAAAAATTTGCTTGTTTATTTGATGTTATTACCCTTCTCCTTGTTTGTCTCTCATATGGATTCCCAATGATTATATCTCTTGGATGATGTTTCTATACATACCTGGATGGATTTTTAGGAAGAATTCTTTGTGTTTATTCCTCTTATCCTTTTGATTCCTCACATAAGTCTTCTTGACACCTTCCATCTTCCTGATACATAATTTCTTGAACTGGTTCTCTTAACCTTATCTTCTCATCAACTTTTACATTTATAATTTCTACAATATTACATGTCCTTTTTTTGTAGCATCTATAGGCTTTGATATTAGTGGAATAACCAAGAAAAATACCCTCATCACATCTTAGGTCTAACTTGCCCAAGTTTTTCTCTTATCATCTTATGTAACACTTGCTTCTAAAAATTTTAAAGTATTTCACAATGGTTGGTCTTCCCTTCCAAAGTTCATATGGATTCTTGTGATGGTTCACTCTTATTTGAGCCCTATCGATGATATAAAAAGTTGTGTTAACTGCCTCTCTCCAAAAACCATATGAAAGCTTGGATTCATTTAACATAACTCCAGCCATATTTTCAACAGTCATATTCTTCCTTTCAACAACTCCATTTTATTACGGAGTTCTTGCAACTGAGTATTCTCTTTTTATCTCACGTTTTTCATAATAGTTTACAAATTCATTTGAGGTAAATTCTCCTCCTCTATTTGATCTCAAAAACTTAATCCTTTTACCTGTTTCATTTTCAACCAACTCTTTAAATTCCTTGAATTTATCGAGTGCTTCTGACTTATATTTTAGGAAGGCTACCCAAATCATTTTGGAATAATAATCTATAAACAATATGAAGTAACTTTCACATTGAATACTCTGTGTTCTGGTAGGACCACATAGATCAGTATGTATTAGTTTAAATGGCTTGTATCACAAAAATCCTTTTGATTTAAAACATGTTCTAGTTTTCTTCCCATGCTGACAAGGTGCACAGATTGTGTTTTGTGGCATTTTTAGCTTGGGTAAATCTTTGACAACCTATTTATTACTTATGTTCACTATGTTTTCAAAGTTAAAATAACTCATTATTCTATGCCACAACCAAATATCATCTTCTTGTGATATAAAACACTTTTCTCCTTTAATCTCACTTAACATGTAGAGGTTATTTGTAGTTCTATTTGCATTTGCAATAAGTTTTCCAGTTTTAGAATTTCTAATCTCACACCTACTTGGATGAAAAGTAACCATGTTTCCTTGATCACAAAGTTGGCTCACACTTAGTAGATTGTGCCTCAACCCCTTGACATACAATACATTCTCTATTTTTGTTCTCCCAATATCTAAACTCAGAGTTCCTTTCCCATAAATTTTTGTTGATCCATTATAACCAAATCTTACTAATCCTCCATTAGTTTCTTTGAGTACTAGAAATTTATTTTTATCTCCTATCATGTGACTAGAACATCCACTATCAAGATACCATTGTTTTACCTTATCTTGAACATGAATATTTGTTTGTACTAACATTGATCTAACTTTCTCATGCCCTTTTCTCTCTTTCCTAACTGTAGAAGTTGCATTCTTTTTACTTGACTCAGGAAATACCATTTTACACCATCTATCCTTGTGCCCAAGATTATTGCACTTATAACATATGATATCACTATTCATAAGAGGTGCAAAAGAATTAAAATTTCTATTGACATCCTTTTTAACATATCTAGTGCATTGTATAGCTCTATGACTACATTTGTTACATGAAAAACAATAGCCATGGAAGATATTATGTAACCAATTTGAATGCCTTGGAAAATATGGTCGAGTGATCCTCCTTTTGTTGTGATTAACTTTGTCCATGGTTCTTCTTTGCTTTCTTCTTTCTTGATGTTTTTTCCTTCTAGATTATGAGTCACTTATATTTTTTTGAATTCTTTGCTTCTTGAAGGATTGACTCCTCTCTCTATTTCCCCAACTATATATCTTGTAGTAACTTGGTATTTTCAACTTCATTCCTTAGATAAATAATTTATGCTTCCAATATTTCACATTCTATTTTTCTTTCTCTTAATAGATATATCATATCTTGTTCAATTTTCTTTCCTTATTCTACCTTTATTTTGAGTTCTATGAGATTCTATAGAAGTTCCACCTTTTCTTCTTCACCCTCTTGAATTTGATCCTTCAAACTTGAGTTCTTCTTTCTAATATTTTCCAAGTTCTTGAGAGCAGCAAAGAATTCCTCTTTTATGTCAAACATGGTATCTTATTCATTCTCTAAAGTCATGTGTGTTTCTTATGGATCTTCCTCCAAGTTGTTATTATTTTCACAAAGAGACCCACTCTGATATCAATTGAAAAAAATGTGCTTATACTGAGAGGGGTGAACAGTATAAGATAAAACTTTTTGCTTTTCAATCCATATGATAACATCAGCAATATTAAAGCAATAAAAATTACACAAAGCATCACACACATGAGAGACATGATTTAATGTGGTTCATCCAATGTGGGCTACTCCATGAAGAAAATATTCCTTATAAAATTTTCTTAATAAATTTTCTTGGGAATCCTTTCCCTATTACAATGTTTATGGACCTCTTTCCAAAGGAGACACCAATATCCTAATCAATTTTATGGATCTCTATCCATAGGAGAACTTCTTCTCCTCTACTCTAGCTGGTGATCCTCTTAGAAGACTACTGCCTCCACTGCACTGGCTTATGGATCTCTCTCCACTGAAGACCCCTATCCTCACTCAGAAGACCTTTATCCTCACTGCCCTGGTTAATGGATCTCTATCCACTAGAGACTACTATCCTCTGCTTTGTCACCTCCAAAGTATGCTCTTACTATGTTCTATCTCTATCTCAAATATATACTAAACATTGTCCTCTACCCTACACAAATATGCTCAATATCTATCTCAAATATGCACTAAACATTGTCCATCGGTCTAGCACACATTTTCTCAATATTTGTCTCAAATATGCATAAAAAGTATTCACCAAGAATTGCCTCAAATCTACTCAAAAAGTCCTCTCAAGAACTTACTCAATATGCTCAACAAGTCTTCACCTAGACTCACCTCAAATATGCTCAACAAGTCCTCTCAAGAACTTACTCAATCTGCTAAACAAGTCTTCACCAAGACTTACCTCAAATCTGCTCAACAAGTTCTCTCTAGAACTTATCCAATCTACTTGTAAACTTCCATAAAAGCTTACTTAACTCTATCCTACAGTGCACTCTAGGACTTACTCAAATCTGTCCACTAGCTTTCATAAAAGCTTATTCAACTCAACTAAATCTATCACAGAAAACCTCTTCAATCACAAAAATAAGTTTCACATAGAATCTTGTTTTAATATCACAGAAACATACAAAGAATGGTTAGAGACTCAATATGTTTCACACTCACAAGAAAACTTAATCACTTTCAAACTCTCTTGTTAAACCATAAAAATATATGGAGAATGGTTAGAGACTTAATATGTTTCACACTCACACAATACTCAATCACTTCCAAACTCTCTTAAAATTAATTAAGAATAAAGAACAATTTGTTTCATAGAACTTGAACTATCACTCCAACACTTCCAATCAACTAAGCTCAATAAACTCCACTCAACCAATCACTCAATGAAACACAACTTTACAAACCCTAAATAAATGTTTCACAATGATTTTAAAAACTCACATAACAATTATACTCATGTTCTTTTCACAGACCCTAATCCAATATAGTTCTCAACTTCTCACTCAAATGTTCTCACAACTATTCACATTCACCAATCATGCACATGAAATCTTACTCAACAATGCTTATCAAAAAACCTTTCCATTTCAACTTAGCATTCACAACATCCAACCTAAAAATATTTCACTCACAAGTAATATGTGCCCATACCTTTTTTTTTTGATGAAAATTTGACCTTAAAACCTATCTCAATCACAATCAACCTCTTTGCCAATATCAAAGGTTAGGTATAAAATACCTTCTCAAAATTCCATTAAAATATTCCCTCAAAATATTTCACCATATAAAACATTAAATCTCAATTACACATTATAATCTCCACATTCTTAAACACTACTCAAATCCCTAGATCTCAAATTAAATTGACAAAAATAAGCTCCTTAAAAATGTCCTTATAAATCCTTTCTCAAAAATTAAATCACTCCTTTAATATGCTCAAAAATACAAAAAATTAAACTTTAATAAAACACCTTATACCTCCCTTTAACTCAAAAATACATTCCACATTAAAAACCTTAGGAGAAAAATTTAATTAAGAATTAAATACCTTTATTGCCCTCGACGAGATTCGATCCCCCGTTGCACTGCCACCAGCGCCCTAGCCATGGCCCAACTACCGCATGATCTAGGTGCTCATGTTGGTAGACAAAAGTGCCTTGTGCACTTTGTATCACGTTATGGGAGCCAAAGCCAAAAGGAGAGCTAGCAAAACACTCACAGGCCTACCGTCGGGATTCGATCGTGGAACCTCTTGGCTGTCGATGCTTCAATGCATAGCCACTTGCCACCAGGTTGGTAATAATGCTTTAATCCTCCACTCTCTTATCCCTTTGATGGCCACTAAAACAAACAAAAATATTATCCTTTTTCTTGCACGTAGATCACAAAAATTTGCAGGTACTCGTAATGTTATTCGATCGAAGGCTAGAACTTAGGCAACCAAATGCACATGGTATTTATACCATTGTTCCATATCCCTTTGGACATCGGCGGAGGGGGAAAATACATATGACATCAACACTTTAATTAAACCTTTGCCCTTATAACCCTAACCTTAGGGTTAATTAAATTAAATTATAAATTAATTTATAATGAAATTATTATAATTAATTTAATAACTTTAGGTCTTAACATTAGACCTTTAATATTATAATATTATTTTTCTTGGGCCTTCCTATTGCTCCTTTAGACCTTATCTGACCACCTTGAATATTATAATAAGAGATATTATAATATTATTTCCCTTAGGCCTAGAAGCAATCTTTCTCTTGCATTGCTTACTGAAACTGACTCTTGACATCAATGACAACAAAAATTGCTCATATTTACAATATTAGAGTGGTATTATCAACCACCTAATCACTCTTTGAGAAACTTTGAAGAGACAACTTAAATGTTTTTTCAACAATTTGGTGCTTATGTTGAAAAAAATGTGACTATGAAAGATGTCTATTTGTTAAAACAAGGTAAAGATGAAAGTTTTTTAGAATTTTTATCTGGTTGGAGGAGTTTAGTTGGACGTTTGAGATATACCTTACCTCCTTGAGACATGTTTGAGATATTTATTGGGAATTTATAAGAATAAATATCTTATAACTATCACATATTTTGATTAAGCAATAGATCTAGCAAGCAGAGTAGAGCAAACCCTTATTAGAATAAGTTAGCTTAAGATAAAGGAATATAGGACCACAAAAACATAATATAAGAACAAACATGTAGTTGGTGATGGGGTAAAATATTATAGGATTTTTAATATTATAGTCAACAACCTAAAAAATATAGTGCTTTACCGGCCCCAAAAAACCCATCAAGAAATTTTACAAGACTCAACACGCCTATGAATGTGATCCTACAACTTTTGTCAGCTAATATGAGTGAGTTACCTCCCTTAAGGCAAATTGATACCATGATTGATTGGTATAAGCCTAGTCAGAATTATGAGTATCATAGAGTGGAGGAGCATATGACAAACTCATGTAAGAGGTTGAAACATGTGGTTCAAGACTTAATTTATGGACATCTTGTTATATAAGGTTCTCAACCTAATCCTCCAATAAAAAATCAACATCCTACCCAAAAATCACCCAAAACTAATCAAGACATGGAAATATTCTAAGATCCCCTCCCTAAGCATGGTCAGCCAACAACTAATCAAGTGTTATATCAAAATATTCCCCCTCACTATGATAATATGGCTAGTATGATAGCAATAACTACAAGACAACAAGCTCAAGCACAATCGACTCAACATTCTCAGTAGAAGGTGAGTTCTTCATCCAACCATCTTCAAAACCCACAATAGTTTTGAATAATAACCAAAAAATAGCACAAGATTAGAAAACCCACCTTTAGTTTTGATGCCACAACCTAAAATTTCCTTTGGTATTCAACAAAAATTAGCTAGTACCCTGGCCAAGATCTCTCTCTTAGATATTTTGTAAACTTTTTCTATTCATAGGGAAGCCCTTTTGGAGCTCCTAAGACAATAATATGTTCCTCAATACATTTCCCCTAGTGTTATAGCTAATTTTGTAAGTTCTCTTGGAATACATCATATCACATTCTCGTATGATGATATGCCTCCCTCAAATTTATGAGTGGATTCTTCCCTCTACATTAGTGCATTTATTGGGGAAAGGTTTATCAAGTAGATTTTGATTGATAATGGTTATTATTCCCTTGTGATGTGCATCATGAGGATATAATCTATATAAAATCCTCCTTTTATGGATCTATCCCTTGTGTTATATGTTTTAAGTCCTCTTGTTCTTAGGAGGACCCTCTTCCTCTATCTCATAGAGACCTTGCGAAGTTGGGGATCTCTCCCCCTTTCATAAAAAAGGATGGCACAATCAGAGTTTACATTAAATTTTGTGCAAAAACTCCCAAAGAATATGCTATGGATGATCCTCTTCATGATAAGAGTCATAAAGTACCCTACATCACAACCCTTTCTTTTATGGATCAGGTCCTTGCACTATCATCTTTTTTGTTAAGATAGTCCACACAATTAGAAATTTAAGAGATTAACATACTAATAAATAAAGAAATAAAAAATATAATACTATGCATGACTTTGCACTTTCACCTAGGGTAGTTTGCATATTGCATCCGGTTTGCTTGATTCATACTACATGACTACCTGTCATATCTTGCATGTTTTACCTAACATTTTGTTTTGCATTTTTACCTATCATAATTCCATTACTGCTTGCTCATATTTGCATGATTGCTTTATCATATAGATTCTTAGATATTCGTAACAATGGCAAATGATAACACTTAGTTAGGTCGTAGCTCACATGCATTGCACTCACTTTAAGGCTCTGATGCCTAGTGAACCCCCAAACTAGGGCCCATAAATGTGCATCTTCATCATTGCATTCACCCATCCCTTCTTCTCTTATTCTTCTTTTATATCCCTTGACCTTGAAAGTTTTAAAATGATCATCAATTTCTCTCCAAGTCAAGGGATATAGTTTTTCTTTTGTATATCCTTGTCCTTTGCATGTTTTCCTTTCTTTTCTTTTGATAAAACAAGGATATACATTCTTCTTTTGTCTATTTATTATTTGTTTTCACACTTCTTCCTTTTAGACTTTTTGATCATTAAGCGGTCCTCATGGGATAGGGTAGATACCTCATGAATATAATATATGATGTTCATACAACCACTTATTATCTTACACACACATCTTAACCATCAAAACTTCAATATAGATGCACACACTCACCTCGTTTTTTTCTCTTTTTTATTTATCCTTCCCCCTTCTTGCATACACTACACCTCTCTCAAGTAGTACTTGCTTTTGGAACATAATTCACACACAACACACCCCATAAAAGATAGCTTTATGGTCACATATGAGGGGTAACCTCCATCTTGGTCATTTTGTAGCATACATCCTAGCGGGTATCTCTTTATTTTTGGCCATATTTGTGAGCACTAAATCCATAAGGGGTTTTGGTTCATACTTCACCATCTTTTGCAAGCATAACAACTTTTGGAATAGCTTCATGGCCACACACAAGGGATAGCCTCCATCTCAGTCATTTGTGAGCATACACCCCTGTAGGGTTTTCGCTCCACTCTTCTCTTTTCATTTTATGTATGTTGTTTGGTCACACTATTCTAGGTACGATCTATGTTGTCTCAAACACCATACTTCAAGCTCCCTGCTCCTTTGTTGACCTTTTGCTTCTTCCCTTTTTTCTTCTTCCTTCCTTTTTTTCTTCTTCCTTTCTTTTTCTTCTTCTTCTTTTCTTCCTTTTTTTATTTATTTTTTTTTTGAACCATGCCTTATTCATACAGGTCATAATTTCATTCTATGTCTATATTGCAATCCATATTTATGAGGTATGATTTCAGCTAGAGAAGTATTTTTCCTTATTTTTATTTCCTCTTTCCTTCTTTTCTTCTTCCTCTTTTTCCATTCATGAATTTTCATGCCTCACATCCACTTCATTGCATCCATCCATTTGCATTTTAGGTTAATTCATTTTAAAATTAGATTAATATTGTATTCATTCATGCATAATTAAAAATAGATAGACATAAACACTAAACACACATATTTCACAAAAGTGATATAATATTACTAGAATTCAAAGTAGCAAGATACATAGGTATGCTTGATCAATGTACTACAACCTAAACCCAACACACTCGACCATCCCTAGGGATGCATGCCACAGTAAAAATTAGCATGTCATCCCAATTCTATCCCTAGCTTTGGGAGCTTGTCTCCTTTTCTTTGATTGTCGAATATTGTCCCAATGAGGGCATTTTCATGGATCATGAGACTGTTCATGATCTATATTGAGATCGAATTGATGTTTAAAGGGATAAAGGTGGTCACACTAGTTGCTCTGTTGGGATCAACCTTTGCACAACTACCTCTAGCCTTCCTCTCACCCTCTATAGCTCTACTTGTAGTAGGAAAATCCCCTTGCCCTATTGGCTACTAGTCACAATAGTCATCCCCTTTTACTAAGCCTGTTGTCACTCCCGATCCAGCTGACTCACCTCTCTCTTGAGGTGATCCATCTCTACCTAGGTTGCATCTTGCTCAGTATTTACTGTGCCTAAAGCACTCCATATACCCTCGATCCTCTTGGCCCTATCCTCTTGGATTAGATACATCTCCCTCTACAAGACCACTATTTAATCCTACAGTGCCTTTGTCTCTCTCCCTAGGTCCCCCTGACCTATGGTTCCACTCGAGCTGGTTGTTGTTGATGTAGAGGTCTCTTTGGCCACTCTGCTTGACCCTGCTCTTCTCATAATGGAATAAAATCCCACTACCCTTACCTCCCGAGTCCTAGCAGTGATGGTGGATGCTACAACTATCTCTACTCAAACTCATGCCTAATTTTGTTATGGGATCCCCTAGCCCTATTCTTGTCACTTCGTGGGCTATTGAGAGATCTCTCATAGTTCCAGTTACATTCATTGATCCATATCTCAACACCTCTACATCGATACTGGTGGGGATATCCTTGGGAGCATGATACCCCTATACTATATTTGGTACCCGAGGACCACCCCAATGTCATCCATCCCTATATCCATATAAATTGGGTCATATTGGTCCACCTCTATCCACATACCCACATAGAGATCTCCTCTGACTCTTGATAGGTCCCTTCAAATCTTCCTGTACCAATAGTCTCATAAGTTTAGGATCTCTTGGAAGATACCGAACTATTGTTGGACTCAATAAAATCTAAAGAGCTCTAGCTCTTCCCTCTCCATAGAAATTCACCTAATCTTCTTTAACCTAGCCAACTCATTTTCATCCTCTATCCACCTAGGGTCTATATGCCATGATCACCATATGATCATGTTCTCCTACAAATCATCTATCACTTGCCTCCCTAGTGGTAGATTACCAACATATGTCCTTTGGACTCGCTTGTAACTCCTGGCCCATCTATATGCTATCAATAACTCTAGGTTGGGTAATGGCCCTAGAAGTGCATATGGTATTTGCATTTCTATGTGCTCCCAACACCACACTTGGATCAAGGTCATACAAACCATCCCTGTATACCATTTGTACATGATATTGTACAATATCCTATACAATCGATCCAACACATATGGACCTCCTACAAATATAACTCCTTGATCATACATATTTACCACTACCCCTACCCATGCCCATGGAAGGTATCATCGACTAGTGTGGCATAAAAACAACCCCACCATCATCCCATAGAGCATGATTTTTAAAGCATCAACCCCATAGCACCCCACTAGCTCATCCACTGAGATCTCACTCTCTTATACTTGGTGGGCCTAGCCTCCAAAAAATCTCTACAATGTGGTCTACTACCTTTGTGTTCTATTAACTACTCTCCCCTTGATGGGGATGCACAATATGAACCACAAATCCTCTAGTGTGACCGTCATATCCCTTATCGATAATCGAAATATCAATGATTTCAAATACCATCTCTCTTCTAGCACTATAAGTAGCACTCAATTTGCCTCAACCTGAGGTATATCCACCAGGTGTTATAGCCCCACTACCTCTCGAGTACCCCACTCTACCTGTTAAAGGCCCTCCAACTTTACCTCCAAAGATCTTGGTTGCCACTCGTGACTCTTGAGTACATCATGCTACATCCAAAAATAAAAATATATATTTTTAAATTATTTCAACATGCATAATCAATCAAAGCTTACAAAATTTAAAGTTGTGCTTGTTTAGTCTAGTTGGTTTCCTCTCTTCTCTCTCTCCTTTTTTTCTTGGTTTGTTGTTTTTATTTTTTATCTCTTTTTATGAAATCATGTCCCTCTGGTTTTGAACATGGTTTTGTCCTTTCACTAAAATCACACCCTTTGATTGTAAGGTGTGAATTCAAAAAACTGCACCCCATAGTTTTGAGGTGTAATTCTAGTCACTACAACAAACCAGTCGAAATCACGGTCAGACCACAAAATTGCATTGGGGTTACACGTGGTTATTCTCGAGAAAATAAAAATTGCTCAAAAAGACCTAAAATCTAACCTATCCTAATCCAGAGAGAGGATTTTAGCCCTTACCTATGCTTGCTTCTCCACTACGTCAACCTTATCCCTAACAACAGTTGAACGGTGTATGGGTAGCACCATTTTCTCCTATTCTCCAGAGCCTTTTTTTTTCTTTTTTCACATAGTAAAAATGAATTAGGGTTTTTCACCCCTTTTGCTCTTTTATTTTTATTTTTCTACCCTTTTATCTCTCCTTTATTTTTCATCATTTTTTTTCTCTCTTCTTATGCATCTACAATTTTGAGTTTCATTAGAAATTTTGCATTCCTTTTGAAACTCGAGGGGACACCTTGGCCTAAGAGGCATTAATGTCCCTAGTTCTTTGATTTACGTAAAAAATATGAAAGTGTTCAAAATGACACCATTTTTGCATCACCTCTTTCTTCTAAACCAGCTACCCCTTTTTCACTTGTTGTTCTTCGCTCGTAGGTATCTACATCTTTCTTTGACGCATTTTTCAGGCCAAAAATCCATCAAAGAGGAGGTAAAATATAGACATGGAAAATTGACCCACCCAAGTGAGTCATCTTTCCTAGAACCTCAGAGAGACCCTCCAAATTTCCCAAAGATAATTTTGGATCCCTCTTCTCCCATATTTTCTCTTTATTTCTTATTTTTACCAAAATCGTGGTCAGCCCTTACGGGGCACGATTTCAGAAAGTTAGGATTTTCTCTTAGAAAACCCAAATTTTGAGCCAACTTATTTAAAGTCGGTCCTTCCTCAAGGTTTTCTCACCCATTTGTGTTTCAAATATCTTATAAATAGAGGGTTTTGTATATCATTTTCACCTAAAAAAATAAGAAGATATATTGAAGGATATCAATAGGCAAGTAATAACAAGCATTCTATCTAAAACAAGTTAAATTGCAAGCTCTTTGGAAAGTTTCTTTTGGTATTATTCTAATGCAATGTTAATTTTTTGCCCTTTGTGGAAAAGTGATGGAGCCTTGAGGAGGATTCAACCATATTATGGATATCTCCATCATTTATTTGCTTCTTTTACTACCACTAGGTTGTTTTGTACTTTTTTATCATTCCTAGATTATTAATTGCATTTTTGTTTTCACTTATTTTGCATTGATCTGCTATTTTCTTTGATCTATTGTAAAATCATGCCCCATATTTACAAGGCACAATTTCAAAAAATTAAATATCATGGACACCCCGTACATGATGTGATTTTAGTTATGTCAAACCTAGTGGTAAGATTCACTTCCAAACCCTAGATCTACATTTCATGTTGCATTTAGCACGTAGTACCGTTGTTTTTTGCACTATTCTGTTTCATTGCATTTTTTTATTCATTTTTGAAAAAGGTCAACATTCACTCTTGATTTTTGAAGGTAAAATAAAAGAACCTAGGGGGCTTAACTAATGTGCTCTCAAGCTCTACTACATAGTGATCTAAGTAGACCCCCTAATGTTGATCATATTTTCTAGGGTTTTGTGAAGCTATTTTGCAGGTTGAAGTTGTAGGATATTTCTAGATACAAGATAAAGCTTGTATCAAAAACTGGTTCAAGTAAGTTCCCTAGTATATCTCTAGGTTGTTTGTTGATTACTCTTGTTCCAACCTAGAATATTAAAAAAAAGGAATAATATTTGATCATATTTTAGGCATTTGAAAGGATAAGAGCATATAGTGTGCATCTAGGGTTTAATATTATATGTGCATTTCACTTGTGCCCTTGCTCAAAGAAAAAAATTATTAGAATAGGGTTAAAGATCATTTAATAAAAGAATCGTACTAGGGTTAGATATTGCTTTCTTGCATATTATATCTTTTGCATTGTTTTTTTATTTGCATAGTTTAGCTTATAGACAATTGTTGGAGATTTTTCTTGCATTCCTGGTATTTTCTTGTCATTCTACAAGAAAACATACTTCCAATCAACAATTGTAGGCTCTAGTAGACCTACCTCTTTATTTTGGGAAAATATTTGTCTTAACAGACTCTTGATAGACCAAAATGGGTAAGGATACCCCTAAGGTGAACTTAAATATTTAATAGTTTATGTTCATGCTCTTCCAAATTTATAACAAAAAGTAAAAGTTTTGTTAAATTGACCAAGCTTAAACAAAAACAATTCAGTTATACCTTATGTATGACCGGTGCCTTAATATGTTGGGCCATTGTAGCAAAATTCAATATAATTTTAATGTGATAGAAAGAACAAAAAATGAGAAATTGATATAATTATGTTCGTTTGAATATCATAACAAGCATAACCATTGATAAATGAAAAAAGTGATTATTATACATCCAAATAATGTAATGTATAATAAAGGCAACACATAAGACTGAAACAAGAAGATATAAGGGTAGAAGCCTAAAATTGTATTAATATCAATGAGTTTGTTTACAATGAGAGCTGACATGAATTTGCCATAATGCTCTTTCAGGATAAAAACAATAAATATTCCCATAAAAATAATGTGATAAGAATACTATGCCTATCCATTCCAATATGGTAGTAGCAAGACCTTCAGACCTTTTATTCACTAGCTAGAAATAATCTCAGTTTATGAATACTTCTCTATCAAAACCTGCAAATAAATGGAAGTAATGAGGGATGACAAGAAAAAAGACACAAAGGGATACAATAATAGAACAAAGGGGCCACTCAAGTATACTTATGCTATTCAAAAGCTTGATCCTAAATTTTTGTTATGGTTTTCCTTCTTATATATGGTATCTTTGTAACTGTCAAAACTTCTCCAATCTAGACCCTCCACTTATCACCATCTCCTGCCCTGTTTCTAGTCAGGTGTATTACAGTCTGATATTAGTTGTCTCAAAATTAAAAATGACTTCTAGTAGCTCAAAAATTTATTCCAGCTATTATGCACTTTTGGATCTTATGTTGTCTTGCCCCTATGTTTTTATTCCTCTAATCTTCTTTATTATTCCTGTAGTGAGCCCTTTTCTAATTGGGTGTAGATGCCTTTATCCTAAATAATTTTATGGTTTTGACCTTGATTACTAAAACAAAAAATGTTACTGTGACTTTGTGCTTTGCAATTTGCCATCTTGATTCTCATACATGTAATTTAACTTTTTAGTCTTTCACCTGAAAATTTTACTAAAGTTGGAATTTGCCTAAGTGTCTATGTATTATTTAACAAAACAAGAGCTTAATCAACACATTAGGTAGGAATCAAGATTCATTACAAAAATTGGATACGTTGTATCCTTATAAGCGAATGTGAAGAAGCAGCACTATTGTGTTGAGGGATAGAGGGAGACAAAAATAGGGAATTAGAGGTACCTCCATAACTATATTACATAGGGGTGATATTTCTGTAACTATATTCCACTGGGGCATAGGAATATTTTTGAGGTAGTCGGCCAAGTTGGGCAATCATCTATCTGGTTTATGTCTATGGATTTTTATAACACTGGTGAACAATAAATCCTTGAGTCATCCATATCTTCCTTTGTAATTTATTGCTAGCACACTTTGATCCATATTTGACATTGAAACCTCTACTTTGATCTTCGAATGGACATCTTTTCATATATAAATTTGATATGAGGGGAACATTTCATCAGCTGATGACTATTAAGTCATGTTCTGTTGATCTAAAAAATATTTGGTTTGCTTGAACTGGAATTCTAACATAAACTTAATCCTCTATTCATGTTATTCGACTCATGAGTTGATCTCACCCTATAAAACTTATGATGATTCACATTACTCATCGATTTTGTTCATGTAATTGATGATTTTTTTGGAATTCTTTATGTTCTTGGAGGAGATGGTACTTCGAGGAAACCACTTGATTTTCATAAATATAGAAACCTACGGATTTCTAAACTATGTGAAGTTTTTCAACTATGGTTTGGCTTGATATTTTGGCTTTCTTATGCTTAACCATGATTGCTTCCAGTTTGTTGTGTTCGATGTGGTCATCACTATGTCTTTACCTTACTTAGTTCACCACCTCACATTTCATAATTATCTAACTCATCATGGACCTTCACTTTTTTAGTTGGTTTATGTAATTGATTTTTGGAGCAATCACCTATTTAATTTTTAGTTGTTCTATTAACTCATGTTATCTTAAACCATATGATTAGGTGGATTCAAGGAAAAACTTGTACTTGGCCTACGTGTCTGTAGTTCTTTGATTGGTCCTTGGATGATTTAGCAAGATTCTCATAAATTCAAGTGATTTCTATCCTATTGGCTTTTTCTTAGATGGAGAACCCACAAGATATTACTTTTAATGTGGTACCACTCCATGCATGTTGTTCGATCGATCGATCTCTGTTGTTCGCTCCTATCGGCTAATCGCTTCCAACCGTAGATCTTCAATTAACCGAATAGGCTTTTATTTTTTCTCCTTAGCAAAATACATAGGTCAAACATCTTTCATAATTTTTATCCATTGGTTGAATGGCCTTAGACATTATTTTCCCATTCAAAATTTTTGATCAAAATTTCTCCATTGTAGCACGTGTGTTGGTCGATCGTTCTTGATCATTGATCCTGTTTTGACTAAATAACCTCAACCACCCATCCTCCTTCAACCAATTAGCCATATCCCACTTTAAATTATGGTCAAATGGCCTTAATTGTCTTCCTCCATTTTTTATTTACTTCAAGGGAGAATATTCATTAACATATTTAGAATTGAGGATTATATATTCGACCATAGGGAAAAACCTACCAAACTTGGACTCCATGAGATTCATTATAATTTTGTACTTGTGATTACTCATGATATAAAGTGATAATGGGGTTAGGCCCTATAAAAATTAAGTGGATAATATATAAATGGTTGTGATGTATATAAACCCTTGGGTGCCCTCAAACTTAGGGATTGTATCTTTATTTTGGCCTTAGGCTCATGATAGACCTTAAGAAAATCAATATTGCAATTACATCGAAAGAAATATATATGGTCGTACAAAGGTTATAAAGAAAATTAAACTTTGGCATACCTTTATAAAACTTCTTTGTTTTGTGCCTCCTTTACCTTGCTTCATATGATAAATCTTGATCATTAATCTTGTTGGATCGAAAGGCCTTTGATCACTTCAATTCGATCGATTGATGCTTTTCATGCCATCTCATCATTCAGTCGAATGCACTTTGGTCCTCTCATATTGGTCGATCAAATGTTCTAAAACTCCATTATTTTTTGGCCAAATGGCCTTGGTCTCATAGATTGCAAATTCTAACCCGACTTAGGAAATTTTTTGGTTTAGAAAAGATATGGATTTTTTTTGGTTTAGGAAAGATATGGAAAAGGGATAAACGGGATCATGAACCTCATAGTTTATTTGTTATGATTAAATTCACCTTAGGTGTATGGTTTAGCACACAAGTATATGGACCTCATGAATTCAACTTAAGTTTAGAAGGCTTAAGGTGGCTATGTGTATAGACCCTCTCATTACACTTAGGCCAAGTTCCATACTTAAAGGGGCCCTAATGTTTATAAGGTTAAGTTTAGCATTTACAAGGACTATGGTTTAGGCCAAAATTAGAAAAAATCAATCTAATGGTGAAGACACCATTGAAATATTATAAAATATTGTGTACCTTGAGTGGCATGATGTCTTTGATTGGATGATCTAACTAGGGTTTTGACCGGTTGTCCTTTTGGAGTTTGAATGGGTTTTCAGTTGACAAATATCATCCATCGACCTCCATTGAGTTCAACCAGTTAATTTGATCCTTTGATGTGCTTTCGATCGATCAAATTCGGTCTTCTTCTTTGCATAAAATTCTCTTGGTTGATCGCTTTTATTTTTTATCAAATACTTCCAAGTGCCAAGGTTAGATGTTGATATTTAGGCATTGACTTTTATTGGGATGTTTGACTTTTTTTGATCAGTTCGTCCGAAGTTGTTGGTATCTGGTCGATCAAATTGCTCTTGATCATTGATCTTTCAATCGATTGCCTTAGACCTTTAGTACTTTTTGTCGGTCATTTTGATCTCTTAATTAGTTGTGTACTTCTTTTCAGTCAAAATGCTTCATGATCTTGTACTTACGAGAAATAATCAATAAACCTTTTAGATCAACAAGGATACATGAAACCTTAGACCTAGTTTGTTGAAACACAATTTATATTTTGAGAAGATGTTGTGGGGAAATTTTTTTTAGAGGAAACCTTAGTGTTAAAACCTTAATATTTTTGACAAACAATTATTTTGAATAGCATTAATCCATCAAAAATTGAGACTATATTTGTTCTTTTAACAACAAAACCAAAAATAGGACTTCACATGACCTTTCAAATTTTGAAAATTAGGGGTCATTTTTAAGTTGGATTTATAGATCCAATACAACATCTGATTGGGACATGTGATGAAAAATTGAAACACTTGAGAACTCTAGACTCTCCAATTTTCAAAAACATAGTTCAAACTAAGACAAATCTAGGTACCAATTATATAAAAAAACTACCTAAAAACTAAAATAAAAGTAAAAGGACTTGAAGAACACAAGCTTATACTGAGAGGGGGGGGTGAACAATATAGGACCTCTTTTAACTTTATCTATCAATACAGCTTTCAAACCATTAACATGCAGAATAAGATAGCAGTAATAACAGCAGTAAAACAATGCACAAAATGCAATCCACAAAGAGACACAGCAATTTACGTGGTTCACCCAAGGTGCGCTACTCCACGAATAAAAATTTTCTTCTAAAAGTTGTATCAAAGTCCTCTGGGGATCCTTCCTGATTACAATTTTTATGATCCTTAGCTCAAAGGAGACACCTTCCCCTAATTTTGCTTTGTTGGTGATCCTCTAGAAGACCTCTATCTCCTTTGCCTATAGCAAGTGGAACTCTATCCACAGAAAACACCTGTCTTCCCTGCTCTGGCTGGAGATCTTTGTCCTCAACTCTGTCACTGCAAAGCTAGTCCTCTTATATGCACCAAACATAGTCCTTCGGTCTGGCACAATTGTCCTCTTCCTCTATTCTTTTTTGCACTTGGTTGAAAACAACTTTTCACTGTCTACGCAACTACAGCAGCATAGTCTTCTCAAATTACAGCAGCACTATCTTCTCAACTTCTGTGAAAACACAGTAGTGCAATCTTTGCAAAATGCAGCAGCACTACCTTCTCAACTTAGTTGTTGCTCTGTTGCACATCCACCACAGCGCAGTCTACGCACACTCTGCTTTCTTTACATAGTCTGTGTAAATACTATAGCACTCGATCGTAGAGCAACTTATGCACCTATGTGCAGCCACAACAGCACCCTCTTCGCATAGGCTGCTTCTCCTTGATCGAACTTCTTCCTACACTCTGCTTTTGCGAAAGTCGCACTTCGAACGCACACTTCGATCGATTCGATATGGCTGCTCTTTGCGCACAGCAGACTTCACTTGTGCAAACTCCACACACATTCAATACATGAAACTCGAAAATAGTCCTCCTTTTATAGCAAGAATTCATGATTAAATTATTGATCTTAGTCGGCTGTATATCCTTAAAACAATCGTCGACTGCACAACCTTACACTTCGTCGACAAAGGTTAACTCTGTCGGCTTCAACCGCCTCTGTTGTTCTATAGATTTCCTAGTGCGAAACTCAAACATGTCGCGATATCGCTACGCCTTTGTCTGTCGTACACCTTGTAAAACTTGTTGTCGTGAAATCGTGACACTACTGCCTGTTGTGTGCCTTCTTTGGTTTGTTGTTGCAAAATCGCTATGCCTTTTGACTTTGCTGATGTCATCATGATTCTTGTCACGAAATTGCGACGCTTTAGTTTGCAAGGCCTTACTCTGCTCTTTTCACAAAATCGTGACACATCTACTTTTTCTGATGTCATCAACAACTCTATCGTGAAATCATGACGCTTTAGACTCCAAAGCCTTCTTCTCAGCTTCTGTCATGAAATCACGACACCTTTGCCTCTTGCTGATGTCATCTGCAACTTTGTTGCAAAATCATGACACTTCTTGCTTCTTCAACCTTTTCTCGGTTTGTACTAGCGAAAATGGAACATGTTGCAAAATCATGACGCTTTCGCTGCCTTAAGCTCTTTTCTACCAACTACTCGTGAAACTGGAACATGTCATGAAATCGTGACGCTTTCGCTGCCTTAAGCACTTTTCTACCAACTGCTCGCGAAACTGGAACATGTCGTAAAATCGCGACGCTTTCGCTGCCTTAAGCACTTTTCTGCCAACTGCTCGTGAAACTGGAACATGTCATGAAATCGCGACGCTTTCGTTGCCTTAAGCACTTTTCTACCAACTGCTCGTGAAACTGGAACATGTCACGAAATCGCGATGCTTTTGCTACCTTAAGCACTTTTCTGCCAACTGCTCGTGAAACTGGAACATGTCACGAAATCGTGACGCTTTCGCTGCCTTAAGAACTTTTCTACCAACTACTCGCGAAACTGGAACATGTCACGAAATCGTGACACTTTCTACATCCGTACAACTTCTTTGAAACCTGTCGCGAAATCGTGACACTTTCTGCAACTCAACACTGCCAACTCAACTTGTCACGAAATCGTGACACTTTCTGCATCCGTACAACTTCATTGAAACTTGTCGCAAAATCGTGACACTTTTGCCTGCTTTGCCTCTGCCTTCCAGCATGTCACAAAATCACGACAAATTTGCCCGAATTTTCTCTCTCCTAAAACATGTCGCGAAATCATGATAGTTTTTCCAGCTTTGCCTCTGCCTTCCAGCATGTTGCAAAATCACGACAGTTTTGCCAGAACTTTCTCTCTCCTCAAACATGTCGCGAAATTGCGATAGTTTTTCCAGCACTTTCTCTCTCCTAAAACATGTCACAAAATCACAACAGTTTTTCCAGCTTTGCCTCTGCCTTCCAGCATGTCGTGAAATCATGACAGTTTTGCCAAAACTTTCTCTCTCCTCAAACATGTCGCGAAATCACGACAGTTTTTCCAGCCGCCTGCATACTTCTTCTTACTTGTTTTTTTCTTGATCTTTTTGCAACTGGGTTACTCTGATTTTCTTGGAGATTTACTGACCAGCTAAAACCTTCATCAAAACACATACTTAGACAGCAAATCAAATTACTTCAAGAACTCCTTGACATCAAAGACAACAACTACCAAGAGCTCTTTTGACATCAATGACAACAACTATACTTGAGCAAAGGCAATGTACTCAAGGTACCCAAAATTGCCAACAATCTTCCCCTTTGTCATTGATGGCAACCCTTAACTAAAAACATATCTCAAGAGCCAAAACTGAGCCAACTGAGAATCTGTATTTGAAGTTTTTGCTCCCCCTGACTTGAAGCTCTTCTCTTCACTTGAAGCACTCCCCCTTACTCATATCTCTCCCCCTTTGTCATCAATGGCAAAGGGTCACCTTTGGGGCTCGGGACTAAGAATGAGTCTCTTAGCTTAGTCCCTCCCCCACATTCTATTAAGGTGAATTAAAACAAGTTTGGGAGTGAAACTCCCATTAGACACTCATCATCATTAATGTCTACTATTTCTTTGTCGGGCCTTCTCTTGAATTCTTTTTCCACATTGTTGTTCTTGTTACTGTTTTGATCCTCGGACCTGTTCATACTGCTGTTCCTATTCCTTTCATCATTCTTGTTTTTCTCCATACCTTGATCCTTGAACCTATCCATATTACTTTTCTTATTTTTGTTGTCATTCCTGTTCTTATCCATGCTTTGATCCTTGGACTTGTTCATACTATTTTTTCTATTCCTGTATCTCGAAAGATTAGCTCTACACTGTCTAGCTAGGTGACCTTCATTGTTGCACTTATAGTAAGTAACAATATTATTTCTTTCAAGCATGGATGTTCTTTGAATCCGTCTGTTCTGACTAACCCAGTTCCTGTTATTTGCCTTGCAGAAAATTGCCTTATGCCCAAATTGTTGACAAGAGTAGCAATACTCTTGAAAGTAATTACGTCTCCTGAAACTGTCATTTACTTTCTTCACTTGAGTCATGCAATGTACAGCCATGTGACCAAATCTGTGACACGCAAAACATGTGTCGTGAAATTTTCTTTTATTCGACTTCTTGGGTCCCGAAATCTTCTTCTTGGCATTCAGAATTCTATTTTTTGTTTCTGCGCATTTATCACTTGCGGACTCATGATCTGAAATACTTTCTTTAATAGAACTCTCTTATTTTTGAAATCTCTTGCTATATTCCCCAACCTGTTTCTTGTGTGGCTCAACAAAACCGAGACCTGTTTTATCTGTTGGATTTCTTTGATTTTTGATAAGAGACTTAACCTTCTTGGAGTTGTCCTGAAATCTGTAGAGTTTATCCTTGTAATCTTTATTTTCTTCTTTCAAAGAAGCCATTTCTTGTTCTAACTCACTATACTCCAGAATTTTAGAATCTAACTCATTCTTGAGTTCTTGTGACTTAGCCATAGAGACTTCAAGATTTTCTATAAGTTCATCTCTCTCCATACAACATTCATCTAATTTAATCTTTAGTCTATCATTCTTCTTTCTTACCTTTTTCAGAACACTAAGAGCATTATTGAGTTCACATTCAAGATCCTCTATTTGATGGCACTTTGAATTATCACGGCCTTTTTCAGATTTCTTATCACTAGAGGTGCTACCTTTTTCAAAAACCATACATGCATCTTCATTGTAGTTTTCTGAAGCATCCTCATACATACTAGTAGCCAAATCATTATTTTTGCAATCATCCTCAAGGTGCCCAAAATTTCCACATCTAAAACATTTCATGATAATGAATTTATGTTTTGGTTCTTCCTCTTTTTCTGAAATGAACAACATCTCATTTTCATCATCACTAGAAGAACTTTCACTATCACTGCTAGAACACTTACTTGCTTTGTCTAAGTATAAGCTCTTCTTATTCTTGTGAGAATGCCTCTTTCCATGATTGTTGTACTCATATTTGCTTTTCTTGTGATTGTTGTACTCATCTTTGCTCTTTTTGTAAAACCTGTACTTTTCAGAATCCTTGCTCTTAACATCCTGTATATCTTCATCACTTTCATCTTTGGAAATAGTACAGTCAGTAGCATAATGACCATACTTTCCACAGTTGAAACATCTTATGTTTTTCTTGCTTTTGTGCTTTCTAGAGAATTTGCCTTTCTTGTTGTAATATGCTTCTTCCTCACTAGAAGACTCATCACTTTCTTGAATCTGTTTGCCTTTTGATTTCTTGGTAGCTTTGAAAGCTGCCTCTTTCTTTATGTCAATGTTCACTTGAGTTCTTAGCTCAAAAGCTGCAAGAATACTATGGAGCTCATCCTTTTTCAACTTATCTAAATCTTTAGCTTCCTCAATAGCAGAAATCTTTTCACTAAATATTTTAGGAAGAGATCTTAAAATCTTATCACACACATCATTTTCAGCAAGTTCAAGACCTAAGTCTTTCATGGAGTTTACAATTTCATCCATCCGAAGCATATAGTCACTAATATTTTCATCATCATTCATCTTGAGTTGTTCAAACATACCTTTAAAATGTCTCAATTTGGCCTTTCGAACATTTGCATCACCTGTATGAACAACCTGCAATTGTTTCCACATTTCACTAGCTGTCTTGTAGTGAATAACTTTTGTGAGATCTACCTTTTGTAAACCCTTCAGGATAGCGTTCATGGCTTTTGAGTTGTTGTGATGTAGAAGCCTGTCTTCTTTAGTGTAAGGACCATTTGCAAGAATGGTGTACCCATCTTCAATAACCTCCCATACCTCATTACCAAGTGCCATTAGATAGACTTTCATTCTTGCACTCCATAGGCCAAAATCTGATCCATCAAGAATAGGTGTTGCATTGCCACTTGAGTAGTCCATTGTGTTCTTTGCAAACTTTTCCTTCAAGCTGTTAAACTTTTTGAAGGCACTTGCTCTGATACCAATTGAATAACATAAGCTTATATTGAGAGGGGGGGTGAACAGTATAAGACCTCTTTTAACTTTATCTATCAATACAAACTTTCAAACCATTAACATGCAGAATAAGATAGCAGTAATAACAGCAGTAAAACAATGCACAAAATGCAATCCACAAAGAGACACAACAATTTACGTGGTTCACCCAAGGTGGGCTACTCCACGGATAAAAATTTTCTTCTAAAAGTTGTATCAAAGTCCTCTGGGAATCCTTCCCGATTACAATGTTTATGAGCCTCAGCTCAAAGGAGACACCTTCTCCTAATTCTGCTTTGTTGGTGATCCTCTAGAAGACCTCTATCTCCTTTGCCCTTAGCAAGTGGAACTCTATCCATAGAAAACACATGTCTTCCTTGCTCTGGCTAGAGATCTCTGTCCTCAACTCTGTCACTGCAAATCTGGTCCTCTTATCTGCACCAAACACAATCCTTTAGTCTGGCACAATTGTCCTCTTCCTCTATTTTTTTTTGCACTTGGTTGAAAACAACTTTTCATTGCCTGCGCAACTACAGCAGCACAGTCTTCTCAAATTATAGCAGCACTATCTTCTCAACTTCTGTGAAAACACAGTAGTGCAATCTTCGCAAAATACAGCAACACTACCTTCTCAACTTAGCTTTTGCTCTGTTGCACATCCATCGCAGCGCAGTCTACGCACACTCTACTTTCTTTACATAGTCTGTGTAAATACTGCAACACTCGATCGCACAACAACTTATGCGCCTATGTGCAGCCACAACAGCTCCCTCTTCGCACAGTCTGCTTCTCCTTGATCGAACTTCTTCCTACACTCTGCTTCTACGAAAGTCACACTTCGAACGCACACTTCGATCGATTCGATACGACTGCTCTTTGCGCACAACAGACTTCACTTGCACAAACTCCACACACATTCAATACATGAAACTCGAAAACAGTCCTCCTTTTATAGCAAGAATTCATGATTAAATTCTTGATCTTAGTCGGCTGTATATCCTTAAAACAATCGTCGGCTGCACAACCTTACACTTCGTCGACAAAGGTTAACTCCGTCGGCTTCAACCGCCTCTGTTGTTCTGTAGCTTTCCTAGCATGAAACTCAAACATGTCACGATATCGCTATGCCTTTGTCTGTCATACACCTTGTAATACTTGTTGTCGCAAAATCGTGACACTACTTCCTGTTGTGCGCCTTCTTTGGTTTGTTGTCGTGAAATCGCTATGCCTTCTGACTTTGCTGACGTCATCATGATTCTTGTCATGAAATCATGACGCTTTAGTCTGTAAGGCCTTACTCTCTGCTCTTGTCACAAAATTGTGACACATCTACTTTTGCTGACGTCATCAGCAACTTTGTTGCGAAATTGTGATGCTTTAGACTCCAAAGCCTTCTTCTCAGCTTCTGTCGCAAAATCGTGACACCTTTGCCTCTTGCTGACGTCATCTGCAACTTTGTCATGAAATCGTGACACTTCTTGCTTCTTCAACCTTTTCTCAGTTTGTACTAGCAAAAATGGAACATGTCATGAAATCGTGATGCTTTCGCTACCTTAAGCTCTTTTCTGCGAACTGCTCACGAAACTGGAACATGTCGTGAAATCGCGACACTTTTGCTGCCTTAAGCATTTTTTTTCAACTGCTCGCGAAACTAGAACATGTCACGAAATCGTGATGCTTTCGCTGCCTTAAGCACTTTTCTGCCAACTACTTGCGAAACTGGAACATGTCGCAAAATCGCGATGCTTTCGCTGCCTTAAGCACTTTTCTGCCAACTGCTCATGAAACTGGAACATGTCGTGAAATCGCAACACTTTCTGCATCCGTACAACTTCTTTGAAACTTGTCACGAAATCGCGACACTTTCTGCAACTCAACACTGCCAACTCAACTTGTTGTGAAATCACGACACTTTCTGCATCCATACAACTTCATTGAAACTTGTCGTGAAATCGTGACACTTTTGCCTGCTTTGCCTCTGCCTTCCAGCATGTCGCGAAATCACGACAGATTTGCCCAAACTTTCTCTCTCCTAAAACATGTCACGAAATTGCGACATTTTTGCCAGCTTTACCTCTGCCTTCTAGCATGTCGCGAAATCGTGACAATTTTGCCAAAACTTTCTCTCTTCTCAAACATGTCGCGAAATCGTGACAGTTTTTCCAGCACTTTCTCTCTCCTAAAACATGTCCCAAAATCGCAACAGTTTTGCCAGCTTTGCCTCTGCCTTCCAGCATGTCATGAAATCGTGACAGTTTTGCCAAAACTTTCTCTCTCCTCAAACATGTCGCAAAATCGCGACAGTTTTTCCAGCCGCTTGCATACTTCTTCTTACTTGTTTTTTTCTTGATCTTTTTGCAACTGGGCTACTATGATTTTCTTGGAGATTTACTGACCAGCTGAAACCTTCATCAAAACACATACTTAGACAACAAATCAAATTGCTTCAAGAACTCCTTGACATCAAAGACAACAACTACCAAGAGCTCTTTTGACATCAATGACAACTATACTTGAGCAAAGGTAACGTACTCAAGGTACCCAAAATTGCCAACAGGACTTATTCCTAGCTTTCACTCACTAGAATCAAAAGACTTAGTTTAAAGTGAAATGAGTTGTTGCTTATGAAATACAAATTGTTTAGGAATGCATTAAGGGAGAGTTAGACAAAAATATTTAGAGGTTACTGTTGTATTATACCTCGACCTGAACTACATGTTTGTATATTCATTTACTTTCCTTGCTCAATCAAAAATCTTATCATCTTGGCAGGAGTTAAGCCTATTAAATATTTCACTCTTGAAAGATATTTGCCTTTGCATTGCTCCACAGCCAAACAAGCATTTATAACTCCAGTGGATATGACCTTGATTCCCTCTAGACCTGCTCTACTACTAGTTAGGCATCTATAGCCTCGATAGAGGTTATATAGATAGCCCAAGTACCTATCCACTTTGCATTATTTATATTTTTCTCCTTGATTCATAAGAATTAAGCTGAATTGCAAATATTGAGTGTGCATTATGGATTAGGGACCTGTAAAGCTAAAAAAAATGTAGATATTTTGAGCTAAAAATCCTACCAATGATGAATCCATCCTAGTGATCTTGGAATGAATTTAATATTTATGGGAAATGTGAAGCCTTGGCATAATGTTGCAGTATTTTCTAACTTCACCTATTTTGGCTCTAGGGTTGTCTAGATAGTCTGACCCATAACTCGTTAGCATCATCTATATTTAATCTAAATTCTTCTTCTTCAAATGATTAAGAACCAATCAAAATAGGATAGACAACAAAATAATGATAATAAAAACTCACAATGTAAATCTAACATCTTATAGTGACCGAAAACATGAAATAAAAAGGACACACATCAAAAATTTACCTAACTAGACTTTGATCAAATTTAAAATGGTGGTTTGAAATTCTTTTATTCATTTTTTTTTGCAAATAGGACATTTTATTCTCTCCTAACCCCATCGCAGGGGTAGTATAGTTTTAGGTGTTGGCCATTTATCAAAATTCCAAGGTCTACAACCTGTAAGTGTACAAACCAACAATCTAAACTATTTTATAGGGTCCTAACCACTTAGTTTCAAGCTTACCTTTCTCTTCATGTCTTTCATTTTTTGGGTCCTAGTAAATGACTATATCTCCTTCGAAAAATGGTATACCTTTAGCTTTCTTGTTGAAAATTTGTACTATCTTTTGAGTTTGTTTAGTCTATCATTCTATCTAGGGCTTATCTTCTTTATTCTTGTAAAAGTGCAATTTTGTCTTATCTTATTTGCAGGGCATTATGATTTTCCTAATATTGAAGTAACAAGGACATGGTTATTCTTTCGATCGGAGGGGGAAAAAGGAATTTTTCTCCAAACACCATCTCATATGGGGTTTTAGTTGTGTTTCTCTTAATAGATAACTTATCTACCCATAGAGCAAATTTCAACTCAGTATCCCACCCCTTTTATTTTTACCTAATAACCTTTTGATCCTTGTTATTAGATTTTTATTAGATGACTTGACTAGGCCATTGCTCTGAAGGTAATAATTCATAGAATGAGAAATTTCTATGCTATATTTAGCACAAAATTCTATCATTTCGAAGGATATGAAGTACTTACCATTATCAATTACCAATTTTTTTAGGACTCCAAATCTTGTTAGAATGTTTTCCTCTAAATAATTTATGACTACCTCAGTTGAATTTTTTAGAGGGGTTTCCTCCACTCACTTTGTAAAATAGTTTGTTGATGTGATGATCCATTTATTTCTACATGAGGGATTGGGGTTTATTTCATAGATGAGGTCAATCCCCCATTGTGTAAAAGGTGCTTCTATGATTATTGGATTAAGGGGTACTGCTGCTAAATATTTCTTTCCTACAAAAACTTGGCAGCTATGACAACCTCTCACATATTGATGAATATATTTGAATAAATAAAACCAGTAATAACTTGCTCTCATGATTTTATTTGTAGTGGATTTTAGTGCAAAGTGACCTTTGCAGAATCCACCATGTTATTTTTTCATTACATATAGGACCTCTTTTTCAAAAAGGTAGAGAAATAATACTCCATCTGGATGCCTTGAGTAAAGTTTACCTTTTTGGACATAGTATTTCTGAGTTTGTTTTTTAACTGGCCTCATTTTATTTGTAAACATGCCTCTGCGGAAAGACAAGGTTTGAAGATACATTAAGATGTCATCATACCATTTGCATTCAACATTGTTTTTTCTTCTGATTTCGTGCATTTCATAAACTATGACAATGTTGTTCGTATCTTCCCCTTCTTTATTAGCTAAATATGTTTCTAAATCTTATCCTCTAATGATCTTAATTCATTTGAATTCTATATCATATTACAATAAATTGACCATCCACCTAGTAGGACTACCTATAGGTTATGATTGGGTGAAAACATATTTAATAGCTATAAAAGGGACACAACATATAATCTTGTTTGATCCAAAAATACCTTTGAAATATTCAAGTGCGTGTATTATTGCATAAGCCTTTTTTATATCATTTTGAATTTCAATTGGGATCCTTTTAGTCCAATACTCATAAATGCTATTGGCCTTTCATTTTTTTCATCATCCTTTTGGGAAAGGACTATGGTAATGGTATGTTCTAAAGCAAATGAGTATATATTAAAATATTTAGAGTAATCAAGATAGTTTAGCATTAGGGCTATGGTAATGGCATCTTTGATTTTCTTAAAAGCTCTTATATTCTCCTCTATCCACTTTATGTCAGCATCTTTCTTTATCACATCATTAATTGGTTTAGCTATCTCAACAAAATTTGGCACAAACCTTCTTATGAAGTTAATTTTTCAAAATAAATATCTAACTCCTTTAAGGTTCTTATGAGAAGGAATTTTAGCAATAGACTCTACCCTTTGAGGATCAATACTTATCGCTTTTTCTAAAACTATATGGCCTAATAATTTTCCTTGCGTTTCTCCAAATATACATTTTTTTGGTACAAAGATATTCCATATTCTTTGCATCTGGAAAATACTATGGCTAAATGTTCAAGATGATCTTCTGGACTTTTTGAAAATATTGTTATGTCATCTAAGTAGACAAAAACTATCTTAAATATTAAACCCTTAAAAGCAAATTCCATGACCCTCTAGAATGTTGCACCTTCATTCATTAACCCAAATGACATTCTTAGGTATTCAAAGGTTCCCCAAGGAGTTGTGAAAGCAGTTTTATGTTTTTCTTCAAGATTAACCTGAATTTGGTTATGTATTGAGAATCCATCCAATAATGACATCTTGGCTGAGCCAACTAATACCTGTAGTTGATGTTCTATATTAGGAAGAGGGTAGTTATCTTTAAGTGAACTTTTATTTAAGTTTTTGAAGTCAATGCAAAGTTTGATTTCTCCATTTTTCTTCCTCATAGGTACTAAGTTTACTATCCAAGAGGAGAATTTAATTTTTCTAACTATCTTTGCATCCAGTAGCTTTTGAACTTCTTTTTGCATGACTAGATGTAAAGTAGGGTTAAAATTTCTTTGCTTTTGCCTAAATAGCTTTGCATCTTATTTAAGAGGGATGATATGAGTCATGACATTAGTATCAAATGTTTTTAGATCTTCGTAACTCCAAGCAAAAGCTTCCTTGTTTTTCTTTAGAAAACTAATATATTTCTATTTTTCCTTCATTGGCAAAGCTTTATCAATTTTAACTATTATGGGCTCTTCATCTGTTCTAATGTTCACATCATCAACTTCTATCTCTTTGAAGAGTGGTTTATATGCTTTGTCAAAATCATCAAATAATATTTCTAAAGAAACTAATCCCTTAGGAATTCTATTCGCTTTAAGTTGAATTACTTCTACAAGTTCTCCAATTATATACTTCAACTTTTCTTCATCCTCCTCTTCACATATCATATTGGCATACTAGTTTTGGAGAGTCATAAAATCTTTAATATCTATATCATCTTGAAATACTTGTAGGTAAACAATTTTATTAGGCACAAAAGGTATATAAATAGAAATAGTGGGAAATATTCTCATATATTTCGTGTCAATTTTGGGATAGTTTGCACCCAAAGAATTCATTGCTAACAGATCAATGATGTGATTTTGTTCTCTAGGAATGTATGAAATATTAAATGCTATAAATTTATCAATTTCATCTAATGTTGGTTGTATTGTTTTAACCTAGAAATGTTGGTTGTATTGTTTTAACCTAGGATGTTTGGTTTGATATTTACCTTTAATTTTTTTAATAATCAATTATACATCTCCAGTGATAGTCAGGAAAATATACCCAGTTATTTTGCTTTTCTTAGTCCTAACAGTAAGGCTTCGTATTCAGCCATATTATTGGTGCAAGAAAATTCTAAACTATAAGGGATTCCTAGATAGTTACCCTTAATGTTCATTAAATTTGTTCCTACACTTGCTCTTGTTTGAGACTATGCCCCATCAAATGTAATTATCCACATCACTGGATCCATATCCTTTGCATTATGAACTTCCATTAGGAACAAAGAATGCCAAATTGACTATACCCCTATTTTATTTTCTTCTACGGAGTTCACTAAATTAACCATAGTGTCATATGATTTTATCAACTCAACTGAATACTTGTTAAATGGTTATCTCCTAAACGTAATGTTTTCTTTTTTGGATATGGGGATGGTGGTGTAAGACCAATCTAATTGAATAGAACCACCCAACTGTTCTTCCCAATGTCTTCTTAGCAGTAAATAAAATAAAGGGTCTATATCTACCATTGCAATGTCCATTACTATACCCTTTTTGGGATATTGATCTAGAAATACAAGAAGTCCAGTATTATCCTTACACAAGGTATTTTCCTACTATCCATTACTAACACAGGTGGAGAATCCCTTGTGAAAATTTACCCTAATTGATATGTTATCTGTTTAGGCAGATATTACAATACACACCACTATCAAGCATACAATTGTGGATGACATATATTTCTTTTGAATCTGAATTTTATCTAAGGGAGACATAGAATCATCTAACAAATGAGGGTATACTAGTATCATGGTTAGTGTGTTTAATTGCATTACAAGATTGATTTATTTTTGTTCTATCAACCCAAAGGCTTTACAGACTTGTTCTCTGTATTTTTTGACTTTCATTAACTCATAAAAAGTTATATTAACCTTCTACCTACTTAATTCTAAATCAGAATCAATTCTATTTTCCTGACATCAAGTGTTTTTATACATTCCTCTCTTTGTAATTCTTCTTCTATTTCTACTGTTTCAAGAATAACTCTTTTTTATTTATTTTTATATATATTTTTATTTGTATTAGACTATCCTTTCATCTCACTAGATGATTCTTTATCAGTTTTGTTTGGGATAGTTTTGCTTATTAAATTCAAATCATGTGTTACCTCTAACCCCTCTACTTCTTGAGTTGTTGGGATTAATTTCCCTTGTTTTATACTTTTATACCTAGAATCATATGACCTTTGCAATATTTTCGTATTTTCTACTACTAGATTTTAGGACAATGATTTGAGGCATACAAATCCATGTTTTCTTCAAATAACATTTCTCTATATTCATCCTCTTGAGTCTAGCATTCATTAATTCTTATATATTCTTCAAACTCATCATCTAAATCTATATTATTATGCATACCTAGGTATACTCCACAACCATATGGATTATGGGGTGCATCACAAGCTAAACAGTAATAAGGGAAATTTTCTATAATATTAATTGAAGGTATAAGATTTGGGATAGAGTCTTGATCCTTTTTAGATTCTTTTTTCCTCCAATTATTTCTATTATTTATATTTCTATTTCCTTCATCATAATTGCTATTACCCTAATTTTTGTCAAAATTTCTCCTAAATGATGGCCTATTGTCTTTTTTATGTTTATCTACTGGACGGTGTGAAGATTTTCTAGCACTATATTTGTTCCTTTATATCTTGGCTAGCCTATTGTTCATCATATTAAATATTTCAGTCATTTGATTTGATAATTTCTCCATAGGATTTTGTTCTATTCTTTTTTACAAATTGAATCCTATTTTTTTTTGTTTTCTATTGGTTTGACTCGCCTCTAGAGAGTATGGTTTCATTTTTCCACTATCTAACATGTTTCATTCTATTTCTATAGCTTTATCCATGCATAAATCTATGGTAGCTACTTGTTCCTATCTTAATTCATAGTTAAATTCTCCTAGGAAGGCATTCTTATAAAAGCATATGGATTGTACATCATTTGGTATTAAGGTGATGGGCATTTTATTTCTTGTTTTAGAATTTATCTTGTTAAAATCACTCACTATCTCATTTTCCTTCTTTTTCATGGTTGCCAAGTTTGTTAGGAGTGAATGTTCATCTTTTCTCTCTCCAAACTTTTTGCAAAAACAAATAGTTTCCATTTTGGAAAAATCAGCAATATCAATATTCGAAAGGGTGTTAAACCATTCTCTAGAATCCTTATATAAGGTCTAAAGAAACAATATTAAAACTACATCTTCATCTTCAGCCTTGAGACTATCCATAACATACAAGAAACTCTTAATATGGTCTTCTCCTATGACTGCATTATTCCCTTGAAATTTTAGAAAATACTTATGTGCATTACTAGGAAGGTCATGCACTACTGGAGGTAATTGAAAGGGCATGTATCTATTTTTTTGCCATAATTAGATGTTCTAGTTATTATGGGGAGGAAGATTGACCATATTTACTACTAGGGGAGTTTTAATTGGTTTTTTTGGAATTTTTGAGTAGTTGTGTTGTCATTGATGTCAAGAGTCAGTGTCAGTGATCAGTGCAAGGATTTGGCAAAAGGAGGGTTAAAATATTTATATTTTAAGCCCAAGAGATTTGGTGTAAAAGCGTCACATGATTGGTCAAAAGGTTGGTTAAATAACCTGAAAGGAAGATACCTAGGCCCAAAGGAAATAATATTATAATATTTATTATTATAATATTAAGTGTTAAGATAATGCCTAAGGTTATTTATAAATTATTTATAATATTTATATTATAAATTAATTTATAAACTAAATTATTTAAACCCTAAGTGAGGGTTGGGCACAAAAACATTTAAATAAATTTCCCCCCATCGACGTTCGAAGCAAAAGGAGTATGGTATTTATACCATAAAGTTTATAACATTATGTTAAGTCTCCGAATAATGCATGTGCAAATATTGGCAAACGTTTTTTATGTGAATTTGTGAGCACATAAGGCAAGAGGCTTTTATTTTTAAAAGCGATATAAATCAAGGAGGATAAATTAAATAAGGCTCAAAGCCTTATCACCAACCATGTGGTTGGGCTAGTGGCAAGGCTTGGCAGCGTAGATTTTTGGGCGAGTGGAGGTCTTACATTCGAGTCCTGATAGTAGCGAAGGGGTAAAGTTTTATTTATTGGTATTGATGCCAAGAGGAGGAATAAAGCGCACAAGGTGCTTTTGTGTCTCAAGTGAGCACCTCACGACAGTTAGGCTACAACTAGGGCACTGGTGGCAACGTGACAGGGGATCGAATCCCACTGAGGCAGCGTGCGCAAAAGGTACTAAATTTTTTAAATTTTAATAAATTGTGTTTGATCAAAGTTGACAGTATATGCCTTGTGGAGATATAAGGTGGTTGAAATAAATATTATTTTTTCCATGGTTGAAGGTATAAAATAATTTAAATTTTGGTTTAAAAGGTGCATTGGAATATTTATGAATGGTGGTTATAATTTTGAAAATGCATTTTGATGAGTAGGGAGATATAAGGAAGTAATTTTGATTATTCTATGCATTAAATTTATGAAGGAAGTTAGAGTGAATTATTGAGAAGTGAATTATTGGAAGTCATTGTTGATTATGTTTTAAGTGTGCTAATTTGGAGATAATAAGGTGTATTTGAGACTTGATATTTTATTGTATTTCTTGAATGGTGAAATAAATTATTGAGGTGAATATTTGTGTGAAGATTTTGAGATAGGCTGTTGCTATCTAACCTTGAACTTGGCAAGAGGATTTGTTGTGAGTAAAACAGGTTTTGAAGATATATCTCCATCAAAACAAAAGGTATGGGCAAATCATATTTTGATTAGAGTGTGGTTGACTTGAATATTGTGAAATGCAAAGGTGGAGTGAAAAGGATTGTTTGATAAGCATTGTTGGAAATGTTTGAGTGAGTTTTTATATGCATGATTGGTGAATATTTAAGAGAACATTTGAGTTAGATATTGAGGATTGGTTGAGTTAGGGTTTGAGACTCACATTGTGCATTTTGGTTGGAAGTAGTGTGAAACACTTGATTAGGGTTTGTAAGCAAGTTGTGTTTCATTGAGTGAATGATTGAGTAAAGTTGATTGAGCATTGGTTTTGAGTGATATTGAAAGTGAATGTGCAAACATTAGAAATTAGATTTGTGAAAGTGACAAACTTAATGATTGAGTAGAACATATTGAGTTTTTGATAGAGTACATAATTTTCTATATATTCCAAAAGTTAAAATAATTCTAAATAGAATATGTTTAAACTACTTCAAGCTAAATAAATTACTTTGAAGATTATCCAAAGCAATTGATAGCATTGTGTGCAAGAATTGAGATTGATTGAGATATCTTGAGAGCATATTGAGCAAGTTCTTGAGATAACATGAAGGAAAATTTGAGGTAAGTCTTGGTGAAGACTTGTAGATAAATTTGAGGTAAGTCTTGGTGAAGACTTGTAGGCAGATTTGAGGTAAGTCTTGGTGAAGACTTGTAGACAAATTTGAGGCAAGTCTTGGTGAACACTTGTAGAAATATTTGAGGTAAGTCTTGGTGAAGACTTGTAGAAAGATTTGCGGTAAGTCTTGGTGAAGACTTGTAGAAAGATTTGAGGCAAGTATTGGTGAAGACTTGTAAGTAGATTTGAGGCAAGTCTTGATAAAGACTTGTAGGTAGATTTGAGGTAAGTCTTGGTGAAGACTTGTAGGCATATTTGAGCAAGTCTTGGTGAAGACTTGAAACAACATTGTGAGTAGATTTGATTGATTGATTTTTTCAAGATTTGTGCTAAGGCTTTTGGGTAAATCTAAGTAGAGTTGATTTGTGATTAGACCAAGCTTTGTGTTAAGGCTTGAGGATATATTTGAGAATAGAGTTTAGTGTATATTTGTGAGTAGATTTATGCTAGACTTGAGATAGAGTTAGAGCAAATTTGTACTAGACTGAGGATAGTGTTTGGTGCAAATTTAAGATAGAGTTGAGAGAAATATTTGGAGATGACAAAGCAGAGGATGGTAGTCTCTAGTGGATAAAGATCCATTAGCTAGGTAAGTGTGAGTGAGGATAAATTTATTCTATGGAGAGAGATCCACAAGCCAGTGCAGTATAGACAATAGTCTTCTATAATGTCATCAGCCAGAGCAGAGGAGATTGGTGTATCCTATGGATAGAGTTCCATGAACCAGAGAAAAGGGGAAAGAGTTCTCTTGTGGAGTGTGATCCGTGAAGTAGCCAAGAAGATAGAGTTCTTCTGTGATCTACAAATCAATTGAGGAGAAAACGTTCTCTTGGGTCAAGTTCCATGAACCAGAGAAAAGGGGAAATATTTCTCCTATGGATAGAGATCCACAAAGTAGAGCATGAGGGGATTGGTATCTCCTTTGGACAGAGGTCCATAAACATTGTAATATAGAAGGATTCCCAAGAGATTTGTTGAGAAAATTTTAGTGAAATATTTTCTTTGTGGAGTAGCCCACATTGGGTAAACCATGTTAAATTGGTGTCTCTATTGTGTGTGATGATTTATGTATTGCTTTGATTACTGTTGTTGATATTACCATTGATTATATTTAATAATATTGTTTGGAAAAGAAAAGAAAAAGTTGGTATTATACTGTTCACCCCCCCCTCTCAGTATAAGCTTGTGTTCTTCAAGTTTTATAGCAATAACAACAGGTGGTGTAGTTTTAATTCTAGTAGCAATAGTAGTAGGTGTATAAAAAATGTCTACAATAATATTATTTTTAGATAGATTATTATATATAGCAATATTATCATAATCTTCTCTAGAAATAGAACTTCCTAGTGATGAGCTAGAATTATGAGTCTTGAAGAGTACCTCTGGGTTAGAGAATTTTTGATATATCTAATGAGCAGTTCTCCTTGTTTATGCTAGCACAATATGTTCCTTCTTTGATTTCTTGATTTTTTTCTTTTGGGTTCAACCAGTTAGAGTCACCAGCACAGTGGGTGCAAAAAGAACAAATATTATGGTCAAGATTGCACAACCTATATCACTCTTAATCTCTTAGGGTGTACTTCTTGGGAAGAATATTTTCAAGAAACAAGAAGAAATTTAAAAATAAAGAAAGTTCTTATGACCTTTAAAATCTTGAAAAGGAAATTGAAAACTGTGGATGTACATGGGAAATAAATTTAGAAAATATTCAAAATTGAAAACTGGGTATTCTCTATCCCCTACAGGTCGATTGTTGCCAATACAGATTTTTTTTTCAAATTCTCATTGTTGGAAATAATCTTAAATATTCAAGAATCGTTCCTTGGCAATGATGCCATTAAACTGTTGGATATTTTTCTAACATCCTTGGGATTCACTTATCACTCTACAAGAAAACTTGATTCCAATCAGCAATTACAGACTCTAGTATACATACCTCTTTATTTTGGAAAAATATTTGTCTTACAAACTCCTGATAGACCAAAGTGGGTAAGGATACCCCTGAGATAAAGGAATCATCCCTTCCCCGGAGTCTGATGAAGAAAATTCTTCCTTAAGTCCCAGTCCTAAAATTTCTAGACCTAAGAGGAAGGAGAAAAATGACGAACATATTCATAAATTCAACATAAAAAAAATGTCAAGGTTGATAGTACGCATGTTAGATGTTCCCATAGGCTCGAGCTTAAATAAATTTCTGAAACCCCTCCTTCCACGTATGTTAAACCTACAAAGGATCATTCCAATTCACCTGATATTGTGGAGAACTACCTTCATAAACTTGCTATCCAGGCAACCTCTGCCACAATTGATCATCTGGAAACAACCCACATGGCCATTGGTAAAGCAATTTCAAGGTTAAAGGATCAACGCCAAGCTCTCAGTCTCTTATTCTTTTGTGATACATTTGAGTACATTCCTGCCTTTTTCGTTTTTGAGGGTCCTTATGATGCCAAAGGTGATGGCAAAGATGAGGACCTGGTGGAGATTGCTAAGGAAGCGTGCATTGATGATTTGAAGGATGTTCCAAAGGATGCACTGAAGGATGATGCAAAGGATACCACACTGGAAATTGTTGTCGCTTCTCCTATGCATACTAACATTCCTCTCTAAGCGAGGATGTGGTTCCACCTGCTACTGTCTTTTTCTCGTTCCTTTGGTCTGAAGGTTTTGGTTTGGTTTAGTCTTGCTGGTTGTAGGCATGTTTCTTTTTTTTCCTTTCTGTCTGAGGTTGGCTTCTTTTTGTTGTAGTAGGATTTTTTCCTCTTTGTTGTGTTCCTTTCAGGTTTCCTCTTGTGTTCCTCTTCTTGTTTCGTTGTTGTACAAGGCATTGGGGCGCCTTTCAAATGCCCTCTTTTGTTAATTAAAATTTTTAACTTACCAAAAAAAAGGATATCCCTAAGATGAACTTAAATATTTAACCATTTATATTCATGCTCTTCCAGATTCATAACAAAAATTGAAAGTTCTATTAATTTGACCAAGCTTAAACAACAACAGTTAGTTATGCCTTATGTATGACCGGTGCCTTAATCTATTGAGCCATTATAGAAAAATTCAATATAGTTTTAATATGATAGAAAAACAAGAAAGAATAAATTGATATAATTATGTTCATTTGAATATCATAACAAACATAACCATTTACCAACAAAATAAAGCGTTTATTATACGTTCAAATAATGTAACGTATAATAAATACAACACACAAGACTAAAAAAAAGAATATATGAGGGTAGAAGCCTGAAATTGTATTAATATCAATGGGTTTGTTTACAATGAGAGATGACATGAATTTTCGATAATGCTCTTTCAGATTAATACAATAAATTCTCCCATCTATCCATTCCAATATGGTAAAAACATAACCTTCAGACCTCTGATTCACTAGTTGCAAATAATCTCAGTTCATGAATACTTCCCTATCAAAACCTACACAAAAATGGGAGGAATGAGGGATGACAAGAAACAAGACACAAAGGAATACAATGACAGAACAAAGGGGCACTCAAGTATACCTTTAGAAAAAATATGCTATGCAAAAGCTTGATCTTGAATTATGGTTGTGGTTGTTCTTCTTATAGCCGATGGCTTTGTAACTATCAAAACTACTCCAATCTGGACCCTCCACTTGTCGCCATCTCCTACCTGTTACTAGTCAGGTGTATTATAGTCTAATATTAGCTATCTCAAAATTAAAATGACTGTTAGTAGATCAAGAACTTTATTCTAGCTATCATGCACTTTTGGATCTTATGTTGTCTTGTCCTTGTGTTTTTTCTTCCTTTGATCTTATTTACTGTTCCTATAGTGAGCCCTTTTCTAACTAGATGTAGATACCTTTATCCTAAATAATTTTATGATTTTGACATTGATTACTAAAACAAAAAAATGTTACTGTGACTTTGTGCTTTATGGTTGGCCATCTTGACTCTCAGACTTGCAATTCAACTTTTCAGTCTTTCACCTAAAATTTTTACTAAAGTGAAATGACTTCACCTAGATTTTGGTGTATTCTTTAACTAAACAAGAGTTTAATCAACACATTAGGTAGGAAGTAAGGATTCATTACAAAAATTGGATACGTTGTATTCTTATAAGTGGATGCAAAGAAGCATCACTATTGTGTTGAAGGATAGAGGAAGATAAAAAAGGGAATTGGAGGTACACAAATTAAGGAAAGCACTAACAACATGGTACCTCCATAACTATATTCTATTATAATAACAAATTATATCCTAAGTTGTTACTAGGATAATTTGTGTGGCTGAGATTAGCTCAGTTAGTTATGATCCAATGGATCAGATTGTATGTCTTTGCTATTTAAGCAAGGCTCCTTTCAATGAATAATATCAAGTATTTTACTTTTCTAACATGGTATCAAAGCAGGCCTTCCCTGCCTTGTGAGCCTAAGGAGCTTTTCCTCATGGAGG
Organism: Wollemia nobilis; assembly: GCA_028583015.1. NCBI lineage: Eukaryota > Viridiplantae > Streptophyta > Pinopsida > Araucariales > Araucariaceae > Wollemia > Wollemia nobilis. The sequence goes on along the minus strand of JAQPPZ010000521.1, from coordinate 12,080,834 downwards.
GATTTCCCTCATGGAAATCGCCCCCTTATTTCTTCTTCCCCATTATCTTTTTTTTTCTAAAATACCGAGGGAGTATGCTCTTCATCTCTTTTGATGGATGGTTGAAGAAAAAAACTGCAGTTTGGGAGATCATTTTATTTTTCTTAATTTTCTAGGTTTGCAGTCTTATACTGTAGATCTGGGTTTGTAAAACAGTTTTTTTTGCTGTGAAAAAGTTTTTATGGGTCTTGTTCTTGCCAAGAGGATCTGGTCCAAATCTGATGAGGAGACCATATTCTCCATTTTTTTTGGTGCATCGAATAATTTCTTGCTCTATAAATGGCTGCATCTGCTCTTTCGTGTCCTCCTTGTGTGAGATCATTTTGCAGAATAGCCCGATGGAGCAGGAGCAAATCAAAACGAGGTTTTGGTGCTTTAATGGAAGAATATGGCAGTAATGGTGCTATGTGCTGTAGCAGATTTTTCTGCCACTGGCCGCGATCATGTTCTGATTCTAGAACTTCTCAGACTCCAGCCATCACACTCTTGGTTTTGCAGTCGCTGTGGAGGTCGCAAAAATGGTGGACGAGTTACAGCCATTTACAGCCTGCACGGTGCTTGAGCCCTTGCTTTTCAGGAGCGCTGCATGGGAAATATTTTTTTTTTCATAGAATTTTGGTATTTCAATAAGCACCAAGATATTTTGGCTTGCCAGGTGATTCAGCGCCCCCAACAACATCACCTCAACCACCACCGAGTAGTCTGTATTTCAAATTATTTTGGTTCAGACATTGTAAATTAAATAAGTATATAAAGATAGTCCCAGGTCTTATATTGCATGACTGAACATTCCAGTTGATGTAACTTGTAGGCAAATCTTCAAAGAGAGTAGCAGTATTTGGTTCTGCCAAGAGACCTACACAAAGGTATTTTCAAACGCTGAAAGGAGCCCTTAAAATTTGGTCCTTTAATTTTCTATAAACATTAATATGATCTTGCAGTGTGTTCGCTAGCATCAGTGAAACCACGAAATTCCATCATAGGAAGAGATATTAGAGTGAAAGAAAACCAAAAGGGCTCCAAAACAGATCATACTAATCTGGCCTGCTTAAATAAAATTATGTACATTCTTTTTCCATGTAATTATTTTCTCATAGGTTTCTCAGATTCTATAATACAGGAAATCAATACATCGACGAAGACTCATTAATCATTCAAGATCAGCGTATATTGTTTAATATCGAAACACTGGCAGCTGCAACGAGAAATTTTCACCATGATAGCGAGCTTGGAAAGGGAGGATTTGGCACTGTATACAAAGTAAAATGAACTTTGACTGCAATTTTTTTCTATTTTGCTTCCTCTTTGTCGTAATATCTAACTTAGTTCTTAGTATTGGTTTAAAATATTTCATAGCCATCACAATATTGAAGCACATACATAGACTTATTGTTTAGTGTTTTCTTTGCCTCAGGGTACTATGCCAGATGGAAGAGAAATAGCAGTGAAGAAGTTATCGCTAAAATCTACGGTAATACCTATCTATCTATCTAAACGAAGTTAAGCTTACTGCTAAAATTCAACATAGGCATCTTGTGAATCTTGAAGCAATTTGTTCTTTGACCTTCTTTACAAAGCCAGTGAGAGAAAGAAGAGTAAAACTATCAAATGTTTTGGTAATCAATCAAACACATCATCTTGATGATTGTAATTTTAAAACTACTTTAAAATTTTCATAAAATTGTAATTTCATTCCACATTATTTATCTGTCTGAAATGATATTATTTAAAAAATTTATATATTAAAACCTTATTTACAGTTTTTAGATATAATTTTTTTTTATATTTAATATTAAAATAGGAAGAGGGCTTTTAAAATGAAATACAATTATGTTTGAGAAGTTCTTGGAATACTATATTTTAAAAACGCGTTAACTCTTAATTTAAAGGTTGTTTGTTGAGGGCTGGTTTCATTTTATATTATTGTTCATTAAATATTTTTATTTGTTATGAGTTTTGATTTTTTAAATTATAATTATATGATAAATGGAGTAATAACTTAAAATTATTTATTTTAATTAATTAAAGCATTTAGTTGTAAAAATATATGCAATAAAATGTTTCAGAGTTTTTCAAGAAACTTTTAATGTTTTGAAGATCAAGATGAGCCTTTGTATTATGTTTCTTCAAATATAATGTAAATAATGTAATATTATCTAATATTCCTCATTATATTATTTAGTTTTCCACTAATGCCCCAATAACCATGTGTCCACTAGATTGACTTTGGATTTTGGCTCTAGCTTTGGCTTTGGCTTTTGGTTTTGGATCTTGGCTTTGGCTTTGGCTTTTGGGTGTTACTCTTAAAGCTTGAGTAACATTTAGGATTAATGTTCCATTTGCATATTGTGGTGATGTAGTTATTGTTGTCATCAATCTAGGACTACTAAACTAAATATTGTGTGGTCCTTGCATAGTATATTTAGGTGAGGTGGGGTAACCAATCACACTTTGTGTTGCTTGTGCATGAGGATACATTTTTGTCGTTGGTCCAAACTTTTGAAAACTAAGGTGTTACATAGGGATTATAAAATCCTTATTAAATTTGAATTTTGGCATATATGTTGGATACCTTAAAATATACTTAATGGAGGATAAGGATAGCCTTATTGATATGGGTAAAGACTAGATTAAGGAAATACCAAATCACCATTATAAGTAGGTAATTCACCTTAAGAACTCATAAAGTGGCCATAAGGTTGGTGGGTGGTACCCAATGATGTGAAATTGCACTTAGCCTACTTTTCATCAATCATTGATGTTGATAGTGAAACTTTCATCATTGAGGTCATCAAGCCTATATTTATTTCCTATTGTGTACTACTATAAGTGCATGGTGGTGTGGAAGTGGGGTAAGGTGTTGTATCAAGTTTAGCATCTCTAATGGCATTAATGAGCTATTTTGGATTCTTCTTTGTTATGATGGAGCAACTAGTACCAATTCATCAACAACCTTTAAAACTTCATGATCATATTCATTTTATTTAAATCCTAGAACTTTTTTATTTAACTCAATGCTCACAACTAGAGATGTGGTATCTTTAGACTCTTGAAAATCTTTGTCAAACACCACATCTCTACTTATATGCACTTTCTTGGTAACTAGATCTATCAGTTGATAAGCTTTTGATGCTTCATCGTAGCCAAGAAATATATAAGATAAGATATTTGTATCCAACTTGATCCTCTTTTACTTTATCGCTTGCATATATGTCTTCCAAATATTCTTAGATACACAATTGAATGCTTCCTTCTAAGTAAATCTTCTTTAGGTGTAACCGCTTGAAGTGCATTTATGGGTATTCTATTTTTAAGATACACCATAGTGAATATAGCTTTAGTCTAATACTTCTACTTTAAATTGACTTCTATGAGCATGCAACAAACTATTTCTATGATAGAACTATTTTTTCTCTTAGCAACCCCATTTTTCTATGGAGTGTAGGTGGTAGTAAGTTGTCACTTGATCCTATTATTAGTGAGAAACTTTAAAAAATTATTGGATATATATTCCCCCTTAATTTGAATGAAGGACTTGAATAGAATATCCGTTTTCTATTTTGACAACCTTCTTGAAGCATTGAAAATTCTCAAGGGTATTTGAATTGAGTGGTAGCAAATATACCCTTTTCTTTTATGAGTAGTTATATACAAATAATTAAAACTACTTGTGTCCACCATATCAAGGTGGTATGGGTCCACACAACTCAGTATGTATGGCATCCAATGGTCTTTTAGCTTTATATACAAATAATTAAAACTACTGGTGTCCACCATATCTAAGTGGCATGGGTCTACACAGCTTAGTATGTATGACATCCAATAGTCCTTTAGTTTTGTTGGTGTTGAGCTCAAAAGGTACTCGTTGTCACTTTTCTACTAAACAACCTAAGTATACTAGAAATTTGGGTGAATGGTTAGGTAGAATTACCATCATGTGATGCTTACACAATTGGAGTAAGTATCTAAAACTCATATATCCATATCTTCTATGCCAAAGGGAGTTAGCATCTGTTATGGCTATCAGCAATGCAACATTAGGATATGATATGATATTAGGTGCAAATAAACCATTCTTATAGGAAATATTTGCTATAAGCTTACCATATTTTATGATGAAACATCTATTTTTACCATCAATATATTAAATTTTGACTACCATGTCTCAATATAGAAATTATAAAACAAATAGCAAGTGTTTTCTAATATCGATACATATAGTACCTTTTCAATTATACATTTATCATCCATAAAATTTAGAGAAACATTTTCTATTCCTTTAACATGATAGGTATTATCATCAATAATGGTGATCCTTTTTCTATATTTGGCTTGCAAGGAGTCAAATCATACTTTGTTCCTAGTCATGTGATTGCTAGCACTTGAATCAATGTATTGAAATCCTTAATTTTTGTTGTTACCTTGGATATTAGTACCTTAAGTGCCAGTTCAAGGTTTTGTTTGAATTCATATTCTAATTCTTCATTTGCAATATGTCCTTGTTGTTGCATCTTCTTAGGAAATGGTTTAGACAATATCCCTTTATAGTCAAAGTTATATCAACAATACTTTGTATCATGTCCTTCTCTTTCACAAATATGATAATACCTCCTTTGTTTTTGAGGTTGGTTTTATGGTTATGAAGAGGAGGAATGACCATTATATAGCTTCTTTGTGGAAATGAGTGCTTTATTTTTCAATTGATTCCTTAACTAATCAGTTGCTTCCTCCTATTGAAGCATATTCACCAACTCATCAAAGGAAACCTTCCCATTTGATACGTAAAAGAAAGTAATTAGCATTCAAAATGAATCTAGTAGGACTCTAAGTATGATGGGTGTTAAGAGCCTCTCTTTCAATATTTTTCCTATGGAATTCAATTTGGCATTTAATTTATCAACTCTTCAAAAAAATCCTTAATGCTTTCTTCATCTTGAACTCTTAATGTATGTATTTGAGACTGAAGATGAAGTTTTGTTGATTTATTCTTCCCTTTGTAGATGGTAGAAAGTATGTTCCAGACCTCCTTGGATGTTTGTGATTCATAAATGTGTGGCTAAATGACTTATGTTGTAGTAAGGGTGATGATCTTTAGTGCTTTGGCATTTGAATCGTAAAACTACTACTACGCCTCTTCATCCTTTTCAAGTTGAGTGACTTTTTTGGTGATAATGTCCTAGAGTCTCTTAATGACCAGGTTGGTTCTTATCTTGGTGTTTCATATTTTTTTGGAATCTCTCATGAGAAAATAATATGATAATTATCTAAGAACAGATCTCCCAATATGAGAGAACCACTTAGAGAGGGTAAAGTCTCATAAGGTACTTTATGGGAGAAGACCATTACAAGTAATACTTGATATGAGTGATGATCATTACAATGACAACATCCCTTCTTTATATACCCACTATTAATGCTACTTTGAGAAAATGATTTCTAAACCCTTATCCCACTCATTATTATAACATAATATTATCAACCTTGGGTTATGTGTGGCCCATACCCAAGGTTATATTATGTCTTGTTTATATTGAGCCATGATGAACATCAATATCCTTATTGACTAAAGAGTTCACAATATTATAATTTCAATAAGATTGAATTAGAAATAACTTTTAACTATGCCTAACAAGAAGCGTTGAACCTACTCTTTCTCATGGTTCAAAGACCTAGTGTATGAGATCAATCTTTCCAAATATCATTGTACAAGTAGTGCCCATAATTTTATATTGATAACATCTTTCTATCATTTTACTTTAACCATATTTATGGGGTATGAAAAAATGGTTCAAATTTAAGCAAAAATTTTGACAGCCTTGGAATTTTCAAAATCATTTGGTTTAATTTGAAGAAAATATAAACATTTAAAACTTTGGTGTAGTTTTAGTAAAATAAATATGCATATATTTAGGTATTTTTTATGTGGAATTAGGGTTCAATAATGCTATCATTTATAGGTGCCAATTTTGTTGTTTGACAAGGTTCTTTATTTTGTTATGATTTCCACCTTAGATAAAGAATGCACATATACAAAGCATATTAAAACTAAATAAAGGGATAAAGTAAACCAAATTGGTTTCATATACCCAAAAATATAAATAAAACTGAACTTCTATCAAACCTATTAACTATGGCATTTCCACGTTTTAGTCCTTCACTTATTCATCCATAATGCTATTAGAAATTGTACAAATGAAGAAACCAACTGTTTGCAAACACTAAAACTTTAACAAAGCTACTCAATTCACATTACTCGATTCAATGTAAAATAAAAACATATGTGCCTGCATAAGTGGTAATTATAAAAAAGAATAATAGATAGAATATAATATTAGGTTTTAGAAACCTTGACTCTCTTTGAAGGGATTTCAAAAGTATATTATATCAAAGGCCAATTTACTCTTCTCTTGCTTATATAGATCCTAAATGGACATCAACATCTTTAACAATTGGAGAATTGGAAACATGTTAGTTTTAGTTAGATTGAGTTAGAAATAACTTAAAATGTTCCTCGAACAACAAGCGTGAAACTTATTGTTTCCATGGTTTAGAGGTAATTGTTCAAGTTGTTGATTAACATAGGTCATTATGCTTCAATGAATGAGCTCAATTGGTCCAAATATCATTGTACAATTAATGCCCATACATTTCATCTTAAGAACATCCTTATGGTCATTTTAATCATAACATATTGATGAGGTATGAAAATACTTGGTTTAAGAGGAAGTGGAAAAAATTAAGAGGTTTGGATTCTGAAAAGATTAATGGTTTAGTTTTAAAAAATATATAAGCATGTAAATATTTTGTATATTTTTTAAGAAAATAAATATAGATTTAATTAATCATTTTTTTATGAGGTATTAGGGTTGAATAATGCTTTCATGTATGAGTGTCATTATTGTTTCTTGGAAAATTTTACCATAATATATATATTTTCTTCTTTTTCAATTTCTGACTTCCCAATACATATATAAAAATTATATTCGAACTAAAGAAAGAGCCAAAATAATCTGAATTCCATCTTTCCAAAAGATAAATCTGATAGAACCTCAACCAAACCTTTTAACTACGATTTTTTTAGGTTGTAGTCCTTAGCGTACTCCAGTTTTGAGTTATAGGTATCCTTGATTGTCTTTTACTCTTAAGATCTTACTTCTTGCTTGTCTCTCAATTTATCATTACAAGGATGGTCTTGGTAAGTTGAGGCCTCATGTTGTTTGTGAAAATACTTTACATTGAACCTCACCTCTCCTCCCAATCCTCCTCATGTTCTCTTTGAATAAGCATGTTGATAGTGTAAGCACGATATCACTGTTAGTATATCTAGATCACCTAGGATTCACTCCCTCAACAACTAAGCCTCAAGTAGACCTTTTGCATAGCATTTTTAATAGATGCCTGATGACCTTATTGTTTTGTGTGGTGCTTCAGTGGGAGCTTCTTTGTTCACATGTTTATACCATATTTTGTGTCATAGGGTGGTTATTTTTTATAGGTGTTTTTGGTTTATGTTATTGTTGGTAAAGCCCCCTCTTTAATTCTTTATTTTATTGCTTTTCATAGTGAGACATAATAAACACTTCATTATTGGTTCAACACACGAGTCCCTTTAATCTATTGGATAAGTTTTCTTCCTACATTACTTTTTTTTTTTTGCGTTGCTACACCGATCAATGTTCTCTAATTTATATTATATTACTTTTTAAAATATAATATTTTTTATTCTATATTATTTTACTATTAAAGTCTATTTTGTTTTCAATAGATTATAAAATAGTCCACTATAACTTTAGTGAATTTTTTTAAATATTATAATCTCTAATCATATATGATAGAAAAAAGCCAAGATAAAAAAAAAACATATATTAATTAAACCTCCACTTACTATGCACTGAACCACGAGCTCAATAGTCTAAATAAAATATATAGAGGAAAGGTGAAGGAAAAATGGTACAACCCAAAATCCTAGGGTTGCTTCCTCGTGGTGGCTATACAACCAATGCAACTGAAAGTGGGCTGAAGCTGAGTATACTCAGCTTGAATGTGAGTGTAGTTAGTGTTATGTAATGGAGCCAAATTGATAACAAGAAATAAATTGCCTTTTAAATATTGTTGGCAGGGTTCCAAGGCCATTATTGTTGGCAGAGTTCCAAGGCCATTAAATATTTATGGGCAACGTTCAACAATGGGAACGTGAACAGGGTTCCAAGAGCCAGCATTAAATATTTAATTACCATTAAATATTTAATTGCCAGTAAGTATTTAAAAAAACGTGATAAGCATATGGGTGGTTTCAGCTCATGGTTTTTTGGCCCATTGTATTCCGACACCACTATGTGTTTTTGGGTAGAGGAAAAGCCACGAATCTCTATATACTTTGTACTGTAAAGATTGCCTTGTAGGGTTAAGGCTCTTTTTTAGTTTGGAGGAAGAGAGGAGAGGAGACATTGTACAAGTGAAGAATATTGTTGTATTGTTGCTAATACAAAGGACTGATTGTTTTTCCGTGGCGTAGGGTACACTGCCCGAACCACATATATCTTGTGTCTCTTATATTTGTGTAATTGTTGTTTATTGCACTACTTAACTAAATTTTAAACTATTTTCATTGCCACTATTATTATTTTGTTTTCTTTCATAGACTGTGTATTGCATGTACATGGTGAATTCCTAACAACTGGTATCAGAGCGATCTTGTTGGGAAAGGGCACTCACAAGAGAGTTTTCTGTTCGAGTGGGATAAATGAGAGAAAGTTCAAAGTTTAAACTGGAAAGGTTTACTGGACAAAATTTTGGTATGTGGAAAACCAAAGTGGAGGATTATCTGTATCAGAAGGATAATTTGTACTTGGCTCTAAAAGGGAAGAATAATGGTCAACCTGACTTGATGTATGATGAGGAATGGGATCTGATAGACAGGAGGGCACTGGGGGTGATTCGATTGAGCCTGGTTGATTCTATTGCATACAACATCAAGAAGGAAAAGACCACCAAAGGAGCCATGGATACACTAGCTAAGTTGTATGAAGAACCCTCAGCTTCAAATAAATTTTTTTTGATTAGAAAGTTATTTACTATGAAATTACAAGAGGGTGGATCTATCCAAGAACACCTTAACGAGTTTTATGCTATTATGGGTTATTTAAAATTTGTAGGGATTGATTTTGATGATGAGGTCATGGCTTTAGGGTTTCTCTGTTCACTACCAGACTCGTGGGGTAGTGTTGTAATGGCAGTGAGTAATTTGTGCCTAGATCTGGAAAGCTGGTGTTTGATGATGTGGTTAGCACAATCCTTAGTGAGGATATGAGGAGAAAAACCTCAGAGGAGGCTTCATCATCTAGAGTAGCATTATCTACAAAAAGCAGAGGCAAAAACAAAGAAAAAGGAAAAGGTCAAGCTAGATGTAAAATTCAGAACAAAGGAAAATTGAAGGGTAGATCTAAAAGCAGAGACTAGAGCAAGATTGATTTTTGTCATTGTGGGAAGAGTAAAAACTTCAAGAGGGAGTTCAAATACAGAAATAATAATGACAACAATAGTGGAAATGATGCTCAAGAGGTAAAAATTACAGGTGTAATTTATTAGGATGCCCTGATTCTTGCAGTAAATTGCATGAGTGAGTATTGGGTTATGGACTCTAGAGCTTCTTATCATGTCACTTCTCATAGGGAGTACTTTGTTGATTATACTCCAGGTCATTATGGAGAGGTTTTGTTGGGCAATAACTATCCATGTGAGATTGTGGGTATTGGCACGGTGAATGTAAAGTTGCCAAATGGAAATATTTGGGTGCTTAAAAATGTTAGGCACATTCTTGATCTAAAGAGGAACCTGATTTCAGCCAGTGCACTTGATTTGGAGGGATGCAACACTACTTTCAAAAATTGGCAATGGAGAGTGACAAAGGGTTCAATGGTGATTGCAAAAGGTGAGTTGACTAGAACTTTGTATTTACTGCAAAACTCATCTTATTGTACATTGAACTATGTTGCTCAGGATAATGCGAAAGCATGGCATTTGTGATTGGGTAATATGAGTGAAAAAGGGATGAAAACCCTTCACTCCTGAAAACTATTACCCAAACTCAAAGAGATTGATTTGGGTTTCTATGAAGGTTGTGTATACGAAAAACAAAAAAGGGTAAGATTTTTGAAGGTTGGTCCAGAAAGGAAGAAAGAGAAATTAGAGAGTTCACTCGGATGTGTGGGGTCCCTCACCAGTACTTTCTCTTGAGGTCTACTCTTATTATGTTACCTTCATTGACGATTTCAGTAGGAAGACATGGATCTACACAATCAGGCATAAATCTGATGTTTTTGACACTTTTTGGAAGTGGAGAGCACTAATGGAGAATAAAGCAGGTAAGAAAATTAAATACCTTAAATCTGACAATGATGGTGAATATTGCAGCAAGGAGTTTGAGGACTATTGCGCAAAGGAAGGAATTAGGAGAATCAAGACTACTCCTGGGACACCACAAGAGAATGGAGTCTCAGAGAGGATGAACAAAACTATAATGGAGTGTACCAGCGTCATGAGATTGCATGCAGGGTTGTCATTGTTCTGTTAGGCTAGTGCAGTTGATACATCATTTTATTTTATAAATAGAGGACCTTATACTGCATTGGATGGAGGCATTCCAGAGGAGACTTGGAAAGGTAAACCTATAAACTAATATTTTATTAGAGTATTTGGTTGTGAGGCTTTTGCCCACATAGATAAATAAAATAGGAGTAAGCTTGATGCAAAGTCTAGAAAGTGCTATTTTATTGGTTATGGTGTGGATGATATGGGATATAGGCTATGGGATAACATTGGTCAAAAATTTATCAGGAGTAGAGATGATTTTCAATGAGGATAGGTTGTACAAGGATAGGCACAAACAGGTTGAAGAGGATGCACCTGTGTTTGTTAACTTGGATGAAATCCCAGAGCATGGTGTAAAAAGACAACCTCTTGTTCATATTGATGAACATGGTGCTCATGAGGAAGAGCAAGATGAATAGGAAATTACGGTTACTCCACCATCACCCCCATCACCACTAATATTAGAAGGTTGGAGATCTACTCGGGTAAGAAGAGCACCAAATAAGTATTCTCCTTCTTTGCATTACATTCTATACACTGATGCAGGTGAGCCTGAATGTTTTCATGAGGCTTTATAATTGGAAACTAGGAGCAAGTGGGAGCATGCTATGAAGGATGAGATGGACTCATTGACTCAAAACCAAACTTGGGATTTGGTTGAGCTTCCCAAAGGTAAAAGGGCATTGCATTGCAAATGTGTGTACAGAGTGAAGGACGAAGTTGATGGCAACAAGAGATACAAAGCAAGACTTGTTGTGAAAGGATTTGCATAGAGAAAAGGTATTGACTATAATGATATTTTCTCACCTGTAGTAAAAATTACTTCAATTCAGACTATTTTGAGTATAATTGCAGTAGAATATCTTCATCTTGAACAGTTAGATGTGAATACAACATTCCTTCATGGGGATTTGGAGGAGTAGATCTACATGCACCAACCAGAGGGGTTTGAGTTCAAAGGTAAGAAGAGCCTTGTGTATAAACTAAAAAAGAGCTTGTATGGTTTGAAGCAAGCTCCAAGGCAATGGTATCTCAAGTTTGATAGTTTCATGATTTAGCATAATTTTACTAGGAGCCAGAGAGACCATTGTGTTTATTTTCGAGCTACAGTAAATGGTAACTTCCTTATTCTCTTATTGTATGTTGATGATATGCTTGTGGCAGGATCCAATATGCAGGATATTAAGAAATTGAAAAGGGAGTTGACAAGTAAATTTGCCATGAAGGATTTGGGTAAAGTCAAACAAATCCTTGGCATGAGAATCAGTAGAGATAGGAAGGAGAAAACACTAAATTTGTATCAGGAGGATTATGTGGAAAATGTGCTTAAGAGGTTTAGTATGCATGATGCAAAACCGGTAGCCCAACCTCTTACAAAGCACTTTAAGCTCTCAAAGAAGCTATGTCCCAAGACAAAGGAGGAGGAATAGTAAATGAAGAAGATACCCTATGCTTTAGCATTTGGGAGTTTGATGTATGCTATGGTGTGTACAAGACTGGACATTGCCCAAGCAGTGGGAGTTGTGAGTTGATATATGAGTAATCCAGGTCAATATCATTGGCAAGCAATAAAATGGATACTCAATTATTTGAAAGGGACTTCAAAATTCTATTTGAATTTTGGAGGTTCCAAAGTTGATTTACAGGGCTATGTGGATTCAAATATGGTAGGTGATTTGGATGGTGGGAGGAGCACTACTAGGTATGTATTCACAATTGGAGGTACATCAGTGAGTTGGATATCCAAGCTACAACGTGTTGTAGCTCTTTCTACTATGGAGGCTGAGTATGTAGCCATCATCGAAGGTGCCAAAGAGTTCATATGGCTTCATAGGTTGATTGAGGAGTTGGATCAGGAGCAAGGAGGTGGGACACTTTGGACTGACAGCCAAAGTGGCATTCATTTAGCGAAGATTGTTGCATCAATCTTATCTCCAAGTGGGAGATTGTTAGGTAATGGAGCCAAATTGTTAACAAGAAATTAATTGCCATTTCAATATTATTGGTAGGGTTCCAAGGCCATTAAATATTGATGGGCAACGTTCAACAATGGGAACGTGAATGAGGTTCCAAGAGGCTGCATTAAATATTTAATTACCATTAAATATTCAATTACCAGTAAGTATTTAAAAAAATGTGATAAGCATATGGGTGGTCTCAGCTCATGGTTTTTTTGCCCATTGTATTTGGACACCACTATGTGTTTACGGGTAAAGGAAAAGCCACGAATCTCTATATATTTTGTACTGTAAATACTGTCTTGTAGGGTTAAGGCTCTTTTCTAGTTTGGAGGAAAAGAGGAGAGGAGACATTGCACAAGTGGAGAAGATTGTTATATTGTTGCTAATACAAAGGACTAATTGTTTCTCCGTGGAGTAGGGTACACTGTTCGAACCACGTATATCTTATGTCTCTTACATTTGTGTGATTGTTGTTTATTACACTTCTTAACTAAAGTTTAAACTGTTTTTATTGCCGCTGTTATTATTTATTTTTCTTCCATAGACTGTGTATTGTCTGTACATGGTGAATTCCTATCGAGTAGTTGTTAGAAATTCATCATGTACAGACAATACACAACCTATGGAAGAAAAACAAATAATAACAGCGGTAATGAAAAATAGTTTAAACTTTAGTTAAGCAGTGTAATAAACAATAATCACACAAATGTAAGAGACACAAGATATACGTGGTTCGGGCAGTGTACCCTACTCCACAGAGAAACAATTAGTCCTTTGTATTAGCAACAATACAACAATCTTCTCCTCTTATACAATGTCTCCTCTCATCTCTTCCTCCAAACCAGAAAAAAGCCTTAACCATTCAATGCAGTCTTTACAATACAAAATATATAGAGATTCATGGCTTTTCCTCTACCTAAAAACACATAGTGGTGTCGGAATACAATGGGAAAAAAACCATGAGCTGAAACCACCCATATGCTTATCAATTTTTTTTAAATATTTACTGGCAATTAAATATTTAATGCTGCCTCTTGGAACCCCGTTCACGTTCCTATTGTTGAACGTTGCCCATCAATATTTAATGGCCTTGGAACTCCACCAACAATAATGGCCTTGGAACCCTACCAACAATATTTAAATGGCAATTAATTTCTTGTTATCAATTTGGCTCCATTACCTAACAATCTCCCACTTGGAGACAATATTGATGCAACATCCTTGCATCCTAGGACTGAAATTTTCTCATAACATGACCTTACTCCTTAAGGCCAATCGAAGTAGAGCAAAAGCTCAACTTCTCCCTGGTTACTACTTTAGTAAGCATATCAACAAAATTTTGGGAAGTGTGAATCTTACCCAACTTTACCAAACCATCCTCCATTGTTGATCGAATGAAGTGATACCTCAACTGAATGTGCTCTGTTCATGAGTGAAAAGTGGAGTTCTTCGCTAAATGAATGGCACTTTGGTTGTTAGTCTAAATTATCCCATCTCCTTGCTCTTGACCCAGCTTCTCAATCAACCTCTGAATCCATATGAACTCTTTGGCACCTTCCGTAATGGCTACATACTCAGCCTGCATATTAGAAAGAGCTACAACACGTTATAGCTTGGATATTCAACTCACTTTTGTACCTCCAACTGTGAATACATACCCAATAGTGCTCCTCCCACTATCCAAATCACCTGCCATATCTAAATCCACATAGCCCTGTAAATCAACTTTGGAATCTCCAAAATTCAAACAGAATTTTGAAGTCCCTTTCAAATACCTGAGTATCCATTTCACTGCTTGCTAGTGAGATTTACCTGGATTACTCATATACTGGCTCACAACTCCCACTGCTTGGGCAATGTTCGGTCTTGTACATACATCAAACTCCCAACTTATGAAGCATAGGGTACCTTCCTCATGTGCTCTTCCTCCTCCTTTGTCTTGGGACATAGCTTCTTTGAGAGCTTAAAGTATTTTGCAAGAGGTTGGGCTATCGGTTTTGCATCATGCATACAGAACCTCTTAAGCACCTTTTCCACAAAATCCTCTTGAGATAACTTCAGTGTTTTCTCCTTCTTGTCTCTAGCAATTCTCATGCCAAGGATTTGTTTGGCCTCCCCCAAATCCTTCATGGCAAATTTACTTGTCAACTCCCTTTTAAATTTCTTAATATCCTGCATATTGGATCCTGCCACAAGCATATCATCAACATAAAATAAGAGAATAAGGAAGTTACCATTTCTTGTAGCCCAAAAATAAACACAATGGTCACTCTGGCTCCTAGTAAAATTATGCTCAATCATGAAACTGTCAAAATTGAGATACCATTGCCTTGGAGCTTGCTTCAAACCATACAATCTCCTTTTCAGTTTACACACAAGACTCTTCTTGCCTTTGACCTCAAACCCCTCCAGTTGGTGCATGTAGATCTCCTCCTCCAAATCACCATGGAGGAAAGTTGTCTTCACATCTAGTTGCTCAAGATGAATATCTACTACAACTATACTCAAAATAGTCCGAATTGAAGTCATTTTTACTACAGGTGAGAAAATGTCATTATAGTCAATACCTTTTCTCTGTGCAAATCCTTTCACAATAAGTCTTTCTTTGTATCTCTTGCTACAATCAACTTCGTCCTTCACTCTGTACACCCATTTTTAATGCAATGCCCTTTTGCCCTTGGGAAGCTCAACCAAATACCAAGTTTGATTTTGAGTCAATGAGTCCATCTCATCCTTCATAGCATGCTCCCACTTGCTCCTAGTTTCCAATTGTAAAGCCTCATGAAAGCATTCGAGCTCACCTGCATCAGTGTATAGAATGTAATGCAAAGAAGGAGAATACTTATTTGGTGGTCTTCTTACCCGAGTAGATATCCAACCTTTCGGTATTAGTGGTGATGGGGGTGATGGTGGAGTAACAACAATTTCCTGTTCATCTTGCTCTTCCTCATGAGCACCATGTTCATCAATTTGAACAAGAGGCTGTATTTTTACACCATGCTCTAGGATTTCATCCAAGTCAACAAACTCAGGTGCATCCTATTCACCCTATATGTGCCTATCCTTGTATAGCCTATCCTCATTGAAAATCACATCTCTACTCCTGATAACTTTCCGGCCAATGTTATCCCATAGCCTATATCCCATCTCATCCACACCATAACCAAGAAAATAGCACTTTCTAGACTTTGCATCAAGCTTACTCCTATTTTCTTTATCTATGTGGGCAAAAGCCTCACAACCAAATACTCTAAGGAAATAGTAGTTTATAGGTTTACCTTTCCAAGTCTCCTCTGGAATGCCTCCATCCAATGCAGTACAAGATCCTATGTTTATCAAATAAATTGTTGTATCAACTGCACTAGCCCAACAGAACAATGACAACCCTGCATGCAATCTCATGGCTCTGGCATGCTCCATTATAGTTTTGTTCATCATCTCCGAGACTCTATTCTCCTGTGGTGTCCTAGGAGTAGTCTTGATTCTCCTAATTCCTTCCTTTGCGCAATAGTCCTCAAACTCCTTCTTGTAATATTCACCACCATTGTCAAATTTAAGGCACTTTACTTTCTTACCTGTCTCAATATCCACTAATGCTCTCCACTTCTGTATACACAACCTTCATAGAAACCCAAATCAACCTCCTTGAGTTTTGACAATAGTTTTCTGGAGTGAAGGATTTGCATCCCTTTCTCACTCATATGATCCAACCGCAAATGTTATGCTTTCGCATCATCCTGAGCAGCATAGTTCAATGTACAATAAGATGAGGTCTGCAATAAATACAAAGTTCCAGTCAACTCACATTTTGCAATCACCATTGAACCCTTTGTCACTCTCCATTACCAGTTTTCGAAAGTAGTGTTGCATCTCTCCAAATCAAGTGCACTGGCTGAAATCGAGTTCCTCTTCGGATCGAGAATGTGCCTAACATTGTTAAACATCCAAATATTTCTATTTAGCAACTTTACATTCACCATGCCAATACCCACAATCTCACATGGATAGTTATTACCCAACAAAACCTCTCCATAATGACCTGGAGTATAATCAGCAAAGTACTCCCTATGAGAAGTGACATGATAAGAAGCTCCAGAGTCCATAACCCAATACTCACTCGTGTAATTTGCTGTAAGAATCAAGGCATCCTGATAAATTGCACCTGCAATGTTTACCTCTTGAGATTCATTCCCATTATTGTCCTCATTCTTCTTTCTGTCTTTGCACTCCCTCTTGAAGTGTCCACTCTTCCCACAATGTCAGCAATCAATCTTGCTTTTGTCTCTGCTTTAGATCTACCCTTTGATTTTCCTCTGTTCTGACTTTTTCATCTAGCTTGGCCTTTTCCTTTTTCTTTGTTTCTGCCTCTGCTTTCTGTGGATAATGCTACTCCAGATGATGAAGCCTCCCCTGAGGTTTTTCTCCTCATATCCTCACTGAGAATTGTGTTAACTACATCATCAAACACCAGCTTTCTAGATCCAGGCTCAGAATTACTCACTGCCATTACAATGCTACCCCACGAGTTTGATAGTGAACAAAGAAACCCTAAAACCATAACCTCATCATCAAAATCAAGCCCTACAGACTTTAAAGAACCCATAACAGCATTACAATTTCATAATAAATAACTTTCTTGTTACAATTTCATAATAAATAACTTTCTAATAAAAAATAATCAAGCGCCTACAACACACTAACGTATGGTCATTATGAAATGTTTCTCTTTTCTATAAGTTAAAAATGATGTCGCCCACTCACAATGTACTCTGCCGTCAAGTTGAAAATGTGTTCGTTGAAACGATATTCCCCAATATTAATAGGAGGCTCGCCACCACCGTCCCACCTGACCTAACTCCTTTGGCAAGATAATATGGATGGGAACTATCATGGATCCTTGGAATTGTTAAATAAGGCAGGTCCCTAACCAAAATTTAAACCAAAACTAAATTACCGATTTTTCACACTTATACAACTTATCATCTACAAAAATTTCTGATTTGAATTTATGAATTGTACCATTCCTTGCCACAGAGAAACATAAAGAAATCGATACTACCTGTCATTTTGCGTCACAGATCGATACTACTAAGTGTACCACATTTAACTTAACCCTTAAGCAAATTGTGCTTATTTTTGCGTCACAGATCATACAACTCACCATCCACCATCAATGGAAATTTCATTTCAATTGTTACTGCATGTCTTTCCCGGACAATATACTTTATAGTTGGCAAAGAAAACAGTGCTCTTAAGTTGTTGGTAAGGACATATTAATAAATGTGGAGATGAATTCTACAGTCCACCACAGCGATGTGGATACGGAAGAGGAAGAGCCTGTTTACAAGTAAACATACGGGCATGAAGACAGACTGTAGACATTGCAGTAAATACCTTCGGTGTCTTTCTTCCGTCACTGAAAAAAAAGTTCCTCTAGTTTAAAATTGTATAAGCAAAGTAATTTGTCTTTTTAAAAATAATATATTAAAAAATATATATATTAATGTATTAATTAAAAGTTATTTATGATATAATATAATATAATTTAAAAAATTTAATATATAATTGATTTTTTAGATGATTAAAGGTTTTTTATTTTCATCATTGTCTATTATTTTGAGAAATAAATTATTATTATGTGTTTGTTTTTAAATATTTTTTTTATATGATAGTTTAAATTATTAGGTGTTAATGTTTTCAATTCATAGTGATTATATACTCTTCTTATATCTCATTTATAATACTTCAAAATTTACGATAATATAAAAAAATAAAAATATTGTACAATTTTTTCAAATTTAATTTACTTTTACTTTATACCAATTACTTATAATAAGTTTAAATTTAAAATATAATTTTAATAACGAGGGCTAGTTCAGACTTTGCGGAAGGAAGGTCCAAGGTTCAAACAGCTGCGTGGCGAGTGTGTAAGGGGGTGGGTGTATGGTAGCTATGTGTTAAATTCCTTATTGATAAGTGTGTGTTAGCTATGTGTTAAGTATGTGTTAGCTATGGGGAGGGAAAGAACAATGAAGGAGAGCGAAGGAGGATCCAGCGAGAGGATCCGCGCGACGGAATGCGGGAAAGGATTCGTCCCGTCGATAGGAGGCAGGAATACCAGCAATGCGGACGGAGGTCGGAGGAGATCCAGCGGGGATGAATCAGTGCACCCGGGAGCAGAAGGTCAATAGGACGGATCAGAGAAGAAAGACAAGGACCCCCCAAACAAAGGAGGCCAAAGGGGGCCCCCAACCCTAATGTAAGAGGATCCTATGCCAACATGGTGGCGATCCATGTAACCCCAGACAACTGCTTTACCCAATAACTATTTCCATCTGACGAGGATTTGGACATCCCCGATGAGGTCCTGAATAGTTTTTTGGAATTCAAAAAGTTTACCCTAATTGGCAAGTTCATAGGAGGACACCCAAACATGGAATCCATCCACCAATGGGCTCTCTCCAAGTGGCAAATCTCTGGAAACATGGAGATTGCGGCACTAGCCCGAGGTTTCTTTGCCATCATCCTTAAAAACCGGGAGGATTACTGAAAAATCCTGACAGGAGGACCATGGTTCCTAGGGCGCAGGAGCCTCTTTCTTCGAAAGTGGAGAAACGACTTCAACCCGGATACCCAAAACATCAACATTGCTCCGATTTGGGTAAGGCTTCCCAACCTTCCTCTTCACTGCTGGCATGAAAATGTTATCAGAGGGATAGCACGGTCCATTGGAGAATTGGTCTCCATTGATCCCCCACTAAAGCCCGGTCCAGACTGACCCAGGCTCGGTTATGTGTGCTAGCGAACCTAGACTCCGATCTCCCCTCATTCATCAACTTGCGGCCAGGATCAACCATCATCAAGAGACTGGCCATCGATTATGAGAACAAACCTGCCTTTTGTTCTCACTACTGCACTCAGGGGCACCTCCAGACTCAGTGTCCAACTATCAGGGACCAACGAGCGGAGGAGCTGACCAAAGGATCCACATACCCTCAAGACTCGTAGCTGGCAACGGAGGAGAAACATAAGAGGAATCCTCCTCCCATTGACCAACTCTCGACAAAGCCCAAACTTGACTCGGGCAGATAGTAAGCTCAAGAGGAGGAACAAGACGGGTCTGTCAAGCAACCGAAGCAAGGTTCGTAGCAAGGAGGAAACTCCCTTCAGGAAAAGGAGCACCGAGAGGCGGGTTCAAGCCTTCCACCCCAAGATGAAGTAGAGGAACTGAATTCCCAGGTACAAATCTCTCCCGTCACTAACTCCCCGCAATCCCTCATGGAAGATTATTTGCTAGGCAATAAGAAAACCTCACCCCATCAAGAAAATGGGGAGTTTCCTTCTCATCATCATGAAAAAAGGGGATCCTCCCTATCAAGAAGGGTCAGCCCTAGGAACACCATAAGCAGGAAACAATCGATGGATTTTGACAATGAGAGGAAAATAGGAAGACCTCCTAGCAAAGATCAGAGAGACAAAGAAACAGTAGAGGATGTGGCGAATGGGACCCAACTGTTGTTGTTCTCGGATGATTCGGACACTCAGTGGGACGAAGCACAAGGAACCAAAACCCCCTTACAGATGGTGAAGGGAGGCAAGAAAACCTCCAAATCATCAAGATGAAGGTTCTCTCATGGAATGTGAGAGGACTGACCAGAGCATCCAAGCAGAGGATGGTTGCGGACCTCCGAAAACAATCAAATCCCTCTATCCTTATCCTCCAAGAGACCAAGGTTGATGTGGTCTCTACTAAAAAACTAGCAAAAGCTATCTGGGCCAAAGCAGAGCTCCTGTTCAGTCTAGCTCAAGGATATTCAGGTGGTCTCATGGTCTTATGGGACCCGACCCTTGTATAAGGAAGTCTGCTTTCTTCATCCAACAGGATTCTCAATATGCTCTTTCATTCTAAGATAGGCAATCTGTGAAAGGTGAGTGATTACGGAAAAAGGAATTATTGCATTAACCTTCAAACTTAGGTTACATAGATTAAATAGGCGGTAAATAACCTATTCGAGAAAGAAAGGGAGAAAGGAGAAATTGGGGGAAAAGAAGGATGGAAGGAATTCTCTTGCCGCCCAAATGCTTGCCGTCCACTGCCGTCCAGGTAAGGTAAAAGGTAAGTTACCTTTACCCTAGTTAAAATCAAATTTTTAACCTTTTACTAATGGTAATTTCCAACATTCTCCCCCTTAAAGTTGAGAGGACTAACTATATAGTCTCTCAGCTTTATAAATTGAGCTTTAGCCATGCCTTTGGTGAAGATGTCTGCTAGATTATCCAAAGTGCTACAATATTGAAGCTCAACTATCTGTTGTTCCACCATATCTCTTATGAAGTGATACTTCATATCAAAATGTTTTGACCTTTTGTGGTGGATCGGATTATATGCCAACTGTATGGCACTAATATTATCACAATTGAGTTTGGTTGGACCAATTTGTTTTTCGCCAATCTCTTCAAGGATTTTCCTCAACCGAGAGGATCCGAGTACTGGCATGAGTAATGGCTATGTACTCAGCTTACGTAGATGATAATGCTACAACAGATTGCTTCTTGGAACTCCAAGTTATTAGTCCCGAACCTAGACTAAAACAGTTCCACGATGTAGATTTTTTGTCATCTATATTACTGCCCCAATCGTTGTCACTATAACCAAATAACTTCACGAGAGTTAGACTTGTGGTAATGGATTCCAAAATCCAATGTACCTTTTACATATCGTAAAATTCGTTTGGTTGCTTGAAGATGCAGCTCGGATGGGCATGCCATATATCGTGATACAAGAGAAACAACATACTGTATATCTGGCCTAGTGTTGGTGAGAAACATTAAACTCCCAACCATGCTTCTGTAATTGGTCAAGTCAACTTTTGGTGCTCCATCTTCTTTGCTTAGCTGGATTCCATGTCCAGTTGGTGTTGCGACTGATTTGCACTTGCTGCATAGCAAATTTCTTGATCATGTCATGAGCATATTTCTGTTGACATATGAAGATCCCATTCTTTGATTGATGTACTTCCATTCCTAGAAAGTATCTCATTAATCCGAGATCCTTCATCTCAAAGCGATTCATCATGGAGTTTTTGAACTCCATATTCATTTTATCATTAGTACCCATGAATATTAGATCATCCACATATAAACAAACTATGAGGATATCTACTCCATTTTTTGGGTAGTATAATGTTGGTTCACTCTTGCTTTTTGTGAAACCATATTTGCTGAAATAGCCGTCAATTCGTGAGTACCATGCTCTTGGTGCTTGCTTGAGGCCATAAAGTGCTTTTTTCAATTTATAAACAAGGTTCTCTTTTCCTGGTTCTTGGAAACCTTGAGGTTGTTGAACATACACCTCTTCTGTCGGGTATCCATTTAAAAATGCACTTTTCACATCCATGTGTTGAATTTTCCATCCTTTATGGGCTGCCAAGGAAAGAACAGTTCTAATTGTTTCTTGTCGAGCAACTGGAGCAAAGGTTTCCTCATAATCTATTCCATATTTCTGAGTAAAACCTTTAGCTACTAATCTCGCCTTGTGCCTTTCAATGCTCCCATCAGCATTGAATTTGGTCTTATAGACCCATTTACATCCAACACATTTTTTTCCCTTGGGAAGCTTCACAAGCTCCCAAGTATCATTCTTTTTAATTGAGGATATTTCCTCTTCCATGGCATCTTGCCATATATTTTCGGTGCATGCTTTTTCATAGCTAGAAGGTTCTAGCTGTGCAGCAACCAACAAAGCATAATTGACTACATCACCCCTTGGTTCATGAGACTCATCATCCCCTGACATTTGAAGATTTTCAAGTCTTGACAAAATGTCATCCATCTCACTAGCTTGACTCCTAGTGTATCTTTGTTGGAAATTCCTATCTAACATTTGAGTAGATGGATGAATCTGCGGTATGCGCTTTCCTCTATTTGTCTCTTTCCTTTGAGAAACTGAATCAATATCCATCGGGCTTGGAGCGCTTACAGATCTTTGAAATCGTTTTGGAGAATTTGGGGGTGCCAACAAATTCCTTCTTGGACTTGGTGTACCACTTGATGTACTTGATGAAGTTTCCTGATGTGGAATTTGTGGAGGAGGACTTTTTACATTGCTTTTCTTGGGTTGTACCAATGTGGGAGGTACTAATGTAGAACTGTCCGAATTAGAGTCAAAATCAACAAATTTTTTATGACCCCATTCTCCCCCTTCATCAAAAATTACATCCCTGGAGATAATGATTTTATGTGTCGTGGGATTGTACAATCTATACCCTTTGGTTGAATCACAATACCCTACAAAAACACATGCTTGACTCTTTGGATCAAGCTTCTTTCTATTCTCCTCAGGGAATGTGTGCATATGCTAAAGAACCAAATACTCTGAAATGTTTGACATTTGGTTTCTTACCGTACCATCCTTCATAAGGAGTGATACCATCTAAACTAGAAGTCGGACTTCTATTTAGAATATATGCACTTGTTCTCACTGCATCTGCCCAATAGCTGTTTGTGAGATGTTTTGCTCGAAGCATTGTTCGTGCCATTTCAACAAGGGTGCGGTTCTTTCTCTCAGCCACACCGTTCTGCTGTGGGGTGTAGGCAGTGGTGAACTGCCTTTTTATCCCATTTTGCTTACAATAATGAAGAAATTCATTTGAGGAGTACTCTCCTCCTTTATCAGTGCGAAGACATTTGACATAGTAGTCACTTTGCTTTTCTACATTATTTCTGAAGTCTATGAAGCAATCAAATGCTTCATCTTTGTGTTTCAGAAAATAAAGCCAACACATTCTAGAATAATCATCTATGAATGTTAGAAAATAAGAATTGTTTCCAAGGCTCTTTGTTTGCATTGGACCACAGATGTCCGAATGTACTAGCTGAAGAGGATAGCTTGCTCTCCACGCTCGGCCTCTTGGAAACTTCGTTCTGGAGTGCTTTCCCAAAGCACATGCTTCGCATACCTTTTTATGTTCTGGAATTTTTGGTAGTCCTGTCACCATAGCTTGTGATGTTAACATTTTCAAGCTAGCGGAATTGAGGTGACCATATCTCAAGTGCCACAATTCACTTGGATTTGTAATAGCAATGTTTGCAAGTTGAGCTCCCCCTGGCTCACCAAATTTTAGAGGGAACAACCTATTCTTTGTCATAGGTACTTCAGTGATGACCCGGTTACAATTGTTTTTATCAAAGATTGTACATTTTCTTTCATCAAAAACTAATTTGTAATGCTTCTCCATCATTTGGCCAACACTTAACAAATTGTGTTGTGGCTGTGGAGTATAGTATATGTCATTCACATTTTTAAGGCCTTCTTTTGTTGGAACTTCCATAGCTCCTATGCCTTCAACTTGCAAGGATTTATTATCCCCTAACTTAACATGAGATTTGTAATTTGAATCTAATGTAGCAAAGAGATTTTCTTTGCCACTCATGTGGTTGGAGCAACCAGTATCCAAAATCCATGTATCATTTAGATTTTGATCTGGCTGTCCATAAGAGAGAAAAAGGTTTGGTGGACCTTCTTCTTCTCCGTAGAATGAGCCATATTGACTGCTTTGATCTTTTGTAGACTTTGACCAGCAGTCCCGAGCGAAGTGGCCTTGTTTCCCACAATTGAAACAAGTTGTTTTAGTCTTGTTACTTCCTCGTCCTTGATTTCCACGGCCTGCATTGCTGCTTTGGTTCTGATTGGCTCCTCTGTTTTGATTTCCACCTCTGTTTTGATTACCTCCTCTGTAGGAGTTGCTTTGGCCCTTGCCTCTTTGTTGTTGACCTCTGCCTCGGCCTCTTCCTTGTCCTCGTCTTGCACTTTCATTCGAAGTGAAGGCTTTGTCATCACCTCCATAGCTTGTTGAAGGTGCACCTTGAAGTCGCTCTTCATGTGATGTTAATGATCCAATCAAACTATCAAATGTAAGAGTAGAAAGATCTTTGGATTCTTCAATTATGATTGCAATGTGATTCCACTTAGGAAGAAGTGTTCTCAACACTTTCTTCACAATTGTTTCATTTTTTGTGTCTTCACCTAAAGTTTGCATCATATCAACTACTGCTTTAACTCGAACACAGTAGTCTCCAACTCTTTCATTTTCCTTCATTATGAGATTTTCAAAATCTCTTTTCAAAGTCTGAAGCCTGACTTGCTTTACTTTATCACTTCCTTGGAATCCTTCTTTCAAGGCATTCCATGCATCTGTTGCAGTTAAGAAAGATGCAATTCTCGGAAAGATACTTGGATCTAATGCTGATTGAAGATGGTATAAGGCAAATGAATTATTTTTCTGTGCATCTTTGTAGATCTTTTTATCATTTGCACTTAAGGTAGTCCAATCTGTTGGAGCAATGTAACCGTCTTCAATAATATCCCATAGTCCTTTTCCGATGAGTAATGTCCTCATCTTGATGGACCAGTACTCATAATTATCCCCTCTGAATTCGGGAATTGGTAGATTATTATGTGATCCCATTTATCTACTAAAACAAGAAACCTCTCTTTTATAGTCTTATTGCAAAAAAGACTTTACAAACTATCAAGCCCTGCTTGATTTAAAATCATAAACAACTCAAACTTGTTCGAGCCATTACAAAATTGTCGGCGACTTGTTCATCATCGTCATCTGATCAATATTATTTCGAGGAGAAGGAGGTTGTAGGATTTCAAGCTGAATTACTATAATGAGTATATTCTGATCCTTGTGGAGCAATTGCAATTGTGTCGGATTGTTCAAACTTGCTGCCAAAGGAGTTATCTTCCGAATACGCTTCGTATCCTTGATCGGGATTTCTCTGGTGTGCAATAACCGCGTTTTGCAACTGTGAAAAAAACTGTATTAAGTCCTAGTGTTTTCACGTGCCTATCAAAGTTTTCAGGAGTTGTTCTCAGTAACAACTTGCAGAGGGCATGATAACAACCTTCCGATCTTATCATTTAAGAAAATTTCCCAGAAATTTTCTTTTACAAAGATTTCCTCTTAGGAAATAGTAATAAAAAAAATTAACTTTCTAAGTTTTTTATAAAAAAAACTTTACAATTATTTCCTCTTAGGAAATTTCATTTAACTTTGAAATTTTTTTTTTTTTGAAAAACTAATGAACAGAAATTTCCTCTTAGGAAATTACACACACAAAAAAAATATTATATATATTTTTTTAAACTATTCATTAGTTTTTTTTTTTTTTAATTTAATTAAAAAAAAATTTAACTATCTATCGACCCCGCCGAGAGTCGATCCTGCGACCTCGCGGGTGTCAAGGCTGAGGGTAGCCGCTGCGCTACCGGGCTGATCCGGGAGCAATGCGTGCTCCCCGCCCCTTGGCTTCCGCGTCGAGCGCGAAGCTAGTGTTGGCTTCGCGCTTCGGCGCGAAGCTTAAAAATTGTTGGGACTAATTGTCCCACATCGCCCGTAGGGCGATGTTTTAGTTATTTAAAAATAACTAAACACCTACTGTACTTTGACTGCCTACGGGCAGTCACGAACACGCAGGTTCCTTTTGCCACGTCACCACTCGGGCCGCGCGCCAGCGCCACGTCAGCGCACACTTTGCGGATCGCCACGTCACCCTCCTCGGGCCGCGCACCAGCGCCACGTCACCACACCTCGGGGATCGCCACGTCACCCTCCTCGGGCCGCGCACCAGTGCCACGTCACCACACCTCGGGCCGCGCGCCAGTCACACGTCGCCACGCGTCGCGCCACGTCAGTCTCGTGCCTCGGGTCGCGTGCAGCAGATCGCCACGTCAACAGCGCCTCGGGAATCATGCGGATCTGCTGCTCCTGCGGGCCGCCTCGTCCAGCTCCTCCAGCGCCTCGAAAAGCATGCCAGACTGCTCCTACGGGCCGCCTCGGGATCCGTGCCGCCTCGGCTCCTGCGGGCTGCCTCGGGATCCGTGTCGCCGCCTCGAACTACGGGCCCCACCGCCTCGGGAATCGTGTCGCTCTGATACCAAATGTGAAAGGTGAGTGATTACGGAAAAAGGAATTATTGCATTAACCTTCAAACTTAGGTTACATAGATTAAATAGGCGGTAAATAACCTATTCGAGAAAGAAAGGGAGAAAGGAGAAATTGGGGGAAAAGAAGGATGGAAGGAATTCTCTTGCCGCCCAAATGCTGCCGTCCACTGCCGTCCAGGTAAGGTAAAAGGTAAGTTACCTTTACCCCAGTTAAAATCAAATTTTTAACCTTTTACTAATGGTAATTTCCAACATAATCGATCGTGGATCCTGTCCAACATCTATGCCCCCAACTCGGTCATTGAGAGGGCTGAGATGTGGAAGACCATCACCCAGATGCAAAGGAATTTCAATGCCCTCCCCTGGATAATAGGGGGGACTTCAACTGCCATTTACATCCTTCCAAAAAAAAATGAGGATTTGATATTGGTTCCAGAAGCATAGAAGACTTCAGAGATTTTGTCGACACCAACGAGCTAGTTGACATAGAGCTCAAATGTTCCTCTTTTACCTGAAGCAACAGGAGAATAGGGAGTGGGATTATCCAGGTCAAGCTAGACAGGTTCCTTATCTCCTAGGAGGCTATTCCCTTATTGGGGATGCGACCCTCCTAGCTCTTCCCAGGATCGGATCAGACCACAACCCCATCCTTCTTGAATCGGGTGGAGGGCCTAGTTTCAAAACACCCTTTAGGTTTGAATCCATGTGGACCCATCATAAATATTTCAGAGCGCAGGTAGCAGGATGGTGGAAGCAGGAGGCAAAAGGATATGCCTCAAAATGCCTAGCCCTGAAGCTTAAATATGTCAAAGAAAACCTCAAGATCTGGAATAAGGAGGTCTTCAACAACATCTTCATATCCAAGAAAGCCATATCCAAAAGCCTCAAAAACTTGGAAAGAAGGTTGGAGGCAGGTGTCTTCAGCAAATCTGACAGAAACGAAGAGAGAATCCTCCTGGTAGACTTTCACACTATCCTGGCCAGGGAAGAGACCTTATGGAGATAGAAATATAGAGATTTATGGTTGAAGGAAGGAGACTCCAACAACGGTTTTTTTCATGCTTCTACCCTCCGGCATAGAGGTTCCAACAAAATTAGGAAAATTTGACGAAGTGATGGTACGGCTACCAAGGACATTGCTGAGATAAGAACCAAAGCGATGGGCTTCTTTCAGGATTTGCTAGGATCCTCCCTCGAAAGCGACTTACAGGAAATATTTTGGCAAAAATCCCCTTTGGTACCCTAGGAGGCTAGCCTCAGGCTCCTGGATCCTTTTTCTTCTTTCGAGATCAAGGAGGCCTTGTTTTCTATGCAACCTGACAAAACCCCGGGTCTAGATGGGTTTCCTCCTCGCTTTTTCCAGACCATGTGGGAGGTTGTGGGGAATGATGTTGTGACGCAATTCATGAGATCCAAGCCTCTGGATCCATCCACCCCAGTATGAACGCCACCTTCTTAGATCTTATTCCGAAAACCTCTACCTGCAGGACCTTCTCGGACTATAGACCCATCAGCCTTTGCAATGTTTTCTACAACATCCTGACCAAAATCTTAGCTAATAGGCTGAGACCCATCTTGCCCTTTCTCATTGACCCTTGCCAAGGCAGCTCTGTGAAAGGCAAAAACATCCTTGATGGTGTCATTTCTATCCATGAGACTCTCCACTTTGCATCCTTTTCTAATAAGGTTGCCCTCTTTCTCAAGCTTGACATGAACAAAACCTTCGATAGGGTGTATAGGGGTTTCCTCTGCGCTATTCTCCTAAAGTTTGGGTTCCCTTCCTCTTGGATCGACCTCGTACAAAGTTGCATATCCACCCCTTACTTCTCTGTCCTAATCAATGGGTCTCCCGTAGGCTACTTCCAGAGTGCCAGAGGGCTCAGGCAAGGAGACCCCCTGTCCCCCATTCTCTTCATCATCCTCGCAGAGGTTCTGGGCAGAACCCTCAAGGAGAGGCTCCGAAGATAGAGGATTTTGGGCATCATCCCCACCTTTGGAGTGGAAGCAGTCACCCACCACCAATTTGTGGATGACACCCTCTTGTCTACTATCGCCTCTATGGCCCAGGCCAGACACATTAAGATGATCCTCTCCCTTTATGAGCGAGCTATGGGCCAGAAAGTAAACTACACCAAGAGCAAGTTTTTCTTCCTTAATACTCCGTAGGGGTGGCAGATATGCATTTCCAGAATCCTAGGATGCACGATCGAATCCCTCCCTACCACCTACCTTGGGCTCCCCCTCTTCTGTAGCGGCAGGGCCAAGGAAAACATGTGGAATATGGTGGTAGAGCGAATTCACAGGAAGTTGGTCTCTTAGAAAGGTAAGTTTTTGTCCCAAGCAGGTAAGTCTACCCTCACCAAAGCTTGTCTCCAAGGGATCCTGACCTACTTCATGTCAGTCTTCAGCCTCCCAATGTTTGTCTACCACAAGATCGAATAGATTCAGAGGAACTTTCTATGGTCTGGGAACGAAGATAAATCTAGGATCCCTTTGGTGGCATGGGACAATGTGTGTAAAAGCAAAGACCAATGTGGGCTTGGGCTAAGGAGAACTAGTCTGATGAACCTAGACCTCATGGCCAAGCATGCTTGGAGGATCCTGACCAACGAGCTTGTGGAGTGGGTCAAAATCATCAAGAAGAAATACCTCACCAACTGCTCCTTCCTGGATGCTGAGGCCCCCTCCGACGGATCCGCATTTTGGAAAGCAGTCCTCCAAGCCAGACAGCTGCTCAGCAAGGAAGTCCAATGGATTTTAGGATATGGGCAGACAATCAACTTCTGGAAGGACAGATGGGCCGAAGAAGATCCTCTATCTTAGAAGGCTGAACCTTACCTCCTCAAATCCTTTGTGGACCCAAAATCCCAGCAAAAGGTAGAAGACTATATTGTGAGGAAGGATGGCAGCCCTCAGTGGAACATCCTGACCCTCATCGATCATGAAGCTGAAGTCTCCTCTCTAGATAAAATCCTCCAGGGTATTACCATCCCGACTGCCAAAATACCCGACAAGATGATCTGGATGGGCACTGACACTGGCGTCTTCTCAGTTAGGACATCCTACGAGATCCTTTCCAAGGAGGTTGAGGGGGATTTCTCATGGCAGATAGTCTAGAGAAAAGGAGTGATCTCGAAGGTAAATTTCTTTGCTTGGATTGTTTTTCATAATAAAGCTCTAACCATGGACAACCTCCATAAAAAAGGGTTTGCCTTCCCCGGTAGGTGTTATTTATGCATGGCAGATTGTGAATCCATAGATCATCTCTTCCTTCACTGCTCGTTCACCACCATGGTGTTCGATGTGATCCTCTCCTCCTTTCAGGTCCCCTGGAGCCCTCCCAGGACAATCAAGGAAGCCTTTGCTCAATGGCCAAACCCGTTCAGGAATTCCTAAGCTCTGGTTCCTTTTCGATGTGTCCTTCCATCACATTCTTTGGTAGATTTTGCTAGAGAGGAACGAAAAAGTCTTCGGTAATCCTCCAAGAGACCCCCCTTCCACAGCCTTCAGAGCTCTTGCCTTTGTAGTAGAAAATTCAAAATTCACTCCTAGTCCCCTCCCTAGGATCCGGTCGAAGAAAACTATGTTCAAAAGGATGAACCTCAAGGAGGATCCAGACCACCCTAACATCCTTTCACCCAGGCTCAAGGTCAAATGGAGAAACCCCCCGGAGGGTTGGCTTAAGTTGAACTTTGATGGCACTGCTCGTAGCAACCCGGGGCCAGCAACTGCAGGAGGGGTGGTCAGAGATCACAAGGGGAGGATTGTCCTCACCTTCTGCGAGAACCTGGGTATCCAATCTAATCACAGTGCGGAGGCCAAGGGTGTCCTCAAAGGGCTTCAGCTCCTCTTAGAGGATCCTCGCCCTTTGGTCATCAAAGGTGACTCTTTGAATATCATAAGGGATTCGTCGAATGGCAAAGATCCTTCATGGAAAGTTTTCAATATTGTCTCTGAGGCAAGGATCCTCCTATCTAGACAGACCAATGTCCAAATCAATCACATCTACCGGGAGGGTAACAGGATGGCAGATTACATGGCTAATAAAGGTCTTTTGACCTCTGTGTTGGTAGTATGGAGGTCGTCCTTTTCAGATGAGGTGGAGAAGATGGCCAGATCGAAGTTTCCTCATGAAGACACATAAGCATAAAGGGAAGGCGCTCGGAGGTGGCGCATCCTCTCGACCACCAATTCTCTGATCAAGATGCTGACCAGGATCAAGGAGCAGAACGTTAAGGATGACCAGGAGGATCCAGAGTAACAGAGGATCTAGGGCTGTCTTCCTTGTGGTTTTTCTTGTTTTTCACCATGGTTTTCTGTTGCTTCCATTTTAGTTTGCTTCATATTGGTTTTTATCTGCTGATCCTCTCACGAAGAGGCCCCTTTGTAAGCCTTGTGGGCAATTTTGAATCAGGTTTAGTTAGATTTTGCAAGTCTGTTTGATCCTAACCCTTGAGGCCTGTAAAACCAAAATAGACTCAGCCCTATTTTTGCACATAAGGTTTTGGGATCCTCTATAAAAACTCACTCTTAATATAATCAATCTACCAAAAAAAAGTATATGTTAGCTATGTGTTGCTCGGATGGTGGTAAAGATTTCTCACACAAACCAAATTAAAAAAAAAAACCAACTTTAATAATTTTGGTTAATAAAAAAACTCATATTATAATATCGTAATATAAAAAATTGATATTTTTCTTTTCCTTTTAAAATTGAATTTTTTCTCTCGTAACATTTTAGATTTATATTATTATTCTAAAAGGTATAATGATATAAGTGATAATTAAATAATAAATCTATTTTAAATTTATTTATTAGTCTATAATTATATAAAGTGATAATGGTACTTTAGTCTCTATTATTAAAATATGAGTGTAAAAATCAAGAGATAACATTGTCTTCGTTAAAAAAAACTATAAAACCATAATTACAGTTTTTAAATATAATTAATTTACTTTTATTTTTAATATCAACATAGGAAGAGTACAGTAAAACCTTATTTACAGTTTTTAAATATAATTAATTTATTTTTATTTTTAATATTAAAATAGGAAGAGGTATTTTGGTTATTGTGAGAAATTTTTATGATAGATATATACTCTTCTTAATCATTATCTTTCATCAAACCGAAAGCTATACTTATTAATAAGAAATTTAGTACAAAACCACCACACATTCATCCTTCACAAATAGAAAGAGGTATTTTATTTATAAAATAAGAAAAAAACTTTTAAAATAAAATACAACCATATTTGAGAAGTTCTTCCAATGCTATATTTTAAAGACGCGCTAACTCTTAATTTAAAGGTGGTTTGTTTTTACTTTATATTAAAGAAGGTAGGTTTTTACAGTTTTTTTTAATATAAATAATTTTCTTTTATTTTTAATATTAACATCATAGGAAGGAGCAGTAAAACCTTATTTACAGTTTTTAGATATAATTAATTTCCTTTTATTTTTAATATTAACATAGGAAGAGGGCAGTAAAACCTTATTTACAGTTTTTTTAGATATAATTAATTTACTTTTATTAAAATAAGAAAAAGATTTTTAATATTAAAATTAATTTACTTTTATTTTTAATATTAAAATGAGATAAAAGTTTTTAAAATAAAATATAACTGTGTTTGAGAAGTTATTAAAATACGCGTTAACTCGGTTTGTTTTACTTTACATTAAAGATGACTGGTTTTTTCAGTTTTTAGATATAATTAATTTACTTTTATTTTTATAATTAACATTGGAAGAGGGTAATTTTTCCTTCGTCAAATTGAGTCGAGCAAGCGGTGATACAGAGTTGGGTGAGCGGTGAGCGTTCAAGTGGAAAATATGTGGTACGATGGAGCTAAGGTTGATTTCTTGGAGGTTTCAAAAATCAATTTGGAAGACCCATTTTGGGAAGGTAAGTCGAGCGGTCAGGGTTCGTTTACCTCCTGGGACCCAGGAAAGGTCAGAGATGGGGTGATTGGTATTAAGACATCCTTGCCCTCCCTCTCCTATGTCGAGGTGGTGGCTGGCCAGAGTTACAAGGATGATTTTGGCCCTTGTGAGGTTGTGGTTGGGTCCTTTCAAATACGCATTCCTGATAGTATGGTGAATTCTCTGCTGGAGAAAGGCTCATTTGACCTCATTGGCAAGTTTGTGGGGGAAAGGCCAGACCTTGATGTGCTTAAAATATGGGCGTTAGCAAGATGGAAACCATGGGGTTCTTTGGATCTTGCTTATCTTCCCCATAATTTTTCCTAATCACGCTCTCTTGTGAAGCTCACTCGAGGAAGATTCTGGAAGGTGTCCCCTAGTTTTTTGGCAAGTGTGGCCTCTTCCTGAGGAGATGGGGCTCAGAATTTAACTCGACGATGCAACAAGTAAATTTGGTCCCCATATGGGTGCATTTACCTGAATTCCTCACCTTTCTTTGGCATGAAGACGTGTTTAAGGCTATGGTAAAGTTGATTGGAGACTTTGTCTCCTTCGAATCGTTGTCTCTCTCATCTGACAGACAACAATTTGTTAGAATGTGTCTTTTGGTTGATATCGAAAAAAAACTCTTGAACTTGGTAGAGCTAGTCTCTCATCTTGGTTGTTGGTCTCAGTCGATGGTCTATGAAAATAAGTTGATGCCTTGCAGTGTGTGGGTTGGGGGCATCATAAGAATTCCTACCCTCATAAGGTCTCTCGAAAGCCTTCTACTCAACAGTCCAAGCACCCAATATCTCATGATGATCTTTCAGGAGTTAGATCTACGTTTAAGAAGCAAAAGTTATGGCGTAAGAAACCTCAGGGTCCCCCTAAGGATAAAGGATTGGGTTCCCCTCCTAAGTCGAAGAGTGCAGCAATGGGGATGTCTGAGGCCTCTCCTCGATCCTCTAAGTCTAGCAAAGCTAAATCTCCTAGGGAGGAACCCCATAGCAATTTGGAGGTGGTTCTCCGATCGGAGCCGTTGGTGGTTAAGGACTTGGATTTGTCTACTCCAAAGGCCAACATATGTTCATCTTCTCCCAAGGAGCTCATCACATCTCCATCCAGTGGATTAGGAAGCCCTATGGCTTCTCCTAAAATTGTTTTGGAAAAAGGTTTGCCTGGCCCGAA
Source organism: Wollemia nobilis (assembly GCA_028583015.1). Taxonomy (NCBI): domain Eukaryota; kingdom Viridiplantae; phylum Streptophyta; class Pinopsida; order Araucariales; family Araucariaceae; genus Wollemia; species Wollemia nobilis. The sequence continues at coordinate 12,047,200 of JAQPPZ010000521.1, read as the reverse complement.
AACTAGGAGCCAACGTAGAAAGGGTATTGACATTGGAATGGCAAAAAATCTAGGCAGACCTCCGAGCAAAGCTAGTAGGAAGAAGTTAATGGAGGATGCAATCACAAATGGTGGGCAGGCCCGTCTGGTTGTGGGGAAGGAAAATGGTGTTAGGCAACTAAAGCTAGGTAGTTGCAGATCCCCTCAAGTTGGTGGGGCGGGCAAGAAACTCTCCTTCTAACTTTTCCCATGAATATTTTCTCATGGAACGTAAGAGGGCTCAATAGCTCCTCGAAGAAAATGTTATTAGCTTCTCTAAGAAGGGAGAGAGGGCCTGATTTTTTGTGTATTCAAGAATCGAAGTTGGAAGCTTCATCTTGGGAGGTAGTTCATAATATTGTGTGGAAGAATTCTAGGTTCATGGCCAGCGAGGCATTAGGCTCAACAGGGGGATTGCTTTTCTATTGGGACTCCTCAAAGTATGATGGTCATATCATCTCATCCTCTAACAGGGTGATTAATATTTTATTTTGGTGTAAAGCTACCCGTAGAAGGTGGGTGATGTCAAACATTTATGCCCCAAACTCTTATTCTGATAGACGTAAGTTTTGGCAGCTATTGCTTGATATGAGAGACACCTTTCGGGAAGAAGCTTGGGTTGTTGTTGGAGATTTCAATTCTCCTTTGTATCCATCGAAGAAGAGAGGTGGAAATGGAGTGGACGTAAGGAGTCTAAATGATTTTGCTGATTTTTTCAACTCGGTAGGCCTTCGGGACTTGGATTTGAAAAGATCAAAATTTACCTGGAGCAATCGAAGGTCGGGTGCTAATCTTATCTTGAGCTGATTGGACAAGATTTTTGTTTCTAATTCCACTGTTAGCCTTTTTGGAGATGCTTCATTGTCTACTCTTTCGAGGATTGGGTCCGACCACAATCCGCTATGGCTCGAAGTTCCTGATGGATTACCGTTCCTACCGCAACCATTCAGATTTGAGATGATGTGGTGTTCCCACCCTGACTTTGAAGCCCATTTGAAGGAGTGGTGGTAGGAATATGTCTCTGGTGAAGGAATGGTTAAATTGACCAATAAATTGAGGAATTTAAGAGTCAAACTTAAACTATGGAATAAGTTTACCTTCGATAATATCTTCAGAGAAAAGGAGAGACTAGTGGAGCGGATTGACCGTATTGAATTAGAAATGGATTCCAGGGGCTGCTCTGATGAGTTTCTCAAGGAGGAGAGATCCCTGCTTTCTACTCTTCATAATAACCAGGCAAAGGAAGAGCTTCATTGGAAGCAAAAGTCCAGGGAATTATGGTTAAAAGAGGGTGACCAAAATTCATGGTACTTCCATGCCTCTACCCTATGTAGGAGAGGGTAGAATAGAATTAGAGAGATCAAATTGGGTGATGGGAGTGTCTCATATGATATTCTAAAAATTAGGGAAGAGGTCGTGGACTTCTTCTCAACCTTGTTGTGCTCTGTTCCTAGCCATGATTGTGTTGCAGAGAATTTTATGTTAGAGTCCATTTCAAGATTGGTTTCGGATGATATGAATGTTGGGCTTTTGGCTCCTTTCTTAGATGATGAAATATTTAAAGCATTAAATTCTATGAGCCCTCTCAAAGCGCCAGGCTTGGATGGGTTTCCTCCGACTTTCTTTCAGAGGTTCTGGTATATTTGTGGTAATGATATCTGCTCGATGATTAGAGAATCTCAGCATTCCTTGGTGATTCCTAAGGTTGTGAACTCCACCCTATTGGCCCTTGTTCCTAAGAAATATTCGACATCCTCTTTCAATGATTTCAGGCCAATTAGCTTGTGTAATTCGGTTTACAATATTTTGTCCAAAGTCATGGTTAATAGGTTGAAGTCGATGCTCCCAATTCTGATTGATAATGCTCAAAGTGCATTCATTCCTAGGAGATAGATCTTGGATGGTGCAATTGTTATTCATGAGCTTTTGCACTCTGTTAAGAAAAGTGGCAGAGTAACTTTTTTCTTAAATTTGGATATTAACAAAGCTTACGATAGGGTTTCATGGCCCTTTTTGCTCAGTGTTTTGAAAATTTTTGGCTTTGATGACTCTTGGATTGGATTGGTTGAGGCTTGTGTCTCCATGACCTAGTTTTCAGTCCTTATTAATGGATCTCCGTTGGGGTTTTTTCAAGTCCAATCATGGTATTCGGAAAGGAGATCCATTATCTCCCTTCTTGTTC